>JAZHRO010000036.1:126860000-131660000 GCA_037157565.1 Thalassia testudinum
AAAAAAAAAATGAAAATGGTGAATTTGCGATGCAGCCCTTGATGAAGATGTTAATTAGATAGCCAATTATTCGCATTATCCTCCCCTCTCAATAAATGCATGCATGTATTTATTTACAAATGCAACTATAGCTACATAAGATGCAATGGCAATGCTAGGAAATAACACAAGGCGGTATAATTACTGGTGTATTTTTGCTATACAATCATACCCCCATGCCTATCTTTTGCTAGTACCTAGCAAAACATTTTTTTTTGTTTTGTATTTTGAAATGATCTTAAGCTGAAGATTTTCTTCTGAGGCGACATGGGTGTGTTTATCTGTTGGATATTGTGAGAACCAATTGCAGAGAAGACTACCAGTACTTTAAGTCTTATATGACATAGACCATCTCTCGACTAACTTGGACTCCTAGTATTTAAACCTTAAGTACGTTTTCCAGGACTCAGAAGGTTTTTGCCATACTCGAGAGCTCAAGAGATTATGGTTTGTGCATAGTGAAGGATCAAGACTGACCAGATGAACATTAAGGCTCAAGCCCAAGGTTTCACGAATCTTTAAGTGCAGATTGGTCCCAGTTTCAACTTGTGTCTTCGGATTGACCCTTAAAAAGATGACGGAAAACTCAACTCCCATTTTATTGCTTTTGTGGCTCAAAGAATATATGGTTGAAACAGGGTTTTTGTAACTTGCCCTGAAAAACTTTTTAGGGAGAAGAATTTACAGATATTTGCGAGATATACTGACTTATTTGCACAGTTTTTTTTTTTTTTTTTGAAACAAGTGTCAGTATATCTCTTACAACTTTTGGAGGAGCATACTTTTTTGGTAGGAGAGTTCCTTTTTGGTGGAAAGAGTTTCTCCGCGACACAAGACTAAAGCCTGGGATAAAAAGTCTACCTGCGCACACAGGTAAGGACTCCACCTTCCCTAATGAACACTAGGGCTGGATCTTATGTTCACCTGGTCTTTCTTGATATGTGTAGTGTGAACCAAGATTGCTTAGGTTCTCGAGTAAAAGCAAACCAACGAATCTTGTACTGGTGACTCAGGTACAAGAATACGTCCTTAGTTAGGAGAGATTCTGGTTTATCTTGTCAATGCTTAAGTGAATTAAGCTAAGCCTGAGTAAATCAAGCTTCTGTGGCCTGGAAGGTCTTCCAAACAGTGGTTGAATATCCATAAAGACTTATTGTATTTTTGTTTCAGCCTTCAGATCATTACTAAACACCTTTTTTCTTTTTTGCTATGTACATATTTATAGATGGATGGAAGCTGCATGATACCATATAATACCCAGATCCTATGGATGTCTATCCACCCCTCCATGCCAAACGATGCTATGTCCTCATATGCATGCAGGGTAGAGGAAGGTCCAAAGATCGGGGAACGAGAGCTGAGGTGCAAGGTATATAGCAGGGTGGTAGGGTGGTTGGATGGTGGGTGGTGAAGTGAAAAGGTGTGAAGTGAAGTGTACGTGACAGTGGAGGAGTGTTGCTGGGGTGCCTCCCAATGAGCGCTGAATTTAACGTCCCCAACTGGACTCAGAATGAGGCACGAAATTAGTTACCCTCCAGTGGGGCAACGGTTTCTCCAACGGGGGCAGGTTCATGAGTAAGATAGGGTTTTAAACGCTGCCCATTGACCGTAAATTTATGCCCAGATTTGGGATCTTCAATTTCAACTGCCCCGTTGGGAAATGGTCTCGAGACCAGGAAGGGACCAATCCATTTGGACATCAATTTCCCAGAAAAGAATTTGAGCCAGGCATTATAAAGCCAAACTTGCTGAGATGGCTCAAATTCTTTCCGCCGAATTTGGCTATTGTGAAAAGCCTTAGTGCGTTGCTTGAAAGTTAAGGCAGAATCGTAGGCTTCACGACGGAGCTCTTCTAGCTCTTGGAGTTGGAGTTTCCTTTCTCGACCACACAGGTCTGGGTCGAGGTTACATTGACGAACCAGCCAATAAGCGCGGTGCTCCAGCTCCACGGGCAAATGACAAGGCTTGCCATAAACGATTCTATAAGGTGACATACCTAGGGGAGCCTTGAAGGCGGTTTGGTATGCCCAAAGTGCTTCAATTAGCTTGTCGGACCAATCCTTACGGTCAGGTCGAACCATTTTCTGGAGAATTTACTTGATTTGCCGGTTCGACACCTCAGCCTGGCCGTTCGTCTGAGGATGATACGAAGATGTAATACGATGGCGGACTCCATATTTCCTCAGAAGTGCCCGAAAAGAAGCATGGGTAAAATGGCTTCCTCCATCCGAGATAATGACTCGAGGGATCCCAAAGAGTAAAGAAATGTGGTCTTTGACAAATCGAGTGAATATGACATGGTCAGCATGGCACGTGGGAATAGCCTCGATCCATTTCGAAACATAATCAACAGCAACGAGGATGTACTCGAAGCCGTTGGAAGGAGGAAAGGGACCCATGAAATCGATTCCCCAAATGTCAAAGATTTCAGCAGCTAGGATGGGTTGCAAGGGCATCTTGTCACGACGTGACATTGACCCTAATGACTGGCACCTAGTGCAATGTTTGGCATAATTGTGGGCATCCTGGTGAAGGGAGGGCCAAAAGAAACCGCATTGCAACACCTTGGCTACAGTTTTCCTCCCCGAGAAATGGCCTCCGCAGGCCTGATCGTGGCAGAAAGATAGCACATTGGGGAATTCGCTGTCAGGAATACAGCGACGAATGATCATGTTAGCACCTATTCGAAAAGTAGTGGATTATCCCAGAAATAATACTTTGCTTTTGCAATGAGACGCTCGCGCTGGTTTTTAGGCCAGCCATGAGGAAGGGAACCAGAAGCAAGGTAATTGGCAATGTCGGCATACTAAGGTCCACTTGCCACATTAATTGCCAATAGGTGCTCATCGGGAAAAACCTCATTGATCGTCAGGGTAAGTCCAATGTGGTCAGGGTCCAGTCTCGAGAGATGATCAGCAACAACATTCTGGGCTCCGACCTTATCGCGGATCTCAATGTCAAATTCTTGGAGTAGAAGGATCCAACGAATCAGTCTAGGCTTGGCATCCTTCTTGTGCATGAGATGGCGAATGGCCGAGTGGTCAGTGAATACAATAACATGTGAGCCCAGAAGGTAAGAGCGGAATTTCTCCAACCTAAAGATGACTGCCAGTAGTTCTTTCTCAGTGGTAGTATAATTACGCTGGGCCTCGTCCAATGTCTTACTGTCGTAGTACACCACGAAGGAGTGTCTATCGCGTCTTTGTCCCAGGATGGCTCCAACTGCAAGGTCGGAAGCATCACACATGAGTTCAAAGTCGAGGGGCCAGCCAGGTGGCTGGAGAACAGGGGCCTTGGTGATAGCATCACGCAGCTGCGTGAATGCTCGTATGCAGTCGGGGCCCACATCAAAGGGTACCTCGGTCTCTAGGAGATGAGTTAAAGGTCGAGAAATCTTGGAGAAGTCTTTGATGAATCTCCTATAGAAACCAACATGCCCCAAGAAGGAGCGGATTTGTCTGACAAAGCTAGGTACAGGTAAATCAACAATTACATCAAGCTTGGCTCTGTCAACCTCAATACCCCTATCGGAGATGATATGCCTAAGAACAATTCCCTCGTGTACCATAAAACGACTTTTTTCCCAGGAAAGTACGAGGTTCACATCAATACATCTCCAAAGGATATGGGTCAGGTTGGCAAGACAGTCATCAAAAGAGGGTCCAAAGATCGAAAAGTCATTCATGAAGAACTCAAGAAAGTCACCCACCATGTCATGGAATATCGCTAGCATACATCTCTGGAAAGTTGCTGGCGCGTTACAAAGTTCGAACGACATCCTTCTAAATGCAAAGGTGCCGAAGGGCAGGTAAAGGTGATTTTCTCTTGGTCCCTGGGGTCAATTGCCACATGGTTATATCTAGAGAATCCATCCAGGAAACAGAAAAATTTATTTCCCGCTAACCGCTCCAGGATTTAGTCAATAAAAGGTAGCGGAAAGTGATCTTTCTTCGTTGCAGCATTCAGTTTCCTATAATCTACACACACTCTCCAAGATGTAGGAGTTCATGTAGGGATGGATTCGCCCCTATCATTGACACGGATGGTGAGTCCCGCCTTTTTGGGCACGACATGAATCGGGCTCACCTAGGGGCTATCGATGATCGGGTAGATTATACCCACACCTAGCCACTTAATAATTTCCTTTTTAACGACCTCCCGCATATTAGGGTTGAGACGTCGCTGCATCTTGCGGGAAGGTTGAGCCTCCTCCTCTGTATATATACAGTGAGTGCAGTAAGAGGGGCTAATGCCAGTTAAGTCTGATAAGGACCATCCAATGGCTACCTTGTGTTCCATAAGGACCTTTGTTAGTTTGCACTCTTGCTCCCTGGTTAATATGAACTAATGATTACGGGGAGTGTTTCATTTGGTCCCAAAAAAACATACTTAAGCGTATTAGGTAGCTCTTTCAGCTCGGGAGAGGATGGTGAAAGATCTGGCATTTCTTGGGACGAGAGTGTCCCAAGCAGATCAGAAGAAAACAAGGCAGGAGGAAGAAGTTGGCCCTCAGTTTGGCCAAGAAGAGGGGCATCTTGGATAGATGGATCCAAAAAGGGTTAGCCCCAGTGAGTACTATGTGGGCTCAAGGTCCCAATGTGGAGTTGCAATTCCACTTGATTTGGCAGGAAAGAAAGGGCAATCCGGTCTTCAAGAGTGTGGACCGGCGGTGAGTAGCCTGAATATGACTCAGACCACGAGGTATGGGAAGCGGAGAAAACCTCGTCAGAAGTCTGGTCAGGAGAAGGTACAAGAAAAGGGAGGGATGGGGGAACGTCACAATATGTGTCGGTCAGGCAATCATCTGTGTTTACAGGCAATCCACAGCAGTCAGAATAGGTCCCTATTAGTCCGATACACATGCTGACGGCCATGTCCTCGTCAGACATGTCATCCTTGATGCAATCGCAATCAAAGTTCTTGGTTCCCTTGAAGATGTTAAGCTTGAACTTCTCAGATCCAATGGCAATCTCAATACAGCCTGACTCGTAGTCGATATGGGTCGGGCTGTAGCCAAGAAAGGTCGACCAAGGATGATTAGACAATCAGAAAGTGAGCTAAGAACTTCCATATCCAAAACAAGAAAGTCAACAGGAAAATAGAGACTGTTGACCCTAACCACCACGTCTTCCACCACACCCTTTGGTATTTTGATAGAACGATCTGCCAATTGTAACGTGACAGGGGTGGGTTTTAGATTTCCTAAGGCAAATTTCTCGAGCATGATGGTTGGTATAAGATTGATGGAAGATCCTAGATCAAGTAGAGCACGGTTAAAATTGCAGCCTTGGATGCTACAAGAAATAAGCACTGTGCCCGGATCTTTCTGCTTCGGTGGTAGATTTGACAGTATAGCACAGCTCGCATGAGGTGAGAGAACCACTGGATTCTTTGTTTTCTTTGACCATCGCCTGGGTGTGGTTTAGTCTTTGAAAAATCGGGCGACAGTAGGTATGTGGTCGATAGCCTCTAACAGGGGCACCTTGATTTCAACATCCCTGAATAAATTACGCAGGTTATCAAAGGCCTGTGTATCCTTTTTCTTGCCTTTTGGCTCCCTCAGTAGAGCCTCAGGGAATGTGACTGATTCTAGCACTAGTTTAGGTGTATCGTCCTTACAAGAATGCGATGCGCATCCCGAATGAGAGGGCGATGAAAAAGATGGGCCAGGATCAGGTCGAGGCGGATCGACAGTTTGCTTACCTCTCCTCGTAGTAATCACATTAGACGTTGCGGGTCCAGTGGGATCATAAAGCGGAGGAGGGTTCGCAATAGGGACATAAGGGCGAGGTGTTGCAGCGGGATTAGCCTGGAATCCCGGAGGAATGCTCAGTGCTTGCAGAATCTAATGAACTTGCCCCTGAGAAGGTCGTACCTGTGGTTGAGGACCACGGGGTACGAAATTTCACGGGTTGGGAACAGGTTGGGCTGGAAGAGTGCCGTGAGATCGAGTCGCCATGCGCAGTTGACTGATCTCAGCATTCTGCTGCGCCAATTGGTGCTGAAGAGAGGTCATGTTCTCTTCATGGTGCTTAGACATTTTCGTCATCATTCGCATCAGTTTATCAAGAGGACTTGATGCGTGTTCTGTTTGCGGTATGAAAGGACCTGATGGCGGATTTGCCACAGGATTAGACTGGGCCCTTGGGATGACGGAAGCGGACGGTCGCATTGCCCCACCCGCGAGGTTTTGGCATTGCGGGTTGTTGGACCATGCGAAGTTAGGATGATTTCGCCACCCTAGGTTATAAGTGGGAGAGAACGTGTTATTCCCCAGGATGCAAGCGTCTTCTTAGCCAGAAGATGAGTCCGCATGTAAATATGCATCCGAGTACACGGAGGCTTGGTCCTCTGTGTCAAAATACTGGCTTGCAGAAGCTAGATCTACATGACTTACCAAATCGCTTGGCGCGACGCTCGGTAAGGAAGATCTCACGGGGTTGTTGGGGATAAGCCTGGTGTTGGAAGGATTAGGGTTGTGACGAAGCGGTGAGGTAGAGGTGTTTGCCATAGAATGAGAGGGATTGGCCAGAAGATCGTCCAACTTCTTGTGCACGACGGAGACTTCATCCAATTTTTGTGCAATAAGGCTAAGATCTGTGGATGAATGGGAGGGTCCCGTGTCAACTTCGTGAACATTACGGGGCAGGCTGGTACGATTAAAGGAGAAAATGGAGTCATTGTTCATTGAGTTTTCGCTCATGTTTTCAAATAATTCGAATGCTCCATTCTCGTCTTTATTCATGAAATTCCCTCCGCAGGAAGCGTCTGCAATCTGTTTCAAAGTCTCATTTAGCCCAATAGAAAATTTGGGCTATATGCCACTTAGGCAGATCGTGGTGCGGACACTTCCAGAGGAGGTCATTATACCTCTCCCAAGCCTCATGAAATTGCTCGCCGTTTTGTTTCATGAAGGAAGTTATAGCATGGCGAAGCGCATTGGTTCGCCCGATTGGGAAGAATTTCTTGAGAAATGTTGTTCGCATCTCTTCCCAAGAATGGATGGTTCTCCCAAGGGTGCATAACCATTGCGACGCTTTATCCCGCAACGAAAATGGGAACATTTTCATGAGGACAATTGATAACCCGATGTTTCTTGGTTTAATCGTTTCAGCCAATCGGGTTAGCTCTTCCAAATGGAGAAAAGGATCTTCACTTGCAAGACCATGGAAGTGAAAGTTAATCAGGCCAATTATATTGGGTTTCAATTCAAAATCGTCCCCGCCCATGGGGACCCGAATTTGTCCTATGGTCTCTGTAGCAGCGGGATTTTGATAAGAGCTAAGAGACCTAGGCTCCTCCCGTTCAGGAGGGTTCTGCATTTCCTCCAAGGTTTCCCTAATGACTTCAATCTGCTCATTATACATTTCCATTTAGGCTTGGAGGTGGGTTATGGGGTCCATGGCTCCACCACCTGGTGGGATTTGAGGGGGCGGTTTCCTCCCTCGGGATTTAGGGGTGGGCGTGCAGCCATGTTTGTGGAGGAGGATGACGATTCGGTTTCCATCCTTCTAGAATTATCAGACAATTCAAACAATTCAGGATTTTGTGACCTCCTCCCAAACATGCACTACTGTAGGAAGAATTGGGGTGATAAGAAGGGAAAAGGGGATGAGAGAAATGACGTCGCAAAGGTACACTTGATGACAAATCAAGGCAATCAAAGTCCTAACCTCTACAATGTGCCCTTAGACCTAAAGATTTAAGTTACCTACTATCACAACCTACGAAACCAAATGCGAGTACCGCGGAACCACCGGGCCAGATTAAAAGGCCGTTTGCCCTAGTCTTAGACACCCGATAGCACACGGGAACTCACATTAGCACGTAGACGCTACACGCGGGTAGTTAGACCTCCAATCCTTAATAAGGGTCAAGTTGCTACCAATTTTAATTAGAGGCTTAAGATCAAGTGCTTCAGGAATGTGAAGGGCGTTGTATACGGGTAATGCCTAAGTGCGCTGATTTTAAAAAGTGTGTAAACCAAGCATGCAACGGGGAAATCTCCCCGAATTGAAGTTTTAGATAGTGAATGGTTTTTTAGAATTTCAGCCTTAAGTAGTATGGATTTTAAGATTTCGCTGAGTTACCAATTCAACCAATCTTCGGGTTTTGAGAAAACACAAGTTCTACTATGCCCAACAGACCCTTCTTCAATGTGAGTTGGTTAATGCATGCTAAAATGCAATGGGCTTCCCTAGGTGGAAATTTCTATGTGTGGGTGCATGAGTTAATTGTAAGTTAGTGTGAAAGGGAGCCAAAGCACTTCAATTCAAGTGCTCCAAATCACCAAAAATGACATTCCACACAAGGCTCAACCACTAGATATGTAAAGAAAATTAAAGTGTTGGGGTTGAAATATTCGGGATCAAATCTAAGGCACGTGAAAGGTTGTGGTGAGGTTGGAATCAACTCAATTCCAAGTCTCCCCACCAAAAATGTGATCCCGAATTGTGGATAAATGAGGCAAGGAGGGATGGCAATCAATCTATTTAATCTTGCCTCAAAGAACACTTCACATGACGAAAGAATCAAGATTCTTGGATCTTCGCTATGCAAAGTTTGGCGGGAAATCCAAGGGCAGTGGGGGTGATAGCAAACAATCAAGCAAGTGATTTTTAATCCACTTTCCCCAAGAAATTCCCAAGAAGTGTTTTTATTTTTTTATTTTTTAGGTAATAAGTTAACCTAAGTTGCTAAGAGAGAGAGACCTGCTTATTCAGCAACGTGGGCAAAACTCCATTGTGGCGCCGGCAACTTCACGCTCTCACTCCCACCTTGGATTTGCCCACGTCTCCGACTTCCTCTGGTTGCCTCTTCCTTGCAACTGGTTTACCTGCACACGAGCAAACAAAACACCCGTGAAGAGAAGGGTATGAGAAGAGAAAATTAAGGGAGTGGAGTAGAAACTTACCTCAATGTGCACCTCCCCGGCAGCGACGCCAGAAAAAGAGTGGTAGAACTCGAATAGGTTGTGTTAATATGGTGAAATTATCGTTGAAGTTATTATAGTGGTTAACCTAAATTGAGTCTAACCATCTTTTACAAAAATTTTTTTACCTGGCCTACTTAATTTTATCTTGGTTACTTTTAGGCCCAGGGTCGATCTCAGGGAGGCGGGAATTAAAGGTGAAGAAGTTTCTACGCCTTTCCTAAAACGTATCTCTTCCGTGCGTTTATTATATATTTTTTTTTTGGTTTTTCTATTTAAGATTTTTTTGTTGATAATATTGTCCTTGAGGCACACCCTCAAAATCAAGTTCTTGGCTTTGAGCCAAATTGTTCTTGTCTTTGACTCAACTTAGGGTTTCCAAAAACATTGGTCCTGCCATTCGCAGGACCGAGTACCTGCAAGACAAGAATTATCTTTTCTCTTTTACTCTTTTTTTTATCTTTTTAATAGCAAGAACCAAAAGATAAATAAATACAAGGCAGGCTTCTGGCAAAGAAAAGGAATTCTTAGCTTAATATATGTTTAGATATATAGTAGATACAATATATATATATATATATATATATAGGGGTGATGGTGGAAGTGGAAATGGAGTGTAACACGGTGTCAAGTTGGTCCACGTCTAGTAAGACGCAACCAACAAGACGAAGTGCCGCGTAGAGTGTGGGATGGATGTGTGGGAGTATGTGCGGAGGCGCTTGCTTTGCGCGGGTATCGGGGAATATCAGCAACTGGTGCAGATATTCCTACGATATGATGCGCGGTGGGGTGACTAGTGCACGGGCGTATGGATACGGGTAGGTGATGTGGATGTAAATATATATATATATATATATGTATGTATGTATGTGTGTATATATATATATATATGTATGTGTATATATATATATGTGTGTGTGTGTGTGTGTGTGTGTGTATAGATAGGGTTATAATTATATAGGTATATATGTAGTTGTGTATATACATATAGATATATATATATATGTGTGTATATATATATTTATGAATATATATATATATATATAGGTATATATATATAGTAATATATGTATATGTATATGTATATATATATGTACATATATATATATGTATATATATATATAGATATATATGTATATATGTATAAATAAATAAATAAATAAATAAATAAATATATATATATATATATATATATATATATATATATATATATATATATATATGTATATATATTTATGTATATAAGTGAGTGGATATATATATATGTATGTGTAGGTGTGTACAAGTGAGTGTGTGAGTGTACGAGTGTGTGTGTATATGAGTGTGGGTGTGTACGCTGGAGGACTGTGAGAGAGCAGAAGAAGTTAAGTCGTCCGGGGGCTACATCCGCCATCTGATCTCGCAGGAGCACAGGCATGCAACGCAGAGCGTAGGAACGCACACGCGAGACTGGCTGGAGGCGGTTGCGAGGAGGAGAGAGAAGGCACGGTGACCGGATAAGTGAGAAACAAACTGGTCACCGCACTGTAGCCGCATGAGGTCGCGGCTACAGTGCAAGGGAAAGAGGTGATCGACTGATTCGCGAGGAAACCGACTGAGCCGCGTGCCGACGTTTGCGACAAGGCGTGCGGAGAGGGGCGAGGGTGATCGGCTGGCATGCGCAGAGCACACGGAATGGGCACCGGAGGCGCGCGAAGGCTCGCGGAGGTGGTGGAGTGCGCACTGTAGCTGTGTGTGAGCTTCAAAGCTTGAAGCTCTGTTGCTCTAATGGCAATGGAGGGTAACTTGCAAACGAAAACCAAACAGAGAACAGAAAGCCAAATATGAAAAATAAAAAGAGAAATAAAACAAGAACCCACCACGCCCACCTGCTCACGATGGAGCTCGACGGTGGTGGAACTCACAGTGGGGTCCTAAACCACTGTGAGCTTCTCCTGCGCTCAGCGTTCCTCTTCTCAACTGGTGAGAAGAGGTGCTGTGTATGGAGAGGGAGAAGGGAAGCGAGTGGCCGGCAAGGAGTGGTGTGTGTGGTGTCTCCCGGTCTGCTCGCACGAGGGAGAGGGCCAAGGGTTTTAAAGAGGAAGAGGAACGCCAACCCATGCTGCTGGCAGAGGACCTCTTGCCATACTGCTGGCAGAGGAGTGGCGCGAAGAGGTGCATGCCCCATGCCTTGAACCGCGTGAGGGAGAAGAATTCAAAGTCAAAATAAAAAATGAAATTGGTGAATTTGCAATGCAACCCTTGATGAAGATGTTAATTAAATGGCCAACTATTCGCATTATCCTCCCCTCTCAATAAATGCATGCATGTGTTTATTTACAAATGCAACTATAGCTGTATAAGATGCAATGGCAGTGCTAGGAAATAACACAAGATGACATAATTACTGGTTTATTTTTGCTGTGCAATCACGTATCAACCTGGGACCAACCTCCCACTTGGTCCCCACCTCAACCTAGCTCAAGGGAGCAGTACACCTCCTCCCGTATAGAGCCTCATACGGTGCCATGCTGATGCTTGAATGATAGCTGTTGTTGTATGCAAATTCTGCCAGGGGCAAATGCTCCTCCCAGGAACCTCTCCAGTCCAGTACGCAAGCACGTAGAAGGTCCTCAAGGGTCTGAATGGTGTGCTCTAACTGTCCGTTGGTCTAGGGGTGATATGCCGTACTGAACCTCAGACGAGTCCCTAGAGCTCGCTGAAACTCTGCCCAAAACTGGGAAGTGAAACGAGTGTCTCTATCTGAAATAATCTCGCGAGGGACCCTGTGAAGGCGCACCACATCTCGAATGTAGTGCTCCACCAGCTATGGTGGTCCAAATGTGACTCGAATCGGCAGAAAACATGCGTCTTCATCAATCCATCCACTATCACCCAAATTGCGTCGTGTCCTCACTGTGTCATGGGTAATCCTACTACTAGGTCCATAGTGACACTCCCACTTCCACTCTTGCACGGGAAGTGGCTGTAATGGCCTTGCAGGTCTTCGGTGCTCAGCCTTCACCTGCTGACATATCAAACACCGCTGCACAAAGTGACCAACATCCCGCTTCATGCCCCTCCACCAGAAATCACGTTGTAGGTCATGGTACATCTTCGTGTTCCCAGGATGTATGGTGAATCTGAATCCGTGCATCTCAGTCAGGAGCTCTTTCAACAGCTCCTCGTCTCTAGGAACACACAAGCATCCCTTCATATGCAGAACCCCGTCAGTGAACGAGAACTCTCGTAGTTTCCCTGTCAATACCCGATCTCGCAGTGTTTGTAGATATGGATCAGTCATCTGTCTAGCCACGATGCGATCTATTAGCTCTGGTCATGTTTGCCTTGCCACTGTCACCACCCCGCAGTACCCCTGTGACTCCTGGGGTCGCCAACTGCTCACCTCCTCCATGAGTCTTCAACTTTGTACCTGTAAACAAGCCAAGTGGGCGGGTGCCTTTCAGCTCAAGGCGTCAGCCACCACATTGGCCTTCCCTAGATGGTAGGAGATTCTACAGTTGTAGTCCTTCAAGAGCTCCAATCAATTTCTCTCTCTCATGTTGAGCTCCTTCTGGTCAAATAGATATCTGAGGCTCCTATAGTCAGTGAAAATCTCGAATGTCTCTCTGTACAGGTAGTGCCTCCATGTCTTTAGTGCGAAGACAACTGCTGCCAACTTTAAGTCATGGGTGGGGTAGTTATGCTCATGGGGCTTTAGTTGCCGCGAAGCATAGGTGACAACGTGATCCCGATGCATGAGCACACCCCCCAATCCCTGCAACAAGGCATCTGTGTAAACGACGAATCCGCCACCGCTGTCTGGGATGGTGAGTACAGGAGCAGAGGTCAGCCTCTTCTTCAGCTCCTGGAAGCAAGACTTACACTTGTCTATCTAGGCTAAGGGCACATCCTTCTGAGTCAACTGAGTCATAGGACGTGCGATCTGCGAGAACCCTTGGATAAACTGCCTGTAGTAACCAGCCAGCCCCAGGAAACTGCGAATCTCTATCACTGTGCGACCTCAACCTTGGCTGGATCCATAGCTAGCCCATCTCCCGAGATCACATGGCCTAAGAAGGTAATCTGTCCCAACCAAAACTCGCACTTGCTGTATTTGGCGTATAGCCTGTGCCATCTCAAAGTATCCAAGACCCTGCGGAGATGCTGTCCATACTATGCTTGATCCCAGGAGTAGATGAGTACGTTGTCAATAAAAACCACCACGAACTAATCTAGGTACGGCCAGAAGACGCGGTTCATTAGGTCCATGAAAGCGACGAGGGCATTGGTCAGCCCAAATGGCATGACCAAGAACTCGTAGTGACCATACCGCGCGCAGAAGGTTGTCTTGGAGACGTCGGTCTCCCTGCTCCTCAATTGATGATAGCTTGACCTCAGATCTACCTTTGAAAATATTGTGGCATCTCTCAGCTGATCGAAGAGATCATCGATGCGAGGCAGTGGGTACTTGTTCTTGATGGTGACCCGGTTTAGCTGTCTGTAGTCGACGCATAGCCGAAGAGTCTCGTCCTTCACAAATAGAATAGCGGCTCCCCACGAGGAGGCATTGGGCCTCAGGAAGCTCTTCTCTAGCAGGTCCTGTAACTATGACTTGAGCTCTCGCAGCTCAAGTGGGGCCATCCGGTAAGGTGCAGTAGAGATGGGGCCGATTCCCGGTACTAATGAGATCTCAAACTTGATCTCACGCTCAGGTGGTAGTCCTAGAAGCTCCTCTGGAAAGACATCGGGATACTCACGGACTGTCAGGATACACTGCAAGTCGGCCACGGGGCTAGGCTCTGCCATGACACAAGAGAGGAAGCCCTCGCACCCCTAGCTCAGTAGCTTCACTGCCCGAAGTGTGGAAATGCACCTGAATCCTCCGTCTACTAGCTGGCCGTGGAACTCGAAAGGAGGCAACTATGGTATGGAGAAAACGATCTTCCTCCCAAAGTAGTCCATTAGAGCATGGTAGGCAGCCAGCCAGTTCATCCCTAGGATCACACCGAAATCCTCCATTGAGATCATGATCAGGTTAATCGGAAGACTGTGTCCCCTATCGTGACCTCACAGTCAGTGAAAACCTCCTCAGCGACAAACACCTCTCCACCTGGGCCTCTAATCAGGAATTGCTCCTCCAAAAGTACACTACTTGACCCCAAGTTGACAGCAAAACCCGTGGAAACAAAGGAGTGCATGGCACCGGAATTGAAAAGTGTGTAAACGAGCTGATGAGAACCTCATCATGAGCCATAACTAGCTCATTTTGACCCAATACAAAGGATAAAAGCTCCTACATAACTCAAGGAAAGGCTTAACTCAGAGAATTCTGAGTTTAAGGAGAAAACAAGTCATAAGGGGTAAACATGCAATTTTACCAGTATAATCTGCATACAGGGTAATTCAGGGTCCAAACACAGGTCAAGCAAACCGAATAAGAAGGAAAGTGGGATGATCTGACAAGGGCTACAGCAATTCCAAGGAACTAAATGATAATCTGTAATTTGGCCTTCAGATCCCATTTTGACCTACATTGAGAACCATGCCCAATTAATAACTTAATTTGGGTTTTTGCACAAATTGACCGGTCAAACAAGGTTTAATCTAGAAATAAAATTCACCATCAAATTCCTTAGGTCCTAATTAGTCATGTATAAAAACTTGAGCCTAAGAAGAAACCTTCTTGACCAACTTTGCACTTTGGTCCTCATATATTTACGTTTTGGCCCTCAACTTTTGAACCCTCACATTTCTGCCCCTAACTCTCTTTCGTTCTTTGCATTCAGGTCCCTCCTGCCAAAACCTGCCAGCACCATGCTCCGGCGACCTTGCGCGGAGCATGGCGCCGCGCAGGGTGAGGGGGAGGGGCTGGCAAGTCAACCGGGGGTGCCCTGCGTCGTCAGCCGTCGCAGGAACACCCCCTGGTCGCTGCAACCCACCATACCGGCCGTGCGAACGCACGAACGGTATGGGTTTCCATCTCCGGCGTCCTCCGGCGAGGGAGACATGTCGTCTCCCTCCGCCCTCCTCTCTGATTCCGCCTCTATAAATACCCCCGTCGCTCCGCCGTTCTGAGGAGCTCGGTCCTGACGGAGAAAGACCCCCACTTCCTCTCTTCCCTCTCCGACAGGAAGCCCTCCAGCTCCGGCGGCCTCCCCTCTTCCTCCTCGTCGCTCTGCCGCACTACCAGCTGCAGGGTTGCTCTCCCTCGCTCTTCCCGCGCCACGCCGCACCCAGCTGGCGCCTCTCCGGCCCTCTGCTCGCCGCCGCCCCTTCCCCCGGGCATCTTCTTCTCCAGCGACAGTCGATAGGACTGTCGCCCGCTCCGGCCCCTCCTCCTCCTGCTAAGTAGGTAGAACTCCTCCTCTTCCTCCCCTCTTCCTTTTCCTCATTTTACATCTTTACTGTTACCTCGATTCCGACCAATCACCCTCACCTTCTCCGCCTCCGGCCATCCTCCGGCGAGCCGCTCCCATCACTCCAGCAACCCACACGGCTCGCCGACCACCGCAGAACCTCCGCCTCCTCACCCTGATCAACCTCCGCCCTTCCACTTCCCCCACATCACCCCCTGCAACTCCACCGAACAAACCCATCTTCCGACCCACAGTCCGACCTAGGGCAGCTCTTGGGCTCCGCCCCGCCGCCTGCACACCCCCCGACCACCTTCGCCGTGCCACGGCGAAGGTCCTCCGCGTTTCTGATTGGGCCGAGAGGCCGTTTTTCTGTGGGCAGGTACCTGCGCTCGTCGCCGCCATTGTTGAAGCGAAGCAACTTGTTCACCTGCTGCCCCAGGTGCGAAGCGCCCAGGTCACCCTCCCAGGCTGTGCGGGGGCACTTCGGCAAAACGTTAGGCTGCAGTTGAGGCGAAGCTCTCGCGCGAAGCCCCCGCGCTTCGCCTCGACTGCCGCTGCTTCCTCCGCGCAGGCACCCAAATTGGGGTGGGACATTTAGTCCCACCTCGTAACCTTTCAGAGGAGAGCGCCTGCATAAAGGCAAAAAGCGCCTTATGCTCGTTGCCTCCTGAGCACGGGGTGAGGTCCCTCTCACTCACTCGCTCGCTCGACCCGGTCTCGTCCGCGCTCACGCCTCGCGGACCTGGCCCGACCCGACTTAGACTGACCTGCACTCCTCGCCCACCACTCACGCCGGTGGGCCTGGACCCGGGCGCGACCCGTACCCGGCAACCCGGCAGCTCTGGGAGAGCTTTCCTAAGAGCGTCTTCTGTGAGAGAGAGACGCGGGGGAGGGTAGAGATAGGTTTTGCCCCTCTGATCAAGCAGTGCAAGTTTGCAGGCACAGGTGAAGAAGAAGAACCGGAGAAGAAGACTGACGGAAGAAGAGCAGCCAGGACTGCTCGAAGCAAAGAGGAAAAGGCGAAGAAGAAGAAGACGAGCGAGGCAGAGAAGGACAACGAAAGCTGAAGGAAGGAGCACCGAGCGGCACTGTAGCAGCGGCGGTTTAAGTCGTCTGATTGGAAAATCAGACAACGCTCTGAAGGCAGAAAAGAGGAAGAAGAACAGGACAAGGACCGCTCTGCAGAAAAAGAAAGAGACAAAGCAGAAACAAGAGTTGAAAGACGAAGAACATCACCCACTGCTGCAGATAAAGAAGACAGAAAGAAGAGGAAGACCACAAGGAGATAAAGGAACCAAAAGCCAAAGAGAAGAGAAAAGAAAGAAGAAGATAGACGAGAAAGAAGAAGCCAACAAATTTTCATCTCTCTCTATCTATCTATATTTTTGTAAAAGAAACTTTGTACCCCTAGAATACAACTTGCTCCCTGAGTTCGACCTCGGGAACTCTTTTATTTTCCGAGTAAAAAATTATATATTTGAAATGATGGCAATAACTGGCTATACTACAACGACATAACAATAAAACCCGGTTATCTCTTCACGCTCATCGCCATCACGAGCCTACCAGAAACGGTAACCATACCTGCCACTATGGAGCCTGAAACTCTAGTATCTCCTTGAGTCAGGGTGTTAATATGTCCCTCAACCCTTGGTGTAGAAGAAGCAGCCATGCTCTGGGTCGGGCGAGAAGCAACTGGTCGGTACCTGTTTACGTGGCTTGATCATGTTTTAACAGTCAGTTACATCGTAGTATAGGTGACCAAGCATTGTCAACAAATAAGAATTTATTACTCGGAAACATAAGTATCCGAGGTCAAACATAGGAGCAAATGGAATCTATTCACTAATCTCAATAATGTAATTGAACACTTAATTACTCAAAACTTAATTCAGAATATATATGCATGAGTTTAAAAGTTAATTGTGGCAAAAATAGAGAAATTGGACGTCTGATCATGGGATCAGACATCTTAAAAAGATGTTTTCTTTTAACTCTCTCTTATGTCTTCTCTTCTTCTTTGTTTTGACTTTTTTATTCTATTCTTCTTTGGCCGTGTACTTCTTCTTCCTTGTTTCTTCTCTGCAGCTCCTTTCTCTGCTCTTGCCTTTCTTCTTGTCTTCTTATTTTCCTCTACCTTCTGCCTTGCCTCTCTTCTGCAATGTCTTTTTCCTTCTTTTTCCCTGCAGGTCTTCTTCTTCTTCTTTCCTTGGCTCTGCTTCCCTTGGCTTCAGCTTTTCTTCTTCTACTTCTGCTTGTCTTTCCCTTTCTTTCTTTCTTCTTCCTTCTTTAGCCTTAGCTCTTTGACTTCCTCTTCTCTTTGGCTTCGCCTCTTCCTTCTGCCTTGTCTTTCCTTAGCTTTTTCCTCTGTGGGTCTACTTCTTCAGCCTTCCTTCCTTCTCCTTCTTCCCTGCACAAATCGAAGAGCAAAACCTACCCCTCTACCCACACCCGTGTCTCTCTCTCTCTATATATCACTCTTCAGTGCGCTCTCCCAGAGCCGGGCAATTGGGTTGGGTTGCGTGCTAGGGTCCAGGTGCATCGGCGTGGGTGTGGTGCACGAGGAGTGCTCAGGAGGATAGTCGGGTTGGGTTGCCATGTCTGCGAGATGAATTCACAGACGAGGCGTGTATAGGTGAGGGACCTCACTCCATGTGATTTCGAGGCGAACAACTAATATCACAAATCCAATTTATTGCGAGCACCTCACTCACAGGTTTACGAGGTCGGACTAATGTTCCACTCGCTGTTGCTCGCACGCCCTCAGGAGATTTTTCGTCCAATTGCTGCAGCTGCAGGCCTCGCAGCGCAAATTGCTTGGACAGCTGACTGTGTGAGACTCCCCCAAACCTGCTGGACTTGGGACCCTGAAGTGTTCAGCTTGGAGCGAGCCGGCGACCTTCTCGAGCCGTCGCTAATGGCAGCTGGTGCTCAGATCCTGCATGACACAAAGGGGACCTTGCGACTCTATCAGACCATAGGAGGACCTTCGCCGTGTCACGGCGAAGGTGAGGCGATCGGTGGTAGGCCTCGAGGTGGCCTAGGCATGCGTGCCTAGGTCGCTCTGTGGCCGGATTTATGGGTGAGGTTGGGGGTCATTTGTGCTGGTGTAGGCGGTCTGTGAGTGGGTGGGTGATGTTCAGTGGAGTGTGGCAGAGGTTGTGGGGTTGGTGGCGAGACGTGTGGAGTTGTGGAATGACGGGTGTGTCTTGCCAGAGGTCGGGCGGAGATGGGGATGATGGCGATGGACAGTGGTAGTCGAGGGGTGTTTTGTGAAATAGGTTGATGGAAATGAAAGAGTGGAAGACGAGGAGCTTATCTAGATTACTTGGAGCGAAGGGGGGGGCAGAGGAGACGGGCGGCGCATTTGTGCCGTCGTCGGAGAAGAAGGTATCCAGTGGAGGGAGACAGCGGCGACGACACGGCTAGGGATGCTCGCGCAGGTATTGCACGTTGCGGAGGAGGATGGGGAGGACAGCTCTGCCACTGGTATTGTGGAAGAGTGACGAGAAAGAGGAGGGGGGCTCACCGGAGCTCGCTAGACCACTTGGCCGGAGAAGAAGAAGAAGAAATTGAGATGGAATTCCGGCCAATTCGAGCTAAAGAGGTGCGGCCGGAGTTGAGGGTCATTTTATAGGCACTGGCAGGGGTTTCTGTGCTTAGAAGATAAGCTTCCAAGCACTGGAATCTTCATCGGAGATGGAATCAGTTAAGATACCCAAATCTCTCGTGCATTCGCACGAGAGATTGGGTGCGAATCAGAGAGTAGGATCATGCTCAGATGGAAGGGAATTCCTTAGAGAATCTCCCTTCCAAATCTAGGAGGAGATCTCTGAGGAATCAAGGAGTATTCCCCCTCTATTCCTCGCTGGAGTAGGATTTCTCCCCATTAATGGTAGAGGGACCTGCTTGTAAGAGTGGTGAAGAAGTTAGGGGGTTTATGTAATGGTTTTCAAAAGATAGGGGCAAAGATGTAATTGGGTGTACTAATTTGCAAAGTAGGTCAAGATGACCTCCCCTTAGGTCTAAATTTTGGTAAAAACCTAATTTGGACCTAAGGAATCTAATGGTGAAGTTGGATTTTAGGTTTGACCACGTTTGAATGGATATTTTGCATAAAAACCCAAATTAGGTCAATTAATGAGCTAAGACCCTAATCTAGGTCAAAATAGGTTCCAAAGGCCAATTTGAAGGTTCTAAACCCTAGGGGATATTTTTTCATGAATTTTAGAGTTTTTACTTGATTTTTATCCTGGCCATAACCTTGCTTAATTAAGAGGGTTTGTTTTAGGGTTACAAGATGTCATTTAATTCCTGGTTTGCACATAAACTCATTTCTGATTGAACCAACCCACTTTTTATCTTATTCAGACCATTTGACCTATGTTTTGACTTTGAGAAATCCCGTTTATGTACTGCAATGGTAAAATTTTAGTTTTAACCTTTATTTCATGTTTTCTTCTCAGAACACTTATTCCTTCAATTAAGCCATTCTCTAGGTTTTGTAGGAGCTTTTATTCTCTTTCTTTAGTCAAAATGAGCTAGTTATGGCTCATGATGAGGCTCTCATCAGTACCCTCCTTGTGACTGCTGTCCTCCTCCTCAGGCCTGGTAACTGCGGCCGCTAGATAGGCCTCCAGTGCTCTGTGCTGGGATCGTCTGCTGTGCTCTGGCCTTGGATGGGCAGTCTCTCTGTATGTGGCCCGACTGGCAACACTGGTAGCAGAGGGAAACGCGGCCTCCTCCCTCTGTTTTCTACCCTTGTCGGAGGCTAGGCGGGGGTCTGCTGCAGTCTACGGGTCCCTGTCTGGGTCCCCCAAAGGTCCCTGGTGGAGCCATAGAATGGGACGACTCCCCCACTGGTGCCGTGTGCCTCCTCTCTTGGTGGCCCTGTGAGTGCTCCTGCTGGTAGGGCCTCTTCCGTCCTCCCCGATCAACGTCTCGCACAGACAGGTTGGTCTCCTCGTAGGTCATGGCAGCCTCGACCACGCGGGAGAAGGTAGGCAGCTTCAGGGGCTTTACATACCCTCGAATGGTAGGTCGGAGGGCCTCAGTGAACCTCCATAGGCACTCCTCCTCGGTAGATGTAGTTGTCGGGGCGAAGCATGACAGCTCCAGGAAACACGTACGATACGCGCTAACCGTCATCGCCCCTTGACGGAGGGTGTGGAACTCCCGCCTCCTTTGATCCTGCCAGGTCTGTGGGAAGTACTGCTCATAGAAGAGTGTCACAAACCAGTCCCACGCCAGCTCTTCCTCCTCCTGTCCTCTGACTGCCCTCCACCACCTATGGGCTGCACTCTCTAGCTGATACGTGGCGAAGGCCACGTGGCACTTTGCAGGGGGATGGAGTGTGTCGAAGATCTTCTCCATCTGCTCCAGCCAATCCTCAGCCTCAGACGGGCTCTCCCCCCCTGAAGAAAGGGGGCATCAGCTCCCTGAACTGGTTGAAAACCTCATGGTGGAGTCACAACGGGGGGACATGCACACCTCCAGGCAAGGAGGACTTGTGCCCCGAAGTGTCTAAAGAAGGTAGGGGTGGTGGAGGATCACCCCCTCCCTCTCCAGCTTGTCCAACGTCATAGAGGCTCGCCTGCCACACGGAGGACTCCCCCTCCACATCCTCAGTAAGAGGTGGCTGAGGAGGAGGCTACTAGAGCTCCTCCTGTATGAGCTCTCGGATCAGCTAAGCAAGGTCCGGGGCCTGAACGCCTGGAAGGAGAGGTGGAGCGGTCCCGTCCTCAGCCCTCACTTGCCCTCCTTTGCGACCACGCCAACGGCCACGACCACGTCCATGGCCCACCTCAAGAGCTCCCTAGCAAGACATCTCCTGCATAAAGATTGAAGAAGAAAAGGAACTATCGGTGACTGTTTGATTACAGAGGAAAGGTAAGACTTGGAAGTGACACCTAAAATGAAACGATGTGATGGCCATTTTAGCTACATGTATAAGAGTGGTTATTTCCAGACCATTCGGTTCATTTCTCGAGACGACCTTGCTCAGATACCATCTTGTCACGACCCATTCCTGGCTCCTTACAGAACCAGAGGACGGGTCACCTCAACGAACCCCAAGACCCAGTCGTCCAGCGAGAAATAACCGAATACACATTCATTCCACAACCACACAAGTATTGTAACTAACTAACAAATGTAAAACTGGCAGTAAAGCAAGAGAATGGTAATCACCATAATATTACAGGCCATCATAATAGAACTAGTACAGAACACAGCCATCACAACAAAAAATTAGTACACATATAGCTGGAAAAATATGAACTACAGGAACTCACTACAACAACTAGCAGAAGGAAACTACAGCTGGACTCGACTGGGCCCAGCACCCTCAGCAGCCGGTGGCACTGGCTGCTCAAATCCCTGACCTGTACAAAGTTATAACATCTGGAGTTAGCTAACGCTGAGTAGAGTGGTGGCTAAAACATATAATGTAATTTGACAAGAAGCTTAAAATATTATCTTCCGATTCCAATTATCTTATTATGTGTTGCTGATCTGAATACTCTAATCGGGTTCCATGACATTGCTCAATCTTCCTGTTCCGTAAGGGAACAATCTTGCTTGTAGTTTTCTCGCGATGCAGGATATGCACATGACACTCTCCTGGCCGGGAAAGTCCCCCGTGGTAGTCCTACACCCGGTCTACTACCCCGAGGTCACGGTCGCGACATAGCGGTGACTACGGCATTTGTGATAAGCGCACGGGTAGCTACCCTGCAGTGGCACGTAGTTAGTCGTTTCCGCTAGTGGGTACGCCCAAACGTACAACACGGAACAGCACAGGGCCTGGCCCTCTCAGAACAAGGGTCTCGCCCCTCACAGTCCGCATACCCTCGTTTGACTATCCCGATTTGCCTAGTGGGCCTAACAAGAGTCGGTGTAAGGTGGCCAGTCCTAACCCCGGGCCCCTAGGGCAGCTACCTCACCCCTACACTAAGTAGCTCTCCTCGATACCACGTATGTGAGGGCCAACAGGAGTCGACGTAGAGTGGCCAAACCCACCCTCGATCTCCACCTAAGGGGCGGTAAGCTCCCCTCTACTTTAAAAGGGATAGTTGCTCTCTTCGATACTACGTACACGAAGGTCAGCTCACCTCCCTAAGCCAAGTCCGAACTACCGCCTATGGTGACGTGCTCCAGAACCATCCGGTTCTTCATACTATAGTATTTTTGTCTCGTTCTGCATTCCCTGTAGGATTCGTACATGAACTTTTCTTATTCCATATTCGGTTTTTTACATACAGAACATGCATCTCAATTTCCACAGCACGAGTTCATTTTTCTATTCATAACGTAGTTCATTTCAGGTAGTATCGGTAGCTTATGATTTATTCAATCATTCATCTCTCTACACATGCATCCTCTCTAGCCCTAGTGTTCATGTCACAATGTAGGGTTCAATCAAATAGATGTATTCTAAAGCATGCGTTTACTTCTTCCTAGGGTTCATCTCACATCCTAGTTTCAATTAATTTTATGCATGTACTTTATTAATTTCGAGATTAGGGTAAAAAACCACTCTACCAGGGTAATCGGGTGGAATGGGGACTCGTATAGTAGCTCCCGACGTCTCCACAAGTCCTGTATACTCGACAGACTGGCTACCTATGACATGGGTTGGCAAGTCAAAAGTATTCACAATGACACAGACAAAGTACCATTACATAAAGAAACTCATACGAAAATCAAAGACATTTCGTTTGCAGAAAAGCGACACCGTTTGAGCCCTGAATGAGCCCAAAAACACCAATCCCGACTGAAATCAGATGTTTAGGAAAGGTCCCAGACGTCTTAAACGAACTCACAGGCATACCTTGCTCGAGGCGTCTTCCTCGGACGTCTGGGGCTCAGTGCAGACGTCTGAGGTTGTCTTTAGATGTTTGGAAACATGTCCGGACGTCTGAAACCGCCTCGGTTGCTCCGATGTGCCTCCCAACCTCTGACACATGCGCATGCACGATCAAAACTTTGCTGGAAAAATAAATCGAAAATATGTGCTATCAGACGTTCGGAAATACCTCAGGACATTTGACAAGATGTCTGACACAATCTGTAGATGTCTGATTCTCTGCAGATGTCTGATTCTGCGGAAAAATGATTCTGCAGAACCATTGGTGAGTTCTTCTCGCAACACCTTCCTCTCCACGTGCTGTTGCAACTGTAGCAAAACTCGCTACAGCAGCAGTAGCAGCTCTCCTCCTCTCCCACACACTCTCCTCTGGCTCCCTGCCCTCCTTCTCCTCTCGGCTGCGGCGTGCGGAGGATGGAGGACGGACGAGGGGGTTAAATGGAGGAGGTATGGGGGAGGGAATGGCCGAGAGATAGAGGTGAGGATGCCACAGGGGGAAAAGGTGATGCGTGCGGGGTGAGGGGGGAGGGAATGGGGTATGTACGGTAAGTAGAGATGGTGTTGAAATTGCAGGGATGTCCCTGCAATTTTCCTCTCCCCCTCACAAACCCTCAAAAAAAAAGATAAGGGGTTTAAAACTGCAGGAAAATCCTTACGGATTCTCGAAATGCTAAACGACTCTAGGAAATGGTCATTTCATTTAACTACGCATGAAATGAAAACATGGTGAAGAATAAGATGAGTGAAGTAGAAAATAGCTTGGAAAGCATAAGATAAAACCAATTACTCCTCTAGATTATGTAGCCAATGTACTACAGATATGAGCAAAAAAAAACTAGAGAAATGCTTGACAAATAGCAACTACAAGCTAAAGGGAAAATAGCAATCAAATGCGAAAACAAGGGTTGTCGAGGCAGCCACAGCGATAGAGGGACTTCCTTCGGCGGCTCGGCGGTTCTGGGAACATACTTTGAAGCTTTATGGAGGTGGGGACGTGCTTGGTAGATGATAGGAAGGGATGCCCTTGCAATGGGGTCCATAGGGCCTTTTATAAGGCTTGTGCCAAATCATTTGGCACGAAAATCACACCTAAATCACGCACGTGCCCGGCCATCATGCGCACAGCTGCGTGCTGGTGTATGGATAGCCACGTGCTTGTGCACGCACAGCTGGTGCAATGCTGTCCTCGCAAGGCGTCGTTCGATCCTCGATGAAGGGCCCAGATCATGCCTCACTGCGCCCTTCAAATCGTGCGGGTCGCGCGCGTATCACGTGAATGGTCGAATGCCACTCATCATGCCCGTGAATCGGCTGCTTCTCGGCCGTTCGATTTGAATTGAACGGCCGAATTTCAATTGGCACACGGTGTGGGGAGCCTCTGTGATTCGACCTCGCACTACTGCTTTGCATGAAGAACCTTATCCGTTGCACTACGCTCCCAAAGTTGTCAAGTTTTCATTTTTTTTTGTCCGCGTGTTATCAATCGTTGGATGAGAATCCAACAGCTGATATTGAAGCTACCTTGATGAGGATGTGGGGGAGCTGGCAACGTTGGGTGGGCGGATGGGTGACACATGGAACAATATGGGCCGTTGATCATTAGATCAATAGTCAAAACTTCCCATACTTGTTGTGGGAGGTACGGAGGTTGGATTGAGGTGATTTTGAGTCTGTTAGATTCCGTTCGTTGATCCGGATACATCTATATGATCCAATTGCTCATCTGAGTTCTGTTTTAACATGCATTTGTACACATGTTTATTAAACATTACTTATAAGTAATCTAAATGTAGATATTACACACTATGCATGCATTACTCCCAACCTACAATATTGTCATATTTATGCATGAGTGCCATTGAGATTGACTCTAATTAGTATAATTCTCACTACCATTTGTAGAGTCATCCTTTAGGATAGCAAAAAGTGCATCATGAGGTGGAGGTTGTAACATTTTTAAAAATAATTTCATATCATAAATTCACAAAAATGAGTTATGAGATATAAATAATTAAAAATTACTATTTGTTAAGTTTAACTTAAATATTGTAGGTGATTGTTTTAATTTATAAAACTCATATTCAATCAATTGTTGGAGTAATTTTTCTCGATTAAATTTAAATCTAAACCTAGAGCATTACAAGTGCTATGCCGAGGTCATGGTTAAAACTTCAATGACACAGGGAAGGCAAATCATTCGAGTGTTGAATGAGGCTTGAATTCACACACATTGCCATGGTGGGAATACAACTTTACGAGTCAGCATGGAATAAGGAGAAGAGTCCTAAAAAAGGAGGCTTGATGAAAGTATGGAGAAGTGTAAGGGAAACTTACACAAAAAAGGGCATGCTTTACGGCTTTTTTTTAATATAATGTTAAAACTCCTGAAGACTAGGTCGATTTTGACGGAGAAAAAGCAAGAGGTAAGAAATCCACTCCATAAAGTAAAGGGAAAAGGTTGGGAGTACATATATAGGAAATTTGATTCCAAAAGAAAGAAGATGAATCTCTGAATGAGCTAACTTAGGAGACCAAAAATGAAGGTCCTACAAAGATAAGGAAAATATACCGAAATAAGTTGAAAAAATGACTTTTCACTTGCTTATTGCAGAAGGTTGGTCGATGTTTCTAATTTGACATAGAATCACTTTGGTCTATAGTTGGCTGGGGAAAAGCCGGAGTTTGCAAGTCCATGACTACTTTGGAATTTCCTATACATGTTGCTGTACCCGTGTGCACCGGTCGGAATTAGTTTCTTATAAGGTTGCAAGAAAAGGTTGACATCCTACCCTTCGTTGTAGGGATTTGAAAATCCTAATTGAAAAGTACCACAAATTCAAAATGAGTCCTACAACATGCACCAAAATATCTGCGCAACAATAACCGCAAAAAAATTAAAGTTTGGTATTTTTAACATGAAAAAATCTCTCAAATCAATAAAGAAGCTTGAAGTTGAAATCAATGCAAACTAACTATGTGTTTAAAAAGGCTTACACAAAGACAACCCTTAACAACTCAAATACTAACGAGAAAATAATAAACCAATAAGGAATATGCGGAGGAACATCACCTAAGTGTTGATCTTCCTATAAGCAAATAATCTCTTGATGCTTTGATTGAATTGAAGAGACTCTCTGATTACCCAAGAAAAATGCCTCCCCAGCTGATCTCCACAAAGCACTTATGGCTCCCCCAGATGAAAGAGATGCTACACAAGTAAGAAAGAAAAGGGAAAAGGCCAGCGATCTCCAATGGCTAACGCTGCCCTCTATTTCCTTTTTTATTGTGCGTGCGTGCATGCACGACTCCACACAAGAAAACAAGTCTAAAATTATCAAATAATAGAGATATATTGAGAGATTACAGAGAGGTCACCATGTTTTTGAAAGGTTGCTAATTGGGCCATTAAAAGCCTATTGAAGGTTAAGTTCCCAACAATAAGGAAAACTCACCCACACATTTCCCCTTCACCAACTATGTAAAAACTATCTCGACCATGCAAAGAAGTGATTGATGGAATTAAAATCAAATAAAATTAAAATCAAATTATTTTTTATAATCTTAAGAACAATCTATTTTCTATACCATCAACCAAAATGATAATGAAAAGAAAATGATGGATGGATACCTGAATTCATCGTAGCGGAAGTGTTAAGGAGATTACCGACAACTTTTGGAGCCGTAGGCTTACTTCTCCAATGAGAAGCGGTGGCAATGATACTTCCAGAGAGTTGAAAGAGAGAAAGAGGAAAAAAACTTAATGGGAACATTCCTTTTGAGTTATGTCATGAGGTATATTTATAACTTTTCTACGATGAGATGCAGAAAATCAAATGCCCACTTCGCCCTCACTCCTCCAGAGACCATAACCGCTTAATATGAAATGACAATTTCACCCATCACGGAATTGCATTTCCTTTAATATTTCTATGTACTAAATTTCATATCTTAACGAGATGTGAATGACCAATTTACATAATCAGATCACTTTAATGATCGTAAATATGTTATCTAAATAAATGTATATATTTAACGTATAATTCCGTAATAATAATATATGTAAGTTCACATTATAATTCTAACAATCTCTCACTCGAACCACATATATCATCATTATAATCATATGTTCATATATACTTGTATGAGCTTATCAACACAACATCATAATAAACCACATCTCCACCAATCTCATCTATACTCGATTAACATACAACCAAGGTTGGTTTTCGCCATTATGAAATCGACTAGACCAAACAATGATCACATACATTAACACAAGTATGACATAGATTTGATATATGTACATAGCATGAAAATTGCATGTTAATGTGATCTGCACATGTCTATTTTCAGTTAGTCTAAAAAATCTTATCATGCAAGAGATCAATGGCAAAGACTAATGAGTTCAAAGAATCGAAAACTTTATTATTATGCGCATAATCCAAAACATGTCCATACATGAAAACATCAAAATAGAACAAATTCCCACTGAATTATTATATTATATAATAGATACCACACTCATACAGACAACATGTTCATGAAAAACCTTTGACGTTAGTCTTTTAGTGAGCGGAACACATATCTACTACCATGGAGTTGATCCCAATGTATTCAATAGACACCTGTCCACTTTGAACTCTTTCCTTGACCACTAAATACTTGATATCAATATGCCTCAAAGAACTTTTGTTGCTGTTGGAGTACATCATCGCTGAATTATTGTCACAATAAAGTCGAAGTGGTCTTTCGACACCATCAATGACCTGTAGTGTTGTGACAAAATTCCTAAGCTATACTCCATGATTTGAGGCCTCAAAGCATGCTATGAATTCTGCTTCCATGGTGGAGGTAATTATCAAGGTTTGCTTTTCACTTCTCCACGAGATAGCCCCTCTAGCCAACAAAAAAATGTATCCTGAAGTAGATCTTCGGGTATCCTGACATCCTGCAAAGTCAGAGTTAGAATATCTGAGTACCTCCAAATGATCTGATCTCCTATATGTGAGCATGAAATCCTTTGTTCTTTGTAGGTAGTGCATGACCTGTTTGGCTGCCTTCCAGTGGTCGGGTCCATGCTTGCTTAAATATCTGCCTAACATGCCAACAATTTATGCTAGGTCTAGCAGCATGCAGACTTGGGCATACATCAAACTTCCCACTCCCGATGCATAGAGAATATTTTCTATCTCATTAGCTTCAAACTCATTCTTGGGGCATTAGTTAAGAGAGAATTTATCTCCCTTAGCCACTGGAGTATCTCTTGGTTTGCAATTCTCCATGCCAAATTGCCTTAGAATGGTATCAATGTATCTCCTTTGTGATAATCAAATGATATCTCGAGAACGATCTTGTTGTATATGGATTCATAATATAAAAGAGGCTTCACTAAGATCCTTCATTTCAAAAGTACCAGAAAAAAATGTCTTGGTTTCCTGAAGCAAACCATTATCATTATCATCAACATACAAAACCAAGAAAATATATTTTCCCTTACAAAATTTGTGGTATACATAGTCATCAATCGAATTTGTCTCAAAGTCAAATGAGACAATTACTTGATAAAATTTGTAATACCACTGTCTTGAAGCTTGCTTTAGTCCATTAATGACTTTCTTTAATTTGTAAACAATTTTCTTTGCATCTCCTAATGCAAAGTTTTCTGGTTACACTATGTAAATTATTTTATTAATGTTTCCATTAAGAAACATTGTCTTTACATCCATTTGATGTTGCTCCAAATCAAAATAAGCTACTAAATCCATTATGGTTCTAAATGAATCTTTAGATGAAACTAACGAAAATGTCTTTCTATAGTCTATGCCTTCCTTTTGAGTAAATCTCTTAGCAACAAGACGAGCCTTATAGTTGTCCACATTGCCTTGTGAATCTCATTTGGTTTTAAATATCCATTTACAACCAATAAGCTTCACACCTTCAAGCAGTGGGACAACATCCCAAACCTCGTTATCACTCATGAATTTCATCTCTTCATTCATGGCATTTATCCAGTCCTGAATATGGGAACTCCTCATGGCATGAGTGATCGAAATGAGATTCGCATCCATTTCGTCTGCCTCTAGTTCCTGAAGAAATACAACGTAATCACTAGATATTGCACTTCTCCTTTCCCTACTGGATCTCTTAATGGGTGCAGGATTTGGAATGTTTTGAAATTGTTCGGTTTGATTGATGGGAATATTGTCCACATTACTTTCTTCCCCTGATGTTGTTGGAACAACATTTAGAATAAAAATTTGACCTTTGTTCAATGATTTCCTTATGAATAGGATCCGATTTTTCAAATGTAATGTGGCGACTATCACCCCCCAAACCAATATTCTCAAAGAAATGGGCATTCTTAGTCTCAAAGAATGAGTGAGTCATTGGGCCATAAAACTTATAACCCTTCAACCTCTCAGAGTAGCCTACAAAATAACAGGTGACCGTCTTAGAGTCCAGTTTCCTTTAAGCAGGCTTGCTTGGCTTAGTCTCAGCTGAACACCCCTAGATATGAAAATATTTAAGACTAGATACCTTATTAGTCCACATTTCATATGGGATTTTAGGCACTGCTTTAGTTGGTGTTCGATTGAGAACATGAACAGTTGTCTTAAGTACTTTTCCCCATAGAGACTCAGGTAAAGAGGTATGACTAATCATCCTCCTTACCATATCCTTAAGGGTTTTGTTGCATAGTTCAGCAACACCATTCATGCTTGGTGTCCCAGGCATGGTATATTGAGGTACTATGCCGCATTCATCTAGAAAAGAAGAAAATGATTATGGATGTTGTTCTCCTGATCCATCATATCTGCCGGATCCATCATATCTGCCGTAGTATTCACCACCACAGTCAGATTTAATGGCTTTAATCCTTTTCCTGAGTTGGTTTTCCACCTCGGCCTTATAGGACTTAAACGCATCCAAAGACTGTGACTTTTCGTGAAGAAGAAATAGATACTCATATCTAAAGTAGTCACCTATGAACGTAATAAAGTATTGTTACCCATTCTAGGAAGACGTAGGGAATGGACTATAAATATTCGTATGTATTAGTTATAAGACATCTATAGATCTAGTGGCACCATATCTCTTTTGTTTATTCTTTTCCTTTTTAAATAGTCTACACAAACATCCAAATCCATGTAATCAAGGGAATCAAGAATTTCATTCGAAATAAGTCTATTAATTCTCTGTTTAGAGATATGGCCTAAACGCTTATGCCACAGTAAAGTGAAATTCTCCTAAGTTATTTTACGCTTTATATCACTCAAAGTTTCATTAAAGGTTTCTAAATTGAAGGAAAACGTATGTAGCATATATAATTTATCACTAATATACAAAAAATTAGAACCAATTAAATTTGAATTAAGAAACAACTGAAATTGTCTATCTCCAAATGAACAAGAATAACCAAATTTGTCCAATAGATAAATAGAAACTAAATTCCGTCTAAATGACAGTACAATAAATGTTTCTTTCAAATCTAACTGGTGACCGGTAGTCAGTGATAACATGAAATTTGTAATGGCTTCTACCTCCACCTTCTTGTTGTCGCCCACATAGATGTATCTTTCACCATCACTTGGCATTCGATAGCTTAGGCAACCCTGCACAGACATGCTAATGTGAATAGTAGTTCCCAAATCTATCCACCAAATGTCTAAGGGTACAGAAGCATAATTAACTTCTGAACAAACCAAAGAGAGTGATGTACCTTTCTTTTCATGCCAAGCGTGATACTTGGTACAATTCTTCTTCACGAGTCCTTCTCCCTTCCAGAAGAAGCAAGATGCCTTAAGCTTCTTCTGACTCCCTTTGGAGTAGGATGAACTGGCAGCAGTTGTATCCTTTTCTCACTTCCTTTTGGGCCTAGAAACCAGATGAGTACTTTCTGGTTTGTCTTGTTTCAGCCTCTCTTCTTCTTGCACACAATGAGAAATGACCTCGTTAAGAGTCCACTTCTGTTACGAACGCGGCTTCAGACGTCTGGGAATCGGTTTTTTTTGGCACGCGTGTTTCGTCTGCACACCTGAGCGCACAGACCTGCGTACGCTCTCTCTCCCTCTCTTTTTCCCTCTCTCCTGCGGCCGCAGACCCACCCTGTCCGCTCTCTCTCTCCTCCTTGCGCGGCCTTAAAAGGCCACGCCCTCTCCCTCACTCCCGTCACCTCTGCCCCCTTCCTCTTCTCCTTCCAGCCAGTGCGCGAGAGCGAGCGCGAGTGAGCGGCGGCAGCGATAGCCGCGGTGAGCGTGGGAGGAGGTGCTACGCGTGGAAGAGGCACCCGGCCGTGAGGGCGAGCTCGCCGGGGCTGCTAGGGCCGGCCAGCGGGGGGCACAGCGGGCGCGGAGCGACACGGGGGGGACTACTGCAGTTTGAGCAGCAGGCGGACGAGACGCGGCGCGGCCAGGAATCGCGAGCGGAGGGCGAGTTGCGCCCTGGTTCTGGAAACTTTTCCAGAATCAGATGTCTGGGCTTCTAGCCAGACGACGGGCACGACGTCTGGAAGACTGTCCAGACGTCTGAAAGGTGAGTTATTTCCGTTTCTTCATTTTCTTCGACTGACCGTACTAAGAGAGAGAGGAAATGGGTACGCGCAGGTTCTGAGATTCGCATCCAACGCGAATCAGATGTCTGGCTGCAATGCCAGACGACGAAAATGACTTCCAGACGTCCTGGGTGACCATCGGATGTCTGGGAACTAGGCTAGACGCCCCCACAGGCTTCTGGACGTCTGAGAGACCACGCAGAGCAAGGTAACCCCTGATCCACTTTTTAAGACGTCTGATTTTGCACTGTTTCGTCGTTTTTCGACCCGTTTAGGGCTCGTTCAGAGTCCATTTTCCACGTTTCGAGTTGCGTGGTTTTCGGAATTACATCCTCTACCCAACTACAGTAGCTATATACTATTTTGAGAAACTCCATGTGTTTGATCCTTGTGATAGGACCCCATTCCGTTGTAGTCTCGGGGGTGCGGAGGCACGTGGGATTCCTGACCACGCCCCCAGTTCGCTTGTTGTAACCGGTAGAGTGGCTTTAAGTATAATCTGTTAAATTATGAAACCATAAATAGAACCTAAGACATTGCATGAATCCTAGGAATGAGAAATAGATTGAATGGTAGATCCTAGGGTGTTGCATGAATCCTAGGGCTGGAAAACTAGATTGTATGATAGATCCTAGGATATGGCATGAATCCTAGGATGGGAAAACTAGTGGAATGTATGAATACTGCAGTCTTGGAAAATGTGGAAAGGGATTAATAGCTGCCTGTGAATTGAATTAACAGCTGCCTGCTATGAATAAATAAACATGATTGAGAACATGGATTGTATGAACGTGAAACTGGAAAGGTGAAACCTGATTGTGTTGAGTTAAAAGAGCTGGAACCCTACGGGGAATTAGGAGTAGAACTCCTGGAAGGTGAATGGAATAGAATTGGGGAAGTGAGCTGGCCCTTGAGTACGGAGTACCAAGGAGAGCGACTGTCCCCCTGTTTAGTGCAGAGCGGAGCTAGCTGCCCCAGGGACCCGGGGTTAGGACTGGCTACTTTGTACCGACTTGCTGGCCCTCGTGTACGTAGTACCGAGGAGAGCTACTAGTGTAGAGAGGTACTAGCTACCCCACGGGCCTCGGGGTTCTGCTAGCCTCCTACACCGACTTGTTAGGCCCACTGGGCAAACCAGGGTAGTCAGGCGAGGGTGCGCAGACTGTGGAGGGGCAGGGCCCCTGTTTGGTTACTGTGGAGGGGTTGGACCCCTGTTACTGAGAGGGCTCTGCCCTGTACTGGTTCCGTGCTGTGCTTTGGGTGCACCCGTTAACGGAAACGATTGACCGCGTGCCAGTGCGGATTAGCTACCCGTGCGTTTACCGCGCGTGCCGTAGTCATCGTTACGTCTATCAGTGACCTTGGGGTGGTTGAATGAGAGTAGGATCACCACGGGGGATTCTCCCGGCCAGGAGAGCACCATGTGCTACTTCTATTATTCGGAAAAGACTGCAATCAACATCGTTCCCACGAGGAACATTCGAGATCAAGTGAAGGATCTGAGAAATAGATAAATCGTGAAACAATAGAAAGATGTAAATAAAGGAAGAAAGAAAATTAAAACAGCTACTGTACACTTTACTGTTTCTTTAGTTTAGCTGCCACTCTACTCAGCGTTTTGCTGACGTGTTACACTGGTTACCTTTCAGGACCAGGTGTTGAGCAGCCAGGGTCAGCGGCTGCGGAGGACGTTGGGCCGAGTAGGGTCCAGTAGAGTTACCACTGTTCGCTTGTACCTCTTTTTGGTTCCACTGTAGTGAGTAGTTCTTGTTTCCACTGTACTTTTCTTTACCTGCAGTTTCATATTATGTTATGAATGTTGTTCTACTGTTGTGGTGGTATATACTGTAGTTTTTTCTTTCCTTACTGCTGTATTTTCATACTGTTCGTTATATTAATGCTGAATGTGGTTTATTTTACTGCTCTTTTGGTTACTTCCTCGTTGGACGACCAGGTCTTGGGATTTAGTCGAGTCGGTCCGGTTCTCGTGTCTTGTAGGGACTTGGGAATCAGGTCATTACAAGATGGTATCAGAGCAAGGTCATTCCGAGAAGTGAATCAACTGACTGGAAAATAACCAATTCACATGTCTTTTGTAGCCACCACAACATATCTTTTAACATGAGTTCTTAGACGTTTCCGTTAGATATCGTTCCATAGTGACGTGTTCTGTTTTGTTTCGCGTCTCCTTGCAGGAGATGCCTCGTCGTGGGACCAGTGAGGTGGGCTGCGGGTACGACCGAGGACGAGGTCGGCGAGGTGGGCATGCCGTTGCCGATGCCCCAGTGGACCAGCCACTACTTCCTGACGTCCAGGCCCAGGACCTCACCGGGCTGATACGAGACATTGTACGAGAGGAGCTCCACCCACCGCCTCGAGCGTGTCACCCTGGGGCTGCGGAGGGGGAGTCCTCTGTGGGACCACTTGACGGACGTGGCGCTGGACACGGGGGAGGGGATGGGCAGCCGCAGCCCCCACCTTCCTCCGATACTTCTGTGCACAAGGCACCTTCGCCTGGAGGTGCACCAGCACCTCCACTGCAGCGCCACTTCGAGCTTTTCGGACAGTTTCGGAAGCTGAAGCCCCCTCCTTCAAGGGGGATGAGGACCCGACCGAGGTAGAGGATTGGCTTGAGCAGCTGGAGAAGATCTTCGACACCCTTCGCCCCCCAGTGGAGTGCCGCGTGGCCTTTGCCACATACCAGCTGGAGAGTGCGGCACACAGGTGGTGGAGGGCGGTCCGGGGACAGGAGAGGGACGAGCCGACCTGGGAGCAGTTCGTCACCCTCTTCTGCGAGCAGTACTTTCCCCAGACGTGGCAGGACCAGAGGAGGCGGGAGTTCCACACTCTCCTCCAAGGAACGATGACTGTGAGCGCATACCTCACGCGTTTCTTGGAGCTATCCCACTTTGCAGCGACAACAGTAGCCACAGAGGAGGAGTGCCTTTGGAGGTTCACCGAGTGGCTCCGGCCTGCGATCAGGGGGTATGTCAAACCCCTGAAGCTGCCTACGTTTTCGAGGGTGGTGGAGGCAGCCATGACTTACGAGGAGACCAACCCGTCCGCGTGAGACACTGATGGCGGGCGGAAGAGGCCCTTTCAGCCAGACTTTTCACAGGGCCGGCGAGAGAGGAGACACGTGGCGTCCGCAGGAGAGCCGTCACGTTTTACAAGGCCATCAGTGGCCTTTGGGGGCTCTCGACAGGGGCCAGTCGCCAGCACCGGACCCCCGCCCAGCCGACAGCAGGGACCCACTGAGGGCGGGAGTCGGGTTCCCCTCTGTTACCAGTGTGGCCAGCCGGGCCACATCAGGAGGGACTGCCCGTCTAGGGTAGGAGGTCAACAGATACTCCCCGCGCAGAGCACTTGAGGGCGCGCAGGAGGCCGCGGTTCCCAGGCGCGAGGAGGAGGACAGCAGTCGCGAGGAGGGTACCGGCCAACACCTACCCGTCCGACGCAGAGTGTGGCTGCTTCATCCGCACCTAGAGCTGAAGGGCATATCAACGCCCTGACACACAGGGATGCCAAAGCTTCGGGCTCGGTAGTGGCAGGTATGGTTTCAGTTTCCGGCAGACTCGTTTACACACTTTTCGATTCCGATGCTACGCACTCGTTTGTCGCAGCCAGTTTCGTAGTTAGTTTGGGCTAGGATTATACGCTATTAGAGAATCCGTTCGTAATCAGAGGTTCGAGTGGTCAGCTGTTTGTAGCTGAAGAGGTGTACATGGATTATGAGGTCAGCGTCGGGGGACATAGCCTGCCAGTTGACCTGATTATGATACCGATGGAGGACTTTGGAGTGATTCTGGGGATGGATTGGCTGTCCGCTTACCATGCCTTGGTGGACTGTTTTGAGAGGAAGATCGTCTTCTCCATTCCGGAGTTGCCTTCTTTCGAGTTTCACGGACAGCCAGTGGACGGAGGCTTCAGGTGCATTTCGGCACTTCGAGCGGCGAGACTTTTGAGCCAGGGGTGTGAGGGTTTCCTAACTTGTGTGGTGGCAGAGCCCAGCCCTGTGGCAGACTTCCAGAGTATCCCGGTGGTCAGAGAGTACCCTGACGTGTTTCCAGGCAAGTTACCAGGACTACCGCCCGAGCGTGAGATCGAGTTTGAGATCTCACTAATACCAGGGACCAGCCCCATATCCACCGCACCATACAGGATGGCACCGCTTGAGCTGCAAGAGCTCAAGTCCCAGTTGCAGGACCTTTTGGAGAAAGGTTTCGTGAAGCCCAATGCATCTCCCTGGGGAGCCCCGATACTGTTTGTGAAGAAGAAGGATGGGACCTTACGCCTTTGTGTGGACTACCGACAGCTGAATAGGGTCACCATCAAGAATAGATATCCGCTGCCGAGGATCAACGACTTGTTTGACCAATTGCAGGGTGCCACGGTGTTCTCCAAGATCGACTTGAGGTCTGGATACCACCAGTTGAGGATCAGGGAGACCGACGTCTCCAAGACAGCTTTCCGCACCCGGTACGGACACTACGAGTTTTTGGTCTTGCCGTTTGGGCTGACCAATGCCCCCACTGCTTTCATGGACCTGATGAACCGGGTGTTTAGACCGTACTTGGACCAGTTCGTGGTGGTTTTCATAGATGATGTACTCATCTATTCTAGAGATCAGACGCAGCACGGACAGCACTTGCGGATGGTTCTGGACACTCTGAGACGATGTAGGTTGTACGCCAAATACAGCAAGTGCGAGTTCTGGTTGAGGGAGGTGACCTTCTTAGGTCATGTGATCTCGGGAGACGGCTTGGCGGTGGACCCAACCAAGGTCGAGGCAGTACTCAGGTGGGAGAGACCGCGTTCAGTCACTGAGATTCGCAGTTTCCTGGGACTGGCAGACTACTACAGACGTTTCATCAGAGGTTTTTCACAGATCGCGCGTCCTATGACACAGTTGACCCGGAAGGACTTGCCCTTCGCTTGGACAGACGCCTGTGAGGCATGTTTTCTGGAACTGAAGGAGAGGTTGACCTCGGCTCCCGTGCTCACCATCCCTGACAGTAGTGGCGGGTTCGTTGTGTACACAGACGCCTCCTTACAGGGGTTAGGAGGTGTGCTCATGCAGAGGAGTCACGTTGTCGCTTACGCTTCGCGGCAACTGAAGCCCCATGAGCATACCTACCCTACCCACGACCTAGAGTTGGCAGCTGTTGTCTTTGCGCTGAAGACCTAGAGGCACTACTTGTACGGTGAGACCTACGAGATTTTCACAGATCACAAGAGCCTCAGATACCTTTTTGATCAGAAGGAGCTCAACATGACACAGAGACGTTGGTTGGAGCTCCTGAAGGACTACGACTGCAGCATCTCCTACCACCCGGGAAAGGCAATGTGGTGGCTGACGCCTTGAGCCGTAAGGCGCCCGCACACTTGGCCAGTTTACAGTTACAGAGTTGGAGCCTTTTGGAGGAGGTGGGAGGCTGGCGACCTCTAGAGTTACGGGGGTACTGTGGGGGCAGTGACTGTGATACGACAGACCAGGCCAGAGCTGATAGACCGCATCATCACAGGACAGATGGCCGATCCGTACTTGCAATCCTTGCGCGACAGAGTACTGTCGGGAGACCCGGGGGACTTCTCTTTCACAGACCAGGTGCTGCGCTTGAGGGGACGGTTGTGCGTTCCCAGAGACGAGGAGCTGTTGAGAGAGCTCCTGACTGAGGCACACGGTTCCAGATTCACCATACATCCCGGAAACACGAAGATGTACCACGACTTGAGACGCGAGTTTTGGTGGAGGGGGATGAAGCGGGATGTGGGTGAGTTCGTGTAGCAGTGCTTAGTGTGTCAGCAGGTGAAAGCCGAGCATCAGAGGCCTGCAGGGCCGCTACAGCCGCTTCCAGTGCCAGAGTGGAAGTGGGAGAGCATCACCATGGACTTGGTGGTGGGCTTACCTGTTACCCAGCGAGGGCACGACGCTGTTTGGGTAATTGTGGATAGACTGACGAAGACGGCGCGATTCATGCCGATTCGAGTCACTTTGGGACCCGCACAGTTGGCAGAGAGGTATATCCGTGATCTGGTACGGCTACACAGAGTTCCGCGGGAGATCGTATCCGACCGGGATACCCGCTTTACGTCCCAGTTTTGGGCTGAGTTTCAGCAGGCCCTGGGGACGCGGTTGAGGTTTAGTACGGCTTACCACCCCCTGACGGACGGACAGTCTGAGCGCATGATACAGACACTTGAGGACCTTTTGCGTGCCTGTGTACTGGACTGGAGGGGCTCTTGGGAGGAGCACCTGCCCCTGGCAGAGTTTGCATACAACAACAGTTATCACTCGAGCATCGGCATGGCTCCCTACGAGGCTCTGTACGGACGGAGGTGTACGACACCCTTGAGTTGGGTTGAGGTGGGGACCAAGTGGTAGGTTGGCCCCAGGTTGATCCGGCAGAGTCAGGAGGTAGTCAAGCAGATCCACAGGTGACTCCGCACTGTCAGGAGCAGACAGAAGAGCTACGTGGATCGGAGACGCAGAGAGGTGCAGTTTGAGGTTGGGGACCATGTCTTCCTTCGTGTTTCGCCCATGAAGGGCCTACAGCGGTTTGGGGTGAGAGGGAAGCTCGCGCCAAGGTTTGTGGGGCCCTTTGAGGTCCTGGAGCGGGTTGGACCCGTTGCTTACAGACCTTCCCTCCCCCCGCAGCTTTCTGGTGTGCACGACGTGTTCCACGTGTCCAACCTCAGGAAGTACGTAGCCGATTCCAGTCACGTACTGAGTCACGAGAGCGTCGAGGTGGACGACGACCTGACCTACCCCGAGCGACCAGTGCAGATTCTAGACCGAACCGTCCGCAGTTTGAGACGAAAGCAAGTACCCCTGGTAAAGGTTTTGTGGAGGAGCCAGCGGTACGAGGAGGCTACCTGGGAGCCTGAGGTGGCAATGCGGGAGCGGTACTCGGAGCTTTTCGCGGGTACGTCTTTTCGGACTGGCTTCGGTCCTCTTTGAGTTTGTTATGGTTATTTTGACGTCTTTCCCGCACCCTAGTTAGCGCAAGTTTCGGGGACGAAACTTCCTTTGAGTTTGTTATATTGTTATGAACGCGACTTCAGACGTCTTTTAAGACGTCTGGAACCACTTCCAGATGTCTGGGAATCGGTTATTTTTGGCACGCGTGTTTCGTCTGCGCGCCTGAGCGCGCAGACCTGCGTACGCTCTCTCTCCCTCTCTTTTTCCCTCTCTCCTACGGCCGCAGACCCACCTTGTCCGCTCTCTCTCTCCTCCTCGCGCGGCCTTAAAAGGCCACGCCCTCTCCCTCACTCTCGTCACCTCTGCCCCCTTCCTCTTCTCCTTCTAGCCAATGCGCGAGAGCGAGCACGAGTGAGTGGCGGCGACAACAGCCTCGGTGAGCGTGGGAGGAGGTGCTGCGTGTGGAAGAGCTGCTCGGCCGTGAGGGCGAGCTCGCCGAGGCTGCTAGGGCTGGCCGGCGGGGGGCGCAGCGAGCGTGGAGCGACGCTTGGGGGACTGCTGCAGTTTGAGCAGCAGATGGACGAGACGTGGCGCGGCCGGGCGTCGTGAGCAGAGGGCGAGTTGTGCCCTGGTTCTGGAAACTTTTCCAGAATCAGACGTCTGGGCTTCTACCCAGACGACGGGCACGACGTCTGGAAGACTGTCCAGAAGTCTGAAAGGTGAGTTATTTCCGCTTCTTCGTTTTCTTCGACTGACCATACTAAGAGAGAGAGGAAATGGGTACGCGCAGGTTCTGAGATTCGCATCCAACGCGAATTAGACATCTGGCTGCAGTGCCAGACGACGGGAACGACTTCCAGACGTCCTGGGTGACCATCGGACGTCTGGGAACTAGGCCAGACGCCCCCACAGGCTTCTAGACGTCTGAGAGACCACACAGAGCAAGGTAACCCCTGATCCACTTTTTAAGACGTCTGGAATAAGTTTCAGACGTTTGATTTTGCACAGTTTCGTCATTTTTCGACCCATTTAGGACCCGTTCGGAGTCCGTTTTCCGCGTTTCGAGTTGCGTGCTTTTCGGAATTACATCCTCTACCCGTCTACAGTAGCTATATACTATTTTGAGAAACTCCGTGTGTTTGATCCTTGTGATAGGACCTCGTTCCGTTGCAGTCTCGAGGGTTGCGGAGGCACGCGGGATTCCCGACCACTCCCCCAGTTCGCTTGTTGTAACCGGTAGAGTGGCTTTAAGTATAATCTGTTAAATTATGAAACCATAAATAGAACCTAGGACATTGCATGAATCCTAGGAATGAGAAATAGATTGAATAGTAGATCCTAGGGTGTTGCATGAATCCTAGGGCTGGAAAACTAGATTGTATGATAGATCCTAGGATATGGCATGAATCCTAGGATGGGAAAACTAGTGGAATGTATGAATACTGCTGTCTTGGAAAATGTGGAAAGGGATTAATAGCTGCCTGTAAATTGAATTAACAGCTGCCTGCTATGAATAAATAAACGTGATTGAGAACATGGATTGTATGAACGTGAAACTGGAAAGGTGAAACCTGATTGTGTTGAGTTAAAAGAGCTGGAACCCTACGGGGAATTAGGAGTAGAACTCCTGGAAGGTGAATGGAATAGAATTGGGGAAGTGAGCTAGCCCTTGAGTACGGAGTACCAAGGAGAGCGACTGTCCCCCTGTTTAGTGCAGAGCGGAGCTAGCCACCCCAGGGACCCGGGGTTAGGACTGGCCACTTTGTACCGACTTGTTGGCCCTCGTGTACGTAGTACCGAGGAGAGCTACTAGTGTAGAGAGGTACTAGCTACCCCACGGGCCCCGGGGTTCTGCTAGCCTCCTACACCGACTTGTTAGGCCCACTGGGCAAACCAGGGTAGTCAGGCGAGGGTGCGCGGACTGTGGAGGGGCAAGGCCCCTGTTTGGTTACTGTGGAGGGGTTGGACCCCTGTTACTGAGAGGGCTCTGCCCTGTACTGGTTCCGTGCTGTGCTTTGGGCGCACCCGTTAACGGAAACGACTGACCGCGTGCCAGTGCGGGTTAGCTCCCCGTGCATTTACCGTGCGTGCTGTAGTCACCGTTACATCTGTCAGTGATCTTGGGGTGGTTGACTGAGAGTAGGATCACCACGGGGGACTCTCCCGACCAGAAGAGCACCACGTGCTACTTCTACTGTTCGGAAAAGACTGCAATCAAGATCGTTCCCACGAGGAACATTCGAGATCAAGTGAAGGATCTGAAAAATAGATAAATCGTGGAAAAATAGAAAGACGTAAATAAAGGAAGAAAGAAAATTAAAACAGCTACTGTACACTTTACTGTTTCTTTAGTTTAGCTGCCACTCTACTCAGCGTTTTGTTGACGTGTTACACTCGTTACCTTTCAGGACCAGGTGTTGAGTAGCCAGGGTCAGCGGCTGCGGAGGACGCTGGGCCTAGTAGGGTCCAGTAGAGTTACCACTGTTCTCTTGTACCTCTTTTTGGTTCCACTGTAGTGAGTAGTTCTTGTTTCCGCTGTACTTTTCTTTACCTGCAGTTTCATATTATGTTATGAATGTTGTTCTGCTGTTGTGGTGGTATATACTGTAATGGTTTCTTTCCTTACTGCTGTATTTTCTGGGATAGCACGCTTCATGATCATCAGACACATGTGATTTGATCACTCCCACCTCTTAGAGTTCTTTATTTCATCAAAAGAACTCTTATCCGTAAGAGGGGAGGGAGGATCAATCCGAAGTGCATAGTCCAGATCCATGCATTCCAGAACAATAAGGATACTTTCTTTCCAAAACTTAAAATTAGATCCATTTAGTTCTAGATAGAATTTAAGTTGGTAGTTATGGCAAATGTAGAGAAGTTAATTGAAAAACAAAGGAAATAAACTAAATATATGCTCAAAATAAAGTAGACTAAATAATATAATCATTAATATTTAGTCTTTGGACAATAAACATTAATATTATAAATCGTAGCCTTAAGAATAATAAATAACCATTGAAAATAATCATGTAAGTATTCAAGCCATCTTTTGATTAACTTAACTACTCACATGAAACCTAATAATTCTATAGATAATTTATCGTTAAATGTGTACATATGCATTTAATCATGAGGTGGTTCACCTTTGGGTTAATACATCAAAACTAATCACTAATGTTCGTATCATGGTCACAAAATTATATCCCAATCAACGAGCCAGTACTAGTACTCATGATGAGTATCGGTACCAACAGTAATGACCAAGTACCGATACTGGTCCTTTTGTACCGGTACCAAAATGATATGTACCAGTACTGATCTTATGTACTAGTACTACATCAGTACTGGACCGATCTTGGAACCATGTCTAGTACATACATGTACTGGTGCTGATGATAAGTATCGATACCCCATCGATACTGGACCGATCCTGGGACGTGATCAGTATCATACATGTACCGATACTCCATCGATACTAGCAGTACTCCTGTAGCATGTCCAGTATCCCTTAACAAATGTGAATGGTCAATTTACATAATTAGATCACTTTAATGACCATAAATGTGATGTGTAAATATATGTATACATTTAACATATAATTCCGTACATTTAACGTATAATTCCATAATAATAATATATATAGGTTCGTATTATGATTCTAACAATGACGTCTATCAAACTTCCTAGGTAGCTGATGAGAACCTCATCATGAGCCATAACTAGCTCATTTTGACCTAATACAAAGGATAAAAGCTCCTACATAACTTAGCAAAGGGTTTAAATTGAGGAATAAGTGTTCTGAGAAGAAAACATCAGATAAAGGTTAAAAACTGCAATTTCACCATTGCAGTACATAAACGGAATTTCTCAGAAACCGAACATAGGTCAAATGATCTAAATAAGATAAAAGTGGGTTGAATCAATCAGAAATGGGTTCATGTGCAATTTAAGAATCAAATGACAATCTGTAACCCTAAAACAAATCCACTTCAATTCACGTGGTTCGAGACAAGGTAAAAATCAACTAAACCCTCTAAAATTCATAGAAAAATAATCTCTAGGGTTTAGGACTTTCAATTTGGCCTTAGGAACCCATTTTGACCTACATTGAGAACCATGCCCAATTAATAACTTAATTTGGGTTTTTACGTAAATTAGCCAGTCAAACAAGGTCTGACCTAGAAATAAATTTTACCATTAAAATCCTTAGGTCACATTTAGTCATGCATAAAAACTTGAGCCTAAGAAGAGACCTTCTTGACCGACTTTACGTTTTGGTCCTCATCTTTTAAAACCCTCACATTTTGGCCCCTAACTCTCCTTCATTCTTTGCATTTAGGTCCCTCCTGCAAAACCTGAGTAGCACCATGCTCCGGCGACCTTGCGCGGAGCATGGCGCCGCGCAGGGTAAGGGAGGGAGCCTGCCAGGTCAAACGGGGGTGCCCTGCGTCGTCAGCCGTCGCAGGAGCACCCCCATGAGCGCTGCAACCACCCATACCGCCCATGCGAACGCACGGACGGTATGGGTCTCCTTCCTCCTGCATCCTCCGGCGAGGGAGACACGTCATCTCCCTCCGCCCTCCTCTCTGATTTTGCCCCTATAAATACCCCCGTCGCTCCGCCGTTCTTCCGAGCTCGGATCTGACGGAGATACCCCCTCACTTCCTCTCTTCCCACTCCGACAGACGCCCCCTTGCTCCGGCGGCTTCTCCTCCTCCTCCTCGTCGCCCTACCGCACTACCAGCAGCAGGGTTGCCTTCCCTCGCTCTTCCCGCGCCCCGCTGCACCCAGCGCGCGCTTCTCCGGCCCTCTCCTCACCGTCGCTCCTTCCCTTGGGCAGCTTCTTCTCCGGTATCGACTGTCGCCTGCTTCGGCTCCTCCTCGTCCTGCTAAGTAGGTATAACTTCTCCTTTTCCTCCCCTCTTCCTTTTCCTCACTTTAAACCTTTACTGTCGCCCTCGAGTCCGATCCTGACCACCGTCACCCCCTTCGTCTCCAGCTACCCTCCGGCGAGACGCCCCCATCACTCCACCACCCCACACGGCTCGCCGACCTTCACAGAACCTCCACCTCCTCACCCTGATCAACCTCCGCCCTTCCACTTCCCGCCACTCGCCCTCTGCAGACCCCCCGAACAAACCCTCATGCTCCGCGCTGCAGTTTGACCTAGGGCGGCCCTCATGCTCCGCCCCACCGCCTGCTAGACCCCCCACCACCTTCGCCGTGCCACGACGAAGGTTCTCCGCGTATCTGATTAGGCCGAGAGGCCATTCCTCTGTGGACAGGTATCTCGACCACCGTCGCCGTTGCTGCGCTGAAGAAGCACCTTCAACCTGCAGCTCCAGGTGCGCTTCGCCCAGGTCCGACTCCCAGGCTGCGCGGGGCATCTTCGCGAAGAGTCCCAGGCTCGCAGTTGGGGCGAAGGCCTCACGTGAAGATGCGATTGCCAGCTGCCTCCTCCGCTGCAGGCGCTCAATTGGGGTGGGACATTTAGTCCCACCTCGGAAACTTTGAGATTCACGCGGGCGCTTAAAGGCAAAAAGTGCCTTAAGCTGTTCGCCTCCTAATCACGGGGTGAGGTCCCTCTCACCCTCCCGACTACCCAGCCTCGTCCGCACTCATGCCTCGCGGACCTGGCCCGACCCGATTAGCCCGACCTGCACTCCTCGCCCACCACCGCACGCCGGTGGGCCTGGACCCGGGCGCGACCCACGTACCCGATTAACCGGTTGCTCTGGGAGAGCTTTCCTAAGAGTGAATTCTGAGAGAGAGAGACGCGGGGGGAGGGTAGAGTAGGTTTTGCCCTCTGACTTAAACCATGAGTGTGCAGGCACAGGTGAAGAAGAAGGAGAAGGAGACACACTGTAGCAGCAGCAGTTTAAGTCGTCTGATTGAAAAATCAGACGACGTCCTGAAGACAAAGAAGAAGAAGAAGAAAAGAAGGACAGAACCGCAACCAAGAAGAAAAAAGAAGAGGAAAGCAGTGAGCACTTAGCAGCTACAGAACAGGAAGAGAAGACAAGAAGCAGAGAAGCAAGAAGAAAAGAAGAACATGAGGACAAAGAAGAAAAAGAAAGAGAAGAGAAGAAAGCACAGGTGAAGAACAACCAAAAAGACAAGAAGAAGAAAGAAGAGAAGAAGAAGAAGCAAAATTTTCCCCCCCTCTCTCTCTCTCTTTATTTTTGTAATAGAAACTTTGTACCTCTTAGAATACGACTTGCTCCCTGAGTTCGACCTCGGGAACTCTTTTATTTCCAAGTAAAAGGATTATATATGTAATGATGGCAATAACTAGCTGTACTACAACGCTATTTCTATAACAAAAGCTAGTCATAATGCCGTTATCAGTAGCAATATCCTTTATCATCATATTGGCATCGTTGCCATCTATATGGATCTTTCCAAGTGTAAGTAGGTTAATTTTTGACACATCCTATATCCAATGATAGCTTATATTTATGTACTTTGACCTTACATGAAATGTAGAATTCTTGTCAATGTGATCACATTTTGCTACCATAGCATGTATGGGACATATCTATCCCATATAGACCCAAGTTGCTACATGAACTGATATTCATAATAGCACCTTGCTAGCCCTTGTAGATGCAATGAACTTTACTTCTATTGTAGACAAGGAAAATATTTATCAAGTCTTGATTGCCAACGATTGGCACCACTTACATATGTCATCAAGTAAAAGAACATAGGCCTTTTGGTATCCGTATCAATTTTAATGTTTAACTTTGTGTAGCCCATAAAAATTGACTTTTTTTATTAAAAAACATATAGGCACATATTGCTAGTTCCATAAAGGCATGTCAAAATCCGTTTAATACATTCCAATGTTCCTTCTTACGATTTGAGACAAATCTACTAATAACTACAACAAAGTGAGAAATATCAAGTCATGTATATGCGATAGCATACATAAGACCTCTTATGGATGAGTCATAAGGAAGCTTTTCCATGTTCTTCACTTTGTATGTTCTCAGACTCTTCTTGGTTCTTAGCTTGAAATCTTCTCCAAGAAGGGTTTTCGTAGGCTTAGCATTATCCATGAAGTAAAAAGAAAAGGTCATTACCTGATAAATTCATCATGGATATGTAGTGTTTTGAAGTAGTCCTAGTAGCTATGCTCCCCCATGAAAAACTCAAACTTCTTATACCATTGCTTAGGAGCTTGCTTAAGCTTATATAGGCTCTTAATCTGCAAAATAAGCTTCGTGTTTTGTAACCATAGAATATTCTTGATATATCTTGTAAATTTCTCTCTCAAGAACACCATGAAATTAAGTCTGTGGCAACCTGATATCAAGTGATATCGGGTTGCGGATCCCAAACTTGAATTTACATTGTCCAACATATAAGCATGACAGGCATATTCAAAATCAAATGAATAACTAACCAAAATATAAAGTGTAGTGCAAAATATAGAATATTAGGTCCATATATAACCATAAAGTAAAAGCAATCAAGGAAAGGGTCCACTGGACTATTACATCACGAAAAAAGTAAGAAAAGAAAGTAAAATAACTCCTCAAATCATTGCTCCACACCCCACTCGAAGAGCTCTTCGACCGTCGCCTAAGCTTGGGACAATTGACCTACTAATGAGAAAACTCCTAGTAGAATGTATCTAAAACTAGGTATACTAAACTAATAGGTAGCCAAAGGCAATTAGGCATCAAAATATAATAAGAGAAATAGAGGTATCGGGAATGCATGATTAATTCTTTCAAGAAAAAAAAGGAATGCATGATTAATATCAAGTCAATTATTTAGTACCCATTGGTATCAGTTCATAATAACTTAGTTCATTGGTTAGTTAATTATCTATTATTCATTTATCCATTGTCTTATTAGTTAAAGATTCGAGAGTTATAGATCTAGATTCGTTTCTACTCACAAAGTCTCTCAAATTAGACATAACTAGGGCCAACGGTATCTTGTCCACCTTGAGGACCCAAGACATAGGGCACAATTGTTATATGACCCTCAAAACAAACTCAAGTGTGGGTAGCTCTTCTCCCCATGACACCAATTGATGGAACACTTAGTGCATGATGCTAAAAGAAAAAGCTAAGGTTGTACCTGACTTGGCTGCAACCCACAGTTGCATGGGTTCATGCTACTCCTTGGCCACAACGATCACTGACTCTAAACTTGCTATAAGGTTAATGACCTAGGCAACCCCTCATTTTTTACCAACTCATGTTAAGCATCATCAAAATCAACTTACGAAATTGATATGAAATCATTTGTATCGCAATAGTCACCATATCTTTAGTTATTCACAATTTGTAATTCAAATGTTCAAGGAAAGATTAAAACACATCATGTTTCAAAAAAAGAGGTAAACTTTTTATTTTACTATTCTATTAATCATCCTAGTCAAGTTATGAAGTAAAGATTTCAATGGTATCAATTTCTTGAAACACGGAGTTCATTTTGTTAGTGTATAAGCACTAATGTTTTTTATTTTAATGATAACAAACCATATATACATATTTTGTTATTCTTGGAGAACTAACATTTCTGGTGAAAAGGAAGAGATAATCTAATATGGCTTGTCAACAACAAAAGGATCAAGCATTTCTGGTGAAAAGATTAAGTCTTAAAGAGACTTGAAGACAAAAGCACCAAAGAGAAGAAGCTCAAAAGAGTAAAGTGTTTTTGTATTTATTTATCAAAATGTTGTATATTTATTTTCTTGTCTTAGACTTGATGTAAAAGAGCCCAAGAGTATTAATCAAGTCCCAAATAACACTTACATAGTCATTGGATACTTAGGCAAATCTTAAACTTAAAGCCAAAATCTAAATAGAAGTATGCTTCACCAATCAGACTTCCAACACTTTTATCATAGCTCCAACCCTTCACTAATCACAAGTCTAATGCTTTTATCAGACAACCTAAAATGCGAAAAAAGATGTCGGTGAAGTACAAGAAAATCTCTATCCTTTGCATCTAATAGATGTAATTGGATTCAATAAAGTACAGCTTTACAGTAGAGTGTTTGTTTCCATCAATCATGGCTACCTCTTCTAATGACATCAATGGAGTACCTGGATGTGACTCGTTAATATTATTCTTGCTTTGATACTAAATGTAAATGGCATAGAGGAAGTGAATTATGTGAGTAGGAGAATATCATGTGGATCGCAACTAAATACTAGAGGGGAGGGGTGAATAGTATTGCTTAAAAATATATGCACATATCAAAAAATAAAGCACTAAAGATTCATGCATAGAGTACACCTGATTTATAGTGGAAACCCAATTCAGGTGAAAACCATTACCTAAGCCTCTCAGCTTAGGATTTTTTCGACTAGGCAACGCTAGCCAATCCACTAAACCATACCACTTGAACAAAGGTGGCACAACCTCTTACAATCACTTCCCTTTTTATCCCAAAGAGAAGCAAAAACAACAATCACAGATCTTCCAAACAAACTTGGAATTCGCAAATCAAAACAACAAAATAGAATAACAAGAATAATTTTTATGGAACCTCAATAAAGGATCAAACCATTTTTTCGTAGAGGTTCGAGGCATCGTGCTTTTGAAGAACGTGAAGAACAGGGCACGAAAGCCTTTTAAATAAGCACGAGAAGCTCTATTTTTTAATGGTATTTCTATTTGAAAGTTATGAAAGAATGGACTGCATACGACCTCTATTTATACTAAAAGTTTTGCCTGAATAGGAAATTAAATTAATCGATTAATTAAGGTCAATTGGTTAATCAAAAGGCAATTTGGTTGATCAATTAAGATGGTTGGTCGATCACTAATTGATCGATCAATTAGCTTGGTTAGTTGATCAAAAGGATTTTTCTCAACTTCCTAAAATGGGCTGATTTGATCGGTCAATTAACTTGGTTGGTCGATCAAGATGATTTGGTCGATCAATAACCCTAAAAGCTTGGTTTTGAAAAGATGCACGAAAAATTCGTATTTGAGTTTTATTTGAGGTTCCTTACAATAATGTCCTAAACTCAAATAAATATAAAACGACACACATCGGCAACTATCTTCACTTGTCTTGAAAGACGCTTTGATGCTTTAATCTGAGATAGTCTTGAAATGTTAGTCTAGTAATGAACATAATTTTGGTGTATCAAAACAAAGGTGCTTGCAAATTATTCCCAAAAAAGTTTCAGCAAATAAAAAATAAATGCATAGGTGTGAGTACAAGTATTTAGAGAGGTCACCCTTTTGAAAGAAAAGCCTCTACCTATATCTTTCAATCTAAGATTTTACCCTAACCTAAGTTGAAAATCACTAAACAAAGCTACAAAAACATGAGGGTTGTGTTTCTCTCTTATAACACACCTACCTGGATACTCTTAAGGAAGATTTTGTCTTCCTTTCTTCAAGAAATCGGGAGCCTACAACCTAAGTACCCATACAACAATATGAAGTACTTCATATTCTGAGTATACACTATAAAAAATAAAATACAATCAATCCTATAGAGCTAAGAAGCACACAAAATATAAATCTATGGGACTAGTGTATACTCCTTGATAAGGGGCAAAAACTACCTTCGGATCCAAAACTCTGCACATAACTCGACAGAGGATCCAGTTACCCAACTACAGGGTAAATAGGTGGAATCGGCACCGCCTGCCCTACCTAAGACTAGCCGAATCCCAACAGGAACTCGCCCAGCCTGCCAAAAGATTTGCCCCAGCAAGGGTAGAAGATACGATAAGATACCTGACCTCCTATGCCCTGATAGCTGATAAGTAGTCTGGCAGTAGGGGTACTAAAGGCCATCAAGTGAGGGTTCTCCTCATGTTATAAATAGAGAGAGAGATCCCCAGCGAAAAGGGGCTCCCTCCTTAGAAAGGGAGAACATATCTTGTAATTCCAGAAATTCTAGTGCATAGTTGGGAGCACCATCCTCCCCCCAGATGTACACCCCTTGCGGTGGAATTGGGTCACCAAATCCTTGGTTTCCTTTGTGCTTGCTTGCTGGTTGTCGATCTTTCCCCCTATGTGACGGATGATAATGTCTAAGTAGTGATCCCTACTCATATAAATCTCTTGGTGGCCTTCCGAGGCCCTTCAAATGGTGTCATCTGTGGGAAGCATCAACAAAAGTGCCATTGCTCTCCTAAGCATCTGATCGCTAGGAGGAGGAGCCTTTTCAGTGCCTTTCCCCAACCTCCTTAAGCAAGAACTCCCGTAATGGTTGTAACCACTCGCAGACCCACTTACGGTGCCCACTCCCCTCAGAGGGGCCTAGTCGGAATTTAGCGTCTTCATTCCCCAGCGACCTCGACCGATCGCTTGAGGTCCTAAAGCGCCCTTTCCCGAGGCGCAGTCCAGAGAAGAGAAATAGGGAGCCGAGGTCGACGACCTCAAATACATGCCCCAGCACGTAATGCCTGCCCGCTCGGGAAGGGGAAGATGGAGGTCCCCCGTTGGAACTACTTAGGGAGCCAGTCAAGGCCTAGCACAAAAGAATGGTGGACCCTAGCTCAGGCACCATGCTCTTAGGAGCAACCCTCGGGTAGAGCCGTCGCTCAGTTGCCCTGAGGGGAGATCTTGCCAAGCGCTTCCGGTCGCGCCTGCTCAGCATAGGCTTGCCAACGGATCATTTCCCGGCTAGCTGGACAAGCTATTAGCTCCCCCAAAGGCTTAGTGGGTATGTCCTGGGAGCACTCCGCCAAGCGCCAAGGACCAGAGACAACCCCCAAGAGGTTTTCGGAAGTCAGGAGGCGGAAGACTAAGTCCACACGGCCTTACTCGAATCAGCTTGAGGATCAGCACTCCGACTAGGGAGGCCCCGTGATGTAGACTTATTTATTTAGGATAAAATGCCTATTTATGCATGTTCCTAGGCTTAGATGTGCATTCCATAATATAAATATTGCATAGCATGCATCATTCTACATTTAGAGTAGTTTGTGCATATTTTGGGTTAATTTATGTCCTTTTGTGGCCAGGAGAGAAGGAGATTTAACTCAAATCCTTGGATTGATGATCTAACCATACAGATCTTATCAGGATGACAATCGGAGTCCAACGCCTATGAAATCTTCTTGATCGGAGCCCTGTGGCACCCTATGTAGTTCGAGGAAGATCAACGGCCAAGGGACTAGGTGATGCAATTTAGAGCTTCAAATGACAAATCCAACTGCACGAATGGATTCTGGTCAACGATCGTAGCCCAACAGCGCGAAAATCAACTCAATTCGACTTCTGTAGTAGCCCCTACAAAGGAAAGAAGATAGACAGCTCAAATTGTGCCACGTAGCCCTATCTAGGACGCCCATGGGCCCGCACACACCACCGCACGCGAGCAGCGGCGAGCGCGCGAAAGCAGTGCAGCGCTAGCAGGTGCTCGTGGCATGGGCACGTAGAGCGCGGTGCTCGTGGCGGATCTTCAGCGACATTTATTGCTGTCATTAAATGTCTTATGTATGAAATGGATCATTTCCTCCACTATAAAAGGACCCCTATCCCTCCCATTCTTCTTCATCTCTTCCTTTCTTTCCCTCACCACCTCCAAGGCTCCAGAGAGAGCTTGTCCCAAGCCTAGGATGCTCCTTTATAGTAGAAAACCAAATATTTTCCCCGCCTCTCATCCCCATTTGTGGAGCATCCTGTGGCTGTCCTCTCACCATCTTTAGGAAGAAGATCCTCACTACGATGCCGTCCTATCCCGTCCTCCTCCTTTCGCCGCCACTCTCCTTCATCCACCTCCTCCCCACCTTCATCTGGGGCGCTGTCAGAGCTAGTCGTCCTCCAAGAGACCATCTAGGGGGACTCTTCTTACCTCTCTCTATCTTTATCACTTTTGTAGTATAGTTTTCCGCTTTTTATTTGTAGCAAACATTTGTTAGATAAATATATTGATGTTCTCTCTCTCTTATTTTGCAAGTAGATTAGTTATCTGATCTCTTGCTTTCTAAAATTACCAAAAAAAATCATAAAAGACAAAAACAACAAAAACAAATAAAAGAGAAATGCAGATTTCTATGCACTACGATGACGAGTTTCTAACTCAAATCTTTTCGCGTACAAAATTGCGCTAATCATTTTGGCACCGTGCTGGGGAGGCAATGCTCTTTGGTTTTTCTCGCATTTTTTCGCCTTAACTTTTTAGCTCACTTTGCTCCTTTTTTTCTGTGATTACAGGTACCCTTCCAATGCAAGCCAAAGCAGAATACATTGGAGTGAAGTGCGGTTAAAATATTTTGTAAGTGTATCCCCACCACCCCCACCCTAGATTCCATTCCATTACTTAATAACTCAAACTCAAATCAACTTAGGTGCTTGCATAAACCCTAGGTTAGATCTTTATTATTCTATTGTCACTTCACCTCACCTCACCCATCCGTATAAACTAAAAATACAAAAAAAATTACTCTTCTCCTCTTGTGGGATTTATTGAAAGTTACACACATTAAACACCCACAACTCTTGACTTAAGGCGAACCTCTCTACATTGATTCTACCACTTAACCGGAATCTGACCTGTGGATCTGGTACACTTTAACTCAATACACATAAGTGAGTAGAAATCTGAATAGGTTAAACATTCTTGTGTGCCTTAACTAAGTGGTGCAATAGGCCAATTGAGTGAGCTGTTTGGGCTGCACCACTTAAGATAAAAGTGATTCATCAGTAACTTGCCTCATAGGGTTGATTTTTAGGGCTGAATCAGGCACTTCACATTATTTTTGATTTTTAAAGGAATATATCATCATTGGTGTTTGCAAAACTTGGAGTGTTCTCTTGAACTTGATTGAAAACACCTAAAGATTGAACCCTAAAAGCTACTAAGTAAGGTTAAACCCTAAAAGACACATCATCAAATAACCTTATTTGCAAACCCTGGTTGTGCACGCACACACATATTAACTAATCATTAAGGGAACAACCCATCTAAAGGACCCATCACATTCCAAGAGCATAATCATCCCAAGCCTAACTAAAACTGAGTAGACGTTGGCCTTAAGGATTAACTTGCTCTTTGAGACTCCAACTGAGATTTTTTTTTATTAATCTACTTCTACTGGTCCATCTGATGTCTAGCTAGGGGAGTAGCGTCAAACGACTGCAATTAGGGGGTATCAAAGGAACCGACAGCAAAAGCCAAAGGAAGAACCTTCTCCTTAACCCCTCCCTCTAACTGGTTTGATTGACCGAATAGAAGTGCATCAAATCATTTCTGTCATCTCAAGACGGGTCCTAGGAGTCTATAGGTTTTTAGGATACCCACCTAAGGACAAGTTTGGTTGATTGTACTACAGGGCACCTTTCTCTGTTCTGATTTCCCTCCTACTTCATCATATATTCTTCCACACCATACACACAATTCCAATCCTACCCACCTACCACCACTTATCCCCAGGATGATTATTATCCCAACCAGACTTATGATTACCCATCCACTAGCCGGGATAACTTTGATTGGGGATATGATTCTAAAGCTCAATGTTCAGGATCTAATCCTGGACAACAAGACTATGGTTATTATCCTTCTCATGCCTATAATGATTATAGATCTCCATCCTTTGATGATCAACCTAAACCGATCTACAATAAAAAAGGATATGATGATTATAACTCTTACCCTCCCCAGGATTATGCTGAACACAGGTCACCACCGCTATTTGAACAACCCGAAATGACCTATTATCAGGGAGACCCTCAATTTTTTGACTCCCCTAGTTTTAACCCAAACCCACCCAACCCTAAATCGGACCATTCGGTTTAGGTGAACCAGGTCCATCATCCCTAAACCAAAAAGCACAAATCACGTGGAGGAGAGGAACATGATCTTCCAACTGTCAATCGATAGGGATAAAGAGCTTACCAACTGTTAGAGCTTTTCTGGGGAGGGGTTGCCAGTCATCACCTCTCCTATCAAGGCCCCTCTTAGCACTAGTTCAGCCATTCTGATGTCCTCTGTCATAGGGACTTCGACATCGACTGTATGACTCCCATAGGTAGGCAATGGTGGTGGCGGTTGTGCCCTAAAATTCGAAATTCCGAGGCGTGTCTTGCTCCCTCCCTTCTCCTGCCCTTTATTGGCCATACAAGAATCCCGCTTGTGGCAATGCCCTCCACAAGAAAGGAAGACAAGGGGGAAGTGGCACACCGCTGCCATATGGCCTCGACGTCGGCATCTGAAATAAACAGTCTCCTTATTACCCCAAGATCTACCCATGTTTGCCCTCCTCCCACCCGCCTCCCATTTTCCAGTGGTCATGAAACCTCTCCTTTCCTTCAATCTCCAAGCCCTAGACCTCCAAGTTGTCCATCCCTCAGCATCGCGGCTCCTCCCTGCAGTCGCCTCATGATCGCCCTCCATCCTCCCGTTTCTCCACCTCCTGCCGTTGTTGCCTTTCCAATCCAAATTCTTCATTAAAACCTTGGAGACACCATTTGGTTCTTCAACAATTAGATTAAAACCATTTAAAGGAGTCCATGTAGCCCATGATTTGGGCTTTTAATGTAGATCACAAGTGATCTGTTCACTTGATCTTCTTGACAACATTGACTAATGTTTAAGAAGATCTAAGGATCTCATAAAATCCAATAGGTCATTATTTTGACCTCCAATCAGAAATTCTAATTTTCCTTGACCAAACTACCCAAATACAAAACTCAAATTAGGCAAATACTCATCTGAGCATCGAAATCAACTTAAAACACCTCGGAATCCTTGTATTATACCTAATTTATCTCGCTAAAAACTCAAATCACTTGAATAAATCTATTTACAAACAAATTGACTCCAATTGCAAAGTTGGGCGTGAAAACCAATTACGAAAGAATTGAATAAATCGATTCAATTAAAACCAGATGGGGGGGTCATTATGAATTTATGAAACGAATGGAAGACCCCCCAGTGAGTTTTAGCCGCAAATTCAAATCTAGAAGACAAGACTTCATATCTGAATTTGACCTTAGTGGATGGGTTGATTGTGAATTAAATCATCGAGGAAATCAGAGAATGCGATTTATGAGATGATTAGGGAGATTAATGGAATGAAACAGAGGTGGAAAAACACCTCTCTGATTTGAATTGATTAGAGAGGGTAAAATCGATTCTAGGCTAATCCAATTCTAATCTACACTAATCTAAGCTAACACATCACTGAATTCATCATCTAAACTGCATTTAACAAATCTACACTACACTAGCAGGCACTAAAACTAATCTAGAAAGGTGGAAAACTTATCTAGAAAGTGATAAATCTATCTAACAGACGAAGGAGGTGTCTGAGGTCCACCAGCTGAAGGTTGATGGCGACGAAATGGAGGAGACCCTCAACTAACGAAGGAGATGTCCAAGAGTCTAAAGTCGGCGGCTAGAGGCAATTGAAGGAGGGAGGAGAGCCTACTCTATCACCATAGGTGAAGAATTGAGGGAGGAGAAGTTAAGGGGATGGAATGAAGGGAACCACTCAAGGGGAGGGACCCAGTTACATGTGTGAGGCTTAGGTGTGCTTCCTATATAGGTGGTCGATCAGGTCATCGGCGAGGTGAGATTAGGTGCACCTAAGTTGAATGGTGGATGAGAGAGTGAAGTGCACATGGGAAGATTTAAACCAATTGTGCTCCATTGGATTAGATCTAAGGCGAGGGGTGATGCTATGCACGGGAGAGAGTAAAGTTTGGATCATCTATCACCACAGGATCAATGGCGCAAGGGAACGACGACCACGATGTCTTGTGTTCATCGCATGAACAGTGCACTTCACAGCTGCAGGCGTATTGGGTCAATTGCAAGGAAGTTCAAATGGGCGAAGGGGTAGAAAAATTGTATAGAGGACTATAAGTGGAAAAGTATTGCAGTACGGTCCTTGGAGTTTACAAAAAGGTCCTTGGTAATTTTCAAAGAAATCCATGGAAGGTTTTGTATGCATAACATGCAAGGGAATGGAGGACCTATATGTAATGTAAATAATGCTGGGTTTTAATGACGTCCAATTGCCATGAAGTTTTTGTTAAAGTTTAATTGAACATTTAGGAATATGATTTCACTTTTAATTTGGACTTTTAAACCCAAATATGTATTCAATCTGCAATTTGATTATCAAATTACATAGTAATAGAATATCTCATTTTGTGACCTAATTGTGTGTTTTTAACACCAATTTGATGTTTTTGGTCATTTCTATTAATTTCCACACTTAACCCAATTCTGGTGTTAATTATGTAGTGTTTAACTTAGTTTCTAGCTTAACTTGGTCATTTTAACTATGATGAGCCACACCTCATCAATTATATCTAGAGTAACCATCCAAAAAATAGAAAAACTAATTTCCAGCCAGCTTCTCAAGGATCTGGTCAATAAACGGGAGAGCAAAATGGTCTTTCTTCATGGAGGTATTCAATTTCCGATAGTCTATACAGACTCTTCATGAGTTAACAATCTAAGTAGGAATGGTTTCTTCGAATGTCGTAGTGATAACAGTGAGTCCCGCCTCTTTAGGCACAACTTGAATGGGACTCACCCAACGGCTATCAGAGATGGAGTAGATAATACCCGCATCAAGCCACTTAATAATCTCCTTTTTCACAACCTCTTGGAGATTCAGGTTAAGTCTTCTCTACATCTCCGACGAAGGTCATGAGCCTTATTTGATGTAGATTCTATGAGTGCAATATGAGGGACTTATTCTAGTCAAATCATGTAGAGTCTAACCAATGGCTCTACGATGTTGCTAGAGGGTAGAAATCAATTTCATTTCCTGATCAAGGGTAAGGCGAGAATTGATAATCACAGGAAACTTTTGATTTGAACCCAAAAATACATACTTTAGATGGTCAGGGAGCAGTTTCAATTCTAAGACTGGGTTATCAGCAGTGAGTGGAGGTTCGAGGTTGGCCTCAGAGGGAAGGGTGGGAGCTAAGGATAGGTTTAAATCAGCTTCAGGCTCCCTAGTGTGGGGGTCGAGATTCTCTTATTTTTTAGGCTCTTTAAAAATTGGGCATTCCTCAGTAATTGAGTCCTCAATCAAAGAACTTATGTCGCATACTTCCTCAATTGCCCCACAATTTATTCCTTTCTGGTCCTTAAAGATATCAATCCTTAAAGTTTTATCCTTGAATTTCAATTCTATCTGGCCCTCTTCGCAATTGATATTCACTGTAGCAGTTGATAAGAACAATCTCCCCAAGATAATAGGTGTATCCTTAAGATTTTCAGGAGTATCCATATCAAAAACAATGAAATCCACCGAGAAATAGAAATCTTGAATCCTACCCAGTACATCCTCAAGAATTCCTCTTGGTGACTTAATCGATCTGTTTGCCAATTGCAATGTCACCTTAGTCGGTTTTAGCTCTGTTTCCTCAAAATGATCTAGTAGGGTGGTGGGAATCAAGTTTATGGATGCTCTTAAATCTAATAAAGCTCTATCAACTCTAAATTTCCTATCTTATAGGAGATAAAAGGAGTGCTAGGATCTTTCACTTTCTACGGGAGTTTACTCAGAATCACAGAGCTATTTTGCTCTAACAACACAATCGGACTCCCATCTTTGTTTCACGGCTTATGCTTTGGTGTACATAAATCCTTAAGAAATCACGCATAAGACGGTATGTGGTGTATAGCATCCATCAAGGGAATCCTAATCTAGACATGCTAAAAGAGCTTAACCAAGTCCTCATCAGGTGCCACGAGTTTGGGTTTCCTATTTCCTTTGGTCAAGGCCTCGAGAAAGGGAATATCTCTAGGTTTTTTTATGATGGGTTCAAGCTCAGGGTTTGGAATAGGTTTGTCCTCAATATCCATCCTAGGCTTAGGATTACTTGGACCGGTTTGACTAGGGTATGGAGGGTCCTGAGTGGTCTTGCCACTACGAGTAGTGACGACATTCAATCCTACCTAATTAGGGTTTGGGGTTGGCAGGATGGGAGGTTGCTATTGATAACCCAAATATGAAGTAGAAGCCTCCAAGCCATCAGGAGGTGAAGGTGCAGAAGGGGCCTGATAAACATAATGTACTTGGCCCTGGTTTGGGTTCACAACGCACCTCTGGTTCGGTATGTTGTTCGAATTGGGTAGAGGTTGGGAAGGAAGTGCACCAAGCTGGCAAGTCCCAACCATCTGTGTGAGCTGATTATGCACCTCTACCATCTCTGCATTATGCTACCTCTGCATAGCAGCATTAGTCTTCTGCATATCAACCAGGGTCTGCAGAATCATTCTCATCTTATCTTCCTTGTTAGGCCTGGATTGAAAATTTGGATTGGGCCTAGGATAAGCAAGCTAATATGAGTCTGGATTCTATAGTCGGGGTTGGTATGGAGGTCTGGAGTTTCGAGTATTCCCCGACTAGGAAAAATTAGGATGATTATGGCATCCAAGATTGTAAGAGTTGGAATAAGGATCATTTTGGATGGCATGGACTCCTCACAAGTTTGAGCAACTCTGGAATAATCAAGATATAGGGGATCAGAGATCATGCCACTGGAACAAGAGGGTTAGGAGTTTCCTCCAAAACCTACATTAGAAGTGGATGGATAAGCATCCATCTCAGAGTAAGAGTGGTAGTAGATATTATGCATGACCTCCCTCCCTATAGGTGGTTGTGCATACGTGTTGTGTTTGTGTTGAGAAGAAGTGGTCTTCTGAAGCTAATGAGTCAATTCATCCAACTTCTTAATTATGGAGACCCTATCCAACCGACTGGCCACCAAATCCATGTCGATGGAAAAGGATGGGTCTCGAGCTTCATGTGCTCCTCGTGTGTTCATCAATGCGTTGATACTCGTACGGTCGAACATATATATCCAGCGACTCATTGTTTATGGAGTTCTCGCACATATTCTTGAGAATCTCCTAAACGGTGTCATTGTCTTTACCCATGAAGTTACCTCCACAGGCCGCATTGACTAAAAGTCAGATATCCTCACAGAATCCCCGGTAGAAAGACTAAACTGATACCCATTTAGGAACTCCGTGATGAGGGCATTTCCGCATGTGATCTTGAAATCGATCCCATGCCTCATGAAGAGGTTCCCCCGCATTTTGCGTGAAATGCATGATTTGGTGCCTTAAGGCGTTAATACACCCTACTGGGAAGAAGTTCTTAAGGAACTCGGCTTGAAGTTCATCCCATGTATTGATCAGCTGAGTCATGGACTGATACCAATGGGCAGCCTTATCCTTCAGGGAGAAGGGGAACATCTTCATAAGCAGGGTGTTCCGATTTTGAACATTTGGCTCGAGGGTCTGGGTCAAATGTTTGAATTCCTAGATATGCTGGAAACGGTCATTAGAATCCAATCCTTGAAAGTGGAGCATTAAGCCAATAATATTTGGCTTCAGCTCAATATCAGGTCCCCCAGCCAGAATTCGGACCCTCGGCTCGATAGGAACAACTGCGGAATTATAGTGATCTCGCAATTTTGGACGTTATTGGGGGTTAGCCAGTGTATTTATCAAATCGGTAAGAGTCTACAACTGATTCTGGAGATGTTGAATATCACCCCCCTCTTCTTGACCTGGGTTCTCCATAGAATCAGAAGATGGAGAATCGGGTTTAGGTATAGATGGATCTGAAGAGATGATAACTGGATTAGAAGAGGACCTAAACCAATTAGTCAGAGCTTGACCCTGACGAGAATGAGCCACTAACAAAGGTCTTAAGTTTGGTCTTAAGGACCTCCTCCCGTGCATACACTAGATATGTATCAGACCCAATCAAGGCAACCAATTCAATTAGATGACTATGGCCAGTTCGAGGCAGATGGGCCTTTGGATCAAAAACCCACCCACTCGAGAATTACTTAGTAGCCAGGAAAGGAGAGTCTCGTAATGACCCCTACATGGTAGAATATCCCTATGGGTTACAGGTTTCCCCTACCTGACTTTCCTTGTCACCGCGGGTCCAAGTAGACAGGAAACGTGTGAGTTAGACCATAAGTCTACTAATTTTAGACCTTATATGTGCGTGTGCCTTGAGTTATCACTTGATTTAGAAATTTATTTCAATTATGACCTAATTTCTAGGTTAGTTGATTCACAATGTGCCCAACTTCATGTTTATCTTGCTGAATCGGGTTTTAAAAAGTATTGCGTTATAGTACAGACAAAATAGCGTTCAAAACAGATATAATTTTATTACTCAAAAAGATTTCCAAGGTCGAACACAGGGAGCAAATTGGTTTTTAGAAATCAAGAACACAATTTAAACTGAAAGAAATTGCAATAGTAGTAGTGTCAGAGTATAAAAATATGGGAGTAAAATGGTGATGTAGATCACCAAATACTCCTACAATATCACCAAATGATTCAATATATAAATATGCAATGGAGACTAGAATCTATTGTCTGATTCCTTAATCAAACGACTTAAAGTGTCTGAGTTCTTCTCTTTCTCTTCTCTATCTTCTACTTCCTTCTTCTTCTTTCTCTGCCTTTCTGCGATCCTTCTCTTTTCTCATTAGCTTTCTCTGTCTTCTGCCTTCTCTTCTCCTTCTTCGTTCTTCTTCTTTCTCTGTTGTTTGCCTTCTCTTCTTCTTCTTTGCTTTGCCTTAAGCCCTACAGTCCTCCTTTCCTTCTTCTTCTTCTTCCTTCAGCTTCTGCTGTGCCCTCTGAATTTGACTAAGTGTCGAGCCAAACTCTCCATGGCAAAACCCCCCTTCCCCTGCATAGCTCTCCTCTCTCTTTCTCTCTTTTCTATTTCAAAATTGCTCTCCCAGAGCCTTAACTAGTCGGGTAATCGAACCTTACGTAGACCTGGGTCTAGGCTCACCAGCATGTGTGGTGAGCAAGGAGGGAATAAGTCGGGTAGTCGGGTCGTAGCTAGGTCTACTGGTTATGTCGCAGACGAGTCTGGTGAGAGGGGGGAGGAGGACCTCACCCTCAGTGTTGGAGGTGAAGAGCCTCTAACACTTTTTCACTTTATGTGACCTCGGGCGGCTTTCCACTTCTGAGGTGGGACTAAATGTCCCACCTTCTTCCACACGCACAGCAGCAGAGTCTTCGACCAAATTGAAGGGTTGTGACAGCTGGAGCCTTCACTTGAGGGCTTGGATGTGTGCAGGAGAGGATTTCGCGCAACCTGGAGCGATCTCCTGGAGCAGAGCGAGGTCTGGAGCGGCTTGAAGCTTGCTTCAAGCTTAGCAACAATGGCAGAAGTCGTCCTGAACCTGAAATCAATAGCATAGCCTCGTGGCCACATTAAATCGTTCAGAGAGGGTCGCCGAACCATGGTGGATGTGATGGGGATGTTGGCGTGGCTCAGAGGTGCCTGCGAGTGCATGCCTAGGGCACACTGTGTGCGAATGTGTGGGTGTGTTCGGTGAGGTGCTTGGGTGAGTGACGCGGTGCGTGGAATGAGGGGAAGTGATTAGGGAGATGAGGTGGAGGTCGTAGGGTGGTTGGCGAGGTGGATGGAGGTGCGAAGTGATGGGAGCACCTCGTCGGAGGAGTCGTTAGAGGTGGAGAAGGTGATGGTGGTCAATGGTGTCGGTGGATGATTTCTGGAAATAAAGAGAGGGAGAGAGAGTGAGGAGGATAGGGAACTTAAGAAACCTAATCTAAGGGATGAAAGGGAAGGGAATCCCACGCCAGTATGGTTGCCAGTCTTGGGGAAGACAAATACCTCTGTAGATGAGGCGGCGGTAAAGATTAGGCCGAGGCGACATTGGCCAGTGTTGCGCGACGTGGAGGACTATGGTGGAGTTAACCCGACCACTGGTATTGTGGTTGGGCGACGAGAGAGCGAGGGAGAAGCCGCCGGAGCTTGCGGAGGATTGTTGCCGGAGAGGATAGAAGAATAAAGGAGGAACCGACCTAATTTCAAGATGAGGAGTTCGATTTTGATCTGGGGCTTCTTAAATAGGTCTCTGGAGAGGGATTTGTGCTTGGAAGCCAAGCTTCTAAGCAAGAAAGGGTCACCAGAGATGGAAGTTTCAAGAGATCCAAATCTCGCATGCATTCGCATGAGAGATTTTGACACAATTAGGGATCAAAGATGGGTTCAGATTGAAAGGGATTACTCAGAGAATCTCCCTTCCAATTTTAGAAGGGATTCTCTAAGCAATCAAGGAGAAACCTCCTTTCAAAGATCGCTGGAGTAGGATTCCTCCGCTACAATGGTAGAGGGACATAATTGCAAAAATTATGAAGAAGATAGGAGGCTATTTGTAATGGTTTTTGAAAGATAGGGGTAGAAATGTAGTCAGGCTGGACCTTTTTGCAAACTAGGTCAAGGCAAACTCATCTTGGGTCCAAATTTTGGTACAAACCTAATTTGGACCTAAGGAATCCAATGGTGAAGTTGGATTTTGGGTTTAACCACATTTGACTAGGAAATTTATGCAAAAACCTAATTTAGGGTAAATATCTATCTAAGACCTCATTCCAGGTCAAGATGGGTTCCAATGGCCAAATTGAAGGTACTAAACGCTAGAGGATATTTTTATATGATTTTTAGAGGATTTGAGTGAATTTTATCTTGACCAGAACCTTGGTTAATCAAGTGGGTCTATTTTTAGGGTTTCAAGAAGTCATTTAATTCATGAATGAGTACCGATACTTGAAGAATACTAGATAACCACTCAGGGATCATTTGATCTCAAGAAGTACTAGCACTCAATGAGTACTGGCTTGAGTTTAAGAATCTGAAACACTATCCCAATGCTCATGTTATACCGGTACTGGAGATTAGTACCGATACATATAGAGCACTAGACATGGCATTAGAAACATTGTCCCTTGACTTGTAACCAATATGTACCGATATAGAAGGTTAGTATCTGTACTTGTAACATATAGTCTTAAACCACTCAAAACCAAGGATTGAACCTGTAATCAATAAGTATCGGTACTATTGATAAGTACCGGTATCTCATGGATACAATTTTGAGTCTTGTATCCAACAAATACCGATACTTATGAATAATACCGGTACCAGTTGCAATTACAAGAAGAAAACTCTGTTCTCTAGAAGTTGAACAGGCTGATGATCAACCCTAGTTCAAGCTAGATCTAAGTATACCATATCTACTGCTATAGAATGACAACCACTGTGTGACACTAAATATAAACATCTTAAATATTAACATGAAGGCAGTAGATACAATAATGTATACTTGAACTTGCAGCCATTGGGATATGTGGCAGAGACTTATAATGAGGATTAGAAGAATGGTGGTGATGATCCTCTAACCTCAACATAACCTGATGAAGAACTATTGAATCTCTGATGATTGGAAGCAATCCAATCACTCAGCTCTTTTCTTGTCTCTTTCCCTTTGAACCGATTGGGTGACTCTCAAGATGAAAATCAGAATGTTGTGTTGAGATTAGGGACCATAACCCTTCTTTATCTAAATTGGTAACCACCAATTATGTCCCGATAAATTTCTATTCAACCCATCATAGAATAGAGATTGCCCTTATAAATTTCTACACACAAAAGTCATATCTTAATGATACATCAATGCCCATTATAATTTTAAATGCCATAATTGATCACTATTAAGTATGGACCCATAATTGACGGTCTAAATTAAATGTGTGATTATACACATTAATCCATCATATTGGATTAATGATCCAACATCTTCTCCTTGGTGGTTGTGATGGCCTCCAGTGGTTGCTCGTCTTCGGTTTGCTACTTAAATGGAGCTCTAGAGTGACTGCAGTGGGGTTGTGCTTCGTTGGCTTCTTCGATTCCTCCAAGTTGGCCATGTTCGATGCTTGCTCTTGAAGGTTATTGCTGGGGGTGATATCAGGTCGAGATATTTTCCATCGTCATCCCCACTTCTGTCGTTGTCCTCGACCATTTTTAGTTATATTTTTATCTTTTCTTCCTTTACTTCTGATTTTTCTTATAAGTGATGGATCACGTAGGAAATCATACTTACCATGATCATGACTTGACGAATACTTTACCTATTGATTTTCCTTATCTCACGTGAATTATCGACATTATTCGATGACATAAATCATGATCTAGACGTGAAATTAATTTTAAAAATAAATTGGATCGAACAAGTGATATTTTTTATTTTCACTTATTTGGATGAACGTCTCTCTCATTCTTGAGAGAAATATTTCCCTCTGGGGAGGATGCGCGTGTTCACACATTTTATTTATTCTCATCAACAAAGTCTATTTTTTTTAATGAGAAAAATAACAAAACCAGTCACACGTTATCTTTCCAATTATTAAAAGAGTGGGGGGGGTGGGGGGCCCGCATGAGGTGAGATGTTTGGTGAGATCCGGCGGGTGCCTCAACAACTTCTCTTGCTAAAAAAAATAAAGAAGACCCTCGAAAATCCTAATGTTCTGAGTAAATTGGTTTTCAAATCTCTGGTTTTGCCTGTGCAGTTTACTCAGATTCTCACCGGCTTTGTCAACTCTCAAGCTACCTCAACCTCTCCGCCACCACCACCTACGATACAAGAAGGTCCCCATTACCCCACAGATAGCGACACCCACCACCACCATGTCCCCTCCTCCACTCCTCAATGTCCTCGTCGTCCTCCTCCTCCTCACCACGACGACCACGACCACCGCCATGCTCTCCGGCAGCCTCGGCATAAACTACGGCCAGCTGGGCGACGACCTCCCTCCCCCTTCCGCCTCCCTCAAGCTCCTCCTCTCCCTCAACTGCCCCCACGTGAAGCTCTACGACGCCAACCCGCGCATCCTCTCCTCCCTCTCCAACACAAAGATCATCGTCTCCCCCATGCTCCCAAACTCCCTCCTCCCCAACGCCTCCCTCGACCCCTCCTTCTCCCCTGGCTGGCTCCGCCAGAACCTCCTCCCCTTCCGCAACTCCACCCGCCTCCGCTACGTCCTCGCCGGCAACGAGGTCCTCTCCAACGACCCCTCCCTCTGGCCCCACCTCGTCCCCGCCATGCGCAGCCTCCGCCGCGCCCTCTCCTCCCTCGGCATGAGCCACATTAAGGTCGGCACAACCGTCGCCATGGACGCCCTCTCCTCCTCCTCCCCCCCATCCTCCTCCTCCTTCCGCCCCGACCTCTCCGCCTCCATCCTCCCCGACCTCCTCCGCTTCCTCCAGGACTCCCGCTCCTTCTACTTTCTCGACGTCTACCCCTACTTCGCCTGGGCGCAGAACCACCGAACCATCAAGCTTGACTACGCCCTCCTCGACCCCTCCGCCGCCCCCTACACCGACCCCGACACGAAGCTCGTCTACCGTAACATGCTCGAGCAGCAGCTCGACGCCGTGCACTTCGCCATGAAGAGGCTCGGGTATGCTGATATACCCATCGTGATAGCAGAGACCGGCTGGCCCAACGGCGGCGATTACGACGAGATCGGGTGCAACGGCCGCAACGCGGCGGCGTACAACCGGAACCTGGCGAGGTGGGTGGCGAGGGGGGAGGGGACCCCGACGAGGCCCGGGGAGAAGGTGGCGGCCTTCGTGTTCGCTCTATTCAACGAGAACAGGAAGCCCGGGCCGGGGACGGAGAGGCACTGGGGGGTGTTCCACTCGAACGGGACGGCGGTGTACGGGCTCGACCTCACGGGGAGGACGCCCGATGGGAGGTACCCGCCGCTGCCGAGGGGAAACAACGACGAGCCGTACAAGGGGAGGATATGGTGCGTGGCGGCGGAGGGGGCCGGGAGGGACCCAGCGAGGCTGGCGGGCGCGGTGGCGTACGCGTGCGCGCAGGGGAACGGGACGTGCGACGAGGTAGGGAAGGGAGGGGAGTGCTTCGCGCCGGACAAGCCCTTGGCGCACGCGAGCTACGCGTTCAATTCGTACTGGCAGCAGTTCCGAAGGATCGGGGGGACCTGCTTCTTCGACGGCCTCGCCAGGCAGACCCTCGTCGACCCAAGTAAGTGGCGCGCCCCGTTCGGATGTGAACGTGGCTGTGTTGCAACGGATGGGTGCGCTTTTGGACAGCGGATAAATCTATCTATCCGAGTTAAACTACCACCTTTGGTACGATCGAGTGAGGTTGTCATGGGATCATGGTGGGATTTTATTTTCTTTTGTTTTTGTGGTGGGATTTCGCATTCATTTAACCCGCGCACGAAGAAAGAGAATCGGATCCATTGCTCGAGCAGCGCAGGGGTGTGTTAAAAGAAACGAAAAAATGGCAATGGGTGTGGATCGTCTTGCTATTGATTCAGGTACGCAGGATTGGTGGATCAATCCTGTATTTGGCAGCGATTATCCTAGTATTGAACAACTTGGGTTTTAACTTATAAATCTGGGTTGATTTCATCTCATGTGGGAAGGTGGGATGAAATAGTTTGTTGATTTCTTCTCACATGGGATATTATTTTCTCTACACTATTTTGTCAATAAATATTTTAATTAATAAAAAAAATTTAATTCTTTCAATTTCTTGACCGAAAAGTGTATAAAAAAAGAAAAAAAGACAAAAGCAATCTTAAGATTACCTTAAAGTTTCACCCTTTTAATTTACGATCTCTCAGAATCGATCCCCACGTATACACAGGAACTCAACGGTCTTGCAACTGCCCTCTTTTTTTCCTCCATTGTTGTTCTTTTTATTTGATTTTTTACACAGACGTCAACAGTCGTAGACTTAAAAAGTAGGGATTTTTTTTATGATCCATTCCTACTTGTTTTTATTTTTTTGTTCACTCCCCCCCATTCTCTCTCCAAAGCTCTCCTTCTTGCTCCACCCTCTACCCCCATTTCACCTACACCCCGCCCTCGCCCTCACCACCCTTGTCTCCGTCGTTACCATTGTCACCCTCCTTCCCCAACTTCTCTGCCTCGTCGTCCGTGCCAAGAGGAGGCCGCTGGCACGTCCGCATGCTCACCGTAGAGTTCCGCCACTCCCTCGACCGCCACACCACCCTTGTCGAGCTCTCCAACTCCAACCTCCACTGCTCTATTTGGACGCCCTGCTCCTCGTCCATCGATATCCTCCCCTCCGGCGACTCCAGCGATGGACCGCTCCTCCTCCTTCTGCTCCATATCTGGACCGCATCTGCATCCTCCTCCTCCTCCATCTAGATGCCCTCTCCTTCTCCATCCACTCCTCCAGGTGTGTGTGCATCCAGTAGCTGCGCCTGGACCCCCGATGAGGGGAGGTGTACGTGTGTGATCGATTTTGAGAGAGAGTGAGTGACTAAGAGTGTGTGTGATCGAGAGAGGAAGTACGTACGTATGTGTGTGATCAACAGTGTCTTGGGGAGAGCGTGATCGAGGTGTAGCAAGTTGCGACGAGGTCTGTCACCTCCTCGCGAAGGACTGGTCTGACCTCTGCTCCGGCAAGGTCTAACGAGCTGTTGCAGCAAGGAGACTCGGCGTGGTGGGGTGGGTGTGGGGGGAGCGGAAAAAAGCGAGAATTGAAGGTTACGAAAATTTTAACAGAGTCAATTAATAGAATGGTAATTACGAAAGTATCGTCAATTTTTAAGTGACGTCGATTTTTCGATTGCATAGGAAGCAATTTTACAAAGTCAATAATGGTAAAGGTATAATATTCAATGTTTACGGTGACGTATATGAAACAAATACTTATTCTTACCCCTTTGGATCTGTGCTTTAGAGGGGGATTTGAACCTCGATTTTCTACTGCGTATTGCTTAGTTCATATTTGCTGATACTTTATCTTATTCTATCTTGCTTTGTGATGTTAGACTGATTTAATTATATCTGTATGATGTCTACTAATATTACCAGGGAAGTATTTGCGCAGGTACGGGTAATGTTATGGGTAAATTTGTTTCTCGTGTTTGTAAATATTTCAATTCTTTATCCATGCAGATTCTCCAGAAGTAGACGGGTCTGGTTTTGGACGCTAAATCAAGTGTGTGCTTCCATGCAGGTTATGGATCGTGCAAGTTTCGCAGTCTGGAGGGATGAAGAAAGGAATAGGTTGATGCTGGCTGATCTCTGTCTCTCTGTACTCTCCCTCTGTCTCTCTCTCTCTCTCTCTCTCTCTCCCCCCGTTCCCCTTTGTATGTTTCTCCCACCTACCTGTCTCTTTTGTTTTAGGTATTGTTTGTTAGTGAAGATACCTAGTCTCTTAAATCTCAAGATAACTCTTCATTTATCCCTTTAAATGGTTCCTCTGAGCACATATTTATTTTAAAAGATATGAGTACGAAACTGATTGTTATAACGTATTTTGCAACACATGGTTCTCACTTATATCTCCGTTCAAAAAAGAAATCAAAATCAATTGATTAAAAATAAAATCACATTGATTAAAAGTCAAAATCCTCCGATTGAAAATGAATAGATCGGCTAAGAATCAAAATATACTGATTAAAGATAATTTTTCATCTGTTGAAAATAAAAATACATTGATTAAAAAATGAAAACCTACCGGTGTGCTTTGTCACTCAACTGATACTAGCTTAAAATAATTTTTTTATCAGTTAAAAATTAAAATACGTCGGTTTAAAATAAAGAACATACCTATAGAAAGTGATTTTTCACTTGATAAGTAATTTTTTACATATGAAAAGAAGTTTTCACTTTTGAAAGATAAAGACACATCAGCTAGAAACTAAGTATTGATAAATACGTTACAGCATGTATTTATTTATATTTTAACTATTTTTAATACCTCCAATGTGAGGACTTTCTTGTCCCCCACCTCCCAGATGCTTGTTCATGTGAAATCATGATATAATCCCCTACTTATACCCACCAACTTATTCCACCAAGCAGGTGGAATAACTTCCATCTCTTTCCCTCTGCATCAAATCAAGACAAATGTGAATTTATATTTGTTATACGTCTGAACTTGTCCATTGTCAGTCCAAGCAAAGAATTATCGTCCAACCAATACCCAGAGGTTGATTAAGGAGAGGACAGTTGACAGTGGTTTTCATTATCAGTAAGGTGGCAATGGGTAATTGGAAAACTTGTTTGTTGGCTTGTTGTGGACTGGAGCCGTTGCCTTTGTTGACCTACCAAGACTCTGAGGTACTTCAGGATAAGTCCTTTCATCTTGCACTTGGTACCTAAAAATTGCGGTATAGAAAACCTTCTGGTTTCGTCCTCTAATTTTGGAATCGATTAATTTTATAGGAGGGGTGAATGCAAGGTACCTCCCTTCTTGTAAGATATCTTCCTAACTTTAACCTTGACGTAAGATAAACTACCACCAAACAACAATACTCCCACATTTATCTCCTTCTATTTCCCCATCTTGCCATACTAATTCCCCTCAACCCATTTCCCTGATCAAATGGTACCTGAGAGGGTCGGGAAAAAATGTTGACTAACGAAAAGATAAGTTGTGACATTGAGAAGTTACTCCAACCGGCTTACTCGAGAGTCCACACATCTAAAATGGGCCCTTAGTTTAACTAAATTTGTTTTCTTTAGGTGTTCAGGGAATTGACGCTTTCCATTGATTAAATTAAATAAATAGTTGTTGATCGTCAACCATTGGCAATGATAGGTTCCTAAGTGCAACTCCAACCTGTTCGACTACCCTTGACACTTCCTCTCCATGATCCATATGAGGTATTCATTTCCTATTTGTTCTTGGTTGATTGCAGGCCCGCCTCTCTTGACTGACCATACACAAAGTTGAACTTACCTTTTCTAAGGACATGTTATCAGTGATTTAAATGCCGACGGTATATCGTCAGTAAGGTTTTTTCCAGAGCGGGATCGTGCCAACACAGAAATAATGTCGATTTACAGGTGTGTCGTCGGCATGCCCATACACAAAGTTGAACTTACCTTTTCTAAGGACATGTTATCAGTGATTTAAATGCCGACGGCATATCGTCAGTAAGGTTTTTTCCAGAGCGGGATCGTGCCGACACAGAAATAATGTCGATTAACAGGTGTGTCGTCGGCATGCCGACGATTTCGTCAGCATGCCGTCATTTGCCGATGGTTTCAGCAGCATGCCGATCAATGCTATGCTGGAGTTTGGATTTCGAAAGGGTGGTACTGAGCGTGAAGCTGGAAATTTGAAAGGGGGAGTTGATGCTGTGCGGGAAATTAAAAAGGGTGCTACTGGAGTTTGAATTTTGAAAGGGTGGTGCTGGGTGTGAAGCTGGAAAAGGGGACACACACACAGAGGCGGGAAACTAAAAGGGTGCTGCACACACACATAGAGGTAGGAAATTGAAAGGGTGCTGCTGGAGTTTGAAGGGCCACACATACACACACACACTCTTACTGTCATTTATTTATTTCGGTCGCACATGGTCATTTTACTATCGTAATTATTAAGGGCAAGATATACGCATACGTATGATTTTTAACTTCAATATGTTCTTTTTTTAGTCGTATATGACCTTCAATATGTTCTTAACATGTCAACATTTGATTTTCTTACAATTGATATCGTTTAACCCAGTTCTGTCATTTTTGTCAGCATGCATCGGCATGCCTTCAGTGTGCCTCCGAAATAACATTTTTTCGGGCCATTAAAATCGTTGAAATCTACCATCGAAAAATAAGTATTTCTACGGCATACCCTTGATATGTCCACAAAATACACACTTACAATTTTATCGACATGATGTTGAAATCAATATTTCAAATCTTACACTACATGTGTAAGTATTGAACAACCAAAATGTGTCTAGATGGCAGCACCTTCATGAGAAGGATGTACCAAGCCCTCAGCCTACTGATTGCCCGTGCTCATTGCACTGACAACAACCCCATTTACAATGAACACACGGAGTTTGAAAATAAATAATACCATCAATAATCTGCCTCCTAATAAGGGACTGAAGGCGTAAGCAAGAAATTCATGTTTCAAGATAAAATGATGAAGTAACAGTTCAGATGTTCAGTAAGCAGCACCTCGACAAGATCAATGCTTGCAATACAATCTTCAACAGCAAGTTTTGACACCTAACATCAAATGAGATAATGTACAAAGTGGGGAAATTTTCAAGGAAACTTGTGTTTTCAGAGAATTTTACGTAACATAAACTCTGAATACAAGATGGTAAAAGAAAACGTTTTCAAAAGAAAAGATGGCAAAGGAAAATCAAGGATAAGAATACACAAGACAAAAATGATAACCCCAGATTCACTTTCAGACCTGTCGTTATAAACAAACAAAAGTTGTACCACCTACCAAGTGATCATTGTCATCCCATTTTTATTAGACTTGTGTCTAAGGCAACATGTCCAAAGTGAGACAATTCTGGATAGGTGCAGTAGAAGGCAAGCCTTATCCGCATTTTTTATTTCTTTTCAATTCCACAATTTATGCAATGATTTGTTCATCTATGCTAAACAAACAAGAAACAAGAGTATCCAACTAAACAAAACTTGATCAAATAATCTCACCCCCTAGCACTAAGGTTAGGTTTTCCAGTGGGATACGTTGGTAGAGGCAGGTAAGTGTGTGTGTGTGCTTCGGGGGAAGGAGGAGGAGGAATGCGATCACTACAGTAGTGGAAGAAGTGATAATATTTTTCTATACAGGAACTTGGAAAAAATTGTGGTGGAGAATATTGCATTCAAAAATGTGAATGTAACTTTATCCCACCCTACAAACCATTTGTAACGCCCTCCAATGTGATAACCCCCTTGGGTTATCCAGCAACCAAACAGGGCCAAAGTCATCCTTAACTTAAGTGAACATTGCCCTGCCATGTAACCTGCCATGTCAATAAATTGTGTACCAATTCAATAGGGACGACTTATTCTGAAACTAGAAAGGCAACCTTATACAATATACCATGCAACAGTGTAGACCACATACGTTGGTAAACTGTGGAGGTTTAATCCTGTTTCAGCTTTTCAAACGATCTCATAAAAACTAAAGATCCCATATAAGCCTGAAATCATTTGACAAAATGAAGTCCAAATGAGAGCCCCTGATACGTTAAAAACGTTGATATATTGGCTAGGATTTCTCTCAACCGGCTTGTGCAAGCAGAATAGACTGACAGCATTTGGGCATCTAATATATGTCCATAATCTTGTTCACCAGCAAATTAAGACAGTGACTTGACTTTTTCCATGAAATAAACCTTTGCGGATTAAAGGTTTGAAAGTGTGTTTTTTTTTTCTTTTTTTTCCTTTGGTTGGGGAGATGATTTATATTAAAATTTCTTTGTTGAATATTTATATTAAAACTTACGCATTTACAATGTTTCCTGCCAAAATTTAGATGAGTAAATCACATCAATGACTGCATTCTCCATCCAACTCCAGTATGAAAGAGGACTCGCACAATTCAAACATGAGGAACAAGTCAAACATGGGAATAGAAGATGGCTAAAAGATGTGGTTGGGTGGAAACTAAGACATATCATGCAAAGCCATATAGATCAAGTTTCAACTAATCAAATCAAGTTCCACCAGTGAACTTTTTGCAATGCTGGCTGAGAATAGTTTGATTTTTTACCTCAACAACATAGCAATTGCCTTGAAACAAATTTCGGGGATAGTCATTGTCCCCCAGCAATGATCCAGTAAAACAGGGAAAATGATAATGCCAAGTTCAAAACCTAAAAAGGGATTAGGAAAAACAACAATAGCAGGTATTACATTGATAACAAACCTAATCATCTAATTTGAAGCAAGCAATTGTTCTCCCATTGAATACTTAGGATATAGTAAGAATCCAAAATCCAATACATATGTTAAATGCGTACAAGATTACGAAAATAAAGAAAAGAAAAACCCCTTTGTTTAATTTGAAAATGACGTAGAAGGTGATAGACGGCTCATGTGCAAAAATTTAAATAAAAAACAAGAACATAAAAGAGAAATATATATACATGGAAGCATTCTTGCCATCGGGAGATCTCCATATCCAATAACATACGTTATGAAGGTAGAGAGATATCCTTTTGAAAGGAGGAAGAGTGGTTACTCAAATGATAATAACCTAAAATCATTCATTCAAAGAGAAATTAGTTACAAAAAGTCAATTACAAAGAATTCTCCTAAAACATCATACGAGAAGAAATGGAGTGGACAAAATTCTCCACATAAGGATTTTGCTTGCTAAAAGTCACTCCATTCCTTCCAGCCAAGTACCCTAAAGTGTAGCCAACACCTTGGGACCCTCTCCGATTTAGATCTAAAAACATTTGGCCCTCCATGTCTCCCACCTCTGAGAGATGCCTAGAAGCCATGCCAGCTTTCACAATCAATGCCAAGGTCCAACCAAATCTGCTTCACAAAACTACTCTAAACAAACAGATGCTCCACATCCTCCTCTCCCCTAAAACAAAGTAAGCATGTCCTATCCTCCAAAGGTACCCATCTCACTTGTCAAACCTTTGTGATAAGCCTTCCTCTTCTGAGCAACCATGCAAAAATCTTCACCTTCAACGGACACTTCGCTGACCAGATAATCCTACAATCTTAGAGAAGGTCCACATCTATCATATGCACGGCTCCTCGTATCCTGGCATAAGCCCTTTTCACCAAGAATTCGCCCTCCTCCCAATGGAGGCCATCCACCCCATCCTCCGTGTTACAACTGGGTTCCCGAATCTCTACAGGATACAAGACCGGACCGACTTGACTGATCCTAAGACCCGGTCGTCCACCGAGAAAATAACAAAAAAGTAGTAAAATAAACCATATTCACCATGCAAGCAACTGACAATAACAAAAGTACAGCAGTAAAGAAGTAAATTACTATAGTACACACCACCACAACAGTAGAAAATTAAAAGAGGTACAGGCATATAAACTGCAGAACGAAAGAGTACAGAATATAAAGGTACAAGGAGCTACTCACTACTATAAATGAGTACAAAAGAACTACGACTACTGGGTTTACTGGGCCCAGCACCCTCTGCAGTTGTGTGCTGTGGCTGCTCAACACCTGGACCTGAAAAAGGTTATGAGTATAAAACGTCAGCGAACGCTGAGTAGAATGCAACCAACTACTAGCAGTAAAGGTGGACAGGTAGCTATTGTTTTTCAATTTCTTTCTTTCTTTAACTAATTATTCTTTCTTTCCCCACTTAATTTAATTATCAGGTCTCTTTCTTGATCTCGAATGTTCCTCGTGGGAACGATCTTGATTGTAGTCTTTTCCGAAGAGTAGAAGTAGCACGTGGTGCTCTCCTAGCCGGAAGAGTCCCCCGTGGTGGTTCTACACCCAGTCAACCACCCCGAGGTCATTGACAGACATAACGGTGACTACGGCATGCGCGATAAACGCACGGGTAGCTACCCCACACTGGCATGCGGTCAGTCATTTCCGTTAGCAGGTGCGCCCAAAGCACAGCACGGAACCAGTATAGGGCATAGCCCTCTCAGTAACAGGGGTCTAGTCCCTAAGAACCAAATAGGGGTCTCGCCCCTCCACAGTCCGCGCACCCTCGCCTGACTACCCTGGTTTGCCCAGTGGGTCTAACAAGTCGGTGTAGGGCGGCTAGCTGAACCCTAGGCCCGGTGGGGTGGCTAGCTCTCTCCCTATACTAGTAGCTCTCCCCGGTACTGTGTACACAAGGACCAAGAAGTTGGTACAGAGTGGCCAATCCTAACCCTGGGTCCCAACCCAAGGGCGGCTAGCTCCGCTCTACACTAAATAGGGGGACAGTCGCTCTCCTTTGTACTCCGTACTCAAGGGCCAGCTCACTTCCCCACTCACATTCCCAGTCTCATTCCATTTATTTCCAAGAGCTCATCTCCTAATTCCCCGTAGGGTTCATGCTCATATTCCTCAGGCAAAGCCATACCAGGTTTCATCATTTCTATTTCCATTCTCAGGTTATACACATGCAATTTGTAACTCTATCATTCACATTTCCACATTCAGGTTATTCACAGGTAGCTCGTGTTTACAACATTCCTCTTTCCATTATATACATGCAGCTCATATTATGTCATTGCACTTGTGCGACAGGAAGTTACATGTAATAGTTTAACTAGCACAAATACTACATATTTCGCAGGCAACTGTTATTCATTTACAGGCAGTTGTTATCATTTTATCTACTCATTCAAGACTGCAATTCATTCATTTAATACAAACATTCTAGTATTTCTAGTCTTAGGATTCATGCCATATCCTAGGTTCTAATCATTCATTCCACACATGCAATTAAGTTGTAATTAAATTAAGGGGGAAGCCACTCTACCAGTAAGCCCAGGAGTAATGGGGGCTTGAACGGCAGGCTCACGTGCCTCAGCAAGCCCCGAACCCGCAACGGAACAAGGTCCTATCACAAGGATCAAACACAAGAGAATACTCAGAACAGTATAGAAAGTATTCCAACAAGTAGAGGAAAACATACGGGAAACATCCGTATCTCAATTGCGAAAATAGGACCTCAAACGAACCCTAAACGGGTCAAAAACAGGGATTCTGACTCAGATCGGACGTCTGGAACACCTTCCAGACATCTTAAAAGAGTCCAAAGCGATACCTCAGTCCCGCGCTAGTCCTCAGACGTCCAGGAACTCCGCTGAACCGTCTGGACCCAGTTCCAAATATCCGACAACCTCTCCGGACGTCTAGAAATGCTTCCTATCGTCTGGTGCCTCGCCCAAATGTCCGAACTATGTGGGAGGGCGTGTCCCTCACCTTCCCGAAGCAACCTCTGCGCAAAATCAAGAGAAATCTTCTCAATAAGTCACGAAACAGCGCCTCGGCGAAACGACTTGCATGGCCGTATCCTCAAAGGAGAAGTACGTTCACGAAGCTTACCTCTCAGTCATCTGGGACCTCCTCCAAACGTTAGATACGTCGTCTGGATATCGCTCCAGATGTCTGATTCTGGAAAAATCCCAGAACCAAAACCCGCCTTCGCCTCTTCGCGCCGCGCGTGGCCGCGCCGCACCCGCTCACCTGCTGCTCTGGCTGCAGCAATGTCGGGGAGGACCTCCCCGACGCACTCCTCCACCTTGTGCACGTGCCGATCGGCCGTGAGCTCCCCGGCGAGCTCCCACATGAGCTCGTGTGCTTGCTCTCCTCTCTTCCCCTCGCTGCTCCTCCTCTCCTCCCACGCCGCTCACGCTCGCTGCTCGCTGCTCACTGCTCCGCTGGAGAAAGGAGAAGGGTGGCTGGAAGTGGGGGTGGTGTGAGGGAGAGGAGGGGGTTATATAAGGTGTGGGGTTAGGGTTTGCGTTGGGCGAGAGGAGAGAGAAGGAGAAGAAAACGAGGGTCACGTACTATCTGCGCCAGCACGTGCGCAGACGCGAGGATGTACACGAAAATTTCGATTTTCAGACGTCTAGGAATGAGTCCAGACGTCTTGCAAGACGTCTAACCCTCAGACCAGACGTTTTACCAGACATCTGACCTAAAGTACAGACATCTTAAAAAGGCTTAATGACACGGGTCTTAACACTCCGACTCCCACCCCAGCAAGCATTGTTGGAGATCCTCCCACTCTGCCAACCGTCGATCAGAGAAGGCCCCCCGAAAAGCACCACGCTCCATCTCGGCAATCCCTCACCACCATGTCTTTGTGGTTTGTCCTGGCGTAGAGAGCAAAGAATCTGTCACAAAATGGACCAGCGCCCATCTAGCCATCTGTCCAAATTGTAAAGGAGTCTCTGTTACGAAAGGAGCTTCAAAACGTCTTGTAAGACGTCTGGGAGGTGGCCCAGACGTCTGACCAGACGTCTGGAACCACTTCCATACGTCTGGGATTTAATTTCTGCGGCACAGTGGATTTCGTCTGCGCGCCTGCGCGTGCAGACCTGCGGATACCCTCTTTTTCCCTCTCCTCCTGCGGGCGCAGGCTGCCCCCCTCTCTCTCGCTCTCTCTCCCCGCGCGGCATTAAAAGGGCCCTCGCCCTCTCCCTCACTCTCATCTCCTCCGCTCCCTTCTTCTTCTTCCAGCGAGTGCAAGCGAGAGCGAGCGGCGGCAGTGGCAGTCGCTACGAGTTGAGGGAGGAGGTGTCACGCAAGGGAGGAGACGCTCGGCCGTGAGGGCTCGAGCTTGCCGGGGCAGCTGGAGCCGGCCGGCGGGGGAGCCGCGGGCGTGGAGCGTCGCTGGAGGGCTGCTGCAGCTCGAGCAGTAGGCGGACGAGGCGCGGCGCGGCCGTGCGTCGCGGGCGGAGGGCGAGTCAAGCTTTGATTCTGGAAATTTTTCCAGAATCTGACGTCTAGGATTCCAACCAGACGATGGTGAAGACGTCTGGAGGACTGTCCAGACGTATGGTAAGTAAGTTATTTTCGTCCTTCTTCCTTTTCTGCGACCGTCTGTACTGAGCACGAGATGTGGGTACGTGCAGGTTCTGAGATTCGCATCCAACGCGAATCAGACGTCTGGCCGCAGTGCCAGATGACGGGAAGGACTTCCAGACGTCCGGGGTGACCATCGGATGTTTGGGAACTAGGCCAGACGCCCCCGCAGGCTTCTGGACGTCTGAGAGACTACGCAGAACAAAGGTACCATCTGACCCACTTTTTAAGACGTCTGGAAGAGGTTCCAGACGTCTGATTTTGGACTGTTTCGTCGTTTTCGACCCGTTTAGGGCCTGTTCGGAGTCCGTTTTCCGCGTTTCAAGTTGCGTTCTTTTCAGAATAAAATCCTCTACCCATCTACAATAATTATATACTGTTTTGAGAAACTCCTTGTGTTTGATCCTTGTGTTAGGACCCCGTTCCATTGCAGTCTCGGGGGTTGCGGAAGCGCGCGGGATTTCCGACCACTCCCCCAGTACTTCCGTTGTAGCTGGTAGAGTGGCTTGAAAGTTATTAACATAATTTGTTACAATTATGGAACAATTAATAGAACCTAGGGCATTGCATGAATCTTAGGAATGAGAAACCAGATTGAAGGATAGATCCTAGGGTATTGCATGAATCCTAAGGCTGGAAAACTAGCTTGAATGATAGATTCTAGGGTACGGCATGAATCCTAGAACTGGAAAACTAGTGATATGAATATAGATATTGCAGTTTTGGAAAATGTGGAAAGGAAATAATAGCTGCCTGTAAATTGACTTAACAACTGCCTGTTATGAATAAATGAACATGATTGAGAATATGGGTTGTAAGAACGTGAAATTGGAATGGTGAAACCTGAATGTGCTGAGTTAAAAGAGCTGGAACCCTACGGGGAGTTAGGAGTAGAACTCCTGGAAAGAGAATGAAATGGAACTGAGAAAGAAAGATGTGGAGGTGCGTTGTCTCTTGGGTACGTAGTGCCAAGGGAAGCACCTGTTACCTGCTTAGTGCAGAGCGGAGCCAGCCGCCCCAGGGACCCAGGGTTAGGTCTGGCCACTTTGTACCGACTTGTTGGCCCTCGTGTACACAGTACCGAGGAGAGCTACTAGTGTAGGGCGAGTACTAGCTACCCCACGGGCCCCGGGGTTCTGCTAGCTCACCTACACCGACTTGTTAGGCCCACTGGGCAAACCAGGGTAGTCAGGCGAGGGTGCACGGACTGTGGAGAGGCAAGGCCCCTGTTTGGTTACTGTGGAGGGGTTGGACCCTCGTTACTGAGAGGGCTCTGCCCTATACTGGTTCCGTGCTGTGCTTTGGGTGCACCCGTTAACGGAAACGACTGACCGCATGCCAGTGCGGGGTAGCTACCCGTGCGTTTACCGCGCATGCCCTAGTCACCGTTACGTCTGTCAGTGACCTTGGGGTGGTTGACTGAGAGTAGGATCACCACGGGGGACTCTCCCGGCCAGGAGAGCACCACGTGTTACTTGTACTGTTCGGAAAAGACTGCAATCAAGATCGTTCCCACGAGGAACATTCGAGATCAAGTAAAGGATCTGAGAAATAGATAAATTGTGAAATAATAGAAAGACGTAAATAAAGGAAGAAAGAAAATAAAACAGCTACTGTACACTTTACTGCTCCTTTGGTTTAGCTGTCACTCTACTCAGCGTTTCGCTAACGTGTTACACTCGTTACTTTTCAGGACCAGGTGTTGAGCAGCCAGGGTCAGCGGCTGCAGAGGACGCTGGGCCGAGTAGGGTCCAGTAGAGTTACCACTGTTCTTTTGAGCCCTTTTTGTTCCACTGTAGTGAGTAGTTCTTGTTACTCTCTGTACTTTTCTTTACTCGTAGTTCTTGTTATGTTATGAATGTTGTTCTACTGTTGTAGTGGTACATGCTGTAGTAGTTCTTTTTCTTACTGCTGTATTTTGTTACTGCTAGTTATATTTCATGTTGAATGTGGTTTATTTTACTGCTCTTTTGGTTACTTCCTCGTTGGACAACTAGGTCTTGGGATTAGTTGAGTTGGTCCGGTTCTCGTGTCTCGTAGGGACTCGGGAATCGGGTCATTACAGTCTCCCATCCCCGAAAGGGGGGAGAAGAAATCATGCACCACCGGGGCCACGAACGCCAACCCTTTGAGAAACAAGGAAACCCCAGCTATAGATGACCTCAAGGTCGCCCAAGACAAAAAGGATCCATAGCACGCCTACATAACCCTTCCAAACAAGTCCCAATCCCCTCTCAACAATCTAGCGATCCACTCACTTCATCAATAGGCTCATATTCATGCACCCCACCTCCCGAACCCCAAGGCCTCCCTCCTTCAACAGACGACACACCGGAAGAGAGAGAGACATGAGAACATAGAAACAGTGTCGGCCGCTTGCCGTCAGCAAGGGGGTTTTCGGAAGGAGGGTGTGTCGATACAGCTAAGGTATCGATTTGCAGGCGTACCGACGAAATATCGACAATTTCGGTCGGGGTAGGTGTCGCTGGAGGGAAATCGGTCTGCTGGGAGGGAGTTTGAAATTTGAAATTCGAAGATGCGGGTTGGAGGGAAAGGAACACTGGAGGGGAGCTGGTCCAGTGGGAGGGAGTTTGAAATTTGAAATTTGAAGATGCAGGGTGGGGGGAAAGGAACACTGGAGGGAAGCCAGTCCGGTGGGATGAAAGGGAAAGGAACACACACACACACACACACATTTCAGGCTTCAACATGTCCTTATTTAGTTGCATATGGCCTTCAACATGTTCTTAACATGTCAACATTTGATTTTTTTACAATTAATATCATTTTAATCACTTTTGTCATTTTTGTCGACATGCATCAGCTTGCCCTCGACGTGCCTCAAAAAAGGTATTTTTTTGGGCCATCGAAATCGTCAAAATCTGCCATCGAAAAATAGGCATTTCGACGGGATGTCTTCGGCATGCTCATGAAATGCACACTTATAATTTCATTGGCATGGCGTCAAAATTGGTATTTCGAACCTTGCATGTTATTAGGGCTATCTATCGAGCTTAAAGAACCAAGCTTGACCCTTTTCATGCTCAAGCTCGATAGGATCAAGCTTGTGAGGGTTCGACTCAGGCTTGATAAGTTTTACCAAGTTTTGTTCAAACTTGACTTGTTTGCGCTTGAGCTCCTGACCAAGCTTGGTCAATATTGAGCCTAATGGCTAACAATCTCAAATTTTTGAAGTTCATGCTTTGACTTGATAAACAAAGTATAGAAAATAGAAAAATTACATCAAATGAAATAGATCTAATCAATGGTGTGTAAGGTATCACGTATTATAGACATAGTGGAGGGTAGACTTATATGTGGTTACAAGACATGGGTGGGGGATAGAGATCATAGGGTGGTGATCGAGCCAGTATGTGGTTGACCTGAAAGTCAAATAATCACTCAAACAAATGACATGAGGTTAGTAATCTAGTTCCACCTACATGATGTACATGTAGGAAGGAAATCTAACTCTCAACAATGTACTAAAAGCTTTTCAGAATACTATTAGAGTGATTAGCTTTTTACCATGTACGTTGGATCCTTTTTATAAGGGACTTAGAACCTTAATAATTACATATAATTATTTTCTTTCCGAAAAGTGTAATCATCTTCATTTCCCAAGGACCCACGGCATTTCACCTTCTAAGTCAATGCTACCTCTGCTTCACTATCATGATGATTAGGCGAGGGTCACACTCTACTCGAACACCTAGTTGGCTCCTCATCAAGAAGCCTCGGCGAGCTCGCATCATCCTACATGGGTTCCGAGGCTAGCTCCATCTTTGGAGTTCTGATAAAGCCCAACGTTGCTTGTTATGAACGCGCGCTTCAGACGTCTTTCAAGACGTCTGGGAGGTGGCCCAGACGTCTGACCAGACGTCTGGAACCACTTCCAGACGTCTGGGAATCAGTTATTGTTGGCACGCGCGATTCATCTGCGTGCCTGAGCGCGCAGACCTGTGTACGCTCTCTCTCCCTCTCTTTTTCCCTCTCTCCTGCGGCCGTAGACCACCCTGTCCTGCTCTCTCTCTCCTTCTCGCGCGGCCTTAAAAGGCCACGCCCTCCCCCTCACTCCCGTCACCTCCGCCCCCTTCCTCTTCTCCTTCCAGTCGGTGCGCGAGAGCGAGCGTGAGTGAGCGGCGGCGGCGACAGCTGCGGCGGGTGCGGGAGGAGGTGCTGCGCGGGGGAGGAGGCGTCGACCGTGAGGGCTCGAGCCTGCCGGGGCAGCGGGAGCCGGCCGGTGGGGGCGCAGCAGACGCGGGGTGGCGCGGGAGGCCTGCTGCAGGTCGAGCAGCAGGCGGAGCACTCGCACCGCGGCCATGCGTCGCGAGCGGAGGGCGAGTGGCGCCCTGATTCTGGAAAATTTTCCAGAATCAGACATCTGTGATTCCAACCAGACGATGGGGAAGACGTCTGGAAGACTGTCCAGACATCTGAAATGTGAGTTATTTCCGCTTCTTCATTTTCTTCGACTGACCATACTAAGAGAGAGAGGAAATGGGTACGCGCAGGTTCTGAGACTCGCATCCAACGCGAATCAGACGTCTGGCTACAGTGCCAGATGACGGGAACGACTTCCAGACGTCCGGGGTGACCATCGGACGTCTGGGAACTAGGCCAGACGCCCCCGCAGGCTTCTGGACGTCTGAGAGACCACGCAGAGCAAGGTAACCCCTGATCCACTTTTTAAGATGTCTGGAATAAGTTGCAGACGTCTGATTTTGCACTGTTTCGTCGTTTTCGACCCGTTTAGGGCCCGTTCAGGTTCCGTTTTCCGTGTTTCGAGTTGCGTTCCTTTCGGAATTAAATCCTCTACCTGTCTACAGTAGCTGTATACTGTTTTGAGAGATTCCTTGTGTTTGATCCTTGTGATAGGACCCCGTACCGTTGCAGTCTCGGGGGTTGCGGAGGCACGCGGGATTCCCGACCACGCCCCCAGTTCGCCTGTTGTAACCGGTAGAGTGACTTTAAGTATAATCTGTTAAATTATGAACCCATAAATAGAACCTAGGACATTGCATGAATCCTAGGAATGAGAAACGAGATTGAATGATAGATCCTAGGGTGTTGCATAAATCCTAGGGCTGGAAAACTAGATTTTATGATAGATCCTAGGGTATGACATGAATCCTAGGATAGGAAAACTAGTGAAATATGTGAACACTGCAGTCTTGAAAATGTGGAAAAGAAATAATAGCTGCTTGTAAATTTGTTTAAACAGCTGCCTGTTATGAATAAATGAACATGAGTAAGAATATGGGATGTATGAACGTGAAACTGGAAAGGTGAAACCGGAATGCGCTGAGTTAAAGAGCTGGAACCCTACGGGGAATTAGGAGTAGAACTCCTGGAAAGTGAATGGAATAGAATTGGGGAAGTGAGCTAGCCCTTGAGTACGGAGTACCAAGGAGAGCGACTGTCCCCCTGTTTAGTGCAGAGCGGAGCTAGCCGCCCCAGGAACCCGGGGTTAGGACTGGCCACTCTGTACCGACTTGCTGGCCCTCGTGTACGTAGTACCGAGGAGAACTACTAGTGTAGGGAGGTACTAGCTACCCCACGGGCCCTGGGGTTCTACTAGCCTCCTACACCGACTTGTTAGGCCCACTGGGGCAAACCAGGGTAGTCAGGCGAGGGTGCCCGGACTGTGGAGGGGCAAGGCCCCTGTTTGGTTACTGTGGAGGGGTTGGACCCCTGTTACTGAGAGGGCTCTGCCCTGTACTAGTTCCGTCTGTGCTTTGGGTGCACCCGTTAACGGAAACGACTGACCGTGTGCCAGTGCGGGTTAGCTACCTGTGCGTTTATCGCGCGTGCCGTAGTCACCGTTACGCCTGTCCGTGACCTTGGGGTGGTTGACTGAGAGTAGGATCACAACGGGGGACTCTCCCGGCCAGGAGAGCACCACGTGCTACTTCTACTGTTCAGAAAAGACTGCAATCAAGATCGTTCCCACAAGGAACATTCGAGATCAAGTGAAGGATCTGAGAAATAGATAAATTGTGAAACAATAGACAGACGTAAATAAAGGAAGAAAGAAAATTAAAACAGCTACTGTACACTTTATTGTTTCTTTAGTTTAGCTGCCACTCTACTCAGCGTTTTGCTGACGTGTTACACTCGTTACCTTTCAGGACCAGGTGTTGAGCAGCTAGGGTCAGCGGCTGCAGAGGACGCTGGGTCGAGTAGGGTCCAGTAGAGTTACCACTGTTCTCTTGTACCTCTTTTTGGTTCCACTGTAGTGAGTAGTTCTTGTTTCCGCTGTACTTTTCTTTACCTGCAGTTCATATCATGTTATGAATGTTGTTCTACTGTTGTGGTGGTACATACTGTAGTGGTTTCTTTTCTTACTGCTGTATTTTCTTACTGTTAGTTATATTCATGTTGAATGTGATTTATTTTACTGCTCTTTTGGTTACTTCCTCGTTGGACGACCAGGTCTTGGGTTTAGTCGAGTCGGTCCGGTTCTCGTGTCTCGTAGGGACTCGGGAATCGGGTCGTTACATTGCTTCATGCATCAAGGGGTTTCAATCAGCCCCTTTTTCTAGTTGATTGGCCAGGTGAGCTAGTGCTTGTGGTGATGTGGGCCTGCTTTCTTGCAATAGGATTGCTCCCTCTAGGCCTTGGGCTGACCTATTTTGGGGTCCATTAAGCTTATTGAATCGGCCATTTGGGCATAACTTTTTTTTCCTCATCAGTTGCCCTACACTCGTAGTTTAGCTGTCATGCTGTGAGAGTAGAAGAATAGTCGAGATTTCTTTTTTTTTTCTGCAATGCCCCCTTGTTACAGTGGCTACCAAGGCAGTAGTTTCTTTGAAATGGGCATGTAATGGTCCTCTCCGAGTGCATTGGGATTGTTTCCTTAGTGATATATCCACTTAGGCACTCTTGTGGTGTCTTAGGGGTCTTGCCCCCTATTTAGACTTGGTAGTTTATACCATCCTTGTTTTAATCAAGGAACTATACCCTGACTGGGCGATTTGTTCACCCGAATGGTGGCTAGTCATCACCTTACACCATCCACCTATGGCGATAGGATAGGTGACATCATGACGTTGATTGATATTCTTGAGGCAGCTTAATGTTAGGCACATGTTGTGACCTCATTGGCCTAGGCTAGGAGATTGTCTTGCCACATTAAATGCTGATGGGATGAGTTTGAGTTGTTAAAACCTGCACCTTTTCACCTTCCACCCCTTGTTATAGGTAAGGGTCGATGACGACAATAAATGATTTTAACTCTCTACGATAAAGTGAATGTTTTACTACTATTGAGTTCTCTACCTTAATTAAAGTGGACTCCTTTTAGCAGGATTCAAGAATGTCATCAATTAGTCAAGGTGAGAACCCTTCTTCTTTAGAGCAAGTAAGCGACGAGACTCTTACCTTGTATAATTTTCCTTCAATCCGTAGTAGGAAGGAGATAGGCAAATTCCTTAGTAAGCATAACCTAAGCAAGGTTAGGTACACTATAGAGCAGGATTTGTAAATATGGTCGCCCAATTGGTCTAATAACTTATTATTTGTAAATATGTCATAGAGAATGATCTTCATATCCTACTCAATCCTTCATTTTTTCCTTTGTTTACTTTAACAATCTTGTCTCATCCCAACTTGACTTAAACTATTGTTCAATCCTAACTATCTTTGTAGTTGCCTATTTTAACCTTGGAATGGAGCCCTGGCTGAACCTTTTTTGGCAGCTCTTTGGTTTGTTTCCCCAGAAAGTGAAGAAAAGTCATTCATTGACTAAGATGTACACTATTCTGGTGAGGAAGCTGGGTTTTTGGATCATGGACCTACCAAACAGCCTAAAGGAGTAAGACCATCATTTCCTTATTGTGACCAATGGAGAGCCTCTTTAGGTTCCCAATAACTACCAGGGCCCACCTAAACATAATGTCCGGTTGCTCCTCAACCTCCAAATCATGAATGAAAGGGACACGCCGGAAGAGCAAGCGTTTCATCCCCTCTTTCAAAGATGGTTTACAAACAAACCACCGTAGAAAGAATTATATATATATACTTTTTTATTTTTAATAATAGTTATAAATAAAACTGTCATTGAAAGTCTTTTAAAAGAAATTACTTTTTTTATTTTCAATGATGATTTAGAAATAATTGTTGCCATTATACTTTGGGTAATGATTACAAAATTGTGATCAATAACCCTTCAATAGATCCACTTAAAGAGACTATTGGCGATGGTTTTTATTGTAACTGACGCGAATGTACCATTAACGATGGTTGTAGAATTGTCACGGATATTGCCAATGGTTATCAAACAGTCGTCATAGATGATTTCAACAAGGCGACTTGATAGACCTATAGATGATAGTTTTGGCAAAAACTATCTCCAATAGTAAATATCGGTGACTATTTTGGTGAAAACCATCGCCTATGGTAAATATTAATAGTTTTGAAACCATCACAGTAAAATTGTCATGAATCCCACTTTTCTTAGTAGTTGTGGACCTGATTTCTTGCGGTGGGACTACTCCTTTAGGTCTTGTGCTGACCCATTTTTGGGTCTGTAGGGCTCATTGGGCCAACTATTCAGGTTAGACTTTTCTGTCAACTTTAGGTGGGGAAAGGGAGGGAGGAGAGAGTGGTTAGGGTTTTTAAGAAAATTCTAGGTACTCCATATCTTACCTTTTTTTAGTGTATTTAATATGTTTTTGATATATATGTATTTTATCGAGTTTGAACCTTTATCCCATCAAGTCTAGCATAATCTAGGCTTGGCTCAACAATTTATTTTGCTTAAAGTTTTATTTAGACTTGACTTAATAGCTCATCAAGCTATGCTCGTAAACCCTTATCAAGCTAAGCTTGAGCCAAACCTATTAAGCTCAGGCCCTTTTGACAACCCTAGATGTTATTCATTGTCTTTATCCTTAGCAACTTAAGGCATCCTAGAAGCTTTTCATAATTTGTGCTTAAGAACCTTACTTCTAGCAAAGCAACATCCATTATCTTCTACATAGGATTATTAACCAAAGAGAATCATATGATTTATGGGAGCTAGTTTTATTTTTGGGCTTGGATTTTAGGTCTTCTTTAAAAATTTAAGTTGCGAGTTTCACACCTCTATCAAAATTTCGTAACTTTGATCTATGGTCCTATCAGCCAAGTTAAAATCGGTATGATTCAAGTATGTATCACCTTACATCAATATATTGAAGTTGGCTCACATATTTTAAGTTTTACAAAATAGTGATTTCAATGGTTGTTAGGTGATATCATGTGAGAGAAATATGCAAAAAAAATTTGCTAACGGATCCCTACTAGATACAATCCAAAATGTAGAGAAATGTAGTAGGTGACATGTTTTACAATGTAACGTGCAATAAATGTGATCTCTACTTGATAATTGATATTTAATGTAAAAAAATAAAAGAATATAAGATTTATTATGCGGTAAGTCCTATTACATTAAAAAAATCATCATACTACTTTGATCTTAAATATATAGGTGATAAATTATTTTGTACAGGTAATAAATCATTTTATACTGGTGATAAATCTTTTGACATCGGTAATAAATTGTACTAGGTGATTTTGCATTAGTGTAAAATTATTTTAAAGTGTAAAGTGATTTTTAATATGATCTGATGATTTTGCACAAGTACAAAATGACTTTTACATATATATATATATATATATATATATATATATATAAAGTAATTTTAAAAATAATTTTAATTATTTACATTAATATAAAATAATTATTATTAATTTTAACTATGACAAACTCCCACTGCCCATCACCATGTTTTTACATAAAAAAAAAAGAATACATCAGATAATGATCACGTTTACACCGTACGGTACATTTTACGTCACGTTGTGCGTCTACTTCCATCCTAGATATAAATAATGTGTGTGTGGGGGTGTGGAGCACGAGTTATTTTGGGCCGGAGTGTGCGACTGTGCGTGCGTGGGATGATAGTGCCTCAAGATTCCAACTTTAATAATCGCAACCCAAATATTTTATAATATCCATTGACCATGCATATAATCATCAAATATATCATTTATGTACATAAGTCATAATAATCGGCTACTGTGTTCCAATCCACGTTGGATGCAAGGATTTTAGAACAGTTTCTCTTTGCAGTCGATTCACTAATTCCCTGAGAATTCTCTATGATATCTGATGTTGACATACACTATTGGAAATGATTAATTAGGTTATCCTAATATCTTACCATTGATATGACTGTTAGAATAAGATAAGATAGCTAGAATGAGAGAAGAAGCTTCCTAAAAGTGAAAAGATGTTATCCAAACAAAACACGAAACTAAGAGATCTACGAAGAGCCAGTGAGTCAAAATTAAAATATCACACTTAGTTGGAGAAAACCCTTTCAGATAGTATTAAGTTCATGTAAAGAATTAATTCACAATCGACGAAGCTTCTTTCAAAAGGAATGTTAGAGCTTAAGAGTAAGAGAGTTTTTAGGTAACGTGTTGTTACTTCCCTTGTCAAAGTTTATATCATGTGTGAATATGTTGTTGGTCAATACTTAACATGATATAATGTGAATGAATTGATTAGAGATCAATAAGTCATACCGTCTGGACCCATCCTATTAACAATCTGAATCGCTTTTCTACTATTTACCTAAGATCTCAAATCTTTGAATATATAAATATAAAGTATGATACATTAGCATTGGTTAACATCACACATAAGTATAAATAAAAAAAAATCTAAAATTAAAATAAATGTCTAAAGTGGTGTTTTAAAAAAATCAAATTAAACCAACCGATTGGACTGGTTGGATTCGAAATCGCCAAGAAATTGGGTGACCGATGGGTTTGTTGGACTACCTCTTTTATTCTTTTGAAAAAAAAATAAAAGAAAAAGTCCTTCTTAACCCCTTAACTCAAACATCTCCCTTGGTTCATGCTTGGCTCCTTCCTACCTTACCTACCAACAACTCTCTACTTAACCATCATCTCCACCTTCTCGACTCCCATTGCCACCAATCTCCATAGTTGACGCCACTCTTGCTCCTCTTTTTTCACCATCGCTTCTCTTGTACACATTTTTTCTAAGGATTTAAGCTCTTAGTTTATTGAGTATTTAAACTTTTAAAATTTATTTTTTTAATACATATATATAATCTTTTGCCAATCAAATTCTTATCCAATCCCTTTAAAACAATGCAAATCAAATCAAATCATATAAATTTAATTTCTTTTAAATTTTACAAATGATGATGTCTCCTATCGATTCAATTAGTTGGAACCACCAACTAAGTTATTAAAATAAAAATTAAAAGCATGGTAAAAAAAAAAAAAAATCAAAATTAAAGCTTTTCCTTAAGAATGAAAAAAAAAAAAATCAAAACTAAAACTCAACTAATTTAATTGACGATTCACTTTTCAAAACATTGATTTATAGCCTCACAAACAATCATCCTAAGCCATCGCCAATAAATAAATACAAATTACTGGTCCCAAGGAAACATGCACACATCATCCGTTCAATTTAGTCATTTTATATCATGATCAATTACAACGTATTACAATTAATTCAACATCATCAAGTACCCATAATAGGAATGAATTTCAAAATATAATGACCCCTGGAACAAAGTAGAAAGGAATTTTATTGATGCTTGTTCTCTCTCTCTCTCTCTCTCTCTGACCCCTTTACATCCTTCCCCCCGCCTCCACGTTTTTTTTTAATTGTTTTGGAGGTTGATTAAGATGGAGAGGGCGATTGACGTTGGTTCTCATCGAGGAAAATGTCTAGCCCACGCTTTTTTTTGATGACAAATCTATGGCTCTCCTCCAAAAAGTGGGGGCTTTCCTCCAAAAATTTCAGCTGTTTAAGATTTTGTACAGTCGACGGTGGAGATGATCCGACGTGGAAAAAAGTGTCGAAATGGGAATGAGCGAACGATTGCTCTTTCATTGACTGCAAGGTGGGAATGGGAAATTGAGAGACTTGTTTGTCGGCTTGCTGTGGATTGGAACCGTTGCCTTTGTTGACCAGCACGAGACTTGATAGTGTTGGGGAAAATGCTGCCTGACGAAGAGAATTGTATAGCTGTGACATCGACGAGTTATTCCAACCAGCCTACTCGAGATAACTCGGAGTAGTCCCCCTTCTATGATTCCGTTGTTTTCTAACGCCAAATAAGTCATCTATAGGATCGAGTTATTCCACTGCTCACAAGTTGTCCCCTTTCCGTTATCCACGCATCTAGAATTGGCCCTTAGTTTAACTAAATTTGTTTTCTTTTGCTCTCCAAGAACTTGACAGTCTCTGACATTCTAGTTACAGAAAGAATGTGGGTAGGGTATTGTGTATTGTAACGTATTTTTTAATGCACATTTTCATCCAATCAAATGGGTTCCGTTAATCGGTATTTTTTAATTGGTGTATTTCAATCAATTTCTACCAACTTTAAATGATTCTTCGCCTATGCAAGGTGATTTTTCACCTTAGTGTTTAGGATTTAGTCTTTATTGTTTAAGTTTAGGAACTCTAAACACTAAAGACTAAGCCCTAAACACTAAGGTGAAAAATCCCCTTTCATAGGTGAAGAATCATTTTTTATAAATCTAAACCCTAAATCCTAAACCTAAACCCTAAACCACAAACCCTAAATCAAACCAATAGATGAAATCACTTTTTACTTTTTAAGTGAAAACCTATTTTCCACCCATTGGAAAGGAAAATCAATCAGTTGAAAATCAAGCAAACCAAGACACATCGGTTGGAAACCAATTTTCCATCGGTTGAAAAGTAAAATCAACCGGTTGAAAATCAAGCAAACTAAAAATACACCGGTTGGAAATGATTTTCAACTGGTTGAAAATCAAAATACACCAATTGGAAATCAAAACACACCGGTTAAAAATGAAAATACACCAATGTGCTTGTCTTTTCACCAGTGGAAAATGATTTTTCAACTTAAAACATGATTTTCACCTATAGGAAGTGGTTTCACCTGGAAAGTAATTTTTCATTAGTGAAAAGTGATTTTCACCGGTTGAAACCACCACTCTAATCCATGCGTTGCAGCATGTGTTCCTTTATTTTTTGGCTTACATAATGGTTGTTGGTTATCTGTTTCCTAAAGTTACGTTGAGCCTTAGCCACCATGTTCCATAAGAGAGGTTGTCATTTCCAATCATGTTATTGGTTGATTGCTTCGTTATCCACACATCCAAAATGAGCCCTTACTTTGTCGGACGTGTAGAAGTGGTTGACAAGCTAGATTTAGAAGAAAGAAAAGGAGAATCTCTAGATCTAGGCATATTCTTACATCTAATGTTTTGTAATCCTTCCAAAATGGATTTCATGAACTGTAATCATGTATTTGTCTACATTGTTTTGTGTTTTTTTTCTCTGGACTACGTTTTTTTATCATCTTTTTCTTAATTTTTTTTCTTTGTCCCTATGATCATTTTTCAAACACCAAATTTTTAAATCCAGACATCTGCTTTCATAGCTAATGAGGGGCAAAAGTATCCTCAAAATTAAAACTTCGCACAAAGCCCAACAGATCAACTTCTCCGATGAATCGGTGAATCCGACTACCCGACTGTTGAAAACGTAGGCAGATCCAAGCGGACCCAACCTGCCAGAGGATCCGATTGATAGGAGTTGAAGAGGCGGCAACAACATCCACGTCAGCGCTAACGGTTCTTTGCGCTGTAAAGGCTATTTATAGCCAAGTAACGGACGAGCTAAGGAATCCACGAAGTCCGTTATGAAACAAAAAGTTGTTGCGATATTTTTTGTATTATAAATAGAAAAGAGGAACCTTTAGAAAAGGCTTCATGCATTCCCAAGAGAGAGAACAAGAGGTGATTATATTACGAACCACAATAGTAGAATCTTGGGAGCATTGCTCTCCCCCCAGACGTACACCCTTTTAGGTGGAATTGTGTTACCAATTCTTATGTCTCTATCTTTGCGATTGTTTGTGATATTCGTTGATTCGAGTCTCTTGTCAATTAGGACCTCGATCAATTGGCGTTGTCTGTGGGAAGCAACTATCATTTGATATCGTTTCCGTAATCTTAATCGAAGGAATGGCTCCTACAACTCGAAATTCCTCTTGTGCTAACCCCGAGAAGGCTGCCTCAGAGGAATACAACATTTTTGTGTCCAAGGAATGTCATCTGCACGTTGGACCTAGCAGGGAGAAAGCTTGCATAACCCAGCTGGCAACCTAAGCCTTCTCGTCCTAAGAATCCTCAGCGAGACTCTCTCCTCGAGATGCAGGCAAGGGAAGAGGAGTACAAAGTCAGGCTGGCAGCTCTGAAGGCTAAACAGTTGTAATTGCGTATCAACTCCTTGAAATTAAGATGATCATGGAAAATCACAAGATTCAGCCGAAGGAGCCACAAAACCCCAATCCTACTGATGACCAACTGAAGTGGCGTCGTATGGTATGATAGTAATACCATCATCCATCATAACTAACTTAAATTAGCCTGAATTAAGTGATAAATGCTCCTTAATGATCATCTAAGGGTAGTAATTTCATTCTAAATTGAATTTGAGAAGACAAAAAAATAGGTTAATTATGTTATTTTAACATCCAATTACAAATGCAAATTAACTAAGGGGTTAATTAGAGCTTAATCCAAGGTCAAATGAGCTTAATTTCCCAAGAAGTGGGCCTGACCTGACTGAATCAAGGTTTTCTGAGATTTGATGATTAATTTATTAAGAAAAATCTTAATTTCAGCCTCACTTAAATTGAAAGGGTTCTAGTGGAAATACATGCAATCTAAACCTCATAAAAATCATTGAAAACTATTCTATGAGGTTTGAAACCTTTACATTGATCAAAGGAACCCATTTTGACAAAAAATAGAGACTTAGGTGGGAATTTATTTTGTTTGGGCTTCTATATAAATTACCCAGTAAAAAATGGTCAAAACCTAAATTTGAGGTCACCATTAGATTTCTTGGGTCTAAATTAGGTTAACCCTAAAATTTCAGCTCAATCAGAATCTATCTTAACCTAGTTTGCATTTTAACCCAATTGACTTTATTTATTACATAGAGATCCCTAGGTTTCGAATTTCTGTTACATAAAGGCCCCTGCCTTCATCTCCATCCAAATCAAGGAAGGCGGCATCATAATCCTAAAACCCAAACTAGCTAATGATAGATATGGCTGATGATAACGTTATCATCAGCCATATCTAGCTTTAGTTAGTCAGAATCCATTAATAAATGCTCCTATATAATCGCCAAAGAGTCTTAATTCATTGCATATCCATTCTGAGAGATAAAGAGTAAAATAAGGGTTAATATGCAGTTTTAATAGAATATCTTAATTGCAGAGCAATCTAGGGATTTCTTAGGGGTTAATTATATGTCAAATGATCATAAATGTCTAACAAGTGGGTTCATGCAGACAGAAACGGGTTTTCACGTATTTCAAGAATTAATGGAATCTAAAACCCTAAAAATAGACCCTCTTAAATAACTCAGTTTCTAGTCAGGATAAAATTCACCTAAACCTCCTAAAAATCATAGAAAAATATTCCCTAAGGTTTGGTATCTTTGATTTGACCATCTGAACCTAATTTGACCTAAAATAGAGTCTTAGACAAACAATTACCCTAATTTAGATTTTTGCATAAATTATACAATCAAACTTGGTCAAAACCTAAATCCGACTTTACCATCAGGTTCTTTGGGTCCAAATTAGGTTTATAACAAAATTTGGGCCCAATCAGAGATCATCTTGACCTAGTTTTCATTTTAATCATATTTTGACTCTTTTCCTTACAAAGAAACCCTTAACTTTTGAAATCCTTGCAAATATGCCCCTTACTTCATCATCTTCTTCACAACAGGTCCCCGTCACCTTCAACTCCTAAACCTACTTCACCGGCGACCTTCAATCAAGGATTACTCTCTGATTTCACGGCCAAACTCTTCCAAATTTGGAATGGAGGTTTCTGAAAGAATCCTTTACGATCTAAACCTAGTCTTGGCCTCTAATTCTTTCCCAATCTCTCATGTGAACGCATGAGAGGTGTGGGTTTCCTTATGCATGAAGTTTCCAAGCTTCCAAGCTTGGTTTCCAAGCTTGAAAGGACCTCCTATGGCCTATAAAAGCACTCCCAGGGCATGCCTTACCTCCTTAGCTTGCTTTTGGCCGAAAAATCCCCTTCTTTCCTCCTCTCCAGCCAAATTCTCCATAAGCTCCAGCGACCTCCTTCGACCACCTTCCTCATCCGCTCTCACAAACAATAGCGAGCAGATTCTTCATCTTTAGCTTCTTCCACGCGTCACAATACTAGCGGCCGCCACCTATCTCCCCTCGTCGTCGCTTCTTCTCCCACCAAACGGCGTACCACAGACATGGGCATTCCCCCCTTTCATCCATTAGTTTACGGTTAGATTAGTTCCCTTAGATTCTTAGGTTAGCTTCCCCTATTCAAAACCCAAAAACACCCCTCAACGCATACACAAGCCACCTTCGTTCTCCACTCCAGCCACCTCTTTGGCGAGGCCCATCACACACTACAAGCCACCAACGACCCCACAACCTCTGCCAGCTCACGCCCATCAAAACCCCCATCTTTATTTCCCATTCCATCCACTCATGCGACCCCCCGAACACACTCATCACCAACCACCTTCTCTGTCATCAACCGACCGCCACGCACATCCTCTCGCCACACCACGCACACCACCACGTTCGTCGTCCCACGGCGGAGTTGTTGAACTTGTTTGATGCGGCTGAAAGGCCTTATTTGTTGTTACGAACGCGTGCCCCGGACGTATTTTAAGACGTCTGGGAGGTGGCCCAGACGTCTGACCAGACGTCTGGGATCACATCCAGACGTCTTGCCAGACGTCTGGGATGGTTTACAGACGTCTGAAAAACCGTTATCGTCCACACCCGCGAGTCGTCTGCGCGCCTGCGCGCACAGACCGCATATTCGTTATTCCCTCTTTTTCTTCTGCGGCTGCAGACGCCTGCCGCGCCTTCTCTCTCTCCTCTCCGCGCGGCCTTAAAAGGGCCACGCCTCCCCTCCCGTCTCCACCGTCTCCTTCTTCTTCTCCTTCCTGTGCACGAGAGCGAGCAAGCGCGAGGGCTGCAGCGGCGGCCACAGCGAGCCGGAGGAGGCGCGGCGTGCGAGGGCGAAGCTCTGTCGTGAGGGCGAGCTCGCCGGAGCAGCTTGGCCGGCCGGCGGAGGGCGCAGGGGGCACGGAACGACGTGGAGAGGGACCTGCTGCAGTCTGAGCAGCAGGAGCGCGAGGTGCGACGCGGGAGGCGTCGCGAGCAGAGTCCGGCTCGCGCCCTGATTCTGGAAAAATTTCTAGAATCTGACGTCTGGGTTGATAGGCAGACGGCGAGGACGACGTCTGGTATCTCATACAGACGTCTGAAAGGTGAGTATTCCGTTTTCTTCTTCCTTCCTGTCGACTGACCGTACTGAGGGAGGGAGTTGGCTGTGCGCAGGCTCGTTGATTCGCCATCCTTTGCGAATCAGACGTCTGGAAGTTGTACTAGACGGCTTGAGTGACCTCCAGACATCCGGGGTGACCATCGGACGTTTGGGAGATAGGCCAGACGTTCCCGCAGACTTCTGGACGTCTGGGAAACCACGCTGAACAGGTAATTCTCTGATCCACTTTTTAAGACGTCTGGAATAAGTTCCAGACGTCTGATTTTGCACAGTATCGTCTTTTTCGACCCGTTTAGGGCCCGTTCGGGCTCCGTTTTCCGTGATTCGAGTTGCGTTCTTTTCAGAATTAATTCCTCTACCCGGCTACAGTAGCTATACACTGTTTTGGGACACACCCTGTGTTTGATCCTTATGATAGGACCTCGTTCAGTTGCAGTCTTGGGAGTCGCGGAGGCACGCGGGATTCCCGATCACGCCCCCATTACTCCCGTTGTACCTGGTAGAGTGGCTTAAGTTTATTATTAAAATCTGTTAAAGTATGGAACCATAACTAGAATCTAAGACATTGCATGAATCCTAGGAATGAGAAATGTATGGAATGATAGCTCCTAGGTGATGCATGAATCCTAGGGCTGGAAACTAGTTGTATGCTAGATCCTAGGATGTGGCATGAACCCTAGGATGGAAAAACTAGTGGAATGTATAATACTGCAGTCTTGGAAAAATGGAAAGGAATATAAAGCTGCCTGTAAATTAAATTAACAGCTGCCTGTTATGAATAAAGAAACATGATTGAGATCATGGATTGTGAGAACGTGAAACTGGAAAGTGAAACATATGATGTTCTGAGATAAAGAGCTGGAACCCTATGGGGAATTAGGAGTGGAACTCCTGGAAAGAAAAAGGAATGGAACTGAGATGTAGTTTGTACTGTCTCTTGGGTACGCAGTACCAAGGGAAGTACCTGTACCTGTTTAGTGCAGAGTGGGGCCAGCCACCCCAGGGACCCGGGGGTTAGGATTGGCCGCTCTGTACCGACTTGTTGGCCCTCGTGTACGTAGTACCGAGGAGAGCTACTAGTGTTAGGAGAGTACTAGCTACCCCACGGGTCCCGGGGTTCTGCTAGCCTCCTTCACCGACTTGTTAGGCCCACTAGGGCAAACCAGGGTAGTCAGGCGAGGGTGCGCGGACTGTGGAGGGGCAAGGCCCCGGTTTGGTTACTGTGGAGGGGTTGGACCCCTGTTACTGAGAGGGCTCTGCCCTGGTTCCGTGCTGTGCTTTGGGCGCACCCGTTAACGGAAACGACTGACCGCGTGCCAGTGCGGGCTAGCTACCTGTGCGTTTATCACGCGTGCCGTAGTCACCGTTACGTCTGTCAGTGACCTTGGGGTGGTTGACCGAGGGTAGGATTACCACGGGGGACTCTCCCGGTCAGGAGAGCACCACGTGCTACTTCTACTTTTGGAAAAGACTGCAATCAAGATCGTTCCCACGAGGACATTCGAGATCAAGTAAAGGATCTGAGAAATAAATGAAATAGTGAGAAAAATTGAAAGATGTGAATAAAGGAAGTAATAGAACATAACAGCTACTGTACACTCTACTGTTGCCTTTAGTTAGTTTGCCACTCTACTCAGCATTTTGCTGACGTGTTACACTCGTTACCTTTTTCAGGACCAGGTGTTGAGCAGCCAGGGTCGGCGGCTGCAAAGGACGCTGGGCCGAGTAGGGTCCAGTAGAGTTACCACAGTCTTTTGTACCTCTTTTGTTTTTGTTCTAGTGAGTAGTTTTTGTTTCCACTGTACCTTCTTTACCTGCAGTTCTTGTTATAGGATAAATGTTGTTCTATTGTTGTGGTGGTACCTACTGTAGTAGTTTCTTTCCTTACTGCTGTACTTTCTTACTGTTAGTTATATTCATGCTGAATGTGGTTTATTTTACTGTCTTTTGGTTACTTCCTCATTGGACGACTAGGTCTTGGGATTAGTCGAGTCGGTCTGGTTCTCGTGTCTCGTAGGGACTCGGGAACCGGGTCGTTACAAGATGGTATCAGAGCAAGGTCATCCCGAGAAGTGAATCAATTGACTGGAAAATAACCAATTCACAGGTTTATAACTAGAGTAGCCACCACGACATATCTCTTGACATGAGCTCTTAGAAGTTTCGTTAGGTACCGTCTGTTTTGACGTTTTTCATTTTGTTTCGCATCTCCATTGTAGGAGATGCCTCGTCGTGGAGCTAGGAGGGTGGGCCGCGGCCGAGGTCGGGGCCCGAGGGACAGATGTGTCGGGCTTGGAGTACATACTACCCCTCCTCTTCTCCTGAGCATGCCGTCTCCGGACCTCGTCCAACTGATTCGAGAGGTGGTTAGAGAAGAATTTCAGCTTCCACCCACGTCGCCACCCCCTCCCCCTTCCGAGCGTATGACAGGGGAGTTAGTGGTGGAACGAGATTTTCTCCGCCACATTAGGCGCGTTAGGAGGACTCAAAGGAGACACGTGGCGTCCGCAGGAGAGCCGTCACGTTGTACAGGGCCATCAGTGGCCTTTGGGGGCCCTCGACAGGGGCCAGTCGCCAGCACCGGACCCCCGCCTAGCCGACAGCAGGGACTCACTGAGGGTGGGAGTCGGGTTCCCCTCTGCTACCAGTGTGGCCAGCCGGGCCACGTCAGGAGGGACTGCCCATCTAGGGTAGGAGGTCAGCAGATACTTCCCGCGCAGAGCACTGGAGGGCACGCAGGAGGTCGCGGTTCCCAGGCACGAGGAGGAGGACAGCAGTCGCGAGGAGGGTACCGGCCAGCACCTACCCTTCCGACGTAGAGTGTGGCTGCTTCGTCTGCACCTAGAGCTGAGGGGCGTATCAACGCCCTAACACACAGGGATACCAGAGCATCGGGATCCGTGGTAGCAGGTATGGTTTCAGTTTCTGGCAGACTCGTTTACACGCTTTTCGATTCCGGCGCTACACACTCGTTTGTCGCAGCCAGTTTTGCAGTTAGTTTGGACCAGGATTATACACTGTTAGAGAATCCGTTCGTAATCAGAGGTCCGAGTGGTCAGCTGTTTGTAGCTGAGGAGGTGTACACGGGTTGCGAGGTCAGCATCGGGGGACATAGCCTGCCAGCTGACCTGATTATGATACAGATGGAGGACTTTGGTGTGATTCTGGGGATGGATTGGCTGTCCGCTTACCACGCCTTGGTAGACTGTTTTGAGAGGAGGATTGTCTTCTCCATTCCGGAGTTGCCTTCTTTCGAGTTTCACGGACAGCTAGTGGACGGAGGGTTCAGGTGCATTTCGGCACTTCGGGCGGCGAGACTTTTGAGCCAGGGGTGTGAGGGCTTCCTAGCCTGTGTGGTGGCAGAGCCCAGCCCTGAGGCAGACTTCCAGAGCATCCCGGTGGTCAGAGAGTACCCTGACATGTTTCCAGACGAGTTACCAGGACTACCGCCCGAGCGTGAGATCGAGTTTGGGATCTCACTAGTACCAGGGACCAGCCCCATCTCCACCGCGCCATACAGGATGGCACCGCTTGAGCTGCGAGAGCTCAAGTCCCAGTTGCCGGACCTTTTGGAGAAAGGTTTCGTGAGGCCCAGTGCGTCTCCCTGGGGAGCCCCGGTACTGTTTGTGAAGAAGAAGGATGGGACCCTACGCCTTTGTATGGACTACCGACAACTGAATAGGGTCACCATCAAGAACAGATATCCGCTGCCGAGGATCGACGATTTGTTTGACCAGTTGCGGGGTGCCACGTGTTTTCCAAGATAGACTTGAGGTCTGGATACCACCAATTGAGGATCAGGGAGACCGACGTCTCCAAGACAGCTTTCCGCACCCGGTACGGACACTACGAGTTTTTGGTCATGCCGTTTGGGCTGACCAATGCCCCCGCTGCTTTCATGGACCTGATGAACAGGGTGTTTAGACCGTACTTGGATTAGTTCGTGGTGGTTTTCATAGATGATGTGCTCATCTATTCTAGAGATCGGACGCAGCACGGGCAGCACTTGCGGATGGTTCTGGACACTCTGAGACGACGCAGGCTGTATGCCAAATACAGCAAGTGCGAGTTCTGGTTGAGGGAGGTGACCTTCTTGGGTCATGTGATCTCTGGTGACGGCCTGGCGGTGGACCCCGCCAAGGTTGAGGTAGTGCTCAGGTGGGAGAGACCGCGTTCAGTCACTGAGATTCGCAGTTTCCTGGGACTGGCAGGTTACTACAGACGGTTCATCAGGGGATTTTCACAGATTGCGCGTCCTATGACACAGTTGACCCGGAAGGACGTGCCTTTCGCTTGGACAGACGCCTGTGAGGTGTGTTTTCTGGAGCTGAAGGAGAGGTTGACCTCGGCTCCCGTGCTCACCATCCTTGACAGTAGTGGCGGGTTCGTTGTGTACACGGACGCTTCCTTGCAGGGGTTAGGAGGTGTGCTCATGCAGAGGGGTCATGTTGTCGCTTACGCTTCGCGGCAACTGAAGCCCCATGAGCATACCTACCCTACCCACGACCTAGAGTTGGCAGCTGTTGTCTTCGCGCTGAAGACCTGGAGGCACTACTTGTACGGTGAGACCTTCGAGATTTTTACAGATCACAAGAGCCTCAGATATCTCTTTGACCAGAAGGAGCTCAACATGAGACAGAGACGTTGGTTGGAGCTCCTGAAGGACTACGATTGCAGCATCTCCTACCACCCGGGAAAGGCCAATGTGGTGGCTGACGCCTTGAGCCGTAAGGCGCCCGCACGCTTGGCCAGTCTACAGTTATAGAGTTGGAGCCTTTTGGAGGAGGTGGGCAGTTGGTGACCTCTAGAGTTACGAGGATACTGTGGGGCAGTGACGGTGACACGGCAGACCAGGCCAGAGCTGATAGACCGTATCATCACAGGACAGATGGCTGATCCGTACTTGCAGTCTTTGCGCGACAGAGTACTATCAGGGGACCCAGGGGACTTCTCTTTCACAGACCAGGTGTTACGCTTGAGGGGACGGTTGTGCGTTCCCAGAGACGAGGAGCTGTTGAGAGAGCTCCTGATTGAGGCACACGGTTCCAGATTCACCATACATCCCGGAAACACGAAAATGTACCATGACTTGAGACGCGAGTTTTGGTGGAGAGGGATGAAGCGGGATGTGGGTGAGTTCGTGCAGCAGTGCTTAGTGTGCCAGCAGGTGAAAGCCGAGCATCAGAGGCCTGCAGGGCCGCTTCAGCCGCTTCCAGTGCCAGAGTGGAAGTGGGAGAGCATCACCATGGACTTGGTGGTGGGCTTACCTGTTACCCAGCGGGGACACGACGCAGTCTGGGTAATAGTGGATAGATTGACGAAGACGGCGCGATTCTTGCCGGTCCGAGTCACTTTGGGACCAGCACAGTTGGCAGAGAGGTATATCCGTGATGTGGTGCGACTACACGGAGTTCAGCGGGAGATCGTATCCGACCGGGATACCCGCTTTACGTCCCAGTTTTGGGCTGAGTTTCAGCAGGCCTTGGGGACGAGGTTGAGGTTTAGCACGGCTTACCACCCCCAGACGGACGGACAGTCTGAGCGCACGATACAGACACTTGAGGACCTTTTGCGTGCCTGTGTACTGTACTGGAGGGGCTCTTGGGAGGAGCACCTGCCCCTAGCGGAGTTTGCATACAACAACAGTTATCACTCGAGCATCGGCATGGCTCCCTACGAGGCTTTGTACGGACGGAGGTGTACGGCACCCTTGAGTTGGGTTGAGGTGGGGACCAAGTGGGAGGTTGGCCCCAGGTTGATCCGGCAGAGTCAGGAGGTAGTTGAGCAGATCCACAGACGACTCCGCACTGTCAGGAGTAGACAGAAGAGCTACGCGGATCGGAGACGCAGAGAGGTACAGTTTGAGATTGGGGACCACGTCTTCCTTCGTGTTTCTCCCATGAAGGGCCTATAGCGGTTTGGGGTGAGAGGGAAGCTCGCGCCGAGGTTCGTGGGGCCCTTTGAGGTCCTGGAGCGGGTTGGACCCGTTGCTTACCGACTTGCCCTCCCCCCGCAGTTTCCTGGTGTGCACGACGTGTTCCACGTGTCCAACCTCAGGAAGTACGTAGCCGATCCCAGCCACGTACTGAGTCACGAGAGCGTCGAGGTGAGCGACGACCTGACCTACCCCGAGCGGCCAGTGCAGATCCTAGACCGAGCCGTCCGCAGTTTGAGACGAAAGCAAGTACCCCTGGTAAAGGTTTTGTGGAGGAGCCAGCGGTACGAGGAGGCTACCTGGGAGCCTGAGGCGGCAATGCGGGAGCGGTACCCAGAGCTTTTCGCGGGTACGTCATTTCGGACCGGGTTCGGTCCTCTTTGAGTTTGTTATGGTTATTTGGACATATTTTCCCGGACCCTAGTTGGCGCAAGTTTCGGGGATGAAACTTCCTTTGAGTTTGTTATATTGTTACGAACGCGTGCCCCGGACGTATTTTAAGACGTCTGGGAGGTGGCCCAGACGTCTGACCAGACGTCTGGGATCACATCCAGACGTCTTGCCAGACGTCTGGGATGGTTTACAGACGTCTGAAAAATCGTTATCGTCCACACCCGCGAGTCGTCTGCGCGCCTGCGCGCGCAGACCGCATATTCGTTATTCCCTCTTTTTCTTCTGCGGCTGCAGACGCCTGCCGCGCCTTCTCTCTCTCCTCTCCACGCGGCCTTAAAAGGGCCACGCCTCCCCTCCCGTCTCCACCGTCTCCTTCTTCTTCTCCTTCCTGTGCACAAGAGCGAGCGAGCGCGAGGGCTGCAGCGGCGGCCGCAGCGAGCGCGGAGGAGGCGCGGCGTGCGAGGGCGGAGCTCTGCCGTGAGGGCTAGCTCGCCGGAGCGGCTTGGCCGGCCGGCGGAGGGCGCAGGGGGCACGGAATGACGTGGAGAGGGACCTGCTGCAGTCTGAGCAGCAGGAGCGCGAGGTGCGACGCGGGCGGCGTCGCGAGCAGAGTCCGGTTCGCGCCTTGATTCTGGAAAATTTTCCAGAATCAGACGTCTGGGTTGATAGGCAGACGGCGAGGACGACGTCTGGTATCTCATACAGACGTCTGAAAGGTGAGTATTCCGTTTTCTTCTTCCTTCCTGTCGACTGACCGTACTAAGGGAGGGAGTTGGCTGTGCGCAGGCTCGTTGATTCGCCATCCTTTGCGAATCAGACGTCTGGAAGTTGTACTAGACGGCTTGAGTGACCTCCAGACATCCGGGGTGACCATCGGACGTCTAGGAGATAGGCCAGACGTTCCCGCAGACTTCTGGACGTCTGGGAAACCACGCTGAACAGGTAATTCTCTGATCCACTTTTTAAGACGTCTGGAATAAGTTCCAGACGTCTGATTTTGCACAGTATCGTCTTTTTCGACCCGTTTAGGGCCCGTTCGGGCTCCGTTTTCCGTGATTCAAGTTGCGTTCTTTTCAGAATTAATTCCTCTACCCGTCTACAGTAGCTATACACTATTTTGGGGCACTCCCTGTGTTTGATCCTTGTGATAGGGCCTCGTTCAGTTGCAGTCTTGGGAGTCGCGGAGGCACGCGGGATTCCCGATCACGCCCCCATTACTCCCGTTGTACCTGGTAGAGTGGCTTAAGTTTATTATTAAAATCTGTTAAAGTATGGAACCATAACTAGAATCTAAGACATTGCATGAATCCTAGGAATGAGAAATGTATGGAATGATAGCTCCTAGGTGATGCATGAATCCTAGGGCTGGAAACTAGTTGTATGCTAGATCCTAGGATGTGGCATGAACCCTAGGATGGAAAAACTAGTGGAATGTATAATACTGCAGTCTTGGAAAAATGGAAAGGAATATAATGTTGCCTGTAAATTGAATTAACAACTGCCTGTTATGAATAAAGAAACATGATTGAGATCATGGATTGTGAGAACGTGAAACTGGAAAGTGAAACATATGATGTTCTGAGATAAAGAGCTGGAACCCTACGGGGAATTAGGAGTGGAACTCCTGGAAAGAAAAAGGAATGGAACTGAGATGTAGTTTGTACTGTCTCTTGGGTACGCAGTACCAAGGGAAGTACCTGTACCTGTTTAGTGCAGAGTGGGGCCAGCCACCCCAGGGACCCGGGGGTTAGGATTGGCCGCTCTGTACCGACTTGTTGGCCCTCGTGTACGTAGTACCGAGGAGAGCTACTAGTGTTAGGAGAGTACTAGCTACCCCACGGGTCCCGGGGTTCTGCTAGCCTCCTTCACCGACTTGTTAGGCCCACTAGGGCAAACCAGGGTAGTCAGGCGAGGGTGCGCGGACTGTGGAGGGGCAAGGCCCCGGTTTGGTTACTGTGGAGGGGTTGGACCCCTGTTACTGAGAGGGCTCTGCCCTGGTTCCGTGCTGTGCTTTGGGCGCACCCGTTAACGGAAACGGCTGACCGCGTGCCAGTGCGGGATAGCTACCTGTGCGTTTATCGCGCGTGCCGTAGTCACCGTTACGTCTGTCAGTGACCTTGGGGTGGTTGACCAAGGGTAGGATCATCACGGGGGACTCTCCCGGCCAGGAGAGCACCACGTGCTACTTCTACTTTTGGAAAAGACTGCAATCAAGATCGTTCCCACGAGGACATTCGAGATCAAGTAAAGGATCTGAGAAATAAATGAAATAGTGAGAAAAATTGAAAGATGTGAATAAAGGAAGTAATAGAACATAACAGCTACTGTACACTCTACTGTTGCCTTTAGTTAGTTTGCCACTCTACTCAGCGTTTTGCTGACGTGTTACACTCGTTACCTTTTTCAGGACCAGGTGTTGAGCAGCCAGGGTCGGCGGCTCCAGAGGACGCTGGGCCGAGTAGGGTCCAGTAGAGTTACCACAGTCTTTTGTACCTCTTTTGTTTCTGTTCTAGTGAGTAGTTTTTGTTTCCGCTGTACCTTCTTTACCTGCAGTTCTTGTTATAGGATAAATGTTGTTCTACTGTTATGGTGGTACCTACTGTAGTAGTTTCTTTCCTTACTGCTGTACTTTCTTACTGTTAGTTATATTCATGCTGAATGTGGTTTATTTTACTGTCTTTTGGTTACTTCCTCGTTGGACGACTAGGTCTTGGGATTAGTCGAGTCGGTCCGGTTCTCGTGTCTCGTAGGGACTCGGGAACCGGGTCGTTATATTTGTGTTTACAGGTCACAGGTTGAAGCCGCCATTGCCGATGCTTCTTTGAAGAGCTTCAGAGCATGTTCTTGTGACCTCGCACATAGGTGCTCACTTCAGGTGACGCAGAATCACCTAAGGATCATCTCCAGGTGCTCAATTGGGAGCTTTAACTGCTCCCCAGACGCCAATCAATGCCACCTGCTGCTGCTGTTGTTCGCGCGAGGAGAGGCCTGTGTATAGTCCCACATCGTGGGATTAAGAGTGAGTGAAGGCACATAAGTTTATTTTGTCACATGGCCTTATCAAGGGAGGACATTAATTTCAAGAAGGGAGAGAGAAAACAAAAAATAATAATGAGAATGGGAATGGATTTGTGATGACTGATGTGATAATGATTGATTGATGTACTGTTGTAGTATGTAACACCGAGAGTGTCATAGTGGTGAGTTAGGGTGAGTACCAGTCATTACAACCATTATTATTATTTACTTATCTAATTTTTACTGGTTTTGTTTCAGGTCGTTCACTGGGAGGCAATTTATTGAATTACATCGCTCACTCTTTGATCTCAAAATTATCCTCTAATTCCAAAAAGTAGCTTTACATCTTTTTAAAGAATGAATGAATGTGGACATTGTTTATCTACTTAAAAAGAATCAATTGTAATGCTTGCAAAAACTAATTATAAACAAACACCAAACAATTTATTACTATACTAAAAACTATGTATTTACAAGTTATAGTATTAATACTAACATGATAGTACCTAATACACTAGGATGCCATAGTGTAAAAACTTAACTTACTAGTTTGTTATCTACAATAACATATACAGCAGTTTTAGTGACAGACATAAGCGTCGCTAAATCTCAGAAAATACACTATACAACCTAAGGGGGAAAACTGAGGTCTTTAGCGACGTTTATAGTGTCATTTTATTCTTTTAGTAATTATATAGGTTTACTTATACAAATAATAGGCTATACTACGTGTACATATGTATATATATATATATACGTTTATCTTTTTATTGTATTTGTATTTACGTATGTATACGTCTTCTATCTTTCTCTATATGTACACTAAGTTTCTTCTGTTCTTCTTCTTCTCTTTTGTTTCTGCGTTATATTTCTCTGTTATGTACACTTAAGTTGTCATTAGCTTTTATTAAGCAGTTCAAAATGTGTTTAATTTGCGGGCGCGCCTTCCGAGGGATACGCTGCACCCATAGGGTGGGACCAAACCTTTACTAAGCGGGCCCTAATCTTGATTAGGCCGCTTAATTACGTTTTCAGATTCAGCGCAGGTCCTCAGCCCCACGACACACGCTACTCGGGCCCCCGGCCCCACAATATCTTCAGAGTATGCTCATAATCGGATCGGGTATACATGCAATATTCGGCTATCTCAGGTGCCCGGCACCCGTGACGACTGAACAAAAGGAAACACAAATTCATGTTATAGCGCTGCGCGTGATTTGTAGCGCACGATGTGGCGCTATTCTAGCGCCACATCTGCACTGGAAATTGGGCGCAGCTGCGTCTGGAAGTGATTTTGGCCCTCAATTCGAGGGCCATAACTTATTAAAAAAAATAAAATAAATTATGGAATATAAAGTATTTACATAATACTACATAATTGTTCAATTAATTTTGAATTTTAATTAGGTTTACTATACAAATAAATTAATTAAAGTGGGTTGTTTTTACAGGCTGATTTAGGTGCTTGCTTGGTTAATTACTTATAAATTAGTTTGTAAATGGTCTAATTGACCTTATATAGATTTAGATTACATACTTAAGTATATTATACATATTTTTATTATATTTTTTCGAATTAATTTATGTTTTATTTATGTTTAAGTAGCAGTAATGGCTGTTTAACTTATAAACTAAATAACAGTAATATAAAAGGGGTATAAATATACTTTAACTAGCTTAAATTACTTAAGATATATTAACCTAGGTCTACATATTCAATTAACTTAATTATAACTCTAAATGACTAGTTTAGCTAATTTAATTTAACAATCTGGCTATAACTGAATAAATTCAAATCAGTATATATATAAATACAATTCATTAATTATATATGTATAAATTCAATTCAGTAATTCAGTATTTATGTATATATGTATATAAGTTACATATATATAGATATATACAATTTTATACATTATACAGTATGCTACATATATACTTATAAGGTAATATACTATGTAAATACTGCCTATATACAGATATATATATAGATAGTATTTTAAATTAGATTACAGTATACTTATAGTTAGATTTCAGTAGGAGGTTGAGGAAAGGAGGCTTGATTGTATTTAATTTTCTTTTTCTAACAGTAGCTTCAGCCACTATCAGAGAGATGAGAAGAGGGGAATGTGTTCAGAGTGTTCAGTGTTTTAGATGAGAAGGGAAGAATTTAGAGAAGAGGGAAATATGTAGCTGCAAGATGCAGCAATTCACTGTGTGACTAGGATTAAAATCAATCAAAATCAACTGAAAAACAGATAAGTAAATCCCAATTCTGACAAGGGTTCAATTTCTCATGAAAATCACTGAATGTCTCAATTCAAATGCCCAAAAAAAAAAAAACCTCATTTCGGATTAAATCCAAAAACATCACTGAATTAATTCTTCCTAATGCTATAGACAGCATGAAGGAAGACTTAAGTCAGTCAATTAAAACCATAAGATCAAATCCCAGTTTCTTGCAACCTTAAGGAGTATTGAGAACTCCTTAGGTTAGGAAATCACCATACAAATCACCTCAGTAATTATCACAGTAATCATCAAAACAAAAAATGTATGGCTATTCTGAATTATCAAAACAGTACTGAAAATTCATTAAGGGAATTCACAGTAACATGTGAATGCATTAACAATATAGCAAAACGGATTCAAGGATAGCTTTTCTGAGATGGTTTCTGTCACCAGAAAACCTCTCAGAGTCCTTGCCAACAAGAAATTCAAATCATCTTCAATATGTCAGATTAGGCAGTGAAATCCAGAAAGCAAAAATCCTTAAAATCCATGTTGAAAAGAAATCTGACAAACTGAGGAATTCGACCCAAAACCAAGGGGCTTTTGTGATAAAAAATGGGGTGAGTGAGAAGCCCCTTAGGTGCTTGTGACGCCAATTTCATATCTGACGTTGTAAACCAACCAGATCTGAAATTGGATCAGGGTGTGTGGGTGAAAGATGAGAAAAACTTGTCATAAAAAAAAGAAATCAGAGCTAGATTGTGAAAAAAAATGAAGAGGGAGATAATTTGAAACATGATTTGATGAATTCTTCCCCTCTGATCTGGACTGATCAGAGGAGGTAAGGGAAGGGAATTAAAACTAATTCTACTCCTACAGCTACTTTAACCTACAGCGAAAATTAAACACTAACAATTATGCTAATTCTACTCTAAACTACTTAACTACAGCTAAAACTAACAATTATGCTAATTCTACTCTAAACTACTTAACTATAGCTAAAACTAACAATTATGCTAATTCTACTCTAAACTACTTAACTACAGCTAAAACTAATTATGCAGAATTAAAAACCTAAACTAACAGGAAGAATGGGACCTATAGGTCCTTAGCTGGTAGCTAAGGAGGAAGAAAGGAGGAAGATGACTCCAGCGGAGGGAAGAGTCTGCTAGTAAGGCTCCAGGGTCGTCCGTAGGTGCTACGAAGTCCTTAGCGATGAGGAGTGTCAAGAGAAGGTGATGATTTCACAGCCGGGGCTGTGAAATCAGAGGCTGGATGGGGAGGAGAGACTGGAGTGGATGAATTGATCACTAAGAGATGTAGGAGGGAGCGATCCTTTGCGCGCGACACCACTGAGGTGCTTAAGTAGCAGCTCAGTGGCTAAGATCACCGCGCAGGTGAGAATAAACAAGATGCAATCGGCGGCGAGGATGTGAGGGGCAGAGCGCGCGGTGAGTTGAGCACAAGATCTGACCGTCAGATGAGATCTGGGGAGAGAGGTGAACACATGCACCGAATTGCGCGAAAGTTCCAATCGACTCCAATCGCAGATCAAGATCTAAAGAGCGACGGACGGCTGAGATTGGCCGTGTTCTTCGCGCGCTACAATGCGCGTGAAGAGCAGCAGGCTTCTCTCTGAAATGAGGGAAAAATTACAGGAAGACCCTTGAACGAAGGGGTAGAAGAATTGCGTGCAGGCCCATAAGTAAGAAGAACTACAACTGGAAGGGCCCTGCAGCCTTTCAAAAAGAGTCCCTGCGGCCTACAAGCAGGTCCAAAAATGAGTTTTTAAGGGTCAAAGTGTAATGCATGAAGGACCTAAGTATAAACTATCTATTTCAAAACCTAAATGATGTCCAATTGCCTTCAAATTTTTATATGTGCTTAATTGAACATTTAAGATATTGATTATACTTTTGATTTGGCTTTTCAAATTTATGTGTTCAATTAACACATGGATCATCATTTGTATTTTGCTTTCAGAATATCTTATTTTTGTGACCTAATTATGAAGTTTTAACACAGAGTAAAGGTTTTGGGTCTTTTTCTTTAATTTCCACACTTAACCCTTTTTATTTGTTAATTTGATATTGTTTTGCTTAGTGTCTAGCTTAATTTCAGCTTTTTAGCCATGATGAGTAGTCACTCATCAGGTCCCTTCACCTTACCCACACTTGACCCAACCTACCTACTGTACATTCCTCGACTGCGACCCTATGCCCGCAGCCCTGAACCCGATTACGCAACCTGCATACCCGATTAAGATCGGATATCTTAGAGAAGAGGAGAGGAGGAAAGGAAAGAGAGAGAGAGAATGAGGGAGGGGAGGGTTTTGCTCCTGAAGGATTTGAGCTGCGAAGAAGTAGAAGACTTGAGAAGAAGAAGAGGCTAAGGAGAAGAGTCGTGCTTAAGAGGAGAAGAGCTAAAGAAGAAGAGGAAGAGGCTGAAGTAAAGCAGAGAAAGCTCTTTAAGTACTGTAGCTGGTGACATTTAAGTCATCTGATCCATATTCCAGATGTCTGATCACTGTGCAATTATTTGATTCATTGAGTAATTAGTATATATATGTGTTAGGCTAATAATTGGTGATTCAAATCACCATTATTTTGCCTTATCTATCATTTTGTTCTTTTAAACTCTTGATATACTCATATTATTCATTGAATATCTAAAGTGATAGATTAGCATTCATTGAATATCATTACTGTGCTTATTCATTATGCTCATTTATATTTTAATTGAAGATTAGCACGTGAATTCCTATTTGCTCCCTGTGTTCGACCTTGGACTTCATTTATATATTCGAGCTATAAATTGTATTTGTTGAAGAGCTATTTAGAAGACTTTACTATAATGAGACGCATTTAAACTCCTGAAAAGCTTGGCAACATTTTGGCACCGTTGCCGGGGAGCAACTCTCAATTCACCGCTATTCTTGTTTCTATCTGATTATATTTGAGCACTAACTTGCCCTTGTTTATTTCTTGTGATTTTGTGAGGTACATCACGAGGCGATCTTCCACGCAACATAGCCACTCCCAGGGTAGGTAATCTCTCTTCTTCCCTAATCTCCTAATCCTTGGAAGAGAGAAAAGGAAACAAAACCAATTAGGAATTACCTGCCTTATTTTCTTAGTAAATCATCATTTAAAAGGCAAGTTTTCCTTATTTGTGAAATTTTCATATCTGATTGAAGCTTGGGGTGATTCTGTTTAGAAATTCCCTACCTTGATTTCCTGTACCTTTTAGGAGCTACGCTTAATTTGTAAATTACTTTGGGCTAACACATTTCTTGCTTGAAGCCCAATGTGAACAATTGAAGATCAAATTGGACTTGGAATAGAGCTAATTAAGGTTTTCAACATTACTGATTAAAGTGCTAGTTCACAGTTGCCTGCATTAAAGAGAATAAACTCTCCCGCATTTGTGTGCTACCTAAGCCCCTACTTGAAAAGATCTAATTAAGAAGAACCCTAAAATCAGGCTCTAAGATTCACTTAAACCATAAAATTGTGGACCTAATAACCTAAGAGTCATTCAGGGTGATTTCTGGGTCTTGACCTAAATTTCATTCTGTCAACTTTAGGGTAGGTCAGGTAAAGTTGGTCTACTTTGTGGGCCAACCAATCTCTAAATTAGGTCACAAGTCAAATCAACTTCTAATCAAGTGAAATTCAAGTTACTAATTAGGCTAAAATTGGTAGACATAAGGTCTTAAGTTCGTACATTCTGATCTACTTGGAACCCCAGTGACAAGGAAGGTCAAGTGGGGGAAACCCTGTAACCCGTGAGGATGCTCTACCGTGTAAGGTTCTTTGCAGGGCTCTCCCTTTCTGGCTGCCCAGGTATTTCTCTGGTGAGCGAATTTCTAATTTAGAGGTATCATCCGCCTCGAAACTGCCTTAGTCATCCAAAAATCTTTGGGTGCCTTGATTGGGTCCAAATAATATCCAGTCCCCCATATTTTCTCTAAAGCACATACACATGAAGGTCATTATGTTTTTAACCTAAGAGACCTCATTAGATCTTCTTGGGAATTTCTTTCAGATCTAATCAAGTTCCAATCTGATCCTGAGTTTGATTCTACATCTTGATTCCACCACCTGATTTGAAAATGCAACTTGACATGTTAGGAAAAGTGATTAGAAAACCTATGTCCCAAATGACCATCAAAGACAAAATGATTGAGGATACTTATAGACACCATGAGGAATATTTTAAAAGGAACATTTAGGATAAATTCAAGAAAACAATGGACCACATTTTGAACCGTATAGAGATGATATGGATACGACTAAACCACGATTCAACCTGGGATGATCTCTTAGCAAAACACATTGAATTGGTGAAATTACACAATGATTGTCTGCAATATTGGTCAAATCCTTTAGTTCCGGAAGAACTCCAGAATTATTTGGAAAAACAGGGATAATTGCTGAATAGTTTATATAGATCCATTAATCAAAAATACCCATCTGAAGTTAAGATGACATCTTGAAGTAATTCCAGTGATCTACATAATTTCCCAAATCCTGGGTTTGATGATCATAGTTGTTATGGACCCCCAACCCAAATGAATTCAGATTCAAACTTCATAGCAATTGACATACCTGATCTTGATGAGGGTTGGGAGTATCCAATTGCAGGTGTTCCCGATTCTGAACCGACCTTAAGAAACCAGGAAGCTGGTCCATTGAGTTTAGATTTCCCTAACACCTGTGATGATGAGCTTAAAATAGAACTTCTCTAGAATGTAAATCCCAAGCCTTATCGTATTAAGGTGATTCTCGAGAATGATTCTAACATCCCAATAGAGCCCAACCTAGATTCTAGTAATCCAACCGTTACCATTAACCTAGAATCTAGATTCAATCCTATTTGGGATAATTATAAGGCCCAATGCGATGAGAATCAAATTTTAAATCTATAATACGATTTAGGGCCTGTATTTGATGAATACACCTCTCCAACCTCCTCAGAGACACTAATTGATTTTTCGAAAGTCATGCCAATCTATTATACAGACACCGAGGAGTTGGATGAGTTGGGAATTGATTGGGTCTATCCTAGGAGCCAAGAACCCGAGCCCATGCCTAATAAGGATACCTTTTTAAGCTCAGAATCTGAAAATAGGTTAGATCCAAGTCAGGTTGCTGATTCTACACATCTTGATTCTCTTTGTGGTGGAACTCCCGATCTGGAATCAGGTTCAAAACATGTTCTTTGCAAGTTCTCTGACGATTTCGAATCTTACTCTGATTTCGGAGAACCTTTGTTTCATGATGACTATGAACCAGTTTACGACTTCAGCATCCATGATCCACTCTTTGACTCTAACTCTGAGGTCCCTAATCCCGAGATCATTAATTTAAAATCAAGTTTCATTGAGATGGAATCATTCCTTTTTGATCTACTTGAATCAGAAACAAGTGCGGGAGTGTCTGCAATCCCGAGTTCGAATCTTTTCTTGACTCAGATTTCCATGATTCTATAAGCACTCTTCAGGAATTTACCTTTGATTTTGATGGCCATTATGAGAACTCTCTAGATGAACCTACTTTTGAATCCTTTCTAAAGGAGCCCTCAACACACATAATTCTCAAGGAAGCCACCTCTTCGAACTCACATACAGAACCTTCTCGAATCCGAACCTAACCCCAACCCGCAACCGGAATCAAATTCTACTCTGATTCTCCTCTCGATGATCCAGTCGCATATGATTCTCCATCTTTCAATCGGGATTCGGATATCAATCAGAATGCAAATCACGTCCCATCTTTCTCTGATCACTTTCATAGGGTTCCTACATCCTCCACAGACTCTTTCATTTGAGGATCCCTACTCTAGCCATGCTGATCTGATACAGCCAAACCCACATTTCGCATTGCCACATCCTTCTGAGTCACAGAGTAACTAGTGGGCACCGCATCTATTGATTCTCATCCATCAACCCGCTAAATTGATTGGGTTTGGGCTGCATCATCAGCCTGTAGACCTGAACAAGCACCTGGTTGGACCAACCAAGCTTTTGATCAAGGTGCTTGTTCTACAAAATTCATCTGATTTGACCACTCCTTCTCCATGACCACCTTTTGCTCGGCTAAAGGCATTAAATTTAGAGCTTAATGAGAGGCAACCCGTCATTTCAAAAACCTAAGATCCTTTTGATTATCCTTTTGAGCTTCACATCTATTGCACTCTGACTTCAATTTTAGAACAGCCGACTCCACCTTTGGTATTCGTATCAAAGCTTGAAATCATCTTCAATAGTCATCCCGACCCGTTCACCCACCCTTTTGATCTTGTTCTAACCTATGAACCAAGCTGATTCCATACCCTCCTGTTTACAATGAGAATATTGCAAAACTTAGGCATGGGGGGGTGTTAAATTGCAAACACATAAAAATCCAAGTTTCTAAAGGGTTCTCACAAAAAAATTACTCATTCAAAAAATAAAAAAAATAATAATTGAAAAAACAAAAAATGGAGAAAGGGGAGGAAAATGTTGTGAATTGATTGCATATCATTCCTTGAGGAGGAAAAATGGGAGGTGATTTAAATGTCAAAAAGGAGCAACAAATTTGAAACAAAAAGGGATAGTCATTAGTAAATGATTATGGAATCTACTAAAGTTATAGACCAAATCAAAAGAAAAAAATTAAATCCTAGAATAACAGAGAGACAAAGAGATTAGTATGAGTGCTAATATTAAGCCTCTTGGGCTTGTTTTAGGCTTAAAAATTCACGTATCCGTTAAGATCTGGATAATCTGCAAGAGGTTGAGAAAAATGTGAAGCTTATGTATTACGTCTAAAGCTTAGGGATTATTTGACCTTGTTAACTAACCTCTGGGTTGTTTGACTCGATAACCTAAGCACCCTAATCCACACACAAGTCTGGTTCGGTGCACTTAATAATCAAAATCACGCAAAAGCGTTTATTCTATTCTAGAAAAAACCTACCTAGATTAGGAGCAGCTTATCAACACAGGTTGATTTGGATGAGTTTCCGGTGTAGAGAGGCGGGAAATTTCCCTTGAAGATGTGCAATAACATACCGTCTCCTCGGTCTTGTCTAATAGGATATCTAAATATCCTACCGGGGGCTTGTAAGCACCTTGTGCTGGTTCAGGTGCCATGGGCGAGATTATCCTGAAATGTCGATCGCCAAGGCCAAAATTTAGCTACAGAACGTCATGGGCGGCATTATCTCGAAGTGTCGAAAGCCAGGGTTCTAGGGGTTGCCATGGGCGGTACTATCTCGAAGCATCGATTGCAAGGGAACCTGCGAGGATTGATGGTGGGAAATAGGAATTTGATACAGACCGTGTTTTTGAGCCAATCCAAAGCTAGAAATAATCAAGAAAAAGAGAGAGAAAGCTCTCCAAAAATGGAAAAATTCCTCTATCTCTCTCTCTGTGTGGCAAAAACACACTATAATTTGAACCTGGACTTACCATGTTACAAGCACGGGTGCTTTAACCGCTGGGTTCAACAAACCTTTGGATAGTTTCTGTGGGCCTTAGAAACCTTTGCGACAAACTGAGGCTAAAGCTGGTCAGGTCTGGATCTTGGTTGGCACTTGAGTACCTCTAGGCCTATTATTAGTATTCTGGCCTAATTTCTAAAGAGAAGAAAGAATCAGGACTTTGAACATCAAAGCATGGTCTAGAATCTAAGTTAATTCCATAAGATTTTGCTAAGTGACTAGCAAAAGTTAGGCATGGAGGTATGATGATAACGTCATCATCAGCCATATCTAGCTTTAATTAGTCAGAATCCATTGATAAATGCTCCTACATAACCGCCAAAAGCCCTAATTCATTACATATCCATTCTGAGAGATAAATAGTAAAATAAGGGTAAATCTGCAGTTTTAACATAATAGCAATCAAGGGGTTTCTCAGGGGTTAATTAAAGGTCAAATGATCATAAATGTCTAAGTGGGTTCATGCAGACAGAAATGAGTTTTCACGCGTTTCAAAAATTAATGGACATTTAAAATCCTAAAAACAGACTCGCTTAAATAATTGAGGTTCTGGTCAGTATAAAATTTACCAAAATCTTCTAAAAATTATAGAAAAATATTCCCTAAGGTTTGGTACCTTTGATTTGACCATCTGAACCCAATTTGACCTAAAATAGAGTCTCAGATAGATAATTGCCCTAATTTAAGTTTTTACATAAATTACCTAGTCAAACTTAGTCAAAACCTAAATCAGACTTCACCATCAGATTTCTTAGGTCGAAATTAGGTTTGTAGAAAAATTTAGACACAATCAGAGATCATCTTGACCTAGTTTGCATTTTAATCTTGTTCTAACTCTTTTCTTACAAAAAGCCCCTCAACTTTTGAAATCCTTGCAAATATGCCTCTAACTTCATCATCTTCTCCACCAACAGGTCCCCGCCACCTTCAACTCCTAAACCTACTTCACCGGCGACTTTCAATCAGGGATTACTCCCTGATTTCATGGCCAAACTCTTCCAAATTTGGAAGGGAGGTTCCTGAGAGAATCCTCTACGATCTAAACCTAGTCTTGGGCTCTAATTCTTTTCCAATCTCCCATGCGAACGCATGAGAGATTTGGGTTTCCTTATGCATGAAGCTTCCAAGCTTAGAGGGACCTCCTATGGCCTATAAAAGAACACCCCGGGCACGCCTTACCTCCTTAGCTTGTTTTTGGCCGGAAAATCCCCTTCTTCCCTCATCTCCAACTGAATGCTCCACGAGCTCCGACGACCTCCTTCAACCACCTTCCTCATCCACTCTCACATAATATAGCGAGAGGATTCTTCATCCTCAGCTTCTTCCGCGCGTCGCAATACCAACAGCCGCACCTATCTCCCCTCGTCATCACTGCTTCTCCCACCAGAGGTTTCGTCTTCCCCACGTCCGGCGTACCACCAGCGTGGGCATTCCCCCCTTTCATCCGTTAGTTTAGGGTTAGATTAGTTCCCATAGATTCTTAGGTTAACTTCCCCTATTCAAAACCCAAAAACACCCCTCGACGCATACGTAAGCCACCTTCGTTCTCCACTCCAACCACCTCTCCGGTGAGGCCCATCTCACACCACAAGCCGCCAACTTCCTCTCAAATGACCCCACAACCTTTGCCAGCTCACGGCCATGTTTATTTCCCATTCCATCCACTCACACGACCCCCCGAACACACCCATCACAGACCACCTTCTCTGTCACCGACCGACCTCCACGCACATCCTCTCGCCACACCATGCACACCACCACGTTCGCCGTCCCATAGCGGAGCTGTTGAACTTGTTTGATGCAGCCGAAAGGCCTTATTTGTGTTTTCAGGTCACAGGTTGAAGTTGCCATTGCCGAAGCTTCTTCGAAGAGATCTAGAGTGTGTTCTTACGACCTCGCTCCCAGGTGCTCGCTCTAGGTGATGCGAAATCACCTAAGGATCATCTCTAGGTCATCAATTAGGAGCTTTGACTGCTCCCCAGATGCCAATCAATGCCACCTACTGCTGCTGTTCGCGCCAGGAGAGGCCTATGGATAGTCCCACATCATGGGATTAGGAGCGAGTAATGATTTTGTCACATGGCCTTATCGCCTCCAAACACGAGGTGAGGTCCCTTCACCTTATGTGCACTTGACCCAACCCGCCTACCATACACTCCTCGGCTACGACCCTACGTTAGTAGCCCTGGACCCGGTTACGCGACCCGCATACCCGATTAAGACTGGATATCTGAGAGAAGAGGAGAGGAGGAAAGGAAAGAGAGAGAGAGCAGGGGAGGGTTTTGCTCCTAAAGGATTTGAGCTGACAAGAAGGAGAAGACTTGAGAAGAAGAAGAAGAGGCTAACGAGAAGAGTCATGCATAAGAGGAGAAGAGCCAAAGAAGAAGAGGAAGAGGCTGAAGTAAAGCAGAGAAATCTCTCTAAGTATTGTAGCAGGCGACATTTAAGTCATCTGATCCATATTCCAGACGTCTGCTCACTGTGCAATTATTTGATTCATTAAGTAATTAGTATATATATGTGTTAAGCTAATAATTGGTGATTCAAATCACCATTATTTTTCCTTAGCTATCTTTTTGTTCTTTTAAACTCTTGATATACTCATATTATTCATTGAATATCTAAAGTGATAGATTAGCATTCATTGAATATCATTACTGTGCTTCATTCATTGTGCTCATTTATATTTTAATTGAAGATTAGCACTTGGATTCCTATTTGCTCAATGTGTTCGACCTCGAACTTCATTTAGATATTCGAGCTATAAATTATATTTGTTGAAAGAGCTATCAATCGTGTCCAGGTGTAAGGGTTTATGGTGTTTTGTCTCCAGCAACAGTGAAGTCACCGTGTTGAAGTTTGTTAGGCTAGGTAAAATCGACACCGTTGGATGGATTCGTGGCGGTGAGCGGAAGGCTAGTGGCAAGGGCGAAGGAGTTCAGACGCGAGATGGAGGGTGATCAGGTGATGTGAACACCGGTCATCCTCAGTCGTTCAGACCTGAGGAAGAAGAAGAAGACGAAGGTGTGAACACATGGATCTATATGCAAAGAAAACTAAGGACCTATTTGCAGGAAAAGGACTCAATTGACATAAAAACTAAAGATCTAAATGTAAACAGTTGATTTTTAAGCTTAATTTAATTTATTTCTTTTTCAACTTTTTATATGTGATTATAAATTAGGTAAATATTATATTTATGCCTTGAATTTACGTTTTTGCCCTTTTTAGCTATATTAATTAAGTGATTAATTTACTTAAGTTAATTAAGTACTTAGTCATAAAATTAACTAAGTTAGTTTAAATATTAAATAGGTAGCTAAATGTTTAATATTTGATTCCAAAGTATTAATTAAATTATTAATAATATTAATTGATATTTAATTTAGTGTCTTTTAACTTATTTTAGAGGTCCTTTTTATTTAATCCCTTATAATATAATTAACCCTATATTTAGTATATCCTTAGCTAATTAACTAGGGAAACTAGTTAATTAAGGGTAATTAAGAGGCATGATGAGTCTCTCATCATACCCCCAAGCCAAAGTTTTGCTAGTCTCTAGCAAAATTAACCAAGAAATATGATGATTTAAGCACCAAGGTGATTAAATAATCATAAATAATTTTATAGTAGTGGAATGTTTAGGTCAGAATTTTTAATATTCACATTTTTTAATTTTTATATTTTAGATAAATATCCATAAATATACAGCACATTAGCAAGAATCCACTTACAATGGACTCAAAATCCTAAATACTTCTCAGAAATACGTATTTGCAAAAACAGAATCTTGACGAGAATTTCTTTTAAATCAGAACCTTAAAAACCCATTTATTCTCTGTATCCACTCTAAACTCTAAAACCACAGAAGTCAAGATGACTAAGTAAACAAAACTCAAAGACTAAAATTTAAATTCCAACTCAAAAATTCAATAGACATAGGTTTAATCCTAAAGTTTATGAAATCCAATTTTTACCAACCTAGCTTCTACAAATTAACTAGACACCCTTTATTAACCAAATTCAGAGTAGAGTAAAACCCCTAACTAGCCAGCCCACAACACTAAGGACAGACTTCTAGACTTAGGGTTTTGTTAATCTATATCCTTTAGGCGTCAACCACTAGTCTCCAAAACCCGATTTCTTAGACTTCACTGCCCAATGCAAAGGTTCAGTAGCTATGATTTTAAAGCATCCGTGCTCATGAATAGACTCATCCTAAATGCATCCAAAGTTGCAAAAAATCGAGATCTTAAGACATCATTTTTCAATCCAGGTTATTCCAATTCAAGCCTTTTGGCTTGGCCTTACTCAGATTTGATTGCTTTCTCCTCACCATTTTTCTATCTCGAAGTCAACACTTTTTGTGTATATCTCTTCGATGGACCACTAGGTCTCTTATTCTTATATTTTATCTTCGTATTTTTTTCAATTTTTTCTATAGGTTAAAACACTCATATGTAGCGAGGTGTTTTTTATTAATGGAGGAAAGGGTAGCATCCATTTGTACCGAGATGTTTTATTTGGTGGATAAAATTACATAAGCATTCATTTGTAGCGAGATGCTTAACTGCAGGGTGTATATAAAATTTTCCTTCTTTTTTCTTTTCTCCTCCTCATATTTCTTACTAATGCAATATTTGAATTCCTTTTTCTAGGTGAGTGGCACATCCATCACCCTTTCAAGAGTCGCCCAACGGAAATCCTTGGACTAAAGAGGATTTAGAATCGATCTCTTAACCTTTGTATTTTTGCAGTCTCAAATACTAGCAAGACAATTCTAATGTGTGTCAATTTTAGACACTTAGGTTAATTAGCTCTTAAACTAGAGCGTGGATAGCAAAGCCTTTCACTCTCAGGTCCCTTAAATCATTAGTATCATCTTGCAAGATCTGTCAAAATGCAACTCGCCAAGTCTAGTTAAATGTCCTCAATTGATTAAGCTAACTACAACCTATTAGACCTTATAGCTAAAAATTCTACCAATTCTTTACTTAATCAACTCTAGATACTAGTCTTTTTACTCGACTTGGTGGTAAAAACATATATTCAAAATTCAGAAGGATTTAATCTAGTCTTATTGATCAATAAAGTTACAATTTAATTCTAAATTTTAAGTTCTATAAAACTTAATACATCTTAATTACTTTATTTCAGAGTCAAGAATGGGAAATATAGATCCTATAGGGTTTCAGACTCTAACTCAAGAAAAATTCCATTCAAAATTTGTAAACAAATACGTGTTTTGAAAAGATATTTAAGATAAAGTCCAAAGTAAGGATTCAATGCTCTTTACAAATTATACACTATTTACAAATAAATATATTTTTGGTTTCTGACCTAAAAATAAAATTAAGCTCTTTAATTACTACCATAAATATTCTAAATATGTTTATTTATTTTTTAATGTTTTCTTCTTCACTTCTTATAAAATCCCCTTATTATTATTTTTATCATTATATATTTTTTAATTTTTATATTTATATTTTTTTGTGTTTATGCTTTATAACTTTTTTTTCAAATTTTTATGAAATTTTTCAAAAAATTTTCAAATGTTTAGGAATTTTTATTATTTCAATTTTTCTATTTTATATTTTCTCTTTTATCTATCAATACACTTAGAATATTAATATTTCACTTCACAACCTCCCAAGCCAAAATATTACAATATCCTCATTGAAAGAAAGGTGAAAAAGGCTCTACACTTCACTTAGTATAGGGTGACGGAAGGAGTCGTATAGAGGAGATCAAAGATCTCTGTGCAGACGATTTCAAGTCTGACAAAAGTTAGAGTGGTCAGTCGGACTAAGTGGAGAGTAGACAAATAAGGAAGTGATAGATATAAAACAAACTCAAGTGTATAGGTAGATGAAAGTGTGGAAAGTAGGAAACAACTATATACAAGTGTGGATGGATGGATGGATGCTATGTTTTATGCCTTCAACTAGGCGTAAACCCTAGACAATTAATTTAGTGTGTAGTAGTCTCCAACAAGAACCAAGACATGTGTTTCCAAAAAAGGTTTAAGGCGTTGACCATTGACTTTGAAGGGTTGATTCTTATTGGGCTCAGTGATTTCAACAGCTCCGTTGTCGAAGACTCTAATGACATCAAATGGGCCTGTCTATTTGGATCTAAGTTTACCAAGGAAGAGTTTAAGACGGGCATCAAAGAGCAACACCTTCTGACCAGGAGCGAAAGATTTGCGAAAAAGGTGTTTATCATGGAAGGCTTTTAATTTTTCTTATACAGCTTAGAACTCTCATAGCAATCATGTCGAAGTTCCTCAAGTTCACTAAGCTGCAACCCTCGATGATCACCTACGTTTATGAGGTCAAGATTACAGGCTTTAATTGCTCAATAGGCCTTGTGTTCAACTTCTACGGGAAGATGACAAGGTTTCCCGTAAACAAGTCTGTATGGTGACATGCCTATGGGTGTTTTGTGAGCAGTCCTATAAGCCCACAAAGCCTCATCTAAATAGGAAGACCAATCATTCCTATCGGGTCGAATTGTCATTTGAAGGATCTTTTTGATCTCCCAATTAGAGACCTCAGTTTGCCTATTAGTTTAGGGATGATAAGGTGTAGCAATACGATGTGTGACCTCATATTTTCCAAGTAAACTCCTAAACTGGGCGTTATTGAAGTGGGATCCTCCATCGGAAATGATAACACGTGGTACCCCAAAACAAGAGATGATATGACTCTGAACAAAAGGAATAACAACTCTATGATCATTTGTGCATGTGGGTATGACTTCGATCCAACAAGAAACATAATCAATAGCGAGCAAAATATACTCGAAGCCAAAAGAAGATGGAAATGGACCCATAAAATCTATGCCCCAAATGTCAAAGATTTCACAGACAAGAATCAGGTTCAAAGGCATCATGTCTTTGCATGTCATGCTACCAAGAGTTGGCAACGACTACATGACTTACAATATGTCTGTGAATCCGCAAAAAGAGTGAGCCAATAAAACCCGCACTGCAAAACTTTTGCAGCAGTCTTACGACCAAAAAAATGACTGCCACAAGCCTGGTCATGACAAAAAAGATAGGATAGAGTCAATCTCAGAAGAAGATACACAACGCCTGATGATTTGATCATTACAAAGTCAGAATAGATACAGATCTTCCCAGAAATAATATTTGGCTTCTGATTTGAGTCATGATTTGCGATTCCCATCTCAGTTAGGAGGGAATTGAAGTGTAACCAAATAATTCACAATATCGGCAAACCAAGGAAGATCAGAAGATATAGTTAAAAGATGTTCATCAGGAAAATGTTCAGTGATTGGAGGAGAAGACTATATTCTCAGAAGGAAGGCGGGAAAGGTGGTCGGCAATGACATTCTGTCGTCTCACCTTATCACGAACTTCTAGGTCAAATTCTTGCAGAAGCAAGATCCATCTGATCAACCTAGGTTTCGTGTCCTTAGAAAGAAGGTGTTTGACTGCAAAGTGATCAGAGTACACAATGATTCGAGATCCAAGGATATAAGATCTGAATTTTTCCAATCCAATACTATCACTAGCAATTCCTTTTCAGCAATAGTATAATTCCTTTGTGCATCATTCAATGTCTTACTAGCATAGTAAATCACTATAGGATTTTTCTCGATTTTCTATCCTAAAATAGCTCCAACTGCGCAATCAGATGCATCACACATGATTTCAAAGGGTAGATTCCAATCAAGAGGTTGCAAAATAGGAGCCTATGTAACTCTGTCTCTCAATGTATTGAATGCAGATATACACTCCTCATTCATCTCAAAAATCATGTCTTTCATGAGGAGATTCGTGAGTGGTTGGGCAATCTTCGAAACATCAAGTACAAATCTTCTATAAAATCCAATGTGCCCGAGAAATGATCAGATACCCTTGATCGAGTCAGGGATTGGTAGATTTGAGATTTGATTGATCTTGGCTCGATCTACTTTGATACCTCGTTCAGACACGAGATTGTTGGTGCTAGAGCACCACGATCATTTGTTTTGATGATAACAAAACACGTGTCATTTAATATTTGCGCTTTGAGTCCTAGATTTCAGGTCAATCGCAAATGGATACGTGATTAGATGGAGTTCGAGCTCGCATCTAGGACAGATTGGAGGAGCTTGATGGAGAACAGAAGAGATTCGCGAGGAGCGATATATTGAAGATGGAAGGACAAGAAGAATAGGATAGAATTTTGTTTAATCCTTTCATGTACTGTTGTCGTTATTTTCTTACTCTTTATTTCCTTAGAAATTCATGTTAAAGAGCCTCAAAGTACCCTAAGAGTAGTCCTAGGAACACCGGCACAACCCTAGGATACTTAGGTTTTCTATAGAACACTTAGAAAACCAATATAGGGTTTAAACAGAGTTTCCAGACGTCTAATTCCCAAATCAGACGTCTGATAAAGTATTTTAAGATGTTTGACTATTGTTTCAGACGTCTGATAACTATTAGGCTGGACTTAGTGTTCTGTCTGATGAAATCAGACGTCCAGGCCTTAGACCAGACGTCTTAGGAGACGTCTGATGACTTTGCCAGACGTCCAATTAGTGGACCGTTGGCTGGCTTAACAAACACTCAAGAATATGACCGTTAGAGCCTTATCAGACGTCCATAGGACTGTCCAGACGTCTGATAATTGACCGTTTTGCCTCGGCTGACCCAAAATCTCTTCTCAGAGATTTTCTAGCCGTTGTAACGTTTGGAAAATCCATTCCCACAATAAAAGTAGGTTTCCAGACGTCCAAATATAGTGCCAGACGTCTTATATGTCGTCTGATGGACTTGCGCTAGAACTCTGTTTAGATCTGATTCAAGTCAGGAAGAGACCCGCCCAAAATCAGACGTCTGACCTTGAAATCAGACGTCTTAAAGTGAAGTTCCAGACGTCTGATGCCAGAATTAGACGTCTGATAAGCCTGTCAGAACAATGATTGTTCCTGATTTCGGGCTGATTCTCTTGGGCTTTGTTCCCAACGGCTATAGAACCTTTCCTAAGCCTTCCAAAGCCTTCCTAAGGCCTCTATAAATAGAGGGGAACATTTGCAATAAAAACACACACTAAGAGAAACACAAGACACACCTAAGAAACTTTGTTCCACTCTTTTGTGTCCAAGAGAAGCCCTTGCTCTCCAAGCTCTAGTTCCATTCATCTTGAGAGCATCAAGCTTCACGCACCCGCTCTCCCGCCGTAGTTCACGAGAGCGAAGTTGCGCCGTCGCGTGGCTCACGCACCGCGTCATCAACTCGACGCACTCCTTGCAAAGGGGAGCATCCTATTTCCTATAGAAGCTAGGTTTATAATTACTTTGTTGGCTCTATAGGACTTGTTGTTTCTTTGTTATTTGGTTGGGTATTCGCTTTGCGAATTCCCGTCTCCTTCGTGAGACAAAATCCTTCTCGTGGAGAGAAGGGGTTGAGGTACGCTACCCTCGTTTAAGTAGCGTGGTTGTATTGAGGTTGAATCACCCTCGTTTAAAGTGATTCGATTTAGTGGATTTTGATCAACTTGGTTGATCGGAAAATCCTAACTCGAGAGGGTTAGGTGGTGGTTTTCACCCGGTTTGGGTTTCCACCTAAAAATTCTTATGTACTTGTGCGATTGCTTATTTGTGAGATTGTTTATTATTTATTTCCGCAATTATTACGTCACCCCCTCCTGGTAGGGCCGGAAAAATTACAGAGATGGCCAAGTACAATACCCTCTGGAACCATAAAATGGCTCTTCTCCCAACTGAGGACAAGATTCACTTCAATGCATCCTTTTAAGATCTTCGATAGATTATCCAGACAACTATCAGAAGTTTCCCCAAAAATTGAAAAATCATCCATGAATACTTCCATATATTGACCCATCATCTCGGTAAAAATGGTTAACATGCAACGTTGAAAAGTCATGGTTGCGTTGCAAAACCCAAATGACATCCTTCGGAAAGCAAAGGTTCTGAAGGGGTGTGTGAAAGTCGTTTTCTCTTGATCTTCGGGGTGGATTGCAACTTGATTGTATCTAGAGTAACCATCCAAAAAGCAGAACTTATTACCAGCAAGTTTCTCAAGGATTTGATCAATGAATGGTAGAGGAAAGTGGTCCTTCTTTGTAACATGTTGAGTTTGCAGTAATCGATGCAAACCCGCCACGAATTCACAATTCATGTGGGAATGGTTTCTCCAGATTCAGTTTTGATTATGGTGAGTCCTTCCTTTTTGGGTACCACTTAAATTGGACTCACCCAAGGGCTATCAGATATAGGATAGATAATGTCAGCATCTAGCCACCTGATTATTTCCTTCTTTACGACCTCTTTAAGATTTAGATTTAATCGTCTTTGTGCTTCACGAGAAGGTCGTGCCCCATCTTCAATATAGATGCGATGAGTACAGTAATTGGGGCTAATCCCAGTGAGATCGTGTAGAGTCCACCCAATTGCCTTCTTATGATCTCGTAAAACCACGATCAATTTTGATTCTTGAGATTCAGAAAGATGTGAATTAATGATTATAGGATATTTTTTATCGGCTTCCAGATATACATGTTTTAGTGTATCAGGCAATGGTTTGAGTTCAATTTTAGGAGTAGGATCAACAACAGAGTCTGGGACGGGATTTCGTCTTGAGGGTAAATAATACCAAAAGAAGGGTCTTCTAGTTCTAAGGAACTAGGCTCATCCTTAAGAATAGAAACAGATTTAATCTCCTCAATCCATTTACAATCTAATCCTTGAGAAGCTCTAAATATATCAAGTTTAATTGTCTTCTCCCCAAACTTCAATTCGATCTTTCTAGATTCATAATCTATGTTGGCCTTTGCAGTGGCCAAAAAAGGTCTCCCTAAAACAATTGGGGTATTGTTGGTGCTAGAGCACCGCGATCATTTATTTTGATGATAACAAAACACATGTCATTTAACATTTGCACTTGAAATCTTAGATTTCAGGTCAATTGCAAATGGAGACGTGGTTAGACGAAGTTCGAGCTCGCATCCAGGATGGATTGGAGGAGCTCGATGGAGAGCAAAGGAGCTTCGCGAGGAGCGATAGCTTGAAGACGGAAGGAGATGAGGAATAGGATAGATTTTCTTTCCTTGTACTACTATATATTTTTGTTTCTTTTGTTACTCTTTATTTTGTTTCTTAGATTCATGTTAAAGAGCCTCAAAGTACCCTATCAATAGTCCTAGGAACACTTGCACAACCGTAGGATACTTAGGTTTTCTGTAGAAGACTTAGAAAACCAAAATAGAGTTCAAACAGCCTTACCAGACATCTAATCTGAAAATCAGACGTCTGATAATGACTCTTAAGACGTCTGACTGTTGAGTCAGGCGTCCGATAATATTTAGGCTGGACTTAGTTAGTTCTGTCTGATGAAAGCAGACGTCCAGACCTTAGTCCATACATCTTAGAAGACGTCTGATGCCTTTGCCAGACGTTCAATTAGTAGACCATTGGCTGCCTTAGTAAACACTGAAGGAAATGACCGTTAGCCTCGTATCAGACATCCGTAGAGGACATCAGACGTCTGATACATGACCGTTTTACCTCGGCTAACCCAAAATCTCTTCTCAGAGATTTTATAGCCATTGCACTCCCTTGGAAATCCATTTCCACAAAAATGTAGGTTTCCAGACGTCCTATATGTCGTCTGATGACAATTCACTAGAACCCTATTTAGATCTAACTCAAGTCAAGAAGGAAACCTGCCTAAAATTAGACGTCTAACTTTGTTCCCAGACGTCTTAAACTGGTTTTCCAGACGTCCGATGCCAGGATCAGACATCTGATAACCCTGTCAGAGTAATGATTAATCCTGATTTTGGCCTGATTCTCTTGGAGGTTGTACCCAACGTCTATAGAAGCCTTCCAAGGCCTTCCAAAGCCTTCCTATGGCCTCTATAAATAGAGGAGAACCTTTGCCACTCAAATATACACCAAGACACACTAAGAAAACCACTTTCCACATCTTTTGTGTCCAAGAGAAGTAGTTGAAGCTCTAGCTCTCCAAGCTTAGTTCTACATTTAGAGAGCATCTATCAATTGCGCACCCGCTCTCCCGCCATAGTTCACGAGAGCACCGTTGCACCATTGCATGGTTCACGCACCTGCGTCACCGATTCGACACACTTCTTGCAAAGGGAAGCATCCTAACTCCTATAGAAGCTTAGTTTCAGAATATCTTTGTAGCTCTATTGGATTACTCTTTGTCTTTTACTTTGTTATTTGGTTGGGTATTCGCGTTGCGAATTCCCGTCTCCATCGAGGGACAAAATCCTTCTCGTGAAGAGAAGGGGTTGAGGAACGCTACCCTCGCACTTGTAACGTGGTTGTAATTGAGGTTGAATCACCCTCATTTAAGTGATTCATTTAGTGGATTTAATCAACTTGGTTGATCAGAAAATCCTAACTCGACGATTGTGGTGGTTTTCAGCCGATTTGGGTTTCCACCTAAAAATAATTGTGTACATTGTGTGATTGTTTATTTTGTGAGGTTGTATATTTTTTATTCCGCACTTTATTGCATCACCCCCTCCTACCAAGGAAACTACAATTGGTATTAGAGCAGGTCTTGCAGTTCGGCGTTACACATCGGCAAGAGATTAGATGGAGGGAAGCACATCCGCGATCAGAATATCCGAGGGATAGTCCACCGTTCGACCACCCTACTTCGACGGAAACAACTACAGCTACTGGAAAGTGAGGGTGAGGATGTGGCTTCAAGCCACTGACTTCGCTTTATGGGGACGTTACGAAACCCCATACGAGATCCCAAAGCGACCCGATGCAAGATACTCGCAGCAGCAGACCCGGGAACTCTCACTCAACGCGAAAGCTATGAACGCATTGTACTACGCTTTGAGCCTGGAGGAGTTTAACAGAATCTCGCAATGTGCCACCGCATACGAGATCTGGCACACACTTGAGGTAACTCACGAAGGTACCTCTAAGGTAAAGTCTTCTAAAATTAATTTACTTTCACAAGAATTTAAATCATTTTATATGAAGTCTAACGAATCTTTAAGTGAGATGAACACTAGGTTCACTCTCATAGTAAATAATTTAAAAGCTTTAGGAAAAACCTTCATTAAGGGGGAGCTTCAAGGGAAGCTTCTTCATTCCCTCGGACCAGAGTGGGAACAAAAGGTTATCGCCATCAAGAAGAAGGGATCTCGAGATTCGAATTCTGCAATTGATCCATAGAATCAAACGCAGAAAATGCAGAGAATTCATATGGGAAAATTGGTTGCTTCAATGCAACCGGTCTAGGTAAACCTATCAAAGGAGATACGAGAGGCGATTTTAGGGATCGCCTCCCGTGCATAAAATAGAAAAATGTGCAAAGGCACACTCACACCACTGTGAAAACAGCATTAAGCAAAACCCAAAAAGAGCGCAAAAGTGGGTTTTTCTTCTTTTCAAAGGAAAAGAAGATCCTAGGAATACGTAAAAAATAAAATGACGCAAACAGGTATAATATCAATCCAAAATACGTGTCCTAGATGTGTCTACGTAGGTGTATATCCTTCAAGCTTGAAGGTCTAAGGTCTAGGATCAAGACCGCTCACTACTGGCTCTCCAGGGCTCTTAGCAATAAGACAGACTTGTTAATCTTCGACCAAAGCCCTAAGAGGTGCAAAGAGGAGAGGTAGAAGTAATAGACTCGTGTGACTCTAGTGATCACGCTGTGTGCGCGATAGCATGCAACAAACATGTACGATAAAAATCGCATGCAATCTGCAAACAGATTAAGGTCACGAGTTTTAATAAGTCCTCTTTTTAGTTAATCTTTTACAAGAATGATGGAAAGAAGTAAATGTGATCTCTTTTTTAGATCTTTTCGACAAAAATATGGTCTTGCTTATTAAATCCAAAGACAGGGATTTACACGGGTTTTTATGAATTTTCCCGTTGATGCAAGATAGAAAAATCCCAAGTCAGATTCATACTAGCAGGTATATGTACTCCTAGGAGTGTATGCCTAGTATATCCTGCTACTAGTCAGAAAATATGACTATTTTTGGTATTTTTTTATATTTCTACACTAAATGCAACAAATCAATCTACACTAAAGACTAAGGAAAGAAATACTCACAACGGGTATGTATAAGGTCATCGGGAAATACAGAAACAGAAAACCTGCCTTCTACCTGGGAATACCTATAGAGATATCCCTAAATGAAGACAAAAACAACAGAAACAAAAACTAGTTAGAAAAGAATTATTTACAAACTAATAATAATTAAATGATAATGGCGAATATATTTTACAGTTACCTCCCCGACAACGGCACAATTAAAATGATGTGTAATTTCTTAACATAGTTAATTAAGGTTAAAAGTCTTAATTAATTATGTAAGAAATGACTTAGGTTAACTTGAATTAATGTCAATTAGGTAGTATAGGGTCAAGTTAACCTAACATTTAAGTTTAAGTTTTTTTAACTGGTTGAGTTCAGGTCGTTCACTGGGAGGCATATTTGTAGATTTAATTCGCTAATCTCATTAATTAAATTAATAACTAATTAATTACTACAATAATTACAACATATAATTACAACATATGTTAAGCACATGAATATTGCACAAAGAGTATACAATTTAAGCATGAAATTATTCCATGTATAAGAGATGTACATGAATGATTTGCAATGAAATCTAAGAATGTTATTACAATTTTCTACAAAATTACAAGGCGTAAAAATGCTTACATGAAGAACAAAATGCCTTTGAACAATTAAAAGAAAAAATAAACTCTCAGCCTTCTTCACCATCAAATGTCTATTCACAAAAGCTAGATGACTTAAAAAGTAGCAATTAAACCTTTATTCTTCCTTTTCACAATTTAACCCTTCTCTCTATTCTCTTAAGCTCTCTCTTTAGCTCTAGTATCTTCTCTTCAGCATTCTTAACCCCTTAGGTTCATCTCTTTAACTTCGTTTCTTCTCCCTTCACCACACTACACACTCTGCCCCTTTGTCTCTTCTCTTGTTTTTACACCTTAACACTTAATCAATTTTAATACTTCAGCTCTTTTCTCTTCATTGTCTTTATATCCCTTTAACCCTTTTTATCTTTCACTGTTATTCACTTAGGTTCTCTTCTCTCTTCCTCTGTTCTTCTTCACTTACCCTTTTTCCTTTTAACTCTTTTCTTCTTACTATGCATGAACCCATACTTAACCCATTTAACAAAAATTTGTTAGTGGGTGGCCCAAGCTTTTCGGGGATACATAGCATCCCATGGGGTGGGACCAGACCCTACTAAGTCTGAGCCTAGTTCAAATTAGGTTTATTTTTATCAATTTTCCTCAATGCACAGTCTCAGGCCCATTAGGCCCACACAAGCTCGCTCGCCCACCAGGGCACACACACAGGCACACACCTGCTCACGCACACATGCACGTGCACGCACACACTCAGATATGCTCAAGAGGTAAGGTATGGTTTTGTGTGCCCAACGCTGTTGACTGAAGCACTGGGTGCACGAAAATGTATTATACCAAGGCACTCATCTACATTCCACCAATGTGGGACTTAATTCCAGCACCCGTCTTCACACAAAGCTGCGTCTGATCGAATCTTCAAGACTCAATTCCAAACAACTCACTAATCCAAACCGAGAGTATAAGAGCTCGATTGAAAGCTCTAAGGCTCCTCTACAGGATTTTAGCCCCAATTTGGACTTTGGATCAAGTTTGATCCAAGGATTTGATGGGATAACATGGCTCTATCGCCATGCCCAGAACGTGCTACAGTGGTGTAAACTCAGGTCTATTGACCTACAGTACAATGGTATCCCTCAAGGGTCTAGGTTGATTCAGTGATTCATTCCGCACTGAAATGAGGAGGAATGAGGATAGATAGGGCTACAGGAGACTCCAGAAGAGAGAAGCTTCAAACTTGAAGCTCAGAACCCAGAACTTAAGGTTAATTCATATCAACAGGGAGATCTAATCATCATAAATCGATCCAAACCAATCTAGTGACTCAATAGATACTAATCTGAACAAACTTTAGTTCCAAATCTCAACAGAATCCCAAAGAACAGTAATGGGTTCTAAAACTAACCCAATATGCACAGATCATTCAAACTTCCTATTTCCTCAATAATTCTTATTCAAATTAATCCAAAACACTTCAAAATAGCCCCAGAAATTTATTTCTACCCACAAATTAGAGATTTAAAGATTTAATCCTCAAATTCAAACCAAGTTTGACCTATAAGACTTGAAAGTTGACTTTAAGATCTAAAGCTCCTCTAACCAAATTAACGACCCTAATGAGTTTGTTTCAATCTTAGGAAGTTGTACCAACTCCAAATTAGGGTTTTGATAGGTTTTAAGGTGTTATACTCATTGCCTGGCGTCAGAAGTAGGGTTGTTCAGCGTGTTGTTATAGAGATTATCAGACCTATCTAAAACTTAGAGTAGATTTCTTGGACTCCGCACAAGCTTATGGATCTATTATTAGGGTCAGAAGTGTTCTATAGAGATTTCCTCAGTTCTACCAGAGCTGAGGAGGATGAAATCCAACAGATAACATTTCTTGTTAAAACACAAATTTAATCATTGATTTATGAACTTGAGGTCAAAGAGAAGTATTCTGGAGCTTCTCAAGGAGTTCTACAGGCTGAGGTGTAAGTTTGGGTCTCCGAAGCTCCGGTGAACGCCTTGTGATGTCGCTGGACATGATTACTTGATGAAACACGTTAAAAATGATCTTAAAAGTTTCCTGAGGTCACAAGGAACCTTAGGAATTTCTCAATTAATCCAATTAGTGCTTAAACTTAAGATTTATCAAGACTTCATTAAAAACAGATATCAAGTTTGCCCAAACTCAAGATCACTCCTCTTACTCAATTGAGTGAAAGATAAGAGTCAAATGAGTCTTGCGATGGTTTGTGAATGCATTATTAGATGATAAAACTCTTCCTGAGCCGCTGATAGGTCCACTTGAGTGGACAAATTTAGTGCTTAAGTACAGTATTATTTGGACGAGAATTTAATTTAAAGCATGTTTGATAATGACAAAATGTGTAAGCCTTGAATGTATCATTTCATGCATTAATTCTTGAATATTTATGTGAAAGAACTAATTATTCACTTTAAAGGCAAGGACTTCACATCAAATCTAAATTTGAGATGTCACATTGTGGGAATTTTATCTTGGCAAAATTTGGCAAGAGAATCATTCTTTTGCATCTCTTAATCCCTTCCTTATTTTCGCTAAAACCACTTGCCTCTTTTGATCACATAAAATATCATTGATCCCTTATCTTTCTCTCCCTTAAATGGCAACATAAAATTAAGAGTTTATTTTTTCTCTTTCCTTCTTCAACTCTCTCTTTGATTCTCTCTTTTTATCCTTATATAGCATGGGACGGCAGGAGGGGAGGAGGATGGATATCCCCCACCACGGGGAAGAAGCTACCCATCTCCACCTCCTATCTCAACTTGCATCGTGTGCCCAACTCCACCACCGCGAGTCTCCATCGTCGACGACTACAACCTCCCATCACCACATCTCGCCTACGCCAAATCATCACCGCAATCGGTGGTGACAGCACCGACATCCGCAACTGCGATGCCTCTCCCTCGACATCACCACTGCAACTTTCGGAAAGCCACCACGCTGCCACGACCGTGAGCACCATCACCAGTAGTAGGCTTTCCCACGTGCCAACGACCTTTTTCTCCTTCCTTTTCTTCTCCACCGACAAAGGAGAGGAGGAACCCACCACCGCGTAGACCTCCGTGCACAGTAGCGTCAACCTCTGCCCTTGATCGCTTGCACTACTGGGTATTATCTTCCTTGACCACTCTCCTCCACTCGCACCCATGCTCGACCAGCTATAGTAGCGCACTCCTCGCACATGTAGTAGCTCCTCAAGCAGCAGCGCCCTCGTGCACACCAGCCACGCACAGAGCCGGCCCCCTTGCGCACCAAACTTGCACACCCACCGCGCTTGCAGGCACCTGCCTCACGCACGCCACCACCAGCAGTACACCTCCCTCGCACATAGCAACGCCCTCGTGCGCACGTCTAGCAGCAGCGGGCCCTCCCCCTTACTTGCAAGCAGCCCCATCTTCTTCTTCGTCTTCCTCTCCAACAAACCGAAGGGAACCCAACATCAACGTCGGTTCCCCTCACCCGTAGCCACGTCCCTCACCCATCATCCTTCACTCTGTCGACACCGTGGAACTTGCCGGCCCTCACGAGCATGGCCACGCCCTCAAATCCGCCAACGACAGACCACACAACCGTTGGCAAAGCTCCATGTCGCCAGCCAACCTTCCGACTGATCGGCTGCCACCGGCCATCGTTTTCCTCGACGCGACCTCCGACGCGAAGCTCCCGACAACGCCAACCTTCTCCGAGCTCTGCTCCACCATCCGCGGCCTCCTCTCCTTTCACGAGGAAAGGGGAGCAAGTCCCGTGTTTCTCTACAGTGAAGGGGTATTAATATTTACATTTGATGCCCTTGCCGAGAGTTGAATTTTAAGATTAATATTTATTATATGAAGTGAAGTTGCATGTGCATCCCTATCTTTCTCTCTATTTCACATGCATGCTTATCCAAGACTCTCTTTCTCTCATTTAATGCAACAATGTATTGACAAATTAATTTTTGCATCATTTTTACCTCGTACAACGTAGTCGAATACTGTATTAGAAACATTGGTGAATTTATTGGTTTTTGCCTCCCTGTGAATACGACCTAACTCTTCGTGGTTAGTGTTATTGAAATATTTTTGTTCTGGAATTTCCACCACAATCTACACATCGCGACAGAATATTTTTCTGACGACACATTATTTCTGCCAAGCGAAAAATGCTTAATCAAATGGAGTCATTGCCGGGGAGGCAATAGATACAACAGATTCACCTGATTTTTATTTCTGATTATTCTGAGTTGCCCATTTATCTGATCATTCTTTATCTTTCCGTGCGAAGAATCTGACGAGGAGACCTTGAGCGACATTCACATGTGGAGAAGACGTAGGAGACCTGGATCCCGCTCTCACAGGGGATTCTCCTTTGTCGCAATTTTATTTCTATCTTCTTGCCCTTTTAGAAATTGGGGCTTATTTTCGGGGGTCTATCCCCACATTCTTTAGAGGCTAGGGGCTATATTTTTTCTGCGTGTGAGAATTATATTTCTGCTTGTTTGCACCTAAAACAAACAAAAGAAATTATCGAGCTGCCTGTTTAGGAGTTGCATGCCCTTAGGTGCACGCATTTAGGGGTAATTGAGCAGCATTCTAGACCTCTTCTCTGCATTGCGTACACATTTGCACAAAGATTGCTGGAGACAGGTATACCTTTCTATCTTTTCATCCAGCTCCTATTCACGCATTTGCATTTAGATTAAAATTCAAGATTACCAAACTGATTGAATTGATCTAATTCAGTGGTCATCTAATTGACATTGGGACAATAATCAGATTCGACCTTAAAACCAAATCACACTTGATCTTACTCAAAAGGACTTGTCTGTGTTTTCAAAATCAAAAATGATTTGCGGTGTAATGCACACTTCTGACACTGAGCATGCACATTAGGCACCTCACTAAGGCTCGATCCCTTAAGGCCATAGGCACCGATCTCTTTATCAGTGTAGACCCTCCTATCTTGCTTTGTGGTGGTGGTACTATCTTTTGACCGAGTGTTTTGATACTTCAAGAAGGGGGGCACCCCTTAAAGGAACAAAAGGGTAGTTAAGAGGCACCGCTTACGCATCTCCTTAAAGGAAGGGTTTGCCCTACTTGCATCCCTTTGTTCATCCTTGGAGTAACTTCTCACTTGATCACCTGAGAGTATTATTTAAGCAAGGTGTAAGTTCTATGGCACACGAAGGTCGACTTAGGGCCCATAATTGATTGTGAAAATTCTGTGTCCACCAAGAACGAACGTAAACGACCTCTGTTCTTCTCCAAAGAGCTTATCAGGGATCTCAAGTCACATCTCCCTCTTATACCACTAAAGTAGGAATGGACGGGTGCAAACTTGACTCCATTTGACAAACTTTAAGAAGTCGATTGGAGGTTGGCTTAAATTTTCTCTAAGAAAGAAAAGAGAAGTCCCATTACCTTGTGTTTGATTGGGGTGTGTTTTTTCAAGTCGTGTTTTCAAATGGATTACAATAACTACTTTACTTCTTTTCACCCTAGAATACCCAATCCCAATACCTGCAGTTATCCATCTTCTGATGAGCATTGGGATCCTTTCTACTCCTACTATAGGAACATTGGTCTGATTAAACCCCAACCCAGTGGTGATGAACAGAACCTAGGAGAAGGGTATCCCAACCCTAGCTCTTCCATGACCATGCCCAACCCGCCCACCCTTCATGATTTGTCTTATCGAGGTTGGACCGATACTCCTAGGCAACTTGAACTTGAGATTGACTATCCTACTCAATCTGATGGTAGCCTCTCCTCTTTTATGAGAGAAATGCAAAAACAACAGAAAGAGATGATGGATTCTATGGGAGAGATTTTGAGGAATAGTTAAAGATTAACTGAAGAGATTAACCAGCTTGGTGATCCTCCTACAGTAAATTTTGATCCCTACCCTTATATCCCCAATTACCAAGATAATTTCAAGGAGAACAATGACAACAGGGATCCTATTTTGAGGAGTAGCTATCACTTAGACATCCCTCATGAGATATGCCCACCAGAAGGCAATCTTGGTGACTATCCATTAGATGAACTCGACCCGAATGATAGTATCTTCGTTACATTTGATGAAATGGGTCGCAGTCAGATAGTCAACCCAGTTCCCAGTCTGAATCTTGAGATGGAATCTGTACCCCATCCTAGGGATCCTGAGCATATACTTTACGCTTCTGAGGACCTTACACCTCAATTAGAGCCTCATGAGGATTGTGATTTAGAAGTTAACAAATTCCAAGAGTCTTGGATGCTAGAGGAAATCATACAAGAAGAAAGTGATAATAACCACACTCCTCTATCAATGAAACCAACACCTGTCATTGAATATGCTGAGGATTCACAAGTCCCCAACCCAAGTGACCATGAGAAACTTGAGACGGAATTGGAAGAATTAGATCAATATTGGTCTCAGGAACACGAAGAGTTGATTTTTGAGGAAGCACTTGATCCTGTTATGAAAGTTTGCCCTGAGGCTCAGAGTCAAGAGGGACAAAATGTAAAAGAGGATGATGATACTTTGAGGGGCCCGGATGCAGAGTATGGAGTGACTCTGGGAGCGATTATGTTTTGTTCAAGGACCTATCCCCTGAGGACTTGACTGAATTAGCAAAATTTGGATTCTTACGTACCTTTGACTATCAAGATCATCCTCTCAAACAGTTGAAAGAAATGGAAGCAATTACTACTCTTGAGGAAAGAATCTATACACCCCAGAAGCAGGATCTTAGCATTGAACAAGAATCTGGGGATGTCATTATTGAGGACACTCACAGTCATATTGCTTCCAAACCACTTCTACATGATAGTGAAATGAGCGACACCCTTAAGCGGTTCAATTTGGATGACGAACATTTGGGCCCATTCCAGGACACTCACACCAATGATATGCAATCAGTAACTAAGGATGCTTCTGATAACATTCAAGAATTGGAATGGATATCGAGGATGAATGCCGAATTGCTCACACCCTCTTTAACCCTCTTCCCTACCCTACACCTGAGAGACTTTAGCTCACATGGTACTAGCTTCCTAAAATATCTGCTCACTTTTGATTAACGAGGGAATATCCAGACCAATACACCCTGTGGTAGAGTGGTGAGTGTGGATTGATGCTCTTTCATGTCAACCCTTCAATCGTAGGGTATGCTTCTTCACACCCTCTGTTACCCACACAAATCTGCTTGAGGAGCCTTTGCCTCCTCAGCGCACACTCCCGGAGGTCACTACTCATGTGTATTACGTAAAACCTCCCACAATAACTCAGGAGTACCCTCTTTTCACTTGCTTCTGGTGAGTATTTGGCCTCACTATCCATCACTAGCTTGCCAACATCTTGGGTTACTTACTTGCCAGGCTAGGTTGGTTATGTATCATCTGTGGGTCTCCTTCTGTCTCCCCTCCAGAACCTGATTTATGAACTATCCCAACTCCACCTCAAGTAATATCTTTCCTTGTGTTTGCTTTTCAATGAGGGCATTGTCAGATTTAGGCATAGGGGGGTATAACCTGAGGTTGTTCATAGCATTTATACATATTCTGCATGCAATTAAGCATCCATCTTGCAAAAAATAAAAATAAAATAAAAAAAGAAAAGAAAAAAAAAAGAGAGAAAGAAAGCGATGAAATCTTTTGAGCTGAATTTCAAATATATTGAGGAGAGACAGAGAGAAAATGTGTAAAAAAATTGTGCTGGTCCTAACAGTTGATTATGGAAGAGTTACCTAAGTTCTAGGCCAAAATGAATGGATAAATAAAGTCCTAAAGTGCTAAAGAAAAGGAGATAAGTGAGGGATACTGACTTTAGGCCTTCTGGTTCTGTTTTAGGCCTTAAACACTCACTTATTTGTTAAGATCTAGACTATTCCTCAAGAGGTTGAGGGAGTTGCGAGGTCGATGTATTAAGTCTAAGGCTTAGGGAGTATTTACCCCGTTGCTTACCCTTTGGTTTGCGGGACTTGGTAACCTAGGCACCCAAAAATCACACACTGGTCTGGTTCAGTGCGCATAAAGAAGAATAATGCCAAAAAGTGTCTGTTCTGAAATTTTTTTCCCGAAAAGTTGACTTAGGAGTAGCTTGAAGACACAAGTTGATTGGATGAGTTCCCAGTGCGGAGAGAAGGAATATAAAATAAACCCCTCGAAGATACATTATAACATATTGTCTCCTCGATGCTTGTCTCCTAGGATATCTAAATATCCTATCGGGGGCACGGAAGCATCTCATGCTGGTTCAGATGCCATGGGCAGCATTATCCCGAAATGTCGATTGCCAGGGTCTGAATTTAGCTGCAGAATGCCATGTGCGACACTATCCTGAAGTGTCGAAAGCCAGGTTCTGGGGGTTGCGATGGGTGATGCTATCCCGAAGCATCGATTGCCAGGGACCCTGCGAGGATTGATGGTGGGGACAAGGAATCTGATACAGATCGTGTTTAGGGCCAATCCAATGTTGAGTCTAGGGGAATTTAAAAAGAAAGAGGAAAATTTTCGAAATAATATTTCTCCCTCTCTCTCTTACTAAAAATGCACTGGCAAACTGAACCTAACCTTTCTACACATATGCACGGGTGCTTTAACCGCTAGGGTCAACGAACCTCTAGGTAGTTTTTACAGGCCTTAGAAACCTTCGCTGCGGACCCAAGGCTGAGGCTGGTCAGGTCTGTATCTTGGCTGGTACTTGAGTACCTTTAGGCCTATAGTTGGTATTTCAATTTAATTTCTATAGTGTAGCACGATAAGGCATCCTAACGGTAAAATCTGGCCTGGAGACTTGGTCTATTTCATATGATTTTGCTCGGGACTAGCAAAACTTAGGCATGGGGGTATTTGATAGGTCCACATGAGTGTGCTAATTTAGTCTTAAGTACAGTATTATTTGAATGAGAATTTAATTTAAAGCATGTTTGATAATGACAAAATGTGTAAGCCTTGAATGTATCATTTCATGCATTAATTCTTGAATATTTATGTGAAAGAACTAATTATTCACTTTAAAGGCAAAGACTTCACATCAAATCTAAATTTGAGATGTCACATTGTGGGAATTTTATCTTGGCAAAATTTGGCAAGAGAATCATTCTTTTGCATCTCTTAATCCCTTCCTTATTTTCCCTAAAACCACTTGCCTCTTTTGATCACATAAAAATATCATTGATTCCTTATCTCTCTCTCCCTTAAATGGCAACATAAAATTAAGATTTTATTTTTTCTCTTTCCTTCTTCGACTCTCTCTTTGATTCTCTCTTTCTATCCTTATATAGCAGGGGACGGCAGGAGGGGAGGAGGATGGATATCCCCCACCACTGGGAGGAAGCCGCCCATCTCCATGTCCTCTCACAACCTGCATCGTGTGCCCAACTCCGCCACCGCGTGCCTCCACTGTCGACAACTGCAACCTCCCACCACCGCGTCTCGCCTACGCCAAATCATCACCGCGGTCGGTGGTGACAGCACTGACATCCGCAAATGCGATGCCTCTGACTTTACATCACCACCGTGCTCCATTCGCTGACATCACCACTGCAACATCCGCAAAGCCACTACGCTATCACGACCATGAGCACCATCACCACCAGCAAGTTTTCCCATGCGCCAATGGCCTTTTTCTCCTTCCTCTTCTTCTCCACCGACAAAGGAGAGGAGGAACCCACCACCCCATAGACCACCGTGCACAGCTACGTCAACCTCTGCCCTTGATCACTTGCACTACCGAGTATCATCTTCCTCGACCACTCTCCTCTACTCGCACCCATGCTCGACCAGCTGTAGCAGCGCACTCCTCGTGCACGCAGCAACTCCTCGTGCAGCAGCACCCTCGTGCGCACTAGCCACGCACAGATTCGACCCCCTTGCGTGCCAACCTTGCGCGCCCACTGCGCTTGCGGGCACCTGCCTCACGTGCGCCACCACCAGCAGTACACCTCCCTCACACACAACAGCGCCCTCATGTGCATGACTAGCAGCAGCGGGCCCTCCCCCTTATGCGCAGGCGACCTCGCCTTCTTCTTCTTCTTCATCTTCCTCTCCAACAGACCAAAGGGAACCCAACATCAATGCCAGTTCCCCTCACGTGCAGCCACCTCCTTCAACCATCATCCTTCGCTCCGTCGACGCCGTGGAACTCGCCAGTCCTCACGAGCATGACCACGCCCTCAGATTCGCCAATGACAGACCACACGACCATCAGCAAGGCTCCACGTCGTCGGCCAACCTTCCCACCGGCCATTGTTTTCCTCAGTGCGACCTCCGACGTGAAGCTCTCGATAATGCCAACCTTCTCCAAGCTCTGCTCCTCCATCCGCGACCTCTTCTCCTTGCACGAGGAAAGGGGAGCAAGTCCCGTGTTTCTCTATAGTGAAGGGATATTAATATTTACATTTGATGCCCTTGCCGAGAGTTGAATTTTAAGATTAATATTTGTTATATGAAGTGAAGTTGCATGTGCACCCCTATCTTTCTCTCTATTTCACATGCATGCTTATCCAAGACTCTCTTTCTCTCATTTGATGCAACAACGTATTGACAAATTAATTTTTGCATCATTTTTGCCTCGTACAATGTAGTCAAATACTGTATTAGAAACATTGGTGAATTTATTGGTTTATTCCTCCCTGTGGATACGACCTAACCCTTCGTGGTTAGTTTTATTGAAATATTTTTGTTTGGGATTTTCCACCATGATCTACACATTGCGACGACATATTTTTCTGACGACACATTATTTTTGCCAAGTGAAAAATGCCCGATCAGCCGCCATTGACAGCGATCTTAAGAGGTTGAGTTGAAATTAGGTGTTTACTATTTATGTGTTAATTAGGCTAATTAAGAGGTGGATCGGGCCTTGAAATGGTGTAGAAGCGGTGAAGGGCCCCTAGTGAGTGTGTTCTATGCCAGAGTGCCTTTGCCATGGACAGCGGAGATCTCCGGTGAAGGTGTAGTGTTTTAGTCGTCTAAGCTGATATAAGTGTGAAATTAATGGAGTAGAAGTGATCGTGAAGAGATGTGAAGTGTGATCAAAGATCTAAAAAGACAAGACAATGCTCCAGACAAGCTCAAGGAGCTTGTCGGAGCTGAAGGAGATGACGGAAAACAAAACATTATACTACGCTAAATTAACTAACTAAACTAAACTAAGCTACTCTACACTAAGCTACAGACCTAATTCTACTGTTACCTGGACGAAGGAGGTAGAGATCTCCATTGAAGTGTTGTGATGGAGGAAGAAATCAGAAGGTTAGAGGTAGAGCTCTAGCGGAGAGGAAACGAAGAGGAAGAGGGACGAAGAGGTAGCGTAGCCTCGTCGGTAGGTGTGGCAAAGGAAGGCGGAGGTCAGGAGGTGGTCAGGGCTTCGGAGAAGTCTAGAGGAAGGTGATTGGGAGTCATCGAAGGTTGAAGAAGAATATCCTATTGAGCAATCTATTGGGGGAAGGTGGGAAGGGATCGCTTCCTGAGATTGGAGGTCAAGGGGTGTATTTATAGGTGGCGGAGAAGGGTAAGGGGCTTGCATTTGGATGCAATAGCATCCAGGTGCAAGGGTTTAAGGTGTTTCATCTCCAATGACGGTGAAGTAACCGTGTTGGAGTTTGTTAGGCTAGGGAAAATTAGCACCGTTGGATGGATTCGTGGTGGTGAGCAAAAGGCTAGCAGCAAGGGCGAAGGAGTTCAGATGTGAGATGGAAGGTGATCGGGTGATGTGAACACCGATCATCCTCAGCCGTTCAGACCTGAGGAAGAAAAAGAAGAAGAAGATAAAGGTGTGAACACATGGATCTATATGCAAATAAAACTAAGGACCTATTTGTAAGAAAAGGACTCAATTGACATAAAAACTAAGGACCTAAACGTAAATAGTTGATTTTTAAGCTTAATTTAATTTATTTCTTTTTCAACATTTTATATATGATTATAAATTAGGTAAATATTATATTTATGCCTTGAATTTACATTTTTTCCCCTTGTAGCTATATTTAATTAAGTGATTAATTTAATTAAGTTAATTAAGTACTTAGGTCATAAAATTAACTAAGTTAGTTTAAATATTAAATAGGTAGCTAAATGTTTAATATTTGAGTCTAAATTATTGATAATATTAATTGATATTTAACTTAGTATTTTTTAACTTATTTTAGAGGTCCTTCTTATTTAATCCCTTATAATATAATTAACCCTGTATTTAGTATATCCTTAGCTAATTAACTAGGGAAACTAGTTAATTAGGAGAAATTCAGAGCCATGATGAGTCTTTCATTAGTGCTCTGTCGAGTATTCCCGTTATATCTCTCTGGCATGTCTCACAATCAGTTCAATGAGCTCTCAGCAAGACAGATTACCTACTTCTAAGAGCTAGCAAATAAATTCTTCCAATACTTTGTAGGACAACAGTAGGTTGGAGATAACCCAAAAAGGCTATCGGAGATCCGAAAATGTAAAAATGAGTTTTTCTTGTCATATATGGATCGGTTTAAGGCTAGATACTTCAAATGCAAAAGGCCCCACGATACCATCACTATTCAGTACTTCAAGTCAAGCCTCCTGACTTAGAGGTTCTGGTACGATATTGGCGATTTTCCACCTAGAGATATGGAGAAATTATGGGACCAGGCTATGAGGTTTACAAAGCAGGATGACTAGTTCCCATAGCCAGCTAGCGGATGGATGCAGAGACGACTTCAATCCCACAGAGGAAAAGAAAGTCTCGAGAGAGCCAGCTCCTATATCCATTCGCGGAGGTAGTTGCTTCAACAAATGAAAGGCAAACTTCAAAGATTAAAGAAGTGAAAAGCCTAGAAAGGGTCGAAACGGTGGACCCTGCCAGCCCAAGCGGAAGTTCTTTGAAGAATACACTCCCTTAGCCATGAATCGGACGGATGTGTTGGCAAAGGTATGGTCCACCGACAAGGACCTTCTACCTCCTCCAAAGACTCTCAAGAAGAAGGCTGACACCAAGCCTTACTACAAGTATCATCGGACCTAAGGACATGCTACGGAAGAGTGCCGGGATCCACGTGACCAGATTGAGTCCTAGATCTAGCACAAAAACTTGGCTCATTTCGTCAAGCAGAATGAAGGCCAAGATAAAGGTAAGAGACCTATGGAGGGTATGGAAGAGTACCACAAGGAGAAGCTTCAACTGCTTCGGGGGGTTAATATGGTCCTCGTGGCAAACCAAGAGATGAAGGAGTTTGAAGCTCGTCAAATTGAGGAAGTGGTGTCTCCATGGCTCCCCCCTGCAAAATATCACCATCAGGTCTCGGCAGTGAAGGCAGCACTACCCCAGAATACTCACCTCCCACTGCCTAAAATAGCAGGTGCGAAGGTTGAGATCATTTTCGGGGTCAACATCACTAAAAGCCAGCAAACTACTCCCCCCGAGAAAATTCCTCACAGTACGTTCCCCACCCTTCAATGGGGAGAGAGAGGATCTGTCATGCAAGCGGCCTCAAAACTGTTCTCTACACTACCAAACTTGGTAAAGCACACAAACCCACTCCTAGTGACTCTTCTGTTAGCAACGTAACTCCATCCTAAGCTCCCGATGGATGAAGGTAGTGCAGTGGACGTTTTATTCTGGAAAACACTGCTAAGGCTAAGGTTCAAAGAAGAACACCTATCCCCATCAACTCACCTGGTTGTGGGGTTTAGGAATCACAAGGTGATGCCGAAAGGAGAGATAAGCTTACCCCTATCTATCTATGATGGGGACAAGCACCTAAATAGAACAGGCACAACAATCATGGTTGGATCGATGACAATGTTAACGGCATTATCGATCGCCCAACAACCCATGCCTTCTGGGTGATCCCTTCTTATTTTCAATTCATGCACTTCCAAACTCTACGAGGAGTAGGGATAGTGCATGGGGATCAATCGGCTAAGTGCGAACTCCTTTGGATCGAGTTGGAGTGATCCATCGAATCGAGGCTGCCAAAGCCACAGAAATGGGGCAAAAAAAGAAGCTAGGTCCATGTGATTTAGTAGGAAGTGAACCTGATTGATCCTCCCACAACGTCAGAGCTTCAGCCAAGTTCTTCAGCCATGGCTATTCAGTTATATCCTAACGACGTTACTAAGCCCATCAAAGTCGAGGCGGACCTTGATCCCTCCAAAGTCCAAGAGCTACTACTTTTATTTAGGGCCAATGCAGATGTATTCGCTTGGTCCGCCAATGACTTGCTAGGCGTAGACCCATCCTTAATACAGCATCGCCTCAATATCCAGATGGATGCTCGGGTAGTGAAACAAGCTTGCAGGCACCGGTTAGCTGAATAGTGGCAAGCAGCTAAAGCAGAAGTTAAAAAGCTCCTTGAGGCTAGATCCATTAAGAAGTCCCTGTACCCGACATGGCTATACAATGTAGTCATGGTGAAGAAGGAAAATGGAAAGTGGTGGATGTGAGTCGACTTCACCAACTTTAATGATGCCTACCCTAAGGATGAATTCCCCTTGCCTAGGATTGACGCACTGGTGGACTCATGCAATGGTCAATCCCATATGTCCTTCCTGGACGCTTATAGTGAATACCACCAGATAAGGCTTGCTCCAGTAGATAGACCTCATATCTCTTTTATAACCGACAAGGGTCTATTTTAGTATAGAGCCATGCCTTTTGGCTTAAAGAGTGCTGGAGCAACTTACCAACGCCTTGTAAACATGATTTTTTCCCATTTAATAGGAAAATCATTTGAGGTGCATATTGATGATGTGTTGGTGAAGGGATCAAATTTCCCGCAACATTGGAGTACTTAGTGGAGGTGTTCCATGTCTTAAAAGACACCCGCCTACGTTTGAACCCCAACAAATATGTCTTTGGCATTTCTGCGAGAAAGTTTCTACGATTTAACCGAGGAATAGAAGCCAACCCCGACAAAATTTAAGCGATCATGGCTCTAGAACCACCAAACACTCTGAGAGGGATACAGTCGCTAGTCAACAAGATTGCCTCTTTAGGTCGATTCTTGTCTCGGTCTTCCGATAAATGTCTTCCCTTCTTTGAATTTATAAAAAAAAGGAAAAGGCTATACCGTCGCCCATTGGACTCTTCATTGCCAGAAGGCTCTAGAGGAGGTAAAAGAACCTCTTAAAAGTCCTCCCATTCTAACGGCCCCTAAGGCTGGGAATCTTTATTCCTTTACCTGGCGACGTCCATGTCCATTGTCAACACTGTTCTAGTAGGCGAACCAGGAGGGCAATGATTAGTATACTTCATTAGCAAGATATATCAAGGTGCAAAAGCTAAGTATACTGTGATCGAGAAACTTAGGCTAGCCTTGGTGACTACCCCCAAAAAGCTCCACTCATACTTCCAAACCCATTCAATAGTAGTCTTATTCGACTACCCTTTGTGCTAAATGCTGCATAAACCCACAGGATCGACATGGCAAATAAAATGGACCATGGCGCTAGTGGAATTCGACATTTAGTACCATCCAAAGAGATCAATCAAAGGTTAAGTTCCAGTGGATTTCATAGCGGAATTCACAAACCCAAATGCTTCCCTTTCTCTGCCTTGGAGGTTGTATGCAGATGGCTCTTCCATGGCAATCGGGTCTGTGGCAGGCATGGCCTTAACCTCCCTAGACAGCATTACTCATAAGTACACCGTCAAACTTATTTTTCTCGCCTCCAATAATGTGGTGGAGTACAAGGCAATGTTAGTTGGCATTCTGGGGGCCAAGTCAAGAGGTGTCTCATCGCTGGAGATTTGCACGAACTCCCAGTTGATTACCAACCAAGTTAATAGTGAGTACCAAGCTAGGAATCCAAATATGATACTATATGCTGAAAAGGTCAAGGAGGAGTTGTCGGATTTCAAGACTCTCGGTCAGTCAGGTACCCCAATCCGACCCCTTAGCAAACGCTATAGGCCGCCTGGTGATGGGAACACCATCATGAGCCCTAACTAGCCCAATTTGGTCTGATAATGTTCATAAAAGCTCCTACATAACCATCAGAGGGTCATATATGCATAATGTTCCATTTTAAGAAGATAAGAAACTAGGGTTATTTCTGCAATTTTAACTGCATTTCATAAGTACAGAATAACCACAGGGAATTATAGGGGTTAATTAAATGTCAAATGGTCATTAATGTCTAATAAGAGGGTCCATGCAGACAAAAACGAATTTTTGCGCATTTCAAGAATTAATGGACATCCAAAATAATAATTTCAAACCTGCTTAATTAACTGAGGTTTTGATCAGGATAAAATTCATATAAATCTTCTAAAAATCATATAAAAATATTCCATAAGGTTTGGTATCCTTGATTTGACCATCTGAACCCATTTTGACCTAAAATAGAGTCTCAAATGGACAATTGCCCTAATTTGGGTTTCTACGCAAATTTCCCTATCAAACTTGGTCAAAACTGAAATTTGACTTCACCATCAAATTTCTGGAATCCAAATTAGGTTTTTACCAAAATTTGGACCTAATCAGAGTCTATCTTGACCTAGTTTGCATTTTGGTCCTCTCAGACTTGTTTTCTCTTATAGCCCCTCAAGTTTTGAAAACTTTGCGGAATACCCCCTAGGTTTATCTTCGTTCTTTGCATTTTGGTCCCTACCACCATGGAAGGTGTAAACCCAAAGAGGCCGAACTTTAATCAAGGATTTCTCCCTGATTTCTTAGTCAATCTCTTCTAAATTTGGAAGGAAAACTCCTGAGAAGATCTCTTCATTTTAGACTGCATCTCGACCTCTAATTCTTGTCCAAAAGTTCATGCGAACTATTTGAATCCCACAAAACCTACTCCTTGATTTGCAGAGCTTTCAAGCTTGTCTCCAAGCTTGAAAGATCGCATAATGGCCTATATAAGACCCTTCTCTCCTGCCTTACCTCCTTAGCAAATTTTGGCCTCAGAAATCCTCTCCTTCTCCTTCTTTGATCATCTTCAAAACTTGCTCTGGCGACCTCCTCCGTTCACCCTCTTCTGGCCATCCAACCATCAAATTGGACAGCCCAACTTCTTCCTCTCTTCCTTGCGCACCTCACCGGTCAAAGAGAGGACGTCTTTCTACCTCGTTCGTCGTCGCTGCCTCGCCGTCCATTCCTCCTACTCCAGACAGACATGACCAGAGCTCTCCGACATTCTTCCTCTTCTCTAAGACCCTCTATCTATTCCCCTACTCCTTTACATCATTCTCCTTCACTCACACTCCAAATCAACCACTGACACACACTCATGCCCTCCATCTTCCTCCGCTCCGGCGAAGCTTTCCCGCTGCTCCACCGCACGAAACTCGTTGTCACCACCTCCATTAGCTCCACCGTGACTCCACCATCTAAAGCCCTAACCTAATTTGGGCTTTTGACTACTCACTCGCCCCACCGAACACCTCCACCTTTGCACTCACTTTCCGACATCGCCACGCTCACACACGCGCTTTCGCACCACGCCACACCCACCGTTGCACTTGCACATCAGCACAAAGTCCTGAGCATTTCTGACGTGATCGCAAGGTCATTTTCATCTTTGCAGGTGTTCGTGGTTCACCACCATTAACGACCTTCTTCCACGACTTCAGGAGCCAAGCTACAGCACACATTCCTCCTCGCCTGCACCTCCAGGTTGCACAGAATTCTCCCAGGAACGCGCCCAGGTCTTCAATTGGAGGAGTCCCCCTTCCCTTTGACTGCAATTGAGAGATTCACCGACTGCTACTTCGTGGGAAGGACTGAAGGAAGGATAGTCCCACATCGTGGGATTAGAAGCTACAAGTGCAAGATAAAACCAATTTGTGCCCTTACCCGGTTGCCCAAGATCACCGGGGGTCGGGTCCCTGCTCATGTGCCTCCTCGTAGTTGCACACCTCGCCAGCAGTTCACGCATGCGGGTCTGGCCCAGTTCTGCATCCGGTTACCTGATTAAGCAGGTTTGAGAAGAGAAAAAAGAGAGAGTGACGAGTCGATTTTCACTTTCGAAAATGATGATTAAGAAGATTTGTCGTATTTTTAAGTAGTGAAAAATTGACTAATCAAAATAATTAAAAATTAAACCACTCGCAGTAGAGCGAGTCGTATCCACATAGAGATAATCGCTTAATTAAACTTGTTAATATCAAAAATGAATGTTCACTATTGATTTTGTCAAGAGATCGAGCCAAATCCGCCTTCAAATTAAGTAAACAACATGAGCTAATACTGAAATAGCAATTACGCACATCTGAAGGATATATTTTGCAATGTGACACAATATAATACTAATAAAAATCTCACAATGGCAGCTAATATATTTATTAATTTAGAGTGAAATAGGGATTCCCTTCGTGCTTGGCGTGCATGCACGACAGGCCGCGGCTAGAGGCAAGATTCACGGTGAAGGATAAGACCTCCGAGTTGCTTCCGATGCCGGTGGTGGTTTGAAGAATTGCGGCTGGAGATGGCGGCAGCACGGAGGAATGGATGGTGGGTGCCGGCTACAACCCCTGTTTGCTACCTACGAGGAGGGAACGGAGATGGTTGCACGCATTGATGGAGGTGTGCGTAGGCGGCGAGAGGGACGCGCAAGCTGGAGGCGAAGAGGTGTGAGGGAAGTCACGCGCTACCTGCTGCACGCTGCTGGAGGCATGCACAGGCGGAGGTGCAGCGAGCGGACGCGTGTGGGCAGAGCTGCTGGAGGACGTGCACTGCTGCGTCTGCGATGCGGAGGTGCAGCAAGGGGGGCACACACGGTGCTACTGCTACAGGCGGTGTGTGTCCGCGAGAATGGTGAGGAAGCGTAGCGAGGGCGTGCACACGCCTGCCGCGGTGGAGTTGGAGGGCGGTCACGTGAGCTGCGAGAGGGATGCACGGGCTGGAGGTGAAGAGGTGTGGGAGAACACACGCGTTACCTGTTGTGTGCTGCTGGAGGTGTGCGCAGGCGAAGGTGCAGCGAGGGGAGCACTCACGGTGTTGCTGCTGCGGGTAGAGTTGCTGTGAGGAGGAGTTGCTGCGAGGGCGCGCACGGTGTTGCTACTGCGGGCGGTGTGTGTCCACGGGAATGGCGAGGAAACGTAGCGAGGGCTTGCACGCGCCTACCACAGTGGAGTTAGAGGGTGGTTGCGCGGGCTGCGAGAGGGACGTGCGGGCTGGAGGCGAAGAGGCGTGGGGGAACGCATGAGCTACCTGCTGCGCGTTGATGGAGGTGTTACAGGAGGAGGTGCAGTGAGCGGACGCTCGCGAGCGGAGCTGCTGGAGGACATGCGCTACTGCATCTGTGGAGCGGAGGTGTAGCAAGGGGGGCGCACACGAAGGAGGTGATCTGTAATACGAAGCTTTGCAATGGCGGTGCATGCTGTCACCCCGCACGCCTACGGTGGCGAAGCTCCGCCGCAGTTAGCCGGTGGTAGTGGAGCAGATAATAACAAGTTCTCTGCACGGTGAGGAGTGAGGATGGAGGCCTCCTCTGAATGGCCGTTGTTCCTCCTCCTTTGTAGCTGTGGCTACCAGGATTTGAAATCCAAACAGGTGGGAGGAGATCCACCGTCAAGTGAATCTGGCAGTTGTGAATGCGCAGGAGGAGGAGGCGGAGCGGTTACCTAAAGAATAATAATAATAATAAAATAATTATAATTATTTATACATAACTCCTCAACTTCTATGTTAATTAAAATAATGTATGTAATGCACTTAATTAATTAACTAATCAAATGCATGCAATTCTAGGTTAATTCTAAATGCATTTAGATATGGATGCCACACATGAATTATGAACTTAAGCTAAAAATATGAATTAATTTATTTACATCCTAATGTATGCTATCTAAATGTTAAAATTAACTTAATGTCGAGGTACTTAAATACTTAAATAGCTCACAAATATGGGCTAATCAAATACCCCCATGCCTAGTTTTTGCTAGTCCGTATCCAAATCTAAGCAATAACCTAGCACTCCAAGTAGACTAGCCAACCAAATCAGTCTTCCTTTAGAAACATGTTGAGTTCAAACTTTAGACCTAAGGTTCTCAAGTAGTTGCTAGGTTACAGACTAGGTCGACTAAAAATGAGTTGCAGGCACAGTTTCCCTGATTTCTAACTCTACCCTAAGGTTTATTGGTCCCAGAGATTAAAACATCCGTGCATGTGCATTGGTCTGAGTTATTTGAAGTTGGTATGATTGCCAACCTAGAAAGAGAGTAAGAACGATTTTTTTTTTTTGCTCAAATATATTTTTGTTTGATTCCTCTAAGTCTAACCTTAGATCAGCTATCAACACGGTCTGTGTCGGATTCATTGTCTCCATCACCGAACCTTGAAGAGTTCCCAGCTTTCGATGCTTCGAGATAGCACCGCCCATAGCGACCCCAAGAACTCCTGGAAATTGACACTTTGAGATAGTATCGCCCATTGATTTCTTAAGCTAATTCAAGCCTGTGGCAATCGACACATCGAGATAAGGCCGTCCATGGTACCTGAATCGCACAATGAGCTTACATGCCCCCAGTAGGATGGATATCCTAAGAGACAAGGGCCGAGGAGGTGACATGTTATCATCGCATCCTCAAGGTTAGTATATATTCCACCTCTCCTGCGGCAGGAACTCTTCCAATCAAGTTGTATTTTCAAGCTTCTCCTAAGTCAAAACTAAGAGAACCAGCTTTTCTTTAAGAAATGAGTTAGGGTGATCACTATTTACACAAGACCAAGTGTGTGTGAAATGTGGATGCTTAGATTACAAGGACCCATAAATCAAAAGGTAGAAAAAGATTCCAGGTACTAACCAGCCTTTAACTCAATCCCTAGCTTTCCTTTCTCAACCTCTTGAGGAATGGTCCGCAACTTAACTCCTACTTAAGTTTTTAAGTCCACAAAGGACCCTAAAGGTCTACAGCTAGTAGCTCACTTAGCTTCTAAAGTTCGACACCTAGAATCAACTTAGTCTAACCTAAAATTCTGGTCTGCTTAAGAATGCAGGGCCCAGCCAGTTAAGCTCAATAATATAAAATGTTTTTCTTCTTTTTTTTTTTAATGCAATATGCATGAATGAATGCAAAATGTAGACATGCTATAAATAGATGCCTCTAGTCCTCTCCTTCATGCCTGGTTCTAACAATGTTCTCATTGAAAACAAAACAGTTAAAGGAAGATATTACCTAAGGTAGAGAATGACAGGAGCAAAGGCTCCTCAAGAATGACCTCGTCAACCAAATGGCCATCCAAAGTAGTATATGGTTTTAACTGTTAGCCGTTGACGATAAAGGGAGTTGCTGAAGAGGAAGGGCTCTTAATCTCCACAGCTCCATGCGGAAACACTTTAGTGATTATGTAAGGCCCATCCCAACGAGATTTTAATTTCCCTGGAAAAAGCTTAAGTCTGGAATTGAAAAGCCAGACTTGTTGGTTGGGTTCAAAGGTCTTTCTAAGGATATACTTATCATGCAAGACCTTAGTTCTCTCTTTATAAGCTTGAGAGGTGTCATAAGCATCATTCCTCAACTCCTCAAGCTTACTTAATTCCAGAAGTCGTGTTATACTCGCCTTTTCTAAATCCATGTTAACACTTCGAATAACCCAAAGTGCCCTATGTTTCAGCTCAACAGGTAAATGGCACGCTTTCCCATACACAATCCGAAAGGGAGATATACCCAAAGGGGTCTTATAGGTCATTCGATACACCCACAAAGCATCATCGAGCTTTTGGGATCAATCCTTCCTATCAGGTCTAACGGTCTTTTCTAAAATGTTCTTTATCTCCCAATTCCACACTTCAACTTGGCCACTCGTCTGATGATGGTAAGGGGTAGCGACCTTGTGAGTCACTCCCAGACCCCTGAATAGCCGATTGAAGTGGTGGTTTCGGAAATGGGGTCCCCCATCACTTATAATGGTCTTGGGGTAGCCAAAATGAGATATGATATTGGCCTTCACAAATTTCAAGACCACAGAGTGGTCATTTGTGCACATAGGAATGGCCTCTATCCATTTAGAGACATAATCAACTGCCACCAAGATATATTCATAACCATGGGACGAAGGGAAGGGGCCCATAAAATCAATTCCCCACATATCAAAAATTTCAACAGATTGAATAGGGTGTTGAGACATCTCATTCCTCTTCCCAATCGTTCTAATCCGTTGACATCTAATACAGGCCTTAACAAAATTATGAGAATCCTTAAATAACGAAGGCCACCATAAATCGTACTGAAGAACCTTAAAAGCAATTTTCTTAGCACCAAAGTGTCCTCCGCAATGAAGTTCATGGCAAAAACTCAGCACACTTTGTTGCTCCTCTTCAGGTACGCATCGTCTCAATACTTGGTCTTGTCTAATTCTAAATAATTCAAGCTCTTCCCAATGAAAGTATCTAGCTTGGGAAATGAATCTCTTTCTTTTCTACTTATCCCAAGAGCCAGGAGTTTCTCCAGTGACTAAGTAATTGACGGTATCAGCATATCAAGGTGAAGTTGGCATTACCGCCATAAAGGTTTCATCAGGAAATGTCTCGCGGATGTCTCCAGATGGAGTCATTAAGTGGAAGGTGAGACAGGTGATCAGCCACAACATTTTCTACTCCTTTCTTCTCACGTATCTCCAAGTCAAATTCTTGAACTAGTAGGATCCACCTAATAAAATGTGGCTTAGAATCCTTCTTGGCAATGAGATGTTTCACTGCCGCATGATCAGTGAAAATAACCACCTTAGACCCAAGAAGATATGACCTAAACTTCTCCAGAGCAAAAACTACAGCAAGTAATTCCTTTTCAGTGACGGTGTAGTTTTGCTATGGTTCGATTAAAGTCTTGCTAGCATAATGCAGCACATGAGGCCTTCCCTCAACCCTTTGTCCAAGGACTGCTCCTACTGCATAATCCAAAGCATCACACATCAGCTTAAATGGGAGTGTCCAATCAGGAGCTTAGAGAATAGGTGTAAAGATCAAGGCCTCCTTCGGAGTTTGAAAGGTCTCGGCACACTTTGAATCAAAATTGAAGGAAGATTCCTTCACCAATAGGTCACAAAGTGGCCTAGAAATTTTACTGAAATTTTTAATAAAGCGCCTATAAAAGCTGACATGGTCCAAAAAGGATCTAATCTGTTTGACATTCGTGGGCAATGGAAGTTTGGAAATAGAATCAATCTTGGCTTTATCTACTTCCAAACCTCGCTCAGACACAACATGCCCAAGTACAATTCCTTTCTATACCATGAAGTGGCTTTTCACCCAGCTGAGGACTAAAGCAGTCTCCTTACATTGCTTCAACAAATTCTCCAGGTGCAGGAGACACTGGTTGAAAGACAAGCCATAAATGGAGAAGTCATCCATAAACACTTCAACACACTCGTCAATCATGTCCGAAAAAATGGACATCATACATCGCTGGAAGGTTGCAGGTGCATTACATAATCCAAACGACATACGCCTAAATGCAAAGGTACCGTAAGGACTTGTGAACGTCATCTTCTCCTGGTCATCAGGGAAGACTGCAACCTGGTTGTACCCAAAATATCCATCGAGAAAGCAATAATACTTATTCCCCACCAATTTCTCAAGAATTTGATCAATAAGAGGCAAGGGAAAGTGATCCTTCTGGGTAGCGGTGTTCAGCTTGCGATAATCAATACAGACCCTCCATCCAGTTGAGGGTCTAGTCACAACTCGTTCACCTTGGTCATTAAATTCCATAGTAAAGCCTGCCTTCTTTGGCACCACATGAATAGGACTTACCCATTTACTATTTGCAATGGGATATATGATCCCAACGTCCAACCACTTCAGGATTTCCTTTTTAACCACCTCCCTCATATTAGGGTTCAGACGTCTCTGCATGTCCCTAAATGGCTTGATGGAATCATCAGTATAAATATGGTGCATTGATGACGTTTGTTTTACCGGGTTTGTTATAACGTTGTAGTAAAGCCGGTTGTTACCAACGTTTCATATAAAATTTTTTACTCGGAAAAATGAAAGAGTTCCCGAGGTCGAACTTAGGGAGCAAGTTGTATTCTAGAGATATACAAGTTCTATTACAAAAATAAAGAGAGAGAGAGAGAGAGAGATGAAAATTTGGCTTCTTCTTCTTCTCTTCTTTCTTCCTCTTTGGCTTTTGTTCTTCCTGTTCTTCTTCTTCTTCTTCTTCTTCTTCTTCTGCTTTCTTCAGATCTTCCCCTCGTGCTCTTCTCCTTCTGTCTTCTGTTCTTCCTTGTTTCCTTTCTTTCTTTTTCTTCAGATCTTCTTCTCCTTTTCTTGCTTCTTGCTTCTCTTCATTTCTTCTTCTTCTTTGTCTTTACCTGTCTTCAGTACGTCGTCTGATTTTCCAATCAGACGACTTAACCCACGGATGCTACAGTGCCGCTTCAGTTCTTCTTCCGCAGTCCTTCACCTGTGCCTGCACGCTCAAGAGTCCAGCATCAGAGGGCAAAAACCTACTCTACCCCCCTCCCCCGCGTTTCTCTTTCTCTCTGAAATCACTCTTCGGAAGCTCTCCCAGAGCGCTACCGGGTAATCGGGTTCGGGTCATGCCCGGGTCCAGGCCCACCGGCGTGCGTGGTGGGCGAGGAGTGCAGGTCAGTCTAATCGGGTCGGGCCAGGTCCGCGGAGCGTGGTCACGGACGAGGCCGGGTCGGGTCGGGTGAGAGGGACCTCACCCCGTGGTCAGGAGGCAAACAGCATAAGGCAGTTTTTGCCTTTATGCATCCGCGCGCCTTCGAGAGGTTCCGAGGTGGGACTAAATGTCCCACCCGAATTGAGCGCGCGTCGCGGATGGAGCAGTGGGCGATCGTGGCTTCCCGCGCGGCCTTCGCTCCGTCTGTGAACCAGGGACGTTTCGCGGAGAGTCCTTGCGCAACCTGGGAGTCAACCCTGGGCGAGGGCGTGCCTGCACCTGCAGGTGAAGCAGCTCTGCCTGCGCGGTAATGGCGACGGCGGGCGAGTCACCTGGTCACAGAAGAACGGCCTTTCGGCCAAATCAGACAGGCGGGGGACCTTCGCCGTGGCACGGCGAAGGTGGTCAGGGTGTCTGCAGGGGGCGAGATGGAGCTAACAGGTCGTCCTAGGTCAAACTGTGAGCGAGGAAGTGGGTGTGTTCGGTGGATCTGCAGAGGGTGTTTGGTGGGAAGTGGAGGGGCGGAAGAGGATCAGGGTGAGGAGGCGGAAGTTCTGCGGTGGTCGGCGAGCCGTGTGGGTCGCTGAGGTGATGGGAGCGGCTCGCCGGAGGGTGGTCGGAGGCGGAGAGGATGAGGGTGAACAGGGTCGGTAGAGGGCTTAATTGACTAAATCGAAAGCGGGGAAAGAAAGAGGAGGAGAAGGGGAGTAGGTCTAACTTACTTGCAGGGACGAAGGGGGAGGAACAGGGCGACAGTCGTATCGACTGTCGCCGGAGAAGACGATGCTCAGGGAGAGGGGCGGCGGCGAGCAGAGGGCTGGAGAGGCGCCAGCTGGGTGCGGCGTGGCGCGGGAAGAGCAGGGGAGGAAGTCTCTGCTGCTGGTATTGCGGCAGAGCGAAGAGGTGGAGGGGGAGGAAGTCGCCGGAGCTGGTGAGCGTCTGCCGGAGGAAGAAGAGAAGAAAGCTGGGGGTTTTCTCCGTCAGATCCAGGCTGCCCTCGTCGGTGGAGCGGCGGGGGGTATTTATAGGGATGAAGCAGGGAGGAAGGCGGAGGGAGACGACGTGTCTCCCTCGCCGGAGAATGGTCGGAACATGAACCCATACCGTCCGTGCGTTCGCACGGCCGGTATGGGGGGCTACAATGACCATGGGGGTGCTCCTGCGACGGCTGACGACGCAGGGCACCCCCGGTATACTTGCCAGGTCCCCCACCTCACCCTGCGCGGCGCCATGCTCCGCGCAAGGTCGCCGGAGCATGGTGCTGGCAGGGTTTTGCAGGAGGGACCTGATTGCAAAGAACGAAGGAGAGTTAGGGGCCAAAATGCGAGGGTTCAAAAGTTGAGGGCCAAAGAGTAAATATATGAGGACCAAAGTGTAAAGTCGGTCAAGGAGGTTTCTTCTTAGGCTCAAGTTTTCATACATGACTAATTAGAACCTAAGGAATCTGATGGTAAATTTCATTTTCATATTAAACCTTGTTTGACCGGTCAATTTGCGTAAAGACCCAAATTAAGTTATTAATTGGGCATGGTTCTCAATGTAGGTCAAAATGGGTTCTAAAGGCCAAATTGAAGGTTCTAAACCCTAGAGATTATTTTTCTATGAATTTTAAAGGGTTTATTCTATTTTTACTTTGCCCCGAACCTTGTGAATTGAAGCGGGTTGTTTTAGGGTTACAGGTTATCATTTGGTTCCTTGGAAGTGCTGTAGCCCTTGCTAGATCATCTCATCCCACTTTTATTCTTATTAAGCTGTTTTGACCTGTGTTTGGGCCCTGAATTACCCTGTATGCAGATTGTACTGGTAAAATTGCACTTTTACCCCTTATGACTGGTTTTCTTCTCAAACTCAGAATTCTCTGAGTTAAGCCTTTCCTTGAGATATGTAGGAGCTTTTATCCTTTGTATTGGGTCAAAATGAGCTAGTTATGGCTCATGATGAGGTTCTCATCATACCCCCATGCCTAGCTTTTGCTAGTCCCTTAGCAAAACTTAAGGTTTCAACCCTTGTTCTAGACCATGAAGTTTTCAATAGTTTTAGATAAGTGCCTTCATAGATTAGGTCAGAATGCTGATCATAGGCCTAAAAGGTACTCTAGTACCAATCAAGATCCAAATCTGTCTAGCCTTAGCCTTAGTCTTTTAGCAAAGGTTTTTAAGGCCCACAAGAACTAACCTAAGGTTTATTGGACTTCGTGGTTAAAGCACCCTGTGCTTAAAATGATTTTAGCCCTGGCTCGGTTCGCAGTGCGTTTTGTAAGAGAGAGATAGAAAGTTTTTTCTGTTTGGAGAGTTTTCTCTCTCTTTTTCTTTTTAGTTCTAGCCTAGGATTGGCTTTTCAACACGGTCTGTATCAGATTCCTTGCTCCCATCATCAATCCTCAAGGGTTCCTGGCGATCGATGCTTCGAGATAGCACCACCCATGGCAACCCCCGGAACCCTGGCTATTGAGATTTCGAGATAATCCCATCCATGGTATTCCGTGGCCGAATCCAGACCCTGGCAATTGACACTTCGAGATAATGCCATCCATGGAATCTGAACCAGCAGAGTGCTTACATGCCCCCCGTAGGATATGTAAATATCCTAAGAGACAAGCAACGAGGAGATGATATTTTGTTACGCATCTTCGAGGGGATTTCCTGCCTCTCCACGCTGGGAACTTGTCCAAATCAGCTTGTGTTGATCGGCCATTCCTATTCTAGGTGTTCTTTTCAGATTTTTGCGACGCTTCTGCGTGATTCTGATTTTTACGCTTACTGAACCAGGCTGTGTGTGAGATTAGGGTGCTTAGGTTACTGAGTCCCGTAAACCAAAAATTAGTTAACGAGGCCGAATACTTCCTAAGCCTTAGACCTAATACTTCAGCTTTTCATTTTCCTCAACCTCTTGAGGAGTGTCCAGATCTTAATGAGTACTAAGAGTCTATTCAAGAATGCCTAAGGTTTGCATTCTTACTAATCTTATTGTGCACTTTTCAGTTATTTTCTTGAATGAGGTCTAGAACTTAGGTTAATTCCTTAGTTCCTTACTAATGACTATCACTCTTTTTTCTCATAATTTTGTGCTCCTTTTTCATTTTGTTTCTTTTCTCCTTCACAAAATTTTCCTTCTCCTCTTCTCCTCTTATTCTTTTTCGAAATTTTTTTTTTTTTTTTTTTTTTTGTTTGAAACCTTTTCTTACACGTTTTTGCACTTTCCTACCCCCCCATGCCTAAGATTTGCAATGTCCTCATTGTAACCTAGGGGGTCTTAGTTCATTCCTTAAGACAGAAATTTGGATGAGTGAATGGGTCGGGTTGAATTTTTGCGGACGATTTCAAATCTCAGATGCAAACATCTGAGTTGGGGTCGGCTGTCTACAAGGGTGAACTTCGAGTGCTGAAAGGTGTCAGAACAAGTTTCAGGTTTTCAAAGAGAATGACGGGCTGCCTCCCGTTAAGCGCTGAGTTTTACGCCATCGGCTGGGCGCAATAAGCTCAAGGGGAAAGGAGGATATAAGATGCCTCAGCCAAATCAGTAGAAGTTACATCAATGAACGGCTTGAGTCTTTGACCATTCACGATGAAAGGTTCAGAATCGTGGCTGAGTGGACTGATTTCGATTGCTCCATTTCCAAAAACCTGTCGGACCAAATATGGTCCGACCCACTTAGATCTCAGCTTTCCTGGGAAGAGTTTGAGTCGGGCATCAAAGAGTAGGACCTTTTGACCAGGATGAAAGATCTTTCTTGAGATGTGTTTGTCGTGGAAGGCTTTAACCCGCTCCTTGTAGATTTGCGAGTTCTCGTACGCGTCTATGCGCAATTCATCGATCTCGCTGATTTGGAGTTTTCTGTGGGTCCCAGCCTTAGAAAGATCCAGATTACAGTTCCGTACTGCCCAATAGGCTTTATGCTCCAGTTCGACGGGAAGGTGGCATGCCTTTCCGTACACCAATCTAAAGGGAGACATGCCCAATTGGGTCTTGTGGGCGGTCCTATAGGCCCACAATGCTTCCCGAAGTCGGGACGACCAGTCCTTCCTGTCAGGTCGAACAGTGACCTGTAGGATTTTCTTGATCTCCCGATTCGACAGCTCAGCTAGACCATTAGTTTGGGGGTGGTAAGGAGTAGAGATTCGGTGAGACACCCCGTATTTGGTCATCAGTGACCTAAACTGAGCATTTGTGAAATGGGTCCCCCCATCAGAGATTATTGCACGAGGAATCCCGAACCTTGAGAAAATGTGTTGATGAATGAATTTGAGAACGATTTTGTGATCACAGGTTCGGGTCGGTATGGCTTCGATCCATTTGGACACGTAGTCCACAGCCAACAGAATGTATTCGAAACCATCCGAAACAGGAAAGGGGCCCATAAAATCAATCCCCCAAACATCAAAGATTTCGCATACTAGAATCGGTTGCATAGGCATCATGTCGCGATGGCTCATGTTGCCCAAAGTCTGGCAACGACTGCATGCCTTGCAATGACTGTATGCGTCTTTGAACAGTGTGGGCCAGTAAAAGCCGCACTGGAGGACTTTTGATGCGGTTTTATGCCCGGCAAAATGGCCACCGCATGCCTGGTCATGGCAGAAAGAGAGGATATTGTTGACTTCCCCTTCCGGGACACATCTCCGGATGATCTGATCGGCACCTATGCGGAAGAGGTACGGGTCCTCCCAAATGTAATACTTGGCATCGGAGCGTAATTTGTCTTTCTTGGCCTTCGGCCAATCGGACGGGGTCTGATGAGATGCCAAGTAATTTACAATATTAGCAAACCATGGAAGGCTAGTACCAATAGTCAGCAGGTGCTCATCGGGAAAATGCTCAGTGATGGGTCCGGAAGGGTCTATCATTTCAGAAGGAAGACGGGACAAGTGATCAGCTACCACGTTTTGTTTTCCCGCTTTATCGCGAATCTCGAGGTCAAATTCTTGCAACAGCAAGATCCATCGGATCAATCGAGGTTTCGCGTCCTTCTTAGGAAGGAGATGCCTCACAGCCGTGTGATCTGAGTATATGATGACATGGGAACCCAGAAGGTACGATCTGAACTTCTCCAGGGCAAATACTACAGCTAGCAGCTCTTTCTCAGTAACTGTATAGTTACGCTGAGCCTCATCGAGTGTTTTGCTGGCGTAGTAAATGACCACAGGTTTCTTGTCATTTTTCTGCCCCAAAACCGCTCCTACAGCGAAGTCGGATGCATCACACATGATCTCAAAGGGTTGAGACCAATCAGGGGACTGTAGGATCGGGGCTTGGGTGACTCGGTCACGCAGGATTTCAAATGCTTGAGTGCATTCCTTGGAGATTTTGAAGGGAACATCCTTGGAGAGAAGAGTGGTCAGGGGGCGTGCGATTTTTGAAAAATCAGGGATAAATCGTCGATAAAAACCGACATGCCCTAAAAAGGATCGGATGTCCCTGATCGAGCTAGGCATAGGAAGGTGAGAAATCAGATTAACCTTAGCTCGATCCACTTGGATACCTTTCTCTGAAATTGAGTGTCCCAGGACAATTCCCTCAGGCACCATGAAATGGCTCTTCTCCCAAGAAAGAACCAAATTCACGTCGATGCACCGCCTGAGTATCTGGACCAAGTGTTGGAGGCAATCGTCGAATGATGCTCCGAAAACTGAAAAGTCATCCATGAAGACTTCCAGATAATCACCTACCATATCTGAGAATATGGCAAGCATGCATCGCTGAAAAGTAGCGGGTGCATTGCAAAGACCGAAAGGCATCCTTCGGAAAGCGTATGTTCCGAAGGGGCAGGTGAATGTGGTCTTTTCTTGGTCCTCAGGATGGATTGCCACCTGGTTATAACCGGAGTACCCGTCAAGAAAGCAGAAGAACCTATTTCCCGCTAGTTTTTCGAGAATTTGATCAATGAAGGGTAGTGGGAAATGATCCTTCTTCGTGGAGGAATTGAGTCGACGGTAATCTATACAGACTCTCCACGAGTTGGCTAATCGGGTAGGAATGGTTTCTCCGGTCTCAGTCGTTATAGTGGTGAGTCCTGCCTTCTTAGGCACGACCTGAATTGGGCTCACCCAACGACTATCGGAGATCGGGTAGATGATCCCGGCATCTAACCACTTGATGATCTCCTTTTTCACGACCTCCTGCAGATTGGGGTTTAAGCGTCTCTGCATTTCACGAGAAGGTCGTGTGCCCTCTTCTGAATAGATATGATGAGTACAATAAGAGGGACTTATTCCAGTCAAATCATCGAGGGTCCATCCGATGGCTCTGCGATGTTGCTGGAGGACAACAATCAGACGGGATTCCTGTTCAGGATTGAGGTTGGAATTGATGATCACAGGAAGGGTCTGATTAGAACCCAAAAAGATGTATTTCAAATGAGCAGGAAGGGGTTTCAGTTCGAGGAAGGGGTTTCAGTTCGAGGATGGGGTTTTCAGCAGCAGCGGGTGGTTCAGTATAGATGTGAGGTTCAAGGGTGGGAGTTACTGGGTTGTTCACGTCTGGATTTGACTCCTCTGTTTGCGGGTCAAGATCCTTCTGTGGTTGATGAGGAATACTCAAGTCATCCTGGAGGTGTGATTCATCAACCAAAGTCTTGATGTCACAAATTTGCTCGATGACGCCGCAATTAATTCCTTGTTGGGCCTTAAATATATCAATTTTCAGTGTTTGATCTCCAAACTTAAGCTCTATTTGGCCCTCCTCACAGCTGATGTTGGCTCTAGCAGTAGCCAAGAAAGGTCTCCCTAGAATGATTGGTGTATCCCTAGGGTTCTCAGGTGCATCCATGTCTAAGACTATAAAGTCCACTGGAAAATAGAAATCCCGCACTCTCACGATAACATCCTCGAGAATCCCTTTTGGTGACTTTATAGATCGATCTGCTAATTGTAATGTCACCTCGGTTGGTTTCAGCTCAGATTCTTCCAGATGGTCAAGTAAGGATGTGGGTATCAGATTTATAGATGCTCCTAAGTCTAACAATGCTCTATCAAATTGGGTACCACCTATCTTACAGGAGATCAGGGGAGTTCCAGGATCTTTTGCCTTGGGTGGGAGTCTACTAAGGATTACAGAGCTGGCTTGCTCTGACAGAACAATTGGGCTCCCTCCCTTGGTTCGCGGCTTACGCTGGGGTGTACATATATTCTTTAGAAATCGTGCGTAAGCTGGTACGTGGCGGATTGCATCCATCAAGGGGATGTTTATGTGGACCTGCTCAAAGAGCTTGACCAGGTCCTCCTCAGGGGCCACGGGTTTGGTGGTCTTCTTTCCCTTGGTCAGGGCCTCGGGAAACGGGATCTTGGTTGGTTCCTCTAGGATAGGTCGGGTTGGGCCGAGGCTGAGGCGGCTGGTAGTGATGAGAGGGCTGTGGGCGGGACTGAAAAGGTGGTCTTTGGGTTTGGGGATTTCCCGCCCACTGAAAATTGGGATGGTTTCGCCATCCAGGGTTGTAAGTGTTGGAGAATGGGTCGTTCTGGATGGCGTTGAGGTCCTCGTAGGTCTGAGGAACCTCCTGAGAATCAGGGAAAGGAGGAATGGAGTTCCCCCGGCTGGTGAAGAAAGGATCGGATGATCTTCCAGTCCAAGAATCAGATGGGGATGGATATGGATCCATCCCAGGGGAGGATCGGTGGAGGATGTTTTGCACAGTCTCCTGTGTGGAAGGAGGTTGTGCAAAGGAGTTACGCGCAGAGGTGGCTCGCTGCAAGTGCTGAGTCAGCTCATCCACCTTCTTTTCAATAATTGAGACCTTGTCCAATCGACTGGCCATTAACTCCAGGTCGACTGATGCGGACAGGTCCTGCGTCTCATGTGCTCCCTTAAGATTCGTCGCTGCGCGGGTAGTCGTCCTGTCGAATAATCCCATGGAGTCATTGTTGATGGAGTTCTCGCACATGTTTTCGAGAATCTCCCATACGGTGTCTTCATGTTGACCCATGATGTTTCCTCCGCAGGTTGCATTGACGAAAAGGCGGATGTCCTCACGGAGTCCCTGGTAAAAAGATTGGACTTGTTCCCATTTAGGAACTCCGTGATGGGGGCACTTCCTCATGAGATCCTGAAAACGATCCCATGCCTCATGGAGAGGTTCTCCTGATTGTTGAGTGAAGTGTGTAATCTGATGGCGCAAGGCGTTGGTCCGACCAACGGGAAAGAACTTTTTCAAAAACTCGGATTGAAGTTCTTCCCAAGTGTTGATCGGCCGGGTCTGAGTTTGATACCAATGGGCGGCCTTGTCCATAAGAGAAAAGGAGAACATCTTCATGAGAAGAATATCCCGATTTTGCGCATCTGATCCAAAAGTGTGGGCCAGATGCTTTAGCTGTTTGATGTGCTGGAAGGGATCTTCAGAATTAAGCCCATGGAAGTTAGGTATAGCGTGAATCATGTTGGGCTTTAGTTCGGAATCAGGTCCTCCAATCGGGATTCTAACTCGAGGCTCAATGGCCACCGCAGCAGGATTGTAGTGGTCCCGCATCATAGGACGCTGTGGTGGGTGCACGAAGTTTTGGAAGAGGTCATTGAGTCGCTGGAGCTGGTGTTCCAGATTATTTTCTTCCTCAACTGGCTGAGCCATGATGGGGGAAGAAGAAGAACTTGGTTCTGAATCAGAAGAGAGAATAATGTGAGGGTGTTGCTGCACAAATACGGGCGTCGAGGCTTGGCCTTGACGAGAGTGAATTTCTAATGGAGGTCTTAAGGGTGGTCTTAGAGACCTCCTTCCGTACATGCACAGTTGGGAGAGGTAAGTTTAGAAGGTGCTGGACCCAATCAAGACACCCAAAAATGTGTTGGGTGACTATAGAGGTGCGGGGCAGATGGACCCCTTGATCAGAAAGATCGTCCACCTGAGAATTACCTGGGCAGCCAGAGAGGGAGAGTCCCGCGAAGACCCCTACACGGTAGAGCGTCCCCACGGGTTACAGGGTTTCCCCCACCCGACCTCTCTTGTCACTGCGGTTCCAGGTAGACCAGAATGGGGATCTTGACCTCTTAAGTCTACCAATTTTAAGATCAGGGTGCTTAAGGTTTCACTTGAACTTTAGTCTTTTTAAGTGCAAAGAGTGACCTAATTTAAGGTTGGTTAACCCAAAGGGGTCAACTTTACCTCTTGTTTTCTTTGAGAGCTTTTTAGGTCCTGTCTTTTAGGGTTCAAGTGTTTAGAGAGAGCCAATTGTTTAGGATTTTTCTTGTTAATTATTTTCAATCAATGGTTTGGGCACACCTCTTTTGGATTTTCTCCATTCTTGAGTTAAGTAGTGTGTCTCTAAAACCCTAATGTTGAATCCTAGGTTGGCTCTACTTGGTCCAGTTAACTCTTTGTTGGGCAATTAGGGCTCAAGCAAGAATGTGTTAGCCCTTAAATACCCTTAATAGTGTGCAGGAATGATGAGTTGAAAACATGCAACTTTTTATGGTTACTAAGTATGGAAGACAGGTTAGCCCTATATTGCTTGTTCTTTTCTTTTCTTCCTCTTTAGAGTGTAGGGGTTAATAGTGAGAGAAAAGATTTTACCTGTCTTCGGAGTGGTTGTGTGGTTGCTTGTCTTCTTGAGTTCCTGTAGCTGCACAAAAGAGAGGAGATTATCAGAACTTAAAAGAAACAGGAATGTTTACCTCTAGAATAGCCGTTGCTCCCCGGCAGCGGCGCCAAAATGATGACGTTTGTTTTACCGGGTTTGTTATAACGTTGTAGTAAAGCCGGTTGTTACCAACGTTTCATATAAAATTTTTTACTCGGAAAAATGAAAGAGTTCCCGAGGTCGAACTCAGGGAGCAAGTTGTATTCTAGAGATATACAAGTTCTATTACAAAAATAAAGAGAGAGAGAGAGAGAGAGAGAGAGAGATATGAAAATTTGGCTTCTTCTTCTCTTCTTTCTTCCTCTTTGGCTTTTGTTCTTCCTGTTCTTCTTCTTCTTCTTCTTCTTCTGCTTTCTTCAGATCTTCCCCTCGTGCTCTTCTCCTTCTGTCTTCTGTTCTTCCTTGTTTCCTTTCTTTCTTTTTCTTCAGATCTTCTTCTCCTTTTCTTGCTTCTTGCTTCTCTTCATTTCTTCTTCTTCTTTGTCTTTACCTGTCTTCAGTACGTCGTCTGATTTTCCAATCAGACGACTTAACCCACGGATGCTACAGTGCCGCTTCAGTTCTTCTTCCGCAGTCCTTCACCTGTGCCTGCACGCTCAAGAGTCCAGCATCAGAGGGCAAAAACCTACTCTACCCCCCTCCCCCGCGTTTCTCTTTCTCTCTGAAATCACTCTTCGGAAGCTCTCCCAGAGCGCTACCGGGTAATCGGGTTCGGGTCATGCCCGGGTCCAGGCCCACCGGCGTGCGTGGTGGGCGAGGAGTGCAGGTCAGTCTAATCGGGTCGGGCCAGGTCCGCGGAGCGTGGTCACGGACGAGGCCGGGTCGGGTCGGGTGAGAGGGACCTCACCCCGTGGTCAGGAGGCAAACAGCATAAGGCAGTTTTTGCCTTTATGCATCCGCGCGCCTTCGAGAGGTTCCGAGGTGGGACTAAATGTCCCACCCGAATTGAGCGCGCGTCGCGGATGGAGCAGTGGGCGATCGTGGCTTCCCGCGCGGCCTTCGCTCCGTCTGTGAACCAGGGACGTTTCGCGGAGAGTCCTTGCGCAACCTGGGAGTCAACCCTGGGCGAGGGCGTGCCTGCACCTGCAGGTGAAGCAGCTCTGCCTGCGCGGTAATGGCGACGGCGGGCGAGTCACCTGGTCACAGAAGAACGGCCTTTCGGCCAAATCAGACAGGCGGGGGACCTTCGCCGTGGCACGGCGAAGGTGGTCAGGGTGTCTGCAGGGGGCGAGATGGAGCTAACAGGTCGTCCTAGGTCAAACTGTGAGCGAGGAAGTGGGTGTGTTCGGTGGATCTGCAGAGGGTGTTTGGTGGGAAGTGGAGGGGCGGAAGAGGATCAGGGTGAGGAGGCGGAAGTTCTGCGGTGGTCGGCGAGCCGTGTGGGTCGCTGAGGTGATGGGAGCGGCTCGCCGGAGGGTGGTCGGAGGCGGAGAGGATGAGGGTGAACAGGGTCGGTAGAGGGCTTAATTGACTAAATCGAAAGCGGGGAAAGAAAGAGGAGGAGAAGGGGAGTAGGTCTAACTTACTTGCAGGGACGAAGGGGGAGGAACAGGGCGACAGTCGTATCGACTGTCGCCGGAGAAGACGATGCTCAGGGAGAGGGGCGGCGGCGAGCAGAGGGCTGGAGAGGCGCCAGCTGGGTGCGGCGTGGCGCGGGAAGAGCAGGGGAGGAAGTCTCTGCTGCTGGTATTGCGGCAGAGCGAAGAGGTGGAGGGGGAGGAAGTCGCCGGAGCTGGTGAGCGTCTGCCGGAGGAAGAAGAGAAGAAAGCTGGGGGTTTTCTCCGTCAGATCCAGGCTGCCCTCGTCGGTGGAGCGGCGGGGGGTATTTATAGGGATGAAGCAGGGAGGAAGGCGGAGGGAGACGACGTGTCTCCCTCGCCGGAGAATGGTCGGAACATGAACCCATACCGTCCGTGCGTTCGCACGGCCGGTATGGGGGGCTACAATGACCATGGGGGTGCTCCTGCGACGGCTGACGACGCAGGGCACCCCCGGTATACTTGCCAGGTCCCCCACCTCACCCTGCGCGGCGCCATGCTCCGCGCAAGGTCGCCGGAGCATGGTGCTGGCAGGGTTTTGCAGGAGGGACCTGATTGCAAAGAACGAAGGAGAGTTAGGGGCCAAAATGCGAGGGTTCAAAAGTTGAGGGCCAAAGAGTAAATATATGAGGACCAAAGTGTAAAGTCGGTCAAGGAGGTTTCTTCTTAGGCTCAAGTTTTCATACATGACTAATTAGAACCTAAGGAATCTGATGGTAAATTTCATTTTCATATTAAACCTTGTTTGACCGGTCAATTTGCGTAAAGACCCAAATTAAGTTATTAATTGGGCATGGTTCTCAATGTAGGTCAAAATGGGTTCTAAAGGCCAAATTGAAGGTTCTAAACCCTAGAGATTATTTTTCTATGAATTTTAAAGGGTTTATTCTATTTTTACTTTGCCCCGAACCTTGTGAATTGAAGCGGGTTGTTTTAGGGTTACAGGTTATCATTTGGTTCCTTGGAAGTGCTGTAGCCCTTGCTAGATCATCTCATCCCACTTTTATTCTTATTAAGCTGTTTTGACCTGTGTTTGGGCCCTGAATTACCCTGTATGCAGATTGTACTGGTAAAATTGCACTTTTACCCCTTATGACTGGTTTTCTTCTCAAACTCAGAATTCTCTGAGTTAAGCCTTTCCTTGAGATATGTAGGAGCTTTTATCCTTTGTATTGGGTCAAAATGAGCTAGTTATGGCTCATGATGAGGTTCTCATCATGCATGCAGAGTGTAGAGTCTATACCCTTAATGTCAGCAATGCTCCAAGCAATAGCTTCCTTGTGCTTAGACAAGCATTCAATCAGGGCTCCCTCCTGTGCCTCAGAAAGCACAGCCGAAATGATAGCAGGGAGCGTATCATTGGCACCCAGGAAGATGTACTTGAGAGTGTCTAGGAGGGGTTTCAACTCAAGGTTAGGGGCTTATATGGTTGAGGGTTTCATAATAGATGTCCCCATCTCAGGTAGCAGATCTACCTTGGGCAGAGATGATGAGGAAAGAGACTTAGGAGAAACACCTGACAACTCTTCAAGTTCTAGTATATCCCCTTCACATTCCTCCAAGAGATTGGAATGTTCATTTAGCACGACATGCTGAAGGGGGTCATCACATAACATTGCAAGGATTGTCTCTTCAATCAGGTCATTTATCACCTCAACTTGAGAACAATCCTCACGTCCGACTTGTTTATAAGCATCAAACACATTAAGCCAGATTTTCCTATTCCCAAAGCCCATTTTCAATGCCCTAGTATTGCAATTGATTGAAGCATGCAAAGTTGCAAGGAAGGGGCAGCCCAAAATGATGGAGGGCTTGGTTGGCTTGTTGGTAGGGTTAGTGTCCAAAACTAAGAAGTCAACAGGGAAGAAGAAATCCTCCACTCTCACGAGGACATCTTCCAGAATTCCCCGCGGTGCCTTAAGAGATCGATCAGCAACTTGGAGGATTACCGAGCTAGGCTTCAGATAGACTCCCCCAAGTTGTTCATACACGTAGCTCGAAAGGATGTTCACCCCCACACCCAGATAAGTAGAGCCTCATCAATCTGTAAGTCACCAATAACCACCGAGATGTACAGGGCTCCTAGGTCCTTAAGTTTCGGGGGTGTGTCATGTTGAACAATTGAGCTAACAGAATTAAGCAGGACAACTTTTGACTGGACCTGTTTCCTAGATTGCCACTTTTTCATGCACAGGTCCTTTAAGAAGCGGGCATAAGACGGAATCTGCCTGATAGCCTCAAGCAAAGGTAGGTTAATCTACACGTGCTTGAAAGTTTCCATGATCTCATCCGTCTTATCCTTGGCTCTAGATGATCCAGCAGAAGTCTACCTAGAGGTGGATAAGTGCTCTGGAAAGGGCACTCTCAATCTCTGGGTGGAAGGGTTGTCATGTCGAGTAAGGGGTGGAACGGGGGCAACTTCTTCCGGTGAGGTGATTTCAAGTGGAGGAGATTTGGGCAAGTCTTCTCCAATGGGGGTGAAAGTCGGGGTGGATGGTTTTTCAGAGGGTGAGACTATAGGAGCATCAGGTTTGCAAATATCTGTTGAGCGAGAATCTACGCTAACGTGTTTGGTTTTGGAAAACCCGTCGTTGTAGTTCGAAAGCGAAGGATTCGTGTTCAACAAATAAAATTTATACCGAAATAAGAATTCCGGGTCGAACACAGGGAGGCGAACGTTTGATTTAAAAACTTCGCGTTTCTTTTTTATTTTGTCACGAAGAAATTTAATTTAAACTATCTAAGTATCTACAACGAATAAAAGAGAGAGAGGGAGTAAGAGAGAGCGAAGGAATACTATACATGGAAATCAAAATGAGATGTAGAATAGACAAGGAATTTATCATAAAAGAGTTCTTTCATTACAACTAGAAAACATAAAACAATTACTCTAGAAAGCATTAAAAGAATGGAGGGAGAAATGTCCTCCTCGACGATCGCTCGGAGGACGAATAGACTACTCTAGAAAGCAGTAAATCTATACTAGAAAGCAGTAAAAAGAATAGGGAGAGAGAAATCCTCCTCGACGGTCGCTTGGAGGACGAGCCGGACGGGACGACGCCTGGACGAAGGAGAACGAAGCGGGACGAAGGAGGACGAAGCAGAAGAACGGGAACGAAGCAGCACGCCGTCGTCGTCGCGGGATCCACTTCCGAAGGAGGACGAAAATTTGGACTTTATCTCGCGAGAAGCATCCCGGGTGTGGGACAAGCTTCTCTTGAGCTTTGGAGAGGTAGAGAGGAGAAGGAAGGGATCCAAATTTCGTATGGAGGGGGTCTCCTTTTATAGTTGCAAGGAGTGGGGGCAAAATGGACATTACATCTTCAAAATAATAAATAAGGGGTCTTTAGTGACGGATAAAACCGTCGCTAAAGCCCCGCCGTCGCCGTCGCCGCCGCGCCCACGCGCGCCCGCTCGGCTGGCCTGCGCGCGTAACGCATACGCACGTCCGCGTCGTCTCAGCCGTCCGATCGCGAGATCGGACGGCTCAGATCGCGTCCGCGCCCGCTGCGTAGCGCGCCCGCCCGCGTGCGATCGCGCGCTCACTAGAGCGTCCAATTGCGCGTCGGCGCTATCGGGCGCGCGCGACCGTTGGATCTTCATCTGACGCTCGTGCGCGCCCGCTCGCCCGCGCCTTCGACCCCCTCACCGCGGCTCGAACCCGCGACCTCCGCTTCGCCCGCAGCTGCGCTACGCGGGCGAAATGGTCGCGCGGACGTTTTTAAACGCGAGCGACCGCAGCCGTTGGATCGAGATCCAACGGCGGAGAGGAGACGGTGCGCGGTCTTCACAGGACTCCTGCGACCGATTGGGCGGCTGGGATGGCGCCACGTGGCGCCATCTTGGCCGTCCATCTTCTGGAAGTTGTAGATGGTGCCACGGATGTCGGATTGACTCGATTTTTGTGTCGTTTGGCTGCGATCGTCGATCCGAATTCATCCGTGTGGTCGGATTTTCCATCTGAAGTGCGGATTTACACCATCCTAGCCCTTGATCTTCTAGGGTTCCCCGGTCTCTATTTGATGCTACGGATGCCTGATTAGGGCGATCTTGGAGTCGTTGAACTCCAATCGTCGCCCTGATCATATCCATACGGTTGGATCTTTGATCCGAGGCCCCGATAAAATATTTGCCCTGTCCAAGCACATAAAAGGAGACAATTAACCTCCATTTTATTCAAACTACTCTAAATGCAAGATGATGCATGTAATGCAATATTTATATCATGAAATGCAATCCTATGCTAAGAACATGCATAAATAGACATTTTAAGTAGTGTAAATGTGTTTACATCAATATCTTTCCCACTCCTCAGAATAGTCACCACCTGGGTATGCTCCCTAAAGACAATCCCTTTTCCTTTAGGATTCTCCTCAGCAGCACTGGGAAGCTTCCCAGTTTCCCTCTGTCTAACAGCCTCAACAAGGTGTCCTATCTATGATTTCATTTCATGTATAGCATTTTCATGAGATTGGATGATGGCACTTTGACTTTCTTGCATAGTTCTCAAAATTGCCTTCAATTCATCCATCTCAGATGTCTTAGGTTGGGCAAAGGTTTGAGGTTGGTTCATTTGTTGATTTTGAAAGGGTTGTGGTTTATAATTCCCTGAATTTGAAACATTCCCTTGTCTCCAGGAAATGTTTGGGTGATTCCTCCATCCCTCATTACAAGTGTTGGAAAAAGGGTCATTACGAGGTCTAGGATGGAACCCTTGAGCGGCATTCAGATTCGCCTATACAAGCTCAGGGAATTGGGAGGCCAAGTGGCAATCCACAGTGGCGTGTGTATTGCCTTAGCAAATAGAGCATTCAGAAGCTTGGGATGTAGAGGAGCTAGATAATAATTGGCCTGGGCTTGACATAAGCCTTTCCATGTTTTGATTCAACAATTGAATCTGATAAGCTAAATTTTGGGTGTTCCTTGCCTCATTCGCCTCCAACTTTCTTTGCATGAGAGTGGGTTTTCTATCCATGTAGGCAGAATTCAAGTGAATAGAATTCTCACTCAAAGTATCAAAAAGGTTCCAAGCTTCATCCTCAGTCTTAGATAGAAAGGTTCCTGCACAGGCATCATCCATAGTCTACCTGTGCGAATCATTAAGTTCAGTGTAGAACCTTTCAACCAGTTGCCACTTAGGCACCTGGTAGTGGGCAAAGTCTCAACAGGTCATTAAAGCACACCCACGCATCATGGAAAGCTTCCCCATCCTTTTGAACAAAACTCATAATTTCCCTCCTAAAGTGATTTGTTTTGCTCATAGGGAAGTACTTCTTCAAAAACTCCTTCTTCAGGGCATCCCAAGTGTTAATATCATCAAGAGTATGATACCAATAGTTGGCTTTGTCCTTGAGGGAGAAAGGAAAGAGGGTTCGCATTTGAGCATCATCAGTAACTCTCTGCAGCTTCACCGTGGAACAGACCTCCGTGAATTCCTCTATATGCTTGTAAGGCTCTTCCCTAGCAGTACCATAAAAGGAGGGCAACAATGATGTGGTACTGCTTTCGATCTCATAAGGATTGTCCACTCCAGGTTTACGTAGTGCAGGGCCAGCTTGATTGGTTGGAATGAAATATTCCTTAAGGCTCCTTTGACCAACCATTTCTTCCCTTAGGAGGTTCCTTCTTAAGATTCTTTCAGGTTCAGGATCAAACACAAGTTGTCTCCTAAGAGATCGCCTACCAAGCATGCACTCCAAACACAATTCAAAAGGACTTGTTAGGTCTTTACAAATTTAGGCTTTTGACTTTAATTTAAATTGTAGGTGACAAAGCAAGTTGCCCAATCAATTATGCACCTATTGTCGACCTTCGAAATGCCTAAAAAAGACCCAGTTCGAGCTTAGGTGTTCTTCCCTAAATCTCAAATGGTAGAGCAACTCCAAAGACGAAAGATCGAGGGATGCAAGTAGGCCTAAGCATTCCTTTGAAGCTGTGCTTTCACGGTGCTTCTTAACTACCCCCAAAAATCTGTGACAGGGTATCCCCCTCTTTGGATTTACAAAACCTTTGATCTCAAGTTCCAAACACTTCAGAATCCAACGGTAGGAGGGCTCTTGTCCTAGAATTCCAAGACCTAGGAGTGTCTAAATGCGTGCTGTGGTGCAAGAGATACAAGTATGAATACACCATAAAAAGTTTGAGTTTTGAATTTTGAACCGCAGCACAATGTCTCAATTCAAGTCCTTGGTTTTAGTGTTCCTCCTTAACTTAAAGTCCTTTTTCAAGAAAATATGTGACCACTTATTAGATCTTTTCAATTAAATTAGGTGGTCATGTAATTAAATCCAAATGCACATGCATGAACAATATAGAATGCAAAGAAAGAGGACGTACCTTTCCTCCAGCAATCAACAATGCAAGATGCATGCAAATCAAGCAAAATAAATCTAAAAGCTGCTCATTCACACCTAAATGGTCATCCTAAGGCAAGCAGCTTCTAGCAGGCAGCTCATGTTTTTTTTTATTTTTGTTTTTTTTTTTAGCTACTTATGCACAAGCAAGAAAAATAAAATCAATCCATAAAAGAAAACCTAGATCTAAAGAAAAGGGAACAGGCTCCCGAAAAGTTACCTAACATAGGCCTAAAAGAAAGTCGGGGAACAAACCCCTCAAATATGCCCCAGAACAAGGGTTTTCCAAATGAATGTATTAAAATAAAGAGAAGAAAGAAAAATACAAATCTATCTACAGTTGAAAGAATGAAATGAGGATGTGGTCCTCCAGAGATCTCCTCTAGTGGTGGAAACAAGGTCCACCAAGGCATTGCAGAGGCAGATGTGATGCTCCTTGTCCCAGTGTTGTGACTCTGCTGGCGATGTCAAGGATCGCCTGATCTCTGAGGCTGGTGCGTCAAGATGTCTCCAAATACACGTACCTCGCACCAAACAGATTATTGAATTGAAATGTTTCTCAAATAAAATGTGTGAATAAATAAATAAATGAATGCGAGTTTAACAGGCTCGTTGCCTCCCCGGCAACAGCGCCATTTGACGAGTCGATTTTCACTTTTGAAAATGATGATTAAGAAGATTTGTCGTTGTATTCCTAAGTGGTGGAAAATCAACTAGTCAAAATAATTAAAAATTAAACCACTCGCAGAAGAGTAGGTTGTATCCACAGAGAGACAATCACCTAGTTAAACTCATTAATATCAAAAATGAATGTTCACTATTGATTTTGTCAAGAAATCGAGCCAAATTCACCTTCAGATTAAGTAAACAACACAAGCTAATGCTGAAATAGCAGTTACGCACACCTGAAGGATATATTTTGCAATGTGACACAATATAACACTAATAAAAATCTTACAATAGTAGCTAATGTAATTATTAATTCAGAGTGAAACAGGGGATTCCCTTCGTGCTTGGCATGTGTGCACGGCAGGCCGCGGCTAGAGGCGAGATTCACGGTGAAGGATAAGACCTCCGAGCCGCTTCCAATGGCAGTGGTGGTTTGAAGAATGGTGGTTGGAGATGGCGGCAACATGAAGGAATGGATGGTGGGTGCTGACTGCAACCCCTATTTGCTGCCTGCGGGGAGGAGGGAGCAAAGATGGTTGCATGCACTGATGGAGGTGTGCGCAGGCAGTGAGGGGGACGCGCGGGAGAACGCATGTGCTACCTGCTGCGCACTGCTGGAGGTGTGCGCAGGCGGAGGTGCAGCGAGCGAACGCGTGTGGGCAGAGCTGCTGGAGGATGTGCGCTGCTGCGTCTGCAGGGCGGAGGTGCAGCAAGGGGGCGCGCACGGGGGAGGTGATCTGTAATACGGAGCTTTGCGATGGCGGTGTGGGCTGTCATCCCACACGTCCACGGTGGCGAAGCTCCGCCACGGTTGGCCGGTGGTAGTGGAGCGGATGAGAACAAGTTCTCTACACGGTGAGGAGTGGGGATGGAGGCCTTCTCTGAATAGCAGTCGTTCCTCCTCCTTTGTAGCTGTGGCTACGAGGATTTGAAATCCAAACAGGCAGGAGGAGATCCACCGTCAAGTGAATGCTGCCAGCTGTGAATGAGCAGGAGGAGGTGGAGGTGGAGCGGTTAGGATTATTTATACATAACTCCTCAACTTCTATGTTAATTAAAATAATGTATGTAATGCACCTAATTAATTAACTAATCAAATGAATGAAATTCTAAGTTAATTCTAAATGCATTTAGATATGGATGCCACACATGAATTATGCACTTAAGCTAAAAATATGAATTAATTATTTACATCCTAATGTATGCTATCTAAATATTAAAATTAACTTAATGTCGAGGCACTTAAATACTTAAATAGCCCACAAATATGAGCCAATCAAAGAGAAGAGGGGTTTTGCCCTCAGCTGTGCCCTTTCTACACTTTGTCGCTGGGAGGCCCTTCATGCCTCTATGTTGTGCCTCTCCTTGAGGCTTGAAGAGAAAAAGAGAGGCCTTTGCCTCTATGCATAGTTGTAAAGGCTTGAGAAGAAGAAAGAAGAGAAGAAGCCCTTGAGCCTCTTAACGGCACTGTAGCTGGGTGTCATTTAAGGCGTCTGAGCACCTATTCTATCATCTGATTTTTTAGGCATTTTAATTCTGATATTGTGATTGAACGTACTATTCATATATTTGAGTGCTTACGAAGGCTTAAACTAAAAGGGGTAATTTAGTGATTTAAATTACCATTTTACCCTAGTTTTTTGCACACTTCTACCACTGATTTTATTTATACATCATTTTGGATTGTTCTTGATAAAGACTTGATCTTGATTGTTATATTTATGATTAAAATTGTGATTGGTGAAGATTAAATTGTAATTGATTGCTCCCTATATTCGACCTCAGATACTCTTTTGAATTTAAGTTATAAATTATATTTGTTGACAAGCGATTATGGCTTTACTACAACCAAGTGATTTTAAAACCCCATTTTCGTGCGTCAACATTTTGGCACCGTTGCCGAGGAGCAACGTGCAATTCACCGCTATTCTTTATTTTATGTGATTATATTTGAGCACTAACTTGCCCTATCTGTTTCTTGTGATTTTTGCAAGGAACATCACAAGGAGATCTTCCACGCAAAACAGTCGCTCTTGGGGCAGGTAATTTCTTTTCTTCTCTAATCAACCTCCTAATCTTGGGAAGATAAGAAAGGAAACAATCAATTACGATTCACCTACCTTATTTTCTTAGTAATATCATTACAAAGGCAAGTTTACTGATTTGCAAAAAATTCACATCTGATTGAAGCCAGTGATGATTCTATTTAGAGATTCCCTACCTTAATTTCCTGTACCTACTAGGGATTACGTTTAATTTCTAATCTTCTTGGACTAGGCACTTCTTGTTTAAAGTCCAAGGAGAACATTTTGAGATTAAATTGGACTTAAAATAATGCCAATTAGGGTTTCAACACTAGGGTTTGGAGTGCTAGTTCACATTTTCCTGAGTTAAAGAAAATTAACCCTCCCACACTTGTGTGCTACCCAAGTCCCTGTTTGAAAAGATTTAATCAAGAAAAACCCTAAAAACTAGGCTCTAAATTCACTTGAAACTTAAAAATTGTGGACCTAATAACCTAAGAGTGAATTCTGGGTGACTTCTGGATCTTAATCCATATTTCATCCTCCATCTTCTAGGGCAGGTCAGGTGAAGTTGACCTACAGTGTGGGCCAATCAACCTCCAAATTAGGTCACAAGTCAAATCAACTTCTAATCAAGTGAAATTCAAGGTACTAATTACGTTAAAATTGGTAGACTTAAGATCTCAAGTTCGTACATTCCGGTCTACTTGGAACCGCAGTGACAAGGAAGGTCGGGTGGAAGAAACCCTGTAACCTGTCGGGACGCTCTATCGTGCAGGGGCCTTTGCAGGGCTCTCCCTTCCTGGCTACTTAGGTAATTATCGGGTGTGCGGATTTTTGATTCAGAGGTATCATTGATGGGAACATCATCATGAGCCCAAACTAGCTCATTTTGACCCAATGAAGAGAATAAATGCTCCTACATAACCAACTGAAGGTCATAATTCACTGCATAACCTTTTTGAGAGAAACACAGGAAAATAGGGGTAGAACTGCAATTTTACCAATGCAGTACAACCATGGATTTTCTCAAGGGCTAAATAAAGGTCAAATGGTCTTAATAAGATAACAAGTGGGTTAGATTTGATAAAAAAGGGTTTGTGTGTGTTCTGTGAATTAAATGACTTTTGAAACCCTAAAAATATATCCACTTGATTAATCAAGGTTCTGGTTAAGATAAAATTACATAAACCCTCTAAAAATCATATAAAAATATTTTCTAGGGTTTAAAACCTTCAATTTGGCCATTAGAACCCATCTTGACCTAGAATGGGGTCTCAAACAGATATTTGCCCAAAAATAGGTTTTTGCATAAATTTCCCAGTCAAACGTGGTCAAACTCAAAATCCAACTTCACCATTGGATTACTTAGGTCCAAATTAGGTTTGTACCAAAATTTGGACCCAAGATGAGTTTTCCTTGACCTAGTTTGCAAAAACGTTCAGCTTGATTACATTTCTACCCCTAACTTTCAAAAACCCTTACAACTAGCCCCCTAGCTTTCTCGTCGTCTTCACAAGTAGGTCCTTCCGCCATAATCGCGGAGGAAACCTACTCCGATGACCTTTGACAGAGGAGATCTCTTTGATTTCTCAGAGAATCTCTTCCAAAATTAGAAGGGAGATTCTCTGAGAAATTCCCTCCAATCTGAACCCATCTTTAATCCCTGATTCTTTCCCAATCTCTCATGCGAATGCATGAGAGATGTGGGTATCCTAACAAGCTTCCATCGCCGATGACTTTCCAAGCTTGAGAAGCTTGCTTCCCAAGCCCTAACTGACCTCCAGAGCTCTATTTAAAGGAGCCCAGATCTCCCCGACCGCTCCACGCTCGATTTCGACCACGACTACCCCTAATTCCTCTCTTCCCCTCACGGCCGTAGGCTCCTCGACGTCCAACGACATTCCCCGTTTCTCCTCATCGTCCGACCACCATACTTGCGTTGGGTCCATCTTCCTTAGCTTAGTCCGCGTCTCGCCATACTAGCAGGCGCTTCTCTCCCTTCATCCTCGCCGATCCCACCTCACTGGAGTCGCTTTCGTCTCTGGTGCCGGCCACACCATACCCGATGCCCTCGCTCACCTCCTTTGTCCCTTAACCTCCCAGATAAGTTCCCTCTCACCTCTACTTTCTTCCTGCATTAATTCCCTTCAAACTAACCATTGCCGCCCCTCGCACCTTAACCTCCTTCATCTTCGACCATCAACTCCGGCGAGGCCATCCCACCTCCATAGGCCACCACAACCCTCTCCAACAAGCCCACGACCTCCGCCTCGCTTCACTGATCCTTTCCCCTCACTCCACGCACTGCACCACTCACCGAAGCACCTCACCGAACACACCCACCCACTCGCTCACAGTACACCCTAGGCACACACTCACAGGCACCCTCGAGCTACACCAACACCCCCAACATATTCGTCATTCTCCAGCAACCCTCTCTAAACATTTTGACATGGCCGTGAGGCCATTCTTGTGTTCTCAGGTTCAAGCACCCTTTCGCCATTATTGCGAAGCTTGAAGCATGCTTGTTGTAGCTCCAGGTTCCGCCAAGCCCAGGCTGCTGCACTAGGTTGCACGAAATACCCTCACGCACGCACTCAAGCCCTCAATTGGAGTCAAATGCCTTCGCAAGCAGCTGCAATTGGAAGCTCAACCTCTGTTGTAGGCGCACGCAAAGAGGGGGCGCAGATAGTCCCACCTCGGAAACAAATGGGCACTCGTGCCCACATAAATTGATTTTCTACCTGTAGCTGTTCGCCTCAGATCCACGGGGTGAGGTCCCACTCACCTGACCCGATCTCGTCCGCGAACACGCTTCGCAGACCTAGCCTGACCAGACCCGATAACCCGACTACCTGTGTGGCTTTGGGAGAGCGGATCCTAAGAGAGAAAATGAGGAGAATCGCGCAGGTAGGGGTAGGGTTTTGCTACAAGGTTCTCCGGCCAACACTTAGCTGTAGTTTGAAGAGGAAGAGGAGGCCAGGAGAAGAAGAAGAGGAGGACTGCAGGACTTAAGGTAAAAGAAAGGAGAAGAGGAGGCCAGAACAACTAAGAGTCAAGGCAGAAGAAAGGCAAAGGAAAAGCAAAGGCAGAAGACAGAGTGTTATGATCCCATCATCAAATGTCTTTTAAGACATCTGGGAGTTGGTCAAGACGTCTGGAAGCCTTCCCAGATGTCTGGAAATTAATTTTTTCGGCGTACGATTTCGCGTCTGCGTGCATGCGTGCGCAAACTGAACCACCACCCTCTTTTCCTCTCTTTCTCTCCTCCCCGTCCTGTAGGCGCAGCCTTCTTTCTCTCTCTCTCCCCACGGCACCTTCAAATACTCCCCCTCTCCTCTCCCTCACCCTCACTCCACCGTCTTCTTCTCCTTCTTCCTGTTAGCGTGAGAGTGAGAGGGCGAGGGCAGCAGCTGCTGCCGTGGGTGCGCGGGGAGGAGTTGCAGCGAGAGGGAGAAGGGTTAGAGCGCGAGGGTGTGAGCTCGTCAGAGCAGCCAGGACCGGCTGGCGGGCGCACAGCGGGAGCGTGGCACTGGGGAAGTGCTGCTGTAGCTCAAGCAGCAGGCGAGCGTGGCGCGACACAGCCCTGTGCAGTAAGCGGAGGGCGAGGAGGTTCTAATTCTGGGAAAATTTCCCAGAATCAGACGTCTGGACCTACGTCCAGACGACGTGGGAGACATCTGGAGGAAGGTCCAAACGTCTGAAAGGTACGATATTTTCAATTCCTTCTTCTTTCGCGTGTACGGCCATGCAGCCGTTCCGCCGAAGGGTTCAGCCTCATTTTCATGTTGAGGACGGTTGCGTATGCGTGCAGGTTTCGTTCGGGAAGGCGCAAGGGCACGCCCTCCCACATAGATCGAACGTCTGGGCACAGCACCAGACAGCGGAGAGGGTCTCCAAACGTCCGGAGTAACAGTCGAACGTCTATAAACTAAGTCCAAACGGTTCAGCGAGATTCTGGACGTCTGAAGGACCGCGCAGGAACAAGGTATCACCTGAACCATCGTTTAAGACGTCTGGAAGATGTTCCAGGCATCTGATTTTGGGCAGACTTATCTTTTTTGACCCATTTAGGGTCCGTTCGAAGTCCGTTTTTCGTGTTTCAAGTTTCGTTCTTCTCAGATTTAGTTCCTCTACATGTTTACAGTATTTGCATCCTATTCTAAGTAGTTCCTTGTGTTTGATCCTTGTGTTAGGACCCCGTTCCGTTGCAGCTCTGGGGGTTGTGGAGGTGCGCGGGCTTGCCGATCACGCCCCCAGCACTCCCGGTTTTGCAGGTAGAGTGGCTCCCTTTAATTATTTACCAACATTTATGAACTTGTGAGATAATTAATAGATTCTAAGGTGTGGCATGAACCCTAGGATTGGAAAACTAGATTGAATGATAGATCCTAGGGTATGGCATGAATCCTAGGACTGGAAAACTAGATTGAATGAAAGATCATAGGGTGTGGCATGAATCCTAGGAACAGAAAACACCGAAACGAATGTCGTGAATTTATGAATTGCAGTCTTGGAAAAATAGAAAGAAAAATGATAATATCCTGTAATTGGATAACAGTTGCTTGTTTATGAATGGATATTAACTGTCGAGAACATGGGCTATATGAAAATAAAGCTGAAATGATGAAACCTAAATTGGCTTAGTTAAAGAAATATGAGCATGAACCCTACGGGGAATTAGGAGTAGAACTCCTGAGAGGTGAATGGAATAGAATTGGGGAAGTGACCTAGCCCTTGAGTACGGAGTACCAAGGAGAGCGACTGTCCCCCTGTTTAGTGCAGAGCAGAGCTAGCCGCCCCAGGGACCCGGGGTTAGGTCTGGCTACTTTGTACCAACTTTTGGCCCTCGCGTACACAGTACTGGGGAGAGCTACTAGTGTAGGGAGAGCACTAGCCACCCCACGGGCCCCGGGGTTCTGCTAGCCTTCCTACACCGACTTGTTAGGCCCACTGGGCTAACCAGGGTAGTCAGGCGAGGGTGCGCAGACTGTGAAGAGGTAAGACCCCTGTTTGGTTACTGTGGAGGGGCTGGACCCCTGTTACTGAGAGGGCTCTGCCCTATACTGGTTCCGTGCTGTGCTTTGGGGCACACCCATTAACGGAAACGACTGACCGCGTGCCAGCGCAGGGTAGCTACCCGTGAGTTTATCGCGCGTGCCGTAGTCACCGTTACGTCTGTCAGTGACCTTGGGGTGGTTGACTGAGGGTAGGACCACCACAAGGGACTCTCCCGGCCAGGAGAGCGCCACATGCTACTTCTACTTTTCGGAAAAGACTGCAATCAAGATCGTTCCCACGAGGAACATTCGAGATCAAGAGAAAGATCTGAGGAATAATCCAAGAATGAGTAAATGGGAAAATAAAAAAAGAGGTTAAAAATAACAGCTACTTGTCCACCTTACTGTCTTTCTTAGTTTTTGGTTGCCACTCTACTCAGCGTTTCGCTGACGTGTCACCTTTGTCACCTTTTCAGAACCAGGTGTTGAGCAGCCAGAGCCGGCGGCTGCAGAGGGTGCTGAGCCTAGTAGAGCCCAGTAGTTTTACTTGTGTAGTACCTACTGTACCTTTTCTTCTGTTGTAGTGAGTATTTTCTATTACCACTGTACTCTTTTATTGTAAGCATCATGTTTATGTACCTGTTTATTCTCTACTGTTGTGGTGGTGTGTACTGTAGTAGTTCCTCTCTTTACTGCTGTACTTTTGTTACTGCTAGTTATATACATGGTAAATGTGATTTATTTTAGTGCTCTTTTGGTTACTTACTCGTTGGACGACTGGGTCTTGGGATCAGTCGAGTCGGTCCGATTCTCGTATCTCGTAGGGATTCGGGAATCAGGTCGTAACACAGAGAAAGCTAAAGAGGAAGAGAAGGACCGCAGAAGGAAGAAGAAGTTAGAAGCTGAAGAAGAAGAAGAGAAGGCCAAAGCTAAAGGCAGAAGGCAAAGAAAGAAGAAGAAAAGCAGAAGCCAAAGAAAGGAGAAGATAGAGAAGAGAAAGAAAAAGGAAATCAGACACTTTAAGTCGTCTGATTCACAAATCAGATGACAGATCATTACTTTCATTTCATAGTCATACATTAAATTATTTGGTGATATTGTAGGAGTATTTGGTGATCTACATCACCATTTTACTCCCATATTTTTGCACTCTGACGCTACTACTATTGCAATTTCTTTTAGTTTAAATTGTGATCTTGATTTCTAAATACCAATTTGCTCCCTGTGTTCGACCTCGAAAATCTTTTCGAGTAATAAAATTATATCTGTTTTGAATGCTATTTCGGTTGTACTACAACGCAATACTTTTAAAACCCGATTCAACGACTCAAACATTTTGGCGTCGTTGTCGGGGAGCAACGGGAAATTTAGAATTCTTGATTACAATTCTTGATTTGGTACTAACTTGCTGTATCTCTTTTGTTGTGGTTGTTTCATGGAGAAGATTCAAAGAAAGACAGTCGCACAACAAACACACCAGGGGTAAGTAACTTCTGATTACTCTCTCTTTTAAGCCCCTCATTCTGAAAAGGAAAAAATGATAAAATCAATTAGGGCTACTTGCTTTACATTCTTAGCTAATTCATCAAGTTGCCTGATTTGATTTCAACAATAAAATCTGATTTGTGCACCCACTTAAGGTAACTAGGGCTATCACTTTCTTGTTGAGCCCTAGATATCACATTTGGCAAATTAAATTGGACCAAAATTAGAGCCAATTAAGGATTTCAAGTTAGGGTTTTTAAAGACACACTTCCATAAGCAAGAATCAATTTTTCAAAATGATGTGTGCCTAAGCCTTAGTTGAATTGATCTATTCAAGAAAACCCTAAAAATCAGGCTCTTAATCTCACTTGAATCTTAAAAAAGAGACCTAAAACATCAAAGGACAAATAGGTGAAGTTGACCCACCTTGGGTCAACCAACCTTAAAATTAGGTCACTTTTTGCACTCAATACATCTAAAGTTCAAGTGAAATCTTAAGCACCCTTGCTCTTTAATAAAACTAGCAGACTTAAGAGGTTAAGTCTCCATTCTGGTCTACCTGAAACATCAGTGACAAGAGAGGTCAGGTGGGGGAAACCCTGTAACCTATGGGGGTGCTCTACCGTGTAGGGGTCTTTGCGAGACTCTCCCTCTCTGGTTGCCCAAGTATTTCTCAGGTGGACGGCTTTTTGACTAAGGAATATCATCCTCCTCGAACCTCTATAGTCATCCAAATTTTTTGGGTGTCTTGATTGGGTCCATTACATTCTATTCTCATCCAGACCATCGGTGCATGTTCGGTAGGAGGTCCTTAAGACCATCCTTGAGGCCTCCTTTAGTCATTCACTCCTGTCGAGGCAAGTTCTCGACTTCTGTGTTTGTGCAGCAACCCCATCACATAGACATCTCCTCTGATTCATCTGAACCAAATTCTCCTTCATCCATCATCATGGCACAACCTGCAGAAGAAGAAAATAACCTTGAGAACCAACTTCAGAGCCTTAATGATTTATTCCAAGCCTTTGTGAATCCACCGCAGCATCCTATGATGCGAGATCATTACAATCCCACTGCAATGGCGATCGAACCTCGAGTCCAAATCCCAACTGGAGGTCCTGATTCTAAACTCAAGCCCAACATGATTCATGCTATTCCAAAATTTCATGGGCTCAATTCTAAGGATCCTTTTCAACACATCAAACAACTCAAGCATCTGGCCCAGATTTAGATGTTCAAAATCGAGACATTCTTCTCATGAAAATGTTCTCCTTCTCTCTCATGGACAAAGCAGCTCACTGGTATCAGACTCAAACGCATCCAATCAACACATGGGTTGAACTGCAATCCGAGTTTCTGAAAAATTTCTTCCCAGTTGGTCGGACGAATGCTTTACGACACCAGATCACGCACTTCACACAGTAGCCTGGAGAACCACTTCACGGGGCATGGGATCATTTCCTGGATCTCATGCGAAAATGCCCTCATCACGGAGTTCCTAAATGGGAACAAGTCCAGTCTTTTTACTAGGGACTTCGTGAAGACATCCGATTATTCGTCAATGCAACTTGCGAAGGAAATATCATGGATCAACATGAAGACATTGTGTGGGAGATTCTCGAGAATATGTGCGAGAACTCCATCAATAATGACTCCATGGGCTTATTCGACTGGACGAATGCCTATGCATCGACGAATCCAAGGGGAGCACATAAGACACAAGGCCTGTCCTCAGCTGTTGACTTGGAATTGATGGCCAATCATTTGGAAAAGGTCTCTATCATTGAGAAGAAGGTGGATGAGCTAACTCGACATCTGCAGCGAGCCACCTCTGTGCAAAACCCGTTTGCACAGCCGCCCTCTAGGAGGGAAGCTGTGTATAGCATCTATCACCGATCTTCTCAGGGGATGAACCCGTATCCACCCCCATCTGACCCTAAGGCCGGAGGAAACTCCAACCCTGCATACTCTAGTTGGGAGAACTCTGAACCTTCGTACTCTGACTTTTCTAAGGTTCCTCATACCTGCGAGGACCTCAACGCCATCCAAAATGACCCATTCTCTAATACCCATAACCCTGGATGGCGGAATCATCCCAATTTCCTATGGGTGGGAAACAATCAGAATTAGAGACCACCATATCAACCTCGTCCACAAGCTCCTCGTCCATATCAATCACCTCAACCTCGGCCCAACCCCACCTATCAATCTGGGCCAACTCAGACAGATCAAATGACTCATCCTTCAGACACTGGTTGACATTCAAAAGACGAATGCGGCTATGCAAAAATAGCACAAAGACGAGATCACAGAGGTTCACAATCAACTCGTCCAGATGGAGAATTCCTGCCAACCAGGCACACTCCCTTCGCAACCTCTGCCAAATCTGAATAACGTGCCGAACCAGAGGCGCATTATGAACCCAAATCCGGGCCAAGCCCACATGATTTATCAAGCCCCTTCTGGTCCATCACCCGACGAGATGGAAGCTTCGACATCATATTCGAGATTTCAGCAGCAGCCACTTATTTTACCGACCCCAAACCAGAACTAGGCAGGACTAAATTCAGTTACAACCCATAGTGGAAAAGCAACACAAGATCCACCTTACCCAAGCCACTTTCAGCCTGGTGGTGCTAACCCAAACCCTAGGATAGTCATCCAGGATACCCCTGTCCCTGATCAAGAACCTAGACCTATTCTAGAGGAACCATCCAAGGTTCCATTTCCCGAGGCCTTGACCAAGGGAAAGAGGACAACCAAACCCGTGGCACCTGAGGAGGACCTGGTCAAGCTCTTTGAACAGGTCCATATAAACATCCCTTTGATGGATGCAATTCACCACATACCGGCTTACGCATGATTTCTGAAAGACATGTGTACACATAAGCGTAAGCCACGAACCAAAAGTGGGAGCCCAATCATATTGTCAGAGTAAGCCAAGTCTGCAATTTTGAGCAAACTCCCACCTAAGGCAAAAGACCCAGGTACTCCCCTGATTTCCTGTACAATTAGTGATATCCAATTTGATAGAGAATTATTAGATCGAAAAACCTCCATAACCTAATACCTACATCCCTACTTGACCATCTTGAGGAATCTGAGCTCAAACCGATAGAGGTGACATTACAGTTGGCAGATCGATCTATTAAGTCACCTAAAGGAGTTCTTAAGGATGTCATTGTTAGGGTTCGGGATTTCTATTTCCTGGTGGATTTCGTAGTCTTGGATATTGATGATCCAAAAAATCCAAGGAACACACCAATCATACTAAAGAGATGCTTTTTGGCCATTGCTAGGGCCAACATATATTGTGAGGAGGGCCAAATTGAACTGAAATTTGGGAACCAGACATTAAAGATTGACATCTTTAAGGCCCAATAAGGGATTAATTGCGGAGTTATAGAACAGATATGTGATATCAAGGCTGTGGTTGACGATTTGTATATTGAGGAAAACCTGACTACTTCTGATCAACTACAAGAAGATCAAAACCTGCAATCAGAGGAGTCCGAGCTTAACTTAGACACACCCATAACTCCTTCCCTTGCTCCTGACACACACCCTGAACCCCCCGCTGCTGCTGATAACCCTGTTTTGGAACTCAAGCCTCTTCCCGAGAATCTAAAGTACGTCTTTTTGGGTTCCAATTAGACATTTCCTGTGATTATCAATTCCAGACTCACACTTGATCAGGAATCCCGTCTGATTACTATTCTCCAACAACATCGAAGAGCTATTGGATGGACTCTCGATGATTTGACTGGCATCAACCCCTCTTACTGCACACACCGCATCTATACCGAAGAGGGCACACGACCTTCCCGTGAAATGCAGAGACGTCTGAATCATAATCTACAGGAGGTCGTGAAAAAGAAGATCATCAAGTGGTTAGATGCTGGGATCATCTACCCGATCTCCGACAGTCGGTGGGTGAGTCTAATCCAAGTTGTGCCCAAGAAGGCAGGACTCACCGTGATCACGACTGAAACCAGAGAAATCATACCGACCCACGTGGCGAATTCATGGAGAGTCTGCATTGATTATAGAAGACTCAATACCTCCACAAAAAATGATCATTTCCTACTACTGTTTATTGATCAAATCCTCGAGAAACTAGTGGGAAATAGGTTCTTCTGCTTTTTGGATGAGTACTCCAGTTATAACCAGGTGGCAATCCATCCTGAGGACCAAGAGAAGACCACTTTCACCTGCCCCTTCAGGACGTACGCGTTCCGAAGGATGCCTTTCGGTCTCTGCAATGCACCCACTACTTTTCAGCGATGCATGCTTGCCATATTCTCAGATATGGTAGGTGATTATCTGAAAGTCTTCATGGATGACTTCTCAGTGTTTGGCGAATCATTTGATGATTGCCTCTTGCACTTGGTCTAGATCCTCAGGCGATGCATTGGCATGAATCTGGTTCTTTCCTGGGAAAAGAGCCATTTCATGGTGCTTGAAGGAATTGTCCTGGGACATCTCATATTAGAAAAAGGCATCCGGGTTGATCGAGCCAAGGTGAATCTGATTTCTAAACTCCCTATGCCTAGCTCCATCAAGGACATCCGATCTTTCCTAGGGCACGTCGATTTTTACCGTCCATTTATTCCTGATTTCCTAAAGATCGCGCGTCCCCTAACTAATCTACTATCTAAGGATGTTCCTTTTGAAATCTCCAAGGAATGCACTCAAGCATTTGAGATCCTACGTGATCGAGTTACCCAAGCTCCGATCCTACAGTCCCCTGATTGGTCTCAACCCTTTGAGATCATGTGCGATGCATCTGATTTCACTGTAGGAGCTATACTTGGGCAGAAAATTGACAGGAAACCCATGGTCATCTACTACACTAGCAAGACACTTGACGAGGCTCAGCGTAACTACACAATTACTAAGAAAGAGCTGCTAGCCATAGTATTTGCCCTGGAAAAGTTTAGATCGTATCTTTTGGGTTCCTGTGTTATCATTTACTCTAATCACACAGCTGTAAGGCATCTCCTTGCAAAGGACGTGCAACCTCGCTAATTCGCTGGATCTTGTTGTTGCAAGAATTTAACCTCGAGATTCGTGATAAGGCAGGAAAACAGAACGTGGTAGCTGATCACTTGTTCCGCCTTCCTTCTGATATTACTGACCCTTCCGGACCCATTACGGAACATTTTCCTGATGAGCACCTCCTGACTATCATTACAAGGCTTCCATGGTTTGCTAATCTTGTAAACTACCTGGCATCACATCAGATCTCATCCAATTGGCCGAAGGCCAAAAAGGATAAATTGCTTTCCAATGCCAAGTACTACTTTTGGGAAGACCCATATCTATTCCTCATCGGTGCTGATCAAATCATCCGACAATGTGTCCCGGAAGCGGAAATTCAAGGCATCTTGTCCTTCTGTCATGACCAAGCATGTGGTGGACACTTCTTTGGTCATAAAATCGCAACTAAAGTCCTCCAGTGCAGCTTCTATTGGCCCATGATTTTCAAAGATGCATACAATCATTGTAAGGCATGCACTCGTTGTTAGACCTTAGGCAACATGAGCCACCGTGATATGATGCCCTTACAGTAGATTCTCGTATGCGAAATCTTCGACGTATGGGGGATTGATTTTATGGGACCCTTTCCTGTTTCGGACAACTTCGAGTACATTCTACTCGCTGTTGACTATGTGTCCAAATGGATAGAAGCCATTCCGACCCGAACCAATGATCATAAAGTGGTTATCAAATTCATTCGTCAAAACATCTTTTCTCGGTTCGAGATCCACGTGCTATAATCTCTAATAGAGGGACCCATTTCACTAATGTTCAGTTCAGGTCACTGATGACCAAATATGGGGTATCACACCGAATCTCTACTCCATATCACCCCCAAACTAATGGTCTAGATGAGCTATCAAATCGGGAGATCAAGAAGATCCTCCAGGTCACTGTTCGACTTGACAGGAAAGACTGGTCATCCCGACTTCTGGAAGCTTTGTGGGCTTATAGGACCGCCCACAAAATCCAATTAGGTATGTCTCCCTTCAGATTAGTGTATAGGAAGGGATGTCACCTCCCTGTCGAATTGGAGCACAAAGCCTATTGAGCAGTACGGAACTGCAACCTAGATCTTTCTAAGGTAGGAACCTACAAAAAGCTTCAAATGAGCGAGATCGACGAATTACGCCACGACGCGTACGAGAACTCGTGAATTTACAAAGAGAGAGTTAAAGCCTTTCATGACAAGCACATATCCAGAAAGATCTTTTACCCTGATCAAAAAGTCCTACTCTTTGATGCCAAACTCAAGCTGTTCCCAGGAAAACTAAGATCAAAATGGATCGGACCTTACCTCATCCAACAAATCTTTGGAAATGGAGCCGTCGAAATCAATCAACTCAGCCACAATTCAGAACCTTTCGTCGTGAACGGTCAGAGACTCAAATTGTTCATTGAACTTACCGATACAAATTTGGCTGAGACATCTTTTACCCTCCATTCTCCCTGAGCTCATTGCACCCAGCCGATGGCGTAAAACTCAGTGCTTAACGAGAGGCAACCTGTCATTTTGAAAAACCCAAAACCTTTCTTGACATTCCTATGCTGAAATCATATTGCACTTTAGGGTTCATCCATTAGAATAGCCGACTCCACCTCAAGTACCCGTACCCGAGCTTGAAAATGTTCGCAACAATTATTCTGACCTGTTCACCCACCCAAAACCTGTTCTAATGAATGATCTAAGCTGAACTCGAACCCACCTAATTTACAATGAGGACATTGCAAATTGTAGGCATGGGGGGGTATGAAAGAGCAAAACGCTATGAAAATCATCTCACAAGAAAAGGTTTCATCAAAAAAATCACATATCCCAAAAATACCAAAAAAATGAAAAAATTCTTGAAAAAGAATTAAAAAATGAGAGGAGAGAAAATTTTGAGGGCATATCAATTTTGAGGAGAAAAAGGGGAGAATTGAAAACTATCAAAAAAGGAGCACAAGTTGAAAAGAAAAAGAAGAGAGATAGTCATTAGTAAGAAATTAAGGAATTAACTTAGTTCTAGACCATATCAAGAAAAAGAAAATGAAAGGCAAAAAGTGCTAATGAAACACAGAAGAGATTAGTAGGAATGCTGATCTTAGGCCTCTTGGGTCGTGATCCTAGGATTAAAAATTCAAGTACCCACTAAGATCTGGATAGTCCTCAAGAGGTTGGGGAAAATGCGAAGCTTAAGTATTAGGTCTAAGGCTTAGGGAGTATTCGGCCTCGTTAACTGACCTCTGGTTTGTGGGACTCGATAACCTAGGCACCCCAATCCACACACAGTCTGGTTCAGTGCGCTTAAGTATTAAAATCATGCAAATGAGTTTAAATCATTCTGAAAAATTTGCCTAGATTAGGAGCGACTGATCAACACAAGTTGATTTGGACGAGTTCCCAGCATGACGAGGTGGGAAATTCCCCTCGAAGATGCGCAATAACATATCGTCTCCTCAGTGCTTGTCTCCTAGGATATCCACATATTCTACTGGGGGCATGTAAGCACCCTGTGTTGGTTCAGATACCATGGGGGCATTTTCCTAAAATGTCGATTGCCAGGGTCTGAATTTAGCTACAGAACACCATGGGTGGGATTACCTCAAAATCTCGAAAGCCAGGGTTCTGGGGGTTGCCATGGGTGGTGCTATCTCGAAGCATCGATTGCCATGAACCCTTCGAGGATTGATGATGGGGACTAGGAATCCGATACAGATCCTGTTGTGAAGCTAATCCAAAGCTAGAAATAAAAAGAAAAGAGAGAGAAAACTCTCCAAAAATAAAGAAAATTCCTCTATCTCTCTCTTACAAAAACGCACTGCAAACTGAACCGAGGCTAAAATATGTTACAAGCATGGGTGCTTTAACCGCGGAGTCCAATGAACCTTAGATTAGTTCCTGTGGGCCTTAAAAACCTTCGTGGCAGACTGAGGCTAGAGCTGGTCAGGTTCGAATATTAGTTGGTACTTGAGTAGCTCTAGGCCTACTATCGGCATTCTAACCTAATCTACAGAAGAAAGCACACATCACAGTTTTTAAGCATCAAAAGATTGCATGGTCTATAATCAAAGCTAAAACCTTGAAATTTTGTTAAGGGACTAGCAAAAGCTAGACATGGGGGTACGATGGGAACACCATCATGAGCCCTAACTAGCTCATTTTGACCCAATAAAGAGAATAAATGCTCCTACATAACCAACTGAAGGTCATAATTCACTGCATAACCTTTCTGAGAGAAACACAGGAAAATAGGGTAGAACTGAAATTTTACCAATGTAGTACAACCATAGGTTTTCTCAAGGGCTAAACAAAGGTCAAATGGTCTTAATAAGATAACAAGTGGGTTGGATTTGATAGAAAAGGGTTTGTGTGTGTTCTATGAATTAAATGACTTTTGAAACCCTAAAAATAGACCTACTTGATTAATCAAGGTTCTGGTCAGGATAAAATTCACTTAAACCCTCTAAAAATCATATAAAAATATTATCTATGGTTTAGAACCTTCAATTTGGCCATTAAAACCCATCTTGACCTAGAATGGGGTTTCAAACAGATATTTACCCTAAATAAGGTTTTTGCATAAATTTCTTAGTCAAACGTGGTCAAACCCAAAATCCAACTTCACCATTAGATTCCTTAGGTCCAAATTAGGTTTGTACCAAAATTTGGACCCAAGATGAGTTTGCCTTGACCTAGTTTGCAAAAAGGTCCAACCTGATTACATTTCTACCCTAATTACATTTCTACCCCTAACTTTTAAAAACCATTACAACCAACCCCCTATCTTTCTCGTCGTCTTCACAAGTAGGTCCCTCCGCCATTATCATGGAGGAATCCTACTCCGGCGACCTTTGACAGAGGAGATCTCTTTGATTTCTCAGAGAATCTCTTCCAAAATTGGAAGGAAGATGCTCTGAGAAATTCCCTCCAATCTGAACCCATCATTAATCCCTGATTCTTTCCCAATCTCACATGCAAATGCATGAGAGATGTGGGCATCCTAACAAGCTTCCATCGCCGTCAACTTTACAAGCTTGAGAAGCTTGCTTCCCAAGCCCTAACTAACCTCTAGAGCTCTATTTAAAGGAGCCTAGATCTCCCTGACCTCTCCACACTCGATTTCGACCGCAACTACCCCTAATTCCTCTCTTCCCCTCAGGGTCGTAGGCTCCTCGACGTCCAGTGACATTCCCTACTCCTCGTCATCCGACCGCCATACCTGCGGCGTATCCATCTTCCCTGGCTTCGTCCGTGTCTCACCTTACCAACAGGCGCTTCTCTCCCTTCGTCCTCGCCGATCCCACCTCACCGGAGCCACTTTCATCTTCAATGTCGGCCACACTAGACACGATGGCCTTGCCCACCCCCTTCGTCCCTTGACCTCCCAGATAAGTTCCCTTTCACCTCTACTTTCTTCCCGCATTAATTTCACTTCAAACCGACCACTGCCGCCCCTCGCACCTCCATCTCCTTCATCTCTGACCATCAACTCCAACAAGGCCATCCCACCTCCACAGGCCACCACAACCCTCACGGACAAGCCCACGACCTCCTCCTTACTTCACTGATCCTTTCCTCTCACTCCACGCACCGTGCCACTCACCCAAGCACCTCACCGAACACACCCACTCACTCGATCACAGTACGCCATAGGCATGCACTCACAGGCACCCCCGCGCTACGCCAACACCCCCAGCATATTCACCGTTCTCCGGTGACTCTCTCTAAATGTTTTGATGTGGCCACGAGGCCGTTCTTGTGTTCTCAGGTTCAAGCACCCTTCTGCCATTGTTGCAGAGCTTGAAGCATGCTTGCTGCAGATCCAGGTTCCACCAAGCCCAGGCTGCTGCCCCAGGTTGCACGGAATACCCTCACGCACGCACTCAGGCCCTCAATTTGAGTCAAAGGCCTTCACAAGCAGCTGCAATTGGAAGCTCAACCTCTACTACAGGCACGCGCGAAGAGGGGGCGCAGATAGTCCCACCTCAAAAATGAAGGGGCACCCGCGCCCGCATAAATTGATTTTCTGCCTGTAGCTGTTCGCCTCAGATCCACGGGGTGAGGTCCCATTCAGCCGACCCAGTCTCGTCCGCGAACACACCCTGCGGACCAGGCCTGACCCGACCCGACATGCACTCCTCACCCACTACTGCGTGCCGGTGGGCCTGGTCCCAGGTACGCATCCAACCCGATAACCCGATTACCTATGTGGCTCTAGGAGAACAGATCCTAAGAGAGAAAATGAGGAGAGTCACACGGGTAGGGGTAGGGTTTTGCTACAAGGTTCTCTGGCCAACACTTAGCCACAGTCTGAAGAGGAAGAGGAGGCCAAGAGAAGAAGAGGAGGACTGCAGGACTTAAGGCAAAAGAAAGAAGGAGAAGAGAAGGCCAGACCAGCTAAGATTCAAGGCAGAAGAAAGGCAAAGGAAAAGCAAAGGCAGAAGACAGAGAAAGCTAAAGATGAAGAGAAGGACCACAGAAGGAAGAAGTCAGAAGCTGAAGAAGAAGAAGAGAAGGCCAAAGCTAAAGGCAAAAGGCAAAGAAAGAAGAAGAAAAGCAGAAGCCAAAGAAGGAAGGAGAAGACAGAGAAGAGAAAGAGAAAAGAAATCAGACACTTTAAGTCGACTGATTCACAAATCAAATGACAGATCATTACTTTCATTTCATAGTCATACATTGAATTATTTGGTGATCTTGTAGGAGTATTTGGTGATCTACATCACCATTTTACTCCTATATTTTTGCACTCTGACGCTGCTACTATTGCAATTTCTTTTAGTTTAAATTGTGATCTTGATTTCTAAATACCAATTTGCTCCCTGTGTTCAACCTCGAAAATCTTTTCTAGTAATAAAATTATATCTATTTTGAACGTTATTTCGACTATACTACAACGCAATACTTTTAAAACCCAATTCAGCGGCTCAAACAATCATCCACCTTGAAACAAGCCTTAGTCATCCAAAAATCTTTGGGTGCCTTAATTGGGTCCAATTCATATCCAATCCCTCATCCCTTCTATAGAGCACATACACAGGAAGGTCATTAGGTTTTTAACCTAAGAGACCTCATTAGATCGTCTACGAGATTTTTGATCTGATCTTATTACTTCAATCTAAACCTGAGTTTGATTCTACATCCTGATCCACCACCTAATTTGAAAATGCAACCTGACAATTTAGGAAGACCAATTAGGAAACCTAGATCCTGAATGTCCATGAAAGATAGAATGATTTAAGATGCCCTTAAATATTATGAAGATTATGAAAGAACCTCAAATCCAATCATCAGGATTTCAGTTAATATTCCAAATACAACAACCCAAATTATGAACCGTGCTGGAATCCTATTTACAAAAATCTTACATGATTCAACTCGGGATAATCTTTTATCAAAAATTAGTGAATTGTGGAGATTACACAATACCGAGTATATACATTGTTTTTCTAATCCACACCTTTGGGAGATGTACCAAGGTCTCATGGAGAAATGTGGGTGTATGTTGTATACATTACAACAAACCATTAATCAAAAATTCCCATACATCCCTTCAAAAATTGATGAGACACCTTGGAACAACATTGAGGATCAATATGATTTCCCAGAGCTTGGGTTTGAAAATCGAGGTTGTTGTGGACCCTCAACCCAAATGGAAGTCAATTCAAATTGTGTAAAGATTGATACGCCTAATCTTGAAATGGGTTGGGAGGACCCAATTACAGGTGTTCCCGATTTCAAGCCAACCCTAGAAACTCATGAACCTGGCTCACCAAACCCTGAATTCTATTGTCAGAGAGAAATCGAGGTTTATAAATGCTGCGTTGTAGTATAGTCGAAATCTCTTGGAAATAAATAAAATTTATTACTCGAACATCAGAAATGAAGTCTAAGGTCGAACACAGGGAGCAAATAGGAAGTCACACACTAATCTCAAATAATATGTAACTAAGCACAAGAATTTAAACCAAATAATGATATTCAATAAATACTAATATGTCACATTAGATATTCAAAGAATTCTCATATATCTTGAGGCAATAAAAAAGTAGAGAAGCTAAAACAATGGTGATTTAAATCACTAGTTATTCTTTAAGCATATATATCAAGCATTCAATCAATTTAAATATATCTCAATAGTAATTCTAAAGTATCAAGTCTCAAATCAGTCGTCGGTTTAATGACCAGACGACTTAACCATCAGATGCTACAGCGCTTCGCTAGCACTGTTCTTCTTCTCTTCTCTCCTTCTCTGCTTCTGCTTTTCTCCTTTCTTCTTCTTTAGCTTTCCTTCTTCAGTTGCTCTCTTCCTTCCTTCTCTTCTTTACGCACGAGCTTTCTTCCTTCTTTGTTCACCACAGAGGGCAGCCATTCCTTCAGATTTGGCCTAGTGTCGCATAGGGAAAAACCCTCCTCTGCCCTGTGCTCTCCTTTTCCTTCTCTCTTTAGGATTCGCCCTCCCAGGGCCACAAGTTAGGGTAGTCAGGTAAACGAGTAGAGCATACCCAGGACCAGGCTCATTGGTGTGTGTGGTAAGCAAGGAGTGCTTAGGTTAGGCGGGTTATTGGGTTAGCCAGACCCATGTGTAAGGTGTCGCGGGTGAGGCGCCTGTAGGGACCTCACCCCCTATGCTTGCTAAGGCAGACAACAGGATGCAAAAATTCAATTTATTTGGCTGTGTCTGTTCTTCCCTATACAAGGTGGGACTAAATGTCCCACCCTTCCTTCGCGCAGCGCAGCAGCAGGTCCTTCATCAAATGCATGTTCTCTGCTGGTCAAAGGGTCCAATTGACGATCAAAAAGGAAACTTGGAATGGTTCCGCATCTCCTGGAGCAAACGCCTAGTGCTATCGAGCATGAAGCAAGCTTCAAGCTTGCTCGAAGCTTGTACGTTAATGGCAGCTGGAGGTGAAAAACTAAAACACAATGATACAGCCTTGCAACCATGTCAAAAGAGCTCAGGAGGATCGTTTGTCGTTGACGAATGCAATGGTGGTGGTGGCGTGCTGTAAGAAGGTGTGTGTGCGTGTGGTGAATTCAGTGAAGGTAGAGCGAGGGTGGGTTGGTCAGTGGAGCAATGGAGAGGGTGAATGCCCTAATTGATAGAGGGCTTTTGTTGGGGACATCGTGGCGATGCTGGTAGGGGTGGAGCGGTGGTTGGGCGTCATCGGAGCTTCGCCGGAGCGGAAGACAGAGGGGGAGACTTGTGGTCGACAGTCATTTTGAGAGATAGAAATAGGGAAAAAGGAGGGAAGTAGAGGAAGCTAAAGAATCTAATCTAACGGTCGAAGGAGGTAGAAAACCCATGCCGATGTGATAGCTGGATGTGGGGAAGATGAATCCTCCAAGAGGGGGACGGCGGCGAAAAAGGGGATCTGGATGCCTTGGCTTTGGCCCACTAGGTGCAAACGAAGATGGGGAAGGAGGACAAGTCAATTTGGTCGTTGGTCATCCATAGGAAGACGAGGGAGGAGCTCACCGGAGCTAAGTTGGAGGAGGGCTGGAGGGAGAGTTAGGAAGATGTTTTTGGCCCTAAAACTAGCTGAAGAGCATGGCCATGCATTTGGCATGCTTAAATAGGGCTTAGGAGGGGGTTCCAAGCTTGGAAACAAGCTTGGGAACCTTGGAGCTTACGCAAAACTAGGATACCCATTTCTTCAAAGCGTTCGCATGAGCTTTTGGGAAGGAGTTGGGATCCAAGGTTGGTCCCAATGGATAGAGGATTTCCTAAAGAATCTCCGGTTTGATTTTGGGAAGGTTTCTTCAATCAATCAAGGAGATTTCTCCAAATGAAGCTCACCGAAGTAGGATTCTTGAGCGATAATGGTGGAGGGACCTTTTTGTGAATAATATGACAAATTTGGGGGGCTATTTGCAAGGAATTCAAAAAGCTAAGGGTCTGAATGAGATAGAAAGAGTATGATTGGATCAAAATGCAAATTTGGTCAAGATGATCTCAGATTAGGCCCAAATTTTGGTACAAGCCTAATTTGGACCCAAGAAATCCAATGATGAAGTTAGATTTAGGTTTTGACCTCGTTTGACTAGATAATTTATGCAAAAACCCAAATTAGGGCAAATGTCTGTCTAAGACTCTATTTTGGGTCAAGACGGGTTCTGATGGTTAAATTGAAGGTATCAAACCCTAGAGAATATTTTTCTATGAATTTTAGAGGTTTAGGTGAATTTTATCCTGACCAGAACCTCAGTTAATTAAGCAAGTCTATTTTTGGGGTTTCAGATGTCATTTAATTCTCAAAACACGCGAAAGCCCTTTTCTATCTGTATTAACCCATTTGTTGGACTTTTAAGGTCATTTGATCCTTAATTAACCCTTAATAAAACCCATGGTTGATATGCATTCAAGATATGATGGTAAAATTGCAGTTTTAACTCTTTTTTCATGTCTTTCTCTCATAATGATTATGCAATGAATTAAAGCTCTCTGGCAATTATGTAGGAGCATTTATTCCTTGATAATGAGTAAATTGAGCTAGTTATGACTCATGATGGTATTCCCATCAAATTCCTAGACACCTGTTATGATGAGTTTAAAATAGAACCTCTCGAGAGTGTAAATCCCAAGCCTTATCCTGTTAAGGTAACTCTCGAGAGTAACTCTAATATCCTAATAGAACCCAGGCTAGATTCTAATGATCCAATACTTACCCTTAACCTAGATTCTAGATCTGAGCCTAATTGGGATGATTATGAGGCCCCATGTGATGACACAGATTTTGAATTCGAGATACGATTCTGGGCCTGTATTTGATGACTACACCTCTCTAGACTCCTCTAAAAGACATCGATTTTTCAAAAATGATGCCAATTTATGATACAGAAATCAATGAGCTGGAAGAGTTGGGATTCGATTGGGTCTACCCTAGGAAGCAAGAACCCGAGCCTATACCTAATAAGGACACATTTGAGCTTGGAATCTGAAATTAGGTTAGATCTAAGTAAGGTTGTTGATTCTTCACATCATGATTCACTATGTGGTGGAACTCCCGATTTGGAATCATGTTTAGAACACAATCTTTGCAAATTATCCGATGATTTTGAATCTTCCTCTGATTTCAAAGAGCCTTTGTTTCCTGATAACTACGAGACAGTTTACGACTTAAGCATCCACGATCTATTCTTTGATTCTGATGCTAAGGCCAATAATTTGAATCTTAAAGAAGCCCTACCTTCTGATCCACACACAGAGCTTTCCAAAACCCATTCTCAACCCCGACCCGCCACCAGAATCAACTTCTACTCTGATTCACCTCCCTCTGATCCGATGGCATATGATTCTCCTCCATCTTTCAATCGAGTTTCGTACATTGATCAGATCAATAATCACTTCCCATCCTCTTCTGATCACTCTGGTAGGGCTCCTACATCCTCCACAGATCCATTTTCTTTTGAGGATCCCTACTCTGACTAGGCTAAATCGACTCAGCCAAACCCTGGATTCTCATTTCCACATCCAGTTGAGCCTAAAAGTATCTGGTGGGCTCCACATCTATTGATTCACATCCACCAACCCACCAGATTGATTGGGTTTGGGCTACATCATCAACCTGTTGATCTGAACAAGCACCTGGTTAGATGGCAACGACTTTCCACCGCCGCTAGTCGTCGTGTGTTTTACTGCTTATTACAGTAATGTCGTTGTGGTATAAAATAAGACAGCTACGGTTGTCGTTACTATTAAAATTTTACTTGGAAATAGTTTCCCGAGGTCGAACTCAGGGAGCTACTGGAATTCTAGAAGTACAATGTTTCTTTATTACAAAAATAAGAGAGAGAGAGAGAGGGAGAAATAGATTTCTGTCTTTTGGCTTTTTCTTCTTCTCTTCTTTCTCTCCTTGCTTGTCTTCTTCCTCTCTTCTTTCTCTTTTCTTTATCTTTACGGGTCTTCTTCCTTGGCTCTGATTGCCTTCAATTCCTCTGCTTGTCTTCTATTTCTTTTCTTCTTCAGTTCTTTTTTTTTTATCTTCTACAACGTCTTCTCTTTCTTCCTTCTTCTCTTTTCTTTCTCTTCAGCTGCGGAGCCTTTTCTTTTCTTTTTCTTCTTCTCTACTTTATCTCCTCTGAGGCTTTATCCGTCGTCTAATATCTCAATCAGACGACTTAAACAGCGATCCGCTACAGTGCTTCCCCTCTCTTTTCTTCCTTCACTGCTTCTTCTTCTTCCGCTCCTCTTCTTCTTCCTTGGTCTTCTGCCTTGCTCAGCTGCAAGGCTTCTTCAGAGTTTCTTCTTCCTGCAGCTAAGTGGTGAGGCCTTCTTCCTTCGCGCCCTGTCCCTGCGCAAGGCACAGCAAAACCTATCCCTTCCCTCTACCCGCACGTCTCTCTCTCTCTGTAAACCGCTCACAGGAAGCTCTCCCAGAGCCGAGTTAACGGGTCGGGCTGTGTAACCGGGACCAGGTGCACCGGCGTGGGTGGTGTGCGAGGAGTGCAGGGTAGTGTTGGGTCGGATCCGCTAAGTCCGCGTGGCGTGGGTCGCGGACGAGGCGGGCAAGTGGGCGAGGGGACCTCACCCCATGTTCTGAGGCGCTAAGAGAAAAACACAAAATCAATTTAAATGGGTGCAACGCTTCGAAATCTTACGATGTGGGACTAAACTTCATTTCTTCGCGTGCACGCTCGCAGGAAGGACGCAACCTTGCCTCAGCAGCTGCGTCCTCGTTTTTCCTCGCAAACCAGCTGCCTGCCTTCACCTGGGTCTCTCCAATTTGCCTCAGCTGGAGTCCTGATGCTTTGATGCCTGGAGCTCGCTTGGAAGCTCCTTGCTTCGTCGCCAATGGCGGTCGAGGCTGAAAGTCTGCCTAACACAAATATGGCCTCTCGGCCTAATCAAACCACAGGGAAACCTTCACCGTGGCACGGTGAAGGTAGTGCGGGGTGCAGCAGGTCACGGGGCGGTGTCTGGCAGCAACCCTAGGTCGGACTGCAACCGAAAAAATGGGTTTTATCGGGGGAGTGTTGTGGAGGTGTGGAGTGGCAGTGGAGGGGTGGTGGGTGTTGGGTGGAGTGAGGCGGAGCTTTTGGGACAGCTGGCGAGTTGTGTGGAGCGGCGGATCGACGGGTTCAACTCGCCGGAGGGTTGCCGGAGGGATGGAAGATGATGGTGTTCGGGCGCAGTCGAGGGGTAATCAACTGAAATGAAGTGGGGAAAAGAAAGAGGGGACGAAGGGAAATAACAGTAACCTACCTACAGGGACAAAGGGGGTCAGAACAGGGCAGCAGTCGTACCGACTGTCACCGGAGAAGAAACACCCAGAGGGAGAGAGCGGCGGCGAGGAAGAGGGCAGGGAGGCGCGCGCTTGGTACGGCGCGACGCGGGGAGATCAGGCGAAGGTGGCTCTGCTGCTGGTATTGCAGCAGAGCGACGAGACAGAGGAGGAGGAGCCGTCGGAGCTAGTGGGTGCCTGTCGGAGTGGGGAGAGAGGAAGGGTTGGGGTTTTCTCCGTCAAGACCAAGCTACCCGAACCGGCTGGCGACACTGGTCTTTATAAAGGCGTTGGAGGAGCGGTGGACGCAGGGAGGCGACGTGCCTCCCTCACCGGAGAATGGCCGGAGGTGTGACCCATACCTTCCGCGCGTTCGCACGGAAGGTGTGGGCGTCGTCAGGTGGCATGGCGGTGTCCCTGCGACAGCAAATGTCGCAGGGAACACCGGGTTCAATTTGCAGGACATCCCCCTCACCCTGCGCGGCGCCATGCTCCGCGCAAAGTTGCCGGAGCATGGCACTGCCCAGAGACTTGCAGGAGGGACCTAAATGCAAATAACGACGAGGAAACTAGGGGCTAAAATGAAAGGGTTTCTAAAGTTGAGGGTCAAAAAGTAATAGATGAGGACCAAATTGCAAAGTCGGTCAAGAAGGTCTCTTCTTAGGCTCAAGTTTTTATGCATGACTAAATTGGACCTAAGGATTTTAATGGTGAATTTTGTTTCTAGGTCAGACCTTGTTTGACCATCCAATTTACGTAAAAACCTAAATTAAATCATTAATTGGGCATGGTTCTCAATGTAGGTCAAAATGGGTTTCTAAGGCCAAATTGAAGGTTCTAAACCCTAGAGATTATTTTTCTATGAATTTTAGAGGATTTATTCGATTTTTACCCTACCTCGAACCTCATGAATTGAAGTGGGCTTATTTTAGGATTACAGAATGTCATTTAATTCCTTAGAGTTGCTGTAGCTCTTGTTGGATCAGATCATCCTACTTTCCTTCTTATTAGGTTAGTTTGACCTATGTTTGGGCCCTGAGTTACCCTGTTTGCAGATTGTGTTGGTCAAATTACATTTTTACCCCTTATGACTTGTTTTCTTCTTAAACTCAGAATTCTTTGAGTTAAGCCTTTCTTTGAGTTATGTAGGAGCTTTTTCTCGCATATCTAGGTTAGATTGTGCTAATTAGGGTTCATGATGAGGTTCTTATCATTATACAAACCAGACTATTGATCAAGGTGCTTATTTTACAACACTCATCTGATTTGACCACCCCTTCTCCTTGACCACCTTCTTCTCGGCTGAAGGCATTGAATTTAGCACTTAACGGGAGGCAACCCATCATTCCAAAAAATGAAGACCCTTCTGATCATCCTTTTGAGCTACACTCCTAATGCACTTAGAGTTCAAAGTTAGAATAATCGATCCCACCTTTGATATTCATATCAAAGCTTAAAATCGTCCGCAACAGTCATCCCGATCCGTTCACCCACCCTCAGAACCTATTCTAACCCATGAACCAAGCTTATTTCATACCCTCTAGTTTACAATGAGGACATTGCAAAATTTAGGCATGGGGAGGTGTTAGGTGCAAACATATGGAAACTCAAATTCTCTGAGGGGTTCTCACAAAAAAATACATATTCAAAAAACCAAAAAAATTTAAAAAAAATTGAAGAAGAACAAAAGAAATGGAAAGGGGAGGAAATTTTTGAAAATTGACTGCATATCCTTCTTGAGGAGGAAATGAGGAAGTGATTCAAAATGTTAAAAAGGAGCAACATTCAAGAACAAAAATGATAGTCATTAGCACTTAATCATGGAAATTACTTAAGTTCTAGACCTAATCAAAAGAAAAAAAATTAAGTCCTGAAATAACAGAGAGATATGGAGATTAGTATGAGTGTTGATCTTAGGCCTTTTGGGCTTGTTTTAGGGCTTAAACACTCACATATCCGTTAAGATCTGGATTAATCCTCAAGAGGTTGAGGAAAATGCAAAGCTTATGTATTAGGTCTAAGGCTTAAGGATTATTCAACCCCGTTAACTGACCTCTAGTTTGCGGGACTCGGTAACTTAAGCACCCTAAATCACACACAGTCTGGTTTAGTGCACTTAAATATGAAATCATGCCAAAAAGCATTTATGCTATTCTGAAAATAGTCCTAAGATCTAGATTAGGAGCGGCTCGAAAACACAAGTTGATTTGGATGAGATCCTGGCGCGGAGAGGTGAGAAATTCCCCTTAAAGATGCGCAATAACATATCGTCTCCTCAGTGCTTATCTCCTAGGATATCTAAATATCCTACCGGGGGCACGTAAGCACCTTATGCTGGTTCAGATGTCATGGGCGACATTATCACCAAATATCGATTGTCAGGGTCTGGATTTAGCTACAGAACGCCATGGGCAGCACTATCCCGAAGTGTCGAAAGCCAGGGTTCTGGGGGTTGCCATGGGTGGTGCTATCCCGAAGCATCGATTGCCAGGGACCCTGCGAGGATTGATGGTGGGTATAAGGAATACGATACAGATCGTGTTTAGGGCCAATCCGAGGCTGGATTTAAGGAAAAATGATAAAAAGAAAAAGAGAGAAAAAGCTCTCCAAAAATGAAAATCTTCTTCTATCCCTCTCTCTCTTACAAAAAATGCACTATCAAACTGAACCTGAGCTAACCATATTACAAGCACGAATGCTTTAACCACTGGGTCAAACGAACCTTAAGATAGTTCTTGTAGGCCTTAGAAACCTTCGCGGTAGATTGAGGTGAAAGTTAGTTAGGTCTGGATCTGAGCTGGTACTTGAGTACATCTAGCCCTATTGTTGGTATTAAGATCTAATTCCTAGAGATGCAGCTTAGTAGGGCATCCTGATGGTTACATCCGACCTAAATAACTGGTCTGATCCATAAAATTTTGTGAAGGGACTAGCAAAAGCTAGGCATGGGGGTATGATGGAAACACCATCATGAACCCTAACTAGCCTAATTTGGTCTGATAAAGTTGATAAAAGTTCCTACATGACCATCAGAGGGTCACATATGTATAATGTTCTGTTTTGAGAAGAAGATAAGAAACTAGTGTTATTTCTCCAATTTTAACTTCATTTCATAAGTACAGAATAACCATAGGAAATTTTAGGGATTAATTAAATGTCAAATGGTCATTAATGTCTAATAAGAGGGTCCACGCAAAGAGAAACAAGTTTTTGCACATTTCAAGAATTAATGGACATCTGAAACCCTAATTTCATACTCACTTAATTAACTGAGGTTCTGTTTAGGATAAAATTCATATAAACCTTCTAAAAATCATAAAAAAAATATTCCATAAGATTTGGTATCCTTGATTTGACCATCTGAACCCATTTTGACCAAAAACAAAGTCTTAAACGGATAATTGCCCTAATTTGGGTTTCTACGCAAATTTTCCTATCAAAATTGGTCAAAACTGAAATTTGACTTCACCATCAGATTCCTGGGTCCAAATTAGGTTTGTACCAAAATTTAGACCTAATTAGAGTCTATCTTGACCTAGTTTGCATTTTGGTCCTCTCAGACTTATTTTCTCTCTTATAGCCCCTCAGGTTTTGAAAACTTTGCAAAATACCCCCTAGGTTTATCTTCATTCTTTGCATTTGGGTCCCTACCACCATGGTAGGTGTAAACCCAAAGAGGCCGAGCTTCAATCAAGGATTCCTCCCTTATTTCTTGGTCAATCTCTTCCAAATTTGGAAAGGAAACTCCTGAGAAGATCCTCTTCATTTTGGACTGCATCTCGACCTCTGATTCTTGTCTAAAAGTTCATGCGAACTCTTTGAATCCCACAAAACCTACTCATTGATTTGCGGAGTTTTCAATCTTGGCTCGCCCAATGGTCTATAGAAGACCCTCCTTACCTGCCTTACCTCCTTAGCAAATTTTGGCCTCAGAAATCCTCTCCTCCTTCTCCAGCCATCTTCAAAACTTGCTCCGGTGACCTCCTCCGTTCACCCTCTTCTGGTCATTCAACCATCAAATTGGACATCCCAACTTCTTCCTCTCTTCCTCGCGCACCTCTCCGATCAAAGAGAGGATGTCTCTCTACCTCGTTCGTCGTCGCCGCCTCGCCATCCCTTCCTCCTTCTCCGGCTCCAGTCAAACACAACTAGAGCTCTCCGACCTTCTTCCTCACCTCTAAGACCCTCTATCTATTCCCCTACTACTCTACATCATTCTCCCTCACTAGCACTCCAAATCAACCACCGACAAGCACTCACGCCCTCCGTCTTCCTCCGCTCCGGTGAAGCTTTCCTGCCACTCCATCGCACGAAACTCGCTGCCACCACCTCCATTAACTCCGCCGCGACTCCACCATCAAAAGTCCTAACCTAATTTGGGCTTTTAACTACTCACTCACCCCACCAAACACCTTTACCTTTGCACTTACTTTCCGACATTGCCACGCTCACACATGCACTCTTGCATCATGCCGCACCCACCGTTGCACTCGTCGCATTAGCGCGAAGCTCCTGAGAGTTTTTAACGTGACCGCAAGGCTGTTTTCATCTTTGCAAGTGTTCGTGGTTCGCCACCATTAACGACCTTCCGTGACTTCAGGAGCCAAGCTACAGCACACATTCCTCCTCGCCTACACCTCCAGGTTGCATGGAATTCTCCCAGGAACGTGCCCAGGTCTTCAATTGGAGGAGTCCCCCTTCCCTTCGACTGCAATTGAGAGATTCACCGGCTGCTACTTCGTGCAAAGGACTGAAGGAAGGATAGTCCCACATCGTGGGATTAGGTGCTACAAGCGCAAGATAAAACCAATTTGTTCCCTTACCCTGTTGCCCAAGATCACCGAGGGTCGGGTCCCTGCTCATGCGCCTCCTCGCACTTGCACGCCTCGCCCACGGTTCACACACGTGGGTTTGGCCCAGGTCCTCATCTGGTTACCCGATTATGTGGGTTTGAGAAGAGAAAAAAGAGAGAGAGAAGAGAGAGTTTTGCTCTTGGTTGTGCCCTCTATACACTTAGTCGCTGGGAGGCCCTTCGTGCCTCTATGCTATGCCTCTCCTTGAGGCTTGAAGAGAAGAAGAGAGGCCTTTGCCTCTGTGCATAGCTGCTGACGCTTGAGAAGAAGAAAGAAGAGAAGTGGTCCTTGAGCCTTTTAACGGCACTGTAGCTGGGTGTCATTTAAGGCGTCTGAATACCTATTCTGTCGTCTAATTTTTGAGGCATTTGATTCTGATATTGTGATTGAACGTACTATTCATATATTTAAGTGCTTGTGAAGGCTTAAACTAAAAGGGGCAATTTGGTGATTTAAATCACCATTTTACCCTAGTTTTTTGCACACTTCTACCACTGATTTTATTTATACATCATTTTGGATTGTTCTTGATAAAGATTTGATCTTGATTACTTATATTTGTGATTAAAATTGTGATTGGTGAAGATTAAATTACAACTGATTGCTCCCTGTGTTCGACCTCGAATACTCTTTTGAATTCGAGTTATAAACTGTATTTGTTGACAAGCGATTACGGCTTTACTACAACCAAGTGATTTTAAAACCCTGTTTTCGCACATTAACACCTGGCATTAGCAATCCCACTTAAACAGGAAGAGGACATATGCCTCCAAACGTTAAAAGAGCCAACGGTACTTGCTCCCATAACATTCATGATAGAACAATCCATGTCTTGGATGACGCATATCATTAGATACTTGGACACTGGTGAGCTACCCCAAAAGGAACCATGGCCCAAGGTGTTCCACCTAAAGGCCTCTAGGTATACCTTTATAGAGGGGCAACAGTACAAATGGGGATATTCCCCTCCCTTGTTGCGCTGCCTTGCACAGGAGGCATCACAAGCCCTCCAGGAAGCCCATAGAGGCATATGTGGGAATCATGAAGGAAGGCACTCCTAGCCCAGTTGTTTCAAGTGGGGTACTTTTAGCCCAAATGAAACAACATTGTAAGGAGTTTGTGCGTAAGTGTGATAAGTGCTAGTGGTTCGCTTCACTATACCACTTGTCCCCTGAAAAATTGGTGCCTATCATGCCACCCATCCCTTTTGCAAATGGGAAATGGATTTCATTGGCCTTTTCCTGCCAGCACTGGCTCAAAAATGCTTCATCTTGGTTGCACTGGATTATTTCTCCAAGTGGGTAGAAGACGAGACCATGGCTAGCCCAATAGTTGATAGTGTCATGTCATTTGTCAGCAAGAATATCATAGCCCGATACGAAATACCACAAACCATTATCACGGAAAATGGTACCCATTTTGCTTGCAATAAGTTTGAAGAATTTTCCGCAAGCTGCGACATCCGCTTGTGCATCACATCCATGGGACACTCCCAAGAAAACAGACAGGCAGAGGTAACCAACCGTATCATCTCAGTGCTAAAGAGACGACTAGACTCTTCAAAGGGAAGATGGGCCGAAGAGCTGTCGAACGTATTGTAGGGCTACAGGACTTATTAAAGGACTTTCACAAGTCACACACCTTTTAGCATGGTGTACAGCATGGAAGCTAGCTACCTATAGAAATAATCATTCCCATATATCGTACGCAACTGTATGACCCTAATTCTAACAACGATCAAGTTCACCTGGCCTTGGACTTGGTGAACGAGCTAAGGGACAAGGCATCCAAGTCGACACTACGATACAAGGAGGCAACCTCGACTGCCTACAACAAGTGGGTCCGCAAGCGGAAGTTCTCTGAAGGAGATCTAGCCCTACAGAAGAGTGAAGTCTCCATGACAAGCAACTCGAACGGAAAGCTAGACGCCCCATGGAAGGGGCCTTACAAAATTTGCAATGACAGTCTAAGCGACTTCTACAAGTTACAAACTCTATGAGGCAAGCTAATTCTCGAACTTGGCATGTGATAGCATCACCATCATCCTCTATATTTAGCTTAATTAGGCTAATTTATAAAGCTAAATTCACTTAATTAACACATTAAAATTGTATAATTCAATCAAAGGCGAATAAAGAGGAATTAATGTAAAAAGGAGATTAATTCTGCTATTTTAACGAACAATTATACATTTAGAATAGCTAGGAGGTGAAATTATGATTATTTAAAGGTCAAACAAGCCTAAACGACAAACTAGTGAGCTTAGACTGATCAATCTAGGGTTTCACTGAATTAACAAGTCATTTAATGATTAATTAACCCTAATTTTGGCCTCACTTAAATGAACAAGGTTCTAGTGAAAATAAATGTAATATAAATCCTCTAAAACTCATCTAAAATATTCTATGAGGATTAGAATAGTCAATTTGACAAACGGAACCCGTTTTGACCTTAAACAGAAACATAGGCAGGTATTTAATACATTTTGGGTCAATTTGTAAATTGACCATGAAAATTTCATCAAAATCCAAAATTGAAGTCACCATTACATTTCTTATATCCAAATTAAGTTACCATAAAAGTTTGGGTTCATTTGGACTTCATCTTGGCCATGTTTGCAATTTGGCCCTTAATTCCCAATTCCTTACAAAGACCCCCCTAACTCTTAATCTTCTTCACAAAATATCCTTGCCAGCACCTCCACTTTCAGTAGCCATGGCGTGCATGGATTGCGAACTTCAATTGCAAAATCCCATCTACTCACTCCACAAATCGCGTAAGATTCAGAGTTCTTCAACCAATCCTGCATCGATCGAAGGCGACCACATCACCAATGGCCGCTTCTCCACACCACAATCCACGGTCAAAGCAACCGCATTTCCACACAGTTTGCGACACTCAACACTGCCCCTCCTTGCTTCCCTTCGTGCAAATTTTCAACTATATAAGTTGGCCATCATCCAAGGATCAAATTCGTGCAAAAATTTGGTGTGTTCCTCCTCTTCCTCTTCTTCCTCAAGTCTCCATTGACATGCACCTTGAAGCTTCACTCAAACCCTTCGTCCACCGCTCTTCTGATGAAATTTGCAGAGGGTTTCTCTTCCCCACCCTCGTATGAAGCTTCACACGAAGCTTCAGAGCTTCTCGCCTCCTCCACTCTGATTTCGTTCCCGAACTCGTCGGCAGCAACCTACCATCGCCTCTAGTATCCTCACCTCCTTTTCTCCAATTTCTTTAGGGTTTTTCTTCACCACCTTACTCACTATCTTCCCCACACCTTGATTTGTTCATTCGATAACTCACCACCTCCACCCACTACCGCCAACAACGAGCATCCTCGGAGCCCACCACACCACTCATGCACACACGCCCTCTCGCAATCAAGAGAGGGCTTTGATTCGAGAGGGTCTCCCGAGTCTTTTGAGACTAATTGGAGGTCAAATGACCTCGTATTTTGAGTATAGACCCTCATTGAAGAGGATGCCGGTGCTAAGCTTCTTCCCCATCTCCGACATCCTCGTTCACCGTTGTCTTCACCGCGGATCACCGATCAAACTCCACCATCACCTCGGCAAGCAATTGGGCTCTTCCCCAAACCATTCACCATCCCCATCTATCGCATGGATTCTGCAGGAGAAGAGAAGTCTACTAGTAGGGACCTAAATGAAAGAAAAATAAATCTGTAGGGGTCATTTCGTAAGGCAGCAGGGACCTCTTTGCGACAACTCAAGGCCAGATTTGCGAATCTTGTTGGATTTACTTCAAAACTTGTTTCAAAGTGGTTTTTAGTGCAATATCTTGTTGAACATTCTTGTTAATGCTCACTTGGGTCTAATTAGATAAATATTTGATTATCATTGTATCATTAACTTTTATTGAGAATTTAACAAGTATTTAATTAGTTTTTTTTGTTGTACTCAATATCATTTTCTTAATCTGTAATTCGAGTGCTAATAAGAACTTATTTAATTCTTAAAGCTTGATTCCATATAACAAGTTCACCTAAGTAATTTGTAAATATTTCAAATAGTGATAGTTATGCATTTTTGCTCCCTGCAAAGGACCTCAAATTACTCTTTTAATTCAAGCAGTATAAATTTAAGTATTAGTCTTGCTTTAATCAATTGTACTACGACACATGATTTTGAAATACGATCGAAGTGAGTTAACAACATACAAGCAACTTAAAATTGCACCATGTATAAAAAACTAAATAAGAGAGAAGACAATATTTTCTTTCATTTCTTGTCATTAAGTGTCTTACATTCTCAAGTGAAGGCCATTCCCATCAAATGGCAAATAAAAAAGGAAAAAAGTAAAAAAAAAGGGGGAAAAACAACAACACTACAGAGGTAAAGCAGTTCACTCGGAGTCCTCAGGGAGATCAACCCAAGGAGTTGAAGGGGGCAAAGAGGCTTCATAGGATAGACTCGCTGGACGGGAAGGCTACTCCAAGGCTCTTGACGGACACAGCTTGTCTGCCTCTTCAAGAGCCAGGCTTCCCATCTAGTCTTTAGGCGGCAAAATTGGAGTCTTGTCCATGATAAGACCATCAGCTTTCTATCGGTCGAACTCAGACATAAGTTGGTCTAAAGACCAACCACACAACTCCACTACGATAGTGTGCTTGCCTTCCAAAATAGCCTGCATCGCCGCCAGCATATATTTGCCAACCTCCTTCAAGACGAGGTCCTGGCTTTCCTCCATAGACAAGTCGGAGGCAAAGAAATCCATCACTGTCTCAGAGTCCGTCTCCAACTACGCAACATTCTCTAGATTCAGCACACTTTTGGCCCTGTCCTTCACAATCTGGTGGGCCTTGGTGAGATCACCCCTTAAGCTTTCCACAACCACCTCTACCTTTTCATGACTTGCCTTCAGACTGGCAAGCTCATCTATAGTCGTGCCCAGGAGGAGGCACTCCTCTTTCAAAGCCACCTCATACCCTTCCACAATAGAGGAGTGGGCGACCCTCAATACCTGCACGTCTTCCTTTAGCCAAAGTACAATGCTACAGGAAGTGTGTAGCCGGTCAGTCAAATCTCACAACTTCACAAGATCTTTCTTGTGAATGTTGATTAGACATTCCTCAAGCTTCTTGGTTAGGGACTCAGCTCTTATCAACCCTAAGCGGGCCTCCTTCAGCTCTTGCTATAGGCTGGAACCTGGACGATCGCCTGCTATTGCAACCAGAGCTTCTTGGTAGCCTCCTCAGCAACCTTCTTCGCCTTCTCTCAGGAAGCAATAGCTTCTTCGACCAGGTGAGCGAAGGTTCGTTGCTCTCCCTGGCGGTCATCGCCCACTTCACAGCCATGTCAACTGCCTCGCAAGAGACATTGGGAACGGCGATATCAGATGATACATCACCAACAGGAACGAAAAAAAACCAAGAGTCTCAACCTATTAAGAAGGAATGATTGGAATTCAATAATCTAGTATCCTGCAGAAGCGGGGATAAAAAATGAAGCAAGGAAAAGAACTCACCACATGAAGGTAGTAGAAGAAAACATGTTTGAAGTCCATCCCTCCTTAACAAGAGGTAGCCAAAATAAGGGCATCTGCAGAAGATGTAGCACTTGCCTTTCCAACTGAGGGGCACCGCTGGAGGAGCCCGCCTGGTCCAGGGTCCCCCGACTAGGCACGGGACCCTCATGGGTCCCCTCCAGTACAGATCCCCTCACAGCCAACCGATGGGACATGTAGCCGGCCAATGATCTCGAAACCCCCCCCCCCCGGCCACTAGGGTCCACTATCACTCGCACCCCAGTTGCGCTCTACCTATCACCCAAAAAATCTCTCGACACCATTGCCTCCTATGCCACCTTCGCAAAGGCACCTGGAGGACCAGTTGGTGGGATGGGCAGAACAAAGCTTCCCCTCTCAACCACCTCGCTGAGAGTCTGACGCGGGGAGTCACCCAAAACAATGGGCTCAGGCGGAGCAGATGAGCAAGGAGAATCTACAAGGGCATCTGCTGTTTTAACCCCACCAGGGCTTGAAGAGATGGGCATCGCTGACTCTTATATCGAAGAAGTCATGGTGCTCTGCCTCTTAGAGAGCTTAAGGGGGACCTCCTCCTCTTCGTCGCCTGCCACTTCCTTCCTTTTTCCCTCCTTGGGATAGGAATATTCACTCCCCTCACCCTGCTCTAAGGGCATACCCCCCACCTCTCCCCACCTGGACCCACCGTGCGAAGAACTACTAGATCGCCGCCTTGGAGTGTCTAGACAGACAAACCATTCAAAAGTTAGATAAAGGAAAAATAAAAAGTTATTCAGATGGTGAAGATAAGCTATCTAAAGCTGCTACCCCCCAAACTTACATGGCATGGGATAGGACTCTGCAACCTACGTCAACGTCGCCCAAACATCTCTCTGCCTCAACTCAGTTCGAGCAATTGGCCCAAAGCACATTATCTTATCCGCATCCGCTTGAGCAAACAGATCAATTTCCTCGAAGATAGGCAGCAAGTCTCTTTTAGGAAAGCCTTAACACTTATAGGGGACTACTAAAGTCTTGACATTGTTGAGGAAGAAAAAGTAGCGGTCTTGCCCCTTCAGACTATCAGGAAGATCAACTATTCTGTATTTGGTGTGTTGGTTGTACAAGGTGTATGTGCCAGAGGGGGCCTACCCCTTTTTACCTTAAGGGGCATGAGCCCAAAAGTTAGGCAGAATACACACAACCAGGGAGTGATTCCCAAGTGAAAACAGATGACAGTGAAGGCATTGAAAACGGGCTGGTAAGCGAGTTTTCGTACGCGAAAAGATTTAAGTTAGAAACTCATCGTCGTAGTGTGTAGAAATCCACTAAGTAGATAAAATTTATACTGAAACTCGAAAAGGGAGTCCCGGGTTGAACACAAGGAGGTGAACGTTTGATTTTGAGAAATTCTTATTTCGCTTTTATTTGTTTTTGTTGTTTTTGTCTTTTACGATTTTTTTGGTATTTTTAAAAAGCAAGAGATCAGATTGACAAATGTTTATCTAACTAATCTACTTGCAAAATAAGAGAGAGAGAGAACATCAATATATTTATCTAAGCAAATGTTTGCTACAGATAAAAAGCGGAAAACTACACTACAAAAGCGATAAAGATAAAGAGAGGTGAGAAGAGTCCCCCTCGATGGTTGCTTCAGGATGACTCACTTTGATGGTGCCCAAATGAAGGTGGTGAGGAGCAGGACGAAGGAGAATGGCGTTGGAGGATGGAGGGCAAGATGGGACGGTGTCGCAGTGAGGATCTTCTTCCCAAAGGTGGTAAAAGGACAGCCATGGGATGCTCCACAAATGGGGCTGAGAGGCGGGAAAATATTTTGGTTTTCTACTCTAGAGGAGCATCCCAGGCTTGGGACAAGCTCTCTCTAAAACCTTGGAGGTGGTGAGGGAAAGAAAGGAAGAGATGCTGAAGAATTAAGGGGGTAGGTCCTCTTATAGTGGAAGGAAGAGGAAGAAATCCATCCAATGGCTTTAGCGACAGCTACAATCGCCACTAAAGACCATGAAAGTTGTCGCTAAGGATCCACTCCACCGCTGGCGCGTGCATCACACACCCGTGCCTCATGCACCATGTCACACGTGCACACGCACTAACGCTAAGCTTGTGCACGCTGTGGATGCACTGGCTGTGTTGTCCGCGCTTGCGCATGCAGCCGGTGCTGTGCGCACTTGTCCACCCAAATGCCAAATTAGGGGGGGGGGGAGGGGGGGCTACAGGGATTCGAACCCATGACCCTCCATTGGAGGTTAGGTCTTCAACCAACGCGCCAAGTCGACGTTTGTGTCGAGGAGACGTCTTATGGGCACGTGATGGAGGAAGCTTCTCAACCATTGGATCAAGATCCAATAGCTAAGGATGGATGATCCAGATGTGGGCAGTGGTTGCTGGCCGGTGTTGGGTAGCTTAGATGGCACCACGTGGCGCCATCTGGGCCGTCCATTTTCTTTCTGTTGCAGAGGATGCCACGGTGCTCAGATTGAGATGATTTCCACGTTGCCAGACTGTGATAGTCGCTCCGGATCTATCTGTTTGGTCGGATTTTTCATCCGAAGCCCGTAAGGATGTCGCATTGTCCCCTGACCGTTGATCTTCCTTGGACTTCATATGATGCTACGGGATTCTGATCTAGACAATTTCTGAGACGTTAGACTTCAATCATCGTCCTGGTCAAATCTGTACGATTAGATCATCAATCCGAGGCCCCGAAATAAATCTCTTTCCCTCCTGGCCATAAAGACGATGCAATTAACCTAAAATATACACTACTCTGAATGTAGAATGATGCATGCTATGCAATATTTATAATAGGAAATGAAAATCTAAGCCTAGGAACGAATAAGCATTTTAACCTAAATAGATGTGTCTACATCATACCCCCATGCCTATCTTTTACTAGTCCCTAGCAAAATTAAACTGCATGCTATGTATAAAAATAGAATTAGAACTCGATCGCTTAGGCTTAAGTTGTTTATTAACAATAGAAAATTTCAACTAAGGTCCTAACTACGAAAACTCAACAGTACCCGGGTGTTTGCCAAAATGCAGACCGCCCAAGCCCTTGACTTATTTGAAAAGGGAAAATACATTTATTTTTTTTCTTCTCTAATTTTTTTGGATTTTTGAGTTTTGAGTTCTCGGACAGCTTTCTACGGCTACCCAACCCACCCAAGGCTTGAAAAGAACTTTAAGTTTTAAGCATCTTTGTGAATGTGATAGACTCATTGACCCTAGGTCACCTTAGGTGACCTTAAGAGTTTCTACCCAAAGGTTTATCTTTCCGATCAGTAGCTTTCTCCCTACTTTTTTTATTTTTTATGGGGTCAACACAAGGACGAACCAGTGCATATCTTCCCGATTTATTCTACTTCCCTGCTTCTTCCCTAAGCGTTTTGGGAATTATTTGTGCATTTTTGTGAGATGTGCTCTAAACAACCAGCCAATGGGCTGTTACCTACGGTAACTTGCCAGCCATACTCGTGCAGTGAAGTGTGATTTATTTTTTTCTCCTTTTTCTATTTTTCTATTTTTTCTTCTTTTCTTTTTATTTTTTAATATCATTTTTTTTTAGTAGGTGGCTTTCCTGATCTAAGATTTAACTAAAAGCAGTAGAATGAGTATGGTCATGTAGCTGGGCTCTAGACAAATTCGACTGCACAGATGGATTCGGGTCAACGATTGCAGCCTAACAACGCAAAAATCGACTCAATCCTGTAGTAGACCTTACAATAGAAAGAAGATGGATTGCCCAGATGATGCCACGTGGTGCCATCTAGGCCGCCCAACACTGGCTAGCAGCCACCGCCCACATCTGGATTATCCATCCTCAGCTGTTGGATCATGATCCAACGGTTGAGAAGCTTCCTCCACCGCATGCCCATAAGACGTCTCCTTGACACAAACATTGACTTGGCGCATTGGTTGCAAACCTACCCTCCAAGGGAGGGGCATGGGTTCAAATCCCCATGCCCCCCCCCCCAATTTGGCATTTGGGCGCACAAGCACACATAGCATCGACCGCACGTGCAAGCACGCACAAGCTCAGCGCCAGCGTACGCATGTGTGCGACATGGCGCACAAGGCACAGGCGCGTGATGCGTGCATCAGCGATGGAGCAGATCTTCAGCGACAGCTTGCATGGTCTTTAGTAATGAATGTAACTGTCACTAAAGCCCTTGGGGATTTATTCCTCTTCCTTCCACTATAAAAGGACCTACCCCCCTCCATTCTTCACCATCTCTTCCTTTCTTTCCCTCACCACCTCCAAGGCTCTAGAGAAAGCTTGTCCCAAGTCCAGGATTCTCCTCTAGAGTAGAAAACCAAAATATTTTCCCGCCTCTCAATCCCATTCATGGAGCATCTCGTGGCCATCCTTTTACCACCTTCAGGAAGAAGATCCTCGCTGTGACACCGTCCCATCCTGCCCTCCATCCTTCGATGCCACTCTCCTTCATCCTATTCCTCACCACCTTCATCTAGGTGCCATCAAAGCAAGTCATCCTCCAAGGGACCGTTGAGGGAGACTCTTCTCACCTCTCTCTATCTTTATCGCTTTTGTAGTGTAGTTTTCCACTTTTTATCTGTAACAAACATTTGTTTAGATAAATATATTGATGTTCTCTCTCTCCCTCTCTCATTTTGCAAGTAGATTAGTTAGATAAACATTTGTCGATTTGATCTTTTTTTCTAAAAATACCAAAAAAATCGTAAAAGACAAAAACAACAAAAACAAATAAAAGTGAAGCGTGGATTTCTCAAAACCAAACGTTCGCCTCCCTATGTTCGACTCGAGACTCCCTTTTCGAGTTTCAGTATAAATTTTATCTAGTTAGCAGATTTCTACGCACAACAACGACGAGTTTCTAACTCAAATTTTTCGCGTACAAAAACCCGCTTACCATTTTGGTGCCGTTGCTGGTGAGGCAACGCTCTTTGATTTTTCTTGCGTTTTTCCACCTTACCTAACTTTTATCTCACCTTTTCTCCCATCCTACTTTGATTGCAGGTACTCTTTCGAGGTAGGCCAGAGTGGTTAGATCGGAGAAAAGTGCGGATGAAGGTTTTGTAAGTGTATCCCCATCATCCCCACCCTAGATTTCATTTCACCACACTAATAACTCAAACTCAAATCAACCTAGGTGCTTTTATAAACCCTAGGATAGATCTGGTTGTTTGATTGTCACTTCGCCTCATCTCGCCCACCCACATAAATTAAAAAAATTAAAAAAAAAAAGTTATCTGATTGTGGGATTTACTGAAAGAGACACACATTAACACCCACAACTCTCGACTTAAGGCGCACCACTTTACATTAATTCTACCACTTAACCTGAATCTGACCTATGAATCTGGTACATCTTAACTCAACACATAAATAAAGTAGAAAATTTGAATAGGGTAAACATTTTGTGTGCCTTAATCAAGTTGGGCAACAGGCAAATTACTTGAGCTATTTAGGCTGCACCACTTAAGATAAAAGCGATCTATCAAGTAGCTTGACACTTAGTGTTGATCTTTAGGGTTGAACTAGGCACTCCACATTATTTTTTTGATTTCTAAAGGAATATATCATCACCAGTGCTTTCAAAACCTGGAGTGTTCTACTGAACCTTGATTGAATATAGCTAAAGATTAAACCCTAAAAGCTACAAAACAAGGTTAAACCCTAAAAGACACATCATCAAATAACCATGTTTGCAAACCTTGGTTGTGCACGCATACACATTTTAACTGATCATTAAGGGCACAACCCATCTAAAGGGCCCATCACATTCCAAGTGCACGATCATCCCAAGCCTAATTAAAACTAAGTAGATGTTAGCCTTAAGGATTAATTCGCTCTTCGGGGATCAGATTGAGATTTTTTTCAATTAATCTGCTTCTACTGGTCCATTTGATGTCTAGCTAGGGGAGTAGCATCAAATGACCGCGGTTGGGGGATATTAAAGGAACCGGAGGCGCAAGCCAAAGGAAGAACCTTCTTCCCAGCCCCTCCCTCTAACTGGTTGGATTGGTCGGATAAAAGTAGACTAAATCATTTATGTCATCTTAAGACAGGTTCTGAGAGTCTGTAGATCTGTAGGCTAACCCACCTAAGGATAGGTTTGGTTGATTGTATTGCAGGATACCTTTCTCTGTCTGTTTTCCCTCCTATTTCGCTATGTATTCTTCCACATCACACTCTCATTTCCAATCCTACCCTCCTACCATCACTTATCCTCAAAATGATTACTATCCTGCCTTGACTTATGATTACCCATCTCCTAGTTGGGATAACTTTGATTAGGGATATGAATCCGGACCTCAATGTCTAGGGCCTAACCCTGGACAACAAGACTATGATTATTATCCTTCTTACACCTACAATGACTATAGATCTCCACCCTTTGATGATCAACCTAACCCGATCTACAATCAAGGAGGATTATGCTGAACATAGGTCACCACCATTCTTTGAACAACCCGAAATGACCTATTATCAAGGAGGACCTCAATTTCTTGACTCCCCTAGATTAAACTCAAACCCACCCAACCCTGAACCAAACCATTCGATTCAGGTGAACCAGGTCCAAGATAGGGCATTGGCTAACTTGAGAAATATCATACAATCTTTAGAAGCTAAGCCCAACACCATGCACTAAAGCATTGGAGCCTATGATCAAAATGATTGATGAGCTTAATAGCGCTTTATTGGATTTGCTCCAAGATGTTAGAGATAGGGGCCAGAGTGAGTTTCTACTTGGTAAATTGTCAAGATTGAGGATGGAATTCGTGGTTGCCCTAGTTCAGTCTTGGGATAATTCTCAAGATGAACCCCCTTCAGGAGAGCCAATGTCTGAACTTGCTCAGGCGCCTGTCGGGGGGAATGCATGTTTTGAGACCGGAGATGACCAAGTTGGTCTAAAGCAACCGATTCAGGAAGAACCAATTGCTTCACCTGAGATCCCCGAGCTAGGGAACGACAAAAAATATGTCTCCATGGACCATGAAATGACATATGATTTTGAGACATATATAAATGAGAATATCAAGAATTCTTTAATTCTGAGGGTGAGGAATCTTTAGGTGAAGTCTCACTTGTGCTTAAGGAAGATGATTTTAGTGAGACAAATGGGCCTGAGGAATCTGTTGAACAATTTGATAGCCCGATTATTGAAGATTGTGATCTGGTTGGGGCTAACTTGGAGGATCCAAATTCTCATTTACTAGAAGATTCAATCGGTAGCCCAATTCTTCAACCACACCCCAAAGAGCTGAATGATCATACTTTTGAGATTATTGTGCCCAAGTTAATTCTGATTCAGCCACGATTTCTGGACTTGGGTAAATCATATGGGGTGAATGTTATGCTAAAGGTCCCGAAGCTCGAGCACTTGATGTTGGAGGATAGGAATTTGGAAGTAAGGATCTGGGAAGTTAACTTCAAGGAAACCAAGATTTTGGATCTAAGGGTTCCTGTTGACCTGAAACTACCTACTTTCTACAAGGACCCTTAGGATGTCTTTGATGTGCAACCCAAGCATAGCATAATTGATTATATTTTGGAGCCAAATTCTACATGGACAAATAGGCATAGTGATTTAGACTTACCCATTGTCCAACACTTTAGTCTTGGGTTGCACACTACCAAACCACAGGCCCGGCCCCGCAAATACAACAATCTTAGGTTCTAGGTGATTTTCATCCAAAACCTTAGAACCACTCGACCCTGAGGCATGGGTCTGCACCACAACTTGGTCCACATCTGTGGACATCTTTAGCTGACGGGTTTGAGATTAATCTTTTGATTTTGATTCTAACCTAGACTTGTGAATTCTCCATTTCTTCCTTGTATGTATTTTATGCCTAGCTAAAGGAATTAAACTTAGCTTGTGTGTATACTCTCTTCTCCCTACGGAGCTAACCGGATTTTCAAGAAATTCAGGTGATATTCTGTTTACTCCACCCTTTTCATGTCTTTATTTTTACAATGACATTGCATCATTTAGCCATGGGGGGTAGATAATTAATTCTTGAAATCATTTTGTTAACTCTATGGAAATTCTTTTATTTTCATTTTATTTTAAAAAAATGAAGAAAGAAATTAGGAGAAGAGAACTTAGGCATTAGGTGTTATTAACTTTAGGAAACGATACTTGAAGACCTGAACACTTAAACTCTTCAGGTCTTCGGGCTTAATTAGCCCGGGTGTCCACTCAAATGTGGACTTAGTCTCGAGTCCGCGCCAAGTAATTCTATTCTAATTTGGTCAATAAATTGGAGTTATAAATATACGACTTATCAACCTGCCCTCTGATTTAAAAGGACTTTAGCCTAAGCATTTACACACTATTTGCACTAACTCACTCTCCGATGATTTTTATAGAAATTAGGTAACTAATGAACTTTCTGTTGCAAAGGGTGCCACGGTGCTTAGATCGAGATGATTTCCGCGTTGCCGGATTGCGATCGTCGCTCCAGATCTATCCATACGGTTGGATTTTTATCCGAAGCCTGTAAGGATGTCACATTGCACCCTGGTTGTTAATCTTCCTCGAACTTCATATGATGCTACAGGATTCTGATCTAAACGATTTCAGAGGCATTAGACTCCGGTTGATGTCATGATCAGATCCGCACGGTCAGATTGTAAATTCAAGGCCCTGAAATAAATATCCTTCCCTCCTGGCCATAAAGAGGATGCAATTAACCTAAAATATACACAACTACTCTAAATGCAAAATGATGCATGCTATGCAATATCTATAATATGAAATGTAAATCTAATCCTAGGAACATGCACGAATAGGCATTTTAACCTAAATAGATGTGTCTACATCATGGGCCAACAGTTCAGGATAAGTTAAGAGGGAGCAAGATTGTAATGACAAAGGAACGAAACTAAAAAAGGGTTTAAGAACACCTAGAGGCCATTCTCTATCGCATACTTACAAATTATAAACATATCCACCCCCTCATCAGAACACAAGCGGGTCATGGACCCGCAAGAGTGGAACTGGACTCTATGGAGTCCATACGCCACCAGGAATTCCTTAATGGCAAATCGACTACAAGGTCAAAAGAAAAATTGTACAAGTCCTTCATCTTGGGTGCAATGCTTGAGGAGGAAGATTCGGACTTACCCTTGCTTGCGAGTCCGAACATCGTCAAGCTTCTGCTACTCCTCCTACTGCAATGTCTTTGGATGAACAGAACCTCCCACGATTCGCCAGAGGAGTGGAAGCAGGCTTGCAAGGTGGGTCCACAGCTGTAGAGGTGAGTAGGTGGGGCATTAACTCTACCCTACCCCCTTATTTATAACCCCCAGAGGGAGTTCTCCCTCTGCGGGGCTCAGATTTTGAAAACAAAATCCCATGAGACGAGGTGCAGATTTCAAAAGATCCCACCAGATCTGAAATGATCATAATCATCATTATAGGCATTAAATGCCCCTTCACGCATATCATTTCGCCACAATCACAGTAAATGTATTGTTGTCCGTTGCAATATTTGAGGTAAATACGCCTTATGATTACAGCAATTAATGCCAATCTTGTCACACAAAAGGACAAAACCAACTCTCGCAATGATTGGCCACCACTCGTGGAAGGTAACGCTTACGTCACATTTATACCCAAGATGTTGGCCTCTTAAGGCCGATAGGAACTCAGGCAATAACATGCCTACATTCCCTTCAATAAAGGTTGGCCTCTTAAGGCTGACAGGAGCTCAGGCGACAACATGCCCACATTCCCTTCAAATTTCAGTGTTCCTATACCACATCAATAATGGCACCTTGCCCACCTAAAGTTAAAACATATGTCTCATGACAAATGATTGCCCCTCTTAGAAGGCAGCCGGTACATCATTTGGGGGCATCGTCCATATGCGATGTTTTAATACCTGTACTACTCTCTCAGCAGCATACGCTAGCTAGAGAGTGGGGGCATATGATGAGGGGCGAAAAGTATCCTTAGAATTAAAACTTTACACAAAGCCCAACTGATCCACTTCTCTGATGGATCGGTAAATCCGACTACTCGACTGTCCAAAACCCGGGCAGATCTAGGCAGACCCGACCCGCTAGAGGATCCGGTTGACTGAAGTTGAAGAAGTGGCAACAACATCCACGTCAATGCTAACGGTTTGTGTTGTAAAGGCTATTTATAGCCAAGTAACGGACGAGCTACGGAATCCACGAAGTCCGTTATGAAACGAAAAGTTGTCGCGATATTTTTTGTATTATAAATAAAGAAGAGCCTTAGAAAAGGCTTCACGCATTCCCGAGAGAGAGAAGAAGAAGTGATTGTATTACCAGCCACCATAGTAGAATCTTGGGAGCATCGCCCTCCCCCCAGACGTACACCCCTTCGGGTGGAACTGGGTTACCAATTTCTTGTGCCTCTATCCTTGCGATTGTTTGTGATATTCGTTGATTCGGGTCCCTGTCAATCAGGACCTCGATCAATAGCCAAACTATTTTTCATTAATCATTGCCACAACTTTTGTACTAGCCATCTATTCTTTCATCAGGTGTCTGATTACCTCATCTCAGACATCTAAATGCTTGACCGAACGTTTGAGTCTTCCTAGAACTCTTAATTTTTTGCCCTCAATTTGATTTTTCTCCCTTATCACCCTTAATCTATGGCTCCTAAGAAGAAACAAAAGAGTGCAGAACCTAACAACTAACAAAGGGATGTGGAATTGCCCAATGAAATAGAGAAGTTTTGCATTAGTAGAAAGGATTCCCAAAAGTTGAATAATTTTCAAAAATTCAAAGTTAGGACAGCTAGACCAATTGTGTGGGAAGATTTTTCTAAGTTTAGACTTCTTAATCTCTTCAAAGCCTAAGGAATAACTTACTTCTTTGATGAAGTGTTTTATCTCAGTGGCAAGGTAGCAAGTGTATGTCCTAAATTAGTCAAGTTTTTTTATGCCAACCCATCTAATGAATCCACCACCGATGAAGCCATCCTAGTATCCTTGGTCTTTAATGTTTCTTTTACCGTAACAAATGAAGTCATCTCCACACTCGTTGGTTGCGTCAATGATGGTGTCCATTGCAGGGACACTGCTAAGGAAGTAGACTTCATGATCGTTACCCAAACTCTTGTTAGGGAGGATGTCTAGTTTGAAGGAATCAAACCCAAGTCTAAGTTTCTTAAGGCCATCCCTTGCCTTCTTGCTAGGTTTGTTTCTCGGAATCTTCTTGTAAAATCAAGATCCTTTGATTATGTATCCAATTAAGGAACTTGCTTACATTCTTTATGCTATAATGAATCGCATTAAGTTCAATTGGTGTGATCTTGTTATGGACTCCCTTATTGCTACTTACCATAGGAACCTTCCCTTAGGTGTTCTCATTTCTCACATGCTTTTTCACTTTAATCTCAACCTTAGGAAACAATATCTTGAAAAATCTATGAAGAAGTTGATAGGACCACTCTTCTTCTTATGGGGATTGGGAGGGGTAATGGTGAGGAAAATCAAGGGGCAAATCAAGAGGGTGATATTCCTCCTCAACAAGAAGATTCCCCTCAACCTTCTCAAGTTCCTCAATCATCTCAAGCACCCTTCTTTACTTCCACACCCTGATACATATTCTTCTTATAATACTACGTCTTGGAGGTATACAGGGGAAAGTGTGTAGGGCAACTACAAGGCCTTCCAAAAGGCTATGTTCGATGGGATGGAGCTCTAACTCAAGGCAACAAAAAGACCATGATTATCTTCAAAGCTTCACCAACCAATATTCCTTGCACATGACAAGGCTTGAAGAAAGAATGAAAAACTTAGAGATGGAATTCAAGAAGGGCAAGAGAAGGATATGAAGGAAGATGGAGGATTCATCGGTGTTTTATTTATCTAGTTTAGGTTGCTTGGCCCTTAGTTTTATTTTCTTATGAACTTTTCTATAGCTTGTAACCTTAAAACTATTTCTTTCCTTGCTTGAACATTTCTTGTTGAACTCTATACTTGATTTGGTTATGTTATGAATATTATCTTTCAATTATGCTTTATATTTGCTTTATTCATGATTCCTTGTTTTGATAATGACAAAAAAGGGGATATAATGGATGTTTTGTGATAGGAGGAGAAAATGAAAAGTAAATGAGAACTCATTGTTAATAAAAGTATGTTTTGACATTATAGGAAAGGGGGAGAATTTTTGTAATACTAGCTAGAAATCCATGTTTTTGATAGTGACATTATTTTATGTGTGCTTTGAAGACCAACAATCATTGAAGGAAGAATACAAGAGTAAAGCATAAATGGGAACATAGAAATAGAAGAAGAGCCATGTGTGAAGAGAAGCTCAAGAATATGAAGTTATGCAAGAAATAAATTCTTTTCTTGTTGTAATTTCCTTTATATTTGGTAGAATGTAAAAGAGCCTCGAAAATTTTCTTGAAATTCATAGGATACATCCTGGAACCTACCCAACATATTCACCTCACAAAATCTTTGAAACATCAATCTATTAGATTTTTCAAATATCTAAACTCTCTTCCCAGACGTTTACTTTTTCTAAATTGATTTTATTTGCACCAAATTTGACCATAACTCATAACTCTCTCACTCCACTTAACATTTCTCTTTATATCAAAATCCTTCCAAAATTTAAGACATGGATTTGTCTTCCAAACATCTTTTGGTGTTTCAATTACCCAACATTCACAAAAATCTTTAAAGATTAGCCATTTAATGGCAAGATTAATATTTCCTATGAAAAATATAGAACACATTTAAGGTATTTCTTCAAACATCTAGAGTATCCTTACTAAACGTCTTCCATTTTTTAGACAGCCCTAGATCTCTTTTTGTTAAAAGTCGATAACTTTCTTAAGTTCTGATTTGGGTCGTTTAGACATCTCAATCGATGCTCAAATGTCTAAAAACCTCAATTCATTCATTTATCAATTCAGTTCAGATGTCCCTAGACCCAATTTTTTGACTCCAATAACACTTGTGTTTTCTATCACCTTTTCAAACAATTTTCCCCAAAAGCAGATGTCTGAATTAGCCATTTAAGACATTTAATTCTCTATCTCAGATATCCCTATTCAATCCTAATGTTGGAGATCTGTTACTGGAAATTCTCGAATGTTGGGCCATCTTTTGAATTGTCTAATTCTCAACTTAGGACACATTCTAAGAGTCACTCAGATGTCTAAATTTTACTTTAGATGTTTAAAATGACAATTTCAGTTGTTTAATTTAGCCTATTTTTCTAATTATGTTTCTTAGCCATTTTTACTCAAATAATTGCATTCTAATTTGAATTCCAATGGCTCCAAAAAAGCTTGAATTTTGAGCCTACCCACACTCTATAAATACCTACCTAAGGTCACATATGCCTACACGCAAATATGCTAAGCAATTCTCAAGCTTAAAACTTCAAATTCTCTCTATATTACCATAAGCACTCTTTATGCTCCATTCTTTAAGCACACTCCCTCCGTGCTTCACTTGTCTTTTAGGTTTGTAAAAAGGGAGTATGTTAAGCCTTACATTTTATCTTATATTCTCTAAGGCCCTATTTGGTTGGCGAAATAAGGGTGGAATTAAGTTTTAATCTTGTGTTTGGCAGCATTTATGCTGGCACCAATGGATGTCGGGGTTAAGGGTTGAATTCCGGAATAAATGAATTTCGCTGAAGAGGTGGAATTCGTTTATTCCTCCCGTTTATTCTGTGGATTTCATCTCCCTCTCCCTCAACTTCTTTTCCAACTACCATTCTCAACTTATTCCATAAGTTTATTCCTCCTACCAAACACCTCAGGCAGAATAAATGCCTCCAATTCTTTGATGTGACAACAAACACAACCAAGCACTTAGGCAGAATAAAAACACTTAATTCCTTCTACTTATTTAAACCCCTTTTTTATCCTTCATAATTATTCCCCCAACCAAACACCACCTAAGGCTCTATATTATTTGTTGTAATTTTCTATTACATTTTTTTTATTGTTTTGAGTGTCCAAGTTATAGGTAACCCATTTTCTCTTGTACAAAAAAACAAACTCTCCATGAGGGCTATCTCGGAGAGAGGATTTGTAATCATTTTTATTGGTGTTTTCTAATTGATTTTTGGATGCAAAATCCTAGATTGAAAGATCTAAGTAGAGATTTTTCTTGCAAAGGTTTCCTCTCTAAATCTTGTATTTGTATGATTGTTTGTTTTTTCTTTTTTGCACATTTCACCTCCATCTTATGCTACTAGCAGACACCATGCTTGTGTGCATGTGTATGTAATAGAGAAAGAGAAAGAGAGAGAGTATGCAAAGGGAGAGGAATGAGGGCCTATTAAGCAAGAGGGAAAAGGAGCTCCACCACTAGAAACATGGTGGCAGCATTGATAGCACTTCTGCATATGCCTCAATGAAACCCATCGCTGAAAATAACCCCTCTTTCCTAGTTAAGCAGGAGGAACCTCATTGGGGGAGGTCCGAGGAATCCATCCCCTTCTACATCTTTGAAGAAGGACATGGAAAAACCAACAAAATCTAGTGATCCTAACATGAAAGGCGATCCTGCCTAGGGTAAGCATCCTCCAATGAACCCATTCTTTAGTTTTATCGCAAGAAACTCAACAACTCACAAAGTTGTATCGGATTCATGTATTGAGGGAAAGTAGGGAAGCAAATGACAGAAGAGAAGAAGATGAGCCAAAATGCAAAAGATCATGCCCTTCCAATCTAAGTAATGGACAACCCGAAGATAGAAGAGAGGGAAGGAGGACACTAATGTTGGTGAAGATGAGAGCAAGAACAATAACGGAGTGAAGAGTTGAACAAATGGGTGATTGGGGGGAAATCCCCAGGCATCACATTACTGTCATTTGTCCATAAGGAACAATCTTAAGTATCTTCAAATAGGCCTACAGGGTCTGATCATAGACTAAATCCTTACAATTGAGTACCAACATGCACCATTACATCAGAGAAGCATAGATTCGTCAGGCCATAAGATGACCTCCTTTCAACCCACTAACCAGAGCATAATGAGTCAAAATATAGGTCATTAAGCGCCCACCCATATGGGCAACTATTAATGATCCTACATTACAAGTTTATTAGTTTCCTTTTCCATGGTTAAATCTTTTTACTTTTCAATGAAACCTTTGTAATAAATTTGATTGCAATCTCCATAACAAACTCTCTAGGAAGGATTGAAGGAAATGGCCAAAAAGGAAAGACCTCCAAAAGCCATGATCATGAACAAACTCTTCCTCCCACAAATTTCAAGTGAGATCCTTGGAAGATTTGGTGGAAATGAATCCTAATGCAATTAGGATTCATGATGGCTACAAAAGAAGAGGCAAGCCAAGAAGGTGAGGATCATCAAAGTATATGAATTCTCTAGTGCACTTTGAGTTGTATTGAAGGATTGAAAGTAACACTCCTCTACTCTATTTTTTATCATATAAGGAATTTGAGGGTTAAATCATCTCCCTGGATGTACACCATACACGATAGAACGAAGTAATGAAATTGTGGCACGTTCTTTCCTTTATTCCCTTTACAACTCAATTTTCTTCGTTTGCATGATTGGGCCCCATCTCTAATTGAACCTTAGTGGTAATTTAGGGTTCCTTGTCAATCAATTGGTGTTCTTCATGGGAAGTAGACACACAATATTTGATTGCGTTTTCCTACCTCTCCCTGGTGGATCTCAGGGACTACCATTGTTCAACTAGTGTGACAAACCACGTAGAGGAGCCCTCTGATTCAAATAAGTACACACTATGGCTATTATAAAAAAAATCAAATCAAATCAAATCAAAAGGTTGAACCAAATCGAAAATTTTGATTTTTAGAAGATTCGATTCAATTCTCAATTCTATAAATTGAGCAAATTGATTTTTTGATTCAGTTACTAGTTCTACAGTTCAAAGAATCATTTTGAACCAAATTGAACCAATTTATATATATTTATATATTATATTGTATATTATGCATATATAATACGTAACTATGTATATTATACATTTGTTTCCTTACCCATTCCTCTCTTTGTTTGCATCCCTTTGTATTCCACAACTCCCACCTCTTCCCAATTTACAAAAATATGCAAATGGCCACCAAGTTCACCAGTGGTCCCTTCACCCAATGACACCCTTTTACCTATTATCATGTATCCTTCGATGTACCTACTAGTGCGATCGATCACGGTTCGTATAAAAAAATATCGCTGTTGTATTATATGTCACAAATACAAACCGTTATCGCGTCAATTTTATTTAATTACATAATTTTTACTAATTTATTCCAGGTCGTTCACTGAGAGGCAGTTATTGACATACATCACTGTCTAAGTGCAATATTATTCTTTAATTCTAAAAAGATCAATTTTATGAACAATTGTGAATGAATTAATTAATTAATGATCAATTAATAAAATAATAGCTTAATTATGTACAAAAAAATAAACTAAAATACTTACAAACAGATATAAACAAACAAGCATCAAACACAATAATTAACTACTATATTCTATCTATTTATAACTTATAATAATACTTACATATATATACAATAATAAGTAATAATATATACTATACTAACTTAACTTAATATACTAACATATACAGTAACATATATAGTATGTACAGCGACTTCTATAAGCATCGCTAAACCTTAGGAAAAAGTATATACATAAGCTAAGGTAAAAACTAGGGTCTATAGTGACACTTATTCTATCTACAGGGACAGATTAGTCTGTCAGTAAAGCTATTATGTTATTTACGTACATATATAGTTCAAACATTACTTATACTACATATACTTATTATACATATTTACAGTATACTATATATATACTTGTATATATACATACATATCTATGGTCATTCTTCTTCTTCGTTTTTTCTTCTTTTCTTCATAACTTAGCTTCTTCATCTCTCATTCAAGCCCTCGCACAATGCATGGCTTCCAGCCACACACCGTACATAATCATCATCACAAACCAATGCCATATGCCATATGCTCGAAGGGTATAAGGGGTAATGGGTTTCGGGCACCCGGCGCTCGTGATGATTGGGTAGCCAAGGGAAGGAAAACAAGTTAAAGCACTCCGTGTGGCCTACCACTCACGATGTGGCGCTATCCCAGCGTCTTCTTAGCATTGAAATCTCAGCATGCAAGTCTGATTTGCAATGTTTGGCCCTCAATTTGAGGGCTCAATTTCAATCCAATTTTAAATTAAAATATATAGTTGGAAAGCCCTTATATAGGGTTATATAATTATCTAATTTATTTACAAAAATAATTATATTTACTATATAAATAAATTAGCTAAAGTTTGTGAATTATACATCTTGATTTCAAAGTTTATTTCTTAATTAACATATAAATTAGTTAATTAATGGTCTAATTGACCCTATATAGTATTAGTATACGTATTAAAGTATTTAATACACATTTTTATTGTATTTTACAAGTTTTATTTTAATTTATTTACATTTAATTAGGTGAATTCAGGCTAATATAATATAAATAATGTATAAATAGTATACTACATTATAAATATAGTTAAATTAGCTTAATTTACTTAAAATACAATTATATAAATGTACAGTATACGTTAGTTCAATTATAACTTAAATTACTAATTTATTTTAATTTAACTTAAGAACTTAGCTAGTAACTTAATAAATAAATTATTTATTATATATACATAATTAAATTATGATACAGGGTATCTAATGTACATAATACATATATAATTACGTATGTACAGTACTACTTCTAGATAAGTTAATTTATTAGGGTTTCTATAATTATGTAGCTTCTAGTACTTATAAGTTAATTAAATTAATAGATAGTTATACAAATAAGTTATATAAATAATAAGTTATCTTAAATTCTTAATTTACATTATACAGTATATACATAAGTTATTTATACACTCTATAGACATATTCTACACTATTTACATATATATATATGTAGCTTAATATATACCTTATATATACAAGTATATCCATAATATATATGGTATTTTTGAGTTTTTTTTTGGATTTTTCTTCTTTTTATGGGTTTTATATGTTTTATAAAGGTAGGAGGTGAGAGAGAAAGAGAAAGATGAGAAGAATAGATTGTGTTTTTGTGATTTTTTGTTTAGAGTCTTTTATTGAGTTTTAAGGTAGACTGAACCGTCGGCTGGTATGTTCTACTAAGCTGAGGATTTAGAATGCCTTGAAACTTGGCATATGTCTAAAAATATACTTCATCTTCATCAAGATAGGTTTATTTTATATTTTTGGATTTTTTATATCATTTTTATTTATTTACAAAGTTCATACAACCTAGGCCTTAAAAGGGATTTTCAAGGTGAACTCAAGGCCTAGAATCCTAATCTAAAGGCTGGAGATACAGTGCAAACATTCAAATACATCCAGCAAGACAAATAGAAGGTGTTCACCCACTTAAGCATGATTTTTAGTTAATTTTGACATTAATTTCTCATTTTAGACGATTGGGCACTAAATGTAGCTGACAATGGATGATTAAGAAAGATTACAAGCAATCTAAATGTAATTTTAAGATCAATATCAGTACAGGAATTGTAACGAGCGCGTGCCCCAGACGTCTTTTAAGACGTCTGGGAGGTGGCCCAGATGTCTGTAAAGACGTCTGGGATCACATCCAGACGTCTGACCAGATGTCCGGGATAGTTTACAGACGTCTGGCGAACAGTTATGCTCGCACGGGATATTCGTCTGCACGCCTGTGCACGCAGACCTGCGATCCTGCATCTTTCTCTGCGGCTGCAGGCGACTGCGACCGTCTCTCTCTCCTCTCCGCGCGGCGTTAAAAGGGGGGGGCGCGCCTCCCCTCCCGTCTCCACCATCTTCCTCCTTCTCTCCTGCCTGTGCGCGAGAGCGAGCGGACGCGAGGGCGCAGCGGCAGCGGCAGCCGCAGTAGGCGCGGAGGAGCTGCGGCGTGCGAGGGCGGGGCTCTACCGTGAGGGCGAGCTCGCCGGGAGCGGCTTGGCCGGCCGGCGGAGGGCGCAGGGGGCGCAGAGCGTCGCGGAGAGGGACCTGCTGCGGGCGGAGCAGCGGACGCGCGAGGTGCGACGCGGGCGGCGTCGCGAGCGGAGGCCGAGCAAGGTTCTGATTCTGGAAAAATTTCCAGAATCAGACGTCTGGACTGATATCCAGACGGCAAGGTCGACGTCTGAGAGATCATACAGACGTCTGAAAGGTGAGTTTCCGCTTTCTCCTTCTTTTGTCGACTGACCGTACTGAGGGAGGGGGGTTGGCTGTGCGCAGGTGTTCTGATTCGTCATCCTTTGCGAATCAGACGTCTGGAAGTTGTACCAGACGGCGGGAGTGACCTCCAGACGTCCGTAGTGACCATCGGACGTCTGGGATCTAGGAGAGACGTCCCCACAGACTTCTGGACGTCCGGGGAACCAAGCCGAACAGGTAATTCTCTGATCCACCGTTTAAGACGTCTGGAAGGAGTTCCAGATGTCTGATTTTGCACAATATTGTCTTTCTCGACCCGTTTAGGGCCCGTTTGGGCTCCGTTTTCCGCGATTCGAGTTGCGTTCGTTTCAGAATTTATTCCTCTACCCGCCTACAGTAGCTATACACTGTTTTGAGACACTCCTTGTGTTTGATCCTTGTGATAGGACCTCGTTCGGTTGCAGTCTTGAGAGTCGCGGAGGCGCGCGGGATTCCCGACCACGCCCCCATTACTCCCGTTGTACCTGGTAGAGTGGTTTTAAGTATTAATAAAATCTGTTAAAGTATGGAACCATAACTAGAACCTAGGGCATTGCATGAATCCTAGGAACGAGAAATATATGGAATGATAGCTCCTAGGTGTTGCATGAATCCTAGGGCCGGAAAACTAGATTGTATGATAGATCCTAGGATATGGCATGAATCCTAGGATGGAAAAACTAGTGGAATGTATATTACTGCAGTCTTGGAAAAATGGAAAGGAATATATATAAAGCTGCCTGTAAATTTAATTAACAGCTGCCTGTTATGCATAAAGAATCATGTTGAGATCATGGAATGTGAGAACGTGAATCTGGAAAGTGAAACATATGATGTTCTGAGATAAAGAGCCGGAACCCTACGGGGAATTAGGAGTGGAACTCCTGGAAAGAAAAGGAATGGAACTGAGATGTAGTTTGTACTGTCTCTTGGGTACGCAGTACCAAGGGAAGTACCTGTACCTGTTTTAGTGTAGAGTGGGGCCAGCCGCCCCAGGGACCCGAGGTTAGGCTTGGCCGCTCTGTACCGACTTGTTGGCCCTCGTGTACGTAGTACCGAGGAGAGCTAGTAGTGTTAGGAGAGTACTAGCTACCCCACGGGCCCCGGGGTTCTGCTAGCCTCCTTCACCGACTTGTTAGGCCCACTAGGGCAAACCAGGGTAGTCAGGCGAGGGTGCGCGGACTGTGGAGGGGCAAGGCCCCGGTTTGGTTACTGTGGAGGGGTTGGACCCCTGTTACTGAGAGGGCTCTGCCCTGGTTCCGTGCTGTGCTTTGGGCGCACCCGTTAACGGAAACGACTGACCGCGTGCCAGTGCGGGCTAGCTACCTGTGCGTTTATCGCGCGTGCCGTAGTCACCGTTACGTCTGTCAGTGACCCTGGGGTGGTTGACTGAGGGTAGGATCACCACGGGGGACTCTCCCGGCCAGGAGAGCACCACGTGCTACTTCTACTTTTGGAAAAGGCTGCAATCAAGATCGTCCCACGAGGACATTCGAGATCAAGTAAAGGATCTGAGAAGTAAATGAAATAGTGAGAAAAATTGAAAGATGTAAATAAAGGAAGTAATAGAACATAACAGCTACTGTACACTCTACTGTTGCCTTTAGTTAGTTTGCCACTCTACTCAGCGTTTTGCTGACGTGTTACACTCGTTACCTTTTCAGGACCAGGTGTTGAGCAGCCAGGGTCGGCGGCTGCAGAGGACGCTGGGCCGAGTAGGGTCCAGTAGAGTTACCACAGCTTTGTACCTTCTTTTGTTTCTGTTCTAGTGAGTAGTTTTGTTTCCACTGTACCTTCTTTACCTGCAGTTTTTGTTATATGATAAATGTTGCTTTACTGTTGTGGTGGTACCTACTGTAGTAGTTTCTTTCCTTACTGCTGTACTTTCTTACTGTTAGTTATATTCATGCTGAATGTGGTTTATTTTACTGTCTTTTGGTTACTTCCTCGTTGGACGACTGAGTCTTGGGATTAGTCGAGTCGGTCCGGTTCTCGTGTCTCGTAGGGACTCGGGAATCGGGTCGTTACAAGATGGTATCAGAGCAAGGTCGTCCCGAGAAGTGAATCAACTGACTGGAAAATAACCAATTCGCATGTTTATAGCTAGAGTAGCCACCACAACATATCTCTTGACTTGAGCTCTTAGAAGTGTTGTTAGGTACCGTCTGTTTTGACGTTTCCGTTTTGTTTCGCGTCTCCTTGCAGGAGATGCCTCGTCGTGGGACTGGCGAGACTGGCCGCGGGCGCGGCCGAGGGCGAGGTCGGCGAGGTGGACGTGCTGTCGTTGACGTCTCGGTGGACCAGCCACCACTCCCTGGCATCCAGGCCCAGGACCTCGCCAGACTGATACGGGATATTGTACGAGAGGAGCTCCACCCACCGCCCCGAGCACCTCCTCCTGGGGTTGCAGAGGGGGAGTCCTCTGTGGGACCACGCGACGGACGCGGCGCCGGACACGAGGGAGGGGATGGGCCCCTGCCGCCCCCACCTTCCTCCGACACTTCTGTACACGAGGCACCTTCGCCTAGAGGTGCACCAGCACCTCCCCTACAGCACCACTTCGAGCTTTTCGGACAGTTCTGGAAGCTGAAGCCCCCCTCCTTCAAGGGGGATGAGGACCCGACCGAGGCAGAGGACTGGCTTGAGCAGCTGGAGAAGATTTTCGACACCCTTCGCCCCCCGGTGGAGTGCCGCGTGACCTTTGCCACGTACCAGCTGGAGAGTGCGGCACACCGGTGGTGGAGGGCGGTCCGGGGACAGGAGAGGGACGAGCCGACGTGGGACCAGTTCGTCACCCTCTTCTGCGAGCAGTACTTTCCCCAGACGTGGCAGGACCAGAGGAGGCGGGAGTTCCACACTCTCCGCCAAGGGACGATGACCGTGAGCGCGTACCGCACGCGTTTCTTGGAGCTGTCCCGCTTTGCAGCGACAGCGGTAGCCACTGAGGAGGAGCGCCTTTGGAGGTTCACCGAGGGGCTCCGGCCTGCGATCCGGGGGTATGTCAAACCCCTGAAGCTGCCGACGTTTTCGAGGGTGGTAGAGGCAGCCATGACTTACGAGGAGACCAACCCGTCCGCGCGAGAGACCGACGGCGGGCGGAAGAGGCCCTTTCAGCCAGACTTCTCACAGGGCCGGCGAGAGCGGAGACACGTGGCGTCCGCAGGAGAGCCGTCACGTTGTGCAGGGCCATCAGTGGCCTTTGGGGGCCCTCGACAGGGGCCAGTCGCCAGCACCGGACCCCCGCCTAGCCGACAGCAGGGACTCACTGAGGGCGGGAGTCGGGTTCCCCTCTGCTACCAATGTGGCCAGCCGGGCCACGTCAGGAGGGACTGCCCATCTAGGGCAGGAGGTCAGCAGATACTTCCCGCGCAGAGCACTGGAGGGCGCGCAGGAGGCCGCGGTTTCCAGGCACGAGGAGGAGGACCGCAGTCGCGAGGAGGGTACCGGCCAGCACCTACCCGTCCGACGCAGAGTGTGGCTGCTTCGTCCGCACCTAGAGCTGAGGGGCGTATCAACGCCCTAACACACAGGGACGCCAGAGCTTCGGGATCCGTGGTAGCAGGTATGGTTTCAGTTTCTGGCAGACTCGTTTACACGCTTTTCGATTCCGGCGCTACGCACTCGTTTGTCGCAGACAGTTTCGCAGTTAGTTTGGACCAGGATTATACATTGCTAGAGAACCCGTTCGTAATCAGAGGTCCGAGTGGTCAGCTGTTTGTAGCTGAGGAGGTGTACACGGGTTGCGGGGTCAGCATCGGGGGACACAGCCTGCCAGCTGACCTGATTATGATACAGATGGAGGACTTTGGAGTGATTCTGGGGATGGATTGGCTGTCCGCTTACCACGCCTTGGTAGACTGTTTTGAGAGGAAGATTGCCTTCTCCATTCCGGAGTTGCCTTCCTTCGAGTTTCACGGGCAGCCAGTGGATGGAGGTTTCAGGTGCATTTCGGCACTTCGGGCGGCGAGACTTTTGAGCCAGGGGTGTGAGGGCTTCTTAGCTTGTGTGGTGGCAGAGCACAGCCCCGTGGCAGACTTCCAGAGCATCCCGGTGGTCAGAGAGTACCCCGACGTGTTTCCAGACAAGTTACCAGGACTACCGCCCGAGCGTGAGATCGAGTTTGAGATCTCACTAGTACCAGGGACCAGCCCCATCTCCACCGCGCCATACAGGATGGCACCGCTTGAGCTGCGAGAGCTCAAGTCTCAGTTGCAGGACCTTTTGGAGAAGGGTTTCGTGAGGCCCAGTGCGTCTCCCTGGGGAGCCCCGGTACTGTTTGTGAAGAAGAAGGATGGGACCCTACGCCTTTGTGTGGACTACCGACAGCTGAATAGGGTCACCATCAAGAACAGATATCCGCTGCCGAGGATTGACGATTTGTTTGACCAGTTGCGGGGTGCCACGGTGTTTTCCAAGATCGACTTGAGGTCTGGATACCACCAGTTGAGGATCAGGGAGACCGACGTCTCCAAGACAGCTTTCCGCACCCGGTACGGACACTACGAGTTTTTGGTCATGCCGTTTGGGCTGACCAATGCCCCCGCTGCTTTCATGGACCTGATGAACCGGGTGTTCAGACCGTACTTGGACCAATTTGTGGTGGTTTTCATAGATGATGTACTCATCTATTCTAGAGATCGGACGCAGCACGGACAGCACTTGCGGATGGTTCTGGACACTCTGAGACGACGCAGGCTGTACGCCAAATACAGCAAGTGCGAGTTCTGGTTGAGGGAGGTGACCTTTTTGGGTCATGTGATCTCTGGAGACGGCCTGGCGGTGGATCCTGCCAAGGTCGAGGAAGTGCTCAGGTGGGAGAGACCACGTTCAGTCACTGAGATTCGCAGTTTCCTGGGACTGGCAGGTTACTACAGACGGTTCATCAGAGGGTTTTCGCAGATTGCACGTCCTATGACACAGTTGACTCGGAAGGATGTGCCTTTCACTTGGACAGACGCCTGTGAGGCGTGTTTTCTGGAGCTGAAGGAGAGGTTGACCTCGGCTCCCGTGCTCACCATCCCTGACAGTAGTGGCGGGTTCGTTGTGTACACGGACGCTTCCTTGCAGGGGTTAGGAGGTGTGCTCATGCAGAGGGGTCACGTGGTCGCTTACGCTTCGCGGCAACTGAAGCCCCATGAGCATACCTACCCTACCCACGATCTAGAGTTGGCAGCTGTTGTCTTCGCGCTGAAGACATGGAGGCACTACTTGTACGGTGAGACCTTCGAGATTTTTACAGATCACAAGAGCCTCAGATATCTTTTTGACCAGAAGGAGCTCAACATGAGACAGAGATGTTGGTTGGAGCTCCTGAAGGACTACGACTGCAGCATCTCCTACCACCCGGGAAAGGCCAATGTGGTGGCTGACGCCTTGAGCCGTAAGGCGCCCGCACGCTTGGCCAGTCTACAGTTACAGAGTTGGAGCCTTTTGGAGGAGGTGGGCAGTTGGCGACCTCTAGAGTTACGAGGGTACTGTGGGGCAGTGACGGTGACACGGCAGACCAGACCAGAGTTGATAGACCACATCATCACGGGACAGATGGCCGATCTGTACTTTCAGTCTTTGCGCGACAGAGTACTGTCAGGGGACCCAGGGGACTTCTCTTTCACAGACCAGGTGTTACGCTTGAGGGGACGGCTGTGCGTCCCCAGAGACGAGGAGCTGTTGAGAGAGCTCCTGACTGAGGCACACGGTTCCAGATTCACCATACATCCTGGAAACACGAAAATGTACCATGACTTGAGACGCGAGTTCTGGTGGAGAGGGATGAAGCGGGATGTGGGTGAGTTCGTGCAGCAGTGCTTAGTGTGCCAGCAGGTGAAAGCCGAGCATCAGAGGCCTGCAGGGCCGCTTCAGCCGCTTCCAGTGCCAGAGTGGAAGTGGGAGAGCATCACCATGGACTTGGTGGTGGGCTTACCTGTTACCCAGCGAGGACACGACGCGGTCTGGGTAATAGTGGATAGATTGACGAAGACGGCACGATTCTTGCCGATCCGAGTCACTTTGGGACCAGCACAGTTGGCAGAGAGGTATATCCGTGATGTGGTGCGACTACACGGAGTTCCGCGGGAGATCGTATCCGACCGGGATACCCGCTTTACGTCCCAGTTTTGGGCTGAGTTTCAGCAGGCTTTGGGGACGAGGTTGAGGTTTAGCACGGCTTACCACCCCCAGACGGACGGACAGTCGGAACGCACGATACAGACACTTGAGGATCTTTTGCGTGCCTGTGTACTAGACTGGAGGGGCTCTTGGGAGGAGCACCTGCCCCTGGCAGAGTTTGCATACAACAACAGTTATCACTCGAGCATCGGCATGGCTCCCTACGAGGCTCTGTACGGACGGAAGTGCACGGCACCCTTGAGTTGGGTTGAGGTGGGGACCAAGTGGGAGGTTGGCCCCAGGTTGATCCGGCAGAGTCAGGAGGTAGTTGAGCAGATCCACAGACGACTCCGCACTGTCAGGAGCAGACAGAAGAGCTACGCAGATCGCAGACGCAGAGAGGTGCAGTTCGAGGTCGGGGACCACGTCTTTCTTCGTGTTTCGCCCATGAAGGGCTTACAGCGGTTTGGGGTGAGAGGGAAGCTCGCGCCGAGGTTCGTGGGGCCCTTCGAGGTCTTGGAGCGGGTTGGACCGGTTGCTTACAGACTTGCCCTTCCCCCGCAGCTTTCTGGTGTGCACGACGTGTTCCACGTGTCCAACCTCAGGAAGTACGTAGCCGATCCCAGCCACGTACTGAGTCACGAGAGCGTCGAGGTGAGCGACGACCTGACCTACCCCGAGCGGCCAGTGCAGATCCTAGACCGAGCCGTCCGCAGGTTGAGACGAAAGCAAGTACCCCTGGTAAAGGTTTTGTGGAGGAGCCAGCGGTACGAGGAGGCTACCTGGGAGCCTGAGGCGGCAATGCGGGAGCGGTACCCAGAGCTTTTCGCGGGTACGTCTTTTCGGATCGGCTTCGGTCCTCTTTGAGTTTGTTATGGTTATTTGGACATCTTTTTCCCGCACCCTAGTTGGCGCAAGTTTCGGGGACGAAACTTCCTTTGAGTTTGTTATATTGTAACGAGCGCGTGCCCCAGACGTCTTTTAAGACGTCTGGGAGGTGGCCCAGACGTCTGTAAAGACGTCTGGGATCACATCCAGACATCTGACCAGACGTCCGGGATAGTTTACAGACGTCTGGCGAACAGTTATGCTCGCACGGGATATTCGTCTGCGCGCCTGTGCGCGCAGACCTGCGATCCTGCATCTTTCTCTGCGGCTGCAGGCGACTGCGACCGTCTCTCTCTCCTCTCCGCGCGGCGTTAAAAGGGGGGGCGCGCCTCCCCTCCCGTCTCCACCATCTTCCTCCTTCTCTCCTGCCTGTGTGCGAGAGCGAGCAGACGCGAGGGCGCAGCGGCAGCGGCAGCCGCAGTAGGCGCGGAGGAGCTGCGGCGTGCGAGGGCGGGGCTCTGCCGTGAGGGCGAGCTCGCCGGGAGCGGCTTGGCCGGCCGGCGGAGGGCGCAGGGGGCGCAGAGCGTCGCGGAGAGGGACCTGCTGCGGGCGGAGCAGCGGACGCGCGAGGTGCGACGCGGGCGGCATCGCGAGCGGAGGCCGAGCAAGGTTCTGATTCTGGAAAAATTTCCAGAATCAGACGTCTGGACAGATATCCAGACGGCAAGGTCGACGTCTGAAAGGTGAGTTTCCGCTTTCTCCTTCTTTTGTCGACTGACCGTACTGAGGGAGGGGGGTTGGCTGTGCGCAGGTGTTCTGATTCGTCATCCTTTGCAAATCAGACGTCTGGAAGTTGTACCAGACGGCGGGAGTGACCTCCAGACGTCCGTAGTGACCATCGGACGTCTGGGATCTAGGAGAGACGTCCCCACAGACTTCTGGACGTCCGGGGAACCAAGCCGAACAGGTAATTCTCTGATCCACCATTTAAGACATCTGGAAGGAGTTCCAGACGTCTGATTTTGCACAGTATTGTCTTTCTCGACCCGTTTAGGGCCCGTTTGGGCTCCGTTTTCCGCGATTCGAGTTGCATTCGTTTCAGAATTTATTCCTCTACCCGCCTACAGTAGCTATACACTGTTTTGAGACACTCCTTGTGTTTGATCCTTGTGATAGGACCTCGTTCGGTTGCAGTCTTGAGAGTCGCGGAGGCGCGCGGGATTCCCGACCACGCCCCCATTACTCCCGTTGTACCTGGTAGAGTGGTTTTAAGTATTAATAAAATCTGTTAAAGTATGGAACCATAACTAGAACCTAGGGCATTGCATGAATCCTAGGAACGAGAAATATATGGAATGATAGCTCCTAGGTGTTGCATGAATCCTAGGGCCGGAAAACTAGATTGTATGATAGATCCTAGGATATGGCATGAATCCTAGGATGGAAAAACTAATGGAATGTATATTACTGCAGTCTTGGAAAAATGGAAAGGAATATATATAAAGCTGCCTGTAAATTTAATTAACAGCTGCCTGTTATGCATAAAGAATCATGTTGAGATCATGGAATGTGAGAACGTGAATCTGGAAAGTGAAACATATGATGTTCTGAGATAAAGAGCCGGAACCCTACGGGGAATTAGGAGTGGAACTCCTGGAAAGAAAAGGAATGGAACTGAGATGTAGTTTGTACTGTCTCTTGGGTACGCAGTACCAAGGGAAGTACCTGTACCTGTTTTAGTGCAGAGTGGGGCCAGCCGCCCCAGGGACCCGGGGTTAGGCTTGGCCGCTCTGTACCGACTTGTTGGCCCTCGTGTACGTAGTACCGAGGAGAGCTAGTAGTGTTAGGAGAGTACTAGCTACCCCACGGGCCCCGGGGTTCTGCTAGCCTCCTTCACCGACTTGTTAGGCCCACTAGGGCAAACCAGGGTAGTCAGGCGAGGGTGCGCGGACTGTGGAGGGGCAAGGCCCCGGTTTGGTTACTGTGGAGGGGTTGGACCCCTGTTACTGAGAGGGCTCTGCCCTGGTTCCGTGCTGTGCTTTGGGCGCACCCGTTAACGGAAACGACTGACCGCGTGCTAGTGCGGGCTAGCTACCTGTGCGTTTATCGCGCGTGCCGTAGTCACCGTTACGTCTGTCAGTGACCCTGGGGTGGTTGACTGAGGGTAGGATCACCACGGGGTACTCTCCCGGCCAGGAGAGCACCACGTGCTACTTCTACTTTTGGAAAAGGCTGCAATCAAGATCGTCCCACGAGGACATTCGAGATCAAGTAAAGGATCTGAGAAGTAAATGAAATAGTGAGAAAAATTGAAAGATGTAAATAAAGGAAGTAATAGAACATAACAGCTACTGTACACTCTACTGTTGCCTTTAGTTAGTTTGCCACTCTACTCAGCGTTTTGCTGACGTGTTACACTCGTTACCTTTTCAGGACCAGGTGTTGAGCAGCCAGGGTCGGCGGCTGCAGAGGACGCTGGGCCGAGTAGGGTCCAGTAGAGTTACCACAGCTTTGTACCTTCTTTTGTTTCTGTTCTAGTGAGTAGTTTTGTTTCCACTGTACCTTCTTTACCTGCAGTTTTTGTTATATGATAAATGTTGCTTTACTGTTGTGGTGGTACCTACTGTAGTAGTTTCTTTCCTTACTGCTGTACTTTCTTACTGTTAGTTATATTCATGCTGAATGTGGTTTATTTTACTGTCTTTTGGTTACTTCCTCGTTGGACGACTGGGTCTTGGGATTAGTCGAGTCGGTCCGGTTCTCGTGTCTCGTAGGGACTCGGGAATCGGGTCGTTACAGGAATGCTTGTTACAAATTAATGCACATATTACAAATATGTCAGCCATTTTAAATAGCTAAAACCTAAGCCTACTACCCATTTGATCCATAGCAGCAACGACACTTGCAGCTGCCAAAATCAAGCAGCTATAGCAACAGCAGCAATAGCAAGACAACAGTAGCAGCTGTTAACACATAGCACATCAGAGAACTGCTCCAGACATCCTTCAATCAAACCAAACATCTTAAAATCACTCATGGCTACTGTAGTTCCAAATCAGATTATCCAAGGGTGATTTTAGTCATCCTACAGTGGTTTCAGAGGTCACAGCAGCTCTGAAATTAATTTTCAAAGCTACAACAGACCAAGTTAAGTTCAACCATCCCTTACAAAATGCCCTAACTATAGGCTTAAAGTGCATCAGTATTCCAATATGATTTTTACCCTTAAATATCAATTAAAAACCTCTTGAAATAGTCATGAAAGCTATAGAACCAAATGCTCATTCAGATACAGAAATCAGATCATATCAAACCTAAGGAGGTCTAATTTGATGCACTTTAGGATCGCAAACATCATCTAACTAATCATTTCCACACTTCTTTGACAAATTAAAAATGGAGGTCTACATGGGAAAATGAATGTCGCCCATATAGGGCTTTTATTATGAATTTAGCATTGATTCAATCACGTTCTTGTCTTGAACACCATTGATTGGTAATCAAGGTAAGTTAGTGATCAAATCATAATGCATTAGATCCTTGTTCTATCTCAAATCAGGGAAATAGATTCTCCTTGATAGAACTCCCCAATAATTGACTTAAATCAGGTATATGATCCTCCATAAATCAAAACAACACTCAAGACATTGGAATCCTTGCATACACCCAATCAAAGCCACTAAAATCCTCAAACAACTCGATTAAATTCAATAAAGCTCAAAATTGAATTCAAATCATAGATTCGATCATGAAAAACCATTTTCAAACATAATCGAGTCAATTGAGTTTGTGAAAAGATCGGGGGGTCTTTGTGAATATGCGAAATGAGTGGGAGACCCCCCAAATTGATCTTTGGCGCTAATTTCAAATCTGAGACACGAAGTCATCAGATCTGAAATTAACCTGATGACTGGGTGATTAGCGAAATTAAAATCGAGGGAAAACAAAATGCGGAATGGAAATATGAATGGGAAGAATTATGATCAATGGGAAGGGTATGAATTTTTCTCCTCTGATCTGAAATGATCAGAGGAGGTACAGTGCGAATTCTACTCCTAAACTACACTACCAGTCATCAGATCAGCTTTAATTACTCCTGTTGGTGCTAGAGCACAACGATCATTTATTTTGATGATAACAAAACACGTGTTATTTAACATTTGCAATTTGAGTCCTAGATTTAAGGTCAAATGCAAATGTAGACGTGCTTAAACGGAGTTCGAGCTCGCATCCAGGACGGATTGGAGGAGCTTGATGGAAAACAGAGGAGGTTCGCGTGGAGAGACAGATTGAAGATAGAAGACACGAAGAATAGGATAGATTCTTTTTAATCCTTTCTTGTATCTCTTGTCTTTATTTTCTTGCTCTTTTTATTTCCTTAGAATATTTTGTTAAAGAGCCTCAAAGTACCCTAACAGTAGTCCTAGGAACACCTGCACAATCCTACGATACTTAGGTTTTCTGTAGAACACTTAGAAAACCAATATAGGGTTCAAACAACACTTCCAGACGTCTAATTCCCAAATCAGACATCTGATAAAGTACTTTAAGACGTCTGACTGTTGTTTCAGACGTCTGATAACTATTAGGCTGGACTTTGTGAAATCAGACATCCAGACCTTAGACCAGACGTCTTAGGAGACGTCTGATGATTTTGCCAGACGTCCAACTAGTGGACCGTTGGCTGGCTTAGCAAACACTCAAGATTATGACCGTTAGAGCCTTATCAGACGTCCTTAGGCCTTTTCAGACGTCTGATAAATGACCGTTTTGCCTCGGCTGACCCAAAATCTCTTCTCAGAGATTTTCTAGCCGTTGCAACGTTTGGAAAATCCATTCCCACAGTAAAAGTAGGTTTCCAGACGTCCAGACATAGTGCCAGACGTCCTATATGTCGTCTGATGGACTTGCGCTAGAACCATGTTTAGATCTGATTCAAGTCAGGAAGAGACCCACCCAAAATCAGACGTCTGAACTTGAAATCAGACGTCTGATGCCAGAGTTAGACGTCTGATTACCCTGTCAAGTGCAATCATTGTCCTGATTTCGGCCTGATTCTCTTGGGCTTTGTTCCCAACGGCTATAGAACCCTTCCTAAGCCTTCCAAAGCCTTCCTAAGGCCTCTATAAATAGAGGGGAACCTTTGCAACACAAAAACACTAAGAACACACACCTAGATACACAAGACACACTTGGCTACACACTTTCACACTCTCTTGTGTCTTAGCTAGCTCTTGCTCTCCAAGCTCAAGCTCCATTCTCTTGAGAGCATCAAGCTTTGCGCACCCGCTCTCCCGTCGTTGTTCACGAGAGCGAAGTTGCGCCGTCGCGTGGCTCACGCACCGCGTCATCAACTCGACGCACTCCTTGCAAAGGGGAGTTTCCTTATTCCTATAGAAGCTAGGTTCATAATTACTTTGTTGGCTCTATAGGACTTGTTGTTTCTTTTATCTTTGTTATTTGGTTGGGTATTCGCTTTGCGAATTCCCGTCTCCTTCGTGGGACAAAATCCTTCTCGTGGAGAGAAGGGGTTGAGGTACGCTACCCTCGTTTAAGTAGCGTGGTTGTACTGAGGTTGAGTCACCCTCGTTTTAAAGTGATTCGGTTAGTGGATTTGATCAACTAGGTTGATCGGAAAATCCTAACTCGAGAGGGTTAGGTGGTGGTTTTCACCCGATTTGGGTTTCCACCTAAAAAATCTTTGTGTACTTTATGTGGTTGTCTATTCTGTGATATTGTTTATATTTATTTCCGCATTTTATTACGTCACCCCTCCTGGTGTAACGGATGTGTGCCCCAGACGTCTTTTAAGACGTCTGGGAGGTGGCTCAGACGTCGGACAAGACGTCTGGGATCACAACCAGACGTCTGATAAGACGTCTGGGATAGTTTCAAGACGTCTGTAAATCCGTTATTTTCGACACACGCGAGTCTCCTGCGCGCCTGAGCGCGCAGACCGCATATTCCCCCTTTTTCTCTCTGCGGCTGCAGGCGGCCTGCCACCTCCTCTCTCCTCTCCGCGCGGCGTTAAAAGGGGCGCGCCTCCCCTCCCGTCTCCACCGTCTCCTTCTTCTTCTCCTTCCTGTGCGCGAGAGCGAGCGGACGCGAGGGCGGCAGCGGCGGCCGCAGTGAGCGCGGAGGTGCGGCGTGCGAGGGCGGAGCTCTGCCGTGGGGGCGAGCTCGCCGGAGCGGCTTGGCCGGCTGGCGGAGGGCGCAGGGGGCGCGGAGCGACGCGGAGAGGGACCTGCTGCGGTCTGAGCAGCAGGAGCGCGAGGTGCGACGCGGGCGGCGTCGCGAGCGGAGGCCGAGCAGGGTCCTGATTCTGGAAAAATTTCCAGAATCAGACGTCTGGATTGATAGCCAGACGGCAAGGTCGACGTCTGTAAGATCATACAGACGTCTGAAAGGTGAGTTTCCGCCTTCTTCTTCCTTCTTGTCGACTGACCGTACTGAGGGAGGGGGTTGGCTGTGCGCAAGTTCGCTGATTCGCCATCCTTTGCGAATCAGACGTCTGGAAGTTGTACCAGACGGCGGGAGTGACCTCCAGACGTCTTGAGGGACCATCGGACGTCTGGGATCTAGGGCAGACGTCCCCGCAGACTTCTGGACGTCTGGGAAACCACGCTGAACAGGTAATTCTCTGATCCACTTTTTAAGACGTCTGGAAGGAGTTCCAGACGTCTGATTTTGCACAGTATCATCTTTTTCGACCCGTTTACGGCCCGTTCGGGCTCCGTTTTCCGCGATTCGAGTTGCGTTCTTTTAAGAATTAATTCCTCTACTCGTCTACAGTAGCTATACACTATTTTGAGACACTCCCTGTGTTTGATCCTTGTGATAGGACCTCGTTCAGTTGCAGTCTTGAGAGTCGCGGAGGCACGCGGGATTCCCGATCACGCCCCCATTACTCCCGTTGTACCTGGTAGAGTGGCTTAAGTTTATTAATAAAATCTGTTAAAGTATGGAACCATAACTAGAAGCTAGGACATTGCATGAATCCTAGGAATGAGAAATGTATGGAATGATAGCTCCTAGGTGATGCATGAATCCTAGGGCTGGAAAACTAGTTGTATGCTAGATCCTAGGATGTGACATGAACCCTAGGATGGAAGAACTAGTGGAATGTATAATACTGCAGTCTTGGAAAGAAAAAAAATGGAAAGGAATATAAAGCTGCCTGTAATTTGAATTAATAGCTGTCTGTTATGAATAAAGAAACATGATTGAGATCATGGATTTTTGAGAATGTGAGTCTGGAAAGTGAAACATATGATGTTCTGAGATAAATAGCTGGAACCCTACGGGGAATTAGGAGTGGAACTCCTGGAAAGAAAAAGGAATGGAAACTGAGATGTAGTTTGTAGTACCTGTACCTGTTTAGTGCAGAGTGGGGCCAGTCGCCCCAGGGACCCGGGGTTAGGATTGGCCGCTCTGTACCGACTTGTTGGCCCTCGTGTACGTAGTACCGAGGAGAGATAGTAGTGTTAGGAGCGTACTAGCTACCCCACGGGCCCCGGGGTTCTGCTAGCCTCCTTCACCGACTTGTTAGGCCCACTAGGGCAAACCAGGGTAGTCAGGCAAGGGTGCGCGGACTGTGGAGGGGCAAGGCCCCGGTTTGGTTACTGTGGAGGGGTTGGACCCCTGTTACTGAGAGGGCTCTGCCCTGGTTCCATGCTGTGCTTTGGGCGCACCCGTTAACGGAAACGACTGACCGCGTGCCAGTGCGGGCTAGCTACCTGTGCGTTTATCGCGCGTGCCGTAGTCACCGTTACGTCTATCAGTGACCTTGGGGTAGTTGACTGAGGGTAGGATCACCACGGGGGACTCTCCAGGCCAGGAGAGCACCACGTGCTACTTCTACTTTTGGAAAAGACTGCAATCAAGATCATTCCCACGAGGACATTCGAGATCAAGTAAAGGATCTGAGAAATAAATGAAATAGTGAGAAAAATTGAAAGATGTGAATAAGGGAAGTAATAGAACATAACAGCTACTGTACACTCTACTGTTGCCTTTAGTTAGTTTGCCACTCTACTCAGCGTTTTGCTGACGTGTTACACTCGTTACCTTTTTCAGGACCAGGTGTTGAGCAGCCAGGGTCGGCGGCTGCAGAGGACGCTGGGCCGAGTAGGGTCCAGTAGAGTTACCACAGCCTTTTGTACCCCTGTTGTTTCTGTTCTAGTGAGTAGTTTTTGTTTCCGCTGTACCTTCTTTACCTGCAGTTCTTGTTATATGATAAATGTTGTTTTACTGTTGTGGTGGTACCTACTGTAGTAGTTTCTTTCCTTACTGCTGTACTTTCTTACTGTTAGTTATATTCATGCTGAATGTGGTTTATTTTACTGTCTTTTGGTTACTTCCTCGTTAGACGACTAGGTCTTGGGATTAGTCGAGTCGGTCCGGTTCTCGTGTCTCGTAGTGACTCGGGAACCAGGTCGTTACACCTGGTAGGGAAAATCTACAATTGGTATCAGAGCAGGTCTCGCGTTATCGGCGTTACAAACCGACGAGGATCTAGATATGGAGGGAAAAGCATTCGTGTGCACTGAAGGACACGATACCTCGCGACCACCATACTTTGCAGGTATAGATTTCATTTATTGGAAAAATCGTATGACTATGTGGTTGCAGGCCTACGACTTCCAGGTGTGGGAAAAATGCGAATCCGCATTTTTGATTCCCAAGAAACCCGCAAAAGGTTACTCAGAAGATCAGGTTCGGAATCTCAACCACAACGCAAAGGCAATGAATGCATTGTATTGCGCATTGAGTCCAAAGGAATTCGAACAAATCCAAGAGTGCACCACCACCCACGAGATATGGAGGAGGTTGGAAGGCACTCATGAGGAGACGAGCTCGGAAGAAGATCTCGGGGAGAAGGAAACCGCGTGCCTTGGTTTCATGGCAATTGGAGAAAGTAACAGCGACAGCGAAGGTGGAAGCGACTCCGACAACGAGGTAAATTTCTATTTAGAAGAAGCTTTTAATGAACTATTTGAGATTAGTAAATCACTTAAGATAGAAAATAAAAGCGTCAAAAAGAACCTTAGTTTTCTTAAAAATGAAAATGATAGGTTAGAAAAATAACTTAAGGACATAGAAGCTAGTCCTAAAAATGATAACCTATTATTAGAAAATCATAACCTCATCAATGAAAATAATAAATTGATTGAGGAAAAAGTTAGTCTAAAAATAGAAATTTCTGATTTAAAGACTAAGATGAATACTATAGAAAAAGAAATCGCATGTTTTAGGGAAAACTCTAACAAATTAATCAATAAAGTAGATAATTTTTATAGCCCTAAGGTTGAGAAAGGATCTCCGTCAAGGAGACCCGCTAACAGATCCGGATCCAAGCTCACTTGGATACCGAAGAAAAAATTAGAATCTTGTTTTGTAGGTCATAATAACTACAACACGAAGGACTGGACCTACAAGCTCAAGTCTGGTCAACTCGAGTTGGGAGAACCAAGGAGTAGACCAAGGAGGAGAACAAGAAGACCGACGGACCCGCCGCACGTCGACCGCCAGACTGGAGACTGGCGCCGATGCCCAGGCCTCCAAGCTACGGATGGGAGCCCCATCCGATGTGGCATCCACCACCACCACCATTCGGGCCATTTTATTGGACATGGTAGGTGAGGTAAAAATTCTTAACCCTATCTTTTTATAAGCATTTAGATAGAGGGAGTTAAAAAATGATGAGCTAATTGTCAATTTTTAAGGGGGAGATATAAGGTAGCTAAATTTCCTTTAGAAAGGGGGAGAAAAATAATAGCTATCTTGTTGTTATAAAAAAGGGGGGAGGACATTACCTTTGTCAAAAGAAACTCATAGAAGATCATGTTTTAAGGGGGAGTTATATGAAATGTAAAACCAATTAAACCTTTTTGATAATGTCAAAAAGGGGGAGGTTTTTTTTTGCATTATTATTTATGGTTTTGTCATCATCAAAAAGGGGGAGATTGTTGGTGCTAGAGCACCACGATCATTTATTTTGATGATAACAAAACACGTGTTATTTAACATTTGCAATTTGAGTCCTAGATTTAAGGTCAAATGCAAATGTAGACGTGCTTAAACGGAGTTCGAGCTCGCATCCAGGACGGATTGAAGGAGCTTGACGGAAAACAGAGGAGGTTCGCGTGGAGCGACAGATTGAAGATAGAAGACAAGAAGAATAGGATAGATTCTTTTTAATCCTTTCTTGTATCTCTTGTCTTTATTTTCTTGCTCTTTTTATTTCCTTAGAATATTTTGTTAAAGAGCCTCAAAGTACCCTAACAGTAGTCCTAGGAACACCTGCACAATCCTAGGATACTTAGGTTTTTTGTAGAACACTTAGAAAACCAATATAGGGTTCAAACAGCACTTCCAGACATCTGATAAAGTACTTTAAGACGTCTGACTGTTGTTTCAGACGTCTGATAACTATTAGGCTGGACTTTGTGAAATCAGACGTCCAGACCTTAGACCAGACGTCTTAGGAGACGTCTGATGACTTTGCCAGACGTCCAACTAGTGGACCGTTGGCTGGCTTAGCAAACACTCAAGATTATGACCGTTAGAGCCTTATCAGACGTCTTTAGGCCTTTCCAGACGTCTGATAAATGACCGTTTTGCCTCGACTGACCCAAAATCTCTTCTCAGAGATTTTCTACCCGTTGCAACGTTTGGAAAATCCATTCCCACAGTAAAAGTAGGTTTCCAGACGTCCAGACATAGTGCCAGACGTCCTATATGTCGTCTGATGGACTTGCGCTAGAACCATGTTTAGATCTGATTCAAGTCAGGAAGAGACCTGCCCAAAATCAGACGTCTGACCTTGAAATCAGACGTCTGATGCCAGAGTTAGACGTCTGATTACCCTGTCAAGTGCAACCATTGTCCTGATTTCGGCCTGATTCTCTTGGGCTTTGTTCCCGACGGCTATAGAACCCTTCCTAAGCCTTCCAAAGCCTTCCTAAGGCCTCTATAAATAGAGGGGAACCTTTGCAACACAAAAACACTAAGAACACACACCTAGATACACAAGACACACTTGGCTACACACTTTCACACTCTCTTGTGTCTTAGCTAGCTCTTGCTCTCCAAGCTCAAGCTCCATTCTCTTAAGAGCATCAAGCTTTGCGCACCCGCTCTCCCACCGTTGTTCACGAGAGAGAAGTTGCGCCGTCGCGTGGCTCACGCACCGCGTCATCAACTCGACGCACTCCTTGCAAAGGGGAGTTTCCTTATTCCTATAGAAGCTAGGTTCATAATTACTTTGTTGGCTCTATAGGACTTGTTGTTTCTTTTATCTTTGTTATTTGGTTGGGTATTCGCTTTGCGAATTCCCGTCTCCTTCGTGGGACAAAATCCTTCTCGTGGAGAGAAGGGGTTGAGGTACGCTACCCTCGTTTAAGTAGCGTGGTTGTACTGAGGTTGAGTCACCCTCGTTTTAAAGTGATTCGGTTAGTGGATTTGATCAACTAGGTTGATCGGAAAATCCTAACTCGAGAGGGTTAGGTGGTGGTTTTCACCCGGTTTGGATTTCCACCTAAAAAATCTTTGTGTACTTTGTGTGGTTGTCTATTCTGTGATATTGTTTATATTTATTTCCGCATTTTATTATGTCACCCCTCCTGGTAGGGAAAATCTACAACTCCTCCTAGAAAGCATGTAAATCTAATCTAAGAAAGCATTAAAAAGCTACTCTAAGGGAGGAACATGTCTAAGGTCACCTACCAACGGTTGGTGACGACGAAGGGGGGTGGAGGATCAACAGTTGATGAAGATGTCCAAGGTCTGCCACCCAGTTGGCTGGCAGCGAGTGAAATTGAGGAGGGGAGAACCAACTCTGTCACAACCGGCGGAGGAAGTTGGGGTGAGGGGAAGCTACTCATGTGGATGAAAGGATCAGCTCATGGGGGAGGGAGTCGATGGGCATGCACGCGATCAAGGGAGCTCCTTAAATAGACTCAAGAGTGATTATACTCACCGCAATGGTGAGATTAGGCACAAAGGGTTTGGGTGGTAAGGATTTGAGGAGAGGAGCGAGCGCCATTTCAAATCAAAAAGTGGTCGTTGGATGGTATCTGGGTGAAGTGGTGATCGCACGCGTCGATTCACGCGAAGCTTCCAATGAAGGCAAGCCATAGATCGAGGGGTAAGGGAGGATCAACGGCCAAGATGGACGATGTTCATCGCGATGAACAGTAACCACGTGAGCTGCAGGTGGCTGGGTTCTAAAGGTGAATTTCATTAGAAGCCCCTGCACGAAGGGTTCGAAAAATTATAGGGAGGCCCATAAGTGGTTAAGAATCATTTCAAAGCAGTCCTTCTAGGCCTTCAAATATGTCCCTAAAGGATTTTTCAATGAATAACATGTGATGAAAGAAGGACCTAAATGTAATTCTATAATTGCAAGGTCCGAATGATGTCCAAATGCACCCAAGTTTTTATAGAAGCTTAATTGAACATTTTGGAAGTTAATTACACTTTTGATTTGAACTTTTGAACTCATGAGTGTGTTCAATTTGCAATTGGATCACCATTTTACATTTATTAACAGAATATCTTAATGGCCTAATTATGCATTTTTAACACCAAATTGATGTTTTAGGTCTTTTTCTATATTTCCAACACTTAACCCTTTTTATGTGTTAATTTGATAGTGTTTAACCTCATTTCTAGCTTAACTTAGGCAATTTAACTATGATGAGTCGCACAACTCATCACCTACTTACCTACATCATTCCCAAATCCAATTATGAGTTTCCACTTCTCACCCTACCTTTTCCTATTTGACTCAACTAAATCTTCTTCAAATCGGTTCACCCCTATTACAAACGCGTGCCCCAGACGTATTTTAAGACGTCTGGGAGGTGGCCCAGACGTCGGACCAGACGTCTGGGATCACATCCAGACGTCTGACAAGACGTCTGGGATAGTTTCCAGACGTCTGGAAAATAGTTTTTTTTTTTCGCACGAGAGATTCGTCTGCGTGCCTGTGCGCGCAGACCCGCGATTCCTCTCTCTCTCTTTTTCCATCTCTCTCTGCGGCTGCAGACCTGCCGCGCACTCTCTCCCTCCTCCTCGCGCGGCCTTAAAAGGCCACGCCTCCCCTCCTGTCGTCTCCACCGTCCCCTTCCTCTTCTCCTTCCTGTGCGTGAGAGCGAGCGAGCGCGAGGGCGACAGCGGAGGAGGTGCGGCGTGCGAGGGCGGAGCTCTGCCGTGAGGGCGAGCTCGCCGGAGCGGCTTGGCCGGCCGGCGGACGGCGTAGGAGGCGCGGAACGACGCGGAGAGGGACCTGCTGCGGTCTGAGCAGTAGACGCGCGAGGTGCGACGCGGGCGGCGTCGCCAGCGGAGGCTGAGTGGCGCCCTGATTCTGGAAAAAGTTTCCAGAATCAGACGTCTGGATTGATAGCCAGACGGCGAGGGAGACGTCTGGAAGATCATACAGACGTCTGAAAGGTGAGTATTCCGCTTTCTTCTTCCTTCCTGTCGACTGACCGTACTGAGGGAGGGAGATGGGTGTGCGGAGGCTCGGTGATTCGCCATCCAACGCGAATCAGACGTCTGGCTGTTGTACCAGACGGCGGGAGTGACCTCCAGACGTCCGGGGTGACCATCGGACGTCTGGGAGCTAGGCCAGACGTCCCCGCAGACTTCTGGACGTCTGGGAAACCACGCTGAGCAGGTAATTCTCTGATCCACTTTTTAAGATGTCTGGAAGAAGTTCCAGACGTCTGATTTTACACAGTGTCGTCGTTTTCGACCCGTTTAGGGCCCGTTCGGGTTCCGTTTTCCGCGATTCGAGTTGCGTTCTTTTCAGAATTAATTCCTCTACCCATCTACAGTAGCTATACACTGTTTTGAGACTTTCCTTGTGTTTGATCCTTGTGATAGGACCTCGTTCAGTTGCAGCCTTGGGAGTCGCGGAGGGACACGGGATTCTCGATCACGCCTCCATTACTCCCGTTGTACCTGGTAGAGTGGCTTTAAGTTATTAATAAAATCTGTTAAATTATGAAACCATAAATAGAACCTAGGACATTGCATGAATCCTAGGAATGAGAAATACATGGAATGATAGCTCCTAGGTGTTGCATGAATCCTAGGACTGGAAAACTAGATTGTATGATAGATCCTAGGATATGGCATGAATCCTAGGATGGGAAAACTAGTGGAATGTATAATATTGCAGTCTTGGAAAATGGAAAGAGATATAAAGCTGCCTGTAATTTGAATTAACAGCTGCCTGTTGTGAATAGATAACGTGGTTGAGAACATGGATTGTAAGAATGTGAAACTGGAAAGTGAAACCTGGATGTTTGAGTAAAAAGGATGGAACCCTATGGGGAAATAGGAGTAGAACTCCTGGAAAGTGAATGGAATAGTTTTGGGGAAGTGAGCTGGCCCTTGAGTACGGAGTACCAAGGAGAGCGACTGTCCCCCTGTTTAGTGAAGAGCGGAGCCAGCCGCCCCAGGGACCCGGGGTTAGGACTGGCCACTCTGTACCGACTTGCTGGCCCTCGCGTACGTAGTACCGAGGAGAGCTACTAGTGTAGGGAGGTACTAGCTACCCCACGGGCCCCGGGGTTCTGCTAGCCTCCCACACCGACTTGTTAGGCCTGCTGGGGCAAACCAGGGTAGTCAGGCGAGGGTGCGCGGACTGTGGAGGGGCAAGGCCCCGGTTTGGTTACTGTGGAGGGGTTGGACCCCTGTTACTGAGAGGGCTCTGCCCTGGACTGGTTCCGTGCTGTGCTTTGGGCACACCCGTTAACGGAAACGACTGACCGCGTGCCAGTACGGGTTAGCTACCTGTGCGTTTATCGCGCGTGCCGTAGTCACCGTTACGTCTGTCAGTGACCTTGGGGTGGTTGACTGAGGGTAGGATCACCAAGGGGGACTCTCCCGGCCAGGAGAGCACCACGTGCTACTTCTACTTTTTGGAGAAGACTGCAATCAAGATCGTTCCCACGAGGAACATTCGAGATCAAGAAAAGATCTGGGGAATAAATGAAATAGTGAGACAATTGAAAAATGTGAATAAAGAAAGTAATAGAACATAACAGCTACGGTACACTTTACTGTTGTCTTTAGTTTTAGTTGCCACTCTACTCAGCGTTTTGCTGACGTGTTACACTCGTTACCTTTTTCAGGACCAGGTGTTGAACAGCCAGGGTCAGCGGCTACAGAGGACGCTGGGTCGAGTAGGGTCCAGTAGAGTTACTACTGTCTTTTGTACCTCTTTGTTTCTGTTATAGTGAGTAGTTCTTGTTTCCGCTGTACTTTTCTTTACCTGCAGTCCATGTTATATGATAAATGTTGTTTTACTGTTGTGGTGGTATATACTGTAGTAGTTTCTTTCCTTACTGCTGTACTTTCTTACTGTTAGTTATATTCATGCTGAATGTGGTTTATTTACTGCTCTTTTGGTTACTTCCTCGTTGGACGACTAGGTCTTGAGATTAGTCGAGTCGGTCCGATTCTCGTGTCTCGTATGGACTCGGGAACCGGGTCGTTACAAGATGGTATCAGAGCAAGGTCGTCCCGAGAAGTGAATCAACTGACTGGAAAATAACCAATTCACATGTCTATAACTAGAGTAGCCACCACAACATATCTCTTGACATGAGCTCTTAGACGTTTTCGTTAGGTACTGTTCCGTACTAACATATTTCGTTGTTTCGCGTCTCCTTGTAGGAGATGCCTCGTCGTGGAACTAGGAGGGTGGGCTGCGGGCGCGGCCGAGGTCGGGGCCCGAGGGACAAATGTGTCGGGCTTGGAGTACATACTACCCCTCCTCTTCTCCTGAGCATACCGTCTCCGGACCTCGTCCAACTAATTCGAGAGGTGGTTCGTGAAGAATTTCAGCTTCCATCCACATCGCCACCCCCTCCTCCCCCTTCCGAGCGTACGACAGGGGAGTTGGTGGTGGAACGAGATTTCCGCTGTCACACTAGGAGTGTTAGGAGAACTCAAAGGAGACACGTGGCGTCCGCAGGAGAGCCGTCACAATTTGCAGGGCCATCAGTGGCCTTTGGGGGCCCTCGACAGGGGCCAGTCGCCAGCACCGGACCCTCGCCTAGCCGACGGTTGGGACCCACTGAGGGCGGGAGTTGAGTTCCCCTCTGCTACCAGTGTGGCCAGCCGGGCCACGTCAGGAGGGACTGCCCATCTAGGGCAGGAGGTCAGCAGATACTCCCCGCGCAGAGCACTGGAGGGCGCGCAGGAGGCCGCGGTTCCCAGGCGCGAGGAGGAGGACAGCAGTCGCGAGGAGGGTACCGGCCAGCACCTACCCGTCCGACGCAGAGTGTGGCTGCTTCGTCCGCACCTAGAGCTAAGGGGCGTATCAACGCCCTAACACACAGGGACGCCAGAGCTTCGGGATCGGTGGTAGCAGGTATGGTTTCAGTTTCTGGCAGACTCGTTTACACGCTTTTCGATTTCGGCGCTACGCACTCGTTTGTCGCAGCCAGTTTCGCAGTTAGTTTGGACCAGGATTATACACTGTTAGAGAATCCGTTCGTAATCAGAGGTCCGAGTGGTCAGCTGTTTGTAGCTGAGGAGGTGTACACGGATTGCGAGGTCAGTGTCGGAGGACATAGCCTGCCAGCTGACCTGATTATGATCCAGATGAAGGACTTTGGAGTAATTCTGGGGATGGATTGGCTGTCCGCTTACCACGTCTTGGTGGACTGTTTTGAGAGGAAGATTGTCTTCTCCATTCCGGAGTTTCCTTCTTTCGAGTTTCACAGACAGCCAGGGGTGTGAGGGCTTCCTAGCTTATGTGGTGGCAGAGCCCAGCCCTGTGGCAGACTTCCAGAGCATCCCGGTGGTTAGAGAGTACCCTGACATGTTTCCAGACGAGTTACCAGGACTACCGTCCGAGCATGAGATCGAGTTTGAGATCTCACTAGTACCAGGGACCAGCCCCATCTCCACCGCGCCATACAGAATGGCACCGCTTGAGCTGCGAGAGCTCAAGTCCCAGTTGCAGGACCTTTTGGAGAAAGGTTTCGTGAGGCCCAGTGCGTCTCCCTGGGGAGCCCCGGTACTATTTGTGAAGAAGAAGGATGGGACCCTACGCCTTTGTGTGGACTACCGACAGCTGAATAGGGTCACCATCAAGAACAGATATCCGCTGCCGAGGATCGACGATTTGTTTGACTAGTTGCGGGGTGCCACGGTGTTTTCCAAGATAGACTTGAGGTCTGGATACCACCAGTTGAGGATCAGGGAGACCGACGTCTCCAAGACAGCTTTCCGCACCCGGTACGGACACTACGAGTTTTTGGTCATGCCGTTTGGGCTGACCAATGCCCCCGCTGCTTTCATGGACCTGATGAACTGGGTGTTTAGACCGTACTTGGACCAGTTCGTGGTGGTTTTCATAGATGATGTACTCATCTATTCTAGAGATCGGACACAGCACGGACAGCACTTGCGGATGGTTTTGGACACTCTGAGGCGACGCAGGCTATACGCCAAATACAGCAAGTGCGAGTTCTGGTTGAGGGAGGTGACCTTCTTGGGTCATGTGATCTCTGGAGACGGCCTGACGGTGGACCCAGCCAAGGTCGAGGCAGTGCTCAGGTGGGAGAGACCGCGTTCAGTCACTGAGATCCGCAGTTTCCTGGGACTAGCTGGCTACTACAGATGGTTCATCAGAGGATTTTCGCAGATTGCACGTCCTATGACACAGTTGACCCGGAAGGACGTGCCTTTCGCTTGGACAAACGCCTGTGAGGCGTGTTTTCTGGAGCTGAAGGAGAGGTTGACCTCGGCTCCCGTGCTCACCATCCCTGACAGTGCTGGCGGGTTCGTTGTGTACACGGACACTTCCTTGCAGGGGTTAGGAGGTGTGCTCATGCAGAGGGGTCACGTGGTCGCTTACGCTTCGCGGCAACTGAAGCCCCATGAGCATACCTACCCTACCCACGACCTAGAGTTGGCAGCTGTCGTCTTCGCGCTGAAGACATGGAGGCACTACTTGTACGGTGAGACCTTCGAGAGTTTTACAGATCACAAGAGCCTCAGATATCTTTTTGACCAGAAGGAGCTCAACATGAGACAGAGACGTTAGTTGGAGCTCCTGAAGGACTATGACTGCAGCATCTCCTACCACCCGGGAAAGGCCAATGTGGTGGCTGACGCCTTGAGTCGTAAGGCGCCCGCCCGCTTGGCTAGTCTACAGTTACAGAGTTGGAGCCTTTTTGGAGGAGGTGGGCAGTTGGCGACCTCTAGAGTTACGAGGATACTGTGGGGCAATGACGATGACACGGTAGACCAGGCCAGAGCTGATAGACCGTATCATCACAGGACAGATGGCCGATCCGTACTTGCAGTCTTTGCGCGACAGAGTACTGTCAGGTGACCCTGGGGACTTCTCTTTCACAGACCAGGTGCTACGTTTGAGGGGACGGTTGTGCGTTCCCAGAGACGAGGAGCTGTTGAGAGAGCTCCTGACTGAGGCACACGGTTCCAGATTCACCATACATCCCGGAAACACGAAAATGTACCACGACTTGAGACGCGAGTTTTGGTGGAGAGGGATGAAGCGGGATGTGGGTGAGTTCGTGCAACTGTGCTTAGTGTGCCAGCATGTGAAAGCCGAGCATCTGAGGCCTGCAGGGCCGCTTCAGCCGCTTCCAGTGCCAGAGTGGAAGTGGGAGAGCATCACCATGAACTTGGTGGTGGGCTTACCTGTTACCCAGCGGGGACACGACGCAATCTGGGTAATAGTGGATAGACTGACGAAGACGGCGCGATTCTTGCCGATCCGAGTCACTTTGGGACCAGCACAGTTGGCAGAGAGCTATATCCGTGATGTGGTACGACTACACGGAGTTCCGTGAGAGATCGTATCCGACCGGGATGCCCACTTTACGTCCCAGTTTTGGGCTGAGTTTCAGCAGGCTTTGGGGACGAGGTTGAGGTTTAGCACGGCTTACCACCCCCAGACGGACGGACAGTCTGAGCGCACGATACAGACACTTGAGGACCTTTTGCGTGCCTGTGTACTGGACTGGAGGGGCTCTTGGGAGGAGCACCTACCCCTGGCGGAGTTTGCATACAACAACAGTTATCACTCGAGCATCGGCATGGCTCCCTACGAGGCTCTGTACGGACGGAAGTGTACGGCACCCTTGAGCTGGGTTGAGGTGGGGACCAAGTGGGAGGTTGGCCCCAGGTTGATCCGGCAGAGTCAGGAGGTAGTTGAGCAGATCCACAGACGACTCCGCACTGTCAGGAGCAGACAGAAGAGCTACGCGGATCGGAGATGCTGAGAGGTGCAGTTTGAGGTTGGGGACCACGTCTTCCTTCGTGTTTCTCCCATGAAGGGCCTACAGCGGTTTGGGGTGAGAGGGAAGCTCACGCCGAGGTTCGTAGGGCCCTTTGAGGTCCTGGAGCGGGTTGGACCCGTTGCTTACAGACTTGCCCTTCCCCCGCAGCTTCCTGGTGTGCACGACATGTTCCACGGGTCCAACCTCAGGAAGTACGTAGCCGATTCCAGTCACGTACTGAGTCATGAGAGCGTCGAGGTGAACGATGACCTGACCTACCCCGAGCGGCCAATGCAGATCCTAGACCGAGCCATCCGCAGTTTGAGACGAAAGCAAGTACCCCTGGTAAAGGTTTTGTGGAGGAGCCAGCGGTACGAGGAGGCTACCTGGGAGCCTGAGGCGGCAATGCGGGAGCGGTGCCCGAAGCTTTTCGCGGGTACGTCTTTTCGGACCGGCTTCGGTCCTCTTTGAGTTTGTTATGGTTATTTGGACATCTTTTCCCCGCACCCTAGTTGGCGCTAGTTTCGGGGACGAAACTTCCTTTGAGTTTGTTATATTGTTACGAACGCGTGCCCCAGACGTATTTTAAGACGTCTGGGAGGTGGCCCAGACGTCGGACCAGACGTCTGGGATCACATCCAGACGTCTGACAAGACGTCTGGGATAGTTTCCAGACGTCTGGAAAATAGTTTTTTTTTTCGCACGAGAGATTCGTCTGCGCGCCTGTGCGCGCAGACCCGTGATTCCTCTCTCTCTCTTTTTCCCTCTCTCTCTGCGGCTGCAGACCTGCCGCGCACTCTCCCTCCTCCTCGCGCGGCCGTAAAAGGCCACGCCTCCCCTCCTGTCGTCTCCACCGTCCCCTTCCTCTTCTCCTTCCTGTGCGCAAGAGCGAGCAAGGGCGAGGGTGGCAGCGGCGGCCGCAGTGAGCGCGGAGGAGGTGCGGCGTGCGAGGGCGGAGCTCGCCGGAGTGGCTTGGCCGGCCGGCGGAGGGCGCAGGGGGCGCGGAACGACGCGGAGAGGGACCTGCTGCGGTCTGAGCAGCAGACGCGCGAGGTGCGACGAGGGCGGCGTCGCGAGCGGAGGCCGAGTGGCGCCCTGATTCTGGAAAAAATTTCCAGAATCAAACGTCTGGATTGATAGCCAGACGGCGAGGGAGACGTCTGGAAGATCATACAGACGTCTGAAAGGTGAGTATTCCGCTTTCTTCTTCCTTCCTGTCGACTGACCATACTGAGGGAGGGAGATGGGTGTGCGGAGGCTCGGTGATTCGCCATCCAACGTGAATCAGACGTCTGGATGTTGTACCAGACGGCGGGAGCGACCTCTAGACGTCCGGGGTGACCATCGGACGTCTGGGAGCTAAGCCAGACGTCCCCGCAGACTTCTGGACGTCTGGGAAACCACGCTGAGCAGGTAATTCTCTGATCCACTTTTTAAGACATCTGGAAGAAGTTCCAGACGTCTGATTTTACACAGTGTCGTCATTTTCGACCCGTTTAGGGCCCGTTCGGGTTCTGTTTTCCGCGATTCGAGTTGCGTTCTTTTCAGAATTAATTCCTCTACCCATCTACAGTAGCTATACACTATTTTGAGACTTTCCTTGTGTTTGATCCTTGTGATAGGACCTCGTTCAGTTGCAGTCTTGGGAGTCGCGGAGGGGCGCGGGATTCCCGATCACGCCCCCATTACTCCCGTTGTACCTGGTAGAGTGGCTTTAAGTTATTAATAAAATCTGTTAAATTATGAAACCATAAATAGAACCTAGGACATTGCATGAATCCTAGGAATGAGAAATAGATGGAATGATAGCTCCTAGGTGTTGCATGAATCCTAGGACTGGAAAACTAGATTGTATGATAGATCCTAGGATATGGCATGAATCCTAGGATGGGAAAACTAGTGGAATGTATAATATTGCAGTCTTGGAAAATGGAAAGAGATATAAAGCTGCCTGTAATTTGAATTAACAGATGCCTGTTGTGAATAGATAACGTGGTTGAGAACATGGATTGTAAGAATGTGAAACTGGAAAGTGAAACCTGGATGTTTGAGTAAAAGGGATGGAACCCTACGGGGAAGTAGGAGTAGAACTCCTGGAAAGTGAATGGAATAGTATTGGGGAAGTGAGCTGGCCCTTGAGTACGGAGTACCAAGGAGAGCGACTGTCCCCCTGTTTAGTGCAGAGCGGAGCCAGCCGCCCCAGGGACCCGGGGTTAGAACTGGCCACTCTGTACCGACTTGCTGGCCCTCGCGTACGTAGTACCGAGGAGAGCTACTAGTGTAGGGAGGTACTAGCTACCCCACGGGCCCCGGGGTTCTGCTAGCCTCCCACACCGACTTGTTAGGCCCGCTGGGGCAAATCAGGGTAGTCAGGCGAGGGTGCGCGGACTGTGGAGGGGCAAGGCCCCGGTTTGGTTACTGTGGAGGGGTTGGACCCCTGTTATTGAGAGGGCTCTGCCCTGGTTCCATGCTATGCTTTGGGCGCACCCGTTAACGGAAACGACTGACCGCGTGCCAGTGCGGGCTAGCTACCTGTGCGTTTATCGCGCGTGCCGTAGTCACCGTTACGTCTATCAGTGACCTTGGGGTGGTTGACTGAGGGTAGGATCACCACGGGGGACTCTCCCGGCCAGGAGAGCACCACGTGCTACTTCTACTTTTGGAAAAGACTACAATCAAGATCGTTCCCACGAGGACATTCGAGATCAAGTAAAGGATCTGGGAAATAAATGAAATAGTGAGAAAAATTGAAAGATGTGAATAAAGGAAGTAATAGAACATAACAGCTACTGTACACTCTACTGTTGCCTTTAGTTAGTTTGCCACTCTACTCAGCGTTTTGCTGACGTGTTACACTCGTTACCTTTTTCAGGACCAGGTGTTGAGCAGTCAGGGTCAGCGGCTGCAGAGGACGCTGGGTCGAGTAGGGTCCAGTAGAGTTACTACTATCTTTTGTACCTCTTTGTTTCCGTTATAGTGAGTAGTTCTTGTTTCCGCTGTACTTTTCTTTACCTGCAGTCCATGTTATATGATAAATGTTGTTCTACTGTTGTGGTGGTATATACTGTAGTAGTTTCTTTCCTTACTGCTGTACTTTCTTACTGTTAGTTATATTCATGCTGAATGTGGTTTATTTTACTGCTCTTTTGGTTACTTCATCGTTGGACGACTAGGTCTTGGGATTAGTCGAGTCAGTCCGATTCTCATGTCTCGTAGGGACTCGGGAACCGGGTCGTTACAACCCCAAACTAAATCGATTATGGTTCCAATTTTCTAGCAAACAAAAATTTTTTATTCGATACAAAAAAATGTGTCAAAATCAAACTAAATTGGTTTTGCACTCCCCTAAGACGTACTAGGCAACACCATCAAATTGTTGGATCCTATCATCACATTGAACAATGAGATCATACCATAAACTAGAAAAGATGATCAACACATTGCCATAAATATCATAGGCTCTATAACTAAGTTGGAAAGATTAGAGGTGAGAAGGATTTATAAGAATGACATCATTCTAGCCTCTCTACCTCTACCCCATAGAGCATTCATTGTATCATATAATATCATATAGTATGGACAAAGTATATGTAAAGCCCCAAAAGTGGAGTTCTTAAGTCATTTCAGAGTTGAGTGTGTTGAAATAGACCTATTAGTATCCATCGAGTATGGATATAGTCAAAGTATCTCAAAAAATGTGAAAACTTTCTTTTTTGGGCAAATATTGATCAAACCTATCTAAAGTAGGTCACATATGGTATCGTAGATTCATCTCATCGCAAGCTTTCCAGCAGATCATGTTTTGTGAAAATCTAAGGTTTGTAGTTCAAGTTATATGGAAAACATGAGAAACAAGGAAAAGTTGTATATTAAATTCGAGGACATTTTTGTCAAAATCCAAGTAATCCTAATCCTAAATTGGGCTTATAGGATTATAAAAGGGGTAATTAGGATTTAGGGTCGTTATTAGCATCCTTTGGCCACACAACTCTTAAGAAGGAAGAAAAGAGAAAATAGGCGAAAAAGGAGAAAGAGAGGATAAGGGGAGGAGAGAGAAAATTAAGACCATGAATATTAAACAATGTTGTACATGATTGCCTTGTATAATGAAAGTGAGATTAATTGACAATTTAAGCTAAAAAGAAGTGAATTTCCATGGAAATGAGATGGATCTTGAGCTTTTGAGAACCATTTCACCCCTTTTTCTGAGTAAGAAATGGTTCTCAAGAAATCACACCCATTTTCTTTCGATTCTATATAGGAAATAGGAATAAATCTCCTAATGTATTCTTTCTTTAAGTAGTTTACTTAACTAAATGGAAATAAGAATGAACTATAACTATGTAAACCTATTCCTAATAGATTCACCCCAAAATAACATATCCAAATGATAAGACCCTATAGAAGCTACAATTGCTGAAGGAATCCCTTGAAAGTCTAGGTTTGTTTTGGTATGTAAATAAATTGTGTATGTAGTCAAAGTAATAAATGCCCAAGTTTCTTTCAAATCCCATTTCCAATAAGATTCCCATGCTTCATTAGCTGATACTACTCTAGAAAAAATGCCTATGGTTAAAAAGAGAAACCCTAGACTAATGACACGATCACTACAAAAATCTAATTTTGGAGTGAATTGATATTGATAATAACTTTTCAATGAAATATTGCTAAAAAAATAAAGAATTTTTCTTATCATTCAAGTGAATGGCATTAGAGAAAAGTGATCTAATTAGGAAATTCTTATTCTTAGAGAAAATTAGGTCACTTTTTCAAAATTTAATGACTAAAAGAGCAAAGAAAAATAAGGATCCCAATAATAGAGCTACATAGCTCAATAACGTTGTACCTACATGCATTAGCAACTATTAAGATTATAGAGCAGATACTAATATTGTCGATGGATGCATTCCAGTGCAAAGACTAGAAGTACCAAAAGCTTGAGTCAAAATAACACTTGCATGGTTATTGCACTTTAATCACTATTCATTTTTTGATTTTTCAAACACAAAATTCCATGAATAATGAGGAAACTCCACAAAAGGAACATGAATGATTTGTATAAATTACTTAAGAGAAAATACCTCGAAGATATCCAACGAATAACTAAGAAACTCATTATATAGAGAAAAAAGTCGCTATTATCCTTTTCTGACAAATCACATAATGCTACGATTTTGTGAACTAAGAAATTCATCAAATGAATCATAATAAGAATGGAAATCATTGAAAAAGAGATGAGTAAATATATATTCTAGAGTCTCAAAACTTTAATTGCCTCAATATTTTGTAATGATTTGGTCTTGAGTAATTAATCATGTTTGGATCTTATTATTTGTTTAAAATATGATTTGTGTTCTCAATAAATAATGTTTTATAGTTATATTGCTAACTAATATTCATATGCATGTGATAACCAATCAATTATACTTAGTTGTGGTTATGGAACCCTAAGTTATATACCTACATGCTTGTCTTATGGGTTTAATATCAAAATTCTGATCTAGAGATACTTCTTTGTTGCTATTAACTCTTCATTAAATAATCTAATTATTGCTGGATAATTACAATGGATGGATTAGTGATAATGCATGTGGATCATGAAAGTTATCGAATAATACGAATTTATAACTAGATAAGATAAATCAGTTATCCCAGAAAATATTGGATAATGTGAATTATGATGAGTTATTAAATACAATGGATAATTAGTTTAGCCTGTGATGTATTAGTTTGAATTTAGATTATCTAGGCAAATCAGAGAGTAGGCTAGCCTTCCTATGACTCCTTGATGGACTTCTTAGCCAACCAGGTAGCAATTTAGGGATATGGTGGTGGATATGGATATACACTTTACATAGAGATACATACCCAAGTTTGTAAAGAGAGCCATTCGTAGGTCAATGCAGGTCACAACCACACGTGTAACCTATAGTATGTAGCTACCACACTACCTACATTAAAACCCTAAGGTAATGGATCGATGTCGTAGGACTAATGCGAGGCATCCTCCTAACCAACATGTGCCTTGTATTTGTCATACTTCTAGGGATATCACAAGGAGAATTCCTCGAGACTTCCAATGTGAAGATTGATTAATATCAATGACTAATAATAGTAAGGGCAATATACATGCAGATAACTAATCCGTAATCAGCAATAAGAATGAATTTAACTAAAGAGAGAACTAAGTAGTAACCATCTTCTATACTCTTTTTGTTGAGTTATTTGTTTGTGCTACTTTACTCAGCTTCTATTGATATACACATTGTCTACACACACAAGTATTGCTAGGCAATTGAGAGCAATTGTTGTTAACAAGTCTATTGCAAGACCTAGCTCAACACCAATAGACGATCCGTGAAAATTAGACATCCTCCCTCAGTTCCATACTCTAGGTACTCGATTCTTGATTTATGCTTTTTCATTAGTTTATTTCTTTCCTATTTTAAGAGAGAGAGAGACTATACTCTTTATAGTACGTGGACATGTGGACTTGTACCTTTTCTTTTTGTTAGCATTCGCTTAATTATTTTATCAATACTTCATATTTGCTTATTTGGCTATTATTATTTTATGAGTGTGCATTAGGTGACTGAGGATACTATGGTTTAAATGAGAATTTGTACTTGATAATTCAATTTCCATTAGGTTGAGCCAATTGATAGAGCTCACGTCATCACAGTAGAGTTGACTCTCTTGAAGCTATTATTGTATTCGAGGGATACCCAAGATGTGACGAAGAAGGAATCCCATTTACAATGATTGCAGTTGAAACAACAAGCAAAGAGGAAAGGAAAAAAAAAGTAGTTCAAACCCTACTATAAAAAGGGGCAAAAGATAGATCATAATTTCCTTGACTGCAGGTACAAAGTAAAAGAAAGGCCAAAGTAATAAAGTATTGCTTCTCATTTACATTGGATGACTAGAAGCATAACTATCCAAATTATTTGGAATCCTTAAATAGAACAAAAGTAAACACCTAAAAGGTACACATTAAAGGATGAAAAGTACTACCTTTTAACAAATGCTTGAAATCTTAACTATTGACTTAAAAGATCCATAGACCTTTCTAATTTATTCAATATATGACTTTTGTACTTTAGATCATATAAAAATTTAAACAAACGTACATAGAATATTATTGAAAATTTTTTGTCACTAAATATTAAAGTATAAAACTCCATAGAAATTTTTATTATAAATAGATTCAAAATATCCATCGTTATTTGGCGAAAAGTATATTTATTAATATAAAACTAAAACTAGCTTTGAAGTTGGTTCATAATGTATTACATTAATAAATATGCACTCAATTTTTTCTTATAGATATTATGTATACATGTATGAATGTTTGAAAATATTATAGCAATGGCAACAAATTAATCCTATCAAAATTGCGCGTAATATTGCATCTTCTAAAAATCGTTGCATAGGGAATCAATTAGATATATGTTTTGTAAATGTAATTTTAAGACACAAACATGTACATGGTATGAAGGTTACTGCAGCTACATCCCAAAAAATTTGTAATAAAAATCATCCATGAATATTGGGCACATATTTTCGCACTTAGTCGCCATCTCAATTTTCTTAAAATAATCATCGTATATGCACACTTGGACTATGTCGTAGTCAACTTAACATCATTATATTTCTCCAACGTACACACACATGTATATATATAAAGTTATTTTCCTGAGTTAATTATATACATAATTTTCCATTTTACACCTATTTACGAACATACATACATACATACATTTCACTCAAATCTCTAGACTTGGTTTTCCTCAAAAGCCTATGGGAATATCTAAAAAATATTATGCCAAAAACTACAGCTAAAGCCCCCTCCAAAAGCAACCAACCCTAAGCTGAAAGAAATTTTCAAAAATACAGCACAAGCAAAGCCCACACCATGGAGCTTTTTTTCCCCCATTTTACTTTATGTTTAGAACCCACAGGCCCAAATGACAGCGGGCCCATGACGCACACAACCAACCATGTTTCCCCACAACCTTTCCCTGCTGTTCTCCCACAGGCACCTTTCCTCCCGTCATGCCACCGTCCTTCCCGCAGTAGCAAGTGAATCCAATATCAGAAGCAGGGCATTGTGGCTCACGCGGAGGCCCACTTAGGGAGTGCGAGACCGCGTGGGCACAGGTTGGGCTGGGCGGGATACGAAACCACCACCAGCAACAGGGAAAACTGTGCATCAGTTAAAAGGGTCTATTGGAGCGCTACAGGGAGCTCTCGCGCGCGCGAGAGAGAGAGAGAGAGAGAGAGAGAGGGAGAGCCCATTAAGGACATGTCATGTGGTCTAGAAATGTGACGGGATTGGATTGAGCGTGTGGATTGACACTTTTTTTTTTTTATTTTTATAAAAACATAAATAAATGTATTTTACAAAAATTATTTTATAATACAGTGAATGAAATTAGTAGTTTCAATCCATATATTTTTATTTTTTTAACTGTAAATCACTTTTTATAAATAAAAAATAATTTTTTAATTGAAATATCAATTTTTATAGATAAAAAATTACATTTTAAATAAAAAATTATTTTTATCAATGAAATGATAAAATATGTTAATATATTTTTTTCAATCAATATATTTTAATTTTTAATTGATATATTTTTTATAAATTAAAATTTATTTTATTTTTAATTTTTAATCTTAAAATATGTTGCAACGTGTTCCCCCTCCACCCCCCCCCCCCCCCCCATTTTTTTTGTCTTCTTTACCGAAAAACTAAAATTTCCTTAGCAATTAGTTCCGCCAAGACACAAGATATTTACATTCCCTGAACCACCTGCCATTTATGCCCCTACGATCTGCTTCCTTTAACCAGGAGGGGGCAAATCGTTGGTGGTCATTTTTATCCAGAAAAAAGTTACTTTTCAGATGTAAAGAATAAATTATTAATTGAAAAAAATATTTTTTATAAGTAAAAATTCACTTTTCTTGATTAAAAAATTACTTTTTTATGAAAAATTATTTTACACCGACGGTGGAAAAGTAAGATACACCAATGTCATTTTCCATTGATATATTTTAATTTTTCATATATAAAAAATCATCTTCCACATATAAGTAAAAATCAAAGTATACTATTATGTTTTAAATTTTAATAAGTGTATTATATTTTTTTACATGTAAAAAATTATTTTCTAAGTTGAAAGTTATTTTGTATCGATGAAAAATTACTTTTAATTATTATATTTTAATTTTTATTAATGTATTTTAATTTTACAACATTTGTGTTTTAATTTTTTTACTTGTAAAATCGTGAGTTATTTCTTTTAAAGAGGCGGTGGACCTCTTCGTGCGAGATTTACCTTTTAGAGTGAATGATGTGCTTGTGTGCGAAGAGAAACGTGAAGTTGGACTACATCCAAAAGTTAACTGAGTAACAGTCCACGTTCTTTACATCATTCATCAAAAAAATTTCAATTCATGATGATTGTGGATAAGCACCGTGCGCTTCTTCGGCTGTGTGGATTAGAGAGTTTGGAGGTGTTTTCAACCCAAAAATAGTATTTTCTACCGAGAATCCGAGAGTTTTGATTTCAATCGGACTCCTATTTGCATTATTCCTTCGATCTCAATCCGAATTTAAGGCTTAGAACACTCCTAAAAACTGTATTAACATAACTCGTATCTCTGGAACTCGCATCATCACCTCGTTCCCCTCAACCTAACCCCGACCAGATCCTCCTTGCGTATATCCCACTTATGCATGCCTCTCCCCTATTTCGTCCATATTTCTCGTTCATTTATGATTTTCTTTGCCCATGGTCATATTTAGTTATTATTCTATTCCTCATAGGACATGTCTGCCCATAGGTTACCCGTAGAGTCGCTCATTTCCTGCATCTATCATCTTAGCTAATTTGGGAGGGATCTAAGGAGGAAGAAACTAAAGGTCCAAATAGTTGGAAATTTCCTTGGGATGGTCATTGTCGGTGACCTCAGCATTAGAGGAGTCGTTCAAGAGAAGAGGGCTATGGATCGTCTTTAGCAAGAGAGGGTAGGTAATCTTGATTGAAAATAGTTTAATTTGCACATAAGATTAGGTAGGGTTATATTCTGATTTCTAGTAGAAAGCAAATTGGTCACAAGTTGGTTTATGTCATGAGACATAGGATAGTTTAATTAAGCATGGGTGTACTGGAGTCAAGTTGGATTATAACCCTAGAAAAAACTATCAGATATGCTAAGCCTAAGAGAGATTTTGTTGATGAGATCAATTTACTGATTAATTTGATCATATGTTAGATATTTAACTTGCTACTTATGGTTGAGGCTTTTGGTTTTACATCATTAGTGGCATCTAGAATCATAGCCTGCTATGTAGCTTGCATCATAGTTTGATTTTTGCAGTCATTTTGTAATATAATTCATTATCCATGCATCCTTCTGTTTGCAAATAAATTCAATAAATTATGGGATAATTAGGGTCTGGTCAATAAAGACAATCACCCCATATAAACGATCCGATTCAGCTTGTTTAATTTAGTTAGGTTTAATAGGTTCAAATTATGTGCTTGATAACAGCTTGCAACAATGGGTGCGCCTATACTGTTTTCGAATTACATACATATTCTGTCTATGGTTGTTTACGTGCATACCACCATTAAAGTCATCTTCGTATATAGATCGTATGGTCTCTTCCTCCATTTGAAGATCCCGAGCATAAAGGTAATAGTTTTCTAGTCAATATCCCGAGGACTCCATTCAGACCTCCTCCTCCAACAAAAGTCCCAAAAACAATCTCCATCAGCATGCATTGATACATGGATTATGATAGCAGAGACAACACAATGCTAACGTCAACCATTGTGTCATCAATGCCACAAAGTCAAAACCTGTAGGACGTGTATGTTTCATGGGAAAGTATATAAGGCATAATAACGATGGATTTAATTTTTTTTAATTGTTTGATAGAATTAGTTATTGATGTTAATGGAATGAAAATCTTTTTACATATTTAATTTAATATATTTAAAAAATTATGATATATTGTTGATTTTAACAAAAAAATTTTAAATTATTTACATCTTAATCCAATAATAAAAAATAAATATATATCAATTTACATAAAAACCCTTAAATTTAAACCAACATTTCAATTTAGTTTGTTATTTTATATATATTACATTAATTGATATTTAACATGACTATCCAAATAAAAAAAATAAATCAATGGATAAAAAAAATATTTAAGTAAATTTTATAAATTATAAATATCTTAATTATAAGAATTCACTCTCAGCATTGCATGGAGATGTAACAGTGGGCAAGGGAGGGGGTGAAGGAGAAGTGTGGAGTTGAGGTGCTGGCGGTGGCATCCATAGCGGTGGATGCCAAGTTGGCACACAAGGAGGAAAGTGGTGGATCGACAGGGGAAGGGAAAGAGATACAATGAAAGAAAAGCAAAGATCATGGATATGATAGAACCAAAGTTCGTGGTGGCAACGGAGTTGATGATGTTGGAAGAAGAATGACCAAGTTTGCGGGGGAAGTTAGGCATGTATAGAGTCAAGGGAGAGGCGACCATATAAGGAGGGGGGAGAAAGGTATAGCAAAAGTGGGAAAGGCTGCAGAAGCAATGGCAGATGGTATTGGAGCAGCGGAATGGGGGAGAGATGAGGAAGGCAGGAGGTGGAAGATGGGTTGGATGGTAGTGAGGGTAGCATTGGTGATGGAAGGAGTAGAAGGATGAAAAGAGGTTGGAGGAGAAGAAGGTGCATGTGTTGAAAGGGTAGTCGAGGATGGGGGAGGATGGATGAGGCGGTCAATAGAAAGTGGGGAGCAGGAGGTGGTGATGGAGAGGGAGCTTGATACCGTAGGTGTGACAATAAGGAGAAAGAGGTGGACGTTGGAGGATGGAGGTGACTTTACAACTATTCAATTTTGGATATAAGCAATTTTAAGCATGATATTTGTTGCTTTTATAGGAACAAAGATAACAATAGTTTGTAATTTAATAATAAGAGTTTTAATATTTAAGACTCTCTATAATCTATAATATACATGCAATTATCTAGACATTGGCGTGCGTGCGTGCACATATATATATATATATTGGTGAAAGAAAATTAATTTGGTTTTGTTTGTTTCGATTTTGTAAATGGTAAATTAATAAAAAAATCTGAATTTCTAAAAATTAGTGGACCGATACTCGAATTGATTATCAAAATGATCGATTTTTTCAGCTGAATTTTGCATAGCCTTACATTGAAGCGCCTCCTCAATCAATGACATTAAGAAGCAACCTTCAGAGGGAGGAGACTTCCAGATCGTGAAGCGATGCGATGTTTCCTTTTTTTTTCTCTTCTTGGAGAAGGTTTTTTATTTCTTTAAGAAGGATGTGATATATGTTTTGCATATGGAATAAAATACGACAGGGATGAGGGAACAGGTGGCGAATCCCCATGCCATATGGCTTTAAATTAACAAGGTGTGGAAATGGTTCAACTTCACATGTTTTTAGAGACAAGCGGACATTTAGCTTCAGGGACCAAAGACTTCCACGTTGTTGAGCTTAGTGCCCTTTGCCCAACGGGGATTACGCACTTTCCAAATCCACCATGCAGTTGCAACAAGTACACGTGTTAACGTAGGGCTTTTTAGACTCCATTATTTATTTAGGGGTTTTGCGAAAAAAAAATAAAAAGAGGTGAAACCGTGGCCTTATCTTGAAAGTGGAGGTTCATTTGCGGAGGTCAATAGACCATTCATTGATTTTTGATATGTTGTTGGATCATCCAGCAGCTTCGACATCCGCCCACATCCTATCTTATGTGTGTGCATATTTATTATATATAATATATATGTATATTAAGGATATATATGTATGTATATATAAAGTTTGGTTATATAGGAAAGAAATTATTAATTTGTAACTTAAAATATTTTTCATTTATTATTTATTTGACAAATCTTTTATATTCAAATGAATTAAAAGTTAAATAACATAATATTGTTATTTTCTTGCGAGAGTTTGAATCAATTAAATTTTAGAATCTAAATTTTTAATCTTTATTTATCTTTGATAATAATAATATCTTAGGATTTATAAAAATAACTTAGTATATTGACTATAGTATATAAAAATTACATAATTGTGAATGTCATAGTATGTCTATGGTTAATAAAATTTTGATTCTAAAACTCGGTTGCTTCAACTTCTCGAAAGAAAATAATAATATCACATCATTTAATTTTTGATTCATATGAATATAAATAATTTGTCAAATAAATAATATTTTAATTTGTAAATTAATAATTTATTTTGTATATAATTATATATATATATATATATATATATATATATATATATATATACACACTCTCAATTTATACCCTCAATATGCACATTATATATATAATAAATATATACACATATAGGGTCGGGGGTAAGTGGGCATCGAGATCGTTGGATGATCCAGCGACCTCCGCAAAGTAAACAGGTTCAATCTCGGGAAAGGTCAACTTCCAAAAAGGTCGCTGATTTGTCTAGCGACCTTTCACCCTTTTTATTTTTTTCGCAAGTCCTATCCCTTGTCCTAAATAAATAACGAAGCTATAACCCTTCTCCTAAAAAGCCCCAGTACCATATGCCTTCCGGTGAGTTTTGAGTTTCCTACGACACTCTAGGCGTTGCTCCTTAGAGTGGAGAAAGTAGAGCTTATCCTTGATAATTGTATTGGCCTAATTGTTACGACCCAAACCCAACCCTTAATGGAAACCGAGGATGGCCTACCTTGATTAATCCCAAAATCCAGTCGTCCATCAAGAAATAAGTCAAATGCAAAAAAAAAAAATGATACTCCACACATACAAGATAGCTAGGCAATAAATAAAAAGGTAGTAACAGAATAAAACAGTAGATTCTAAAGGACAACACGTCACAGGCGAAAAGTAGAGTTTGCTAACTAGCCATCACAACAAGAATAAAAAAACATAAAGCAACAACAGGTTCCAAAACACTAAAATACTCACCAACAATAAACAATTTCTCAGAAGCAGAACGAAAAGGAAACAGACTACTGCTGGGCTTGACTGGACCCAGCACCCTCTGCAGCCGGTGGTGCTGGTTGCTCAACTTCCTGACGTGAACATGTATACATATATAACGGTCGTCAGCTAAACGCTGAGTAGAGTGGCAACATAAGAACATCTAATGCAATAAATAAAAGAAAAGCAGTAAACCATTCATGCATTTTTCAATTATTTAGATAGTTATCATCTGGCTCCATTCATAATCACTATGTGCTTAGTATTCGATTATTCTAGTAAAGGTCCATATCATCACTTAATCTACATGTTCCCTAAGGGAACGATTTTGATGCAGTTTTTCCACGATGCAGGACGCACACGTGGCACTCTCTTGGCTAAAAGAGTACCATGTGGTAGTCCTACACTCAGTCTACCACCCTTGGGTCAAGGTCACGACGTAGCGATGACTACGACACGCGCGATAAGTGCATGAGTAGCTATCTCGCACTGGCACGCTGTCAATCCTTTCCGCTAGCGGATACGCTCTAACGTACAGCACATAGTAGAACAGGGGCCACATCCCTCAGCAGTCTGCGTACCCTCGCCCGATTATTCCAGTTTGCCCAGTAGGCTCCACAAGAGTCAATGTAGGAGGCCATTCCTAACCTCAGGTTCCAACCCAAGGGGAGGCTAGCTCTCTCCCTACACAAAAGTGACGGTAGCTCTCATCGGTACCACGTACACGAGGGCTAGCTCACTTCTACACCCAAGTCGAACCAACCAACCATCATGCCTGTATAGGCGAGGTATTCCATCATACATCAAACTATCCATGTCACGGTACTTTAACTACTTTCCCAGTTCCCCATAGGGTTCGTGCATAGTACACGTTTCATTCCAACAAGTTACATGTATCCCCATTCATATTCAGGTTTTTAATCATGGAAAACAGGCAGGTCATAAACAATAGTAAAAGCATCCGATTACATCAATTGAGTTACCACTTACTCACAATATGGAATTTATCAGCATACATACTTATATCGTGTCAAGCGAGGTTCATGTACTGAACATAAACATTCACATTCTCAATCCTAGGTTTCAATCAAAGATCTATAACTTAACATCAACTTAACAAAAAGAAATAGCAGGAGTAGAGATGATCACTCTACCAATGGGTACGGAAATATGGGGGCACGAATGGCGGATCCCAATGTCTCCACAAGTCCTGTGCGCACTACGGACTGAAGACATATTCCAAACAATTGATCAAACCAGACATTAATATTGTTGACCAGCATTTCAACACGTCAAATATGCTCAAAATAGCACAAAAATGACTCCAACACGTAGGAAATTCAGAAAGGAAACCAACGATACTTTGATTACGCAAATCCAACTTCATTTGGGCCTCGAATTGACCCAAACACTCCTCCCGGTTCACCTGAATCAAACCAGGTAGGCTGGTCTGGCTGGATCGACCACCTGGTGGCTGCAGTAGTGCGTCCAGACCAAAATCAGATGTCTGGGGTGAGTCCCAGACGTCTTAAACGTGCGCAAATCACCTTACGCTCTTGCTTCTACTCCCGTCGTTTGCTACCCCTCACGACCGTCTGAGGGTGTTACCGGACCTATGACATTTCACCCGGTCATCTGCAAGTGCAGCCAGACGACTGACCACACTTTCAGACGTCCAGAAGCACCTTGATTGGAATTCCAGCACGCCTTCCCATCGCCTCCCGTCCCTATGCAGACCCACACAGCTACACATCACACGCTAGACAGCAAGGATAGCACATACGCGACGCAGGCTCCTTGGTAGAGCTTACCTCAGCACCACGCGTGTTTCCAGACATCCGGAGCACTCTCTGGACATCTGCGGAGCTCTCCAGCCATCTGCCAAACATCACAGATGTCCGATAATCGCGGAAATCACTGCCAAACTCCGCCCACAGGACCTCCTTACAGCAGCTCTCCTCATCTGCTGCGCCTCTCCTCGGACCTCGCACCGCAGCAACTACAACAACTCATGCAGCACGGCCTCCTCCTCACGATCTCCTCCTACTGCTCTCACTCTTCTCCTTCACTCATGGTTGCAAGGGAAAAAAATGGGGGGTGTTTGTGCGTCGCTTGAGGGAAGAACTAGAGGGTGGGGGTGCAGTTTTCAAGGTGGATCTGGGGTTTTATAGGGGAGGGGGTAGGGTTTTAAGGGAGATGCGTAGGGTGTTGTGGGGTCGAAAAAATTTCACCGAGCCCCACAGGATAATTTTTAGGGTGTCGGAATTTCCCAAAACCCCTCCAAAAGCTAAAAACTCCGCACAGGGTCCTTTTGGTGCGCAGAAAGTTATGAAAAGGCCCCTAAGGTTCAAGAAAAGCCCAAATGACCCTTGGGAAGGGTCATTTCAACATAACAAACTTAAAGGAAGTTTTGCCCTTGAAACTTAAGCTAAACTAGGATGCGGAAAGGAATAGCCAAGCGCATAACAAACTTAAAGAGGATCAAAGTAGGTCAGAGATAATGTACCCTCAAAAAGCTACAGGTACCAATCTCGCATCGCCGCCTCGGGCTCCCAAGTCGCCTCCTCGTGCCGCTGGCTTCTCCACAGGACCTTCACCAATGGCACCTCCTTCCACCTCAAGTTCTTGACGGCTCTATCCAATATCTATACTAGCCTCTCAGGGTAGGTCAGATCATCTCCCACCTTGATACTCTCATGGCTCAGAACGTGGCTAGGATCGACGACGTATCTCCTGAGGTTGGACACATGAAACACGTCGTGCACTCCAGATAGCTGGGAAGGAAGGGCAAGCCGGTAGGTAACGAGTCCCACTTGTTCCAAGACTTCAAAAGGCCCTACAAATCTCGACGCAAGCTTCCCTTTCACCCCAAAACGCTGCAAACCCTTCATGGGCAAAACACAGAGAAAGACGTGATCCCCAACCTCAAACTGTATCTCCCGATGCTTCCTCTCAGCGTAGCTCTTCTGTCTGCTCCTGACGATACGAAGTCATCTGTGAATTTGCTCTATCACCTCCTGACTTTGACGGATTAACCTAGGACCAACCTCCCATTTGATCCCTACCTCGACCCAACTCAAGGGAGCCATACACTTCCTCCCTTACAATGCCTCATAAGGCGCCATGCCAATACTCGAGTGGTAGCTGTTGTATGCAAACTCTGCCAGGGGCAAATGCTCCTCCGAGGAGCCTCTCCAGTCTAGTACACAAGCGCATAGAAGGTCCTAAAGGGTCTAAATGGTGAGCTCCGACTGTCCATCGATCTAAGGTTGGTAGGCAATGCTAAATCTCAAGTGAGTCTCCAAGGCCTGCTAAAACTCCGCCCAAAACTGGGAAGTGAAACAGGTATCTTTGTCAGATATGATCTCACGAGGGACTCCGTGAAGGTGCACCACATCCCGAATGTAACTCTCTGCTAATTGTGCTGACCCGAAGGTGACTTGGATCAGCAAAAATCGCACCGTCTTTGTCAACCTATCCACTATCACCCAAATGGCATCGTGTCCCCACTGTGTAATGATGATCCCATATTTTTGGGTTAATTAGTTACTTAACTGCCCTAAACATTAGATTAATATGGACATATGAATAACATGCAATAAGATGTAAATAGATTAGTCTAATTATTCACTTATTTGCATATTTCATGCATTGCATTCATATCTAGATACATTTAGAATTCATTTAGAATAACATGCATTGAAATAATTAGTCTTTAGGTTGCATTACATGCATGTATTAGAATTAACATTTTATGTGAGGGTTTGCAAATAAATAAGCCATCATTTCATTTCTTATTTTATTAATCTATCTTTTTTCTTCTTCAACGGCTACTGCAGCTTCCGAATGCATGTAATGATGGCCGCAGTGAAGAGCAGCGGAGAATGTGGATCTTGACGCTCCAAATTCAAGCAATTGCAACTACAAAAGAGAGCGGGAGACTGCCATGCTCGGGGAGGCTACCACCCACCCCATCACCGTGCTCGACTCCCACAGTCAGCCTCCATGGACAAGTTCCATCACCCCGTGGGCCGACGAGGTGACAGCTCGCTGCGCCAAACTGGTGGACTTGTGCCAACACTGTGCATGAACCTTCACGGCTCCACCTTATCGTGAGCATGGTTACACTGGCCGCGTGAATGTCTTGTTCTCCTTCATTTCCATATTTCTCGAGAATGCCCACCCCCATCTTCACCTCTGCAAAAACCCATAACCACCAACACCACATCCCCTTGTCCACGATCATCCCTCCACGAGAGGTTCTTCCTCTCCATCATCTTCCTCCATGAGGAGGAGACCTCTCAACTCCACCACTGCGATTCATCTTCGCCATTGTGCGCCATCCTGCTCACTTAAGACGTCTGGGAACTTTCCCGAACATCCAAAGCCCCTGCACCTCTCCTTCCATCAAACAACTCAACAGCCATGCACATGCACTACCACCTTTGCACGCACTCGCCAGCACCCTCCAACAACCACGCACAGCGCCAACCTCCTCCGCGCACCTAGCCATCACCAACACCACCTCCACCACCTCGCTGGCCCAGCATCTCCACCCATACTCCTTGTCGGCGCTCAACTCACCCATCCACGCCACGCATCCACACGCAGCCTGCCTTCTCCTGTGCCACTGCCATCCTCCTCCCACGTGCACCTCCTTGCGCAGCCAACAGCAAACCAATGCACACATGCACCACCTCGCCAACTCCCCGTGCAGTCGCACGCATGCACTCGTGTGTAGCCAGTAGGGTCACCGCCCTTCTCCACACACCACCGCTTGCTCGAGCCCCAGCCGCGCTCACATGCCACACTCCAGCATGCATCCCCAGCCGAGCGCGTGCCCCTCTCCTCTCTATGCGCTCCTCCAGCAACAAGCAACCACCACCACCTCTCCCTCGTCCTCAACAGCAACAGCAACCCACTACGGTCTCCTCGCCGCCGCCGCAGGCTCCAACAACCATTTGCCACGCCACCACCTCCATCAGAAGCGACTCGGCCGACTTATCCTCTAGCGAGCTCCTCACCTCCAGCCATCGCTTCCTTCGTGCGTGGAGAGCTCGCAAAGGAAGTGCTCTATTTTATGTTTAATTAATAATTACATGTTATGCCATTGTGGGGAGAGGATTTTTATTTATTGGATATTCTATTGTGGCAAATTTGTGAGCACATCCCTCTTATTCTTCATAACTTCCATTCCAGCATATTTAGACATTGATGACCTAATCTAAAGGAGATTTTAGCTTTATTTTTAGGGAAAGTCAATAGTGAACATTGGATTTAAATAGTAGTAAATTTTAATAGGCCATTGCCTCCTTGTGGATACGACCCACTCTTATCTTGAGTGGTTTAATTTTAATTTAATTATTTTTATTAGCGATTTTCTACTACTTGCATACTACAATATATCATTTTATGTGCGAAACAACGAAAGCGAAAATCATATTTTCATGTAACTGGTAGCCCCACTATCAGGTTCATAGTGACACTCTCCCACTTCCACTCTGGCACAGGAAGTGGCTATAGCAGCTCTGCAGGCCTCTGGTGCTCGACCTTCACCTACTGACATACCAAACACTGTTGTATGAACTCACCAACATCCTACTTCATCGCCCTCCACCAAAAGTCACGTCACAGATTGTGGTACATCTTGGTGTTCTCGGGATGTATGGCAAACCTGGACCCGTGTGCCTTCACCAGAAGCTCCCTCAACAGCTCCTCGTCTAAGAATGCACAAGCGTCCGCCCATACGCAAAATCTCATCAATAAAAGTGAAGTCTCCTGGGTCCCCTGTCAGCACCCTGTCTCACAGCATTTACAAATATGGGTTAGCCATCTGTCCAGTCATGATACGGTCTATAAGCTCTGGTCGTGCCTATCTCATTACTGTCACTACCCCGTAGTACCCCCATGACTCCTGGGATCGCTAACTGCCCAGCTCCTCCATGAGTCTCCAACTCCGTGCCCGTAAGCTAACCAAGTGAGCGGGTGACTTCTGGCTCAAGGCATCAGCCACCACATTGGCCTTCCATGAGTGATAGGAGATGCTGCAGTCGTAGTCCTTTAGAAGCTCTAACCAACGCCTCTGTCTCATGTTGAGCTCCTTCTGATCAAATAGGTACTTAAGGCTCTTATGATCTGTGAAGACCTCAAAGATCTCACCGTATAGGTAGTACCTCCATGTCTTCAACGCGAAGACAACCGCTACCAGCTCTAAGTCATGAGTGGGGTACTTATGCTCATGGAGCTTTAGTTGCTGCGATGCGTAAGCGACAATGTGACCCCACTACATGAGCACACCACCCAACCCCTGCAACGAAGCATTAATGTAAACCATGAACCCGCCACTGCTGTCTGGAATGGTGAGTACAGGAGCTAAAGTCGGATTCCCCTTCAAGTCTTGAAAGCATGACTCACACTCGTCTATCCAAGTGAAGGGCACGTCCTTCCTGGTCAACTGAGTAATAAGATGCGCAATCTGGAAGAATCATCTGATAAACCATTGGTAGTAGCCTGCCTACCCCAAGAAATTGCATATCTCTGTCATTGTACGTGGCCTCTCCCACCTGAGCACGGCCTCAACCTTGGCCGAATCCACAGTTAACCCATCTCCCGAGACCACATGGCCCAAGAAAGTAACTTGTCTCAACTAGAACTCGCACTTGTTGTACTTGGCATACAGCCTACGCCATCTCAAAGTGTCAAGTACCATGCATAGATGTTGTCCATGCTGTGACTGATCCTGAGAGTAGACTAGCACATCGTCAATGAATACCACCACAAACTAGTTCAAGTAAGGTCTAAAGACGCGGTTCATTAGATCCATGAAAGCAGTAGGGGCATTGGTCAGCCCAAATGGCATGACTAAAAACTCGTAGTGTCCATACCACGTATGAAAGGTTGTCTTGGAGACGTCAATCTTCTTGATTCTCAATTGATGGTAATTTGACCTCAGGTTTATCTTGGAGAACACTGTGACATCTCTCAACTGGTCAAAAAGGTTGTCAATGAATGGCAACGGATACTTATTCTTGACGATGACCCGATTCAGCTATCTGTAGTCAACACAAAGCCGAAGGGTGCCATCCTTCTTCTTCACAAATAAGACAGGGGCCTCCCATGGGGATGCACTAGGCCTCACAAAGCCCTTCTCAAACAAATCCTGCAACTGGAACTTGAGCTCTCGCAGCTCAAGTGGTGCCATCCTATACAGCACAGTGGAGATGGGGCTGATCCCCGGTACCAATGAGATCTCAAACTCGATCTCACGCTCAAGTGGTAGTCTTGGTAGCTCCTCCAGGAAGACGTCGGAATACTCGCAGACCACCAGAACATTTTGTAAGTCAGCTACTGTGCTAGGTTCTACTACAACACAAGCTAGGAAGCCCTCACACCCTTGACTCAGTAGCTTCGCTGCCCGAAACGTGGAGATGCACTTAAAACCTCCATCCACTGGCTGGTCGTGGAACTCAAAGGGGAGTAGCTCAAGTATGGAGAAAACGATCTTCCTCCTAAAGCAATCCACCAAGGCGTCATTGGTAGACAACCAGTTCATCCCTAAAATCACGTCGAAGTAATTCATCTGAATCACAATCAGGTCAGCGGGAAGACTGTGTCCCTCTATAGTGAACTCACAGTCCATGAAAACCTCCTCGGCTACAAAGAACTATCCACCTAAGCCACTAATCATGAATGGATCCTCTAATAGTGTACTATTCTGCCCCAAACTGATAGCAAAACTCATGGAGACAAAGGAATGCGTGGCACCACAATCAAAAAGTATGTAGACTAATCTACCGGAAACTGTAACCATACCTGCCACCACAGAACCTGAAGCTCTGGCATTCCTATGAGTTAGGGAGTTGACACGACCCTTAGCCCTAGGCGCAGAAGAAGCAGCCATGCTCTGGGTCGGGCGAGTAGCAGCTGACCGGTACCCACCTCGCAACTGCTATCCTCCTCCTCATACCTGGTAACCGCAGCCGCCAGATTGACCTCCAGTGCTCGATGCTGGGAGCATCTGGTATGCTCCGACCCTAGATGGGCAGTTCCTCCTCATGTGGCCCGACTGGCCACACTAGTAGCAAAGAGGAGCACGACCTCCTCCCTTAGTCTATCCCTGCTAGTAACTAAGAGGGGGTCTAGTGCAAGTAGCTGGCCCCGGTCTAGGGCCCCCAAAGGTCACTGGTGGCCCCACAGAGCAGGGCAGCTCCCTGCAAGCACCATGTGCCTCCTCTCTTGGCGGTCCTGTGAGTACTCAGGTTGGTAGGGCCACTTCCGTCCTCCTCCATCAGTGTCTCGCGCGGTCGGGTTGGTCTCCTTGTAGGTCATGGCCGCCTTGACCACGTGGGAGAAGGTAGGTAACTTCAGGGGCTTCACATACCCCCATATAGTAGGCCGGAGGCCCTTAGTGAACCTCCACAGGAGCTCCTCCTCTGTAGTCGCAGCCGACGAGGAGAAGCATGACAGCTCCAGGAAACGCGTACAGTACGCGCTAACCGTCATCGCCCCCTAGCGGAGAGTGTAAAACTCCCGCCTCCTCTGGTCCTACTAGGTCTGTGGGAAGTACTGCTCATAGAAGAGCGCCACGAACAAGTCCCACGACGGCTCTCTTCCTTCCTAGCCTCTGACTGCCCTCCACCACCTGTGGGCGCCACCCTCCAACTGGTACATGGCAAAGGTCACACGGCACTCTGCGGGAGGGTGAAGCGTGTCAAAGATCTTCTCCATCTACTCCAGCCAGTCCTCTGCCTCAAACGAGCTCTCCTCCCCCTTGAAAGAGGGAGGCTTTAGCTTCCGGAACTAGGCGAACAGCTCGTGGTAAAGCCGTAATAAGGGAACAAGTGTGTCCCCCAGTAGGGAGGACTCCTGCTCAGTAGTGTCTGAAGGAGGCGAGGGTGGTGGAGGATCACCCCTTCCCTCTCTAGCTCGCCTAGCATTACGGTGACTCCCCTGTCTCACCAAAGACTCCCCCTTCACATCCTCAGCAGGAGGCGGCGAAGGAGGTGGCTGCTACTAAGACTCCTCCTGCACAATGTCTCGAATCAACTGAGCAAGGTCTTAGGCCTAGATACCCTAAAGGAGGGTTGGAGCGACCCCTGCCTCAGGTTTAGCATGTCCGCTCCCACGACCACACCCACGGCCTGCCCCACGAGCTCCACGACAAGGCATCTCCTACAAGGAGATGGAAGAAAGACAGAGATTGTCAATGACACAAGGCTAAAATATGACTCAAAAGTGGAGATCAAGATAACATGTTGTAATGGCTATCCTACCTACATGCACATGAGTGGTTACTTCCAGACCATTTGGTTTATTTCTCGGGACAACTTTGCTCTGATACCATCTTGTTACAACCCAAACCCGACCCCTCATGGAACCCGGGGCGGCCCGCCTTGACTAATCCTAAGACCAAGTCGTCCATCGAGAAATAAGCCAAATGCAAAAGGAGATACGACATTCCACACATGCAATATAGCTAGGCATTAAATAAAAAGGCAGCAACAAAATAGAACAATACATTCCAAAGGACAACACGTCACAGGCGAAAAGTAGAGTTTGCTAACTAGCCATCACAACAAGAATAAAAAGACATAAAGCAAAAAAAGGTTCCAAAACACTAAAATACTCACTAACAATAAATAGTTCCTCAAAAATGGAATGAAAATGAAACAGACTACTACTGGGCTTGACTGGGCCTAGCACCCTATCCAGCCGGTAGTGTTAGCTGCTCAACTTCCTGACGTGAACATGTATACATACATAACAGTCGTCAGCTAAACGCTGAGTAGAGTGGCAACATAAGAACATCTCATGCAATAAATAAAGGGAAAGCAGTAAACCATTCATGCATTTTCAGTTATTTAATAGTTATCATCTGCCTCCATTCATAATCATTGTGTGCTTAGTATTCGGTTATTCTAGTAAAGGTCAATATCATCACTTAATCCACATGTTCCCTAAGGGAACGATCTTGATACAGTTTTTCCAAGATGCAGGACACACATGTGGCACTCTCCTAGCTAGTAGAGTACCCTTTGGTAGTCCTACACCCGGTCTACCACCCCGAGGTCATGGCCGCGACATAGCGGTGACTACGGCACGTATGATAAGCACACGGGTAGCTACCACGCACTGGCACGCGGTCAATCCTTTCCGTTAGCAAGTATGCTCTGACTTATAACACAGAACAGAACAGGGGCCATACCACTCAGCAGTTTGCGTACCTGCACCCGATTATCCTAGTTTTCCCAGTGGGCTTCACAGGAGTCAGTGTAAGGAGGCCATTCCTAACCCCAGGTCCCAACCCAAGCGAAGGCTAGCTCTCTCCCTACACAAAAGTGACGGTATCTCTCCTTGGTACCACGTACAAGAGAGCCAGCTCACTTTCTGCACCCAAGTCCAACCAACCAACCGTCATGCCTGTATAGGTGAGGTATTCCATCATACATCAAAGTATTCATGTCATGGTACTTTAACTACTTTCCCAGTTCCCCGTAGGGTTTGTGCATGGTACTCATTTCATTCCAACAAGTTACATGTATCCCCATTCATATTCAGGTTTTTAATCGTGGAAAACAGGCAGGTCGTAAACAACAATAAAAGCATCCAATTACATCAATTGAGTTACCACTTACTCACAATATGAATTTATCAGCATGCATACTTATATCGTGTCAAGCGACGTTCATGCACTAAACATAAACATTCGCATTCCTTAACATCCACTTAATAGAAACAAACAACAAGAGTAGAGAGGACCACTCTACCAATGGGTACGGAAGATATGGGGGCATAAACGGAGGATCCCAGTGTCTCCACAGGTCCCATGCGCACTACAGACTAAAAACCTATTCTAAACAGTTGGTCAAACCAGACATTAATATTGTTGACTAACATTTCAGCATGTCAAACAGGCTCAAAATAGTACGGAAACAACTCCAACACGTAGGAAATTCAGAAAGGAAATCGACGATACTTTGATTGCACAAATTCGACTTCGTTTGGGCCTCGAACCGACCCAAACACTCCTCCCGGTTCACCTGAACAGGACCAGGTAGGCTGGTCTGGCTGGACCGACCGCCTGGTGGTTGCAGTAGTGCATCCAGACCAAAATCAAACATCTGGGGTAAGTCCCAGACATCTTAAGTGTGCGTAGAATTTCACCTTGCACTCCTGCTTCCACTCCTGTCGTCTGTTACCCCTCACAGCCGTCTGAGGGTGTTACCAGACGTCCGACACTTCGCTCGGTCATCTGGGAGTGCAGCCGGACGTTTAACAACACTTCTAGACGTCTGAAAGCACCTCGATTGCAATCCCAGCATGCCTTCCCAACACCTCTCGTCCCTGTGTAGACCCACGTAGCTACACATCACATGCTAGACAGCAATGACAATGCATACGCGATGCAAGCTCCTCGAGCAGAGCTTACCTCGACACCACATGTGTTTCCAGACGTCCGAAGCACTCTCTGGACGTCCGCGAAGCTCTCCAACCATCTACCAAACACCGTAAACGTCTGATAATCGCGAAAATTGTGGCCAAATTCCGCACTGATGATAACGTCATCATCAGCCATATCTAGCTTTAATTAGTCATAATCAAGGAATAAATGCTCCTACATAACCGCCAGAAGACCCTAATTTACTACAAATCCATTCTGAGAGAATAATAAGAAAATATGGGTAAAACTGTAGTTTTAACAGCATATCTCAATTGCAGAATAATCACGAGATTTCTCAGGGGTTAATTAAAGGTCAAATGGTCTTAAATGTCTAACAAATGGGTCTGTGCAGACAGAAATGGGTTTTCACGTGTTTCAAGAATTAAATAACATCTGAAACCCTAAAAACAAACCCGCTTAATCTACTGAGGTTTCGGTCAGGATAAAATTCACATAAACCCTCTAAAAATTATAAAAAAATATTCTCTAGGGTTTTGTATGCTTATTTAACCATCAAAATCCGTTTTGACCTAAAATAGAGTCTCAGACAAACAATTGCCCTAATTTAGGTTTTTGCATAAATTACCCAGTCAAACTTGGTAAAAACCTAAATCTAACTTCACCATTGGATTCCTTGGATCCAAATTAGGTTTTTACCAAAATTTGGACCCAATCTGAGATTATCTTGACCTAGTTTGCAATTTGGTCCAATCTGAGTCTTTTCTCTCACACACATGCCCCTAACTTTTGAATTCCTTACAAAAATGCCCCTATCTTTGTCATCACTCTTTGCAAATAGGTCCTTCCACCATTATGCGGAGGAATCCTTCTCCGACGACCTTTGATTAAAGAGAACTCCTTCTCTGATCAATGAATCATTTCCAAAATTAGAAGGGAGATTTCTTGAGAAGTTCTCTTTCCAACGGATTAAGTTTCAATCTCCATCACCTTCCCAATCTCTCATGCGAACGCATGAGAGATTCGGTATCTTATGAGTTTCCAACTCCGGCGACCTTCCAAGCTTCAACCGACACCCTGCTACCTATATAAAGACTCCCAGGGCCTGCCCGTCCTCCCTACGCTCGAATTTGGCCGGAAAACCCTCAATTCCTCCCTCCTCTCTGACCGAATAGCTCCTCGACGTTCGGCGATCTTCTCCAACCTCCCCTGTCGTCTGCCCGCAATACCAGCGGCGAATTCTCCTTCCTTGTTCTCCTTTGCATCGTGTCGTACCAGCCGACGCCTCTCCCTCCATTGTCTTCACCGTCATATCCTCACCGGAGCACCTTCTTCCACGGCGCCAGCCTGCCAACGCCGGTGCCAATTCTACCCCTTCGTCTATTAGATTAGGTTTAGTTTAGTTAGTTTAGCATCTTAGGTTAGTTTTACACCCCAAAAACCCAAAACAACCCCTTGACACCGTGAATCACCCTTATCTTCTCCGTCTCTGACTGAACCTCCGACGAGGCGTCTCCCTCGCTACACCCCTCCATCCGCCTCACCACCATGCCCTACACCTTTGCCACATCCACCCACACAAAAGCCCTAACATCTCCCCTCCTATTACTCATTCTAACACCCCAACTATTGACCCACTGCCGCACCACCATCTTCGACCTCCGCACACCACCATACGCCATCTCACGGTGCTCCACCGCCACCCACACATTCACCATGGTCCGACGAAGGTCCTGAAGTATTTTAACTTGGCCACAAGGCCGTATTCTTGTTTGCAGGTGTCCTTGTCGAAGCTCCACCACTTCCGCCATCACCGCCTTCATTCTTCGAGCTCCAAGCGTCGCGAGCCCCAGGCAACATCCCCAGGCTGTGCGGAAGGCTTCCAAGCACATGCCCAAGTAGTCAATTGTGCACCACTACAAACGTTGTTACTCCAATCGAACACATCTTCACAGCAGCTACTCGAAGAGGAGCCCTGTGGGATTTAGTCCCACATCGGGCGTGGAGAGGCACGCGGCATCACTTAAGTTGTTTTTCTACATCGTGCTTATCGCCTCCTAACATGAGGGTGAGGTCCTCCTTACCCACACTTCCCGACCCACCTAACTCGTCTCCACTCCTCAGCTGTGACACTCATGCGCACAGCCCTGGTCCTAGGTACACGGATCCTTGAAACCCAATTACTCGAGCATATGACCGTATAATGAGAAAGAGAACGGGAAAGAGAGAGAGCGCGCGGGGTAGGGGGTTCTTCTGCACATTGGCTAACACTTAGCCGTTTGAAGAGTAGTTTCCCCTATGCATGAAGTGAATAAGAGGTTAAAGATGAAGGCCTGAAGAAGAAGAAGAAACCAAAGGCAAAGAAAGAAAGAGAAGAAAGGAGACAGAGCAGAGCAGAAGAAGTACAATGCCCTCGTGACACTATAGCAGTGGACACTTATGCTGTCTGGTTGAAAGATTCTGGCATTTGATTTGCTTGGCAGATGGTGCACTAATGCTTGTGTGGATTTAAAGTGGTTAATACTGTTGATTTATTTAGATCATTAAGTAATTATTATATGTATATCTAAGCTAATAATTGATGATTCAAATTACTATTATTTTACCTTAGATATCTTTTTGCCTCATTAGATCCTTCATATACTCATGTGCTACATTGAATATTAGTTTTGAGTAATTATTTGTGCTCATTTATACTATTTATTGAGATTAGTGCGTGAATTTCATATGTACCCTCTATGTTCGACCTCGAACTTAAATTCGAGTAATAAAATTTATTTATTGATTGAGCGATTTAGATGATACTACAGCCAACATATATTTAAATCTCCTCACTTCTCATTCGCGCTTCAACATGCACGTTGGACCTCCTCGCAACAGCTCTCCTTGTCTACTGCACCTCTCCTCGGACCTCGCGCCACAACAACTCGTGAAGCACGGCCTCCTCCTCACGATCTCCTCTTGTTGCTCTCACTCTCCTCCCTCAGCCACGGTTGCAAGGGAAAAAAAGGGGGGGTGTTTCGGCACTGCTCAAGGGAAGAAGTGGAGGGTGGGGATGCGGTTTTCAAGGTGGATATGGGGTTTTCTAGAGGAGGGGGTAGGATTTTAGGGGGGATGCGTGGGGTGTTGTGGGGTCGGGAAAATTTCACCTGACCCTGCAGGATAATTTCTGGGCGGTGTCAGAATTACACAAAACCTCTCCAAAAACCAAAGTCTCCACACAGGATCCTTTTGATGCACAGAAAATTACGAGAGAACCTATAAGGTTTAAGAAAAGTCCAAATGACCTTTGAAAAAGATCATTTCACCAATGGTCTCAATCTATACTAGGATCTTATCAAAGGTAACCCCAGCAAGATGGTGCAGAAAATCCCAAGCAATTGAAGGATTCCATGTGAGGACTCCAAACGTTAGAAGGGTCTACGAGGGTGGTAGAAGAGAAAAGGCTTACGGGCAACGGAAGTGGGAAGGTGGTGGGGGAACAGGAGGAAGGGGTGTCCCTTATCCCTCCTGGTTTCCTACAGCACTCTTCTTTGTGGTTGTCCATTCGGCATCGCATAAAAAAGATCAATGTGTCCTTTAAAAAATGATTCAAATGGTTTCATTCTTACCAACATTCTATGCTAGATAATTAATTTACTAACTATGGAATTTTTTAAAAATTAAATTCGAAACCAATTTTTGTACATTAGAGATATATAATGTCAACCAGAGATTTCCATGCACCATTTTCTTCTTCCAATCATTTTTCAATACGCGTGATTTATTGTTTCCTTCTTTCTCTATTATAAAATTTTGAAGTGCTGACTTGAGAGACAACTATACGTGATCAATGTCGTTGGTTGACAAATAATTACTTGTTTTGTCGCATATCTGTTCCAAATTTGTCGTAATTTCATGATTGCCGTATAATCTGGCAGTACAGGTGCTGTTTTCTTCCTCTATTCATTTTATGCAAACGTAACATTGTTCTAATAAGAAATTCTTTCCGTCATTACATTTGTCTTGTCTGAGATGAGGATATACACAAATAACGTGTAGTACAGGTCAAGAAATATTTGCTCGATCTCTTGTTTTCTTCCCATATGTTTGTTTGCCTTAGTTGTCCGTATGCAGGCAACGTCGACCATATGTTTTTTCCTTTGATGATCATAAGCAATTTCTAAGTAGGAATGAAAGTTTGGATTCATCCAAATTGCCCCGATCCGATCAGAGCGGGTAAAATTCGATCCATTAAGTTTTTATATTGGCATCGATTTTGATTTAAAAATCGTAGTGGGCATGGGTATATAAGTATGGGTTTCGATGGTTATCCATTTACTTTGACTTATATATTTATATATTTTTTAAATAATTTAAATTATATCCTTATTTTGTAAGTGTATATTGTAATAAAAAATTAACATTTTATTATCTTGATATGAATTCACGATTATCTAGTTTTACGTGATCAACATCTACTTTAAAAATATTTATTATTATCAATCGTTTGTAACGAATCGATGTAAACGATTGACAATGTAAAAAAATATCAAGAAAAAGAATCGAATAATGTATTATCGTTACTGTATTTTCCTAATAATTTTAAAATATTACCGATGGAAAAAAAGGTGAATTCTCATTCGAAATATAATTGTTTCTGTCAAAAATTTTTTGATTATTTAAAATACATCGTCGATCACTGTTTAAACGATCGAATGAAATAGTATTCACGATCGGTAGATGAAAATAATTAAAAATATTATATTCTCATTTATTTTACGTAGTCGAGAATAGTGATATTTTTGATTTTTTTTTATAATATAAATTATCTTTGTGTTAAACATAACTTATATATGAAGTTAAATTTTGCAATCTATCGTAGATAATTGAATATTTGATAGGTAAATAGGAATCCAATGAGTAAGTGAGTATGAAGATAGATTTAAATTTGGGTACAAAATAGATAAAGGAATAGACTTTAAATAAAGGATTTATAAATAGGTATGAATATAAATATTGTTAAATTCAACCCATATCCAACCCATTTACATCCATTTGTCTAAACCAACTTTCATATGTTAAACCCCAAACTTTCAAATGAATGTATTAAATTTTGCATGTCAAAAGTTTCGTGGGTGAAGTTCTTTTTAGTGGGAGCATTCAATATGGTAATTTACATAGGAATTATGATGCATAAGGGACCCCCTTCAAAAAAATGAGTGAAAACTTAGGTTAAAGATTCCTAACATCAGTTTTGCTGATACTGGTTCTAAAGGGTGTTAGTAATTAAAATAAGTTTTAACTTCATAACTCTCCAACATCCAAATCCTATTCCTCGAAAATCGATGTTAACACTAGTTCAAGTAAACACTATAAAGATTAATACCACATCTTAACACTATTTCAAGTAAGTAGAAACCAATGTTAACATTACTATACAAGTAAATAGAAATGAGACTTAACACTAATTTCACATTTCTTAATAGCTTAACACCAGTTCTAAGGGGTATTAATAAAACAAGTGTTAACTTTGTAACTCTCCTACACTCAAACCCTACTCCTTAGAAATCGATGTTAACACCAGTTTAAGTAAACACAATAAGAATTAACGTCACATTTTAACATTAATTCAAGAAAATAAAAACTTGTGTTATCACTTTACAAATAAACAAAAACAAAATTTAACACTAATGTTTTAAAAATCAAACTGATCATTGAATTGGTTAGGTACTAATTTGATTTTTTAGTGATTCAACTGATGACTTGTACCAATTGAACTAATGATGACATTAGCATAATGTCATTATGTAAAAGAATCGAAAAAAATCAAAACGTAAGACCTTTGAATTAATTTATATTAATTCAACTAAATCCAACCAGGTTGAATCGGTGTTTAATAAAAAATTATTGAAAATAAATAATAAGAAAGTTATTTTACAATTCTAATTATGCTAAATGTGATATATTTTTATTAAATACTAAACAAAAATAAAATATATTATCAAAATTGAGAATATAACATTAAAGAATACATAGATAATCTTTGTTTCAACTTTTAAAGTCACATGTTTTTTTCATTTTTCTTAAAAATTTTTTACCTCTCGAGAGAATGATTAATCGGATGATCGATTAAATTAAATTAATTAATTTAACCCAATTATGATTTTTATCACTTGAATCAATCGATTCAATTGATAAGATATCAATTTTTGATTGGACAAATTAAATCAATCAATTCAATTTAATTTTTAAAATATTAATTAACATAAATTTTATATTTCTTAACATTAACTTTTAAATTCACAAGTAAATTAACTCCAAAAATTTTACTAATCTAAACATACTATCTTTATACTTATAATATCATATCGGTAACTTTTCAATATTTATCATTTCATGACAAGTTGTAAATTTTATAATCACTACTCTATATTCAAATTTTTTAAAAATTCTATCCAATTCTTTCCTAATCTCTTTATATTTATTTTATTTTAACAAAGTGAATCTCCGTCTTATTTTTATGGAAAGGGAATTCGATGGAGACGTTCAGGCAACCTACTTTTTATTATATTTTTCTTCCGGCAATCATAAACGGAGATCCGGTTATCTGACTTTGATACTTTTTGAACCGGGTAAAAGTAGTGGTTTTAGCTTCCACCCTCATGAAAAGCTTAACTACTTTCATTTATTGCATCATTCGATTTCTTATTTAAATTCTTCATTATTGTTTAACAAACCAACAACTAACTTTTCACTGAACCACTTCATATCCCTCGTTCATGATTTAAATATTAAAATATAAGTTGAAAATATAAATTTTAATTTAAACAATAATATGCATAAAGTTGTGAGATGATTTTATTTAATGTATCTTTTTATGAATTAATCATTCTTAAAATTAATAAATTGTTTCTAATAGATGTAAATAATTTAAATCATCTTTGTAAAAATTATTTTACATCGATGTAAAAAATCATCATAACATCTTCGAAATTATTTTATATCGGTGTAAGGTAAGATTATGTCAATGTAAAATTAAATTCAAGTATTTCTTCACCTATGAAAATTGATTTTTTATCTTAGGATTTAAGGTTAGTATTTAGGGTAAACCATAAATTCTAAATCCTAAGGTGAAAATTTATTTTTCAAATAAAAATTTACTCTTTATAAGTGAAATTAATTTCCATAAACCTAAATCTTAAATCCTAAATTATAAACCCATAAGTTAAAATTACTTTATACGAGCGTAAAACCACCTTACACCAATACAAAACCATCTTGCACCAGTACAAAACCACCAAAATACCTTTGAAATAATTTTTACACCGATGGGAAATGAGATTGCATCAATACAAAGTCACCTTAGAATAACTTATCACCGATGTAAAATCACTTAAAATAATTTATCACTACAACAAAATAATTTATCACCAATGTAAAATTATTTATCACATGTGTGTTTTAATTCAAAGTGATGTGATTTTTCCAATATGATGGAATCCACTACGTAACAATCCTTTAATTCCTTTATTTCTTTACGTTAAATATCAATTATCAAGTAAAATTACATTCGCATCAAGATTTTTTTTTTTGTTATTGTTGCGACCCGGTTCCCGAATCCCTACAGGACACGAGAATTGGATTGACTCAACCGATCCCAAGAAACTACGGATCTCAATAACTGTACGGGTCTCTCCCACCTGAGCACTGCATCAACCTTGGCTGGGTCGACAGCCAAGCCATTCCCGGAGATCACATGACACAAGAGGGTCACCTCCCTCAACCAGAACTCGCACTTGCTGTATTTAGCATACAGCCTGCGTCGTCTTAGTGTGTCCAAAACCATCCGCAAGTGTTGTTCGTGCTGCGCCTAATCTTGAGAATAGATGAGCACATCATCAATGAATACCACTACGAACTGGTCCAAGTACGGTCTGAACACCCGGTTCATCAAATCCATGAAGGCAGCGGGGGCGTTGGTCAACACAAACGGCATGACCAAAAACTCGTAGTGTTCGTACCGGGTGCGGAAAGCCGTCTTGGAGACGTCTGCCTCCTTGATTTGCAACTGGTGGTATTCAGACCTCAAGTCTATCTTGGAGAATACCATAGCACCTCGCAACTGGTCAAATAAGTCATCAATCCTTGGCAGCGAATACCTGTTCTTGATGGTAACCCTATTCAGCTGTCTGTAGTCCACACAAAGGCGTAGGATACCATCATTCTTCTTTACGAACAATACCGGGGCTCCCCATGGAGACGCACTGGGCCTCACAAAGCCCTTCTCTAGAAGATCCTGCAACTGAGACTTGAGCTCTCGCAGCTCAAGTGGTGCCATCCTGTATGGTGCTGTAGAAATGGGGCTGGTCCCCGGTACCAGTGAGATCTCAAATTCAATCTCATGCTCAGGCGGTAGTTCTGGCAACTCATCTGGGAACACGTCGGGGTACTCTCTGACCACTGGAATACTCTGGAAGTCTGCCACAGGGCTGGGCTCCGCCACCACACAAGCTAGGAAGCCCTCACACCCCTGGCCCAAAAGTCTCGCCGCCCGAAGTGCAGAAATGCACCTAAAGCCTCCGTCCACTGGCTGCCCGTGGAACTCGAAAGAAGGCAACTCCGGTATGAAGAAGACGATCTTCCTCTGAAAGTAGTCCACCAAGGCGTGGTAAGCGGACAGCCAATCCATCTCCAGAATTACGCCAAAGTCCTCCATCTGTATCATAATCAGGTCAATGGGAAGGCTGTGTCCCCAACACTGACCTCACAACCTGTGTACACCTCATCATCCACAAACAGCTGACCACCCAAACCTCTGATCGCGAATGGATCCTCTAACAACATACAATCCTGCCCCAAGCAAACAGCAAAATTCGCAGCAACAAACGAGTGCGTAGAGCCGGAATCGAAAAGCGTGTAAACAAGTTTGCCGGAAACTAAAACCATACCTGCCACTACTGATCCTGAAGCTCTGGCATCCCTGTGTGTCAGGGCATTGATACGCCCCTCAGCCCTAGGTGCGGACGAAGCAGCCACACTCTGAGTCGGACGGGTAGCCGCAGGCCGGTACCCTCCCCGCGACTACTGTCCTCCTCACGCTTGGAAACCGCGGCCTCCTGCCCGCCCTCCGGTGCTCGACGCGGGAAGCATCTGCTGACCTCCAACCCTAGACGGGCAGTCCCTCCTGATGTGGCCCGGCTGGCCACACTGGTAGCAAAGGTGGACTCGACTCCCACCCTCAATGGGTCCCTGCTGACGGCTGGGCAAGGGTCCAGTGCTGGTAGCTGGCCCCTGTCGGGGGCCCCCAAAGGCCATTGATGGCCCCGCAAGGCGTGACGGCTCTCCTGCAGGTGCCACATGCCTCCTTTCTCGTCGGCCCTGTGAGAAGTTTGGCTGATAGGGCCTCTTCCGCCCGCTGTCAGTGTCGCGTGCGGACGGGTTGGTTTCTTCATATGTCATAGCTGCCTCCACCACCCTCGAGAACTTAAGCAGCTTCAGGGGTTTGACATACCCCCAAATAGCAAGCCGGAGCCCCTCGGTGAAACTCCAAAGGCGCTCCTCCTCGGTAGCCATGGCTGTCGCTGCGAAATGAGACAGCTCCAAGAAACGCGTGCGGTACGCACTTACGGTCATCGTCCCCTGGCGGAGAGTGTGGAACTCCCGCCTCCTCTGGTCCTGCCACGTCTAGGGGAAGTACTACTCGCAGAAGAGGGTGACAAACTGGTCCCAAGTCGACTCATCCCTCTCCTGACCTTTGACTGCCCTCCACCACCTGTGTGCCGCGCTCTCCAGCTGGTACGTGGCAAAGGCCACGCGGCACTCCACAGGGGGGCAAAGGGTGTCAAATACGTTCTCGATCTGCTCGAGCCAGTCCTTCGCCTCGGTCGGGTCCTCATCCCCCTTGAAGGAGGGGGGCTTCAGCCTCCGGAACTGTCCAAAAAGCTCATAGTGGCGCTGAAGTGGAAAAGCTGGTACGCCTCAAAGTAAAGAAACCTCGTGCTCGGAAGTATCAGAGGAAGGTGGGGGTGGTGGAGGCCCACCCTCTCCCCTGCATCCAGCGCTGTGTCCGTCTCGTGGTCCCACAGAGGACTCCCCCTCCGCAGCTCCAGGGAGAGGCGCTCGTGGCGGCGGGTGAAACTCCTCTCGCACGATGTCCCATATCCGCTGGGCGAGGTCCTGTGCCTGAATACCCGGGAGCAGTGGCTGGTCCACTGAGGCGTTAGGCTCAATGTCCCCGCCCCTCCGACCTCGTCCTCGACCGCGTCGCGGCCCACCTTGCTACCTCCTCGTCGAGGCATCTCCTACAAAGAGACGCAAACACGGAACAGAAAAAACGTCAATACTAATCGATATTCAACGAAAAAACCTTAAAACAGATGTCAAAAGGTACATTGTGGTGGCTACTCTAGTTACAAGCACGTGAATTGGTTATTTTCCAGCCAGTTGGTTCACATCTTGGGACGACCTTGCTCTGATACCATCTTGTTACGACCTGGTTCCCGAATCCCTACAAGACACGAGAATCGTACCGACTCAACTGGTCCCAAGACCCAGTCGTCCAACGAGAAAGTAACCAAAAAATAGTAAAATAAACCACATTCACCATGTAAGTAACTAACAGTAACAAAAGTACAGCAGTAAAGAAAAGAACTACTACAGTACATACCACCACAATAGTAGAGAATTAAAAACATGTACAGAAATATGAAGTTTACAATAAAAGAGTACAAAGGTGTAATAGAATACTCACTACTACAGAAAAACAGGTACAACAAAAGTACAACTACTGGGCTCTACTAGGCCCAGCAACCTCTGCAGCCGTGGGCTCTGGCTGCTCAACACCTGGTCCTGAAAAAGGTGACAAGTATGACACGTCAGCGAAACGCTGAGTAGAGTGGCAACCAACTAGCTAAGAAAACAGTAAAGGTAAACAAGTAGCTGTTGTTTTAATTTCTTTCTTTATTTTACCCTTTCTTGGTTTATTTCTCAGGTTTTTCCCTTGATCTCGAATGTTCCTCGTGGGAACGATCTTGATTGCAGTCTTTTCTGAAAAGTAGAAGTAGCACGTGGTGCTCTCTTGGCCGGGAGAGTCCCCGTGGTGGTCCTAAACTCAGTCAACCACCCAAGGTCGCTGACAGACGTAACGGTGACTACGGCATGCGCGATAAACCCACGGGTAGCTACCTCACACTGGCACGCGGTCAGTCGTTTCCATTAGCGGGTGTGCCCAAAGCACAACACTGAACCAGTATAGGACAGAGCCCTCTCAGTAACAGGGGTCCAACCCCTCCACAGTAACCAAACAGGGGTCTTGCCCCTCCACAGTCCGCACACCCTTGCCTGACTACTCTGGTTTGCCCAGTGGGCCTAACAAGTCGGTGTAAGACAGCTAGCTGAACCCCGGGTCCCGTGGGGTGGCTAGCTCCCTCCCTACACTAGTAGCTCTCCCCGGTACGGTGTACACGAGGGCCAAAAGTCGGTACAAAGTGGCCAGACCTAACCCCGGGTCCCTAGGGCAGCTAGCTCCCCTCTGCACTAAGAGGTAACATGTGCTTCCCTTGATACTACATACCCAAGAGACAACACACTTTCCCATTCACTTTTCCAGTTTCATTCCATCTATTTTCAGGAGTTCTACTCCTGATTCCCCATAGGGTTCATGCTCATGTTTCTCAGGCTAAGCCATACTAGGTTTCATCATTTCAGGTTTATTCGCATATAGTACGGGTTTCCAACATTCAAACTTCTTTTCCTTTCCACTTTATATACTAGCCGCTCGTATTTAATTTCAACCAACAGAGGGGCCAGCTGCCCTAGGGACCCGGGGTTAGGTCTGACCACTTTGTACCGACTTTTGGCCCTCGCGTACACCGTACCGGGAAGAGCTACTAGTGTAAGAAGGGAGCTAGCCACCCCACGGGACCCGGGGTTCAGCTAGCCGTTCTACATCGACTTGTTAGGCCCACTGGGCAAACCAGGGTAGTCAAGCGAGGGTGCGCGAACTGTGGAGGGTCAAGACCCTTGTTTGGTTACTGTGGAGGGACTGAACCCCTGTTACTGAGAGGGCTCTGCCTTATACTGGTTCTGTGCTGTGCTTTGGGCACACCTGTTAACGGAAACGACTGACCATGTGCCAGTGTGGGGTAGCTACCCGTGCGTTTATCGCGCGTGCCGTAGTCACCGTTACGTCTGTCAACTAACTTGGGGTGGTTGATTGAGAGTAGGACCACCACGAGGGACTCTCTCGGCCAGGAGAGCACCACGTGCTACTTCTACTTTTCAGAAAAGACTGCAATCAAGATCGTTCCCATGAGGAACATTCGAGATCAAGGGAAAAACTTGAGAAATAAACCAAAAAAGGGTAAAATAAAGAAAGAAATTAAAACAACAGCTACTTGTTTACCTTTACTATTTTCTTAGCTAGCTGGTTGCCACTCTACTCAGCGTTTCGTTGACGTGTCATATTTGTCACCTTTTTCAGGACCAAGTGTTGAGTAGTCAGAGCCCACGGCTACAGAGGTTGCTGGGCCTAGTAGAACCCAGTAGTTGTACTTTTGTTGTATCCATTTTTCTATAGTAGTGAGTATTCTGTTACACCTTTGTACTCTTTTATTATAAACTTCATATTTCTGTATATGTTTTTAATTCTCTACTGTTGTGGTGGTATGTACTGTAGTAGTTCTTTTCTTTACTACTGTACTTTTGTTACTGTTAGTTACTTGCATGGTGAATCGTTTTATTTTATTATTTTTTTATTAATTTCTCGTTGGATGACTGGATCTTGAGATCAACCGAATCGATCTGATTCTCGTATCTTGTAAAAATTTAGTAACCGAATCATAACCGTTATCGTATACATTTTAACTAAAAAATTAAAAAATAATAAAGGAGAAAAAAGGAAGGCCGAAGAAAACACTAATCTCCACGGTTCCAGCGTTTAACTTCCACTTGCCCAAAGCCTTCCACTTACATTCCTCGAATTTCGTCATCCTCCCACAACGACACAGAGAGAGGAGGCCCACCAAGATCCTTCTGCTCCGCTGTGCATTCGAGTTTGACCCCTTGGAATCAAACGGCATTAATCCGATCCATCGCCAACATTTTAATTGTTTTTCTTTCCACGCACCTAATCCGACGGTCGGCAATCCCCGCGTGACCTCTCTGCTACCCCGTCCGATCCAGGCGGGTAAAAAGAGCGGGAGGGAGGTGACCACAACCGACACCCCCCTTCCCCCCGCCCCGTCGTGAAGGCAGGATATTTTCTGTCTTTTTTCTCGTTTTTATTGTTATACACGTACCCAATGGATATAATCCGAAATATTTCATAGTGTCCTCAGGCGGCGTCGTTGGCAAAAGAAAAATAAAAAAATAGTTAAAAAAAATACAAAAGGCAAGTTGGCCTCCAATAAAAACCCTACCCCGTTATCACGACCTCTCCGGTTCTCCATCATCCATCACTCCTCCTCCCATTTCTGCTCATCTCTCAGCTGATCCCCCCCTCCGCCACGTCAGCATCAGCAGCAGCAATGCCACGGAGCTCCGGTAGATCTCTCTCCCCTCTTCTCTCTGCTCGTGGTCTTCTTCTTCTTCTTCTTCTTCTTCTTATGTATAACTGCTCCATTTTCTCTCGTTTCTCTCCATGATATAGCAAAATTTTCTTTCTTCTTCGCCAATGCTTCCGGTGTTCTCCTGAAGTTGTTGGCTTTTTCAGCAGCTTCTTGGATTTTCTTGCTTTTAACTCTCCTTTGTTTCTTCTTCTTCCTTTCTTTTCTGCGTAAACACTGGTTTTTTTTTTAAAAAAAAAAATCTTTGTTGAGTGAAAAGGATAGCTGTTTTGTGCACTGTTCTTGCGTGAAACACTTTTGATTCCCAAAGGTCGTATCGTTTCTGCTTAGTACTTTTCCTGAGCATCTAGCTTTTCCAACTACGCAAGTGGCTAGCGCTAATTATTTAACACAGAGCCAACAGATGATCCAAATAGCATGCATGACAATGGCACCTATCAATCAATCAATCGGGTTTCCTGAAGATCTCCTATTTTGATTTGATTTTGGCACTCCAAAATCGCGTTATTATCTCCGAGGTCTAAAGTTTTTTTTTTTTTTTGTTCTTTTTCCTTTTAATGACCTTTTTGTTTGTCTTTTTGGAGAAAACGAAGCGAAAAAAAAAGTTGGTATATCAAAAGTTTTGATTTTGTTCCGTCTCCATAAAGGACAACAGACAGCTAGATTTTTTTTTTTTTTTCCCTTCTCCAGATTTTAAAATTCGACCAAATATTCCTGTGTTGATTCTACTGTTGGTAACTTGTGCTAAATGAGGGGAATGCAGATGATACGGAATCTGTAAACTTTTGCATCGGATGCGCTTTTTCTTTCTTTCTTTGGGTTTTTTTCTTTTTTGGTTTTACCAAATAAGGTTAGATGGTAATCACGACAGTCGTGGATGGTTGCTATATGTATGAAACGAACAGGTGGGATGACACCACAACAGGGTCACGGGTTGCACCACTGCCACGCGTGTGGGTGGCCATTCTCCAACCCTCACCCCAGCGCCAAGCAGCGAAGGGCTCACAAGAAGCACTGTGGGAAGATTGAGGGATACCCGTCCATGAAGAATAATGGGGAGATCTCTGATGAAAGCAATAGAGGTGGTTCACCAGGTAGAAAGATGGCTTCTTTTGTTGGCTGGCTGATTTCTTCTTGTTTTTTATGTTTTTTCCTCTAAACTTGGGGTTGGTTGGAGGGGAAGTGTGAAAGTTGCATTCTTGCAGTCTTTGGTTGTTGGTAATGGTTATATTGTGCATGTAATGGCAGTTGGTTAGGACGTAGCGGGATTGGTGAGATCTGAGCAGACTGGTGGGAAGAGGAAGTTGGGTGCTTGAGTAATCTCAGTACACCGGAAGTGAATGTTGAAGATGATTTTTTTTTCTTTCTTTTTTTTTGTTTTTCTCTGAGGACATTTTCATTCTTTTTGTTTTTGGATAACTTTCTTTTATATGCCCCCATTGAAAAATTATGCTAGTCTGGCCACTATTTCTGACTGAACTTGCAAGAATGCTGGTTGGATTGGTGTCCACTTACATATTGGTTTGTGCTTTACTTAATATGCAGTGATGATGGCTTTCTGACTTTATGGAGCCATAAATTTGTATTTTTGGGGAATTTTTACAGCGTAGGAGTATGACATGAATTGGAGGAGAATAGGGATTTGGAAATATGATAATTTGTTTCATAAGAAGTTGAGTACATGTGATGGAAGATCAGAATTTATGCCCTTCATCCTCTATGTTTAGGATGGGTAGATCTGGGCTACAAGTTGGCGTATGTATTGGATTTGGATGCTGCAACAACGTGCGGGCAGAACCAAGTTGACAGTCAGGTAGTTCACTCTCATTTGTTTGACTGTTATCTGGTGGATGAGTGACAAGACTAACCACAAGGTCTAGGAGGATGTATTTCATGAGAGCATTGTCTCAAGGATTTGTGTGGGAAACTCTATGTGTGTATCCATTTCCATTTGATTTCTGGCAGGTAGGGAGCTCTAACAATTGCTAAATAGAGGGTTCTGATGTCACCATAATAAAAGATTGGTAGATTCTCATGTCCTCTTATGTCTAACAAGTCAAGAAAAAAAAGTGATTCTCTTGGGAGTTTTTGTATACGTGGGCAATACCCTGGTTAAATTGTCATCACTTTGTGAACGTAGCTTTTTGGCCTTTCCAAGTCAAGTGATATGATGAACAAATAGAGGATTCTAATTGATTTGATGTTTATTTTCTCATTATTTTTGTCAGAATTGCTTGTAAATATTTGCGCATAAGCACCTTCTTTTTTTACACTTTTCTCCTCGCTTTGAATTATATTGTTTTGCTTAGCAATCCATTAATATAGAAGCCAATAACTATGTTGAACTTGAGAAAATGCATTAGTCTCAAAAAGAAACCCTTAGCTCTTTTTATACAAAAGAGAATTAGGCAAATTATAGGAGCACCCCCTGAGGATACAAGAAATAGTAAATATCCTCTTACAACTCAACACTCTTAAGTTGGGTTGTATATGTCAATGAGATCCAACTTGTCGCTAAGAAAATCATGACATTTCTTCTTCAAAGGTTTGGTAAGAATGTTAGCAATCTGTAGCTCAAAAGATATATAAGAGGTACTTATTTTGTCCTCTAAAACTGCATTTTGTATGAAATGGCAATTAACTTCAATATGTTTCGTCCTCTCATGGAAGACTGGATTAGAGGCAATGTAAGCAACAGACTTATTATCACAATAGAGTGGAACAGGTGTATCAACCTCCACTCCTAAATCTCATAGAAAATCAACCATTTACATGATCTCACACGTAGCTTGAGCCATAGAGCTGTATTCTGCCTTTACACTAGAACGAGCAACAACACTCTGCTTCTTACTTCTCTATGACACTAGATTTTCTCCTAGGTAGACAGCAAAGCCTGACGTAGATCTTCTATCCTCAACTGACCCATATAGTCTGCATCTGAGTATGCTACAAGATCAAGAGGACCATTCATACTGTAGTAGAGACCTCTCCCTGGGGTGCCCTTCAGATATCTCAGGATGAGACACACATCTCTCCAATGATTGTATATGGGACTCTGCATGAACTGGTTAGCATGGCTAACTGCAAAACTAATGTCTAGTTGTGTAATAATCAGGTATAGCAAACAACCAACAATACTACGATACTTGGTAACATCTTCAAACAGAGGATCTGTCTCACCGGTGCTGTGACCAGAAGGAGCATCTACTGGTATCCCAGATGATTTGGACCTAAGAAGTTCTACCTCTTCTAAGGTCTGTAAAGTGTACTGCCTTTGTAACAAGGACAAGCCAACCTCCTGACGAACAGTCTTTATCCCTAGGAAGTATCGAAGATTACCTAAATCTTTGGTGACAATGGTAGACTGGAGAAATGCTTTCGTTTTTGTTATCCCATTGATATTATCACCTATCAAGATCATATCATCAACATAGATTGTCAAAATAACCACTCCATATACCACAATACTAAATCTTCCTAACAAATACATAATGGTTAGTAGACCTCTGGAATTCCACCTTCTTGATCTCTCGATTGAGCCTCTCAGATCAGGCTCGTGGGTTCTGCTTCAGGCCATAGATAGCCTTTCGTAAGTGATAAACAAGCTTTCCCTAACTGTCATAACCTAGTGGTTGTCTCACATACACCTCATCAGCCAAATCACCATATAAAAATGCATTCTTGATATCAAGCTGGTGTAAAGGCCACTTCTTCACCACTGCAATAGATAAGATAATCTTGATGGAAGTAACACAAGCAACTGGTGAAAAAGTCTCAAGATAATCCACCCCATATGTTTGGGTGAATCCCTTGGCAACAAGTTTGGCCTTATATCTCTCCACCGTCCCATCAGACCTGTATTTGATGGTGTACACCCATCTGTAACCAACAACTGTGGCACCCTCAGGACATGGAACAAGGTCCCATGTTTTCCTGGTTTGTACAGCATGCGTCTTTTCATCCATAGCTGTCTTCCACCTCGGGTTGTGGAGGGCCTAAACAAAATCTCTGGGAACAACTGCAGTAGTAATAGCTAACGCAAACTGTCTATTTTCCTCCTAGAGATGGGAGACGATAGCATAGTGGGAAATAGGATGGAGTGTAGTGCTAGGTCTCTACACTGTCTCCTCTTCTCTATCTGAATCACCCATATCTGAGGGGACAACAAGTTGAGTCGGTTCCTCATCAAAGAAATCATTTAACTGTGATTTCCCTTGATACACCTGTGTCTCCTATATAGCAGCCTCTATGGATGACCTTTTTCTAATAAGGAATCTTCTCAAAGAAGGTCACATCTGCAGTGACAATATATCTCCTGCAAACTGGATTATTAACACCTGTAGCTCTTCTAGATCCTGTAGTAACAAAAAAAGATATTTCGTGACACGAGGGGCAAACTTATCCTAAATACCATAATTTTGAGCAAAGCAGATGCACCCAAAGACTTGCAAAGGCAATGGAAAAATCTTGCTACGCTCAGGATGTATAACCTGATATGGGATTTGACCATGAGCACAAAAGATGGCAATAGATTAGCCAAGTTACTGAAAGTATGGCATCTCCCCAGAAATGCATAGGAACCTTCATATGGGACATCAAGGTGCTAGCAATATCAAGCAAATGTTGCAACTTGCGCTCTGCAACTCCATTCTGCTGGAAAGTATGAGCGTAAGAAGTCTGGTGAATGATCCTCCTGGTACGGAAAACCTCCTGCAGATCAGTACACCTAAACTCTAGAGCATTGTCACTGCAAAATACCTGAACTGTGGTATTATACTGTGTCTGCACCTTGGATAAGAACTGCTGAACTATAGAAGGAATCTCACTTCGAGCCTTAATTAGAAAGACCTAGATTAGTCTGCTGCTATCATCTACCATCACTGCAAAATATTTGTGTCCACTAGTAGATGCAACTCTAGACGGTTCTCGGACATCGCAATGTACTAGGGAGAAAGGTACTGAGCTAATACCTCCATTTCTCTTGAGATAGCTACTCCTGTGATGCTTCTTCAACTGGTAGTCTTCACAGTCTAGAGTCAACGAATCAGATAATTCTGGATACATCTGACGCATTTGCTTCATAGAAGGATGCCCAAGTTTGATATGCTATAACAAAGGATCACGAGAAATCGACACCTTCGCAGCGAATAATGTAAGTGTGTCCAGATAGTACTGACCACCTTTCTCTATGCCACTGCCAATTATCTCCCAGGTGGTGCGATCTTGGAAGTAACAGTGTCTCTCATCAAACGTAACACAACATCCAAGATCTCAACAAATTCTACTCATGGATAGAAGATTCATAGGAAACTATGGGGCATAATATACTTTTTTTATCTTCATCCTGGATGTAGCATCAACACATCCAATAGCTGTAGCAGGAGAAGTTGCTCCATTTTCCACCCTCACTTCTTGGATTCCATGTGAAGTCATAGGATCTCGTAAACAATCTCTGTCACCAACGATATGAAGAGAGGCCCCAGACTCAATCACTCATGCACTTCTGCACCTCTTTCTGCCACTACCTTCTTAGGCTACATACGTAAACCCTATAGAGGTAATAGTTGATCGCTTTGGACCAACCATCTTTAACGTGGGCAAGAGGAGACTCATTGCCAAAAATACTATGCGTGAGAGGAGACTCATCACACTAGACATGCTTCAAACCATCCAAGACCAAGCATCATCGGCAGGAATGCCACCCTTTGTCGGCAATACCCAACCACCAGAGACGGTGGCATCGATGTAGCTGCATGGCACTAAGGCAAGGGACACTCCCCCTGCATCTGGCGACGGTGATTGGTGGGCAACAGCAGCGACGCTGCCGTACTGCCTAGAGGTGGCAAATGCACCCCTGTCGTCCAGAGACGATGGCTAACAGCGGCAGTGCTGGCCGGACCACATGATCCAGCGAGGCCCCTTTCTAGTGTCGCCAATATTACCATATTCCATTACATTTTCTGATGATCAAATCTCCCTTGTATTGGTGATTTGATCATCGTTTTTAGGTAGGTATTTGGTGGGATATTGGAGCAACAGCCTAAGACCGTTGCTTTGATACCATGTTGAACTAGAGAAAATATAGTAGTCTCAAAAAGAAACCTTATCTCTCTTTTTATACAAAAGAGAACTGGGCAAATTATATGAGCACCCCCTAAGGATACAAGAAATAGCAAATACCCCTTTACAACTCAACAAACTCCATATATCATAGGATTTGCTGAAATGGGTGCATACATCGATTATTCCTCCTCCATCATTGAATCCATTGTGATCATTTTTGTTAGTTTCAGTGCAAGAGAGCAGGCTATAGTTTACTTTTAACAATGTAAAAAGTGCAAGTGTTCTTGAATCTTAGATGCTAAATAATATCAGAATGTTGAAGATGAATTTTGGTTGGGAACATGTTGGTTTCAGCTTTACAACTTGCAACGGACTTGCTTTGAACAAAAATTTCTAGCATCAAGATGTCAAATGGGCATTGATGATGAAAGTAAAACTACACTGTGCTAAAACTCTTTCCATTGCGTTTTTAATCATCATGTGAAATATTATGAAGATGATAGTCATATTATGAAATAGTCTCTGTACTCTTTAGGTGATGTATTATGATCATGCTTTTTTCCATGTCCCTCATCAAATCAGTTGATGTTAGGAATTTGATGCTTTATATGTTGAAGACTACCGGTCTATGTAATGTTTATAGATTTTAGGATGGAGGTACTAACTCTTAAACAAGAGGTGCGATCCAGCAAAAATGGTTCTGCAAACCAATTCATAAAAAACTAAGGTGTGGTACAAAGTTTAATATAACTCAAATGTCTGCTGTCATAAATTCCATGAAGCAATGCCTTTGATGTAACTGATTTCATCTTGAAGTTGGAAGATAATAGTTTTCTAATTTTAAACGGTACTGCACAGGGGAAACTGTGAAATGTGCTGATGATGGTCCATCATTACGTAGTGGGTTTCAAGCTACCGATGATGGTGCAAAGGTGAAGTTGGACAATGATTCGCATTTAACTGATAACTCTGTCATTGATTCTTCGAGAAAAGAAGTTAGTTCGAGTACCAACAGTGATTCTTTTGTGTTGAATGATTGGGAGGAGGTATTACCTACCCTCCCTCATTTGTCACCAACTAATGCCTCTACTGAAAAATCAGATACTGATACTCTTCAGAATGTAGCACCTTGCTCTATTTCCTTGGATTCTTCTGACAAAACTGAGTACATAAAAGCAGAACCAGAAACTGAAATGCCTTCAGTTTCTTCCTCAGCTGTTGATATTGATATGCTAAACTCAAAGTTAGACAATTTGGTGGCTCAGAGCATGGCAACAAATGGATCCCCAGATGATAGCTCTGTGTGTAACATGGAGCTTAGCCAGGGAACTCATTTAGTGAGCAAACATGGAGCTGAACTTGGACAACAAGTGCCTGGAAATGAAAATTCTAGTTGCGCATACCATGGAGAGGTTGAAACTATAAAGCACAAGGATATGGCTGCTGCAGTCCATACTGGGTTTACAAATAATATGGCTGATAGAAACTCAAATGCAAAAATAGATGAAGACAGAGACAATCAGGGTCCTCAAGCAACTGAAAATGAATCATCTCAGAGCTCATGCTCAATATTGGTCAATTTTGAAGATTTCTCTGTTCAAAAGAATAATGAAGAAGATGAGACAAGAGCAATGAACCAAGAGTATGTGAATCATCTTGATGGAAGCTCATGTGCTAAGGAGATTGACAGTGCAGATCCTGTAGGAGCTTCTCTTCCCGTTCAAATTGACTCCATAATTACCAACGTTGAAAGCCATGCTATATGCAAGACAGGAGTGGAGTCGGGATCTGTGCAGAAAGCATCTGCCAGTGCAACATCTGGCAGATCATTCTTCAGTAAGATGGACATGGGAGGAGGTAATGAGTCAGTTTGTATAATGAATAGCAACAGATGGGAGGATACAGTTGGAGAGGAAAATTTATCCAGACCAATTGACACTGGGAAAGTAGATGCTGTACCTTTTGCATATGAATATCCAGGCATTACATCTGATGGCATTTTGAAAAGAAATGTAGAAGAACTTGTTAGTATTGAAAGCTCCAACACTTCAGAGGTGCATCATACTAGTAGCCACAGTCTCGAGATCGAGAATTGCCAAGCAACTGTAAGTTCTGAAACACCGGATGAGCAAGATGGCTGCATCAAAACTTCCAAGGTAGATAACATTCAAACAGAAATAGTATACACCGAACAAGAGGAATCTACTGCCGGCTTTATTCAAAATGGACAATATTCTGAGAAAGGCAATTCATTCAGAAAACTTAATTGTGATGTTATTCCAAATGAAGAAGAAGCTTTCAAGGGAACAGAGTCACTGTCTCCTGGATCTTTTCTGGATATACCAGAAATCAATGTTGCAAAAGAGCAAGTTGACCATGGCAAAGCTCTTGAAAAAGATGTATCCAAGACTAGATCTAATAACTTAAAGGAAGAACTAGTTGATGGTTGGAAGACTAACTCCAGCAACCTGGTTAATTTACCTGCCCAATTAGATCATCCGATAGCTTCCTCAGATACCCCAAAAGAACCTTCCGAAGATTGGAGGAATACTTCAGATGACCTAGCTGCTTCTCCACTAGCCCATGTAATGGAACATGTCGAAGAAGACATTCCATCAGAGAAGATAACCTTCCAAGATTTTCCACATGATATAGGACTGGAAAATCTTAAGAAAGCAGCTAACAAGGATTCTGCAGCTCCTGATACATTTGAAGGAAGTAATGTACCTTGTGATGTAAATAAGAAGATTGATGAGAACTCGTCTGAGATGCTTGCAAAAAGAAATGCCACTAAATCTGCAATGGTGGTGGAACTGCTGGCCCACTTTGAGACGGATATCAGAAGCATTGAACTGATACAGGGTCAAGAACCAGGAAATCCAACATCTCCAAAGGAGACAAAGAATGTTAACACTACCCAAGCTATCGATGATGTTGGGGAACACTATCAGTGGGGTGAAAGCTGCAGCTCCCAGCCTGATACCAGAATCAATGCTGAAGGTACATCTGCCTTTGAGGAGAAGCATGAGGGTTGTCAGTCAATCAAAGCAAGTCCAATCAGCAGCCATCTGCAGCTAAGTGAAGTTCCAGTTGGCACTGAAGTGGAGTCTAGAGGAACCGATGCAACAAATAGTCCGTTGGAAAATGCCCCATCAATTCTGTTGTGTTCTGAAAAGGGCATTCAGGTAGCACCAGTTGTATTGGAAGCTGGCAATTTTGAACCTTCTCTTGCAGAAGCTGAGGTTCAAAGTGAAGAAACTGAATCGCAGAACATGAATAACAAGCATCCTTCTTTGGGCTTGATTGCTGAACAGAATAGTGAGGTTGTATTTTACTCTCCTGATCCAGAATCTTCGAGAATTGATGCACAAAAAGCGGCATTCGGGAGCATGCAAAGCATCACATCCGAGTCAGGTGCTCCTGAAGAAAACAATCATCACGTCACTTCTAAAGGGTCTGTCCATTTAGAAGAAGGGGATAATGATAGTGTCCAAAGATGGCCAGATGCAGATGCAATTTCTGCTCCATGTGCTTCAGTTGACTACATGTCAGGTAGCTACTATATATTTTCACACGGAAAGAAACTGTAAGCTCATGCCCTCTTAAAATAAACTTGCTTTCGCTTTAACATCTTGAAATAATGATTCTTGCATCTGCATGTTTTCTGTAAGGATACAACTGCCAATGACTGTATCATTCCTTTTTTTTATTTTTTGAGAGAGAAACTGTATCATTCCTTGCTTCATATTTTCTCTTAACCATCTTTTTCTTTCCTTCCAAATTGCCAGATGTTTTATGTGAAGTCATTTTTTTCTATGTTGTTAAGAAAAGTGATGACTTACCTTTTGGTTAGAAAAAGAAAAAGAAAAGTGACAACTTGCCCTTTGCACAATAATAACCATAGGTTCGAAAATGATTTTTATTAGATTGAAAAGTTTAGACCAAAGTACTACTATGAGCTAGAAATGGTATGATTGATGCGAGTGCAAGTTACCAAATGAACATTACCTTATGAACTACTTTCACACTGAACAAATTCTAAGTTAGGATTCTCCATGAGCATGTTTGACAACAGGTCATTCTTGACATGGTAAAGAGAAAGATAATAATCTTGGTCCCTATTGAGAGATAGGTTATGTTGTGGTGGTATATTTAGTACCACATAGTACAATGAAGAAGTGTGGTGTGTGTGGAAGCCTATAAATAGGCTATCGTGCCCTCATTTATTTCTTGAGAAAAATAGAAACATCAACCCTATCAGGATCTTCTGTGGTTTTCTTCTCGCTCTTTGTGAGTAGGGTTTCCATGTAAATCCAAGTGTTTCGTATTATTTATGTCTTTGATATCTTTCTTCCACTTATCTATATTATTTAACATGGTATCAGAGCAGATCAATTCTTAGATTTATTCTTTGAATTACTAGCTATTATCATTTGTTCTTGGAGTTCCTTTCACCCTGGAGATGAGCTCGATCACGAGAGCTTTTGGAGACAAGGAGCATGTGATGGGTTCCATTGAACCCTACAACAGAAGAGGAGAGGAGAGGCGTTGCAGGTCAGTGATCGGGAACGAAGGAGATAAAGATAATAGCACCTGATGAGATGCGCTCCCACACAAGCAAAGGCAAACCCCGTGATGGTGGTTATGCAGGTGGTCCCCTTCTTCCACCGACATGCCCGCCAGATGTGGGTGGCTGTCCAAGAGACGACCGGTAGCACTAGAGGCCACCAGCGAGAGACTTAGCGACTTTGGAAGATCGTCGATGGGCTGTTGCTGTGCCTAGTCGGTGCTGCAACGTGACGCAGAGGAGAAAGGGAGGCCGTAGCAGGTGGCGGCGCTATCAAAGAAGAGGAAGATCAGTGGAAGGCAAAGTCATGTGCTCCTCCTTCGCCCTCACCGAGGCCAAGTACACCACTAGCAACAACATCCGCCATGTCCTTCAATTCGTCCGCTCCACCTCCCTCCGCGTCCGCCTCCCTGCCAGGACATCGGCAGAGGTTGTTGCATGCCCGAGAGATCGAAGGAGAAGATGAAAGGGGTGATGCTGCCCTGTGGTCAAGAGAAGACGACGAGGATCTCGCGTGAGGGATGAAGACCCACCTCGCCGGGGGGGGGGGGGGGGGGGGGGGGGGGGGGGGAGAGTGTTCTCCTGCGAAGATGTTGGCGAGGATTTTGCATGATTGTGAGGAGACAAGATCGTCACCAGAGATCTCGCGGCATGAGAGCACGAGAACAACACCTCCCATATTTGCTCGAGCAGAGGTGATGATTTGGTTTGGAAGGTGAAGTTTTATTTCTTTCCTTATTAGCCTCGGAGTTGTGAAGAGGAAGGAAAAAGAGAAGAAAATCAAAAGGGGGGAGAGAAATCAAAAGGAGAGAGAGAGAGAGAGAGAGAGAGAGAGAGAAAATGAAAAGAGAGAAGAAAAACAAAGAAGAGAGAGAGAGAGGAGAAAGAAAAAAAAATGATAAGTATATTTAGGAGAAGAGAGGGAGAGGCTCTCTGTAGAACATTGTTTCTTCTCGTTATTTTTTTCTTCTCCCATACAAGTATGGGAGAAAGGAGTGTAAGAGCTTTTTTTCCCATCGACACTAGTTAAATTGTCTACAGGTCATCTCTAAACTCCTACCTACACCCATCTATAAGCAAAGTAAAGATGCAAAGAAGCTGGTTGCACATGGCAACTGTGATCCGGCAACACTAGTTGAGGATGCAAAGAAGCCAGCGACATAAAAGGTATGAAAAAGCTATGACTTAGCAGCATCATTTTAGTTATGATGTGTTTCTGCTTTATAGAGTAAGAATATCTCTTGTGCAAGCTGAGTATTCCATGTTCTAGCTTGAGGGGGAGTATTGAGAGATAAGGTGTGTTGTAGTGGTACATTTAGTACCACATAGTAGAATGAAGAAGTGTAGTGTGTGAAAGAGACTATATATAGGCTATTGTACCTCCATTTGTTTCTTGAGAAAAATAGAAACATCAGCCCTATCGAAGCCTTCTCCCATTGTTTTCTCCTCACTCTTCGTGAGTAGAGTTTCCACAAATTCAAGTGTTCGTATTGTTTGTCTTTTGTTGGGAGATGTGAGTGGTACATTTAGTACCACATAGTGGAGCAAATTGATGTGTTGTGTAGGAGACTATACATAGGCTCTTTTACCTCCATTTGTTTTTTAAGAAATAAAGAGAAACACGCCTTATCGGAGCTCTTCTCCTGTGATTTTCTCCGCGCTCTTCATGAATGGGGTTTCCACGTAAACTCAAGTGTTCATTGATGGTTTTATCGCTTTGATATTCTAATTCCATTTATTATTAAACTCAACATGGTATCAAAGCAAGTCGTTTCTTGGGTTTGCTCTCAAGTTTATCATTATGTTTATTATTTTTTTGTTTTATCATTCATGAGTTTTGGAGGAGAATCTACCGTGGCATCTCCATCCGCCTGATCAAAGGAGGTCATGGCATGACTTGTTGGGTTCTTTGAACCCAACAAGATTGTTCAAAGACTCTGGAGATTGACATGAGGTGCTTGGATGTTGTTGAGGGTTGCACTGTCGTTGCAAGGGAGGAAACCACTGTCACACAATGGTTTGGGCGACATTGGACTAAGAGCACAACCCTCTGTGATCAAGAGAGGGGTTGCGAGAAGAAGGTGGTGTACAATGTGAAGAAGCGACGTAGCGAGATCTGCTCCTCTGATGACCTCGTAGAGGCAAAGAAGGAAGAAGGTGGTGAGAAGGCTTGTCGATCTGGCGGCACTAGGCGGTGCCGCTAGGGCTTGCGTGATAGAGTAGCGACGCATGTCGCCATGCTTGTCCCTGGGATGGCGACGAGGAGATAAAAGTGGAGGTTGAGTAGCGGTGAGAAGGCCCATCGATTTGACAATGCTTGGCGACACGACTAAGGATCACGCGAGATGGAGCAATGACAACAGCAGGAGCAGCAATGCCGTTGAGATGTGGCCGCAGGGGTTGTGGGCTGCATCGACGACCAACATGGAGTAAGGAAGTCGAGAGAGGGACGACGGTTGGCAAAGAGGAAGGCAACGTAGACTGCAAGTGTGCTGACGACAGTGAGGAAGTCGATGGTTCTTGGGCTGGAGGCCTTCGTGGGTGACGTCAGTGCCATGGCTCCTATGGTGCTGGAGCTACGTAAGGCAAAGGAGCAGTAGTTGTGCTGCTGTGTTTGGTTCTCCCGAACCCTAGAGAGGAGAGGCCTCTTTATATATATATATATATATATATATATATATATATATATATATATATATATATATAGGGGAATGATCCTATGAGAAAGATTCTTTGGTGAGAATACGAGAAAACTTAATCTCAACCATTGAATAGTGAATGATTGATATTAAAACACTTTCTCTCCACTGTCCAATGGTTGAGATTAAGTTTTCTCGTATTCTCACCAAAGAATCCTTTTCATAGGATCATTCCCCTCTCTCTCTCTCTCTCTCTCTATATATATATATATATATATTGTGACTCTTCTTTGTATTATATTTACTAAGGAGGAGGGGTAGAAAGAGGTGGAAGAGAAAAAAAAATAGAGAGAGATGGGATAATGACTGAGTAAAAAAAAAGGAAAGAGAAGAAGAAGAAAAAAGGTAGAGGAGAGAAAATCAAAAAAGGGGAGAAAAGAAAAAAATCAAAAATAAAAGGTGAGTTTGAAATTAAAGAAAAGAGGGGGAGAAGCTCTTATCTATATTATATTTTCTCTATGTCTATTTTCTTCTCCCATACTTTTATGAGAGAAAGGGGGAGTGTGACAGTTTATTTTCGGATTTTAATCAACACCAAATTAATTGTCTATGACTCATCTTTGGACTCTTACCTACACCCATCTATAAGCAAGTTGAAGATGCAATGAAGCTGGCAACACAAGATAGCCGTGACCCAGTAGCACTAGGATGCAAAGAAGTTGGCGACACAAGAGGCATGAAGAAGCCATAACCCAGCAGCATTGGGATGCAAAGAAGTAGGTGACACAAGAGGCGTGAAGATGCCGTGACCCAGGAGCATCATTTTTTTGTGTTGTGTTTCTTGTCTTGTAGAGTAAGTATTTCTTGTGCAAGCTGAGCATTCCATGCTCTAGCTTGAGGGGGAGTGTTGAAAGATATGAGTAGTACATTTAGTACCACATGGTGGAGCGAAGGGATGTGTGTTGTGTGGAAGCCTATAAATAGGCTATTGTACCATCATTTGTTTCTTAAGAAGAAATAAAGAGAAACATGCCCTACCAGGTTTCTTCTCCCATGATTTTCTCCCCTTTATGAGTGGGATTTCCGCATAAACTCAAGTGTTCTTTTATGATTTTATCGTTTTAATATTCTGATTTCGCTTATTATTAAACTCAACACCTTTTGATATCTTTCTTCCGCTTATTTATATTATTTAACAGTTCCCGTGAAGAAAACACATTCTGTGTTAGTAATTTCATAAAGGGAGTATTTAGCCCTTCTTTTAATGAAATACATTACCCCTCTTTTACTTCAAAAAAAAAAAAATCATAAAAGGAGTCAAATCCAGGCAAGTGCCAGTTGTCTGCAAACTTCAAAATACACCAAATATGGTGGCAGGAATGTTAAAGAAATAAGACTGCTAAGTGCATGAACTGCTAGAATAAAACAGTTTCAGATTGAGAATTTAAAACAAACCTATGGAAATATTGGTTAGTGCTATGATTACTAGGCCTCTGCGGGGATCCTGGTGATAAGATTTGGAGATGTATCCAGGAACATACTTCATAGATGGCGGTTCCTGGATGCATGCTTCAACGCATCCTTGAACTGTGTGGCATCAAGAGGAATTTTATTCTTCACCATATTTGTCACCTATACACCTTCATTAACCTTAGCTTGCTTATTGTTATAGTTAATATCGATATTGCTTTCACCACTTCTGTTGCAGTAGCAAATAAAAAAGACAGGTATCAGATCGATGCCATGTCTAGTTCCAGGAGTTTCAGGCTTTATCAAAGGGCAGGCGGACAAGCTTTTGCTATGGTGTGGACTAGGGACTGCCTTGTCAAGTCACCCTCTTCCTTATCTACTTTGACACACGTGATTGTGGTGGTGGTGGTTATTTTGTTGATGATCAGCATGATTATATTAGTAGTAATGGTACTTGGATCATTTTTAGTCATGTTCATCATCACCAGCAGGGATAATCACCACCATCATGATGTGGTCCTTTGACATATAGAGGATGATGCGCCATACTTAACCTCTATGATTGCAACAATGTTACCCTCACTTTTTGCATGGTCTAAGAAAATTGCCTCCGCTTGCAATAGGGAATTAGTCCCCCGCCTCTACTACAAATAACAATAACAAAAAAATTGCCTCCTTCCCCTACATCAAGGGCAATAGCAATAACAAGATAAAGATGGTAGTATGATGAAGGTGTCTCTCAATGCGATTTTCGTTTTCAAGGATGCTTGTGCGTCCCCGAGGACCACACTTTGGTGGATTCCTCCTAAATTTCCTGATCGTCTAATCAAGAGTCTTAGAGAAGAAATCCCATGAAAGTTTTTGTCATTTTAAATTTTTATAATAGAATTATGGTATGAAAATCACATATTTGTTGCTTTGAGTCATTTCTGTGAATTTGTGAAAAAAGTGTCGAGCAATGAATTTTCATTCTTGCAAATTGTGTATCAAAAATACTTGCACTTTCTTTAGGTTTCCAGCCCATCTTTTTCTTGGTGCATGTTAAGGTTGTGGACACTGATCGATGAGTTTTTCATTCATGCAAATTGCGTATCAAAAATACTTGCTCTGTTTAGGTTTCCAACCCATCTTTGTCTTGGTGCACATTAAGTTTGTGGGCAAGGCAATTGATGATTCAGATTTTTTCATCATGTCAAGAACGAATTTCTTGTGATTTGTGCATTGAAGGAATCCCTCATCTTTGAAACTATTGCCGTATAGCTATCCCCCCCCCCCCCAAGGTTTGCATATGTTGCATGGTATCTTATTCTTATCACACATCTTGGTTTTTCCGAGTGCCACAGTATCATTGATCTGCAATCATCCTGCTATTTGGTTGCATCAATTGATGATTGCATCGATTGACCATTTGTGGTGCATAGTAAAATCTTTGATTTTTGAATGCTTAGATATTTAAGTTGCCCATTTTTGTGCTCAAGGTGCAGGTCATTCTCCCGAACTGAGTCCTGTCAGCAGGGAAGACATGCAGGTCATCAATAGCCAACAGCCAAAGGAGATTTATGCTACTAGCAATGCACCAATATCTTCTGCATTACCTCAGGCCGGCGACATGAATGTCTTTGAATCACCACCACCAAAACTGGTAATTAAACCTGGAATGGAAGCAATTTCTCCAGAGACCCAGACAGAAAACATGGAGCATTCTGAGCGTCACGTGTCAAAGAACAATGGAGAGATTAGCGAGTCTCCAGCAAGTCAAAGCGGCAGGAAGATCCATACTCCACTGAAGAGCCTTCTTGAAGCAAGGATTGAGACCCAGCAAGGAATCTCGCAGCCAAATAGCCGGCCACAAATGAAAGATCGCAGCAGTCCAGGGACTCGTGCATCTGCTATGGCTTCTGCGCAATCTCGTCAATCTGCAGTGCAGAGAGCGGTGCAGAGAGAGTGGAATTCTCCGGCGAGGCTCCCGCCAACCAGGAAAAATAGCAAGGGAAAGGCCAAGGGGAAGCCTCAGTGGGTGCCATTTTTGTGTTGCCCATCTGTGAAATAGTTGTCTGTGGCATGGTAGAAGATAACGGGAGCTGCTTTTAGCCCCTATTGATATTACAATGCAGAAATTTGTTTAGAAGGTCTGTAGATTTTTGCCTGTGAAATAGTATTATGTGGCGTAAGAAATGATAATAGGAACTGCTTTCTGGCCATTGATATTGATATCCAGAAAATTGTTTCGAGGGATTGTAGATTTTATGTATGAAATTGCATGTACATTCCTTATTCTTGCCCTATGTAAATTGACAGGCTTACCTACTATTTGTTTGTCTTACGTCTAACGGTGAGTTCAATTTTTGTTGCATTTTTTTTTCTTACTATATATTCTCGGTGACTGTGAAGGAAATATATGTTGAAGTGTATTTTGTGACACATTGACTTTTACGTGATAAAAAAAATTAAAATATATTTGTAGAAAATTAAAATATATAAATATATTTTTATTTTTAATTGATATTTTAATTTTTAATCATTAGAAAATTAAAATATATTGATTGAACATTTAAATGTATTGATATATTTTTATTTTCAATCTATTTCTTTACCTACGTAAAGTGATATTTTACTTGAAAATTAATTTTTTTCCTTTAGATTTTGAATTTAATATTTAGAATTTAGGATTTAAATTCTTAAATCTTAAATCTTCAAATTCAAAAATTTTAAAAGATCACTTTTTAAGTAAAAGATTATTTTTTATTGGTAAAAATATATTTTATAAATCATAAATCCTAAATTCTCTTAAAACTCGAAGGTGAAAATTTATGTTTCACTTTCTAAGTGAAAATTTATTTTTCATCGATAGAAAGTTAAAATATATAGGTATATTTTTATTTTTATTTGATGAAAAATTTTATATAATGGTTTATCATATTTTATCATTTCATATATTGTAAAATGTATTACATTATATGTTTCTTTATTTTTATCACAAGAGCATTATTTAGTGAAGTGGGAGAAGTAGCGAGCTGCTATGGAAATTGTACACAATTTTATTGCTAATTTTACTTAAATAATATAACCTCACAAATGTCACAATTAGGTTATGTGAAAGTATTATGGTCATCATCCGCATCTTTTTTTCTTACAAGGTAAAACCCTTTATATTACCAGCCAGACAGATTGTAAGGAAAATTGGGATACTACTAATTTCCTTGAGCATTACAACCCAAACAATGTTTCGCCAGCATATGTGCTGAACGAATAATAGACCTATCTACTTTTAAAAGAGAGAAGTGAACATTTTCAGCAAGAATCTTAATACGTTGTTGGACCATGTTAGAGATTTTCAAGTATGGCTGCTTATGGGCAAGGATTTGGCTTATCGAAACGTAGGCATTAGAGAGTATCGTCACCTCTTGTAAACCAGCATCTAAGGCCAAGTGAAGAGGCCTTTGAGAATTGCCCTAGCTTCCGCTTCGATAGACCATGCTGTATTAAGCTATTGAGAGCATCATTTTAGCAACCTATCATCTCCATCACTCAATGTAGTAGCCACCATAGATATTTCTTTCCTAAAATGACCCTTCCCAAGGGTCATTTGGGTTTTTCTTGAATCTTAAGGGCCTTCTTGTAATTTTCTCTACACCCAAAAAGATCCTGTGTGGAGTTTTTGACTTTTGGGAGGGATTTTACGTAATTCCAACACCCCAAAAATTGTTCTATGGGAGTCAGGTGTAATTTTCCCGACCCTACCATATCCCACACAACACCCCCACCCAACCCCACCCCCCAAACCCTATTTCCACCTCTATAAAACCCTCAACCCCCCCCCCCCCCCCTCAATTCCACACCCTCTCCATTCTCTCCCCCTTTGCAACGGTGCACCCCCCTCCACCGTAGCTCCCTACTTGCAGCGAGGTGTGCAGCCGAGAGAGGGAGGGCATGAGAGGGAGAGTGTGAAGGAGATCGAGAGAGGGTGAGGTTGAGAGGGAGGGGAGCAGGAGGAGGAGCTCGGGAGAGAGAGAGAGCATGGGAGAAGGGGAGCTACTGCAAGGAAGGTCCTACGCGTGGAGTTTGGCCGTGATTTTCGCGATTATCAAACATCTACAACATTTGGCAGACAACTGGAGGGATCGTCGAACGTCCAGAGTGAGCTCAGGACGTCTGGAAGCACGCAGAGTACAGAGGCAAGCTATGCCCGGGGTGTGTGCATGGTGTATGCAAGTGCAGAAACATGGTCTTAGTTGCGTATATCTGCACAGGTGCGAGAGGCCTTGGGAAGGCGCGTTGGTGCGACATTTGGGGTGCTTTCGGACGTCTGGAGGTGGTGTCAGATGTCTGACTGCCCTCCTAGATGATCAGGCGTAGTGTCAAACGTCTGGTAACACCCTCAAACGGCTGTGAGGGGTAGTAGACGACTGGAACAGAAGCAAGAACGTAAGGTGAGATTTCTGCGCACATTTAAGACGTCTGGGACTCACCCCAGATGTCTAATGTCAATCTGAACACACAACTGCGGTCACCAGGCGGCTGGTCCAGGCAGACCACCCTACCTGGTCCGGTTTAGGTGAACCGGGAGAAGTGTTTGGGCCGGTTCAAGGCCCAAACGAAGTCGGATTTGCGCAATTAAAGTACTGTTGGTTTCCTTTCTGAATTTTCTACATGTTAGAAGTGTTTTCACTCTGCTTTTAGCCTAATTGACGTACTCAAATATTGGTCAATGATATTAATATCTGGTTTGACCACCTGTTTGGAATAGGTTTCCAGTCCGTAGTGCACACAGGACCTGCGGAGACATTGGGATCTGCCGTTCATGCCCCCATGTCACTCGTACCTTTTGGTAGAGTGGTCCTCTCTACTCCTATTAAATTAAATTGTTAAGTGCATGCCAAATTAGAGATTTCTACTTGAAACTTAGGACATGAAATGAACCCTAGGGTTGAAAATGATGCATGTTTACATTCAAGTACTTGAGCCTTGCTTGTTACGATTTAATTATACATGCTGATGAATTCCATATTATAAGTAATTAGAAACTAAATTGATGTAATTGAATGTCTTTTCTGTTGAACCACGAGTTGCCTGTTCTATGACTAAGAAACCTAAATGTGAATAGAGATACATGCCACATATTGGAATGAAACGATTACTATACAAGAACCCTATGGGGAATTAGAAAAGTAATAAAAGTACAGTGACGGATACTTGATGTATAATGGAATACCTCGCCTATACAGGCATGTTGGTTGGTTGTTTGGACTTAGGTACAGAAAGTGAGATGGCCCTCGTGTAAGTGGTACCGAGGACAGCTACCGTCACTTTTGTGTAGGGAGAGAGCTAGCCTCCCCTTGGGTTGGGACCCAGGTTAGGAATGACTTTCCTACATCGACTCCTGTGGAGTACACTGGGCAAATCGAGATAGTCGGGCGAAGGTACACAGACTGTTGAGGTGTGTGGCCCCTATTCTGTTATGTGTTGTATGTTAGAGCGTACCTGCTGGCGGAAAGGACTGACCGCGTCCCAATACGATGTAGCTACATGTGCACCTATCGCGCGTGCCGTAGTCACCGCTACATCATAACCATGACCACGGGGTGGTAGACCGGGTGTAGAACTTCCACGGGGTACTCTCCTGGCCAGAAGAGTGCCACGTGCGCGTCCTTCATCACGGGAAAACTGCATCAAGATCGTTCCCTTAGGGAACATGTGGATTAAGTGATGATATGGACCCTTATTAGAAATAACCAAATCTTAACACGTGGTGATTATGAATGGAACTAGATAACTGTCTAAATAACTGAAAAATGTATGAATGGTTTACTACTTTCCTTTTATTTATTGCATTAGATGTTCTTATGTTGCCACTCTACTCAGCGTTTATCTGACAATAGCTGTATATGTTCAGGTCAGGGAGTTGAGCAACCAGTACTACCGGCTGCAGAGGGTGCTGGGCCTAGTCAAACCCAGCAGTAGCTTGTTTCCTTTTCGTTCCGCTTTTGAGATACTTTCACTGTAGTTAGTACTTTTAGTATTTTGGAACTTATGTCATTACTTTATGTCTTCTTATAGTTGTTGTGATGGCTAGCTAGTAAACCTTCCTTTTTGCCTGTGGCATATTGTCTATCCAACTATTATTATGTTTCTATTGTTGCCTTTTATTCTAATGCTTAGATACATTGCACGTGTGGATTGTTATATGATTTCTTGCATTTGGCTTATTTCTCAATCAACAATTAGGTCTTGGGATTAGTCAAGGCGGGTCGTTCCAAGGTTCCATGAGGAGGTGGGTTCGGGTCGTAACAAGATGGTATCAGAGCAAGGTCATCCTAGAAATAAACCAAATGGTATGGAAGTAACCACTCATATGCATGTCGCTAGGATAGCCATCACAACGTGTTATCTTGATCTCCGCCTTTGAGCCCTATTTTTAGCATGATATCATTGACATTCCCTATTCTTTTTCTTCCATCTCCTTATAGGAGATGCCTTGTCGTGGAGCTCGTGAGACAGATCGTGGGCGTGGCAGTGGGGGCGGACCTACTGGACTTGAGGCAAAGGTCGATCTACCCCTCCTCCAGGGCATCCAGACCTAGGATCTCACTCAGCTGATCCGAGATATAGTGTGAGAGGAGTTTCAGCAGCCTCCTCCTCAGCCGCCTCCCCATGAGGATGTGGAGGGGGAGTCCTCCGTGAGACAGGGGAGCCGCCGTAGCGCCGAGTGAGCTGGAGGGGGAGGGGGTGATCCTCCACCACCCCCACCACCCTCAGACACTACTGAGCATGAGTTCTCCCTGCCGAGGGGTGCACCTATTCCCCTGTTGCGGCTCCACACGAGCTTTTCACACAGTTTCGGAAGCTGAAGCCCCCCTCTTTCAAGGGGGAGGAGAGCCCGTCTGAGGCAGAGGATTGGCTGGAGCAGATGGAGAAGATCTTCGACACGCTCCACCCTTCTGCAGAGTGCTGCGTGGCCTTTGCCACATACCAACTGGAGAGTGCAACTCGGGTGGTGGAGAGTAGTCAGAGGCCAGGAGGGGAGAAAGCCGTCGTCAGACCGATTCGTAGCACTCTTCTGCAAGCAATACTTCCCATAGACCTGGTAGGACCAGAGGAGGCGGAAGTTCCATACTCTCCGCCAGGGGGCGATGACGGTTAGCGGGTACTGTACGTGTTTCCTGGTGATGTTACGCATCACCCCATCAACTACGTCTATAGAGGAGGAGCACCTGTGGAGGTTCATTGAGGGCCTCTAGCCTGCTATACAAGGGTATGTGAAGCCCCTGAAGTTACCTACTTTCTTCCGCGTGGTCAAGGCAGCCATGACCTATGAGGAGACCAACTCGACTACGCAAGACACTGACGGAGGAGGATGGAAGAGGCCCTACCAGCCTGAGCACTCACAAGGTCGCCAGGAGATGAGGCACATGGTGCCTGCAGGGGAGTCATCCCGCTCTGTGGGGCCAACAATGGCCTTTGGGGGCCCTAGACAGGAGTTAGCTGCCTGCACCAGACCCCTACCCAGTTTCCAATAAGGACAAACTGAGGGAGGAGGTCGTGCCCTTCTTTGTTACTAGTGTGGCCAACCGAGCCACATGAGGAGGGACTGCCCATCTAGGGTCAGAGCATACCAGATGCTCCAGCATCTAGAACTGAAGGTCGATCTGGCAGCTGCGGTTACCAGGCACGAGGGGGAGGACAGCAGTCGCGAGGAGGGTACCGACCAGCTGCTACTCGCCTGACCCGGAGCATGGCTGCTTCTTCCGCACCTAAAGCTGAGGGGCGTGTCAACGCCCTGACTCATAGAGACGTCAGAGCTTCAAGTTCTGTGGTGGTAGGTATTGTTACAGTTTCCGGCAGATTAGTCTATGTGCTTTTTTATTCTGGTGCCACACACTCCTTTATCTCCACGAGTTTTGCCGTCAATTTGGGGCCAAACAGTACACTGTTAGGGGATCTGTTCCTGATTAGAGACCCAGATGGACAGTTATTTGTCGCAGAGGAGGTTTTCATGAACCGTGAGGTCACTATAGGGGGACATAGTCTTCCTGCTGACTTGATTGTGATTCAGATGGAGGATTTTGGCATGATTTTAGGGTGGACTGGTTATTTGCCTATCACGCCCTGGTGGATTGCTTCGGGAGGAAGATTGCTTTTTCCATACCTGAGCTGCCTCCCTTTGAATTTTACGGCTAGTTAGTGGATGGAGGTTTTAGCTGCATCTCTGCGCTTCGAGCAATGAAGCTACTGAGTCAAGGGTGTGAGGGCTTCTTAGCGTGTGTTGTAGCAGAGCCTAGCCTTGTAGCTGACTTGCAGAGTATTCCGATGGTTTGCGAATACCCCGACGTCTTCCCAGAAGAGCTACCAGAACTACCACCTCAGCGTGAGATCGAATTTGAGATCTCACTAGTACTGAGGACCAGCCCCATCTCCACTGCACTGTACAGGATGGCACCACTTGAGCTGTGAGAGCTCAAGTCCCAGTTGCAGAATTTGTTAAAGAAGGGCTTTGTGAGGACTGGCGCATCCCCATGGAGAGCCCCTGTCTTATTTGTGAATAAGAAGGATGACACCCTTCGGCTTTATGTTGACTACAGATAGCTAAATCGGGTCACCGTCAAGAACAAGTATCCGCTGCCCCACATTGACGACCTCTTTGACCAGTTGAGAGACGCCACGATGTTCTCCAAGATAGACCTAAGGTCGGGTTGCCATCAGCTGAGGATTAGGGAGACCGATGTCTCCAAGACAACTTTCCGTACACGGTATGGACACTGAGTTTTTGGTCAAGCCATTTGGGCTGATCAACGCCCCTATTGCTTTCATGGATCTGATGAACCGCGTCTTCAGACTGTACTTGGACCAGTTTATGGTGGTATTCATTGATGATGTGCTAGTCTACTCTCGGGATCAGTCACAGCATGGACAGCATCTACGCATGGTACTGAACACTTCGAGACAGCGTAGGTTGTATGCCAAGTACAACAAGTGCGAGTTCTGGTTAAGACATGTTACTTTCTTGGGCCATGTGGTCGCGGAAGATAGGTTAGTTGTGAATCCGACCAAGGTTGAGGCCATGCTCAGGTGGGAGAGGCCACGTACATTAACAAAGATACGTATTTTCTTGGGGTTGGTAGGCTACTACAGGTGGTTTATCAGAGGATTCTCCTAGATTGCGCGTCCTATGACTCAGTTGACCAGGAAGGACGTGCCATTCACTTGGACAGACGAGTGTGAGTTGTGATTTCAAGAGTTGAAGGAGAGGCTGACTTCAGCTCCTGTACTCATCATTCCGGATAGTAGTGGCGGGTTTGTAGTTTACACTGACGCTTTGTTGCAGGGGCTAGGTGGGGTGCTCATGCAGCGGGGCCACGTTGTCGCTTACGCTTCACGGCAACTAAAGCCCCATGAGCATAACTACCCCACTCATGACTTAGAGCTAGCAGTGGTTGTCTTTCCGCTGAAGACATGAAGGCACTACCTATACAGTGAGACCTTTGAGATCTTCACGGATCATAAGAGCCTTAAGTACCTGTTTGATCAGAAGAGATCAACATGAGGCAGAGGCGTTGGTTAGAACTTCTAAAAGACTACGACTGCAGCATCTCTTATCACCCAGGAAAGGCCAATGTCGTAGCTGACTCCTTAAGCTAGAAGGCGCTTACTCACTTGGCTAGCTTACAGGCACAGAGTTGCAGACTCATGAAGGAGGTCGGAAGTTGGTGACCCTAGGAGCCATGGGGGCATTGCAGGGCAGTAATAGTGACGAGACAAGCATGACTAGAGCTTATAGACCATATCATTACCAGACAAATGGCTGACCCGTATCTATAGATGTTGCGAGATAGGGTGTTGACAGGGGACCCAGGGGACTTCACTTTTACTAATGAGATTCTGCATATAAGGGAACGCTTATGCGTTCCTAGAGACGATGAGCTGTTGAGGGAGCTTTTGGTTGAGGCACACGGGTCCAGGTTCACCATACATCCTAGGAACATTAAGATTTACCATGATCTATGACGTGACTTCTGGTGGAGGGGGAAGAAGCGAGATGTTGGTGAGTTCGTATAGAAGTGTTTGGTATGCCAGCAGATGAAGGTCGAGAACCAGAGGCCTGCAAGGCCACTACAGCTACTTCCTATGATAGAGTGGAAGTGGGAGAGTGTCACTATGGACCTGGTAGTGGGGCTACCGATTACATAGAGGGGACACAATGTTGTTTGGGTGATAGTGGATAGGTTGATGAAAACGGTGCGGTTTTTGCCGATTTGAGTCACCTTTGGGCCAGCATAGTTAGTAGAGCATTACATCAGGGATGTGGTGCGGCTTCACGGAGTCCCTCGTGAGATCATATCTGACCAAAATACCTGTTTCACTTCCCAGTTTTAGGCAGAGTTCCAACAGGCCTTAGGGACTCACTTGAAGTTCAACACTGCCTACCACCCCCAGACCAACGAACAGTCAAAGCGCACCATTCAGACCCTTGAGGACCTTCTACGCGTTTGTGTACTGGACTGGAGGGGCTCATGGGAGGAGCATTTGCCCATGGCAAAGTTTGCATACAACAACAGCTACCACTCGAGTATTAGCATGGCACCTTATGAGGCATTGTACGGGAGGAAGTGCACAACTCCCCTGAGTTGGGTCGAGGTGGGGAGCAAGTTGGAGGTTGGTCCCAGGTTGATCCGTTAGAGTCAGGAGGTGATAGAGCAGATTCACAGACGACTCTGTACCATCAGGAGCAGACAAAAGAGCTACGCTAACAAGAAGAACCGAGAGGTACAGTTTGAGGTTGGGGATCATGACTTTCGCTATGTTTCGCCCATGAAGGGCTTGCAGCATTTTGGGGTGAAAGGGAAACTCGCGCCAAGGTTTGTAGGACCTTTTAAGGTCTTGGAGCGGGTAGGACCCGTTACTTACCGGCTTGCCCTTCCTCCCTAGCTATCTGGAGTGCACAACGTGTTCCATGTGTCCAACCTCAGGAGATACATCGCCAATGCCAGCCACGTTCTAAGTCTTGAGAGTATTGAGGTAGGAGATTGTTGGTGCTAGAGCACCACGATCATTTGTTTTGATGATAACAAAACACGTGTTATTTAACATTTGCAATTTGAGTCCTAGATTTCAGGTCAATTGCAAATGTGGACGTGTTTAGACGGAGTTCGAGCTCGCATCCAGGACGGATTCGAGGAGCTTGACGGAAAACAGAGGAGGTTCGCGTGGAGCGACAGATTGAAGATAGAAGACAAGAAGAATATGATAGATTCTTTTTAATCCTTTCATGTACTTTTATCTTTATTTTTCTTGCTCTTTATTTTCCTTAGAAATTATGTTAAAGAGCCTCAAAGAACCCTAACAGTAGTCCTAGGAACACCGGCACAACCCTAGGATACTTAGGTTTTCTGTAGAATACCTAGAAAACCAATATAGGGTTCAAACAGCACTTCCAGACGTCTAATTCCCAAATCAGACGTCTGATAAAGCATTTTAAGACGTCTAACTGTTGCTTCAGACGTCTGATAACTGTTAGGCTGGACATAGTTAGTTCTGTCTGATGAAATCAGACGTCCAGACCTTATACCAGACGTCTTAGAAGACGTCTGATGGATTTGCCAGACGTCCAATCAGTGGACCGTTGGCTGGCTTAGAAAACACTCAAGATTATGACCGTTAGAGCCTTATCAGACGTCCATAGGACTTTACAGACGTCTGATAATTGACCGTTTTGCCTCGACTGACCCGAAAATCTCTTCTCAGAGATTTTCTAGCCGTTACAAATCCATTGCGTAGTAAAAGTTGGTTTCCAGACGTCCAGGCATAGTGCCAGACGTCCTGTATGTCGTCTGATCGACTTGCACAAGAACCCTGTTTAGATCTGATTCAAGTCAGGAGGAAACCCGCACAGAATCAGACGTCTGACCTTGAAATCAGACGTCTTAAAGTGGCCTTCCAGACGTCTGATGCCATAATTAGACGTCTGATGACCCTGTCAAATGCAATCATTGTCCTGATTTCGGCCTGATTCTCTTGGGCTTTGCACCCAACGGCTATGGAAGCTTTTCCAAGCCTTCCAAAGCCTTCCTAAGGCCTCTATAAATAGAGGGGAACCTTTGTAACACTTAGAAAAACACAAGACACACTTAAGCAACATACTTCCACTCTCTTGTGTCCAAGAAGCTCTTGCTCTCTAAGCTCAAGTTCTACATCTTGAGAGCATCAAACCTTCGCGCACCCGCTCTCCCGCCGTTGTCTACGAGAGCGACATTGCGCCGTTGCGTGGCTCACGCACCGCGTCATCGTCGACGCACTCCTAGCAAAGGGGAGTTTCCTAAATCCTATAGAAGCGTAGGTTTATTACTTCGTTGGCTCTATAGGTTTGTTGTTTTATTTTACCTTTGTAATTTGGTTGGGTATTCGCTTTGCGAATTCCCGTCTCCTTCGTGGGACAAAATCCTTCTCGTGGAGAGAAGGGGTTGAGGAACGCTACCCTCGTACTTGTAGCGTGGTTGTATTGAGGTTGAATCACCCTCGTTTTAAGTGATTCGGTTTAGTGGATTTGATCAACTAGGTTGATCGGAAAATCCTAACTCGAGAGGGTTAGGTGGTGGTTTTTACCCGGTTTGGGTTTCCACCTAAAAATTCCTGTGTACATTTTGTGATTGCTTATTTTTGTGAGATTGCTTTATATATTTTATTTCCGCATATTATTACGTCACCCCCTCCTAGTAGGGAACCTTCAATGACCTGACCTACCCTAAGAGGCTAGTACAGATATTGGATAGAGCCGTCAAGAACCTGAGATGGAAGGAGGTGCTACTGGTGAAGGTCTTGTGGAGAAGCCAACAGCACGAGGAGGCGACTTGGGAGCCTGAGGCAGCGATGCGAGATCGGTACCCGGAGCTTTTTGAGGGTACGTCACTTTTGACCTACTTTAATTTTCTTTAAGTTTGTTATGTGCATGCCTATTTCCTTCTGCATCCTAATTTAGCTCAAGTCTCGAGGGTGAAACATCCTTTAAATTTGTTATGTTGAAATGACCCTTCCCAAGGGTCATTTGGGCTTTTCTTGAATCTTAAGGGCCTTCTCATAATTTTTTGCACACCCAAAAAGACCACGTGTGGAGTTTTTGGCTTTTGGGAGGGGTCTTGCACAATTCCAACACCTTAGAAATTGTTCTGTAGGGCCGGGTGTAATTTTGTCGACCCCACCATATCCCACACAACAGCCCCACGCAACCCCACCCCCCAAACCCTATTTCCACCTCTATAAAACCCTTAAACCCCCCTCCCCCTCGATTCCACACCCTCTCCATTCTCTCCCCCTTTGCAGCGGCGCACCCCCCTCCACCGTAGCTCCCTGCCTACAACGAGGTGTGCAGCCGAGAGAGGGAGGGCGTGAGAGGGAGAGCGTGAAGGAGATCGAGAGAGGTCGGGGTCGAGAGGGAGGGGAGTAGCAGGAGGAGCTCGGGAGAAAGAAAGAGAGAGTGTGGGAGAAGGGGAGCTGCTGTGAGGAAGGTCCTGCGGGCGGAGTTTGGCCGCGATTTCCACGGTTATCAGACGTATGCAATGTTTACGACTGGAGGGATCATCAGACGTCGAGAGTGAGCTCAGGACTTCTGGAAGCACACAGAGTACCGAGGTAATCTCTGCCCGAGGTGTGTGCATGGTGAGTGCAAGCACGGAAACTTGGTCTTAGCTGCGTATATCTACACAGTTGCGAGAGGCGTTGGGAAGGCATGCTGGTGCGAGATTTGAGGTGCTTTCGGACGTCTGGAGGTGGTGTCAGACGTCTGACTGCCCTCCCAGACGACCGGGCGTGGTGTCAGATGTCTAGTAACACCCTCACACGGCTGTGAGGGGTAGCAAACAACTGGAACAGAAGCAGGAACGCAAGGTGAGATTTCTGCACACGTTTAAGACGTCTGGGACTCACCCCAGACGTCTGATGTCAATCTGAACGCACAACTGCGGTCAGCAAGCAGTCGGTCCAGCCAGACCACCCTACCTGGTCCGGTTCAGGTGAACTGGGAGAAGTGTTTGGGTTGGTTCAAGGCCCAAACGAAGTCAGATTTGTGCAATTAAAGTACCGTTGAATTCCTTTCTGAATTTTTTACATGTTAGAAGTATTTCCTCGCTATTTTTAGCCTAATTGGCATACTCAAATATTGGTCAATGATATTAATGTCTGGTTTGACTAACTGTTTGGAATAGGTTTTCAATCCGTAGTGTGCACGGGACCTGCAGAGACATTGGGATCTGCCATTCGTACCCCCATGTCACCTGTACCTTTTGGTAGAGTGGTCCTCTCTACTCCTGTTAAATTAAATTATTAAGTGCATGCCAAATTAGAGATCTCTACTTGAAACTTAGGACATGAAATGAACCCTAAGGCTAAGAATGGTTCATGTTTACATTCAAGTACTTGAACCTCGCTTGTTACGATTTAAGTATACATGCTGATGAATTTCATATTGTGAGTAATTAGAAACTAAATTGATGTAATTGAATGTCTTTCCTGTTGAACCACGAGCTGCCTGTTTTATGACTAAGAAACTTGAATGTGAATAGAGATACATGCCACGTATTGGAATGAAACGAGTACTATGCACGAATCATATGGGGAATTAGAAAAGTAATAAAAGTACAGTGACATGGGTACTTGATATATGATGGAATACCTAGCCTATATAGGCATGTTGGTTGGTTGTTTGGACTTAGATACAGAAAGTGAGCTAGCCCTCGTGTACGTGATACCGAGGATAGCTACCGTCACTTGTGTGTAGGGAGAGAGCTAGCCTCCCCTTAGGTTGGGACCTAGGTTAGGAATGACTTTCCTACACCAACTCTTATGGAGCCCATTGGGCAAATCAGGATGATCGAGCGAAGGTATGCAGACTGTTGAGGGGTGTGGCCCCTATTTGGTTATGTGTTGTACGTTAGAGCGTACTCGCTGGTGGAAAGGACTGACCGTGTGCCAGTGCAATGTAGCTACCCATGCGCCTATTGCACATGCCGTAATCACCACTACATCACGACCATGACCCCGGGGTGGTAAACCGGGTGTAGGACTTCCACGGGGTACTCTCCCGGCCAGAAGAGTGCCACATGCGCGTCTTGCATCACGGGAAAATTGCGTCAAGATCGTTCCCTTAGGGAACATGTGGATTAAGTGATGATATGGACCCTTATTAGAATAACCAAATCTTAACACGTGATGATTATGAATGGAACTAGATGATAACTGTCTAAATAACTGAAAAATGTATGAATGGTTTACTGCTTTCCTTTTATTTATTGCATGAGATGTTCTTATGTTGCCACTCTACTCAGCGTTTAGCTGACAATAGTTTTATATGTTCAGGTCAGGGAGTTGAGCAGCCAGTACTATCGGTTGCAGAGGGTGCTAGATCCGGTCAAGCCTAGCAGTAACCTGTTTCCTTTCGTTCCACTTTTGAGATACTTTCACTGTAGTGAGTACTTTTAGTATTTTGGAACTTATGTCGTTGCTTTATGTCTTCTTATAGTTGTTGTGATGGCTAGCTAGCAAACCTTCCTTTTCACTTGTGACGTGTTGTCTATCGAACTACTATTATGTTTCTGTTGCTGCCTTTTATTTTAATGCTTAGATACATTGCACATGTGGATTGTTGTATGATTTCTTGCATTTGGCTTATTTCTAGATCGACGAGTGTTATGACCCCGGCATCAAACGTCATTTAAGACGTCTAGGAATTGGTCTAGACGTCTGGTCAGACGTCTGGAAGCCTTCCCAGACGTCTAGAAATAAATTTTTTCGGTGTACGATTTCGCGTCTGCGCGCATGCGCGCGCAAACTGAACCGCCACCCTCCTTTCTTCTCTTTCTTTCCTCCCTGCAGGCGCAGCCTTCTTTCTCTCTCCCTCCCCACGATACCTTCAAATACTCCCCCTCTCCTCTCCCTTACCCTCACTCCACCGCCTTCTTCTTCTTCCTGTTAGCGTAAGGGTGAGCGGGCGAGGGCAGCAACTGTTGTCGTGAGTGCGCGGGGAGGAGGGGTTGCACCTAGAGGGAGGGAGTTAGAGCGCGAGGGTGCGAGCTCGCCGGAGCAGCCAGGGCCGGCCGGCGGGTGCGCAGCAGGAGCCTGGTGCTGGGGAGGTGCTGCTGCAGCTCAGGCAGCAGGCGAGCGCGGCGCGGCACAGCCGTGCACAATAGGCGGAGGGCGAGGAGGTCCTGATTCTGGGAAAATTTCCCAGAATCAGACGTCTAGACCTACGTCCAGATGACGCGGGAGACGTATGGAGGAAGGTCCAGACGTCTTAAAGGTACGATATTTTCCTTCCCTTCTTCTTTCGTGTGTACGGCCATGCAGCCGTTTCGCCAAAGGGTTCTGCCTCGTCTTCATGTTGAAGGACGGTCACATATGCGTGCAGGTCTCGTTCAGGAAGGCATAAGGGCACGCCCTCCCACATAGATCGGACGTCTGGGCACAGCAGCAGACGACGGAGAGGGTCTCCAGACGTCCAGAGTGACAGTCGGACGTCTGGAAACTAAGTCCAGACGATTCAGGGGGATTCTGGACGTCTGAAGGACCGCGCAGGAATAAGGTATGACCTGATCCATCGTTTAAGACGTCTGGAAGATGTTCCAGACGTCTGATTTTGGGCAGACTTGTCATTTTTGACCCGTTTAGGATCCGTTTGAAGTCTGTTTTCCGCGTTTCAAGTTTCGTTCTTCTCAAATTTAGTTCCTCTACCTGTTTACAGTAATTGCATCCTGTTCTGAGTAGTTCCTTGTGTTTGGTCCTTATGTTAGGATCCCGTTCCATTATGGCTCTAGGGGTTGCGAAGACGCGCGGGCTTGCCGATCAAGCCCCCAGTACTCCCGATTTTGCAGGTAGAGTGTCTCCCTTTAATTATTTACCAACATCTATGCACTTGTGAGATAATTAATAGATTCTAAGGTGTGGCATGAACCCTATGATTGGAAAACTAGATTAAACGATAGATCTTAGGGTGTGGCATGAATCCTAGGATTGGAAAACTAGATTGAATAATAGATCCTAGGGTGTGGCATGAATCCTAGGAACAGAAACATCGAAACGAATGTCGAGAATGTATAAATTGCAGTCTTGGAAAAGTAGAAAGAAAAATGATAATTGCTTGTAATTGGATAACAGTTACTTGTTTATAAATGGATATTAACTGTTGAGAACATAGGCTATATGAATATAAAGCTGAAATGATGAAACATAAATTAGCTTAGAAATATGAGCATGAACCCTACGGGGAATTAGGAGTAAAGCTCCTGAGAGGTGAATGGAATAAAATTGGGGAAGTGAGCTGGCCCTTGAGTACGGAGTACCAAGGAGAGCGACTGTCCCCCTGTTTAGTGCAGAGCGGAGCTAGCCGCCCCAGGGACCTGGGGTTAAGTCTGGCCACTTCGTACCGACTTTTGACCCTCGCGTACACAGTACCGGGGAGAGCTACTAGTGTAGGGAGAGCACTAGCCACCCCACAGGCCTCGGGGTTCTGCTAGCCCTCCTACACCGACTTGTTAGGCCCACTGGGCAAACCAGGGTAGTCAGGCGAGGGTACGCAGACTGTGAAGGGGCAAGACCCCTATTTGGTTACTGTGGAGGGGCTGAACCCCTGTTACTGAGAGGGCTCTGCCCTATACTGGTTCTGTGCTGTGCTTTGGGACGCACCCGTTAACGGAAACGATTGACCGCATGCCAGTGTGGGGTAGCTACCCGTGCATTTATCACGCGTGCCGTAGTCACCATTACGTCTGTCAGTAACCTTAGGGTGGTTGACTGAGGGTAGGACCACCATGGGGGACTCTCTCGGTCAGGAAAGCACCACGTGTTACTTCTACTTTTCAGAAAAGACTGCAATCAAGATCGTTCCCACGAGGAACATTCGAGATCAAGAGAAGAATCTGAGGAATAATTCAATAATGGGTAAATGGAAAAATAAAGAAAGAAATTAAAAATAATAGCTACTGTCCACCTTACTGTTTTTCTTAGCTTTTGATTGCCACTCTACTCAGCGTTTCGCTGACGTGTCACCTTTGTCACCTTTTCAAGACCAGGTGTTGAGCAGCCAGAGCCGACGTCTGCGAAGGGAGCTGGGCTTAGTAGAGCCCAGTAGTCTTACTTGTGTAGTACCTACTGTACCGTTTCTTCTGTGTAGTGAGTGTTTTTCTGTTACCACTGTACTCTTTTATTGTAAGCATCATGTTTATGTACCTGTTTATTTCTCTACTGTTGTGGTGATGTGTACTGTAGTAGTTCTTTTCTTTACTGCTGTATTTTGTTACTGCTAGTTATAGACATGGTGAATGTGGTTTATTTTACTGCTCTTTTGGTTACTTTCTCGTTGGACGACTGGATCTTGGGATCAGTTGAGTCGGTCCGATTCTCGTGTCTCGTAGGAATTCGGGAATCAGGTCGTAACAACGAGTAAGTCTTGGGATTAATCAAGGTGGGCTATTCCCGAGTTCCATAAGGAACTGGGTTAGGGTTGTAACATTTCCCCACTTCTGTATCAACTTCGATGATGTTCAAATGGTCTTGCCCAAAGGAGATTGACATATCTGCTCCTAAATGTTGTTGGCTTTGACAAGAACCCTTACTTTGCTCCATTCCTAAAGTTCCCTTCTCACTGAATCCACCATATAATCTGCACGTACCTTCAGCCATGCTGATAACCTTATAAGGATCTGGCTTAACCCCTTCCATCACAACTTTGCAACTGTGTAGCCATAGGGCGTGAAGGATGTAATAGATCAAATTTTCCATACCTCCCACCTGTTGGAATTGTTGTACCAGTTCAAGCAACATTTCCCCCTAATTCTTATCCACATTTTCCATCCTTAAACCCCATTTGAACCACACTGCACACATAAAACTACAATGTATCACCATATGATCCCAATTCTCCTCATCTCCACAGCAAAAAGAACATATGAAATCTGACTTCTTTAATCTCGGCAATGCTCCAACCACCTTTCCACAGGAATATTTTCGTTCTCGACATAAGTCCTTTAACTGACCACAATTTCCTACATAAATATACCTTCCTGTCCTCCAATGCTCTTCCTCTACCATACACATCTAAGGCAGATAAATAGACAGATCTAATAGAAAACTTCCTCTTTGAATGCGATTTCCAAATAAGGACATCCTGCCCCTAATGAATAGGAGTGGCAGCAATTGTCGCGGCATCATTTGGTTGGAAATAACTGAAAATAAGTTCTTTCCTCCATGTTTTCCCATCTTCCTCCAATAGATCTGCTACTTGAAAAATCTGCAGCACCTCACATTCTTTTGGCACAATTCTTGTAGCAAGACACTCCTCCCAGCCGGAGATAGTGACTTAACTTTCCATCCAGCCAACCTTTTTGATATCTTGGTAATCAGCAATTCCTTTAGCTTGTTTTGACATTCTCCATCCAATAGAGGACAACCAAGATATAGTTCATCAGTTTTCATGGGACCCATCAACATAATATTAAGAATCTGTTGTTGCTCATCCCTTCTCATCCCATTGCTAAAGTGAATCGTAGACTTTGAATAACTAACTTTTTGACCTGAGCACTTTTCATATTCTGTTAGTATTTCTTGCAATTTATGTGCTTCCTCCACAATTGCTTTTGCAAATAGTATCATATCATCGATAAACATTACATGCGTGATAGGCCTTGCATATCTATTCAATCTATAGCCAGAGATACTATTATCCAGCAAAGCAGAGTATAATAATCTAGAAAGATATTCTAAACACAGAATATAGATGTATGGTGAGAGGGGACAGCCTTGACGGATTCCCCTGGTAGGCATTCTAACACCAGTTGCGGTACCATTAATTAAGACTTGAAAGGAAGCAGTAATGATACAAGACATAATCAAATTAACAAGTTTTAATGGAACATGCAACTGAGTCAAACAAGAATAAACAAAGTTTCACTCAATTCTGTCAAACGCTTTTTCCATTTTCCATATCAAGTTTAATCACCATCGATCCCTACTTCCTTCTATTTTTCCTCATTGCATGTGTTACTTCCTTAGCAATGACCATGTTGTCTTCAATCTGCCTTCCCAAAAGAAAACCCACCTGATTCCTTGACACTACCCTCTTCAAAATGGGCTTTAGTCTTCTTGCAACCAGCTTTGCTACTAATTTATATAGTGTAATCACAAGGGTAAGAGGCTGGTAGTCCTTTGGCTCTTGTGGAGTGTGGAGCTTCGGAGCCAACGTTAGGAAGGTCTTACTCATAGGAGAAAGCATAAGCTGATTTTGAAAGCAATTCTGCACAAAAAAAACCATTTCTTTTCTAACCAAATTCCAACTTTTTTGACAAAATACAGCTGGGAACTCATTCGGACCTGAGCTCTTACTCTAAGGGATCGCAAATAAAACATTCTTGATTTCTTCCTTGGGCGGGACTTCCATATACCAACTAGATTCAGCATTTGTCAGCCAATCGTGTGGCATAAACATCTCTTTAGGACTATTGTTAGTATTCTGAGAAGCATATAGCTTGCTATAGAAATCATAGAAACAATTTCTAATTTTCCTTATATCACCCGTTTCTTCTCCGGTTGGTAGTTTTATCCATTCTATAGCATTCTTTTTTTTTCTCATTTGCACATAGGTGTGGTAGAAAGTGGTATTCCTATCACCACTATTAACCCATCTATGCCTTTATCTCTAACACTAGTAGACTTCTTCTTGCAATAAGATCTCTTCATACTGTCTTTGCAATATCTCTTCACTATCAGGCTTACTTTTAGATATTCCTTTGCTTTGAAGTTCTGCCAATTCTTCCTCAATTACCATCTATCTTTTCTTCCAACTAACATGAGGCCTAGCTTGCCACTTTTTAAACTTGCTAGCCATTTTATCACACCTATCTTAGATAGGTATGTTTTCTCCTTCCCAACCTTTTTGAACCACTTGCTGATAATCATTTGCTAAGCACCACTCTGCCCCCATCCTCCAAACACCCTTTGGTTTATCCTTCCTTTTTGCCAATCTTAACAAAATGGGGCTGTGATTACTCCCCAACGCAGGAAGGTGGAGAACTCTAGCATGAGGGAATTGAACTAACCAACTTGCAGAAACTAGCACTCTATCCAAACATTCTTTAATTAGGAAATTGGGGTGACATTTGTTCGACTATGTAAATGCTTGACCTACAAATCCCAAGTCCACTAGGCTCAATCTGGATATGAAGTTTTTCATATGACAATATTCCCTCGTAGGTACAGCAGAGCCTCCAATTTAATCTGCTAAGATAGTGTTGTAATCACCTATACAAACCATTTCATCAGCAAGACACTCTAGCAGCCTTACTAGCGCCCCAAATTTTTTTGCTGCAATTGTGCTTGGGCGTTCCATAAATACATGCCAAGTGCCAAGAATAACTTTTATCATTAACCTTCACCAAATGCAGTGTCGCTCGGAATACAGTATATTCACATCTAAGCTTTCTATGTATAATAGCCCCATACCCCAAGACTTTCCATTTGCATCAACTGCAAAAAAGGAGTAATTCTTGAAACTACTTCCTAACTTCACAAAATTTGCACTTTTTATATGCATCTCAGATATAAAAATAATATCTGCTATAGTAGCCTTCATTAAAGATTTTAAATGACGAACTACCGAGAATGATCCCAAACACCTACGGTTCCAAGCTAGAAGATTCATCAGGACCTTGGCAGTTGTAAAGACCCTTCCTTCTTCTTCTACAACAACCTCCTTCTATGAGTTCCAGCACGCTGTGATCTATGATAGTAAGAAGCATACCATCCCACCAACGAAGCCTACATAGCACCAAACCCAACGAGAGAGAAAATAGCAAGTAGGATAACGTGAGGGAAGGGAACGAATAATGGATGGATTAACCAATAAGAGGCTTATCTGAAGCGCTGGTGATGGAGGTTGAGCCTTCATAAAAGCCCAATTGGAGGATGACGCCCTGCAGTGGGAGCGAGCACCTCACGAGAGGCGAACCAACGAATGGGAAGAAACTTAGGCACTACTTCATCATCTGCATCTTAATCATTATTACGATCTCATCATTCGAGATTTGCCCTTTTTAGCAAATAGAATACATGGAAAAGAATCCATTCCGTGGAATCAAACTAAGTTACGTGAACCCATGTGGATCCATGAAGATCAATTTTAAGCGCTTTTTTCCTCTTTGCAAATTTAACAAATAGGTTAATGTGAAACAGAGATAATCCAGCCAAACCATCTTCATGGTTTCACTCTTCAATTCCCAGGCTGTGCTTATCACTTTAATTTCCGAGTAGCCCATCCGAAAAGCCAACTTTGTTAACGAAGTCTTGCTGGTTCATTCATAACCTTTTGCTTTGTCTCACTTCCTTTCGTGAAGTCATCCGTGTTGCATCTGCTCAGCATGGGGGCCGAAGTGATAACATGAAGCCACCTTGAGGCACTTTATTTATGGGGAATTATTTAGAAGGAACTGAAAAATAAAGGCACGGGATTGTGCCTCAATCTGAGGGATCACAGGATATTGGGATTGCCAATGTCGCAGTGAGTACAGCAGGTGTCTTGTTATGAGTATGTTGCGGACAAGTTGTGAAAAGGTACGTCGATCTCAAAAAAAAGTAGAAAGAGGGGCATGAGTGGGAGAAGTCGAGAAAAGAGGGTAGAGTTGGTAACCCCGTCTTCGTTTGAGATTAAGGGTCTTGTCTTTGGGTCCTTGTGAGCAACCGTGCTGAAGCAGTGGTGATATTTTTCATTTACCTTTTTCTTTTCCTGAGATTGTAAGTATAAGTTGTGTTGATGGTCGAAGAGAGGGATACACAGGGCAGTATACAAGCATAATCACCCTATTTTAGGTCTACACTTCATGCAAGCTACACCAGATCCCAGTCTCGAGTGTAAGAAAATAGTCAGCAATCCAAATCAGCCGGCTGGAAGTGCTCGATAGATATAATGTCAGGTCAGCTTCAATTTTACCAAATAGATCCACTTTAGTAATGAACCTCGATCCTTTCCGCCCTCTGTAAATTCAGAAAATTGACAGACAGGTTTCAGTGGATTGAGAATAACTTGAACTTGGACATTTTAGGTTAGTTAGCTTAGATTTAAAAGTTTATATCTAACAAATTATCAAGGATAGTTTTTCTTAAATTAAACTTAATCTAAGCTTAGATCTACACATGCATATCAGTGATCCTTTATCCATAAATCATAATCCTTAGCCAACGACCGGGGACCGATAATCATACGTATCCTTTCAATAACAACACCAACGCAGGTAGTCTCTTACAAGAGTGAAAAAATCATACATATCCCTTAGTTTTTAACAAATATAAAGCCCACCTTTTAAAGAGCAAAAGAAAATGATAACAGACAATGTAAACGTATTCATATGGCTCTAAAGCACCCTTAGGGCATCAAGATCAACTATAATTAATGATAGCAGAGCTAAAAGGCAATCAAGTCCGTGAGTGCTGCAATAATGGAGATTCTAAAATTATCTGTTGAAAATTAAATTAATATCTAGTATAGGAATAGGACATTAAGTAACATCTCAAGTTGCCATTTCAGTGTGCTAATAAAGGCAGGTTTGCTCGGGCGTTTGAGACGAGTCATTTAGCCAAGCAGTTTTGACTGCAAGGATTTTGCTATCCGTTCATGTTAAGCAAGTACACTTGTACATCGTTATTCAACTGCAGCTACTTGATGACGACATTTATCATGAGCGAGAGAAATAAATAACCTGTAAATCTATCCTTCAAGTTAGTCGGGATTCGAACTGGGAATCTATCGCTCCTACTTAAGTGATATAAGTCTGCTTATCAGCTAGGCTATCTCACAAGCTCACCTGCAGCTACCTGACATGATTAGAACGTCAATTGCAATTAAAACAACTACAGTAATCAAATAACTAACAGAACAAAAAAGCCAAACTACTAACTTGTGTCCAAATTATTGAAGCAAAATTTACGACTACTTTACAAGCAGGTATTGTGAACCTGGACTTTCAAATCTAAAACAAAGGATATTCCTTGTTGATGCTTAGTATTTACATGGAACCTGAAATTATTCCATGGTGGAGTTTATTGGAAGAGGAGACGAATTGAAAGTTAATGCTTTAATTTGGCAGATTACAAGAAAGGAAAAGAGGGGACTTCTTAAGTTTTCCCTTCTCCAAACTCGGTTCGGCAAAACTTAAGTTATAACCCACATATGGGTATGATATCCCCTATCATAAACGGAAATGATCCCATCTTTTAGAGGATAACCCTCACCGTAAACAAGACCCAATTCGTCAATGGAATAAAGGAAGAGATAAGAATAGATCACTTAAGTCAGCATCTTTATATATTATTTTATTATATTACATCAATACAAATATACATTAAAATATATCTCCTTCAATATAACATATCACTTAGAATATATTTACAAAATCTTATCAATCCACTCACATTCATATCTAATATTAAATAAATATTTACAAAAATTACATTAATATCACCAATCATTTTATCCATGCAATATTTTACTGTGAAAGAATTTTTATCCTAATATCAAATGCAACCTTTGTGACTTCTATTCAGGTTTACTTGAACTGGAATGGCAGAAGGAAAGAAGCCACACTCAATGTGCTTATACAGGTTGGGTTGCATGATTGTGGTGTGGCACAACCATCTAGAGCACATCTACATTTTCTTTTGCCCACAATGGATCACACGCATGGGAGGCTCTGCATCAACAGAGTGAAGATTTAAAAAAGGTTCATAGCCTGAGCATTTCATGGAAAGAGATTGCAAGAAAAATGAAGTTCATCTAAGGGTTCATTTGATTGAAAGATATTTGAATATCTCGTGGGATCCGCCAAAAAATTAGAGGGGAGCTTCACTTTTTTTAATTCCATCGCATCATCATTAACATATATAAATACATTAACTCTAACATAATATATCAATTAATATATATTTACATCACATCAATACATCCTACTCCCACATAATAATGTTAAAATATTATACACTAACATCACATCATACCGATCAATTGATTAAACACGCACTTATTCCACTACTTTCCTATTTCAAAATATCATTAGGGAATAAAGACTAATTTACTTAAAGTACGTAAGAAAATGATTTTAAAAAATATAAAATTGATATTAATCTATAATCATGTTTACTTACGTAGTATTATTAAAATCAATTTATATTTACTTAAATTAATATTAAATTATAATGTTAATTGTTTAGTCGATAATAATATTACGAATATGAGACACGAGGAATGTCGAAAGTGTAAATGATATACAATTTTAATACGAATTTGACTAACACCAATGAAAACTGATATCAAAAAAATCCATGTTAAAGTAACCAAGCTCAAATTACCAGGATAGAGGGTTAAGTACACCCCCCAAGGAAATTAGGTATAAGCAGTGGGAATCTTGGCTGATTTTAAGTTCCTGAATCCAACAAGTCGCATTCTCAAGAGGCAAGATTCTCTACCGTGTCAGTCAGCTCCAAATGTCTCTTTTAATGTATATTAAACAAATAAATAAAGTATTCCAGTCGTAATCTACAAGAAATATTTAGAAAGAATGGACAGCTCAGTAGCATTTACCCCGTCTATCCACCAGAATAACAAATTCCTCTAAACAACACATTTACCCTGATTTATCCCCAGAAAGATTTATCCAAACAGCCATCAACTGCCTCCACAAAAGCATCAGTAGATAAAGTTCGAAATGGTAGACTGAATCCTCAGGCTGGAGAACTTCATACTTCAGACTTTCTCTAATTCCACAATATGCTTATCCAATTGTTCATTCAACTCTTTCCTCCACCCTTCTACCAGCATTTCATGCCGCTTAATCAATTCTGACTTTGTTTTCAACTCCTCTTCCATTGCAGCAATCTCCTAGAAGACAATACGTCAACTCATTAATAATGCAATTTGGATAACACTGTGCATTGTTCAAGAACCTGATATCAAGTTAAAAGGGCAACAAAAAGTGATTAAGTTGTCCGATGGTCAAGGAGTTTTCTTGCATGCAAGAGAGGTGGTTTAAATTGTGGCCTTATTAGGAAACCGGGTTCAGCGTACCTTTTGAAGCATTTCCTCCTTGGTAGGTTGTTCATCATGTTGGAGGCTAATGAAATACAACTGAAGCTTCTTTGCCGCCTCCATAAAATCTCGTGCATGACGTTCGACATCAACTGCAACCAGTCAAATTCAATTACTTTACAAAATGCTAAAACAAGATCATAATTGGAATAAAAGGTGGACATTTCATTTTCATTGCCCAATTTCCATGTTTGATATCCCTGTTTAATTGATTGAGCTTCCTGAAGCATTAGACATTAAGTGGCTTCAAAGAACGTTGGGAAACTTTTTCCAAAATGAACGAAAAACTGTTCTTTTCAAAGGCAGAGCCTTAGGCTGTTTCTCCATTGGAACCTGGCAGAAAACCTATAAAGATATCTCCAACCTCATTGTTTAAACAAATAATCAGTCAATACTTTGCTGAAAAGCAATCCTGAACACTTTTGTTTTCTCTATTTTTTATCCATCCAGGAGTTTTGGAAACCAAGAAGTTCATCTGTCCAATTAACCTAAAAGCCATGCAACAAGATGGTTTTCTATAGCTTTTAACTTCTCAAGAAGCAGACCAATGCAACCTTTATCCCACACGTAGATGGCAATTGTCACATTTTTTATTACACATCGATGCAAATGATAACCTCAATTTCAAAATAAAGGAACTCAAAAATAGTACTCATACAACCATGAACGAATACCACAGACAGGAAAGAGAACATGGGAAGCAATAGGAAGAAATTCCTCTCCTAATTAGCCAATCACATCTAGGGACTAATAGTAATTTCCATATAAAGTTAATTTCATAGCAACGATTGATTTTATCAGTAATATGCATTTTTTCAACTGTTCTATTGCAGACAAGGTTTTCTCTTGCTCACTTCTCTAAAATATCTCATTCCCAAAGATATCGTAAGCTTCCCATAAATTTAAATATTTTAGTTATTTTCTCATCCCATCTATTACTTGGTCTTCATCACCAACTTCTTTCATGGAAGATATTTGCCATGTCCACATTCAGATCCATGCTACTCAAATTCTGCAAACCAAACATCTCAAGGTTTATCTAATAATTCTCATCATTCACTTAAACATAGATATACCCCACAAAATAAATTCATCAATGAAAATCACATGGATCTCGTAGTTTGTTAAAAATAATAATAATAAATAAACCAAGGGTGCAAAAATTGATCTATGCCACATAATCGTACATGGTCCAAAAACAAACTAACATATATTCGGCCTTATAGTTGGTCTACCTGATTAATCACCTGATTATCTGATTAATCAATCAATTAATCGACCAAATAAGTTTTAAACTTTCAATTTTTTTAACTTTAATGCATATGCAATGCACCCCCAACCCAAAACTCGAGTAAACTTAACGCCTAAATGCACTCAATTAAACCCGACTTTTCCCACTACCCCAAGTTCCCAACACACAAAAACCTCAACCCTAAGCCAAACCCTCGATCCTGAGTCTTTCTTCTTGTCTCCTTTACCCTAACTTGTCCCTTTTAGATTTATGATACACTAGTCTTAGTTTATTTGACTTATTTTATGTGTTGTGATATTGATAACTATTTGTTAGAAGCTATATTGAGAGAATATGTATATCTAAAAAATAATATTAATATATATGCGATATTTCAATTCATATATATATATATATATATATATATATATATATATATATATATATATATATTTTAAATATCAAAAAATACTACACTCGATTAATCACTCGCATTTTGTATACTCCTTAGTTGGTGACCTCACCTACCGAATACCAATTGTTGATTTCTGCAGCTATGAAATAAATAACATAAAGAAGCACAGACAGAGGTGCATAATAAGAAGACCTCAGTATGTGTGGAAAATGCTTCTCACCAGGGAACATAAACCACAGGAAAAGTGATCTAACTATCCATGTTTCTTTATTGATTCTTCTCAAGTAAAACTGAGTATTAGGCCACATATATGGGCCCAACTAGCAATCCTCTCAACTAGTAGCGTGGGACTAGACATACACATAGAATCTAGACCCATTCAACTTGTTATTGAAGATAGAGAAACAGAATCCTTCGGTCAATACATAATTAGGTGAAACCGTGAAAGTATGCAGGCAGGTTGGAGGGCAGATCAGTGTCCACTCAGACAGACATGCTAAAGATATGGGTGCCATCAGTAGAGTTAAAGACTAGAGATTGTCAAGGATGTTCTTTTGTTGCATTTCACTGCCACATAGAGAGTGGAAATAAGAAAAGAATTCCAAGAAGTGTTCCTTCTACACAAAGACCTCAAAAAGGATGGACCTCCTCGATACAGAGACTTAGAAGCTTGTGAGGATACATCTCCGTCGTATAGGGGCCTTGGAGGATAAATCTCTTGTAGAACCTAAAAGAGATTAGCAAACTTCAAATTGGAGATTTCAAGTAGAAAATATCTCACATAGGGCTCAAAAATAAACAACTCCTTTGAAAAAGAATGATAGGCGATCACCTCAAAAGTCAATACAAGATAACAAGAAGTTTATTCTCCCCCTTCGTCTTGCACTGTTGGATTTATAGAGATATTCAGGAAAAGAACAAAAAAATACAGATGATGCTACAAAGAAGGTGAGGCTCCACATCTTCTCTAATCATGTTTTCATCTTTCTTCATATTTCTTCTCCCTTTTTTCCTTTTTTATCTTTCCTTTCCTCTTTTTTCCCTTTCTTCCTCCTCCCCCTTCTAATCCATTTTAAAAACCAGATCTTTTCAATATACTTCATCCTCTTAAGAAAAGAGCATCTCTAGCAATAATGAGTACTTCATTGTCAATGGACATCTTCATTTGTAGGAAACCTCCCAAGGGTTGTATCCATGATAACTCACAAGTGGTATGAATGACTTTATATTTTACTGCACTAAACCTAAGAAGATATTATGTCTCTTGCACCATATGTAACTATATGACCTCAAAGTTACAAGAATTGTTTTAAAGGGTTAAGTTATGAAAACAAGTCAATTGCCTCTGATGTTCTATGGAAATGGCATACTCAGTAAACAAAGAATTCCATCTATTCAGGCATCGAGAGTTCCTTTAAAAAATATCCATTCAAGAAAAAGATGAGACTTCACGCATCTTTGACCTACCACAAATTTTTATGTCTGCTGTCCATCCATAAATTGTCTAAAACATGCTTATTAGATATCAAATCTCTCAAGAACTGAGAATAGAAATAGGAGCTTCTACCCTAAACTTCAATAGGTTGAGATTAGACAAGATGTAATTTCTCAATTCGCATATTAAACTTCAAAGTTTAGAAAGACCAAAGTTCAGAAAGAGCAACCTTTTACCTAGAGGAAAACTTAAACTGCTGTAGCTAAAACACATCATATAAATTAATGCCGTTGAATTATAAATTACAACTATGATGCCATTAATCACTATGCAGTAATTACTTGAACTGTGAAAGTTAGAGGACTGACTTTGATGAGAAGAATGTGCGGTACGGTCAATAGCTTGAAGTTCTCTGGCAGGCAAGCATGGAAGGAGTGCAGCTTCCATTGCTGCAACAAAGGATGACATCACCTCCTGTGAAGGGGAACCTGGGGGCTGTTGCTGCTGCTGAATTTGAAGGGATTGAGGATGATCATGCAAGTGATGTTGATCTGCCATCACCTTCTGGCTCCACTATTATGAAACACTCCTGTCCACACAGTCAATAAGGATTTCCCCGTAGCATAAAAATTTGGGGTGACAGTTGATGCAATAGTAACAAATCAAAACAAAGATCCACTAGAAATCTACATTGCAAGTAGGTTTACTTACACATAGAAGATCCTTCTAAATGCAAGTCCTACAGGCACAATTCTTTTCTTTTCCTTTCTTTCTTTTGTGCTTTCCACGAACTTCCAGCATGTGTAGTACAATTACTTTCCCTGATACATATCTATGATGCGGTTCTTACTTATCATGACATCTTGGATTCACCTTGATCTTGAGAACATCCTCAATTTTTTGAAACGGATGGCTACTGCTTCTTTAAATTTCATTGAAGCGGATGGCTACCACCTCAGTAGTCATCCTTCCCTTTTAAAAACAAAAAAAATTTGAAACGGGAGAACCTCCCCAATTGGTTGCACACAGTGTGTAATTCAACATTTCCTGTTCTAAGAAAAAGGCAAATTTGCAATGACAGGTTCTGGTGCTTATTTTGTTCCTCTAAGCATCCTATATAGGTTAAAAAGTTGACCTACTAGGGGTCCTAGATATGATTCCACACGGCTTTGAAAGCAGGACCAGCCGTCAGACCATCTAGGTACTGGTTTTTGGTTTTTGTGGTCAAAGTGATGGTTCAACTGGTCAAACCAATCCAACCATGATATCATTCTTCTACTAAAACCACAACAGATCGAATCAAAATGCTTTTGCTTCGATTGGCATAGATCCTACCAGAATGGAACATTATCTAGTATGCAAAGAACCCTAACGATATGTATTATGACAGCCTGCCTTTATTTTTTGACAGCCTACCTTTATATGCTCGATTGCACTTCAAAATGACAAAAATTGGGTGAGTACAGAAGGGGAAAACCTTTTCAGAAAAAAAAAAAAAAAGTACTTAAGGGGAAAAAAGATAAAGGAACGAAAATCTTTTTTTTGACAAGGTAAGGAACGAAAATCTAAGTATAAGCAAATACATGTGATACTTAATCCTCGCTGCATGGCAGAGAGCAGAGAATGCAACCTTATAATCAAGATTTAAGATGCAGACACAATTCTAGGTGTAGTTGTGTCCTGTGCTGTGTGCCTCTGACAACAAATTTTGGCACAAATTTCTGACAGCAATCTGTCAGAGGCACAAATTTGTTAGTGACAGCAATCTATTCACAATAATTTGATCACATGATCAAATGAGGAGCTTTCACAGTGATGAAATAAAGGCTAGGGGGCTCACCATCCCAATATCTGGATTGTGAGGTTACATAAGATAATGTACAGGCTTCAATAGTGTATGTAATTCTAAAGTATCTCATAAGTTGGTACTTGCACAGCTTGAAGAGGCCCAAGTCTGGCAACCCAAATTCTCTCTCTTAGAGTAGGGGATGTTTCTTAGTTAAAAAGGCCTATCGATTGTTTAGAGGTGATCCACTTGCAAGAAATGTTGTTTTGGCCTTGATTTCATGGCAATTTGGAAGCTGAAAATTCCATTGAAGGTAAAGATCTTCACAAGGTTACTCCAATGTGGAAAGCTGGTTATGAAGACTATGAGGAGGAGGTGGGTCCCAGAGGGGTAAACCTCTTGTCCTTGTGGCATGATGGGGAAGACACCATCCCATTTATTTTTCAGCTATAATTTTGCAAAGGTGCTTAGGATGAGCTGCATTCCTCAGATTCTCCTACCCACTCCTTTGATGCCTTGAGGGGTGCTTGTGTGGTGGTCAGTATGCTGGTTTGTTCAGGGAGAAGTGTTTTGTTGGTTCGGGATTTTGTGGTTAGAGGATCCAGGTGGCGTTTAGGGGGGAGCATGCTTGAGTAGACATTGTTGTGAGGGAGACTCGTTTATTTTCTCGTTTCTGGACCTAAAATTTGCGGAATGTTTTGGTTTTGAGGTAATGATGCGGACAGCTATCAACCTCTCTTTTTCAAACAAAAATAACAATAACGTAACAATGCACAATCCAAAGCCACATATAGATGTTAAATTGTTGAAAATCTCAGGTCGAGTTATTTTTAAGAGAAAACATCAGAGTTCACAATCTTCATATATCAATAATCCATTCCACCGCTAGGTGTGAATCCCACTCCAACGTTTAAGATGCTGCTGGCACACTGGTGATACGAGCACTTTGGGCGAGGAGCATATCAACACAAAAAAGATGTTGATATGCAAGTGTATTGGCGATTTATCAACCGTGCCGACACTTGTGTCAGCTGTGCCAATGCCTGCTAGCCTGTTGGTACTCCACTGCTGTAGCTGCTGTTGCTCTCAAGAGATTAAATATCCATATCGTAGGAGGGCTACGCTCCCCAGCATCTATTGAAATTGAAATTTTTTTTTGTACTTGACTCAAATAAAATTCAACTAAAACTTCAACTCATAGTACCATACCTAGTTAATACTAACAACTCTAATGACCAATGAAAAATCTAAACATTATGCTCTCTCTTCCCTCTATCTACTTAAATACCCTATTCTAAATTTATCTTCGTATCAAGAGAGGGATTTTTCATAAATTATTTAATATTATTTTGAAAGGCAAGAAGATACTAGAGGAATGGAGGAAAAGTTTTGTAATACCTTTATACAAGAACAGGGGAGATGTACAAACTTGTTCCAATTATAAAGGTATTAAATTGATGAGTCATACGATAAAACTTTAGGAGAGAATAATTGAAATAAGGGTGATGTAAGTCTCTGTAGTAACTGAAAATCAATTTGACTTTATGCCAGGTCGGTCTACTATTGAGGCAATACATCTTTTGAGACGTATGACAGAGACCTACAAAGTCAAAAAGAATGATTTACACATGATTTTTATTGATTTGGATAAGGGCTATGATTCTATCCCAAGGAATATCTTGTGGAAAATTTTGGAAAAGAGACGAGTACCAGTTTTATATATCAACCTCATAAAGGATATGTACTATGGAGCTGCAGCTTGTGTAAGGACTAAGGATGATTTGACAGACTACTTTGATATGACCATTGGTCTACATAAAGAATCGGCTTTAAATCATTATCTTTTTGCTTTGCTCATGGATGAGTTGACAAAGCTTATCCAAGCTAAGAGGTGCCATGGTGTATGCTTTTTGCTGATGACATTATGTTGGTTGATGAGACAAGAGATGGAGTGAACAGAAAACTTGAGCTTTAGAGAAAAGCTCTAGAATCTAAAGGACTACACATAAGCAAGACAAAAATTGGGTATATGGAATGCAAGTTTAGTAGTAGAGGGAACAATGAATAGATGAATGTAAAAATTAGAAAAGAGTGCAGTCCAATGAAAGATGCTTTTAAGTCATTGGGATCCATTTTCCAACAAGGTGAGGGAATTGATGGAGATATTACACATAGAATTAATGTAGGGTGGTTGAAATGGAGGGATGCATTTGGTGTTCTCTATGATAAAAGGGTTCCTTTAAAAGTCAAAAGAAAGTACCATCGAGCTGCGATAAGACCAACCATGCTGTATGGTTCTGAATGTTTGGCTACCAACTATAGACATGTGAAGAAGATGTCTATGGCAGAAATGATGTTAAAATGGATGTGTGATCATACAAGAAATGACCATATTTCAAATGAGATTATTCGAGAAAAAGTTAGGGTGGCACCGATAGAAGATAAAATAAGACGCCTAAGATGGTTTTGACATTTGCAAAGAAGGCCACTAAATGCTCCAGTTAGGTGATGCAAAAAGTTGGAAGCTGAACCTGCTAAGAGGGGGAGAAGATCAAACAAGTGTTGGAAGGAAATTATTAAGTATGACCTCAATTACTAGAATTTAAGTCCTAAAATGACTCACAATCGACCTGTGTGGAGGCAAAGAATCCATATAGCCGACCCCACTTAGTGTGGAAAAGGGATTGGTTGTTTTTGTATGAACAACCACAACTACTTAGGATCATTTACTGTAGCTAAATAAATATCGCCAATAACACGTTTACATTATGTTTTCATTCAAAATTTATGATTTTAGTTTTCTAGGCATTTCTTCAAGTGTATTAGTTATTAAAATGTTAATTTAATCAAATTCATGACATTTTATGTCATTTTAAGTCATTTAAAGCAATTTTCCAATATCAACAATATATTGACGATATATCCCATTTTTGACTTGTCAATACAAAATTGATATTTAAAACATTGATATTACGGACTCCTTTAGGGTCTCTCTGTATCACCTATTTGATTCTACCTTTATTGTCTATATCAATTAAGGCATGTGTTGGACCTTGATATTTGAAAGGTAGTAAAGGAGCTTGAAGGGATAGAGCTTTAAGTTATTATTCAATGGTAGTCAAATGATTGTATTACTTTGGTTTGGATATGCATTGCATGCTTTATTTAAATATGTATTGATTCAAGACTTGTATTTTCACATTTACGTCCTTCTTGCATAATATTTTAAGATTTTTAGTTAGTAATTTATGATTTACTTACAATTTTAATCTTTTTAAATAAACTCAGTCGACATGTGTCAACATGTTGGTGTGCCCTAGATACAGATAATTTTGGATCATTGATAGCCTCGAAAACTTGACATCAATACACGGACGTTTCCACAACATGTCCTCGACGTGCCCTTGATAACCCTACTTAAAAATTTATCGATACGACATCGATATTGACACTTAGAACCTTGTCCCACCCATTAATCACAAACACCAATTGAAAATAATACCTTTGCAAATGTAACAACAAAAATCAACACCAGTAGTAACAATGTGGTCACATAAAGCCCTAATTTTGCCATCAAGAGCAAAGCAACCCTACTTCCATGCGGTAGAAACCTAATCCCCTAAGTTTAAACATCAACATTTCTCTTTTAAATTGAAGTGAAAGTGACCGAAAAAGCAGATGGTGGATAGGAGGTGACCAAAGAGAAAGAGGTAGGCATAACAAAAGGGGGGGTCTAATGCAAGGGTAAGGGCATGAGTCTTGGCAGAATTGGAATTCTCCTCTTGAGTAATTACAAAGACGAGTGCTTTTTTCTCATTTTATGTAACCATTGACTCCATAATGCAATTAAAATGGCACACCTCGCCACCGCTGCGATGGCCAATAGGCACTCCAACACAACCCAGCAAGACCAAGAGATCAAAGATCAAATCTTTGCACACCTCCCCGCCACTGCCAATAGCCATTGGGCACGCTGCACACCTCGTCGTTGTGGCCTATAAGGAAGGGTTGGAGCTGTGGAGGGAAAGGGATCGATCAAGGGATGCAATGGAGGAGAAGGGTGGACAGGATTGTGAAATGGGGATGGCTAGATGGTTACCCAAATCGAATGGGTCACCTCACCAGTACCCGTGGGTGCCCCAATGGTTATCCAAATGGAGCCCAGCAAGTGATGGGTCAGCACTACCCGATAGGGTCAAAAATCATGGGCCCAATCGAGTCGGGTATCCAATATCACCTATGAATGGACAATCCTGGAGAAGACGGCAAGGAGGTGGAGCCTCGACTCGTGAGAGGGTAATTGGTGGTCTTCGACCAAAGGAGAGGGCGAAGGCGGTGGGCGGGGTCTAGTAGTGCGACGGTGGTCGTGGAGGTTAACGGAGGAGGAGATCAACGGTGGGTTTACGGAGGTGGTAATGGTGGTAGTGGGTTGGGAGGAGGAGATTGAGTGAGGTCTAGGCGGAGGGTACGGGGGTTTGGGGTTTAGTAAGAAACGGTCAAAGGCTGCATGAAATTAGGGCACTTACCAATAAGTAGGGTTAGATCGCTTGAGAGCCAAACCAAAGCCCTCCTAACTGCTGCAAATTCTTTCTCACTACCAACGAGTTGACAAATATCCATCAATAATTTTGTTTCACATGACTAGAGTGTTATCATATGTTCAATTTTTCACAAATCAAACTATTTATTAATTGATAATTTCAATTAGTAATAAGCATTCACGGTATAATCAAAAGTGAAATACAAAATATTATTCATCTTGTATATATAATTTTACCTAAAAGTTGCTTCATTTGAAGGTGTGCATCATTCATTAAACAAAATAAACATAGCTAGCCAGTTGTACACAAATGCATAAATGATATTAGTATGATTTGCATAGAAAGAAACATTAAGCATCCTTCATACAACAGCAATCAAATAACTATATATATATATATATATATATATATATATATATATAGTACCTAAGCGAATCAACTAATTCTTTTCTGTGAATGCTTGATTTGTTGAAGCAACAAAGTCTAAACAGTATAAATGATTTTCTATCCTGACTCAATCATTAACGTAAAGATTAGTAGTTGTAGCAGTGTAACAACAGCATGAGAATGGGCCTAAGTTCCTTCCTCTCTGAAGTCACAATCATCAACTCTATGGTTTTTGCAATATTAGTGGAGTCAATTGTAATATCTTGAATTTTTGGTTCATGAATAGCAATTTAGTTTTTGGGGAAGGGTAGAGGTGACATTTGTTTACATTGATAAGCAAAGTTGGGAAAAAGAGCTTGAGAAATCATATTTTATGTGTTTATAGCTGATTATGTAGGTCTTGCAGGCAAATATGCTTGGAGCTAGGATTGAATCAACCTTCTCAAAGCCTTAATTGCCAATTTCAAGCCCATACAGGCAGTCCATAGCTGGCTATGATAGAAAGTTTATGCATTTAGAAATAACTTTTTGCATGTATTTCCAAGGATTTGATATCATTTACATTCACACCTGAGTCTACACCTTATTGGTTGAAATTGAGGGTAAAATATATGAATTGCAAGGATTAATGTGAATTTATACAGATTCATAATAGATAGCTATCTAGGCTGCTTTTCTCACAAACAAAGGTCGATCACAGCTAAAATGCCGACAATCTAACTTGAAGCAAACTACAGAGGTCCTAAATCATCTCTTATAAAAAGCCCTAAGCTTTAGTAAGCAATATTCCACTTGAATCATGTAATTCCGATAAGTGAGTGTAGGAAGTTCAGTGAATTAGAGCATTCTTCACAGACCGGAGGCATCTTGATGTCATTAGAAGATTTAGGAGAGGACCACTTCAACGAATTTCTTCTTTAGTATAACGACCCGAGCCTAAACTCGAGTCTAATCGAGCAAAACTGACTTTGACAACTTATTGGGTATGAACCTCATAAACTCAAACAACCACCAAAAATGCTTAAACCCAAGTTATAAAGTAGTAATTCTCAATCCTTATACCCCACTATTCACTTTCATGAGTATACGATGTGAGACTATTTTTAGGATATTACAACCTCCCCTACTTAAAATCTCAACGTCCTTGTTAGGGTTTGATACTCCTAATAGTAGTGGCTACTTCACCTCATAGCGTACTCTTTGGTTGTCCCAAAGATAGCCATTTCCTCCTACTAGAGAGAGTTTGGCTCTGATATCATTTGTAATGACCTGAGTCTAGATCCAAGTCAATCGAGAAAAATTAACCTTGACAACTTATTAGGTATGGATCCCATAAACCTAAACAATTACCTAAAATACTTAAGCTCAAGTAATCAAGTAGTAATTCTCAATTCTTATATCTCATTACTCACTTTTATGAGTATATAATATGAGACTATTTTTGAAATATTACATTTAATGACACGCATTGCAACCTCTCGACATATCAAGAACAAGGTTATAGGTGTGATAATTTTAGGTCTCAACTATTAGGGTGGTTAGGGTTGTACATAGTCTAACATTCGATTATCTGTTTGCCTGCCAATAGTTAATAAATATGATTTTAAGCAGCATTTGGCTGAAAACCATAATATGTACAATGATATACAATTACCAAACTAGATGGTACGACAGATACAAAAAGGAAAACTAAGACTACAAGTCAAAACAATAAAAAGAGTCCATGTAGAACCAAGCTACTGATCTAATCCTCCACATCCTCACATGGAAGGAAACCCATGTAGCGGATGGCCTCATGCATGAAGCAGGCTGCGGTGATAAAGTTTGAGATTAACCCTTGTAGCGGTCCATGCTAGTGCACAAGCACTAATGCTCTTGCTTGGATGATAGCAAAACATATATGTTATGTTGTTAACAATTCAAGTAAAGAAGAATAGTTGATCCTCTAAAGAAGATGACTTAATCAAGAATACAATCATTTAGCTTACAAGAAAAGAAAAGAAGAACAAACTTGAAACATAGCAAAAGAAAAACTCAAGGCTATCAAAATGTCAATTAATTTAAGTATTGTATTTTGTTGTAATCTTATATATCTTTGGAGATGTTGTTAGAAAGCCCTTAATTAATAAAACATAACACTAATAACTTCATTTAGGCATTAGACTCAAGACTTAGAACACCTACGTTTGGTCTGTTAAGTTCATAACCACCCTTAGTTATACTTGGTCGACCTGTCAAGCAATAAACTTTCGATTCCTTTGTAATTAGTCATCCAACACACACTAAAAGACCAATATTTTACATATTGGTCGACCAACAGATGTCCAATATAGGAACATTGGTCATACAACATTCATTTGCATTTATTTGCCTTAGAAAATGTCCTTAAGTAATTATTTCCTCATCCTTAGATTGCATATATTTTCAAACAACCAACATTTACGATGGAAGACCAATTCTTCATTGAGTGGTTGACCACTCAAATAGGCTAGACAGCCCTGTACCTACCTTGCACAAGTTTAAGAACTTTCAGGGATTTTAATTCCAAGATCCTTCATTAGTTAATCAACCAAAATCCATGTTTAAGTTGACCAACAAGTGTGCCGTCGACAAGGTTGTTTTTAGAGCAGGATCATGCCGACAGATATAATGTCGGTTTACAAGTAGACCGTCGGCATGCCAAGGATTTCGCCAGCATGCCGATAGTTGCTTATGCATGCCAATGAAATCGGCGGTATGCTAGGTTGCGTTGCTGGAAATCAGAGCTGGGCAGGAGGTAAAGGGGAAATCGTCTGGGAGGGAAAGCACACAGCTGGGCAGGAGGGAAAGGGGAAATTGTCTGGGAGGGAAACACACAACTGGGCGGGGGAAATCGTCTGGAAGGGAAACAAGCAGCTGGGCGAGAGGGAGGAAGAAACCCACACACACGCACGCACACGCACATGCACACACACACAGCTTTTTTGATATGTTTATAACGATTGTTTTTTGTTACATACACATACACGATTTTTTAGACTTTTTTGGGTTATACAGCTTTAAATATGTTCATAACGATTGTTTTTTGTCATATACAACTGTAAATATGTTCCTAATATGTTGATTCACTTATGTTCCAAATTTTAATCATTTCTATTATTTTTGTCGACATGCATCAACATACCCTTGACATGCCTCCGAAATGTCATTTTTTCGAGCCATCAAAAAACGGGCATTTCCACGGTATGCCAACAAAATCACACCTACAATTTCATCGGTACAGCGTCAAAATTGACATTTCGAACCTTATTTTGGGCAACCAACAGTTTAATTAGTCAACTAATATTCATTTGATTTCTTCGCTCGCTACTTAGATGTTGTTGGTTAATTAACACTCTTCAGATGTCAACTAGCACTTTATTAGGTGGTAAATCAATCCATTCATTGGACGACGAATATATATTGATTGTTACTTGACTCTTTGGTTTCCTAAATCTATCCATTAGACAAAATTAATGATTGACCTACAATGACCATACGATCTATTTTAACCTATCTAAAGGCTTCTTGTGTTGTCTATAAATACCTCTAGAGACCTCTCTTGCATGGAAACACTTGATATAATACCTTCCATACATTTTCCATACATTCCACATTAATAGAAGATCAAACTTCATACTTTCAAGTGATATTAGCTCAAGTTTTCAACACTTAATCCCACAACTTCCGCAACACTCCATTTCACTGCTTCCTCACCTCATTCACATCAAAAGGAAATTAACCCCAACCCTTAGAAGCTAAATTCACTAAATTATATTTGCGGCTCTATAAAGCATTACATTTTCTTTTGTTCTTTATTTTGTTACAAGGGAGTCCAATTTGTGGATTCCCGTTTCTTCAAGATAGAATTCCCATCAACTAGGATTAGCGAGAGGTTGTGTATAATGTTACACCACCCTCGGGTTTAAAGTGGTGTGATTTAATGAATTTAATCAATTCAACTAATTGAGGAAATCCTAAGTTGGGAAAACTTAGGTGATGGATTTTACCTTTACAAGTTTTCCACCAAAGCATCTTGTGTCTCTCCGTGGTGATTGATTTGTGTAGTAATTTTATTTGATTATATATTTTGTCCCACACTATTCACATCCCTCTAGTGTACATTCTTAGTTCAAGGGATAGGTCCACCCAGATTTCGTTGGAGCGTTTCCTACTTGCGACGCGCTGCATTGACGTCTGGGTGTAGTGAAAAATAAGCAAGGGTTCTCGCATGAGGAACGCATATGAGTAAAGAAGTTAATTCCACTACATCGCCACCCAGATGTAATACAAAATGAGCAAGGGTTCTTGCATGAGGAATGCATGCAAGTAAAGAAGTTAGTTCAATTACATCATCGCCCGGATGTAGTCGAAAATGAGCAAGGGTTCTCACATGAGGAACGCATGCGAGTAAAAAAACTAGTTCCACCACTTCGCCATCGAAGTGTGTTATAAAAGAAGTTGAAATTCGACAGTTGGAATATTGATACTTTCTCCAGCAAGCTCATGGAGATTGTGGATACAATGGTAAGAAGGATTCAAATTCTTTGCCTTCAAGAGACTAAATGAGTTGGAAAAAAAGCAAAGGAAATCGAGAAAACAAGTTTCAAATTGTGGTATTCAGGAAGGGACAAATGTAGAAACGACGTGGGCATTATTATTCATAAGGATTTGGAGAGTGTGGTTGAGGTTAAGAAATTAGGTGATCGAATTATTTTGATAAAATTAATCTTAGAAGAAGAGATCTTGAATGTTATTTCAGTTTATGCACCTCAAGTTGGTCTAGAGAAAAGAATGAAGAACAAATTCTAATGGGAGCTTGATATGATAATTCAAGAAATCCCACAGATGATTTTCTTGAGTGGAGATTTAAATGGGCATGTGGGAAAAGATGCTTTAGAGTATGCAAGAGTGCATGGAAATCATGATTTTAGTGTTAGGAATGAAGGGAAGACTTTTCTCGATTTTGCAATAGCTTATGATCTTTTCATAATAAATACCTTCTTCAAAAAACGAGAAGAGCATTTGATCACCTACAAAAGTGGCTTAACAAGAACGCAGATTGATTACTTTGCTTTGAGAAAAAGAGATCACTTATCTTGTAAAGATTGCAAGATTATTCCAGGAGAGAGTTTAAGTGTTCAACATCGTCTTTTGGTGATAGATGTTCATATGAAGAAGGCAAAGAAAAGAAAACTGGTGTTTAAAAATTTGAGAATTAAATGGTGAAATCTTAAGAAAGATCAAGAGAGATTCAAAGAGAAGATGATGCAAGAAAAGACTTGGGATCTTGATGGAAGTGTTGATGAATTGTGGTTAAATATGGCAAACTATATTAGGAAGGTGGCAAAAGAGGTGTTAAGCGTGTCCAAAGGAGGAGTTCCAGGACAAAAGGAGGCTTAGTGGAGTGAGGAAGTGCAAGAAAAACTTAAAATTAAAAGAACTTGCTTTAAAACCTTATATCAAGATAAGATCGATAAAAACATGAAAATTATAAAAGAGCAAAGAAAGTGGTTAGTGAAGCAAAAGTAAAAGCTTGGGAGTATTTTTATAAGAAACTTGATTCTAAAGAAGGTGAAAAAGAAATCTTCAAGTTAGCTAAAGCAAAATAGTGGAAAGCAAAAGACCTTACACATATAAAGTGCATCAAGGATGAAGAAGAAAAGGTACTTATAGCTAGTGATGATATAAATACACGATGGAAAATATATTTTCATTAGCTTTTTAATGAAAAATAAAAGAATGATATCTTAGGGGAGTTAGCCAACTCAGAAGATTTTGTGTATCGGACAAGCTATCGAAGTATACAAAAGAAAGAAATAGTAGAGGCTTTGAAGATAATAAAAAGTAAGAGGATTGTTGGGCCTAATGATATTCTTATAGACGTTTGGAGAGTGATGGGAGAAAGGAGTATAACTTAGCTCACAAAATTATTTAATATTATTTCAAGAGGCAAGAAGATGACAGAAGAATAGAGAAAAAGTTTTGTGATACCTTTATAAAAGAACAAGGGAGACATATAAAATTGTTCCAACTATAGAAGTATTAAATTGATGAGCCATACGATAAAATTTTGGGAGAGAATAATTGAAAGAAGGGTGACGCAAGTCTGTAGTAACTTGAAACCAGTTTGGCTTTATACCAGGCCGATCCACTACTAAGGCAATACATCTCTTGAGACGTATGATGGAAACCTACAAAGTCAAGAAGAAGGATTTACACATGATTTTTATTGATTTGGAGAAGACCTTTGATTCTACCCCAAGGGATATCTTACGAAGAATTTTGGAGAAGAGGCAGGTACCATTTTTATATATCAATCTCATAAAAGATATATACTATGGAGCTGCAGCTTGTGTAAGGACTAATAATGATTTGACAGACTACTTTAATATCACCATTAATTTGCATCAAGGATTGACTTTAAGCCCTTATCTCTTTGCCTTGGTCATGGATGAGTTGACGAAGCATATCCAAGCTGAAGTACCATGGTTTATGCTTTTTGCTGATGACATTGTGTTGGTTGATGAGACAAGAGATGAAGTGAACAGAAAACTTGAGCTATGAAGGGAAGCCCTGGAAGTTAAAGAATTAGACCTAAGCAGGACAAAGACTGAGTATATGGAATGCAAGTTTAGTAGTAAATGAAACAATGAATGATGGATGTAAAAATTGGAGAAGAGTGCATTCCAATGAAAAATATTTTTAAGTACTTGGATCCATTTTCGAATAAGATGGTGGAATTCATGAAAATGTTACACATAGAATTAATGTAGGGTAATTGAAATGGAGGGGTGCATCTGATGTTCTCTGTGATAAGAGGGTTCATTTAAAAGTCAAAGGAAAGTACTATCGAGCTGCAGTAAGACCAACCATGTATAGTTCTGAATGTTGGGCTATCAACTATAGGCATGTGCAGAAGATGTCTGTGACAGAAATGATGTTAAGATGGATGTGTGGTCATACAAGAAATGGCCATATTTCAAATGAGATTATTCGAGAAAATGTTAGGGTAGCACTAATAGAGGATAAAATGAGAAAGGCATGCCTAAGATAGTTTGGACATTTGCAAAGAAGGCCACTAGGTGCTCCAGTCAGGAGATGCGAGAAGTTGGAGGCTGAACCTACTAAAAGGAGACGAGAAAAATCAAACAAGTGTTAGAAGGAAACTATTAAGTATGACCTCAATTACTTTAATTTAAGTCCTGAAATGGCTTAAAATCGATTTGTGTGGAGGCAAAGAATCCATATAGCCGACCCCACTTAGTGTAGGAAAGGGCTTGGTTGCTGTTGTTGTTGGTGGTGGTGGTAGGTCCACCCAAGTCCCTAGAAAACATAACTCTGCCATCGCCGTCTCTAATCTCCATAGTGCTCGATAAAAAGTGTTGCCTTTCCCACTCCAGAAATTGTTGTTGCTCCCAGGAAATCCTGAATGTGTTGCCCCAAGATGCCAAAATACCCTAAAAATATATCACAAGTAGCAAATGAACCAACTGGTCCAGTAGGGACAAGCTAAAGGTGTAAACAAGAAAGAGAAGAGAGAGTAGTGTACAAGTGTCTACATTACAAGCCAACTAACTCATCCCAAACTCAAAAGTTTCCTCATTGGTTATTGTTATTACTATCCTTCCACTCGCCTTACAGGTCATCTCATTAATAATCACCCCTCTTTAAGAGAAGTGATGGGGACATATCCTCCTCTTAACACCTCATGACACGTGGAGCTTCTTTTTGATAAGGGGAGAAACTTACCATACACAAGATCCTGGAGTGAGGCATACCCATTCTTGATGTTTGAGAATGTTATCCAAGTCAATGCCTCGAGATTCTAAGGAGATAACTTGACTCGGTTTAATCGAGGTTTGGTCAACGATCATTCAGATCCTCACTGGCAGAGGTTGGACAAATGGGTCAGTCACACCGATGCTCCTACTAGGAGCAAGATACTTTAGGTATGCCTGCTCAGTCTAGCCTCTAATGAGATCTCATCCAATCACCCCTTTGGTACCTTAACATCCACTACAAGTCAACGCATTTCACGACAGTAAAAAACCATCATCTAAACACTTAAAACTGTCGCCACTTAGCGTTGCAAAAATGGGCGTGGCCATTGAGCATATACGATGATTTTTTAAAAACCATTGTGTGCAGTTGTAGAAGACGATTTTTATTAAAATCGTCGTTTTTGTAAACTAGAACATGATTTTACAAACCGTTGCATCTGTTCTTGACAATAGCATAGGCAACTTCCCAAACAAAAAAGAGACAGGTAAAACTTATTAAATCTTCGTTAATAATAAAACTTTATACAATATGATAACACATATATACAACAAAGTAAAAAATGTAAAAGTAAAAAAAAATACAACTAGACTTCTGCTCCTACCCCATGATCTACTCCACCACTCCCAAAATCATCATCTCTACGAGGCTGGAAATGGTATCAAGTGTGTTCTAACCCTCCTTGTATAAGCTGCATCATCTCCTGCATTTGAGCTCTCTGCTCCATAAAGTTTCTTGTATCCTGCTAGGCTTGAGTTTGTTGATCTAGCTTTGCAGTGACATTTCAAGCTTCTGTAGTGTTTGCTGGTTTTCCTCTCACAGTGTTTGCCTCGTGTGCTTTTCTTTTTTCAGCAAGTGTATGTCTCTAACAATTATAATAATCATGTTTTGATTACAAAAATAATTAAATAACTAAAATCACAACCAACCCAACCGTACTCCTAAACCCTAACACAACCCAATAAACCACCTCCCAACCAATTAACATTAATGAATTTTTAAAAATTTTGACAGAATTTCCATTTATATATTTCATTTTTCTAATAAAATAGCATTTCCACATGTAATAAAACAATCGATAAAACAGCACAACACAATCCATTCAATTAAAAGACAGTATGTAGGCAAACCTCACATCTAATAAGAACCTAAAAATGCATTTAAGATACATCAAAGTAGGCATACACCTCACCATAAATTCAACAAAATTTTTTTTAAATAAGCACACCCCATATCTAACATGGTCCTAAAATATTACAAAAAAAATTCATGTATAACACTCCTAAAATATATACCACAAAAAAGAAATAGATGTTTTTAAAACTTACCTCTAAAGCCTCCGAGTGTCTATCGCGAACAACCTGGAATTTCAAAAACACATAATAAATTAAATTACTAACAGCTATCTATTAAAAATCTTAGCAATTAATTTAATACTAAAGTTAAACTAGCTAGTACAAACACAATTAAGCCCTACATATGTATTAACCCTAACTCTAAAGCAATGTATAAACCTTAGCTCTAAACCAAAACTTAAAGCCTAAACCCTAACAAACAACAATTAACACAATTAAAACCAAAGCTAACATAGTGGATTTAGGTTTTAATGACACACAATTAACTAAACCTAAACCTAAACCTAAAACACACATTCACACAATTAACAGAAAATTCATATTTATTCATTTATAACTAAAACAAAATAATTTTTAAGAGAAAAAATCACAATTAACATAAACTAAAAAATTATCTTAATTTTGAAAAAAAAATGGGGGCGGGGGGAGAGGGGGCTCACGCACAAGAGGGCGCGGCTACGAGAGGAGCGGCGGGGGAAGGAGGAGGGGGCAGGCGAGGAGGGCCTGGGGTTTGCGACAACAAGAAGGGGGTCAGCCAGGAGGAGGAGGGAGCGCGTAAGGAGGAGGATGAGAGCCAGTGTTACCGATTAAGAGGGCGGCCAACGGCAGCCGAAGAGAGGGATGATGGTGGCCGGAGAGAGGAGTTACGATAGCCGGTGAGAGGGAAGAGGGTTTTGGAGGAGGAGAATGGAAGCAATGGGTCGGGGTTGCAAGCGAGGGTTTCGTGTTTATCTCCCCAGTTACGATGATTTTTTCAACAACCGTCATGTATGGTAGATCAAGGCAGGAAAAATAGTCTCAGCCAAATTTCCCAAATTGTTTGTACGACGAGTTTTATCAAAACTGACTCCTCTATTAATAATAAAATGGTTTGGGAACCGTCGTATAAGTGAGAGATCCAGGGTCGAGGAGGGAGGGGACCGAGGGCACGATACACGACAGGTTTTATGGTAAATGCCGCAAGTTCAGTGTCACAAATACTTGTTTTTCTAGTAGTGATCATTCACATATGCGAGCACCTATAGAGATTTCGCTGAGTACAACCAGTCATGAGTCCAGGTACCCCAATGGCATCTACACAAGTGGGCATCTACAGAGCTTTCACTATGAGTACCTCATTTTCAATGGTTGGCTCAAGGCATATCAATATAACTACGACCTCTTTAAGTTCCAAATTTCCCTAAGGTAGCTACAAGCTACCAAGTTGCAACATATTTCAACCCAACATGGTAAACCCTTAGGTTCATGAAGTCAAGGTGCATTTCCTATGGTCCATCCGTATCAGACCTGCACCTTCATTCCATATCTTTCACTTATTTAGTTCCCATGAGGACTACTCTTAAACCTAAGGACCAACTAGATCACTTAGGGTTTGCCTTAAACCCTAGGAACCTAGGAACCATCCATTAGGTCCTTGACAAGGTCAGTAAACACTATCATTTTATGATTAAGCCATTAGTTAGCCTTTTAGAATCCATTTTAATCCCATTAAGGAGCTTTAAGCTCAATTAAAACCATTTATTAGTCCACTATAGTTTTTTTGTAATTTAACTAATTATCTCATGGTATAGGTCATCTTTTAATCTTGACTTAAGGTTTAATGCATAAAGGGGCTCATAGTAGATGCAATTAGGGTTAAACCAACAAAGACCCCAATTATACCCACAATCAGGCCACCTAACATTAAGTGCTAATGTTAGGTACCCATCAAGGGATATTGAATGTTAGACCGAATGTTAAGGGGCCTTCACAAGGCTACCTAACGTTAGCCATTAATGTTAAGTCTACTATAAGTCGTGACAACAAGCCACAAATGATTGAATTAAGCTCCTAAACCTCAATTTAACCCCAAACCAACTATAAATATGATTAAGGATTAATGCTTAATTAAGGACAATAGAAATCGACTAGAAACCCTTAAGAATTCCTCAATCTCATCTCAACTTAGCTACCACTAATCCCCCTAAAAGTGACCATAAGGGCTGCATGCATAAGAATCCACCACATGCAAACCATATCCATGAATCTAAACACCTAAATTAGGTTTCTAAACCTTAAATAATGAGAGAGAAACATGAAAACGCAGATGCATGGTCTCTACCTTGAATTGAGCTTGAAATACAAATGTATGGTCTTCTTAAGGTGCTTAAGGTACGAGCCTTCCTCCTATTTCCTCCCAAATTCTCGTTTGATCCTCTTTAGACGTTCCTCTCTCTTTAGTAAGAGAGTGAGATTAGGGAGGGGGGCATATGTGGGTTTTAAATGGGTGTGGTAGGATTAGGGCTGAGAGATATTTTAGGAGCTCTCATCGATTATTTCTTTGAAAACGAACAAATGAAACTTACAAAATCTCATTTTTAGGTCCCAGAACTCTCGATTTTTGTGCAAAGAAGTCCATTGGACTTGTTATGTTGACAGGAACATTGCGGTGGATTTGAATTTCAAGTTCGGCCTCCGATTTATGTTCTTAATTTTTTGTACTAAAATGCGATTAAAAAAAGTTTGTTAACTTGCCACGAAACACGAAACGACAGACTCGACAAAAGGGTCTAATGGCCTCCAATTTGCACAAAATCGATGTCGTTGGTTTCAAATTTTCGTAAGGACTTTGAACATAACTTTCAAATGGGAAACAATGTCGATTTCAAAATGAGGAGGGTTTCTCGCAAAATTTCTGCAACGTAAGCTGCAGTGCTCCGATTCATGCGAAATGGAAGGCATTGGATTCCTTAGGAAATATGAAACCTAACTTAAGTATGAAAATTTCTAATCTGAGGTCTCAAAACATAAGCTGGCAAGTATCAGGAAACAATCGTAAGCACCATAGGAAAGAAGATCCCAAGCACGATAGGGGAGACAACCCTAAGCATAAAATAAATTGAGACACCAATCACATCCATCATTGAGACACCCTTGAACATGATAAATAACATGGGAAGTCTCTCAGCAAGACATCAATCAAGTTCTAGACAATCACGAAATCTAGGCACCACAAGACCTAGCATCTAAACAAGTTCACCATTGCCAAACAACACATGGAATTGATCACAATAGGTTTTGGGCGATCAGACCAGCAGCAGCAACATGAGATCGACTTCACCATCAGTCAATCAGGTTTTGGGCAACAGCAGCAGCCATAACGGAGATCTACACTAATAACCATGGTTTTAAAAAACTAGCTTCGAGGCGAGGCAGAAGAAAATCACCTCGAGGCTATGACCTCAGGGTTGCAGTGTGAGGTGTGCACCTCGATTTGTCAAGGCTGAGTTAAGGCAATAAGGAGGCGAGGTGGAATCGAGGCTATAGCCTCAGTTGAAAGTTTACATTTGAAGGTCATGTGAGTTACATATAACTTAATAAAACAAATAAAACCCTTTTGTAAAATCCTATACCCATCACCCGACCCCAAACAATGACCCTAACCTCTCAAGTTCTAAAACACCTATTGCCCTTAGCTGTTGCAAGTCATTCTCCATCTTTGGATTCCTCCATTACCATTGCCAATGGTTGTTGCACCGCCAGTTGCCAATTACCTTTCCTCCGTACCACCCCTTATCAGTTTGTCCCCTCTCATTACCCATTGTTGTCTCCTTCCCCTTTCAAGTCTTAACCTCACTTTTTGCAGTTATTGGTAAGAGTCTCGACTTCTCTTTAGTTACACATTACATTTTTTATTATTACTTATACATTTATTTTACTATTTAATTATGTTTTATGTGATTAGTTTACATGTCATGTGATTACTGAATTGATTTTTTTTAAGCGACTATGTGGTGATTATTTACTTAAATCTTGTTGTTGCATATTTATTATTATTATTCTCTCAAAAGAATATTTTTTATTATTATTTTAACTTTTTAATACTATTATGTGGCTATTATTTTGACTTTTTTGATGAGTTTACTTGTTATGTGGTACTTATGTGTACTTAAATCTTATTATATTAGTTTATATGTGAATATTGTGTGTATTGTACGGTAATAATATTTAATAATGGACACTAAAATGTTGTGATAGAACAAAAATAGCATAAAAGTATATTTTTACATTATTTTTTCATTATTAGCACTTAATCATATATATTTGTATCATTTTTTCTTATTTTCCATCCAAAAACTGAGCCTGACGCCTCGCCTCGATAAATGAAACCGCCTCAGTACCACCTCGCATTTTTTAAAATCTTACTAATAACACATTGGATGCAAAGCAACCAACACTCACAATGAACGTGCAAAGATCCTTCAAGCTATGATCCTTTTGTGCATGCTGGAAATGAAAAAAGGAATTGAGCATTTGGTGTAATACCATATCGCCAATTTAGAATCACTGCTCTAATACCATGTGATATTACTTCAAAATAGAACCTTAATCTCTCTTATATAGAGAGGTGGGAAAGTTCCAGATAAGCCCAAACAAAATAGAAAATAAAATTAGTCTACATGAACTCTAACACCTATCAAAAAAGACTAACAGGTCCTATAACCCACTTACATCCTGATAGAACAACCACAAGCAACCTTCACAGGAAAATCGAAATTCTTTAGGATAAAACTACCAGAAGCCAATTGAATCTTATGACAGAAACCTAGCTAGGATAGTCAAATAGGAATGATTACTCAACCAAAGTCATCACTCAAGGTCTTCCCAATAAAGAAAGGACCATGAAAGCTCTTTTGACTAAAGAATCCCTACCATCCATTTAGCATATCCTATTGAGAAGAAAACTCGATTAAAGGTAGTTCACATCATAGGAAAAGGGATTTAACCAGCAACAACATGAATGCCTAAGAATACCAAGTCAACAGCCATCGATTATAATCTTCACTCTAGATTCATTAAGGTCATCATAACAATTTCTTAAAGAAAGTGTTAGCAGCAATGACTAAAGATGGAATCTCTTGAAGAGACATGTCCGTCAAGAAATTTTGGCGAGAGATTGCATAAATCTCAAAACAAACTTACTCAATAGGGAGAATCCTAACAAAATTAGGACTATTGAAGTCTATAAAAGGACTTATGGAGATGATGTAAGGGATCATCTCAATGATTTTGTATTTTCAACTTTCCGAGGGCAATTGCATCAAGAGAGTTGAGACCAATCCTTATTCTCGATCTTTCTATCTTCTTAGTGGAAGTTTAGGGTTAAATTCCCTCCCTAGACATACACCTTAATCGGTGGAACTCGGTAAACAATTTTCTTATTCTTATTTTCTTGCTACATTGGAATATGTGGTTGAGTCCATCCTCCATTCGAACCCACGAGGAACATTGGACTCACGCCATTAGCATTGTCTATAACAATAAAAGCTTTACTCACTACAAGCTTTGAACTCACCATCTTCCTTGTGGCACCTCAGCAAACCAAGTCTACTAACCCAATCGAGAGGCTCAAGAAGAGCCTGGTGTTAGGTGTGAAACAATGTTTGTTAAAACTCGTGTCCTAATACAGTCGAATGTGCAAAAATAACTTTTAAATTTGTAGTCTCGAAATGTGAAATTCGAGGTCATCTCTAAGAGCAACTAAATGTGCACAAACCACTATTTAATTAATTACAATGAACTTGTAATAGAGTTGAATTCTTTAAAATCCATGAGTCCAAAATCGCACCTTAATCCACAAAATACGAAGATACAATTCAAGATTAAGTGCAAAGAATGAATATCAAAGAGATTAAAAATTTTACGCTTTAATGCTCAAATAAAAAAAATATTCAAGTATGGACAATATGATAATGTAGTAAAATCACAAGATATTCAATAATAAAATTAAATCTTCGATAAATAAGCAAACTTCAAAATTGGTCCGTGGGAGTAAGGCTTTTCTTGCTATCAGGCCCCTACGAATTTTGCAAATCAATTCCTGCAAGGTCTTTGTTCTCTTCGAATTGGTCCCTGCAAGCAGCAGGGGACCTCTTCTTGTGCATGGAGGCTGCAACAAAGATGTCTGGCGAAGGTTCACGAGGACTTCAGGTTGTGTGGCGAAGGTGGAAAGCTTTGTTGGAGTACCACGAAGCTTCTCGTCAAGCTTGAGAGCTCGAAAAAGGTGGGTGGACAGTGGTAGAGGTCGGAAAAGATGGTTGCGACCGACGGTAGTGGTTTGGCGTTAGAGGTGACGAACCTCCAAACCAAAGTCGAGAAGATTCGCCAGGGCTTGGTGAAGGTGGTGGTGGCATTGATTTGGCATGACGAAACCAGATGAGGGCCACCATACTCAAGGGAGGTGGCGGTGGCGATAGGAGTCCAATGGATGCCTATATGCGTTGAAACCCTCAATTTCTTGAGGGCTTTTGACCGTCATGGCTTTGCAAGGATAAACGGGTGGTCAGCGACAAGGGTCGATGCACAGAGCAGCGTGGAGGAGCTTGTTAGGGAGTAGTCGGCCACGAAGAAGACAATGGCGTAGGGGGAAGAGTTTGGGGTCAATTCCTAGTTCTAAGGAGGACAAGATACACTACAAAGAGGGGGAGAAGATTGACTACCTAATACCTATGAGGTGACAAGGAAGCGAGGAGACGCCCAGCATTGGCCAGCCAGAGTTGGAGAAGAATACTTCGACGAGGGAGTTTGAGGCGAGGAAGAGGGTGGAGACTCTAGCTTCGATGTCGAGAAGCTCGGTAAGGATACAAGGGAGATAATCGTGCCCTCAATTGACGGCGAGGAGTAGCGACAAGGGAGATTGAAGAGCTCTGAGGTCTTCGTTGACGGCGACGTCAAGAAACGAGGTGTGGACGCACCAAGACTTGACGAAAATCCTTTTGGAAGCTCGACAAGGCTTTATAGAAGGTTGGCACGGAGCATTGGGGCCGACTCGCGGCCTCGATAAGGGAGGTGCATGCGAGCTCCAGCGACTTTGGTTGTGATTAATCGCCACGGTAGATGGCAATAGGAGCTTGAAAAAGCTTCAAATTAAAGGGCTATGAATGAGGAAGCTTCCCACCAAATTTGACGAGATTTCATCAAGAAATCAGGGAGGAATTAATCCCTCAAAACGTGCATGCAGCAACTGCTATCAACTAAGGAGGAAGAAGCTGTTGACGTCATCGTGACGTCAGTGAAGAACTTGGAAGAGAGGATTTTGGACCTAATTGAAAGAAAATCAAAATTAAAGTTTAATCTGCAAAGTAGGTCAAGATGATATCCAACTAGTCTCAAACTTTTAGGGTAACATAATTTAGACCCAAGAAATCTATTGGTGACTTTAATTTTGGGTTTTAATTAAGTTTAATTGGATAATTTATGTTTTAACCTAAAATGTATTGAATATTCGCTTGTCTCTATTTTAAGTCAAAATAGATTCCTTTTGTCAAATTGATTATTCTAAACCTTATAAATATTTTTCAACGATTTTTAGAAGATTTAGATTATATTTATTTCCATCAGAACCCTTTGAATGTAAGTGAGGCTAAAATTAAGATTTTTTAAATATGAATTAACTTTCATTTTTCGAATAAACCCTAAATCAGTCCATACAAGTCCACTTATTTGAAATTTAAGCTTAGTTGACCTTCAGTTAAATGTAGATTCACCTTCTAATTACTCTGCACATGTATTTGCTTATTTAAATAATAGAATTAACCTAATTTACATTAATTCCTCTTAATCAGGCCAAGATTGAATTACACCCTCTTAATAATTAATTAAGTGAATTTAACCTTAGGATTTAGCCAAATTGAGCTAGATATAGAGGATGATAGTGTTACCATCATATCCCCATACCTAACATTTACTAATCCCTTAGCAAATTCTTAAAGTTCAACACGAAAATTCAACATAAAGGATATTTTTGTCATTCAGTTCAATTAAAAATAATTTTAATTTGTTAATCTTGGTCAGAACTTTAGTACAAACACAAGTGCTCTTATACCTAGGACTTTGGACAACCCAATTTCTCAAGACGTTAAGACTTAACAACTCCCTAATTTAATTTTATCTAATTCTTGATTTTTAAACACAGGGGCGGACGATTCAGATTGGTCTCAGTTTCACTTCCGATTTCGTTGTTATTAGGATTGGAACATGTGTAGTGAAAGTGAATTGAGTTAAAGATCCTAAGTGTTAAATTAATAACCTATTGGACTCAATCGACTACTCCATGAATTTGGAAGCTTTTTAGCCTCCCGCCAGGGTCAACCTCAGGATATATTTCCCTGGAAAAGAAAAATAAAAATCTAGCACCATTTTTTTTCTTTCTTTTTTTTATGTCTCTTTTTCTATCTTTTTCTACTCTTTTTTTTATATGGTGCATGTGTGTGAGGCATTTGTGAGCCTTTTGAGGTGGTGAAAATAAGTATACTGCTTACTAAGACTTACGTATATAAGCTCCACAAAAATAAAAATTAATTGCATGCACCTTATTAGAGAACTATAAGTATAGCTTGTTACTTATTATGATTGATTAAGCTAACTATAACTCGTTAAACCTTATGATTAAGGATTCTACTAACCTCTTCACTTGATCAACTCTACGTATCTTATCTCTTTACTCAACTTGGTGATAAAAATAGATATTCAAAAATCAGAAGGATATAACGTAGTCTTATTGAGCAAGAAAGTTACAATTTAATTTCAAAATTTAAGTCGTATAAAGTTTAATGATATCTCAGGATGAACGAGAAAAATAAATCGTATTAGGGTTTTAGACTTTTAAGAAAAATCCCATTCAAAATTCACAAACAAATACGTGTTTTAAAAAGATATTCAAGAGAAAGTCCAAAGTAGGGATTCAATGCTCTTAATGTTCATTATTTACAATATAAATATGTATATGTATTTTTATTATTTCTGACATAAAGAAATTTAACTCTTAATTTATTAAGTGTAAATATTTAAATAAGGTCCTTAATTTCTTCTTCAAATCCCCCTATTTTTGTTATTTTATTTTTATATTTTTATGCTTTATCAATTTTTCATATTTTTATGTATTTTTAAAATTTTAAAAATTTAAAAAAATTTTAATATTTTTACATTTTTCTCATTTTTCTTATTTTATCTACCATTACACTCAAGAGTATTAAAGATTCACTTTACACCCTCCCAAGCCAAAATTTTACAATGCCCTCCTTGTAAGAAAAGAATGAAAATGACTCTACACTTCACTTAGTATAGGGTGAAGGAAGAAGTCGTAAAGAGAAGATCAAAGATCTCTGTGCAGACGATTTCAAATCTGACACAAGTAAGAGTAGTCAGTTGGACTAAGTGAAGAGTGAGATAGAAGGAAGTGACAGAGTACAAACTCAAGTGTAGAGGTAGACAAAGACGATGGAAAATGAGAAACAGCTATGTAAAAATGTTGAGTTTTACGCCTTCAGCTAGACGTAAACCTAGTAAAAGGTACTCCCATAACATAATGGATATGGTAGAAAACAAGGGAGTCAAGGAAGAATTGGCTCAATAACAGGAAAATAGAATAACCACCCGAATCAAATGAGTCAAAAGAATAGAAACCTCACCCTGATTTTGTAACAGTTGCAAGTATACATCAATTGCATGACTTGAACCTTTAGGACCTAGTATAAGTAGCAACATCATCATGAAAGAAGATTTCATGCACATCCATTGAGGTAAGTTATAAGTGACAACAGGCACTAGCTATATAGTATAATTAGTGTTCATATTTGCAAAAAGATTAAATCCATCACTGAAAAGACCAAGTCTAACATTGTGAACCTCCTTTGCAAAATCTGGATGCATGTTATCGAATCTTATCCACTCTTTCACATCTATAGGATGACACATAATTTCGTCAGGATCTAGTATTCTTTTATCACTATGCCACGACATCTATTTTGTAGTTTTGAATGACATAAAAAGTCGGAATCTTAGAATCAAAGGGAAATAGCAAAGCACTTTTGTTGGCTTTTTTTTCTTGCTTTGATTGGGGTTAGTCTTTGTGAGCTTATATCTCGAGGCATCACACTTTGGACAATGCTCAAGTTTTTCATTAATCTTCCAAAATAAGATACAATCATTAGAATATGCATCTATCTTCTCACAATTCAAGCCCAATGACCAAAGGCTCTTCTTTGCATGATACCAATTTTTAGCATAACCTTTTGGATAACCTAATAATTCACCAGTAAAGTCAAGCACATCTGACATCTTTGACGTAGAATGGTGAATAACTTTTAATTTGAAGAATCTCAATATGAAATTTAATTTAGACATCTTTAACCCTATAGCAATAGGTTCCTCTGACAACAATTTATAAATATCGTCAACATCTACATTACTTGGTATATCATTTTCAGAATCCATAGGAACCCCTCCTATGTCACATAGCATATCCATTAACTTATCATTTCCACCATCCTCATTCTGCACATTTTAATGATGACCTTGTTGTGATGTCTCTCCAACTTCCTCTTCATGCCATCCCAAATTGTATATCTTGGCCACCTTCCCATGCACGTCTTCTCGATTACTCTTTCTTGTGTTCATACAAATCATACATGGACAAAATATCCAATCTTTCTTAGATCCAAATCTATACATTAATAGATCCTCATGAAATGCCCAATCCAAAAATCGACATACACCAATATCACATGCTTCTATATCTTCAAACTATTTATCCATCCACGTCTTATCCATGTCTACAACCTAAAAAAAAGATCATTTTAAAAGATCTTTAAATTTCATAGATGAATGAAAGAAATAATACAATATAATATAATATAATATGTAGACAAGACTTACCACAACAAAATCATAACTCAAAAAAATTGAAACTAAAAACATGTATAAACCAGAGAATGATATCTAAATCCAAAGTAATGTCATGGCAAAATAAAGAATTTTGATTAAAAAATCCTTATAATAATAACAAGATCTAACTATACTGGATTTCACCAGAAAATTACTGTCTTCCATAACCTTTTAGCTTATAAAAGATGTCAGCAATGTTTGCTGCACAAAACTGCAGCCCCATACGGTGTGGGTAACCAAGCATTATTAACTTGTCTTTTTTTAAAAAAACAACAAGTCTGTTCATTCATAAGAAAAACACCAACTAAAAGCTCCCAAGAAAAGGTACACAAAATAGAGCATTACGGTGAAAATTTAAAAAAACATATCTCTCTACCAGGACCCGCAAAAGTAATTGTCAAATGAGACTATAATTACCTCTTGACCCACAGTCGGAGAGATCCCAATGCTGCAATTGGAACATAAGCCTCATTGAACTTCACTTAGCAGCTTCTAATCCTAACCGAATCATGAATAAAAGCATAAATAGAGAACATCTTTAGACTAGTTTATAGCACTAGTTTGAATGAAGAGTGCAATTTCATTTACTTGATAGTTTTTGGTGAAAGGACAAAGCATAAGTCAAACCCACACAAGGCATGCACTTGTATAGCATGGACTTCAGATGGACATTTTTGCAAATAGAACCTTTTATGGTTTCTAGTCAAATTTTTCTTTGCCAGCATATGCGGTCAAACAAGATGGCCCATTTGCAAAACTTCTCAATTTGACAGTGAAGTGATTGATTCATTTACCCAGTCTTCGTATATCGGATATTATCAGTAAATAATGTTAGTTGTCATGGAAATTGCTACTGTAATGAATGACTCTAACGTCTTTCTTCTTTTAATTGTAGAGGCTTATTGTTGTTTATTATTTCCAAACTACAAAAACGAAGGGGTGGATTAACATGGAATTAGAAGGTCCAAAATCTATTGCTGATCACATGTACCGTATAGCATTGATGGCTTTAATTCTTGGTGACTTTACTAGTGTGGGCAGGGAAAGGTTTGTCTGATGGAGCAAATATCTATTTTATAGACTAAGCATTTGCTGGATTCCAGGAGACTAACATTTTGATCTGGCATATGTTTATTTCATAGCTTTTTTCTTCTGAATTTATTTATCTTGGAACTATGATTTCTACTTAGTTGTGATGCATGAAGGTTCTATGTGTTAATTATTTTTGGGTGTGAATCGGAACACCGCTCCCTTCATCAAGATTTTCACATTTTTTTGTTCCAATCAAGATTTTGATCCAGATTCAAAGTTCAATTAACAAACCCTTTCTTTGTTTCTTTTTTTTTTTTGAAATATTGTAAACTCCTTGTTCTTTAGGGACATGCTGAAATTTCAGATGGTAGTGTCGAAGTTTCACTCAATAGGCTTGTAAAGTCACCACTTTATTGAAGCTTTAGGCAGGTTGATGTAATTCTAAGTTTCTATCGGTAAGGTCAACCTTTGTTGGATAACTAAAATTTATCAGCATTTTATAATATTGATAAGGAGGATTCCAAATTTGAACCTTCCAAAGTGAAAGTTTGCAGCCAAATTTTGACTTTCATTTTCCCAATCGCAGTATTTTTCCTGCATGTGCTGACACTGTTGACGGATGATGTGTACATGGAATAGTGAGTTGATTAGTGACTCTTCTAGTTAGCTCTATTTTACAGGTAGGTTTCTTTTGTTTCTTCTTTTTATTCTTTCCTTTAGAAAAGAACCGTCTTTTGAAAACACCAAGCAAATCAAATGTATATAGAAAGTAATAGAAACCAAAAGCAACAATAATACTAGGAGGAGCATGATTGAAAAAGGTTGCGACAACATAACAACACACACAGTATACAAAACTATGAGCTAAAGGAGGTCAGACCATTCCTTAGTCAGATCTTGCATTTTGATCTAGCCGGGTGAGATCTAATCCAAATTCTGGCTGATGGTTATTAGAACTATGCAACCACTAAACCATCTGAGCTAGTTATTATGCCTTCATTTCTATGCTCTTTATATTTCCATAAGGTAATCAAATCAAATGAAATGCTGTCTGTTTAATTAGTGTCAAATTCTAGGAGACCTATCTTTTCATAATAGCAATAGGATGGTTTGCTAGCATACAGATTATGCAAGAGATAATCATCATGTTTTATGTGTGACTAGTTATGTCGGTACTCCAATTATTATAATATTTTGAAGAAATAGTCAAAGATAATCGATGATCAACTATAAGCACAAACAGGCATATATCTAGGATGTAATAGTTTGGATAATTACTAACATATCCTTAACAACTCTCCTCCCTTACCATAAATTGAAGCCCACTCTATTATTTGACACCACTTCCATCTTGCCCTCCTTCCAAGATCTTACGATTTAGAGCTGGACATATCAAAAGAAATGCTTGGAATGCTTACACCCCAATAAAACTCTATTAAATCCCAAAACATGTATAATCTTTGAATTCAATGTGTTATCTTCATCCTTTAGATTAAGGACTCTCATTTTTTTGAAAAGTCATCCTCTCACCACTCTACATTTGAAAGTCATGGGACATGTAGTTCTAGACTTACTGGGAATTATTTGGCCATAAATGTAAAATGATGTATTTTGGATGGGTAACGTAGGTTGCAGCTCCCTTATGACCATGAGAGAGCCCCTGCCTAACCCCTTCGTGAGGCCCAAAAATGATCCCAACCATGGTTGTCGCCAAGCTTGATCGCCTTGCTATTGAGCCCCATTGAGAAGGGCAGCTACTCCTCCCTCACTATTACCCTTCCTCATCCCCCATAGAAAGCATGGACGGACTAAGAGGTGAGTTTGGGGTGGTGGAGAGCTACTATTGGAGGAGAATGTGTTGATCATTGATTGTTTATGTAGGCAAGATTCGAAATGTTGATTTCGACGTTGTGCCAATGAAATTGTAAGTGTGCATTTCGTGGACATGCCGAAGGCATGCCATGGAAATATCCGTTTTTCGATGACAGATTTCGACGATTTTGATGGCTCAGAAAAATGCCATTTCAGAGGCATGCCGAGCAATGCATGCTGACAAAAATGACAGAAGTGATTAAAATGATATCAATTGCAAAAAAAATCAAATGTTGACATGTTAAAAGCATGTTGAAGGCCATGTACAACTAAATAAGGACATATTGAAGCCCGAAATGTGTATGCGACCTCACACGGTCACTTGAAGGACATATACAAGTAAAAAATGACATATAGAAGCCCAAACTCGTGCGTGCGTGTGTGTGTGACCTGCCCTATCCCACATCTTCGAATTTCGAACTCCCTCCCAACAAACCAGCTTCCCTCCTAACAACCAGTGGCCGCTCCACCTGCAGACTAGCCTCCCTCCTACCAGCAGCCGCAGAGAAGCTTCCCCCCAACACAACCTAACGGCATGTCGACGATATTGTCGGCATGCCGCCAAAATTATTGGTATTTCACCGGCACGCCTGCAAATCAATACCTTAACCGTATCGACATGCCCTCCTCCCGAAAACCCCCTTGCCAACGGCATGCCAGCAATATGTCGTCGGCATTAATGTAGGTGGTTATTGCTCATGTAGGAGAATGATTAGGTGATGACTGCTTGTGTCCATAGTCATCTACCAATGCTACTTGTTCTGCAATCCCAACTTGAAGGAGGGGCACTCCCTGCTACTCATGCCACTAGCCCTAATTGGGATAGGAGAACCCTCGTGAGGGGTTGCTCCCTTGATTGAAGCATGAAGGCTCTCTCTCCTCCCTTAGAACTCTACCTACCTTCTAATGAGATGAGTTTAGATTAGGGGTACTAATTAAACCGAACGAACTCGAACATAGGTATGTTCGAGTTCAAGTTCGATAAAATATTCAATGTTCAAATTCGATTCGAGTTCGTTAAATGTTCTGTCACGAATGTTCAAGTTCAGTTCGATAACGAAACCAAACCTTCGAGTTCGGTTCATTATTAGTTCATTTGCTTTATTCGAACAAACATGTTCGATTAAGTTCGATGATATGTTCGATAACAGTATGTTTGTTAACAATTTGTTCGATAATAGTTCATTTGATAAACATTTTACCGCCTTCAACAACCCCTTCAATTTGTAACCACTAGTACTAAAAGGTGACTAAATTAAAGAATCTTGGAAGCAAATTAATGGTAGAATTTCATTGAATTTCAAACAATAAATTACAAGCTACCTAACATTACAAGCTTTCTTTAGAACCAATCACAATTCTCGGGACCCTAGTACACACTATTCCCCCAACTCAGATCTCAAAATTCTCTAATTGGATAAATACAAAAATTGCCCTAACCTTAGAAGCTGATATTATATGCAAATGTAGAAACATAATACCTCATCTCCTCTTTGCTTTCCTGATTTTTTCAGTAATATAATATGACTTGAGCTAAAATTCCCACCTTGAAAATGCTCAGTCGGACAGCTTATTGACAGATGTTCTACTTGTGGTCAAGCCAAAAGTGGTGCTTCGATGTTCTCCCCTGATGAATCTGTAACTTTAGGTTCATCTGCTTTTAGGTAGCATGCATAACTCAATGCAATCACCTGCCAGAAATTATTTGTAGTTAGCATATGCAAGAAAGGAGAGAAGAGAAGAAGCAGCATTGGGTAATAAATAGTACAGCACCAGTGAGATGGAGGCACAAAGAATACTGAAGCCTTTGCAGTTGAAGGGCAGATTGCTTGAGATGAAATTGGCTAAAAGAAAAATGGCATTTGAATAATTCCCATGAGTTGCATAATCACATACTTGTGAATTCCAAACTGGGGGAAATGGATAAATGGTATCAAACTCTGTGTACACTAATTTTCATTTAGTTCTTATGTATACTTTTAGTCAAAGGTTGAACTCATGGAAATATCTTCTTGCACAAATGCTGTGAAGATGCACAGGATAGACCCCAAAGTGGTTCAACCATTTTTCCTAACCCCAGACACAAAAGAAGCTTCATGCACCAAGCTGCCTATTCTTTGTTAAAGGAATTACTTGTTGAAAGGTACAACGTAATTACACTTTATTTGGTGTATTTCCAATTTATAAGTATCTATCCACAAAGAGAAAAAAAATAGCCACAATAGTGAGAAAAAAAATAGATACCAGTACTATATTGCTAATCCTAGACATGGTCACATCATAAAAGATGGAAACAAACGTTATGTACTTCAGTGTTTGGCTGCAGATCAATGAAAAATCATGAGCTGGTGCTCGAAAGTAAACAGAATCAGTAATGCAAAGGCGAAGAAAATCAAAGAGGTATAATTAGTGAGAAATTAGGATGCATATTTGACAGAAGGCATAAACAATCTAACTGTTGTTACCATTCTAATTCAAGAAAATGATACATGGACTATAAAGGTAATAGCAAGTTAACAAAGTTGTTGCTATAAATTCAAAAGCACAAAAAGAAGTTCAAAGAAACAAAAGTTCAAGGAATGTTTACATCTCAAATGTAACCTTTAACATAATTTTGGCCGTACCTGCCGACAATCAAGCCAATAGTTTCTTTCATCGAGTCCACTCGTTGCTTCAAAGTCTTAACACTTAACAGCCATTCTCAGACATACCTCACGTTGATTCGTATCTATATCCCTGTGAACTGTTTCTACGACAAATATCTTCAAGTAAGCTATGGAGAAAATCAAGAGAAGGATTGAAACCTGAAAACACAAAAGTTCCTTCGAGTATAAAATAAAGCTTCCCCATATCTTTCGGGTATAAAATGGAACGTTCCCAAGCATGCCTTGAAAATGTAATATCCGAGGAGCAACAAATTGACATGACTACTTCACAACATGGATAGAAGCTAAGGAATATGGCAGGAATATTGTGATGCACCCTCCATCTCCTGCAGCTGATGAAATCCCTGCCTCGTCTCCACTTGTTGCAGCTCTGCGCACCTGCAACTCTCCTACCATTTTTACCAAGCGGTTGGAGGGTGGTTGGAGTGGAGGGGAGAGGAGGACAGTGGTCGGTGGTCAGAGGGTGGAGCCGCGAAGTAGAGGGGACGGGAGGGGAGGAGGCTGGGGAAGGATTGGAGAAGGGAGGAGGCCGGGAGCTTACCTTGACGACGACGTCGACGAGGACGGAGCCACTCAGCAGCTGATGGAGGAAGCGGACGGAGAGGAGGGACCGGAGGGCAGCGGCGCCGGCGATGGGGTTAGGGATTAGGGTTGGCACCGGGAGGGAGAGGGAGGGACTCGTTCGTTGTGAATCTTGGGATCGTGAATCTGAAGGGAGGGATTCGAGGTTCAAGGGAGGGATTCTGAAGCAAGCGGAGCGGGTTGAAAGCTGTCCTGCGGGTTGAAAGCTGTTCGTGGTTGAAGTTTTATTTTTTTTTTTTGACCTTTTGAGGTTGAGGGGAGAGATGGGAGAGGTGAAGTTAAATTTTTTTTTTAATTAAATTAGCTATTGATATTTATGTAAATGTATAATTATATTTATTTATTTATTTATATTTTTAATTCAAATTTTTATTAGACAAATATATATTAAGTTCTTATTCAATTCATTAAGTTAACGGATGTATTCTTAATATTCATGTTTAATTCATTTTTTTTTCGAATGAACTTTTATTGAATATTTCGTCAAATGAATTCAAGTCGAATTCATATAATTCAGTTCGATTAATAGTACTAATTTATCTCACAATTTTTCTTAAGTTTTCCTCCAGATCAAGAAGACCTAAGATACATAGTTGGAGGCCACTGTAGGCTCTCAGTGGGAGTTTGAGATGAAGACAAACTTCAAAGGAGGGGCAACATAATTGAAGGAGAATAGGGTGCGTAATCAGAGAAAGAAGTCTAGGTCGGCAATGAAGGCATTTGAGGTGAGCGAGGAGAGGCCGCAGTCGCAGGCGAGTGGGCGAAGAGGAGCAGTTGATACTCGATCAGTGATGAGGATGCAGGAGATGGTCGACACGAGGAGAGGTCGAAGTCGCAGTCGAGTGGGGCGATCAGTGAAGACGATGTGGGAGGAGCTAGGCTATGGCAACGAAGGGGAAAGAGGGTTTTTAGGGGAAATGGTTTTTTTCCTTGTCATGGAAAGGATGGGGGAGAGGGAGTACGTCGTGGGGATTTTATGTTGAGGAGTGGGGAGTCGCGGCCAGGCTAACGCTGATGAGAGGCTCATCATGGCTTCCAACTACCCCTAATTAACTAGAAACTCTAGTTAATTAGCCAGACATATGAATATATACGGGTTAATTATATAACAAGAGGCAGATAAATAAAGGACCTAAAAATAAGTTAAAAATACTTAATTAAAAGTCAATTACATCATTAATAATTTAATTAATAAATGGACTCAAAATATAATTAATTAGTTACCAAATTAATATTTAATTTAACTTAAGCATAATAACTTAAGTAACTTAATCAATTAAATAAATTAAGCTAAAAAGGTCAAAAACGTAAATTCAAGGTATATATATAATATTTATCTAATTTATAATCATATATAAAAAGTTGAAAAAGAATTAAATTAAAATAAACCTTGAAAACCTCAATTTACGTTTTAGTCCTTAGGTTTCATTACACTTGAGTCCTTTTCATGCACATAGGTCCTTAAGTTTTCCTATGAATAGGTCTCTATGAACGCAATGTTTCTTCTTCCTCTTCTTCTTCTTCCTCGCATTGGACGACTTTCGTCAGTCGATCACCGCACCACATGATCCACCTTCATCCCTCGACGGAACACAGCTGCCTTGGTCATTTCTCTTCTGCTCACTTCCCCTTCTTCATCCGATGAACCAGATTGATCTCAAATCCTATTTAGGTCATGGCGATAACCTCACTGGCATCGAAGACGACACCAGTGGTTTAGCTGAACCTAGACGACCTTTTGTCCAGGTACACCCCCCTTACCCTTCACCGTCACCTATAAATAACTCCTCTTTCCTTCGATTTGGGCGGTTAGCTCCCTTTCCCTCTTCTCCACACCATAGATAACCAATAGGCTATTCGTCATATTCCGGCAATCATTTCCCACTTCCAATCCACATCTCCGACCTTCTTCATCCCCTGATGAGCTTTGCCGTCGTCCGTTGCATCCTTTGACAAAGCACCGACGTTGATCTCCGCTTCCACATCTCGTAATCGGTCGCCGGAGTTTCTTCCTCCGTTACGAACATCGACGGAGATTTCTACCTCCCTTCATCTAGGTAACAATAGAGTTAGGTAGGTAAGTGTAGCGTCCTTTTAATTCAGTAGGTTAAGTAATTTAGTTAGGCTTTTATGCTTAGTTTATTTGTCGTCTTCTCCAGCTCCGGCGAGCTCTTTGAGCTTGTCTGGAGCACTCTTTTGCTATTTTAACGCATCGATCACCTTTCTTAGCTACCATTGATTTCATTTCACTTCTGATTGTCCACTTTTAACACCTAAAACGCCTAATCCAATTCACAACCACCGACAACCTCCGTTGTCCATGGCAGAGGTCACTGAGGGTAATTCACACTCACTGGGGCCCTCCATCACCTTGTCATCATTTAAGGGCCCCGATCTTCACATTAATTTGATAAATAACCGCCTAAATAAAAAATGCCTAATTTCATCCAACCTCCTGAGCTTGCTGTCAATGGCGGCTCAGGAGTTAATTGACCTAATTACTTACTCGCAAAGCATCTCTAAGCTCTTATGAGCCTTAACTCTCACTCAATTGAGTGAGAGGGTCATTTCTAAGTTCACGTGAACTCAGATTATGTTTTTACTGAATTCAAAGCACATCTTCTGAATTGATTGCTAATTGCTTTAATCGTTGTTTTCCTAAGGTTCCTTGTGACCTCAAGAATTTTTTAAGACTATTCCAGATCAGTTTTATGGAGTTTTGAATTCCAGGTGATCATTTTTGAGTTCGCCGGAGCTCCGGCAAGCTTCGGCGAGTCAAATTTGTGTTTAAGCCCTTGAAACTCCACATGGAGCTCTAGAATGATTGTTCAAGGTTTAAGGATCATGTTTCAGTGTTTATCTTGTGGTTTTAACATCTAGAGCTCAATTTAAACCTATGTCTTGTCCAACTCCGGCGGAGTTGGAGGAGCATCTCAGTCAGGTTTTTGACCTCGAGTTGAGGTCCAAAAGCAAGAGCGTAGCCTACAGAGTCCATCCTTACTTCCTGATTACTTGAAGAATCTCTAGTTTATTCTGACGAACAAACCTTAGTTAGAGTTCAGGCGATAAGGTCTGAAACCATTGCGATCTTAATCAAAATTAGGTTTTTAAGTCATGGATCAATTTCTGAGGCAAAATAGAGTCGACCTGGGGTATTAATTTAATCTGATAAAGCCTTATTAGGAAAGTCAACTTTGAGCTCGTTCTGGTCAACTCCAGGTCTGAATTGATGGTTGAATGGTCAATTTGGGGTTTTGATGAATTAGAATGCTTTCTAGGTTGTTATAGAGTGTAATAGAATCAATTTGAACAAATTTAATTAATGATTTAAGGAACGTTTAGTCGCTGCTTAGTATGGGTTCTTTAGAACTGAATACTGAGTTCTTGTTCTTGGCGAAATTTGGAGGCCAAGGCTGCCCAGATCAGGTTCTATCAACCCATAAAGGTTATTAAATCTATTTTGAAAGGTTGTTGGCTCTCTGATGAACTGTTCAAAGCTTAAAGCTAAGCTCTAAAGCTGCTGTTTGAAGCTCAGAAGTGGTTCTCTCTTTTTGCAGCTTTCCAAAGCTTCTTCCATCCTTTGTTAGATGTGGAATCACCTCCTGCATATATCCAAAACCTCAGCTAAAGTCTAATTGTCCTCTGCAGGTCGTATGACCTGAGATGGCTCTCTGTAGGCCATTTTGACTGTGTGAAACAGCCGTCTTCGCCCTTCAAATCGAAGAGCCAAGCTTCCTTTGAGCATCAAATTGATGCTATTTTCTGATAGAGCACATCAAGGGGTTTCAATCGAGCCCTTTGCTTGATCGAAACCATCCAGCTAATCGGCTGAAATCTTCGCTTAAAAATCGGCCTGGAGAGGTGAATTATAGTCCCACCTTAGAAAACCTGGAGCGCACGACAGGGTATAAAACGAATTTGTGCATATGCCTTCTCAGTCGTCAGCACTGGGCGCAGCTTAAGAACATTGGGTGCAGGCGCGTGCGTGTGCACATGCCTGCACATGGTTGTGTGTGTGCGCCTGTGGGCGTGACTGTGGGCCCAAGAGTGGGCATGGGCCTAGGATGCCGGTACTATGCATTGATGAACATATGAAAAATCCACCTAATGAAAACTAGGTCGGACCTCTAGTACGGTCTGGTCCCACCCTTAGGGGTGCTGTGTATCCACGAAAGAGGCCTGATCGCCCATTAATAAACTAATTTTTATAAGTAAAGGAAAATTAATGGGTTAAATGTTGGTGAAAATTTGGCTAAGTATGGACATAAGGCACAATAAAGAGGATAAAGAAAGAAAGGAAGAGAACAAAGGCAAAAGCTAAGGAGGAAAAGATAAAGGAAAACAAAGAATGCTCAGGGAGAATTAAAGAACAAAAGAAGAAGAGAGAATAAAAAGAGTTAATAAAGATAGAGAGTTGAGTTCGTAGAAAAGATAAAAAAAGAGAGAGAGAATCAGACGTCCTTACTATTGGTCAGAAGTCCAATAAATATTTTTAAGTCGTCTAACTCAATTTTCAACGTCTGATTTCAGGACTGAAGTTATTATATAATTTGTTTTGAATTGTTGCAAAGGCATTGTTGACTCATGTGTTATATTCTATGCCTTATATTTTTTTAATAAATGTTGTAATAAACAATGCTTACTTTGTTTTAAATGAAAATCTTTCTTGTAAACTTATTTTCTCTTAATGGAATATCGTATGTTTTCATTGTCAAATATTTTGTGCAATTATTCATGTGTTTAAAGTATTGTTAATTATAATGTAATTAATTAATTGACTCTTAATTATTCTTAGAGATTAAATGGTGAATAAGGATTAAGTTATGCCTCACAGTGAATGACCTGGACTCAACCAGTTAAAAAGAACTTAAAAATCTAAAATGTTAGGTTAACTTGACCCTATACTACACAATCGACAAAAAATCAAGTTAACCTAAGTTACTTTCTCATGCAATTAATTAGGCCTAAATAACTTAATTAACTGTGTTGAGGAATTTAACCACCATCGCGCGTGAAAATTTCGTGGGGAGTTAGAGAAACAGGAAAGTTTTGGAAGAGCATGACCTTTTATCGTGGTCTGAGGATTTTACAACGATAAGTTAGTGTTTCTAATTTTCTTTTTTTTTATAATTTTACAGTAAATCATCATAAAAAGATATTAACTTTGAGATAGGAATATTTATCATCTCAAATGCCTATTTCAAAAGATATATTTTCTTGTAGTGATGGTCGGCGGCGAGGGTCAATGCACAGAGCGAATTGGAGGAGCTCACCGATGAGTGGTCTGCCGCGAAGAAGACAACAGCATAGGTGGAAGAGTTTAGGGGTGATTCCTAGTTTTAAGGAGGTCGATATACACTACAAAGAAAGAGGGAGAAGATTGACAACCTATGAGGCGATGAGGACGAGATGAGGGGCAAAAGGTGCCCTCAGATTCAAAACTCTGTGCGTAATCCAACAGAGGATTCGAGTACCCAGTTATAGGGTAAGTAGCCAGGTTCGGTCTTACTCGACCCGCCTACGATCGACCAGGCTCGAATCTGCTCACTCGGGCCAACCTGGATCTGCCCAACCTACTAGAAGATTTGGTGCATTCAAGGCTAAAACAATAGTAGTATAGATATGGCTACCCATAACCTAACAGCAGACGAATGGCCTGACAAAAATGTACCAGAGATCTTTTCCCATACTATAAATAATGAGGAGAGACCCTCAAGTTGAAGTGGGAGTGATTCATGAGATGCAACTCAAGAGAGAGAAACTTTGAGAGATTGTAACACCATAATTTCTAGTGGATTTTATGGGAGCCTTACTCTCCCCTCAGATGTACACCCCTTGTGGTGGAACTAGGTCACCAATCTTCTTGTTTCTCTTGTGATGGATTACTTCATTGTGGCTATGTTGCGTTTCCTATGGCAACAAATTCTTTGATGGCCATCAGTGGTGTTGATGGTGGCTCCAGGGGCCCATCAAATGGTGTCGTCCGTGGCAAACATCAACAAAAATACCATGCTCTTCCATGCATCTAGTTGTCGAAGGACAACACCTCCACAGTGCCCTACCTCGGCCTCCCTAATCAAAAATCTTAGCAATGGCGGCCCCAACCACTCGCAACTCCACTTGCGGTCCCCCTGAGAAGGCCTAGTTGGAGTCCAATGTCTCTATGTCCAAACAACACTCTCAGCACACCAATTCCAATAAAGGGAAGTCGGTACAACCTGGTCGGATCCTCGAGACCCCTGAGCAAGACTCCCTCCTCGAGATGCAAGTGAGGGAAGGAGAGTACGAAGCTAGGTTGGCAGCCTTGAAGGCGGAACATCAGTCTCTCGCTAGCAAACTCCCTAAGACCAAGTAGATCTGGGAGTTTGGCAAGACTCAACCAAAGGAGCCCCAAAACTCAAGCCTCGACGATGAGCGGCTGAGGTGGCGACACATGTTGGAGGAAGAAAACGGCTGCCTAGGCGAACAACTCGAAAAGCTAAAGCGCGAGCTTAGTAGCTAGCGAGGCAAAGCTCCCCCAGCCCGCAAAAGGCTCCATGCCCGCCCTGGCCGAGGGAGTAGTCGAGCACTCAACCCCCGTCCACTAGCGACGGGAACTCCATCCCAAAGATCATCTGCCAAGCCACACGAGCAATGAGGGTACACGCCCACACATGTACCACCTACCCATTCATGGAGGAGGTGGTGGCAGCCCCCTTGCCAGAGGAGTTCGAGCAGCCTGTCTTGGCCCCGTACAGTAGGACGGCAGATCCCAACAGTCTCGTTGGGAACTAACGTCAGATGATGCCGGTGCACGGCTGCCTCGACAAAGTACTTTGTTGAATATTCCCATTGTATCCGTTCGACATGGCCCATAAATGGTTTAATGACCTGCCAACTGGGTAGATTGCCTTCCAAGAACTGGCGGACAGCTTCTGCCAATACTTTGCCAGGCAACAAATGGTTAGATACAACCCTGAAAGGCTGTTGGAGACCACACAGCTAAAGACTGAGTCTTTTCAATCCTACCTGGAATAATTCAAAACTCAATACTTCAACAGTAAGGGGTCCCACGAAGCCATAATTGTCCAATACTACTATAACGAACGCATGCCCAGACGTCTTTTAAGACATCTGGGAGGTGGCCCAAACGTCGTACCAGACGTCTGGGATCACATCAAGACGTCTGACCAGACGTCTGGGATCGTTTCCAGACGTCTGGAGAACGGTTATTTTCGCACGGGAGATTCGTCTGCGCGCCTGTGCGCGCAGACCCGCGATTCCCCCCTCTCTCTCTCTTTTTCCCTCTCTCTCTGCAGCTGCAGACCTGTCGCGCTCTCTCTCCCTCCTCCTCGCGCGGCCTTAAAAGGGCACGCCTCCCCTCCCGTCTCCACCGTCTCCTCCTTCTTCTCCTTCAGCCAGTGAGCATGAGCGCGAGGGCGGCAGCTGCGGCCGCAGCGAGCGCGGAGGAGGTGCGGCGTGCGAGAGCGGAGCTTTGCCGTGAGGGCGAGCTCGCCGGAGCGGCTTGGCCGGCCGGCGGAGGGCGCAGAGGGCACGGAGCGACGCGGAGAGGGACCTGCTGCAGACTGAGCAACAGGCGCGCGAGGTGCGACGCGGGCGGCGTCGCGAGCGGAAGCCGGGTGGCGCCCTGTTCTGGAAAAATTTCCAGAATCGGACGTCTGGGTTGATAGGCAGACGGAGAGGACGACGTTTGGTAGATCATACAGACGTCTGAAAGGTTAGTATTCCGCTTTCTTATTCCTTCCTGTCGACTGACCGTACTGAGGGAGGGAGTTGGCTGTGCGCAAGCTCGCTGATTCGCCATCCTTTGCGAATCAGACGTCTGGAAGTTGTACCAGACGGCTTGAGTGACCTCCAGACGTCCGGGGTGACCATCGGACGTCTGGGAGCTAGGCCAGACGTTCCCGCAGACTTCTGGACATCTGGGAAACCACGCTGAACAGGTAATTCTCTGATCCACTTTTTAAGATGTCTGGAAGTTCCAGACGTATGATTTTGCACAGTATCGTCTTTTTCGACCCGTTTAGGGCCCGTTCGGGCTCCGTTTTCCGCGATTCGAGTTGCGTTCTTTTCAGAATTAATTCCTCTACCCGTCTACAGTAGCTATACACTGTTTTGAGACACTCCTTGTGTTTGATCCTTGTGATAGGACCTCGTTCAGTTGCAGTCTTGGGAGTCGCGGAGGCACGCAGGATTCCCGATTACGCCCCCATTACTCCCGTTGTACCTGGTAGAGTGGCTTAAGTTTATTATTAAAATCTGTTAAAGTATGGAACCATAACTAGAAACTAGGACATTGCATGAATCCTAGGAATGAGAAATGCATGGAATGTTAGCTCCTAGGTGATGCATGAATCCTAGGGCTGGAAAACTAGTTGTATGCTAGATCCTAGGATGTGGCATGAATCCTAGGATGGAAAAACTAGTGGAATGTATAATACTGCAGTCTTGGAAAAATGGAAAGGAATATAAAGCTTCCTGTAAATTGAATTAACAGCTGCCTATTGTGAATAGATAACATGGTTGAGAACATGGATTGTAAGAATGTGAAACTGGAAAGTGAAACCTGGATGTTTGAGTAAAAAGGATGGAACCCTACGGGGAAGTAGGAGTAGAACTCCTGGAAGGTGAATGGAATAGTTTTGGGAAAGTGAGCTGGCCCTTGAGTACGGAGTACCAAGGAGAGCGACTGTCCCCCTGTTTAGTGCAGAGCGGAGCTAGCCGCCCCAGGGACCCGGGGTTAGGACTGGCCACTCTGTACCAACTTGTTGGCCCTCGTGTACGTAGTACCGAGGAGAGCTAGTAGTGTTAGGAGAGTACTAGCTACCCCACGGGCCCCAGGGTTCTGCTAGCCTCCTTCACCGACTTGTTAGGCCCACTAGGGCAAACCAGGGTAGTCAGGCGAGGGTGCGCGGACTGTGGAGGGGCAAGGCCCCGGTTTGGTTACTGTGGAGGGGTTGGACCCCTGTTACTGAGAGGGCTCTGCCCTGGTTCTGTGCTGTGCTTTGGGCGCACCCGTTAACGGAAACGACTGACCGCGTGCCAGTGCGGGCTAGCTACCTGTGCGTTTATCGCGCGTGCCGTAGTCACCGTTACGTCTGTCAGTGACCTTGGGGTGGTTGACTGAGGGTAGGATCACCACGGGGGACTCTCCCGGCCAGGAGAGCACCACGTGCTACTTCTACTTTTGGAAAAGACTGCAATCAAGATCGTTCCCACGAGGACATTCGAGATCAAGTAAAGGATCTGAGTAATAAATGAAATAGTGAGAAAATTGAAAGATGTAAATAAAGGAAGTAATAGAACATAACAGCTACTGTACACTGTACTGTTGTCTTTAGTTAGTTTGCCACTCTACTCAGCGTTTTGCTGACGTGTTACACTCGTTACCTTTTTCAGGACCAGGTGTTGTGCAGCCAGGGTCAGCGGCTGTAGAGGACGCTGGGCTGAGTAGGGTCCAGTAGAGTTTACCACAGTCTTTTGTACCTCTTTTGTTTCTGTTATAGTGAGTAGTTCTTGCTTCCGCTGTATTTTCTTTACCTGCAGTTCTTGTTATATGATAAATGTTGTTCTACTGTTGTGGTGGTATCTATTGTAGTAGTTTCCTTCCTTACTGCTGTACTTCCTTACTGTTAGTTATAGTCATGCTGAATGTGGTTTATTTTACTGCTCTTTTGGTTACTTTCTCGTTGGACGACTAGGTCTTGGGATTAGTCGAGTTGGTCCGGTTCTCGTGTCTCGTAGGGACTCGGGAACCGGGTCGTTACAACTACCCCATAAAGGAAAGTAAGGGCCCCAAGCAAATTTGCTCCAATGTCCATTCGTTAAAGTTGCCACTTCCACTAGCGGAGGCCACTCTCCATGACCAAAGGAGCAATCAGCCCACTAAGGATCGTAACCATGGATCTCGCTAGACAAGGTAGGAGTCCTTTGAGGAATACACTCCCCTCTCCATGAACCAAGCGGACGTGTTTTGCGAAGGTCTGATCCACAGGCAAGGACCTATTGCCCCTAAAATCCATAAGGAGGAAGGCTAACTCTGGGCCCTACTGCAAGTACCACAAGGCTCAGGGACACGCCACTAAAGAATGCCAGGATCTACACGATCGGATTGAGTCCCAAATCCGGCATGAAAACCTGGCCCGCTTCATCAAGTAAAACTAGGGCCAGGATAGAGGCAAGAGGCCCATGGAGGGCCCAAAAGGCTACCATAAGGATGAGCTCCAACAACTCCGAGGAATTAATATGGTCTTCATCACAAGGCCGGAGCCAGAGAGGTCGACACCCCGCCTGATCAAGCAGGCGGTGTCACCCTGGCAACCCCAGGCAAAATACCACCATCAAGTCCTAGCGGCAATGTCCGCATTACCCTAAGACGCTCACCTCTCATCACCCAAACCCATTGGTGCAGAGGTCGTGTTAATCTTCGGGATCAATGCTAACCGACATCAGCAAGCCACTCCTTTCGAGTTGGCACTTCCATGCGCCCTCCCCACTCTTCAGTGGCGTCAATGGAGCACTGTCAAGTAAGCAATGTCCAAGCTGTTTGCCCCTCTACCAGATTTGATGGAGCATACGGACCCACTTCTGGTGGCACTCCTGCTGGCAGGGCGATTACGGTCTAGGATCTTGGTCCTCGGCCGCATGCTTTTGGCAATCATAAAGTAATTCCAAAAGGAGAGACCAGTCTTCCCCTTGTCCGTCTGCGATGGAGACAGGCACCTCAACTGGACGACCACATTTATAGTGGCCGGGTTGATGGTAGCATTTGACGGCATCATCAGCCGCCCGTCAAACCATGCCCTCCGCCCAATCCCCTCCTCACACTTTAAATTTAGGTTTTCCACTCCCTTCGAGAAGTAGGAATAACGATGGGAATCAGATGACTACGCGTGTATTCCTAAGGATAGAGCTAGAGCAATCTAGGAAGTCGAGACCCCTCAAACCACAAAAATGGGGAAAGAAGAGAAAATCAAGTCAACACGATCTAGTAAGGGGCAAACCTCGCTGATTTGCCAACGACTTCGGGACTACATCCAGACTCTTTAGCCATGGCTATACTGCTTTTCTCTCACGACGCTATCGAGCTCGTCGAGGTCGAAGTGAACCTTAATCCCTCCAAGGCCCATGGACTACCACTCCTGCTCAAGACAAGGCAAACACGTCCAAGAGCCACCTCCTAGGGTCGGTAGGGATTGGGTCATCCCCCCACATTCCCGTAACTACAGAGCTACCTCCTAAAGTTGGATAGCATTAAATGCCCCCTGCGACCATATCCCCCACCACAAAGAGGGCAATCCCATCAACGCCAGCCATGACATTTAAGGCCTTTGTCTCACCATAACAGCAATAAAATGCCAATCTTGTCACACTCAAGACAAGACCCAATTCTCACAGTGACTGGCCATCACTTGCAGAAGGTGACGCTTATGTCACACCATTTCCCGGGTAGCCGCCTCTTAAGGCCGGCAGGGACCAGGAGTCAATATGCCTTCTCTCCCTCTAGAGGTCGCCTTTTAAGGCCAATAGGAACTTAGGCGGATGTGCCTTACGTTCCTTTAGCATTGCATCCTCTTAAGGTTGGGAAGTCATCTCTTAAGGTTGGCGAGAAATCGGGCCCCTACACTCATGTTCCCTTACATTACCACCTTGTGAGGTCGGCAAGCCACCTCTTAAGGTTGGTGGGAAATCGGGCCCCTACGCTCACGTTCCTTCATAATGCCGCCTCTTAAGGCTAGCAGGAACTAGGGCTTCCACGCATCGCATTCCATCTGATACAATGTCACCTCATGAGACTGGCAAAAGCTTGGGCTCCCACGCCCCAAGTTCCAATTAAGTATAATGCCGCCCCTCAAAGACAGCAAGAACTAGGGCTCCCACGCCTTACGTTCCGGTTGATACCACGTCGCCTCGTGAGGCTAGCAAGAACTTGGGCCTCTATGCCCAGTGTTCTACTTGATATCATCCACCCCTCAAGGATGGCAGGAATTGGGGCTCCCGTGGCCCAAGTTCCATTTTATACAACGCCGCCTTGTGAGGTCGGTGAGAACTCGGGCCCCCACGCCCCAAGTTCCGCTTGATATGACACTGCCTTTTAAGGCTGGCAGACACTTGGACTTCCAACAAGGCGCTCGCACTTAGCTCTCATTACCACATCCTAAGGTTGACCCTAACGTGGGCAACCACTCCCAAATCCTAGACAGATGTCCTCTTGCACTTTTCCCTCTCCTCAGCAGGATGCCAAGGGTACAGTAAAGAAGGCCAACGCACGGCGGTGTCACACACTGTGGCCAAGCTAGCGAGCCTTCCTTTGTCTACTTGTGATAAGGATAGGCCTTGCAATAGAATAACAGCATTTAGAATGACCAGATCAATGACAGCCTTTGTTGGCATAATTGGTCACCCATCATAGGGATCAGACGCCTAGACCTGAGTCCTTAAGGGAAGGAAAATCCAGCCTACCCTCCAGTAACTTCAAAAATTTAGTCAGGCTCTCTAGCTATGGCTATTCAACTCTATCCTGAGGACGCCATCATGCCCGTCCAGGTTAGAGAGGACCTTAATCCCTCTAGGAGTCGTCATTCCCGCTCAAGCCCAGCACGGAAAAATCTTCCTAGATCGCAAGTGGACTACCGGATAAAGGCCTTATCCCCAGTCCAGCATCGCCCCCAATACTTGGGTGGGCATAACTTGGCCGAGCCATAGCAAGTGGATAGGAATAACATACGGGGATCATATGACCAGGCACGAATTCTTAAGGATTGAGCTGGAGTGGTTTAGGAAGCCAAGACCCCCCAAGCCACAAAAATGGGGGAAGAAGAGAAGATCAAGTCTACATAATCCAGCAAGGGGCAAACCCCGTTGATCTACCAGCGACTTCGAGACTACAGCCAGACTCTTCAACCATGGCTATAATGCTTTTCTCTCACGACGCTACCGAGCTCATCTAGGTCAGAGTGGACCTGAATTCCTTCAAGGCCCATGGATTACCACTCCTGCTCAAGACAGGGCGAACACACCGAAGAGCCACCTCCTAAGGTTGGCAGGGCCAAGGGCATCCCCCCACATTCCCGTAACTACAGAGCCACCTCTTAAGGTCGGCAAGCATTAAATGCCCCTTGCGCTCATATCCCTCACCGCAGAGAGGGCAATCCCATCAACGCCAGCAACGACAAGGGAGATTGAAGAGCTCCGAGGTCTTCGTTGTCGACAACGTCGAGGAAGGAGGTGTGGACGTGCTAAGACTTGACAAAGATCCTCTTGGAAGCTCGGTGAGGCTTTATAGGAGGTTGGCTTGGAGCATTAGGGCCAACTCATGACCTCAATAAGGGAGGTGCACGCAAGCTTTGGCGACAACTTCAGTCATGATTGATAGCCTTGGTAGATGGCAACAGGAGCTTGAAAAACTTCAAATTAAAGAGTTATGAATGAGGAAGCTTCCCACTAATTTTTTATCAATTTCCTTCACTCAATTGAGCGAGAGGGTAATTCTCGAGTTCATTCAAACTCGAGATGTTATGTTACTGTGCTTCTTGAATAATTCATATGTTTAATCATTAATTATGTCAATAGATGTGTTCTTGAGGTTCCTTGTAACCTCAAGAACCTCTTGATGTCTTTCTTGATGAGTTTCATGGAGAATTTATCTCCAGCGTTCTTTAATGGAGTTCATTGGAGCTCCGACAATTCAAATCATGAGCTTTAGCCTTCAAAACAATGAGTGAAGCTCCATAATGATATATCTTGATTAAAGGATCAAATTCCACCATTCATATTTGAGTTTTAATGATAATTGTTCTTTTTTTGACTTCGTCTTCTCCAACTCGAGCAGAGGTGGAGAGACTTGTTTGTTGAGGATTAGAGCTTGAATTTAGGTCGAAAAGTAAGAGTGAACCTTGTAGGATCTATGTTAGCTTTCCTTTAGGTCTTAGACTCTCTTTGTTGATCTGACAAACAACTCACTGTTGAAACTCCAGCGATGGTGTCTAAGATTACAAAATAGTGCTAAAAAATTGGTTTTGAGGTGTTGAATCACTTCCTCATGTTGAATTTAGTCTAATCAAGCCTTAAATTTGATCTGAAACTCTATAACTTGGAAAGTCAACTTCTGAACTTCGTAGGTCAACCTTAGGCCAAGTTTGAGGTTCTAGAGGTAAAACTCTGATTTAGTGGATTATTTGAGTTCCTGTAAGCCATGTGAATCTTCTAGAACAAGTTTGAGTGAATCTAATTGAGATTTGATAAGGATTTCAACCCCTATCCATTTTGGGTTATAACTGGAACCCAAATCTGTTTAGTTTGTTTATGTTGAGTTTTAATGCCACATCCTACCCAAATCAGTCACTTTTAATTCTTAGAAATGATCCAAATCGAGTTTTAAGGTTAATATCCATCTACTACTCTAATTCAAATTGGGAATCAATGTATGTGCACTAAGTTTGGAACTATTAAATTCTTTGAGCTTCCAAAGCAACCCTGGACCTCTATTATGTTTCAAACCTCTACGGAATGCTCTTTTAAGCATTTATGGACTCTCAATAGAGAGCATTACATGATCTATAGGTCAAATGGCCTATATTTTTCTTCAACAGACACAAAATTTATGCATGGCGAGAAGGCCATGTCCACGTCTTAACTGCATGGGTTAGATATGATCCATTCTTAAAATTGACTCTTTCAATCGAAAGAGGAGTTGAAGGGCTTTCGATCAAGCTCTTGCTCTCTCGATTCGGAGCTATTAGTTGCATGTAATCATCATTTGAAGATTGATCTGGAACTGGGGTTGTGTGAAGAAGGAAGGGCTTTGTTAGCTTCACATCGCGAATCGTCGAAGCCACGCACACCTACTTAAGTAAACGCGCCACTAACTGAAGTGGTCGTCAACGCTTGGCACATATTATGAGCATTTGGGTGTGTGTAGGTGCGAGCGTGGGCCCGGGTGGGAGTGAGCTTACATGGGCCTGAATTGGGTCCAAAATACACAAAAATATATAATAAACTGAACTAGGGTCCACCTAGTAGGGTTGATTTGGCCTAGTGATGGGTCATAGATCCTCGAAAGGTGGGCCTACCCATTAAACCAATTTTTGCTTAAGTATAAAGAGCATAGAGGTTTGAGAGTTACAAAAATGACTAAGTGTTGAGAGTCCAAAGAAGAGTAAAGGAGTGTTTAAGACAACTGTTAGCATAAAGAGACGTCTGGAGGCTGATAAAAGAAGGCTGAGACATTAAGGAAAATAACTAACTATTTTTGGAGTTTAATGATATAAAAGGCATGTGTTGTAATTAATGTTATTCATTCTTTTATGCCTTATTTTATAAATATTTGTTGTAATTTCTTACTATTCATTATAAATCATTCATTTGTTATTCAATGTTGTAATTATTCATGTACATTTCTTTTTCTTAATGGAATAATTGTCATGCTTTTAAGTTTAAATTTTGAATGCAATTGTTCATGAGCTTAACATATATTGTAATTATATACTTAATTAACATAGTAATTAGTTAATTATTAACTTAGAATAAAGATGGTGAATTAATTAAGTTTAAATACCTCTTAGTAAATGACTTGGATTCAATCAGTTAAATGAATTAAAATCTAAAATGTTATGTTAGCTTGACCTTATACTACAATTAAAGACGACAATTTAATAAATCGAGTTAATCTAAGTCTTTTCTTTATGTAATTAATTAATCCTAATAACTGATAGGTCCACTTTAGTGGATTATAAGGAATGCACTATATTGATAAAATTATTTAAGCTTGTGAATTATCATTCTCACATTTTTATTGAATGGAGGTGCACCCATTAGATTCATGTACTAATATATTTACATATATATATTTTTTCTAGAATAAATTGAGCATATCAATTTTGGTATCTTGAGTTCTAAAATCTTCATTTTGGAACCTAGGATTACCTCCCATAATCATTTCTTTCCATTAGAGATCTTCTTCCTTATTTGACCCAAAAATACCCACCACTCTCTTATTTCTATGCATGCACGTTGCCTTCCTTCCTTATTTTTTCTCTCTCTCTCCTTGATAATCTCTCTCCATCATTCTATGATTTTGTTTTCTTTATATAAACAGGGCATGAAGGATGGAAGGACCATCTCCCTTCTCATGGGGAGGAACTCCCTCTCCACCAGAACCACCATGGTGCTCCACCGTGCGCCAACACCGCACCACCACCGTGAGCCTTGACGACAACTGCGACACCTCAACCACAACCTCCCTACCACTGCGTACCTCCACGACACCACGTGCCGCCACCGTGGTCGGAAGTGACAGCTCCGGCACCGCCACCACATCCGCTACTATGTCTTCGACACCGCCACCGCGACCGTACCATCTTCCATTGAGTCCACTAACCAACAGAGAGCACGCACCCCCTCTCCCTTTCATTTAAGACGTCCAGAACCCATTCATGGGAACACAATCATGAGCCATAACTAGCTCAATTTAGTCATTATCAAGGAATAAATGCTCCTACATAACCGCCAGAGGACCATATTTCATTGCATAATCATTCTGAGAGAAAGACAAGAAAACAGGGCTACAACTTCAATTTAACCATCATATCATGAATGCAGTACAATCACGGGTTTTCCTAGGGGGTAATTAAGGGTCAAATGATCTTAAAAGTATAACAAGTGGGTTAGAACAGTCAGAAATGGGTTTTCGCGTGTTTTGAAAATTAAATGACTTCTAAAATCCTAAAAACAGACCTGCTTAATTAACTGAGGTTCTAGTCAGGATAAAATTCACCTAAATCCTCTAAAATTTATAGAAAAATATTCTCTAGGGTTTGGTACCTTCAATTTGACCATCAGAACCTATCTTGACCCAAAACAGAGTGTCAGACTGACATTTGCCCTAATTTAGGTTTTTGCATAAATTACTGTTACGACCTGGTTCCTGGATCCCTATAAGACCCAAGACCGGCTCACCTCGACTAATCCCAAGACCCAGTCATCTAACAAAAAATAACCAAAAAGTAGGAAAGTAAACCATATTCACATATGCAATATAACTAAGCAGTAAAAATGTACAAAACAGTAAAGGAAAGTAAAACTGTTGTTCCATTACATACCACCACAACAATAGAGACAACGAAAACGAAAGTAACAGTAACAACAACAGTAGCTAAAAGTCTGAAGCTCACTACAACAGTAAGGGAGTACAATAAAGAAGGGTAGAAAAACTATGGCCGGGCTGGACTGGGCCCAGTACCCTCCGCAGCCGGAAGCTCGGACTGCTCAACTCCTGGACCTGAATAGTGTTATGAAAAAAACAGAGTCAGCGAACGCTGAGTAGAGTGGTATCTATACTATTTAAAGCAGTAAAAGCAACAGCTTTAATTCTCTTTTCTAGTTATTTTATTTTATATGCATTTCCTTTTCACCCCTTTTCCTCAAACTTTCAAACTTTCTTGATCTTGCATGTTCCTCGTGGGAACAATCTTGATTGCAGTCTTTTCCGAAGAGTAGAAGGTACACGTGGTGCTCTCTTGGCTGGGAGAGTCCCCCGTGGTAGTCCTACATCCAGTTAACCACCCCGAGGTCACTGTTAAGACGTAGTAGTGATTGTGGCACGCGCGATAAACGCACGGGTAGCTATCCTACACTGACACACAGTTAGTCATTTCTGCTAGCGGGTACGCCCAAAGTACAACACGTAACAGTATAGGGCCTAGCCCTCTCAGAAACAGGGGTCTAGCCCCTCAGAACTAAACAGGGGTCTCATCCCTCTACAGTCCACACACCCTTGCCTGACTACCCCGGTTTGCCCAGAGGGCCTAACAAGTCGGTGTAGGGTGGCTAACTGAACCGCGGGCCCCCGTGGGGTGGCTAGCTCCCTCCTTACATTAGTAGCTCGCCTCGATACCATGTACACGAGGGCCAACAGAAGTCAGTGTAGAGTGGCCAATCCTAATCCCAGGTCTCAACCTAAGGGCGGCTAGCTCCGCTCTACACAAAAAGGGGACAGTCGCTCTCCTTCATACCACGTACTCAAGGGCCAGCACACTTTCCGTCTACATCCCAGATTTTCCATCTAATCACAGGAGCTCTACTCTTAATTCCCCGTAGGATTCATGCTCATGTTCACCACATTATTCCGATTCAAATTCCACCATTCACAATTTAGTTTTCGTTTATATACAAGCAGCTCGTGTTTCCACAATTCAATACATGCAACTACTGATTTCACAGGTAATTGTTCATTTATCTCAGGCAGCTCATATTCTAATACGCAGCTCACAACTATATTACAGGCAATTGCTGGCAGTTTAACTTAATCATGTATACAAATACAATCATGCAGTACAATTGGTTTATTCATTTCTCTGTCATAGGTTCATGCCACATCCTAGGGGTTCCAATTAGCTAATTTCACAAGCACATTCTTATTTAATATGATTAACAGAAGTAGACCACTCTACTAGACAATCCAGGAGTAATGGGGGCTTGAATCGCAGACCCAGGTGTCTCTGCGAGCCCCAAACACGCAGTAAGCCGAAATCCTATACCAGGGAATACATCACAAAGGAGGATTCAAAATAGTGTATAAAGGTTTCTAATACATAGAGAAACTCGTAAGGGAACTACAGATACTTCGTTTGCGTAAAACGGATCCTGATCGGACCTCAAATGGGTCAAAAACGTGTCTACTGACCAAAATCAGACGTCTGGAAACAAGTCCAGATGCCTTAAAAGATACAGAACCTCACCTCAAGTCCCTGCGGTGTCCTTAGACGTCCAGGACTCCCCTGTGATTGTCTGAAGGAGGATGAGAGCCTCATCATGAGCCCTAACTAGCTCATTTTTTACCTAAGAAAGAGAATAAGAGCTCCTACATAACCTAGAGAAGGACCTAATTCAAGGAATTAATGTTCTGAGAAGAAAACATGAAACAAAGGTTAAAACTGTAATTTTACCATTGTAGTACATAAACGAGATTTCTTAGAGGCAGAACGTAGGTCAAATGGTCTGAATAAGATAAAAAGTGGGTTGGTTCAGTCAGAAATGGGTTATTGTGCAAACCAAGAATTAAATGACATTTTGTAACCCTAAAACAAATCTACTTAATTTCACAAGGTTTTGGTCGGGATAAAAATCAACTAAACCCTCTAAAATTTATGGAAAAATATCCCCTAGGGTTTAGAACCTTCAATTTGTCCTTTGAAACCTATTTTGACCTAGATTGGGGTCTTAGCTCATTATTTGACCTAATTTGGGTTTTTGTATAAAATGTCCAGTCGAACGTGGTCAAACCTAAAATTCAACTTCACCATTAGATTCCTTAGGTCCAAATTAGATTTGTACCAAAATTTGGACCTAAAGGAAGGTCATCTTGACCTACTTTGCAAAATAGTCCACCCAATTACATTATGGCCCCTATCTTTTGAAAATCCTTGCACAGACCCACCTAACTTCCTCGCCACCCTTACAATTAGGTCCCTCCACCATTAATGGAGAGGAATCCTACTCCGGCAAGGAATCGAGGGGGATTACTCCTTGATTCCTCAGAAATCTCCTCCCAGATTTGAAAGGGAGATTCTCTGAGGAATTCCCTTCCATCTGAGCACAATCACAAGATCTAATTTGCATCCAATCTCTTGTGTGAAAGCTCGAGAGATTTGGTTATCCAACTGATTCCTTCTCCGGCGAGGACTCTCGCCCTTGGAAGCTTGTCTTCCAAGCGCAAGAGCCCCTGCCAGTGCCTATAAAAGGATCCTCAACTCCGACTGCATCTCTTTAGCTCGACTTGGCTGGAGATCCACCCCAATTTCATCTTCTCCTCTGGTCAGGAGTCCAGTGAGCTCTGCACGAGCCTCCCTCCCCTTTCTCGTCGCTCTGCCACAATACTAGTGGCAGAGCCACCTTCACCACCTTCCTCCTCATCTTGCAACACCCGCGCACACACCTCTAGCCCCGTCATCGTCGCCATCACCCCTCCCCTGGACATCGTCTTCCCCGGCGACAGAAGGTACAGCCAGCCGCCTCCTCTCCCCCTTTGTCCAAAAAGCTAGGTTAGAATTACTCCTATCTATCCCCTCTTCAATTCCCCTCTTTCTATTTCCACTTTCGACCCCTCGCAGCCATTGTCCACCTCCATCTTCTCCATCTTCGGCCGCCCACCGGCGAGGTGCTTCCATCGCTCCGCACCTCCACACGCCTCTCCAGACACCTCACCACCTCTGCCATCGTCCACTGATCACCTTCCGCCCATCCATTGACCGCCAACACCTCCCTAAACGCCCCCCAACCTAACCCATAAGCACAGCCACAGGGTGACATAGGTGCGCACGCCTAGGCCCCCCCGCAGCCAGCCAACCACCACCTCACCTTCGCCTTGACACGACGAATCTCCTTAGGTGTTTTAATGAGGCCACAAGGCCGTACTTGTGTGTTTCAGGTTAGGCTCCCATTCCGCCATTAACGCACGGAGCAAGGAGCTTGCAGCAGCGCTCAAGGTCGCGTGCCCCAGGCATAAGGGTCCCAGGTGAAGCGGGATGAGTGCGCGAACTCATACAGCCAGGCAATTGGCTTAGCGAGCGACCTATCAGCAACAATTGAAGGAGACACCTTGCGGGCATGAGCACAGAAGCAGGTGGGACTAAAAGTCCCACCTCGTAAACACAAGAAGGCGGTACGTAGGATAAATTGGATTTGTGCTTTCTTCTCATTGCCTCTAGTACATGGGGTGAGGTCCCTCACCCTCACTTGTTCACGCCTCGTCCGCGACCCCTGCCCCCGCGGACCTGACACCCGACCCGATTATCCCATGCACTCCTTAAGCATCACACCCACGCCGGTGCGCCTGGACTCGTGCGTGCGAAACCCGACCAGATTACCCAGCTTTGGGAGCGTACCTAAGAGAGAAATAGAGAGAGAGACGTAGGGGAGGGTAGGGGATAGGTTTTACTTTTGTGTGCATGCGTAGGGAAGAAGAGAAGAAGGAAGAGGAAGGCGCAGCTGAGGTGAAACTAAGCAGGGAAGGAAGGACACTTAACCGCAGAAAGGAAGAAGAAGGAAGGAAGAAAAGAAATAAATAGAAGGCCAAAGAGAAGAAGAGAAAAGTCAGAGGAGAGCTAAGGAAAAGGCTGAAGAAGGAAATCAAGGCAGAAGCCAAGGAAGGAAAAGAAAGAAGAAGAAAGGAAGAAGCCAAGGGAAGGAGAAGCACTATAGCAGAAGTGCGGCTGAAGGAGAAAGAAGAAAGAAAGAAATCAAAGAAGAAGAGAAGTAAGAGAAAAAGGCCAAAGAAGAAGACTACAGAGGAAGAAGAAGGAGAAAGGCACTGTGCAAGAGAGGAAAGAGAAAGAAGAAAGGCAAGGCTAGAAGGCCAAAGAAAGGAGCCAAGAAGAGACAAGGAAGAAGAGCTACAGACGGCCAAAGTCAAAGAAGAATAGAAGAGCTAAGGAAAGAGGAAAGTCAGAGAAAGAAAGAAAGAAAGAAGAAGAAAAGAAAGAAGAGAAAGCAGAAAGAAGGAAATAAGAGCCATCATTACGTCAAATTCTATTTTTTTCTATATTTCAACTCCTAAACTCTTGCATTTGTACTTTGAATTAGGTATTGAGAAACTCTAAGCATTCAATTACATTATTGAGATTAGTGAATAAATTCCTTTTGCTCATTGTATTCAACATCGGATACTTAAGTTTTTGAGTAATAAATTCTTATTTGTTTTCGAGGCAATTTCATCTATACTACAACGCGACATCTCTTTAGAACCACGATCTAGCCTTGTCAACAGTTACAGATGTCAGACCACTCCTCCGGTCGTCTAGTGAGCTGATCAGACATCCGAAAGTGCGTGGGAGGGCGTTCCGCGCTCCTTTCCAAGGTTGCTCCTGCGTACGACAGTGCAGCCACCCAAAATCAGACCAACATATCCTTCTGCGGTGCGGTCTGCATGGCCGTAATCGCGAAAAGAACGTACGTTTGCGATAAAGGAGCTTTCAGATGTCTAGTCTTGACTCCAGACGTCCAGATGCTCCGCCATTCGTCCGAACTTCGCTCCAGACGTCTGATACTGGAAAATTTCCAGTATCAGAACTCGCTCCCAGAGCTCTCCGTCGCGCTCCGCCGCGCTTCTCCTCGCTCTGCTGCAGCTCTAGCTGTTGCAGGTGGTCGAGGACGTCGCTCCGGACTCCCTCCTCCTCCTGCATGCACCCGCGGTGGCCTGATAACACCACACAAGGGGTAGTAATTAGGTTGAATATGGCCCATCTTTAGAATAAAAGGCGCAACATAAAGTAGAATAGGAGCATTGCATGCGTCAAGTACCAAGATTGCTTATAAACTGTATTAATGGCCATTTGTGTAAAGCATTTGTCAAAGCAGGCCTCAGATGAGCAATCAAACAGCACAGATGGATTCAGAACGACGAACGGAGTCCAACGGACTCAAGATCGGCCAAATCCGACATCCGGAACTCCCACAATGGGCCCAAGAAATTCTGACTGTTGATCTGGAGATCAACGGCCCAGAGAGTGCCACGTTGCCCCGCCCCCACCTCTCACACACCCTCAAGCCAGCCAAAGACGAATCTCGGCCGTTGATCTTCGATCGAACGGCCGAGATCCGCACACTCACTCGCGGTCGCCGCGACAAAGCGCGGGCGTGGCGCAACGGTTAGCGCGCATGCCCACATCGCCGCGACGCGCGTTCGAGCCGCGCGGAGCAGAAATCGAAGGCGAGCGAAGGGCGCGGAAAAATTGGGCCGCCCGATCAGCAGCGGGTGGCCAGGATAGCGCCACACGGCGCGACGACAGCTCCCTAGCGCCCACGTGCGCACGCGCGCCCGAGGCGCGATCTTAGCGCGGGCGCAAAGGCTCTCAGTCGTCCGATCTTCAATCGGACGGCTCTCATTCAGCGGCCACGGATCGCGCGAAGAGGAAGACCGGGGCGGGCGGCTGACCGGCGGCGAGAGGGCTACACCGACACTTTTGGAAGCGATTTTAGCGACGCTCTGGATGTCGCTAAAGCCCCTTCTTCTTTTAGGAAGCCCTTAATTCTATTTAAACCCCCTTCTACCACCATTCAATGCATACTCTCCCACTTGCAACTACTCCACTCCTCTCCTAGCTAGTTCTAGGCACTCTTGTAATCGCCGGAGACGACGAGCCGCCGACGGAGCCTCCTCCACCGCCGTGGCTACCTCGTCGCTCTCCACTCTCTCTCTCTATCTCTCTCTCTCTCTCTTTTAAGCTTTCATTTACTCTTGTTAAAGCATGTATTTAATGTTGTAAGCAATGAACTATGAATGCATTTTAATGAAATTATTTTCCGTTCAATCGCCATTTTAATTTCTGTTCAAAGTGCATGATCAAAACTAAGAGCTTTCTAACTGTAAACTCTCTCTCTATCTCTCGCTTTTCAAAACTGTCTCTTTCGCAAGCAAAACTCCGCCTTTTTCGTGACAACAAGTGGTAAACAAAATCCAATTTCCACGCCTCCCTGAGACCGACACTCGGACTCACCTCCGTTTACTTCTTTTAAAATCGACGTATCAAGTACGACTATAACGACACCTCTTAACACACACGCACTACGGCATGTCAATTTTTGGCGCCGTTGCCAGGGAGGCAACGGATTTGTTTTATCACCTCCATTCCACATCGTCTAATGCCCTATTTTCCTTTTTACTTGATGGTTGCAGGAATTCGGTGCATGGACGGCGAAGCGACACATCCAATGGTAGCAAGGGAGTAGGCGCCTCGAGAACCGATGGTGAGTAACCTGTCTCTCATTGTTTGCTTGCGTGAAAAAGCTAAAAAAAAAATTGTAAAAACTGCAAAAAAATTGGCGTGGTGTATGATTACTTGACCCACATCCTTAACACATCACCCCACAAAAAAATATACACTTTAACATTCTAAACAAATTCTTGGAGTGTTCTTTTCTTTCTTGAGTGGTGTTTGCGAAGCCACCATGAGTTGACCTGGGCCGCACCACTCAACCCTAAAACTGACTCATCTAATAGAAGCCGCATGATCATTAGGATGAGTACACTAGGGTTTTTAGAGCCTCTACAAAATAAAAAGGAAATCTACTTTCAGCGAATTGTGTGCAGAACTTGACGTGCCCACTGAAACTTGGTTGAAAACACTAAGACACGTCAACCCTAAAAAGTACTAGAGTAAGGATGAAATATTAAAAGACATCACATCTTAATAAATCCTTGCTTGAAAACCATGTTTTGCTAGAAGCACACACTTTGAAAGTGGAAAATTAAGAGGCACCACCCCAATCAATGCCTCATCACATCACCTTAAGCACAAGCACTATCCTAACCCTTTAAAACTGAGTAGACGTGCCCTAGGCAGGACTGAGCTAAGTCTCAAAAGGCGAGGTTTTGTTTGCTAGGCACTTGGCTTTCATTCCCTTGGTAGAATCTGGTGACTAGACTGCGGGGCAATGTCAAACGACCGCGGTTGTGGGGTCTATGGAACCGGAGGCGCAAGCCAAAGGAAGAACCTTCCCTGCAATCCCCTCGTAATCAACCTGGCCAGATTAGCCTTGGGAAGGGGAGTCCAGTGCTTACGGACTTAATCACCCTTTGTGAGATTTCTAGGTCTCCTAAGGAATACACCATAAGGATTAGGCTTGAGTGCTTGATTGAAACACATTTCTCGCATCTGTCGCCCTCCGCATCCCCTCCTGTTCTTCTCTAGTGTATGCACGGGAGGCGCTCACTGCATCCCGAATTGTGTGTTTTGGGGCAGGAATCTAGGCGACGTAATTCTGTTGAAAACATGGCTGAACTTAGGGTAGATGAGGCTGAAGATCAACCCCCACCAGATGCTATGGCCATCATCCAAGCTCAAATCAATGCTAACCATCGGCTTCAGCAACAACAAATCCACACCATCATGCAAGCCATACAACGGTTACAGAACCCGCAAGAACAACCACCACCTTTCCATGACATACCAGGACAAACACCACTTGATTTACCGCCATTTCAGGACCAGCCAAGACCTCTCCGTGATTTCTATAATCCCTCTGCTATTAGAGTCGAGCCACACCTTAGGATCCCCGAGGGGGGAGATGATTTTGAGTTGAAACCAAACGTCTTAAGTTTGATCCAGAGCCACTTTCATGGAAGCTCAAATGAGGACCCCTTTCAACACCTAGAGGATCTCGACCGCATAGCACGAACGGTGAAACCTAGGAACATTAGTCTTGACATTGTTCTAATCAAGATGTTCCCTTTCTCATTAAGAGACAAGGCTTCTCATTGGCTTAGAACCCTAGGTAGACCCATCACCACCTGGGAAGAATTGAGGCATGCATTTTTAAAGAAATTCTTCCCCATAGGAAAGACCAATGCCCTCAGAAGAGCTATCACTACCTTCACACTCCAGGGCGGGGAACAATTTCATGAGGCGTGGGAAAGATTTAATGAACTTTTGAGGAAATGCCCACACCACGAAGTCCCAAGGTGGTAATTGGCCCAGATCTTTTACCACGGTCTGGACAGCAACCTACGGAACTTCGTCGATGCCTCATGCAGGGGAAACTTCCTAAACAAAGATGAGGAGAGCATGTTTGAGCTCTTTGAGTCTATGAGCGAGAATTCGCTCAATAATGCCTCCATGAACCAGTTTAACAGGTCCAGTCAACCCCGTGGCGGGATTTATGAGGTGCAAGCAAATTCTGGAATGGTTGACATGGACATCATTGCCAAAAAGTTAGATCGAGTGGAATTGGTGGACAAAAAGATTGATGAGTTGCTGAATCAGACCAGGAACCCCTTGCAGACTTTCTCCCTAGCAAAGGGAGCACATAATATTGACCTGGTCCAGCCCTTCACCCAACTGAACCTGGAACAGCCCTCGACCATGTTCCAGGGAGGGACCTTTGCTCCCTCGACCCTTGATTACTCCCTTCCCTCTTCATCAACATTGGCTATCTTAGAAGATGTGCAAGCCGTCCAAGGTTATGCGAAACCTGACCCTTTCTCCAACACTTACAACACCGGCTGGCGTAATCACCCCAACTTTGGTTGGACAAACCAGAAACCACCACAATTCCAAAACTAGCCCAGGACAAACCAGCAGCCACACTTGCCCCCTATCAGCAAGGACCACCAGTTAGACCCCAATATAACCAGAATAGGGCGGCCCCTCCCCCACAAAACCAAATGGATACCTTAATAAAGATGATGGCAGACATGAACCAGAAACATCAGGAAGAAATGGCCTTGGTAAAGGGACAGTTAAGCCAACTTTTGGACTGTAAACAGCAAGGATCTCTACCTTCCCAACCATAACCGAACCCGCGAAACATAATTAACAGAGGCCCCAATTCGCAAGGGTTCCAAGGCAATCCCGGGCAGGCTCACATGGTCCAGCCAGCCCCACAAACACCTCCTGGGTTTGGCGCTTCTTCATCCTCGTCTTCTCAAGGATCACCCCATGGCCCCAATGCCTCTGCAAATGCTGTGACCTTGAGAAGCGGCACCAAAACCCAGGATCCCAAATGGCCGACTCTCCCTGAGACTTTACCTGTTGAAATACCCGACTCAGAAGAGGCACCAACCAAGGACCCAGACATGGAACCAGTCCACATTCAGACACCTTACCCTGAGGCCTTGGAAACAATTAAGAAAAAGAAGAATGCTGTGGAAACTGAGGAGCTGTTGGAGATTTTTAAGCAAGTACAGATTAATATTCCGCTCCTAGAAGCCGTCAAACACATCCCCGCTTACGCCAAGTTCTTAAAGGATGCCTGTACACCCAAGCGTAAGCCGAGACCTCAAGCACCTAGGAAGGTTGTACTCTCTGAGCAAGCGAGTTCTGTGATATCAAGCAACCTTCCACTCAAACTAACTGATCCAGGAGCGCCCCTGATTTCCTGCAATATCGGGGACATGACATTTGATAGAGTGCTCCTGGACCTAGGTGCTTCTATCAATCTAATTCCAACAACCCTGTACCACCAATTTGGTTTTGGGGAGCTGGCACCAACCCCTGTCACCATCCAGCTGGCAGATAGATTAGTAAAAACCCCGAAGGGGGTTGTCGAGGACGTTATTGTACGGGTCAAGGACTTCTATTTCCCACTCGACTTTTTGGTGCTCGACATGGAGGTCCTTGAAAAAGTACAGAACGCACCCATAATCTTAGGCAGACCTTTCTTGGCTACGGCTAAAGCAAACATCGACTGCGACACGGGATGTATGGAAATCGCCTTCGGAGACAGGAAAATGCAATTGGATATCTTCCGGGCAACAAAGTCTTTTGATTGCGATTACATTGAGGAACATGATCCCGTGGAAACTTTAATCGAGGAATGCCTTACCCTCAGTTCTGTCTCAGACCACCAAACCCGTAGTTCTGACCCGTCACCATCATTACTCGTGGACCTCTGTAAGGCTGAGTATCATCACATGACACCATTTGAAGAGATCGATGTTGATCAACTACCGCCCTTTCCATTCCCATCGACTGTGGTCCCACCCGCACTTGAACTTAAACCATTGCCCGAGAATCTCAAGTACGTCTTCTTGGGACCTGACCAGACCTTCCCAGTGATTATCAATTCCCATCTAACCAAGGATCAGGAACTAAGGTTGACTGCAACTCTTTCATAACATCGGGCCACCATTGGTTGGACCATCTCGGATCTAAGAGGAATTAGCCCCACCTATTGCACCCACAAGATTTACCTGGAAGACGGGGCTCGACCTTCCCGCCAGATGCAGAGACGGTTAAACCCTAACATGCGGGAGGTCATTAAAAAAGAATTTATCAAGTGGCTCGACGCCGACATCACCTACCCTATCTCTGATATCCCCTGGGTGAGCCCCACTCAAGTGGTTCCAAAGAAGGCTGGGCTCACCGTTGTCACTAATGATCATGGCGAATCCCTCCCCACCCGCACCACCACTGCATGGCGGGTGTGTATTGATTATAGGAAGCTTAATGAAGCCACTAAGAAGGACCACTTCCCCTTGCCATTCATTGACCAAATCCTTGAAAGAATGGCAGGGCATAAGTATTTTTGCTTCTTGGATGGATATTCAGGATATAACCAAGTCGCAATTGCTCCGGAAGATCAGGAAAAGACCACATTCACTTGCCCGTATGGCACGTTTGCATTCCGTCGAATGCCGTTCGGGTTATGCAACGCACCTGCGACCTTCCATTGTTGCATGCTAGCCATTTTTTCAGAAATGGTGGGTGAATACTTGGAGGTCTTTATGGATGATTTCTCTGTATTCGGGAATTCATTCGACCATTGTTTTAGCAACTTGGAGAAAATCCTGAAACGATGTATCGAGGTTAACTTGGTGTTAAGTTGGGAAAAGAGCCATTTTATGGTTCAAGAAGGAATTGTCCTCGGACACATCGTTTCGCATAGGGGCATCGAGGTAGAGCGAGCTAAGGTTGATTTAATTTCCAAACTTCCTCCACCTAGTTCGGTCTGGCAGATTCGCTCTTTCCTAGGACATGTTGGCTTCTACCGAAGGTTCATCAAAGACTTTTCCAAACTTTCCAAACCCTTGACTGACCTTCTAGCCAACGATGCCACTTTCCACATGTCTCCTGATTGCATCCAGGCTTATCATACCCTCCGGGACTTAGTCTCCACCGCTCCTATACTTCAACCCCCAGACTGGTCCCAGGATTTTGAGATTATGTGTGACGCATCAGATTTTGCCATAGGCGCTGTCCTGGGACAAAGGCAAGACAAGAAGCCCGTGGTGATCTACTATGCGAGCAAAACGTTGGACGAGGCCCAACGTAATTATACGGTCACAGAAAAAGAGTTGCTCGCTGTAGTCTTTGGACTGGAAAAATTCCGATCATACTTGCTGGGATCCCACGTGACTATCTACACCGACCATTCAGCCATCCGACACCTGTTGGCCAAAAAGGACGCAAAACCTAGGCTCATCAAATGGATCCTGCTTTTGCAGGAATTTGACCTGGAAATCCGAGACAAGGCTGGATCGAAAAATGTGGTGGCTGACCACCTGTCAAGACTTCATCTAGACCACATTGGACCTTCCCTACCTCTATCTGATACCTTCCCTGATGAACACATACTAGCCGTGCAAGACAAGAAAATGCCATGGTATGCTGACTATGTCAACTACCTGGTTATAGGACAAACCCCGCACAACTGGTCTAGACAGCAACTGGATAGGTTCTTGGCTGAGGCCAAGCACTATTTCTGGGATGATCCCATGCTGTTTCGCGATCATCAGGAGGTGCCTCCCCGAAGACGAAGTTCAGAGTGTGCTTTCCTTTTGTCATGACCAAGCGTGTGGCGGCCATTTCTCTGGCAAGAAAACAGCTGCAAAAGTTTTACTGTCTGGATTTTATTAGCCGTCCCTATTTAAGGATGCACACATCTTTGCCAAGACTTGCGCACGATGCCAAACACTGGGGACCATGACCAAGAAGGATATGATGCCCCTTCAGCCCATTTTGATTGTCGAAATCTTCGACGTTTGGGGTATCGATTTTATGGGCCCCTTTCCACCATCCAACGGCTTTGAGTACATCCTGGTCTCGATAGACTTTGTTTCCAAATGGATTGAAGCCGTTGCCACTCGACGATGCGATCACAAGACGGTCATGGACTTTGTGAAGAAGAACATCTTTTCCCGGTTTGGAATACCCAAGCCATGATCAGTGATGGTGGAAGCCATTTTATCCATTCCCAATTCCGTGCCCTACTTAGAAAATACAGGGTAAACCACCGCATTGCCACCCCGTATCATCCACAAACAAATGGGCAGACTGAGGTCTCAAACAGACAAATCACGAATATTTTACAGAAGACTGTGAGACCTGACAGGAAAGACTGGTCCACACGACTTGATGATGCCCTGTGGGCATACAGGATTGCTTTTAAGACCCCGATAGGCATGTCGTCTTATTGCTTGGTCTTTGGCAAAGCTTGCCATCTCCCTATCGAATTGGAACACCGGGCTTACTGGGCTGTCAAGCAATGTAACATGGATCCCTAGTTAGCCGGTGCGTAAAGGACGCTTCAATTATCTGAGCTCGAAGAAATTTGTCGGGACGCCTTTGACAATAGTCGGCTATATAAGAAGAAAATGAAAGCCGTTCACGACCGACTCATTCATAGAAAAACCTTTGAGCCGAACCAACAAGTCTGGCTATTTGATGCACGCCTGAAACTCTTCCCAGGGAAACTTAGGTCCAAATGGACGGGACCATTTCGGGTGGTCAAGCCCTATTCTAATGGGGTGGTTGAAATCGCTGATCTTAACACTGGGCACACTTTTACAGTTAATGGTCAAAGATTGAAGCATTTCCTGGCCCAGGTACCCCCCAAGGAAAGTGTCACCCTCGTTGAGGGCTGACACCAAGCACCGCCCAGCTGGAGGCGTTAAACTCAGCGCTTCCTGGGAGGTAACCCAGAGGATTCAGACTGATTTGGTAGTTTACGTCACTCAGGTACTATCTTTTTGAACCCTACTGCATCCATGAATCTGCCAATGAGGACATTGTCCAACTTAAGCGTGGGGGGGTGATAAATTGCATAATCCTGAGTTCAGTTAATCAGTCTGAATAAATAATTAAAAAAAAATGAATTTAGGAAGAAAACTTAGGCATTAGAAACTTGTCAATAGTGGGAAATAATACAAAAAGAACTTAAACACTTAGACTTTTCAGGCCTTCAGGCTTAATCAGCCCTGGTGTCCGTTAAAATATGGATTTAGCGGCGAATCTTTGCAACTTTAAGCTATTCTAATCCACCTACTAAATAAGGTAATAAGTATACGACTTATCAACTCACCCTCTAACTCAGGAAAACTTTGAGTCTAAGCATCTGCACACATTTTTGCACAGACTCACTTCTCGGAGATTTTGACAGAAATTGGGTAGCTAATGAACTCTCTAGGGTGGTATGGCTGGCAAGTTATCGTGGGTAACAGCCTATTGGCAGGTTGTCCAGAACCCAACCAGAGGTCATTTCTTTTTTGCTACCTCTAGGTACATTTGAGATCAGGGAAGCCACCTACAAAAAAAAAAAAAGGAGGAAGAAAAGAAAATAAACCACACTTCACCACACAAGTATGGCTGGCAAGTGATCGTGCGTAACAGCCCATTGGTCGGTTGTCCAGAACCCAGCTTAGTAATTGCATAAAAAAGACCAAAACACCTAAGGAAGAAGTGGGGAAGTAGTATAAGCCAGGGAGATATACACTGGAAAATCCTTGTGTTGACCCCAAGTAAAACGAACGTAGGGAGAAAGCTACCAATCTAACAAATACACCTTCAGGCAAAAATATTTTCTTTTTCGGTCACCTAGAGGCGTAGAAACTCGAAGTCTGTCTCAATTACCGTTAAGTGAGTCTATCACAACATTCACACCAAGATGCTTAGCACTTAGGGTTTTGGGTGGGTTGGGTAGCCGTAAAAAGTTACCAACCCACACTGAATTCCGAAAAAAAAAAAATTCTAAGAAAATATACATACGTATACATATGTACATTAAAGCAAAGATTCGGGCGATTTGTATTTTGGCAGACACTCAGGCGCTGCTTAGTCTTTGTAGATTAAGATCTTCGTATATTTCCTCTTATTAACAAGAAACGAAGTACCTAAGCAATTACTTCTTGAATTCTCCAAAGAAATAAAGGCTAGAATAAACCTTGCTAGGGACTAGCAAGGGGTAAGCATGGGGGTATGATAACCCCACACAAGGGGGTAGTAATTAGGTTGAATATGGCCCATCTTTAGAATAAAAGGCGCAACATAAAGTAGAATAGGAGCATTGCATGCATCAAGTACCAAGATTGCTTATAAACTGTATTAATGGCCATTTGCGTAAAGCATTTGTCAAAGCAGGCCTCAGATGAGCAATCGGACCACACGGATGGATTCAGAATGACGAACGGAGTCCAACGGACTCAAGATCGGCCAAATCCGACATCCGGAACTCCCACAATGGGCCCAAGAAATTCTGACCGTTGATCTGGAGATCAACGGCCCAGAGAGTGCCACGTCGCCCCGCCCCCATCGCTCGCACACCCTCAAGCCAGCCAAAGACGAATCTCGGCCATTGATCTTCGATCGAACGGCCGAGATCCGCGCGCTCGCTCGAGGTCGCCGCGACAAAGCGCGGGCGTGGCGCAACGGTTAGCGCGCACGCCTGCATCGCTGCGATGCGCATTCGAGCCGCGCGGAGCAGAAATCGAAGGCGAGCGAAGGGCGCGGCAAAGCTGATCGGGCGGCCAGGATAGTGCCACGCGGCGCGACGACAGCTCCCTAGCGCCCACGCGTGCACGCACGCCGGGCGGAAACGTGCACGCGCACGCGCGCCCGAGGCGCGATCTTAGCGCGGGCGCAGAAGGCTCTCAGCCGTCCGATCTTTGATCGGACGGCTCTCGTTCAGCGGCCGCGGATCGCGCGAAGAGGAAGACCGGGGCGGGCAGCTGACCGGCGGCGAGAGGGCTACACCGACGCTTTTGGAAGCAATTTTAGCGATGCTCTGGATGTCGCTAAAGCCCCTTCTTCTTTTAAGAAGCCCTTAAATCTATTTAAACCCCCTTCTACCACCATTCAATGCATACTCTCCCACTTGCAACTACTCCACTCCTCTCCTAGCTAGTTTTAGGCACTCTTGTAATCGCCGGAGACGACGAGCCGCCGACGAAGCCTCCTCCACCGCCGTGGCTGCCTCGTCGCTCTCCACTCTCTCTCTATCTCTCTCTCTCTTTTAAACTTTCATTTACTCTTGTTAAAGCATGTATTTAATGTTGTAGGCAATGAACTATGAATGCATGTTTAATGAAATTATTTTCCATTCAATCGTCATTTTAATTTCTGTTCAAAGTGCATGATCAAAACCAAGAGCTTTCTAACCCTAAACTCTCTCTCGCTATCTCTCGCTTTTCAAAACCGTCTCTTTCGCAAGCAAAACTCTGCCTTTTTCGTGACAACAAGTGGTAAACAAAATCCGATTTTCACGCCTCCCTGAGACCGACACTCGGACTCACCTCCGTTTACTTCTTTTAAAATCGACGTATCAAGTGTGACTATAACGACACCTCTTAACACACACGCACTACGGCCCGTCATGGCCATGCGAGCTCCGACGAGCTTCCATTGATGCTCCCGATCTCAACCTCCTCCCCCCGCACTCTCCTCTTTCTCGCCCTCTCTCACTCACCCTCACTCACCTCCTCTCGCGGCAGTGAAGGTGGGGTGTGGTGGTGGTGTATGGAGTGGAGAGGAGAGGAGGGGAGGGGTCTTTATAGGTGCTGTGGGTTTAGGGTTCGGTAGGGAGAGAAGGAGAAAGGAGAGAGAGAAAAGGAGTTCTACGTGCCACCCGCACGTAAAGCGCAGAGCGCATACAAAAATTTCATTGTCAGACATCTGGGAAAGGGTCCAGACATCTAGACAGATGTCTGACTGAGACCCCAAACGTCTTAAAAGGTTAAAAGTGGGATGGGTCTTTACATCATAACAAACTTAAAGAAAGTTTCATCCTCGAAACTTGAACTAGATAGGGTACGGAAAAAGGAACATAAAACGTATAACAAACTTAAAGAGGACCGAAGTAGGTCCGAAAAGATGTACCCTCAAAAAGCTCCAGGTACTGCTCTCGCATCGCTGCCTTAGGCTCCCAGGTAGCCTCCTCGTACCGCTGGCTTCTCCATAGGACCTTCACCAGTGGTATCTGCTTCTGTCTCAGACTCCGGATGTCTCTGTCTAGTATCTACACTGGTCTCTCGGGATAGGTTAGGCCGTCACCCACCTCGACGCTCTAGTGGCTTAGAACGTGACTGGGATCGGCGACGTACTTCCTAAGTTTGGACACATGGAACACGTCGCGCACTCTAGAAAGCTGGGGAGGAAGGGGAAGCCGGTAAGCAACGGGTCCTACCCTCTCCAGGACCTCAAAGGGCCCCACAAACCTCGGTGCATGCTTCCCCTTCACCCCATAACACTGCAGGCCCTTCATGGGCGAAACACAGAGAAAGACGTGATCCCCAACCTCGAACTGCACCTCTTTGCATTTCTGGTCAGCATAACTCTTCTGCCTGCTCCTGATAGTACGGAGTCGTCTGTGGATCTGCTCTATCACCTCCTGACTTTGCCGGATCAGCCTGGGGCCAACCTCCCACTTGGTCCCCACCTCGACCCAACTCAAGGGTGCAGTACACCTCCGTCTGTACAGAGCCTCGTAAGGTGCCATGCCGATGCTCGAGTGGTAACTGTTATTATATGCAAACTCTGCCAGGGGTAAGTGCTCCTCCCAGGAGCCTCTCCAGTCTAAGACATAGGCGCGCAAAAGGTCCTCAAGTGTCTATATGGTGCGCTCTGACTGTTTGTCCGTCTGAGGGTGGTACACGGTATTGAACCTCAACCGTGTCCCCAAAGCCTACTAAAACTCAACCCAAAACTAGGAAGTAAAACGGGTATCCCTGTTGGATACTGATGTAAACACATTTACACTACTTAAAATGTCTATTTATGCATGTTCTTAAGCATAGGATTGCATTTCATGATATAAATATTACATTACATGCATCATCTTGCATTTAGAGTAGTTTGAATAAAATGGAGGTTAATTGTCTCCTTTTATGTGCTTGGACAGGGCAAATATTTTATCGGGGCCTCGGATCAAAGATCCAACCGTATGGATATGATCAGGGCGACGATTGGAGTTCAACGACTCCAAGATCGCCCTAATCAGGCATCCGTAGCATCAGATAGAGACCGGGGAACCCTAGAAGATCAAGGGCCAGGATGGTGTAAATCCGCACTTCAGATGGAAAATCCGACCACACGGATGAATTCGGATCGACGATCGCAGCCCAACGACACAAAAATCGAGTCAATCCGACATCCGTGGCACCATCTACAACTTCCAGAAGATGGACGGCTAAGATGGCGCCACGTGGCGCCATCTCAGCCGCCCAATCGGCCGCATGCGTCTGGTGAAGACCGCGCACCGTCTCCTCTCCGCCGTTGGATCTCAATCCAACGGCTGTGGACGCATCGTTTTAAAAGCATCCGCGCGACCATTTGGGCGAGGCAGCGCAGCGGTCCAACGCCTTATCGCGAGGCGCTGGCGCGCGTTCGAGCCTCGCCAAGCGATTTCTGAGGCGGGCGGGCGCGCTCCAATTGACCGCACGATCGCGATCCAACGGCCGCGTGCGCCCGATAGCGCCGACGCGCAATTGGACGCTCTGGTGAACGCGCGATCGTACGCGCAGGCGGGCGGGCGGCAGCGGTGAAGGCGCGATTTTAAGCCGTCCGATCTCGCGATCGGACGGCTGAAAATCAAGCGGCGTGCGTAGGCGTTACGCGCGCGGCCAGCCGAGCGGGTGCGCGTGGGCGCGGCGGCGACGGCGACGGCGGGGCTTTAGCGACGATTTTATCCGTCACTAAAGACCCCTTATTTATTATTTTGAAGATGTAATGTCCATTTTGCCCCCACTCCTTGCAACTATAAAAGGAGACCCCCTCCATACGAAATTTTCATCCCTTCCTTCTCCTCTCTACCTCTCCAAAGCTCAAGAGAAGCTTGTCCCACACCCGGGATGCTTCTCGCGAGATAAAGTCCAAATTTTCGTCCCCCTTCGGAAGTGGATCCCGCGACGACGACGACGTGCTGCTTCGTTCCCGTTCTTCTGCTTCGTCCTCCTTCGTCCCGCTTCGTTCTCCTTCGTCCAGGCGTCGTCCCGTCCGGCTCGTCCTCCAAGCGACCGTCGAGGAGGATTTCTCTCTCCCTATTCTTTTTACTGCTTTTTAGTATAGATTTACTGCTTTCTAGAGTAGTCTATTCGTCCTCCGAGCGATCGTCGAGGAGGACATTTCTCCCTCCATTCTTTTAATGCTTTCTAGAGTAATTGTTTTATGTTTTCTAGTTGTAACGAAAGAACTCTTTTATGATAAATTCCTTGTCTATTCTACATCTCATTTTGATTTCCATGTACAGTATTCTTTCTCTCTCTCTTACTCCCTCTCTCTCTTTTATTTGTTGTAGATACTTAGATAGTTTAAATTGAATTTCTTCGTGACAAAATAAAAAGAAACGCGAAGTTTTTAAATCAAACGTTCGCCTCCCTGTGTTCGACCCGGAATTTTGATTTCGGTATAAATTTTATTTGTTGAACACGAATCCTTCGCTTTCGAACTACAACGACGGGTTTTCCAAAACCAAACACGTTAGCTTAGGTTCGTAAATACGTTCAACATTTTGGCGCCGCTGCCGGGGAGGCAACGCTCTTTGATTTCTCTTCGCATTTTGTAACTTACAAATCATTTACCTCATTTTTTTTTCCTTTCTTATTGTAATTGCAGGTACTCTTTTGAGACAGGCAAAAGCGGTAGATCGGAGTAAAGTGCTGTGGAAGGTTTTGTAAGTTATCCCCCACCTCCCACCCATTAGATTTCATTTCATCACATAATAATTCAAACATCAATCAACCTAGGTGTTCTTATAAACTCTAAGGTTAGATTGTTTGTTGTTTGACATCCATACTCACTCCAACCCCCACATTAAAAAAAATAATAATAAAAAAATCTCAAAGAGGTACACAACCTCATCTGATTTTCTAACTCAACCGGTAAACCAATCTTAGGAGCCGGTACACACATCCAAACACATAATCGAGTAGAAATCAGATTGGGTAATCATTTGTGTGCCTAATTAGGTGGTGCATCAGGCCAGTTGTTTGAGTTGTTTGGGCCGCACCACTTCAAATAAAATCAACTCATCAAGTAGCTGCCAATTAGGTTCAACTCTTAGGGATCTACCAGGCACTCCACATTCTTTTTAAACTTTAAAGGAAAATATCTTCACCTGTGCTTGCAAAACCTGGTGTGCCAATGAAACTTGATTGAAAACACCTAAAGTTGAATCCTAAAAGCTACTAAGCAAGATTTGAACCTTAAAATTCATCACATCAAAAATAATCTTGCTTGAAAACCACTGGTTGTGCACGCACACACAAAGCAATCAATCATTAAGGGCACAACCCATTTAAAGGGCCCATCACATTCCAAAGCACATTCAAACCTAGCCCTAAATAAAACAGAGTAGACGTTGGCCTTAAGGATTGGACTCGCTCTTCAGAACTCAGAACGAGATTATTTTTGATTAGTCTGTTTCTACTGTTCAATCTGATGTCTAGCTAGGGGAGCAGAGTCAAACGATCGCGGCTGGGGGGTACACTAGGAACCGGAGGCGCAAGCCGAAGGAAGAACCTTCTCCCCAGTCCCTCCTTCTAACTGGTTGGATTGAACAGACAGAAGTAGATCAAATCGTTCCTTTATCTCAAGACGGGTTTTGGGAGTCTGTAGGTCTGTAGGCTAACCCATTTAAGGACAGGTTTGATTGTTTGTATTGCAGGGCACCTTTCTTCCTCCAGTGTCTCATGAATCCTTCCACATATTTCACGCATTCCCGCTCTTTCCCTCCTGTTGTAAATTATCCTCAACATGACGATTATCCCAACTCGTATTGTAATCGACCATCAGTTAGTTGGGGTAATTCGGATTGGGGATACAATTCCGGACCCCCGTGTTTAGGGTCTAACCCTGAACACTTTGATTCTCAATTCTATCCTTCTCAGAGTTGCATCGATTATAGATCGTCCTCCTTTCATGAACAACCTAATGCGATCTACAATCAAGAAGGATACACTGATCCTTACCCATCCTCTGATTTCACTGCCTTTAGGTCATCTCCATCTTTTGAACAATCTGAAATGACCTACTATCAGGATGGGTATAACGAATCTCAATTCGTTAATTCCTCTACATTGATGTCAAACCCGCCCAACCCTGAACCAACTCATTTGGTTCAGGTTAATCAGGTTCAAGATAAGGTTCTGGCTAACTTGAGGAATATCATTCAATCTTTAGAAGTTCAGCCAATACCTTGCATGGAGAGATTGGAGCCCCTGATTGAAATGATTGATGATTTAAATAAGTCTTTGTTGGATTGGCTCCAGGATGTTAAGGATAAGAACCCGGGTGAGTTTCTACTTGGGAAATTAGCGAAATTGAGGATGAGAGTCGTGGTTGCTTTGATTCAATCTTGGAATAATTCCCATGATGAACTCTCTTCAGGAAAGCCAATGACAGAACCCGCTCAGGCACCTGTTGGGGGGGACACGTGTTACGAAGCTGACCAGATTGAATTAAAACAACCAATTAAGGATGATTTGATTTCTTCACCTGAAATCCCTGAGCCGGGTTACGAGGAAACGTATGTCTCCTTGGAACGCAAAGTGACAAATGATTTTGGGACATACATTGATACGGATCCTGATGGTGAAGATTCAAGTTGCGAAGTCTCACACGAGTTTTTAGATCACGATTTTTGTGAGACGATTGGGCCTGAGGAATCTGATAGATCATTTGATAGCCCAATAACTGAGGAAACTGATCTTATTAGGGCACACGATACGGATCCAGAATCGCATTTTCTGGAGGAATTAATTCAATGCCCTGATTATCAGTTACACCCTGTTGAGCTTATTGATGATTCTAATTCTGAGATAATTAGACCCAAGTCAATTTTGATTTTGCCACATCATCTAGACTTGGAGATTCCAGACGGGGTGATAAATATACAAGAGGTCTTGGAATTTGATACACTTAATGAGGAGGATAGGAGCGGGGAAGTTCTAATTTGGGAAGTTAATTTTAGAGGAAATGGAAGATTGAGTCGAAGGGTTCCTTTTAAGCTGAAACCATCAAATCAGAACCCTTACGACATTTGTTTCGAGGATGTTCAACTCAAGCACATATTTAACGATTATCCTTTTGAGCTTCAATTCTCTGTAACCCGACATTTTGGCCTTGGGTTGCATCCTCACAAATCGTAGGCCCGACCTCGCTTGCATTCTGATTTTAGGTTTTGGGTAATTTTTATCCAGAACCTAAGATATTCTCGATTATGGGGTGTGGGTCTGCACCACAATCTGGTCCACATCCGTGGACCTCTGCTGACAGGTCAGAGGATTCTTCTGTTCGTTCTAATTCTGACCTGCACATGTGAATTCTTCATTTCTTTTCTTTGTATAGTGTGCCTAGCTGAAGGCACTAAACTCAGCACATATACAGTTCTTTTTCATTTTCATCTCGGAGCGGACCCGATATCCACGCAATTTAGGTGCTTTCTATGCTTTTCCACTCTGTTTTATGTCTTTTTAATACAATGAGGACATTGCATTAGATAGGCATGGGGGGATGGATATTTATCTTTGAATTCATTCGTCAGCTCTGTAGATTTGTTTTATTTTATATAAAAAAAAAAATCAAAATTAGGAAAGAGAATTTGGGTTTAAGAAAATTTTCGATCTTAAGAAATACTATATTATGTTCTGAACACAAAGACCCTTCAGGTCTTTGGACTTAATCAGCCCGTATATCCACTAAAATGCGGATTTGTTTTTCGAGTTCTCGCCAACTTGAATTTTATTTTAATTGGAGTAAATAAGTTTGGGTGATAAGTACACGACTTATCAACCCGCCCTCTGATGTGAGGGAATTTTGAGTCTTAAGCATCTACATACTTTCTTTGCACTGACTCGTTATTTGGCGATTTTAAGGGAAATTGGGTAGCTAATGAACCTTCTAGGGTGATATGGCTGGCAAGTTATCGTGGGTAACAGCCCATAGGTAGGTTGTCCAGAGCCTAGTCACTGACCTTTCTCTTTTTGCTGCCTTTAGGTAAATCTTAGACCAGGGAAGCCACCTACTTAAAAAAAAAAAAAATCAAAAAGGAGAAAAGAACAAAAAGAAATAAGCCACACTTCGCCGCACGAGTATGGCTGGCAAGTTGTCGGTGGTAACAGCTCATCGACCGGTTGTCCAGAACCCAGCTCAGAAAATGCACTAAAAATTCCCAAAACACTTAGGAAGAAGCGGAGAAGTAGAATAAACCGGGGAGATATACACTGGATTCACCCTTGTGTTGACCCCGTTAAAAAAAATAATAATAAAAGTAGGGAGAAAGCTACCGGTTGTAAAGATACACCTTTAGGCAGAATTCTTTTTGAGGTCACCTAGAGGCGTAGAAATCCGAAGTCCGTTCTAATTGCCGGTCAACGAGTCTATCACAATCACAATAAGATGCTTAAAACTTAGGGTTCTCATCAAATCTTGGGTGAGTTGAATGGCCGTAGAAAGCCACTCTTAAACCCTAAAATTTGAAAATCCAAAAAAAAAAAAAAAGAGTAAAAACAGAAAAAGAAATTTTTCTTTGAATAAGGCGAGGCTTGAGGCGGTCTGCATTTTGGCTGATACCCGGGCACTGTTGTGTCTTTGAAAGTTCAGTTCTTAAGTAGACAATTTCTTAATGATTGAAAATAACTCAGGTCCAAATAATCTAACCTAATTCTTTTATAAATAGCATATAGTTTTTGCTAGGGACTAGCAAAAGATAGGCATGGGGGTATGATGTAAACACATTTACACTACTTAAAATGTCTATTTATGCATGTTCTTAAGCATAGGATTGCATTTCATGATATAAATATTGCATTACATGCATCATCTTGCATTTAGAGTAGTTTGAATAAAATGGAGGTTAATTGTCTCCTTTTATGTGCTTGGACAGGGCAAATATTTTATCGGGGCCTCGGATCAAAGATCTAACCGTATGGATATGATCAGGGCGACGATTGGAGTTCAACGACTCCAAGATAGCCCTAATCAGGCATCCGTAGCATCAGATAGAGATCGGGGAACCCTAGAAGATCAAGGGCCAGGATGGTGTAAATCCGCACTTCAGATGGAAAATCTGACCACACGGATGAATTCGGATCGACGATCACAGCCCAACGACACAAAAATCGAGTCAATCCGACATCCGTGGCACCATCTACAACTTCCAGAAGATGGACGGCTAAGATGGCGCCACGTGGCACCATCTCAGCCGCCCAATCGGCCGCATGCGTCTGGTGAAGACCGCGCACCGTCTCCTCTCCGCCGTTGGATCTCAATCCAACGGCTGTGGACGCATCGTTTTAAAAGCATCCGCGCGACCATTTGGGCGAGGCAGCGCAGCGGTCCAGTGCCTTATCGCGAGGCGCTGGCGCGCGTTTGAGCCTCGCCAAGCGATTTCTGAGGTGGGCGGGCGTGCTCCAATTGACCGCACGATCGTGATCCAACGGCCGCGCGCGCCCGATAGCGCCGACGTGCAATTGGACGCTCTGGTGAACGCGCGATCGTACGCGCAGGCGGGCGGGCGGCAGCGGTGAAGGCGCGATTTTAAGCCGTCCGATCTCGCGATCGGACGGCTGAAAATCAAGCGGCGTGCGTAGGCGTTACGCGCGCGGCCAGCCGAGCGGGCGCGCGTGGGCGCGGCGGCGACGGCGACGGCGGGGCTTTAGCGACGGTTTTATCCGTCACTAAAGACCCCTTATTTATTATTTTGAAGATGTAATGTCCATTTTGCCCCCACTCCTTGCAACTATAAAAGGAGACCCCCTCCATACGAAATTTTCATCCCTTCCTTCTCCTCTCTACCTCTCCAAAGCTCAAGAGAAGCTTGTCCCACACCCGGGATGCTTCTCGCGAGATAAAGTCCAAATTTTCGTCCCCCTTCGGAAGTGGATCCCGCGACGACGACGACGTGCTGCTTCGTTCCCGTTCTTCTGCTTCGTCCTCCTTCGTCCCGCTTCGTTCTCCTTCGTCCAGGCGTCGTCCCGTCCGGCTCGTCCTCCAAGCGACCGTCGAGGAGGATTTCTCTCTCCTTATTCTTTTTACTGCTTTCTAGTATAGATTTACTGCTTTCTAGAGTAGTCTATTCGTCCTCCGAGCGATCGTCGAGGAGGACATTTCTCCCTCCATTCTTTTAATGCTTTCTAGAGTAATTGTTTTATGTTTTCTAGTTGTAATGAAAGAACTCTTTTATGATAAATTCCTTGTCTATTCTACATCTCATTTTGATTTCCATGTACAGTATTCTTTCTCTCTCTCTTACTCACTCTCTCTCTTTTATTTGTTGTAGATACTTAGATAGTTTAAATTGAATTTCTTCGTGACAAAATAAAAAGAAACGCGAAGTTTTTAAATCAAACGTTCGCCTCCCTGTGTTCGACCCGGAATTTTGATTTCGGTATAAATTTTATTTGTTGAACACGAATCCTTCGCTTTCGAACTACAACGACGGGTTTTCCAAAACCAAACACGTTAGCTTAGGTTCGTAAATTAAGTTCAACAGATACAATTTCACGCGGAACTTCGTGCAGGCGTACCACATCGCGAATGTACCCTCTGCCAACTGTGCTGGTCCAAAGGCGACTCGGATCAGTAGAAAATGCACGATCTTCGTCAACCTGTCGACTATCACCCAGACTGCATTGTGTCCTCACTGGGTAACAGGTAGACCCACCACCAAGTCCATGGTGATGCTCTCCCACTTCCACTTTGGCACAGGAAGTGGCTGCAACAGCCCAGCTGGCCTCTGCTGCGCGGCCTTCACCTGCTGGCACACTAAACACTGCTACACGAACTCACCCACATCCCGATTCATCCCTCTTCACCAAAAGTCGCATCTTAGATCATGGTACATCTTTGTGTTCCCGGGATGTATGGTGAACCTGGAACCGTGCGCATCCGTCAGGAGCTCTCTCAACAACTCGTCGTCCCTGGGAACGCACAAGCATCCCCTCATGCGTAGCACCTCGTCTGTAAAAGAAAAGTCTCCTGGGTTCCCTGACAACACTCTGTCCCACAGCGTCTATAAGTACGGATCTATCATCTGCCCTGTGATGATGCGGTCTAGCAGCTTTGGTCGTGTTTGCCATGTCACTGTCACTGCCCCACAATACCCCTGTGACTCCCGGGGTCGCCAACTGCCCAACTCCTCTATAAGTCTCCAACTCTGTGCCTGTAGACTGGCTAAGTGGGAAGGTACCTTCCGGCTCAAGGCATCAGCCACCACATTGGCCTTCCTGGATGGTAGGAGATGCTGCAGTCATAGTCCTTCAGGAGCTCTAACCAACGTCTCTGTCTCATGTTAAGCTCCTTCTGGTCAAACAAGTACCTGAGGCTCTTATGATCTATGAAAATCTCAAAGGTCTCACCGTAAAGGTAGTGCCTCCATGTCTTCAGCGTGAAAACAACAGCTGCCAGCTCTAAGTCATGGGTAGGATAGCTATGCTCATGGGGCTTCAGTTGCCGTGAAGCATAAGCGACAACGTGACACCGCTGCATGAGCACACCCCCTAACCCTTGCAACAAAGCGTCTATGTAGACCACAAAATTGCCACTGCTGTCCGGGATGGTGAGCACAGGAGCTGAAGTTAGTCTCTAATTCAACTTCTGAAAACATGCTTCACATGCATCTATCCAAGCAAAGGGCACGTCCTTCCGAGTCAACTGGGTTATAAGACGTGCAATCTGCGAGAATCCTCTAATAAACCGCCGATAGTAACCCACCAGTCCCAAAAAGCTACGTATCTCTGTCACTGTACGTGGCTTTTCCCACCTGAGTATAGCCTCAACCTTGGTTGGGTCCACAGCCAAACCATCCCCTAAGATCACGTGGCCTAAGAAAGTCACCTGCCTCAACCAAAACTCGTACTTGCTGTACTTGGCATACAGCTTGCGTCGCCTCAAAGTGTCCAGAATCATTCGTAGATGCTGCACGTGCTGGGCCTGATTATGCGAGTAAACGAGTACGTCGTCGGTGGATACCACCACAAATTGATCCAAGTACGGTCTGAAAACCCGGTTCATCAAATCCATAAAAGCAACAGGGGCGTTGGGCAGCCCAAACGGCATGACCAAGAACTCGCAATGCCCGTACCGCGTACGGAAAGCTATCTTAGAGACATCGGTCTCCTTGATCCTCAACTGGTGGTAGCCTGACCTCATATCTATCTTGGAGAACACTGTGGCATCTTGCAACTGGTCAAAAAGGTCATCAATCCTTGACAGCGGATACTTGTTCTTGATGGTGACCCTATTCAGCTGTCTGTAGTCAACACTAAGTCGCAGGGTACCATCCTTCTTCACAAACAACATAGGGGCTCCACACGGGGATGCACTGGGCCTCACAAAGCCCTTCTCCAACAGGTCCTGTAGCTGTGACTTGAGCTCTCGCAACTCAAGTTGTGCCATCTGGTATGGTGCAGTAGAAATGAGGCTGGTCCCCGATACCAGTGAGATCTCAAACTCGATCTCATGCTCGGGCGGTAGTCCTGGCAGCTCCTCTGGAAACACGTCGGGGTACTCACAAACCACCGAAATGCTCTGAAAGTCAGCCATGGGGCTAGGCTTTTCCACTACATAGGCTAAAAAGCCCTCGCACCCCTGGCTCAAAAGTCTCTCTGCCCGAAGCACAGAGATGCATTTGAAACCTCCATCCACCGGCTGTCTGTGAAACTCAAAGGAAGGCAACTCCGGTATGGAGAAGACGATCTTCCTCCTGAAACAGTCCACCAAGGCATGGTAGGCGAACTGCCAATCCATCCCTAGAATCACGCCAAAATCCTCCATCAGTATCACAATCAGGTCAGCAGGGAGGCTGTGTCCCCCTATACTGACCTCGCAATCCGTGTAGACCTCTTCAGCTACAAACAACTGACCACCTGGGCCTCTGATCACAAATGAATCCTCTAACAGCATATTGTCCTATCCTAGACTGGCAGCAAAACTCGCAGCAACGAAAGAGTGTGTGGCGCCAGAATCAAAAAGTACGTACATTAATATGCCAGAAATGGTAATCATACCTGCCACCACTAAATCGGAAGCCCTGGTGTCTCTGTGTGTCAGGGTGTTGATACGCCCCTCATCCCTCGGTGCAGACGAAGCAGCTACACTCTTGGTCAGGTGAGCAACCGCTGGTCGGTACCCTCCTCGTGACTGCTGCCCTCCCCCACACGCCAAGGGACCACGACCACCAGCTCGCCCTCCAGCGCTCGGTGTGGGGAGCATCTACTGTGCTCTGGCCCTAGATGGGCAGTCCCTCCTGATGTGGCCAGGCTTGCCACACTGGTAGCAGAGGGGAACTCGACCTCCTCCCTCGGTAGGTCCTTACTGACGGCTGGGTGGGGGTCCAGTGCTGGCAGCTGGCCCTTGTCTGGGGCCCCCAAAGGCCATTGACGACCCTGCAAAATGAGACGGCTCTCTTGTGGGTGCTGCGTGCCTCCTCTCTCGACGGCCCTGAGGGTACTCTGGTTGGTAGGGCCTCTTCCGTCTATTGTCGGTGTCTCGCACGGTCGAGTTAGTCTCCTCGTAGGTCATGGCTGCCTCCACCACTCTCGAGAAGGTGGGCAGCTTTAGGGGTTTGACATACCCTTGAATAGCAGGTCAGAGCCCCTCAGTGAACCTCCACAGGCGCTCCTCCTCTGTAGCCATGGCTGTCGAAGCAAAACGTGATAGTTCCAGGAAGCGCGTGCGATACGCGCTGACAGTCATCGTCCCCTGGAGGAGAGTGTGGAACTCTTGCCTCCTCTGGTCCTGCCAAGTTTGCAGAAAATACTACTCGCAAATGAGGGTCACAAACTGGTCCCATGTCGGCTCTCCCCTCTCCTGGCCCCTGACTGCCCTCCACCACCTGTGTGCCGCGCTCTCTAGCTGGTATGTGGCAAAGGCCACGTGGCACTCCGCAGGAGAGCGAAGTGTGTCAAACACCTTCTCTATCTGCTCCAGCCAGTCCTCTACCTCAGACGGGTCCTCATCCCCCTTGAAGGAGGGGGGCTTCACCTTCCGGAACTGTCCGAAAAGCTTGTGGTGCAACTGCAGTGGGGAACGGGCACGCCTCCAAGTAAGGAGGGCTCGTGCTCGGAAGTGTCAGAGTGTGTTGAGGGCGGTGGAGGACCATCCCCTCCCCCTCCTGCTCGTCTGGCGCTGCGGCGGTCTTTCTATCCCACCGAGGACTCTCCCTCCACGTCCTCAGGGAAAGGTGCTTGTGGAGGCTAGTGGAGCTCCTCTCGCACTATGTTTCTGATCAGCTAGGCGAGATCCTGGGCCTGAACGCTTGGGAGAGGAGGTGGGTCAACTGGCACCTTAGGCTCGGCACGTTCGCCCCTCCGACCTCGTCCACAGCCGCGACCACGGCCCGCCTCGAGAACTTCCTGACGAGGCATCTCCTGCAAGGAGATGCGAAAGATAGAACAAAAGGGTCAACACTATCGAATTTCTTTGAGAAAGGACTCAGAATGGATATAAGCGATACGTTGTGGTGGCTACCCTAGTTACATGCACGTGAACGGTTATTCTCAAGCCAGTTGATTCATTTCTTGGGACGACCTTACTCTAATACCATCTTGTTACGACCCGGTTCTCGGATCCTTACAGGACTCGAGACCGGCTCACCTCGACTAATGCCAAGACCCAGTCATCCAACAAAAAATAACTAAAAAGTAGGAAAGTAAACCACATTCACATATGCAATATAACTAAGCAGTAAAAATGTACAAAACAGTAAAGGAAAGTAAAACTGTTGTTCCATTACATACCACCACAACAATAGAGACAATAGAAACGAAAGTAACAGTAACAACAATAGTAGCTAAAAGTCTGAAACTCACTACAACAGTAAGGGGGTACAACAAAGAAGGGCAGAAAAACTACGGCTAGGCTCAGCACCCTCCGCAGTCGAAAGCTCGGGCTGCTCAACTCCTGGACCTGAATAGTGTTATGAAAAAGACAGAGTCAGCGAACACTGAGTAGAGTGGTATCTATACTATTTAAAGCAGTAAAAGCAACAGGTTTAATTATCTTTTCTAGTTATTTTATTTTATATGCATTTCCTTTTCACCCCTTTTTCTCAAACTTTCAGATTTTCTTGATCTTGCATGTTCCTCGTCGGAACGATCTTGATTGCAGTCTTTTCCGAAGAGTAGAAGGTACACGTGGTGCTCTCCTGGCTGGAAGAGTCCCCTGTGGTAGTCCTACACCCAGTCAACCACCCCGAGGTCGCTGTCAAGATGTAGCGGTGACTACGGCACGTGCGATAAACGCACGGGTAGCTATCCCGCACTAACACGCGGTCAGTCGTTTCTGCTAGCGGGTATGCCCAAAGTACAACACGGAACAGTATAGGGCCTAGCCCTCTCAGAAACAGGGGTCTAGCCCCTCAGAACCAAACAGGGGTCTCGCCCCTCCACAGTCCATGCACCCTAGTCTGACTGCCCCGGTTTGCCCAGAGGGCCTAACAAGTCGGTGTAGGGTGGCTAGCTGAACCTCGGGTCCCATGGGGTGGCTAGCTCCCTGCCTACACTAGTAGCTCGCCTTGGTACCGTGTACACGAGGGCCAACAGAAGTTGGTGTAGAGTGGCTAATCCTAACCCCGGGTCTCAACCCAAGGGCGACTAGCTCCGCTCTACACAAAAAGGGGACAGTCGCTCTCCTTGGTACCACGTACTCAAGGGCCAGCACAGTTCCCGTCTACATCCCAAATTTTCCATCTAACCATAGGAGCTCTACTCCTAATTCCCCGTAGGGTTCGTGCTCATGTTCACCACATTATTCCGATTCAGATTCCACCATTCACAGTTTAGTTCTCGTTTATATACAAGCAGCTCGTGTTTCCACAATTCAATACATGCAACTAATGATTTCACAGGTAATTGTTCATTTATCTCAAGCAGTTCATATTTTAACAGGCAGCTCACAACTATATTACAGGCAATTGCTGGCAGTTTAACTTAATCATGTATACAAATACAATCATGCAGTACAATTGGTTTATTTATTTCTCCATCCTAGGGTTCATGTCACATACTAAGGGTTCCAGTTGGCTAATTCCACAGGCACATTCTTATTTAATATGATTAACAGAAGTAGACCACTCTACCAGACAATTCGGGAGTAATGGGGGCTCGAACTGCAGACCCAGGCGTCTTTGCGAGCCCTAAACACGCAACAGGCCGAAACCCTATACCAGGGAATACATCACAAAGAAGGATTCAAAATAGTGTATAAAGGTTTCTAATACGTAGAGAAGCTCGAAAGGGAACTATAGATACTTCGTTTGCGTAAAACAAATCCCGATCGGACCCCAAACGGGTCAAAAACGTGTCTACTGACCAAAATCAGACGCCTGGAAACAAGTCCAGACGTCTTAAAAGATACAGAACCTCACCTCAAGTCCCTGTGGTGTCCTCAGATGTCCAAGACTCCCCTGCGATCATCTAAAGGCGGTTCTAGATGTCAGACCACTCCTCCGGTCGTCTGGAAGCACCTCCGATCGTCTGGTGAGCTGATCAGATGTCCGAAAGTGCGTGGGAGGGCGTTCCACGCTCCTTCCCAAGGCTGCTCCTGCGTACGACAGTGCAGCCACCCAAAATTAGACCGACATATCCTTCTGCGGTGCGGCCTGCATGGCTGTAACCGCGAAAAGAACATACCTTTGTGATAAAAGAACTTTCAGACATTTGGTCTTAACTCCAGACGTCTAGATGATCCACCAGTCATCCGGACTTCGCTCCAGACGTTTGATACTGGAAAATTTTCAGTATCAGAACTCGCTCCCAGCGCTCTCCGCCGCACTCTGCCGTAGCTCTAGCTGCTGTAAGTGGTCGAGGACACTGCTCCGGACTCCCTCCTCCTCCCGCACGCGCCTGCGATGGCCGTGCGAGCTCCGATGAGCTTCCACCGAAGTTCTCGACCTCAGCCTCCTCTTCCTCCTCCTCCCGCACTCTCCTCTTTCTCGCCCTCTCTCGCTCACCCTCGCTCACCTCCTCTCATGGCAGTGAAGGTGGGGTGTGGTGGTGGTATGTGGAGTGGAGAGGAGAGGAGGGGAGGGGTCTTTGTAGGTGCTATGGGTTTAGGGTTTGGTAGGGAGAGGAGGAGAAAGAAGAGAGAGAAAAGGAGTTCTGCGCACCAACCACGTGCAGAGCGTAGAGCGCGTACAAAAATTTCATTTTCAGACGTCCAGGAAAGGGTACAGACATTTGGACAGATGTCTGACTGAGACCCCAGACGTCTTAAAAGGCTAAAAGTGGGACGGATCTTTACAATTACCTAGTCAAACGAGGTCAAAATCTAAATCTAACTTTACCATTGGATTCCTTAGGTCCAAATTAGGTTTGTACAAAAATTTAGGCTCAATTTGAGATCATCTTGACCAAGTTTACATTTTTGTCCAGTCAGATTCTTTTTTCAGATCCTTAACTTTTTGAATTCCCTGCAAATGGCTCCCTAACTTTGTCATCATTTTCACACATAGGTCCCTACAGCCATGAATCCTATTCCTACAACTCCGTCGACCTTTGATTGAAGAGAACTCCTTCTCTGATCAATCAATCCCTTCCAAAATTGGAAGGGAGATTCCTTGAGGAGTACTATTTCCATTGAATCCGTCCATGAGCCCTAAAACTTTCCCAATCTCTCATGCGAACACATGAGAGATTTGGATATCCTATTCTGACGAACATCCCAAGCTTGGAAGCTTGGCTTCTAAGCTCAAACAGACCTCTAGTCCCCTATAAAAGGATCTCCAAGGCACGGCCGTGCTCTTCAGCTAGGATTTGGCCACAAAACCCTCTTCCTAACCCTACCTTCGGCCTCCTTTGACCTAGCTCCGGCGAGCATCTTCCCCGTCATCCTATGGCCTCCCAATAGCCAAATTGGGAGCATCTTCTTCCTCCCTGACTTCCTCTGCCTCTCGACGATCACATCAGAGGTGCCCTAGCTCCTTCTTCCTCGCCATCTCTCCCTTCAGAGGTTCATCTTCCCCACATCCGGTCCGGCTATCACACCGACGTGGGAATATCTCCCCCTTTCGTCTCTAAACTAGGTTCTTTAACTTCCCCTACTTCCCTCCTTTTTCCCTCTTTATATCTCTCAAAAAAACCGCCGACCATACATCTCCCCCTCTGTCTTCTTCTGCTCCGACGACGCCCAATCGCCGCTCCACCGCACGAATTGCATCACTATCACCTCCATCAGCTCTGCCGTGCTCCATAGACCAAAACCACTCAAGAAATTGAGGGGATTGGTCTCTCACTCGCTACGTCGAACACCGCACCTACGCACTTCATTTTTCGACACCGACTAGCCACCTCACGCACGTTCGCCCCTTACGGACACTGCCATTCACTTCCTCACGTCACGGTGACTCTCCTGAGCTTGTTTGATTGGGTCGAAAGGCCTTGTTCATGTTCTCAGGTACAAGACCCCCGCGCCATTGTTGAAGCTTCTCTGCAAAGCTCTAAGCCTTGTTCGTGCAGGGATCCGCCCAGAAATCTACTCCAGGAGTTGCGGAATTGCACCAGGATCATGCTTGGGTCATCTATTGGAGCGGTTGACCGCAGCTTTAATCAAAATTGCAAGGAGGAGCTGCTGTCGCTGCTATGTGAACGAAGGGTGGGACTTTAGTCCCACCTTGTATGCTGACGAGCACGCACAGGCGCATAAATTGAATTTTCTGCTATAGCCTTATTGGCTCAGTAGCATGGGGTGAGGTCCCCTCGCACGTGCCCATGCACGCCCTCACCCGCGGCCACCCCATGCGAGTCTGAGCTTTGAACCGATTACCCGTATACCTACCTGATTTGAGAGAGAAGAGGAGGAACAGGAGAGAGAAAGAGAGCGGGGGTTAGGGGGTTTTGCTCTCTGTGACACTTAGTCGTTGGAGGGATTGCTTCCCTTGTGCGCAAGAAAAAAGAAGAGGAGAAGGAAGAAGGCTCGTGTGTGAAGAGAAAGCAGAGAAGGAAAGAAGAGAAGAGAAGAAGAAAAGAGAAGGCACCACCGCAGAAGAGAAGAGGAAGAAGAAGAAGAAAAGCTAAAAAAGAGAAAGGGAAGAAGCCAAGGAAGGAAAGAAAGAGAAGAAGTACAATACTAGGGAAGCATTGTAACATCTGATGGTTAAGTCATTTGGTCATCAGACTCGATGATTGATTTGAGGCTTGATACTATTGAGATATTGAATGCTTGATATATATGCTTAGAGAATAATTGGTGATTTAAATCACCATCATTTTAGCTTCTCTACCTTTTTATTACCTCAAAATACATGAGAATTCATTGAATATCTAAAGTGACAGATTAGTATTTATTGAATATCATTTTATGGTTTAAATTCTTGTGCTCATTTGCATTATTGAGATTAGTGTGTGAATTCCTATTTGCTCCCCGTGTTCGACCTTGAACTTCTTTCGAGTAATAAGAAATATTATTGTTTTTCACACTGATTCGATCTATATTACAACGCGACGATTTTAAAACCAGTTTTAGAGCGACTAACAACCATCTCAGACCTCTAGAGGCCTCCACCACTGTGCTCCACCGCATTCTCGACAGCAGCAACCACCCTCGCCACTGCGCCTCTACCTCGGTTCCATCGGCCATGACCTTCCTCCTCGCTCTTGTCCCCAACATTTGCTCACGACCGCGAGGACCATCACCATCATCCCAGCTTCATCTTCTTCCTCAACAAACCCAACAGCACCACCACCACCACCATGCACATCAAGCTGCACCCACCGATGCTGCAGCAATTCTACCCCCGCAGTAGCCACCTTTATCGTTGCGTACTTCCTGCGCGGTTACGCTTCACACAGGCCTCGCCCCCGGCGCCACCTAGCCCACATGCCCTTACGCATGGTAGCTTGCGCGCAGCCACCTCTGTCACCGTGCGCTTCCCGCGCGGTCACTGGCACTAGCGCGCGTCCTCGCCTTCAACGTGCCCACCTGCACGCGCACCAGCCACCACGCGCATAGCTCGCACTTCATCAGCCACCCTCATGCCCGGCTTCCTCTTCTTCCTCTTCTCCGCCGTTAGAGAAGAACCCAAAGACCGCCAACCTCCTCCACACGTAGCCGTCGACTTTGGCCACGAAACTCTGTGCCATTGACACCCACACGCTCCACTCACCCTCATGAGTACGACCATGCCTTTGAATGCACCAACTGATAGCCGTCTCGCCTTCCAGAAGACCCACCGCCAGTGAGCTTCCCCCTCTCTGACTAGCAAACTCTGGTCGTCGTTCGCCGTGCAACCACCGCCACCAGAACGACCTTGTCACCACCAACCTCTTTTGAGCTTCCTGTGGCTGGCCATCCTTCCTTCTTCGCACACGCTCAAGGGGAGAAGATCCCCTGTTTTACTATAGTGCAAGGTCCAATTAAAATTTACACATTATGCCATTGCCAAATACTATTCATAAATTTAATAATTTACTTTATTATGGTGAAATTGCTCGGTAGCACTTGCAGAATTACATTATTATGCAACTCAAGTTGATAATTTTTCATTGCATCAAATTGTGACTTAGATTTATATTCTAATACGCATGCAAGTAAAAATTACATGGGATGCCACTACACATGCACTATTCACATATTTGGAGCTTTGATTTCTTACGTAAAATTTGCGTAAACTACCCTTGACTTCTCTATAATTGGGGGTTCACATTCAAAGCAACATATCCATTGATTGATATGATGAATATTTTTGCAAATATGATTGCTACATATCTGTGATCTTATTGGTCTATTTTTTCTTGTAGATACGACCTAATCCACCATGATTAGTCTTTACTCATATTTTTTTTATTTGGGATTTTTCCACCACGATTTACATTACTACGACGATGTATTATTCTGACATATTTTTTTGACAAGCGAAATCTCTCGTTTAAATGGCGTCATTGCCGGGAGGCAACAAATGTAATACATTCACCTGATTTTATTTCTGATCATTCTGAGGTGCGCATTCATCTGACCATTCTTTATTTTTCTATGCAAGAAATCTGATGAGACGATAGGTGCAGTGATGACGACGACCTTGAGTGATGCCCACACACGCAAAGAAGACTCGAAGAGAAGGAGACCTAGATCCCACTTCCACAGGGGATTCTCCTTCGTCGCGAATTTTATTTCATTTAGTCTTCTTGCCCTTGTATCATCGGGGCTAATTTTCGAGGGTCTACCCCGACATTCTGAATGGAGACATACCTAACTGGAAGGTGACATAACTTCTCATACACCAGTTTGAATGGAGACATACTTAATTGGATCTTATGGGAGGTCCTATAGGCTCATAATGCTTTCGGAAGCCAAGTTGTCTTTTCTATCGGGTCAAATGGTGACCTGAAGAATCTTTTTGATTTCCCAATTGGAGAGCTCGGCCAATCCATTGGTTCATGGGTTATATGGAGTCGAAATCCTATGTGATACCCCATATTTCTTCAATAGGGACTGAAAGAGCACATTCACGAAGTGGGACTCGCCATCGCTGATAATGGCTTTAGGAACCTCAAATCTAGAGAAGATGTTCGCTTAAATGAAGCGGAGAACCATCTTATGATCATTAGTTTTGGAGGGGATGGCTTTGATCTACTTTAAGACGTAATCAATAGCGAGTAGGATATACTCGAAGCCATTGATCTTGCGAAACCACTAAGTGATAAAATGTTTGTTATAATATGATTTTTCGAGATAAAAATAAAATAATTGAGACCTTGGTGAGTCTCAAATCGAACACGTAGTAGCGTAGGATCGTTCTAAGCTAGATGCAAGAAAATACCAAATAAACTACTAACTAATTTTTTTTAATAAAAAGATAGAGATGAGAAATTGGAAAACAATTACAATATATAATAAAAAGGAGGTGAGAAATACAGATTGCAATTAAACGAATTTGAAATAAAACTTTATTATTAATAATTAAAATTCAAATACTATAATTAATAGAGAGACTACAATAAAAATAAAAACAGAGAAGAAGATAGTAAGCCAGAGTGTGATCCAACCGTGATGGAAATGGGAAGAGAGTTGAAAATGAAGCTGAAACGTAGTCGATCGAGGCGGAGTTGCTGCGGAAGCTATAGATGGAAATTCCGAGAGGCGAGAGGAGATGAGATGGGAGTAAGAGGGAACGAATGGTGAGGAGAGAATTGGATGGTGAGAGAGATCAGACGTGTAGGCTGTGCATGGGATGGTGTCCCGTTCGGTGGAGTTTGCATGGGTTTTGGGATTTACGGTGTAGGAATAGGTATGGCGGTGGGCTTGCATGGGGATGCCACGTACGGGATAAGGTGGAAGTTATATAGGGATTTATGTGGTGGATTGGGCTCGATTGATTGGCTAGGATATAGGAAATAGGTTTAACCATATTAACATAGATGAGTTCAATCAGGATCAGCATTATTGCATAACTTCAATTAATTTTAAACTTGGTATCTACAAACATGTAAATAAATCTCATTAAGGCATCAGGTATAAGCAATAGAAAAATTACAATTTAACCCCTAAAACATACAATATTTACAAAATGTTATAATATGACTAACTTAACCTAACGTAATTCAATTATATCTAAACTACCCTCAAATTAAAATAAGTTAGGCATTAATTATATAATAAAATATAAATTCATCACACCTCCATTCTTATCTTTTGCTAATCCTCGAGCAAAATATCAAGAAAAAAAAAATAACGAGAAAATAATATTTACGTGGGAAATGAATTTGTGAGTCATGAGCTAATTCAAATTGAAATCATCAATCTCGATTTTTTACCAAAACAAAGGAAACATACACAAAACCTTAACGTCCACAACTCAACAACTCTAAAGTAATGATTCAAATTTGGACCTCCCAAATCAAATCAGAAGTCCTATTAGCCATTAGACTTGGGTCAAAAGAGCAACTTTCTTTCACTAAGTCGACTCACCTAAAGTTTGAATCGAATGTGAGAAACCAGCATCTTGTGTGTGATTATTATTTAACTTGTTAGATGAGTAACTAAGTTGATTCTTGGCATTCAATAAAACTTAGAATATTTCTACACTCTCTCTGAGACAATCCTGTCTTCGTTTAGGCCATACTAAGATTTGGCAGCTTTTTCCTTATGATTTTTTTACCCTAAGGTCAACACGCTATGTATATATCTCCCTTGCTGGATCCATTGGTCTCTTATTCCTAATTTTTTTCTTCGTATTTTTTCTTTTTTTCTATAGGATTAACACCCATTTGTAGCAAGGTATTTTTATTAGCAGGAAATGGAAAGGGTAGCATCCATTTGTAGTGAGATACTTTTGTTGAGTAATGGGATGTTTTTTTTCTTTTATTTTTCGCTCTTTTTTTCCATCTAATTTATATATATATATATTCCAAATCCTTTTTCTAGGAGAGGCTCTCCTTCATCCACTCTAAATATGTTCCCCTATAAACAAGAACAGTCCTAAGAGTTAGAAGCACGACAAGGTCCTTTAGATCTACTAGCCCTAAGACTAAATCTTATTTACCACTAAGGTCTCAACAAAATCGACCAAAAGACGAGTTAGTGCACTGTGCAAGTAAAAATGCTTGGAACTCTAAGACTATCCAAACCAAAGGGCAGAACAATAAGTCATTCACTTATCACTCTTTTGACTTAATACTTCTAGCTTTTTCAGATTCTTTTCAAAGTTTTGGGAAAATCAATCCAAATTTAGGTAAATACTCAAGAAAATTAAGTCTAAAAAGAGGAGTCTAGGTGAAAAGACTTTATTTTTCACTTTTCCTAAGATTAGTAAGTCCTCAAAATTACTCATTTCCAATTTTCTCAAACTCTAAAAACATCAATTTTTTTCCCTCCGTTTCTCTTCTTTTTCTTTTTTTTCTCTTTTTTTTTGAAAGCTAATATACATTAGATGAAAACACGTGAGATAGTAGACATGCATGCGAACAACAACTACGACAGAATATAGGAAGTTTGGAGACTAGTATAAAAGTGACTCAGTCAAAATATGTAAATCCACTCCCCATTCCTATTTCATGCAATGTCCTCATTGAATGCTATAAACTCAAAGAAAATGGTAGAAATCACCTAGAAACATCTAAGCAACACAATGTAACTTGACTAACTACATTACGTATATATGTTAGAAATTTAACTATATACGTATATATATCCAAGCGCTAAGTTTAGCACCTCCAGCTAGGCACAAACCCTATAAAGAAGATATCAGCCTTTCAATGGAAGGTTAAAGATTGTATGAAGATATGGTCATGTGGTCCACGAATCAGTTATCTACAAATGCAGACCAACTGATGATGTAGCCCTATTCCAAAGGGCTTTTTTGATTTGAGATACAAATTGAAGAGAGAAAGATGGACATGACAAAAATAAGGTTCATGACGTTGGCCCTGTTGTTAAATGGTGATCGTCATATTTTGAAAAAATATATTGTAGTATAACGATGAAAATCGAATCGATATTTAAAATTTGTAAAGCTCGAAAAACTGTGAGTTCTGAGGTCGTTCATAGGGAGCAAGTATTGGAATCCAATCAACTAATCAAATGGAATAACAATGAGCACAATATTCAATCAAAAACTCAATAAAATATATACAATATCCACCAAGAGTATATAAGAGTCAATAGACAAAAATAATGTAGAGAGAAAACTCAAAAATAATGGTGGTTGAAACCACCAATGTTGCACTTAATAATCAAACTATCATCTCAAGCTCAAAGGGCATCAGACACCCTAATTAAACGATCAATTCAAACCACTTGAAGGTCTTACTCAATTAATTCCACAGCCATAGACGACTTAATCCACTCCCAAAGCCTTACAAATTAGCTAAGTGTCAGGCACAGATCTCGAGAACAAAACCCCCCTTCCTCATAAATTTCTCTCCTTTCTCTCTCTTCATAATCAAGTAATCGAATCTAGACTGGGGATCAGACCCACGGGTTGTAAGCACGGGTGAGGAGTGCGTGAGGTGTGCATGGGGACGCAACCCCTGTGTTTATGAGCGATAAGGCAGTACACGAAGAACGTTATGAATCAAAATCCAAATCTTCTTCACACGATGTGGGACTAAAGTCCCTGTGCTTCCTTTGTGCTCGCTGTGTGAAGAAGCTCCATCCAATTGGAACGATTGCTGCTGTGCTCCACCCAATCGAAGGTCCAGGGAGACTCCTGGAGCAAGCCTGCGTCAATTGGTGGTGGTGGTGTGGTAGATGCTCGCCGGATGGAGGCTGCCGAAGATGAGGAGGATGACAGCGATGCCCCTACAAAGAAAACACGGCCTCTCGGCCCAAGTTAGATATATGGGGAGCTTCACCAGAGTGAGGCGAAGGTGCTGGTGCTTGTGATTTGGTGTTCGGTGGTGGGTGGCGGTCTATTGAAGGAGGGTAAAACTCCGGCGACCATGGTCGGGGAAGATGGCGGTGGTGTGGTGAAGTGAAATTAGGTTGGGCAAAACGATTGTGGAGGTGTGTGGAGCATTTTGCCTAACCTAATTCGTGCTTAGGAGGATAGAGATGGTGAGTTGGTGAAGGTGGGTGGAGCGGCGATGATTAGAGTCGGAGGAGAGGAAAAGGTCGAATGGAGCTCCAGAGAGAGAGAGAGAGAGAGAGAGAGAGAGAGAGAAGCCCTATGCTAATTAAGAAAGAGGAAGACAGGAAATGCTTGCTGGTGGTACGCTAGAGCGGAGGAAGAAGGTGGAGTTGCCGAAGCAGATGAGAGTGGTTCAGGACATGCAGCTCTATGAGAAGCTTCGTGGAAGATCAGAAAGGGAAACCCCTCTACCTATTGTACTTGGTAGAGGGTGAGGAGGAGGATTCAAAGGGCTCTAGTGGTGGTTTCTTTGCCGGCAATGAGGAGGAATTAAAGGGTGGAATCGATGAAAATTGCACGAATTTGTGCACAAGAGCATGTGACCCCTTTTATAGAGTTGATCTTAAGTTTAATTAAGCCAAGACGGCTTCATTTGTCAAGTCCTCTTGCCGCCCTTTGAGCTTGGGCTTCTCGAGCTCACCAGCGTGAAATTCGGCCATGATTGGCCTCAAGCAGGAGTTCAAACAACGCGGATTGATCTTGGGATCAATTTTGTTAAGTCTCGTAATTTTTTATTGAAGTTTCTTTAATCAGATCGTCGATTAAATGTCGGCAAGTTTGGGTTTCTTGATGGCACTAGAGCAGCTTTTGGAAGGTTGAAGACGATGGCAGTAGGGGTGTTTTTGCAAGAAAAATCAGAAGTTAGGGACCCATTTGCAAGAACAATCAAGAATTGGGGAGTTGTAGGTGATAGAGAATTTTTGATTGAAATGAAAACTCGGTCAAGATGGATTATGATTGGGCCCAAATTTTGATGTTAACCTAATTTAGACCTAAGGAATCTAATGGTAAACTTGGATTTGAGTTTTGACCACGTTTAACTAGGTAAATCGCAGAGGAACCCAAATTAAGGCAAATTCCAGTCTGAATCTCTATTTGGTCAAAATAGGTTCAGATGGTTAAAATGAAGGTACCAAACATTTTAGAATGTTTTTTAATAATTTTTAGGAGGTTTATATTGAATTTATCTTAACTAGAACCCCTTCAATTTAAGTGAGGCTAATAATTAAGATTTTTAATACTATTTTTATCCTTGAAATGCGTGATACCCTGATTCAGTCAATGTGAGTCCACTTCTTGGATATTTAAGTTCATTTGACCTTGAATTAACCCCTTGGTTAATCTACATTAATGATGGATGGTAAAATAACATAATTAAACCTGTTTTCCTATCATCTTCTCAAATCAATTCATTATAGATTTACGATCATCAGAAGATCATTTATGAGCATTTATCACTGAATTTCAACTAATTCAAGTTATTTATGAAGAATGATGGTGTTACCATCACATACCCATTGATTAAATTCCAAAGTTCAAGAGGAGGTGGTGGAGGATCTGGATTGAAGTTCCGGTCTGACTTGCAATCTAAATCATCTGGGTCCATGTAATCAAAGATCATAATTTCTTCGGATTGTGGGTTGCACGAGGATATAGGTGAGGTTGTGTTGAATTCCTCAAAATCCTCATCAGAAATTACCTCCTCCTCATCAGAATCAAGCCATACATTTGAACTAGTTGGATTATAATTTCTTCCCCAATTTATTATGATTTGAGTTCCATTTTTTGAGGTTGTATCTTCCTTTTCCTCATACATTGAATCATGGTTTGTGTCATTTGGTTGTCCAATTTCTCGAACCTCATCAAAATCCAATAGTTCTTGAATTTTAGGGTGGGTATACTGAGGATTCTTTATATCATCAACTAATTCATCATATGACACTCCCAATAGTTCCTCAATCACTAATGTCTGTTTCAAAGGAGGATATCTTAGTTTGATTATCTACAGGAGGCAGCAAATCAGAATCATCCTTAAGTAATTTGTTCTCATCATATCCTTGCCTCCTATATTGATCTTGAGACTTGGTGGAAATCATATTATCCATAGTGTGAATTGCCAAAACTTCCTCAATTGTTCCCACAACCTCAATAGAACCACAATACAATTTATTCTTTTGGGAAACCTTAAAGATATTAAGTTGGCATGTTTTCCTTCCAGAAGTGATTTGCATATTCCCCACCTCGCAGTTGATCAGAGCTTTGGCTGTGGCCAAGAAAGGTCTTCCTAAGATTATCAGGATATGGTTCAAGTTGTCTGATGCCTCCATATCTAAGACTAAAAAGTCCACAGGGTACTCAAAATCCTACACTTTTTATAATCACATTCTGTAAGAGTCCCTTTGGAATCTTGGTCGACCTATCAGCAAGCTGAAGGGTAACATCGTGTTGCAAGGGACCCAAATCCATCTCTTCATATAATTCTGTGGGGTTAAATTGGAGGAGGCACCAATCCAGTAAAGCTCGCTCCAAGATAAAACCATCTATCTCACATGAAATTAAAGGGGTCCTCGGATCTTTCCTTTTAGGAGGGAGCTTATTGATGAGAGCCTCATCATGAGCCATAACTAGCTCATTTTGACCCAATAAAGAAGATAAAAGCTCCTACATAACCTAGAAGAAGGCCTAACTGAAGGAACAAGTGCTCTGAGAAGAAAACATGAAATAAAGGTTAAAACTGCAATTTTACCATTGCAGTAGATAAATAGGATTTCTCAGAGGCAAAACATAGGTCAAATGGTCTAAATGAGATAAAAAGTGGGTTGAGTCAATCAGAAATGGGTTCATGTGCAATCTAAGAACTAAAAGACACTTGGTAACCCTAAAACAGACCCGCTTAAATTAACAAGGTTCCGGTCAGAACAAAAAGCAAGTAAACCCTCTACAAATCATGGAAAAACATACTCTAGGGTTTATAACACTTAATTTGGCCTTTGGAACCTAGTTTGACCTAGATTAGGGTCCTAGCTCTTCAATTAACCTAATTTGGGTTTTTACGCAAAATATCCAGTCAAACGAGGTCAAACCTGAAATCTAACTTCTCCATTGGATTCCTTAGGTCCAAATTAGGTTTATACCAAAATTTGGACCTAAGGAGAGGTCATCTTGACCTACTTTGCAATTTAGTACACCCAAATCACAAATTGGTCCCTATCTTTTGAATACCGTTGCAGAGAACCCCCTAGGTTCTTCGCCTCCTTTGCAAACCGGTCCTGCCGCCATTGCTAGGGCAGAACCGAGCTCCGGCGAGGTTCGGAGAGGGATTGCTCTCTAATCCCTCAGAGATTCCCTCCCAGAAATGGAAGGAGAATTCCCTGAAGAATTGCCTTCCATTTAAGACCGATATCGATCCCTGGTGTGAACCCAATCTCTCGTGCGAACGCACGAGAGATTTGGGTATCCTAACTCCTTTCCATCTCCGGCGACCAACCGCAGGCAATTACGTGCCCTTCACGCCCTGCACACCAAGTCCAGCGCCTATATAAGAACCCACAACTCCGGCCGAAGGGGCTGAGCTTGATTTGGCCGAGTTTCCCCCTTCAATTCCTCTCCTCCTGCTCGGCCAAATGCCCCAGCTAGCTCCGGCGAGCCCCCCTCCCCTCCCTCTTCGCTCTGCCACAAAACCAGTGGCAGAGTTAGCTTCCTGACCTCCCTCCGCGTCGCGCAGTACCAGCGCACGCCGCCTCAGCCCCGTCGTCGCCGCCGTTCTCCCCCACTGGGCGTCATCTTCTCCGGCAACAGCAAGTACTGCTGTCCGCCTTCCGTCCCCTTTCGTCCTTACAATTAGGTTAGAACTCCTCTCCATCCTGTCCCCTCTCTTTTCCCCCTGTTATCTCATCTGATTACCCCTCGACCGACGCTGACCACCCTCATCTTCCACATCACCGACCGAACTCCGGCGAGCCGCCCACACCACTCCGCCACTCCACACGGCTCGCCAACCACCTCGTGAGCTCCGCCTCATCACCAGGAACTCGCTCCACCCCACAACTGCCACTCCAGACCTCCATAACCACCCCCCGAACAACCCACCGTCTCCAGCCACAGGTTGACCTAGGCGGGCACGCCTAGGCCGACAGGCAACCTGCAGCATCACCCACCGCCTTCGCCGTGCTACGGCGAAGGTTTCCAGCCATTCTAATTGGGCCAATAGGCCGTTCTGTGGAAGCTCAGGTGAACGCCCCGGCCGCCATTAACAGCCGAAGCAGCAGGAAGCTGGGAGCAGCAGCAGGCGTCAGGCTTCCCAGGCGGCAGGTGCAGCAGACTCTCGCAAGTGTTGCGAGGTGACTGAGTTCAGCAAGGAGCAGCAGCAGGGCCTTCAGCGTGGGCAATTGCACACGGGAGTCTGCGGGCGCACGCAAAGGAAGGGCGGAACGTTTAGTCCCACATCGTGGAATCTCAAGGCACAGGTATGGTATAAAGAGTTTTTGTGATATACGTTTACTGCCTCGAAAGCACAGGGGTGAGGTCCCTCACTGACCCCACCCGCCTCGTCCGCGGCCTGACCACGCGGACCTGGCGGATCCGACCCGACCTAGACCTACGCACTCCTCGCGCATCACACACCTGCAGGTGCGCCTGGTCCCGGGTACGATCCGCGACCCGATTATGGTTGTGGCTCTGGGAGAGCGGTTTGAGTGAATTGCTTGAGAGAGAGAGATGCGCGGGTAGAGGGAGAAGGGTTAGGTTTTGCTCCTGTGCAGGCAGGCTGAACGCAGGAGAAGGACTTGGCCGCGAGAAGGAAAAGAAAGAAAGAAGAAGGAACGGCAGAGAAGAATAGAAGAGGAAGAAACAAGGCAGAGAAGAAGAAGCAAGAAAGAAGCCTTCGCAGGAGAAGAAAGAAAAGAGCAAGCCAGAAGCAAAGGCATAGAGAAGCCAAGTGGAGACTTTGCAGAGATCAGAAGAAGAAAGAAAAGAGCAAGCCAGAAGCAAAAGGCATAGAGAAGCCAAGTGGAGACTTTGCAGAGATCAGAAGAAGAAAAGAAAGAGCAAAGACTGCAGCAGAAGAAGAAGAATAATCAAGAAGAAAAGGAGAAATGCTTTTAAGACGTCTGATCTTGTGATCAGACGTCCAATTTCATATTTTCTTGCCCTAACTCCTTTTAATCGCATACATTCATACCTGAATTGACATTTTGAGTAAATTAGAGTGTTCAATTACATTTTGATTTAGTGGTAAGTTCCATTTGCTCCCTGTGTTCGACCTCGGATACTCTAGTTGTTCGAGTAATAAAAACTTTGTATTTGTTCGAACGTTTTGTCGGTTATACTACAACATAATACGCTTTAAATCCGCACGAAACGTTGACAACACTTATTTATGACAATTGCACTAGCTTGTTTAGAAATCATGACCCTCCTGCTATTCTTAGCCTGGCACCTAGGGACGACTTAAGTTGAGATCTTCCTATTCCTAGGTCTACTCAAGGCTTCAAGAAGAGGCACTTCAGTTAAATCGAGGATAATTGGGTCCTGAGACTTATTTCTATTGTTACCTAGGTCATCTCAATCCCCTAGGTCAGAATCAGACTCCTTAGGAGGTTAGTGGGAATCATATGTAAAAGGTTTAGGATTATGGGTTTTCTTCCCACTCCTTAAGAAAATAGTATTGGCAATGGCTCAGGGGCTGATCCTCAAGGTTGGCTTTGGAATATAGGTAGGGCTTGGTTAACCAGAGTGGGGATTTGAGGGAATCTAGGGGCAGTAGGGGGAGCAAGGCTAATCATATGAGCTTGATGTTATGGCTCCATAATCTGATTTGGGTTCTTAAGATAGTTCCTAGGGTTAGGAATGAGTTGAGAAGGTAACATTCCATCCTGCCTAAAATCAGCTATTTGGTCTACTCTTCCTGTCAAATAGATCCTCAATTTATTCATATCCTCTTTATGTCTCAAATTCATTTCTCGCATTTCCTTGAGGACCAGAGCAAGATTAGTAGGTTGGATTTCCTGAGTAGGTTGAGCTTGGTAAGTGTGTGGTTGTGTATACCTACTAGGTTGCCCATAAGAATTAGTTTGCCTAGTTGAGTTAGGACCCTGGGTAGGTTTCTAACTCAACCAAGAAAAATTAGGATGGTTATGCCACCCAGGGTTGTAGGTATTTGAGTACGGGTTATTCCTACTATAACCCCGAACAACATTAGCATCCTCAGAATAATTAGGAATCGGGCTGCCTAATTTAGGATGTGAGGGCATCAAGGTCCCTCCTTGGTACCTAGAAAGAGAAGGGTCCAAGTACAACTGGCTTATGGGTTGAGTCATGGGCAGGTCATTTATATTGTGCACTAGTTCCCGACCTAAAGAGGGTGGGGGTTGGGTGTGGGTCCAAATAGAGTTTCCTTGAGTAAGCATGGGGTTTGCATAGGAAGTTTTACCTAAGAAATTTCCGCTTTTCAATAAAGTATCTAATTTCGTATCCAGATTCTCCATTCTTTTCAACCAATTCCACCCTATCCAATCGTTGGGCGATGATTTCTAAATCAGCTGAACCTGAATTATCTCGAATCTCATATATTCCGCTTTTCAGTTGATTGGATCTGCTAAAGGTGGACATAGAGGCATTGTTGAGGAAATTTTCACTTATATTTTCAAATAATTTAAAGACTTCCTCAGCATCCTTACTTAGAAAATTACCCTTGCTTGCAACATCAACAAAATTCTTAAGATCGTCACTCAACCCATAATAGAAGATATGGACCAAGTGCTACTTAGGAATACCATTATGAGGGCATTTCCTAGCAAGGTCATTGAATCTCTCCCAAGCCTCATAAAGTTGTTTCCTAGAATTCTACATAAAGGTAGTTATGGCACGTCTAAGAGCATTGATTTTTCCTATGGGAAAGAATTTTTTCAGGAAAGTACTTCTCAAATCTTCCCATGTCAGGATAGGTCTACCTATAGTCCTTAACCATTGAGCAGCTTTATCTTTCAAGGATAATGGGAACATTTTCATCATTAGGGTATTTTCATCCATGTGTCTATGGCCAAAGGTCCTTCCTATATGTACAAGTTCTTCAAGGTGGTAAAAGGGGTCATTAGAATTGTGGCCATGGAAGTGGGGAATCAGATTGATGATTTGTGATTTGAGCTCAAAATCATCCCCATCTTGGGGTACTTTGAAAAAGGTTCAGGTTGTGCATTAGGACAATTATAAAAATCTTTAAGAGGGCAGTTTGCTCTCTCCCATTTTAGATTCAGTATAGGGCTTGTACAATGGGTTGCATTTGACGATCATGATGTTGGCCCTGCCTATTGATTTATCTCTGGAGATTAACAATTGGATCCAGATTTTGTCCCCCCCTAATCTTCTTCCTCATGATGACTAGCTATGGGAAAAGATTTAGATTTAGATTCAGCTTCAGCAAAATCATGTCTTCTCTTAGGATTTCTCTCTAAAGGTGGCAACAAATCAAGATTCTGAGATCTTCTACCTTTCATACACCAGAAGAAAATTGATAGATGAGAGAGAGAAGACAGATAAGAGAATACCCACCCTCATAATAGAAGCAATCAAGCTAGTTCTTATAGTGTAAACCCTAAATAGACTAGGTTAGATGAACCCTTGAATTACTTGGTTGGGCGAAATGGTGGGACCCCCTAGGACACCCTGCACAGTGGGATACCACTAGAGGCTAAAGCAGTTACCGCACCAACCTTGCTTCCCACCAGTTGGCCCAAGTAGATAAGGCCTTAATCTTAGCCCAATCTAACTTCAAATTACCAAGTAGATTAGTCCTATTTAGGGCACGTCTACTCAATTTTAGGCTTAGGTGTAAACTCATGAGCCTGGATTTTCGAATCATTTCAGACTTAAGTAGGATAAGATGAACCCAACGATGCTTTCCATGTGTTAATTGGAGGTCGCGCAAATTAAAAATGTATAATTAGATTGTAAACCCATTTATTTTTCATTTTTGTGATTGGACCTTAGATCAACCATTCGAAAGTACTGTTAGCTTTCTGGTATCATGGGGATGTCTATGGTATTTTCTAGGTGGTGATCGAACCTTGGATGCGTGAAACATGTGTGAACTATGGGCAAACTCCACGCAACATGCCTTAAGGATTGCATTTCGCAAACGAACTCGATTTAGAAATCTGTAAATATTATTGGATTCCTTGTCTTGTAACAATTTCGGTGATACGTATTTAGTTGGAATCGGAGCTCGTTCGACCCTGTTACGAGAGTGCTCTATTTATATATATAAAAAAATCTACATAAAGAGAGTTAACAAATAAATTGATAATTAATAATAATAATAATAATTATTATTATTATTATTATTTGGGGGGATAATTAGTTGGTTGTTATTTTGTTTTAACAAATCGGTGCACATTGGAGTACAAATAGATGGGGAGGGGGCTTACGGTGGGAAAAGAGAAAGGAGAGGGATCGAGAGAGATAGAAGAGAGAGTAGAGGGACGCTGGCGAAGTGGTCGCCGGTGGGTCAGCGGGGCACCGACGATGGATTGGAAAGGTCGCCGTGGCTGGGAAGGGTCGACCGGTGGAGAGGTGATGGCCGTGGCTGTGGTGTTGCACCACATGAGCAGTACCTATGAGAGGCAAACGATGTCGCGTGGAGGAGGGTAGCCAGCGTTGCAGGCAATGCAGTACCGATGGGGTTGCCGTAGTCGACCAAGGTCGGCAACGTGTGTCGTGGTCAGAGGGACAATGGTGGTTGTGAACGGCGGTGGGGAACAGGGGCTATGCATCGGTTCTTGCACCCATGTGATCGGTCGAGAGAGAAAAGGAAACGAACAAGGTGGTCTTGTCACGCAGCGGCTGACAAGCGGTTGAAATATGTCGTAGTTCGTAGTATAGTCGCGCGAAACCCTTGATTAAAAATATTTGTAAATTAACGAGATGACAAGTCGCGGTCGATCTCAGGGAGGTGTTTAGAAAAGCAAAATTAATTCGATCTTTTTGTTACTTGCTTAAATTGGAGTTTGGTATTTAAAATACGAATAAAATCTTTTATATCTTCCGGAACAGACATTTTGTTGCAAAGTAATAGGAAATCAAATCAGGCAACTCATGATCACAAGAGAGATAGATAAAATAATGATGTCATTCATTCACAAAGATTGTCATTACAACTGATTTTCAAGGAAAGCTTGTACATGAATTATTAAAGCGAAGATTCTAGCTAGCAGAAAATGGATGCATGCATGTATATACGGGAGATTACGCATGCATCACTCAGGGAGAGGATGACTACACTACTAAGCTCTAATTTAATGCAGAATTAAAATATGAAGAACTACTTATCTACGAGAAATCAGGGCATTGGAGGTGGTCTCCAATGGCCTGGGGAGGTAGTAAGAAGGAGAAGGAGGGGCGGCCAATGGTGCTTAGGTCGGCCCTTGGAGAGGTGGTGGAGGGTTGCTCTTGGACGTCCACTAGTGCTTGGGGGTGGAAGGAGCTAGTTGAGATGGAGATGGAGTGAGGAGCCACTAATGGAGAGTCCAAGATGGGTGCATGGTCACCCAAGAGGGTCATTTTATAGACCAAGGGAGGGCTCTCTAGAGAATTATAGAATTCTCTAGAGAGTCTCTAAGGTGGTTGTCCAAGAGAGAGAGGGAGAGGTGGTTTTTAGATCCAAAAATCATGGATTTAAGAGAAGACTCTCCCTTGGTTGCTATTTTTAGCACCCAAGGGTGGCGCCACCTATGGAGAGTTCTAAAGAACTCTAGGTGTGTGCGGCTAGGTGAGGGTGTGTGGGTGTGTGCGTGACCTAGAGGGCTAGGTGTTACGAACGCGCTCCCCAGACGTCGGACCAGACGTCTGGGATCACATCCAGACGTCTGACCAGACGTCTGGGATCATTTCCAGACGTCTGGAAATCAGTTATTTTCGACACGCGTGGGTCGTCTGCGCGCCTGAGCGCGCAGACCGCATATTCGCTTATTCTTCTCTCTGAGGCTGCAGATGCTGCTGCCGTGCTCCCTCTCTCTCCTCCTCGCGCGGCCTTAAAAAGACCATGCCTCCCCTCGCTTCCGTCGCCTCCACCCCTTTCCTCTTCTTCTTCCAGTGAGCGAGCACGAGAGCGGGCGCGGGGTTGCTGCGGCGGCGACGGCTGCAGTGAGCGCGGAGGGGGTGCTGCGTGCGAGAGCAGCGCTCAGCCGTGAGGGCGAGCTCGCCGGGGCTACCAGGGCCGGTCGGCGGGGAGCGCAGCGGGCGCGGAACGACGCAGGAGGCCTACTGCGGCTCGAGCAGCAGGCGCACGAGGTGCGACGCGGGCGGCGTCGCGAGTGGAGGGCGAGTAGCACCCTGGTTCTGGAAAAATTTCCAGAATCAGACATCTGTGCTGATAGCCAGACGGCGAGGTCGACGTCTGGAAGACTTTCCAGATGTCTGAAAGGTGATTTTTCCGTCTTCTTCTTCCTTCTTGACGACTGACCGTACTGAGGGAGGGAGATGGGTGTGCGCAGGCTCGGTGATTCGCCATCCAACACGAATCAGACGTCTGGCTGTAGTACCAGACGGCGGGAGTGACCTCCAGACGTCCGGGGTGACCATCGGACGACTGGAAACTAGGCCAGACGTCCCCGCAGGCTTCTGGACATCTGAGAAATCACGCAGAACAAGGTAATTCTCTGATCCACATTTTAAGACGTCTGGAAGAAGTTCCAGACGTCTGATTTTGCACAGTGTCGTCGTTTTCGACCCGTTGAGGGCCCGTTCGGGTTCCGTTTTCCGCGTTTCGAGTTGCGTTCTTTCCGGAATTAAATCCTCTACCCGTCTACAGTAGCTATACACTGTTTTGAGACACTCCTTGTATTTGATCTTTGTGATAGGACCCCGTTCCGTTGCAGTCTCGGGGGTCGCGGAGGCACGCGGGATTCCCGACCACGCCCCCATTACTCCCGTTGTACCTGGTAGAGTGGCTTTAAGTTATTAATAAAATCTGTTAAATTATGGAACCATAAATAGAACCTAGGACATTGCATGAATCCTAGGAATGAGAAATAGATGGAATGATAGCTCCTAGGTGTTGCATGAATCCTAGGGCTGGAAAACTAGATTGTATGATAGATCCTAGGATATGGCATGAATCCTAGGATGGGAAAACTAGTGGAATGTATAATACTGTAGTCTTGAAAAATGGAAAGAGATATAAAGCTGCCCGTAATTTGAATTAACAGCTACTGTACACTCTACTGTTGTCTTTAGTTTTAGTTGCCACTCTACTCAGCGTTTTGCTGACGTGTTACACTTGTTACCTTTTTCAGGACCAGGTGCTGAGCAGCCAGGGTTAGCAGCTGCAGAGGACGCTGGGCCGAGTAGGGTCCAGTAGAGTTACCACTGTCTCTTATACCTCTTTTGTTATGTTATAGTGAGTAGTTCTTGTTTCCGCTGTACTTTTCTTTACCTGCAGTTCAAATTATATGATGAATGTTGTTCTACTGTTGTGGTGGTATATACTGTGGTAGTTTCTTTCCTTACTGCTGTACTTTCTTACTGTTAGTTATATTCATGCTGAATGTGGTTTATTTTACTGCTTTTTTGGTTACTTCCTCGTTGGACGACTAGGTCTTGGGATTAGTTGAGTCGGTCCGGTTCTCGTGTCTCGTAGGGACTCGGGAACCGGGTCGTTACACTAGGTGTTCTAGTGGTCTAGGTTAGTTCCTAAGGGTTTGAGTTAGGTTAGGTCTTAGAATTAGGGTTGCAAACCCTAATTACTAAAGTGAATGTGTAATTAAACTTGTCATAAGATTAATTGAGTGAGTGTAAGCTCAATTGGAAGAGAAGATACCGAATTAGGTCAGGCCTGAGTCAATTGGACTCTCACCGAGTCCAATTGAACTTGTACTGGTTGAGATCTGAGCTCAATTGGACTCCATGAGTCCAATTAACTAGGTAATTGTAATTGACTATGATCCAAGTCAATTGGGCTTAGTGAGAACCTAATTAGGTTCTTAGGAGGGTCTAGGGGTAGTGTACTAGGCTTAGGGTGTCTTAATTTAGGTTCCCTAGGGTTTGGAATTGGGTTTAGGGACCTAGGAATTCAAGATCCAAGCTTGGTTTCCAAAATGGGGTCTGGAGAGGGGTATCGGATGTCTAATTTAAGTGTCAAACGACTTATACTCAAAAATCAGAAGTCTAGACCTCTTGTCTAGACGTCTAAATAGAGGTCAGGCTGGATTCAAGGTTCTATTTTGGAATTCTGCAGAAATTGGACGTCTGACAACTTGTTTGGAGGTCCAATAACTCAGCAGACTTGGGTTCTATGTCTGCAGGTTGTGCCTAAGGGTTCTGGACGTCCAACAACTTATCTGGATGTCCAGATATGGGTTGGAACTAGGGTTTTGATGCTTCCTAGGCTAAGGTGACCTAATCTAAGGGTGGCTAAGGCTTAGGATGGTCTCAAGGCTATCCTAGGGCTAGGATTGGTCCTAAGTTCTTTATAATTTAAACTCTACATTAATTTCTACTTAGTAGAGTAGCATACCTCTCCCTACATTATTTCTTTCTCCTTATTACAGGGCTTCTGTTCCAGCTTTGTTGCAGCTCTAGCTTCTTCCGTGCTTCAAATCCAGCTTCAGGCCATCTCCTGAGCTTCTTATTGCATACAATCCAAATAATGCACTTACTCAGCACATTATAACATTATTTCATGCATATCTAAAATAAAGCTAGAGAGATGTAAAGTATGCTCATGTATGCATGGATTACACTAAGTTAAGCTAGGTTCTAACTTAATTTAGGTCATTTAAGACCTATGATTGCTGCACAATCATACCCTCATGCCTAAATCTTACTAGTCCCTAGCAAATTCAAAACTAAGTTATTTACAGCTGGGTCCCTAAAGGATTGATTATTATCAAGTGTATGACTAGAGATTCTTTCCTTTTCGTTTTCAACCTACTTTCGAGAAATTCGGACAATTGTTAAAGTGCAGCTATGTAGCTTTTGCAACAGATTCGAGTGAAAAACCTGATTTACCTTTAAAGCCTGTACTTGACCCCTAGTAAAATTCTAGCGGGATATGCAAACTTCTTCCCTCGGGGTATTCAAGATATTTTATGAATTCCACCCCAGCTTTAGGCTTGGGTAGAGGAAAATAGGTGTTTATTTGGTAGCTCACTCTCATTTGGTGCTACATAGAGATTAGTGTTACAGAATCTATATTCCCAAATTATTAAGTAAATAAACTCAGAGAAAGACGAGAAAAACAAATTATGCTCTCTTTTGATTCCTTTGTATTCATTCTCTCTTTCTCTCTCTTTTTTTTAGAGCTCACAAACTCATTAGATTTATGCATATAATCTATATTTGGTGGTCTCACATAGCATTAACATTTTAATGGAGTTTCAATAACCCTAACATTAAGTCGGAATTCGTCAACTAGTATTCGGTCGGTCAGGAATACAAAAAGGTAGGTTAAGGCCATATTTGGTGGAGTGCAATTGTGGTGGGTAATGCTGCTTAAATGTAATGGAAATAAATACTAAGGCACTCATAAACTCATCACTTTTTTCTGCTTTTCTAAATTTTTTCTTCTTCTTCTAATTTTTTGTTCTTCTCTCTTTTTTCTATATATATTTTGATTTTTTTCTTTCTTTTCTTTTTTGTTCTAATAATTTTTTTTTCACACAACTCAATACAACACATGGCATTTTCGAATTTTATTCAGGAGACATTATTAGAGATTGGTGGTGTTCAAGATATATCGGGTGACTTATTTGGTGGAAGTGCCTACTCTCGACATGGGGAAGAGATGGATAGGATGGTGTATTCCTGACCTTGACATCAATACCCTCCTTTAGTCGAGGATTTCTTAAAGAATGGTCGTAACCATCTACCTTAGTTCTAGTTTTATCATAACTTGATCTCCGTGTATTTGCCTTGGTTAGTGTCTCTCAAAAATTCACACAACATTTATACGTAGGAATCGAGAGCGAAATTGTGCCTAAGTCTGAGTATCACTACTTAATTATCCAGAATTTCAGATTCCTTGCACTAATCTTAGAGCACTAGTACTCTTTACTCTCATCTCACACTATTTGATGGATTTTTAGAAGAAGATTTGCTTGACTCCCAAAACACTCTCCAGGGGATTAGGAAAAGAAGTACTGCTTTTTCTCGACAGACTAAAGACATTTATCAGTCTTCACCGTGAATCCATTGCAAAATCTATGTATGAGTGTGAAAAATATACTAGATTCCAGATTATAGGAATCAACTAGAGGATAAAAATACCTAATGCATCTTCCTGATAAAAATATTATTTATGCATGCAATATGTATATATGCTATATACAAATAACCTCTTATAATTTGTACTTCAATGAAATTCCCTTACCGGATTACATTCAGCTTGGTCTTAAATTTAGAACAAGAAGGTGAGTGGATGAGTCGGAAGTGGCTATTGCGAACGATTTCTAGCTTTAATGCAAGCATTTGAGGTGGAGTCGGTTGTTTTTAAATTAGGACCCTAAAGTACATATAACATGCTGCTTCGAGGTTTTCCTAAGTGTTGGCATAAAATTTTTTCAATTTTTTTCAGTTTTGATGTATCTACCCCCCCATGCCTAAGTTCTTGCATGTCCTCATGCATGAATATAAAAGAAATAAAGCATAATAGGGAGTAAGTGAGTAGAAATCACCTAGAATTTGCTCCTGAATTTGCATTCATCACTGGCCAACCTGACAGTATGCAATATGCAGAAAAATATGCTAAAAGAAAATATGCTGTGTTAGAAAGGTATCAAATGTTATTTATAAATGCTGAGTTTAATGCCTCCAACTAGGCGAAAACTCAATCATATGGATTAGTAGTTGCATAAGAGCAAGTTAAGATCAATGGGAAGATGTGTTCGTGTGCTCCTAAAATCAGTGCTCCATAGATGCAAACTAGCTGATTATGTACCTTTACTCCAAAAGTCTAGCTATAGCAAAATGCGGAGTGAGGGCACAAAATAAAGGATAATCAGAGGGAGGATCCTGCTGATGCCAATTTTGCTAATCCATCATGTTCCAGAATTCAATAGGGAATTATTGAGGGAGTGGATTGATGTCATCCCAGAATATGTCTGAACCAGAGTCTGAATCATAGGGGTCTTCATAATGGTAATTAATGTCAAAGATCATGCCCTCTCTAGGCTCTGGGTCATATAGGGGTATGCGTGAAAGTAGAAGTTCTGTGGGGAGGTCACTGAAATCCTCGTCCAAAATCACTTCATCCTCATTGGAATTCATCTCCGATTCCTCAGAAGCTGACTCAGTCTCCGAGTTGAGCCATCCATTAGATTGGCTAGGATTGTAGGTGAGTCCCCAATTCATTCTACTCGGTATTTCCCCCTCATACATAGTAGGTTCATTAATTCCTGTCTCAACTATCATATCCATTTCTTCAGTCAAAGCATCCATAGCTATTCCTGGTCTTTAGATATTAGGATCAGGGATAGAAAGTGTTGCCTCAGAATCTCCAACATTAAAATCAGGGACATAGGTGAAAGAAGAAGAATGCAGATTACATGGTGTTGGATTGAAAACAGATTCACTTACCATGGGAAGTGGCCTAAATTGATCAGTGGTGTCACATGTGATGCTTGCCTCAAGATCCATATCCTCAAGTGGATATACTTCCTTTATCTCAGTTGGGTTGTCTAACCCATGAGGTATCTCCCAAGATTCAGGGTGTTTAGATTGCGAATCAGTCATGGAGTTACTAATCTTCTCCTCATCCCTTTCCTGAATGGGGCTCTCAGATGAGTCCATTCGGGATATTCCATGCTCATGTCCCATATCCACATTGGGTTCTTCCCCTGAATCAATTTCGAGGGTTTGCTCTCGAGAATCTTCTGTGTCTCCTTTAGGGGTGGTCACTTCTGGTTCTTCGAGGTCCTCAAGGCTATTTTCCACTTGATACCGCAAAAGCAGTATTTCTTGAAGTTCTTGATTTTGTCTAATTAGCCTTGTCATCGCTAATGTTTCCTGAAGGGCCTCCATCAAAGTTCTTGATATGGAATCTAGGCTTGTCTTTGTTCCAACTCAGTAGTAGCCTGGATTTCATACATATAGGATGCGGCTTTGTCTTTAATCTTAGCTATAGCTTGTTGCAATCTGTAATGTGGTCGCATATAAAGTGGTAGTTCTTCAGGGGTTCAAGGGGGTGAATTAGTTCTACCCATATTCCATGGGTACGATGGAGTAGTATGGAAATTGTATCTAGGGTCATAAGATTGGGTCCTTTGTGGAGCTGATTGGTATGGGTCATAGTATCCAAGGTCAGGATATGGGTTAACCATTTCAGCAACTCGAGAAGAAGGATCAGGTGAAGTGAAAAGGCGTCTTCGCCACCTTGGGTTTGGTTCCCAAGGATGTTCTAATTCAGTGACCCAGGTTCCCATATGAGCCCTTGGGTCAAAATTAGTTGGATTCTAACCAGGTCTAGGTCTAAGATTAGCCATCTCGGCTAAGAGAGTATAAGAAGAAGGGTGAGAAGATGGTCCGGGCGATGCGATGAATCGCCTTCGCCTCCTTGGGATTGGCTCCCAAGATCCAACTAGTTGAGGTCTAAGTGACCTCCTCCCTTATATACGCCAACCAACCCCTGGGTTGGTGCAGCCAAGCCAAACAAGAGTTTGGCCCTGTCAATCAGATGGTCCTTATGATCAGATGACCAGATATTTCATTTTAAGTTCGCATTCTTAAAGAAAAATTCGTCGAGAAATCGACTGAAGGTAATCCCCACCTCCCAAGCTAACCTAGCCAGTTTGTGTACGAGGGGACTAAGAGGAAAGTTCTTCCTTCAATTTTTGCCTCCAATTCCTTTGTACCCCTTAGCCATGGTCGTTTGACACTACCCCACAGGCTTAGTCACCAGGTTTGGCAAAAGAGGTTGTAATCACCCAGTAGTACGACAACGAATTCGGGTTGATTTATGTATTTTAACAATTTTCTTAACCCTTTTTCTTTAGTTGGGGTTTGTGGTGAGTGGCCCACAAGGTGACCAAGCTCACCGGTTAGCCACTAGACTTGATTAAGTTTAGGTTATCCCAAATGTGTGGTCTCTAGAAATTTGACCCTAAAGGTGTAACGTAGGGTTCATGCAAGTTCTAGTGTTTCATCAGATCAATAGAAATAAAACAATTCTCTGAGTTACCAATGGAATCCAAATAATTTGAAATTCGACAAACATATTTCTTTTTCAATTATCTTTTCATAGAATATTTTTTTTTGAAATTTTTACTATTTCAACCGAATAAATATGAATTTTTAACTGTTGGGGGATCAAATCTAGAGTTTTGACCCCTTGTCGATTTTGTAATTTGAAATAGTATCAAATAAATTTCAAAAATTAGGAAAAATATAGAAATGAAAACTAGTTTGAAAAGCTTTTAAACCCCACCATTTTTGGTCAAATTTGATTCACATGCTATTTGGAATTACTTTTTGAAATTCAAAAAATTTCAAATCTGGGTCAATTTGACCCCTTGTACTTCTTGAATTTTTAAAAATTCTATGATTTAAATTTTTTCAATTGAATGGTGCCGTTTGAAAGGTGATTTGAAAATAAAGCTTATGCCCAAATTTCAAAATTTTTGGCTCAATAAATATTCGGTATAATAATTTTTTAATTCAAAAATAAGGTCTAACCGAATTTTGCGAGATGGTGAAAAGGCTTTTGAAAGAGTTTGAAATTAAAAAATCAAGCTTCCTCACCAATATAATTTTTTTTCCTTTTTTTTTCAAAATTTCTTTTAAAACTTTTTTTTTCTTTTTGGAGGGAAAATTTTTTCAATTTTTTTTTCAAACACAACTCTAACCTAAGATTCAAAAAGAAACCCTAATCTCAAACCTAATTTTTTCCTCTATTTTTTCACGAAAATATGCAGATTTTTTTTCTTTTTTTCAAAAATCAAATTCTACCTAGAATTTAAATCTACCTAGGGTTCCGAAAGGGAAATCCTAAGCTAAGATAGTGATGTGCATCTGATTTTTTTCTTCACCTACGCCCAATGTGTGCGCCGATTCCACTCTTCACTTCCTACACATCCTAAGCAAGAAGAAGCAATTTGAGGCACACATGAAGTTTTGTAAGTTCCAACTGTTTGATAAATTTCCTTTAAGTATGGAGATGCACATCCAAGGTTATTTTCTAGGACCCTAAACTGCAATCAAACGACATTGATTTAACAAATTAAGTTAACCTAAGTCCATTCTTTATCAGATTAATTAAGACTAATAACCTTAATTAACTGTGTTGAGAAAAATCCTAGAAAATACTATTTCACACACGTTTCGCACTCAAGGAAATAACCTTAATTAACTGATGTTGGATGCGGTTAATTTATTTCTTTCTCAACTTTTTATATATTATTATAAATTAGGTAAATATTATATTTATGTATTGAAATTACTTTTTTGCCCTCTTTAGCTATATTTATTTAAGTGATTAATTTAAATAGGTTATTTACATACTTAGGTCATAATATTAATTTAGTTTAAATACTAAATATCTAGCTAAATAGTTATTAATTGAGTCAAATTTATTGATTAAATTATTATTAAGATTAATTGATATTTAATTTAGTATTTTTAACTTATTTTGTAGGTCCTTAGTGCTTTAACCCCTACAGTATAATTAACTCTGTAATTATTGTATTCTTAGTTAATTAACTATGAAAACTAGTTAATTAAGGATAATTAGGAGTCATGATGAATCTCTCATTATACCCCTAAGCTAAGGTTTTGCTAGTCCCTAGCAAAATTAACCAAGAAATGTGATGATTTAAGCATTAGGGTCATTAAATAATTATAAATAATTCTATAGTAGAGAAATGCTTAGGTTAGAATTTTTAATATTCTTATTTTTTTATTTTTATTTTTTTAAATAAATATCCATAAATAGATAGAGCATTTGCGAGAATCCACTTACTAAGGACTCAAAACCCTAAATACCTTTCAGAAATACATATTCGTAAAAACATAATCTTGACGGGAATTTATTTTGAATCAGAACATTGAAAACCCATTTAATCTTTGTATCCACTCTAAACTCTAAAATCAAAGTGATCAACATGAATAAGGTAACAAGACTCAAAGACTGGAAGTTAAATTCTAACTCAAAAATTCAATAGACATAGGTTAATCCATATGCTTGTGAAATTCGATTTTTACCAACCTAAGCTTTTGCAAATTAACTAGACACCCTTTATTAATCAAATTCAGAGTAGAGTAAAATCCTTAGACCAACTAGCCCACAGCATCAAGGACAAACTTCTAGACCTAGGGCCTTGTCAATTTATCTCCTTTAAGCCTCAACCGCTAGTCTCCAAAACTCGATTTCTCAGGCTTCACTGCCCATGCAATGGTTTAGTAGCTATGACTTTAAAGCATTCGTGCTTGTGAGTAGACTCATTCTAAAGGCATCCAAAGTTGCAAAAATCCAGATCTTAAGACATCAATTTCCAATCTAGGTTATTCCAATTCAAGCCTTTGGCTTGGCCTTACTCAGATTTGGTTGCTTTCTCCTCACCATTTTTTTATCCTGAGGTCAACACTCTAGGTGTATATTTCCCCAGTGGACCACTGGGTCTCTTATTCCTATATTTTATCTTTATATTTTTCCAAACCATTTTCTATAGGTTAAAACACCCATATGTAGCTAGGTATTTTTATTGATGGAGGAAAGGGTAACATCAATTTGTAACGAGATGCTTTATCTGGTGGATAAAAACTGCATAAGCATCCATTTGTAGTGAGATGCTTAACTGCAGGGTGTATATAATTTAAATTTTTTTTCAATAAATTTATTTTTCTTCTCCTCATTTTTCTTACTAATATTAAATACTCCAAATCCTTTTTCTAGATGAGTGGCATATCCTTCACCCTTTCATGAGCTGTCCCGCGGAAATCCTTGGACTAAAGAGGATTTAGAATCAATCTCTTAACCTCTATGTTTTCACGATCTCAGATGCCAACAGGACAATTCTAATGTGTGTGAATTTTGGACGCTTAGGTTACTTAGCTCTCAAACCAGAGCATGGACAGTAAAACCTTTCACTCTCAGGTCCCTTAAACCATTAGTATCAACCTGCAAAATCTGTCAAGACACAACTCGCCAAGTCTAACCTGGTAGGACTAGAATAAGTTGTGTTAATATGGTGAAATTGTTGTTGAAGTTACTATAGTGGGTTAACCTAAATCGAGTCTAACCATCTTTCACAAAATTTTTAACCTGGCCTACTTGATTTTATCTTGGTCACTTTTAGGCCTAGGGTCGATTGTAGGGAGGCGGGAATTAAAGGTCAAGGAGTTTCTATGCTTTTCCTAAAATGTATCCCTTCCTTGCGTTTATTATGTTTTTGGTTTTTCTATTTAAGATTTTTTTTTTGTTGATAATATTGTCCTTGAGGTACACCCTCAAAATCAAGTCCTTGGCTTTGAGCCAAATGGTTCTTGGCTTGCAGCCAACTTGGGGTTTCCAAAAATTGGTCCTGTTATTCGCAAGATTGAGTACCTGCAAGACAAGAATTATCTTTTCTCTTTTACTCTTTTTTTTATCTTTTTAATAGCAAGAAACAAAAGATAAATAAAAACAAGGTAGGTTGCTGGCAAAGAAAGGAATGCTTAGCTTAATATATGTGTAGATATATAGTAGATACAGTATATCTATATATATATGTATATATTATATATAGGGGTGAGGTGGAAGTAGAAATGGAGTGTAGCATAGTGTCAAGTTGGTCCACATCTAGCAAGACGCAACCAACAAGACGGAGTGTCACGTGGAGTGTAAGCGGATGTGTGGGAGTGTGTGTAGGCACTTGCTTTGCGTGGATATCGGGGAATATTAGCAACTGGTGCAGATATTCCCGCGAAATGATGTGCGGTGGTGGAACTAGTGCATGGGAGTATGGGTAGTGAAGTGTACATATGGAAATGGGTAGGTGGAAATATGTGTAAAGATAAATATATATATAACTATATATGTATATATGTAGTTGGGTATATATATATATCTATATGTGTATATATATATGTAAATATATATAAATGTATATATATAACTATATATATATTTATATATGTATATAGATGTATATATATATATATATATCTATATATATATATAGGTGAGTGGATATATAAATATCTATGTGTGTGTGTGTGAGCGTAGAAGGGTGTGTGTGAGTGTGTACGGTGCGTGTGTACAAGTGGGTGTGTGTGTGCTGGCGGAGGAGGGGAGTGCAGCAGATAAGTCATCTGCTACGCCGCCCTGTCGTCTAACGCGCTGTTGCATCGGTGTAATGGCATGGGAGAGAGCGTGCGGTTGATTGCACCAGGGATATGAGGCACGGACAGGTGCGGGGGATTGCATTGGGGATGAGGTGCACTGCGCAGCGCAGCGTGTAGCGCTGCGTGGTTGCACCGGGGATATGAGATGCGAAAGGGAACGGGTGATTGCATCGGGGATATGGTGCGATTGCATCGGGGATATGGCGCGGAAGGTAGCAGGCGATCGGTTGGAGCAGGTAGCGCTGAAGAGAGAGAGCGCGATGCCACCCGCTAAGTGAGAAGCGAGCCGATGGCTACAGTGTCGTGTAGACCACGCGCTAGAGTAGCTACAGTGCCACGCGCGGTCTGACGATCGGTAGCGGTTGGTTCTGCGTGCGCGGGCGCACTGTGAAGCGCCTGCGCACGTAGAAAGGAGATGCACACTTCCTGCAGACGCACGCGTGGTGGCCGGCGGTGGCTTGCAGGCAGGCGTGTGGCTTCTTGAGCTTCTGAGCTTGAAGCTCTGGTAATGGTGGAGAGGATGATGGCAATAAAAACGAAAGGTGAATCCACCACGCTCACCTGCTCACGAAAGAGCTGGGCGGTGGTGAAACTCACAGTGGTGGTTGTGGGACCACTGTGAGTTTTCTCCTACCCACAGTGTGTCTCTTCAGTGAGAAGAGATACTATGTATGGAGAGGGAGAGGGGAGGAGGTTGGTCCAAGGTGACGGTGTCTGAAGGTGTGTGAATGTGGGTCTCCCGCACAAGGGAGAGAGCAAGGCATTTTATAGATGAGGAAGCATGCCACAGCCATGCTGTTGGCATCGCACGTCCAGCCATGCTGTTGGCAGGAGGAGTGGCGCGAAGAGGCGTGCATGCCCCATGCCTTGCAACCACGCGAGAGAAGAATTCAAAGCAAATAAAGAAATGAAAGTGGTAAAATTGCAATGCAGCACTTGATGAAGATGTTAATTACTAGATGGCCAATTTATTCATACTCTCCTCCCCTCTTTAAAAGTGCATGCAGGCGTCTATTTACAAATGCAACTATAGCTACATAAGATGCAATGACAGTGCTGGGAAATAACACAAGATGGCATATTTACTGGTGTATTTTTGCTGTGCAATCATACCCCCATGCTTATCTTTTGCTAGTCCCTAGCAAAACATTTTTGTATTGTATTTAGAAATGATCTTAAGCTGAAGATTTTTCTGAAGCGACATGGGTATGTTTATTTGTTGGATATCGTGAGAACTAATTACAGAGAAGACTACTAGTACTTTAAGTCTTACATGATATAGACCATCTCTCGACTAACCTGGACTCTTGATATTTAAACCTTAAGTAAGATTTCCAAGACTCAGAAGGTTTTACTGTACTTGAGAGCTCAAGAGATTATGGTTTGTGCATAGTGAAGGATCAAGACTGACTAGATGAACATTAACGCTCAAGCCTAGGGTTTCACGAATTTTTAAGTGCAGGTTGTCCCAGTTTCAGCTCATGTCTTCGGATTGACCCTTAAAAAGATGATGGAAAACTCAACCCTCATTTTATTGCTTTTGTGGCTCAAAGAATATTTGATAGAAACAGGGTATTTATGACGTGCCCTGAAAAACTTTTTAGGGAGAAGAATTTACAGACATTTGAAAGATATACTGACTTATTTGTAAGATTTTTTTCTTCTTCTTCTTCCCTTTTTTTTTTTTTTTGAAACAAGTGTTAGTATATCTCTTACAACTTTATTTGGAGGAGCACACATTTTTGGTGGGAGAGTACCTTTTTGGTGGAAAGAGTTTCTCCTAGACACAAGACTAAAGCCTGGGATAAAAAGTCTACTTGCGCGCACAGGTAAAGACTCCACCTTCCCTAATGAACACTAGGGTTGGATCTTATGTTCACTTGGTCTTTCTTGATATGTGTAGTGTGAACCAGGATTACTTGGGTTCTCAAGTAGAAGCAAACCAACGAATCCTGTACTGGTGTCTCAGGTACAAGAATACGTCCTTAGTTAGGAGAGATTCCGATCTTATCTTATCAATGCTCAAGTGAATTAAGCCAAGCCTGAGTGAATCAAGCTTCTTTGGCTTGGAAAGTCTTCAAAACAGCGGTTGAATATCCATAAACACTTATTGTATTTTTGTTTCAGCCTTCAGCCAAAATTTTACAATGTCCTCATTGTAAGAAGGGTGAAAAAGACTCTACACTTCACTTAGTATAGGGTGACGGAAGGAGTCGTAAAGAGAATATCAAAGATCTCTGTGTGGATGATTTCAAGTCTGACTTGAGTCAGAGTGGTCAATCAGACTAAGTGAAGTGTAGGATAGTAGGGAAGTGACAGATAAAGAATAGACTCAAGTGTATAGGTAGATGAAAGTATGGAAAGGAGGAAACAACTAGGCATAGGTGTGCGTGTTATGTTTTACGCCTTCAGCTAGGCATAAACCCTAGTAGAAAAGTAACTCCCATAACATAATAGATACGGTAAAAAGCAAGGGAGTCAAGTAACAATTATCTCAAGAAATAGGAAAACAGATAAACTAGAATAAATCACTCGAAATCAGAATAGAAACCTTGCCTTGATTTTTGCCTTAACAAGATCTCGCAGAACCAAAATCAGAATCATGTGAAAATCTTAGAAAGATACGAGTGGATTTTGTAAAAGATAAATTTGATTTGAATCAAGGTAAGGATATCAGAGAATGAGGCAAATAGGATAAGTGAGTCAAACCAACAGAAGATCTGCAGCAAATCAATTTTGATTCTGAATGATGGGTGGATCGTTTTGCTACAACAAAGGTTGCTGATGCGGGTTTGGAAGATCACTCTCGGGAGGTGCAGAGGGTGGGTTTTGATTCGAATCAAAGGCTTGATTAACAAAGTGTACTTGGCCCTGATGTTGCTTAGGATGTGGTAGATTCTTAGGATTCGAAACTGGCTGAGATGAAAGAGTACCTAGCTGACGAGACTCAACCAAAAGCATGATCTAATTTTGTAAATCAGCCAATTCTACCGTACATTGCCTTTGAATCTCAGCGAGAGATTTATCATTCTGACACTGACTCTTTGTAACAGCTCGTAAAATCTGATAGAGTTGCATATCTCTATTTGGTTCTGAGTAGTTTTGCGTACTCGCGTGATCGCATTTGGTTGCTGAGAAGGCAATGAAGGTGGGTTTTCTCGGGTCTGATTTTGATGTGTAGGTCTTTGGTTTTGATCAGACCAAGAGGAGTTGGGGTGGTTTCTCCATCCAGGGTTATAGGTATTCAAATATGGGTTTGATCTAGAATCATTCTCCTGGATGGCGTACTGATTATAAAGATTTGATGTGTTTTTTGCAAAAGACGGGATTGAGGAGAAAGGTGGGAATGATGGGACAAAGGTCCCTCTTTGGGTTGGTGAATGAGTAGGGAGAAAACCCAAGGAAGAAGGATCTTTTGAATCTAGATTATTCACAAATTCCCTCCCTGCGGGAATTTGCAAAACAGGGAAACGCGTGGGATTCTACGTAATGAGAAGAGGTGTAAGAGTCTTCATTGTGTTGTGGACCTTGTTGAGATGCTTCGCTACGATATCAACTTTGTCCAATTTTTCAGCTATAATCTCTAAATCCTTTGAACTGGACGGGTTCTCAATCTCGTGAATGCCCTTGTGATGCGGATTTTGATGCGTATTTGGATTACCCCATTGAATTGCAACATAGATGCGTTGTTGATTGAGTTTTCCGCCAATCTTGCAAATAGTTCTGAGGCAGATTCTTCATCACGAGTCAAGAAATTCCCTCCACAAGAGGCATTGACTAGATTGCGAATGCCCTCTTTCAATCCATAGTAAAAGTTGTGCATGAGTTGCCAACGAGGGATGTCATGATGTGGGCATTTGCTTTGCAATTAATGAAAGTGCTCCCACGCTTCATGAATTGGTTCTCCTTGGTTTTGAGTAAATGTGGTAATGGCTTTCCTAAGGGCATTGGTTCAACCTATAGGAAAGAACTTTAGAAATGCATATTCGAGTGCAACCAAAGTCGAGATAGGTCGTGCAATCGTGTGGTACCAATGGGGACGCGGCTTGTAGGGGTAACTTTTTAAATAAAGATGAGGATAGTGCATATGACCTATTTGAAAGCATGAGTGAAAACTCCCTCAATCGAGCCTCTATGAACACCTTTGGAAGGACTAATCAACCAAGAGGAATGTATGAACTTCAAACTAGCCCAAATAAGGTTGACTTAGAAAAGCTATGTGAAAAGCTGGGAACCACAGTCTCTAAAAAGTTTGATGAATTTCTTAATACAATCCAGACCACCCAGCCCATACTCAATCAAGGGACACACTCCTCCCTGCTTTGTTATGTCCAAACTCCCACAAGAGAGCACCCTCACAACCTAAATTTGCCTTACTCTGCAAGCCCAAGCTATCAGAACCCTTCCTATGGAGCTCAACAAGGAACCTCTGTTCCTGCTTATACTAATTTTTCCTATTCGATCAACCCATCCTCAAGATTCGAGGATGTTCAAGCCATCCAAGAATATGCTAAGAATGATCCATTTTCTAATAATTACAATCCTGGATGGCGTAATCAACCAAACTTCTCTTGGTCGAATAAGAAGATAGGACAAGTGCCCCACCAAACCCAGATTAGACAACTTTATCCTAACTCTTTTAATCAGGGTCAATAATCTTCAAGGCAAAGCTATGTCCAAAGTCTCCCTCCACCCACCCAACTGACCCAGACAGAATTGTTGATCAAAATGACGGGTGAAATACTGACTAAGCAACAAGAGCAAATCAATCAACAGAATTGAAAGACTCAGGAGGACATGAATGAAATTAAGGGGCAACTTAGTCAGCTTGTTGACTCACGACAACATGGGACTCTCCCCTCACAACCCATCCCAAACCCTAGGAACATCCAAAACCATAATAATACAAACTCAAGGTTTAACCAGAATAGAATTCCCCAACAGAACCAAGCTAATATGATGAACTAGGAACCACCAGGCTTCAACCAAAACCCACAATAGGGTCAACCAATTTTACCGAACCCTGCTCAAAACCCGAATGCAATGGCGAATGTTGTTACTTTAAGGAGTGGGACCACCACCCAGGATCTTGTATGGCCAACACAAAAAGATTCTGAGCCTGAACAAAAGGATGGAGAATTAGAGGATGGAAAATTTAATATTGAGGATGATAATCTGGAGGCTTAGGAACCCGAGGTTGAAATACCCACCCATATCCCATTCCCTGAAGCCTTAAAAAAATCAAAACAAAAAAAGAACCCATCTAGCAATGAGGAGTTGCTTGAGTTGTTTAAATAGGTCCAGATAAACATCCCACTCCTCGATGCTATCAAACACATCCCTGCCTATGCCAAATTCCTGAAAGACCTTTGTACTCAAAAGCGTCAAGCTAGGAAAAAGTCACCTAGGAAGGTGGTTCTTTCTGAGCATGTTAGTTGTATAATTCTAAAGAATCTACCTCCTAAGAAGAAAGATCCTGGAGCCCCATTGATTTCTTGCATCATTGGTGACATGACTTTTGAGAAGGCTCTACTCGACTTAGAGGCATCCATAAATTTGATACCCACTGTGCTCTTTGAGAAATTTGGACTTGGTAATTTGAAACCCATTGATGTTACATTGCAACTAGCCGATCGATCCATTAAAACTCCTCTGGGGGTAGTGGAGGATGTGATAGTTAAGGTCAAGGACTTCTATTTCCCTGTTGATTTTCTCGTCCTTAACATGGAAGTAGCAAAGAAACTACACAACACACCCATCATCGTAGGAAGACCCTTCCTAGCCACTACCAAGGCTAATATTAACTGTAAAACTGGAAGAATGGAGGTTTCCTTTGGAGATCAAAAGATACAACTCAATATTTTTAAGGCATCCTGAACTCTCGATGATGAGTGCGATTTGATCGAGGAACTCGAAAAAGTAGATAAAGTGATTGAAGAATCTATGTCGATCCATTTGGTTAAAGAACCCATAATCGAAGAGGACCCACAAGAGGTTCATATGACATCTAACACATAACCTCCTTGGACTTTTCAAGTGGAGAGATTACCTAATTCACCTTCTACACCCCTCCCGCCCTCTACCCTTGTCCCACCCTAGCTTGAACTGAAACCATTGCCCGATACCTTGAAGTATGTGTTCCTAGGACTAAATCAAACTCTCCCTATGATTATTAATGCCAAACTAAGTAGGGAACAAGAATATAAACTCATTCAAGTCCTAGAAGATCATAAAATGGCAATTGGTTGGAACATAGCTGACCTCCAAGGAATCAACCCCTCCTACTGTACTCACCACATTTATCTTGAAGAGGGAATGAAACCTTCTTGCCAGTTACAAAGAAGATTAAACCCGAATATGAGAGAGGCTATGGAGAAAGAGATCATTAAGTGGCTTGATGCAGGAATTATCTACCCCATATTTGATAGCCCTTGGGTTAGCCCTATTCAGATTGTTCCCAAGAAGGCTAGTTTGACCGTGATCGTTAATGAGCATGGGGAGTCTATACCTACTTGGTTGGGCTCGGATAGGTGGTGTTAATATGGTGATTTAATCGTTGAAATGCATATAGTGGTTAACCTAAATCGAGTCTAACCATCTTTTTACAATTTTTTTTTAACTTGACCTACTTGATTTTATCTTGGTCACTTTTAGGCCCAGGGTCGAACTCAGGGAAGCGGGATTAGAGGTGAACAAGTTTCTACGCCTTTCCTACAACGAATCTCTTTCGTTCGCTTATTATGTTTTTGGTGTTTTTTTTATTTAAGATTTTTTTCTGATAATTTTTGTCCTTGAGGTACACCCTCAAAATTAGGTTCTTGGCTTTGAGCCAAATTAGGGTTCCGAAAACTGGTCTTGCTATTCGCAAGACTGAGTACCTGCAAGTCAAGGATTATCTTTTCTCTTTTGTATATATTTTTTTTATCTTTTTAGTGTCAGGAAAGAGAAATAGAAATAAGGTAAATATAGTATATATATATATGTATATATGTATATATGTATATAGGGGTGGGGGTGGAGGTGGAAATGGCATGTAGCACGGTGTCGAGTTGATTGTCGTCTAGGAAGACGCAACCAACAGGACGAAGTGTCGCATGGAGTGTAGGATGGATGGGTGGAAGATGTGTGCGAAGACGCTTTCTGTACGCGTGTTCGGGGAATATCAGCAACTGCTGTAGATATTTTCGCGATACAACGTGTGGTAGGTGATATGAAAAAAAAAATATATATATATGTATATATGTAAATATATATCTATATGTATATAGATATGGTTATAATTATATAGGTGTATATGTAGTTATATATGTATATATATATATATAGATATGAAAAAATATATATAGATAGATGTATGTGTGTATATATATATATATATATTTATAATTATATATATATGTATGTATATATAACTATATATATATATGTATATATGTATATAGATATATTAGTATAAGTATCTATGTATATAGATATATGTAGATATATATATGTATATGTATATACTTATACTTAGTTGTATAGGTAATAATATATGTATATATATATATTTATATGTATATAAATATATGTATATATGTAAATATATATATGTGTGTATATATATATATATATATATATATATATATATATATATATATATATATATATATATGTATGTATGTATGTATGTATGTATGTATGTATATATACTTATATATAATTGTATAGGTACTAATATATATATATATATATGAATATATATAGGTATATATATGTATGTAAGTGTGAATATAGGTGTGTACAAGTGAGAGTGTGTGTGTACGAGAGAGAGTGTGTGTATGTGTCTGCGGGAGGGAGTGAGAGAGTGCTGTGAGAGAGAGAGAGAGAGCGTCTGCTAGAGTGAAGAAGGCGTGATGAGTTAAGCCGTTTGGAGGCAGCGACCGACGTCTGATGTCCACACGCAGGCGCAGGCGCGTAGGCGTGCGAAGATGCACGCGCACGCTGGAGGGAGCGGGCGTGGGAGGAAGGTGTAGCGCAGCACGCTGCGTGCTGAGGGAAACGCGGGTGAAGAAGCGGGCGGGTATAGACGCGAGAGCGAGCGCGTGGAGAGACGTGGGCGCTGGTGTGCGCGGACGGGTTGGTGATGGTAGCGGCGCGGAGAGAGAGCGTGCGGGGACCGGATAAGTGAGAAACTTTCCGGTCACCGCACTGTAGCCACAGTGTCGCACTCTTTAGCGTGAACAGTGGCTACAGTGCGCGCTTGGCTCGCACGACTGGCTGCACTCGGTTCAGTGTGTGCGGGCGCTGTGGAGTGGGCTGGTGCGCGCGGGGAAGGAGCTGCGTCGGCTACTAGCGTGCGTGGTGGCCTGCGCGCGGGCGTGTGGCAGCCGGTTCCTTGCTGCAGCTGCGGTTGAGCTTCAAAGCTCGACTCTGTGGTAATGGCGGAAATGGCTTGGAACGACAAAATAGAGAGGTGAACCACCATGCCCACCGGCTCTTTGATGAGCTAGGTGGTGGTGGGACTCACAGTGGTGGTTGTATACCACTATGAGCTGCTCCTCCTCGCAGCGTAGCTCTTCAGGAGGAAGAGAGGCTGTGTATAGAGGGGAGAGGGGAGGAGACGGCCTGGAGAAGGAGCTGCTGTATGTTTTCTTTTCTTTTTTTGTGGACCAGGCTCACAGCCAAGAAGATGGTTGTGCCCTTTTTAAAGAGGAAAGAGGCATGCACAGCCATGCCCTGGGCTGCATGTATGGCTGTGCATGCGGTTGGCAGGGAGTGGGACGAGGAAGAAGTTGCCATGCCTTGCAGCCGCGGAGAAGAAGAAATTCAAAGTCAATAAAAAATGACGATGGTGATTTTGCGAGGCAACACTTGAGGAAAATTTTAATTTCAAGGCCATTTTATTCACTCTCCTCCCCTCTCAAATAAATGCATGCATGCGTTTATTTTTACAAATGCGACTATGGTTACCTAATATACACTGGCAATACTTGGAAATAGCACAAGATGACACAATTGTTGGTGCATTTTTGCTGTGCAATCGTACCCCTATGCCTATCTTTTGCTAGTCCCTAGCAAAACATTTTTGTATTGTATTTAGAAATGATCTTAAGCTGAAGATTTTCTTCTGAGGCGACATAGGTGTGTTTATTTGTTGGATATTGTGAGAATCAATTGTAGAGAAGACTACGAGTACTTTAAGTCGCACATGACATAGATCATCTCTCGACTATCTAGAACTCTTGATATTTAAACCTTAAGTACGATTTCCAAGATCCAGGAGGTTTTTGCTGTACTCGAGAGCTCAAGAGATTATGGCTTGTGCTTAGTGAAGGATCAAGACTGACCAGATGAACATTAAGACTCAAGCCCAGGGTTTCACGAATTTTTAAGTGCAGGTTGGTCCCAGTTTCAGCTCATGTTTTCGGATTGACCCTTAAAAAGATGATGGAAAATTCAACTCCCATTTTATGACATTTGTGGCTTAAAGAAAACAGGGTATTTGTAACTTGCCCTGAAGAACTTTTATAGGGAGAAGGCTTTACAGATATTTGTGAGATATACTGACTTATTTGCATTTTTTTTTGAAACACTTGTCAGTATATCTCTTACAACATTATTTGGAGGAGCACACTTTTCTTTTTGGTAGGAGAGTTCCTTTTTGGTGGAAAGAGTCTCTCCTAAACACAAGACTAAATCCTGGGATAAAAAGTTTACCTACGCGCACAGGTAAGGACTCCACCTTCCCTAATGAACATTAGGGTTGGATCTTATGTTCACTTGGTCTTTCTTGATATGTGTAGTGTGAACCAAGATTACTTAGGGTCTCGAGTAGAAGCAAACCTACGGATCCTATATTGATGTCTCAGGTACAAGAATACGCCCTTAGTTAGGAGAGATTCCGATCTATCTTGTCAATGCTCAAGTGAATTAAGTTGAGCCTGAGCGAATCAAGCTTCTGTGGCTTGGAAAGTCTTCAAAACAGTGGTTGAATATCCATAAACACTTATTGTATTTTTGTTTCAGCCTTCAGATCATTACTAAACACCATTTCCATTTTTTTTTTTTAACATATTTACAGATAGATGAAAACTGCATGATACCATAAAATAGCCAGATCCTATGGATGCCTATCCACCTCCCCATGCCAAACGATGCTATGTCCTCATATGCATGCAGGGAAGGGTAGAGGAAGGACGAAAGATCGGGTAACGAGAGCTAAGGTGCAGGGTATACATCAGGGTGGTAGGGTGGGTGGATGGTGGGTGGTGAGGTGAAAAGTGAAGTGAACGTGACAGTGGCGAAGTGTTGTTGGGGTGCCTCCCAACGAGCGTTGAATTAATGTCCCCAGCTGGACTCAGAATGAGGCACAAAATTTGTTACCCTCCAGCAAGGCAATAGTTTCTCCAACGGGGGCAGGTTCATGAGTAAGATAGGGTTTCAAACAGTGGCCATTGACCGTAAATTTCTGCCCAGATTTGGGATCTTCAATCTCAACGGCCTTGTTGGGAAATGGTCTCAAGACTAAAAAAGGACCAATCCATTTAGACTTCAATTTCCTAAGAAAGAATTTGAGCCGGGCATTGTAGAGCCAAACTTGCTAAGATGGCTCAAATTCTTTCCGCCGAATACGGCTGTCATGAAAAGCCTTAGTGCGTTGCTTGAAAGTTAACGCAGAATCATAGGCTTCACGACGGAGCTCTTCCAGCTCCTGGAGTTGGAGTTTCCTTTCTTGACCACACAGGTCTGGGTCGAGGTTACATTGGCGAACCGCCCAATAAGTGAGGTGCTCCAGCTCCATGGGTAAATGACAAGGCTTCCCATAAATGATTCTATAAGGAGACATACCAAGGGGAGCCTTGAAGGCGGTCCGATACACCCAAAGTGTGTCAATCAGCTTATCGGACCAATCCTTACAGTCAGGTCGAACCGTTTTCTGGAAAATTTGCTTGATTTGCCGGTTCGACACCTCAGCCTGGCCGTTTGTCTGAGGATGATACGGAGATGCAATACGATGGTGGACTCCATATTTCCTCAGAAGTGCCCGAAAAGAAGCATGGGTGAAATGACTTCCTCCATCAGAGATAATGGCTCGAGGGATCCCAAAGCGTGCAAAAATGTGGTCTTTGACAAATCGAGTAGATATGACATGGTCAGCACGGCGTGTGGGAATAGCCTTGATCCATTTCGAAACATAATCAACAACCACAAGGATGTACTCAAAGCCGTTGGAAGGAGGAAAGGGACCCATGAAATCGATTCCCCAAATGTCAAAGATTTCGGCAGCTAGGATGGGTTGCAAGGGCATTATGTCACGATGTGACATTGACCTTAATGACTGGCACCTAGTGCAATGTTTGGCATAATTGTGTGCATCCTGGTGAAGGGAGGGCCAAAAGAAACCGCACTGCAACACCTTAGCTGCAGTTTTCCTCCCAGAGAAATGGCCTCCGCATGCTTGATCGTGGCAGAAGGATAGCACGCTGGGGAATTCGCTGTCAAGAACACAGCGATGGATGATTTGATCAGCACCTATTCGAAAAAGAAGTGGATTATCCCATAAATAATACTTTGCTTTTGCCATGAGACGCTCGCGCTGGTTTTTAGGCCAGCCACATGGAAGGGATCCAGAAGCAAGGTAATTGGCAATGTCGGCATACCAAGGTCCACTTGCCACATTAATTGCCAATAGGTGCTCATCAGGAAAAATCTCATTAATCGGCAGAGTAAGTCCAATATGGTCAGGGTCCAGTCTAGAAAGATGATCAACCACAACATTCTGGGCTTCGGCCTTATCACGGATCTCAATGTCAAATTCTTAGAGCAGAAGGATCCAACGAATCAGTCTAGGTTTGGCATCCTTCTTGTGCATGAGATGGAGAATGGTCGCGTGATCAGTGAAAACAATAACATGTGAGCCCAGAAGGTAAGAGCGAAATTTCTCCAACCCAAAGACGACTGCCAGTAGTTCTTTCTCAGTGGTAGTATAATTACGCTAGGCCTCGTCCAACGTCTTACTCGCGTAGTACACCAAGAAGGGGTGTCTATCGCGTCTTTGTCCCAGGATGGCTCTGACTGCAAGGTCGAAAGCGTCACACATGAGTTCAAAGTCGAGGGACCAATTAAGTGGCTGGAGAACAGGGGCCTTGGTGATAGCATTACGCAGCTGCGTGAATGCTCGTATGCAATCGGGGCACATATTGAAGGATACGTCGGTCGATAGGAGATGAGTTAAAGGTCGAGAAATCTTGGAGAAATCTTTGATGAATCTCCTATAGAAACCGATGTGTCCCAGGAAGGAGCGGATTTGTTTGACAGAGCCAGGCACAGGTAAATCAACAATTACATCAAGCTTAGCTCTGTCAACCTCGATACCCCTATCGAAGATGATATGTCCGAGAACAATTCCCTCGTGTACCATAAAATGACTTTTTTCCCAAGAAAGCACGAGGTTTACATCAATACATCTCCTAAGGATACGGGTCAGGTTGGTAAGACATTCATCAAAAGAGGGTCCAAAGACCGAAAAGTCATCCATGAAGACCTTGAGAAAGTCACCCACCATGTCATGAAATATTGCCAGCATACATCTCTGGAAAGTTGCTGGTGCGTTACAAAGTCTGAAAGGCAACCTTCTAAATGCGAAGGTGCCGAAGGGGCAGGTAAAGGTGGTTTTCTCTTGGTCCCGGGGGTCAATTGCCACCTGGTTATATCCTGAGAATCCATCCAGGAAACAGAAAAATTTATTTCCCGCTAACCGCTCTTGGATTTGGTCAATGAAAGGTAGCGGAAAGTGATCTTTCTTAGTTGCAGCATTGAGTTTCCTATAATCTACACACACTCTCCAAGATGTAGGAGTGCGTGTAGGGATGGATTCACCCTTGTCATTGACACGGATGGTGAGTCCCACCTTTTTGGGCATAACGTGAATCGGACTCACCCAGGGGCTATCGCTGATCGGGTAGATTATACCCGCATCCAGCCACTTAATAATTTCCTTCTTAACGACCTCCTACATGTTAGGGTTGAGACGTCGCTGCATCTTGCGGGAAGGTCGAGCCTCCTCCTCTGTATATATACGGTGAGTGCAGTAGGAGGGGCTAATGCCAGTTAAGTCTGATAAAGACCATCCAATGGCTGCCTTTTGTTCCATAAGGACCTTCGTTAGTTTACACTCTTGCTCCCTGGTCAATTTTGAACTGATGATTACAGGGAGCGTTTCATTTGGTCCCAGGAAAACATACTTAAGTGTACTAGGCAGCTCTTTCAGCTCGGGAGTGGATGGTGAAAGATCTAGCATTTTTAGGACGAGAGTGTCCCAGGCGGGTTGGAAAACAAGTCAGGAGGAAGAAGTTGGCCCTCAAATTGGCCAAGAAGAGGGGCTTCTTGGATAGATGGATCCAAAAAGGAATAGCCCCAGTGAGAAGTATGTGGGCTCAATGTCCCAGTGTGGAGTTGCAAATTCGCCTGATTTGGCGGGAAAGAAAGGGCAATCCGGTCTTCAAGAGTGTGGACCGGCGGTGAGTAGCCCGGATATGACTCAGACCATGAGGTATGGGAATCGGAGAAAACCTCGTCAGAAGTCTGGTCAGGAGAAGGTACGGGACTAGGGAGGGATGGGGGAGTGTCACAATATGTGTCGGTCAGGCAAGCATCAGTGTTTAAAGGTAATCCGTAGCAGTCAGAATAGGTTCCAATTAGTCCGATACACGTGCTGATGGCCATGTCCTCGTCAGACGTGTCATCCTCGATGCAATCACAATCAAAGTTCTTGGCTGCCTTGAAGATGTTAAGCTTGAGCTTCTTAGATCCAACGGCAATCTCAATACAGCCTGACTCGCAATCGATATGGGCATAGGCTGTGGCCAAGAAAGGTCGACCAAGGATGATCGGACAATCAGAGAGTGAGCTCGGAACTTCCATATCTAAAATAGGAAAGTCAACAGGAAAACAGAGACTGTTGACCCTAACCACCACGTCTTCCACCACACCCTTTAGAATTTTGACAGAACGATCTGCCAACTGTAACGTGACAGGGGTGGGTTTCAGATTTCCTAGGGAAAATTTTTCGAGCATGATGGTTAGTATAAGATTGATGGAAGATCCTAGATCAAGCAGGGAATGGTTAAAATTACAGCCTTGGATGCTACAGGAAATAAGCGGTGTGCTCGGATCTTTTTGCTTTGGTGGTAGATTTGATAATATAGCACAACTCGCATGAGGCGAGAGAACCATCGGATTCTTAGTTTTCTTTGACTATTGCCTGGGTGTTGTGTAGTCTTTGAAAAATCGGGGGACAGTAGGTATGTGGTCGATAGCCTCGAGCAGGGGTACCTTGATTTCAACATTCATGAACAAATTACGCAGGTTATCAAAGGCCTGCGTATCCTTCTTCTTTCCTTTTGGCTCCCTCAGTAGAGCCTCAGGGAATGGGACTGATTCTGGCACCAATTTGGGTGTATCGTCCTCTCCCGAGTGCGATGCGCATCCTGAATGAGAGGGTGATGAAGAAGACGAGCCATGATCAGGGCGAGGCGGATCGACGGTCTGCTTGTCGCTCCTCGTAGTGATTGCATTAGATGATGCGGGTCCAGTGGGATCATAAGGCGGAGGAGGGTTCGCAATAGGGACATAAGAGTGAGGTGCTGCAGCAGGATTAGCCTGAAATCCTGGTGGAATGCTCAGATCTTGCAGAATTTGATGTACCTGCCCCTGAGAAGGTCGTACCTGTAGTTGAGGACCACGGGGTACGAAATTTCGTGGGTTGGGAACAGGTTGGGCTGGAAGAGTGCCCTGAGATCGAGTCGCCATGCGTAGTTGACTGATATCAGCATTCTGCTGCACCAATTGGTGCTGAAGAGAGGTCATGTTCTCTTCATGGCGCTTTGACATTTCCATCATCATTCGCATCAATTTATCAAGAAGACTTGATGCGTGTTCTGTTTGTAGTACGCAAGGACCCAATGGCGGATTCGCCATAGGATTAGACTGGGCCCTTGGGATGACGGGTGCGGACGGTCTCATTGGTCTACCTGCGGGGTTTTGGCGCTACGGGTTGCTGGACCATGCGAAGTTCGGATGATTTCGCCACCCTGGGTTATAAGTGGTAGAGAACGGGTTGTTACCCAGGGCGCAAGCGTCTTCTATGCCAGAAGATGCGTCCGCATGTAAATATGCTTCCGAGCACACGGAGGCTTGGTCCTCCGTGTCAAAATACTGGCTCACAGAGGCCAGATCCACATGACTCACCGAATCGCTCGGCGCAACACTCAGTAAGGAAGGTCTTACGGGGTTTCTCGGGATAAGCCTGGTGTTGGAAGAATTGGAATTGTGATGAAGTGGTGAGGTGGGGGTGTTTGCCATAGAACGGGCGGGGTTGGCCAGAAGCTCGTCCAGCTTCTTGTGCACGATGGAGACTTCATCCAATTTCTGTGAAATAAGGCTGAGATCTGTGGATGAATGGGAGGGTCCCGTGTCAACTTCGTGGACATTACGGGGTAGGCTGGTACGATTAAAGGTGACAATGGAAGCATTGTTCATTGAGTTTTCACTCATATTTTCAAATAATTCGAATGCTCAATTCTCGTCTTTATTCATGAAATTCCCTCCGCTGGAAGCGTTTGCAATCTGCTTCAAAGTCTCATTTAGCCCATAGTAGAAAATCTGGGCTATATGCCACTTAGGCAGACCGTGGTGCGGACACTTCCTGAGGAGGTCATTATATCTCTCCCATGCCTCATGAAATTGTTCGCCGTTTTGTTGCGTAAAGGAGGTAATAGCACGGCGAAGTGTATTGGTTCGCCCGATTGGGAAGAACTTCTTGAGAAACGCTGTTCGCATCTCTTCCCAAGAGTGGATGGTTCTCCCAAGGGTGCGTAACCATTGCGACGCTTTATCCCGCAATGAAAATGGGAACATTTTCATGGGGACTATAGGTAACCTAATATTTCTTGGTTTAACTGCTTCAGCCAATCGGGTTAGGTCTTCCAAGTGGAGAAAATGATCTTCACTTGCAAGACCATGGAAGTGAAAATTTATCAGGCCAATTATATTAGGTTTCAATTCAAAGTCGTCCCCGCCCATGGGGATGCGAATTTGTCCTATGGTCTCTATAGCAGTGGGATTTTGATAGGAGCTAAGAGATCTAGGCTCCTCCCGTTCGGGAGGATTCTGCATTTCCTCCAATGTTTCCCTAATGGCCTCAATTTGTTCATTATACATTTCCATTTGGGCTTGGAGGCGGGTTATGGGATCCAAGGCTCCACCACCTGGTGGGTTTTGAGGGCGGTTTCCTTCCTCAGGATTTGGGGGTGGGCGTGCAGCCATGTTTGTGGAGGAGGAGGACGATGTGGCTTTTTTTCTGAAATTATGAGACAATTCACACAGTTCAGGGTTTTGTGACCTCCTACCAAACATGCACTACCGCAGGAAAAATTGGGGAGATAAGAAGGGAACATGAGATGAGAGAAATGACGCCGCAAAGGTACACTTGATGACAAATCAATACAATCAAATTCCTAACCTTTATAGTGTGCCCTTAGACCTAAAGATCTAAGTTACCTACTATCACGACCTACGGAACCGAATGTGAGCACCGCGGAACCATCAGGCCAGATTGAAAGGCCGTTTGCCCCAGTCTTAGACACCCGATAGCACGCGGGAACCCTCACCAGCACGTAGGCGCTATACGCAGGTAGTTAGACCTCCAATCCTTAATAAGGGTCAAGTTGCTACCAGTTTTAGTTAGAGGCTTAGGATCAAGTGATTCTGGAATGTGAAGGACGTTATTTACGGGTTATGCCCAAGTGATTAATTTTACAAAGTGTGTAAAACAAGCATGCAACGGGGAAATCTCCCCAAATTGAAGTTTTAATTGGTGAACGGTTTTTAGAGTTTCAGCCTTAAGTAGTATGGATTTTAGGATTTCTCTGAATTACCAATTCAACCAATCTGCGAGTTTTGAGAGAATACAAGTTTTTCTCTAAGCCCAACAAACCCTTCTTCAATGTCAGTTGGTTAATGCATGCTAAAATGCAATGGGCTTCCCTAGATGGAGATTTCTATGTGTGGATGCACGAGTCAATTTTAGATTAGTGTGAAAGGGAGCTAAAGCACTTCAATTCAAGTGCTCCCAATCACCAAAATGATTTCCACACACAAGGCTCAACCATAAGATAAAGAAAATCAGATTGTTGGGGTTGAAGTATTCGGGATCGAATCTTAGGCACGTGAAAGGTCGTGGTGGGGTTGGAATCAACTCAATTCCAAGTCTCCCACCAAAAAGGTGATCCTGAATTTTAGATAAATGAGACAAAGAGGGATGGCAATCAATCTATTTATCTTTGCCTCAAAGAATACTTCACACGGCGAAAGATTCAAGAATCAAGATTCTAGGATCTTCGCTATGCGAAGTTTGGCCGGAAATCCCGAGGCGGTGGGAGTGATGGCAAACAATCAAACAAGTGATTTTTAATCCACTTGCCCCAAGAGATCCCAAGAAGTGTTTTTAGTCTTTTTTTTGTTATTATTAAGGTGACAAGTTGACCTAAGTTGCTAAGAAAGAAAGACCTACTTGTTCAGCAACGTGTGCGAAGCTCCAATGCGGTGCCGGCGTCTTCACGCTCTCGTTCCAGCCTTGGATCTGCCCACGTCTCCGACTTCGTCTGCTTGTCTTCTCCTTTCAATAGGTTCACCTGCACGGCCACAAACAAAAACACTCGTGAAGAGAAGGGTGTGAGAAGAGAAAAATTAAAGGAATGGAGTAAAAACTTACTTGAATGTGCACTTCCCCGGCAACGGCGCCAGAAAAAGTGTGGTCGGGCTCGGATAAGTGGTGTTAATATGGTGATTTAATCGTTGAAATGCGTATAGTGGTTAACCTAAATCGAGCTTAACCATCTTTTTACAAAATTTTTTTTTAACCTGGCATACTTAATTTTATCTTGGTCACTTTTAGGCCCAGGGTCAAACTCAGGGAAGTGGGATTAGAGGTGAACAAGTTTCTACGCCTTTCCTACAACGAATCTCTTCCATTCGCTTATTATGTTTTTGGTTTTTCTATTTAAGATTTTTTTCTGATAATTTTTGTCCTTGAGGTACACCCACAAAATCAGGTTCTTAGCTTTGAGCCAAATTAGGATTCCCAAAATTGGTCTTGCTATTCGCAAGACTGAGTACCTGCAAGTCAAGGATTATCTTTTCTCTTTTGTATATTTTTTTTAATCTTTTTAATGGCAGGAAAGAGAAATAGAAATAAGGTAAATATAATATATATATATGTATATATTATATATGTATATAAGGGTGGGGATGGAGGTGGAAATGGTGTGTAGCACGGTGTCGAGTTGATTGTCGTCTAGGAAGATGCAACCAACAGGACGAAGTGCCGCGTGGAGTGTAGGATGGATGGGTGGAAGATGTGTGCGAAGACGCTTTCTGTATGCGTGTATCGGGGAATTTCAGCAACTGGTGCAGATATTCCCGTGATACAACGTGTGGTAGGTGATATGAGAAAATATATATATATATGTATATATGTAAATATATATATATGTGTATATATATATTTATAATTATATATATATGTATGTATGTATATATACTTATATATAATTGTATAGGTACTAATATATATATATATATGTGTGTGTGTGTGTGTACAAGTGAGAGTGTGTGCGTATAAGAGTGCGTGTGTGTGTATGTGTCTGCGGGAGGGAGTGAGAGAGTGCTGTGTGAGAAAGAGAGAGAGAGAGAGCGTTTGCTGGAGTGAAGAAGGTGCGGCGAGTTAAGCCGTCTGGAGGCAGCGGCCGACGTCTGATGTCCACGCGCAGGCACAGGCGCGTAGGCGCGTGAAGATGCGTGCGCACGCTGGAGGGAGCTGGCGTGGGAGGAAGGTGTAGCGCAGCGCGCTGAGGGAAACGCGGGCGAAGAAGCGGGCGGGTGCAGACGCGAGAGCGGGCGCGGGGAGAGACGTGGGCGCTGGCGTGCACGGATGTGTTGGCGATGGTAGTGGCGCGGAGAGAGAGCGCGCGGTGACCGGATAAGTGAGAAACTTTTCGGTCACCGCACTGTAGCCACAGTGTCGCGCTCTCTAGCGTGAACAGTGGCTATAGTGCGCGTTCGGCTTGCACGACCAGCTGCGCCCGGTTTAGCGTGTGCGGGCGCTGTGGAGCGGGCTAGTGCACGCGCGGAAGGAGCTGCGCCAGCTACTGGCGTGTGCGGAGGCCTACGCGCAGGCGAGAGGCGGCCGGTTCCTTGCTGCAATTGCGGTTGAGCTTCAAAGCTCGACTCTGTGGCAATGGCGGAAATGTCTTGGAACGACATAACAGAGAGGTGAACCACCACGCCCACTGGCTCTTTGATGAGCTGGGCGATGGTGGGACTCACAGTGGTGGTTGTGTACCACTGTGAGTTTCTCCTGCCCGCAGCGTAGCTCTTCAGGAGGAAGAGAGGCTGCGTATGGAGGGGAGAGGGGAGGAGATGGCCTGGAGAAGGAGTTGTTGTATGTGTTCTGTTTTTTTTTTTTGTGGACTAGGCTCACAGCGAAGAAGATGGCTGTGCCCTTTTTAAAGAGGAAAGAGGCATGCACAGCCATGCCCTGGGCTGCATGTATGGCTGTGCGTGCGGCTGGCAGGGAGTGGCGCGAGGAAGAAGTTGCCATGCCTTGCAGCCGCAGAGAAGAAGAAATTCAAAGTCAATAAAAAATGAGGACGGTGATTTTACAAGGCAACACTTGAGGAAAACGTTAATTTCAAGGCCATTTTATTCACTCTCCTCCCCTCTCAAATAAATGGATGCATGCGTTTATTTTTACAAATGCAACTATGGCTACCTAATATACACTGGCAATGCTTGGAAATAGCACAAGATGACACAATTGTTGGTGCATTTTTGCTGTGCAATCACTACTAGGACAGCTTCCTCATGGAGAGTTTGTATTGATTATAGGAAGCTAAATTTAGCCACTAAAAAGGATCATTTTCCCTTACCATTCATTGACCAAATTTTGGAGAAGTTAGCTAGTCAGAAATACTTTTGTTTTCTAGATGTCTATTCAGGATACAACCAAGTGGCCATAAGTCTCGAAGATCAGGAGAAGACCACATTCACGTGCCCCTAAAGCACTTTTGCTTTTAGTAGAATGTCATCTGGTCTCTGTAATGCACCTGCGACCTTTCAACGGTGCATGATGGCAATATTTTGTGAGATGATCGGAGACTTTATGAAGGTTTTTATGGATGATTTCTTTGTCTTTGGGGACTCTTTTGATTCCTGTTTAGCCCACCTCCAAAGAGTATTGAAGAAATGCATTGAGGTAAATCTAGTTTTGAGCTAGGAGAAGAGCCACTTTATGGTCCAAGAAGGAATCGTATTAGTACACGTGGTCTCTAATAGGGGAATGGAGGTGGATAGAGCTAAGGTTGAATTGATCACCAAATTCCCACCACCCACATTTGTCAAGCAAATATGATCTTTTTTAGGACATGTGGGTTTTTATAGGAGGTTCATCAAAGACTTCTCAAAGATTGCTAAACCACTAAGTAACCTTTTGGCCAAAGACCAAGCCTTCCACTTCAATGATCTTTGTCTTAAGGCCTTTGACTCATTGAAGAAATCTGTTACTCACGCACCAATCTTACAACCACCTGACTTGGACTCACCTTTTGAGATCATGTGCGATGCCTCTGATTACGCTGTTGGTGCTGTCTTGTGTCAAAGAATAGAAAAGAAACCTGTTATGATCTACTATGCTAGCAGGACTCTTGATGATACTCAAAAGAATTACACCACCACTGAAAAGGAGTTGCAAGTGGTTGTCTTTGCTTTAGAAAAGTTCAGAGCTTACCTTCTAGGATCCCATGTGATTATCTATACCGACCACTCCGCTCTGAGACACCTGTTAGCTAAGAAACATGCCAAACCAAGGCTAATTAGGTGGATCCTCCTGCTTCAAGAATTTGACTTAGGAATTCGAGATAAAGTAGGAGCGTAGAACGTAGTGGCTGATCATTTTTCTCTAATCCTAGTTGAGAATCCTAATCCAACCATACCTATTGCTGATTGTTTCCCAGATGAGAGTATCTTAGCTATTTCAGAGGTCCAAACCCCTTGGTATGTTGATATTGTGAATTACTTAGCTATTGAACGAATACCTGAGGATTGGTCCAAGCAGAGAAAAGATAAATTTTATTCTGAGGTCAAGTACTACTTATGGGACGATCCTAAATTGTTTAGACTTTGTGCTGATCAGATGATCCGTAGATGTGTCGCTGAGAATGAAATCCACAGTATTTTGACATTTTTCCATAATTCTGCTTGTGGAGGACACTTCTTAGGGAAGAAAACGGCTGCCAAAGTGTTACAGAGTGGATTTTATTGGCCTAACATTCGCAAAGATGCCCACACATTCTCTAAGTCATGTCCCCAATGCCAATCTATAGGAAACATGACTATGAGAGACATGATGCCCTTGAACCCCATAGTAGTGGTTGAGTTATTTGATGTTTGGGGTATTGACTTTATGGGACCCTTCACACCATCCTTTGGATATCAGTATGTCCTCGTAGCTATAGATTATGTGTCCAAATGGATCGAGGCAATCCCAACTAAAACGAATGATCACAAGATCGTTATGGAGTTTATTAAGAAGAACATCTTTAGACGATTCGGGATGCCAAGAGCTATAATCAGTGATGAAGGGACTCATTTCACACATAATCAGTTTAGGAACCTTCTTGCAAAATACGGGGCTACACACAAGATTTCTACACCCTACCATCCACAGACAAATGGCCGAGCTGAGGTTTCAAATAGGGAGATCAAGAATATATTGCAGAAGACGGTTAGGCCTGATAGGAAGGATTAGGCTACCAAGCTCGATGATGCACTTTGGGCTTACCGTACAGCCTATAAAACCCCCATTGGAATGTCACCGTACCGTTTAGTGTTTGGTAAGACCCGTCACCTCCCTGTAGAAATAGAACACAGGGCTTATTGGGCAATTAAGGAATGCAACTATCATCTGGATAAAGCAGGAAAGCATAGGAAGTTGCAGTTGACTGAGCTCGAGGAGATTTGTAATGATGCTTATGAGAATGCCCGGATTTACAAGGAGAAAACCAAAGCTTTCCATGACATGCATATATCTAGAAAAAGCTTTGAACCTAATCAGAGGGTTTGGTTGTTTGATGCCAAGTTATGTTTATTCCTAGGAAAGCTCAGGTCAAGATGGAACAACCCTTATACCATTACACATATCTTTTCACATGGAGCTGTTGAGATCATTGACCCAAAGACAGGTCAAACTTTCACTGTGAATGATCAGAGACTGAAACCTTACATTGAGAACATTGAACCTGGACCTGTCCCAGAGAAGGCAGCACTTTTAGACTGCTGAGAGGTGCACGCTCGGCTGAAGGCATTAAACTTAGCGCTTGTTAGGAGGCAACCCAACTCAATTTTGCTTATACGTAATAGATTAATTTCTTTTCAGGTCGGAGCTAGTGTTTTAACAAGAATAATTCAGAGCTATTCAGGTGATATCTTCCCCTTCTCGTACTTACTTTCTATTCATCAGCATACAATGAGGACATTGCATGAAATAGGCAGGGGGTAGGTAAAATTTTTGCTGAGTCACCTATATCTAGTTTCCATCAGTCTTATATATATGCAAAAAAAAAAACCACTTATATATAGCATTTATTCAAAAAATTCAAAAATATTTTTATCAAGGAGGTTTTATTGAAAATTTTCTTCTTGAATTATTTCTCAGTTTAGAATCCAATACATCCATTTCACTTACATGTAGACTTTGTAATGGATCCATTATGAAAACCAATAGACATCTTTAGTTTGTCGAGGAGAAGTATTTACTTCTTTTCCTGAACCCTTGGACAGTTAGTTAAGGAGTCAGACAAACTATCTTTCATTAGATCCACCAAATATTTTTGAGGTGAGAGTAGAGTGTCTAATGGTGCTCTAAGTCTAGTGCGAGGACTCTTAAGTTCTGAATAATTGAATAATGATACCTCAAAGTTACGCATAGTTTTCTGCTCTCGATTCCCACGTACAAATTTTGTGTGAAATTTTGAGAGCCACCAAATAAGGCAAATACACAGAAATCGAGTTTTCTAATAAAACTATGACTAAGGTGGATGGTTACGATCGTCCTTTATAGAATCCTTGGCTGAAGGAGGGTGCTAATGTCTAAGGTCAAAAATACACCGTCCTATCCGTTCCTTCCTGGTGCCGAGAGTAGGCACTTCCACCAAATAAGTCACACAATATCCTCTTCAACACCATCATAATGCCTCATAAATAAAAATTTGCATGTGTTGTGTTTTGTTGTGTTGGTAGTTGTAAAAAAAAAAAGAAGAGAAATATATAGAAAAAAATAGAAAAAGGAAAAAAAGAAAGAAAGAAAGAAAAAATTCTTAAAAAAAAAGTGTTCGAGTTCATAGTTGTGTTTATGTGTTGATTTGTTATGAATAAATTTCATAGAGGCAACAATACCACTACCATTTACGATCTACCAAATATGACCCATACCTACTTTTCTGTATTTCTGATCGCTCGAATACTAGCTGAGGAATTCTGATTTAGTTGTAGGGTTATCAGAACTTATTAAAGTGTTAATGCCATGTGAGACTACCAAATAGTGAGTGTATTTACACAATCTGATGAATTGTGAGCTCGAAAAAAAAAAAACTCGAAGAAAAAATAAAGAAGAAAGAGTGAGTGAGTACAAAGGACTCAAAAGAGAGCACAATTTTAAGTCTCTCTGGGTTGACTTGTTTGATAGTCTAGAGATCTAGAGTCTGCAGTACTAGCCTACATGTAGCACCAGATGAGTGTAAGCCACCAAGTATAAAACCATTTGACTCATATATCTTCTACCTAAGTTAGAAAGCTAGGGTAGAAAATTTATATTATTTGTATCCCCGAGGAAAGAAGTTTGCCTATCCTAATAGAATTTTTACCGATGGTCCAGTACAAACTTTAAGTGTGTGCTGGTGTTTCACTTGAATCTGTTACTTATGCTACTATTACTACATTTTCATGTTGTTTGGATCTCCAAACTTTCGAAAGAAGAAAACTTTGTTAAACCCTTGATAAAAAAAAAAATCAGTCACATATAATGGATTATATATTTTTCATTCTTGCATTTGCTCGATGACTAGCAAAAGATAGGCATGGAGGTGTGATAAATCCATATTTATATACATAATTTATGCTTAACTATTGTTAGTTTAAGAGTAAACTAGTTTACATTTCATTAGATTATATTATATTAGTCACATTATATTATTTTGTAAATATTGTATTTTTAGAGGTATAATTATAATTTTTGTTGCTACTTATATCTGGTTCCTTGATTTTTTTTTTATATGTGTGCAAGTGCCAAGTTTGAAATTGATTGAAGCTTTACAAAGAGAAAACAATTATTTTGATGAGGTTGAACCAATTTCCTACGCACAAAAAAAAAACCCATTCTAAGTCGAACAAAAAATCTCACCAAATAATTTCCTAAATAAATCCCCACCCAACAATTTCCTATGTATGTTAATCCCATACTCCACCCACATAAAACCTCCACCAAATCCCTCCACCCACGTAACCTTCCGAAATCCCACATTATTTTATCCTATATTTTTATCCCTCAACACCCGACGGAGGGGAAGGGCTTAAGCCGTCCAACCGCTCCATCAGACGTCCAATCGAGGTCCTCAACCCAACCTTGTGCAACCACATGGCCCTCCTCAACCATATCGCCTGTCACACAACAACCGACAAATATCCCAAGACTAATTCTTTCCCCCCGGTGGATTCTCCCCCTCTCAATTCTCTCTCTCCCATCCATACCTTTACTTCTCAAATCCTCTCCATCTCAATTCCCTCTATCTCTCTGTGCTCCTGCCACGACCATGACGTCTACGTCGACCCTCATCCGCACTTGCCCTCACCAACAATACGTCCGCACATCCTCAACATAAGGCCGCGACCCCTAGTAACCGTATGCTCTCGACGAGCATTGCACCACCCTCAATCACGACGTCTCTTCTCCGACCTCTCGCCTCCACGCACATTCTTCACCGACGACCGTCGACGGCACTCTCCACCCCCATCACGACATCGCCAGATTTCTATCTGAGATTATTTTTCTCTTCTTCTTCTTCTTGTTATTATATGTTATTTGACTTTCTATTAGTAATAAAGTTCTTATTTGTATTTACGTGTTCACTTCGTATTTGTCTCTGTGTTTGTTTAATTTATTTTCTTTTATTATAAAAAAATAAAAAATATAAATAAAAAAAAATTTCGTTTACTTGATCAGGTTGGAAATCATCTAAATATCCCTACCTCCCTGTGAGACGACCCGTACTCCCAACCTTATTCTTATATTTTTCGGAGACAGTTTCATAAATTTAAAATGACGTGTTCTCGCACCTACGACGACAGATTTATCATTATCGTAATTTCACGACCAGGGCATCTTTGTCTTTTAAGCTAAAGGAGAACATTTTCATAAGTAGGATTTCCCAATTTTAATTTCGAGGTTTAAGAATTTGAGATAGATTTTTAAGATCTTCGATATGTTAAAATGGATCCTCGGATGCGTAACCATGAAAGTGTGGGATTAGACCTATAAAGTTTGGCTTTAGTTCTGGGTCATTTTCCCCAACGGGAATCCTAACACTAGGCTCTACTGGGCATTAGATGGATTGTAGTAGTCATGGAGTAGAGGCCTAGGTAAAGGGCGAGGTGGAGGAAAATCAGGTGGATCCAGACCCGCCTTAAGTTGAGGAGGAGGACGAGCCTATAGATTATGAAGAGCAGCCATCAACAGATTGATTTGACGGTTCTACTTGAGCATTTGCAGATTCTGGTTCAAGAGCGCCTCATGGATATCAAAAGGAGGCATCTCCCCCTGACTAGAAGAAGGGATCTTGGGATTCTGATTCTGCAGTTGATCCATAGAATCAAACGCAGAAAATGCAGAAAAATTAGACGGAAAAATTGGTTGCTTTAGTGCAACCGGCCTGGGTAGGCCTGTCAAAGGAGATATAAGAGGCAGCTTTAGGGATCATCTCCTGTGCATAAAATGCAAAAAATGTGCAAAGGCACACTCACACCACTGAGTGAAACAGCGGCAAGCAAAACCCGTAAATAGTGCGAAAAGCAGGTTTTTCTTCTCTTCAAAGGAAAGGAAGATCCTAGAATACGTGTAAAATATATAGAGACACAAACAAGTAGTATATCAATCCAAATATGCATCCTATACTTGTCTACGTATGTGCGCACCCTAAGGCTCGAAGGTCTAAGGTCTAGGATCGAGACTGCTCACTACTGGCTCCCCGGGGCTTTAGTAGTTAAATAAACTATTGATCTTCGACCAAGGCCCTAAGAGGTGCAAAGAGGAGAGATAGAAGTATAAGACTTGTGTTGTTGCAAAGGCCTGGAATGAGCTTCAGAATGAGCTTCCAGGTCAATTGACCTACGAAAGATAAAATGCCCTCGATTGAAGGTCATAGAATGCTTCAGAATTGCATTCTTCACTAAATAGAGGAGGAAAGGAGTAGAGAAGAGCTTCAAAAAGCTCAGAAGCTTCAGAGTTTCTAACTTGATGTTCAGAACTTGATTTAGAGTTGAATCAGCCAAACAGAGAGATACAGACATCATCTAACAACCCAGATCAATTAAGAATGTGAAAGGGCTCTATTCTAGGTGAAGATTGAATTCAAAACTTGACACAATAGCTTAGATCAGTAATGGGTTCTAGTTAACCCAAACTGGTTAGATCACAAAATCCCTAACATTCCTCAATAAAATCTGATTAAATAAATTCTAAACAGTTCTAAATCATCATAGGAACTTATCTGTAACGAACGGGCGCTTCAGACATCTTTTAAGACGTCTGGGAAGTGGCCCAGACGTCTGACTAGACATCTGGAACCACTTCCAGATGTCTGGGAATCGGTTATTGTTGGCACGCGCGATTCGTCTGCGCGCCCGAGCGCGCAGACCTGCAAAAATTCCCTCTCTCTCTTTTTCCCTCTCCCTCCTGCGCCCTCTGTCGCGCTCTCTCTCTCCTCCTCGCGCGGCCTTAAAAGGCCACGCCCTTCCCCTCACTCTTGTCACCTCCGCCCCCTTCCTCTTCTCCTTCCAGTCAGTGTGCGAGAGCGAGCGCGAGTGAGCGGCGACGGTGACAGCCGGGGCGGGTGTGGGAGGAGGTGCTGCGCGGGGGAGGAGGCGTCGGCCGTGAGGGCTCGAGCCTGCCGGGGCAGCGGGAGTCGGCTGTCGGGGCGCAGCGGGCGTGGAGCAACGCGGGAGGACTGCTGCAGCTCGAGCAGCAGGTGGACGAGACGCGGCGCGGCCGGGCGTCGCGAGCGGAGGGCGAGTTGCGCCCTGGTTCTGGAAACTTTTCCAGAATCAGACGTCTGGGCTGATAGCCAGATGACGGGCACGACATCTGAAAGGTGAGTTATTTCCGTCTTCCTTTTTCTTCGACTGACCGTACTAAGAGAGAGAGATGGGTACGCGCAGGTTCTGAGATTCGCATCCAACGCGAATCAGACATCTGGCTGCAGTGCCAGACGACTGGAGAGACTTACAGACGTTCGGAGTGACCATCGGACGTCTGGGAACTAGGCCAGACGCCCTTGCAGGCTTCTGGACGTCTGAGAGACCACGCAGAGCAAGGTAACCCCTGATCCACTTTTTAAGACGTCTGGAATAAGTTCCAGACGTTTGATTTTGCACTGTTTCGTCGTTTTCGACCCGTTTAGGACCCGTTCGGGTTCTGTTTTCCGCGTTTCGAGTTGCGTTCTTTTCGGAATTAAATCCTCTACCTGTCTACAGTAGCTGTATACTGTTTTGAGAAACTTCCTTGTGTTTGATCCTTGTGATAGGACCCCGTTCCGTTGCAGTCTCGGGGGTTGCGGAGGCATGCGGGATTCCCGACCACGCCCCTAGTTCGCCTGTTGTAACCGATAGAGTGGCTTTAAGTATAATCTGTTAAATTATGAAACCATAAATAGAACCTAGGACATTACATGAATCCTAGGAATGAGAAATAGATTGAATGGTAGATCCTAGGGTGTTGCATGAATCCTAGGGCTGGAAAACTAGATTGTATGATAGATCCTAGGATATGGCATGAATCCTAGGACGGGAAAACTAGTGGAATGTATGAATACTGCAGTCTTGGAAAATGTGGAAAGGAAATAATAGCTGCCTATGAATTGAATTAACAGCTGCCTGTTATGAATAAATAAACTTGATTGAGAATATGGATTGTAAGAACGTGAAACTGGAAAGTGAAACCTGGATGTTCTGAGTTAAAAGAGTTGGAACCCTACGGGGAATTAGGAGTAGAACTCCTGGAAAGTGAATGGAATAGAATTGGGGAAGTGAGTTGGCCCTTGAGTACGGAGTACCAAGGAGAGCGACTGTCCCCCTGTTTAGTGCAGAGTGGATCCAGCCGCCTCAGGGACCCGGGGCTAGGACTGGCCACTCTGTACCGACTTGCTGGCCCTCGTGTACGTAGTATCGAGGAGAGCTACTAGTGTAGGGAGGTACTAGCTACCCCACGGGCCCCGGGGTTCTGCTAGCCTCCTACACCGACTTGTTAGGCCCACTGGGGCAAACCGGGGTAGTCAGGCGAGGGTGCGCGGACTGTAGACTGGCAAGGCCCTTGTTTGGTTACTGTGGAGGGGTTGGACCCCTGTTACTGAGAGGGCTCTGCCCTGTACTGGTTCCGTGCTGTGCTTTGGGCGCACCCGTTAACGGAAACGACTGACCGCGTGCCAGTGAGGGTTAGCTACCCGTGCGTTTACCGCGCGTGCCATAGTCACCGTTACATCTGTCAGTGACCTTGGGGTGGTTGACTGAGAGTAGGATCACCGCGGGGGACTCTCCCGGCTAGGAGAGCACCACGTGCTACTTCTACTGTTCGGAAAAGACTGCAATCAAGATCGTTCCCACGAGGAACATTCGAGTTCAAGTGAAGGATCTGAGAAATAGATAAACTGTGAAACAATAGAAAGACGTAAATAAAGGAAGAAAGAAAATTAAAACAGCTACTGTACACTTTACTGTTTCTTTAGTTTAGCTGCCACTCTACTCAGCGTTTTGCTGACGTGTTACACTCGTTACCTTTCAGGACCAGGTGTTGAGCAGCCAGGGTCAGCGGCTGCAGAGGACGCTGGGCCAAGTAGGGTCCAGTAGAGTTACCACTGTTCTCTTGTACCTCTCTTTGGTTCCACTGTAGTGAGTAGTTCTTGTTTCCGCTATACTTTTCTTTACCTGCAGTTCATATTATGTTATGAATGTTGTTCTACTGTTGTGGTGGTACATACTGTAGTGGTTTCTTTCCTTACTGCTGTATTTTCGTACTGTTAGTTATAGTCATGCTGAATGTGGTTTATTTTACTGCTCTTTTGGTTACTTCCTCGTTGGACGACCAGGTCTTGGGATTAGTCGAGTCGGTCCGATTCTCGTGTCTCGTAGGGACTCGGGAATCGGGTCGTTACATTATCCAATTCATTAAATAAGAAATTCAAGCATGAATTCCTTGAGAACAGTTCCTAGTTGACCATCGGAACTTGTTATGACCCAGTTCCTGGATCCCTACAGGACTCGAGACCGGCTCGCCTCGATTAATCTTAAGACCTAGTCGTCCAACAAGAAATAACCAAAAGAAGGAAGATAAACCACATTCACACATGCCATATAACTAAGTAGAAGAAAAGTACAAAGCAGTAAAGAAAGCAGAATAACTGTCTCAGTACATGCCATAACAACAACAACAACAACAGAAAGCGGAAAGGAAACAGAAGTAGCGAAAACAGTAAACTAAGTGTCCATTACTTACTACAACAGTAGAGAAAAAGAAAGTGCCGAAGAAAGACTACGGCTGGACTCGACTGGGCCCAGCACCCTCGGCAGCTGGAAACTTGGACTGCTCAACTCCTGGTCCTGAATAGTGTTATGAAAAGACAAAATCAGCGAATGCTGAGTAGAGTGATGTTTGTATTATTTAAGTACAAGAATAGTAAAAACTACAGATTTAATTCTCATTTCAATTTATCTCCTTTATATGTTTTAGTTTCATTTATTTCTCAAAGTATCCAGATATTTCTTGATCTTGCATGTTCCTCGTAGGAACGATCTTGATTGCAGTCTTTTCCATAGAGTAGAAGGTACACGTGGTGCTCTCCTGGCTGGGAGAGTCCCCCGTGGTAGTTCTACACCCAGTCAACCACCTCGAGGTCACTGTCAAGACGTAGCGGTGACTACGGCACGCGTGATAAGTGCATGAGTAGCTACCCTGCACTGACACGCGGTTAGTCGTTTCCTCTGGTGGGTACGCCCAAAGTACAGCATGGAACAGTATAGGGCCTTGCCCTCTCAGAACAGGGGTCTCGCCCCTCCACAGTTCGTGCACCCTCGTCTGACTACCCCGGTTTGCCCAGAGGGCCAAACAAAGTCGGTGTAGGGTGGTTAGCTAAACACCAGGCCCCGTGGGGTGGCTAGCTCCCTCCCTACACTAGTAGCTTGCCTCGATACCACGTACGCGAGGGCCAACAGGAGTCGATGTAGAGTGGCCAATCCTAACCTCGGGTCTCAACCAAAGTAAGGCTAGCTCCGCTCTACACTAAAAGGGGACAGTTGCTCTCCTTGATACTACATACTCAAGGGCCAGCACACTTCCTGTATACATTCCAAATTCCGTTTATCTACAGGAGTTCTACTCCTAATTCCCCGTAGGTTCATGCTCATGTTTACCTCATTTATCTAGATCCAGATCTCATGTTTCATAATTCATTCCACATCCATATACAGGTAGCTCATGTTTTCATAGTTCAATTCTCAATAACATGCAACTGGTGTTTTCACAGGTAATTTCTCAATTGAATACAGGCAGCTCATATTTTAACATGCAACTTGTAATTATAATATAGGCATTTGCTAGCAATTTATCTTAACCATGCATTCAAGTAAATAGTAGGGCTCAAACAGGCTCATCCATTTTCTACCCTAGGGTTCATTCCAGATCCTAGAGTTTTATTCAGCTATTTCAACCAAGCACATTCTTATTAAATATTAATAACTGAATTAAACCACTCTACCGGGTATCACGGGAGGAATGGGGGCCTGTGTCGCAAATCTCGTCGTCTCAATGGGCCCCGACACGCCACTGGCTGGTAACCTGTACTAGTGACCGATGTACATTAGACAAGCTCAAAACAGTAGGTACTCAACACTAATACGTAGAGGAACTCGAGTAGAAAACGACGATACTTCGTTTGCGAAAATCTGATTCTGTTTGGGCCTTAAACAGGCCAAAAACGTGGTTTCTGATAGAAATCAGACGTCTAGGACTAATCCCAAACATCTTAAAAAACGTCGAAACTCACCTTGTGTCTCCTGTGGCTGATCAGACATCCAGACCTTCTTTGCGACCGTCTGAGGACAGTTCCAGACGTCGGATAAGGTCTCCGATCGTCTGGAAGCACCTCTGGACGTCTGGTGATGTGATCAGACGTCCAAAAGTGCGTCGGAAAGCATTCAACGCGCCTTCCCAAAGCTACACCTGCGTACGCAAACTCAAGTACGGTCAGCCGACAACGTCTCCTACGCTGAGATCTTCTGCATCGGAGAAATTAGCGTAGGAACGTACGTACCTCGCGCGATATGTGTTCTCAGACGTCCGGCCTTAGCTCCGGACATCCAGGTGCCTCGCCAGATGTCTGCTCCTCACTCCAGACATTTGATATCGGAAAACTTCCAGTACCAGAACCTCCTTGTAGCTCACTCCGCTCGTGCCTCCGCCCGCGGTGGCAGCTCCAGCTGCTGCAGGAGCTTGGGTAGCTCCTCGCCGACGTCCTCCACACGCGCACGCACCTGCCGCCGGCCGTGCGAGCTCCACCGAGCTCCCGAAGGTCCTCCGACCTTCCACATTCTCCTCCTTCCTCCCTCTTGCTCTCCCTCGCTCGCCCCCCTCTTGCCTCTCTCGTTCGCCCTCACCATTGCCGCACAGGAGATCTGAAGGTGGTGGTGGCTGGTGGTGTGTGGAGGAGAGGAGAGGAGAAAGGAGGGTATAAATAGGAGGGGAAGGAGGGTCTAGGGTTTAGGGGGAAAAGAGGGGGAGAGAGGAGAACGGTCACTGCGCGCCGCTCGCGCGCAGAGCACAATGCACGGTACGAAATAATCCACTTTCAGACGTCCGGGAACAGGTCCAGACTTTTGGACAGACGTCTGACTGAAACTCCAGACATCTTAAATGGCTAAAAGTATAACGGGTCATTACAGAGCTCAAGAGTTGACTTTTCAAAATACTTCTTCTCTGATTAAATTAGGTATTTGAATGGCCTCCAGTCAATCTTAGGAATTTGTTTAGCACATCAAAGTAGAGTTTTGAACTCTCTTATGGTACTCTCAGGCTTCGCCGCCTGAGATCAAAATGGTGAGTGTTTGACAGAGCTAACGAGAGGTTGCATGACCTAAGTGAGGGTTAGCATAGGATCTATAAGATCTCTAAAAGCTTAAGAACCTAATTTTGAACCCTAACTCTCAACAAGTGTGCCTCTCCAACTCCGCCAGAGTTGGAGAAGATGAAGATAGATAGAGAGGAATCATCATCAAAATACAACGAGCTCAAGAGGTTGAGTGGAATTGGGCATTTTATGTGTAGGTGTTAATAGGGCTAATTAAAGAGAGGAACGGGGCCCTGTAGTAATGATGAGGTGATGAAGGGCCCCTGTTGGCTATGATGAAAGTTACAGACCTCCACCATAGACAACAAAGGTACTCCGGTGAGAGTTGAGTGGCTTAGGCATTTAGGTGATAGAATTGAGGAGGAAGAAGGTGAAAGGGAGTCGTAGTAAGGTGAGGAAGATGATTAGGTGGATGAAAGCATGATTCGATATCCGACGAGGTTGGAATTGACCTCACCGAAGATGGGGAAGAAGGCAAGAGTTAGAGTTAAACTACACCTACTCCTATGATTACTTGCCTAGATTCGAGCTAATCCTACTCTTAAGAGGTTAGGCTACTTACCTGATGAAGGAGGTGAGGGAATCCATTGTTGGGAGGCAGAAACAAGATCAAAATCAGAGCTTGGTGAGAAAAGAAACTTCGACTGATCGAAGCGGAGAGGATTCACAGCTGTGGCATGCTCCAACGCCGTTGGCAGGGCGGAGGAGAGGAAGAGGGGGTGAGAGAGGCAGTGCTCATCGGCGGTAGCACTTGAGAATAGGGATGGGAAGACACCAGAGCTTGGGATGAAACCTACTGAAAGATTACGGTGAGAGAAGAGGGTAGGGAGTCACTCTTCGAAATCAGAGGTCTCATGGTCTATTTAGAGGTGGCGATGGGGGTCAGGGGGTTTGAATCTGGACGATATAGCGTCTAGGAGCAAGGAAACAGGTGACGTCATCTCCAATGCTGGTGAACTTAATCACCTAGGTTGAATACGATTTACGGGTGATTCGATCCATCAGATGAAGAGGTGGAGGTGAGATTAGGTCGGACGGCAACGGTGAAGGCTATCAGACATGAGATGAGTGGTGAAATGGCAGTACGGAGACTGGAGGTCCTTAGCCATCCAAGGTTAAAGGAGGTTGAAGAAGAAGACACACATAGGGGTATTTTTGTAAATACAGAAGGACTAATAAATGGACTCAATTGAAATGAAAGCTAAGGACCTAAATGTAAACAGTGAGTTTTAAGGCTTATTTTAATTTATTTCTTTCTCAATTTTTTATATATTATTATAAATTAGGTAAATATTATATTAATGCCTTAAAATTATGTTTTTTTCCCTTTTTAGCTATATTTATTTAAATGATATAATTAAATAGGTTATTACATACTTAGCTCATAATATTAATTAAGTTAGTTTAAATACTAAATATGTACCTAAATGATTATTAATTGAGTCTAAATTATTAATTACATTATTATTAAGATTAATTGATATTTAATTTAGCATTTTAAACATATTTTGGAGGTCTTTAGTAATTTAACCCTTATAGTATAATTAACCCTGTATTTAATGTATTCTTAGTTAATTAAGTAGGAAAATTAGTTAATTAGAGATAATTAGGAGCCATGATGAGTCTCTCATTAGTGCTCTACCTTAACGTGAATCTCTAATAGCAAATCAGTCTATATGATGCGTTTTAGTCCAAAAAATCAAAAGTGGTGTGACCCAATTAGAGTAATCAATGGTCCTATTGCACTACCAAGTAAGCCACTCAGAAATTTTTTTTCAGATTTTTTACTGCACGATATGTAATTTTTCTAGATTTAATAGTGTACTAGGGTCTTTTAGTTTGTTTTGACACCCAATTAGTGAGTGATTTTTCCGTGTAATCAAACATACATGAAATATTTATTTCAGAATTTTTTGAGATTCTAGCTTATTACAGAAATTTATTGCTGTAAATTTCAAGTCAATTGGAGTTGTATAAAAATTCGTATGATTTTTTGAATACCCAAGAAGAAAAAAAGATCCGATACCATTACCGTCTATGAATTTTTAAAATTAAATATAGATCATATGCATAAGAAATTTGGGTACAAACTTCTTGACTTCAATCAGTACATCTAGGAGTAATTTTAGAATTTTTGGACATATACAAATTTGAAAAATGATTTTAAAATCTCAATCTGTTGCAATATGAATTTCAAGGAGGTGATTTTGTTGATTTCCAAGAGATAATGCTCACCAAAATGAGTTTTTTTTTTTTTTCACAGAAAGCAATTCAAGAAAATGACTAATCCTAAGGATCAAAAGAATGCCTAATCTAGATAGACGATTTTTTTTTTTAGAATGAAGATAAATGACTCCTACGACAAAAATTATCCTAAGATGAAGCTGTAAATACCTACCTCAAAGTCTCTACCTGCACTTTTCTTCGAGTCTACCATTTGTCTTCGGAATCCTAGGTCGCCACGAGATCCTGCACACAATCAAAGAAACAGAAACAAGTAGGTTAGAGAATTAAATGCAAATAACGAAAGCAAATATGAAATCCATTGCTTCTCCGGCAATGATGCCAAAATTTGATCTCGCGAAATCACTAAGTGATAAAATGTTCGTTGTAGTGCAATTTTTCGAGATAGAAATAAAATAACCAAGATCTTGATGAGTCTCAGGTTGAATACGGAGAGGTGTAAGATCATTCTAAGCTAGATGCAAGAAAAAATGAAACAAAATACAAACTAATTTTTTTACTATTTTTTTAAATAAAAAAATGGAGATGAGAAAATGAAAACCAATCGTAATACAATGAGAAGGGGGTGGGAAGCACATATTACAATTAAACTAATTTAAAATAAAATTTTATTGCTAATAATTAGAATTTAAATACTATGCTAAAATAAAAATAAAGATAGAGACAAAGATGGTGAGTTGGAGTGTGATCTGATTGTGATGGAGACGGGAGAGAGTTGAAAATGAAGCAGGAAACGTAGTTGTGACGGAGTTGATGCGGAAGCCGTCAATGGAAATTCTGAGAGGCGAGAGGAGATGAGATCGGAGTTGAGGGAATGAATGGTGAGGAGAGAATTGATGGTGTGAGAGATTAGACGTTTAGGTTATGCATGGGATGGACGTTGGGATGGTGTTCCGTTAGGGTGGATTTTGCATGGGTTTTGGAATTTGCGGTGGGGTTTTGTTGTGTGGTAGGAATAGGAATGGTGGTGGGTTTTTGCATGGGGAGGTCACGTAGGGAACAAGGTGGCAATTGTATAGGATTTCTTTGGTAGATAGGGATTGATCAGGATATAGGAAATAGGTTCAACCACATGGACACAGTTGAGTTCAATCAAAATCAGTATTATTGAGGAGCTCCAATTAATTCTAGATCTAGTACCTACAAATATGTAAATAAATCAGATTGATCCAGGAAATGTCTCATAAAATTGATCCCCTAGATAATGAAAATCTCGCACACAACAATCGGATTGAATGGCATCATATTACGAGGGCCCATGTTGTCGAGGATCTGGCAATGGGCACATGCCCTACAATAAGTGTGTGCTTCTTTAAATAATGTGGGCCAAAAGAACCCACATTGAAGGGTCTTTGCTGCGGTTTTACTCCCAGAAAAATGGCCACTGCAGGCTTGGTCGTGATAAAAAGATATAATATCATTGACTTCCTTATCGAGAATGTATCTTCTAATTATTAGGTCATTGCCAATATGAAACAGGTAAGGATCTTCCCAAAAATAATATTTGGCATTGGAAATCAACTTGTCCTGTCTAGTCTTGGTCCAATCAGAGGCGACTTTCCTAGTGACCAAGTAATTCATAATATCAGTGAATCAGGATAGTCCATTAACGACCAAAAGATGTTCATCTGAAAAATGTTTGGTAATAGGTCCAAATGGTCAATAATCGAAGAAGGAAGATGATATAAATGGTCAGCAACTATATTATGCTCTCTCGTCTTGTCATGTATCTCGAGGTCGAATTCTTGTATTAGCAAGATCCATCTAATGAACCTCGGTTTAGCATCCTTCTTCGCTAGTAAATAAGTGTCTCACAACCGTGTGATCTGAGTAGATAATGACATGGGATCCTAAGAGGTATGATCTGAATTTCTTTAGACCAAATACTATAGCCAGCAGCTCTTTCTCCGTAATTGTGTAATTACGCTAAGCCTTGTCAAGTGTCTTGCTGGCGTAATATTTCGCCATTAGTTTACCATCGATCTTTTGCCCAAACACCACTCCTACCGCATAGTTAGACGCGTCGCACATGATCTTAAACAACTGGGGCCAGTCAGGAGATTGTAGGATTGGAGCTTGGGTTATTCGGTCGCTGATGAGAGACTCATTATGGCTCCTAATTAACATTAATTATCTATTTTTCCTTACTAATTAACTAAGAATACACTAAATACAGAGTTAATTATAATATAGGGGTTAAATAGTAAAGACCTGCAAAATAAGTTAAACATACATAAATAAGGCTCAATTAATCTTAATATAAGTTTAATTAATAATTAGGACTCAACTCACAATCATTTGGATATATATATTAAGTATTTAGTTTAACTTAATTAAATTAAAGACCTAAGTATGTAATTAACTTAATTAATCTTATCATTTTTTTAAATATAGATAAAAAGAGAAAAAAATGTAATTTCAAGGCATAAATATATTATTTACATTATTTATAATAATATATAAAAATTTGAAAAATAAATAAATTAAAATAAACCTTACAACTTATTGTTTATATATAAGTCCTTAACTATCATTGCAATCGAGTCCTTTTATATCATTCAGGTCCTTCATTATTTTCATTTAGGTCCCTATACACATGCCTTCTTCCTCTTCTTCTTCATTGTTGGATGGCTCATGATGTCCGGTGCCCATACCCTCCGATGACCACCCATCCATCGTTATTCCTCCTTTAAAGCTTGTATCCAAGCTCCACTCACCTCTGCCAATCCATCCCATGGTCCAGATCTTCTAAGAATCCTAATTAGACTAGGTGCCTAAGCTCACCAGTGTCGGAGACGATGCCAGTGGTTCCTATGAACCTAGACACCTAATCATCTAGATACCTCCCCCTCTACCCTCTCCTCCACCTATAAATATCCATCTAGACCTCTAATTCGTGTTGTTGATTCCCTAGCCCTCTTCTCCAAACTGAATCAACGATAGGCTATTCCTCCCTTACCTCCTCTTCCTCTCCAGTAGCTGTGATAGGGCTTGGAGCGCACCATTTACCTTCCTCCTCGCTTCAATTTCTCCTCAGAGTTTTGATTTCTCAACCTCTAATTTCTTCCTCCGTTTAAGCTTCGGTAGAGTTCTTCTCTATCCCAATTTGTCCAGGTAATCATAAATTAGCTTAGAATTTAGTGTAGTTTAGTTTTAGCTAGTTAGTTGGATAGTTAGAGTAGTGTAATGCTTACATTTCATGTCATCTTCCTCATCTCTGGTGAGCTAATTTTGGCTCGCCGAACCTTCTTCTATCAATCTACTCACTTGTACAGTTTTCTCATCACTTCATGATCATATCCCACCTTCTCTCCTCTTAATTTTATCACCTATTTGCCTAACTCGACCACACACTCACCGAATCAGCTCCGCTGTCTATGGCAGAGGTCTCTGGCTAAGTTCACACTCAATTAAGGTCCTACATCATCAACTCATCCCACAAGGACCTCATTGATACCTATAATTTGATCTATTAACCTCTATATGCGAAGCACCCAAATCACCACCAACCTTTTGAGCTCATTGTCATGGTAGCTCAGAAGGAGTTAGTTCATTAATTCCATGCACCTATACCATCGCTGGATCTTCCTAAGTGTTTCCCCTCACTCAATTGAGTGAAAGAGAGATTCTTGAGTTTGTTGAACTTAAGATGTTCCGTCTGAGCATTTCTTGATAAATCCATATGTCTGATCATCAATTGGAACAACTGATTTGTTCTTGAGGTTAGTTGCAACCTCAGGAACCTTATAAGACTATTCTTGATGTGATCGACCTTCACCGGAGCTCCGACGAGCTTTGACGAGTCAAATAATGAGCTATAGCCTTTAGAACAGCAAGTGAAGCTCCAGATAATTTAGTCTTGAGGTGAGAATCAGGTTTCGATTATTAAAACTATGTTTTGATGTTGAAATCCCTAGGATGATGCTCATCTTCTTTAAGTCTGGCGAGGCTGCAAGTAGTTATTTCCTTACTATCTGAACTCATAAATTGGTTGATAAGCTTTAGTATCACCTAGGGATTCTAGTAATGAACTTGAAATGGTCTGAGAACATATGATTCCTTGTGATGATCACATCATCTTTGAAGCTTAGATGACGAGGTTTGAAAGCACTGCTAGAGTAATCAAAACTTAGATTTGATGTGCTCAATAAGTTTCTGAAGTTGATTTGAGTTCATTTGAGCAATTTATTTGATCAGAGGAGCTTTAGTTTAAAAAGTTAACTTCTGAGCTTTGAAGGTCAACTTTAGGCCGAATTTGAGGTTCTAGATGTTAAAACTCTAATTCAATGGATGATCGAGTTCCTGTAAGTTATGTGAATCTTCTGGAACAAGTTTGAGTGAATTTTATTGAGATTTGATAAGGATTTCAACTCTTATCCAATTTAGGTTCAAATTGGAACCCAAAGCCGCTCATGGTGTTTTTGACAAGTTTTTAAGTGACAAACTATCAAGATCTATTGTTCTTCATCTTTTGGAGTGATTCACATCTATTCTAAATGCTTTATTCCATCTTCTGAATTAGTCAGGCCTAGAAATTAGATCTCTGAAGTCAAGCAAGGAAGATCTCAAGCTTCTAAGCTTTTCAGAGCTTCTCTCACTTCGATATTGCTTCCAATTTGTGCAGAATGATCTCCTGAAGTCATTCACATCCTCAATTGAGGATATTTCCTTGAATTCAGGTCATATGACCTAATATTCACTTTTGTAGCACGTAGAAATCCATGGTGATCCATCCATGTTCCTTCTTTGATTCCTTGGATTAGAGTTGATCCAATCCTCAAATTGAGGATACTAATTGATAGAACTCTAGGGCTTTCCAACAGCCCTGGATCAAGTCGAATGGTGGTCTGAGTCAGCCAGAGTCCTTGTTTGAATATCCGACTAGTGAACATTGTTGTGAAGGTGAAATGCGGAGGAATGTCCCACATCGTGGAGCGAGGAACATCTGCAGCTGAACAAAATCAATTGTGTGAGAAGCCTGGCTGGTCATTAGTGCAGGGCGCATCACTTGACCATACAGGTCATTTGAGCATGTGCTGTACACATGCATATGTGTGTGTGTGTGAGCGGACATGCATGCGTATGTGCCCGGGTGGGCGTGAGCATGAATGTGGGCTAGATATGGCCCAATACTGTGCACCTGAATACATTAAAATCCACACTACATGAACTACACTTGGGTTCTAGTAGTAGTCTGGTCCCACCCTTAGGGGTGCTGTGTATCTCACGAATGAACCTGATTCACCCATTAAACCAATTTTTGGTTGTGTGAAAAATGTGAGGTTTTAATAGTTGAAAATGACTAGGTGTTGGGCTCTAAGAGAGAATTGAGAAGAAGAGGACAGCCTGAAATGCAACTAAGTATTGAGAATTAAAGAGAGGAAAGGAAGAGCTTTTGAGAGAGAATTAGCGTGGATTGAGATCATTCTGAGGGATTAAATATAAAGAAATGAGAGAGTTTAAATTAAATGTTTGATGGAATAAAGAGAAGTTTGAAAACAACATTTAAGTTGTCTGGTAATCAAAAGAGATGTTTGATAAGTGAAGACTGAGAATAGTTTAAGTGTTAGAATGAAATGTAAAGAGAAGGCATTTGTTATGTAATGTAATTTTCTTTTTTATGCCTTTACTTTGTAAACAACACTTGTAATAATTTTTCTTTTGTTATTCAATGTAAATCATTAATGTACATTTTTCATTAATGGAATGATTGACATGTTTTAGAGTTTCAATTTTGTATACAATTGTTCATGAGCTTAACATATATTATAATTATTGATCTAATTAGTTGATTATTAACTTGGAATAAAAATGGAGAATTAATCAAGTTTAAATGTCTCCCAGTAAATGACCTGGACTCAACTAGTTAAAAGAATTTAAATCTAAAACGTAAATTAGCTTGACCCTATACTACGATTAAAGATGACAATTTAACCAATCAAGCAAACCTAAGTCTATTCTGACATGATTAATTAAGCCTAATAACCTTAATTAACTGTGTTAAGAATTGTACCATCAGTCGCGCAAGATCTCAAATGCATGAACACACTCATTAGTCATCTCAAAGGGAGTGTCCTTTGAGAGAAGATTAGTCAAGGGGCGTATAATCTTAGAGAAATCAGCTATAAAATGTTGGTAAAAATTGATGTGCCCCAAAAAGATCAAACATCTTTAATTGACAAAGGCAAAGGAAGTTTGGAAATTAGATTCACCTTTGCTTGGTCAACTTGGATACCCTACTCAGATATAAGGTGTCTAAGAACAATGCCCTTAGGAACCATGAGTGGCTCTTTTCCCAGGAAAGAACTAGGTTCACCTCAATGCATCGTCGGAGGATCAGAACCAAGTGTTGGAGGCAATCATCGAAAGTCTGACAAAAAATAGAGAAGTCATCCATGAAGACTTCAAGGAATTTACTCACCATATCGGAGAAAATGGCTAGCATACATCGTTGGAAAGTGGCAGGTGCATTGCATAGCCTGAATGGCAAATAAAAGTTCCGTACCCTAACTAATACATCCTCAAAAATTCCTCTTGGTAACTTAATCGACTTGTCTGCCAATTGAAGAGTCACCTCGGTTGGTTTCAGCTCTGTTTCCTCAAAATGATCTAGTAGGGTGGTAGGAATCAAGTTATGGATGCTCCTAAATCCAATAAAGCTCGATCAAACTCTAAATTTCCTATCTTACAGGAGATCAGAGGAGTACCGGGATCTTTCACTTTCTATAGGAGTTTACTCAGAATCACAAAGCTAGCTTGCTCTGACAACACAATTGGACTTCCGTCTTTGTTTCATGGCTTACGCTTAGGTGTATGTAAATCCTTTAGAAATCATATGTAAGTTGGTATGTGGCGTATAGCATCCATCAAGGGGATGCTAATTTGGACTTGTTCAAAGAGCTTGACTAAGTCCTCCTCAGGTGCCGCGGGTTTAGTTTTCCTATTTCCTTTGGTCAAGGTCTCGGGAAATGGAACATCTCTATGTTCTTCTAGGATGGGTTTAGGCTCTGGGTTTGGAGTGGGTTTGTCCTCAACTTCCATCTTAGGCTTAGGATTAGAACTACTCGGACCAGGTCGATCAGTGTAGGGTGGGTCTTGAGTAGTCTTGCCAATATGGGTAGTGATGGCATTCAGACCTGCCTGATTAGGGTTTGGGGTTGGCAAGATAGGAGGTTGATGCTGATAACTTGAATATGAAGTAGAAGCTTCCCACCCATCAGGTGGAGGTGCAGAGGGAGCTTAATAAACATAATGTGCTTGGGCTTGGTTTGGGTTCACAGCTATTGGAGCGCTTCTACTGTGTTTTAGAAAAGAGACGTGTCGTAGTATAGGCGATAAAAGCGTAACACTTAAATTTGTAAAGCTCAAAAAATCATGAGTTTTGAGATCGTTTGCAGGGAGCAAATATTGCAATTCAATTAACTAATCAAATGGTATAACAATGAGCACAATATTCAATCAAAAACTCAATAAACTATATTCAATATATGCTAAGAGTATATTAGAGTCACTAGACAAAAATAATGTAAAGAGAGAAATAACAAAAATAATAGTGATTGAAACCACCAATATAACCCTTAATACTAAGGCTATTCTCTCAACTCAAGATCAGATCAATATCTCAAAGCCAACAGTAGCCTCGATTAAACGGTCAATTCAAGCCAAATAGATGGCCTTAAGCGTTCAGCCCTAAAGCCACAGATGGCTTAATTCTCAGCCCAAAGCCTCAAAAATTGCCTAAGTGTTGGCATAATTCCTGAGAGCAACCCCACCACTCTCTTAGAAATTTCTTCTCTCTCTCTTCTTAATCGGGTAATCGGATCTGGACCAAGGACTAGACCAACGGTGCCTAAGCGCAGGTGAGGAGTGCGTGAGGTGAGTGAGGGACCCGACCCCTTGTTCTTGGGTGAAGAGGCTATGGGTGTTATTCAATATATATATCAAAATCTAATTCAGCGGCCCACGATGTGGGACTATGTTTGTAGCTCTTTCGTGCAGCTGCAAGCGGAACCTCCGTCAATTGTTGCTGTTGTTGTGCTTCTTTCTTCAAGGCAAGAGACTGGGAAGAACCTCCAGACGATTCCGCAGCTGATGGGGGCAGCAGCGAGGTCGATTGGTGGCCAGAGTTAGCTGCTCGACATCAGAGAAGAGGAGCTTTGCTAGCAAGGGTCTTGAAACAAAAAGATGGCCTTGCGACCCAATAAATAGCTAGAGACCTTCATCGTGGATTGGTGAAGGTGGTGGTGGTGGTGATTTGGTGTGAAAATGTGTGGGGTGGTCGGACGGTGAAGGGGTGGTAGGCATAATGGTGGGTTGATCAAAGAGGAGAAATAGTGATCAAAGCCCCAAATTTCTTTGGGGCTTTTGTTCGTGGGGGTGTAGAAGAGGTTGTGGAGGTGTTGTGGAGTTGTTTGGTGGTGTGTTGTGGCCGGACGAGCTCGCCAGATCTTCGCCGGTCGTGGAGAAGATGAGAGGAGAATGGTGTTGGTAGTTGGTGAACCTAAGAACTAAGGGTGGAGAAAGAATCTAGAGAATGAGAGGAAGAGAGTGGGAGGCTTATCGGGGTGAGAGGGAGTGAGACCATGCTCGACGTTGGCCAGCCGGATGTGGGGAAGGAGTCAACGGCGAGACAACGGTGAGGAAGAAGAGGTTGGAGGCGACCTTGCTTTGGCCGACAAGGTTCACGATGAAGAGAGGGAGAGGTTGGCGGTGTCAGTTGGCCATGAGCATGCGTGGAGGAGGAGGTTGGAGGGGGATCACCAGAGTGCTTAGGAGGTGGCCAGAGTTGAGGAAGAAGTGGGTTTTCCGGCCAATTCAGAACTGAGGAAAACGTGGGAAGGTCCAAGAGCTTATATAGAGCTTGAATTTGAGCTTTAAATTAAGAGAATTCCCACGTTGGACTTGCGAATTTAGCAAGTCCAAATATGGAAAATGCAAACTCTATTTTGGTTGTTTCTCCTAAAATCGGAGCTTAGGATCTAGCTCAATCGCTTGGTCAGGATTTTGTGACCAATTCTCCCAAATCTGGAAGGAATTGGACGAGATTTGAGGAAGAAATCTCTAATTGAAGGTCGACATGATTAGGTTTTGTGATTTTGTTCAGACAGATTTGAAGCATCAAGCGGCAGGGACTTGATTGTGAAGAATATAAGGAAGTTAGGGGTCTTTTGGTAATGAAAGTTGAAACCTAGGTGTCTAGATGTAAAAAATAGAGATTTTAAGGGAAGAAATGCAAACTAGGTCAAAATGGATTCTGATTGAAACCAAATTTTGGTGTTAATTTAATTTGGATCAAAGGAATCTAATGGTGAAATTGGATTTGAGTTTTGATCATATTTGTCTAGGTAAATTGCATAAGAGCCCAAATCAGGACAAGTTCCTGTCTGTATCTCTATTTTTGGTCAAAATGGGTTCGGATAGTCAAAGTAAAGGTACCAAACCTCTTAGAATATTTTTAAATGAATTTTATGAAGTTTATATTGAATTTATCTAGACCATAACCCATTCAATTTATGTAAGGATGATAATAAGGGTTTTAAGTAATATTTTAATCCTTGAAATGCGTGAAACCCTGATTTAGTTAGTGTGAGCTCACTTTTTGGTCTTTTAAGATAATTTTACCTTCAATTACCCTGATTAACCTATTAGTTAATATGCATTAATGATGGGATGATAAAATAGTAGAATTAACCATGTTTTCCTGTCTTCTTGTCAACTCAATTCGATACAGAATTACGATCCTTAGACGATCATTAAGGAGCATTTAACACTTGATTTCAACTAAATCAAGTTAGTTATGAAGAATGATAGTGTTTCCATTAACACCGTGCCTCTGGTTTGTCACGTTGTTTGATTTGGCAAAGGTTGAGAAGGAAGTGCACCAGGTTGGCGAGCCCCAGCCATCTTTGTGAGCTAATTACACACCTTTGCCATCTCCACGTTATGCTGCCTCTGCATAGTAGCATTGGTTTTCTGCATATCAGCGAAGGTCAGCAGAATCATGCTCATCTTATCTTTCCTATTAGGCTTGGATTGAAAGTTCAGGTTGGGCCTAAGATGAGCAGGCTAATATGAGTGCGGATTCTATGGTCGGGGCTGGTATTGAGGTTTATAGTTCTGATTATTCCCTAACCAAGAGAAATCAGGATGATTTTGCCATCCAGGGTTATAAGAGTTGGAGTAGGGATCATTTTGGATGGTATTTAGTTCCTCATAGAGTTGAGTAACTTTGGAGAATTAGAAAACTGGGGTTTAGAGATCCCCAAATTGGAACAAGAGGGTTTAGAGTTTCCTCCAAACCCAGATCAGAAGTGGATGGATAAGCATCCATCACAAAGTGGAGGTGAATGTTATGCATGACCTCCCTCCCTGTGGGCAATCGTGCATATGTGCTTTGCTGAGAATAAGTGGCCTTCTGGAGTTGGGGAGTCAAATTGTCCAACTTCTTCTCGATAATAGAGACCTTATCCAATCACTTAGCCACCAATTCTAGATCGATGAAAGAGGATACGTCTCGAGCCTTGTGTGCTCCTTGGGGGTTTGTCGCTGCACAGGTAGTCGTCCAATCACACATACCCAAGGACTCATTGTTTATGGAGTTTTCACACATATTCTCGAGAATCTCCCAAATGGTATCCTCATCCTTACCCATGAAGTTACCTCCATAGGCCGCATTGATGAAGTGTCTGATATCTTCACGGAGTCCTCGATAAAAAGACTAAACTTGTTCTCATTTAGGAACTCTGTGATGAGGGCATTTCCGTATGAGGTCTTAAAATTGATCACATGCCTCATGAAGAAGTTCCCTCACATTATGTAAGAAATGCGTGATTTGGTGCCTCAGGGCATTAGTACGCCCTACTGGGAAGAACTTCTTGAGGAACTCAGCTTGAAGTTCATCCCATGCGTTGATTGGCTTAGTCAGGGACTGTTCATCATGAAACGCATAAAAATATTTCTATATTGTTGTAGTTGTGAATCACGTCGAAACAAATAAATTTATAAATCAGAATTGGTGAGTCCTGAGTTATTCTAAAGGAGGCAAAACGAGAATCTCAAAGCATTTCGTACTAACTAATTTAACCTAATGAAAGCACAAAAAGAGAGACATGATATTCATAGAATCAAATTTTTATTGCTACTTGCAAAGAGTTCTAAACTAGAAATCAAAATAAATAAACTAAAGAGTAGAAAGAGAGAAAAATAGATGAAGGACGGAAACGCTTGAGGGATGCTTGTGTGAAGTATGGCAACACTTCAGATCCAAGGTGCCAGGAAGAAGACCAAAGAGATGCTGTAGAGAGAGAGAGGCTAGAGATGTGTCTGGTGGAAGTTGCCTCTCAAAGGTGGTCTCTAGGGCTCTTTTTATAGCTAAAATAAGGGGCAAAATAGGTATTTAGGCCCTCAAAACCATGCATCACCTTAAGTGCGATCAGATCCGTCGATTGGGAGATCAATGGATCAGATTGCGCCTAAATCCAACCTCCATTGCGCCTTAAATGCCCTCATCACCTTAGATGCCGCCATGTGGCTCTCCCAACACCCTTTGATCACTATCGCACAGCTCGCGCTTTTGCGTCACTCCGCTTTCGACTTTTAGCGCATGTGCGCACTCTTTTTGATTTCAGTCGTCCGATCTCACGATCGGATGGATTAAAATGAGCGAGCTACCACCTCTTCTTTGAGTGCCCGCTCTGCGTATGGCAGGGCATCTGGTTGCATGTCCGTTCGGGCATCCATCAACCCCGCCTCATCCGATGTTCCTCCTCATGCCATGTGGCTGTCTTTGTGCCACCTGATCTCATCCGACAGCTCAATTTCACGCAAGCGCCACCGCCTCTCCAATTGAACGTTGGGCGCGATTCGAACCCCATGTCTCGCTCTTGTTACTGCGGGTAGCGACCAATGCGCTACACCTCCTCTTGTGTAGCATTTTGGGTTTAGCGTGCGGTTGCTGTCAGCCATTGGATGAAGATCCAACGGTTGAAAGCATTCTCAGCTGATGAAGGTGCGGTAGGGGACGACGTGGCCTCATTGTGGTCATTGGATGACGATCCAACGGCCCACATTTTATCCTTCAGTGGTTGGGGCGCGACAGTGGGCTATTGGGATGGTGTCACGTGGCATTATCCTGATCGTCCATCTTCCCGCCTTTGTAATAGGTGGTACAGGGCTCCGATTGAGTTGATTTTTGCATCGTTGGACTACGATCATTGATTTGGATGCATCCATGTGGTCGGATTTGACATTTGAAGTTTGAATTTGTGATGTCTTGCTCCTTGGCCTCTGATTTTCTATGGGCTTAATGTGATGCTATGGAAGTCTGACCAAGATGATTCTGGAAGCATTGGACTCCCGTCGTTATCCTGATCAGATCCGTATGTCCTGATTTATAATCTACGACCCTGAATCATCTGCAATTAATATAGCCTCTCTCTTAGAGCATAAAATAACATTATTATCTATAAAGCTAACAAATCAACTATGATGTAACTTATGATGCTCATGCATGCATTGTTTCTAAGTTAAGCTAAAATCTAACTTAATTCAGGTAGATTAGGTCCTATGATTGCTGCGCAATCACACCCCCATACCAAAATCTTGCTAGTCCTTAGCAAATGTAAGACTAAATGCAAAGTGGTCCTAAATGACCAATTTCTATCAAGAGTTCTACTAGAGTTTTATTTCTTTTATTTTAATCCAAACTTTTAGAAATCTAGACAGTCGTGAAAGTGTAGCGTAGTAGTCTATGTAATGGATTCAATTGAAAAGTCAATCCACATCTAAAGCTCAGACTTGACTCTTAATAAAATTCTATCGGGATAGGCAAACTTCTTCCCTTGGGGTTATAAAATAATATGTAATTTCAGCCCCGACTTTTGGCTTAGGTAGAAGATGTTTAAGTCAAGTGGATTTGTATTTGGAGGCTTACACTTCTTTGGTGCTACGTATAGACTAATACTACAAAATCTACATTTTCAGACTTATTAAATAAATTAACTCAAAGAGAGGCGGAGAAACTGTGCTCTCTTTAGTTCCTTTGTACTCATTCTCTCTCTTTTTTTTTCTTTCTCTTTTTCTTCTCTTTTCTTTTCTTTTTATTTTCGGGCTCACAATCTCACCAGATTTGTAAATGTATTTAGTGGCCTCTTATGGCATTAACACTTTGATTAAGTTCTGATAATCCTAAAACTAAGTCAGCCATCCTCAGCCTGTATTTGATAAGACGATTTTCGCTTTTGAATAATGTATTAAGAAGATTTGTCGTTGTAGGATTAAGGTGGTGGAAAATCGCTTAACAAAATAATTAAAATTAAAATTAAACCACTCACAGAAGAGCGGGTCGTGTCCACAGGGAGGCAATGATGCAATAAAATGACGAATATTTTTCTTGTATTTGTTCAATCAGTGCGAAATCCAGAGTTAAATCTGACATGAAATGCGACGAAAAGAAGATACACAATAACTCGAAAATGTAAGGGTATATGTACAATTTTTCCTCACTGAAATATTCAATAAATATGTGATGAATCTATGTAATTTTCAATTGACATGCATTAGAGAAAATTTATGCACATCTTAATCCAAAACCAATGTCAAAAGATGTGATCACAAAAGCCACGCAATTATAAGAAAGTTTGAGTATGAAGTCGCAATTTCACTCAATTTTTCAAATATTAAGAAAAAAAAGAAAGTTTGGCAATGGCATTCAAATGTAATTATTAATTAGAGTAAAAGCAGATGATTCTACCTCTCTCCTCCTCGCGCAAGGGAGAGAGGTTCATTCGAGGAACTCTTCTGGGAATAGGTTGGCCGAAGCGAGGTCTTCGCAACGGTGGCAGTGGAAGGTTGCGAGACGGCCAGAGTTGGCTGGACGAAACTCCGGCGAAGGATGGTTTCTGGTGCTCTTGCTGCGGGCTGTGCTTGCTGCAGGCGTGAGGAGGCGACATGCGAGCGTTGCAGGCGCGTGGAGGCGACGCACGCTGAAGGGCGGGCGCTTTGCAAGTTGCACAAGCGCGTGCAGGGTTTGGTGGCTGCACGGCTACAGGTGATGTCGAGGGCGCTGTAGGTGATGGCGCGGGCGCGTGTAGGTACTGAGGCGAGGGTGCTGGCGTGGGCGTTGGAGGTGAAGGCATGCGCTAGCTGCTGTGCACGCGTGCAGGCTAGAGCGGGCGGTGGCGCTGAGGAAGTCTGAAGTGGGGGCGCTGGGGGGTTGCAGGCGCTGCTAGAGGGCTCTCTACAGGCCGCAAGGGAGCGTGGGCGTGGTCTGATGGAGCGGGGAGCTGCTGGGATGGAGGCACGCAGGGGTGGTCTGATGGAGCAGGGGGCTGTTGGTGTGCTTGGTAGGGTTGAGGTACTGGCAGGAGGAGTTGCATCTCTTTGTGCTGCAGTGGGTGTGGCGAGGTTTTTGGGTTCTTTTTGGTAGAGTGGAGGAAAACAGAGAATGGGGAAGAAGATGGAGGTGGATGTTGGTGATAGTTGATGACGGTGGTAACAAGTGTGCATCAGTAGATACACTCACAGTAGGTGAGCTTCAAGGAGCTCATGCACGGTGGTGGTCAAGTCCATTCTCTTGGCACGACGGTCTGTCACCTCGCCGACCCACAGTATGATGGAGCTTGGCCGTGGAGGCCCACGGTGGTGGAATGCTGCACGGTGGTGGAATGGGTGGTGGCCTCCTCCTCAACGGTAGCTCTTCCCTCTCCTTTTGTAGCCACAACCACACGATTTGAAATTCAAAACACCGTAGAATGAATGTGATGCGCAGAAGGAGGAGGCGGAGACGGAGGAGTTACCTCTGCAAAGGAGAAGAAGAATAAAAGAATAAAATAATTAGGGTTATTTATACATAACTCCTTAACTTCTATGTTAATTAAAATAATGCATCTAATTAATTAACTAATTAAATGTATGCAACCCTAGGTTAATTCTAAATGCATGAATTATGTACTTAAGCTAAAAATATGAATTAATTTATTTACATCCTAATGTATGCTATCTAAATGTTAAAATTAATTTAATGTCTAGATATTTAGATACTTAAATTACCCATAAATATGGGTTAATCAGTATTCATGTGCTTTGAAATACAGAAAACTAGGTCAAGGCTGTATTTGGTGGATTGTAAAGGGAATGGTTGATGTTGCCTCAATGTGCTTGACATGAAATAAACACAACGCAATTAATACTCTCTTTTTTTTCCTTCTATTTTTTCTTCTTTTTTTTGCTTTTCTTTCTTTTTTTCTATATAATTATTTCTATCAACACAATGTAATGCAACACCCATGCACATTTTTATTCATGAGGCATTATTTAGGATTGAGGGTGTTGAAGAGGATATTGGGTGGCTTATTTGGTGGAAGTGCCTACTCTCGGCATCAGGAACGGAATGGATGGATAACATATTTTTGACCTTGATATTAATACCCTCTTTTAGCCGAGGATTCCATAAAGGATGGTCGTAACCATCCACCTTGATCCTAGTTTTATTAGAACTCACTCTCTACGTATTTGCCTTATTTGGTGGCTCTCCAAAAATTCACACAAAGAATTTATATGCAGGAATCAAGAGCAAAAACTATGCCTAACTCCGAGTATCATTATCCAATTACCCAAAAGCTAAGATTCCTCATACTAGCCTTAGAGAGCTAATAGACTCACTACTCTTACCTCACAATTGTTCGGTGGATCTACTATAAGATAGTTTACCTGACTCCCTAATTACTGTCCAAGGGTTCAGGAGAAGAAGCATTGCTTTTTCTCTACAAACTAAAGATGTCTATTGGTCTTTATAGGGAATCCATTGCAAATTCTATGTGTAAGTATGAAATTGTACTGGATTTTAAATTGAAGAATCAACTCAAGAATAGATCCCTAATAAAACATTCTTGATAAAAATTCTTAATGCATGATTTTTTTTTCTGACATAAGGCATGTAATGTCCACCCCTCCATGCCTATTCATTACTATGCCTTCACTGAAATGTATGTAGAAAAAAAATAAACTGTAATAAGCAAGAGGAGGGGATATCACTTGACTGAACTTGTTAATCCAGGTTAGCTTAGATAGAAAAATACCTATACAGAATACTGGGTTGCCTCTCAGCCAGCGCTAAGTTTAACGTCAATTGCTGGACCTAAACCCAAAAGGAATATGCATTTCAATATTGTGGGTCAAGAGAAGGAGTAATAATTGTTACTGAGAGAGTCAAGATTAGTATGAAGATATGATCATGTGGTCCAAGAATTAGTGATCCATAAATGCGGACTAACTGATGATGTAGCCCAACTTCGAAGAATTTTTCTGATTCAAAATAAAATAGGGTCAGATAGATGAAATTCATGATGTAGAGCTGACGTGCGAAAGATGTGTTTGTTTAAAAGGATCGTTATAATTCATGCTCGTAACATCGGTTTTAAAAGAAGAAATGGACGTGAGTCTGAGTGTTGATCACAGGGAGGCGTAAAAATCAGATTTTCTTTGTCACTTAATGTCACGGAGATAACGAGTTTTTGCTTGCGAGAAGACATGGTGGAAAAACTAGTGAGAGAGAGAAGGGGAGAGAGAGAGAGTAGGGTTAGAGTCTTTTAAATCATAGCAATTACCTGAAGCAAGATGGAGAACAACATCAACACTATATTAAGCATACAAATCGAGTTTTACAAATACAACGGTAGCTAAATGATTGAATAAAAAGGAAGTAAAGCTAGATTAAAGGGAAAGAAAGAGAGAGGAGACGACGAGGCAGCCACAGCGGTGGAAGGAGGCTCCGTCGGTGGCTCGTCGACTCCGTTGACTACAAGAGAGGCTAAAGGGTGGCTAGGAGGGTGTTACAACACTTGCAAGGTGAATTCAATGCTTTACATGGATGATTGGGAGGGGTTTATATCGGAAGAAGAGGTTTCTATTTTAAGTATGGGCTTTAGCAACGTCTGGGACATCGCTAAACCCATGCTAAAAGCGTCGGTGAAGCCTCCTTCCCAACAGTCTCACGCACGCGCCCGCGCTTCTTCATGCGCAATCTGTGCGCGCATGCTGTGGGCTGTCCGATCTCAAATCGGACGATTGAGATTGCTCGTGGGCATGCGCTTGGATCGCGCTTGCTGTGCACGCGCCTTGCACGTCATCGTGGGCGTCTGCCTCGGATGCGTGGGATTGCGCCGCGTCGCCTACTGCCAGCCGGTTGATCGCACATCGACAGCCAAAATTGCGCGCGCCAATCCCGCCTTGAATTTGCGCTGTGGAGGGCGATTCGAACCTGTGACCCACTATGTGGGGGCGAGGCACTTTCCACTGCGCTACGCTCGTAGCTGTGTCGCGGAGATGCGGAGGTGGAGTGGTGCAGGCGACCATTGGATGAAGATCCAATGGTCGTGAGCTGCTGTGGCCGTGAGGTGCTGAGGCTGTGGGGCGCGAGGAGAGCGCCTCTCAGCTGTCCGATCAAAGATCGGATGACTTAGATTCATCCTGCGGTGGAAGTGCTGGTGCTGCGCTGTGGTTGAGGAGCGCAGGGATGCTGACATGTGGTGGCTTCATGACCGTTGATCATTAGATCAACGGTCATAACTTCTTAGGCCAATTGTGGGCGCTCCAGATGTCGGATTTAGTTGATTTCGAGTTCGTTGGACTCCGTTCATCACTCTGGATCCATCCATGCGGTCTGATCGCTCATCTGAGGCCTGTTTTGACATGTACTTGTACTCATGGCCGTTGATAATGTAGTATAAGCAGTCTTGTTACGCAATGCATGCGATGCTCCTATTCCTATTTATGATGCATCCTCTGTATATTTCACCTTTAAGACCCTCCCCTTTTGGCAGAGTTAGCATTGTACATTATAGTGTTATCATACCCCCATTCTTACACCTTGCTAGTCCCTAGCAAGGTTTATTCTAGCCATTATTTCCAGTCAGAATTCAAGAAGTAATTACTTGGACATTTCGTCACTTGTCAATAGGAGGAAATATACTAAGATCCTGATCTACAGAGACTAAGCAGCGCCCAGGTGTCTGCCAAAATATGAATCACCTGAATCCTTGCTTTAAGCATGTATATATATTTTTTTTTCTTCTTTTCTTATTTTTAGATTTTTGGAGTTAAGAGTGTGTTGGTAACTTTTTACGACTACCCAACCCACCCAAAACTCGAAAAAAACTCTAAGTGCTAAGCATCTTGGTGTGAAGATCGTGATAGACTCACTTAATGGTAATTTAGACAGACTTCGAGTTTCTACGCCCCTAGGTGACTGGAAAAGGAAGTGTTTTGCCTGAAGGTGTATTTGTTCGATCGGTAGCTTTCTCCCTACGTTTGTTTTACTTGGGGTCAACACAAGAATTTTTCCAGTGTATATCTCCCCGGCTTGCTCTACTTCCCTGCTTCTTATGTGTTTTGGTTCTTTTTGTGCATTTAATGAGCTAGGTTCTGGACAATTGACCAATGGGCTATTACCCACGATCACTTGCCAACCATACTCGTGTGGTGAAGTGTGGTTTATTTTGTTCTCTTTTTTCTTCTTTTTTTTTATTATTTTTATTTGGTAGGTGGCTTCCCTGATCTCAAATTTACTTAGAGGTAATAAAAAGAAGGTGGCCCCGTGGCTGGGCTCTAGACAACCTGCCAATGGGCTAATACCCACGACAACTTGCCAGCCATACTACCCTAGAAAGTTCATTAGCTACCCAATTTCTGTCAGAATCTTCGAGGAGTGAGTCTGTGCAAAAAATGTGTGTAGATGCTTAGACTAAAAGCCCTTCTGAGTTAGAGGGTGAGTTGATAAGTCATATACTTATCACCTTATTTAGTTGGTGGATTAGAATAGATTAAGGTTGCAAGGATTTGAAGCTAAATCCATATTTAACGGACACCAGGGCTGATTAAGCCTGAAGGCTGAAAAGTCTAAGTGTTCAGGTTCTTTCTGTATTATTTCCCACTATTGACAAATTTCTAATGCCTAGGTTTTTCTTCCTAAATTCATTTTTTATTTATTTTATTTTATTTTATTCTATTCAAACTAATTAAATGAACTCAGAATTATGCAATTTACCACCCCCCATGCTTAAGTTGGACAATGTCCTCATTAACAAATACATAGATGCACAAGGGTCAAAAAAAAGATATTACCTGAGTGAAGTAAAATACCAAATCAGTCTGAATCCTCTGGGTTGCCTCCTAAGAAGCGCTGAGTTTAATGCCTCTAGCTGGACGGTGCTCCGTGTCATCCTTCAATGAGGGTGACAACCTCCTTCGGGGGAACCTGGGTGAGGAAGTGTTTCAATCTCTGGCCATTGACTGTGAAAGTGTGCCCAGTATTCGGATCAACAATTTTAACCGCCCCATTGGAGTAGGGCTTGACTACCCTAAATGGTCCTGTCCACTTGGACCTGAGCTTCCCTGGAAAGAGTTTCAAACGGGCATCAAAAAGCCAAACTTGCTGATTAGGCTCGAAGGTTTTTCTATGGATGAGTCGGTCGTGGACGGCTTTCATTTTCTCCTTGTATAGCCGACTATTCTCAAAAGCATCCCGACGAATCTCCTCGAGCTCGGAGAGTTGGAGTGTCCTCTGCGCACCGGCTGACTGGGGATCCATGTTACACTGATTGACGGCCCAGTAAGCCCGGTGTTATAACTTGACAAGAAGGTGGTAAGCTTTGCCAAAGACCAAGCAATAAGGTGACATGCCGATTGGGGTCTTGAAAGCGGTCCGGTATGCCCACAGGGCATCATCCAGTTGTGCGGACCAATCCTTCCTGTCAGGTCTCACAGTCTTCTGTAGAATATTCTTGATCTGCCTGTTTGAGACCTCGGTCTGCCCATTTGTTTGCGGATGATACGGGGTAGCAATGCGGTGGTTAACCCTGTATTTTCTGAGTAGGGCACGGAATTGGGTGTGGATAAAATGACTTCCACCATCATTGATTGTTAAGACCCACGACATCAAACGTCTTTTAAGACGTTTGGGAGTAAGTCTAAACGTCTGGTAAGATGTCTGGACGCCTTCCCAGACATTTGGAATTTAATTTTTGCGGTGTACGATTGCGGGTCTGCGTGCATGCGATCACAGACTGAACCCGCTGCCCTCTTTTCTTCTCTCTTCCCTCCCCGTCCTGCAAACACCTTCCCCCACCCCGCCATGCCTTCAAATACTCTCTTCCTCCCTTCCCTCTCCCTCACCACCACTCCACCGTCTCCTCCTTCTTCTTCCAGTTAGCTTGAGAGTGAGAGAGCGATGGCAGCAGCTGCTGCCAGGTGCGCGCGGGGAGGAGGAGGTGCAGCGAGAGGGAGAAGAGGTAGAGTGCGTGAGGAAGAGAGAGCGAGCTCGCCGGAGCAGCCAGGGCCGACCGGTGGGCGCGTAGCGGGAGCGTGGTGCTGGGGAGGTTACCCCGGTGCTGCTGTAGCTCAGGCATCAGGTGAGCGCGGCGCGGCACGGCCATGCGCGGCAGGCGGAGGGCGAGGAGGTCCTAATTCTAAGAAATTTTCCCAGAATCAGATGTCTGGTCCTATGTCCAGAAGACGCGGGAGACGTATGGAGGAAGATCCAGACATTTGAAAGGTACAATATTTCTTTTCTTCTTCCTTTCGCGGGTACGGCCATGCAGGCCGTTTCGCCGAGGGTTCTACCTCATTGCCGTGTTAAGGATGGTTGCGTACGCGTATAGGTTTCATTCGGGAAGGCGCAAGGGCACGCTCTCCCACACAGATCGGACGTCTGGGCAAGTCACCAGACGGTGGAGAGCGTCACCAGATGTTTGGAGTAATAGATGGACGTTTGGAACTAGGTCCAGACAGTTCAGCGAGATCCTGGACGTCTGAATAGAAGCGCAGAAGTAAGGTATGATCTGAACCATCGTTTAAGACATCTGGAAAGTGTTCCAGACGTCTGATTTGGGGCATTATTGTCATTTTTGACCCGTTTAGGGTCCGTTCGAAGTCCGATTTCTGCGTTTGAAATTCCGTTCTTCTCAGAAATTGTTCCGCTACTTGTTTAAAATACTTGTATCCTATTCTGAGTGGTTTCTTGTGTTGATCCTTGTGTTAGGATCTCATCCTGTTGCGGCTTTGGGGGTTGCAGAGGCACTCGGACCTGCCGATCACACCCCCAGTACTCCCAGTTTTCCAGGTAGAGTGGCTCCCCTTGATTATTTATCAACATTTATGCACTTGTGAGATAAATAATAGATTCTAAGGTATGACATGAACCTTAAGACTGGAAAACTAGATTGAATGATAGATCCTAGGGTATGGCATGAATCCTAGGACTGGAAAACTAGATTGAATGATAGATCCTAGGGTATGGCATGAATCCTAGGACTGAAAAACTAGATTGAATGATAGATCCTAGGATGTGGCATGATTCTTAGGAACAGAAACACTGAAATGAATGTCGTGAATACATGAATTGCAGTCTTGGAAAAGTAGAAAGAAAAATGATAATTGCCTGTAATTGGATAACAGCTGCTTGCATATGAATGTATATTAATTATTGGAAACACGGGATATATGGGAATAAAATTGAAATGATGAAACATAAAATGGCTTGGTTAGAGAAATATGAGCATGAACCCTACGGGGAATTAGGAGTAGAGCTCCTGAAAGGTAAATGAAAGGGAATTGGGGAAGTGAGCTGCCCTTGAGTACGGAGTACCAAGGAGAGCGATTGTCCCCTTGTTTAGTGCAGAGCGGAGCTAGCCATCCCAGTGACCCGGGGTTAGGTCTGGCCACTTTGTATTGACTTTTGGCCCTCGCGTACACGGTATCGGGGAGAGCTACTAGTGTAGAGAGAGCACTAGCCACCCTACGGGTCCCGGGGTTCTGCTAGCCGTCCTACACCAACTTGTTAGACCCACTGGGCAAACAGGGTAGTCAGGCGAGGGTGCGCGGACTGTGGAGGGGCAAGACCCCTGTTTGGTTACTGTGGAGGGGCTAGACCCCTGTTACTAAGAGGGCTCTGCCCTATACTGGTTCCGTGATGTGCTTTGGGGTACACCCGTTAATGGAAACGACTGACCGCGTGCCAGTGCGGGGTAGCTACCCGTGTGTTTATCGCGCGTGCCGTAGTCACCGTTACGCCTGTCAGTGACCTTGGGGTGGTTGACTGAGGGTAGGACCACCACGGGGAACTCTCCCGACCAGGAGAGCACCACGTGCTACTTTTACTTTTTGGAAAAGACTGTAATCAAGATCGTTCCCACGAGGAACATCCGAGATCAAGAGAAAGATCTGAGGAATAATTCAAAAATGAGTAAATAGAAAATAAAGAAAGAAGTTAAAAATAATAGCTACTTGTCCACCTTACTGTTTTTCTTAGCTAGTTGGTTGCTACTCTACTCAGCGTTTCACTGACGTGCCACCTTTGTCACCTTTTTAGGACCAGGTGTTGAGCAGCCAGAGCCTGCGGCTGCAGAGGGTGCTGGGCCTAGTAGAGCTCAGTAGTTTTACTTGTGTTGTACCTACTGTACCATTTCTTCTATTGTAGTGAGTATTTTCTATTACCATTGTACTCTTTTATTGTAAGCATCATGTTTATGTACCTATTTAATTCTCTACTATTGTGGTGGTGTGTACTGTAGTAGTTCTTTTCTTTACTGCTGTACTTTTGTTATTGTTAGTTACATGCATGATGAATGTGGTTTATTTTACTGCTCTTTTGGTTCCTTTCTCGTTGGACGACTGGGTCTTGGGATCAGTCGAGTCGGTCCGATTCTCGTGTCTCGTAGGGATTCGGGAATCGGGTCGTAACATTGATCATGGCCTTTGGTATTCCAAACCAGGAAAAGATGTTCTGCTTAACAAAGTCCATGACAGCCTTATGATCTCATCGGTGAGTGGCGACGGCTTCAATCCATTTAGAGACAGTCTACTGAGACTAAGATGTACTCTAAGTCGTTGGATGGTGGGAAGCGGCCCATAAAATTAATACCCCAAACGTCGAAGATTTCAACAATCAAAATGGGCTGAAGGGGCATCATGTCTTTTCTGGTCATGGTCCCCAGCGTTTGGCAGCGAGAGCAAGTGTTAGCAAAATTGTGTGAATCCTTAAATAAGGAAGGCCAGTAAAATCCAGACTGTAGAACCTTTGCAGCTGTTTTCTTTCTTGAGAAGTGGCCACCACAATCCTGGTCATGACAAAAAGATAGCACACTCTGAACTTCGTCCTCAAGGATACACCTCCTGATGATCTGGTCGGCACAGATGCGAAACAGCATGGGATCATCCCAGAAATAGTGCTTGGCCTTGGCCAAGAACTTGTCCTGTTGCTGTCTGTACCAGCTATGCGGGGTCTGACCTACAACTAGGTTGTTGACATAGTCAGCATACCAAGGTAGTTTCTTGTCTTGTACAGCTAGAATGTGCTCATCAGGAAAGGTGTCGGATAAAGGTCGGGAGGGCCCAATGTGGTCTGGGTGGAGTCTGGATAGGTGGTCAGCCACCACATTCTTTGATCCGTCTTTGTCGCGGATTTCCAGGTCAAATTCCTGCAAGAGCAGGATCCATCTAATGAGCCTAGGCTTCGCATCCTTTTTAGCCAATAGGTGCCGGATAACTGAATGGTCCATATAGATGATCACATGGGATCCCAGAAGGTAAGATCGAAACTTTTCAAGTCTAAAAACTACAGCGAGCAGTTCTTTTTCTGTGACCGTATAATTTCATTGGGCCTCGTCCAACGTCTTGCTCGCGTAGTAGATCACCATGGTTTCTTGTCTTGTCTTTGTCCCAGGACGGCGCCTATGGCAAAATTTGATGCATCACACATGATCTCAAAGTCCTGGGACCAATCCGGGGGCTGAAGTACAGGTGTTGAGGAGACTAAGTCCTGGAGGGTGTGGTAAGCCTGGATGCAATCAGAGGTCATGTGGAATAAGGCGTCACTGGCCAGAAGGTCGGTCAAGGGTTTCGAAAGCTTGGAGAAGCTTTGATGAACCTTCGATAGAAGCCAACATGTCCAAGGAATGAACGAATCTTCCGGATAGAGTTGGGCGGCGGAAGCTTGGAAATCAAATCAACTTTAGCTCGATCCACCTCAATGCCCCTATGTGATACGATGTGACCAAGGAAAATTCCTTCTTGAACCATGAAATGGCTCTTTTCCCAACTTAACACCAAATTACCCTCGATACATCATTTCAGGATTTTCTCCAAGTTGCTCAAACAGTGGTCGAATGAATTCCCAAATACAGAGAAATCATCCATAAAGACCTCCAGGTATTCACCTACCATTTTTGAAAAGATGGCTAGCATGCAACGCTGAAAGGTAGCGGGTGCGTTGCACAACCCGAACGGCATACGACAAAATGCAAACGTGCCGTACGGGCAAGTGAATGTAGTCTTTTGTTGATCTTCAGGAGCAATTAAAACTTGGTTATATCTTAAATATCCATCCAGGAAGCAAAAATACTTTTGCCTTGCCAATCTTTCAAGAATCTGGTCGATGAATGGCAGGGGGAAATGATGCTTCTTGGTTGCTTCATTGGGTTTCCTGTAATCAATACACACCCGCCATGCGGTGGTGGTGTAGGTGGGGATGGATTCACCACGTTCATTGGTGACAATGGTGAGCCCGGCTTTCTTCGGAACCACTTGAGTGGGGCTCACCCAGGGTCTATTGGAGATGAGATAGATGATGTCGGCATCAAGCCATTTGATAATTTCCTTCTTAACGACCTCCTGCATATTTGGGTTTAACCATCTCTGCATCTGATGGAAGGGTTGTGCCCCATCTTCTAGGTAGATCTTGTGGGTACAATAGGTGGGGCTAATTCTTCTTAGATCTGAAATAGTCCAGCCAATGGCAGCCTTATGTTCTGATAGGGTTGTTGTCAATCTAAGTTCCTGATCCCTAGTTAGGTTGGCATTGATAATTACGGGGAAAGTCTGGTCAGGTTCCAGGAAGACATACTTGAGATTATCGGGTTGCAGCTTCAATTCAGGTGTGGGTGGCATAATGTTTGATGGAAAGGGGGAAGGCGGGAGTTGATCAACATCAATTTCCTCGAATGGTGTTGGTTGATGGTAATCAGCCCTACAGAGGTCCATGGGCATAGATGGTGATGGGTCAGAACAGTTGTTACAGGATTGGTATTCCGAGACCGAACTAAGTGTGAAGCATTCCTTGACCAAAGGTTCCATGGGATCGTGTTCTTCGATACAGTCTCAATCAAAAGACTTGGCTGCCTGGAAGATATCCAACTGCATTTTCTTGTCTCTGAAGGCGATTTCCATGTATCCCGTGTCACAATTGATGTTTGCCTTAGCCATAGCTAAGAAGGGTCTGCCTAGGATGATGGGTGTGTTCTGTAAATGTTCAGGGACTTCCATGTTGAGTACCAAAAAGTCGACCGGAAAATAGAAGTCCTTGACCCGCACAATTACGTCCTCGACAACCCCCTTTGGGGTTTTCACAGATCTATTAGCCAATTGGGTGGTAACAGGTGTGGGTGTCAACTCTTCGAATTCAAATTGGTGGTATAGGGTTGTTGGAATCAGATTGATGGAAGCACCTAAGTCTAGGAGCACTTTATCAAATGTCATGTCTCCGATATTGCAGGATATCAGGGTGCTCCTGGGTCAGTTCGCTTGAGCAAAAGGTTGCTTGATATTACAGAACTAGCTTGATCTGAAAGCACAACCTTCCTAGGTGCTTGAGGTCTTGGCTTACGTTTGGGTGTACAAGCATCCTTTAGGAACTTGGCGTAAGCCGGAATGTGATTGATGTCTTCGAGGAGCAGAATATTAATCTGAACCTGCTTAAAGATCTCCAAAAGCTCCTTAATTTCCACAACACTTTTCTTCTTCTTGATTGTCTCCAAGACCTCGGGATATGGTATCTAAATATGGAAAGGATCTATTTCTGGGTTTTTGGGTTTTTCCTGTGCCTCTTCTGAGTCAAGTGTTTTAGAAGGTGAAGTCTCGGGAAGAGTCAGCCATTTAGGGTCCTGGGTTTTGGTGCCGCTTCTCAAGGTTACTGCATTTGCAGAGGCATTAGGACCATGGGTTGATCCTTGAGAAGATGAGGACGAAGAAGCACCAAACCTAGGGGGTGTTTGTGGGGCTGGCTAGACCATGTGAGTCTGCCCGGGATTGCCTTGGAACCCTTGCGAATTGGGGCCTTTGTTAATCATGTTTTGCAATTTCAATTGTGGCTGGGAAGGCAGGGATCCTTGTTGTTTACAGTCCAATAGCTGGCTTAATTGTCCCTTTACTAAAGTCATTTCCTCCTGATGTTTTTGATTCATTTCACCCATCATCTTTATCAAGGTGTCCATTTGGTTTTGTGGGGGAGGGGCTGCCCTATTCGGATTATATGGGGGTCTAACTGGTGGTCCTTGCTGATAGGGGGCAAGTTTGGTTGTTGGTTTGGCCTGGGCTGGTTCTGGAATTGAGGCGGTTTCTAGTTTGTCCAAGCAAAGTTTGGGTGATTACGCCAGCCGGTGTTGTAAGTGTTGGAGAAGGGGTCAGGTTTGGAATAGCCTTGGATAGCCTGTACATCTTCAAGGATAGTAGATGTCGAGGGGGAGGGAAGAGAGTAATCAAGGGTTGAGGGAGCAAAGGTCCCTCCCTGGAACGTGGTCAGGGGTTGTTCCAGGTTCATTTGGCTTAGATATTGGACCAGATCAACATTGTGAGCTCCCTTTGCTGGGGAAAAGGTCTGTAACAGGTTCCTGGTCTGGTTCAGTAGCTCATCTATCTTTCGATCCACCAATTCCACTTGATCCAATTTCTTAGCAATAACACCATGTCAACCATTCCAGAATTTGTTTGTACCTCATAAATCCCATCACAGGGTTGACTGGATCGGCTAAACTCGGTCATAGAGGCATTGTTGAGCAAATTTTCGCTCATAGACTCAAAGAGCTCAAACACGCTGTCCTCGTCTTTGTTTAGGAAGTTCCCCCCACATGAGGCATTGACGAAGTTTCGTAGGTTGCTGTCCAGACGGTGGTAGAAGATCTGGGCCAATTGCCACCTTGGTACTTCATGGTGTGGGCATTTTTTTAATAGTTCATTAAATCTTTCCCATGCCTAATGGAACTGTTCCCCGCCTTGGAGTGTAAAGGTAGTAATGGCTCTTCTGAGGGCATTGGTTTTTCCTATGAGGAAAAATTTCTTTAAGAATGCATGCCTCAGTTCTTCCCAGGTGATGATGGGTCTACCTAGGGTTCTAAGCCAGCGAGATGCTTTGTCTCTCAGCGAGAAAGGGAACATCTTAATCAAAACAATGTCAAGCCAGTGAGATGCTTTGACAGCGATTCGGTCAAGATCCTCTAGGTGCTGGAAGGGATCTTCATTTGAGCTTCCATGCACGTGGCTCTAAATTAGACTTAGGACTGACGTGCCTTCGTGCGTGTGTGTTAAGAGGTGTCGTTATAGTTGCACTTGATATGTCGGTTTTAAAAGAAGTAAACGGAGGTGAGTCCGAGTGTCGATCTCAGGGAGGCGTGGAAATCGGATTTTGTTTACCACTTGTTGTCACGAAAAAGGCGGAGTTTTGCTTGCGAAAGAAACGGTTTTGAAAAGCGAGAGATAGAGAGAGTTTAGGGTTAGAAAGTTCTTGGTTTTGATCATGCACTTTAAACAGAAATTAAAAAGGCAACTAAATGAAAAACAATTTCATTAAACATGCATTCATAGTTCATGGTTTACAATATTAAATACATGCTTCAACAAAAGTAAATGAAAGCTTAAAAGAGAGAGAGAGAGGTAGAGAGAGAGTGGAGAGCGACGAGGCAGCCACGGCGGTGGAGGAGGCTCCGTCGGCGGCTCGTCGTCTCCGGCGATTACAAGAGTGCCTAAGACTAGCTAGGAGAGGAGTGGAGTAGTTGCAAGTGGGAGAGGATGCCTTGAATGGTGGTAGAAGGGGGTTTAAATAGAGTTAAGGGCTTCCTAAAAGAAGAATGTGCTTTAGCGACATCCAGAACGTCGCTAAAACCGCTTCCATATACGTCGGTGAAGGTCTGCTGCCGCCGGTCAGCCGCCCGCCCCTTTCTCTCTTCAGGCGCGATCCGTGGACGTCGAACGAGAGCCGTCCGATTGATGATCGGACGGCTGAGATCCTCCCGCGCCTGCGCTAGGATCGCGCTTCGGGCGTGCGTGCGCGCGCGCGTTTCCGCCCGGCGTGCGCGCGCGCGTGGGAGGTGGGGCGCTGTCGTCGCGCCGCGTGGAGCGATCCTAGCCGCTCGCTTCTGATCGCGCGGCTCAATTTTGCCGCGCCCTTCGCCCGCAGACGATTTTTGCTCCGCGCGAATCGAACGCGCGTCGCCGCAACGCGGGCGTGCGCGCTAACCGTTGCGCCACGCCCGCGCTTTGTCGCGGCGACCGCGGGCGAGCGCGCGGATCTCGGCCGTTCGATCGAAGATCAACGGCCGAGATGCGTCCTTGGCTGGCTTGGGGGCGTGCGGGCGGCGGGGGCGGGGCGACGTGGCGCGTTCTAGGCCGTTGATCTCCAGATCAACGGTCAGGATTTCTTGGGCCCATTGTGGGAGCTCCGGATGTCGGATTTGGCCGATTTTGAGTCCGTTAGACTCCGTTCGTCGTCCTGAATCCATCCGTGCGGTCCGATTGCTCATCTGAGGCCTGCTTTGACAAATGCTTTACACAAATGGCCATTAATACAGTTTATAAGCAATCTTGGTACTTGATGCATGCAATGCTCCTATTCTACTTTATGTTGTGCCTTTTATTCTAAAGATGGGCCATATTCAACCTAATTACTACCCCCTTGCGTGGTGTTATCATACCCCCATGCTTACTCCTTGCTAGTCCCTAGCAAGGTTTATTCTAGCCTTTATTTCTTTGGCGAATTCAAGAAGTAATTGCTTAGGCACTTCGTTACTTGTTAATAAGAGGAACTATACGAAGATCTTAATCTACAAAGACTAAGCAGCGCCCGGGTGTCTGCCAAAATACGAATCGCCCGAATCCTTGCTTTGTATATATAACTATACTTATGTATACGTATATATCTATATATGTCTTTTTAGAATTTTTAGAATTCAGTGTGGGTTGGTAACTTTTTACGGCTACCCAACCCACCCAAAACTCGGTCAAAACCCTAAGTGCTAAGCATCTTGGTGTGAATGTTGTGATAGACTTACTTAACGGTAATTGAGACAGACTTCGAGTTTCTACGCCTCTAGGTGACCGGAAAAGAAAATAAATTTTTGCTTGAAGGTGTATTTGTTCGATTGGTAGCTTTCTCCCTGCGTTCATTTTACCTGGGGTCAACACAAGGATTTTCCAGTGTATATCTCCCCGGCTTGTACTACTTCCCCGTTTCTTCCTTAGGTGTTTTTGGTCTTCTTTTTTTTGTGCAATTATTGAGCTGGGCTCTGGACAACCGACCAATGGGCTGTTACCCACGATCACTTGCCAGCCATACTTGTGCGGTGAAGTGTGGTTTATTTTCTTTTCTTCTTCTCTTTTTTTTTTTTTTTTTTTATTATTATTATTTTTTTTACGTAGGTGGCTTCCCTAATCTCAAATGTACCTAGAGGCAGTGAAAAAGAAATGGCCTGTGGCTGGGTTCTGGACAACCTGCCAATGGGCTGTTACCCATGACAACTTGCCAGCCATACCACCCTAGAGAGTTCATTAGCTACCCAATTTCTGTCAAAATCTCCGAGAAGTGAGTATGTGCAGAAATGTGTGCAGATGCTTAGACTCAAAGTTTTCCTGAGTTAGAGGATGAGTTGATAAGTCGTATACTTATCACCTTATTTATTAGGTGGATTAGAATAGCTTAAAGTTGCAAGGATTCGTCGCTAAATCCATATTTTAATGGACACTAGGGCTGATTAAGCCTGAAGGCCTGAAAAGTCTAAGCGTTTAAGTTCTTTTTGTATTATTTCCCACTATTGGCAAGTTTCTAATGCCTAAGTTTTTCTTCCTAAATTCAAATATATATATTTTTTTAATCAATTAATTTATTCATTCAGACTGATTAATTAAACTCAGGATTATGCAATTTACCATCCCCCCCATGCTTAAGTTGGACAATGTCTTCATTGGCAGATGCATTGATGCAGAAGGGTTCAAAAAGATAGTACCTGAGTGACGTAAACTACCAGATCAGTCTGAATCCGCTGGGTTGCCTCCCAGGAAGCGCTGAGTTTAACGCCTCCAGCTGGGCGGTGCCTGGTGTCAGCCCTCAACAAGGGTGACACTCTCCTTGGGGGGTACCTGGGCCAGGAAATGCTTCAATCTTTGACCATTGACTGTAAAGGTGTGCCCGGTATTAAGATCGGCGATTTCGACTGCCCCATTGGAATAGGGCTTGACCACCCGAAATGGTCCTGTCCATTTGGACCTAAGTTTCCCTGGAAAGAGTTTCAGGCGTGCATCAAATAGCCAGACTTGTTGGTTTGGCTCAAAGGTTTTCCTATGAATGAGTCGGTCGTGGACGGCTTTCATTTTCTCCTTATATAGCCGACTATTGTCAAAGGCGTCCCGACGAATTTCTTCAAGCTCAGATAATTGAAGAGTCCTTTGCGCACCAGCTAACTGGGGATCCATGTTACATTGCTTAACAGCCCAGTAAGCCCGGTGTTCCAATTCGACAGGGAGATGGCAAGCTTTGCAAAAGACCAAGCGGTAAGGTGACATGCCTATCGGGGTCTTAAAAGCGGTCCTGTATGCCCACAGGGCATCATCAAGTCGTGTGGACCAGTCTTTCCTGTCAGGTCTCACAGTCTTCTGTAAAATGTTCTTGATTTGTCTGTTTGAGACCTCAGTCTGCCCATTTGTTTGTGGATGATACGGGGTGGCAATGCGGTGGTTTACCCCGTATTTTCTAAGTAGGGCACGGAATTGGGAATGGATAAAATGGCTTCCACCATCACTGATCATGGCCTTGGGTATTCCAAAATGGGAAAAGATGTTCTTCTTTACAAAATCCATGACCGCCTTGTGATCGCATCGTCGGGTGGCAACGGCTTCAATCCATTTGGAAACATAGTCTACCGAGACCAAGATATACTCGAAGCCGTTGGATGGTGGAAAGGGGCCCATAAAATCGATACCCCAAACGTCGAAAATTTCGACAATCAAAATGGGCTGAAGGGGCATCATATCTTTTTTGGTCATTGTCCCTAGTGTTTGGCATCGTGAGCAAGTCTTGGCAAAGATGTGTGCATCCTTGAATAGGGACGGCCAATAAAATCCAGACTGCAAAACTTTTGCAGCTGTTTTCTTGCCAGAGAAATGGCCGCCACATGCTTGGTCATGACAAAAGGAAAGCACACTCTGAACCTCGTCTTCGGGGAGTCACCTCCTGATGATCTGATCAGCACAGAGGCGAAACAGCATGGGATCATCCCAGAAATAGTGCTTGGCCTCAGCCAAGAACCTGTCCCGTTGCTGTTTGGACCAGCTGTGCGGGGTTTGTCCTATAACCAGGTAGTTGACATAGTCAGCATACCATGGCATTTTCTTGTCTTGCACGGCTAGGATGTGTTCATCAGGGAAGGTATCAGATAGAGGTAGGGAGGGTCCAATGTGGTCTGGATGAAGTCTTGACAGGTGGTCAGCCACCACATTTTTCGATCCGGCCTTGTCTTGGATTTCCAGGTCAAATTCCTGTAAAAGCAGGATCCATCTGATGAGCCTGGGTTTTGCATCCTTTTTGGCCAACAGGTGCCGGATGGCTGAATGGTCGGTGTAGATAGTCACGTGGGATCCCAGCAAGTATGATCGGAATTTTTCCAGTCCAAAGACTACAGCAAGCAACTCTTTTTCTGTGACCGTATAATTACGCTGGGCCTCGTCCAACGTTTTGCTCGCGTAGTAGATCACCACGGGCTTCTTGTCTTGCCTTTGTCCCAGGACAGCACCTATGGCAAAATCTGATGCGTCACACATAATCTCAAAACCCTGGGACCAGTCTGGGGGTTGAAGTACCGGTGCGGTGGAGACTAAGTCCCGGAGGGTATGATAAGCCTGGGTGCAATCAGGAGACATGTGGAAAGTTGCGTCGTTGGCTAGAAGGTCGGTCAAGGGTTTGGAAAGTTTGGAAAAGTCTTTGATGAACCTTCGGTAGAAGCCAACATGTCCTAGAAAAGAGCGAATCTGTCGGACCGAACTAGGTGGAGGAAGTTTGGAAATTAAATCAACCTTAGCTCGATCTACCTCGATGCCCTTATGCGAAACGATGTGTCCGAGGACAATTCCTTCCTGAACCATAAAATGGCTCTTTTCCCAACTTAACACCAAGTTAACCTCGATACATCGTTTCAGGATTTTCTCCAAGTTGCTCAAACAATGGTCGAATGAATTCCCGAATACAGAGAAATCATCCATAAAGACCTCCAAGTATTCACCCACCATTTCTGAAAAAATGGCTAGCATGCAACGCTGGAAGGTTGCGGGTGCGTTGCATAACCCGAACGGCATTCGACGGAATGCAAATGTGCCATACGGACAAGTGAATGTGGTCTTTTCCTGATCTTCTGGAGCAATTGCGACTTGGTTATATCCTGAATATCCATCCAGGAAGCAAAAATACTTCTGCCCTGCCAATCTTTCAAGGATTTGGTCAATGAATGGCAAGGGGAAGTGGTCCTTCTTAGTGGCTTCGTTAAGCTTCCTATAATCAATACACACCCGCCATGCGGTGGTGGTGCGGGTGGGAATGGATTCGCCATGATCATTAGTGACAACGGTGAGCCCAGCCTTCTTGGGAACCACTTGAGTGGGGCTCACCCAGGGGCTATCAGAGATAGGGTAGATGATGTCGGCGTCGAGCCACTTGATAATTTCTTTTTTAACGACCTCCCGCATGTTAGGGTTTAACCGTCTCTGCATCTGGCGGGAAGGTCGGGCCCCGTCTTCCAGGTAAATCTTGTGGGTGCAATAGGTGGGGCTAATTCCTCTTAGATCTGAGATGGTCCAACCAATGGCGGCCCGATGTTCTGAAAGAGTTGCAGTCAACCTTAGTTCCTGATCCTTGGTTAGATGGGAATTAATAATCACTGGGAAGGTCTGGCCAGGTCCCAAGAAGACGTACTTGAGATTCTCGGGCAATGGTTTAAGTTCAGGTGCGGGTGGGACCACAGTCGATGGGAATGGAAAGGGCGGTAGTTGATCAACATTGATTTCTTCAAATGGTGTCATGTGATGATACTCAGCCTTACAGAGGTCCACAGGTAATGATGGTGACGAGTCAGAACTACGGGTTTGGTGGTCTGAGACAGAATTGAGGGTAAGGCATTCCTCGATTAAAGTTTCCACGGGATCATGTTCCTCAATGTAATCACAATCAAAAGACTTTGTTGCCCGGAAGATATCTAATTGCATTTTCCTGTCTCCGAAGGCGATTTCCATACATCCCGTGTCGCAATCGATGTTTGCTTTAGCCGTGGCTAAGAAAGGTCTGCCTAAGATTATGGGTGCGTTCTGTAATTTTTCAGGGACTTCCATGTCGAGCACCAAAAAGTCGACTGGGAAATAGAAGTCCTTGACCCGTACAATCACGTCCTCGACAACCCCCTTCGGGGTTTTCACTGATCTATCCGCCAGCTGGATGGTGACAGGGGTTGGTGCCAGCTCCCCAAAACCAAATTGGTGGTACAAGGTTGTGGGAATTAGGTTGATAGAAGCACCTAGGTCCAGGAGCGCTCTATCAAATGTCATGTCCCCGATGTTGCAGGAAATCAGGGGTGCTCCTGGGTCAGTTCGTTTGAGTGGAAGGTTGCTTGATATCACGGAACTGGCTTGCTCAGAGAGTACAACCTTCCTAGGTGCTTGAGGTCTCGTCTTACGCTTGGGTGTACAGGCATCCTTTAAGAACTTGGCGTAAGCGGGGATGTGTTTGACAGCTTCTAGAAGCGGAATATTAATCTGTACTTGTTTAAAAATTTCCATCAGCTCCTCAGTTTCCACAGTATTCTTTTTTCTCTTGATTGTTTCCAAGGCCTCAGGATAGGGTGTCTGGATTGGTTCCATGTTTGGGTCCTTGGTTGGTGCTTCTTCTAAGTCGGGTAAAGTCTCGGGGAGAGTCGGCCATTTGGGATCCTGGGTTTTGGTGCCGCTTCTCAAGGTCACCGCATTCGCAGAGGCATTGGGGCCATGGGGTGATCCTTGAGAAGATGAGGATGAAGAGGCGCCAAACCCAGGAGGTGTTTGTGGAGCCGGTTGGACCATATGAGCCTGCCCGGGGTTGCCTTGGAACCCTTGCAAATTGGGGCCTCTGTTAATTATGTTTCGCGGGTTTGGTTGTGGTTGGGAGGGTAGAGATCCTTGCTGTTTACAGTCCAAGAGTTGGCTTAACTGTCCCTTTACCAAGGCCATTTCCTCCAGATGTTTTTGGTTCATGTCAGCCATCATCTTTATTAGGGTGTCCATTTGGTTTTGTGGGGGAGGGGCCGCCCTATTTTGGTTATATTGGGGTCTAACTGGTGGTCCTTGCTGATAGGGGGACAAGTGTGGCTGTTGGTTTGGCCTGGGCTGGTTTTGGAATTGCGGTAGTTTCTGGTTTGTCCAACCAAAGTTGGGGTGATTACGCCAGCCGGTGTTGTAAGTGTTGGAGAAAGGGTCAGGTTTTGCATATCCTTGGACGGCTTGCACATCTTCTAGAATAGCCGATGTTGATGAAGAAGGAAGGGAGTAATCAAGGGTCGAGGGAGCAAAGGTCCCTCCTTGGAGCATGGTTGGGGGTTGTTCCAGGTTTAGTTGGGTGAAGGGTTGGACCAGGTCAACATTATGTGCTCCTTTTGCTAGGGTGAAAGTCTGCAAGGGGTTCCTGGTCTGGTTTAGAAGCTCATCAATCTTCTTGTCCACCAATTCCACTCGATCCAACTTTTTGGCAATAATGTCCATGTCAACCATTCCAGAATTTGCTTGCACCTCATAAATCCCACCACGGGGTTGACTGGATCTGTTAAACTGGTTCATGGAGGCATTGTTGAGCGAATTCTCGCTCATAGACTCAAAGAGCTCAAACGCGCTCTCCTCGTCTTTGTTTAGGAAGTTTCCCCCGCATGAGGCATCGACGAAGTTCCGTAGGTTGCTATCCAGACCGTGGTAGAAGATCTGGGCTAATTGCCACCTTGGAACTTCGTGGTGTGGGCATTTCCTCAAAAGTTCATTGAATCTTTCCCACGCCTCATGAAATTGTTCCCCACCCTGGAGTGTGAAGGTAGTGATAGCTCTTCTGAGGGCATTGGTCTTTCCTATGGGGAAGAATTTCTTTAAAAATGCATGCCTTAGTTCCTCCCAGGTGGTGATGGGTCTACCTAGGGTTCTAAGCCAATGAGAAGCCTTGTCTCTTAATGAGAAAGGGAACATCTTGATTAGAACAATATCAAGGCTAATGTTCCTAGGTTTTACTGTTCTTGCTATGCGGTCGAGATCTTCTAGGTGCTGAAAGGGGTCTTCATTTGAGCTTCCATGAAAGTGGCTCTGGATTAGACTTAATACATTAGGTTTTAGCTCAAAATCGTATCCCCCTTCGGGGATCCTAAGGTGTGGCTCGACTCTAATGGCAGAAGGGTTATAGAAATCACGAAGGGGTCTTGGCTGGTTCTGAAACGGTGGTAAATCAAGTGGTGGTTGTCCTGGTATGTCATTGAAAGGTGGTGGTTGTTCTTGCGGGTTCTGTAACCGTTGTATGGCTTGCATGATGGTGTGGATTTGTCGTTGCTGAAGCCGATGGTTAGCATTGATTTGAGCCTGGACGACAGCCATAGCATCTGGTGGGGGTTGATCTTCAGCCTCATCTACCCTAGGTTCAGCCATGTTTTCAACAGAGTTACGTCGCCTAGATTCCTGCCCCAAAACACACAATTCGGGATGCAGTGAGCGCCTCCCGTGCATACACTAGAGAAGAACTGGAGGGGATGCGGAGGGCAACAGATGCGAGAAATGTGTTTCAATCAAGCACGCAAGCCTAATCCTTATGGTGTATTCCTTAGGAGACCTAGAAATCTCACAAAGGGTGATTAAGTCCGTAAGCACTGGACTTCCCTTCTCAAGGCTAATCTGGCCAGGTTGATTACGAGGGGATTGCAGGGAAGGTTCTTCCTTTGGCTTACGCCTCCGGTTCCATAGACCCCACAACCGCGGTCGTTTGACACTGCCCCGCAGCCTAGCCACCAGATTCTACCAAGGGAATGAAAGCCAAGTGCCTAGCCGACAAAACCTCTCCTTTTGAGACTTAACTCAGTCCTGCCTAGGGCACGTCTACTCAGTTTTAAAGGGCTAGGATAGTGCTTGTGCTTAGGGTGATGTGATGAGGCGTTGATTGGGGTGGTGCCTCTTAATGTTTTACTTTCAAAGTGTGTGCTTCTAGCAAAACATGATTTTCAAGCAAGGATTTGTTAAGATATAGTGTCTTTTTAGTGTTCATCCTTACTTAAGTACTTTTTAGGGTTGACGTGTCTTAATTTTTTCAAACAAGTTTCAGTGGGCACGTCAAGTTCTGCACACAACTTAGTGAAAGTAGATTTCCTTTTATTTTGTAGAGGCTCTAAAACCCTAGTGTACTCATCCTGATAATCATGCAGCTTCTATTAGATGAGTCAGTTTTAGGGTTGAGTGGTGCGGCCCAGGTCAACTCACGGTGGCTTCGCAAACACCACTCAAGAGAAAGAGAAAAGAGCACTCCAAGAATTTATCCAGCATATTAGAGTGTACATTTTTTGTAGGGTGATGTGTTAAGAATGTGGGTCAAGCAATCATTCACCACGCCAATTTTTTTCAGTTTTTATGATTTTTTTAGATTTTCCACGCAAGCAAACAATGAGAGAGAGAGAGTACTCACTATCGGTCCTCGAGGCGTCTACTTCCTTGCTACCATAGTGGAATGCATCGCTTCGCCGTCCATGCGCCGAATTCCTGCATCCGTCAAGTAAAAAGGAAAATAGGGCATTAGACGATATGAGAATGAAGGTGGAATGGAGGTGATAAAACCAATCCGTTGCCTCCCCGGCAACGGCGCCAAAAACTGACGTGCCTTCGTGCGTGTGTGTTAAGAGGTGTCGTTATAGTTGCACTTGATACGTCGGTTTTAAAAGAAGTAAACGGAGGTGAGTCCGAGTGTCGATCTCAGGGAGGCGTGGAAATCGGATTTTGTTTACCACTTGTTGTCACGAAAAAGGCGGAGTTTTGCTTGCGAAAGAAACGGTTTTGAAAAGCGAGAGATAGAGAGAGTTTAGGGTTAGAAAGTTCTTGGTTTTGATCATGCACTTTAAACAGAAATTAAAAAGGCAACTAAATGAAAAACAATTTCATTAAACATGCATTCATAGTTCATGGTTTACAATATTAAATACATGCTTCAACAAAAGTAAATGAAAGCTTAAAAGAGAGAGAGAGAGAGGTAGAGAGAGAGTGGAGAGCGACGAGGCAGCCACGGCGGTGGAGGAGGCTCCGTCGGCGGCTCGTCGTCTCCGGCGATTACAAGAGTGCCTAAGACTAGCTAGGAGAGGAGTGGAGTAGTTGCAAGTGGGAGAGGATGCCTTGAATGGTGGTAGAAGGGGGTTTAAATAGAGTTAAGGGCTTCCTAAAAGAAGAATGTGCTTTAGCGACATCCAGAACGTCGCTAAAACCGCTTCCATATACGTCGGTGAAGGTCTGCTGCCGCCGGTCAGCCGCCCGCCCCTTTCTCTCTTCAGGCGCGATCCGTGGACGTCGAACGAGAGCCGTCCGATTGATGATCGGACGGCTGAGATCCTCCCGCGCCTGCGCTAGGATCGCGCTTCGGGCGTGCGTGCGCGCGCGCGTTTCCGCCCGGCGTGCGCGCGCGCGTGGGAGGTGGGGCGCTGTCGTCGCGCCGCGTGGAGCGATCCTAGCCGCTCGCTTCTGATCGCGCGGCTCAATTTTGCCGCGCCCTTCGCCCGCAGACGATTTTTGCTCCGCGCGAATCGAACGCGCGTCGCCGCAACGCGGGCGTGCGCGCTAACCGTTGCGCCACGCCCGCGCTTTGTCGCGGCGACCGCGGGCGAGCGCGCGGATCTCGGCCGTTCGATCGAAGATCAACGGCCGAGATGCGTCCTTGGCTGGCTTGGGGGCGTGCGGGCGGCGGGGGCGGGGCGACGTGGCGCGTTCTAGGCCGTTGATCTCCAGATCAACGGTCAGGATTTCTTGGGCCCATTGTGGGAGCTCCGGATGTCGGATTTGGCCGATTTTGAGTCCGTTAGACTCCGTTCGTCGTCCTGAATCCATCCGTGCGGTCCGATTGCTCATCTGAGGCCTGCTTTGACAAATGCTTTACACAAATGGCCATTAATACAGTTTATAAGCAATCTTGGTACTTGATGCATGCAATGCTCCTATTCTACTTTATGTTGTGCCTTTTATTCTAAAGATGGGCCATATTCAACCTAATTACTACCCCCTTGCGTGGTGTTATCAAGGACATTTGGTTTCAGCTCAAAATCATCTCCCCCTTCGAGGATCCTAAGGTGCAGCTCGATTCGAATAGCGGAAGGATTGTAGAAGTCTCGGAGGGGCCTAGGTTGCTCTTGGAATGGCGGTGGATCAAGTTGCGGTTGCCCTTGTGGGCCTTGGAAAGGTGGTGGTGGTTGCCCTTGTGGGTTCTGCAACCGGTGTATGGCTTGCATGATGGTGTGGATTTGTTGTTGCTGAAGCTGGTGGTTTGCACTGATCTGGGCCTAGATAATGGCCATTGTTTCTGGCGGGGGTTGGTCCTCAACCTCATCTACTTTAGGTTCAACCATGCTTCTAGCAAAATCAGGTCGCCTGGATTCCCGTCCCAAAACAAACAACTCTGGATGAAGTGATCGTCTCCCGTGCATACACTAGAGAAGAATAGGAGGGGATGCAGAGAGTGACAGATGCGAGAAGTGTGTGTGTACAACCAAGCAAACAAGCCTAGTCCTTATGGTGTATTCCTTAGGAGACCTAGAAATCTCCAAAGGGGCGATCAAGTCCGTAAGCACTGGACTTCCCTTCCTAAAGCTAATCTGGCCAGGTTGATTACGAGGGGATTGTAGGGAAGGTTCTTCCTTTGGCTTGCACCGCTGGTTCCATAGACCCCACAACCGTGATCGTTTGACACTTCCCCGCAGCCTAGTCACCAGATTCTACTAAGGGAATGAAAGCCAAGTGCCCAGCGAACAAAACCACACCTCTTGAGACTTAACCCAGTCCTGCCTAGGGTACGTCTACTTTGTTTTAAAAGGGGTTAGGACAGTGCTTATGCTTGGGTTATGTGATGAGGGGTTGATTAGGGTGGTGCCTCTTAGTTTTCCAATTCTAGTGTATGTGCTCCTATCAAAACATGGTTTTCAAGCAAGGATTTTTTTAAAGATGTGGTATCTTTTAATGTTTGTCCTTACTTTTGTGTCTTTTAGGGTTGACGTGTTTTAATGTTTTCAGATAAGTTTCAAGTGGGCACGCCAAGTTTTGCACACAATTAGTGAGAGTAGATTTCCTTTGATGTGAAGAGGCTCTAAAACCCTAAAGTGCTCATCCTAGTGTTCATGCAACTGCTATCAGATGAGTTGATTTTAGGGTTGAGTGGTGCAGCCCATGTTAATTCACGGTGGCTTCGTAAACACCACTCAAAAAGAAAGAACACTCCAAAAAAGGTTAGGTCATTAAGAATGTTAGAGTGTATTTTTTTTTTTTGTTGGGTGATGTGTTAAGGATGTGGATTAGGCAATCATGTACTACGCCAATTTTTTTCGATTTTGCAATTTTTTTCGATTTTTTTTTAGGCAATAAAACAACCACGGGTGAAGAAATACTCACAATTGGTCCTTGTTGTGTTTACTCCATCTCTACCATCACGAGTTGCACTGCTTCGCCATCCAAGCACCGAATTCTTGCAACCATCAAGTAAAAGGAGAAATTGCGTTAGATGATGTGAGCATGGATGAAAAATGGAAGTGACAAAATAAATCCGTTGCCTCTCCGACAACGGCGCCAAAAACTGACGTGCGAAAGATGTGTTTGTTTAAAAGGATTGTTATAGTTCGTGCTCGCAACGTCGGTTTTAAAAGAAGAAACGGACATGAGTTCGAGTGTCGATCACAGGGAGGCGTAAAAATCAAATTTTCTTTGTCACTTAATGTCATTGAGATATCGAGTTTTTGCTTGCGAGAAGACGTGGTGGAAAAACGAGTGAGAGAGAGAAGGAAAGAGAGAGAGAGTAGGGTTAGAGTCTTTTAAATCATAGCAATTACTTAAAGAAAGATGGAGAACAACATCAACACTATATTAAGCATGCAAATCGAGTTTTACAAATACAATGGTAGCTAAATGACTGAATAAAAAGGAAGTAAAGCTAGATTAAAGGGAAAGAAAGAGAGAGAGAGGATGGTCGAGATTGCAAATCGGATGTAGGCCGTCCGATCACAAATCAGATGGTTGAGATCGCTCGTGGGCACGCGCTTGGATCATGCTTGCTGCACTCGTGCCCCATGTGTCATCGCGGGTGTCTGCCTCAGATGTGTGGGATTGCGTCGCATTGCCTACTACCAGCTGGTCGATCACACATCGACAGCCGAAATCGTGCGTGCCAATCCCGCCTTGAATTTGCTCTGCGGAGGGTGATTCGAACCTGCTTTAGATTCATCCTGCAGTGGAAGCGTTGGTGCTGTGCTGCGGTTGAGGAGTGCGGGGATGCTGACATGTGGTGGCTTCATGATCGTTGATCATCAGATCAATGGTCAGAACTTCTTGGGTCAATTGTGGGCACTCCGGATGTCGGATTTAGCTGATTTCAAGTCCGTTGGACTCCATTCGTTGCTTTGGATCCATCCGTGAGGTCTGATCGCTCATCTGAGGCCTGTTTTGACATGTACTTGTACACATGGCCGTTGATAATGCAGTATAAGCAGTCTTATTATGCAATGCATGCGATGCTCCTATTTCTATTTATGATGTATCCTCTATGCATTTTACCTTTAAGACCCTCCCCTTTTGGTAGAGTTAGCATTGTACAATGCAGTGTTATCAAGAGCCTGTTCATTAATCCAATTCCATAATTCAAGAAGAGGTGGTGGGTGACCTAGATTTAAATCATGATTAAAATTTAAATATGGTTCTGAATTAGAATCATAAGGGTCCTCATAATGGTAATTGATGTCAAAAATCATGAATTCTCCAGGCTCCGGGTCATACAGGGATAAAGGTAGAGTTGTGTTGAATTCCTCAAAATCCTCATCAGAAATTACCTTTTCCTTATCTGAAATCATTTCTTCCTCAGAATCAAGCCATCCATTTGAACTAGTTGGATTATAATTTCTTCTCCAGTCCATCATGATTTGAGCTTCTTTTTTTGAGGTTGTTTCTTCATTTCCCTGGTTCATGTCTTTTAGTTGCCCAATTTCTTGAACCTTCTCAAAATCCAATAATTCTTGAATTTCAGGATGGATATACTGAGGATTCTTTATGCCATCATCTAATTCATTATAAGATACTCCTAATAGTTCCTCGATCACACAAATGTCTTTTTCAATTTGATTATCTATGGGAGTAGTTAAATCAGAATCATCCTCAAGTACATCACTCCTTTGCCTCTTGTGTTGATCTTGAGATTTGGTAGAATTCAGATTATCCTTAGTGTGAATTGCCAAAATCTCTTCAATTGTTCCCGCGACCTCAATAGAACTACAATTCAATTTATTCTTTTGGGAAGCTTTAAAGATATTGAGTTGACAAGTTTTCCTTCCATAAGTAATTCGCATATTCCCCGTCTCACAGTTGATTAGAGCCTTGGCTGTGGCCAAGAAAGGTCTTCCTAAGATTATTAGGGTGTGGTTCAAGTTTTCTAATGCCTCCATATCTAAAACTAAAAAGTCCACAGGTACTTAAAATCTCTCACTTTTATAATCACATTTTGTAAGAGTCCCTTTGGAATCTTGGTTGACCTATCAGCAAGCTGAAGGGTAACATTGGTGTGTTGCAAGGGACCTAAATCCAACTCTTTATATAATTTCACGGGGATTAGATTGATGGAGGCTCTAAGGTCCAGTAAGGCTCACTCCAAGATAAAACCATCTATTTCACATGAAATTAAGGGGGTCCCCGGATCTTTCTTTTTAGGAGAGAGCTTATTTAAGATGATGGCACTAGCTTGCTCAGAAATTACAACCCTTTTTGATGATTTGGGTTGGCATTTCGGTGTGAACATTTTCTTAAGAAATTTTTCTCAGGCCAGGATGTTCTCAATAGCTTCAAGGAGTGGTATATTTACTTGGACTTGCTTTAAAATATTAAGCCACTCCTTAGATTGAATGGTTTTCTTTTCCTTGGATTTATTCAAGGCTTCAGGAAAGGGTGCTTGAGAGAAAGCATGAGTGTTCAAATCCTAAGCCTTGTCTTCTAGATTAGCTTGGTCTCTCAGGTTAGATTCAGGCTCCTCAAGATCTTGGTAAGATTTGGATGTAGAAGAATAAGGATCTTATATTTGTTTCCCACTTCTCAAGGTGATAGCACAAGCATAAGCATTAGGGTTAAAAGGGTGAGGTGGGTTTTGCAAAATGGGTTCAGCCTGGGTTGGGTTAGTGTTAACAAAGCCAGGTGGGTGTTGGGGAGCAGGTTGAATTATATGTGCTTGTTGCTCCTGTGTGTTGTTTTAGTTAACCCTATTGAAGTTCCTTGGGTTGGGGACGAGTTGGGATGGCAGCATCCCGTGTTGTCTATCATCAACTAATTGGTCCAATCGTCTCATCAAATCTGTCCTCAATTGATTCATTTCTTCTTTACGACTCAGATTCATTTCTCTTATTTCTTTGAGGACCAGACTCAGATAAGAAGGTTGGGTTTCTTGAGTAGGTTGTGGCTGGTATGTGCATGGTTGTGTGTACTTACTAGGTTGCCCATAAGTGCACCGCTTAGTTAAGTTAGGACCCTAGGCGGGTTTCTGACTTGACCAGGAAAAGTTAGGATGGTTAAGCCATCTAAGGTTGTAAGTGTTCGAATAGGGATCATTTCTAGTATATCCTTGGAGTGCATTCACATCCTCAGGACAATTAGTCATAGGGATGCATAATTCAGAATTTGAGGGTATCAAGGTCCCTCCTTGGTACCCAGAAAGAGCTGGGTGGAGCCATGGTCAGGTCATTAAGTGCACTAATTCTTGACCTAGAGGGTTGGGGAGTTGGGGGTATGGGTTAACATAGAAATTCCTTGGATAGGCATAGGGTTTACTTTGTTGGTGCACCCTTCAGAAGGTTATCCAATTTCTTATCCGAACTCCCTACATTTTTCCCAAGTTCCACCTCATCCAATCATTGTGCAATCAGTACTAAATTAACCAAATTTGAATTATCTTTATTTTCATAGACTCTGCTCCTTAGTTGATTGGATCTGGTGAAGGCGGATATTGAGGCATTATTGAGGGAATTTTCACTCATATTCTCGAATAATTGAAAAGCTCCCTCATCATCTTTGCTTAAGCAATTGTCCCTACATGCTGCATCAACAAAATTCTTTAAATTGTCACTTAACCCATAATAGAAAATATGGGCAAAGTGCTACTTGGGAATCCTATGACGAGGGAATTTCCTAGCTAAGTCATTAATCTCTCCCAAGCCTCATGCAATTGTTTCCCAGGGTTCTGCTTGAAGGTTGTAATGGCACATCTAAGGGCATTTGTTTTTCCTATAGGAAATAATTTCTTCAGAAAAGTGCTTCTCAAATCTTGCCAAGTTAGGATTGGTCTACCAATAGTCCTCAACCATTGAGCAGCTTTATCTTTTAAGGAAAAGGGGAACATTTTCATCATTAAGGTATCGTTATTCATGTTCCTAGGGCCAAAGGTCCTTCCTATGTGTAGAAGTTCTTCAAGGTGGTGGAAGGAGTCGTAAGAATTGTGGCTATGGAAGTGGGGAATCAGATTGATGATTTGTAGTTTAAGCTCAAAATCATCCTCATCCTAAGGTACCCTGACAAAAGGTTCAGGTTTGGCATTAGGAGGATTGTAGAAATCTCTGAGAGGTTGGTCTATTCTCCCATTTTGGAGTCGGGTAATGGCCTGTACTATGACCTGCATCTGTCTGTCATGATGCTGGCCTTGCCTAGTAATCTACTTCTGTAAGAGAGCCCTTGGATTCAGATTTTGTTCCTCTGCTTCAACCTCATCTTCCTCATGGTGACTAGCCATTGAAGAAGGTTTAGGTTCAGATCTTGGTCAATCAGGTCTTCTCCTAGGATTTCTCTTTAAAGGTGGTAGCAAATCAGGATGTAGAGATCTTTTACCTTGCATGCACTGGGAGAATGTCTATGGATGAGAGAGAGAGAAGACAAATGCGAGAATATCCACAATCACAGTACAAGTAATCAATCTAGTCCTTAGAGTGTAATCCCTAATTAGACCTAATCTTGGCTCCCCAAAACACGACTAGGTTAGATCAACCCTTGAATTACTTGGCTGGCTAGAGGGACCCCCTAGGACGCCTCGCACGGCAGGACACCACTAAGGGTTAACACGGTTACCGCACCAATCATTCCTGTCATCAGTGGGTCCAAGTAGATAATACCTTGACCTTAGCCCAATCTAATTTCAAGTCACCAAGCAAATTAGTCTTACCTAGGGCATGTCTACTTATGAGAGCCTCATCATGAGCCATAACTAGCTCATTTTGACCTAATAAAAAGAATAAAAGCTTCTACATAACTTAGAGAAGGGCTTAGTTAAAGGAATAAGTGTTCTGAGAAGAAAACATGAAATAAAAGGTAAAACTGTAATTTTATCATTGCAGTACATAAACGGGATTTCTCAGAGACAAAACATAGGTCAAATGGTCTGAATAAGATAAAAAGTGGGTTGATTCAAATAGAGATGGGTTCATATGCAATCCAGGAATTAAATGACATCTTGTAACCCTAAAATAGACTTGCTTAATTCAATAAGATTCTGGTCAGGATAAAAATCAACTAAACCCTCTAATTCATGGAAAAATATCCCCTAGGATTTAGAACCTTCAGATTGGCCTTTGGAACCTATTTTGACCTAGATTAGGGTCCTAGCTCATCAATTGACCTAATTTGGGTTTTTATGCAAAATATCTAGTCAAACGTGGTCAAACCTAAAATCCAACTTCACCATTGGATTCCTTAGGTCCAAATTAGGTTTGTACCAAAATTTGGACCTAAGGGGAGGTCATCTTGACCTACTTTGCAAATTAGTATACCCAATTACATTTTGGTCCCTATCTTTTGAAAGCCATTGCATAAACCCCCCTAACTTCCTCGCCACTGTTACAAGCAGGTCCCTCCACCATTAATGGGGAGAAATCCTACTCCAATGAGGAATAGAGGGGGAATACTCTCTGATTCCTCAGAGATCTCCTCCCAGATTTGGAAGGGAGATTCTTTGAGGAATTCCCTTCCATTTGAGCGTGGTCCTGATCTAAGATTTGCACCCAATCTCTTGTGCGAACGCACGAGAGATTTGGGTACCTAACAGACTTCCATCTCCGGAGAGGATTCCCGTGCTTGGAAGCTTGTCTTCCAAGCACAGGGGTCCTTGCCTGTGCCTATAAATTAACCCCCAACTCCGGCTGCACCTCATGAGCTCGTCTTATCCGGAATTCCACCTCGATTTCCTCTTCTTCTCCTCTGGCCAAGGGGTCCAGTGAGCTCCAGCTAGCCCCCCTCCTCTTCCTCCTTGCTCTGCCACAAAACCAGTGGCAGAGCTATCCTCCTCATCCTCCTCTGCGTCGCGCAACACTCGCGTGAGCAGCCCTAGCCCCGTCGTTGCCGCCATCTTCCTCCACTGGAAGCTTTCTTCTCCGACGACAGCAGGTACTGCCAGCCGCCCTCTCGCCCCCTTCGTCCACTTAGTTAGGTTAGAACTGTTCGTCTCTATCCCCTCTTTCATTTCCCTCATCCTATTTCACCAAACGCTCCTCGACCGTCACTGTCCACCGCCATCTTCCTCATCTTCGGCCACCCTTCGGAGAGACGCTCTCGTCACTTCGCAGCCCCACATGTCTCGCCAACCACCGCATAACTTCCGCCACACTTCACTGAACATCCTCTACTCATCCACAGACCCTCTACACCACCACAACTGCCCCCCCAACCAAACCCATTCGTCCAGCCACAGAGCAACCTAGGCACGCACGCCTAGGCCGCTCTGTGGCCTGCCACCTACTGCCTCACCTTTTCCGTGACACGATGAAGGTGCTCCTATGGTCTGATTGAGCCGCAAGGCCCTTTTTGTGTCAAGCAGGGTTCGAGCTCTAGCCGCCATTAGCGGTGACTCGAGGAGGTTGCACACTCGTTCCAGGCTACAGTGCTCTAGGATTCTAGGTCCAGCAAACTTGGGGAGGTCTTGCGCATCCAGTTTTTCCAGCAAGTGGCACCGAGTGACCTGCAGTTGCTGCAATTGGAGGAACGGTCTGCTGCGGGCGTGCGAAAAAGAGCGGTGGAACAATAGTCCCACCTTGGTAAGCACCTCTTTGAGTACTTTAAATTGATTTTGTGCTATCGGCTAGTTGCCTCCGAGAACACATGGGGTGAGGTCCCCCACCTATACACGTGCCTCGTCTGTGAGCTCATCCTCCTGGCACTCCTCGCGCACCACACCTACGCCGGTGCGCCTAGACCTGGGCGCGCGACCCGACCCAATTACCTGGCTCTGGGAGAGCATTCTGAAGAGTGATATACAGAGAGAGAGATGCAATTGTGGGTAGAGGGGTAGGTTTTGCTCTCTTTGGCTTGTGTAGGGAAGGAACTGAAGAAGGAAGAAGGGACTTAGCCTCTGCAAGAGAAGGAGAAGAAGAAGAAGGAAGGAAGCTCCGCAGAGGAAAAAGAAAGGCAAGGCAGAAGGAAGGGGCAAAGCCAAAGAGAAGAGGAACTGAAGAAGGAAGAAGAAATAAAGAAAGGGAAAGACAAGCAGAAGAAGAAGAGAAAGCAGAGCTAAGGAAGGAAGAAGAAGACCCGCAGAGAAAAGAATGAGAAAGAAACTGCAGAAGAGAGGCAAGGCAGAAGACAGAGGAAAATAAGAAGAAAGAAGCAAGGCAAGAGAACTGCAGAGAAGAAACAAGGAAGAAGAAGCACAAAGAAGAAAGGAAGAAAATTAGAAGTCAAAAGAAGAACAAGATAGGAGAAAACATCTTTTTAAGAAGGCTATCCCATGATCAGACGTCCAAATTCCTTATTTTTGCCACAATTAACCTTTAAACTCATGTATATATATTTTGAATTAAGTTTTGAGTAACTCTAAGTGTTCAATTACATTCTTGAGATTAGTAATAAATTCCAATTGCTCTTTATGTTCGACCTCGGATACTTAGGTTTTCGAGTAATAAATTTTTATTTGTTGACAACGCTTGGTCACCTATACTACGACGTAATTAACTGTTAAAACACGATCAAGACTGATTAACATCTACTCAATTTTAGGCTTAGGCTTGAGGTGCTTTTGAAATATGATGGGCGTTAGGGGGGTGTTTCCCTTAAAATTGATTTCAAAAGTGTGAAGTGCATAGGCAAGAGGTTCACAAGCAATTTTTATGTTGAAGTAAATTTTAAGGTTCAATTGCTTGTATAATTGTGTTTTAGGATTACGCAGTTAGATAAGTTCAAGTGAGGTTTTGATGAGAACATAAGAGTTTCTTTGCAAATCCCAATCTATGAGATAGATTTTCTTTAGATGAGAAGCTCATCTTGGTCTCTAATTACCCTTAATTAACTAGTCTTCCTAGTTAATTAGCTAAGAATATGTGAATATATGAGTTAATTATTAAATAAGGGATAAATAATAAAGGACCTTAAAATAAGTTTAAAATGCTATTTTATCATCCAATTGATATTATTAATAATCTAATTAATAATTGGGCTCTAAATATTACTAATCATTTATCTAATTAATACATTAACTAACTTAAGCATATAATATATACCTAAGTATGTAATAACTTAAGTAATATTAAATAAATTAATCTAAAAAGGTCAAAAATGTAAATTCAAGGTCTAAATATAATAATTACCTTATTTATAATCATATATAAAAAGTTGAAAAAGATCTAAATTAAAATAAACCTTGAAAACCTAAGTTTACATTTTGGTCCTTACATTTCACTTCAATCGGGTCCTTATTTTCTATTTAGGTCATTATGTTTCATTGTGAATAGGTCCCTGACTTCTTCTTCTTCTTCTTCTCTTCAATCGATTGAATGGCTGACGACCGAGGGTGCAGCCACCACACGATCACCGCCATTCGATGTCATCTCTCCTTCAAGCTCTTGGAGCTTGCGCTCACCATCTCATCTTCATCTATCGGTCTGGATGACTCTTTTATCCTAATTTAGGGTTGGAGATAACTTCACCGTCGTCGGAGAAGACGTCGGTAGTTATCCTCCTCCTAGCCTCAATCGCGTCCAGATTCCCCCTCCTTCTTCATCGCCATCGACTATAAATACCACTTGACCCCCTTGATTTTCTTCAAGTTGGCTCCCTTCCCTCTTCTTCACTGTAGCCAACCTGATAGGCTATTCCCTTTGCAACTTCGGTGATCTTCCTCCACATAATCCGACTTCCTCCGTCCACCTTAATAAGCTCTGGAACTCTGCCGAGGTCAGCCACATCTCTGGACACAGGCACTGACTAAGGAGATCCTCTGCTTCACCTCACAGCCGCCGTCGGAGATCTTCCAACTACCCTCTGATTTCACTCCTCCGTCATGAGCCATCGACAGAAATCTTCTGACCCCTTCGTCCAGGTAACAATAGACTAGGAGTAGGAGTAGGAGTAGGATAGTTTAGATAGTTAGTTAGGTAGGTAGTTAGCTATAAATGTTAGATTTTAAAGTTCATCTTCCTCAACTCCGACAAGCTCCTTGAGCTTGCTAGAGCCTTAATTTTGTCTTTTGAAAGCACTGATCATCTTCCTCTATCTTCCATGATCACTTCTATCACAATTAATTCCTAATTTGATCACTAATTCGCCTAATCCTCTTCCCCCTCCACCGACTACTTCTGCTGTCCATGGCAACAGTAGTTGACCTAATTCCACCTCCATTGGATCCTCCATCACTTACTCATCACTAAAGGATCCTAATTATCACTATAATTTGATTAAATACCACATGTAACTTAAACGCCTAATTCTATTTAAGCTCCTGAGCTCGCTGTCAATGGCGGCTCAGGAGTAGTTAAAACCTTAAATTAATTATATATTTATGATCGCAATCACTCTTTGACTTGTCTTGACCACTCAATTGAGTGGGAGATCAAGTCCCAAGCTTCAACCAACTCAAATATTTCAAGAACTGAATTCACTGTTAAATCCTAAATCTAATGAGTAAATGAAGAATTCAATGTGATCCTGAGGTTCCTTGTGACCTCAGGAATCTTTTCAAGTCGAAAATGGCACGATTTTTCATTCTGTGCACAATTTTCATCTTTTTCTGGACTCATAGGAGTTCCGACGAGTCAAAAGTGTTCTTCAGCCTAGTAATTTGATGAGAAACTCCAGATTGATGTCATATGGATCACTGATCATTATGCGATCATTTATTTGGGATTTTAATGACTGGAGTTGTACATAAGGATTCATCTTGTCCAACTCCATCGGAGTTGGAGAAGTCTGTCAGAAAGCTTAAAGTCACATTTAATGGATCTAGAAGCTTCAGTGCAATGCACTGAAGTCATTTGTGCCCTTAGAGCACTGTAACAACCTCTTGATTGTCTTGAAGAACAAACTCCATTTAGAGTTCAGGCGATGATCCTGAAACCCTAAATTCCTAAGTCCAAACATCTGTCTAAGGGTCTGAGCAAGTTTCTGGGGTTGAGAAGATGCTATTTGAAGTTTTAATTCCTTGAGAAAAGAAAGAAAACAGAAAGTCAAATCTGAAGGCTTTCCAGTCAAACTCGAGCTTGATACCTTAATTCTGGACTCAATCTGATGAATTGATGAGCTTGAATTGATTTTGAGATTCATTTGAATGATTTTAAAGTGAATTGGATGAGCTCTATTGGGTAATGCATTTGGATTTCAATAACTGCCAGTTTGGGTTGTTCTTGAACCCAAACTGTTGGCAGTAGATTTTTGTTGAGTTTGATTGCGATTTCTGCCCAGATAAGTTTGTAACAACCTATAGAATCTGTTTTAATCGATTACACATGACCTTAGCTGTCTGTTAGGTCTTTCTTAAGTCTAATTACATTCTCTAGAGCTTTCAGAGAAGCTTTGAGCTTCTCTGCGTTTCTTGAAGCTTCTAAGAGCTTAAAACCCACACCTGAAGCTGCGGAATTATCTATAGAACCTATTTAGAACCTTAGCTAAGAGCTTAAGTTCAGTCTGTGGACTCTGAATCATCAAAACCATTTCCAGGCTATTAATACCCGTAGAAAACCTATAATTTCACCCTATAAATCGAAGAGGAAATCTTCCCTTCACATTAAATTGAAAGCAAAATCTTGTAGATCAACTCAGGAGCTTTCCAACAAGCTTTTGTTTGCTTGAATTGGAGCTCTGAGCTAGGAGTTATCGCCATTCAAAGTTTGCTCTGGAAGGGGGAAACATAGTCCCACATCGAAAAACCTCGAGCGGGCGCCTTAGTATAAAAGGAATTCGTTGCATGAGCGTCTCAATCGTCAATGCTCGACGCATGCTTACCGAATGAATGAGCATGCGTGTGTGTGTGCGGGCGTGTGTGCCTGCAAGTGTGCGCCTGTGTGGGTGTGCGGATGTGTGGCCCTGGGAGGCGAGGCCTGAGCCGGTTTGGCTCGAGAAACTTGAACCGGAAATAAACAGAACTAATAATGAACCAGGAGAGGACCTAGTAGGGTCTGGTCCCACCCTGTTAAGGGTGCTGCGTATCCCCGAAAAGTCTGAGCCGCAAACAATAAACCAATTTTTGGTTGAAGAGAAAAACCTGGTTCGATTCAGCTGAAGGTTAAGGTTCAGAAGCTAAGGAAAGTTAAGTGTTAAGGTGCTGAAGAAAGAAAGCTAAGGAAGAAAGGAGAACTCGCAAAGGCAAAAAGGAGAAGGCTGAGAAGGCACTAAAGAAGCTAAAGAAAGAAGACTAAGGAAGAAGAAGAAGGAAGGCAGAAAAGAAAGGAAGAAGAGAAGAGCTCAAGAAAATAAGAGAAATATAAAAGGAAAGAATAAAAGAGAAAAGATAAAAGATAAGTAAAAGAAAGAGAGAAAGAAAGGAAGAAGAAGAAAAGAGAGAGAGAGGCTGAAGAAATAGGGAAAAGAAATCATTTTTCTTGCATTATTTTCAATTTCTTTTTACTATTAAATGATGTAATAAGTCATGTTTTCATTAGAAAAACTCTTTATTGCCTTCATTTCTTTAAATAAAATAGAAAATTAACATGTTTACTTGCTAATAAAGTAGATCATTTGAGTAAATATGTTTTCATATGGAATTTTACATATTTCTTAAATTTAAATCATTTTGCAAAATTCATGTTATTAAAATTACCTTAATTATACCTCCTATGAATTGTTTTGAATTAATTGGTGAATTTAAAATAATATATACCTCCCAGTGAACGACCCGGACTCAATCAGTTAAAAGTAATAAAATCTAAAATATTAGGTTAACTTGACCCTATACTGCTAAACTGACACAAATTCGAGTTAACCTAGTTACTTTTTTCTATACTTAATTAAACTCAATTAACTTAATTAACTGTGTTGAGAGAGAATGCATTAGTATGCAATGCAAAGGGTGCTCTACCTTAAGGTTTGGAAACCTTAGAAACAAGTAGCTGCTAAGATGATCCTTTCAAGTCCAAAATCAGGAATGTGGTGCGACCCAAATAATGCAATCAATTGGTCTTATTGCACCACTAAGTAGGCATGGAAAAAATATATTTGTAAGAATTTTAATGTACGTTTTCTATTTTTTCAGATTTAAAGTGTATTGGGGGTTCTGCAATCTGTTTTGATCCCCAGTTGATGATTGAATATTCTGTGTAATCAAACGTGCACCAAATATTTTTCAAAATTTTTTTATGATTTTATATTATCACAAGAATCTAACGCATCAAGTTTCAGATAAATCAGAGTTGTATAAAATTTTTTTATGATTTTTTGAACTCCAAAAAATCAGGAGCAATAACAGATTGGATAATAGTCTAATTCGAAAATTTTTAAAATTTTTATATAAATCAGAATGGCGTGAAATTTAGATATGTTATTTCTAACTTCAAAACCCACGTCCAGTAAAAAATTTAGATTTTTTGGCTCTGTAACATTTTGGGAATTGAATTTTTAAACTCAGAGTTTGTTTCAGCATGAAAATATAAGAGGTGGTTTTGTTGATTCTCAAAAGCAAATACCAACCAACCAATGTCTTTTCCTTTTCTAACGCAAGCAAATACTAATCCTATGGTTCAAGCAAAGCACCTTTATTTTTTGGATATTTTTTTTGGAAAGGAAATCTAACACAATCTAAGATATGAGTACTTACATAAAATTAGAAACCTGCAATTTTTTTTGTTGTTACGTTTCTTCTTGGATTTCTACATTTCCTGCACACATGAAATCAGCAGAAATAAAGGAGGTTAGAAATCTCAAATAAGCACTAGGAAGAAAAGCTTTAAAAATTTCCATTGCCTCCTCGACAGCGGTGCCAATTTGTTCGTTGCGAAACACGTAAAAATATTTCTATATTGTTGTAATTGCGAATCACATTGAAATAAATAAATTTATAAATCAAAATTGGTGAGTTCTGAGTCGTTCGTAGGGAGGAAAAACGAGAATCTCAAAGCATTTTGTACTAACTAATTTAACTTAACAAAAGCATAAAAAGAGAGACAAAATATTCATAGAATCATATTTTTATTGCTACTTGCAAAGAGTTCTAAACTAGAAATCAAAACAAATAAACTAAAGAGTAGAGAGAGATAAAATAGATGGACTGAGATGGGGCGAGGCGATGGGCAGTTGGGATGGTGCCACATGGCACTATCTTGATCGTCCATCTTCCCACCTTTGTAGTAAGTGCTACAGGGCTTCGATTGAGTTGATTTTTACGCTGTTAAATTACGATCGTTGATCTAGATCCATTAGTTCGATCGGATTTAACATCTGAAGTTTGAATTTGTGCTATCTTACTCCTTGGCCTTTGATCTTCTACAGGTTGAATGTGATGCTACAGAAGTCTGATCAAGACGATTCTAAAAGCATTGGACTTCCGTCGTCGTCCTGATCAGATCTATATATCCTGATTTATAATTTGTGGCCCAAAATCATATGCAATTAATAGCCTCTCTCTTAGTGCATAAAATAGCATTATTATCTATGAAGCTAACAAATCAACTATGATGTAACTTATGATGCTCATGCATGTATTGTTCCTAAGTTAAGCTAAAATCTAACTTAATTATAGTAGATTAGGTCCTATGATTGTTGCGCAATCAAGGACTGATACTAGTAGGCAGCCTTATCCTTAAGGGAAAATGGAAACATCTTCATGAGCAGAATGGTGTGGTTCTGAACATTTGGCTCGAGGGTTTGGGCTAGATGCTTCAGCTCTTGGATATGTTGGAATGGGTTTTCAGAACCCAATCCATGGAAATGGGGGAGTAAGCCAATAATATTTGGCTTCAATTTAGGATTAGGTCCCCCATCCAGAATACACACCCTAGGTTCAATTGGAACAATTGCAAGATTACAATGATCCCGCAATTGTGGATGCTGTCAGGGGTTAGTTAGTGCATTAATCAAGTTAGGAAGAGTCTGCAACTGGTTTTGTAGATGTTAGATATCACCCCCTTCTTCTTGATTTGGGTTCTCCATAGAATCAGAAGATGGAGAACCAGGTTCAAATATAGATGGATCTGAAGAGATGATGACTGGATCAGAAAAGGATCCAAACAAGTTAGTCGGAGCCTGATCTAGATGAAAATGAATAGCTAATGGAGGCCTTAAGTCTGGTCTTAAGGACCTCCTCCCGAGCATACACTAAAGAATCAGAGAAGGACTGGATGCGTATCTGACCCAATCAAGGCACCCAATTCAATTGGATGACTATAGTCGGTTTGAGGCAGATGGACCTTTGGATCAAAAATTCACCTGCTTGAGAATTACTTAGGCAGTCAAGAAAGGAGAGTCTCGTAAAGGCCCCTAAAAGGTAGAGTGTCCCTACGGGCTATAGGATTTCCCCCACCCAACTTTCCTTGTCACAGCGGTTTCAAGTAGACCAGAACGTGTGAATTAGGCCCTAAGTCTACCAATTTTAAACCTAATTGTGCTTGTGCCTTGGGTTATTACTTGAGTTAGAAATGAATTTCAATTGTGGCTTAATTTTTAGGTTGGTTGATTCACAATGTGAACCAAATTCACCTGACCTGTTCTACGATTCGAGGATAAAATCCAGGTTAACTCACCCAAACCACCCTGTTTTGGTTCGCAAAAGGTTATTGAGTCCCAATTTTATGGTTCAAGTGATCTTAGAGCCTATATTTTAGGGTTAAGTAATTAGATCAATTCAAACAAGGGCTTAGGTTGTACACAATGAGGGAAGATATTCCTTTATAATTAGCAAGTGTGTTCTAACTCTCCAAAAACCCTCAAATTTCAAAACCCTAATTGACTCTACATGGAGTCCGATTTAAATTAAATCATGACTTGGAGTCCATTAAGAATGTGCTAGTCCAAGTCCGCTAAAATTAAGCACGTGTCCCTTTTAGGCATAGGAATCAAGGATTGGATGTATCTAATCTAATCACAATCTCTTCAATTGCAATTAATTCTCTAAAGATAATCAAGAATATCTTGCCTCAAATGATAGTTCTAGAATAATAAGGCAAGGTTGGCTTCCTAAGAAGTTATATACACACACACACACACACACACAACGAAAGAGGGAGATAAAGAAGGAAGAAAAACTAACCTGTTAATGGAGTGGTTGTACCCTTGATGGAGTGGCTGGTCTGGATGACGTGGCTTTGCACAAATCAATAGGTCCGATCCATGCGCAATCAAATTAGAGACAAGAGAGTTAGAAATCAAATAAATACATAAAATATACACAAAATAAAATGAAAAATAGTTACAATGATAGTGGCAAGTGTATGTTGCTTTCCGGCAACGGTGCCACAAAGTTTTAGGCGTGAAACGATGTTTGTTAAAACTTGTATCATTGTAATACAGTTAAATGTGTGAAAACAACTTTTAATTTGTAGTGTCGAAATGTGAAATTTGAGGTCGTTTTTGGAAGCAACTAAATGCGTGCAAATCACTATTTAATTAATTACAATGAACTTGTAATAGAGTCGAATTCTTTAAAATCCACAAGTCCAAAATTGTACCTTAATCCACAAAATACGAAGATGAAATTCAAGATTAAGTGAAAAGAATGAAATTAAAAATTTACGTTTTAATGCTCAAATGAAATAAATATATTCAAGTATTAATGAGATTGAATGCTTAATGATCCTTGACAATATGATAAAGCAGTGAAATCACAAGATATTCAATAATAAAATTAAATTTTCAATCAAATAAGCAGAGTTACAAATTGGTCCCTAGGAGTAAGGCTTTTCTCACAATCAAGTGCCTAAGAATTTGCAAATCAGTCCTAGCAGGGTCTTCGTTCTCTTCGAATTGGTCCTTGCCAGTTGCAGGGGACCTCCTCTTCTCGTGTGTGGAGGCTGTAGCAGAGGAGATGTCCGGCGAGGGTCCAAGAGTACTTCAGCCTGTGTGGCGACAATGGAAAGCTTTGTTGAAGTACCACGAAGCTTCTCGTCAAGCTTGTGAGCTCGGAAAAGGTGGATGGACGGTGGTGGAGGTTAGAGAAGATGGCGGCGATCAACGGTAGTGGTTTAGTGCGAGAGGTGACAAACCTCCAAACTAAGGAGTTGAAGAGCTTTGCCTAGGCTTAGTGGAGGTGGTGGTGGCATTGATTTGACGTGACGAAGCTGTATGAGGGTCACTGGACTCAAGGAAGGTGGTGGTGACAAGGGTAGTCCGGTGGGTGCCTATATGCATCAAAGCCCTCAATTTCTTGACGATTTTTGACTGTTGTGGCCTTGCGAGGATGAAGGGGTGGTCGACAGTGAGGGTTAGTGCATGGATCGACGTGGAGGAGCTCGTCAACGAGTGGCCAGCCGCGAAGAAGACAATAGCGTAGGGGGAAGAGTTTGGGGTTGGTTCCTAGTTCTAAGGAGGTCAAGATACACTACAAAAAGAGGGGGAGAAGATTGACTACCTATGAGGTGACGAGGATGCGAGGAGACGACCGACGTTGGCCAGTCGGACTTGGAGATGAAAAATACTCCAGCGAGGGAGTTTGGAGAGAGGAAGAGGGTGGAGACTCTGGCTTCAGTGTCGGGAAGCTCAGCGAGGATACAAGGGAGATAACCATACCCTCGGTTGACGACGAGGAGCAGGGACGAGGGAAGTTGAAGAGCTCCGACGTCTTCATTGATGGCGACGTCAAGGAAGGAGAAGGAGGAGGTGTGCACGCGCTAAGACTTGACGAAAATCCTCATGGAAGCTCAATGAGGCTTTATAGGATATTAGCATGGAGCATTGGGGTCAACTCGCGACCTTGATAAGGGAGGTGTGCGAGAGCTTTGGCAACAACTTGAGCCGTGATTCACAACCTCCGTAATGGCAACAGGAGTTGGAACAAGTTTCAAATTAAAGGGCTATGAACGAGGAAGCTTCCCACCAAATTTGACAAGATTTCATCGAGAAATCAGGGAGGAATCAATCCCTCAAAACACGCCTACAGTGGTTGTTGTCGACTGAGGAGGAAGAAGCTACTGACGTCATCATGACGTCAACGAAGGACCTGGAAGTAAGGATTTTAGACACAATTGAAAGAAATTCAAAAATTAAGGGTTAATATGCAAAGTAGCTCAAGATGATATCCAACTAGTCTAAAATTTTTAGGATAACCTAATTTGGATCCAAGAAATCTATTGGTGACTTCAATTTTAGGTTTTTATGAAGTGTGATTGGTAAATTTATGTTTTAACCCAAAATATATTGCTTATTTGCCTAGGTCTCTATTTTAAGTCAAAATAAGTTCCTTTTGTCAAATTGATTATTCTAAACATTATAGAATATTTTTCAATGATTTTTAGAAGATTTAGATTATATTTATTTCCATCAGAACCCTTTGAATTTAAGTGAGGCTAAAATTATGATTTTTTAAATATGAATTAACTTTCATTTTTTAGATAAACCCTAAATCAGTCCATACAAGTCCACTTATTTGAAATTTAAGCTTAGTTGACCTTCAATTAGATGTAGGTTCACCCTTTGGTTACTTTGCACTTATATTTGCCTGTTAAAATAGTAGAATTAACCTAATTTACATTAATTCCTTTTAATTACACCAAGGTTGAATTATACTCTCTTAATAATTAATTAAGTGAATTTAACCTTAAGATTTAGCCAAATTGAGCTAGATGTAGAGGATGTTGGTGTTACCATCACCTGGCGTGGCATAGGAGAGCCAGAATCCCCAGTAGTAGGAGGAAGTAGACACTCATCCTTTCCCTATCACCTTACAACAAGCTGTGACTAATCACGATGTTAACTAGAAGCGGCTACTAAAAGAAGTTATGCTACGGGAGAACTAGTAACATTTGTCATGCCTCTGTTGGGTAACAATTGATGAGGAAAAATTCCTCAACCATCTGAAAGAACTTTATAATGAGCAACAACAGTATGTGACTTGCCTCTGAGATGCCCATTGTTGTAAGACTTTGCCTAAATCACCATCGAGGCAAGAGTCCCTGCCTAGCCACGACCCACAGGACATTCCCTTCATTTGCTATGCTAGGGATCATCTCGAGCAAAACCAATGGCCTCATATCATGTAAGAGAATGCTCATCTCCATGAGCAATTTAAGGAGTCCAAGCAGTAAGAGGAGCTCAGGCAATAGCTTCATGAATGCACCAAGTTGCCTCCTCCTCCACCAACTTCATGGGATTACGATGTCCAATCAATTGCAGCAATGCCTTTGCCTCAAGGGGGAACCCAACCCCGATGTGGTCTACTTGACCCTTCACATGATGAAGGGATTGCAGAAGCACCCCTATGTCACCATATTTTCCTTTACCAAGGAAGTAATGAATGTATCGCTCCCCTTGTGCTACAAGACCTTAGCCATACTCTAGTATGACAAGACAACGATCCTTGTTATCTTCGTGAGGAACTACCATTAACACATGCTAGTCTATGGATGGTTGAACAAGGTGATGCATCAAATATTCCTATCCTTCATTATAGGATTGACATATGAGTAATTTAATGGTTGAGATAATCACCTACTAAGAGTTGACCGCTAAATTTTACCAACTCTTAAAAGATAAATTAAACTTTTATAATAGCGATAACCTATGTCATATGATGGATTTGTAGCCTCCTCGTTCGGTGCATGATAGATAGATGGTTATAGGCGGAGGTTGATTTTGGGCATATGAACCACAGATAAGTAAGGTATAAGGTGGGGGCCTCACAAGAGCGTTTTCACTTGCAGCCCTCGCCTGGAATTCAATAATCAGGACTTCATAGCAGTGGTAATTGCAGAATATGCCATTCTTTTCCGTTACGCACTCCGGCGCAAAACTGTCACGTAATCCACAAATCTGGTCCACTGGGTCCCACTCGGACCAAACTTAACGAGGCTCCCCGCCCTCTTTGCACTATATAAGGCCACCGCGCATGTTCAAAACTTCAAAATCCCCGACGCCACTCGAAGCCCGCGACTCGCCACAGCTCAGAAGGCAGAGAGGAAGCGAGTCGCGAGTTTAGGGTTCCAACGACGGATTCCCCCCCTCCAAATCGCACGACCGGGAGCCGATCGGAGGTCCAATTCTCCAGGATAGTCGCTCCATCTTGCATCACCGATGTCTCCGGTGAGTGTTCTTCACAATCGATCCTCACCGATCGAAACACGAGTCCGATCTGTCTTTATACCGGAGTTCGTATTCTTGCTTTCATTTACCCTATCGATCGCCCAAAGCTGTCGCTCTTCTCACAAAAATGCCCGATTTGATCACGTGAAATCGATCTTGCTGATGTCCGCACTCGGGATTGGGCGAAATGTCTCTCCGATTGGGTGTTCCGACCGTGTCTTTCCCGGATTTGGCCAACGTCAGGTGTTCCTTGTGTTATCGAGAGATCGATTTCCACGAATCCGGTGGATTTCATGTAGAAGGCGTCGAAGAACGGGAGATTATGATTTTGAGGGCGTTCCTTCTTGATAACGAGCTCCCTGTTAAAGAAATTCGGTTACTTGCAGCGAAAGAGACCCATCTTTACGTCCACTTTCCTCGATCTGTTTGTTGGATGGTTCATCTCCCGTTCAAATGGGACCAAAGGAGTCGCATTTCTTTGGATCATGTTAGAGTTCTCGTTTCTTGTTACAGGACATCTTCCCCATGGACTATCGCAACTACTACTTTAGCTCCGAGAGCAACGGCGCCGGAGGGAGCGACAATTCCGGCGTTCTGATGGATTCGTCTTCGATGCTGCGCCGATTACGGGGTGGTTATGGCTACAACGATCTGATGGCTCCCGAGGCCGAACTCGGCCGCGTTCTCAAGGACGACGACCCATTTCGCTTCAGTGATGTGTCTCTGATGGACTTCAGCGGATCGGAGCATCGCCTTACACCATCTGATTCTGCACTCCATGCTTCGCGTGAGCTCCGGTCGGTCTTTCAGTTTGAAGAACCGCCGTCTTTGTTGTCCTCGCTCAGGTCCTCATCGTCGTTTTCGCGCAACTCAGCAACCCCGAACTCGGCGTTGAGCTCCTGTTACAAGTCACCCGGATTTATGGGGTTGGGAGATGATGTGCTTGTGATAGACGGTGTGCTCGTGAAAGATGAAAAGGGCTTCGGTACTCGGCGACAGTCGTCTCTGTTCTCCGCTGGGAAGAAGCGTGAGTCGTCGCCCAGGAGTCACCGGCTCCGGCATTTCACTGGCAGCGGCCGTCGGAAGTACTCGGGCGGAGGGAATTGCAGGTCGGACGGACGATCATGGAAGAAAGAGAACACCACGCAGGGGCTCAAATACAAGGTTGGTTATTTAACTATATCTAGTGGCCTTCAATATTGGGAGTTCGGTTTCACCAACGGAGTAAAATTGACGTGGAACTCCATTGGGTTGTGTCCTTGTAGACTCTGTACCTGGAAGAAGAGCCGCACTGGAACAGTCAGCTGCCAGAACAGCCGGTCAACCGTGATGGACTCCCTCAAACTCGAGCTCTCGCTGCAGAGTTATGGAGGATGCAGATGAATCACTTGAAAGGTTAAACTTTCCCTCTAATTTTTATGGCTTTTGATTTGTGCTAGAGTACGTACGGTTTTCGGCCATATTCTGGAGTAGGTTAACGATTATTATTATTTGTTTCTATCTGGAGGAGAAGGATAAATTGTTCCCCTACTAATTACTAATTAGCTCTGAAGAACAGTAACGTCCTTTCCGTTCAAAATTTTGTCTCTGTACGTTACTAAGTAGTGATTGTTTTCTGGTCAAAACATATAGGTAATACGAAAAAGTTAATCACCTCTTTTTCTTTTTGACAAGCGAATACGCTTTAGAATCGTTCAAAGTCTTGTCTTCTAATCCTTATGTCTCAAACCTTCAAGTTACGAATGCTTAAGCGTCTTCTCTGTCCATTTTTTTCGGCTATTTTGTACTTACTACACGTTCGTTTGAATAGATTCGGCAACCAAATCGGTTTGGAGGTTGGGCGTAGCTTTAAATTATATCATAGTATGGCCGATTTTTGAGATTTATTATCAATTAAGCACTCAAGACAATGATACAATAAGTTTAAGACAAAAGGAGGATACCTGATTAGACAAGGTGGTGAGTTTAGCATGTCAAAATCTCGAACCTACTTTTAAAAAATGGCCTGGCGTATAGTTATCTAAAATGTTTAAATCTATGTTATTAGATTAAAATCTTCAACTTATACAACCGTATCACATTTTTCCTAAGATTGCTACATATTGCCATTGTAAGGGTGCCATAACCTTAACGTGAAATTTTTATGATATAGTATTTAGCTCTAAACAACATCGAGTACCCATTTGTATGGAGGGATATACTCTTAAAATAGAGGATACACCCTATTAGGAAGCATATCTCAACTTCAGTTAGATCCACAATCTAGACTTGGCCAAACTAGAGTTTGAAGAGAGGATAATTCATATTCCAAGTAATGCTGACAAGAGATATTCTCTGTTCTCAATTTGCAATCTCCTCTTAAAAACTACTCCTTAGTTTTCACATTTCTAGATAATTTATGACCTTGTTATCATTGTAAAGATGTGAGCATAAACTCCAATTTAGTTGAGAAATGCACATCTTGATAGCTTATTGGATACGTTCCAAATGATCCTAAGGCAATCTTTTAAAATGTTTAACTAGTTTAACTACTAATAATTCCCAATCCAAGACATCTTACTTTTTACGATTTTTCACTGTGACTGCTTTTGGGATGATACATCTTTTGGGTATCCAGATCTCCTGTCCTTCCCTTCTCCTACAAAATAAGGTACATCTAGAGCAACAAACTATAGTCAGAAGTTGCTGAATTTACAAAAAGTGGACCAACGAGTTGATATTGATTAGCTCATCCACCTTCCAACATTTAATTTTCACATGAAAGAGTAATTTTTTTCGCATCTGGTAGAACTTTTAGCATTTATTTCAGCCAGTTGAGCTTTTTTTGATAATAAGATAGTGATTTAGAAATCGTAAAGTTTATTGGGAGGGAAGCTACGACATTTCATTTTCTTGGAGGCTTTTGGTTGCTATTCTAATTCGAAACAGAATCTATCATGTATCTAAAAACAATTTGATTTTATCCTTGACGTTTAAAGGAACACCAATCTAATTCGACTTGGACCTTTTAGGTCCCAGCTAACGAGAGATTGCATTTATTGGGACACTCAAATTAGTTTTGACATAAACATGATGTAGTTCTGACTAATTTTGATATCTGAATCGTCTTATTACAATAACTATTATTCTAAAAAACATGCAAGGCTCGAACGAAACGAACTTGACTCCACCACATTGCCTTCAGGGTGCATGGAAACGGCGCTACCCGTGGATGAGCCTTGGCCACCGGAACTGCCGTTATTTGATCGGAAGCAAAGCTCCGTCCGCAAAGTCTATGAAACAACATTACGCCCATGGGCACTACCGTATAGCAGCGAAAGCAACAGCTCCCGACCACCTCCACAAGCTTCCCCGCCGCCACCACCTCCACCACCTCCACCTGTGTCACGCACAGGCTTTGACAGCTCGAGCAGTACCGTGGAGCAGGAACCAAACTCGCCGGCTTCCCTTAGCGAAGCAGACGGCCACTGGCCAACACTGTCCTCAATCGTTGCCAGAGGCTCTGCTCGCAGGGCCCGGCGCAGAAGCAACACCCCACAACCACCTCCCACGCCGCCACCGCCACCGCTGCAATCACCAACACAGGCACCCATAGGTAGCTCCAGTACTACTGAGGAGCAGGAACCGAACAAGTCAGAGGGTTCCCAAGGCAGATCAGCCGAGTCTTCACCGCCAGCTGAGCAGCCATCAACCGACCAGAAGACAACCAGCTTTCCCGAGGATCATGTGGAATCATCCGAGCCGATGCCAACGGAAGGAAGCACACCTCCTATAGCTGCCACACCACCACCGCTACCACAGGAAGCACCGACACAGGCGCCCATAGGTAGCTCTAGCACCACTGAGGAGCAGGAACCATGCAACTCTCTGGCTTCCGAAGGCAAAGCAGTAGAGACTTCGTCGCCAGAGCAGCCATCACTTGACCAGAAGCTAACCTTCGGCAGAGGGTCCAGTCCCAAGAATCGCGTGGAATCATTCCAGCCAATGCCACCGGATAGAAGCAGCTCCTCCCAACCACCTCCCGAAGCTCCCACGCCATTTCCGCCGCCGTCGCCGCCGCAGCATCCACCCAACCAAACGCCCATTGGTAGCTGCGGTACTACCAAGGAGCAGGAACCAGACAAATCAGCGGCTTTTATAGACAAAGCAGGCGAGTCCTTGACACCAGAACATCCATCAATTGATGAGAAGCCAACCTTCGATGGAAGCTCCATTACGAGGGAATCAACCCAGCCGATGCCACAGGACAAAAGCAGCGACAAGGAACCAGCTCTAGGAGCTTCGCAGCCGCCACCATTGCAGCAACCTACTGAAGAACCCCCCATGGGTAGCTCAGGCGGCACTACTGTTGAGAAGGAACCACATAACCCGACGGCATCCCGAGGCAACGCAGCTGAGTCCACGTCTACCATGGAGAAGCCGACCACCACTCCTCCCAATAAAGATCCTCCACCAACCCAAGCACAAGTATCTTCACCGGCAGAAGGCGCCATTAAGATCATCGAGGAGGAGACGAGAGCCAGGCGTATGTGGGCACACACGGCCGACGAGTTGCCACCTCCACAGGGGAAGCCATTCAGTGACTTCCCTTTAGCCGATGAGGAGGAGAGGCTCTCGCTTGGCCTGATGTACGGCCCGAGAAGGAGGCGCCGGCTGCCGGTGTTCGAGGACCTATGCCCGTCGTCCCCGGATACAACTCCGGGTCCCAAGGGCAAGGGATCCTCCAGTGGCTCCAAGAAAGAGTAGTGAAGTGGATATTGGTTCCTGACAGTGTTTTGTTGTACGTATATAGACTCGGTTGGCCGTCTTTTTTTCTTTTTTTTGAATAACTCGGTTGGACGTCTTAATTCGTGGCAAGATGCTCCTGCTGCCTGCATGGAGAACTGTAAGGGTGCTATCAGGAGGACCTCGGCAAGGGTAGATGGTGCGTTTTTCATTCCTTTTACTCGGATTCGGAGGCAATTTTTGGCATGGGCGAAGCGCAAGCGATGAAGTCTGTATTTTGTGAAATAACTGCTACGGTGGTGCCGAGGACCCTGCATTAATTTTTTCACACCTGAATGAGAGTTCTGTTTGAATACATTTTCTGCCTTTTAGATATGATTGCGTTTGCTTCGATTCTCTTTTGCTTTTCTTTTCTTTTTTTCAAGTTAAACTCCATTGATGGAGGAGGATGCGATCCTAAAAGAGAGCGCCGGAGGGGTGGGGGGTGTTGTGGGGTGCGCTGGTGTTGGAGGAAGAAGATAGGAGGACTACTTCATTCAAAAGGATAATGTCACACATTTGCTTGGCTTCTCGTTGATCAGACAATTCATAATTTCCTATAGATGGTATACGTTTAGGGTTAGTTTGGTTCCAGGAATGGGTTTTGGAAGAATTATGGATGAAATTAACCTTTTGAGAAATAAGTGGAGGAATATATAACTTTTGATTTGAGTTTGACGTTGAAGTTGAACAGAAATAAGTTATAATTTTTTTTAATTTGGAAGAATTGATTCTTAGAATGAAAATGAGGAATACTTGAAAAGATGATGTATTATTTAAAAAATTTTATAGTAATAATTATTTCATTGGATAAAATTATCTTTGAATTGAATTGTGTTTTGTGTGGATCCATAAAAGAGTTGATATAAGAGTATTGGAATAAATACGAAAAATAATTCCTATCCCACCCATAACATAGAATAAGAAAGGGTCGGCATAACTTTTCAAAAGTTAAGGTTTTTTTCCACTAACCTTGAAAGATCCAAACAGAAGATTAGGTTGTTAATTGAAAGATTATCATTATCTTTTTCAATTTTGCAAATATAATTTTGAATTATTAGAAACAAATCAAACAAACAAAAACAACACTTTTTCGACACGAAACAAAGTCTTCCCCACCACAGCCACCATGGAAAAAGCGTGTGGGGCGAAATGGGTAGGGAGTGGGAAGTGACTTGATTTCTAAAGATTGTCCCAAAGTGAGAATTGGAGCATAGTTGGACGCCTGTGTCCAAGATTTTTTTATAAAATATTTTCATTAATCAGAATCCGAAATAACGTGACGTGTAGAAAGAGATAGAATATCTTCACTTAAGAATGGGGGAGAGATGCATCTTATAGAAATGGGAGAATGCCAAATACAAAATCAAGATAGGAAATAAAGGAAAAAGAAAATAAAAAATACCACAAGATTGAGAATTGGACATCCTCTCAAAGAGGACGACCTTACACTCGTAGATATGGTAAAGTGCAACGAAAATAATATCGAAGATCGTGCTGACGAGATAGTTGAAATAATCAACCTGAAGGTCGAAATCAACCACTGACTAAATGTCAGAATCTCGACCAAAAAAGCCCGAGGTTACAGTGGTCCTAAATTAAAATTGAACTACACAAAAAAGATAAGAAAAAGAAGACCTAACTTTACACCTAACACGAAGCACAACCACAACAACAACAGAGCAACACCATCACTCGTAACCTTGCAAGCGCTCGCAGTAGCCACCGATTAAGGGCACCGACGTGGAGATCCCATGCAGTTGCATGATCGATGACGAAGAGATAGTGCGCTATCAGACGAAAAGTTAGAGTTGTGCAGCCAGTCAACGGGCTAGCTGTTTGACAATGGAGATCAACGAAACCTGCAACGATGCCACCAACGACGAGGACAAATGGTGGCCACGCTCCTCCCACACGTGCACCTACAGATTGCGTGAACCGCAAGCGTCGTAGCCATCGTTCCCACGACAGCGACGCTGACGAAGAGGAAGAACGACCACCACTGACGCAACGACGAACACGAGCACGATGGGCTCTGCATGTTGAGTTGCAACTTCGCTTGAGGTAGAGGAAGGTCAGGGGAGGGAGGGGGGAGGTTCGACGAAGGTGGGGGGTGTTGAAGAAGAAATTCTATGCAAAAAGGTTTGAGTTTTGAAAACCCGTCGTTATAGTGCGATTTGCAAGGAAATCTGTCAACATATAATTTTACCGAAACTCGAAAAGAATTCCAGCTCGAACATAGGAAGGCTACGTCAATTTGAAATCAGCAATTATATTTTTTTTTTGTAATTTTGATTTTAAGACGTGATAATTATAATGAATTGATATTATACTAGAGAGAGAGAGAGAGAGAGAGAGAGAACAAAATACTTTATAATATGAATAATGTTTTTACAACTAGAAAGCGAAAAATATTACAGCTAGCAAGGAGTAAAATCTACTCTAGAAAGCAGTAAAGAGAAGGGAGGTGAGAAATTATCCTCCTCGTTGGCTGCTTGGAGGATGAGCCGGAACGGGCGACGCCTGGAAGATGGAGAGCGGAGACGGAAGACGTAGAACGAAGCGGGAAGAACTGGGGGCGAGGCAGGACGTCGTCGTCGCGGGATCCACTTCCGGAATGGGGGCGAGAAGACCATGGGAGCTCCACGAATAGGGTGAGAAGTGGACAAAACTTTGATTTTAACTCTAGAGGAGCATCTCGCGTTTGGGACAAGCTTCTTTAAAGCTTTGGTGATGGAGAGAGGTGAAGGAAGGGATGCTTGATATGTGGGGGGTGTAGGCCTTTTTATAGGTGTAGAGGTTGGGGGCAAATATGACATTTTAACATGAAAACTGAAATGACCCACTACCATTTGGGTTGGATAAGACGTCTGGATTATTCATCAGACGTCTGTTTAGATGTCTGGATAGATGGTCAGACGTCTGAAAGAAGAAGAACCGTACCCTTTTCCCTTTTTCCGCGCACGCACGACATGCGCACACCTCTCTCCTCACCCCAAACCCTAACCCTTTCCTATTTAAACCCCACACCCACGCCACTCTCTCCAACACCACCAGCCACCACCTCCATCTTTTCCCTCCTGCCAATAGCCACCTTCCTCCCAGCCTCCAGTGCGGCGAGTGGAGAGGAAGAGAGACGGGATGCGGAGGTGGAGAGGGGAGCGAGAGCGTGGGAGGAGCTCAAGGGGAGGAGCTTGCGAGGGAGCCGTGGGAGCTCGGAGGAGCTTGTGCGGGAGTTGAGGACGCGTACGAGGAGGAGCTCGTGAAGGTGAGCTTCACGACCTCCTGAAGCTGCTGGTGTAGTAGCTGCAGGCAGCGCGGAGGGGTCCGTGCGGAGAAGAAGGCTCGCGAGAGTTTTGCGTACAGGATATTTTCTAGTATTAGACGTCTAGAGCACCTCCCAGACGACTGGAATAGTAGGGGGATGTTCGGAGCTGAAGCCGGACGTCTGAAAGCACGCTAATGCCAAGGTACGTGCTTCTGCACAGTTTCTGGCCATGAAGGCCTTACCGCAGGAGTTGTGTTTCGCCGCTTTTAGCTCTACGCATGTGTACGTAGGGCCAGAGCATTGGAAAGGCGCAGGGTGCACCCTTCGAGGTGTTTTGGACGTCTGGACACGTCGACGGATGTTTGACTGCACTCCTAGATGACCGAAAGTAGAGTCTGACGTCTGGAACTCCCCTCAAATGATCGCGGAAGGATCTAGACGTCTGAGAAAGCCGTAGGAAACCCAAGGTGAGTACTGACGTCTTTTACGATGTCTGGGACTAGTTTCAGATGTCTGATTTTGGACAGTGTGCGTATTTTTGTCTCGTTTAGGGCCCAAATGGAATCAGATTTCCTTAATCAAACTATTGTTGTTTTTCGCTTGAGTTTCTCTACGAGTTAGTGTCACTTGTATACGGTTTCGAAATTGTTTGATGTGGTTGGTTAATTGTATAGGTCTCCAGCCAGTCAAGTACGTGGGACCCGCGGAGGCAACGAAATCTGTGATCCGAGCCCCCATTCCTCCTGTTTTTTCAGGTAGAGTGGTTTACATTAATATTATGATTTAAAAAAATAAACTGCATGTTTAGAATAACTTGAATGAATCCTAGGATGAGAATGAACCCTAGGGCAGGAACAAATGAGTATGGTTTGAGCTACACTGTATACTTGAGATACATGTAAAACCCTAGGATGAGAATGAACCTTAGGGCGGGAACCAATGAGTATGGTTGAGCTACACTGTTTACTTGTGATGCATGTAAAACCCTAAATGCTAGCAAATGTATTGGTTTATGTTGTAATGCTTTCTTAGTTAGTAAATCACGAGCTGCTTGTTTTAAGAATGAAACCGATAATGTAAATAGAGAGATCAGAAATGTTGAAAATTGAAACGAAAGGAATACTAGCATGAACCCTACGGGGAATTAGGAGAAGAACTCTTGTAGATGTGAAGTGAGCTGGCCCTTGTGGACGAAGTATCCAGGAGAGCAACTATCCCTTTAGTGTAGAGGGGAGCTAGCCGCCCGTTGGGTTGAGCCCCTGGGTTAGGCCTAGTCACTCTACACCAACTCTGTTTGGCCCTCGTGTACGTGGTACCGAGGTGAGTTACTTAGTGTAGGGAGGCAGCTAGCCACCTCATGGGGCCTGAGGTTAGGATTAGCCGCCCTACATCGACTCTTGTTAGGCCCACTGGGCAAACCAGGATAGTCGGACGAGGGTACGCGAATTGTGGAGGGGCGAGACCCCTGTTCTGAGAGGGCAAGGCCCTATACTGTTCCGTGCTGTACCTTTAGGCGTACCTGCTAACGGAAATGACTAATCGTGTGCTAGTGCAGGATAGCTACCTGCGCGCTTATCATGTGTGTTGTAGTCACCGCTACGTCGCGACCGTGACCTCAGGGTGGTTGATTGGGTGTAGGATTACCACGGGGGACTCTTTTTTCCAGGAGAGCACCACGTGCACCTCCTACATCATGGAAAAGACTGCAATCAAGATCGTTCCCGTGAAAAACAGGCCAGATCAAGAAATGATTAGATGAATAAAGGAGCAACAAAATAGAACTACTTGGTTGAGCCAAATGAAAATAGATAGTTACTTAATTGCATTAATTAATTGCTTGTCTTAATTACATATAAATGATTGAATTACCACTCTACTCAACATTCGCTGGCTCCGAAAACTTTATAACCTTGTTCAGGTCAGGGAGTTGCGCAACCAGCACCACCGGCTACAGAGGGAGCTTGGCCCAGTCGAGCCTAGCCTTAGATGCATTTTCTTACTGTTTCCCTAGCTTCTGTTGTAGTAGTGAGTGTTTTGTTCTATGTAATATTGTTTTAGTTACTTTGTCGTTGTACTTTCCTCTGTCGTAGTTGTGATGGCCTGTAATATTGATAGACTATTCGCTCTATTTCTTTTACTCCTCTTAATTATTTTTTGCTTAGTTACATTGTATGTGTGGTTGTGAATTATTTTTTGCTTTTGGTTATTTCTCGTTAGACGACTAGGTCTTGAGATTAGTTGAGGCGGGCCGATCTCGGGTCCTGTAGGGATCTGGGATCGAGTCATAACAAAAACATTAATATAGGGGTTTGTAGTGACGGATTTAAGCGTCACTAAAGACCTTGAACATGGCCGTAGCTCGTGTGCACGCGTCGCCCCCTCCCCTTCCTTTGTTCAATGCACAATCACGTCCATGCATTGTCAGCCATCCGATCGCAAGATCGGACGGCTTAAAAGCCATCACGCGCTCACATCTTATCGCGTGTAATGGGTGCGTCTGATAACGCGTGAAGGATCCGTGCACTCTGGTTGTGCCACGTTGCTGCTGCATCAGCAGTCCGCGCCGCATCTAATGGCTGAAATCGGCCGCGCCTTGTGCTGCGCTGAATTGAGGCGCGCGGTGAGCTTCGAACTCGCACCCTCATCTTACACGTGGAGTGCTCAACCAATGCACTAAGGCCGAGACTTTGTTGTGTTTCCAACCGAGGTGCACATGATCATGGCTGTTGGATCAAGATCCAATGGCCCAGATCTAATCGTGCGTGTGAAGAGAGAGAGGGTGCAGCGGGTCCTCACCATTTTAGCTGGGCCGATTTGGGCAGTCGAGATGGCACCATGTGGTGCCATCTTGGCCGTCCATCTTCACATGCTTGTAGGTGGTGCCACGGTTGTCGGATTGGATCGATTTTCACGCTGTTGGGCTACGATCGTCGATCCAAACCGATTCGTGCGATCGGATGTGTCGTCTGAAGAACAGATTTACACTGCCTAGCCCCTTGACCTCTTATCTTTCTCGTACTGCATCTGATGCTATGGAAGTCCGATCAAGGTGATCTTGGAGTCATTGAACTCCGATCATCACCCTGATCAGATCTGTATAGTTGGATCTTCAATTCGAGGCTCCGATTAAATATCACCTGCCCCTGATCACCAAAAAGGGTAAATTACTATGCAATTTATACACTTTGCCCTAAATGCATGATGATGCATGTTATACAATATTTACAATGCATGATGCTTCTATGACACTAAGAACATGCATAAATAGACATTTTAGGCTATTCAGAGCATACACATCAGGGGGGCTCCGATCAGCCTACTTCGACCGATCAGAGCACCAAGGTATCTAGGTCTTCTTTTTTGCAGGAAGGAGGGAAAGAATGGGGCACGGGAAAAGAAGGGGTTGTAGTTGCATCTGCATGTGTCCAAGTATTGATACCCTATGTAATATCTACTAGTTGTGCTCCAAAGAGATTTCGATCCATCAATCATTGATTTTTTTTCTAATAGAACTCATATAGAAACTTTCCGAATCAGTTCGAAGTTAAAAATGATTTTGTTGTGTTGGTTTCATATTGTCCATGATAGAAATGCAATTCGACTTCCCTGCTCCTTGATGAGGGGCAAAAAGTGTCCTTCAACTTAAAACTCTGCAAAAAACCCAACAAGGGGGATCCGACCCACCTACACCCGGAAAGGCCCGGATACAACCTGCTAGTCCAACCTTAAAGACAAGCAGCAAAGGTGGCATCGTACAGTGGTGGACGAGAATGCCTGTCTGTGCGAACAGCTCGTAAAGTTAAAATGAGAGCTTAATAGCCAGAAAGGGGAAGCTCCTCCTAATCTACCCAAAGTTCCTCGCCCGCCTTCATCTAAAGAGCACTCCGGGGCTCAACCCCTGGCGATCAGCAGCGGAGGCTCGATCCTTGAGATCGTCTGCTAGGTCACCAGGGTAATGTGGGGTATACACCCCCAGGCTTACGTCACCACCTACCCTTTCATTGACGAGGTGATGACAGCCCCCCTTCCAGAGAAATTCAAGCAACCCGTCCTAGCCCAATATGGCAGAATGACAGGCCCCAATAGCTTTGTTGGGAGTTACCATCAGATGATGCTGGCGCATGGCTGTCCTGACGGAGTACTCTACCAAGTATTCCTGTGCTACCTATCCTGCATGGCCCATGAGTGGTTAAATGAATTGTCATTCGGATAGATCACATGCTTTCAAGAATTGGCGGATAAGTTCTGTCAATATTTTGCTGGGCAACAGAGGGTTAGAGACAACCTTGAAAGGCTACCGAAGATCCGGTAGTGGAAGAGAAAATCTTTCTGGTCCTACCTAGACTGATTTAGGCTGAGTATTTCAAGTGTAAGCGGCCTCACGATGCCATTGCCATCCAATACTTCAAGTCAGGACTCCTGACTTAGAGGTTTTGGTATGACATCGACAATTTCCCGCCTAGAGATATGGTAGAGCTCTAGGACAGAGCTACAAGGTTTGTGGAGGAGGGTGATTCTTTCTACTTCTGCAGCAGGCTGGCAGAGGGATACGGAGACGATGCCAACATGGTTGAGGAAAGGTGGGCCCTAGGAGATTCCGCCCTCGTCTCCACTCGTGGAGGCACTCGCTTCAACAAAAGCAAAGCTAGATTCCCATAGTGGAGGAATGATCGGCCAGCTAAGGGCCAAAATAGTGGACCCCGCCAGCCTAGGTGAGACTACTTCGAAGAATACACTCCCCTGACCGTGAACCAGGCGAACGTCATGGCAGAAGTATGGTCTACAGACAATGACCTACTACCCTCGTCCAAGCCGATGAAGAGGAAGGCCGACTCAGGGCCTTATTGCAAATACCACAAGGCCTAGGGGCATGCCATTGAAGACTGTCGGGACTTGCGAGACCAGATTGAGTCCCAAATCTTGCATGAAAATCTGGCCCACTTCATCAGGAGGGCAAAGGGCCCAGAAGACTACCACAAGGAAAAGCTTCAACAGTTTCGTGGAGTCAACATGGTCCTCATCGAGGGTCGCGAGCTTGAAATGCCGTAGCTCGCTGCCTCGAATAGGTGGTGTCCCCCTTGCTCTCCCCGATTGAGTACCATCGCCTAGTCCTGGTGACTTTGCCTAAATTACCCTAAAACACTCACAACCCACCCTTTGCAGGCGTAGAGGTTGAAGTAATTTTCAGGGTCAACGCCTCCCCAGATGAACAATTCACCCCCTCTGGGCAGGCAACTCGTAGCATGTTCGCCACTCTTCAGTGGGGCAAGAGAGGCCTTGTTAAGCAGGCGGCCTCCAGATTATTTGCTTCTCTACCAAATCCAGTAGAGCACACTGACCCGTTGTTGGTGACACTCCTACTAGCGGGACAATGGCAGCCCTATTTCCTCGTGGATGAGGGCAGTGCCGTTGATGTCCTCTTTTCCAGAACACTACTCTGGTTAGGTTTCACAGAAGAGCACCTCTCCTTGTCAACTAACCCGGTTGTAGGTTTCAGCAACCATAAGGAGATTAGCCTCTCCTTATCCATCTGCGACGGGGACATGCATCTCAATCGGACGACCACGTTTATAATGGCCGAATTGATGGCGGCATTCGACGACATCCTCGGCTGCCTAACTACCCACGCCTTCAACCTAATCCCCTCTTCATACTTTCAATTTGTGCTTTTCTAGTCTCCACATGAAGTAGGAATAGTAAACGGAGATTAGACGACTGGGCGTGAGCTCCTAAGGATTGAGTTAGAGCGATCCATGGAGTCGAAGCTCCCCAAGCCACAGAAATGGGGGAAGAAAAGAAACCAAGTCCAGGCAATCCGGTAGGAGATAAATCCAGCTGATTTGCCAGTAACTTCGAGACTACAGCCAGGCTCTTCAGCCATGGCTGTACAGTGTATCTTGATGATGGTAACAAGCTCGTCCAGGTTGGAGTAGACCTTGATCCCTTCGAGGTGTGCTCCTGCTCCGAGCCAATGCAGACGTTTTCGCTTGGTTCGCCAACGACCTGCGTGGTGGAGTACACCCGTCCTTGATTCAACAACATCTGAACATCCAGGTGAGCACCCGCACAATCAAGTAGGCACGCCAACACATGTCAGCCGAACAATGGCAAGCGACTAAAGCCGAAGTCCAAAAGCTCCTGGAAGCTGAATTCATCGAAGAATCCATGTACCCAGCATGGCTCTCGAATGTGGTAATGGTGAAGAAAGCCAATGGCAAATGGTGCATGTGCGTAGACTTCACTAACCTCAATGAAGCCTACCCGAAGGACGAGTTCCCCCTACCGAGGGTAGACGCCTTAGTGGACTCCTGCAGTATATAATTCCACATGTCCTTCCTGGATGCCTATAGCGGGTACCACCAGATCAGTCTTTCTCTAGTAGATAGGCCTTACAGCTCCTTGATTACTGATAACACAGCATATGGGGGTGATAATTCTATTAAATAAGGCCTATCTTAAGAATAAAAGGCACAACATAAGTAGAATGGGAGCATTGCATGCATCAGATACCAGGACTGCTTATAAAACTGTATTAATGGCCATTTGTGTAAGCACTTGTCAAAGCAGGCCTCAGATGAGCAATCGGACCGCACGGATGGATTCAGAACGACGGATGAAGTCCAATCACCGATAGGTGTCTGTTCCAGTATGGAGTCATGCCCTTTGGCTTGAAAAACGTCGAAGCAACTTACCAGCACCTTGTAAATATGATTTTCTCAAAAATAATATGAAAATCATTTGAGATATACATAGATGGTATGCTTGTAAAGGGATTCAATTTCCCTCAGCATTTAGAATATTTGGCGGAGGTGTTCCAGATTCTAAGGAACACCCGCCTATGTCTGAACCTCAACAAGTGTACCTTTAGGGTCTCAGCCGTTAAGTTTCTAGGGTTCTTAGTCTCTAACCAGGGGATCGAAGCCAACCTGAACAAGATCCAGGCAATCATGGACCTGCAACCACCAGGCACTTGAAAGGGATGCAGTCATTCGTCGGCAAGATCGCCTTGTGTTGAAACGTCGGAGGACTACGCTATCGGAGTGGGTTTTGAAAACCTGTCGTTGTAGTTTTAATAGCGAAGAACTTGGGTTTAACAAATAAAATTTATACCGAAAATTCCATAAGAAGTTCCGGGTCAAACACAGGGAGGCAGACGTTTGATTAAAAATGTGTGTTTGTTTTATTTGTCATGAAACAGAATAGCTGATTGAAAACTAGCTATCTATTTAACAAATAATAAATAGAAGAGAGAGAGAGAGAGAGAATATTACAAATAAAAGAAAAAGGGATGTAGAATAAACATGGATTTCATTATGAAAAATTGTTCATTACACTATTCATTATGACTAGAAAGCGAGAAATGATTACACTAGAAAGCAGTAAATCTACTCTAGAGAGTAGTAAAAAGAATGGAGAGAGAGATATCCTCCTCAACGATCGCCTGGAGGACGAGCCGGACGGGATGACGCCTGGAAGACAGGGAATGGATAGGGAAGAAAGAGGATGAAATGGGAAGAACAGGAATGAAGCAGCACGTCGTCGTTGTCGAGGGATCCGCTTCTTGAATGCAGAGAGAGGACAACAGCAGAATGCTCCACGAAGGGGGATGAAGGTGGAAAAATTAAGATTTCTACTCTAGAGGAGCATTCCGGGTTTGGGACAAGCTCTTAAAGCTTTGGAAGGGGTGAGAGAAGAGAAGGGATGAGAAATTCGTATTGAGGGGGTCTCCTTTTATAGTTGCAAGGAGTGAGGGCATTTTAGTCATTACATTTTGAAAAACATTAATTCAGGATCGTGGGCGGCTCTTGCGTGCCTGCTTGCCTTTCGTGCCTCAAACGCGCGCTCCACGTCCTTCAAATCTTGGCCATCCGATTGTGAGATCGAACGGCTAAGATCTCTCCTCGCCGCGCCTCATCTGCACGCGCCTTAAGCATGCGATCCCGTGTCACGCGGGGGCATCAGATAGCGCGTGGGTGCTATTGGCCGCGCGCCGTTGGATCTCGATCACGTGGCTGATTGCACCCGCGTGCCCGCTCCAATTGAGGCGTGTGGGGGCTCGAACCCGCGCCTCCTCTTCTCGATAGGGTGCCTGACCAACGAGCTACGTGTGTGTTTGTGTCGAGCACTCATCTCAAGTGCGCGTGTCCCGCAGCCGTTGGATGCGCATCCAACAGCAGAGAAGCGCTGGCCAGATGAGCCAAGGCGGGTGCGTACGGCTAGTTGAGCAGCTGAGATGGTGCCACGTGGCCCCATCTTGGCCGTCTATCTTCTGAGTGATGTAGATGGTGCCACGGGTATCGGATTGGAACGATTTTCACGCCGTTAGGCTGCGATCATTGATCCGAACCCATCCGTACGGTTGGATTTGTCGTCTGAAGTGCGTATTAACACCATCTTGGTCCTTGATCTTCTAGGATTCCTCGATCTCTATCTGATGCTACGGACATCCGATTAGGGCGATCTTAGAGTCGTTGAACTCCAATCGTCACCCTGATCAGATCCGTACAGTTGGATCTTTGATTCGAGGCTCCGATAAAAAGTTACCCTATCCCTGACCATAAAAAGGAGACAATTAACCTACATTTTATTTAGACTAATCTAAATGCAAGATGATGCATGTTATGCAATATTTATAGTATGTAATGCAATTCTATGCTTAAGAACACGTATAAATAGACATTTTATGTAATATAAACATGTTTACATCACACCCTCATGCCTATCGTTTATTAGTCCCTAGCAAAAACTACATGCTATTTATAAAAGAAGTAGGTTTGATTACTTGGGTATAAGTTATTTTCAACATTAAGAAATTTTTTTACTTAGGCTCAGACCTTTCAAAGGCACAACAGTGCCCGAGTATCTGCCAAAATGTAGACCGCCTCAAGCCCTCGCCTTATTCAAAGAAAATTTTCTTTTTCTCCTTTTCTTCTTTTCTATTTTTTTTTTCAGATTTTTGAGTTTAGGGTTAAAAAGTAGCTTTCTACGGCCATTCAACCCACCCAAGATTTGATGAGAACCCTAAGTTCTAAGCATCTTATTGTGAATGTGATAGACTCGTTGATCGGTAATTAGAACAGACTTCGGGTTTCTTCGCCTCTAGGTGACCTTAAAAAGAGAGTTCTGCCTAAAGGTGTATCATTACGACTGGTAGCTTTCTCCCTACTTTTATTTCTATGGGGTCAACACAAGGGTGAATCCAGTGTATATCATTACGACTGCTTCTTTCTAAGTGTTTTGGGAATTTTCAATGCATTTGATGAGCTGGGTTCTGGAGAACCGATCAATGAGCTATTACCACCACCAACTTGCCAGCCATACTCGTGCAGCGAAGTGTGGTTTATTTCTTTTATTTTCTTTTTCTTTTCTCCTTTTCTTTTTTTCTTTTTGACTTTCTCTTTCTCTTTTTTTCTTTTTTTAAAGTAGTTGGCTTCCATGGTCTAAAATTTACCTAAAGGCAGCAAAAAGAGAATGGTCCAGTGACTGGGCTCTGAACAACCTACCTATGGGCTGTTACCCACGATAACTTGCCAGCCATATCACCCTAGAAGGTTCATTAGCTACCCAATTTCCGTTAAAATCGCCGAACAACGAGTCAGTGAAAAGATAGTGTGTGTAGATGCTTTAGACTTAAAAGTTCCCTCAAATCAGAGGGTAGGTTGATAAGTCGTGTACTTATCACCCAAACTTATTTAATCAAATTACAATAAAATTAAAATGGAGAGGACTCGAAAAATAAATCTACATTTTAGTAGATACACGAGCTGATTAAGTCGAGAGACCTGAAGGGTCTTTGTGTTCAAATCCAAATGTAATATTTCCTAAGACTGGAAAGTCCTAATGTCCAAGTATTCCTTCCTAATTCAATTTTTTTAATGTATAAATATAAATAAATAAAAGGAAATAGACAAATCTACAGAGCTGATGAAATAATTCAAAGATGAATATCCACCCCCCCATGCCTATCTAATGCAATGTCCTCATTGTATTAAAAAGACATAAAACAAAGTGGAATAGTGTAGAAGGCACTTGAATTGTGTGAATGACATATCCGCTCTAAGATAAACAAAAACTGTATACGTGCTGAATTTAGTGCCTTCAGCTAGGCATACTATACAAAGAAGAGAAGTAAAAAATTCAGAAGTGTAGCTCAGAATCAGAATAAAAAGATTCACTTTAGGACCTGCTACCCATACCCCATGGTCGAAAATATTTAAGGTTTTGGATAAAAATTACCCAAAACCTAAAATCAGTATGCAATCGAGGTCGGGCCTGCGATTTATGAGGATGCAACCCAAGACCAAAAACTCAGGTTACAGAGAAATCAAGATCCAAAGGATAATCAATGAATGTGTGCTTGGGTTGGTCATCCTCAGTACAGATGTCGTAAGGATCCTGGTTTGATGGTTTCAGCTTAATTGGAACCCTTAAACTCGATCTTCTACTTCCTCCGAAGTTTGCTTCCCAAATCAGAATTTCCTAGCTTCTATTCTCCTCATTTAGAATGTCAAATTCTGGGACTTCCTGCATATTAATCACCCCATCCAAGTCTAAAAGATGTGATTAAATCATAATTGGCTTGGGTCTAATTATCTCAAAAACAGAATCGTCAGTAAGCTCAATGGGGTGTAACTGACAATCAGGGCATTGAATTGTATCCTTCAGAAAATGTGATTCTAAATCTATCATGTGAGCCCCAATAAGATCAGTTTTCTTAGTTATTGGGCCATCATACGATCTATTGGATTCCTCAGGCCCAATTATCTCACAAAAATCGTATTCTGTAAACTCACGTGAGACTTTGCAACTTGATTCTTCACCCTCAGACTCAAAGAAATCTAAATCCGTATTGATGTACATCCCAAAATCATCTATTACTTTCTGGTCCATGGAGACATACGTTTCCTTGTACCCCAGCTGAGGGATCTCAGGTGAAGAAATCAAATTATCCTTAATTAGTTGCTCTAAATCAATCTGGTCAGCCTCGTAACACGTGTCCCCCCAAACAGGTGCCTGAGCGGGTTCTGACATTGGCTCTCCTGAAGGGGGTTCATCCTGGGAATCATCCCACGATTGAACTAAAACAACCACAAATCTTATTCTCAATTTCGCTAACTTCCCAAGTAAAAACTCACCCAGGTTCTTATCCTTAACATCCTGGAGCCAACCCAATAAATACTTGTTCAAATCATCAATCATCTCAATCAGGGGCTCCAATTTTTCAATGCAAGGTATTGGCTGAACTTCTAAAGATTGTATGGTATTCCTCAAGTTAGCCAAAACCTTATCTTGAACCTGGTTACCCTGAACCAAATGACTTGTTTCAGGGTTGGGCGGGTTTGGGATCAATGCAGAGGAGTTAACGAATTGGGATTCGTGATACCCTTCCTGATAATAGGTCATTTCAGATTGTTCAAAAGGTGGTGATGACCTAAAGGCAGTGTATTCAGGGGATGGGTATGGATCAGTGTATCCTCCTTGATTGTAGATCGTATTAGGTTGTCCATAAAAGGGTGGCGATCTATAATCGATGTGACTTTAAGAAGGATAGAAATCATAATTATGGTGTTCAGGGTTTGACCCTAAACACGGAGGTCTAGAACTGTATCCCCAATCCGAGTTATCCCAACTAACCAATGGTTCATTACAGTACGAGTCGGGATAATCGTCATGTTGAAGATAACTCATAACAGGAGGGAAAGAGCGGGAATGCGTATAAAATGTGGAAGGATTCATGATAGATGGGAGGAAGAAAGGTGCCCTGCAATACAAACAATCAAACCTGTCCTTAAGTGGGCTAGCCTAAAGACCTACAGACTCCCAGAACCCGTCTTGAGATAAAGAAATGATTTGATCTACTTCTGTCTATTCAATCCAACCAGTTAGAAGGAGGGACTGGGGAGAAGGTTCTTCCTTCGGCTTGTGCCTCCAGTTCCTAGTGTACCCCCCAACCGCGATTGTTTGATTATGCTCTCCTAGCTAGACATCAGATTGAATAGTGGAAACATACTAATCGAAAACAATCTCGTTCTGGGCTCTAAAGAGCGAGTTGAATCCTTAAGGCCAATGTCTACTCTGTTTTTTTTAGGGGTAGGTTTGAATGTGCATTGGAATGTGATGGTCCCTTTATCTGGGTTGTGCCCTTAATAATTGATTGATGTGTGTGTGCATGCACAACCAGTGGCTTTCAAGCAAGATTGTTTTTGATGCGGTGAATTTTAGGATTCAAAAGTTGCTTAGTAGCTTTTAGGATTCAACTTTAGGTATTTTCAAACAAGTTTTGTTGGCACACCAGATTTTGAAAGCATAGGTAAAGATGTTTTCCTTTGAAGCTTAAAAGAATGTGGAGTGCTTGGTAAATCCCTAAGAGTTGAACCTATGCGGCAGCTACTTGATGAGTTAATTTTAATTGAAGTGATGCGGCCCAATCAACTCAAGCAATTGGCCTGTTGCACCACTTAATTAGGCACACAAGTGATTATTGGTTCCAAAGATCAGTTTATTGGTTGAGTTTGAAAATCAGATGAGGTTGTGTACCTCTGTGAGATTTTTTTTTAATTTTTCTTTTTAAATGTGGAGGTTGAGGTGGGTGTAGGTGTCAAACAAACAAACAAAACTAACCTTATAGTTTATAAGAACACCTAGGTTGATTTATGTTTGTGTTATTACGTGGTGGAATGAAAACTAATGTGTGAGAGGTGGGGAAAAACTTACAGAACCTTCAACAGCACTTTGCTCCAATCTACCGCTTTTGCTGGTCTCAAAAGAGTACCTGCAATCACAATAAGAAAGGAGAGGAGTGAGGTAAATGATTCGTAAGTTGGAAAACGCAAAAAAAAATCAAAGAGCGTCGCCTCCTTGGCAACGGTGCCAAAATGTTGAAATGTCGGAGGACTACACTATTGGGGTGGGTTTTGAAAACCTGTCATTATAGTTTGAATAGCGAAGAACTTGGGTTCAACAAATAAAATTTATACCGAAAAATCCATAAGAAGTTCCCGGTCGAACAAAGGGAGGCAGACGTTTGATTAAAATATGCATTTGTTTTATTTGTCACGAAATAGAATAGCTAGTTGAAACTTAGCTATCTATTTAACAAATAATAAATAGAAGAGAGAGAGGATATTACAAATAAAAGAAAAAGGGATGTAGAATAAATATGGATTTCATTATGAAAAATTGTTCATTACACTACTCATTACGACTAGAAAGCGAGAAATGAGTACACTAGAAAGCGGTAAATCTACTCTAGAAAGTAGTAAAAAGAATGAAGAGAGAGATATCCTCTTTGACGATTGCTTGGAGGACGAGTCGGACGGGACGACGCTTAGAAGACGGGGAACGGAGCAGGAAGAAAGCGGATGAAAAGGGAAGAACGAGAGCGAAGTAGCACGTCGTCGTCGTCGTGGGATCCGCTTCTCGAATGTAGAGAGAGGACAACCGCAGGATGCTCTACGAAGGGGGACGAAGATGGAAAAATTATGATTTCTACTCTAGAGGAGCATCCCGGGTTCGGGACAAGCTCTTAAAGCTTTGGAAGGGGTGAGAGAAGAGAAGGGATGAGAAATTCGTATGAAGGGGGTCTCCTTTTATAGTTGCAAGTAGTGAGGGCATTTAGGTCATTACATTTTGAAAAGCATTAATTCAGGATCTTTAGTGACGGATAAATCGGTCACTAAAGGCCTGAACGTGGCCTTCGTGGGTAGCGCTTGCGTGCTCACTCTCCTTCCGTGCCTCAAACGCATGCTCCACGTCATTCAAATCTTGGTTGTCTGATCGTGAGATCAGATAGCTAAGATCTCTCCTCGTCGCACCTCATCTGTGCGCGCCTTGAGCTTTCGATCCTGCGTCACGCGAGGGCATTAGATAGTGCGTGGGTGCTATCGGCCGCTCGACACCGTTGGATCTCGATCGCGCTCGTGCGCTCACTCCAATTGAGGCGTGCGGGAGCTCGAACCTACGCCTCCTTTTCTCGATAAGGTGCCCGACCAACACGCTACGGGCACGTTTGTGTCAAGCTCTCATCTCAAGCGCGCGCGTCCTGCAGCTGTTGGATGTGCATCCAACGGCGGAAAAGCGTTGGCCAGATGAGCAAAGGCGGGTGCGTGCGGCCGGTTGGGTGGCTGAGATGGTGCCACATGGCACCATCTTGGACGTCCATCTTCTGAGTGATGTAGATGGTGTCACGGGTATCGGATTGGATCGATTTCCGCACCGTTAGGCTGCGATCATCGATCCGAACCCATCCGTGTGGTCAGATTTGTCGTATGAAGTGCGGATTAACACCATCTTGGCCCTTGATCTTCTAGGATTCCTCGATCTCTATCTGATGCTACGGATATCTGATTAGAGCGATCTTAGAGTCGTTGAACTCTAATCGTCGCCCTGATCAGATCCGTACAGTTGGATCTTCGATCCGAGGCCCCGATAAAAAGTTGCCTTATCCCTGACCATAAAAAGGAGACAATTAACCTACATTTTATTTAGACTAATATAAATTCAAGATGATGCATGTTATGTAATATTTATAGTATGCATGCAATTCTATGTTGGTGCTAGAGCACCACGATCATTTGTTTTGATGATAACAAAACACGTGTTATTTAACATTTGCAATTTGAGTCCTAGATTTCAGGTCAATTGCAAATGTGGACGTGTTTAGACGGAGTTCGAGCTCGCATCCAGGACGGATTGGAGGAGCTTGACGGAAAACAGAGGAGGTTCGCGTGGAGCGATAGATTGAAGATAGAAGACAAGAAGAATAGGATAGATTCTTTTTAATCCTTTCATGTACTTTTATCTTTATCTTTCTTGCTCTTTATTTTCCTTAGAAAATTATGTTAAAGAGCTTCAAAGTACCCTAACAGTAGTCCTAGGAACACCGGCACAACCCTAGGATACTTAGGTTTTCTGTAGAACACTTAGAAAACCAATATAGGGTTAAAACAGACTTTCCAGACGTCTAATTCACAAATCAGACGTCTGATAAAGTATTTTAAGACGTCTGACTGTTGTTTCAGACGTCTGATAACTGCTAGGCTGGGCATAGTTAGTTCTGTCTGATGAAATCAGACGTCCAGACCTTATACCAGACGTCTTAGAAGACGTCTGATGGATTTGCCAGACGTCCAATTAGTGGACCGTTGGCTGGCTTAGCAGACACTCAAGAATATGACCGTTAGAGCCTTATCAGACGTCCTTAGGCCTTTACAGACGTCTGATAAATGACCGTTTTGCCTCGGCTGACCCAAAATCTCTTCTCAGAGATTTTCTAGCCGTTGCAACGTTTGGAAATCAATTCCCACAGTAAAAGTAGGTTTCCAGACATCCAGACATAGTGCCAGACGTCCCGTATGTCGTCTGATGGACTTGCGCAAAAACCCTGTTTAGATCTGATTCAAGTCAGGGAGAAACCCGCATAGAATCAGACGTCTGACACTTAAATCAGACGTCTTAAAGTGGCCTTCCAGACGTCTGATTACATAATTAGACGTCTGATGACCCTGTCAAATGTAATCATTGTCCCGATTTCGGCCTGATTCTCTTGGGCTTTGCACCCAACGGCTATAGAACCTTTCCTAAGCCTTCCAAAGCCTTCCTAAGGCCTCTATAAATAGAGGGGAGCCTTTACACACAACACACACCTAGAGAGACCAAGATACACAAGAAACAATTTGTATTACACTTTCCACTCTCTTGTGTCCTAGCTAGCTCTTGCTCTCCAAGCTCAAGCTCCATTTTCTTGAGAGCATTCAACCGTTGCGCACCCGCTCTCCCGGCGTTGTTAACGAGAGCGACGTAGCGCCATCGCGTGGCACACGCACCGCGTCATCGTCGACGCACTCCTTGCAAAGGGGAGTTTCCTATTTCCTATAGAAGCTAGGTTTAATTATTTTGTTGGCTCTATAGGACTATTGTTTCTTTTATCTTTGTCTTTTGGTTGGGTATTCGCTTTGCGAATTCCCGTCTCCTTCGTGGGACAAAATCCCTCTCGTGGAGAGAAGGGGTTGAGGAACGCTACCCTCGTACTTGTTGCGTGGTTGTACTGAGGTTGAATCACCCTCGTTTTAAAGTGATTCGTTTAGTGAATTTGATCAATTAGGTTGATCGGAAAATATTAACTCGAGAGGGTTAGGTGGTGGTTTTCACCCGGTTTGGGTTTCCACCTAAAAATTCCTGTGTACATTTTGTGATTGCTTATTTTTGTGAGATTGTTTATATTTTCAATTCCGCATTTTTTTGTCACGCTGATCTCACCCCTCCTAGTACAAGAGTAGGGAACTTTCAATTGGTATCAGAGCAGGTTTTCCGCCGACAGGAGTAACATCCGCGGAAAGATCACATGGAGGGAAGCTGTTCCACAAGCAGGATTTCGGAGGGGCAGTCCACAACCCGTCCGCCCTACTTTGACGGGAACAACTACAGCTACTGGAAGCTGAGGATGTGGCTTCAAGCCACGGACTTCGCTCTATGGGGACGTTGCGAAGCCTCATACGAGATCCCGGAGCGACCGGATGCAGGCTACTCGCAGCTGCAGATTCGAGAGCTTTCACTCAACGCAAAGGCAATGAATGCCCTGTATTGCGCGTTGAGTCCGAAGGAATTCGAAAAAATCCAAGAGTGCACCACCGCCCACGAGATATGGAGGAGGTTGGAAGGCACTCATGAGGAGACAAGCTCGGAGGAAGAAGAAGAAGAAACCGCTTGCTTTGGTTTCATGACCAGAGGAACCAACAGCGACAGCGAAAGTGGAAGCGACGACAGCGACAACGAGGTAAATCTTGATCTTCAAGAAGCTTTTAATGAACTTTTTGAGATTAGTAAATCACTTAGGATAGAAAATAAAAGCATTAAAAAGAACCTTAGTTTTCTTAAAAATGAAAATGATAGGTTAGAAAAACAACTTAAGGACATAGAAGCTAGTCCTAAGGATGATAACCTATTATTAGATAATCATAACCTCATCAATGAAAATAATAAATTGATTGAGGAAAATGTTAGTCTAAAATTAGAAATTTCTGATTTAAAGACTAAGATGCAAACTATAGAAAAAGAAATTGCATGTCTTAGGAAAAATTCTAACAAATTAATCAACAAAGTTGATAATTTTTATAGCCCTAAGGTTGAGAAAGGATCTCCATCAAGGAGACCTTCTAACAAATCCGGATCCAAGCCCACTTGGATACCGAAAAAAGAATTAGAATCTTGTTTTGTAGGGTTCAGGGATAATACAACATAAGGGACTGGACCTACAAGCTCAAGGCTGGTCAACTCGAATTGGGAGAACCAAGGAGTAGACCAAGGAGGAGAACAAGAAGACCGACGAGACGGCGAACAAACGACGGACCCGCCGCACGTCGACCACCAGATTGGAGACCGACGCCGATGCCCGGGCCTCCAAGCTACGGATGGGAGCCCCATCCGATGTGGCATCCACCACCACCATTCGGGCCATTTTATTGGCCATGGTAGGTGAGGTAAAACCGTTTACCCTATCTTTTTATCAGTAGCATTTAGATAGGGGGAGTTAAAAATTTTATGAGCAAATTGTCAATTTTTAAGGGGGAGAAATAAGGTAGCTAAATTTCCTTTAGTAAGGGGGAGAAAAATAATAGCTATCTTGTTGTTACAAAAAGGGGAGAATATTACCTTTGTTAAAATAAATTCATAGAAGAGCATGTTTTAAGGGGGAGTTATAGGAAATTTAAAATCAAACCTTTTTGATAATGTCAAAAAAGGGGAGGATTTTTTGTATTATTATTTACGGTTTTGTTATCATCAAAAAGGGGGAGATTGTTGGTGCTAGAGCACCACGATCATTTGTTTTGATGATAACAAAACACGTGTTATTTAACATTTGCAATTTGAGTCCTAGATTTCAGGTCAATTGCAAATGTGGACGTGTTTAGACGGAGTTCGAGCTCGCATCCAGGACGGATTGGAGGAGCTTGACGGAAAACAGAGGAGGTTCACGTGGAGCGATAAATTGAAGATAGAAGACAAGAAGAATAAGATAGATTCTTTTTAATCCTTTCATGTACTTTTATCTTTATCTTTCTTGCTCTTTATTTTCCTTAGAAAATTATGTTAAAGAGCCTCAAAGTACCCTAACAGTAGTCCTAGGAACACCGGCACAACCTTAGGATACTTAGGTTTTCTGTAGAACACTTAGAAAACCAATATAGGGTTAAAACAGACTTTCCAGACGTCTAATTCACAAATCAGACGTCTGATAAAGTATTTTAAGACGTCTGACTGTTGTTTCAGACGTCTGATAACTGCTAGGCTGGGCATAGTTAGTTCTGTCTGATGAAATCAGACGTCCAGACCTTATACCAGACGTCTTAGAAGACGTCTGATGGATTTGCCAGACGTCCAATTAGTGGACCGTTGGCTGGCTTAGCAGACACTCAAGAATATGACCGTTAGAGCCTTATCAGACGTCCTTAGGCCTTTACAGACGTCTGATAAATGACCGTTTTGCCTCGGCTGACCCAAAATCTCTTCTCAGAGATTTTCTAGCCGTTGCAACGTTTGGAAATCAATTCCCACAGTAAAAGTAGGTTTCCAGACATCCAGACATAGTGCCAGACGTCCCGTATGTCGTCTGATGGACTTGCGCAAAAACCCTGTTTAGATCTGATTCAAGTCAGGGAGAAACCCGCATAGAATCAGACGTCTGACACTTAAATCAGACGTCTTAAAGTGGCCTTCCAGACGTCTGATTACATAATTAGACGTCTGATGACCCTGTCAAATGTAATCATTGTCCCGATTTCGGCCTGATTCTCTTGGGCTTTGCACCCAACGGCTATAGAACCTTTCCTAAGCCTTCCAAAGCCTTCCTAAGGCCTCTATAAATAGAGGGGAGCCTTTACACACAACACACACCTAGAGAGACCAAGATACACAAGAAACAATTTGTATTACACTTTCCACTCTCTTGTGTCCTAGCTAGCTCTTGCTCTCCAAGCTCAAGCTCCATTTTCTTGAGAGCATTCAACCGTTGCGCACCCGCTCTCCCGGCGTTGTTAACGAGAGCGACGTAGCGCCATCGCGTGGCACACGCACCGCGTCATCGTCGACGCACTCCTTGCAAAGGGGAGTTTCCTATTTCCTATAGAAGCTAGGTTTAATTATTTTGTTGGCTCTATAGGACTATTGTTTCTTTTATCTTTGTCTTTTGGTTGGGTATTCGCTTTGCGAATTCCCGTCTCCTTCGTGGGACAAAATCCCTCTCGTGGAGAGAAGGGGTTGAGGAACGCTACCCTCGTACTTGTAGCGTGGTTGTACTGAGGTTGAATCACCCTCGTTTTAAAGTGATTCGTTTAGTGGATTTGATCAACTAGGTTGATCGGAAAATCCTAACTCGAGAGGGTTAGGTGGTGGTTTTCACCCGGTTTGGGTTTCCACCTAAAAATTCCTGTGTACATTTTGTGATTGCTTATTTTTGTGAGATTGTTTATATTTTCAATTCCGCATTTTTTTGTCACGCTGATCTCACCCCTCCTAGTACAAGAGTAGGGAACTTTCATTCTATGCTTAAGAACACGCATAAATAGACATTTTATGTAATATGAACATGTTTACATCACCTCGTTAGGTTGATTCTTATCTTGATCTTTCGACAAATGCCCCCCCTTCTATGAGTGCATAAAAAAGGGCAAAGGCTATACTGTCACTCACTAGACTCCTCACTGCTAGAAGACCTTAGAGGAAGTCAAAGCTGCACTCCGATGTCCCCCCGTCTTAATGGCTCCCTAGCCCGAGGAGATCCTCTCACTATACCTGGCGACATCCATGTCCGCCGTCAGTGCCGTTCTAGTCAGCAAGTGGGAAGGAACACAGCGACCTGTATACTTCGTTAGCAAAACCTACCAAGGTGTAGAAGCTAAGTATACGGTCATCGAGAAACTAAGGCTAACTTTGATCACTACAGCTAGGAAACTATGCCCATACTTCCAAGTCCACACTATAATAGTCCTGTTATATTACCCCCTACGGCGAATGCTACATGAGCCCACGAGATCGGCATGACATATCAAATGGGCTATGGAGTTGGCAAAATTCGACATCAAGTACCAGCCAAGGAGAGCCATCAAAGGAGAGGTCCTGGTAGATTTTGTAGTAGAATTCATGGACCCCGATGCCTCCTTCACGCTCCCCTCACAGTTGTATGTTGACAGCTTGTCTGGGGCTGGGATAGCCTTGAATGCCCCAGACGGCGTTATCCATAAATATGCCATCAAATTGGACTTCTCTGCATCCAATAATCAAGCGGAGCATAAATATAAAAATTAAAAATTACAAAATCATAAAAATAATAAAGGGGTTTTATAATAAAGAAGAAAAAGAAGAAGACACCAAAAATATATTTAAACTTAGTTATATTAGTAATTAAGAGTTTAATTTTGCTTTTAGGTAAGAAATAAAAAATATAAATATATATATTTTGTAAATAGTATTTTATAAGAGCATTGAATTCTTATTTAGATTTTTACTTAAATAATCTTTTTGAAACATGCATCTGTTTGCGAAAATTTTGAACAGGATTTTGTTTAAGTTAGAATCTGAACCCTAAGGATCTATTTTTTCCGCTCCTTACCCTAAAATAAAGTAACTAAGGTGTATTAAGTTTAAAACTTGAGTTTTGGAATTAAATTGTAACTTTCTTGGTCAATTTGACTAAGTAAATCCTTACACTTTATGAACATCCGTTTTTATCATCAAGTTAAGTAAAAGACTAGATATTCAAAGTTAATTAAGTAAAGAGTTGGTAGAATCTTAAGTCCTAAGGTCTATCAGGCTATAGTTAGTTTAATCAACTAAGGACATTTGTCTAGACTTGGTGAGTCGTGTCTTGACGGATCCTGCGGGAGGAAGCTAAGAGTTTAAAGGAGCTGAGAGTGAATGGCTTTGCTGTCCAAGCTTTGGTTTAAGAGCTAAGTAACCTAAGCGTTCAAAATTCACACACATAGAGTTGTCTTGTTGGCATCTAAGCGAAAACACAGAGGTTAAGAGATCGATTCTAAATCCTCTTTAATCCAAGGATTTTCGTGGAGCGGCTCTTGAAAGGGTGAAGGATGTGCCACTCACCTAGAAAAAAGAATTGGAGTATTATGATAGTAAGAAAAATGAGGAGAAAATAAAAAATATATATAAATAATAAAACACCCTGCAGTTAAGCACCTCGCTACAAATGGGTGCTTATATAGTTTATCCACCAAATAAAGCATCTCAGTACAAATAGATGCTACCCTTCCCTTCATCAAATAAAAGAGCACCTCGCTACATATGGGTGTTCTATCCTATAGAAAAGAGTTAAAAAAATATGGAGAAAAAAATTAGGAATAAGAGACTCAATGGTCTACTGGGAAAATATACACAAAAGGTGTTGACCTCAGAATAGAAAAATGGTGAGGAGAAAGTAACCAAATCTGAGTAAGGCCAAGCCAAAAGCTTGAATTGGAATAACCTGGATTGGAAATTAATGTCTTAAGATCTGGATTTTTGCAACTTTGGATGCCTTTAGGATAATTTTCTTCATAAGCACGGATGCTTAAAAATCATAGCTATTGAACCTTTGTATTGGGCAGTGAAGCCTAAGAAATCAGGTTTTGAGAACTTACAGTTGAGGCTTTAAGGAGAAAGATTGACAAAATCCTAGGTCTAGAAATCTGTCCTTGGTGCTGTGGGCTGGCAGATTAGGGTTTTACTACTCTGAATTTGGTTAATAATGAGTGTCTGGCTACTTTGTTAAAACTCAGATTGATAAAAATCAAATTTCATAAACTTAAGGATTAACTTAAGTCTATTGAGTTTTTGAGTTAAAATTTAATTTTCAACTTTTAAGTTTTATTTTCTTCAAGCACTTTGAATTCCAAGTTTCTAGGGTTTAGAGTGATTGCAGAGAATAATTGGGTTATTGGGACTTTGATTTTTGATAAAATTCCCGTTAAAACTCTATTTTTAATAGAGTGTGTTTTGAGAAGGGTATTTGAGTTTTTAAGTCTAAGTAAAGATTTCCACAAAATGCTATGCATATTTATGGATACTTATTTATATACATAAAAATCTTAAAAAATTGAATATTCAAAATTCTGACCTAAGATTCCTCTACTTAGTTTGTATTTATGATAATTTAAACCCTAGTGTTTAAATCATCATATTTCTGGTTAATTTTGCTAGGGACTAGCAAAACTTTGACTTGGGGGTATGATGAGAGGCTCATCATGGCTTCTAATTACCCCTAATTAACTTGTTTCCCTAGTTAATTAGCTAGGAATATGTATATATAAAGGTTAATTGTGAAATAAGGGACAAATCATTAAAGGGCTTAAAATAAGTTAAAAATGATAAATTATAATCCAATTAATATTATTAATAACTTAATTAATAAATGGACTCAAAATACTATTAATTAATTACTTAATTAATATCTTATTTAACTTAAGTATAACTTAAGAACTTAGTCTTAAATAACTTAAGTAAATATAAATAAATGGGTCAAAAATGTGAATACAAGACTTTAATATAATATTTAGCTAAATTATAAATATATATAAAAAGTGAAAAAAAGAAAATAATTTAAATTAACCTTAAAAGCCTCTGTTTGTATTTTGGTCCCTATAATTTATTACATTTAAGTCCTTTCCTTTCACTCAGGTCCTCATCTTTCCTTGCATACAGGTCCCTACGAACATCTTCTTCTTCATTTCTTCTTCAGCCACTTCAACGACTGTTGATCGGCGATGTGTTTACCACCTGATCACCTCACATCCGGCATCCTCCCTTCCTCGCTAAGTTCCTAGAGCTTGTGTTCACCACCTCAAATCCATCCATCGGTCCGAATTTGTCCTAAATCCTAATTAGGTCATGGCGTTAACCTCACCAGCGTCGGAGACGACGTAGAAAGTTAGGCCACACCTAGGCGCATACTTATCCGGATTCAAGCCCCTTAGCCATTGCCGAACCCTATAAATATCCCTTGAACCCTTCGATTTCAGTGGTTAGCTCCCTACCCTCTTCCCCAACTGCAGCTAACTGATAGGCTATTCCTCCTTATCCGGTGACCAATCTCTGTCTCCATCCTATTCCTCCATTCGTCCCCACTCACTTCCGATCTCTGCCACCGTCTGCTGCATCTTCTGACGAAGTGCTGACACTAGACTCCGCTTCCACACCACGAAACTGCCTGCTGGAGTTCTTCCTCTAATCTTCTGATTTTGTCCTCCATTAAGGACCTTCGACGGAGACTTCTCAACCTCCTTCATCTAGGTAACAGTAGGATAGGATAAGGTAAGAGTAGTGTAACTTAGTTTAGTAGATTAGGTACTTAATTAGGTTTAAATTTTCAAACTGTATGTCGTCTTCTTTAGCTCTGGCGAGCTCATTGAGCTCGTCTGATCCATTCTTTTGTCATTTTTATGCACTGTACATCTTCACCTTATCATGATTCCATAACATTGTTTTTCCCTCACTCTTAGCAGCTGTATTGCCTAATTCATCTTCACATTCACCGACAACCTCCGCTGTCCACGACGGTGGTCTCTAAGCTTAGAACATAATCACTGGGGCCCTCCATCACCTTTTCATTATCTTAGGGCCCCGATCTTATACCTAATTAATATAATTAATTCATATAAAGTAAACACCTAAATTCCACCTCATTTCTGAGCTCGCTGTCAATGGTGGCTCAGAGATGAGTTATTCATCTAATTGAAAGTTCCCTACTCGGAGGGGGTGACGTAATAATTGCGGAAATAAATATAAATAATCTCACAAATAAGCAATCACACAAGTACACAAGAATTTTTAGGTGGAAACCCAAACCGGGTGAAAACCACCGCCTAACCCTCTCGAGTTAGGATTTTCCAATCAACCAAGTTGATCAAAATTCACTAAACCGAATCACTTTAAACGAGGGTGATTCAACCTCAATACAACCACGCTACTTAAACGAGGGTAGCGTACCTCAACCCCTTCTCTCCACGAGAAGGATTTTGTCTCACGAAGGAGACAGGAATTCGCAAAGCGAATACCCAACCAAATAACAAAGATAAAAGAAACAACAAGTCCTATAGAGCCAACAAAGTAATTATAAACCTAGCTTCTATAGGAATTAGGAAACTCCCCTTTGCAAAAAGTGCGTCGAGTTGATGACGCGGTGCGTGAGCCACGCGACGGCGCAACTTCGCTCTCGTGAACAACGGCGGGAGAGCGGGTGCGCAACAGCTTGATGTTCTCAAGATGTAGAACTTGAGCTTAGAGAGCAAGAGAGACATAAAATGGTTTGAAAGTATATTGCAAGGTGTGTCTTGGTGTTTCTAGGTGTTTCTTAGTGTGTATATGTGTTGCAAAGGTTCCCCTCTATTTATAGAGGCCTTAGGAAGGCTTTGGAAGGCTTAGGAAAGGTTCTGTAGCCGTTGGGAACAAAGCCCAAGAGAATCAGCCCGAAATTAGGAACAATCATTGCTCTGACAGGCTTATCAGACGTCTAATTCTGGCATCAGACGTCTGGAAGTTCACTTTAAGACGTCTGATTCAAAGTTCAGACGTCTGATTTTGGGCGGGTCTCTTCCTGACTTGGATCAGATCTAGACAGGGTTCTTGTGCAAGTCCATCAGACGACATATAGGACGTCTGGTACTATGTATGGACGTCTGGAAACCTACTTTTACTGTGGGAATGGATTTTCCAAACGTTGCAACGGCTAGAAAATCTCTGAGAAGAGATTTTGGGTCAGCCGAGGCAAAACGATCATTTATCAGATGTCTGGAATGGCCTAAGGACGTCTGATAAGGCTCTAACGGTCATACTCTTGAATGTTTGTTAAGCCAGCCAACGGTCCACTAATTGGACGTCTGGCAAATCCATCAGACGTCTCCTAAGACATCTGGTCTAAGGTCTGGACGTCTGATTTCATCAGACAGAACTAGTTATGTCCAGCCTAATAGTTATCAGACGTCTGAAACAACAGTCAGACGTCTTAAAATACTTTATCAGACGTCTGATTTGGGAATTAGACGTCTGGAAACTCTGTTTGAACCCTATATTGGTTTTCTAAGTTCTCTACAGAAAACCTAAGTATCCTAGGGTTGTGCGGGTGTTCCTAGGACTACTGTTAGGGTACTTTGAGGCTCTTTAACATGAATTATCTAAGGAAATAAAGAGCAACAAAAGAAACGAAAAATACAACAAGTACAAAAGAAGGAAATCTATCCTATTCTTCATTTCCTTCCATCTTTAATATATCGCTCATCGCGAATCTCTTCTGCTCTCCATCGAGCTCCTTCAATCCATCCTGGATGCGAGCTCGAACTCCGTCTAATCACGTATCCATTTGCGATTGACCTGAAATCTAGGACTCAAAGCGCAAATATTAAATGACACGTGTTTTGTTATCATCAAAATAAATGATCGTGGTGCTCTAGCACCAACACTAATTACCTAGTCCACTAGCATTGCTTCACCCCTTAGAACTCTTTCCCTCACTCTCTGAGTTCCACTGAACTTAGAACTTGCACTTTCTGAATTCATTGCATATCTTCTATTATGATCATCAATGGACTAAATTGATGGGCTCCTGAGGTTCCTTGTGACCTCAAGAAGCTTTTCAGACATTCAATGGTTTGTTTTATCGAGTTTTATACTCTATTGTCACTTTCTGGACTCACTGGAGCTCCGACGCGCTCTGGCGAGTCATTTTTTCAGTTTCAACCCTTGATAGGTCTCAAGGAGTTCCAGAATGCACAATTGAGGTTTATGGATTCTGATTTAGTGATTATTTTGTTGACTTGTTGCCTAGAGCTCAGTAATGACTTCTGTCTTCTCCAACTCTGGCAGAGTTGGAGAAATCTCCCCATTAGGTTTTAGACTTTGGAAATAGGTCTGTAAGCTTAAGTAGAACCTATAGAACTCAGTCAAGAAATCTAATTGCTCTGAAATTCCCTAGGGTTTTCCACCAAACTTAGGTCATTTTGGTCCCAGGCGGCGATGCCTGAGATCACATCCAATGAGCTCAAAATATAGTTTTGAGCTATGCAATAACTTCCTAGGGTATAATTGAGTTGATCTAGATCTTTATTGGACCTGAGAAAGTCTGGAACAGTAAGTCAACTTTGTGGTTGATTTGGTCAACTCTAATCTGGAATTGAAGAATTGATGTCTTAAATTCTAATTTGATGATTTAATTCAGTCTTTGAGTTGATCTGGGATATTTAGAGTTGGTTGGATTGAGTTTTATTGAGAAATTAGGGCAATTCAATTCATTGAACAGTATGGGTTTGTTTGAACCCATTATTGTGTTTTTGAGTTTCTGATGAGATTTGAACGCCAAAACCAACCAAATCGAATTTTAACAATCTGCATAGGTTGTTCAATCCTCTTTGTAAGGTTGTTAGCTCTCTGTCGAGCTGTTCAGAGTTCAAAATGGAGCTCTAAATCTCCTGAACGAGGATCAGAAGCTCATGTCTCTTTCTGAAGCTTTTCAAAGCTCTCCTTCTTAACCAATAGATGCGGAATCATCTACTGAAGATGGTTCAGACCTCATCTGGAGGTCAGAGGCTTCCCTGTAGGTCAAAAGACCTGAGATCACCTTCTGCAAGCCATGAATGGCTGTGTGATCCTTCCACCTTCGCCCTTCAAATCAAAGGGCTAGATTTGATCTGAACACCAAATTGGTGTTTTAATCCTGTAAAGCATCCAAAGGTTTTTCAATTGAGCCTTTGCTTGATCGATTTGGTCTAGCCAGTCGGCCGGAATCGCCGGCTGAAGATAGATTGGCCAGAATCTGGGAAATAAAGTCCCACCTCGGTAAAGTGTGAGCTCTGGCACTGGTATATTATGAAAAAGTGAAGACGATGTTTCGATCGTCAACGTAGGGCGTGAAATGAAACTTGAGCTCTCGAGTGCGGGTGCGTGCGTTGCACGTGCCTGCACACATGTGTGTGCGTGCGCCTGTGGGCATGAGCGTGGGCCCGATGGGGCGTGTGTGGGCCTGGGAGGCTGGAGATTGTGCATTGGCTTGAAACGAAAAGAAAACACCTAATATAAACTAGTCTCGGACCTAGTAGGGTCTAGTTCCACCCTCTAGGAGGTGCTATGTATCCCCGACTGGTCTGAGTTGCCAACTATAAAAACCAAATTTTTGGTTAAATGTGAACGTATATGTACAAAACTAAGGAAGATTTAGAAGAGAGTAAACTTAAGGAGAAAACTAAGAAAAGAGAACAGAGAGGGCTTAGAGGAAGAAGAAGAAGTAGAGAAAAAGAAGAATAAAAGAGAGAAAGAGAGAATAACGGTAGAGAAATAGAAGAGAAGAAGAAGAAGAGAAAAAGAAGAATAAAAGAGAGAAAGAGAGAATAACGACAGAGAAATAAAAGAGAAGGGTTGAAGACAAGAAGAAAGGAGACTCTTGTGACTTCTAATCCTTTACTTTTATGTTTTCATTATAATAATATCTCTCCTCTTAATATTTTGAGCTTAATTGATGTAATGAGTCATTTGTATTCACTTATATAAATTTTCTTACCGTAAACTTTTGTAATAAGTAGTAATTAGTGAATAAACATGTTTATTTGATTCTTAATGAGAAATCACATGTGTAAATATGTTCTTGCTTAATGGAATGTTGCATGCATTTAAGTGAATATCTCTTATGCAAGATTCATGTACTTAAAGTAATTTAATTATAATCTTGATTAATTAAGTAATTAGTAATTTATGTTTAGGAGTTAATGGTGAATTAAGATAGGTTATGCCTTCCAGTGAACGACCTGTATTCAACCAGTTAAAAAGAATTTAAAATCTAAAATGTTAGGTTAACTTGACCCTATACTACACAACTGACATTAATTCAAATTAACCTAAGTTGCTTTCTCATGAGATTAATTAGTCTAAATAACTTAATTAACAATGTTGAGGAAATTAACCACCAATAACCCCCTAGCAGACACGTTGGCCAAACTCACTGCTGCCATCCCTTTGGGACAAGAGGAAGATATCTGCCTCCAGACCCTAAAGGAGCCAATTGTACTTGCTCCCAAGATGTTTGTGATAGAGCAATCCATCTCTTGGATGACGCCTATCATCACCTATCTGAACTCTGGTGACCTACACCCAAGGGAATCACGGCCCAAGGCCTTCTGCCTGAAAGCCTCAAGGTACACCTTGATAGGGGGTAACTATATAAGCAGGGGTATTCCACCCCCTGTTGCGCTGCCCAACAAAAGAGGAAGCAACTTAGGCCCTTCGAGAAGTCCATGGAGGCATGTGCAAGAATCACGAAGGGTATAAGGAACTTCTGGCCTAGCTATTTCAGGTGGCTACTTCTGACCCCAAATAAAGCAACACTACAAGGACTTCGTGCGCAAGTGTGACAAGTGCCAGCTCTTTGCTACCCTGCACCACTTACCGCCTAGAAAGTTAGTGCCTATGATATCACCCATCCCCTTTGCAAAATGGGGTATGGACTTCATTGGCCCTTTCCTACCAGCCCTGGCTCAGAAGCGGTTCATACTGGTGGTTGTTGATTACTTCTCCAAATGGGTCGAAGCTGAGGCCATTGCTAGCTCGACAGTTGATAGAGTTATTTCATTCGTCTGCAAAGGCATTATAGCTCGATATGGGATACCCCAATACATTGTCACAGACAATGGCACTCAGTTCGCCTACAAAAAATTCAAGTAATTTTGCACCAGCTGGGATATTTATCTATGCTTTACGTCTGTGGGACATCCCTAGGTGAACCAGCAAGCGAAAGTAACCAACCGCACCATCATCTCATCACTAAAATGCTGACTAGATTCAGCCAAAGGGAGATGGGCGGATGAGTTGTCAAACGAGCTCTGGGGCTACAGGACTTGCTAAAGGACTTCCATGGGCCACACACCAGTCAGGAGATTGTAGGATTGGTGCTTGGGTGACTTGGTCACGCAGGATTTCAAATGCGTGAATGCACTCACTTGTCACTCCGAAAGGCGTGTCCTTCGAGAGAAGATTCATCAAGGGGCGTGCGATCTTGGAGAAATTAGATATGAATTGACGATAAAATCTGACGTACCCCAAGAATGATCTGATGTCTTTGACCGAGGTAGGCACAAGTAATTGGGAAATCAAATTTACCTTAGCTCGGTCAACCTGGATACCTCTCTCAGAGATTAGGTGTCCAAGCACGATGCCCTCAGGAACCATGAAGTAGCTCTTTTCCCAGGAGAGAACTAGGTTCACATTAATGCATCTTTGAAGGATTTGAACCAAATGAAGGGGGCAATCGTCGAAAGATTCAACAAAAGCGAGAAGTTGTCCATGAAGACCTCAAGGTATTTACATACCATATCGAAGAATATGGCTAGCATCCACCATTGAAAGGTAGAGGATGCATTGCAAAGCCCAAATGGCATCCTGCAAAACACATACGTACCATAGGGGCAGGTAAAGGTGGTCTTTTCTTGATCTTCGGGATAAATTGCCACCTGATTATATCTGGAGTGCCCATCCAGGAAACAGAAAAATCAATTTCCTACCAGTTTCTCGAGAATCTGATCAATGAATGGGAGCGGGAAATGATCATTCTTTGTGGAGGCATTCAGTTTCCGATAGACTATCCACGAATTCACAATACTAGTCGAGATGGTCTCTCCAGATTGGGTTGTAATCACGGTGAGCCCTGCCTTCTTAGGCACAACTTGGATGGGGCTCACCTAGCGACTGTCAGAGATTGAGTAGATGATACCAGTGTCTAACCACTTGATGATCTCTTTCTTCACAACCCCTTGAAGATTCAAATTCAGTCGTCTTTGCATCTCTCGAGATGGTCATGAGCCCTCTTCAGTGTGGATACAATGTGTGCAATAAGAGGGGTTTATTCCAGTCAGGTCATCTAGAGTCCATCTGATGGATTTTTAATGCTGCTGGAGGACAGAAATCAGTGGTGTTTCCTGATTAGGTGTGAGTCGGGAATTGATAATCACAAGAAATGTTTGATTGGAACTTAAGAAACATACTTCAGATGATCTGGGAGGGGCTTGAATTCCAATACTGGATTATCAGCTGCGGGTGGGGGTTCGGGATGGGCCTCAGAAGATAGGGTGGAAGCTATTGGTAGGTCTAGATCAGTTCTGGGCTTCTCTATTTGTGGGTTAAGATCTTCTTATGGCTGAGGATCGGGGATAATCAGGTTTTCCTCTATAATCGGGTCCTTAACCAAATAACTGATGTCGCATACCCTTTTGATTGCCCCACAGTTTATTCGTTTCTAGGCCTTAACGATATCAATCCGTAACATGTTGTTCTCAAATTTTAACTTGATCTAGCCCTCTTCAAAATTGATATTTGCCCTAGCAGTGGCTAGAAATGATCTCTCTAAGATGATCAGTATATCTCTCAGATTTTCAGGAGTGTCCATATCTAGTAAGATGAAGTTCATCGGGAAGTAGAAATGCTGAATCCTAACGAGAACATCCTCCAGAACTCCTCTAGATGACTTGATTGATCTGTCTGCTAGTTGCAAGGTCACCTAAGTCAATTTGAGCTTAGTTTTCTCGAAATGATCTAGTAGGGCTATAGGGACCAGGTTTATGGAGGCTCCTAAATCAAATAAAGCTCGATCAAATTCTAGATTTTCGATCTTCCTGGAGATCAAAGGGTTGCCAGGATCTTTCACTTTTTGCAGGAGTTTGCTTAGGATGATTGAGCTAACTTGCTCAGACAATACGATCGAACTCCCGTATTACGCTTCGGTGTACATAAGTCCTTCAAAAATCACACGTATGTCGATACGTGGCGGATCGCATCTATCAAGGGGATGTTTATTTGGACTTGCTCAAAGAGCTCGAGCAAGTCTTCCTCAAGTGCCTTGAGTTTGGGTTTCCTCTTTCCTTTGTTCAAGGCCTTAGGAAATGGAACCTCTATAAGTTCCTCTAAGTTGGTTTAGGCTCTGGATTTAGAATAGGGGTGTCCTGGACAACCATCCTAAGTTTAGGCTCTGAATTACCAGGTTTAGAGTGGCTAGGATAAGGTGGATCTTGAGTCGATTTGCCACGACAGGTGGTAACTGCATTAAGGCCTGCCTGGTTCTAGTTCAGAGTCGGCAAAAGAGGTGGTTGCTGCTGATATCTCGAATACGATGTCAAAGCCTCCATCCCATCGGGTGATGGAGTAAGCTTGGCCCTGATTCGGGTTCATAACGCGCCTCTAGTTTCTCATGTTATTTGGATTCGACAAAGGTTGAGATGGGAGTGCACCAGGCTGGCAAGACCCAGCCATTTGTGCGAGCTGATTTCGACCCTCTGTGATCTCATCCTTGTGCTGTTTCGACATAGCCGCATTGGTCTTTTGGATGTCAGCCAGGGTTTGTAGAATCAAATTCATTAATCTTCCCTTGACATCCTGGATTGGTAATTCGGATTGGGCCTAGGATGAGCAGGCTGATATGGGTGCGGAGCCTGTGGTCAGGGTTGAAATTACGATCTCTAGTTCTGATTATTTCCCGACCATGCAAAGTTGGGATGATTGCACCATCTAGGGTTGTAGGTGTTAGAAAATGGATCATTCTGGATGGTGTGGAGATCCTCATAGGTCTGAGGAACTCCAAAGAAGTTAGAGTACGAGGGTTTAGAGTTCCCCTAACTAGAGTAGGCAGGTCTGGAGTTTCCTTCAAAATCGGGATCAGATGGGGGTGCATATGGGTCGATCCCCTGATGCGAGTGGTGGTGAATGTTATGCACTGCCTCCCTACCTGAGGGCAGTTGTGCATATGTGCTCTGCTGTGCAATGATGGCTCTCTGTAGCTATCGAGTCAATTCGTCCACCTTCTCAATGATGGAGACCTTTCCAAGCGACTGGCCACCAGCTGTAGTTCGATGGATGCGGATAGGCCTTGAGTCTCGTGCGCCCCTCACATGTTTGTTAATGCGTGGGTGGTCATTCGGTTGAGCACACCCATAGATTCATTGTTTATGGAGTTCTCGCACATACTCTTGAGAATCTCCTAAATGGTATCTTCATGCTGACCCATGATATTTTCACCATAAGTTGCATTGACAAATAACCTGATATCCTCACAGAGTCCCTGGTAAAAAGATTGGACTTGTTCCAATTTAGGAACTATTAGTTCCTCTGAAATGGGTTTTAAATCGTCGCGTTGCAGTATAGATCAAATCAGCTCGAAAAATAAATAATATTTATACTCGATGAAATCCGAGGTCGTTCGCTGGGAGCAAGTGAAAAATGTGAATCTCAAGATCACAATTCTAAACAAGAATATATCAAATTGAAGCACTAATAAGATGAATATATAAGAGCAAGAATCAATGTAGCAAAAATGTCAGGATAAAATGGTGATTTGGATCACCAAATTATCCTATTTACAATGATATTCAATAAAGTAGTAGTATCAGATGTCACGCAATAAGTGCATCGCACTTCTGTTGAATTTCAGATGTCTGCTCAGCCGATCAAATGGCTTAACTCACTCTTGCTATAGTGCAAAGGCACTGCTCTTCATCTTTCTTTCTTTCTTTCTATAGTCCTCTTCCATCAGCCTTCTGTTCTTCTTCTTTTACTCTTCACGCATAGAGAGAACTTCTCAAATTTGGCTAAGTGTTGGGAAGGGTCTATAGCAAAACCCAATCGTTTCCCATGCTCTCTCTCCTTCTCTCTCTAGGATTCCACCTTCTTTCCGTCTTTACAAGGCCATACATAGTACCGAGTATTCGAGTATGGGATCAAAGCGCACTCGGGACCAGGGCTGCCTGTAGTGGGGTAGCAGCTGAGGTGTGTGCATTCGTAGGCGGGTAAATGGGTCGGACTAGGCCTGGGTGGTGGTGCCACGGGCGAGGCATGAGTGGGTAAGCGGGGGACCTCACCCCCCTGTGTCTTGAGGCAAAGTGTCCTAGACACAATTGCGTGATATACCGTTGCAGAGCTTCACACATTTACGATGTGGCACTAAAGATAGTGCCTCTTCTTCGTGTGCGTCTGCAGCTGGATTGCCCTTCCAATCAAGGCAGCTACTGAGGGTATGGCTTCCAATTGAGGCCTTGGTTCGCAATATGGGAGGTATCCGCAACACCTGGAGCACTTGCCTGGAGGTAGCAAGGCCTGAAGAAAGCTTCTAGCAAGCTTGAGGTTCGCTGTTAATGGCGGGCTTGACCTGGTACCTGAAACTCAAGAAAAAGGCCTTACGGACACGTCAAATGGCTTGACAAGATCACTGTGAGATGGTGAACGTGGTGGTGGGTGCAGCGTGGCATGCGTGTGTGTGTGGAGGTCGTATGACCTTGGTGAGTCAATGCAGAGGTGATGTAGTCGGGGGAGGTGATGGAGAGGCCAATCCCTTTAATTACTTGAGGGGTTTTAGTTTTTGGGTCAAGGCGATGGTGAGGAGCGTGTCGGCGAGGGGGATGGAGGTGAGTAGCGTACGGAACTCCTCTCCATAGAAGCGGCCGAAGATGGGGAAGACAATGACAGAGTGTGCGAGTTGGAGGTCGTGAGTGGTTTGTGAGTACAAGGGAAAAGAGTAGAGGAAGAGAGAAAGAGATAAAGTGACTTAGGGATGAGATAGAGGGGCGAAGGTGGCCGGTTGTGGTCGACCGGCGCTGGAGAAGGTGATGAAGACGGTGAAGCAGCGACGGCGAGGTAAGCAGAGGCACTCCTCCCTTTGGTTGGGGAGGATCGCGACGAGGAGAGTCGAGAGGACCGACCAATTTGGTCGTTGGATGGTCAGAGGAAGGGGATCAAAGAAGTCACCGGAGCAACAGTCGTTGGTGGCTAGAGAAAGGGATTTAGGGGCTTTTGGCTTGCCAAGACTTGCTAAAGATGTGCGGTATGCAATAGGGCATCTTTTATAGGCCATAGGAGGCCTTTCCAAGCTTGGAAAGAAGCTTCCAAGCTAGGAAAGGCTTCGTGAAATAAGATACCCGAACCTTTGAAAGGTTCGCATGACCTTTTGGGAAAGAATTGGAGCCCAACACTGGTCTCATGTGAAAGGGAATTTCACAAAGAATCTCCGGTTCAATTTTGGGAAGGTTTGATTGAAAATAGAGCGAGAAATCTCCGCTTGAATCTCGCTGGAGCAAGGTGCGTTCACACCAATGGAGGTAGGGACCAGTTTGTAAAGAAGATGACAAAAGTTAGGGACCTAAATGTAAATTTTTTGAAAGTTAGAGGCATTGGTGTGAGAAAAATAGTCAGATCGGACCAAAATGCAAACTTAGTCAATATGATCTCATATTGGGTCCAAATTTTGGTACAAACCTAATTAGGCCCAAGGAATCTAATGGTAAAGTTGGATTTTGATTTTGACCAATTTTGACTAGGTAAATTGCATAGTTGCCCAAATTAGGGCAACTTTCCGTCTGAGACTATTTTTGGTCAAATTAGGTTCTAATGATCAAATCAAGCATAATAAACCCTAGAGAATATTTTTCTATGAATTTTATAGGGTTTAGGTAAATTTTATCTTGACCAGAGCCTCAGTGAATTAAGAGGGTCTATTTTTAGGGTTTTAAATGTCCATTAATTCCCGTAACGTGTGAGAACTCGTTTCGTTCTGTATGAACTCCCTTGTTAAACTCTAAAGCGCATTTTGACTTTTATTTAACCCCTGAGAAAATCCACGGTTATTCTATTTTGTGATAAAAAGGTAAATTTGCAGAAATAACACTGTTTTCTTATTTTCTCCTTAAATCAGTGTTTTATGCCCTTAAGACCTTCTAATGGATATGTAGGAGCTTTTATTCACTTAATCAGATCAAATTGAGCTAGTTATGGCTCATGATGGTGTTCCCATCAGGAACTCCATGATGGGTTCATTTCCACATGAGATCCAAAAAGCGCTCTCATGCCTCATGAAGTGGTTCTTACGCATTTTGCGTGAAATGCGTGATTAGGCCCCTTAAGGTGTTTGTGCGACCAACTGGGAAGAATTTTTTCAGGAATTCAGATTAGAGTTCCTCCCATGTGTTGGTCGGACGGGTCAGAGTCTGATACCAGTGGGCAGCCTTATTCATAAGCAAGAAAGAGCACATCTTCATGAGTAGGCTATCTCGATTTTGAACAGGAGGCCCAAAGGTATGGGCTAAATGTTTCAATTGCTTGATATGCTAGAAGGGATCTTCGAAGTTTAAGTCGTGAAATTTGGGAATAGCATTAATCAGATTTGACTTCAGTTCAGTGTCAAGCCCTCCAGTTGGGATTTGCACCCTGTGTCGATCGCCACCGCAGCAGGATTGTAGTGATCTCGCATATGCGAACACTGTAGCGGGTTGATGAATGCATGGAAAAGATCGGTGACGCGCTGCAATTGATTCTGAATGGTGGGCTTTTCTTCTTGGTTCTCCATGGATGCAGACGATGGAGATCTGGGTTCAGATACGGAAGAGTCGGAAGAGATGTCAATTTGGTCGGGTGGCAACACAAACAAATGGGTTGAGCTTGGCCTCGATGAGAATGAATTGCTAACAGAGGCCTCAAGGGTGGTCTTAAGGACCTCCTCCCAAATATGCACTATAGAACTAGATGAGGGACATAATATGTAATGGACCCAATCGAGGCACCTAAAAATCTTTGGATAATTGAGGAGGCTCGAGGCAGATGATACCTCTGGATCAGAAACTCACTCACCCGAGATTACTCGGGCAGCCAGGAAGGGAGAGCCCCGCAAAGACCCCTATACGATAGAGCGTCCCCACGGGTTACAGGGTTTCCCCTACCCAACCTTCCTTGTTACTGAGAATCCAAGTAGATCGGAATGAGCAAACTTGACTCCTAAGTCTACCAATTTTAATCCTGGGTATGTGCCTTGAATTTCACTTGAACTTTAGAGTTGATTTTGATTGTGACTTAATTTGGAGGTTAGTTATCCCACAAAGTGGATCAACTTCACCTAATCTATCCTAAAGTTTAGGATGAGTTGGGTAGAGAACCCAAAATCACCCTTAGCGGTTTGCAAACGGGTTTTTCAGGTCCCAAGTTTTAGTAATTCAAGTTATTGTTAGAGCCTACTTTTAGGGTTCACTTGATTAGATCAATTCAACCAAGGCTTAGGTAACACACGATGCAGGAAATCTGTTCTCTTTAAATCATGCAAGTGTGTTTTTCTGAAACCCTAAAATGGAAACCCTAATTTGGCTTTATTTTCCAAGTCCAATTCTTTCCAAAGTTAGCACCTAGGGCTCAATCAAGAAGGTGTGTAGCCCAAGGCACCTAAAGTCCCTAATCGGTGCAAGTATCAAGATTAGGGATCTCTAAGCAAATCAGATCAAATCAAGTAACTTAGATGATAATTACTATAAGGCGAGTTGATCCTAATTGATCCTTCTTTTAATCCTTTCCAGAGATGAGGGGCTTAAAGAAGAAAGGAATGAGATTACTTGCCCCTGGAGTGGTTGTTGTATGGCCGATCCTGTGATTCACCTCACAAAATCACAACAAATCAGATAAAGCAAGTTAATATCAAATTAGAATTGTAATCAGTGAATGAAATGTGCATTGCTCCTCGGCAATGACGCCAAAATGTTGATGCACTTTCGTTGTAGTTTAAGAACAAGCGTTGTAGTACAATCAAAAAAAGCGAATCACATTTAAATTTATAAGTGCTCGAAAACAAAATGAGTCCGAGGTCGTTTGCAGGGAGCAAATATGGAATTCATAGCACTAGTTGAAAGTATAGACAATGAGCACTATAATCAGATTTTCATTGAATAAAAACATACTCAGCAATATATTCAATGATAGCATTTGTATCTTAGGAAATAATAGGATAAAAAGATATCAAAACCCTAAAAATGGTGATTTGAATCACCAATTCAATTCCACATTTGAGTACATATCCCAAAGTACTCAATTTCTCAATAGTGGTCCTTCAACCATTTATTCTCAATATCCACGTCAGCAACTAAGCTCAATATGTCCACAGTACCATCAGATCAGATGTCAGATAAGGAGAGCAGATGCCTTAAGTGACCACAACCTCAGCACAAGGCATAACTCCTCTCGAAATGCCTAAGTATAGAGAATAGAGGCACAAATCTTGAGGCATATGTGTATGCATCCCAATGCAAAACCACCCCCTACCCTCCTTAGAATCCTTTCCTTTTCTTTTTCCTCAAATCCGGACTGGGCATAGGGTAGTCGAGTATACGGGTAATCGGGTCGTGAATAGGGGACCAGACCCGTTGACAAAGTGTAGCGGGTGAAGAGTGCGTGAGAGTAAGGGGGGACCTCACCCCTCATTGTTGAGGCAGATAGCAACTGCAAAGAATCCAATTTCTGCGTTGTTTGGGATTTGCTGCATACGATGTGGCACTAAATGTTCTCTTCTTCTCTATGCATGCAGCTGAGGATGGGAGCTTTAATTTGCACTACTATGTCACTCTTTCGCTCAATTGAGGCAGTAGATGTCTTCGAGGAAAGGTTTCGCGCTAGTTGGAGGTTGAATTGCAGCCGAATACGGTCGGAGCACTGTGGAAGATGACAGAGAAGGTGACGATAGCAGCGTGATGTTTGGCGAAGTTCTTGAAATAATAGTACAACCTCTTGGCCTGAATTAAGCATGTAGAAAGCTCCGGCATAGCATGCTGGAGCGAAACCCTAACCCTATTGGTTTCAATTGTGGCTAGATGATGGTGGTGGCGAAGCTCAAAGGAACTCTATTAGCGGTGATGGCATATGGCGAAGGGGGCAATGTTTGGGCCAATCAAGGAGTTGGGAAGCTCTACCGTAGGGAGTGGAATGTGATGGTGGTGACAATTTGGTGTTTCAAACACTAGGGTGGCCGGATGGTGGGAGGGTGACGACATTTTGATGGATCCTGCTAGAGTAGGTTTTGGGTGAGTAAAGTCCTCAATCTCTTGAGAGCTTTTGCTCGGGGGAGTATGGAAAAGGTAGTGGGGTGGTTGTCGTGTTATTTGGTTGGGCGTAGCGATGTGGCGACCATGACTCGGAGTCAGAGAAGACGGAGGGGGAGGAGGTGATTCGGCGGTTGAATTGGGGTTCTAGAGGGCTAGACCTAAGCTAGGGAAAGAGGGGGAGTGGAAGATCCTATCTATTGGACGAAAGTAGGTGGAATTCCACATCGACGTGTCTTGCCGGATGTGGAAGGAATGAAACCTCCAGTGAGGTCGGGCGGCGAGGAAGAAGATGGAGGAGCCCCCCGCTGTGATTGGCAAGGAGTGGATGCACTTGGGGAAGAAGTAGCGGCGATCAATTTGACCGTTGACCGGTTTGATGAAGGGGTTTGGTAAGTTCGCCGGAGTCGTAGTCGGAGGCGGCCGGAGAAGAGGAGGAAGAGAGATTTATGGCCTTAATCGAACTAAGGAGGATGCTGGAACCTAGAGGGGCTTGAATAGAGCTCGATTGTGCCTTAATTAGGAAGAATCATCACAAATTCATCGTGATTTGGCTTGGGCTTTCCTACTGATTTAGTAAGCTTGTCACCGGTTGTTGGTGGCACGTTGAGGCACAAAAATAGGTTCAAATGGTAGGGGATCCTCTTGTGAGTGATCTCTCCAAATTTGGAGTGATTCCTCCTCATATTGGAGGAGAAATTTTTGATTGAAGGACGGTGGTTTGGGTTAGGGATGTTGTTCACACGATAATGGCGGTAGCGACCAAAATGCAGAGATGATGAGAAAGTTAGGGACCTATTTGCAAGAAACTTGAAACTTAAGGGTTTGAATGTGAGAAATAGAGATTTTAGGGACTGAATTGTAAACTAGGTCAAGATAGACTCAGATTAGGCCCAAATTTTGGTGTTCACCTAATTTGGATTCAAGGAATCTAATAGTGAGCTTATATTTGAGTTTTAACCAAGCTTTACTGGCTAAATTACAGAGAAGTCCAGATCCAAGCAAAATCTCGTTTGAAAATTCTAGTTTAGGTCAAAATGGGTTCAGATGGTCAAACAAAGGGTACCAAACCTATTAGAATATTTTTATATGAATTTTAGGAGGTTTATATGAATTTTATCCTAACTAGAATGTCTTTAATTCAAGCAGGGTTGATAATTAGAGTTTTTGGTGTGTTTCTTCTCTCAAAATGCGTGAAATCCTGTTTCTGTCAATGTGGACCCACTTTTTGGACTTTAATGTTCAATTGACCTCTAATTAACTCTTGGATGACCCTGTGATTACTCTGCACTTGTAATGTGATGTTAAAATGACAGAATTAACCCTATTTTATTGTTCTCTCCTCAAAATATATCTAAGTGGAATTACTGTCTTCAGGCGATCATCCAGGAGCATTTATCTCTTGATTTCAACTAATTCAAGATAGTTATGATGAATAATGGTGTTACCATCACTTGCTCAGAACCATGGGTAGACATAAGAAAAACACTCCTTCCCAAAGGATAAGGGGCAAAATGAGACAAGGCTTACTGCTCGAAGGTAGTAGTAGAACATGTGGTTCAGGCTTATGTCTCCTAACCGGGAGGTGGCCCAGGATATGGCATCCTCCAAATGCTGGATAAGCTGCCTCTCCACGGTGAGCCCCCCACCTGAACTGCTTGGTCCCCCAACATTGCTTATTACGATGGGGCCTACCTGGCTAGGTATAGTCCGGCAGTGGTGGCTTCCAAAACGGACCCCTTAGTGGATCTGACTGTCCATCCTATCATCCCAGACCCCCCTTTGCCCAAAGGGTCCACCGGCACCCTTGCCCCGTCGAGCTCCTCCTACAGTGTGACTACGCAAAAACGCTCCTACTAAGGAAGCCGTCGGTTACAGCCACCTCCTGTGCCAACCGAGAAAAGGTGCTGACTAGTTCAGACGGGGTGTTGGAGCCACTTGCTCTGCCCAACTTAGCCTTCTCAACTGCAACGGCAGGCAGAGAGTTGAGGACAACACACCCCTCTGGTGGTCCAGGTAGGCCTAAGGGGGTAGGCAAATCCACTGGGGCATCTCCCACTTCAGCCCCGCTCGAACTCTCACGAGCGGACGACGATGACTGAACATCCCTTAGACCCCTCTTTGGGTACTTGAGAGGGGTCTCCACCTCCTCACTCCCTTTGTAGGATCTAAAAGGCACAATCACACTAGAAGGGGGGATGAATAGTGTGGTAAACAAAAATTATGCAAATAAAGCAAACCACAAAATATAACACCAGATGTATAGTGGTTCCCCTCACTTGGGTACTCCACTACCTAAGTCTCCCGACTTAGGATTTTTAACCCGATTCTCTCAACCCAGAGGGAATCAATTTACTATAAGCAGAGATAATTAACAGGTTACCTCAACCCAATTACAAGATTAGATAAAAACAAAAAGATACAGGTGTAAGCAAGAAACAATTTAGCTTACAACTAAGTTCCTAAGTCTCTAACAAGAATTAACTTAATAGAATGTTTATAAACCAATCTAGCGAAAAACACTAAAGCGAAAAAGAGTGATTTTACGATGAAGAATGAATTCGCCTAAACAGACGTGTTGCAAAGAGTGAATCGCCTTGAATAAAAATGCAACAAATCAACAACCCTTGCAGCGTGAATTGAGTAATATGGAAATTTGAGCAAGGAGATTTTTTATGCTTGTGTTGTGTGCAAATGACACACACAAGGTGTTTATATAAGCCACTAAACACCTTCCCTTCGATTATTAGCCGTTAGGGGCAAAACAAGAAGATTAGAGATAGGATTAATTGCAAAGTAGCTGTTTAGATTAGGTACAACGATTAGTTGGTATCGGTACTGACTGCTCTCAGTTAACCAGCAGCCAACCCAACAAAGATTGGGTACCGGTACTCATCATGGGTATCGGTACTCAGTGCTTATAGTTGAGTACCAATGAAATCATTAGGTACCAGTATTCATGATAAATACTGATACTTGTGACTCACAGATTCGGGTCAAGTTACAAACTGTGGCCTACATGTATCGGTACTTGCGATTAGTACCGGTACTTGTAAGGTCCAGGCACTACCCATGTCTTCAAACTATGAGCACCTAGTACCGACACTCACGATGAGTACCGGTACTTGTTATTCACAGTTTAGGACTAGGACCCAAACCTGTGCCTAGCAGGTACCGGTACTGGTGAACAATACCGGTACTTGCAAAAAGTACCTTGAATAAAATTTTGTTCATCAATCTTTGGTGCTATTTGAACGTAAATATAAGATAAATATGACAAAGAAACGATATAAGTTTTCAAACGAAAAATAGAATAGAAGTATGATTCTTAATTATCTCTATTTTGATTTTAACTCTTAAATCATTTTTCTTGTTAGGAGACATACAAAATCTAAATTACAAGATATAAGAACAAAATGAAATCAATCTTCATTCTTTATGCCATCACCACTTCTTTTGTACTTCCTAAATCTTGTGATTTCCTATTAATAACACTTCATAAACTCATTAGTTTTAAAATAGTTTTGTTAACACCAAAACGTAAAAGAGAAGTGGAACTAGGTTCCAACACCCCTTGCTTACTTCCTCTTGGGCTCCTTGGAGCGAGAGGACTGGCTTCCCTCTCTCTGCTCCATGGGGCTTTGCTTCCCTCGATGTGACCGGTGCTGAGAGGAACCGTTGGCTTAGCAGCTGGGAGTGTCTGGTCAAGCAAACTGGCCAAAAGCTGCAAACAAATGACATAATTATCAAGCCATTAAGTAACAAACAAGGGAGGTACGCATTCTAGAGCTACCACCTCCTCCCTACTTATATGGCATGGGATAGGAATTTGCAACCCATGATAAAGAACCCTGGATGTCTTCTCGCTCGAACTTCAAGCGAGCAATTGGCCCAAATTCAACAATCCTATTAGCATTCTCTTGAGCAGTCGAATCAAGGTCCTCAGGCCTAGGCGGAAGGTCCTTATCAAATGGACCTTGCCAAGTATATGAGACGTCGTGACCTTCTACAAGGACAAAGAGAAAATGGTGATCCTACCTCTTCAAACTATCAGGCAGGTCAACTATACGGTATTTGGTGTGCCAGCTATATAGTGTATAAGTACCAGACGGGGGTGTCCCCTTCTTAACCTTAAGGGGCATAAGTCCAAAAAGCAAGAGGAACAAACCTAGGCGGGGGACAATTCGCAAATGAAAACAAATAACGGTGAAAGCATTCAACATTGGTCAACAAGTCAAGCTGAGTTGAGAGGGGGCCAGGTGGTAGTAAATAAGGAAAGAACACAAGAAGGGGTTCAAGGGAATCGGAATGCCATATTCAATGGAATATTTACAAATAATAAATGAGTCCTTAGACCCATCCAAGCATAAGCGGGTTTGCGACCTGCAGAGGTGGAATAGAACTCCATCGAGTCCGTACTCACTCAAAACCTCCCTAATGGCGGAACGATTATGAAAGTTGGAAGCAAATGTATAAAGTTCCCTCGTCTAAGGTGAGATGCCAGATGTAGATGAGGACTTACCCTTACTTTCAAGTTCAGACATGATGTAGACCCAATTATTGAGGATAAAATGCCTATTCATGTATGTTTCTAGGCCTAGATTTGCATTTCATATTATAAATATTACATAGCATATATCATTCTGCATTTAGAGTAGTTGTGTATATTTTAGGTTAATTACATCCTTTTTATGGCCAGAAGGGAAGGAGATTTACTCCAGGGCCTCAGAATGACGATCTGACCATACGGATCTGATCAGAACGATGATTGAAGTCTAACGCCTCCGAAATCATCTAGATCGGAATCCCGTAGCATCATATGAAGTCTGAGGAAGATCAATGGCCAGGGGGAAATGTGACATCTTTCTAGTCTTCGGATGAAAAATTCGACTATACGGATGGATTTGGAGCGATGAGCGCAATCCGGCACCGTGGAAATCATCTCAATCCGAGCACTGTGGCACCCTCTGCAACAGAAAGAAAATGGACAACCCAGATGGAGCCACATGGTGCCATCTAGGCCACCCAACACCGGCCAACAGTCCACCCAACACTTCATCCACATCATCCATTCCTAGCCGTTGGATCTTGATCCAATGGTTGAGAAGCCTCCTCACCGCTCTTCGCTTCGCGACACAAAGGATCGCTTAGTGCATTGGTTAAGCGCTCTCCTCAAATCAGATGGCACGGGGTTGAATTCCCTAAAGTTTCCTCACCATAGCAATTGAAATTCGATTGTCGGATCTCCATCAAGCAACCATGAAGCTTCCACGTGGCCCAATCCCATGGGCTAGATTCGCACACACATGCGATCATGTGAAATCACACGAGCGATCGTACGTGGGCACGAACTTAAGATGTCCGCTGGAGTTGTCAGTCGTCTGATGCTGATCCAGCGGTGCTCGCGCCTCTCTTCAACAACAGTGGTACACGCAATTCAATGCACCTTCAAAGGGTGAGATCAGTGGGTGCGCCTGAGCCTTCAGATCTTGATCGAATGGAGGGGAGCTTCTCCAACAGATGCCAACGGGGATAGAGCACGAGCGCTAGCAGGCTTTAGCGACATTTGGGACATTGGTTGGCGTGGATCTTCAACGACGCATTTGATGTAGCTATAGCCCTCTACACAAATTTCTTCCTCTTCCTTCTACTATAAATGGACCTACCCCTTCCATTCTTCACCATCTCTTCCTTTCTTCTCCTCACCACCTCCAAGGCTCTAGAGAGAGCTTGTCCCAAGCTTGGGATGCTCCTCTAGAGTAGAACCAAACATTTTCCCACCTCTCATCCCCATTCGTGGAGCATCCTATGGCCGTCCTCTCACCTCCTTCGGGAAGAAGATCCTCGCCGCGATGACGTCCTGCTCCATCCTCCTTCCTCCACTGCTGTTCTCCTCTGTCCCACTCCTTATCGCCTTCTTCGGGCCACCGTCAGAGTGAGCCGTCGCCCAAGCGACCGTCGAGGAGTATTCTTCTCACCTATCTCTATCTTTTTGCTTTTGTAGTGTAGTTTTCCCACTTGATTAGTTGTAGAAACATTTGGTCAGAAATATATGATTGTTTCTTTCTCTCTCTCTCTCTCTGCATTATTTTTGCAAGTAGATAAAGTTTTCATCGACCTAATCTCTTGCTTGATAAAAATACCAAAAAATTAAGAAAAGTAAAAAATGACAAAAGAAATAAAAATAAAATGCGAATTTTTCAAACCAAATGTTCGCCTCCTCGTGTTCGACCCAGGACACACCTTTCGAGTTTCGGTTATAAATATTATCTGATTGACAGATTTTCTTGCGAATCGCACTACGACGATGGGTTTCTAAACTCAAACCTTTTCGCAACGAATCTCCACTACATCATTTTGGCGCTGTTGTCGGGGAGACAATGCTTTTTGGTTTTTCTTGCATTTTTCCATCTTACCTAACTTTTATCTCACTTTTTCTCCGATCCTATTGTGATTGTAGGTACTCTTCCAAGGTAGGCCAGAGTAGTTAGATCAGAGAAAAGTGCGGATAAAGGTTTTGTAAGTTTACCCCACCACCCCCACCCTAGTTTCCACTTTGCCACACTAATAACTCAAACTCAAATCAACCTAGGTGCTTTTATAAACCCTAGGGTAGATCTGATTGTTTGATTGTCACTTCACCTTACCTCACCCTTTCGCATAAATTAAAAATACAAAAAAAAAAATTTCTCTTCTTGTGGGATTAACTTAAAAGAGACACACTTAACACCTACAATTTCTAATCCTAAGGCGCACAATCACTTTGATTCTACCACTTAGCCCAGGATCTGACCTGTGGACCCGGTACACTTCAACGTAACACACAAATAAGTGAGTAGAAAGTTGAATAGGTTAAACATTTGTGTGCCTTAACTAAGTGGTGCAATAGGCTAATTGGTTGAGCTGTTTTGGGCCGCACCACTTAAGATAAAAGTGATTCATTAGTAGCTTGCCTCATAGGGTTGATTTTTAGGGCTGAACCAGTCACTCCACATATTTTTCTGATTTCTAAAGGAATATATCATCACCGGTGCTTGCAAAACTTGGAGTGTTCTATTAAACCCTGATTGAACGAACCTAAAAATTAAACCCTAAAAGCTACTAAACAAGGTTAAACCCTAAAAGACACATCATCAAATAACTTTGTTTGCAAACCCTGGTTGTTCACACACACACACATTTGAATTGATCATTAAGGGCACAACCCATCTAAAGGGCTCATCACATTCCAAGAGCACAATCATCTCAAGCCTAATTAAAACTGAGTAGACGTTGGCCTTAGGGATTGATTCGCTCTTCGGGGCTCAGATTGAGATTCTTTTTGATTAATCTGCTTCTACTAGTCCATCTAATGTCTAGCTAGGGGAGTAGCGTCAAACGACCGTGGTTGGGGGGTATCAAAGGAACCGGAGGCATAAGCCAAAGGAAGAACCTTCTCCCCAGCCCCTCCCTCTAACTAGTTGGATTGACTGGATAGAAGTAGACCAAATCATTTTTGTCATCTCAAGACGAGTCCTGGGAGTTTGTAGGTCTTTAAGCTACCCACATAAGGATAGGTTTGGTTGATTGTACTGTAGGGCACCTTTCTTTCTTCTAATTTCCCTCCTTACTTCACCAATGTATCCTTCCACATCTTTCACACATTTCCAATCCTACCCTCCTACTACCACTTATCCCCAAGATGATTACTATCCCGACTTGACTTATGACTACCCATCCACTAGCCGGGACAACTTTGATTTGGGATATGAATCCAGACCTCAATGTCTAGGGCCTAACCATGGACAATAAGACTATGATTATTATCCTTCTCATGCTTACAATGATTATAGATCTCCACCCTTTTATGACCAAATCAAGCCGATCTACAATAAGGAAGGATATGATGATTATAACACCTACCCTCCCTAGTATTCCACTGAATATAGGTCACCACCATTATTTGAACAACCTGAAATGACCTACTATTAGGGAGGACCCTGAGAACCTTAATATCTTGACTCTCCTAGATTTAACCCAAACCCACCCAACCATGAACCGAACCATTCGGTTCAGGTGAACCAGGTCCAAGATAGGGTATTGGCTAACTTAAGAAACACCATACGATATTTAGAAGCTTAGCCAACACCATGCAATGAAGCATTGGAGCTCATGATTAAAATGATTGATGAGTTGAATAGCTCTTTATTGGATTTGCTCCAAGATGTTAAGGATAGGGGCTCGGGTGAGTTTCTACTTGGGAAATTGTCAAGATTGAGGATGAAATTCGTGGTTGCCTTAGTCCAATCTTGGAATGATTCTCAAGATGAGCCCCCTTCAGGAGAGCCAATGTCTAAACCCACTCAGGCACTTGTCGGGGGGGATACATTTTCTAAGATCGGGGATGACCAGGTTGGGTTAAAGCGACTAATTGAGGATGAACCGATTGCCTCACCCGAGATCCCAAAGCCAGGGAATGAGGAAAAATATGTCTTTATGGACCATGAAATGACATATGATTTTGAGACATATATAAAGGAGGATCAAGAATTCTTTAATTTTGAGGGTGAGGAATCTTTAGGTGAAGTCTCACTTGAGCTGAAGGAAGATGATTTTAGTGAGACAAATGGGCTTGAGGAATCTGATGAACAATTTGATAGCCCGATTATTGAAGATTTTGATCTGGTTGGGGCTAACTTGGAGGATTCGAATCCTCATTTACTAGAAGATTTAATCAATAGCCCTATTCTTCAACCATACCTCGAAGAGCTGAATGATCATACTTTTGAGATCATTGTGCCCAAGTCAATTCTGATTCAGCTACGATTTCTGGACTTGGGTAAATCATATGGGGTGAATGATATGCTAGAGGTCCTAGAGCCCGAGCACTTGATATTAGAGGATAGGAATTTGGAAGTGAGGATCTAGGAAGTTAACTTCAGGGAAAGTAGGAGTTTGGATTTATGGGTTCTTGTTGACCCTTATGATTTGGAAGTGGGTTTGGTGCACACCACCAAACCGCAAGCCTGACCCTGCAAGTTCAATAATCTTCGATTCTGGGTGATTTTCATTCAGAACCTTAGAACCACTCGACCCTGGGGCATGGGTCTGCACCACAACTTGGTCCACATCTGTGAACATCTTCTGCAAGTAGGTCTGAGGATTAACCTTTTGATTTTGATTTTGACCTGCACTTGTGAATTCTCAATTTCTTCCTTGTATGTATTTTATGTGAAGCTAAACGCATTAAACTTAGTGCGCATGTATACTCTCTTCTCTCTGCAGAGCTGACCGGATTGTCAGAAAACTCAGGTGATATTCTATTATTCCGCCCATTTCATATCTTTATTTCTACAATGAGGACATTGCATCACTTAGGCATGGGGGGGTAGATAATTAATTTGTGAAATCATTTTGTTAACTCTGTGGAAATTCTTTTTATTTTTATTTTCTTAAAAAAAAATAAGAAGAAAGAAACTAGGAGAAGAAAACTTAGGCATTTGGAAGTTATTAACTTTAGGAAATGATACTTTAGGACCTGAACACTTAGACTCTTCACGTCTTCGAGCTTAATTAGCCCAGGTGTCCACTCAAATGTGGACTTAGTCTTAAGTCCTTGCCAAGTAATTTTATTTTAATTTGGTAAATAAATTGGGGTGATAAGTACATGACTATCAACCATCCTCTTATTTGAGGGGACTGTAAGTTTAAGCATCTACACACTATTTGCACTGACTCACTTTTCGACGATTTTTACGGAAATTAGGTAGCTAATGAACCATCTAGGGTGGTATGGTTGGCAAGTTATCAGTGGTAACAGCTCATCGGCCGATTGTCCAGAGCCCAGCTACACAACCATTTTCTTCCTGCTGCCTTTAGGTAAATCTTATATCAGGGAAGTCACCTACTTAGAAAAAGAGAAAAAGAAACACCCAAAAAAAGAAAAAGAAAAAAATATAGTAGAAAAAGGAGAAAATAAAAAAATAAATAAAGCCACACTTCACCGCACGAGTATGGCTAGCAAGTGGTCATGGGTAACAGCCCATTGGCCGGTTGTCCAGAGCCCAGCTCACAAAAATGCACAAATAATTTCCAAAATACTTAGGGAAGAAGCAAGGAAGTACAATAAATCGAGGAGATATACACTGGGTTTGCCCTTGTGTTGACCCCATAAAAAAATAAAAAAAAGTAGGGAAAAAGCTACTAATCAGAAAGATAAACATTTAGGCAGAATTCTTTAATGTCACCTCGGGTCGTAGAAACCTGAAGTCCATTTTAACGGTCGCTTAGTGAGTCTATCACCCTTTCAAAAGATGCATAGCATTTAGAGTCCTTTTTTGAGTCTTGGGCGGGTCGGGTAGATGTAAAAAGTTATCCCAAAGCTCTCAAACTCCAAAAGTCCAAAAAAATTAGAAAATAAGAAAAAGCAAACAAATGTATCTTCCCTTTTCAAATAATGCGAGGACTTGGGCAGTCTGCATTCTAGCAGACACCTGGGTACTGTTGAGTCTTCGTAGTTTATAACTTTAGTTGAAAATTTCTATTATTAATAAACAACTTAGGCCTAAGTGATAGAGTCCTAATTCTATTTTAATACATAGCATGTAGTTTAATTTTGCTAGGGACTAGCAAAAGATAAGTATGGGGGTATGATGTAGACACAATTATTGAGGATAAAATGCCTATTCAAGCATGTTCCTAGGCTTAGATTTGCATTTCATATTATAAATATTGCATAATATACATCATTCTGCATTTAGAGTAGTTGTGTATATTTTAGGTTAATTGCATCCTTTTTATGGCCAAGAGGGAAGGAAGTTTACTTCAGGGTCTCAGATTGACGATCTGACCGTACGGATCTAATCAAGACGACAATTGGAGTCTAATGCCTCCGAAATTGTCTAGATCATAAACTTGTAGCATCATATGAAGTTTGAGGAAGATCAATGGCCAGGGGGCAATGCAACATCCTTACGAGCTTCGAATGAAAAATCTGACCATACGGATGGATCTGGTGCGACGATCGTAGTCCTGCAACATGGAAATCATCTTGATCCAAGCATTGTGGCACCCTCTGCAATGGAAAGAAGATGGACGACCCAGATGATGCCATGTGGTGCCATCTTGGCCGCCTAATACCATCCAACAGTCTACCCAATGCTTCTTCTTCATCTGCATCATCCATTCGTAGCTGTTGGATCTTGATCCAACAGCTGAGAAGCCTCCTCATTGCGCTCCTCTTTGCGACACAAAGGATGGCTTAATGCATTGGTTAAGCACTCTCCGCAAATCAGATGGCGCGGGGTCGAATCCCATTGAAGCTTCCTTGCCGCAGCAATTGACATTCAGCCACCGGATCTCCATCGAGCGACCACGAAGCTTCCACGTGGTGTAATCCCGTGGGCTAGATTCGCACACGCATGTGATCACGCGAAATCACACACGTGATCGTACGTGGGCGTGAACTTAAGATGTTCGCTGGAGTTGTCAGCCATCTGATGCCGATCCAGCGGTGCTCGCGCCTCTCTTCAACGACAATGGTACACGCCATCCAACGTGCCTTCAAAGGGCGCGATCAACGGGTGCGCTTGAGCCTTCAGATCATGATCGAACGGCGGGGAGGCGCTCCAACAGATGCCAGCGGGGATAGAGCATGAGTGCTAGCTGGCTTTAGCGACATTTGGGACATTGGTTGGCGTGGATCTTCAGTGACACATTTGATGTCGGTATAGCCCTCTACATGAATTTCTTCCTCTTCCTTTCACTATAAAAGGACCTACCCCCCCATTCTTCACCATCTCTTCCTTTCTTCTCCTCACCACCTCCAAGGCTCTAGAGAGAGTTTGTCCCAAGCCTAAGATGCTACTCTAGAGTAGAAATCAAACATTTTCCCGCCTCTCATCACCCTTCGTGAAGCATCCCGTGGTCGTCCTCTCACCTCCTTCGGGAAGAAGACCCTCACCGTGACGACGTCCTACCCTGTCCTCCTTCCTCCACTGCCGTTATCCTCCGTCCCACTCCTCACCACCTTCTTCAGGGTGTCGTCAGAGCGAGTCATCCTCCAAGCGACCATCGAAGAGGAATCCTCTCACCTATCTCTATCTTTTTGCTTTTGTAGTGTAGTTTTCCCACTTTCATAATTGTAGAAATATTTGGTCAGAAATATATGATTGTTTCTCTCTCTCTCTCTGCATTATTTTTGCAAGTAGATAAAGTTTTCATCGACCTAATCTCTTACTTGATAAAAATACCAATAAATTAAGAAACGATAAAAAAATGACAAAAGGAAATCAAAACAAAATGCGAATTTTTCAAACCAAACGTTCGCCTCCCCGTGTTTGACCCGGGACTCACCTTTCGAGTTTCAGTTATAAATATTATCTGATTGACGGATTTTCTTGCGAATCGCACTACAACGACGGATTTCTAAACTCAAACCTTTTCATGACGAATCTCCACCGCATCAAGACATCATGAATAGCGTCTTGATACTCTCCGGGAAAAGAAGCTCCAAGCGAATACCTCCTCGTGCTTCGCCCGAGAAGGAAGTCTCTACACCAGCAGTAGAGAGCACTCGCAAGGGGACATGTGGGGCATTAACTATGCCCCACACCCACTATTTATAACCCTCATATCGGGCGGTTCCTCCATGGGATGAGACTTTCAAAAAATAAAATCTCGTTGATACGACGGGGGTTTCAAAAAATACCCCTTTAAGGCAGGGATACCTCGGTAATCATTACTGATATTTAATGCCTGCGAGCACGTATCTCGCACAGTGATGAGCCTCAAGGGGCCATCAAAAGATTTGTAGATGTAGGGGCGTCGCATAGCCATAAGACATCCATTGTTAAGAGGAAATGGTCGAGCCTCCAGTGAGATGGGAGGGCTTGACCCGATGAACCTCAAGCAATAACAAGAGAGGCAAAGGAGATTTGGTGACCCAGTTCCACCATTGGGAGTGTACATCTGGGGGGAGGATGATGCTCCCAACTATGCACTAGAGCTTGTAAGGTTACAAGATTTCTCTTCCACGTGAACCCCTTTACTCGGGGGCCTCTCTTACTATTTATAACATGGAAAGACGCCTACCCTAGTGACCTTGGTACCCTTTCTATCAGATTGCTCGTTTTGATATAGGTGGTCACTTCCATCTTGTCGTGATCCTGGACCCAACTGCATCGAATATTTTGGCAGTTCGGAGGGATCAAATTTCGAGTTTGGCTAGTCGGAGGCGGGTCGGGTGATACCTGACCTGCCTGTTTGCCCTGTGGTTGGGTAGTCGAATCCTTTATTAGGCTACACGCGGAGTTTTAGATTCGAGGGTTGTTTTTGCCCCTCATCATTTGCCCCCACTCTCTAGTCAACGCAAGCTGTTAAGAGAGTAGTTTAGGTATTTAAAACTCTGTGGCTGACAATGCCCCTAAATGTACTGCTAGCTTCGGATGGAGCGGGGAGGACATTTGTCATGAAGGAGGAATTGTGGGATGCTTGTCAACGAGGTTTGGTGGTTTGCCTTTGTCGTCTGCTGATCGTAGGGGTTTGGTCATGGGATGTATGAGTCCTAGTTCGTGTTGTCCTTAGGAGGCGGTGTTCATCGAATGTGAGGCATATGAACCCTAGTTTGTGCAAGCCCTAAGAGGTGGCATTCGTCGAACTTGAACGTGGGGCGTATGATCCATAGTTCGTGCCGACCTTAGGAGGCAACGTTCGTGGAACATGGAGCATATGAGCCCTAGTTCATGCCAGCCTTAGGAGGCGACATTTGTCGAACTTGAATGTGGGGCATATGAACTCGAGTTCATGCTTGCCTTAGGAGGTGGCGTTCGTTGAACATGGGGCGTATGAGCCCCAGTTCGTGTTGGCCTTAGGAGGCGGCATTGAGAAATTGCTTTGCCATGTAGTTTGCCTAGGCGTGCATTAATTTTTGTAGACGTAAGAGGTCGTGGCCTCAAACATCGTGCCCGCTCATTAATGCGATCGATGCTTTTCTAGTATCGGTCTAAGTGCCCAATGTGTTATAATGTGTGGATTCCTTGACCGACGATTTTGTCAATGAGATCAAGCGGCTAAGTAATCCATGTCGTATCTTGGGGGATTCCTTCCTTGGAAAGCTGTGTTCCGCAGGGGGGAGGTGGAACGACGCACCGCCCTCGGGAGACTATGGGGAGGGGGTTATAAATAGGGGTCTGAGGTGGGTCTTAGTTCACAGCCCTTTACCCTCTTTGCTATGTTTGAGGGGCTTATGAGTTGTGTGGAGGAACATTTTGCTCCACTTTCTTCTTTGATAAAACTTTGCCATCGAACCTATGTGCGTTCGGTGGAGTGGTCGAAGGGCGATCATGTGCAGTTCTTCGGATAGGGGTAAGCCCCTCTTGGTGCTCCCACTCGATGCACAGGTTGAGGTGAGGGCTACCAGTCTTTTTTGTAGTTTGATACACCTGTTGCAGTGTTGGTGGGTTCGAGACTCTAGCCATTCTTTACGGTGAAGGGGTGTACCTGGAGATGCTATCCTCCCTTTTCGTGTGCTTATTTTATTTTATTTCTTGGAGTAGGCTCTTGGGGGTTGTTTCCGCCGGACAATTTTGGGTGCCACGGTGGCTTCTCCACATATGGGGCCCATTTCTTGTGGGGGAGGAGCATGGGTCAGGTTAAGAAGATCTCTTGTTTTCAGAGAGTTCAAGAGGAGGGTAGCCAGCAACAAAAAGGAGGCAGATCAGGCTTCCACAAGGCATTAGCAAGGGGAGCTTGGTGGGACATTCGTTAGGAGGGAGCCAGCTGCGTCCACCTCACTGGGCCCAGACGGGGATGAGGTGGAGGATGTTCCGCTGGGGGTGTTGTCCCCTTTAGTTTTGCGTGGAGAACTTCGTCGAACGTTGGGTTGCGAAGGTGCTACTTGGGGCTCGAGTGAAGGTCACTCTTTGTGGAGGCTTCATGCTTCTACTGCTCTGCTCGGCTCCCTTGGTGACTCTAAGAGGGTGGGGCAGGAGCTACTATCGGTAGCTATTCTTGTGGGAGTGTATCTTCCCGACCATATGTGGGGCAGATCTCAACAGGGGCACTGGTAGGAGCAGGTAGTTTTGGTCAGATGGTGCCCGCAGCACCCGCCTAGGCAGTTAAGGTCAACTGGTTATCCCCTGTGGAATGGTATGTTGGAGGATTTATGGCGTCGACTAGGTAGGGTACCTCACTGATAGATTGGAGGTACTCCTCACCTCTGAGCTGCTCTGCCTGCCTCGAACAATCGTCGTGGCTCATTTAGACTTGCTAGCCTGCTAGTGGACTCCTCGTCCAGCCATTCTTCCTCCGCAGAGGAGGTTGGGGAGGCCGTCCTGCCGATGGTCGCGTTTTTACGCGATTTGTAAAATACGTCGTTGTAACGTGTAAAATCGATCAACTTTTAAATTTATAAACCTAGATAGTGGGGTATCTAGGGTTGTCCAAGGAGGCAAGTTTGCAAATCAAAATCCCTTGCTTTAAAGATGGAACTCAACTTTCTTTTTGATGTTTTTAAATATATAGTTTTTATGATTTTGAAATAACGGAAACACACGAGTTTTTGTTGATAGCAAGAAAACAACTAAAACCTATTTCAATAAAGCTAACCCTAAGGTGACAGGTAGAGCCTCTCCCTAAGCTCACCTTAGGCACGTGGAGGCCTAGAATAATTAGGGAGAGGGAGTGAAACAAATGCTAGGCAAAAATTGTAATAAGCTATGCAACAAAAATTGAAAGAAGGCAACTTGAATTAAAATGAACTTGTTTTACACAAAACTCATAGAGGAAAGCTTCTAATCTACTTGAAATGCAGGAAGATAAAAACACAAATCCTCTAAATGAAATGGTGAAGAAGATGATGGCTTCTTGCTCCAAGCCTGGTAGCTCCCAGGCTTGAAAAGAGTCCTCCAACTCCTTCCTTGCTGTGCTCCTCCAAGATGGTGTCCTCTAAGGTGGAAGCTACCACCTTCAATTCTCCTCCTCCAAGGGTGGACGTCCAACCTAGGTCTTTCTCCTTTGCCTGGCCGTCCTCCTTGAAGTGAGATGCTCCTCCTCCTTGGCATGGAATAAGAAGAAGAGAGTGGGGAGAAGAAGGCACCAAGGGGGCGGGTGATGTGCCCCCTTAATCTTCTTCTCTACCTTCTTCTCTTGGTTGTAGGGTGTAGGTGGGTTTAGGTGGAATTAAACACTAATGGAGGATGATGAAAATGGTGGTAGGTGATGGGTTTTTATAGGGTTTAGGAGGGGAGGGGTTGACGTGGACACATGTAGGGCTAGGATGGACTTATAGGGTGGTTATGGGTGGTTATCATGATCCAAGGGAGGGGGCTATTTGGCACCACCTTAAAGGGTGTTAAGGGGGTGGTTATGGTGGCCAAAAGGCACCTAGAGTTGGCGCCACTTTTGGCTTCTAGAAGGCGGGGTTAGGTGGATGGCTAGATGTGGTTGTAAGGTTAGGTGTATGGTGGATATGGGGGTGGATGTTGGCACCAAAAAGGGGGATAGTTAGGGTTAGGTTTTGGTGCCAAAATTCATACCTTTTGGTGGTGATGATGGGGTGAAGAGGTGGCTAGGTGGTGGCGACAACTTGGAGTAGGATAGCTAGCTTAGGTGAGCTTAGTTGGTGGAGTTAGCTAGGGTTGAGTTGAAGGTGGTGGATGGCCAAGGGAGCTAGAGCATAGTTAAGTTAAGCTAAGCTAAGCTAGCTTAGCTAGCTATGGAGTAGAGGAGTAGGTAATGTGAGCTAGGGTTTGAAGAGAAGAGTTGAGGAGAAGTCTGGAGCTTGAAATGGAGCTGGCGGCTGCTGAAGAGGCTAGCATGGGGCTACTCTAGCTGGCTTAGCTTGCTAGTTCTTTGCTAGTTGCTAAGCCAAGCTAAAGTGAGCTGGCTTCTGCTAAAGTGAGATGAGGTGAGCTGGGTCTAGTGCTCCTGGGGAGGATAGAGCTGGTTGAGGTAGCTAAGGTAGCTTAGCTCAACTAAGTTGAGTTAAGCTGAGTCCCCGGGAGCTGGACTTAAGCTTCTTGAGCTGGAATGAGGTCATCTTCAGCTGGCTGGAGTTGAGTGGAGCTAGATGTAGCTAGACCTGAGCTGGGGTAAACTCCAATTAACTCAGCTGAGCTAGCTAGAGCTCCCTGTGGACTAATGGGAGCTTAGATGAGCTAGACTCTGTTGGTGCTAGAGCACCACGATCATTTGTTTTGATGATAACAAAACACGTGTTATTTAACATTTGCAATTTGAGTCCTAGATTTCAGGTCAATTGCAAATGAAGACGTGTTTAGACGGAACTCGAGCTCGCATCCAGGACGGATTGGAGGAGCTTGACGGAAAATAGAGGAGGTTCGCGTGGAGCGAAAGATTGGAGATGGAAGACAAGAAGAATAGGATAGATTCTTTTTTATCCTTTCATGTATCTCTTGTATTTATTTTCTTGCTCTTTATTTTCCTTAGACATTATGTTAAAGAGCCTCAAAGAACCCTAACAGTAGTCCTAGGAACACCTGCACAACCCTAGGATACGTAGGTTTTCTGTAGAACACTTAGAAAACCAATATAGGGTTAAAACTGACTTTCCAGACGTCTAATTCACGAATCAGACGTCTGATAAAGGTTTGTAAGACGTCTGACTGTTGTTTCAGACGTCTGATAACTGTTAGGCTGGACATAGTTAGTTCTGTCTGATGAATTCAGATGTCCAGACCTTACACCAGACGTCTTAGGAGACGTCTGATGACTTTGCCAGACGTCCAGTTAGTGGACCGTTGGCTGGCTTAGAAGACACTCAAGAATATGACCGTTAGAGCCTTATCAGACGTCCATAGGACTTCACAGACGTCTGATAAATGACCGTTTTGCCTCGGCTTATCCAAAATCTCTTCTCAGAGATTTTCTAGCCGTTGCAACGTTTGGAAATCAATTTCCACGGTAAAAGTAGGTTTCCAGACGTCCAGACTTAGTGCCAGACGTCCTCTATGTCGTCTGATGGACTTGTACAAAAACCCTGTTTAGATCTGATTCAAGTCAGGGAGAAACCCGCATAGAATCAGACGTCTGACCTTGGAATCAGACGTCTTAAAGTGGCCTTCCAGACGTCTGATGCCAGAGTTAGACGTCTGATAACCCTGTGAAGTGTAATCATTGTCCTGATTTCGGCCTGATTCTCTTGGGCTTTGCACCCAACGGCTATGGAAGCTTTTCCAAGCCTTCCAAAGCCTTCCTAAGTCCTCTATAAATAGAGGGGAACCTTTGTAAACAAAAACACACAAGATACACACTAAGAGAAACAAGAGACACACCTAAGCAACTTAGTTCCACTCTTTTGTGTCCAATTGAGGCCCTTGCTCTCCAAGCTCTAGTTTCATTCTCTTGAGAGCATCAAGCCTTCGCGCGCCCGCTCTCCCGGCGTTGATAACGAGAGCGACGTAGCGCCATCGCGTGGCACACGCACCGCGTCATCGTCGACGCACTCCTTGCAAAGGGGAGTTTCCTATTTCCTATAGAAGCTAGGTTTAATTACTTTGTTGGCTCTATAGGACTATTATTTCTTTTATCTTTGTCTTTTGGTTGGGTATTCGCTTTGCGAATTCCCGTCTCCTTCGTGGGACAAAATCCTTCTCGTGGAGAGAAGGGGTTGAGGAACGCTACCCTCGTACTTGTAGCGTGGTTGTATTGAGGTTGAATCACCCTCGTTCAAAGTGATTCGGTTAGTGGATTTGATCAACTTGGTTGATCGGAAAATCCTAACTCGAGAGGGTTAGGTGGTGGTTTTTACCCGGTGTGGGTTTCCACCTAAAAATCTTTGTGCACATTTTGTGATTGCTTATTTTTGTGAGATTGCTGTTTATATTTGAATTACGCATTTTTTTGTTACGCTAATCTCACCCCCTCCTAGTACAAGGGTAGAACCTTCAATTGGTATCAGAGCAGGTCTCGCGAAATCGGCGTTACAAACCGGCGAGGATCTAGATCATGGAGGGAAGCATAGCCGCAGTCAGAATCTCCGAAGGGCAATCCACCGTCAGACCACCCTATTTCGATGGGAGGGACTTCGGATATTGGAAGTTGAGGATGAAGACGTGGCTTCAAGCCACGGACTTCGCTCTATGGGAACGTTGCGAAGCCTCATACGAGATCCCGAAGCGACCGGATGCAGGCTACTCGCAGCTACAGATTCAAGATCTCTCACTCAACGCAAAGGCAATGAATGCCTTGTATTGCGCGTTGAGTCCGAAAGAATTCGAACGAATCCAAGAGTGCACCACCGCTCACGAGATATGGAGGAGGTTGGAAGGCACTCATGAGGAGACAAGTTCGGAAGAAGATCTCGGAGAGAAGGAAACCACGTGCCTTGGTTTCATGGCAATCGGAGAAAGCGACATCGACAGCGAAAGCGACTCCGACAATGAGGTAAACCTGGATTTACAAGAAGCTTTTAATGAACTTTTTGAGATTAGTAAATCACTTAGGGTAGAAAATAAAAGCATTAAAAAGAACCTTAGTTTTCTTAGAAATGAAAATGATAGGTTAGAAAAACAACTCAAGGATATAGAGACTAGTCCTAAGGATAATAACCTGTTATTAGAAAATCAAGACCTCATCAATGAAAATAATAAATTGATTGAGGAAAATAATAGTCTAAAGTTAGAAATTTCTGATTTAAAGACTAAGATGGATATTATAGAAAAAGAAATCGCATGTCTTAGGAAAAATTCTAACAAATTAATCAACAAAGTTGATAATTTTTATAGCCCTAAGGTTGAGAAAGGATCTCCATCAAGGAGACCTTCTAACAAATCCGGATCCAAGCTCACTTGGATACCGAAGAAAAAATTAGAATCTTGTTTTGTAGGGTTCAGGGATGACTACAACATAAAGGACTGGACCTACAAACTAAAGGCTGGTCAACTTAAGTTGGGAGAACCAATGAGTAGACCAAAGAGGAGAAGAAGAAGACCGACGAGACGGCGAACAAACGACGGACCCGCCGCACGTCGACCACCAGATTGGAGACCGGCGCCAATGCCCGGGCCTCCAAGCTACGGATGGGAGCCCCATCCGATGTGGCATCCACCACCACCATTCGGGCCATTTTATTGGCCATGGTAGGTGAGGTAAAATTCTTAACCCTATCCTTTTTATAAGCATTTAGATAGGGGGAGTTAAAAATGATGAGCTTATTGTCAATTTTTAAGGGGGAGATACAAGTTAGCTAAATTTCCTTTAGTAAGGGGGAGAAAAATAATAGCTATCTTGTTGTTATAAAAAGGGGGAGGACATTACCTTTGTTAAAAATAAATAGAAGAGCATGTTTTAAGGGGGAGTAATAGGAAATATAAAATCAATCAAACCTTTTTGATAATGTCAAAAAGGGGGAGGATTTTTATGCATTATTATTTACGGTTTTGTCATCATCAAAAAGGGGGAGATTGTTGGTGCTAGAGCACCACGATCATTTGTTTTGATGATAACAAAACACGTGTTATTTAACATTTGCAATTTGAGTCCTAGATTTCAGGTCAATTGCAAATGAAGACGTGTTTAGACGGAACTCGAGCTCGCATCCAGGACGGATTGGAGGAGCTTGACGGAAAATAGAGGAGGTTCGCGTGGAGCGAAAGATTGGAGATGGAAGACAAGAAGAATAGGATAGATTCTTTTTTATCCTTTCATGTATCTCTTGTATTTATTTTCTTGCTCTTTATTTTCCTTAGACATTATGTTAAAGAGCCTCAAAGAACCCTAACAGTAGTCCTAGGAACACCTGCACAACCCTAGGATACGTAGGTTTTCTGTAGAACACTTAGAAAACCAATATAGGGTTAAAACTGACTTTCCAGACGTCTAATTCACGAATCAGACGTCTGATAAAGGTTTGTAAGACGTCTGACTGTTGTTTCAGACGTCTGATAACTGTTAGGCTGGACATAGTTAGTTCTGTCTGATGAATTCAGATGTCCAGACCTTACACCAGACGTCTTAGGAGACGTCTGATGACTTTGCCAGACGTCCAGTTAGTGGACCGTTGGCTGGCTTAGAAGACACTCAAGAATATGACCGTTAGAGCCTTATCAGACGTCCATAGGACTTCACAGACGTCTGATAAATGACCGTTTTGCCTCGGCTTATCCAAAATCTCTTCTCAGAGATTTTCTAGCCGTTGCAACGTTTGGAAATCAATTTCCACGGTAAAAGTAGGTTTCCAGACGTCCAGACTTAGTGCCAGACGTCCTCTATGTCGTCTGATGGACTTGTACAAAAACCCTGTTTAGATCTGATTCAAGTCAGGGAGAAACCCGCATAGAATCAGACGTCTGACCTTGGAATCAGACGTCTTAAAGTGGCCTTCCAGACGTCTGATGCCAGAGTTAGACGTCTGATAACCCTGTGAAGTGTAATCATTGTCCTGATTTCGGCCTGATTCTCTTGGGCTTTGCACCCAACGGCTATGGAAGCTTTTCCAAGCCTTCCAAAGCCTTCCTAAGTCCTCTATAAATAGAGGGGAACCTTTGTAAACAAAAACACACAAGATACACACTAAGAGAAACAAGAGACACACCTAAGCAACTTAGTTCCACTCTTTTGTGTCCAATTGAGGCCCTTGCTCTCCAAGCTCTAGTTTCATTCTCTTGAGAGCATCAAGCCTTCGCGCGCCCGCTCTCCCGGCGTTGATAACGAGAGCGACGTAGCGCCATCGCGTGGCACACGCACCGCGTCATCGTCGACGCACTCCTTGCAAAGGGGAGTTTCCTATTTCCTATAGAAGCTAGGTTTAATTACTTTGTTGGCTCTATAGGACTATTATTTCTTTTATCTTTGTCTTTTGGTTGGGTATTCGCTTTGCGAATTCCCGTCTCCTTCGTGGGACAAAATCCTTCTCGTGGAGAGAAGGGGTTGAGGAACGCTACCCTCGTACTTGTAGCGTGGTTGTATTGAGGTTGAATCACCCTCGTTCAAAGTGATTCGGTTAGTGGATTTGATCAACTTGGTTGATCGGAAAATCCTAACTCGAGAGGGTTAGGTGGTGGTTTTTACCCGGTGTGGGTTTCCACCTAAAAATCTTTGTGCACATTTTGTGATTGCTTATTTTTGTGAGATTGCTGTTTATATTTGAATTACGCATTTTTTTGTTACGCTAATCTCACCCCCTCCTAGTACAAGGGTAGAACCTTCAATTGGTATCAGAGCAGGTCTCGCGAAATCGGCGTTACAAACCGGCGAGGATCTAGATCATGGAGGGAAGCATAGCCGCAGTCAGAATCTCCGAAGGGCAATCCACCGTCAGACCACCCTATTTCGATGGGAGGGACTTCGGATATTGGAAGTTGAGGATGAAGACGTGGCTTCAAGCCACGGACTTCGCTCTATGGGAACGTTGCGAAGCCTCATACGAGATCCCGAAGCGACCGGATGCAGGCTACTCGCAGCTACAGATTCAAGATCTCTCACTCAACGCAAAGGCAATGAATGCCTTGTATTGCGCGTTGAGTCCGAAAGAATTCGAACGAATCCAAGAGTGCACCACCGCTCACGAGATATGGAGGAGGTTGGAAGGCACTCATGAGGAGACAAGTTCGGAAGAAGATCTCGGAGAGAAGGAAACCACGTGCCTTGGTTTCATGGCAATCGGAGAAAGCGACATCGACAGCGAAAGCGACTCCGACAATGAGGTAAACCTGGATTTACAAGAAGCTTTTAATGAACTTTTTGAGATTAGTAAATCACTTAGGGTAGAAAATAAAAGCATTAAAAAGAACCTTAGTTTTCTTAGAAATGAAAATGATAGGTTAGAAAAACAACTCAAGGATATAGAGACTAGTCCTAAGGATAATAACCTGTTATTAGAAAATCAAGACCTCATCAATGAAAATAATAAATTGATTGAGGAAAATAATAGTCTAAAGTTAGAAATTTCTGATTTAAAGACTAAGATGGATATTATAGAAAAAGAAATCGCATGTCTTAGGAAAAATTCTAACAAATTAATCAACAAAGTTGATAATTTTTATAGCCCTAAGGTTGAGAAAGGATCTCCATCAAGGAGACCTTCTAACAAATCCGGATCCAAGCTCACTTGGATACCGAAGAAAAAATTAGAATCTTGTTTTGTAGGGTTCAGGGATGACTACAACATAAAGGACTGGACCTACAAACTAAAGGCTGGTCAACTTAAGTTGGGAGAACCAATGAGTAGACCAAAGAGGAGAAGAAGAAGACCGACGAGACGGCGAACAAACGACGGACCCGCCGCACGTCGACCACCAGATTGGAGACCGGCGCCAATGCCCGGGCCTCCAAGCTACGGATGGGAGCCCCATCCGATGTGGCATCCACCACCACCATTCGGGCCATTTTATTGGCCATGGTAGGTGAGGTAAAATTCTTAACCCTATCCTTTTTATAAGCATTTAGATAGGGGGAGTTAAAAATGATGAGCTTATTGTCAATTTTTAAGGGGGAGATACAAGTTAGCTAAATTTCCTTTAGTAAGGGGGAGAAAAATAATAGCTATCTTGTTGTTATAAAAAGGGGGAGGACATTACCTTTGTTAAAAATAAATAGAAGAGCATGTTTTAAGGGGGAGTAATAGGAAATATAAAATCAATCAAACCTTTTTGATAATGTCAAAAAGGGGGAGGATTTTTATGCATTATTATTTACGGTTTTGTCATCATCAAAAAGGGGGAGATTGTTGGTGCTAGAGCACCACGATCATTTGTTTTGATGATAACAAAACACGTGTTATTTAACATTTGCAATTTGAGTCCTAGATTTCAGGTCAATTGCAAATGAAGACGTGTTTAGACGGAACTCGAGCTCGCATCCAGGACGGATTGGAGGAGCTTGACGGAAAATAGAGGAGGTTCGCGTGGAGCGAAAGATTGGAGATGGAAGACAAGAAGAATAGGATAGATTCTTTTTTATCCTTTCATGTATCTCTTGTATTTATTTTCTTGCTCTTTATTTTCCTTAGACATTATGTTAAAGAGCCTCAAAGAACCCTAACAGTAGTCCTAGGAACACCTGCACAACCCTAGGATACGTAGGTTTTCTGTAGAACACTTAGAAAACCAATATAGGGTTAAAACTGACTTTCCAGACGTCTAATTCACGAATCAGACGTCTGATAAAGGTTTGTAAGACGTCTGACTGTTGTTTCAGACGTCTGATAACTGTTAGGCTGGACATAGTTAGTTCTGTCTGATGAATTCAGATGTCCAGACCTTACACCAGACGTCTTAGGAGACGTCTGATGACTTTGCCAGACGTCCAGTTAGTGGACCGTTGGCTGGCTTAGAAGACACTCAAGAATATGACCGTTAGAGCCTTATCAGACGTCCATAGGACTTCACAGACGTCTGATAAATGACCGTTTTGCCTCGGCTTATCCAAAATCTCTTCTCAGAGATTTTCTAGCCGTTGCAACGTTTGGAAATCAATTTCCACGGTAAAAGTAGGTTTCCAGACGTCCAGACTTAGTGCCAGACGTCCTCTATGTCGTCTGATGGACTTGTACAAAAACCCTGTTTAGATCTGATTCAAGTCAGGGAGAAACCCGCATAGAATCAGACGTCTGACCTTGGAATCAGACGTCTTAAAGTGGCCTTCCAGACGTCTGATGCCAGAGTTAGACGTCTGATAACCCTGTGAAGTGTAATCATTGTCCTGATTTCGGCCTGATTCTCTTGGGCTTTGCACCCAACGGCTATGGAAGCTTTTCCAAGCCTTCCAAAGCCTTCCTAAGTCCTCTATAAATAGAGGGGAACCTTTGTAAACAAAAACACACAAGATACACACTAAGAGAAACAAGAGACACACCTAAGCAACTTAGTTCCACTCTTTTGTGTCCAATTGAGGCCCTTGCTCTCCAAGCTCTAGTTTCATTCTCTTGAGAGCATCAAGCCTTCGCGCGCCCGCTCTCCCGGCGTTGATAACGAGAGCGACGTAGCGCCATCGCGTGGCACACGCACCGCGTCATCGTCGACGCACTCCTTGCAAAGGGGAGTTTCCTATTTCCTATAGAAGCTAGGTTTAATTACTTTGTTGGCTCTATAGGACTATTATTTCTTTTATCTTTGTCTTTTGGTTGGGTATTCGCTTTGCGAATTCCCGTCTCCTTCGTGGGACAAAATCCTTCTCGTGGAGAGAAGGGGTTGAGGAACGCTACCCTCGTACTTGTAGCGTGGTTGTATTGAGGTTGAATCACCCTCGTTCAAAGTGATTCGGTTAGTGGATTTGATCAACTTGGTTGATCGGAAAATCCTAACTCGAGAGGGTTAGGTGGTGGTTTTTACCCGGTGTGGGTTTCCACCTAAAAATCTTTGTGCACATTTTGTGATTGCTTATTTTTGTGAGATTGCTGTTTATATTTGAATTACGCATTTTTTTGTTACGCTAATCTCACCCCCTCCTAGTACAAGGGTAGAACCTTCAATTGGTATCAGAGCAGGTCTCGCGAAATCGGCGTTACAAACCGGCGAGGATCTAGATCATGGAGGGAAGCATAGCCGCAGTCAGAATCTCCGAAGGGCAATCCACCGTCAGACCACCCTATTTCGATGGGAGGGACTTCGGATATTGGAAGTTGAGGATGAAGACGTGGCTTCAAGCCACGGACTTCGCTCTATGGGAACGTTGCGAAGCCTCATACGAGATCCCGAAGCGACCGGATGCAGGCTACTCGCAGCTACAGATTCAAGATCTCTCACTCAACGCAAAGGCAATGAATGCCTTGTATTGCGCGTTGAGTCCGAAAGAATTCGAACGAATCCAAGAGTGCACCACCGCTCACGAGATATGGAGGAGGTTGGAAGGCACTCATGAGGAGACAAGTTCGGAAGAAGATCTCGGAGAGAAGGAAACCACGTGCCTTGGTTTCATGGCAATCGGAGAAAGCGACATCGACAGCGAAAGCGACTCCGACAATGAGGTAAACCTGGATTTACAAGAAGCTTTTAATGAACTTTTTGAGATTAGTAAATCACTTAGGGTAGAAAATAAAAGCATTAAAAAGAACCTTAGTTTTCTTAGAAATGAAAATGATAGGTTAGAAAAACAACTCAAGGATATAGAGACTAGTCCTAAGGATAATAACCTGTTATTAGAAAATCAAGACCTCATCAATGAAAATAATAAATTGATTGAGGAAAATAATAGTCTAAAGTTAGAAATTTCTGATTTAAAGACTAAGATGGATATTATAGAAAAAGAAATCGCATGTCTTAGGAAAAATTCTAACAAATTAATCAACAAAGTTGATAATTTTTATAGCCCTAAGGTTGAGAAAGGATCTCCATCAAGGAGACCTTCTAACAAATCCGGATCCAAGCTCACTTGGATACCGAAGAAAAAATTAGAATCTTGTTTTGTAGGGTTCAGGGATGACTACAACATAAAGGACTGGACCTACAAACTAAAGGCTGGTCAACTTAAGTTGGGAGAACCAATGAGTAGACCAAAGAGGAGAAGAAGAAGACCGACGAGACGGCGAACAAACGACGGACCCGCCGCACGTCGACCACCAGATTGGAGACCGGCGCCAATGCCCGGGCCTCCAAGCTACGGATGGGAGCCCCATCCGATGTGGCATCCACCACCACCATTCGGGCCATTTTATTGGCCATGGTAGGTGAGGTAAAATTCTTAACCCTATCCTTTTTATAAGCATTTAGATAGGGGGAGTTAAAAATGATGAGCTTATTGTCAATTTTTAAGGGGGAGATACAAGTTAGCTAAATTTCCTTTAGTAAGGGGGAGAAAAATAATAGCTATCTTGTTGTTATAAAAAGGGGGAGGACATTACCTTTGTTAAAAATAAATAGAAGAGCATGTTTTAAGGGGGAGTAATAGGAAATATAAAATCAATCAAACCTTTTTGATAATGTCAAAAAGGGGGAGGATTTTTATGCATTATTATTTACGGTTTTGTCATCATCAAAAAGGGGGAGATTGTTGGTGCTAGAGCACCACGATCATTTGTTTTGATGATAACAAAACACGTGTTATTTAACATTTGCAATTTGAGTCCTAGATTTCAGGTCAATTGCAAATGAAGACGTGTTTAGACGGAACTCGAGCTCGCATCCAGGACGGATTGGAGGAGCTTGACGGAAAATAGAGGAGGTTCGCGTGGAGCGAAAGATTGGAGATGGAAGACAAGAAGAATAGGATAGATTCTTTTTTATCCTTTCATGTATCTCTTGTATTTATTTTCTTGCTCTTTATTTTCCTTAGACATTATGTTAAAGAGCCTCAAAGAACCCTAACAGTAGTCCTAGGAACACCTGCACAACCCTAGGATACGTAGGTTTTCTGTAGAACACTTAGAAAACCAATATAGGGTTAAAACTGACTTTCCAGACGTCTAATTCACGAATCAGACGTCTGATAAAGGTTTGTAAGACGTCTGACTGTTGTTTCAGACGTCTGATAACTGTTAGGCTGGACATAGTTAGTTCTGTCTGATGAATTCAGATGTCCAGACCTTACACCAGACGTCTTAGGAGACGTCTGATGACTTTGCCAGACGTCCAGTTAGTGGACCGTTGGCTGGCTTAGAAGACACTCAAGAATATGACCGTTAGAGCCTTATCAGACGTCCATAGGACTTCACAGACGTCTGATAAATGACCGTTTTGCCTCGGCTTATCCAAAATCTCTTCTCAGAGATTTTCTAGCCGTTGCAACGTTTGGAAATCAATTTCCACGGTAAAAGTAGGTTTCCAGACGTCCAGACTTAGTGCCAGACGTCCTCTATGTCGTCTGATGGACTTGTACAAAAACCCTGTTTAGATCTGATTCAAGTCAGGGAGAAACCCGCATAGAATCAGACGTCTGACCTTGGAATCAGACGTCTTAAAGTGGCCTTCCAGACGTCTGATGCCAGAGTTAGACGTCTGATAACCCTGTGAAGTGTAATCATTGTCCTGATTTCGGCCTGATTCTCTTGGGCTTTGCACCCAACGGCTATGGAAGCTTTTCCAAGCCTTCCAAAGCCTTCCTAAGTCCTCTATAAATAGAGGGGAACCTTTGTAAACAAAAACACACAAGATACACACTAAGAGAAACAAGAGACACACCTAAGCAACTTAGTTCCACTCTTTTGTGTCCAATTGAGGCCCTTGCTCTCCAAGCTCTAGTTTCATTCTCTTGAGAGCATCAAGCCTTCGCGCGCCCGCTCTCCCGGCGTTGATAACGAGAGCGACGTAGCGCCATCGCGTGGCACACGCACCGCGTCATCGTCGACGCACTCCTTGCAAAGGGGAGTTTCCTATTTCCTATAGAAGCTAGGTTTAATTACTTTGTTGGCTCTATAGGACTATTATTTCTTTTATCTTTGTCTTTTGGTTGGGTATTCGCTTTGCGAATTCCCGTCTCCTTCGTGGGACAAAATCCTTCTCGTGGAGAGAAGGGGTTGAGGAACGCTACCCTCGTACTTGTAGCGTGGTTGTATTGAGGTTGAATCACCCTCGTTCAAAGTGATTCGGTTAGTGGATTTGATCAACTTGGTTGATCGGAAAATCCTAACTCGAGAGGGTTAGGTGGTGGTTTTTACCCGGTGTGGGTTTCCACCTAAAAATCTTTGTGCACATTTTGTGATTGCTTATTTTTGTGAGATTGCTGTTTATATTTGAATTACGCATTTTTTTGTTACGCTAATCTCACCCCCTCCTAGTACAAGGGTAGAACTTTCAGACTCAGCTAAGTTGAGCTGGATCTGAGCTAACCTGAGCTAAGGTGAGCTGAGATAAGCTCTCTTGAGCTGCCATTCAGCTGAGATGAGCTGAATAGAGCTAGGATGAGCTAACCCTAGTCCAAGTGAGCTGGATTCCAGCCATGGTGAGCTAGATCAAGCTGAGTTCCAGCTAGTTTGAGCTTCTCCTTCACCTGTTGCCTTCCTGAGTGTTAGGGTTCTAGGGATCTGTTAATCTGTTCATCCCTAACACTCACAAAAACACATTAAAAAGACAAGAAAAAATGCAATGCATGCCTAACCTAATTTATGACTAAATGCAACCCAAAAACCCATTTGCGAAGCAAAACCCTAAGAGCTAGGATTGTTTTAATGCAAAAGAATGATAAACTGGCATTTATCAGCCGACACTCGAGGGTTCGCTAGGGATGTGGGTAAGGGGCGCTAGAGAGGAAGAGACTGGTCTTCGCCGAGGAGTCGTCTAAGGTGGGTCCTCCAGAGGCTGCAGGGCCCGCCAATCTTGATGCTGTACTATCACCTGTGTTGCTTAGGGTGGGTAGGCCCAAAGACTTGGGGGGAAGACCTATGTCTGGGTGAACGGTGTTGCTATTATCATTGTACTAACTTGTCTCCTTTTAATTGTAAGTTAGCCAGAGACAATGATCCCAGGGAATGTAACTGTTGATATTTGTTATAAAAGGAAGATGATTTTTTTTTCCTTATTTTTTCCTCTCTCCTTGTTGTGACAAAACTGCTTGTATGCCAAGTACGAAGAACTGGTTTGCCACCTAAGATTTGTTACTCCCAGTAGTTGTGTGGACTGCTTTTACGAGGTTTTGCTTAATTCCTATTGTGAGGCATTCTGATTATTCACTCAAATGACTTGGCATAGAAGCTTGTCCCGTTACTATATCCCTACTGCTTTTTGGCGGGGCTGAATGGGATGATTGTGGAGAGGGTTGTCCAACGCAATGGTCTGGCACCTATGTCGTGCACATGGGTAGACATTGGCGTGTGATCCATAGGGATCCGCTTGCATACTTCATAGCCCAACCGTTCGCCTGGTGCCTTGTCCGCCCATTTTTGCCTGACACATGGTATAACTGTGTTGGCTGTAGAGAATGCTAGCATTGGTGCTAATTCTCCAAGCAGAAGGTGGTGTCGGGGCTGCTCAGTATTTAGCTCTTTTGCACGTGCGTAGAGCTCATCCTTCTCGGAATAGTTGGGCTAGGAGCGGTTGCCCCTAGTGGAAATAGGAGGGAGAGAAGAATTCCTGCTTGACTTGCCGGCTTTTAAGAGAAATTCTTCGATCCGTGGCGAGCTCTCCGGAGCTGATTGTCGCCAATGGGGTTCCGACTTATAGTTTGTCGAGATGGAATGAGGACGATACTCAAGCTTTGCCGGTGTCACTCGGGCCCTTTTTCTTGGTACTTGAGGGCTAAAGGGCTATGGTCGCCTGGATTATGTCGAAATCCGCCTGTCTCTCTATTGGAGACTAAGGGGCTTCAGAGCCCCTCGTTTGAAATTCTGGCATGCCCCTTTGTATGGGAATTGTTAGCTAGAATTTCATGGGAAATTAGTTAGCTGGGACAGTGTAGCACTCGCTACCCATTGTAGGAGTTCTTCAGCACCTATCCTTGATAAGGGTGCCTTGGGGTAGACTTTGCTAGTGGAGCTTGTGTACACGCCTTATTTAAGGTTGCCGCTCCCTTCGAGAGTCGTACCCAATGCGGGGGTTTAATAGAATCAACTTGAAGAATCTCCCTTGCCTCAGCCTTGGCTTCTTACTGTGACTTGGTTGAGTTATAATCGCCTGAATGGGTGAATCCCTGGGAGGACTAGACGGCGTCGCTAGAGTAGGATTGGGTAGTCGTGGCTAAAGAGCCTAGTTGAATTCATAGGAGGACTAGCTCGGATCTGATTGTTGAATCATGATCCATTACCCTCACTCTTCGCAGAGATAAGGGCTTGGAAGTTGGTTACTAGGTGGACAATTATGTCTGCAAAGGCAGCCATTGGCCCAGCCATTTTTGGACGCGGCCATTTTGCTGTTAGGTTTGTCCTTATCATATGCGGACAAGGGACGATTTTATCAATGTAGCCGTAGGGTGCAATACTGCTGTGGGTCAACCTGCTTGGCTATACCCCTGGTATCCTCCTAGGGAACAGGGGAAGCATAAGAAGTCATTTGAGGGGGGCGACCTTTGGAGGTGTCCACAAATGGGAACCTACCTTAGAAGGTGGCAATGAAGGAGGGCCAGCCTTAGGAGGTGGCTACGAAAGCTAAGTACCGATGCTCGGATCCTCATTGCTAGGAGTCCAAGTGTTTGTTAGATGAAACCTGGGGTGTAGGGGCCCAAGCTCGTGTCATTGTTGTAATGCGACGTCATGTTGTCTGAAACGTGGGGTGCCAGAGCATTAGTTCCCACCAGGCCTGGTGCCCGGTATGATAACATTGGCTGAGGTGGCCCAGATTCTCGCCATCTGTTCTGGTTAACAGATGCTACTGAGAGTGAAGTGATTAAAATTCTACCACTAGGCGATACCAGTGCGTGCGGAACTTTAGGGTGCATGGGCCTAAGTTTCTATCGCCTCAGAGAGCCAGCATTATATCTGTTGGATTGTGGGGGCGTAGGAGCCCTAGTTCCTGCCGTTCTTAAGGAGTAGCATTGCATTTATTGGTACGTAGGGCGTAAGAAACTTGGTTTCTTCCGACCCTAAGAAACGACTGCTGATCTTAGCAGATGGCATTATGAGATGTCATGCTGCACCTCTGTTTGAATTCATGCCAGCCTTAAGAGGTGGCTTGCCAGTCTTAAGAGGCGGCGATATAAGAGGATGCCAGGTGCGTCTGCTCGGGTTCTAGCCAACCTTAAGAGGTGGCTTGCAAGCCTTAAGAGGCGACAATGTTGGGGAACTCTAGGCACATCCACCCAGGTTTGAGTCTAACCTCAAGAGGTGGCTTGCCGGGCTTAAGAGGCTTCCATATAAGGGAATGCCAGGGGCATTCGCTCGGGTTCTGGCCGACCTTAAGAGGTGGCAATATAAGAGAACGCCAGGCACATCTTCCCGAGTTCCAACCGACTTTAAGAAGTGGGTTGCTGGCCTTAAGAGACGACAATATAAGGGAATGCTGGGCACATCTGCCTGGGTTCTGGCTGACCTTAAAGAGGTGATTTGCCAGCCTTAAGAGGCGGTAATATAAGAGAATTCCTGGCGCGTCCGCTCGGGTTCTAGCCGACCTTAAGAGGTGGCTTGCTGGCATAAAGAGGTAATAATATAAGAGAACGCCAGGCGCATCCGCCTGGGTTCTGACCAACCTTAAGACGTGGCTTGCCAGCTTTAAGAGGCAATAATATAAGAGAACTCCAGGCAGTTTGCTCGGGTTCTGACCGACCTTAAGAGGTGGGTTATTGACCTTAAGTGTTGGTTACCCGAGCAATGACGTGGCGTGAGCTCCGCCCTTCGAGAGTGATAGCCAGTCATTCTGGAGAACAAGTCTTGAAACTATGAAGAGACCAGACATTGATTGCTATCAACAGTGTCGATGGGGTTGCCTTCTCCACAGCGAAGAACCTACGCGCGGAGGGTATTTAACGCCTGCCAACCTTAGGAGGTGGCCCTGCCCTCATAGGAACGCGAGGGAAGCGTCTCAGTGCACCCTGACTCTGGGGAGTCACTTTTGGGCGTGCTCGACCTATCCTGAGTGGGAGTGGCAATGCACAAGCCTTGGAGGGTATCAATACTTCGAGCTCGATGGCGTTGCGAGGCGAAATGAAGCTTGGCTATGGCTGAAGACCCTAGGAATAGTCCCAAAGTCGTTGGCAGGTCAGCCAAGCTTTCCCTTTACCGGATTGCCTAGACTTGGTTTCCCTCTTAGGTCACTTTAGTTCTACCCTTAGAAGTTTTCGCCGGGTCGCTTGGCTCTTGAGTGTTATTTTTACCTTTTGGGGAGATCAGGAATGCGTCGGAGGACTTGGCGGTAGACGTGTATTGATGGTCAGCCAATGAGGCTGTCCAGTGCTACCATTAATCTAGCCACTATGAGTGTGGCCACTCGGTTGAGGTGTCTATCCTCGTCGTGATCGAACGGAGGAGGGCCAATTCCTCCCTTTGGCCTTTCTCCATGGCCACCAAAGGTCCGTGATTGGGGTGACTGATGGAGGGATAGGTATTACTTCAGGGCTGTAGTCAATCTACCAGTAGGGGCATTATCATTGGAGTGGGGAAGGTGTTATGGACGCGCCGACCTGGAAGGAGTGACTTGTTAGCTTCTGTTGACGCGCGACTAACTCGATCGTGTTTTAACAGTTATTGCGTCGTAGTATAGGTGATCAGGCGTCGTCAACAAATAAAAGTTTTTATTTCTCGAAAACTGGAGTATCCGAGGTCGAACACAGGGAGCAATTGGAATTTACTACTAATCTCAAATGTAATTGAACACTCTAATTTACTCAAAAGTTTAATTCAGATGTATTTAAAAAGTAATCCAGGCAAAAGAGTAAAATTGGACGTCTGATCACAAGATTAGATGTCTTAAAAGTATTTTCCTCCTTTGATTATTCTTCTTGTTTTGCTTCTTTTCTCTTCTATCTCTTCTGCGAAGGCTTCTTCTTCTTTGTATCAACAGGTCATCTTCTTCTTCCTTGGTTTCAGTCTTAGCCTCTCTCTCTGCAGTCTCTTCTGCGAAGGTTTCTTCTTCCTTGGCTCTGCTATACTTCTTCTCTTCAGCCTTTCTTTTTCTTCTGCCTTGCTCAGCTTAGATTCTTCTTCTTCTTCCTTGGTCTTCTTCCTGCCTTTGCTTCTTTCTCTTCTGTCTTGGCCTTTCTTCTTGTTTCTCTGCAGTCTCTCTTCTTCTTCTTTCTTGCGGCTAAGTCTCCTCTTCAACTCTCAGCCTGCCTACACAAGGAGCAAAACCTACCCTGTCCCTCTACCCGCACGTCTCTCTCTCTGCAAATCACTCACAGGACGCTCTCCCAGAGCCACGGGTAATCGGGTCGGGTAACGCACCCGGGACCAGGCGCACCGGCGTGAGGGTGATGCGCGAGGTGTGCTCAGATAAGGTCGGGTCAGATCCCGCCAGATCCGCGAGGTGAAACCGCGGACGAGGTGAGCGTGGGTAAGGTGAGGAACCTCACCCCTATGCGTTCGGAGGCGACAAGAGAATAACACAAATTCAATTTAAACGGTACCTATACCTCGTAGATTACCGATGTGGGACTATCAGTCCTGCCCTGCTCTCGCGCGCGCCCGCAGAACGCTCTTCGTCGATTGCCAAAGCTGCGGACTTCGTTGCGTTGTCCACTGGGTCAGATAGCTTCACAGTGCTTGCCCGAGTTAGCTGCACCTGAAGCCTGGCCGTCCTGAAGCCTGGAGCTGCTTCGCGTCACTGTCAATGGTGGCAGGGGCTTGAAAACTGTCAGACATGAAACGAGCCTCTCGGCTTAATCAGATCACCGGAGGACCTTCGCCGTGGCACGGCGAAGGTGAAGGGCAAGGTGGCAGGCCGAGGGGCGGCCTAGGTCGCCCTGTGGCCGGGTGGATGGGTGTGTTCAGGGGCGTGTTATGGAGGTGTAACGGGACTGTGGATGGGCGGAGGTTGTTCGGTGAGGTGAGGCGGAGCTTATGAGACGGTCGGCGAGTCGTGTGGGGCTGCGGAGCGACGGGGGCGACTCGCCGGAGGTTGGTCGGAGGCGAGGAAGATGACGGTGGACAGCGACGGTCGAGGGGTCGATTGAGTGAAATACAGTGAGGAAAAGAAAGAGGGGAATATGGGGAGTAGTTCTAACCTAATTGTAGGGACGAAGGGGACGGAGAGGCAGACAGCTGTACCTGCTGTCGCCGGAGAAGAAGATGCCCAGTGGAGAGAGGACGGCGGCGACGACGGGTCTGAGGCAGCGTGCGCGGGTATTGCACGACGCGGAGGAGAATCAGGAAGAAGTCTCTGCCACTGGTTTTGTGGCAGAGCGAAGAGGAAAGGAAAGGGAGCTCGCTGGGTACCCTGGTCGGGAAGGAAGAGACGAATCTGAGGTGAAACCCCGGCCAAGTCGAGCTAAAAATGAGCGGCCGGGTTTGGGGGTTCTTTTATAGGCATTGGGCCGTGTGTTCAGAGCTTGGAGGGCACGCCTTTGTCTCCGACGGCTCGCCGGAGAAGGAAAGTGGGTGGATACCCAAATCCCTCGTGCGTTCGCACGATAGATTGGGTTCACACCAGGGATCAAGACTGGCCTCAGATGGAAGGGAATTCCTCAGAGAATCTCCCTTCTATTTCTGGGAGGGGATCTCTGAGGAATCAGAGAGTATTCCCTCTCTAATCCTCGCCGGAGAAGGATTCTGCCCCAATAATGGCAGAAAGACCTGATTGCAAGGTTGGCGAGGAAGTTAGGGGGCTCTCTGTGATGATTTTTAAAAGATAGGGACCAAATTGTGATTTGGGTGTACTGAATTGCAAAGTAGGTCAAGATGACCTCCCCTTAGGTTCAAATTTTGGTACAAACCTAATTTGGACCTAAGGAATCCAATAATGAAGTTGGATTTTAGGTTTGACCACGTTTGATGGAACATTTTGCATAAAAATCCAAATTAGGTCAATTAATGAGCTAGGACCCTAATCTACGTCAAACTGGGTTCACAAGGCCAAATTGAGTGTTCTAAACCCTAGGAGATATTTTTCCATGATTTTTAGAGGATTTATTTGATTTTTATCCTGACCGGAACCTTGTTGATTTAAGCGGGTCTGTTTTAGGGTTACCAACTGTCATTTAATTCCTAGATTGCACATGAACCCATTTCTGATTGATTCAACCCATTTTTTATCTCATTTAGACCATTTGACCTATGTTTTGCCTCTGAGAAATCCCGTTTATGTACTGCAATGGTAAAATTACAGTTTTAACCTTTATTTCATGTTTTCTTCTCAGAATACTTATTTCTCCAATTAAGCCCTCTTCTAGATTATGTAGGAGCTTTTATTCTCTTTATTGGGTCAAAATGAGCTAGTTATGGCTCATGATGAGGGTCTCATCAGCTTCGAAGGCTAGCATGACCTTCATGCTGAGAATTAAGTGTCTCGGAGTAGTATGGGCATTGCTGCCGGAAGTTAAATACGTAGGTTATTGATCCATCTAGCCTTTAATAAGCCCTTGATCTCTATCCTCATTTTGCCTAATGAGGCGGTCCGTGCTTCCACGTCGGGTCCGTTCGTGTGGATTAAGGCATCCCTTGTGGGCCCTTCAGCGCTTGGAACATGTCCGCCGGGTTAGGGGCCCAGGGAGTGTCTTTCTTGAAGGGTTTGGATTGGGGTTGCCCCTCTGTGGGAAGTGTCACAGAAGCGAGCCTAGGCACTTCACCGGACCAGGCAGGGAGGCGATTAACTGGGTGCTGCTTGCACGATTACTCCTTCTTCGCCCCACTAAGGATTGGGGGGAAGGCACTCACCGTCCTGGGGTGACGTCAACCTCGAAGGTTTCCCTAGCCTCTGTGCTGATATGTTTAGACGACAGGGGGCGAGGACTTCGGGGGGTGCGAGTATCGTTGCCAGGACTTGATGGTGATGTTGCGTCGGACAGGGAGATAGGGTGACACCACTTAGCCTTGGGTGTCAGCTAGACCAGCCCTTAGCCTACTAGGAAGACCGTGTCAGCTGCCTGCTATAATTGAGACTTTTCCTTGGGGTGGTCTCCCGGGTCCTCTGTGGGTCTGTTACGCGTCTGCTGCTGCGAATTTGCCTGAAGAGGCAAGCCAAGTTCCTGCATCGGATCTGGGACTTAATTTGGCTACGAGGATCCCGGCAGCCCTTTGAGTATGTAGCTTTGGGACTTTAGGCGCTCATGACAAGGCCTGGAGCCAACTTCCTTCTTTTGTGGAGCTTAAGGGTAGTAGGCCCTCATGATACGAAAAATACGCAGTTTGTTAAATGATGTAATTAGTGTCGTTGCAACATGTAAATCCACAATTAAACTTTTACATTTATAATATCTAGATAGTGGAGTATCTAGGGTCATCCAAGGAGGCCAATTTGTTAGTCACATGAAATGGTTCTCTCTCTCTCGCCTCTCAAATCAACACATATCTTTTTGTATTTTTGATTTTGTTGCTTTGAGGGTTTTCAGAAACAATCAGGTTTTGTGATGCAAAGATTAACTACGCTAACGACTACACCTATCACTAAACCTAAGTGACAAGAATAGAACTCTCTCTTCTAAGATCACCCTAGGCAAGTGCACCTAGGGTAATTAGAAGAGGGGAGTGTAGTGTGCACTACAACTAGAACAACATGAAAAACACACTAACTAGGACATGAGAGTTGGAAGGCAAAATAAATCTTGTATTGCTAGAAGTGAAGTACATGTAGAGGAATGCTTCATGCAAAACAACAAATTACTAGCTAATACAAAAAATAAAATGGAAGATAGAAGAAGATAATCCTCCAGTTGAAGCTCGAAATAATCTTCGCTGAAAGCTCGGTAGCTCCCGGGCTTGAAGAAGATGTTCCCTCGCTCCTTCCTTCAATTGGTTCTCCTCCTAGGTGCTCCTCCAAGGGTGGACGTCCACCCTAGATTCCTCCTCAATGCTTAGTCGTCCTCCTTGGTGTGGCATAAGGGAGAGGAAGAAGAGGAAGAAGGCACCAAGGGGGCGGGTAGGTTGCCCCCTCGATCTTCTTCTCTTCTTCTTCTTCCTTGGCATGGATGAAGGTGGTATGGGTGGAACCTAACTGATGGAGAAGATTATTTTTTTGTGGTGGTTGGGAGGGTATTTATAGAAGTGGAGAGTGGTGGTTGGCGTGGGGATTAGGTGTAGGGCTAGGATGGGCTTTAGGAGGTGGTTAGATGATCCTATGGTGGAGGGTATTTGGCACCAACTTAAGGGTTGCTAGGGGGTAGTTATGGTGGTTAAGGTTTGCCTAAAAGTGGCGCCATCTATGGAAGGTTGCCTCCATTTTGGCGCCAACCTAGGTGGGTTCTGGAAGTAGGGTTATGTGTAGGGTTATGATGGGGTAAATTTTGGAAGAAAAAGTGGCGCCAAGGAGGGGGTTAGTTAAAGGCATTTTGGCACCACTTTTGTGGTGCCTTTTGGTGGTGGTTGAGGGGCCAAGAGATGCCAATGTTGGCTCCAAAAGAGAGGGAGGTGGAGGTAGCTTAGGGGGACTATAGGTAGGCTTACTTGGTGGAGCTAGTTAGGTGAGGTTTAGGGTTAGGTTTTGGTGCCAAGGAGATGAACTACCTAAGGTAAGCTAGCCTAGCTAGTAGGGAGTGGGGTAGGAGGCAAAGGGAGATAGGTCTTCAGGGAGAAGAGTTGGAGGTAGCTATCTTGAGCTGCACTGGAGCTGGTGGCTGCTGAAGAGAATTACAGGGAGCTACCTTAGCTGGCTTAGCTTGCTAGTTCTTTGTTAGCTGCTAAGCCAAGCTAAGATAAGTTGGCTTCTACTGATGGGAGCTAAGGTGAGCTGGGTCTGGTCTTCCCGGAGATTATTGAGCTAGCTGGAGTTGGTAGCTTTGGTCAAGTAGCTCAACTCAACTAAGTTGAGCTGAGTTGAGCCTCCGGGAGCTGGACTTGAGTTGGCCTAAGCTGGTTAAGGTCATCTTCAGCTGACCAAGTCTAGCTAGTAGCTAATCCTAGTCAGGTTGAACTTCCAGTGAACTCTTCTAAGTTGGAGGAGCTGGGATCAACTGACTTGAGCTACTTTGAGTTGCCATCCAGCTAAGGTGAGCTAAATGAAGTTAAGGTGAACTAGCTAGAGCTACCATTCAGCTGTGATGAGTTGATCCAGTTAGAATGAGTTGGGATCCAATTGGGATGAGCTGGAATCCAGCTAAAAGAAGCTTCTTCTTCATCTTCTCCCTTTCCGAGTGACAAGGTATGTGGGACCTGACTCTCTGCTTATCCTTGACACTCAGATAAACTTATCAAAAAGATAATAAAATGCAATGCATGCCTATCCCAAGTAAATGCCTAAATGTAGCCCGAAAAACCATTTGCGGAGTTAAAACCCTAAGAGCTAGATATGTTTCAGGGCATAAGAATGATGATAAACTGGCGTTTATCAACTCACTCATGGGCCATCTCCCCTTAATCACACCCGTCTGGTTTGTGGCCAAGGGAGTGCCCTTCTCAAGGAACTCCTTCCTTATCAAGAGGGGTCTGTAATAGCGACCCTTGACGGGCCGATTGCTATGTTGGGGAGGTGGCCCTTCGCTTGTGGAAGCGACCGCTTTTGTGGACAAGGGCAGGGGCACACCTACCAGGGGCCCTCTCGCCTTCTTCAGGGCCGGCATTGCTATCAGGCCTTTTGGCTGATCGATCATGGGAACGAGCGGAGTTGCCTCGCTCCATGATCCTCACGACTTTGCTCAAAGCTCCACTGGGTGCTCTGGCGCATTATTGGCAGCGTCGTGCCTGGGCTTTCGAGTCAAACGACCCGACTAGGGATGCTGGGTGGCCGTTACCTCACAGGGCCTGCTGCCCTTGAAGTGCCAAACATTGAGCTAATCTGGGTAAGATCAAGAGGACTTGATCTCCTGCTGCCTAGTTCTTGACGGCCTATTAGGGTTGTTTCCAACCCTTCACCACTCGACCAAATACCCTTGCCTGCTTAGTGTCGGGGAGCCGACAGCTTGGCTGGTTGACTAGTTGACGAACCATTGGTGGGCCGTGCCTGACAGGCACAATCAAGAGCACCTGGTGGGGTCTTCTACTGGGACGATCGCGCACCCACACCATCCAAGGGTGGCTCCCAAGGACACCGCTGGGGTCTGCCGTCCTCCACGTCGAGCCTTGACCAACTCTTTGAGCTCTTCTATCGAGAGGCTGCTGTTGTCTTCCTTAGGAGTGGGCAGACGACACGCACAGGGGCATATAGCCAAGGCCATCGGCCTTAGCTTCACATTTTTTTTCTCCTTTTTTTTTGTCCACTCCTCAAGGAGGGAAGTCTACTTCGGGGCCTCGCGCAGCTGGCCGGGGCACACCTGCTTTCCCTTATTTGGATTAGCATGCTAAGGGTGTCGTCGGGGCATGCAGATGCCGAACCCCGACCGGGCCCCTCTTAGGAGGGAGAAGCCTCGAGTGGGGCCGTGAATGGTTAAGACCATCACGGAAGTTCCTGCTCAGGGTGGTCAAGGTAGTGCGCTGGAGGGGTATCTCCTCCTAGCAACTGGATGCTTAGAAGAGTGATGGTGTTTTGTTGGCATTTCCTATAGACAACACTATTTAATGAGCCTCGGGGGACCAGCAAAAGATTTGTAGATGTGGGGGCATTGTGTAGCCATAAAACATCCATTGTTAAGAGGAAATGGTCGAACCTCCAGTGCGATGGGAGGGCTTGACCCGATGAACCTCAAGCAATCACAAGAGATGAAAAGGAGATTTGGTAACCCAGTTCTACTACAGGAGGTGTACATTTGGGGGGAGGAAGGTGCTCCCAACTATGCACTAGAGCTTGTAAGATTACAGGATTTCTCTCCCTTGTGACCCCATTTACTCGGGGCCTTTCTCACTATTTATAACATGGAAAGACCCCTAGCTTAATGGCCTTGGTACCCTTTCTGTCAGACTGCTCGTCTGGATATAGGTGGTCACTTCTGTCTTGTCTTGATCCTGGCCCCAGCTGCGCCGAATCTTTTGGTAGTTCGGAAGGATCATTTTAAGCAAGTGTGTCTCTGAAACCCTAAAATGGAAGCCTTAGATGGCTCTAATTGGTCCAATTAATTGATTCTAAATGTGGTACCTAGGGCTCAAGCAAGAAGTATTGGTGCTAGAGCACCACGATCATTTATTTTGATGATAACAAAACACGTGTCTTTTAACATTTGCTTTTGACTCCTAGTTTTCAGGTCAAATTGCAAATAGAGACAGGTGTTTAGACGAAGGTCAAGCTCGCATCCATGGCGATTGGAGGAGCTGAATAGAGGCAGAGGAATTTCGCGAGGAGCAAAAGCTTGAAGAAAGAAGGAGATGAAGAATAGGATAAATTTCTTTTTATCTTGTTCTATGTAACTTTGTTTCATTGTTGAGCTCTTTATTTTTGTCTTAGATCTTATGTTAAAGAGCCTCAAAGAACCCTTAAAGTAGTCCTAGGAACACCTGCACTACCCTAGAATACTTAGGTTTTATGTAAAGAACTTAGAAAATCAAAATAGGGTTTAGACAACCTATCAGACGTCCAATCTGGAAATCAGACGTCTGATATTGACTTTTAAGACGTCTGACTGTTTGATCAGACGTCCAAACCATCAAAGCTGGACTTAGTAAGTTCTGTCTGTTAGAATTAGTCGTCCATGCCTTAGTCCAGAGTCTTAGCAGACGTCTGATGCCTTTTTCAGACGTCCAATTAGTGGAATGTTGGCTGCCTTAGTAAACATTGGGGAAATGACTGTTAGCCTCGTATTAGACGTCCGTAGAGGACCCCAGACATCTGATATATGACTGTTTTGCCTCGGCTGTCGCAAAGTCTTCCTTCAGAGATTTTCTAGCCGTTGTACTTCCTTGGGAATCCATTTCTACATAATGATAGGTTTCCAAACATCCATACCTAGTGCCTGACGTCCTGTGTCGTCTGATGAACATACATTAGAACCCTGTTTCGATCTGATTCAAGTCAAGAAGGAAACCTGCCTAAAATTAGACGTCTGACTTAGCTCCCAGACGTCTTAAATGGGTTTTCCAGACTTCTGATGTCAGGACCAGATGTCTGATGACCCTGTCAGAATCATGATTATTTCTGACTACGGCCTGATTCTCTTTGGCTTTGCACCCAACGGCTATGGAAGCCTTCCAAGGCCTTTCAAAGCCTTCCCAGGGCCTCTATAAATAGAGAAGGACCATTTGGCTTGAAACATACCCAAGACACACCCTTGCTAGAATATTTTCACTCACTTGTGTCAAAAAGAAGTAGAAGATCAAATAGAAGAAGCTCTAGCTCTACAAGCACTCTCTTCTCACTTAAGAGCTTCGTCCTGCTGTGCACCCGCTCTCCCGGTGACGTTACGAGAGCACTGTTGTGCCAAAGCGTGGTTCACGCATCTACGTTGTCACATCGATGCACTTCCACCAAAGGGAAGTTTCCTAACTCCTATAGAAGCTAGGATTAAATATTTAAGGCTCTATAGGATTGTTGTACTTTATATTGTCTTTGGTTGAGTATTTGCTTTACGAATTCCCATCTCCTTCGCGAGACAAATTCCTTCTTGTGAAGAGAAGGGGTTTTGAGGAACACTACCCTCGGTCTAAGTAGTGTGGTTGTAATTGAGGTTTAGTCACCCTCGTTTAAGTGACTGGGTTTAGTGGATTTGATCGACTAGGTCGATCGAAAAATCCTAACTCAAGAGGGTTAGGTGGTGGTTTTCACTCGGTTTAGGTTTCCACCTAAAAATACTTGTGCCTATTGTGTGATTGCTTAATTTTGTGAGATTGTCTATTTTTATTGCGCACTTTATTACGTCACTCATATCTCATTCCCTCCAACCAGTGCATTACAAGAAGGTGATAGCCCTAGATACCTTAAACCCTAAGTAGGTGTAAGAGTTATGGTTAGGGTTTGTCTACTCAAAGAGTCAATCAAATCAAATTGGGCAACTTGTGATGATTAATCTAAGAATGGAATGCAAGTTAGCCCTAATTGATTTTTTTTTCTTTTAGCTTTTCAGAATCAGGGGCTTAATGAGGATGGAAAATGAGATTACCTGCCCCTGGAGTGGCGGTTGTGCGGTTGATCATACTCCTTAGCTAAATTCCCTACACAGATCACAACAAAATAGATAGAGAAAGTTAGTATCAAATCAGATATTGCAATCAAGAGATCAAATTGCACGTTGCTCCCTGGTAATGGCGCCAAAATGTTAACGCACTGAATCGGGGTTTTAAAATCACTTCATTGTAATATAGCCGAAAGTAGCACGTAAACAAATACAATTTATAGCTCAAAAGAAATCCAAGGTCAAACGCAAGAAGCAAGTGTTGCAATAAATCTCAAAATTGCAATTCTATCATAAGATATCAATATATGATGAAATTTCTAAACTCAAATGATATGTATATAAGAACAAATGTTGATAGTATAAAAAAATTAGGGTAAAATGGTGACTTGAATCACCAATTACCCCAATTACAATAATATCAAATATCTCAACAGTATCAACCAAGTTTAATCCATGTAGGATAAGTGCATAATGCACTCAGAACCAGCACACATAGGCAAGGACTCTCTTTCTCAAGCCTCAGGGAGAGGCACAGCAGAGCTCAGAACCAACACCAACAGAGGTGAAGGCCTCCCTCAGAATTCGCTAAGTACCAAGAGGTGGGCAGCAGAGCAAAATCCCCATCCCCCCTCCCTCTTCTTCCTTTCCCTTTTTTTTCTCTCTCTGATACCTGATTGATTAAGTAATCGGGTGGGTATTCGAATCCAGACGGGAGACCAGGGCTACCAGGCATGGTGATAGCTGAGGAGTGAACGTGCGCTGAGGGACTCAACCCCTTGTGTACTGGGTGAGGGGTCGTGGGAAGAAAATCAATTTATCCCACATTATGAGCTTGTCAGGCACCAATGTGGGACTAAAGTCCGTGCAATTCTCCACGTGAAGCTGCTGCTGATGAATCTTCTGATTGCGGTCGAAGGAGAGGTAGACTCCTTCAATTGGAGACCTGGGCACGTGCCTGGAATAGAGCTACAACACCTGGAGGTGTTGGCAATGAAGAACATGGCGGCCGAGGTCAAGGAAGATGACCTGTAGTGGTGGAGAACCGGCAAGCACCTAAAAAGGATAAAACAACCTATCGGCCCTATCAGAATAGCTCAGGAGCTTCGCGCGAGTGTGGCGAATGTGGTGGTGGCAGTGGCGTGCTGTGGGAGTGCATGTGTGGGCGTGACGAAGGCGAAAAGTGAGTGTGGTGGTGGAGGTGTTCAGTGGGGAGCTAAGGCGAGCGATGGAGTGAAATAGGAGAGGGCTTTTAATGGGGGGAGTACAGCAGAGCTTTTAGGAGTTGTGGCGAGGCGAACGGTGGAGTGTAGCGAGCTCTTGACCTCACCAGATTGTTGCCAAAGGCGGAGAAGACGTAGGTGGATATGAGTGATTGGCGGTCGCGTATGTGTTGTGAGTATGGGAGAGAGAAGTAGAGGGAAAGAGGAAGACGTAGAGGGCCTTAGGAGCAGAGGAGATAGGCGGAGGGCTTCGATTATGGCTGATCAGAGCCAGAGAAGACCGAGGCGACGGTGAAGCGGCGACGGCAACTGAGGTAGAAGAATGCCCTCCCTTTGACCGAAGAGTTGCGCGAGGATGAGGGGAAGAAGATAGGCCATCCAATTTGATGGTTGGACAGCCGGAAGAGGGAGATTGAAGGTGGTCATTGAAGCAAAATCCGAAGGAGGCTGGAGAGGGAGGAGAGAGAGTTTCTCAAGCCAAGACTTGCCAAGGAGCTAGGGTTCTTGCCCCTGCTCCTTTTATAGGCCATGGGAAGGGGTTTAAGGCTTGGAGACCAAGCTTCCAAGCTTGGTAGGCTTCCCGAAGAAGGATACCCACATCTCTCATGCATTTGCATGAGAGATTGGGAAAAAATTGGAGCCCACGAATATGTTCGATTTGTACAGAAATCTCTTAGGAATCTCCTTTCTAAATTTGGAAGAGATTAAGCATGAAATCAAGGAGAAAACTCTGATTAAAGGTCGCCTGAGTTGTATGAGTAGGACATGGAGGCGGTGTGAACCTTTTTGCGAAGATGAAAACAAAGATAGGGGGCTTTTAGTAATAAATTCAAAAGCTGAGGGGTTATTTGGGAGAATAAGAGTCAGACTTGGACTAAAATGCAAACTAGGTCGAAATGATCTTAGATTGAGCTCAAACATTAATACAAACCTAATTTGAACTCAAGGAATCCAATAGTGAAGTTGGATTTTAGTTTTGACCTGGTTTGACTAGGTAATTTATGTAAAAACCTAAATTAAGGCAATAGTCTGTCTGTGACTCTGTTTTAGGTCAGAACAGGCTCTGATGGTCAATTCAAAGATGCTAAAGTCTAGAGAATATTTTTCTATGAATTTTAGAGGATTTATGTAAATTTTATCTTGACCAAAACCTCAGTTAATTAAGTAGATCTGTTTTTAGGGTTTGAAATATCCATTAATTCTTAAAATGCACAAAAATCGGATTCTCTCTACATAAACCCACTTATTAGACATTAATTACTAAATGACCTTTAATAAACCCCTGGCATACCCCGTGGCTATTCTGTATTTGTGATGAGATGATAAAATTACAGAAATAATTCTGTTTTCATCTTTTCTTCTCAAAATAACTCTCCTGCTTTAGAGACCTTCTGACTGACATGTAGGAGCTTTTATTGATTTTATAAGACCAAATTAAACTAGTTATGGTTCATGATGTTGTTCCCATCAATGGGAATATCCAAGTGATGGGTAATTGTACCACCAAACAACCAAGGCTATTTTGGAGTTCCTCTTGCCAAACATTATTGAAGGGAATGGCATAGGATTTGTCATTATTAACTAAGAGACCTGAAATTTTAGAAAAAAGATGAATAACATGCCTCATATGTGTAGCCTCCCTGCAACCACCTTCAACAAGAAAAATGATATCATCTGCATAGTGAAGAATTTGTGTTAAAGATCTTTTCCTTCCTGCCAAAAGAAAATCCTTTGAAGTGGTCTTTATCCATCGCCTTGAAGGAGAGTTGAGCCAACTCATCAACGGCTATAATAAAAAGTAGAGAACATCCTTGCTGAATGCCCCTTTGCGATTGTATCCATCCCCCCATTCTCCTACCAGTAAGTAAGGGAGAAAAAGAAGTCGTGGTGATGGTACGCTTCATCCAAGTAATCCAAGTTTTTGGGAATCCACGTCGAGTCAAAGATTCCCAAAGATATGACCATTTTAGAGAACCGTAAATTTTTGCAAAGTTAGCCTTCCAAATAAAATATTTTTTTCCTCCTATCCCATGCTAATATAACTTCCTGAGCCACAACAAAAGATTCATAAATAGATGTCCCTTGGATAAAGGACTGATAATGTAGTCTAGCACCCCTGTGAGTCTGTTGGCAAGAACTTTTATAATAATCAAGTAGATAGAATTGGATAAAGCAATGAAACTGAAGTCTCACGCATTCGTAACACCCAACTTTTTTGGTAATAGAACAAGAAAAAATCTGTTTATGGTACAAGCCCCACGACCATTATCCAAAAATTCACGAACGTCCTGTGCAACCTCATGCCCAACCATGGGCCAAAGCTCTTTACAAAAAAAGGATCTGAAAATCATCTGACCTTGGGGAAGCCTCTGATTTCAACCCTTGCAACGCTCGTAGCACCTCTTCATCAGTAACCAGTTGAATAAGGGCCACTCCTGTTTCTTCACTTATACGGGGAATTCAATACATCGTTCTCTCCATCATGAAGGGGGCTTCTTTCGTGTGAAATCCCAGAAATAATCAGAGATAGCCTTTTTAATCTCCTCGTCGGCTGAGAAAGATTGGCCATGAACATTGATGATTCCAATGTGATTTGTCCTTGTCTTGTTGGTGGCACAGTTATGGAAAAAACGAGCGTTGGTGTTGCCCTCTTTCAACCAAATTTATCTCAATTTTTGTCTCCAATCCATTGCAATTTTCCGATCTTCAGTTTAGATGGTATTGAGACAAGTCATCCACTCCCATAGTTGTGCATTTGGCGGCGTAACCCCTTCTTGTTGATCAAGTTCTGCAACACGAAGGAGGGCGTTCGTTCTGTTTTCATCTCTTCGTTTTACAATGTCTTTTCTATATATCTGTAGATCCTTCCTCAACACCTCAATTTTTCCTGCCAATGACATTGAAGCTGATTCATTGTTCGGATAAGAGCTCCATCTGTTTTAAATGAACTCCATGAAACCTGTTTCCAGGACCTTTGAAATTTAAAATAGGAAGCTTTTTGTACATTTTTATTTGAATTCCACATAATTCGGGTATGATCCGAAAAAGGATGGGGAAGAGCCCTGCATTCCGCCATTGGAAGTGCATCTGCAAGCGATATCTTAGCAAGAAAATGGTCAACCTTCGAAGCATACCTCCTCCCATTTCTCCACATATAAGTAACCCCTGTAATTGACAGGTCAAGTAATTCCATTTCATTGACAATGGTTTGGAAATCCAACATCGATTGGCCCACCCTCCCAGCAAGCCGGTCCGTACTTGACAAGGTGACGTTACAATCACCACCGATGAGCCACGAATCTCCATCTGAGCCACGAATCTCCATCAACCTGAGAAGCAGTCCCCCTCAATTCATGCCACATCTATTCCCTCGCATCATGTGTTTGGGGACCAAACACCTACACCAGTAATCCATATAGAGTTACCATCTTCCTTAGATATCAGGTTGACTGATAGAGCAAAATTTCCCACCAATCTTCCATGGCACACACACACACATATATATATATATATATATATATATAAGGTTTCCATAACAAAAGACTGCCTCCACTCCTTCCAATGGATGGGATCGAAATATATGAACTCCCATCATCCTGGCAATCCCGAGCCCAGAAAGATTGAATAAAATCCAAATTGACGTCCTCCATGTGAGACTCCCGAAGCAAGTCTACATCACAATTCCGTTCCTGCAAATATCTCCCCAAGATACTCCATCGATGGACATCTCTCGAACACCTCACATTCCAAGGAAGAACTTTAGACATTTGATTTAGAAAAATCCCCACTGCCTTGGTTTAGAATACTGACATGAAGCTCCTTTCCAACCTGTTCTAGGTTTCGAATTTGTTGGTTTACATGTTCCCGTTCGACGTCTAAGGATATGTATAGGCCCTACGATGGGTTCCACGCAATGAACGGGTGCATTTGCACGCGGTTCCTCAAGGGTAGGGACCATGCATTGCGTCTCCTCGATATCCAGCGAAGGTGAAGTGTCACTTTTCGTAAAGCATTATTTATTTAAGTACTCTTTAATTATATATTTTTAATTTTTAATTGCTTAAGAGTTAAATGGTAATTTATCTTAACCTGTGTAAAATTTTATGCATCAATTTCACAATTAATAGCATATTGTTATGATTACCCATTGGTGGATGCAGGCTGGATGTAAGAATTATTGAAACATGGAGGGTATCATTAGCAAATATGACCTGCACATGACAGTCGTCCAATTGCATTATATAAGACGTCCTAAGTCAGTTTGGACGTCTGATGACCAGCAATCGTGGAGCCACCGCCGTTTGTATTTTAACACGTCCAAAACTCAATCTAGATGTCTAATGAATTGACGGATCTCAACCGTACCTGGCACGTGCCATTCAACGCACTGCCAACCCAAGTCAGCCGAGCTTCTTGCAACACCCCTCCAAGCCTCAACCGCCTCAATTACTTCGGCCGTTTGTTGGAGAAGGCAAAACAGAGTGAGGGAGAGTCGGGGAACGATTATAAAAGAAGATGCCCACGTGTAAGGGGGCCATCTTCTTCCTCCCATCTCTCTCCATGGTGAACCAAGCTCGCACCGTGCAAAATGCGTGCACCATGGCCTCAATCATCTTCAACATTGCCCTCGCTGCACACATAGTGACAGCGTATGTGCCACCCTCTTTAAAGCAGTACCCACCCTTCCTGCCTTCTCCATTCTTGCCCTCGCCCTCGCTGCACACACGGCCACCCAAGATCGCCGGCGATCTCCTTGCCGCTCCACTGTCTCTAACTACCATCGATAGAGCCATCACCACCATTGAATTCGCCATCCTCCAAGCTCCCTCCGACAAGCTTCTTGCCTCTAGCTGTCGACCCATGCACACGCGATCACCTGCCCCTCGATTCCCCTGTTTCAAGCCCTATTAGTATTTACGATTATATGCCATTGTCAACTTCATTTATCCCTTTTTTTATGTTGAAATTGCACGTAAGACCTTATCTTCTGATTTAATGGCAAGGAATACTTATTAAGGGTGAAAATGAGTTGCGATGATTCAAATCTTTAACTATTGTGATTCTCGATTGGACTAGGTACCATTACTCAATTTAATAGGCAAGTTCTTTCCTGTAAATACGACTTAACTATTTTCGTGGTTAGATTTTGAATTATCAAATGTTTTGATAGTTGATTTTCCACCACAAAAGCATTACAACGACACGACATTTTAAGTTAAAATTTTCATCGAAAGTGACTATCGACCTGTCAAATGGCACTGTTGTCGAGGAGGAAACATGCCTATTAAGTTTTTCAAGGAATTTAGATTATTTTTGTGTTATTTTTAAAGCTTTTCTGAATTACTGACATTGCTTCTATTTATATGCAAAAACATACAAATGAATGTGACGGGTGCGCACTACGAGGCGATATTTTTGGTGGACCTTGACTCCACCTGGAGGACAGCAACAAGTGCCTATGGGTATTGATCTCATGCACATAAAGGCATACGAAGGAACAATCAGGAGGACTGCTTCCCTAATTTCATTGTTTTCTCTTCATTAGATCTTAGTTTAGATTTAGATTTATCGATGTAGTCTAATTATTTGTTTTCTCGCCCTTGTAACTTGTGGCTAGTTTTCGGGAGTGTCCCCAGTTCTTTAGATACTATGTTTATTCTGTCTGTTGTAGTTAGTTTCTTTTGATTGTGCATTTATTTAAAAAAAAAAATCCGAGCTACCTGTTAGAAGTTGCATATCCATAGGTCGATCATCTAAGATTACTGCTTGAGCAACATTTATATTTTTCTTACTGCATTGCGTGCATTTCTACATCGTAGAGTGCTGGAGCAAGGTACGTAATTCTTATTTTTCTACATTAGTTATTTGTACATGCATTGCATTTGGATGTAATTAAGAAGACTACTTAAGCTGATTTGAAAAGATTAATCAAGTGATCACATTACTTTTGAAAAAAGGAGTAAAATATACACGAAGTGTTTGAATAACTTGATTGTAATTTTCAAAAGAGAAATCATTGGTCGCGGTATGATGCACACTTCCTACACTGAGCATGAATTGTAGGCACTACACTAGGACTCGGACCCTTATTACTATAGGCATCGATCTTTCATCTCTTTTTCGGTGCAAACCCTTCTATTTCGTTTTGTGACGGTTGTATTAACTTTTTCCCAAGTGACCTGATACTTTAAGGAGGGGGACACCCCTTAAATGAATTCAAGAGTAGTTAAGAGGCACCGTTAATGCATCGTCTCAAAGGAAGGGTTCACCCTACTTGCATCCTTTGGTTCCATCGTTGGAGTACCTTTTTACTTGAGCATTTGAGAATATAATTACAACAAAGTGTATGTCTTTAGGGCACTCAAAGGTCAAATTAGGGTGCGTAATTGGATTGACAACTTGTTTGGCCACCCAAAAGAACTAAAGTGATCTCAGCCTCCTTAACAAACTTGGACCAGGGATCTCAAGTGCCTCATTTCTCCTATACCACTTACATGGGAACGGAGAAGCACTACCTTGACTCCATTTGGCTAATCTGTAAAGTTGTATGTAAGAGGATTTAAAGTGCTTTAAAGCAACAAAAGACTTTTTGCCTTGTGTTTGCTTGGTATATGCTTTGTAGGTGCTCTCTTAGAAGGAGTCTTGTTTTTAACCCAGAATCTGAGAGAATTATTAGGAAAGCCAACCAAGAAAGAAGAAAAATAGCAGAAGAGAGACCAAAAGAAGAAATTAGGGTTGGTGAAAATCAGATAACCTTGAGAGACTATTTCCTCCCTACAACTCACAAAGCCCTACCTATCCGAAGGCCTAGAGTGGATAATCCTTATGAGATCGAGAGCAGTACTATATCTTTGCTACCCTCTTTCTATGGTACTGCTCAGGAAGATCCCTACAGGCATCTTGAGGAATTCACCGAGGTTTGCTTCACGATGAAGCTCCAGGGCTTTATTGATGAAGCCCTAATGAGAACCTTATTTCCTTTCTCCCTAGAGGATAAGGTCAAGCATTGGTATCATACGCTCAATGCAAGGGTAATTGATTAGGCCACCCTTAAGGGTGAATTTTTAAAGAAGTACTTTCCTATGAGCAAAATCAATCATTATAGGAGAGAGATTATGGGTTTTACTCAACAAGAAGGAGAGCAATTTCACGAAATGTGGAGCACTTTAATAATCTGCTTAGGTTGTGCCCCCACCATCAAGTGTCAAGATGGCAATTGGTTGAGAGGTTCTATAACGGATTATCTGAAAGACACAGGAAAACCATCGATGCAGCCTATGCTAGAACATGCATGACCAAAATTGAGGATGAAGCCTGGACTTTATTTGAAACATTAAGTGATAATTCCATACACATGTCCTCTGCCTATCAAGAAAGGAAACCATCAATCATGCAGAGGAAGACAGAGGCCCATTAAGCTGTGGCTACTTAGGATTTAGCTTATTAAATTCAATTGTTAAACAAAAATGTTGATAGGCTTTTAGCAAACCCCAGCATGAACCTGTAAGCAGCCTCTATTTTTCAGGCTTCAAGTGAATGCTCCATTTTCCAAAGCACTACACATGCCACTGTGGAGTGTCACTTGGCAAATCAATTCCCTGAGTTGATTCAGGCCGACCTGAATGCAGCCCAAGGCTTTCGACCACCCCCTTGTAATAACCCATATTCCAATACCTATAATTCGGGGTGGCGGAACTATCCAAACTTTTCATGGAAGCAAGGTGATGCTTCCTGTTGAACGTGTTACGAACCTACGCTAACGTGTTCGATTTTGGAAAACCTGTCGTTGTAGTTCGAAAGCGAAGGATTCGTGTTCAACAAATAAAATTTATACCAAAATTAAAATTCTGGGTCGAACACAGGGAGGCGAACGTTTGATTTAAAAACTTCGCGTTTCTTTTTATTTTGTCACGAAGAAATTCAATTTAAACTATCTAAGTATCTACAACAAATAAAAGAGAGAGAGGGAGTAAGAGAGAGAGAAAGAATACTATACATGGAAATCAAAATGAGATGTAGAATAGACAAGGAATTTATCATAAAAGAGATCGTTCGTTACAACTAGAAAACATAAATCAATTACTCTAGAAAGCATTAAAAGAATGGAGGGAGAAATGTCCTCCTCGATGATTGCTCGGAGGACGAATAGACTACTCTAGAAAGCAGTAAATCTATACTAGAAAGCAGTAAAAAGAATAGGGAGAGAGAATCCTCCTCGACGGTCGCTTGGAGGACGAGCCGGACGGGACGACGCCTGGATGAAGGAGAACGAAGCGGGACGAAGGAGGACGAAGCAGAAGAACGGGAACGAAGCAGCACGCCGTCGTCGTCGCGGGATCCACTTCCGAAGGGGGACGAAAATTTGGACTTTATCTCACGAGAAGCATCCCGGGTGTGGGACAAGCTTCTCTTGAGCTTTGGAGAGGTAGAGAGGAGAAGGAAGGGATGAAAATTTCGTATGGAGGGGGTCTCCTTTTATAGTTGCAAGGAGTGGGGGCAAAATGGACATTACATCTTCAAAATAATAAATAAGGGGTCTTTAGTGACGGATAAAACCGTCGCTAAAGCCCCGACGTCGCCGTCGCCGCCGCGCCCACGCGCGCCCGCTCGGTTGCCCGCGCGCGTAACGCCTACGCACGTCGCTTGATTTTCAGCCGTCCGATCGCGAGATCGGACGGCTTAGATCGCGTCCGCACCCGCTGCGTAGCGCACCGCCCGCGTGTGATCGCGCGTTACGCCCGGCGTCCAATCGCGCGTCGTCCTGATTGAGCGCGCGCAGCCGTTGGATCTTCATCTGACGCTCGTCCGCGCCCGCTCGCCCGCGCCTTCTACCCCCTCACCGCGGCTCGAACCCGCGACCTCCGCTTCGCCCGCAGCTGCGTCGCCGCTGCGCTACGCGGGCGAAATGGCCGCGCGGACGCTTTTAAGCGCGAGCGACCGCAGCCGTTGGATCGAGATCCAACGGCGGAGAGGAGACGGTGCGCGGTCTTCACAAGATGCATGCGGCCGATTGGGCGGCTGAGATGGCGCCACGTGGCGCCATCTTGGCCGTCCATCTTCTGGAAGTTGTAGATGGTGCCACGGATGTCGGATTGACTCGATTTTTGTGTCCTTGGGCTGCGATCGTCGATCCGAATTCATCCGTGCGGTCGGATTTATCATCTGAAGTGTGGATTTACACCATCCTGACCCTTGATCTTCTAGGGTTCCCCGGTCTCTATCTGATGCTACGGATGCCTGATTAGGGCGATCTTGGAGTCGTTGAACTTCAATCGTCGCCCTGATCATATCCATACGGTTGGATCTTTGATCCGAGGTCCCGATAAAATATTTGCCCTGTCCAAGCACATAAAAGGAGACAATTAACCTCCATTTTATTCAAACTACTCTAAATGCAAGATGATGCATGTAATGCAATATTTATGTCATGAAATGCAATCCTATGCTTAAGAACATGCATAAATAGACATTTTAAGTAGTGTAAATGTGTTTACATCACTTCCAACTTAGGGAATGCAAGACCCCAACCTCCCCAACCTGTATACCAGCCATCCTATACAAACCCTCCTCAGAACAAGCCCTCTAAGATGGATGAACTAAAAGCCATGATGAAATCAATGCAAGAGCATCAGAATATGGTCATCTAATCTCAGAATAAGATGATCACTGATATGCAATCCCAAATTGGTCATCTTACTGAGATAGTTAGGCAGCGAGATCTGGGGAAGTTGCCTAGGTCTTCTGAGGAGAGCCCAAAGGGTAAGGGGGTCATATTTAGGGAGCATGCTCAAGCTGTGACCGTGCTGAGGAGTGGAAAAAAAGTCGGCAAACCTAATAGCGCTCCTACGGTCACCTCTTAGAATTTCCCTCCTACACCAAACCTGGCCTCACCCATCATCGAGGAAGAGCCACTCTGCCCTCCCTCGCTTGAAATCACTTACCCGGAGGATGTCGTCATTCCTCTACCCCTGTCTCGACACGATGACCCCTCCACCCAGAAGTCGAGGGTGCCCTATCTTGAGCACCTATCCGCTCCTGGGGAATCTTCTGTTGGCTCAACTGGAGCCAAGGATAGGATGGATGAGATTATGAACACTTTTGGGCAAGTCCACATCAACTTGCCTTTATTGGATGCTATGAAACAGATCACATCCTATGCCAAGTTTCTAAAGGACCTGTGTACCCAGAAGCGTCAATCGAGGAGATAGGTCCAAGCTAAGGTCATCCTACCTGACCATGTTAGCTTGATGCTCCAACATGGAACACCCCCCAAGATGAAAGACCCAGGAGCCCCATATATTTCAGTGGTTATAGGTAACCAGCACATTGATGAGGCTCTGCTCGATCTGGGCATGGGGGTGAACATTCTACCAAGATCTGTTTAGAACCTTTTGGGAGGAGGCGATTTGAAGCCTAATCCTGTTATCCTCCAAGTCGCCGATAGATCGCTTAAGACACCATGGGGATTGCTGGAAGATGTCCTAGTGAGAGTGGAGAACTTCTTCCCTGTTGACTTTCTTGTACTTGACGCTAACCCATCTAATAAGCTCACCAAGTTGTCCATTATTCTGGGATGCCCCTTCTTGGCTACAACCAACACATCTATTAATTGTAAATCGGAAGCACTTAAAATGGGCTTTGGGAACAAAAAATCTAGTTGAATGTTTTCGATACCTATAAGCAATCTGGATTTAAAGATTATTCTCAGATTGAGGTGGTTGATGAAATCATTGAAGAAACTATACTCCATCACTCTTATGTAGTGATCCCCTTCAAATGGTCATATCTAAGGACCATCCTTCGATATTGAAGAAAATGAAGGGGTTATGCCTGAATTAGAAGAGTTGTTGGGAGTACACATAGAGTCTCTGTCCCCACCTTGGACCCTGAAGGTAGAGCCACTACATGAGGTGGGGACATCTCAACTTATACCCTCAATCAAAATGGCTCCTGAGTTGGACCTTAAACCCCTCCCGAGCACATTGAAGTATGCTTTCCTTGGCCTTAACAACACGCTCCCCATCATTATCTGATCTACATTATCTGAATCGTAGGAGGGAGCTTTGCTTGAGTGTTTACAAAGGCACAAGGAAGCTATTGCATGGTCAATAGCTAATATTAAGGGTGTTGACCCCTCCCTTTGCATACATCATATATACATAGATGAGTCTGTGAAACCCTTTTGTGACATGCAAAGAAGGCTTAACCCCAATATGAGGGAGGTTGTTAAAAAGGAGATTCTGAAATGGCTGGATGCAGGCATTATCTAACTTGTTTCAGATAGTAAATGGGACAGTCCAATACATGTGGTGTCAAAAAAAGCAGGAATCATTGTAGAGGAAAATGACCAAGAAGAGTTGGTGACCATTAGACCTTCAATTGGCTGGAGGGTCCACATTGATTATTGCAGTTTGAACACAGCTACCCAGAAAGACCATTTCCCCTTGTCATTTATTGATCAGATTTTGGAAAAACTAGCAGGGAACAAGTACTTCTATTTCCTTGATGGGTACTTTGGGTATAATCAGATAGATGTCTTCCCTAACGATTAGGAGCATACTACCTTCATAAGTCCGTATGACACATTTGCATTTCGTCGAATGCCATTTGGGTTATGTAATGCTCCTACCACATTCCAACAATGCATGATGGCTATCTTTTCTGACATGACCGACGAGTTTGTAGAGATCTTCATTGATGATTTCTCCATTTATGGCTCGTCGTTTGACCTATACCTCTCGCACCTTGATAATGTCTTAACTCATTGCAAAGAGGCAAAGCTAGTGCTTAACTGGAGAAGAGTCACTTTATGGTCCAGCAGGGCATTATTTTGGGGCATGTAGTTTTCGAGAGAGGATTAGAGGTGGATAAAGCTAAAATCAAGTCCATCTCTAAACTTCCATCGCCCACCAATGTTCGTCAAGTTAAAACTTTTCTTGGCCATGCTGGATTCTATAGGCGCTTCATTAGAGATTTCAGTAAAATCTCTAAGCCACTCAGCGACCTGTTAGCGAAGAATGTTTCCTTCGATTTTGATGATAAATGTGGCGAGGCTTTCCAAGTCTTAAAGAAAACTCTTATTACTACGCTGATTCTCCAAGCACCAGATTGGGCTTTCTCGTTTGAGCTTATGTGTGATGCTTCTGATTTCGCTGGAAGAGCAATCTTAGGTCAAAGGGTTGATGGTAAACCTCATGTTTTGCATTATGCCAGCAAGACCCTTACAGATCCTTAGAAAAACTACATGGTTATCAAAAAGGAACTTCTTGCAGTAGTATTTGCTTTGGAAAAATTTCGGTCTTATTTATTGGGATCCAAGGTTGTGGTGTTCACTAATCATTTTACTTTAAAGCACCTTCTGGCTAAGAAGGACACCAAACTTAGTTTGATTCATTGGATTCTGCTACTCCAGGAGTTTGACCTAGAAATTAAAGATAAGAAAGGAGTTGAGAATGTGGTAACAGATCATTTGTCTAGGATCCCTGTTGAGGCATCAACCCCTGCTGGTAGTATTTGGGAGATTTTTCCCGATGAATCTTTGATGGCTGTGGAGGCTAAAACTCCTTGGTTTGTTGATACAGTGAATTATCTGGTCATAGGCATTACCCCCAATACTTGGGACAAGTAGAAGCGAGATAGGTTTCTTGCCGAAGCAAAATTTTATCACTGGGAGGAACCTGAGTGTTTAGAATAAGCCTTGACCAGTTATTCCGTTGTTGCATCCCTAATGAAAAATAAAGGAGTGTTTTGAGTTTCTGGCATGACCTCCACTGTGGAGGACATTTTTGTAGGAAAAAGACTGCTCATAAGGTTCTTCAGTCTGGCTTTTGGTGGCCCGCATTATTCAGAGATGCACATACGTATATGGGCACATGTCTACATTGCCAGCAGACAGGAACCATTGGAAAAAGGGATGAGATGCCCCAACAACCTATTCTCCCCATTGCGATCTTTGATATTTGGGGCATCAACTTCATGGGTCCATTTCCCTTGTCCTTCGAATATGAGTACACCTTTGTGGTCGTAGACTATGTATCGAAATGGATATAAGCCATGCCCACATGGACCAATGACTATTCCGTGGTCTTAGATTTAGTTATGGCTAATATCATTTCTCGTTACGGGTACCCAAGTTTAAGTGATGGAGGACCTCACTTTAAGAATATACACTTCACAAGACTACTTCAAACTTTGGAAGTCAATCACATGATAGCCACACCTTACCATCCCCAAACGAATGGTCAGGTTGAAGTGTCTAATAGGGAAATTAAGCGGATTCGGGAAAAACTGTTAGGCCTGACCGTAAGAATTGGTCAAAAAAATTAAATGATGCTCTTGGGCCTATAGAGCAGCATATAAGATTTCCTTGGGCATGTCTCCTTTCCACCTTGTTTACAGAAAAGTGTGTCACCTTCTCGTTGAAATCCAACACAAAGATTATTGGGCTATTAAAAACATCAACTTAAATCTAAATAAAGCATGTAAGAGGGAGGGCTTGATAACTGATGATCTTCGACATAGAAGAATGAGAGTTACTCTTCATGAATGCCACCTGTGTGGGATGCACACTGATAACCTTAGCCACATTTTCTCATCTTGCCTGATTACTGATGCAGTTTGGAGGAGGACTTGCCAGGAGCCACTACCATCGTGGGACTCCATTTGGCATGGTTTTGTTGTGATGGAGAAGCTGCATTTGTGCATGGCTGCAACTCTCTAGTGTGTGTGGAGGGCAAGAAATGAGAGGCTTTTTCAGAAGAGACCAGTTTGCTGTGAGCATATTGTAAAAGAGTGCTGGTCCCTCATACATACATAGGGATCTAAACTGTAATTCCTCTTAACTTTATATAATAAATTGTCCTCCCGGATTGCTATCGTAAGACGATAGCTTTCCTTTTTGTTTCAAAAAAAAATAAAGCGTGTAAGTCACACATGCTGGAGTTAAGTGAGCTTGAGGAGCTTTGTAATGAAGCCTACGAAACCTCCCAAGCTTACAAGCAATGTACAAAGGTTTTCCATGATAGGCACATCATTAGAAAGACCTTTGAGCCCAACTAGTGGATCTGCTTTTCAATGCTAGACTTAAATTATTTCCTGAAAAGCTCAAGTCTCGTTGGGATGGGTCGTATGTTGTTATTAATGCCTTCCATGGAGAAGTTGAAATTCGGAATCCTAATTCTGGTGAGAGCTTTAAGGTAAATGGACAACGACTTAAACCCTATGTTACTCTTTCAAATAGCTAGGTTTTGGATGTATTTCGGCTTGAGGAGCCTTAGCTCCTCCTACTCTCCTCCTCTGTGATATTATTTTATGTCGTTAATTTTCCAATGAGGACATTGTCAGATTTAGACATGGGGGGGGTATAACTTGAGGTTGTTTATAGCATTTACAAATATTTACATGCATTTAGGTTATGTGCATTAGCCAAAATAATAATAATTATTATAATAATCTCTTTTGTATTCTTGAGCTGAATTGGTTAGTCCATAGTAGAAGATTGCTATCAAGGAGGTGTCATTGAATATTTTCTTCTTAAAGATTGCTATCAAGAATCCAATACATTTACTTCACTTGCACGTAGACTTGGTAATGGATCTTTTAAGAAAACTAATAGACATTTTTAGTTTGTCAGAGAAAAGCATTGCTTCTTTTCCTAAACCCTTGAACAGTTAGAAGGCAGTCAGGCAAACTATCTTCTATAAGATCCACCTAATATTTGTGAGGTGAAAGTAGAGTGACTACTGGTGCGCTAAGTCTAGTGCAAGGACTTTTAAGTTCTGGATAATTAGATGATGATACATTAGAGTTAATCATAATTTCCGCTCTCTATTCCTACGTGCAAACATTGAATGTGAATTTCTGAGAGTCACCAAATAAGGCAGATGTACGAAGATTGAGTTCTAATAAAACTATGACTATAATGGATGGTTACGATCGTCCTTCATAAAATCCTCGGCTGAAGGAGGGTATTAATATCAAAGGTCAGAAATACACTTGTCCTATTCATCCCTTCCTGGTACCGAGAGTAGGCACTTCCACCAAATAAGCCACACAATATCTTCTTGAACATTGTTATCCCCAATAATGCCTCATGAATAAAAGTTGCATCATGTTGTGTTAGTAGTTATACAAGAAAAAGGAAAAAATATATATATAGAAAAAGGAAAAAAATATAGAAAAAAATGAAAAAAAAGAGAAAAAGAAAAAAAATGTTCGAGTTTATAGCTATGTCTTGGTGTCGATTTCACCATGTGTCGATGTCTTTGAGACAACAAAACCACCGATTGTGATCTACCAAATATAGCCATTACCTACTTTTCAGTATTTTTGATCGCCCGAATACTGGCTGAGGATTATGACTTAGTTATAGGATTATTAGGACTCTAATTAAAGTGTGATGCCATGTGGGGCACCCAAACATTGAGTACATTTACAAAATCTGGTGAGATTTCTTATCTCAGTAAAAAAAAAAAAAGAGTGAGCGCAAAGGAATGCTAAGAGAGCACAATTTTTTTTAGCCTTTCTCTGGGTTGACCTGCTTAATAGTTTAGAAATCTAAAGTCTACAGTACTAGACTACATATAACACCAGATGAGTAAGAGCCACCAAATATGAATCCATTTAACTCAGTATCTTCTACCTAAGCCAAAAAGTCAGGGTCAAATCAAAGATAATTTTATGTTTTATCCCCGAGAGAAGTAGTTGCCTATCCTAATAGAATTTTTCCAAGGGTTAAGGTCGAACTTTAAATGTAATTCGATTTTTCACTTGGATCTGTTGCCTAAGCTACTATCACTTCATTTTCATATTTGTCTAGATCTCTAAATTTTTGGAATAAGAAAAGTAGAAATCTTTGATCACTTCTATCATTTTTCACTTTTGCTCGGGACTAGCAAAACTTAGGCATTGAGGTATGTGATAAATCCACTTTAGTGGACCATTATTTGGTCTAAGTACTCTTTAATTATATGTTCCTAATTTCTAATTGCTTAAGAGTTAAAGGGTAATTTATCTTAGTCTGCATAAAATTTTATGCACCAATTTTACAATTAATAGCATATTGTTATGATTACCCATTTGGTGGATGCAGGCTGGATGCAAGAATTATTGAAACATGGAGGACATCGTTCACAAATATGACCTGCACATGACAACCATCCAATTACATTATATAAGACATCCTGAGCTCAATTTGGACGTTTGATGACCAGCAATTGTGGACCCATCGCCATTTGCATTTTAAGACATCCAGAACTCAATCTAGACGTCTAATGAATTGACGGATCTCAACCGCACGTGCCACTCAACGCATCGCCACTCAACGCACCACCAACCCAAGTCAGCTGAGCTTCTCGCAACACTCCTCCATGCCTCAACCACCTTAATATCTTTAGGCGTTTGTTGGAGAAGGCAAAACAGAGCAAGGGAGAGTTGGGGAACATTTATAAAAGAGGACGCCTGCGCACAGGGGGCCATCTTCTTCCTTTCATCTCTCTCCACGGTGAACCAAGCTCGCACCGTGCAAAATGCATGCACCGTGGCCTCGGTCATCTTCAACGTCGCCCTCTCCCTCGCTGCACACATGGTGACAATGTGTATGCCACCCTCTTTAAAGCAATACCCCCCCTTCCTACCTTCTCTATTCTTCTTCTTCCTCTTCTTCTTCTTCTTTCCCTTCCTCCGTTTCATGAAAAGAACCCAAACCATCGTTGCACACCACCTACCTACAGCTACCACCATCGTTTCCCTTCCTCACCGCAGACCCACCTGCATACCCACGTTAAGGTCCCGTCGTCCCTGCCGCCCACCGGCGGCTCCTTTCCATGCGCCGACTAGCCAGTGCCCACACACTACTGCCTAAGACTGCTAGCGATCTCCTTGCCGCTCCACTGTCTTCGGCTACCATCGACAAAGCCATCACCATAATCGGATTCACTGTCCTCCAAGCTTCCTTTGACAAGGTTCTCGCCTCCAACTGTCGACCAATGCACGTGCGATCACCTCCCCCAAGCCCTATTAGTATTTACGATTACATGCCATTGTCAACTTCATTTATCCCTTTTTTTATGTCAAAATTGCATGTAAGACCTTATCTTCTGATTTAATTGTATGGAATACTTATTAAGGGTGAAAATGAGTTGTAATGATTTAGATCTTTAACAATTATGATTCTCAATTGAACTAGATACTCTTACTCAATTTAATAGGCTAGTTCTTTCAGTGGATACGACTTAACTATTTTCATGGTTAAATTTTGAATTATTAAATATTTTGATAGTTGATTTTCCACCCGAAAAATATTACAATGACACGACATTTTATGTTAAAATTTTCATCGAAAGCGATTATCGACCTGTCACTTACAGTATCATATAGGGGATTTATCATTAGTAGATTTCATGTATGTAATGTATCATTGACTTAAACTATTTGTTTTAAACTTAAATATTCGCTAATGATTTTAATAATATGATTCTAACTTAAATAACATGTCTCAAAATTAAATAATATGGTGAATTAAATTACTCACATTGTCTCAACACAAAAAAAATTTGTATATGACTTAAACTATTTGCGTGTAACTTGAATAAATCTCGGTTGATTTAACCATGTGCTCATAACTTAAATAATATGACTTCGACTTAAACTATTTGTCTTCGACTTAAACTATTCGTACTAATTTAAATAATTTGCTCCTAATTTAAATAATATGTATGAAACTTAAAACTACCATCTTATAGTTGAGTGGGCTTATAGTATCGTATAAAGGGAATTTCATATAAGTAATATGTTGTTGACTTAAACTATTTGTCTTAAAGTTAAACTATTTACTACTAATTTAAATAATCTACTTCTAACTTAAATAACATGTCTCACACTTAAATAGTATGTAATTAAACTTTTCACATTTTTACAACATATAAACAATTTGTTTACGACTTAAATTATTTGTGCTTAACTTGAATAAATCTCTATCGGTTAGAGCGTGTGTTTATAACTTAAATAATATGTCTTCAACTTAAACTATTTATCTAAAATTTAAATGATTTACTATTGAATTAAATAATTTTAATCTAACTTAAATAATATATCTTAAACTTAAAACTGCCATCTCATAGTTGAGTGAGCTTACATCATCCTATAGGTCCTTTTGTCATCATTTATGGAATTCATGTAATTAATGTGTAGTTGACTTAAATTATTTCTTTTAAACTTAAACTATTTGCTATAGATTTAAATAAATTGATCCTAACTTAAATAATATATTTAAAACTTAAATAATATGACAAAGTTAAACTACTCACATTTTTACAATAAATAAATAATTTATATACATTTTAAATCATTTGCACGTAACTTGAATAGTTGATTACAACCTTGTGCTCATAACTTTAAGAGACACACTATTTAAGTTAGGAGTAAATTATTTAAATCAATAGCAAATAGTTTAAATTTTAGACGGATATATTATTTAAGTTATGAACACATGATTTTAATCAATAGAGATTTATTTAAGTTACACACAAATATTTTAAGTCATGTATAAATTATTTTTATGTTAGAAAAAGTGTGAGTAGTTTAATTTTATCATATTATTTAAGTTTGAGATATTATTTAAGTTATGAACATATTATTTAAATTAATAATGAATAATTTAAATTTAAGATAAATAGTTTAAGTCGGACAACACATTATTTACATGAAATCCACAAATAATTACAAAACCCTCCTTATGATGGTGTAAGTCCACTCAACAACGAGATGGTAGTTTTGAGTTTTAAACATATTATTTAAGTTAGGAGAAAATTATTTAAATCAATGACAAATAATTTAAGTTGAAGATATATTATTTAAGTTAATAATACATGATTTTAATCAATAAAGATTTATTTAAGTTATGTACAAATAGTTTAAGTAGTGTACAAATTATTTATAACCATAAAAAGTTAATCAGGTAATTGGGCCAACCACTCATTAAGCTCCTTCTTAGTTTCATTATATGGGTGTTGAGAGTTTTTATTTAAGAGTTTCTTTTGCGAGTGTAATAGAGTGTCCCCTTAAAACATATAATATGATATCTAGATGTCATGACTCTGCCATCGAGATAATTTAAGGAGGGATCTGTGAAAATATATATCTGAATCTTGGGGGAGGATGTAGGATATGGGAACTGAATTATTATAGGGGACAAAACTACCAGATAATGCTATTGTTGGTCTGGAGGCTTCATACTGAAAATGTATTTGGTATAAAAAGTTAATATTCCACTTGATGTGATTGCCTTACGAATACATAGTTTTAACTAACAGAGGTTTATTCAAGTTACGTGTAATAGTTTAAGGCATGTGGAAATTGTTTATTTGTTGTAAAGATACAAATAGTTTGAGTTTACCGTATTTGAGACACGTAAGAAATACGCATTGTTTTCTGGTTGCTACTTGCAGAGTTATGTAAGAAAATAGATACATAGTTGGCTACCATGTATCAATGGGGAAAAAAATGATGATTGCTTGGCATGTTGTGGGATCCAAGTGGTTTCTATTGTTATTTCATACCGTGTGAGGAATTGGTATGGGACAATGGAATTGAAGTTCTGGACTCTAGTGTCCTGATCTAATCAATTATATTCTTCTCCACCCACTTCATCTGATCTTGACGAAGATAAGGTGGGATTTTTCTTACTACCTTCCTTTATAATTGCCTATCTTTATACGACAACCAAAATTTGATGGAATTTTTTCAGTGTCTCTTTTAGGCACACACAAGCTTCTAGATCTGAATAAGAATCCAGGATTTGGGAGGAGAGGCTGAAATGGAGGAAAGCACGTTCATGCTAAATACAAAACACCTCATACCACTTAATAACAATATTGGAAGGATACACAAAAGTAGGCACAACTCAAAACAATAAGGAAAAAAGTGATTGCAAAAAATTTACAATAAGTGGACATTTTTCATTTAAAAAAAAGTTCTTATAAATTCTCCATTTACGATGTTTTTTCCTTGAAAGAAGAATGAAGAATATCATTCAACTTAGATTCACCAATGTTTCAAATTTTTAGATAGAATTTCCAAGTTCTATGGCCTCTAGCCTGTTTCCAAATAGATGGTTCAGAAATAAAATTTCAGCAGCCCTTAAACAGAAATTTCAGCATTTCCCTAGTCTTCTTTGCTTGCATTTCCTCGTTAAAACCAAAATCACACAAAATTTCAGCAACACGCTTCTCTGCTGTTGATGCATCTAATGCCTCTAGACGATCACAAACATGCTCTAAGGTTTTTCTACCGCGTTCATCCTGCAATGAAAATAGATAAAAATACAACGTGAGCTTCAAACGTAGGAATTGTAAGGGCACTGAGGTGGTGGTGGGGAATACTGGTCGTTGTTGGTGGACGAAGAGGAAGAGGAAGAGGAACGGGGAGGGGTTGTGGTGGTGGACAACCAGAGGAAGAGGGAGGGGTTGCAGCAGGGAGGTAGCGGACGGACGGAGGAAGAGGGAGAGGGAGAGGCTGTCGAGGTGGAAAGGAGGTGGTTGATGACTGAAGGAAGAGGAAGAGGAGGATGAAGGGGGCACAAAGCAGACCTTGGCGCGGAGGCGTATGAGCGGGATGGGGCGGCGTTGGTAGAGGAGGAGTGGGAGGCCGGTGCAGGAGGAGGGGAGGGAGTTTGGTCGCTATGGATGTGGAGGGGGTTAGCTGGGGAGGGTCGGGAGTGGGTTCATACCTTGGCACAGAGGCGTGTGGGCGGTGATCGAGCAGCGTTGGTCGAGGCGGAGAGGGAGGTCGGTGCAGGCTTGGGATGTGGAGGAGTTGCGCTGGGAGGGTTTTGCGAGGGGCAGAGTGGGTGGAGGGTGAGGGGGGGAGTAGTTTGGATCTGGACCGTTGATTGGATCCAACGGATAGAAAGGGTGAGCTGCATTTAGATTGGGTACCGGCGACGAGCGGTTTCCTCTTTCTTTCTATTAAAATACATCCACAATATTACATCAATCTATTTACACTCATATCATAATATTAAAACATTATTCACTATCTATTTACATCCTTATCATAATATTAAAAAATTCTTTAATAAGATTACATTATCATTTCAATTATTACAAATTCATCAAATAAACACCTTACTTAACTTTATCTATGCCAATTCTAACCTATTTCAACGTATATACTTTCAGCCAAACACACCTTCTAATGCATTTTGGGCATTGGGGGGAAGATATCAAACTTCCTTATATTTTAATATAATAAAAATGTATAAAAACTAAAAAAATGACGTATTTTACAGCGCATGGATATAACAGACATACTGTGCATGTACACGTTGACATTTAATATGTGAATTTGTTAAGGGGACCTTACACACAAAAATAAACATAAGTAATATCATGTAATGAGGCTCGTCGCCATTTAAACAACCACTATCACTTATGAGTGAAGAATCACCAGTGATTTTTTGTTTTAAATGGAAATGTATAAGTGATTTTTGGTTTTGAACAAAAAAGTATATGTAATTTTAGTTTTTTACCAATACTGTTTCGTTCTAAACTATATGCACCTATGCAAAATGTTTTAACAGTCGTGGTAACTTTTTTTAGTAGTGGTGGATTTGATCACGTGACAATACTTGTGTTGTTTTTGCATTGATTTTTTAAAGATATTTTGAATACATCAGTATATTTCATTGATAGGTCCCACCCAAGTAAAGGAGTGTAAATGTAAAAAGGACATGTGATATGATCTATATTTCTACATTGTATTTTACAATGAAAAGTACATTTCTATGCTCTTATCTTTTTAATATATTTAGAGAACCTCCCTAACTAAATCTATCCATAGATGTAGCACCATCCTTAATGTGAAATATCTTTGTAGGACGAAAAAGAGTTTTTCCTTTTTAAGATTTTTGTTAAGTTAGATTAAGTTAAAAGCTATCAAAAATGTATCTATACCTTTCTCCCCACAACTTAGGGTTAGTTTACTTGAGGTGTTAGGAAAGTGATGTTAAAAAATGTGAAACTAGTGTTAACCTGTAATTGTATTTACTTGTTGTGTGGTGTTAACACCAGTTTGTGTTTACTTGAATTGGTGTTAAGTTGTGGTGTTAACCCTTATGGTGTTTACTTGGTAGTAGTGTTAAGTATATAAAACATGGGGGATGTTAGAGATATGAGTGGTGTAGAATTTTAACACGGGTTTGGCTAACACCAGTTGAAACTGGTACTAGACAAACTCGTGTTAAAGTTGCTAAACCTGAGTTAGTAAACCCGAGTTAGTAAATGAGGAGTTAAGTAGTCCAGTAAACATTGGTTAATCCCAAGAGAGATTGACCCTCCGATGGGCCTTGGAAGGCCACCAAAAGATTTATACGAGTAGGGAGCACTATTTAGCCACTATCATCCGTCGCTAAGGGGGGAAGATCGACAATCACTAAGCAAGCACAAAGGGGACTAGAAATTTGGTGACCCAATTCCATTACAAAGGATGTACATCTGGGGGGAGGATGGTACTCCCTGTTGGTGCTAGAGCACCACGATCGTTTGTTTTGATGATAACAAAACACATGTTATTTAACATTTGCACTTAGAGTCTTAGATTTCAGGTCAATTGCAAATGTAGACGTGTTTAGACGGAATTCGAGCTCGCATCCAGGACGGATTGAAGGAGCTTGATGGAGAACAGAGGGGATTCGCGAGGAGCGATAGATTGAAGATGGAAAGACAAGAAGAATATGATAGAATTCCATTTTATTCCTTTCATGTACTTTTGTCTTTATTTTCTTGCTCTTTATTTCCTTAAAAAATTATGTTAAAGTGCCTCAAAGTACCCTAACAGTAGTCCTAGGAGCATCGGCACAACCCTAGGATATTTAGGTTTTCTATAGAGAACTTAGAAAACCAATATAGGGTTTCAACAGCATTTCCAGACGTCTAATTACCAAATCAGACGTCTGATAAAGTGTTTTAAGACATCTGACTGTTGATTCAGACGTCTAATAACATTTAGGCTGGACAAGTTAGTTCTGTCTGATGAAATCAGACGTCCAGACCTTAGACCAGACGTCTTAGGTGACGTCTGATGACTTTGCCAGACATCCAACGTTGGCTCTCTTAGCAAACACTCGAGGATATGACCGTTAGAGCCTTATCAGACGTCCTTAAGCCCTTCCAGACGTCTGATAATTGACCGTTTTGCTCTATAGGATTATTTGGAATGTTGGCCTTCACAATATAATCGTTAAGAAATGACCTTTAGGCTTTTATCAGACGTCTATAGAGGACCTTAGACGTCTGATAAGTGACTGTTAGCCCTCGATTAAGCTGAAATCACTTCTTTTGAGGCTAATAGCCGTTTGTACCTTGGGAAATCCATTCCTACAGTAAATTAGGTTTCTAGACGTCCATACCTAGTGTCAGACGTCCTATACGTCGTCTGATTGATTTACACTAGAACCATGTTTAGGTCTGAACCAAGTAAGGAAGGAAACCCGCCTAGAATCAGACGCCTGATTTAGTTTCCAGACATCGTAAGAATGACATCCAGACGTCTGATATTTTTCTTAGATGTCTGATGACCCTATCAGAATAATTAATGATTTTGATTGCGGCTTGTTTTGCCTTGGGATGATCCCCAATGGCTACCTAAGGCTTTCACTGCCTTCGTAGGTGTTACGACCCGGTTCCCGAATCCCTACAGGACACGAGACCGGACCGACTCGACTGATCCCAAGACCCAGTCGTCTAACGAGGAAGTAACCAAAAAGCAGTAAAATAAACCACATTCACCGTGTAAGCAAATAACAGTAACAAAAGTACAACAGTAAAGAAGTAAACTACTACAGTACACACCACAACAGTAGAAAATTAAACAGGTATAGGAATATAAAGTTCACAATAAAAGAGTACAGAAGTGTAACAACTACTTATTACAACAAGAAACGGAGTACAAGAGAATGCTACAACTACTATGCTCTACTGGGCCCAGCACCCTCTGCAGCCGTAGGCTCTGGCTGCTCAACACCTGAACTTGAAAAAGGTTATGAGTACAAAACATCAGCGAACGCTGAGTACAGTGGCAACCAGCTAACTAAAATAGTAAAGGTGGACAGGTAACTATTGTTTTCAATTTCTTTCTTTCTTTAACTAATTATTCTTTCTTTCATCACTTGGTTTATTTATCAGGTCTCTTTCTTGATCTTGAAAATTCCTCGTGGGAACGATCTTGATTACAGTCTTTTCCGAATAGTAGAAGTAGCACGTGGTGCTCCCTTGGCCAGGAGAGTCCCTCGTGGTGGTCCTACACTCAGTCAACCACCCCAAGGTCACTAACAGACGTAACGGTGACTACGGCACGCACGATAAATGCACGGGTAGCTACCCCGCATTGGCATGCAGTTAGTCGTTTCCGTTAACGGGTGCGCCCAAAGCACAACACGGAACCAGTATAGGGCATAGCCCTCTCAGTAACAGGGGTCTAGCCCCTAAGAACCAAACAGGGGTCTTGCCCCTCCACAGTCCACGCACCCTTGCCTGACTACCCTAGTTTGCCTAGTGGGCCTAACAAGTCAGTGTAAGGCAGCTAGCTGAACCCTGAGCCCCGTGGGGTGGCTAGCACTCTCCCTACACTAGTAGCTCTCCTCGGTACCATGTACGCGAGGGCAAAGAAGTCGGTACAGAGTGGCCAATCCTAACCCCGGGTCCTACGTAGGGCCAAGAAGTCGGTACAGAGGCTAGCTCCACTCTACACTAAGCAGGGGGACAGTCGCTCTCCTTGGTACTCCGTACTCAAGGGCCAGCTCACTTCCCCATTCGCATTTCCAGTTCCATTCCATTTATTTCCAGGAGCTCTACTCCTATTTCCCCGTAGGATTCATGCTCATGTTTCTCAGGCTAAGCCATACTAGGTTTCATCATTTCTATTTCCATTTCTCAAGTTCTACACATGTAGCATGTAACTTTACTATTCACATTCTAGGCTTATTCGTAGGTCGCTCGTGTTTCCAACATCGATGAGAGCCTCATCATGAACTCTAACTAGCATAATTTAATTTAAATAAGTGTGAAGAAGCTCCTACAAAACCTAAAGAGAAGCTTAACACAGAGAATTAAGAATCAAAGAATAAGACAAATCATAAGGGGTAAAACTGTAATTTTACCAATGCAGTACACAAACAGAATAATTAAGGGTCTAAACACAAGTCAAATAAGCTTAATAAGAAAGGAAGTGGGATGATCTGATCTGAAAAGGGTTATAGCAACTTCTAGGAATTAAATGACATTCTGTAACCCTAAAACAAACCTACTTTAATTCACGAGGTTTGAGGCAGGATAAAAATCAACTAAATCCTCTAAAATTCATGGAAAGATATTCCCTAGGGTTTAGAACCTTCAATTTGGCCTTTGCAACCTGTTTTAACCTAAAATGAGAACCATGCCCAATTTATGACCTAATTTGGGTTTTACGCAAATTGATCGGTCAAACGTGGTCAAACCTACAATCAAATTTTACCATTAAAATCCTTAGGTTCAAATTAGGCTGGTATAAAAATTTGGACTTAAGAAAAGACCAACTTAACCGACTTTACAAATTGGTTCTCTTGAATTACTTTTTGACCCTTATCTTTTAAAACCCTTACACATTACCCCCTATCTTTCTCGTCGTTCTTTGCACAACGGTCCTCCCTGCCATTCTGAGAAGGCACCATACCTCCGGCGACCTTGCGCGGAGGATGGCGCAGCACAAGGCATGGCGCCCGATCTCAGGAATGAACGGGGGGTTCCCTGCGTCGTCCTCTGTCGCAGGGACCCTCCCCTGTCTCCTGCAACCACCCATGCCTCTCGTGCGAACGCACGAAAGGCATTGGTATCCATCTCCAGCCATCTCCGACGAGCTTCGCACGTCGCTCCCTCGGGCAACTCTCCACGCCAGCTCCTTTATAAGAGCGGCAGGGGCTGCCATCCACTCCAAGCTACTTCTGGCGGAGAAAACCCCTCTCTTTCGTCTCCCCTCTCTTCGGTCAGATTGCCCTAGTTTCCGGCGAACTCTCCTCCTGCTCCTCCTTGCTCTGCTGCCATACCTGCAGCAGAGCCCACTCTGCCTCGTCGTCCCACGCCAGGCCGCACCAGCTGGCGTCCTCAGATCTCTTCCTCGTCGCCGTCACTCCTCCCCTGAGCACCTTTGTCCTCAGCTCTGGCAGGCACGCGCCAGGCAGTCTCCCTCTCCCTCTTCGTCGACTAAGTAGGTAGGAATTTTCTCCTTACTCTCCTCTCACTTTTCCCTTCTTGAATTAGTCTTTTAAACCCCTCGACTGCCACGACCACCTTTATCTGCTCCGTCTCCGGCTATCATCTCCAGCGAGATCGCCCCACTTCCACAGACCTTTCCACCCCTCGCCAATAAGCCCATAAGCTCCCCCTCACTCCACTCTAGCGATTCCCCTACTCCATTCATCACCTTGCACACTCTGAGCACCCCCCGAACACACCCACTTCCACGCATGCAGTTTGCCCTAGGTGCACGCCCACAGGCACTCTCACCACACACCGCCCCTCGCACCGCCTTCGCCACACTCCGGCGAAGCTCCCTGTGTTGTCTGACGTGGCCGGGAGGTCGTCTTCGTGCTTTCAGGGTTCACCCTCCTCACCGCCATTGACGAGCTGCAGGAGCTCCTTCGCAGGCAACTCCAGGTCCCTTCGACGCCAGGCGCAGGCTCCAGGCAACGCGGGGCAAGTCTGCGAAGGCGCCCAGGTTCTCAATTGGGAGCGCGAAGCCTTCGCTGCTGCCCAATCGACAACTGCTTCTCGCCTGCAGGCGAGCGGAGAGGAGGTGGGAATTTAGTCCCACCTCGTAAGTGTAGGAGCGTGCGCCACCACTTAAATTCAAAAAGTGGTATAGGCTCTTTGTTACGAATGCGGCTTCAGACATATTTTAAGACGTCTGGGATTTGATTTATGCGGCACGCGGGATTTCGTCTGCGTGCCTGTGTGCGCAGACCTGCACCGCTGCACCTTCCTTCTTTTTCCCTCTCTCCTCCTGCGGCCGCAGTCTGCGCTCTCCTCTCTCTCCCTCTCCCCGCGCGGCTTTAAAAGGGCCTCTCCCTCCCCCTCACTCTCATCTCCTCCGCCCCCTTCTTCTTCCAGCCAGTGCGAGAGTGAGCGAGCGGCGGCAGCAGCAGCCGCGGCGAGTGCGGGAGGAGGTGTTGCGCGAGGGAGGAGGTGCTCGGCCGTGAGGGTTCGAGCTTGCCGGGGCTGCTAGAGCCGGCCGGCGGGGGCGTAGCGGCCGCGAAGTGACGCGGGAGGTCTGCTGCAGCTCGAGCAGCAGGCGGACGAGACACGGTGCGGCCGTGCATCGCGGGCGGAGGGCGAGTGGCGCTCTGATTCTGGAAGTTTTTCCAGAATCAGACGTCTGGGTTTCCAACCAGACGACGGGGAAGACGTCTGGAGGACTGTCCAGACGTCTGAAAGGTAAGTTATTTTCGTACTTCCTCCTTCTCTTCAACCGTCTGTACTGAGAGCGCAGGTTCTGAGATTCGCCATCCAACGCGAATCAAACTTCTAACTGCAGTGCCAGACGACAGGAAAGACTTCCAGACGTCCGGGGTGACCATCGGACGTCTGGGAACTAAGCCAGACGCCCCTGCAGGCTTCTGGACGTCTGAGAGACTATACAGAGCAAAGGTACCATCTGACCCTCATTTTAAGACGTCTGGAAGAGGTTCCAGACGTCTGATTTGCACTGTTTCGTCGTTTTCGACCCGTTTAGGACCCGTTCGGAGTCCGTTTTCCGCGTTTCGAGTTGCGTTCTTTTCGGAATTAAATCCTCTACCTGTCTACAGTAATTATATACTGTTTTGAGAAACTCCTTGTGTTTGATCCTTGTGATAGGACCTCGTTCCATTGCAGTGTCGGGGGTTGCGGAGGCACGCGGGATTCCCGACCACGCCCCCAGTACTCCCGTTGTAACTGGTAGAGTGGCTTTTAAGTTTATTAGCATAATCTGTTAAATTATAGAACCATAAATAGAACCTAGGGCATTGCATGAATCCTAGGAATGAGAAACTAGATTGAATGATAGATCTTAGGGTATTGCATGAATCCTAGGGCTGGAAAACTAGATTGTATGATAGATCCTAGGGTATGGCATGAATCCTAGGATGGGAAAACTAGTGGAATATATGAATACTACAGTCTTGAAAAAGTGGAAAGGAAATATTTGCTGCCTGTAAATTGATTTAACAGCTGCCTGTTATGAATAAATGAACATGATTGAGAATATGGGTTGTATGAACGTAAAACTGAAAAAGGTGAAACCTGAATGTGCTGAGTTAAAAGAGCTGGAACCCTACGGGGAGTTAGGAGTAGAACTCCTGGAAAGAGAATGAAATGGAACTGAGAAGGAAAGATGTGGAGGTGCGTTGTCTCTTTGGTACGTAGTACCAGGGGAAGCACCTATTACCTGCTTAGTGCAGAGCGGAGCCAGCCACCCCAGGGACCCGGGGTTAGGTATGGCCACTTTGTACCAACTTGTTGGCCCTCGTGTACATAGTACCGAGGAGAGCTACTAGTGTAGAGCGAGTACTAGCTACCCCACAGGTCCCGGGGTTCTGTTAGCTCATCTACACCGACTTGTTAGGCCCACTGGGCAAACCAGGGTAGACAGGCGAGGGTGCGCGAATTGTGGAGGGGCAAGGCCCCTGTTTGGTTACTGTGGAGGGGTTGGACCCCTGTTACTGAGAGGGCTCTGCCCTATACTGGTTCCGTGCTGTGCTTTGGGCGCACCCGTTAACGGAAATGACTGATCGCGTGCCAGTGCGGGTTAGCTACTCGTGCGTTTACCGCACGTGCCGTAGTCACCGTTACGTCTGTCAGTGACCTTGGGGTGGTTGACTGAGAGTAGGATCACCACGGGAGACTCTCCCGGCCAGGAGAGCACCACATGTTACTTCTACTATTCGGAAAAGACTGCAATCAAGATCGTTCCCACGAGGAACATTCGAGATCAAGTGAAGGATCTGAGAAATAGATAAATTGTGAAACAATAGAAAGACGTAAATAAAGGAAGAAAGAAACTAAAACAGCTTTTGTACACTTTACTGCTTCTTTAGTTTAGCTACCACTCTACTCAGCGTTTCGCTGACGTATTACACTCGTTACTTTTCAGGACCAGGTGTTGAGCAGCCAGGGTCAGCGGCTACAGAGGATGCTGGGCTGAGTAGGGTCCAGTAGAGTTACCACTGTTCTTTTGTGCCCCTTTTGTTTCCACTGTAGTGAGTAGTTTTTGTTACTCTCTGTACTTTTCTTTACCCGCAATTCTTGTTATGTTATAAATGTTGTTCTACTGTTGTGGTGGTACATGCTGTAGTAGTTCCTTTTCTTACTGTTGTATTTTGTTACTACTAGTTATATTTCATGTTGAATGTGGTTTATTTTACTGCTATTTTGGTTACTTCCTCGTTGGACGACTAGGTCTTGGGATTAGTCGAGTCGGTCCGATTCTCGTGTCTCGTAGGGACTCGGGAATCGGGTCGTTACACTCTTCACCTCCGATTACACACGGGGTGAGGTCCCTCACCTATCATCGGGTCTCGTCAGCAGCTCACCCACGCGGATCTGACCCGACCCGACACCCTCCTGTGCATTCCTCGCGTAGCACCCACGCCGGTGCGCCTGGACCCGGGCACGCGACCCAACCCGATTACCCGGCTCTGGGAGAGCTTCCTAAAGAGAGATCCAGAGAGAGAGAGAGACGCGGGGAAGGGGTAGGGTAGGTTTTGCGCTGATGTTTGCGTGTGTGCGCAGGAAAAAAGAAAGAAGCAGGTGAAGGAAGAAGACAGGAAGGAAAGAAGCTGAAGGAAAAGAAGAGGAGGTGCACTGTAGCAACCGAGTAGTTAAGTCGTCTGAGCGCTGAATCAGACATCGGTGAGAAAGGAGAGTCAGCAGCAAGAGAGGAAAGAAGAAGAAGGAGGGCTAGAGCAAACGAAAGCAGAAGAAGAAGAAGAAGAAGAAGAAGAAGAAAGAGGAACCGTAGCTGCTGAAGAAGAAGAAGAAAGAGGAACCGCAGAAGAAGAAAAGAAGAATGAAGAAGAAAACAAGTTGAAGAGAAGAGCCAGCTGAAGAAAGAGAAGAAGAAAAAGCCAATTACCCTCTTTCTCTCTCTCTCTCTCTCTTAATTTTTGTAAAACCTTATACATATATTGTGAATTTATAGGCTTCTAGAATTTTGGTTTTCTCCCTGAGTTCGACCTCGAAAAACTTTTCATTCCGAGTAATAAATTGTATTAGACTGGTAACCGTTTTTGTCATATGCCACAATGACTATAATAACCACAAAGACGAACAAAGCGGTAACTAGTTTTTGGCGTCGTTGCCGGGGAGCAACGGCTATTCTAGAAGCTATTAATTCACAATTTTTGAGTTTCTATTGATTAATCTCTTCTCTTTTGTTATGCAGGCACAGGAAATCAAGAGGACAACAAGCAGCCGCACAACAACCTCACCTAGGACAGGTAATTTTCTATCCTCTCATTTTAACCCCTAAATTCTAAAGAGGAAGAAAAAGAAAGAAAAAGCAATTTAGGAATAACCTGTCTTCCATACTTAGTAAATCACCAAAGCTGCCTGTTTTCTATTTCAACACAATATATTTATACATCCATTAAAGGTGGTTAGGGCTTAAACCTTCTTACTTGAGCCCTAATTACCCAATCTAGAGGCAATTAACTGGACCAATTAGAGCCAATATAAGATTCAAAACTATGGTTTTAGAAACACACTTTCTAAGCAAGAATTGAGCATTCCCAAAAGAAATGTGCCTAAGCCATTGTTTGAAAGCACCTATTTAGAGAAACCCTAAGAAATTTGGCTCTTAAAAACACTTAAACCCTAAAAGACAAAGACCTACTAAGCTCTCAAAGGAACTAGTAGGTGAAGTTGACCCCTTGGGTCAACCAACCTTGAACTTAGGTCACTCTTTGCACTCAAAAGGCTAAAGTTCAAGTGAAAACCTAAGCACCTTGATCCTAATTAAAAGTGGTAAACTTAAGAGGTCAAGGTCCCCATTCTAGTCTACCTGGAATCTCAGTGACAAGAGAGGTCGGGTGGGGGAAACCCTGTAACCCGTGGGAGCGCTCTACCGTGTAGGGGTCTTCGCGGGACTCACCCTCTCTAGCTGCCCAGGTAATTCTCAGGTGGATGACCTTTTGATCAAGGGGTCCATCCGCCCCGAACCTCTATAGTCACCCAACATTCTGGGTGTCTTGATTGGGTCCAGCACCTGCTAAACTCATCCTCTCCATCAGTGTATGTTTGGTAAGAGGTCCTTGAAACTTCCTTTAGAAATTCACTCTCCTCGAGGCCGAGCCTCGATGCCTTTGCGTGTGCAACCAATACTTCACATAGACCTCTCCGATTCCGAACCCAACTCACCTTCTTCTTCCACAATGGCTCAGCCAGTTGAGGAAGAGAACAATCTGGAGCACCAGCTCTAGCGACTCAATGACCTCTTCCAGAACTTCATGCACCCACCGCAGCGTCCCATAATGCGGGATCACTATAATCCTGCTGCAGTGGCTATTGAGACTCGAGTCAGAATCCCGACTGGAGGACCTGATTCTGAACTAAAGCCCAACATGATTCATGCCATACCTAAATTCCCTGGGCTTAATTCTGAAGACCCCTTCCAGCACATTAAACAGCTAAAGCATCTGGCCCAGACTTTCGGGTCAGATGCGCAAAATCGGGATATTCTCCTCATGAAGATGTTCTCCTTCTCCCTTATGGACAAGGCCTCCCATTATTACCAAACATAGACCTGGCCGATCAACAATTGGGAGGAACTTCAGTCCGAGTTCTTGAAGTTCTTCCCCGTTGGTCGGACCAATGCCTTGCGCCATCAGATTACCCACTTCACGCAACAGACGGGAGAACCTTTCCATGAGGCATGGGATTGCTTGCAGGATCTCATGAGGAAGTGCCCCGATCAGGGAGTTCCTAAATGGGAAAAAGTCCAGTCTTTTTACCAGGGACTCCGTGAGGATATTAGGCTATTCGTCAATGCAATTGCGGAGGGAATATCATGGGTCAGCATAAGGACACCGTGTGGGAGATTCTCGAAAATATGTGCGAGAACTCCATCAATAATGACTCCATGGGATTATTTGACAGGACGAATACCCGCTCATCGACGAACCTTAGGAGAGCACACGAGACACAGGGCCTGTCCGCATCAGTCGACCTGGAATTGATGGCCAGTCGATTGGACAAGGTCTTTATTATTGAGAAGAAGGTGGATGAGTTGACTCAGCACTTGCAGCGAGCCACCTCTGCGCATAATTCCTTTGCACAGCCTCCTTCCACACGGGAGACTGTGCAAAACATTTTCCACCGACCTTCTCTTGGGATGGATCCGTATCCACCCCCATCTGACTCTCGGATCGGAGGATCCTTCGACCCTTTCTATACTAGCCGGGGGAATTCCACTCCCCCATTCTCTGACTCTTCGGAGGCTCCTCAAACCTGCGAGGACCTCAACGCCATCCAGAATGACCCATTTTCCAATACCTACAATCCTGGATGGCGAAACCATCCCAACTTCCAGTGGGCGGGAAATTCCCAAACTCAAAGACCACCCTTTCAGCCCCGTCCACAACCACCTCGTCCTTACTAGCCGCCTCAGCCTCTGCCCAACCCTACTTATCCATCAGGGCCAAACCAAGACCAAATGTCCCTCATCCTTCAGACTCTGGCTGACATTCAGAAAATGAATGCGGCTATCCAAAAGCAACACAAGGATGAAATCACAGAGGTTCGAAACCAACTGGCCTAGTTGGCAAATTCTCGCCAACCAGGCACACTTCCTTCTCAACCTCTTCCTAACCCTAATAACGTGCTGACCCAGCGGCGCGTTATGAACCCAAACCCGGGCCAAGCACACATGGTTTATCAGGCCCCCTCTGTTTCTTCACCTGACGGGATGGAGGCCTCAACTTCTTATGCGAGTTATCAGTAACAACCCATCCTATCAAACCATAACCAAAACCAGACAGGATTGAATTCTGTGACCACCCGTAGTGGTAAGGAGACCCAAGATCCACCTTATCCAGACCACTCCAAGCCTGGTAGTGACCCAAAACCTAGAACAGTAATCCAGGGCGTTCCTATCCCTGATCAAAGACCTGGACCTATCCTAGAGGAACCAACCAAGATTCCATTCCCCGAGGCCTTGACCAAGGGAAAGAAAACAACCAAATCCGTGGCTCCTGAGGAGGACTTGGTCAAGCTCTTTGAGCAGGTCCAAATAAACATCCCCTTGATGGATGCGATTCGCCACGTATCGGCTTATGCAGGATTCTTGAAGAATGTGTGTACACCTCAGCGTAAGCCGCGAACCAAGAGTGAGTCCAATTGTACTGTCAGAGAAAGCCAGCTCTGTAATCCTGAGCAGACTCCCACTCAAGACAAAAGACCCAGGTACTCCCTTGATTTCATGCAAAATAGGTGAAACCTAGTTCGACAGAGCATTGCTAGACTTGGGTGCTTCCATAAATTTGATACCCACATCCTTAACCACCTAGAAGAATCTGAACTAAAACCGACTAAGGTGACACTAGAGTTAGTAGATCGATCTATAAAGTCACCTAAAGGGATTCTTAAGGATGTTATTATAAGGGTGCGAGATTTCTATTTCCCTGTAGACTTCATAGTCTTAGACATTGACGCACCTAAAAACCCTAGGGATACAGCGATCATTCTAGGGAGATCTTTCCTGGCCACTGCTAGGGCCAACATTAGTTGTGAGGAGGGCTAAATAGAATTGAAATTTGGGAATCAAACCCTCAAAATTGATATCTTTAAGGCCCAACAAGGAATCAATTGCGGTGTCATTGAATAAATTTGTGATATTAGAGCTTTGGTTGATGAAATACAATTTGAGAATAACCTGATTATGTCTCATCAACCACAAAAAGATCTTGAACCGCAATTAGAGGAGTCAGACCCTGATTCAGACAAACCCATAACTCCTATCCTTGAACCTCACACTCACCCTGAACCACCCGCTGCTGCTGATAACCCCATTCTTGAACTAAAACCCCTTCCCGATCATTTGAAATACATCTTTTTGGGTTCTAATTAGACTTTTCCTGTGATTATAAATTCTAAGCTCACTCCTGATTAGGAATCTCGTCTGATTGTTGTTCTCCGGTAACATCGCAGAGCCATTGGTTGGACTCTCGATGACTTGATTGGAATAAGTCCCTCTTATTGCACACACCGTATCTATTCTGAAGAGGGCGCACGACCTTCCCGTGAGATGCAAAGACGTTTGAATCCCAATCTGCAGGAGGTCGTGAAAAAGGAGATCATTAGGTGGTTAGATGCAGGGATCATCTACCCGATCTCCGACAGTCGTTGGGTGAGCCCAATCCAGGTTGTGCCTAAAAAGGCAGGGCTCACCACCATCACGACTGAAATCGGAGAAATCATACCTACCCGAATAGCCAACTCATGGAGAGTCTGCATAGATTACCGAAGACTCAATTCCTCTACGAAGAAGGATCATTTCCCACTACCTTTCATTAATCAGATTCTCGAGAAACTAGCGGGAAATCAATTCTTCTGCTTTCTTGATGGGTACTCCGGTTATAACCAAGTGGATATTCATCCTGAGGACCAAGAGAAGACCACGTTCACCTGCCCCTTCGGGACATACGCATTCCGAAGGATGCTTTTCGGTCTCTGCAATGCACCCACGACTTTTCAGCGGTGCATGCTTGCCATATTCTCTGATATGGTAGGTGATTATCTGGAAGTCTTCATGGATGACTTCTCAGTTTTCGGGGCATCGTTTGATGATTGCCTCCAGCACTTGGTTCATATACTCAGGCGTTGCATCGATGTAAATTTGGTTCTTTCCTGGGAAAAGAGCCACTTTATGGTGCCTGAGGGGATCGTCCTAGGACATCTAATTTCTGAGAAAGGCATCCAAGTGGATCGAGCCAAGGTTGATCTAATTTCTCGGCTTCCTATGCCTAGCTCGATCAGGGACATCCGTTCTTTTCTAGGGCACGTCGGTTTTTACCATCGTTTCATTCCTGATTTTTCGAAAATCGCGCACCCCCTAACTACTCTTCTCTCTAAGGATGTACCCTTTCAGATCTCCAAGGAATGAACTCAAGCCTTTGAGAACCTTCGTGACCGAGTCACCCAGGCCCCGATCCTACAGTCCCCTGATTGGTCTCAACCCTTTGAGATCATGTGCGATGCATCTGATTTCGCTGTAGGAGCGATTCTGGGGCAGAAAGTTGACGGGAAACCCGTGGTCATGTACTACCCTAGCAAGACACTTGACGGGGCTCAGCGTAACTATACAGTTACAGAGAAAGAGCTGCTAGCCATAGTATTTACCCTCGAAAAATTCTGATCCTATCTCCTGGGTTCCCACATCATCATCTACTTGGATCACACAGCTGTGAGGCATCTCCTTGCCAAGAAGAACGCGAAGCCCCGACTAATCCGATGGATCTTGCTGTTGCAAGAATTCGACCTCAAGATTCGCGACAAGGCTGGAAGACAAAACCTGGTAACTGACCATTTGTCTCGCCTTCCTTCTGAGATCATCAACCCTTCTGGTCCCATCACGGAGCATTTTCCTGATGAGCACCTACTGACTATTGGTACTAGGCTTTCATGGTTTGCTAATATAGTAAACTATTTGGCATCTCATCAGATCCTGTTTGATTAGCCGAAGGCCAAGAAAGACAAATTGCACTCTGATGCCAAGTACTACATCTGGGAAGACCTGTACCTCTTCCGCATAGGTGCTGACCAAATCATCCGGCGATGTGTCCCGGAGGGTGAAATCAATGATATTCTCTCCTTCTGCCATGACCAGGCATGCAGTGGCCACTTCTCTAGGCACAAAACCTCATCAAAAATCCTCCAGTGTGGCTTTTATTGGCCCACTTTATTCAAGGACGCATACAATCACTGCAAGGCATGCAGTCGTTGCCAAACTTTGGGCAACACGAGCCATCGCAACATGATGCCTTTGCAACTGATTCTCGTATGCGAAATCTTCGACATTTAGGGGATTGATTTTATGGGCCCCTTTCCTGTTTCGGACGGTTTCGAGTACATTCTACTTGCTGTGGACTACATGTCCAAATGGATTGAAGCCATACCGACCCGAACTTATGATCATAAAATCGTTATCAAATTCATTCATCACAATATCTTCTCACGGTTCGGGATTTCTCGTGCAATCACCTTTGACGGGGGGACCCATTTTACGAATGCTCAGTTCAGGTCACTGATGACCAAATACGGGGTGTCTCACCGAATCTCTACTCCTTATCACCCCCAGACTAATGGTCTAGCTGAGCTATCAAATCGGGAGATCAAGAAAATCCTGCAGGTCACTATTCGGCCTGACAGGAAGGACTGGTTGTCCCGACTTCCGGAAGCTTTGTGGGCTTATAGGACCGCCCACAAAACCCAACTAGGCATGTCTCCTTTTAGATTGGTGTACGGGAAGGCGTGTCACCTTCCCGTCGAACTGGAGCACAAAGCCTATTGGGCAGTACGGAGTTGTAATTTAGATCTTTCTAAGGCTAGAACCCACAGAAAGCTTCAGATAAGCGAGATCAATGAATTACGCCTTGATGCATACGAGAACTCGTGAATCTACAAAGAGTGGGTTAAAGCCTTCCATGACAAGCACATATCTAGAAAGATCTTTCATCCTGGTCAGAAGGTCCTACTCTTTGATGCCCGACTCAAACTCTTCCCTGGGAAACTGCGATCGAAGTGGGTCGGACTATACCTTATCCGACAAGTTTTTGGAAATGGAGCCGTTGAAATCAGTCCGCTCAGCCATGATTCCGAACCTTTCATCGTGAACGGTCAGAGACTCAAACCGTTCATCGATGTAACCTCTACAGATTTGGTTGAGTCATCATTTATCCTCCATTTTCCCTGAGCATATTGCGCCCAGCCGATGGCGTAAAACTCAGCACTTAACGGGAGGCAGCCCGTCATTCTTTTTGAAAAAAACCTTTTTCTGACACCTCTTCGCACTTAAGGTTCACCTTTTAGGACAGCCGACTCCACCTTAGGTGCCTGCATCTAAGATTAGAAATCGTCCGCAACAGTCACGTCGACCCATTCACTCATCAAAACATCTGTCCTAATGTATGAACTAAGTTAAATAAAAACCCTCCTAAGTTACAATGAGGACATTGCAAATTTTAGGCATGGGGGGCATGAAAGTGCAAAATTCACAAGAAAAGGTTTTAAGCAAAAAAATTCACATATACCAAAAACACCATAAAAATTAAAAAAAATATATTTCAAAAAAATAATAAAATGAGAGGAGGAAAGAAATTTTGTGGACTCTACAAAGGAGGAGGAGAAAAAGAACAAAATGATAAAAAGGAGCACAAAATGAAAAAAAAGAGATAGTTATTAGTAAGAAATTAAGGAGTTAACCTAAGTTCTAGACCTCATTCAGGAAAAGAAATGGAAAGTACACAGTAAGATTAGTGAGAACGCAAACCTTAGGCATTCTTGGATAGACTCTTAGTACCAATTAAGATCTAGATATTCCTCAAGAGGTTGAGGAAAATGAAAAGCTTAAGTATTAGGTCCAAGGCTTAGGGAGTATTTGGCCTCGTTAACTAACTTTTGGTTTACGGGACTCAGTAACCTAAGCAACCAAATTTCACACACAGCCTGGTTCAGTAAGCATAAAAATCAAAATCACTCAGAAGCGTTGCAAAAATTTTGAAAATGACACCTAGAGTAGGAGCGGCCGATCAACACAAGTTGATTTGGATGAGTCCCCAGTACGTAGAGGTGGGAAATTCCTCTCGAAGATGCGTAACAAAATATCATCTCCTCGGTGCCTGTCTCTTAGGATATTTACATATCCTACTGGGGGCATGTAAGCACTCTGCTGGTTCAGATTCCATGGATGGCATTATCACGAAGTTTCAATTGCCAGGGTCTGAATTCGGCCACGGAACACCATGGACGGATTATCTCGAAATCTCGAAAGCTAGGGTTCTGGGGGTTACCATGGGTGGTGCTATCTCGAAGCATCGACTACCAAGAACCCTTGAGGATTGATGATGGGGACAAGGAATCTGATACAGACCGTGTTGAGAAGCCAATCCTAAGCTAGAATTAAAAAGAAAAAGAGAGAGAAAACTCTCTAAACATATAAATCTTGTACCTTTCTTTCTTACAAAACGCACTGCAAACTGAACCAGGGCTAAAATTATCCCAAGCACGGGTGCTTTAACCACAGAGTCCAATAAACCTTAGGTTAGCTCCTGTAGGCCTTAAAAACCTTTGCTAAGGATTGAGGCTAAGGTTAGACAGATCTGGATCTTGGTTGGCACTAGAGTACCTTTTAGGCCTATGGTTGACATTCTGACCTAATCAAGGTTACAAAAGAAAAAACACTTATCTAAACTCAATAAGAACTTCATGGTCTAGAACAAGGGTTGAAACCTTAAAATTTTGCCAAGGGACTAGCAAAAGCTAGATATGGGTTTATGATGAGAGCCTCATCATGAACCCTAACTAGCACAATTTAATCTAAATAAGTGTGAAGAAGTTCCTACAAAACCTAAAGAGAAGCTTAACTCAGAGAATTCTGAATTAAAGAATAAGACAAATCATAAGGGGTAAAATTGTAATTTTACCAATGCAGTACACAAATAGGGTAATTAAGGGTCTAAACATAGGTCAAATAAGCTTAATAAGGAAAGAAGTGGGATGATCTGATCTGAAAAAGGTTATAGCAACTTTTAGGAATTAAATGATATTCTGTAAGCCTAAAACAAACCTACTTTAATTCACAAGGTTCGAGGTAGGATAAAAATCAACTAAACTCTCTAAAATTAATGGAAAAATATTCCTTAGGGTTTAGAACCTTCAATTTGACCTTTGCAACCTATTTTGACCTAAAATGAGAACCATGCCCAATTTATGACCTATTTGGGTTTTTACGCAAATTGATCGATCAAACGTGGTCAAACATACAATCAAATTTCACCATTAAAATCCTTAGGTTCAAATTAGGCTGGTATAAAAATTTAGGCCTAAGAAAAGACCATCTTGACCGACTTTACAAATTGGTCCTCTTGAATTACTTTTTGACCCTTATATTTTGAAACCCTTACACATTGCCCCTATCTTTCTCGTCGTTCTTTGCAGAACGGTCCTCCCTGCCATTCTGAGTAGGCGCCATACCTCTAGCGACCTTGCGCGGAGGATGGCGCCGTGCAGGGCATGGCGCCAGTTCTCAGGAATGAACGGGGGGTTCCCTGCGTTGTCCTCTGTCGCAGGGACCCTCCCCTGTGTCCCGCAACCGCCCATGCCTCTCGTGCGAACACACGACAGGCATGGGTCTCCATCTCCGGCCATCTTCGGGGAGCTTCGCACGTCGCTCCCTCAGGCCACTCTCCGCGCCAGCGCCTTTATAAGGAGCGGCAGGGGTTGCCATCCACTCCAAGCTACTTCTGGCGGAGAAAACCCCTCTCTTTCGTCTCCCCTCTCTCCGGTCAGATTGCCCTAGCTTCCGGCAAACTCTCCTCCTCCTCGTCGCTCTGCTGCCATACCTGCAGCAAAGCCCACTCTGCCTCGTCGTCCCACGCCAGGCCGCACCAGCTGGCGTCCTCAGATCTCTTCCTTGTCGCCGCCACTCCTCCCCTGAGCACCTTTGTCCTCAGCTCTGGCAGGCACGCGCCGGGCAGTCTCCCTCTCCCTCTTCGTCGACTAAGTAGGTAGGAATTTTCTCCTTACTCTCCTCTCACTTTTCCCTTCTTGAATTAGTCTTTTAAACCCCTCGACTGCCACGACCACCTTTATCTGCTCCGTCTCCGGCTATCATCTCCAGCGAGATCGCCCCACTTCCACAGTCCTTTCCACCCGTCGCCAATAAGCCCATAAGCTCCCCCTCACTCCACTCTAGCGATTCCCCTACTCCATTCATCACCTTGCACACTCTGAGCACCCCCCGAACACACCCACTTCCACGCACGCAATTTGCCCTAGGTGCACGCCCACAGGCACTCTCACCACACACCGCCCCTCGCACCGCCTTCGCCACACTCCGGCGAAGCTCCCTGTGTTGTCTGACGTGGCCGGGAGGTCGTCTTCGTGCTTTCAGGGTTCACCCTCCTCACCGCCATTGACGAGCTGCAGGAGCTCCTTCGCAGGCAACTCCAGGTCCCTTCGACGCCAGGCGCAGGCTCCAGGCAACGCGGGGCAAGTCTGCGAAGGCGCCCAGGTTCTCAATTGGGAGCGCGAAGCCTTCGCTACTGCCCAATCGACAGCTGCTTCTCGCTTGCGGGCGAGCGGAGAGGAGGTGGGAATTTAGTCCCACCTCGTAAGTGTAGGAGCATGCGCCACCACTTAAATTGAAAAAGTGGTATAGGCTCTTCACCTCCGATTACACACGGGGTGAGGTCCCTCACCTATCAACGGGTCTCGTCAGCGGCTCACCCACGCGGATCTGACCCGACCCGACACCCTCCTGTGCACTCCTCGTGCAGCACCCACGCCGGTGCGCCTGGACCCGGGCACGCGACCCAACCCAATTACCCGGCTTTGGGAGAGCTTCCTAAAGAGAGATCCAGAGAGAGAGAGAGACGCGGGGAAGGGGTAGGGTAGGTTTTGCGCTGATGTTTGCGTGTGTGCGCAGGAAAGAAGAAAGAAGAAGGAAGAAGCAGGTGAAGGAAGAAGATAGGAAGGAAAGAAGCTGAAGGAAAAGAAGAGGAGGTGCACTGTAGCAACCGAGCAGTTAAGTCGTCTGAGCGCTGAATCGGACGTCGGCGAGAAAGGAGAGTCAGTAGCAAGAGAGGAAAGAAGAAGGAGGGCCAGAGCAAACAAAAGAAGAAGAAGAAGAAAGAGGAACCGCAGCTGCTGAAGAAGAAGAAAGAGGAACCACAGCTGTTGAAGAAGAAGAAAGAGGAACCACAGCTGCTGAAGAAGAAGAAAGAAGAAGAGGAAGAAAGAGGAATCGCAGAAGAAGAAAGAAGGCAGGTTGAAGAAGAAGAGAAGAAGAAAAGAAGAATGAAGAAGAAAACAAGTTGAAGAGAAGAGCCAGCTGAAGAAAGAGAAGAAGAAAAAGCCAATTACCCTCTTTCTCTCTCTCTCTCTTAATTTTTGTAAAACCTTATACATATATTGTGAATTTATAGGCTTCTAGAATTTTGGTTTGCTCCCTGAGTTCGACCTCGGGAAATTTTTCATTCCGAGTAATAAATTGTATTAGACTGGTAACCGTTTTTGTCATATACCACAACGATTATAATAACCACAAAGACGAACAAAGCGGTAACCAAACATTCAATCTTCCATTTCCAATTCATATACAGGCAGCTCGTATTTAATTGTAAACAACAGGAATTTACATGCAGCAGTTGCTAACAACAGTACTTTACATTTCACAAGTAGCTGTTATCCATTTACAAGCAATTGTTATTATTCTATTTACTCATCCAAGACTGCAATTCATACATTCCATACAACTGTTTCAGTGTTTCTAGTCCTAGGATTCATGCTATACCCTAGGATCTAACATTCATTCCAGATATGCATTTATGTTTGTAATTAAACTAGGGGAAGCCACTCTACCAATAAACCCAGGAGTAATGGGGGCTTGATCGGTAGGTCCACGTGCCTCAGCAAACCTTAAATCTGCAACGGAACGAGGTACTATCACAAGGATCAATCACAAGAAACTACTCAGAACAGGATAAAAAGTATTCCAACAAGTAGAGGAACTTATATGAAGAACAACAGAATCTTAATTGCAGAAATCAGACCTCAAACGGACCCTAAACGGGTCAAAACAGTAATTCTGATTCATATTAGACGTCTGGAACACCTTCCAGATGTCTTAAAAGAGTCCAGAACCATACCTCAACTCCTGCGCCACTCCTCAGACGTCCAGGAACTCTGCTGGACTGTCTGGACCCAGTTCCAGACGTCCGACAACCTCTTCGGACGTCTGGAAACACTTCCTGCCGTCTGGTGCCTCTCCCAAACATCTGAACTGCGTGGGAGGGCATGTCCTGCGCCTTCCCGAAGTGAATCCTGCATGCAGCGACGCAAATCTCCTCAATATGGCACGGAACAGTGCCTCGGCGGAACGGCCTGCATGGTCGTATCCGCAAAGGAAGGAGTAGGTCGCAGGATTTACCTCTCAGTCGTCTGGAACCTCCTCCAGACGTCGTTTGGATGTCGATCCAGACGTCTGATTCTGGGAAAATCCCAGAACCAGAAGCTGCCTTTGCCTTCTCGCGTCGCACACGCTCACCTGCTGCTCTGGCTGCAGCAGTGTCGGGGAGAACCTCCCCGACGCACCTCTCCGCCTCGCGTATGCCCGACCAGCTGTGAGCTCTCCAACGAGCTCCCTCGCGAGCTCGCGCGCGTGCTCCTCCCTTCCCCTTGCTGCTCCTCTCCTCCCATGCCGCTCATGCTCGCTCCTCGCTACTCGCCGCTCATCGCTCTCGCTGGAGGAAGAAGAGTGGCTGAAGGTGAGGTGAACGAGGGAGAGGAGGGGGGTTTAAGTGGGCGCGGGGTCTAGGGTTGAGTTGGCGAGAAGAGAGAGGAGAGAAGAAAACGAGGCTGCGTACTGTCTGCGTGCAGCATGCGCGTAGACGCGGGGACGTACACGAAAAATTTGATTTCCAGACGTCTGACCAGACGTCTGACCCAAGTCCCAGACGTCTTAAAGGGCTTTAACAGCACGGGTCTTAATAGTATGCCTTCCTAAACCATCTATAAATAGGAGATGCCCCTTGCCTTGTAGACACACACCAAACAATACTATTTTTATACTATTTTATGTCCAAAACATTTTAGAAGAGATCTTGCTCTCTAAACCAACGTTCTACATCTTGAGAGCTACCTTCTCGCTGTGCACTCACTCTCCCTCCGTGATTACAAGAGCAACGAAGTGTCGTCGCGTGGTTCACGCATCCGCATCAAGCTGACGCACTTTCAGCAAAAGGAAGTAATCTTTACTTATAATAGCTAGGTTTATCTTTGTGGCTTTATAGGGTTGCTTTGTAATTTTACTTTGTAAATTGGCTGGGTATTCACATTACGAATTCATGTCTCTTTCATGAGACAAAAACCTTCTCGTGAAGAGGAGCTTGAGATACACTATCCTAGTATAAAGTAGTGCGGTTGTGAGAAGTTGTACTACCCTCATTTAAGTAGTACAGTAGTGGATTTGATCGACTTAGTTGATTAGAAAATCCTAACTTGAAAAGGTTAAGTGGTGATTTTCACCCGACTTAAATTTCCACGTAAAAATTCTTGTGCATTGTGTAATTGTCTATTTGTAAGATTATTTTACATTATTTTTTCTTATTTTTTGTGTCACGTAAATCTCAACCCCACCTATAGGAATCTTTAATCGAATCCCTTATCGAATTATATGTGAAATTTTGAATTCAAAAGTAATTTTTACCCTCATCACCCTCAAGTAAATTAGGCCTCCGGTAATTAAGCCGAGAAATAAGATGAGGTTTAGTGCTAACTGCAGTTAAAAGCGAAAATCGACCAAAACCGGGATTGAAGAAATGACCACGACGGCACCCCATCGGTTCGTCCATCACCGCCAGGGTTACGTGTCATCTGCGATGACGTGGCGTCCGCCCATTGGATCGAGTGAAGTGGCGGCCTCGTCCATAGGCCATAGGCATGTATAAATACAAGAAAACCCCCAAACCTTTTCCGAGAGTCGTTTCGAATCGAAGCCATGGCGAAGGATCTGAGGCTCAGCTTGATCGTAGTCGCAGCTGCATTGGTCCTTCTAGGTATTATTACTTTTATTTCCCTCTCTCCTCAATCATCGCGAAAGATCTGAAAGCTTGATTGGGTAATTGATTGCGCCGCATTGCGGAGTCTAATTATCGTGCGCTGATTCGTTTGCAGCTTCTGCCAAATCGAAGGATGTGACGGAGTTGCAGATCGGTGTGAAGGTATCATAGTACTGCTTCCTCGTTTCGAATGAGGGATTTGTTTTTTATCGTTATCTCGATGCGATTAAGCTGCTGCTTTTGAGGTCTGCGACAAATTTGAAGTATTTTTAATGTGGTGATGAGGTTGGGATTTAGGTTTTCCTTGGTGGTAAGGGTTCTTTTTTTTTTTTTTTAATGTGAAAAATGAGGGGATGAGACAAATGTGATCTGTGGAAAAATTAGGTTGACGGAGTAAATGTTAGAGAATAGTTGCATATATTCTCAAGGTTGGCACTACTAGTGTTGAAATGATAGCGACGCAATCTGGAGCATCCATTTAACGGGGTGGATTTATACTTGGAGGTTGTTTGCTAACCAGTGAGCCCATCTGATTGTCAATTGCTACTGCGAGAAAAATTTTAGGGACTAGTTTTTCCATCAAAGAGCTAATTATCATGGACTTTGTTTCTTGAAGATGCAACGTAGATAAAGAAGAGATGCTGAAGTATGATTAGCATTACTCGATTTTACATGTTCATTGTGTACTGGCATTGAAATTGAGTTTTGACGATGGCTAATTGATTTCATAGTGCGTGCGATTGACTCTTTTCAAGGTTTGTTTCATTGATGGTTTGCATTATTATTCAAGGATTTTAAGCACTCCCTGGAGTGATCTTGTTGTGCCAAGTTGTTTGCGCCTACCAGTCTCAAGCATTTTGTATTGTTTTATACCAATTTCTTTTTCAATGCAGGATCTGAGGTACCACAAAACAAAGTAATGTTTGCAATATTTAGTAGCCAACGTTGTAAAGTCCTACCTGTCATTAATTATGCCACCAGCTCTTACAGTCATTTTACTCTGACCCATGGGACCTCTCTGCATCTTTCTGGAAGCCCTTGAATGGCTTGTACTTTGCTCTATAGTTGCATCCATGAATAACAATGCAGAAGGATGAGTTCTGTGGTTTCCATCGCTAGCTTTCTTTTGTGGCATGATGAAGTGTGCATAGGAGCTTTTTTTTTTTTTTTTCCGAAAATGGTCTTGGAGTGTATGTTACTTGTTTGTAGGTGGATTTATTGTGCAAATGTAAATTTAGAGGTTACTATAAAGAGTAAGGTGCTTTGGGATGAAGTGGTGGTTGTGCTTTTGCTATTTTTTCTTGTGTGTTTGGGTATTTGTGTTTTGGGTGGAGGGGCATTTTGGAGTAGGGGGTCTATCGAGCAGGATGTGAGATTGTGCTGGTCGAGTGTGACATGGCAACATGGAGGTGGGATTTATGGGGTAAACATGGATAGGATTAATGTTTAATGCGGTAAAGAGGCGTTTGGCCTCCCGTTGATGATGAAATAAGAAGTGTAAGGAATTCGTTCACGGTTGGTGTATCATGTAGTGGTTGCAAGCAATTATATGGGAACTGGTTTTGGGGAGGTAGAGTCATGTGGGTAGGACAATGTAGCTGATCCTTGTTGCAGAATTCCTATTGTTTGTGTTGTCCCGTTGTTTCAGAATTGCCAAGTTAATTTCCAACCTTATGCTAATACAATCTCTCCATTAATACTATCAGGAAGTTCATCCAAAACTATTATGCCCTTCTTAGCTTCAAGCAACACCTTGCACATGCTTTTGCAACTTGTTACCCAGTCCCCCTTTTTATCCCAACATCATATCTGACATCACAACCCTCCCTATAATACCTCAGAAGCCCATCTTGCTCAACAACTAAATACAACCCTATTACACCCAGGGTCAGGGAGGGACATGCAAAAGTGACTGGTTTAAAAACAAGTGTATTTTCACTTATGCAAGTGCAACAAAGAAATTTGTTTTGTAGCGAAGTAATTGCAACAAGGAAATTTGTTTTGAAGCGAAGTAGACATATGTTTGTCGTGATCTTTGGAGCCTGTTGAGTGGCTATCTAATTATAGAGTTTGATGCAAGTCTTTGAAGGCTATAATGTACATGATTTGGATTAACAAGTTCTATAAGATAATATCAGGCTTTAGCATTTCATTGGAACAAACTTGTATTGCCTTTATGGAAAATCAAACTTGATAAAGGATCAATTTCAAACATCAGATTTACATAGAAAACAATCCATATTGAGAGGGAAAAACCAATGGGAGAACACATCCTCTTGCACCCCATAGCATCTAGGGTTTTTTTCACTTACTAAAAAAATGAAAAGTGGGGCATGAGCACAACATATGGCCATGTAGGATAAATGGATTCACACCTAAGATCTAGTTAGCCAAATATATTATAACTCAATGCTCCCTACAAGTTGGCATCCAAATCAAACATGTTGACCTTGCCATTTATCTCGTTGAACTAGGAGGATGCCGACCCCTCAATGAAGATCTTTGCAACTAATCCCTTTATTCTATATAAGGAAAATAGAGCAATCCAACATCAATCTTTTTACGAGTAAAATGCCTATCCAACTCCATGTACTACATATGATGATGGACTAGATCATTGGCAAGATTGATTGTCAATTTATTTTCATAATAAAACATTATAGGAATCCTTGGTTCAGGACCAATGCTAAAAGGAGAATTTTCATCTATAGCATCTCTGTGACTCCTAGGACCATTGCTCTATATCAAACTTTAGTCTCAACTTTACAACTTCCTTTTGTTTTTTATTATTTCAAATGATTAGATTTCCTTGAAGGTAAGGTACACAACAGCCAAAAGTGGAACACTTGTCATCACTTGCGTAAGCACAATCTGCATTGGTATACCCCCCAATGTTAAGGTCATTATTTTTAGTGTACAACAGCTCTCTTGAAGGATTCTTCTTAAAATAGCATGGCGTCCTATATCTACTTTTAGGTGAGCATTATCTTCTTAAAAAAAAACCTTTAGATGAACATTAATAGGAGCATGCATGAATTAGCTCGTGAGATTCATAGCATAGGAAATGTTGGTTGAATCAATGTAAAGTAAATAAGCTTGCCACTAATTTCCGGTTATTGTTCTTTTGAGACTCATACATAGGACTGATTTGCTTTAATTTGAGTAAACATTGGTTTGTACTAAAGTTTGCTAGTTTCTTTAATAAATCAAGGACATACTTGTGTTGGCACATAAGTGGGGCAATCTGGATATTGCTATCTCGATACCAAAAAAGACTTTAACTTGCCCAAATCTTTGATTTCAAACTCGTATGTTACTTTATTCTCGAGTATACCAATCTCATCCTCATCATTGTTGGTGAAAACCATGTCATTAAACTACACCAACATAAGAATAACTTTTAGGGTAGACCCTTCCAAGAACAATGTGTATGCTACATTCCCTTGCTTGTATGCTTGGTTTCTCATTGTTAGTTTTAGCCTCATTTTCCATTTTTATCTAAGTAATATCGAATAAAAATTTATTCTTATAGATCTCCACTTAGGAAAACATTTTTTTACATTTAACTGGTGTAAAGGCCATGGGTACTGGATTACAAGATTCATAACAACATGAACATAGTTCATCATTGCTACTAGCCAAAGGTCTCCAATTAATCATCTCATACTTTGAGAAAATATCTTTGCTAACAATCTTGCTTTATATTTTTGGCGATATTCTCTAGTAGTGCTATGGTTCCTTTCTCTCTTGGGGGTTTCTCGAATCCTTGATGTCTAGGGCTTCACATTTCATGAGAGGATTGGTGTCGATGGTTTTGAAGGTGCATGGTTTTTTCTTGCTATACGTAGGATTGGGGGACACTTTCAGATTCTAGATGGATGATTGGCAAGGATATGGCACCCTATGCAGCAGGTATCCTTGTCTTTTCTCAAGGGCTGCAAACAAGGAGGCATCCGTAGGGAGTTATTGGGATGGTGCTTGGTGCCCCACATTTCAGGGGTGCTGTTAAACTGGAGGTGCATGGAGTTCTAACATTTGTTACGAGATTTTGAGGGTGGGAACTGAAAGGAGGGAGGGACGCTTACTGCTGGGATGAAGGGGACTTTTCCATGACAGAGGCCTTTTATAAGCTGCGTAGAAGCTTATAGGTGATGGATGCTGATCTACAAAGGGACTGCAAGTTGCTTTGGTCGGTGGAATGCCTGTTAAAGATCATAATCTTCGCTTGGCTCGTGAGAAGGGTAAGAATACTCACCAAGCCTTGGAGAGCGAAGTGGGATGCGATAGATGGCCTTAGTTGCGCCTTCTGCAAAGGGGCAAATGAGGATATTCAGCATATGTTTTTTGGGTGTACTTTTGTTGCATAGGTTTGAAGGAGGATGGGGAGACTAGATTGATTATGATAGCATGGATGGGTTCTGGTCTTCGTTTCGAAGGGGTAACAATCAAGGAGAAGGCAACACTTTCAGGACAAAGAAAGAGAAGGCGAAAGTACTAGCAGCTCTGTGGGCTGTGTGGTTGGGAAGGAATGGGGTCGTGTTTAGAGGTGAAATGCCGTATGTTGAGAATATTGCCTTCCATTTCCTCCTAGGTGGTGTTTTGGGAGTTTGCTTTGTAATTATGAACGATGTAATCTCTTATTTTGAGTAATGATTTTGGTTGGTTATCATGTGGATAACCACCCTTTGGCTTTTCAAAAAAAATCTTGCTTTATATTTGTTTGTCCTCCCATCGGCTCTATGTTTGATGGTATACACCTATTTCAAGCCCACAATATAAGTCCTTTCTAGAACATCTACTAGGTCCCCATTTGTGATTTTTCATTAGTGCCTTTATTTCCCCTTGCATAACATGTTTCCATCTTGGATAGATTGGACACAAATTGTAGACCTGGGTAAAGTAGCAAAAGCAAGTGAAGATACAAAGCATCTATATCTAGGATTGATATGAGAGAAATCCATAGTATGTAATGTGGTGATATGTGGACTCTTCATGTCTAGTGGGCCATTTAGCCCTTCTTTCATGCTTGTACAATGCTTTCAATTTCTCCTATGACTTCCTCAAAACCACTGCCTTCGTAAATCACCAACTAGATGAGCATGGCATGATGTTCTATTTGAAATTAACGTTATGATAATAGTAGCATTGGAATTGTTGGGATCAGACTTCTACTGGTTTTGGTCTCTTCTATGTATCCTTTCATAGGCAAATTCATATCTGCTTGCCTTTTCTTTATCCTCCTTGCCCTTGATTATAATGGAATGCAAAATTGAACCAGGAACTAATGAGACATTCTCTCCCCTAAGGTATACTTTCTCTCTGCGACACATCTTCGAGAACCAAAATCTTCACTTCTATCACCGATTTCCCATAAAAGAGTGTTTGAGATGGAAAATATGATTTCATTCTCAAAAAAAGTAACATGTTAAAGAATATATCTCTCGCTACTTCTAGCATTAATGCACTTATACCCTTTCTGCATAGAGATATTTTCCAAAAAATGCCTTTGATTTCCTTTGTTCCAATTTTTGTTTGTCCTAGAGCTAACATCTGTATAAAGCACCTACATCCAAAGACACAAGGAGGAAAATGAAGAGGTTTTAGCTTGGGCAAAAGCATAGAAAAAAGAAATCTTGCCTTAGAGAATATGAGCAAGTGTCCTATTAATTAGAAATTGCTGACAAGAAGTACATCTACCTAATCCTTGTTGGATATGTTTCTTTAAAGGAGAAAGAGTACACGTAAATAATCTTGAGATGATGCCAATTATTTGTTCTACATGTTTTGTTGCGGGGTATAACTACAATGATGCTTCATGAATGATATTTGTCTTGGAAATGGCCAATTAGCCTTGAGTCTGAGCATTGTCAGGTTGGAATTGTTTGATACTTGTGTTGAATTGGTTCTCCACCATTAGACTTGGCCATGGGTTGGGTCAGGTGGGTCATGGGCCGAGTCAATTGGGCCAAACTTTCAAAAGCCTTGGTCCAAGCCTTGTTTCTGAGGGTCGGGTCGAGCCTGGGTCGACTCATGGGTTAAATATAAAGTACTTTAAAGTTTTAAACACAAACATGGCTAATGATACAATACGAATGACCGAAAACATAAACATGGTCATGCTAAAAAAATACCATAAGTAAAAAAAGTAATAAGAATAAAATCCATTTTAGTTAAAATGTCATGAAAGTCACGAAGATTCATCATTCACATGAAAAATAAACTATTGACATTTCTAAAGTATTAACCCTCCATGAAACACATCGTAGAAAATTTATATATCATATGGAATTTAGGAAGAATGCAAGTAATCTTATGTTATTGTGCTAGCAGTTCAATCTCTAATCCCTATTAACATCTTTCAATCTATTACTTTGTACTGTGTTAACTATTAAGTATATTGCCTCATGTTTCCTCTTGATTGTATGTGCTTATACGGGTATGCTAAAGGTCCTTGATTCATAATTTGAAAAAAAATAAAAGAAGAGATGGTGGAAGAGTTGGAAGGTGGTTGCTGGTCCAATAGATCATTCTCGTACCTCAGGTTTAATAGATGGTTCATAATTTTAGATGGTGGTTAATAGATGTCTTGTATGGTACTTGGAAAGGGGTGGCATTTTTGGGCAAGCAAGACAATGGTTAAATAGATGAAAAATTTGGCATCCAACGGATGTGAATGGGATTGTTGGAGTTACAAGTTAAGACTCTTGGAATTCTTGCTTTTAAATATTAATAATTTGCAGTTTGAGTTAGGTTGGGCCGGGTTGCAAATTGGAGATTTAAGCCCTCCCATTTAAAATCGAGCCAGTTAGAGGGTTGGGTCATGATAAAAAAATCAAAGCCCAAGCCCGCCCATGGCTAGGTCTATCCACCATGTTTCCAAAGCACTTTACAAATTTTGGAAGCTCATCTCTCCTATTCACGAAGTATAGAAATATAATCTTGACCCTTTGTCAATAAAGGTCAAAAGGTATTTGAAACCACTAATTGTTATAATGGTATGTGATGCACATCAAAGTATGCTCAAGAAAAGAGATTGGTTTTTGTGCTATTAGCTCTCAAAGGGGTAGCACAAAGATTTTTCCAACTGGTAGGCCTCACACTATAATGAATGTAAATCTACCCTAAAAAATAATTTTGGGAGCAAATTTTTTAATGAAGTGAAATTGAGGTGATCAGGACAATTGTGCCAAAGAAGATTTTGATCTCTGTTCCTATGTTCACATGCTTAGAGTATCATATAGAGGAATGAAGCCACCTTTCTAGGCAACTTGTACAAACCATCACATTCCAAGCCAATGCCAACTTGCTTTCCCATCTCCAAGTCACGTAGAGAGTATAAATCGACAATTTATTTCTTAACCTTAGTGACTGTTTAGTAGGTTCAAATGAAAGAACATATAAAGCAGAGGATAAGTGAATCCTTTTTTGAAGTTGTATTAGACCTTTCTTAGCAATTGTGACATTTGAACCGTTAGCCATTACAATTTGCTCTTGACCGGATCAAAGTTTGTATCAAAAAAAGAAATTTTCCTACCCATTCATGTGGTTATAGCCTATTGTTGATTATCTGGTCATCATAATTCTCATAATGGGCCATCCTAATTGATCGTAGAAGTACCTTTTTGCGAGGATCTAACCAAAACTACATTCGTAAACAATTTAACCAATTGTGAGAGAGGCCAATTGGTTGAATAGAGTGCTCCACAAGATAGTGAATCTGTTTGATTGGATAAGAAATGATATGACTAGTTTGATAAAACCTAGCAAAAAACACCAAGTTGATTTGACTAGTCTAGGATATCCCTAATTGATTGGATAGGACTTGAGCATGACTAATCGGTTGAAAGCAACATAGCTACGAGGATGAGGATTTGCACTCAATCTCACCAATTAGATGGAAACGTAACCGATTAGCATTGCATCTGGCAAACTCATTGAAGTCAAATGAATTGCCACCACCTGGTTCTTAATTTCCTTTATTAAGTTAATATTGACCCTATGCATGGAGAGCCCCAATACGCCTATGAAGGCTCTCAATACGCAACCCTTATCTTAGAATCTCTCAACATGCTTGGAAGATTTTAATGAGAAAATTGAGTCCTTTATTGTAGAGGCTTTGATATGATTTAGAAAATCTAACTCAATCAAAGATCAATTCCAAACATGAGATTTAAATGGAAAATCCTCCATGATGAAATGGAAAAACTATGGGGCACATGCACCTTAGCACCCACCCGAGTCTGTAATAAAAAATTAATTTATAGGTGGGGCATAGGTACAAGACATAGGCTCATACGGTAAACGGATCCATATCCAAGATCCATTTACTCAAATACATTACAACTCAATAACCTTGTTTTGAAGAGGTGGTTGATCAAATGGTATTGGAAACCAATTAAAAGTAGGGCCATGCTTGTAGGCAAGAAAGAATTGATCCCTGGATTTTTCTTCATATTGAATTTCTTGACAATGGTCAATGCTTAATTGCATGAATTGCTGGATAAAAGTTTCCATTACATGATAAACTTGTGTTTTTTATGTATGGAATTAAACAATCATCACACTTTTTATATGTAATTCTTTAGACCAAGAACAAGCTTTTCCTTGCCAAGCCATCCTATCTTAGCTAGTTAACTTCTCTCGTCATTAAGTAGGGTTGTCTATGAAGCCTGATGAATCGAGCTCAATCCTATTCAGCCGTAGGCTAATAAACCCAAGTCAACTTGGACTTGGCTTGGGCTTGATAAGTTCTAAAGGGTCTTGTTCCAACCTAGCTTATTTAGGGTTGAGCCTATTGTTGAGCCTGCAGACTAATGAGTTCAAGTTTGTGAGACTCATGCTTGGACTTGATAAACAAAGTGTAGATGCTTGGTAAACAATACTTGCCAAACAAAGTATAGAAAATAGAAAAGTTACATTAAATGTGTTTGGAAATAAATCAACTTAAATATTTGATTAGTGTTTATTATTTTTAGGTCTTGGTTGGATTTTCATGTATGCTCTTTGCCTCTCTATATAAAGAGGGCTAGAGCTTCTCTATTTGATCAAGAACAAGAATTATTTTTCCTCCAAAATTCTCAACATAGTATCAGAGCCACTGATCTTTAGTGGTCTAGGGTTTGGAAAAAGGAAACCTAGAGGAGGGAGGCCCTTCGGTAGCGTTGCTGGCCTCCGGCGAGCCATTGGAGAGGCTCTCTCCTCTCCTACAACCTCTCATCTTCCTCTTCTATTCTTTCTCTCCCTCTTCCGCTACTGTTGCTGCTCGTTGTCGGGAGGAAAATGCTCACTGGCATCGCCTACGGCCACTCTTTAGTGAGGGACCACCGATGGGGTGGTTGTTGAAGCCCTAGCGAGCAGATCGACCACTGCAAGTGGTTCTTTAGCGAGCCACGCGCCGTCGGCAGCCTATCTTTCGTTTAGTGCCACCCATAGAAGTGGTGGTTTGGATCTCTGTTTTGTCCTATCAAACCTTGTCTGATCGAGGGTCCTCTACTCCTTGAGGGCCATACTACTGGGCCAAGGTGGTTCGACCCTCGCTCGACTTCGCTAGAGCGTCACCACGCTCCTTTAATGTGTTGCTAGCACACTCAAAATTAAAAAAAGGAAGAGGAAAGAGGAGGGGCAACAATGGTGATTATCTCTGACGATGGGGCTCCTCACTGGTCGACTCTGCTTCGGGGCCCTTCTCTCTAGCGGTGTGCAACTGGGGAGATACCCTTATGTTGATCGAAGAAGAAATAGAAAGGGGTGGAAGGACCCCTCATTCAAGACCTTAAGGATTTAAAAAAAAAGGGGGGGGGGTTATTTATGTTTTTAGGTCCTGTTAGGCTTTTCAACTTTATATTTTAGTGTTTTGTTTTGGGGCCTTTGTGTGTAGCCCCTCAAGTTCTAGGTCTATTTTTTGTTTGGGTCCTTATATGTTGAGTGGAAGACACAAGAGTTGAAGACAGGAGTCGCCTCAAGATGTCAACGTTTAGGCAGTACGCTCATGCACCTCAAGAGAAACCAAACGTTGACTGGTTCTGTGAGGGCGTACAAGAAGAGACACCCAAAGTTGAAGACACGAGGAAGGGACTACCACATTGATAATAGTTGATCTCCACTACCTTAAGGATCCAAGTCTTCGCCGTCTCCCATGTCTCGACTTGCGGGGGAGTGTTAGGAAATAAATCAAATTAAATATTTGATTAATGTTTACTATTTTTATTTCTTGGTTGGATTTTCATGTATGCCCTTTGCCTCTCCATATAAAGAAGGCTAGGGCTTCTCTATTTGATCAAGAACAAGAATTATTTTTCCCCCAAAATTTTCAACAAAATGAAATACACACTATGGTAGGACTCGTTAGCAATAGCGTGAGGGATATCAAAGGGAAGCTCGAACAAGAAAGGTGTCAAGAGAAAGGTGATTAGGTGAGGTGTCGTTGTGGGGCAGGAGATTGGAGTGTGGTGTAAGGGGTAGGGTAGACATTAAGGGTAGAGAATGTGTTGTGGTAAGACAAGGGCATCAAGGGTTACGGTGTGTGGGAGAGATGTTAGGATTTAAGTGAAAGTTTTGAGTATATTCTTCTACTTTTATTTTGTATATATAATATATTTTCTAAATATGTATATGCTTCTTATTAAGTGTGAGTCTTTATTGAGCTGAGCCCAATTTGATTCAGGCTTGACTCTATAACTTATCAAACCTAGTTCTTTGTTCATACGTGGCTTTATAGCGCATCAAGCTGGGCTTGTGAGCTCTATTGAGCCAACCTTGAGCTGAGAAAGCCTAAACCCTTTCGACAACTCTACTGCTAAGTTACTTGGTGAAACCTTTTGCTTCTCTGCTCTAGGAATGTTCAAGTGCTTGATCTGAGCAAATATTATCTCCCTCAAGGGTTTTCTTGACTTTGGCAAGCAATCCTTAGCTTCTTTGCCTGTGTTCGCACTCGGTTCCATGGTGTCAAGATCACCCAAACCCCAATGGAATTGTATGCCAGCGGCCAAGTCACAAGGGTTGTCACCCTCCAAATATTAGTTAGTGTACTAATGATGATCTACTTATGGTGGTGTAGGAGAAGATGCATTTGGCAGATAGGAAAAGCTATCAAAGTGGTTGGCTGTTTGCATCTGAAGAAGACTGTTGGATGCTAACAACTTTTATTCCAGTGGAACAGTTGAAAAGATGGTTTACTACTTGATTGTGTTTTGAAAAAGAGACTCATAAAATTCACATGTTTCGTGTCTATAATTGAGACACATCTGGAACATCAAGATTATAATTGCGAAGTTTTCTGTAATTTACTCAAATCATGGTCTTTATTTCATATTTGGATAAAATGTTTTCAGTTATGAAATCCCACTTTCATCTTTTGTTGGGAATAGACTTTGGAATTTCATAGTGAAATCCTAATGATCAGATTTCGTATTCTAATATAAATTCATTCTGCTTAAAATCAATTTGGTGTCTCTTTTTCTCAAATCCAAATTCCATGATCATCTAAACTTGTGTTTGAATAGGAAAAGGGATAGTGAAAGCAGACAACAGAATAAGTCTTCTAGGAAAACATCCTAATACTTGCCTTATAGTGTGGAGCAGACATTTGATTTAGTCGACCTTATTTTAAGAAGGTTTCCAGTGTGGAGCAATTTTATGAAATCGCCAAAATCGGCAAAGGTGATGGAGCTGCTTATTAAAGACATATAGTTCTTGGTATTATTGCTCATTGATAACTTACTTCAGCACCTTATGCTCCTCTCTATTAGTCAATTTAAATTAAAATAATATCTATTTTCTGCTTTATAAGCACTTATTGTCCATATTATTGGGCGTTGCCGGTAACTGGATTTTGCCACCCAAGATAGAGAAACCTGAGAGGCCAATTTGCATTTGTAGATGTTTGATCTCTATGTTACTGGTGTGACCTTAGAGCAATTGAGTGTCTTGGAATTTTTTGGAAATTATTCTAATATCTGAGTTGGTTTGCTTCCTTTGTTGTAGTTCAAGCCACAGTCTTGCAACATCCAGGCCCACAAAGGTGACAAAGTCAAAGTGCACTATCGTGTAAGTAATAACTTATATCAACTTTATTGCATTATGACAGTTATGTAGAAAAAAGGCAACACAATTGATTATTCAAAAAAATCCAGCACTTAGTGGTTATTTTTTTGTTCATGTCCCACACATAGCTTTCTGGAAAGTGGTAACTCGTTTTATTTGACATGTTTACTTCTACTCATTTATTAATAAGGTACTTTATTTCTTGTGATATAACAAGCCATTGATTTTGAAAATTTTGCAAATGTACCCATGTTAGCATACTTTCTTTGCCAAAGAGGAAACTCTATTGATTTGGAATCTGTTTGAATAGGACACTGTTTGTAGATTTTCCCACTCCTAGTCCATGATGAATTTGCTAATCCTATGTTGCTATCGATGTAGTTGAATAATGTTACATTTTTGTATTGGTACCTTGAAAGCACTTTTTTCTTGGGAACTTCCAAATCTTTGGTCTTTATAAAACAATTGATGCCTGACCATTTTAGATACAAAATGTTCTCCAATAATTTATTTTTCCCAAACCATGCTTTGGGTTTTTTTTACAAATATGAAGATCAGTTTTATATACTCGAAATGGAAGTAAATTGGCTGGATGCGATAAAATTCTTGAGTTCTAAAAGTTTTAAATAATCTAGAATTTTTGGAAACCTCCAACATTGTCTTCTTTTAACTTTTGCAGATTATGCAAAAGATATATAAACTCAAAAAATAAAACTATGCCTCTCTATGAATCATATATATTAACTCAAAGATAAAGCTATGCCTCTTTATGACTCTGAGCCATGGTCCAAAAGAGACTTTTTAGATGGCACTATTTGTTGTTGAAGTTGATTATATCACTGACATTTCAGAAATGAATATGAAATTATTTCTAGGTTAATTTATGAGATGACTGTCAACAATTCAGGTGCAAGAGGCTCCTAAAATAGATGAAGATGTCTGACTATGAAAATATCAGAACCTTGTTGCTCTATATGCTCTGTGTGTGACAGGTTTCCATCCACAGGGATGGTTACTAAATGGTAAAGAGATTGCAAATAACTTGTCTCTTCAATAGGTATCACAAATAACTGTATGTATTGAATATTAACTTTTTTAAACAAATGTACATTTTCCATATATGAGGTTTGCTTAATTAGATAAGGATGTTTGAACCAAGGATTTAAGAGTCGACGTCATGTCGCTAAAACAGGCTTTTTTTTGAAATCGGGTGTATCGACATTAAAATAGTTTCAATATACAGGCGTATCGTCGATATGTCGAGGTTGTTGATGATATGCCGATGTGTGTGCTGATGGCTAATGTTACTCCTATTGCTCCTGCAGCTGCTGCTCGTGTTGCTCGGTTGATGTTGCTTCTGTTGCTCCTGTTGGTCCTACAATTGTTGCTGCTACCTGCTGCTTGCCAAGTTACTAGCAACCTGGCAGTGGGCGGTGGTGGTGTGATGGCGGCGATGGGTCTTGACTCTTGAGTCTCAGTGGTGGTGTAGCAGTGACATTGTAGCTCACGAGTCAGAGAAAGGAGAGGTGGTGGATTTGTTGCTCACCTCACATACACACGAAGGAGAGGGGAGAAGGTGGGGTTTGCTGGTGGGAGAAAGATGAAGAGATAAAAAAGGAGATGGTGAGGAGATGATGTGGGTTACATTACGAGTGTTACCAGAATAAGATGAAGTGATAAGAGGGGAAAAGAGGAAGAGATGAGAAAGAGACTTCTTGTTTGGAAAAAAAGTAAGTGAAAGGCTTATTTGGAATGAAATAGACAACAAAGGGACTTCTTTATAAAAAAATGTATAAAAGAAAGTAATTGCATGTTTTGTATCGATAGACACCTTTATAAAAAAAATCATAAAATATTAAACAAATGTTTCGTTACATTCGCACGATGCACACCGATGGACATCTTTATAAAAAAAATCATAAAATATTCGACGAATGTTTCATTATTTTCACACGACACATTGAGACATTTTTATAAAAAAATCATAAAATATTCAACGAATGTTTTGTTATATTCGCATAATGTACATCGACGAACATCTTCATAAAAAATCATAAAATATTAAATGAATGTTTCGTTGCATTGACACAATGCACATCAACAAATATCTGTATAAAAAATAATAAAATATTTAACGAATGTATTGTTTTTCCATGATGCACATTGACAAACATTTATAAAAGAATCGTAAAATATTCAACAAATATTTTGTTGTATTCGCACGACGTACATCAACGGATATATTTATAAAAAAATCATAAAATATTCAATAAATATTCGTTGCTTTCGTACGATGCAAAACGATAGATGTTGTTATAAAAAACCATGAAATATGAACGTAACCTACTATAAATAGCGCTATACTCATTGACGTTCCATATCGATTTAACAATGAAGCTTCCTCGATAAATATTAATTTCGAGAATCTATTGTTGGCAGCTTGCTAGTGAGAGTAGTGAGTAGTGTGACAGTAACTTTGTACAGATTATTAAGTGTTGATTGTTGAGTTTGCTCTGCTAATTAATGGTAACTCGGTAAGTTTTTGTATAGAAATCATTAATTGCAAATCGTATGGTTTTGGTTCTAACTTTCAGGTAAAGATTTATTGTATTATTAATTTATGATATTCCAAATTTCAATTTCATATGATTTTTTTTATTCTTGGATTCAATACATAATTAATTGATTCAATAGAATAAGGATAAAAGACGTAAATATAAAATATGATAATTATAATTTATGAGGAAACAACCTTGGATGGTGGCCCCTTCCACTGCCTATGAAATCCATTTATGTCAAACCCATTTATAATTTGAAAATGGTTGAAAACTTGAAAGTTGAAAATTAGTCTATTTTGTAGACTCGTAGACTCCTATTGATACATCGAACTATTGTTATCATTAGTCCACCGCTAGCCAATTGCTCGTGCTCTAAGTCTTCAAGCTATGCTTCATTTGGATGTTTGTTTGAATCTCCAACTCCAATGCATCTAGAGGTTCAATCTTATCCAACCAAACATTTGAAAGGTATTTTTCTTATATTTATGGCTCAGCCTCTTAACGTAATGTATTTGTGTTTTTAAATTTGTAGCCTTGTATGAACTAGGAAGAGTATGTTTGGAAAGGGAAATGTCCTTGATACTGGTAGAGAAAGTGATGTCTGCAAAGAGGATGTTGGGTGGTTGTATTGCATAAAATTACAAGAATAAAGTAAATATCAGAATATAACTTTTGTGGAAAATAGTTACGTGGTGGTGGAATAACATGATTCAAGTACTACTTAGTTGGAGATGACAAGAATATGGCAAAGTGTAAATATTGTCCTAATGATGTGGGAGAGGTGATTGTCGAGTTAATGATGACAAGGTGGGAAAAAGAAGCTAAGTAGAAGGCTAAAGAAGCAGTCCATTAGGTCTTCTTTGACATCGGTCAACATTATGAATATGTTGACTCAGATTCTGATTCTAATGATGGCTTTCAATAATCAAGAGATGTAGAGAATGATTCGAATAGGAGACAATTTAGAAAAGCTATAAGAGATTCACTAAGAAGTGAGCATGAATGGCAAACATTCACTGTTGACAAAAGAACACAGAGTATGAAGCATGTAGGCCTTGAACTTGGTACAAGTACGGTCGCAGAATCTACTAAGAAGCAAAATGGTGGCATCACTAGTCTCTTCCAATATGGGAGTGTTAAGATGAGAGGTGATTCCAAATAGAAAATGCTTAAGGGTATGTCGGGCAATGCAAAAGAGATGGTTGGTAAACTGGTGATGAGCTTTTTCAATGCTCATTGGGTTCCAACTAATGTGGCAAATGGACCATGGTTGTAGAATTAATTTCTCTGCTAAAGTTGGGACGGGAGTTAAGGCTCTTATACCGCACGAGATAAGGTACAAGTACACACCTATGTGGAAGGTTGAAATAGAGGAATACATTAATTATTTGAAGATGCTACGACCACAATATGGGTGCACAATTATGGCTAATGGGTGGATTAGTTTCACAAAGAGACAGATTGCTAATTTTTTTTCTGAATTGTGATGGTAAATTCATTTTCATCAAATTCGTGAATACTTCAAAAAAGGTAAGATTTTAAATATATTTATGAATTATTGAAAAATGTTGTCGATAAGGTCAAGTAGAAGCATATTGTATAAGTAATCACAGAAAATGGCAACAGTTTTAAGAAGCACAAAACCTTTAAATATCTTTTGGACCCCATGTGCTGCCCATTGTATAGATCTCATTTTGAAAGACTTTGGGCGTCGAATGTCTGTGACTTCAACTGTTAATGCACAAAATGTTGTCATTTATTTACAATCATGAGCATATATTATCTTTCATTATAGGGGATTGTAATGGCGAATTAATTCATAGTGGATAAAATGGTTATGAAAATGGAGGTGGTGGTCCATAACCTTGCGGGTAACAACTTTCACTATACGATCTAGTTGAATGTCTAAATAACGTCGAAGCGATAATATTAGAGCAATAAAACAGCAAAGAACACTTTGGTTTAGGTGGAAACTCCACTCACGAAGAGGAGGGAGAAAATCACGGGAGAAGAGTTCCTATAAAGCATGTATCTTTTTGTTTCTTCTCAAAGGAATAAATAAGGGGTGCATGCCTATTTGTAGGTTACCACACACAATATAAAGTCTTACTCTACTATGTAGGACTAAATAACCACTATAATTCTCTCAACATTTCCCCTCAAGCTGGAGCATAGAATGCTCAGCTTGTAACACAAAGAAACACACTCTACACAACATAACACAGCCTTTGGATCAGTTCTTGCTTGTTGGCGGGAGCACAGGTTGGAGTTGCTAGACACTCTGTAGTTGGCTCTAAAAAGAGGCCTGTCCTCTGGAGATCTGGCATTGGTGGCTTTCCATTTAGTATCCCTGTAAAGGAGCTTTTCCTCTGAAGACCTCGAAACTGGATCTCCCTCTCTGGAGTTCACAAACCTGGATCTTTCACATGGAAACTTGAAATGGGTCATTCCTCTGAGGACCTTGAAATTGAACCTCCCTCTTTGGAGATCTCAAAACTTTAGACCTCCCAGAGTTATGATTTCTCATGTATAGTCCAGTAACAAAAGAGACTCCTGAATGGAGGATGACTATAATAGGCTTCATACTCCCCCTTTCTTTCATACTTGTATGGGAGCAGAAAATAACGAGAAGAAAAAATAATAAAAAACTAAAGAAGAGCCTCTCCTCTTCTTCTCATAATCATTTTTTTTCCTTATTCTTTTTCCTCTTTTCTTCTCTTTCTTTTTTTTATTTTTCTTTTTCTCAATATCCTCTTCTCTCCCCCTCTTTCAATTTTTTTTTCAATCATTTACCCCTCTATCCATATAAGCCACCACTATCAAAATCTCACCACCAAAAAGACAGAGAGGGGAAAGAAGAGGAAAACAAACCCTTCTGTTCTCCCTTAGGAGCACAATCGCTGCTGCCTCTTTCAGCCGAAAGCAAGGTCATCGCCACCGATTTAGGGCCCCAATGATGACCCTTGCGACCTTAGCGTTATTGCTGGGTGCGGCTAAGGGCCCTTGCGGCCTCTACCCCGTCGCTAGGGGCGGTGGAGGGCGTCTTTTTGATCTGCGAGGCTGCTGAAAAGTCGTCACGATCGCCTTGAGGTGTTGTGTCGCCAACGCAAGGACGAGGGCATCGTCGTTGTTGCCTGTGCCGCCAACATCTGCATCGCTGTCCTCGTCCAATCTACCGACATCCTCAAGCTTAGCTCTGTCGGGTGCATCCTCGAGACCCCTGAGATGCTCCAGGCTATTCGCTCGCTCGTCAGCTTCGCCACTAGGGAAAAGCACTGGGAGGACCACCCGAGGATCTCCGGGAAAGACTTGGATCTCCGGTGGCTGTTGTTGCCCGTGCCGCAGACATCCGCACCGCCATCCTCGTCCCGTTTGCCGGCATCCTCAAGCATAGCTCCATCGAGTGCATCCTTGAGACCCCTGAGATGCTCTAGGCCATCTGCTCGCTCGTCAGCTTTGCCGCCAGGGAGAAGGGTTGGAAGGATCACCTGAGGATCTCCGGGAAAGACCTAGATCTCGGGTGGCCATTGTTGCCTGTGTTGTCGACATCCGCACCATCGTCCTCATCCTGTCTGCCGGTGTCCTCAAGCTCGGCTTCATCGGGTGCACCCTCGAGACCCCTGAGATGCTCCAGGCCATCCGCTCGCTCATCAGCTTCGCCGCCAGGGAGAAGCGCTAGGAGGACCACTCGAGGATCTCCGAGAAAGACCTGGATCTCGGGTGGAGCTTCAAGAGGGCCCCCGTCTTGAAGGAGAGGCATTGGGACCCTCCTTCTGCCGGCGAGCTCCCCACAGCCTTTTTGCTTTTGATCTTTCTTAAGCGTCATCTCCTCCCAACAAAAAACTCCAATAGATAATGAAATAAAAGTCCTAAGAAGATAATAACCTAAGAACAACTTCCTCTGATACCAAGTTGAATGTCTAAATAATGCGAAAGCGATAATATTAAAGTAATAAAACACCGTAGAACACTTGGGTTTTTGTGGAAACCTCCCTCACTAAGAGTGAGGAGAAAACCACGGGAGAAGAGCCTCGATAGGGTGTGTATCTCTTTGTTTCTTCTCAAAGGAATAAGTAGGGGTACACACCTATTTATAGGCCACCACACACAACACAGAGTCCTACTCCACTTTGTGGGACTAAATAACCATTACAATTCTCTCAATAGATCTTATGTCATGAGTTGGCGTTGCACCAAAAATTTGATTACCGAAGCTTATGGAACCTATGGATGAGCTAAAATCGCTCGTGTAAGGAGTACCATATCCCTTGTAATCCATGGACATTGGACTAGGATTCTGTTCACCACGCACATTAGTGTGTAGTTGCTCAAAGTCTCTACCACTTTGGTAGTCACCACCGCTTGTTTCTCTTACTCTCCTTGTACTATCAGGTGTCTGCTCTGATCTAGATCCACCTGCCGTCATATGTGCATCTGCATCATCATCGTCGTCGTCTCTATCACCTGAGTTACTCTTTGATTTTGACTGTGATAATTACCTTCTTTTGTCTTCTTCATCAAGTACTCTGATAGGGAAAGTATAATGACCAGATCTAACTATATGCTCCTCAACATCAGCACTAATTTTCTTTGCTAGTTTTGGATTAAGCTTTTCCCTGACATCCATCATAGGTTGTTCAACATCATCTATCTAGCTTTCCAATATATCATCTCCCTTCTGAAAAGGTACGCTAAAACAGTTAAATCAGTTTCAAAGATTTTGTAGCTTTCATCTCGATGACTTATCATCAACCTTGTGTTGTAATGGATGAACACAAGGTCATTAAGTCTTTCGATGCAGAGTTTGTTTCTTCTTTTTGAGTGGATGCGATTGAATGTACTTCCATTTCTTTCACATCCACCAACAGAAGCAGCTTGTGAGAGCACCTTAATAGCCACCTTACGCAAGTTTGGAGCATCGATCTCATAATAACTCCACCATTCAATTGTAAAAGCAAAATAATGTAGTTATTAATTGGCTATAAGCCTATAACCATTGCAAAATCGACATTATTAGAGATTATTTTTTACTAGGATGAATGATTTTAATAGATTCTTATGCCAGCCTACTCCTAAAGGACATTGCTTTGTCTCTATAATATTTTAGCTGCACCATGAACATTATATTTTAATGCAACATGTTATTCATCCATTAACATATGGCATATGCTTCACAGGTTTAACTTCATTATATATGCAATATGCATACTTCACTCATACATAATATTTGCTCTCTCGTAATAGTGATAAGCTTCACCACTTCTTGCAGGGCAGCGACAAGATCATTGTGTAAGTCAAGGTTGCACTTGTAGAAATATTTAAGATTTAGATAGTAGCCTGCATTACAATAGGAAATGATTAATAAATAAATTATATTTGTAAACAAAGGTAATTAATTTTTACATTTATAATTTTTAGAAGTTAACAAGTATACTTACCAGTAAGGTGAAGTGGGGTTGATAGCATGCTATTCCTTTTTTCCCTTATTATCTTTATGAAAGGCACTTTTGACCTTTCTACGTTTTCTGTCACTCTCAACTCCATTTCCATGTTGCATAAATGTAGCCCATCATTGGCTTCTTATCCCTATCCACCATCTTTAATGCTAAGATGATGGGCTCCATGATGCCAGCAATGCCTATATAATCATCCTAAAATCTTGAGTTGTTAAGCAGGTCCTCTACATCCTGTTCGACATGCATCCTGCTCAGCTATATCATACCACCTTTATGAATTCACCATTACCTTCAAACCAACCTTATTATTTAAAATGTTTGCAAGGCAATGTAGTTGGTGGCGAAGCACGTAGTTCTAGGACGAATTAATTTACCATTACAATGCTATCTCATCAAAGACAATATATGTTCATGGTTGTAAATAAGTGACGTAACATGTCATGCCTTATCAACAATTGAACCTACAAACTTTCGACATTCAGAGTCTTTCAAAATGAGGTCTATGCAATGGGCAGCACATGAGGTCCAAAGCATTCTATATTTACTTGATTTCATTAATTTTCACTCGCTTTCTTAAAATTACTGTCATTATCTGTGATTACCTGTACAATATACTTCTTCCCCACTTCATCGACAACATTTTTTAACAATCCATAAATATATTTAAAATTTTTTACCCTGTTTGAAACATCCACGGATTTGATGAAAATAAATTTGCATCATAATTCAGAAGAAAAATAATAATCTGCCTCTTTGTGAAACTAGTTCACCGAGTAGCCATAATTGTGCGCACGTACTATGATCATAGAATCTTCAAATAATTGATGTATTCCTTTATTTCAACATTCTGCATAAGTGTGTACTTGTACCTTATCTCGTGCGGTGAGTCTTATCTCCCGTCCCAACTTTAGCAGAGATATCAATAACATTCAGCAACCATGGTTCCTCTGCCACATTAGCTGGAACTACATGAGCATTGAAAAAGCTCGTCAGTGCTTTACCAACCATCTCACTTGCATTGCCCCACATACCCTTAAGTATTTTCTGTTTGGAATCACCTCTCATCCTTACACTCCCAGATCGGAAGACACCGGTGATGCCACCCTTTTGCTTCTTGGCAGGTTCTGCAGCCTTGCTTGTAGCAAGTTCAAGGCCTGCATGCCTTATGCTCTGTGTTCTTTTGTCACCAGTGAATATTTGGTGTTCATGCTCACTTCTTAGTGAGTCTTTTATGACTTCTAAATTGTCCCCTCCTACTCGGATCGTCCTCCACATCGCTTAATTATTGCAAGTTATCATTAGAATTAGAATCTGAGTCAACACCTTCATAATGTTGATCGACGTCAAATAAAACCTCACGGACTGCTTTTTTAGCCTTCTGCTTCTTAACTTCGTTTTCCCGCCTTGACATCATTACTCGGCAATCACCTCTCGTACATCATTGAGACAATATTCACTATTTACCACATTCTTGTCATCTCCAACTAGGTAGTACTTGAATTGTGTTATTTTATCACCATGTAAAGGTTTTCCATAAAAGTTACACTCTAATATTTGCTTTATTTTTGCAATTTTGTGCAATATAACCACTCAACATCTTTTTTGCTAGCATCACTTTCTCTACTAGTAGCAGGGGCCTTTTCCTTTCCAGACATACTGTTGTAGTTCATACAAGGCTATAAATTTTAAAACACAAACACATACATTACGTTAAAAGTCTGAGCTTTAAATATAAGGGAAATACCTTCCAAATGTTTGGTCGGACAAGATTGAGCCTCGAGATGCGTTGGAGTTGGAGATTCAAACAGAGATCCTAATGGAACATATCTTGGAGACTTGGAGCGCAAGTAATCAACTAGCGGTGGATTGGTGGTAGCAATGGTTCGAGGTAGCAACAAGAGCCTACGAGTCTACAAAATAGATTTTTAACTTTCAAGTTTTCAATCATTTTCAAATCATGAACGGGCTTGACATAAATGGATTTCACGGGTAGTAGAAGGGGCCACCACTCAAGGCTATTTCATCATAAATTATAATTGTCCTATTTAATATTTTCGTCTTTTGGGTTGTATTGATTTTATCGAATCAATTATGTATTGGATCCACAAATTAAAAAAATCATATGGAATTGGAATTTGGAATATCATAAATTAATAATGTAATGGATCCTTACTTGAAAGTTGGAACCCAAACCTTACGGTTTGCACTTAATAATTGCTGTAAAAAAACACTGAGTTACCGTTAGTTAGTAGAACAGTCTCAACAGTCAACATTTAGCAGTCTGTACTAAGTTACTAACTAGTTACACTATTCACTATTCAGTAGTAGGCTACCAACAATAGATTCTCGGAATTAATATTTACTGAAGAAACTTAATTTTCAAATTGATACAAAACATCGATGAATATGTCATTATTTATAGCCGATTATGTTGAATATTTTATAATTTTTTATATACTGTCGGTGTGCATCATGCGGAAGGAACGAAACATTCATTAAATATTTTATAATTATTTTATAAAAATGTTCGTTGGGGTACAATATGCAAGTGCAATGAAATACTCATGTAATATTTTATAATTTTTTATAAATGTCTGTAGGTGTGTGTTGTGCAAAAATAATAAAACATTCGTTGATTATTTTATGATTTTTTTATAAAGATGTCTGTCAATGTACGTTGTGTCAATGCAATAAAACATTCGTTTAATATTTTATTATTTTTTATAAAGATATCCATCGGTGTACGTTATTCGATTGTAACGAAACATTCGTTGAATATTTTATGATTTTTTTATGAAGATATCTGTCAATGTATGTCGTGCAGAAGTAACGAAACATTCATTGAATATTTTATGATTTTTTTATAAAAATGTCTATCATTGTACATCGTGTGAATGCAACAAAATATTAATTTAATATTTTATAATTTTTTTATACAGATGTATGTCAGTACAAAATATACGATTACTTTTTTATATATATTTTTTATAAAGAAATTCCTTTGTCATCTATTTTCTTCCAAACAAGAAGTCATTTTCTCATTTCTTCATCTTTTCCTCTCTCCTCACCTCATCTTATTCCAATAACGTTCATAATGTAAACCCACATCATCTCCTCACCATATCCTCCTTATCTCATCTCTTCAACATTTTCCTACCAACAGAATCCACCTCTCCTCTCATTCGTGTGTATGTGAGGTGAGCAACAAATCTACCACCTCTCCCTTCTCCGATCGTGACTCGTGAGCTATAGTGTCATTGCTACACCACCACTGAGAGTCAAAATCCATCATTGTCGTCACACCACCACCTCCCATTGCCAGGTTACAGCAACTCAATAAGCAACAGTTGCAGTAGCAATAGGAGCAGCAGTTGCAAGAGCAACATCAGCCGAGCAACAAGAGCAGAAGCAACATCATCCATCAGCATGCATATCGTTGGCAACCTTGATATATCGGTAATATGCTTGTATATCGAAATTATTTTCATGTCGATACGCCTAATTTCAAAAAAAAGTCATATCAGTGGCATGTCATCCTGATATCAGACACAGTAGTATTGGTGGGTGGATAGCAACCCTGATAAGTGGCCACTACCGTACTTTGGAGAAATAATTCAACCTTGCATCAGTAGCTAAATACTGAAAATTAAACCAAATCTTATTTCCCAAGTTCACACCATGTAACTGTACTAAAATGGATTTTTTACTTTCTGGATTTGCTTTGACTTCTTATGTACTCATGCCTGTGGCTGCAAACTTGTAGAAGTTGAAACTTTTCAATGACTTCAAAATCAGTACTTGGCATTCCATGGGTGCTAGGTTGGGGGTTTTCCTTTCCTTTTCTTTTGTTGGGTTGGGGGGGCAGGGGGTGGATAGGAGATGAATCAATTTTGAAATTTTATTATTACTTACGAAAATAACTGGATATATAGATATAGGGGAAATCAAATATCCTTTTTTTTAAAGATGTAATGGATATACATTTTTAGTGATCAAAAATCACATATTGCTATTTGATGCATAGTCATTGAAAAGTTTTCTACTTATTTCAACTGTTCTAAATGTAAGGGTAGATTGCAATTTAGTCTACGTAGGATTTTTGAAATTATTTACGTAATACCATGATTTGATGGCTGATTTCTTTATAAATTCATACTCTAGCAATAACACAATGACAAACTACATTTGTCCCCTGTGGGATCCGGCTACTTGAGCGATTACTTCTCTGATTACCAGATTAATAAGTCTGCATACTTGGGTAACATGTGCATTTGCTCGAGTATTGATGTTAGCTAGGTGATCTGACTGCCCACAACTACCTGGCCAATCAAAGGAGTTGGCTAATTTTTAAATTGAGTATTGCTAATCAATAAATAGAATTTTCTTTTTGAAGGGTTGTTCTGAGGAAGTGAAGTTCCTACATTTCTAAAAAGTTAACATCAAGCTTGGAATCATTTTTCTCTTTCTCCGACTGCTGTGGCATGATGGTAATTGGATGCGGGTGTTTAGGGTGGATATTTCTTTTGTTTGTTGAATGTTTTCGGTCTGTGGTAATTTACTTATACACATCAGAAAAACCATGCAGAAGTATTGTGTTACACCTTTTCCTTTGAGATGTCACATTTTAACATGACGCCGGACTGTTTACCTTAGTAAAACTGAAGCAAGCATCAGAAGCAATTGTTAACCGTTCCAGTTTGGGCATCATTGCAGGGCAAACTCACAGATGGGACTGTATTTGATTCCAGCTTTGAAAGGGGTGACCCTATTGAGTTTGAGCTTGGTAGTGGACAAGTAATCAAGGGTATGTATATACGAGGCTAGTTGACATTGCTTCAACTGTATTTCTGGGGTAATAAAGCAACTGACTAGCAATGATTCTATTTGGTGCTGACCAGCAGAAATTTTTCTTTTCAAGATTAGTTTATTCATCCTTCTCTAGTCAGGAGATAGTTGAAGGGCACTATTCAAACTCTAAAAAGTAGATATGCTTCCTGTCATTCTACTGATGCATGAGCGGAAATTGGGTTTTCTTCAGGATGGGATCAGGGATTGCTGGGAATGTGTGTGGGAGAGAAGCGGAAGCTGAAGATACCAGCAAAGCTTGGATACGGTGACCATGGGTCTCCCCCTAAGATTCCAGGTAACTTTATCATGCATTTCTGAAGATTATATGATCCGTATGTATGGAGAGCTTCTCAACCGTTACTTAAATCGTCAGGTGGTGCAACATTGATCTTCGACACTGAGCTCGTCTCAGTTAATGGTAAAACAGGTGAAGCCAAAAGCTCGGATGGTGGAGAAGAACTATAGTTGAAAACCACTAGGCCACTTCTCTTTGCTTAGCTCTCTACATCAAAAAGCAGAGCTATCATCCTTTTCTTCCTCCGCTTTTAGCTTTTGACATTTTGGTAACTCGTTTTGTAATACATTTATTTGGTCAAGGGAGTTTCTCTACCCGTCACTTGATTTTAGTGTAGACCAGCAAAATGGCTTTAAATCTTTGCATAGCACAAACAATTTTGGGTTTCGACTATGCAGGACCTATCAATTGGGCTCATGAATGCATTCTGCATTTTCTGCGAGTTTCAGCTTTTTAGATGTGTATGAGCTTTGTTTTGTTGGAGATTCAACATTCTTTTGTTGGGACATGTAGAGGATTGGAATGAGAATTCAGGAGTGGGACGAGAGTAAGGAGTCAACTTTCGTGCCTTTTTAGGCCGCGGTAGGGAGACAAAATTCATGCCTTCTAATTTTAAAATTTTGATGTTGATGAAGATTTGATTCTAAATTCATCTATAGCGAGGTTTGTCGATTTTGATTAGTTATTGACAGAGAGTCCTCATCATGTGCTAGGAGTATAAAGAACCTATTGTGAATCCAATTACCAATGTTGAGTGATGTGAAATACTTGTAAATGAGTATATGGTTCTTGAGTATGGGTTCATATACTCCATCCTCCTATAAATAGTGTAACACACCCCTTCTCTTCCAAGTTTTGTTTTAGTGACGACACAATGCTAAGCGCTAGTGAGTACAAGGGCTTTGTGGAGCTCAAGCTCCCATGGTTTTACCCTCGTAAGGGGTTTTCCATGTAATGTTGTGTCTTATTGTGTGTATTCTAGTTTCAACAAGGTATTAGAGCGTGTGAGATCCTTGTGAGGCATTTTGATCACTTGTACCGAAGCTCCTTGATTGATCTAGTCACTCTAGACTCAGATGGTAGAGCTTTGATAACTACTCTAGCTACCTAGGGTTTCAAATATTGTGGTGGTGGTGCTTCTCTTTGCTGCTATTGTTGTTAGGGTCTTAAATAGTGAAACCCTATCTATGTTGGCGATGGGCTTTTAGGCCATCACCTTGCCCAACTAGTTCTCTCAGCCTAAGCACCCATTGACGACACTTCCTTTAGCTTTGGCGAAGCACCCTTCGACTTCGGCAAGCCTCTACAGTTTCAATGATGGCCTGCCTTCTTTCTTGCGAGGCCATTTCAAGCCTGGGTGGCACCACCAGTGGCCATAGCACTAGCGGTGGCATTCCAGTGACCCCCAACAATGCTCTAATAGCTTGTCTTAGTTCATACAATACTCCTGTTAGGGTTTGGCATTCCAAGTTCTGTAACCTACTTGTTTGGCTTTCAATTTGGTTTGTGCCACTGGGTGCCTTGTTTATGATATGATTTTGTGCCATTTTATTGTGTTTTCAGGCGACTTTATGGTTTGGCTTGACTTGGGAGGTCTCAATCTTGAGTATTAATGGCAGGATTTTAAGGTAGAATGGACTATGGATTGATGAGGGGCCAAGATAATGAGTATACAAATAACTGCAATGAAATTAACAAAAGATAACTATCTCTTGTGGTCTACCACGACTAAGAAGGCGATAGCTAGTTAGGGTAGGATCGGGTATATTGATAGCACCAAATAGAAACCTAATGTAAAGGACAAATCATGGGAGAGGTGGTACCTAGAGGATAGCCAGGTGAAGACTTGGATCGTCAACATGTTACTACAGAGATTCAATAGAGATCAAATCTCTCATCTTAAGGAAGAAAATGACATCGGAAATGTGGAAGACACTTGAAAACATGTACATGAAAAAAAAGAAGGAAATTTGTGCGTACCATCTAATGAGGGAGATATACGTTCTTCAATAAGGCAATGTTACTATTGCTAGCTATTATGGGACCATAAATCCAAGTGGAAGGACTTGGACTACTCTTCTAACGAGACTTGGAAATGTGCCACAGATCAGAAGCTCTTTTGGGAAGGAGAGTGGAAAAATCAAACCTTTATTTTCTTAGTTGATCTCAATCTTGAGTTTCAAGGTGTGAGAAGTCAAATCCTTATCTCTACAAAGATTCTCAGCATTGAAGAACTCTATTTTTAGATGGAGGCAAATGAAGAAAGGCATAGGGTCATGGCTTGTAAATATATTGGTTCAGGAGATGACAACAAAAATGTGAAGCACTCAGCTCTTATGAGTTGTAGTTCATGCAATAGAAAGGCCTATTTAGATGGTGGAAAGTCCAACAGGAAATGTATATGTTGTCACAAGAATGGTCACACTGTTAACTATTGTTGGGATCTACATCTAGAGAAAAAGACTAAAGGGAAATTCAACCAAAAACCTATTGGTGAAATTCAAAATGTAAAACCTATAACTACCATTGCCTTTGACAATTCTAGCACAAGGAAGGGCCCTAAAGGGGCAACAAAGTTAACTCTTCATGATCTAACTACAAATCATATTCGAGAATTTAGGGGATGCTCTCTCAAGCTTTATTGACAAAAGAAGAAAGCTCAAATACTAAGTCCTTGAATCATGCTCTTGCTACTCAAGGAAATTCATTGTATACTCCAAGAGGCAACATTTTGAAAATAAAATTTTTCTCTAGAAAACTTGGTACGATGATCACCTGAAACAATAAACAACTGTATATTTTAATGAGAAAAGCCCAAGAAGAATGAATCAAAATCTTCAATGGTAGAAATAACATACCCAATTTTGAACTTCTTTATTATATTGAACCTAGTCCTTGATTGAATTTAGAGGTCAAAATGTTCAATTCTTTGCATCTCCTACCAATAAATGCTAGTGTAGACCTGAATGCACAACCACAAAAATCTTCACTCCATGGGATATGTTTCCTTCTCATAGCAATTTTGTGAAATATTTTCTTAAAAGTAACTCATATCTAAGTCATCTTCAAATCGCAAGAAGAGTTGCCATCTACAATGGCAGGTGTGGAGGAGCCAGGTTGATCAAAGAGGACCTAGCAGTGGATGAAGGCATAAAACTTAGCAAAGCAACTAGTATACTCTTTTATTCTATACAATGCAATACCCTAAAGTTCCTATCCATAACAACTAGTTGCCCTCAAATGTGCTTTTGCATCCCTATACCAATCAAATCTCTCCATCTCCTGCTGATAACCCCAAATTGATAACAAGGAAAAATAGATACCAAAACCCATTTGTTCGTCTTCTCAATTGTTAACTCTACTATCCCAATGGACACTTGACAGTATTCACTCCATTCTACTATAATAATCAATCCCAAAAAATGCTCCATCATTAGGAAAATTGTAATGACTTGAATCAGAATTTCAAAGCTATTTCGGACTTAAGAACGTAGAAACGAATCTATTGCTACTTGTTAAGTGTGAATCAGGTCAATGTAACTCAAAAATGAGAAAACATATGTTTTAGTCAACCCTCAAATAAAATTTACTTGGAATTTTCGTCGCAAGCTTTCTAACGAGACTTATTTTACGAAAATTCTAGTTGCATATCTCAAGTTATGCGAAAAACATGTTGAATGGGGAGTTAGGACATGTGAATCAAGATAGGGGTATTTTAGTCCAAACCCGGGCTTCTCTAACGCTAACTCGATCTCAAGAGAATATAAAAATGCTTGCTGGGGTTCCGCATCATCACTCTCGTCTTTTGGTTCATGATTTGTGTGTGTGTGAGAGAGAGAGCAACCTTCTCTTTCTCACCCTCGTCTGCACTCACGCAAAGGGAGGATACATAGATCTGACAAGAAGGCTACATGTTGAGGGAGGAAGGTGCCAGCATAGCGGTGGTAGACTCACGCGCTTAGGGAGCAGAACCATGCCTGCTCAATTGTGAGTGGTGAAAGGTGCACATGCATTCATGTGCATGTCCAACAGTGAGCATCTCTAATTCATCCACAACGATGATCCCAAGCACGAGTGACGGCCCAATCATGGGTTGCCATGTGGCAGGGGGATGGTTAAACCTCAGATCAAGCGTCAATTCAAGTGGACTGGATCGGTTGAGACAGTTTAGGACCTCATCTACCTCTTTTGATTGGTTTAAGGCCTTCCGATGCTTGGATTTTGACATATAATATACCATCAAAATTTTCTCCATACAAACTACAATCCAGCAAACTCTAAAATTCTCTGACTCCTTAGTTGTCATTAAAAAACCTAGGAAATTTTTCTAATATTTGTTAGCCTTGTGTTGTGCTATGTTTGACTTAGGATCATTACCTAAAGTACATGCAGGTCGCAAGGAGGACTTGGTTACTATTAAGAGCCTTCGATCTAATTTCTTGAAGTTGCTGTAGCCTCCCGATGACCTTAGGTAGAGTAATCTTGACTTCCCTTAACATAATGGTTGACTACGCTGTATAGGTGGTGATTCGCCTGATGTCTTGTTAAGTGTGCACATCTACCTTCTCTTTGCTAAGTTTGGAGTCCATGACTATCTTTATGCATTTACTAATTAGGTACTTTTATAACTTTGGTAATGGTTGATTCCTAGTTGAGCAAAATTTATTAAGTTTATATTAGTCACTAGTAAGTAATAACTTGATTTGATAATTGTAAATGGTTGTGCCGCCAATGGGGCCACTTTAGTACCACTAGGGCGAGTCTTCATTCTAAAGATTCATGGTGAACACACTAGAGGATCACTTGGACCACTTCTGACTACTACTAGGGGACAACACCAACTTTTGCTTTTGGCGACAGGATTGCACGTGAGAGGGAGCCCTGGCAAAACGTTTCCCCAGGTGCTTCTCCCTCTCACACTAGCAAGACGTCATCGTGGTTGAGTGTTAGAGGACCAACTTGGAGGCTTGGGCTCTACCTCTACTTGAGGGGCTCTCCATTGAGAGGTCTGCAGCAGAGCGGGGGTGCCTCTTGGATGATTTGGCAAACCTTAAACCATCCCAAGGGACGAATGATTACCACTGGAGGCACGGGGCTTACCTACCACGTTGTGCTTACTTCACCCTTGCTAGTGATTTGGTGGCTGACCACACTAACGTGCAGTGCAGGTACCTCTGGCGCATCAAGGTACCCCTGAAGGTGCGGATATTTCTTTGGCTATCTCAGAGAGACGGGCTAGTCATCGGGAGGCTGTGGCAACTTAGAATGGGGGTCAAGGCCTAAACCTGCGCACTCTACTCTGGTGCAGTGGATAGCACAACCCACCTCTTGGTGGCTTACCCTTTCACGTATGCAGGGAGCCCCTCCCATCTTACGAGGACCTGTGGCAGCACTTGTCGAATGACAGATGGGACAGGGGCAGGATGTCAACAGTTTTGTGGGGTGTGTGGCTAACATAGAACGACCTTGTCTTCCACTAGACCCGAGTGTGGTTGGCAAATGTAATTAAGGATGCCCAGAGTTGAGCACATTTTTTGTCATTACACTTGTAGATACATAGTTTTACTAATAAAATTTTTGCATGTCTATTGCTTGCGATAGTCATCCTTTCTTTCCTTCAAAAATAGATAATTGTAAATGTCAAGATATTGGCAAATTAACAAATAACTTCAAATTTGATAATGGACCCATCCATGACTTATTTTGCTAATGAATGACATGCGATAGGTAGAAATGATGAATCAAGTTGTGAATGATTGAATACTAGATTAACGCCTAATGTGATTAAACTGATAATTAAATGACCTACTTTAGTCAAGATGGAAATTGATGTAAATTGATTAAGATAATGATATGGCAACAATAGATATGGAATATGAACCATGGCAGTTCTCTCTAGTTTTTATCAAATGAATTTATGACCCCATGTCGAAAATCAAAACACCATATTGTGAAATCTTATGGATACGACCAATCAATTAGCCTCATGCCCATAAGTGAGGTTTCGGCCTATTATATTGTATACAACGGCTCGAGACTATTTTCAAGGAGTGACCTAGTCTCTTAGTGACTCTCCTATTAGGTTACTTAGTCAATCGGGTGGCTAGGTGCTTTGGGTACGTGTTGCTTGACGTGAGATGATTTTGGTATCACATTCCATACCTTATAGTGGAGACAATTAACCATGTGCCAATGTAGGGTAGCACTTGTAGTCACCAAATCACCTAGGCAAAGACCCCAAGACAATTAATCGAGCAGCAGGATAAATGCGATCCATTCTCCTAGTCAAAAGAGTGTCTCGTATTGGTCTTGCTGTTGGGCATAACTTATTAGGCATCTTAATCATCTCTTAATTGTGGTTTTGATTATAACAAACAACTCATACTCACTGAGCTTATAATTAACATTCAAATATTTCATGGATATATATCTTGGTTTTTGTGAGGACTAACATGTAGGATCAAGGCTTAAAAAAGGCTTAAAGGAGTCATTAGTGATGCAAGGCTCATTGAAGTGCTAGCTGAAGGCTTTATAGCAAGGAAATTGGGCATGAAGATTCATCAAGTTCAATGATGCCTTTTTCCGAGTCTTGAGTCTAAGTCTCCAATGTAATCTAGAACTCATGAGTTGTAATTTTCATTTATTTTTATAGAGATTGTAAGGAGAACCCTCATGCTAGTCAAATTAGGCATATCGTAGGTGATTAATGGATAATCAACTCCTTTAAGCACTCAAATTAGGTCACTAATGTCAAATTAAGGTTAGTCATGCCTAATCAATTGCTAATTAGGTCACTAATACCTAATCACATCTTAATTACATCCTAGTGACCTTAGGTTAGAGAGAGGGGAGTGGTGAATCACCCTTGAAAGAGGCAAATCAAGGTAGCTAACATTAGCTGTAAATATTGTTGGTGCATTATTTTAAACTATAACTCTAGGAGATTGAGAACGATACAAGCTAATGTTAGTTGGCACCTAACATTAGGTGGGCTGAAAAAGTGCTTTTTGGAAGATCATTTTTTCCAGCTTGTTGCACACATGTGGGGGCGATTTTGAACGTTGGAGTGTGCACCCCTTGGGTGTTTTGGACTTCTTTTGATTCCCTATAAAAGAAGAACTCCTCCAACCTTCTTTAGCTCTCTTAGCAAATCAAATCCACAATCTTGAGCACTTCAAGGTTAGAAAGAGTTCTCACATCCACTCTACACATTCTCTCAACCTCTCTTACTACTAGCAAAGCCCTCCATTCTTTTGCAACTCTTGGGACTTCGATACACTTTCCTCTCCCGTTGATACATAATCACTCATTCACAATGGGAGTGTTAAATTGAACTCTAGATAGTTTTTTCGTTTCAATTGCATATCTGGTATTGGGGGCTATCCATAGGGCTTTGGTTTATGTTGTTGGGTTCCTAATTCATCTTATTCTTCATTTAAATTTGTTGCAATCCAAGGGCCTGAGGTGTAGGTACCTAATCTCGTAAGGGTGAGGGTTTAACTCTTGTTTGGGTATCAAGAATGGGTTATAACAAGGGTTTGGTGTCCCGTACGTACTAGATTAGTGATCTAAGTTGACTCAAGGCAAAGTCCTAAGTTGGAGACCTAGGTAGTGGTCTTTTCCTTTGAGAGGGTTTTTTACTATAAATTCTAGTGCTGTGGATTGACTTACTCATTGTTGCTATCATATATCTATTGGGGTTTTTTGTAAATTTGTTTAGTTGTTAAATTGCTTTATTTTATCACCATTAGCATCATTCACCCCCCCCCCCCCCCCCCCCCCCCCCCACCCCAACTTACTACCTAAGATATCATAATGATATCTCATCACATCTTCTGAGAAAATGATTGTGGATTGATAATGATCATAAACCAAGAAGGCACAGACAATTGGGGGAAAACTAAGTAATTGAAGTATTAAAGAAAGTAATATAAACATAAGTACCCACTCTCCAGTCTCACCGTTTCTTCGATTTCTACTTCACCTATCATTTACCATACTTAGCTTGTACTAATGTTTTTGGTTTGGACTATATACTCAAGTTTTAGTGAGTAGTAGTTGAGTTTTGTGGCTATATGCGGAGACATTGCAGGTTCGAATTCAGCACCATATCTACTTCATGGGGATTACCTGATTAGTTTAGCTTAGTTTATTACCTTATTTCCTTGTCATTTATCTTTGCACCGTTTTCTTTGTGGCTTATATCTTTATTTTCTCATTGATGATTATGGATGATTGTTTATAAATTTTTATGATCTAGACATTTATTTCATCTCTTATTCTCTCCCTCTTATTTATATTTTATGTGTGATGGTACTCGTTGTGCATACGATGGATTTCATATTTATATGCTAAGCGACTAAGTTCTTAGGCGAATGTTAAAAAATTAATCCGAGTTTCTACTAAGATAGAGATTTAGGTTGTTACAAAAACAAAGTCTTAAAGAGAGAGAGAGAGAGAGAGGGTAAGGGGTGGGTGCTTGGTTGATGGAGGAGGAGGGGGTCGGGGCTTGGTCAGGGGTGGGAGAGAAAGGGGGAAGCGGACGTTATTGGTGGGAGAGGGGGGTGAGGAGGGAGAGGGAGTCAAGAAGGAGGGGGTGGGAGCCCAGGTGTGGAGGCAAGAGGCAATGCGGGAGGAGTGGGGAGGTTGAGGAGGAAGGAGGGAGGAGGGGTTTGGAATGTGAGGGAAAAAGGGAAATTTTTATAGTAAATTGGAAGGAAAAAATTGAAAATTGGTTCGGAAGACTTAAAAGGTTACACCAAATCTTAAAAGAGGGTTTCGAAATGCAATGGCAACTGCAAGATGAAAAAACTCAAATGGGGATCTGAGGATAATTTTTCCTATAATTTATATCATTATATTACTTATTGAAGGTAGGAGAAACATTTTGGATAAAAGTTTTATTTGTCCACCTATAGAGTAACAAGATCTCGCGTTCTTAAATCGTTATTTGACTGCTTAGGTTGTATGCCAAAATTGTGTTGGGTGACGACCTACAAAGAACGCTGGGACAGCTAATTAACCTATTTCATTGTCTTGATTCTTGATGGAATTAGATGGGGACTAATTAGCATCTTGGTAGAACAAAGATGATGAATTTTTTATTGGTTAATTAAAACGTCAACGATCGTATGACCAGTTGTATGTTTTGATTCAGATGAACTTTTTTTTTTTTGTTTTAAAGGATTTCCATTAAAGGAAAGAATATAATATAAGAGAATATGCCTCGAGAGAAAGAGAGAAATGAGAAGCCTAAACGTCTTCAATAGGGGAAGGTGACGTCCTGTGAAAACAAGGGAGGGCTAAAACGCATCCCGCAACCAAGAATTGGTCGATCATCTGAAGGAGGACGGCCTTACGCTCGTAGAATGACAAGCACCAACGAGAAGATCTCGAAGATTACGCATCGAGTTAGTCGATATAGAACAACCAAACGGCCAAAATGACTACTGACAGATGTTAGGAAACTCAGCTGAATAAACCAGGAGTCACACGTGGTCCCTAATCAAAATTAAGCTACCCTAAAAAATACAAGAAAAAAGAAGACCTAACTCTACACAAGATACAAAGAAACATCCACAACAACAACAGAGCAACAACATCCATGCCCACGCATGCTCCCCCACAGCTGTAGCTAAAACGAGAGCATCGGCGAGGAGCCTCACAACCACACCTCCGTTGACGAGGCGGAAGCCAATGACGGGGACGACGATAGAGTGACGATGGCGCTACCAATGTAGACCAAACAGAGGTCATGCTCCCCCAACACCACGCTCTAGCAAGACGGCGAACATCGCTAGCGCCGCTGCCATCCCCCTTGCCAACGATTGCTAGAGACGAGGGAAGTCGCCCGTTGCCGGAACGTCATGGATCAAGAGCTCGAAGCTCTGTATGTTGAGAGGCCACTTCGATCTAGGTCAAGGAAGGTCGGGGGAGGGAGAAAGAAAGTCCGGAGGAGCCCGAGGAGCTCCGATCAGCCAACTCTATCCGATCAGAGCCCCAATATCCCCAAGGATTTTGGGTTCCTTCGATTTCAAAGAAGTGGGAAAGCAGGGTGAAACTACCTTCTATGATTCTGATGAACGTACGGTATTTGCCAAATATCTACGAAGGCAATTTATCAGTTAAAATTTAGTGCCGGTGAAACCTTCAATTAATTAAATATCAAAAGATGATGGTGAGAACGGCCCCATTTCGGGTTGCATTTGTTTAAAAAAAGGATTCCGTGAATTCCAATTTCCGCAAAATAACTATATATATTTTTTAAAACAGTGTACACAGTGTTTCCCGTTACGATGGAAGTTGAAATTCCTCTCCAGTCACATGATCCACGTCGAGGCAAAAACACTGAACTCAAAGACTAGAAATGACAAGATTTCAACTGTTTTGCATGCACCAAATAAAAATTTGCAGCGGCAATATGAGAGAAATATTTATCAACGAACTTGGTAATTAGTTTGTTCGTTTATAGACTCTAGGATACATATACCACCATCCCATCATCCACGTACACATCTCTTGTCACTCAATTAGAATAGAACACAGGGAAAACTTGCTTTTGTCATTGCAGGAACCACTTCAGTTTCTGCCTCTGTTACCATTTTGAACTACATTTTCAACAAAATAACGTGAACGCTAGCTGTTCTTCCTCATTCGTTCATATATGTTACAAGACCTTGTAAATATTAAGAATGTTATGGGTAATTAGGGTTGGTATACATTGTAAATACATAGAGATCACAGCCTTGTATTGTGAGGCTGTTAGAGCCTCCGAGCACATACGGTTACCGTTGCTTTATGGATAGGATCTGAGTAGGAAAATGCATGTTGTAATGTATTTTACAACATGCAACTCTCACTTATACTTGCACTTAACAAAATAAAATAAAATACATTGGTTGCAAATCAAGATATATAACTGTTGAAAATGATTTTTCACTGATTGAAAATCAAAATACGTAGATTGAAAATCAAAACAGACTGATATTTTTTGCTTTTCCACAGGTGGAAAATGATTTTTTACTTAAAAAGTAATTTTTCATTTATGAAAAATAGTTTTCACCGATAAAAAATAAAAATATATCAATTGAAATCATCATGTAAAGTGATCAACCACATTTTCTCACTTCACACATTGTAAAATGCATTACAGTATACATTCCTTTACTTTTTCACTTATAAATACTACTACAGAGGTTTGTGATAAATTGACACCTCCGAGACATTACCAAATATCATAGCTTCCTTCTCCATTAACAATATATGCAACAATGATGTCAAGCATCGAGTAAACATGTCAAAAAGATTATAATATATCATGGGAGGTATGAGAGCTACACCAAGCTTAATTTGTGGAGCCCTATAATACATGTTGCTGGTAATAGGAAATTTCATTTCATCCCAAAACCCTTGAACTGCTTGACCAAATTTCCCTATTTTACATTTATTCCATCTTTGACTGATTTTCCACCGAAACAAAATTGTTCTACTACTGTTCAATGATATAATCACAATTACATCTTGGTATATGAGAAATTTAGATAAATAATGGCTTGATTTTCATTTTATTTTCAAGTCCTTTATCTACAATTTAATCCCTATAGCATCTTATTACCATTTTCAAATCCCAATAGAACCTAAAGAGCCTTTAAAAAGCATAAATATTCGTTTAGTATAGAATTCATGTTTATTTCCCTATGTTTTGATTCAAGATCATTGTTATGCATGTTATTTAGTTAATTTTCTCTTGGTTTCCGTCTCAAAGTTCCTGATCATAAATGTGCAAATTGACTGCCTTTTGTCAATCATTGTACCTAAAAAAAATGCAGGAAAAAGGAGTAACAAATGAGATTTCACATTTATTGTGAATCCAAAATGCAATATTACTCATAGGCCAAACTTAAATTGTATAATAGTAAATCATAACTACGAAATATTCAGGCACAATAATATCATAATTGCTTAGACTCCGTATTAATACATAACTACTGGGATCTTGGTTTAGTTATCCCACACCTATGGTAGTGAGGTGCTTAATCTTGGGCCAAGTGCTCTTCTCTTTCATACATCTATAATTGAAGGACAAAAACAATATTAAGTGAGTGATGCGTTGGGATTTCCCATTATATTGTTGTTTCTACTAATGTTAGATTATTTTGGATCTAAATTAAAGAAGGCCTAATTAAGGGAAAATCTTAGCAAAACACAACATGAGCCACGGAAGAGATTAACCTAATTGAAGAATACCCCCAAGTTGGACCACTTGGGAGCAAGTCAACTAGGACAACAAGGCAAAAATCCTGGCAGAAGATAAGCTTGAATGAGTTGTCCTCGATAATCGAAGGCACTGAGGGAGATGACGAGCTAAGTTAGACAAATAATGACAACAATGCAGCATTAGCAAAGCAAGCAACACAATCCAAAGGAATCAGTAAAAATAACTATTTTCCTTTCCAAGAGGAGTTGCACCCCAATGACACAAATGACTTTAACCAATCTTAAGAGTTCCATCCTTCTTGCAGACAAGGAATGAAGGGCTTTGACATTTTGGATTAGATCATCCCACAATTGTAAAACCCATCTCATTAAATTCATGATTCCACGTAAGAAGAATGAAGAGACAAAGCTTGCAAATGAAAATCAAATCATCGCTTTATTAGATAACTTTTGATAGGAAGAAAATATGTCCAATGATCTTATCATTAGTTGTAACCCTCCTTGAGCCCTCCTATATAAATCTCTAAGTCCTTTTTGGAACAAGCTTAGGGGTGTTAGGAAATGTGAAAGTGATGTTAACCCTCATCTCTATTTATTTGCATAATAGTGTTAACATTGGTTTCTATTTACTCAAACTGTTGTTAAACTACAATGTTAACCTCTATAGTGTTTATTTGGTAGTAGTGTAGAATATGAAAATGACCCTTTTACCTCCCTTAAACTAAATTACACTAGTGATATTTAGGCGTAAACAAGTGATATTTGAATTTGGAATTAAATTGCACCAATGATATTTCAGTTCTAAACTAAATATTACCTATGATATTTGAATATTTCAATTCTGAACAAAATGTCATCAGTGATATTTGAACTCATCAAGGGATTAGGCATAGTGATGGAGGGAAAGGGTGCGATGATGGAGAGTATTCGCACCAGGATAGAGCATTGAGCTTGTTGTCGTCCATGGAGAGGGCAATTTGGGCGAGGGAGGGTGAAGGTCGATTTGGGTATTTAGGGGACGTGTCAAAGATATGGGGACTAGAGATAGTGTTATCCCATCCTTACTTATAAACACCGATGTGAACCAGTGTTGGCAAAACATGAGTTTTCACACCCCACACTCGGGTTTTGCAAATGGAGCTTACGCTAAGAAGTAAACAAGGGTTGTCCTCGTTTTAGGGGGGTTAACCTAGGAAGTAAACTAGCCCTTAAACATTGTTGCTTGTAAGGAGAAAAGACACCACCAAACCTATTGTAATAACTTCTATATAGTGCTGATAGAGAGAACATCCCTCCCAAGATGTAGCCTCATTTAAGAAGTGAACTTGGCAAAAACCTTCATTTGTATTGGTGTGAGATACCTAATCCTTTGTTAGAGAATTGTAAGATCCAATTAGTTCCACCCAAATCGATCTAATGGGCCCTTCGATTTCTTTTTGATTCTTTTCAATACTTTTTCTAAACAAAGAAGCTTGGTTACACCATAGGATAAATTTTTCTTTTGCCTTTGGTGACAAAAATAATAAATATCTTTTTTAATATTTAGAGTTTATTTAGGCCATTCAATTAAGTAAACTTGACTAAAATAAATCTTTTACATGAATTATCTTGAATGAAATAAACCCTATTGGTGGGGGCTACGTTTCATGGTTGTTTTGCAGCTACCCCTTGGCTGTTGTATGGGCCAAGGTTTGTGGGGGTGCGCTTCCTTCTTGGAATGAGATGTGAGCTACAGTGGGGGATGGGTAGCGCCCAAGGAGGCCTATGGCTGCAGTGTTTCGGTGTACATAGCTTGTAGGAATGAAGTGTTCAGGCAGAGCGTGACATGAGAATGTAACTAAGGAGGTGTGGTATTTATGTGGTTTCTGATCTTGTTATCTGTAATGCCTTAATATTTTTTCTCAATAAAATGAGCTTGGGATGCTTACCGACCTGATAAACATCCTTCCTTCTCTTTAACAAATAAAAAAATCTATTGGTTTTTCAATATCCTATTACAATATTTATTCTAATATTTAACTATTGTTGAAGTTAATAAAAATGATAGTCATAACAGCATAATGGCACTTTAATATCAAGATGTAACAAGGAAAACCTTAAAGGTAAGAATACAAAAGAAGCACTCTAGAGATATGATATTGAATCTATTCAAGAGAAAATAGTAGTGCAATGGTCTTTATAGGTCTACACCCTTACTCTTAATCCTAATCTAAATCCCTATTCCTATTTTTATATCTATAGATAACTACTAACGTGATTTCTAGCAATCTCCTTTTTGTTGAGGCATTTTAGACTCGAGATTGTTACATAACATATAGAATTTTGTTCCCCTTAATTTAGCAGTTCTTCAAGTAGGGGATTCGACTTGGAAATGTATTAATTTGTTTTCTAATAAAGTTGATTCTCAGACTTTTGGACTAGCTTCCCAACCTCTTGATCCTTGAAGGACTAGTAAGTTATATATTATTTAAGGCAACAGATGCTTGCCTATGCAACAAAAGGGTATGAACACTACAAGCTTCAAACTAGCAACAAGCTGAAGGCTAACTCTTACTTTTTACCATCAAAAGGTCAATCATTTAGTCTAGAACTAGCCCCCTTATAGTAAAGTTCATCCTATTCCCTTGTACTCTTCTTCGCATAAATGGAACAAATAGATGAGTCAAAGTATTGATCCTTATGTAGTAAGGCATATATGATGACGCAAAAAAGTAAAGATGTTCTCCAAGAGATTATGCAATTTGAAAGGAAGATTTGTTGAAGATATCCTCTAAAAGAATTCATTATTTCAAGCAAAGAGCTTCTAAATTAAGTGGTGGTTTGAATGACTTCTATCTATAAGTAGATAGTCGACAACATCAAGTCTCTACCCTGGGAGATAGGTAGAGATCCCTCTCTCTATTTAGAGCCTTTTGTACTAGAATCTCATGAATGAAGTGGAAAAAATATCGCAATTATTAAGAAATAAGAGTAGGGCATCTCCATATAAAGAAAGACTAATAGAAGATGACAAAGTCTTAAATAGAGTTGAAAACTTTAGATTGTTGAGAATAATCTTTTGTGAAATTTCTTCTCTAACTAGTGTAGATGGGAAAAGACATCCATCGCCAAGTAGATATGAGTAGCAGATAGGAAAGGGCATCTATTTTGAAGTAGATTCTCTTCTACACAGAAACCTCAAAGAAAGCAAACCCCTTCTATAAAAAGATTGGAATAGTAGACTTGTCCTATGGATAAACCTATTAAAGGGACAATCTCTCTCATATTAAGGCCTAAGTGTAAATCTCACATACATGCTTCAAAGGGAGTGGATCTCTTTCCTCACAAAATTCTAGAATCACCTACTTTCATACCATATTGATGTAAATAAATACAATAATTATAATAACATAATACTACAACACCTAAATGTTAGGTGGAAAACTTTGAAGAGAAAAACCACAATTCAACAGCCTTTATGTAGACCTACAACCTTACTCCTAATCCTATTCTTAATCCTCTTCATATTTCTATTACATGTAGAATCTAACTAATAACATGCATGATTCTTAAAGATTATAATGTGCATATTTTATATCTAATCCATGTAATGAATATATAAGTTTATGGAGGTAAATCTAATTAGTTTGGAAAAGAGAACCTTAAACTTAACCAAAATAGACAAGCTACTAAGGAAGAGCCCTTTCTGACCAAAAAGTCTAAAATGCTTAGGTTTCTTCTCTTTTTATGAATGAAGCTCCTTGATATCTTCACATGTTGTATAAGGAGGAATGTGTGGTTTGGGATGGAGACAAAAGGTATCAAGTATGTCTTTACAAGTTGGAGGGTATTTGGGAACAAGCCAAAAGGAATTAGGGATATGTGACTAGAAGAAGGTTGGGGATACCATAATGAGGTAAAGGTGACTTTCATTTGCAGCTTAGAAGAAGAATACAATAATTGGGAGGGGTGAAGGGGCCTATAGGATAATTAATTGAGATTTTGTGACTTTTGTCATTGTAGTTAAAACCTGAAGGTGTTGCAAGGAGGAGGCTCCGGTCCATACCCTATTTTTTTGATTGAAAAGGATAGCTTCAATAGCATGGTAGGAAAGTTAACATAATTGCCAAAAAGAGGTCGCTCTACCTCATTCGTAAAAGAAATTTATACACAAATGACATTATGAGCTTTTAATATTGCATGACATAATTGCCATTACAATCCTCATATTCATACCTATGCCATTTTAAAGTTAGTTATCTTTACTTAAAATGTCATCAAAATTATGTATTATCAAGATCATCTCCTTAATAAGGGTTAAAATTACCTTGTTTGGAAATTTTACGATTTCTAACCATTAGTTATATGTTGTGCACAATTCCAAATACTACATATTGTAACCATTGTTAGTACATTATGACATTCAAAATTGCCGTCTGACATTATAGCCTAAGCATATGTATTATGTCCTCAAGAAGTACACCATTGAAGACCCACTTAATGTACCTCAAAACTATATTACTGCAGAGAAATCTTGGACTCTATTGTATTGGAATTCTTTAATGTATTAATGGGATTACCGTCGAACTTTTACATGTGGTCTTCTTTGTGAATATTGTTACGTTGATTATACTGGTCTTTTCATCATGTATTTTCTATTATATTAAACTTTCATTAAATTTGACTTCCAACTCATAAGTCGAGTTTACATATATATTAGGCATCTAGTGAGCTAGGTTGCCCACAATTTCTCTAGATTACTTGCTTACTCGACCAAAAGGACTGCTATGTCTTTAAGCAACAGTTGTCCTCTTCGAATAACGTTAGTCATCATGCAGGCTATCCACAGATTCTCAACATGCACTGATCGGTATCCTTTTTGCCATACAAAGGAGAAAAGTCAATGCCAACAAATACTGATAAGAGGTGTTTCCCACTAACACTTCGTAGTGAAAGGAACATTGGACTGATAAGCTCTTTGAGTAAACCAAAAGATATCTTGTCTAGCTATAAGGTTAAATAATGAGGGAATGTTTGGGTAATAACTTGGGTTGTGTTATGAAGAAAAAAAAGTTCAAAATGAAATTAACAAAGGTGGTTTATGTTGACTAGAATGATAGAGTAAGTCAAAGTTGAGCGTAGATAATGACTTGTCCGGATACAATTGAATCATGCCAAATAATAATTGACATGTCAATGAGGGGTAAGTAGATATAGACATTGGTGACTAGAATGTTGATTCGTCAAAATCTACAACCCCTACAAGGGACATCTTTTCAATTTTTGCTCATTTGTTGTTTCACGATTTAGGGAGCAAAGAAAGACATCACGCATTCTGCAATCACACATTTTTCATTAGTGGCATTTAATTGTTTGATCTCACCTTGGGACCAATTTCATGAATGGAGCTCGATAAACAATGTCCTCCAATTCTAGATTGGGTTGCAATCATCAAGCTTTTCTTCAGCATTAATTATTTCGTGAAAGCTCTTTGTGGAGTTACCTCGATCCATAAACCTCTTTGATTTACTCCTATTTTCAGATGAAAGTATCAAGAAATGGTTATCTTTCCATCTAGATTTTATTACCAACTCCAAATAAATGGCATTACCCTACACCTTTCTATCCTTGCTCTCCTTCTTACCTTTCTAACTCAACCATTTACCCATGCTGTTGCTCCTTTCAAACTCTGTATTTTAGTACTGAAACTCCTCGATAAACTCATCCAATGCCTAAAGAAACACAGCCTTCGCGAGGCTTACGTGCATGTTGTCTTGGACGACGTGGCCACCGGCGCAACTTCAAGTGCATGCAAACCGCGTCGGAGAGGCAGACGTGGCGTTCACCCATTGGCATTAGCAGAATTGCGGCCCCTTGACGTGGAGGAACGTACGTACGTACAGGGACGTGAACTGAAATGAACTGAAGCGCAAGTTGCGGCCTCCACCGTGTTAGATCCGTTTGACAAGCGGAATACATATGTTTGGTGGAATAGATAGAAGGATAGGGAAAATGTATTGAAATAAGTAATTAAGTTTTAATATTTGGATGTTTAGACAGTCAAATTATTTCACAGAGAAGATAAGATTAGGTAACTTTACGTTGATTAAATTTTCCTTAATCCGATACTAAGTGACAGGTAGATTTAACGAAGAATAAATACGAATTAACTTACTTTAACCTACCTATAGGTCGATAATGTCTACGGTCGGAAAGAAGATAAAGTGGAAGCCAAACCCGCCTTACCAATGTGCGGATCGGCGTGCGTGAAGGTACGGTACTAACGTTCCCTGTTTCGATAACTGTAGTTGTTTTTTTTTTGTCTGTTCACGGAGATTGGGCTCAGGTTATTGGGGTCCTTTTTTAACTCCTTTTATTAATTCCAGTATATACAACAGTCCACGAGCTTTTTCTGTTCCTCCTTGACGACGCCTTGACAGACGTACTCACACGGTGCATAACTTTGAGGCCAAAATTTACATGCGAACGTCTGAGATGACTCAATGCATAGCAATAGGTTGCCAAGGTTGCATTCGACTTTAGTTCATTGGATGTAGGTAGCTTCGGGTTTACTTGGTGGAATCCCCATTGCAAAGAGATTCATGACCCTTTTCCCTTGAATCCGAGTTCTACGATTGTCTAAAAAGTGGGCTTGAGCAACAGCATTGACAGGAGATGGAAGAACGGAATAAGAAAATTTGCTAGAAATACCTCCCAATACTGGCTAGCCCTTTAGCGAGGGACAATCATTTCGGTATCGTTATCCCTATTTTAACTAAGACAAGACTACAGAGATGCAGAATGTAACACGCTGTTTAACGCGCAGAAATGGAGATCGCATCACACCTCTCTCTCCCTCTCCCTCTCTTTTTCTCTCTCGTTATTCTGCTTCAGGCCGTATTATCATAAACTTATATCATTTGGTATTCTATTTAGCCGAACACATATTATTTGAACTTATTGCATATTCTTCGTAAACTATCAATATACTTAGCTTTTAGCCATAATGCATGGATGTAATCGTGACTATGGTTGGTACCTTCTCGACATTATTCGATGAATTTATTCGAAGTACATTTAGGCATCAAGGTATGGTGTTGTTTAATTACACATGAAATTATATTATTCGTCAATCTCCTTCAGAAAGATACATTAATTATTATAATTTTGCACATACTATTGTATAATTATGCACATAACTGGATTATTTTGTAAACTCCTCAATTGGAATGCACCTTATTTTACTTTGAGCTATATTCGTATATATGCATGTGCATTAATAATTATAGGACTTGATTTTAAATGACACTTTCACATCTCTTCAATTATTTGGTAAATTTATGCATGGTGCATAACGATAGGCTAACATTTCTTTAGTATACAATTTGCATAAAAGAACAAATTATTAATTGATCAAGGTGGCATACCATTTTTTGACTACGCATATTGTTATAGCATGTAACGAATTATTTGTGTAGAATATAGACTGTAATATTTCAAGGCATATTATTTGATAATTATGTAAAGAGTTGCATTCTTTGGTAATCTTGTTTTTGTGAAACACACGTTATTGTACATTAAACCACATAGTTATAGTCTAAAGCATATAATTGTATTATTTTGCAGATTCTTTAATTAAAATGCATATTATTTTCTTTCTCAAAAATAATACATATTTTTTGCTTTAGAGCATGTTGGTTTGCAATTACACATACAACTATATTATTTCACATTCTCTTTAATTAAGTGGTTCCTATATAAGTATTCCTTACTCTCTAGTCTCTTCCTACCTCCATCTATAAACACGTACATGCTCTGTAGACCCACTAGGTTTGAGGCAACACTCTCACTCACCCCCAACACCCAGAAACCACCACCACCACAACCCCCCTCTCTCACTCTCAATTTCTAGTGTCTCCAATTCACCATGTAGCTTCACTTACAAATTTGCTTTGTGCCTCTTTCTTTAAGTAAAATGGACATTATTTTACTTTAGAATGCTAGTTATATACGTTATGTATATATTGTATTATTTGATAATATCCTTAAACAAGATACGTAGTCATGCATATAGTTGTTCTAAGTAAACTTCTTATCTAAAATGCACATTAATTTAGTTCCCAACATATTGCTATATAACTATGTAGTTAGTTGTAGTTTTTTATAGAAGCCAAAAAGTAGGTAAATGTGTCTTGTGACATAAAAGTCAATGTGGCTTGTCCAAAGGAGGGCTTGTTATGAGTGATCCTCACACATCACACTACAATAAAGAAGGGTATTGGTCATGGTTAAAAATCGTGATCAAAGGGTTTAGAACCATTACCGATAAGCGTCACTAAAAGTTATATGACGGAAAGGCCTTTGGTTACGGTTCCACCAAAAACCGTGACTAAAGTCTTTGATCACAGTTTCACATAAAACCATCACCAAAGGGGCCACCGTGACCAAAGGCTCCCTTTAGTCATGGTTAACCAACCAACCATCACCAAAGGTGTCTTAAAAGGATAAAAATAAATCTATAAGCTAACCCGATTTTACAGGATTATTCTTTGGTTATGATTGAAGCACGTGATTCATTTATAGTGTCAACATATATCACTAAAATAGAGAGCTTGCAAAAATGTCATACAGTATATGTGTTCTCAAGCAATTGGCAAGGCATATGTAAGTATCACATTTATAATTTCCAGCACTATCCTTAAAAAGTTGGTGTGTATATATATATATATATATATAAAGCTCAAGTGATTACAAGTGAAAACAAAAAAGCAAAGGACACAAATTGAGCTGCGGAAAAAGGTAGTTAAAAATTTAACAGTGAATGACAATGCATACCACATCTTCGCCCACGACTGGATATTCAACTTGATCTGCCTTATTAACTTATGTTTTATTATTTCTATATTCTGCTAGCTTCATGTACCTGACCATTATTAAAGGGGTATTTATAAGTGATGTTTGCCAGCTACCCTTGGTAGTCTAATATTTTCACATAGCTTTAGCATAAGTAAGCTAGCATACCAGCGTGAGAGCATGTCAAAAAGGCCAACAAGCCTCTGTCAAGCATATGAACTCAATCTGTGAACATGTGGTGCCATGTTTGTCAAAGTTGCAAGACAGTTTGTATGCAAGTAGATGTCCTGCAAAATGTCCAGACAACATTAAGAACCCGCTGAAAATTGCAAAATTCAAAAGGTTATGGCAGCAGATTCAGACAAGCAGCATTGGCGTACTCGGAGTTTAGACAAATTGTACTTCACTGTCCTTATAAGTATTAGGACCATAAGTGAACCATGTGAGGTGTGATTAAGAAGTCGTTCTTGGTACCAAGGAACACTAGGAAGTATCTAAAAAAACCAATCATTACAAGATTCTCATAAAAATTAAACACCAGAAAGTTGCAAAGGCATGCATTACTTGTTTGTGAATGTTGGCATTGAAGGATGAATCCTGGCTTAAGATACCAAGTATAATCAAAGGCATATAATTCTGATTTGATGTCCTTCTTGGAGCATTATAAAGTGTCTCCATTATTGGCATCAACTGAGCAAAAAAATAAAATCCCAAACATGTATCAGTTGGTACAATAAAGAATGGTTAGAAACATTTTCATTCAAAAGGCATGCATTTGTATTGGAATCATCCCCACCAATCACAACAATTCCATCCAAATCAAGCTTTTTGGCAGTTTCTTCAGCTTGTTTAAACTACAGTCAAAATGAAAATACGATGGCCAACAATGAAAGAAACAATGCAACAGGAATTATGTCCACCCTATTGCCCAGAAAAAGTAGAAACCTGTTCCGGAGTCTCAATCTTGTCTCTTCCACTATGGATCATGTCAAATCCTCCCTGTTCAATTAAAAAAAGTCCTTTAAAAAAATGACATACAAAAATACTCTTAATAGCAGATGAGCGCAAGCCACAGAAAGAGCTTTGACTCGCATTGAAGTGGTTTGGCCATATGATTCGCATTGAAGCGATTTCATAACTAAGAAAGAGCTTGCACAATCCTTCTTTGTTCTGAATGCACCCCCACAGAAGGTAAGCCAAAACTCTTACCATGAGGCATGCTTAGGCCACTACCCTCCAATACACTCTCATTCTCAGACCTCCTTAGCATACAGGGAGCCAAAAAATAGGTGACCACAGACCTGTACATTACCATACAAAGTACAAAGTACTTTAACTCTACATTTCTTAACTCAACCAAATTTATTAAAGGAATGGATCCTTCTTTACTGTACAATGCAGCTACATATATGGTATAGCAAAGTTACAAAAAATGATACTGGCCAGAGCATATTACTAAAATCATATTACTAAAATCATAGTATAGCTGTACTTGTTTGTGTTGTTCTCGCCGTTGAACTCACTGTATTGTAGCAGCAATCCAAGTAAGTCTTCACCATAGGATTCCCCACTCTTCATCAGACCTCATTGTTCAAACAAGGTTGAAACAATTGGATTTAAATCTTCATCACCGAGGCCTATATGAAAAATTCAAAACATCTTTTCCAGGATATGCCCCATTAGAAGCATCACTTCATTTCAGGTCGAGTAAACATGAGGGAAGAATTACCCACAAAACCAAATCATTCGAGAACAAATCTAAATTAAGAAAAGCGTAGAGTTGGATTGACCCCTCAGCATCTTTCTCTGATGCTCATCAAGAGAAAACCATCAGCCCACTACTTTTCTTTAGAAAAATCATCACAAGGATCAAAACCAAACTTGGAGGACCAATAAAAAAAAAAAACAGATCAAATGGGGATAAAATGGAGTCGGTCTCTTCAGTTCAGGTCTCCAGAATTTTTCCACACAGGCCAAAACCTCAGCAGAACGAAAGTTTTACTTTTGATCATCACAAGAGGCCGAAAAGGTGAAAAAAAGGGGGGAAAAGAAAAAAAACAAACGCTTCCAGGGATAAATCAGCGGCCAAAATCACGAAAAAACAATGCCAAGAAAGAACGAAGTGTTTGTGTGTGGATCAGATAATTGTAGTATATTTTGTGATTTCCGAGACAGTTATCATCACATCCAAAGAAAATAATTTCCAGCACAAAATGAAAAAGAAGAAACAACGAACACACAATCATCTGTGACACGTACGGCCCGCCAGGTGGCGCCGCAGCTCCCAGGGCCCACAGCCACCCCGAGGAACGGCGGCGGCTGCACTGTCGTCGGGGCGGAGGAGAAAGGCTGCATGCTCGGAGGCACGGGGCTAGCAAACGCCGCAGCGGGCCCGCAAATGGGGGCTGCGTGCCACTGGGGATCGCTGACGGGGGCTGGAACGCGGGTGGGGCCCCTGCAAATGGAGGTGCCTGCGCTGCTGCAGCCGATGGGGTGGCGAAGAACGGGGACGCAACAGAGGGTGGGGCGGCGAACGGGGCCGGACGAGATGGCGGGGCGCCGGAGAAGGGGGGCAGTCGAGATGGCGTGGGGGGCGAAGGGGATCGATCGGGCCGGCGGGTGGGCGGAGAAAGAGAGCGGCTGGGCCGGGGCGGAGGGCGAGCTGGAGAGGGGAGGCTGAGGGGGGCCTCTGGCGAAGGGGACGCTGGGGGCAGCGAAGGGCGGGGGGACGCCGGTGGAGGGGGCCTGGAGGCGGGCGGGGCCCCGGGGAAGGGCGGGCGGTTGGGGCCCACGGTGGGAAGGGGTCCGATCTGCGGGGAATGGGAGGTGAGGGGGCCGTTGGAGGGGGGGGGGGGGTGGGGCCGGAGAAGGGGGTAGGATTCGCGCGGGGGCCGCCGCTGATCTGGAGGTTCAGCATGGTGGCGGAGAGGTGGTTAGGATTTGGTGGAGGGACGGCCGGGGAGGGGGAGGCGCTGGGGGGAAAGCCCGGGCGGGGCCGCAGGGGGCCTTGCAGGGACGCCATAGATCCGCGGCGGCAGCAGCATGGGTTCGCCTTCTCGCATCGGGAGCACGTCGACGACCGTGCGCTTGGAGGACATGCAGAGGAGGAGAGGGAGATGGGGTTAAGGTTAGTGTTTGAGGGGAAGGAGAAGGTGAGGGAGGAGGGCATCGAAGGAGGAAGGGTGAGCGGGAGGGAGGGGTGAGTGAGGGTTTTCTTTTATAGAAAAAGAAAAGCTTTAGTCACGGTTCAGAAACCGTCACCCAATGGAGGGTGGGTGAAAGGGAGGAGTTGGATGAGGGTCTTCTTTTTTTTTTAAATAAAAGAAAAGCTGTGGTTACAGCTATGAAATCGTGACCAAAACCTTTGATTACGGTTTATGTGAAACCGTGACTAAAGGATTTTTTGTCACGGTTTTTAAACTGTGACGAAATATTCGATACAGAAGATGAATTCTTTAAATCTTTTAGTCACGGTCCACTCAAAACCGTAACCATAGGTTACTTTGGTCACGATTTTAGAAACCGTGACCAAAACTATTTTTTCTAGTAGATCAATCCATTTAAAGATCATTTCCTCTTCTCCTCCTCCCAAGATATTCATAATTTTTCTTCCCAACTCTCTTCTTCGTTCGCAACTACTCTGCTCCTCACATTTTGTCCTTTTGATCCAATTTGCTAGCATGTCAATGTTTGTTTTTGATTTCTTTTAAGTTTCTATTTATGTTTGCATTTGCGATCATCATTATAATTTCATTTTTTATTTTTGATAGCATTATGGATTTGAACATTAGTTGTGATTGGGTTCCATTGATGGAGATGATCGTGAACCTCCCTTTGACTCTTTATCTTCTCGTCTGAACGATCAGGATAACTCTACTACTAATATAAATGAAGGTGCGTATATTATCTTTGATTTTTCTATCTATTTTTGAAATTTTCTCATTGGTGGTATTTTATCTTAGTTTTTAGGTAGGGTTTATATTTTTTGCATCAGTGCAATTACATTTTTCATTGCTGCAATTTTTTTGCACCGGTGCAAATTTATTTTGCATATGAGTCTCTATGATTTGTATTATTTTGCACCAATGCAATTACACCTTGCACTAGTGTAATTTTGTTTTGCATTGGAGCATTTCCATTTTGTATTATTTTACACTGGTGCAATTACATTTTGCATCAGTGCAATTTAACATTGTAGTTATTTAACTCATATATGTTGCTTTGGCATGCTTTTAGGTGAACAAAATATTGAAGTTGGGATGGAATTTAATTTTTTGAGGCTGTTGTTTTTTTTGTTAAGATTTTGCTCATCGTAATTGCTTTGAGTATTTTTTAAAGAGTACAAATTATGATGAGGTTGATAAGAATTTTGTGCGTAGAGCGAAACTTATTTGTTCAAGAGAAGGTGAACTTTCTAAGAAGTCATGTAATCCTTACTATTCAAAGAGATTGACATCTAAAGTTGGATGCAAGGCTCATGTTCGCTTTCGATTTTGTGATGGCTATCATTATTTTTTATTGTAATGATTATAATCATGAGTTTTGCGATTTAACTATGATGAAGTACCTTCGATCAAAGAAGAAAATATCATTGGGAAGAAAAATGTCGGATGATGTTAAATGATCAAACATGTATTAGTTTGTCAAAGTTAGTTACTTCCTTTGCTATTGAGGACAATGGATTTTAGAACTTAACATTTACCACCTAAGATGAAAGGAATGCAATACGTAAGACAAGAAATTTGAAGCTTATCGTAGGTGATGCAGAGACTGTTCAAAGTTATTTCGTTAGGATGCAATCAAAGAACGACAACTTTTATTCTATAGATTTTGATGATGATGGTTGCATCCGTAACATTTTTTGGTATGATTTTAGTAGTCGGTTGGCTTACAAGTTTTTTGGTGATATAGTCTCATTTGACACAACATACTTGACTAATCGATATGACATCTCTTTTGCTCATTTTGTTGGAGTAAATAATCATGGTCACACAGTTTTATTTAGATATACTTTATTGGGAGATGAGACAACAGAAAATTTTACGTGGTTATTTCAGACATTTTTGTCTTGCATGTGAGGTATTGTTCAATGAGGCGAAATTAGGTTTTAAAATCGATGTGTCGTAGTATAAGTTGAAATCACTCGAAAACAAATAAATTTTATTACTCGAAATTTTAAGTCTGAAGTTGAACACAGGGAGCAAATTGGGGTTTAAAAATCAAGAGCACAACTTTTGAGAAATTGAATATAATATGCAATGAAACTGGAGTTGTAATGCAAAAATGTAAGCACAAGAGAATAAAGAAGTTAATGTATGAAGACAAGCACAAAAAAATGGATGTTTGATTTGTGAATCAGACGTCTTAAACTTATAGGTGCTACAATGCTTTTATTGCTCCTTTTCTCTTCTCTGATCTGAAGCTTCTGTCCTTCTTCTTCTCTCTTTCTCTTCAATTCTTGTGCCTGTGCCTTAGCTTCTTTTCCTTTGCCTTTGGCTTCTTCTCTTTCTTCTTCTTCTTCTTTCTCTGGCAGCTCCTCTTTCCTCTGCCTTTAGCTCCTCCTTTCTGCCTTCAACTTCTTCCTCTTCAGTCCTTGCCTTCTCCTTCCTTAGCCTTCTTCTTCCTTGGCTTCTTCTTCTTCTTCTCCTTTCCTGCAAGAGCAAAACCTACCCCTACCCACCCGCAATCTCTCTTCCTCTTTCTCTCTTAGGTTTGCTCTCTCAGAGCCGCTTTCTCGGGTAATTGGGTCGAGTACATGCCCAGGACCAGGCCCATCGATGTGCGGTGGTGGGGGAGGAGTGCAGGTTGGGTATACGGGTCAAGCCAGGTCCGCGGGGATTGGGTCACGGACGAGCCTGTGAGAGGGTGAGTGGGACCTCACCCCGTGGTCAAGAGGAGATAAGCCTGATTCACTTTTTCACTTTATTCGGCTGCGGTGCTTCCAGAATTTCTGAGGTGGGACTATCTTCCCACCTCCTTCGTGTGCGTCCGTAGCAGGTGTCTTCACTTGATTGCAGTAGCTACTTTGGTCTTTGAAGCCAATTGCTCGCCTAGATTTGTGTGCGAGGGGATTCCGCGCAACCTGGGACTGTGCACCTGGAGCGAGGAGACCTGGAGCGAGCTTGCAAGCTAGTAGCTTGCATATGTCAATGACGGCGAGCCTCCAAACCTGTCAACACGAAAATGGCCTCATGGCCTCATCAGAAAGCTCAGGAAGCTTCGCCGAGACATGGCGAACGTACTGCGGGGATCAGCGTAGCGTGGGGCTGCGGGAGTGTGTGTGCCTAGGGCACCCTGTGTGCGTAAGGTGTTCTGGGGGCGTGGCGCGGTGAGTGGAGTGAGGGTTTATGATCAGTGGAGTATTGCGGAGCTTATGGGGTGGTTGGTGAGGCGAATGAAGGCGTGGAGCAGCGGGGACGCCTCGCCGGAGGTCTGGCCAGAGATGAAGAAGGTGAGGGTGATTGCGTGCGTCGAGGGGCGTTTTCAAGAAATAAGGAGAGAAAAGGAATTAGAAAGGAGAGAGGACTTAGCTAGATGTAGAGAGATGAAGGGGGAGGTAGAGATGGGGCCGGCTCGTATTGCCATTGCCGGAGACGAAGCACTCAGTGGGGGAGGACGGCGACGACGAAGGGGCTGCAAGGGTGTGTGGGTGTGGCGCGACGCAGATGAATAGAAGGAAGAGGACCCTGCCACTGGTATTGTGGCTGGGCGACGATGGAAAGAGAGGGAGGTCACCGGAGCTTGCTGAGCCACTGGCCGAAGGGGGAAGAGACGAAATAGAGGAATTCTCTGGCCAATTTCAAGCGTGGAGGATGCAGGGTGATTTGCATATGCTTTTATAGGCCCTGGAGGAAGGATTTGTGCTTGGAAGCGAATCTTCCAAGCACGGCAGGCTCGTCGGAGATGGAAGGTTGAAGGAGACCCGAATCTCTCATGCAATCGCATGAGAGATTGGGTACCAAATAAAACCTTGAATTGTGTTCAAACTGGAGGAGATTTCTCAGAGAATCTCCCTTTCAATTTTGAAGGGGATTCTCTGAGAAATCAGAGAGATCTTGCCCTCGAAACTTCACTAGAGTAGGATTCCCTCCACTATAATGGTGGAGGGACCTAATTGTAAAGAACGAAGACAAAGATAGGGGGGTTTCTGCAGAGGTTTTCAAAAGATAGGTGTAGAAATGTAATTGGGCTGGACCTATTTGCAAAGTAGGTCAAGATGAATTCCCCTGAGGTCCAAATTTTGGTACAAACCTAATTTGGACCTAAGGAATCCAATGGTGAAGTTGGATTTTGGGTTTGACCATGTTTGACTGGGTAATTTACGTAAAAACATAATTTAGGGTAAATATTTATCTGAGACCCCAATTTAAGTCAAAATAGGTTCTAAGGGCCAAATTGAAGGTTCTAAACCCTAAATAATATTTTTATATGATTTTTAGAGGGTTTAGGTAAACTTGATCCTGACCATAACCTTATTAAATCAAGTGGGTCTGTTTTAGGATTACAAGAAGTCATTTAATTCCTAGAATTCATATGAACCCTTTTCTGTTTGAACCAACCCACTTTTTATCTTGTTAAGACCACTTTACTTGTGTTTAGCCCATGAGAAAATCCGTTGTTATACTGCAATGGTAAAATTACAATTTTACCTCTTATTTCTTACTTTTCTCTCAAAATGGTTATTCATTGAGTTAAGACCTCTAGTTGGTTATGTAGGAGCTTTTGTTCTCTTTTCTGTGTCAAAATGAGCTAGTTAGGGCTCATGATGGTGTTCCCATCAAGTATACATCCCAAAGGTATCATTACGGATCAATATCAAGTTATTATTAATGTTATATCAACTGTGTTCCATGGTATTCATCATCAGCTTATATTTAGCAGATCAAAGATAAGCTTCCTTAGAAATTTCCTAGAGATGAGCATACTAGGGAAGTTTTTAATCAAGCTATTCATAATTCAAGATCAAAGGAAGATTTTGAGGAGAAGTGGGCTGCAATAGTTGGAGACAGACATTTGGAGGGCAACAAATAGCTTCATGATTTGTTTGAGATTCGACATATGTGGATCCCTTGTCTTTTTAATGACATGTTTTGGGCTAGCATGTCTAGCGCTCAAAGAAGTGAAGGGATCAATGGATTTTTTAATGGATATGTTAATTCGAAAACTACTTTGAAGCAATTTGTGAAGGAATATGAGCTTAGTTTTTAAGCGAAACAAGAGATGAATCGTAAAGCGAATTTTGATTCTCAATTCAAGTTTCCTATTTTATATTCTAAGTTTCCTATGGAGGCTAAAGTAAGGGATGCTTATATTGTTACAAAGTTTTTCAATTTTAGGAGTTGTAGAATATTATCTATTGCAAAAAAACTTTGGCTTTTGAGCATGGAATTTATGATAATTATTCCATTATTGTTGATGAGTTTGATTCACCAAGCTCTTTGCCTTTTTCTGTCCTATTTGAGAAGTCTTCAACATCAGTATCATGTTCATGTTGTCAATTTGAGATCGAAAGGATCCTCTACAAGCATTGCATTTTTGTTTTGATAGAATTTGGCATATATGATCTTCCATCTAAATACATTATTGATTGTTGGAGAAAAGATGTGAAGCTTCCCTTTGTGACAAGCATTTTTGAGGCTTTCCTTTCTCTTGATGATCCTACGGATAAATATGAGAATGTATGCTCAAGGATGGTAAAATTTGTTGATGTCGGTGCCACATCCTCTTCTAACCATGATATATGCTTGAAGGTGCTTGATGATGCATTTAAGCAATTAGTGTTTTTGATAGGGTTCGAAGAGCAGGTATAGTTGTTTCTTATGTCTTCTTTTATTAGTTTTATGTTTTTTTCTAAGAGATTTTTTTTAATTTTTTATTTTTTTAGGGTGCATCAAATTCTCCAACCATTCATAATCCAAAACAAACAAGACGTCGTGGTAGGTGTTACGACCCGGTTCCCAAATCCCTACAGGACACGAGACCAGCTCGACTCAACTAATCCTATGACCCAGTCGTCCAACAAGAAATAACCACAAAGTAGGAAAGTAAACTACATTCACTATGCTAAGTAACTAACAGTAAAAGAGTACAAGCAGTGAAAAAGGTAAAAGCTGCTAACAGTACATATCACCACCACAACAGTAAAGTGGAAACAAAATACAGAAATGCAAATGGTAACAAGAGTCTGAACTCACTAACAAAAGAAAATACTACAACGGGAAGACTACTGCTGGGCTCGACTAGGCCCAGCACCCTCTGCAGCCGATGACTCAGGCTGCTCAACACCTAGACCTGAAAAGGGTTATGAGTAAACAAAGTCAGCGAACGCTGAGTAGAGTGGTAACCAACTAACTAAAGCAGTAAAAGATAACAGGCAATTTATCTTTTCCAATTACTTTATTTTACAAGTTATTCCTTTTCACCCATTGGTTTATTTTTCAGATCTCTTTCTTGATCTCGAATGTTCCTCGTGGGAACGATCTTGATTGCAGTCTTTTCCGAAGAGTAGAAGGCACATGTGGTGCTCTCCTGGCCAGGAGAGTCCCTCGTGGTGATTATACATCCAGTCAACCACCCCAAGGTCACAAACAGACATAGTAGTGACTACGGCATGCACGATAAGCGCACGGGTAGCTACCCCATACTGGCCCGCGGTCAGTCGTTTCTGCTAACGGGTACGCCCAAAGTACAACACGGAACAGTATAGGACCTAGCCCTCTCAGTAACAGGGGTCTCGCCCCTCCACAGTCCGCGCACCCTCGTCTGACTACCCTGGTTTGCCCAGTGGGCCTAACAGGTCGGTGTAGGGTGGCTAGCTGAACCCTGGGCCCTGTAGGGTGGCTAGCTCTTTCCCTACACTAGTAGCTCTCCCCGGTACAATGTACGCGAGGGCAAGAAGTCGGTGCAGAGTCGCCAATCCTAACCCCGGGTCCAAATCCAAGGGCATATAGCTCCGCTCTACACTAAACAAGGGACAGTCGCTCTCCTTGGTACCATGTACTCAAGGGCCAGCACACTTTCCACTCACATTTCCAGAAACATTCCATTTATTCATAGGAGCTCTACTCCTAATTCCCCGTAGGGTTCATGCTCGTATTTCTCATGCCATTCCATACCAGGTTTCATCATTCACGTTTCCATTCTCAGGTTATACACATGCAGCTCGTATTTCCATCATTTAACATATACAACAGGTAATGTCACATGTAACCGTTTAACTGACACAGGTATTTCATATTTCATAGGTAGCTCTTGTTTATTAACAGGCAGTTGTTCACATTTCTACTCATTCATTTAAGACTGCAATTTCAAACATGCATACAAATAGTGCAGGTACTTCTCGTCCTAGGATTCATGCAACATCCTAGAATTCTAGTTATCCAATTCACATATGCATTCAGGTTTTATAAGTAATTAGGGGAAGACCACTCTACCAAACAACCCGAGAGTATTGGGGGCTCGAACAGCAACCTCACGTGCCTTAGCAACCCCTGAACCTGCAACTGATCAAAGTCCTATGACAAGGAACATACCACAATGTAACATTCAGAACAGTACAAAAGGCCTTCTAACAAGTAGAGGAACTCACAAGGAAAACATCGATATCTTGTTTGAGTAAAACGGACCTCAAATGGACCCTGAACGGGTCAAAAACAAGACTGCAGACCTAAATCAGATGTCTGGCACAAGGTTCAGACGTCTTAAAAGTAACCAGAAACTCACCTCAGGCTCTGCGTCGACCTCAGACATCCATAACCTCTTTTAGATCGTCTGGACCCAGCTCCAAATTTCCGACCTCTCCTCCGGACGTCTGGGAGTGCTTCTGGTCATCTAGTAAGCTGTCTAAACGTCCGAATCACGTGGGAGGATGTGCCCCGCGCCTTCCCGAAGCTGTCTCTGCATGTGACAGACAAAATCCACCGCTTTTAGCCATGTAGATCGAGGCTGCGGTGCGGCCTACATGGCCGTATCTGCAAAAGGAACGTACCTTCGCGGAGAGCTGCTTTCAAACGTTCGGTGCAGTCACCAGACGTCTGATTCTGAAAAAATCCCAGAATCAGAGTGACCTGCTACTCTCCCTCGCTGCACGCAGCCGCGGCCTTGCGTCCTCGCCTACAGCAAGTGTCGGGGACGTCTCCCCCGACGCACTCCTCCCGCATACGCCGCTTCGGCCATGAGTCCTCCGGCGAGCCCCCACGAGCTCCCGAGATCAAGCTCTTCCTCCTCTCCTCATCGTCGCTACTCTCGTGCTCTCTCTTGCGCTCGCTCCTCTCACTGTGGTGGAGAGGAAGGGAAGAAGGTGGCTGGGGTGAAGTGGGGAAGAGAGGAAGGGGGAGAGGACCTTTTATAAGGTGCGTTAGGGTTCGGATGGAGGAGAGAAGAGGGAAAGAGAGAGAAGAGAGGTACTATCTGCAGGCAGCCCGCGCGAAGGCTCGTACGAAAATTTCAATTTCCAGACGTCTGGGAATGTGTCCAGATGTCTGACCAACCATCCAAACGTCTTAAAGGGCTCAGAACAGAACGGGTTTTTACAGTTGACCTCGTGAGAAGAGATTCAAGAAATCTTGCAACGTTTCACTTGTAAATAGGATGAAGAAAAAAAATACTACAAATGGTTACCCATCTTTATCCTTGGGGGCTTCTATATTGTAGCTTTAGCTTTGATTATATATAGTAGGATACATAAAAAATTTTTCATTGTAATACATTAGTTTTTTCTATATGTGTTGATTTTTAGGATATTTAGGTGATAAAAGACCTTGCACAAGTGATAATACCAATTTATACATGTATTGCATCGGTGATAACATAGATTGTACCGGTGATATTAAATATTACACCGAGGATCAGAGGTGATTTTGGGTTGGCACTGGTGATAACATAGATTGCACAGGTGATATTTAAATATTACACGGGGGATATATAGATTGCACAGATGATATTAAATATTTCACTGGTGATATTAAATATTGCACCGGGGGAGGTGATTTCGGGTTTGCACCGATCATAACATAGATTGCACCAGTGATATTTAAATGTTGATCCAGTTATATATCCCAAGTTTTGGGTTTGCGCCGGTGATAACATAGATTGCACCCGTGATATTTTGAATGGATCATGGGTTTTTTGGTTTGCACCGATGATATTAAGTATTACGCTGGAGATATTTAAAATTGATCATAATTTTTTCGTTTTGCACTGGTGATAACATAGATTGCACCAATGATATTTACTTCCTGCAGTTGTCAGTTTAAGTACATTTTGCACTAGTAATAACACAAATCATAGAGAAAAAAACACAAAAGCAAGACAATACAGAGTAAAAGATTGTTCATATTTACAGAACATACATTTTCTCACAAAATATTTTACACAAAAGGGGCATAGTTCCCTTAAAAAAAAAAGAATGTAGTTTATAAAACTTATATCAAATCATAATATGCATTTCTATCCATTAAAATCTTTATTATGTAATATGTGCGGAACTTGTGAATGCCTTCATTTCTTGTGGTTTCAACTGAATCCAACCCGTGAAGTAAGAATTTCATCCATGTTGTTACAAAGATGCCACAGTCATTGCTCGCCATTCCTTGTTGGGATGCATCAAGTTTGAATTTTTTGTGCCACCCTTCTTTGTCAATGGTGAATCTATTTGATAGCTGTTCTTTCATCACTTCAAACAAATAAAGAAAAAAATATTTCCTTTAGTTAGTTCTAGAAGGGCAAAAATATAGAGAGAAAAAGTTGAACTAATTGCAATGCGGTGCAATCTTACTTTGCACCTCAACACTTGAACAAAATGGTTCTTAAATTAGCAACTATGATAAAAAGGATTCTTACTAGTTTGTCGGCATCTCTATTGGTGCACTCTAAGTAGTATCCAATATAGCTGTCATATTTTGTTAATCCTTTTTCTTCTGTCCAATGGATAGCATTCTCAGTGTTTATTGGTACAAGTATCTTTGTACAAATACTTAAAGATGCAATGGCTCTATCGAAGTATCCATTTACTTCTTTCATGTTATTGAACACTATATATGCAAAAAAATTTGTGTTGAATGCAAAGGTTGTTGAAAATATCTCTTCATTCTTTATTTTCTCATTGACTATTTTTACAATTGCATCAATGATCTGTAATTTTGTTGCATGTTAGTGTCATAAAATAAAACAAATGTGTGATATATAAATTAGATTTACTTTCAAGCTTACATGGCTCTCTGTGAATCCACTTATTTGTAACACTTCTTGCATATATATTCTTTTAGCAAAATATTTTCCCTTTCTCCATAAATTTTGGTGTTTTTCCTTTCTCATCTCTGTTAGTCTTGAAAGAACTGTTCTTTGTGAGTCATCGGCTCATTTGAAGAGAGCTTGATCAAAATTTTTATTCTTCTGAATATTACTCTCTTCGCTCGAGGCCTTCCGACTTTTTTTTGGTCCTCCTCTTTCTGTTTGAATAAAAAAATAAATTAAGTATTTCTTTTAATTGAAATGCATCGATGCTAAATATGTTATTACCGATGATAACCTATATTTGCACCAGTGATATTTAAGTGAATAGCACCAGTGTCACTTATCACCGGTGATAAATATGCTATCACCAGTGATATCTAAGTGAAAAATAACAACGGTGTCACTTATCACCTGTGATAAATATGTTATCACCGATGATAAGTGACATATCACCAGTAATAACCTATAATTACATCTCCCATCATTATTTCTTCTTGCATTGCTCTCTCCGCCTCTTCATGCTACTGCTGTTGCTGAGTTTGTTGAATTTCAAAACTTTGACTACTTTGTGTTTAACGAAAGAAAGCAGTTAAATTTCTCTTTAACTCTTCTATTTGATTATTTAAAGCAGCATTTTCCTCATTTCTTCTCTTCAATATTCTATTCATTTTTTTTTATTTTCTTCTTCATTTCCTTGCTTTCTTTTTTCAAGTTGTTGAGGTAGATCTCTACAACTTTAACCATTTTTTGTTTCTCTTCCTCTTCGTCTTCTTCTCCTTTCTTTTTCTCTTCTGCTCCTTTATCCTCTTGTTCATGCTTTCTTCTTGTTTTAGAGTTTGTTCTTTCTCTTCCACCTCCTTTCTCTTCTTTTTAGCTTCTGGGAGATCAACTCCTCTAAATGGGTCTTTCCTCAAATCCTTTTTAGTTGCTTCCCTAATTTTTAGACCCATTGTTGTTGCATGGCTTGTGAAGGAGAATTTATAGCTATACCTTTCAATAACTGATGCTGCCTCATTATTATTGGGTTCCAAGACATTAAACATCTCAATTGCCCATAGATGCAGTGCAATGGTACAACCTTTGATATATGTTTGTTTCTCCTTCTCCTTTTCCCTCAGGCCCTCATGAATGTAATCACACACCAATTTAGCCCAATTGTAATTGCTTAGAGACTCTAAATCTTTTACCGTGTCAAATAATGAAGTTACAATTGCTTAATCTCCATATGGTAGAAGAAATAACCCTAATGTTAGGAGAATCAACATCTTTGTTTCTTTCTCTACTTGGTTTCTACTTTCTTGAAACCCGGATTTTTGGTGCTTCTTTTTTTCCTTTCCTTCTTTCTCATTTTCTTCATTGTTTTCTTGAATCTTCTCAGTTATTTTTCTCACCTTGACTTTAGTGATGTGAAATTCTCACTCCAAATCGCAGGTCTATCATTTGCATTTATCTTTCCATCACTTATGAAGATTTTCTCTTCCTCATTCTTCAATCCAAGTATTCCCTCTATGTGATTTGGAGTGAAAGTCAATGTTAGGTCTCTCAGATGAAACTCCCTTATTTTTGTATTATATGCATGCATCAATTCAAAAAGTAAGTCATTGTCTTTATAGTTGGGGTACATTTTTCCATCACCAACTAGGATGCCAAAAGGAGTCTTTTGGAACTCCTCTTTCACATCTTCTTTGATTGTTTTCCAGGCTTTTCGTATGGTGTAGATCGTGCATCTAGATCTAACTCATGTCTGCGAAAACAAAAAATAAAGGAAGCGTGAACAATAACATATTACACCGATGCAATGCAATTTTGCACCGATGCAAAATAATTAATAAAGTGGAATACAACTTTGCACTTGTGTAATGCAACTTTGCATCGGTGCAAAATAAATTAATAAAGTGTGGAATGCAACTTTGCACCTACGCAATAAAACTTTGCATCAGTACAAAATAAATTAATAAAGTGAAGGACGCAACTTTGCACCGGTTCAAAATAAATTAATAAAGTAGAGAATGAAACTTTGCACCTATGCAATAAAACTTTGCACCGGTGCAAAATAAATTAATAAAGTGGGGAATACAACTTTACACTTGTGCAATGAAACTTTACACATGTGTAATGCAACTTTGTACTGGTGCAAAATAAAATTAATAAAGTTGGGTTCAACTTTGCACCGGTGCAAAATAAATTAAGTAGCAATGCAACTTTGCATCAATGTAAAATAAATTAAGAAAGTGAGTAATGCAACTTTGCACCTGTGCAATACAACTGTGTAATGCAACTTTACACCGATGCAAAATAAATTAATACAGTAGGGACTGCAACTTTGCGCTTGTGCAATGAAACTTTGCATTGGTGCAAAATAAATTAATAAAGTGGGGAATGTAACTTTGCATCGATGCAAAATAAATTAAGTGGCAATGCAACTTTACACTGGTGTAAAATAAAATTTTGTAGTAATATTACTTATATAATATTTTTACTTATATAAGGTGCAAAAGGGAAAACATCAGTCTGAAGGAGGTATCACCATAGTATATATATCACCTAAAGCCTAAACGCAATGATATTACTTGAAATATCTCCGATGATAAACACATCTTTTACTTCGGAGGAATATACTTATGATAAAGGACAGGTGCAAAATGGAATATCACTGGTTCTTTTTCTCATTTTTCGATTAGATATCATTGGAGATTACGAGATATTACTAGAGTGAAATATTTCCAATGATATTGCGTGAAATATCTTCGATGATATAAAAATTCTTTGCTTCGGAGGTTTTAGAGGCGTACCTCTTAGATCCACTCCCTTTTCTCATTTTGCTTCCTCCTTCCAGTGTGAAGCTTTCTTGATATTGATGGAGCTTCTTCGAGTGTAGTAGGGTTTGATGATGTTGCTGCAACGACGGAGGATGTCCGAAGGAGTGGAAGAGGCACGTAGGTTACTTTTTGGTAGATATTTGTGTGGGCCATAATTACATTTAATAAAGTTTCGAGTCCGAGGTCAGTGCATGATGCATCCGAGGTGTGATGAGAGGCTCATCAAGGCTTCTAATTATCCCTAATTAACTAATTTCCCTAGCTAATTGGCTAGGAATATGTATATATAAGGGTTAATTATGTAATAAGGGATAAATCATTAAAGGACCTTAAAATAAGTTTAGAATGCTAAATTATAAGTTAATTAATATTATTAATAATTTAATTAATAAATAGACTCGAAATATCATTAATTAATTACTTAATTAATATCTTATTTAAATTAAGTGTAACTTAAAACCTAAGTCTTCAATAACTTAAGTAAGTTAATAAGTAAATAAATATAAATAAATGGGTCAAAAATGTGAATACAAGGCTTTAATATAATATTTAGCTAAGTTATAAATATATATAAAAAGTTAGAAAGAAAATTATTTAAATTAACCTTAAAAGCCTCTGTTTGCATTTTGGTCCTTGGAATTCATTGCATTTGAGTCCTTTCCTTTCACCTAGGTCCTTATCTTTCCTTACATTTAGGTCCCTATGTACACTCTTCTTCGTTTCTTTTTCAGCCGCTTCAACGGCTGACGAACGGCGGTGAAGACACCTTACGATCACCTTCCATCTGATGCCATTCCACTCTCGCCAAGCTCCTAGAGCTTGCGCTCACCCTCTTCATTTCATCCCATGGTCTAGATGATCCTTGAATCCTATTTAGGGTTAGAGAGTAACCTCACTAGCGTCGGAGACGACGCCGTTGGTTACCTTCAACCTAGACCTTCTAGTGTCCAAATTTAGCCACCTTTACAGCTGCCGCAACCTTTAAATACCCCTCGACCCTTCGATTTCAGGGATCAGTCCCCTATCCTTCTTCCCCAATTACGGTCGACGATAGGGTATTCCTCAGCTACCTCTGGCGACCTCTCATCACCCTATTGGAGCTCCTCTGCACGAGGGACTTGCCTCTCTCACCTCCTCTTCCTCTCCGGAAGGCTGTGACAAGGTCGAGGAGCGCCACTTCCTCTCTATCACCGCTTTCAACTTCTCGCTGGAGCTCTATACCCTACCCTCTGATTTTGTCCTCCATTACGCACCTTTCGCTGGAGATTCTTCCCCCTCTTTTCATCTAGGTAACTATAGATTACTTAGTGTAGCTTAGATAAGTGTAATTAGCTTAGTTAGATTAGTTTAGTTAGACTTCCATTACTTCCTTCCATTACTAACGATAGGCTCGGGGCCTTCATTCGCATTTCTAAAATTGTTTCACTCTCCTTACCCCTCCATGATCCATTCCCACTTTCTTCCACTCGCAATTATCACCTAAACCACTTCACTGTCACTGGCTGTAACGACCCGAGTCCCTACGAGACACGAGAATCGGACCGACTCGACTAATCCCAAGACCTGGTCGTCCAACGAGGAAGTAACCAAAAGAGCAGTAAAATAAACCACATTCAGCATGAATATAACTAACAGTAAGAAAATACAGCAGTAAGGAAATAACCCACTACAGTATATACCACCACAACAGTAGAACAATATTCATAACATAATATGAACTGCAGGTAAAGAAAAGTACAGCGGTAACAGGAACTACTCACTACAGCGGAAACAAAAGGGGTACAAAAGAACAGTGGTAACTCTACTGGACCCTACTCGGCCCAGCGTCCTCTGCAGCTGCTGACCCTGGCTGCTCAACACCTGGTCCTGAAAAGTAACGAGTGTAACACGTCAGCAAAACGCTGAGTAGAGTGGCAACTAAAACAAAGAAACAGTAGAGTGTACAGTAGCTGTTATGTCCTGTTACTTTCTTTATTTACGTCTTTCAATTGTCTCACGGTTTCATTTATTTCTCAGATCCTTTACTTGATCTCAAATGTTCCTCATGAGAACGATCTTGATTGCAGTCTTTTCCGAATAGTAGAAGTAGCACGTGGTGCTCTCCTGGCCGGGAGAGTCCCCCGTGGTGATCCTACTCTCAGTCAACCACCCCAAGGTCACGGACAGGCGTAACGGTGACTACGGCACGCGCGATAAACGCACAGGTAGCTAACCCGCACTGGCACGCGGTCAGTCGTTTCCGTTAACGGGTGCGCCCAAAGCACAGCACGGAACCAGTACAGGGCAAAGCCCTCTCAGTAACAGGGGTCCAACACCTCCACAGTAACCAAACAGGGGCCTTGCCCCTCCACAGTCCACGCACCCTCGCCTGACTACCCTGGTTTGCCCAGTGGGCCTAACAAATCGGTGTAGGAGGCTAGCAGAACCCCGGGGCCCGTGGGGTAGCTAGTACCTCCCTACACTAGTAGCTCTCCTCGGTACTACGTATACGAGGGCCAGCAAATCGGTACAAAGTGGCCAGTCCTGACCCCGGGTCCCTAGGGCGGCTGGCTCCGCTCTGCACTAAACAGGTACAGGTACTTCCCTTGGTACTACGTATCCAAGAGACAGCACACTACCACGTCTTTCTTTCTCAGTTCCATTCCTTTCTCTTTCCAGGAGTTCCACTCCTAATTCCCCGTAGGGTTCCAGTTCTTTTAACTCAGCACATTCAGGTTTCACCTTTCCAGTTTCACGTTCATACATCCCATATTCTCAGACATGCTCATTTATTCATAACAGGCAGCTGTTAAACCAATTTACAGGTAGCTATTATTTCCTTTCCACATTTTCCAAGACTGCAGCATTCATATATTCCACTAGTTCTTCCCATCCTAAGATTCATGCCATACCCTAGGATCTATCATACATTCTAGTTTTCCAGCCCTACGATTCATGCAACACCCTAGGATCTACCATTCATTCTAGTTTCTCATTCCTAGGATTCATGCAATGTCCTAGGTTCTATTTATGGTTCCATAATTTAACAGATTATACTAATAAACTTAAAAGCCACTCTACCGGTTACAACAGGCGTACTGGGGGCGTGGTCGGGAATCCCGCGTACCTCCGCAACCCCCGAGACTGCAACGTAACGGGGTCCTATCACAAGGATCAAACACAAGGAGTTTCTTAAAACAGTATACAACTACTGTAGATGGGTAGAAGATTTAATTCCGAAAAGCACGCAACTCGAAATGTGAAAAATGGACTCTGAACGGGTCCTAAACGGGTCGAAAACGACGAAATAGTGCAAAATCAGACGTCTGGAACCTCTTCCAGACTTCTTAAAAAGTGGATCAGAGGTTACCTTTGCTCTGCGTGGTCTCTCAGACGTCCAGAAGCCTGCGGGGGCGTCTGGCCTAGTTCCCAGACGTCCGATGGTCACCCTGGACGTCTGGAAGTCTCTCCCGTCGTCTGGCACCACTGCCAGACGTCTGATTCGCGTTGGATGCGAATCTCAGAACCTGCGCGTACCCATTCCTCGTGCTCAGTACGGACGGTCGAAGGAAAGAAGAAGGTACGAAAATAACTTACTTACCAGACGTCTGGATAGTCCTCCAGACATCTTTCCCGTCGTCTGGTTAGAAGCCCAGACGTCTGATTCTGGAAAAATTTCCAGAACCAGGGCCCCACTCGCCCTCCGCCCACGACGCACGGCCGTGCCGTGCCTCGTCCGCCTGCTGCTCGAGCTGCAGCAGACCTCCCGCGTCACTCCGCGCCCGTTGCGCCCCCACCGGCCGGCTCCCGCTGCCCCGGCAGGCTCGAGCCCTTCCAGCCGACGCCTCCTCCCTCACGCAACACCTCCTCCCGCACTCACCGCGGCTGTCGCCGCCGCCACTCACTCACGCTCGCACTCGCGCACCGGCTGGAAGGAGAAGAGGAAGGGAGCGGAGGTGATGAGAGTGAGGGAGAGGGCGTGGCTTTTTAAAGCCGCGCGGGGAGAGGGAGAGAGAGAGAGCGAGACGGAGGGGGCAGCGCCTGTGGAGGAGAGGGAAAAAGAGCATCTACAGGTCTGCACGCACAGGCGCGCAGACGAAACCGCGCGTGCCGTCAAAACCGAATCCCAGACGTCTAGAAGGGGTTCCAGACGTCTGGTCCGACGTCTGGGTCACCTCCCAGACATCTTAAAAGACGTCTGAAGCCACGCGTTCGTAACACCGGCGATCCCCATTGTCTATGGTGGAAGTCCCCGAGCTTTATACACCTCCATTAGGGTCTTCCATCACTAGAACACCACCTTAAGGCCCTTCTCGACCGCATCATTACCTCAATTATTCACCTATTCGCTTAATCCCAGTCACGCTCACCTGGACACCTCACTATCCATGGTGAGGTGTCCGGAACCTATTCCACCTTCAATTGAGGTTCTACATCACCTGGACATCCCCTTAGGAACCTCGCCAACCGCTTAATTGCTTCTATAGAGCCTCCTATTAGAAATGCCTAAATTCCTCCTCTCTGAGCTCGCTGTCAATGGCAGCTCAGAGATGAGTTAATCACCTAATTAAATAGTTCATTAGTATCACCTTACCCCTCCATGATGAATCCTAAGTTCTGATCATTCTTTAAGCCAATTAGGGAGATCTTAGGATCTGTTTAGGTCATAGGAATCTCCACGTCAGTAATGGCCTTAATTACTCTGTTATTCATCTCTATGTTTTAGAACTAGACTCACCGGAGCTCCAGCAAGCTTCGGCGAGTCGAAATTGATCTTCAGCCCTTGATAGGCTCTAAGGAGCTCTAGTATGCACAACTGAGATTTATGGATTCTGATTTAGTGTTTATTTTGTTGATTTAATGACTAGAGTTGGAGAAGTTGACCCGTTAGATTTTATGCTCTGGAAATAGGTCTATAAGCTCAAGCAGAACCTATAGCGGTCATATTTGATCTTTGATTGCTCTGAAATTCCCTAGATTATTCCACCGAACACCCCCGCTTTTGAGCTCAGGAGATAGTGTCTATGAGGGCCTTTAGGAGTTTTAAAACTTAGTTTTAAGGTCCGAAAATGATTTCTAAGGTGAATTAGAGTCTCTCCAAGTCTTTACTTTGTTTTGGGAAGCTATATTACAGAAAGTCAACTTTTGGAGCTTTATAGTCAAACTCAGGTCAGATTTAGAGAATTCTTGAGTAAAGTTGAGGTTTATTAAGTTGAATCTGATGTTAGGGTGATTCTGAGGTTGTTAGAATAAATTTTAAGTTAATTTATTGAGGATTTAGGCCAAATCATATCACTGTCCAGTTTGGGTCATTTTTGAACTCATACTGCTTTCAGTATGTTTTTGGCGAGATTTGAATGCTAAATTCACCCAGAGAGAATCATAACACCTTGCAAAGATTGTTTAACTCTTTTCCAGAGGTCTTTAGCTCGCTGTCGAGCTGTTCAGAGCACAAAATGGATCTCTGAAGCTCCTAAACGAAGCTCTTGAGCTTCTTTCTCTTCCTGAAGCCATATAGAGCTCCCTTTCTTCACCATTAGATGTGGAATCATCAGCTGAAGATGATTCAGACCTCATCTGGAGGTCAGATTTCCCCTGTAGGTCCTTAAACCTGGAATTACCTTCTGTAGGCCATTTTGGCCATGCGAACCCTCCATCTTCACCCTTTAAATAGAAGGGCCAGACCTAATCTGAACACCAAATTGGTGTTATAATCCTGTAGAGGACACTAAGGGCTCTCGATCGAGTTTTTGCTCGATCGAAATCATCCAATGAGTCACCTGGAATCTTCGGCTGAAGTTTGGCAAGAACCTAGGAAAGATAGTCCCACATCGGTAAACTGTGAGGCGTCGCCTTGCTATAATACGATTTTGTGCACATGACGCTTTAGTCATCAATGCAGGGCACAAGGAAACGAGCTTGGGTGCGGGTGCATGCCTGTGCATCTGTGTGTGCTTGCACATGTAGGCGTGAGCATGGGCCATCGAGTGGGCGTGTGTGGGCCTGGGAGGCCGAATACTATGCATGGGCTTGAATTGGAAATAAAACACGTAAGTAAAACTAGGCTCGGACCCAGTAGGGTCTGGTCCCACCCTCTAGGGGGTGCTGTGTATCCCCAACCGGTCTGAACCGCTAATTAAAAGAAATAAATTTTTGTTTGGTTAAGTGTGAACATATATGCACAATACTAAGGGAAACTTAGAAGAGAGAAAACCTAAGGAGAAAGCTAAGTAAAGAGAATAGAGAGGGTTTGGAAGAGGAAGAGGAAGACGAAGAAGAAGAAGAGAAAAAGATGAATAAAGGAAAAGAGAGAGAGAGAGTAACGATAGAGAAGTAAAGAAAAGAAGAGAGGGCTGAAGATTAAGAAGAAAAGAGTGGAAATAAAGAGAGAATCAGACGTCTCTTGTTGTAATTAGTCTTCTAATCTTTTACTTTTAAGACGTCCGATCTTCTTATTAGACGTCTGATTTGTACTTTTATTGCAATAACATGTCTCCTTTTAATATTTTGAGCTTAATTGATGTAATAAGGTATTTGTATTCACTTGTATAACTTTTTCTTGCCTTAATCTTTTGTAATTAGTTGTAATAGGTGTAATAAACATGTTTACTTGATTCTTAATGACAAATCACATGTGTAAATATGTTCCTTCTTAATGGAATGTAGCATATTTTTATTTGAATATCTCTTATGCAAGATTCATGTACTTAAAGTAATTAATTATAATTTGATTGATTAAGTAGTTAGTAATTTATACTTAGGAATTAATGGTGAATTAAGATTAAGTTATGCCTTTCAGTAAATGACCTAGGCTGAACCAATTAAAGAAAGAATTTAAAAATCTAAAATGTTAGGTTAACTTGACCTTATACTGCACAACCGACATAAAATCAAGTTAACCTAAGTTACTTTCTCATGCGATTAATTAAGTCTAAATAACTTAATCAAATGTGTTCAGGATTTAAACAAACAAGGTGCGTGCGTCATTTTTTGTGTTGTTTGTTGCATTTATTAACCCACATCCTTTATGGAATAGTTTAAACAAAATGCACATTGTATTAGTTCTTGGGATATTTCTATATAATTATGGGTATAGTTGTAATATTTTGCAATCTTTTTAAATAAAACAAATTATTTTAGTTTAGGCATAATAGTGTGAAATCCCATATAGTTGTTGTATTTTGAAATCTCCTTGAGTAAAACTTGTATTATTTTAGTTTAGGATGTTATTTTATATAGACCATGCATGTGTTTGCGTTATTTTGCAATCTTTTTATTTAAAACACACATTTCTGTAATTTAGGCTCTATGGTTATATATTCATGCATATAGTTTGGGTTTTTTTTGGCAAACTCTACATCTAAAATGCATATTAATTTAGTTTGAGATATGTTGTCGTAGGACTACACACATATAGTTAAAGAATTTTCCATGATAGTTCAAACAAAATGCACATGAATTTAGTTTAGAGCATATAATTATATAATTACAAATAAAGTTATATAATTATGTTATTTAAACTTATCTCGTATTGTTATAATGTATTATGCTTTTAGCCATGTGGCATGGATCTAGCAGCAACTCGATGGCTTGTCATCATTATTAAATGAATTTATACAAGTCCTTATGGTGGTTGCTTTCAAACGATACTAGATGCTTTTCCCTTATGCTTTACTTTGCTTGAACATTTACAATTCTAGTCCATAAACGACTTGTAATAAGGTGGTTTAGTCATCTTATCACAAGTGGTAATATGCTAATGATGAGTTAATGTTTCTTTACTATCTAATTTACCTTGAAATTCTAATTATTATTTGATCATGGCATGTTAGTTTATAATCACTCATATTGTTATAGCATATTTAACAACTTGTTTGTGTAAATTGCATACTACTTTAGTTTAGACTGTACTTTTGTATAAATATGCATATGACTGTAGTATTTGAGTTATAATTTAAGCAAAAAAAGTCATTCTTTTTATTTATATTACATTATTGTTGTGCAATCATAACACCAGTTGTATTTTTCAAATTATTTAAGTACATCACATTATTTAACATAATGGAAAGAACAGCACCATTGCTAAGAAAAAAATCCATAAAATATACTAAAGAAACAAAAATGTCTTCTACAAAACAAATGAGTCAAATATGTAAAAACAATAAGCTATATTTTCTTATATATGTATTAATATGCAAGTTCGACATTGTATCTAGTTGACTTGCATCTGCTACATTTCAAATTTCTCTTTTGATGATCTTTTTGAGAGGGATTGTTCTTTTGTGGTCAACCACCCCTCTTCTTTGTCTCTGGTAGGAGAAAGACAACATCTTCAGCATTGGTTTCTGGCATATCAATTGTGGAGATCAGTAATATATTGTTTGCATAAGGAGTTCCTCACTACAACAAGGGGCACATTTCGCAATGTTTCAAAACCATCACCAAAAAGTGATACCAAAAGTTGTGTAACAAAAGCCTTTTGGCGATGGTTTTTATTAAAAGCCATTGCCAATACTCCTATCCCCTACCAGTGATTTTTCAACGAGGATTCCCAACCATTGTAAAATACTTTTGGTAATGGTTTGTAAAAGACGATGATTCTTTAACCATCACCAAAAGTTTGGTTAAGATAAAAAGTAGGAACCATATAAGTACTATCACCAAAAGTATTGACAATAGTTTATAAACCATTGTGAAAACTTTTTGGCAATAACTTTCTATAACCATCGCCAAAGACATTATTTTGGCACATCTAAAAAAAGCATTTTCTTTCCATTGGCGATGATTTCTAAATTGTTGCAATATTTTTTGTGATGATTTTTCAATAATTATCCCCAAAGGTAAATAATATATACATATATATAATTTTGTGACTTTTCACAAACTTGTATAACAAGGATCTATATAAATTTAATTTCCATCACACAAATTCATTCATTGACCATGCAATCATCAGTGAACAAAAAAGTCCTCATCAAGCATGTAAACCTTAAATAGTCCACCATTTAAACTAAAAATGTATATAAATAATTAAACTAAAAATGTATATACAAAATACACTGCACTACGCAACAACACCTATATCCATTGATCCCAAATCTATCTATGTCATCATTGTCTCGACGATCAAGTTGAAAGTGGAAGAAAGGATGGTCTAGCATGTCCCATCTCATCAAATCCATGAGCTGCTAGAACTAGACATTCTGCTGCTCCATCTGACAACTCTGTAGCATGACCAAATCAGTCGCTTGCTTCAACTAAGAGGTCACATCGTTGAGCTGCTTCTACCTCTCCTCATCTCGATGAATCAGCATCTCCACCTATGTCTTCAACTAGTCGACAACAGTTGAAGACAACAACCCCTTCCTCCCATACCAGCTTCTAACTGTCTCGCTCCTACCGACGCTATGAACAAAACCTCCATGCTTGGGTGACATAATAGCCCTAAATGCCTCCTCTAGTGTCATACGTAGCTACTAATAGGTCTCAAAGTTCTCGTCCACAACATTAGGAGGATGAATCATAATAGCCCTAAATGCCTCCTCTAGTGTCATACGTAGCTACTAATAGGTCTCAAAGTTCTCGTCCACAACATTAGGAGGATGAATCAAGTTTGTTTTACGACCCTAAATATATTTCAAATTATGCTAAGTATTATCATATATAAGTTATCCTAAAGTTATAATTAAATAGTTTTCATCTAATTTACATGTATCTCCTAATATGACTAATGAATCCATTGTCAGGTACCCTTGGACATGACCTTACTATGAGTCGTCTCATAAACTCCAACCCAATCAAGTTGGTCACCATTATTCTTATTCCACTACAAATGTGATAATTTTTAAGTTATCATAACTTCTAATTAACATGTATGTTGTCAAAGTAGACGATAATGTGAATGTACTTACATATCTAATCTTCATTGAATATATACTCATTCTAGCCAAATAGTGAGTTTATGGGGAAGTTTGAGTCCTATTGGCCTTGTTCTTCTCATATGAGTCCTACAAGAAAAAAATATTTCAATTACTAAGCAATTACATAAGTTATTATGAAATATAATTAAATGCATACACATTTCTTTTTCTACGTTGATGGTTTTACCCAATGCTCACGGGCTTGCCTCCAAATGGTCGATTGTATCCTAGGAGGCATACCTCCTCATGTGTCCTATTGTTATAAAATTAATTTGTATATAGAAAATGTTAGAAACAATATAAGAATTTAATTGTGCTTAATTTGTATATGTAGAAATTTCCTTACCGCACTCTTCATATCCTCTCCAACTACGATGGATTATTTTTAGGCACCATCGAATCGATACTCCAATTGAACACCGTTTGTATTTGACATTAATAAATAGTTATAAAAATCAACTTATATTAAGACAAAAATAAATGATAGTAATTACGGCTAATTCTGAAATCAATTGCTACTTATACTCTCTCGGAACCTTCCTCGAATCAAAGTTACAAAGCAGCACAATCACTTTCGTAACTGTAGCGAGCATGCTATTGAATCCCATATAACATGCATCTTCCCCTGCAAGACTGATCTAGACCTAGATTCTAATGTCTTCTAGTAGTCTATCTAAGTCCACATTCCATGTCGAATCCCTCCTTTTGGTTTTTAACCTTAAAAAGAAAGACAACATATTCAGAACCAAATAAAGAACAAATATGAGAATTTTAAATTTAAGAAATGATGTGAGTTTTTTACCACTAATCCTTGCCTCAGTCACGTGCTGTAGGGACAACTAAGAGTCCTACTGTGTGTCGATCTCTACTCCTAAGTAACCCTGACCTTCCTCTAGGGAGGCCCTTCGTCCACCTTCTTGCCCTTCTGATGAGCGAGATTTCGTTGCAAAAAGTTTGAGTCTGGAAAACTCAAGTCGTTGTAAAATTCGCAAGAAAATCTACTACCAAATAATTTTACTAAAACTTTGGTGAGTCTCGGGTTGAACACAGGGAGGCGAACGTTTGATTAAAAATAGTGTTTGGAATTATTATTACAAAGTAGAATAACTAGTTGAAATTAATCTACACAACCTAAACTACTTAAAGAATAAACAATATAAGAAAGACAGAGAATAATACAAAGAAACAGAGAGAGAGAGAATGAACAAATATTTCATAACCATATGTTCATTATCACTACTTGCAAAAATGAAAACTACACTAGAAAGCAGTAAAAAGATAATAATGAGAAAATCCTCCTCGACGGTTGCTTGGAGGACGAGCCGCGTTAACAAAGCTCCCAGAAGAGGGTGGTGAGATGCTGGACAAGGGAGAACGGGGATGAAGAACAGAGGACAAAGTAAGGTACTATCGCAGTAGGATTCGCTTCCTAGATGGTGGTGAGAAGACAACCACGGGATGCTCCACAAAGGGAGTGAGAAGATGGACAAAATTTTAATTTTTTACTTTAAAGGAGCATCCCGAGTTTGGGACTAGCTCCTTAAAGCTTTGGAGGAGGTGAGGGAAGAAGAGAAGCGATGGTGAAATATGTGGGGCGTAGGGTCCTTTATATAATTGAGGTGCAAGGGCAAAAAGGTCCTTTTAAAAACTTTAAAATTAAATGTAGGGCCTTTAGTGACACACGCGCACGTCGCTGTAGCTAAACATCAGTGAAGCTGTGACTTCAATCTCAATCGCTCTCCGCTGATCCGACGGCTCTCATGTAACTGCATCACCACCTCTTCATCTACAACCGCTGAGAAGATGGCACAATCTCAACCGTTCGATCAAGATCGAACGACCAAGAACGCACCCCTACTGCTTTGACTTCATACATTAAGAGGCGACGCAGCCAAATCGTGGTCATTCGATCTACATCGGAGGGATGAGAAGCGTGCTCGCCCGCACACCTCATCGTGCCTCAACTCATTAGATCGACCATCTAATGCAGCATCATCTCGCGCTTGCATCTTCCCCTCCATCCAGCATGCTACATCGCCACGTCCGTAGCCGTTCAATGCCGATCCAACCGGTGAATTTGACGTGCTCACCTCTTCAGCGGATTTAATCCGCCCACGTAGATTCAAACCCGCATCGCGGTCTCTACGTAGGAGCCTCGACTACGTCCTCCACTTTGTCGAATTTTTGAATTTCTCATCCGAACGTTCTCAGCCATTGGATGAAGATCCAACGGCTGAGATCAAGGAGCGCTTAATAAGAAGAGGGAGCTCGGCAGCATTGGGCGGCTATGATGGCGCCATCGCACGATTATTCATCCGACATGATCATTCATCAGGTGCATGAGAGAAGAGAGGGTCAATGGCGTTGGGCTTCGTAAAGGATGCCACATGGCATCCTCTGGGCCGTTCATCTTCAAATGCTCGTAGGTGGTGCCACGGATGTCAGATTGAGTCGATTTTCACGCCATTGGGCTGCGATCATCGATCTGAACCCATCTATGCAGTTTGATTTGTAATATGAGGTACAAATTTGTATCACCTTGCCCATTGACCTCTGATCTTCCTCGGACTGCATATGATGCTCTGGAGGTCCAATTGGGGCGATCTTAAAGGCATTGGACTCCAATCATCACCCTGATCAGATCTGTACAGTTGGAACTTCAATTCGAGGCCCAGATAAATATCGTCATGTCCCCTGATCACAAAAAGAGATGAATTACTATACAATTTGTACAAATTAACCTAAATGCATGATAATGCATGCTATGCAATATTTATAATGCATGATGCTTCTATGACACTAGGAACATGCATAAATAGACATTTTAGGCCAATTAGATGTGTGCACATCACCTTCCCATGAATGTTCCGAGAATGTGCAAGAGTACTAGGAAGTATATATGTGCTAGACTGTAACGAGCGCGTGCCCCAGACGCCTTTTAAGACGTCTGGGAGGTGGCCCAGACGTCTGTCAAGACGTCTGGGATCACATCCAGACGTCTGACCAGACGTCCGGGATATTTTACAGACGACTGGCGAACAGTTATGCTCGCACGGGATATTCGTCTGCGCGCCTGTGCGCGCAGACCTGCGATCCTGCCTCTTTCTCTGCGGCTGCAGGCGACTGCGACCGCCTTCTCTCTCCTCTCCGCGCGGCGTTAAAAGGGGGGGGCGCGCCTCCCCTCCCGTCTCCACCATCTTCCTCCTTCTCCTGCCTATGCGCGAGAGCGAGCGGACGCGAGGGCGCAGCGGCAGCGGCAGCCGCAGTAGGCGCGGAGGAGCTGCGGCGTGCGAGGGTGGGGCTCTGCCGTGAGGGCGAGCTCGCCGGGAGCGGCTTGGCCGGCCGGCGGAGGGCGCAGGGGGGCGCAGAGCGTCGCGGAGAGGGACCTGCTGCGGGCGGAGCAGCGGACGCGCGAGGTGCGACGCGGGCGGCGTCGCGAGCGGAGGCCGAGCAAGGTTCTGATTCTGGAAAAATTTCCAGAATCAGACGTCTGGATTGATATCCAGACGGCAAGGCCGACGTCTGTGAGATCATACAGACGTCTGAAAGGTGAGTTTCCGCTTTCTTCTTCTTTTTGTCGACTGACCGTACTGAGGGAGGAGGGTTGGCTGTGCGCAGGTGTTCTGATTCGTCATCCTTTGCGAATCAGACGTCTGGAAGTTGTACCAGACAGCGGGAGTGACCTCCAGACGTCCGGAGTGACCATCGGACGTCTGGGATCTAGGAGAGACGTCCCCACAGACTTCTGGACGTCCGGGGAACCAAGCCGAACAGGTAATTCTCTGATCCACCGTTTAAGACGTCTGGAAGGAGTTCCAGACGTCTGATTTTGCACAGTATTGTCTTTCTCGACCCGTTTAGGGTCCGTTTGGGCTCCGTTTTCCGCGATTCGAGTTGCGTTCGTTTCAGAATTTATTCCTCTACCCGCCTACAGTAGCTATACACTGTTTTGAGACACTCCTTGTGTTTGATCCTTGTGATAGGACCTCGTTCGGTTGCAGTCTTGAGAGTCGCGGAGGCGCGCGGGATTCCCGATCACGCCCCCATTACTCCCGTTGTACCTGGTAGAGTGGCTTTAAGTATTAATAAAATCTGTTAAAGTATGGAACCATAACTAGAACCTAGGGCATTGCATGAATCCTAGGAATGAGAAATATATGGAATGATAGCTCCTAGGTGTTGCATGAATCCTAGGGCCGGAAAACTAGATTGTATGATAGATCCTAGGATATGGCATGAATCCTAGGATGGAAAAACTAGTGGAATGTATATTACTGCAGTCTTGTAAAAATGGAAAGGAATATATATAAAGCTGCCTGTAAATTTAATTAACAGCTGCCTGTTATGCATAAAGAAACATGTTTGAGATCATGGAATTTGAGAACGTGAATCTGGAAAGTGAAACATATGATGTTCTGAGATAAAGAGCTGGAACCCTACGGGGAATTAGGAGTGGGACTCCTGGAAAGAAAAGGAATGGAACTGAGAGGTAGTTTGTACTGTCTCTTGGGTACGCAGTACCAAGGGAAGTACCTGTACCTGTTTTAGTGCAGAGTGGGGCCAGCCGCCCCAGGGACCCGGGGTTAGGCTTGGCCGCTCTGTACCGACTTGTTGGCCCTCGTGTACGTAGCACCGAGGAGAGCTAGTAGTGTTAGGAGAGTACTAGCTACCCCACGGGCCCCGGGGTTCTGCTAGCCTCCTTCACCGACTGTTAGGCCCACTAGGGCAAACCAGGGTAGTCAGGCGAGGGTGCGCGGACTGTGGAGGGGCAAGGCCCCGGTTTGGTTACTGTGGAGGGGTTGGACCCCTGTTACTGAGAGGGCTCTGCCCTGGTTCCGTGCTGTGCTTTGGGCGCACCCGTTAACGGAAACGACTGACCGCGTGCCAGTACGGGCTAGCTACCTGTGCGTTTATCGCGCGTGCCGTAGTCACCGTTACGTCTGTCAGTGACCTTGGGGTGGTTGACTGAGGGTAGGATCACCACGGGGGACTCTCCCGGCCAGGAGAGCACCACGTGCTACTTCTACTTTTGGAAAAGACTGCAATCAAGATCGTCCCACGAGGACATTCGAGATCAAGTAAAGGATCTGAGAAATAAATGAAATAGTGAGAAAAATTGAAAGATGTAAATAAAGGAAGTAATAGAACATAACAGCTACTGTACACTCTACTGTTGCCTTTAGTTAGTTTGCCACTCTACTCAGCGTTTTGCTGACCTGTTACACTCGTTACCTTTTTCAGGACCAGGTGTTGAGCAGCCAGGGTCGGCGGCTGCAGAGGACACTGGGCCGAGTAGGGTCCAGTAGAGTTACCCCAGCTTTGTACCCCTTTTTTTTGTTTCTGTTCTAGTGAGTAGTTTTTGTTTCCGCTGTACCTTCTTTACCTGCAGTTTTTGTTATATGATAACTGTTGTTTTACTGTTGTGGTGGTGCCTACTGTAGTAGTTTCTTTCCTTACTGCTGTACTTTCTTACTGTTAGTTATATTCATGCTGAATGTGGTTTATTTTACTGTCTTTTGGTTACTTCCTCGTTGGACGACTGGGTCTTGGGATTAGTCGAGTCGGTCCGGTTCTCGTGTCTCGTAGGGACTCGGGAATCGGGTCGTTACATAGACTAAGGTGGCCTAGAACATGAGGATAAAGGTGGTCGATATGAAGGTGACCTAGAACTGGTGGAAGACATAGGTGGCTCAGAGAGCGTGGAAGGAGGTGGCCTAAATCAAGGGGCTGGGATAAAATTCATGGGAGGTGGATGAGGCTAGGATGGGGTGAGAACAAATTGAGGTTGGGGCTGGGTAGGACAAACTCAAACTAGGACTTTGGGGACAAACTCGAGATGTGTCTACTCATGTCCTTGGGTGTCCTCTCTCAACTCGAAGGTCATTAACCTCACCACCCTCCCTAAAGGCCTTCTTCTTGATCAATCATCTTCACATAAAAAAATAATTAATTAGTTATAAAGATATAAAAAAGTAAACATGAAATTTTAGGCAAATAAATGAAAGTATAAAAAATTAATGAATGATCTATACAAGAGACATACAAGAAAATGAACTATAAAGTACATAAAATGCATGAAAGTACATTTAAACAAATGAATGAACTATAAAGTGCATATAAAAATTTAATGAATGAAAGTATGAAACATTTAAGCAAAAAAGTAAATGATCTATATGCATGAAATGAATGAATGAATGATATATGAACTATAGAAAAGATGAATGAATTATACATGTTTACATAGAATAAAGTATACTTTATATATCAATGTCAATTGCATCAGGACCCACTTGTCCTTCTCAAGAAAGTTCTTGGTGGACTTTAAGTTCTAAGTCAAGTCGTTATATTTTTGTACATAATAGTAATCACGCGTCATTATTCTAATGAGTGTAGGCCATCCATTTATGCTATTATCGAGCATGTAGAAGACTTGTTCTACTTGGCATGCTAATGTGAATAGTTTGGATGTTTGAATAATTTAGTTCTTATTTAAACTTATAAAATTGTGTTTATTGTATAACTTGAAACCAATGGCTTCTTTAAAAGCATTGAACCAAACACACTTAAACAGGAGCACCCAGCGTTCATGTCTGAAGCTCATCTCCACAATCTCTGCAGTTTGCCTATTATAATCATCATGGTTAGTACTTAGGTCACAATTGACAACAGCATCAACCTGCTGCATGGCCTTTGTATCATCTATTGATTTTGCACTAAATATGAGCCTGTTTATCATGTACCCAGAATGATAATATCCATAATTGAATAGTGTTTGAGCTATTATATCCCCTTCCCATCATAGGTTGTTTTATTTCACTTCATTTACACGCTCTCTAAGCCATTCAAGGAAGTGTAGTTCATGTGCAAATGGTTGTAAGAACTATTTGAATTCATTATAGAAAAGATCGATTTTCAAAATCTGCTTTAGTATCGTGGCACCTCTAATTCACTAATCTATTGCACTTGGGTTTCCACCTATGAGTTACTTGTAATCGCCTCATACCTGTACATGTACACAGCCACACATTACATCCACAACAAAATAAAAATGCGAAAGCAGGAATTTGGAAGGAAAACTAAAAACCAAAGTGTACACATTCATTCATGACAATGTATTATTCAACCCACAACAAGGCATTGTCGAGTACATTACATCACTCCATAACATGCCATCACGTAACTGCATGTGAAGACAAAACCACAAGAGCAGTGTTTCATACACAACAATAACCACAACAATAGTATTTATATATATTCACATCACATGCTATCTCAGACTTCAATATGTACATCACCACTTCAGTGTTTATCGTATATAAGTACATGCCTGCCATTATGTATAAAAATATATACAACAAAAGAGGTGGCTAAACGACTACAGTGAGCTACATGCGTTAATGTTCACTTACTCTCTAACTGTATAACCCAAAAGAAGACGTATGTCGCCATCGTTGTCGCCTCAGCCAACCCGCACGCTTTAGGAGGTTGACAATGTTGTGGAGGACCCCTATGAGCTCCCAGAAGCACATTAGGATCAACTCCTCTTAGCCTCAATCATTAAAAATGACCTCCGCCTCCCGTGGAATTGTGATGGGGATCTGAGCTATCTACAGCCTCTCCTGGAGTAAGTGGGCATGCCTCTGTACAGCCCATATACGTAATCAACGAGTGACCCTCTGCACCAACATTGTGACTCCCGAGTCCAATGGTCTTAAAGTGTTGAGTATGTTTTTAACCTTAAATGAAGCTTTATGCAATTTTCCCAATTCATAAGATTCCTAAATATTCATCTTTTTAAAGGTTATTTTAGGTAGTCTCTGATCGGAGCTCCTAAGTAATCGAAGGATCCGACTCAACAAATTACGAGCAAGCAATGACAAGAAAGACAGGAGAATTGGTGACCCAATTCCATCGCAAAGGGTAAACATCCGGGGGGAGGGCAGTACTCCCAAATATCCACTAGAAGTAGTGATAGTACAATCTCTCTTTGTTTCTCTCTCACGGATTGCGTGAAGAGCCACCTTGAGGGCCTCCCTTCACTATTTATAGTAAGATCCTTTTCAATGGTCCTTGCGGATTCTATGGCACGTTCGTGGTCTAGCTATTGATAGCATTGGTAACGCCATCGTTATTATCAACATAGGCATACTGGGTGTTACCACCACCTCTCTGACTTTGGTCAAGCCAGGTTCTCTAGCGGGTTGAGCTTGTTCAGATCTGCCCAGGTGAAGGTAGATCTGGATTCGCCTGAGCGTAAGTGGGTCGGGCAAAGCCGGATCCGCTTGGTCACTCAGTATCCAGGTAGCCAGATCCTTTTTTGGGCTTCGCATGGAGTTTTGAGTCCGAGGGTGATTTTTGCCCCTCATCATATGCCCCCACTCTCTAGCTAGCAAATGCTACTAAGAGAGTAGTTAAAGCACTTAAAACTCCACAATAGACGATGCCCCCAAATGATTTTTCATCTGTTTTTCAAGCAAGGTAAACATTTGTCATGAAGCGGGAGTTGTAATCTCTAGGTGGGTAAGGCACCATTAGTCATGTGATGTATGATAATTGAGATATACGTGGAACGTGGGCATGTACTGCCTAGGTTCCTATTGACCTTAAGAGGTCAACAAATACTAATTACGGGAAACGTATGGGTGTTTCGCCTGACTTTCCGCTGGCCTTAAGAGGTCAGCATTATGTAAAGGGAATATAGGCCTTTTTTCTAGGATTCCTGTCGACCTGAAGAGGCAGCATTGTAATAAAAGGAATGTAGGCGCGCCCGTCTGAGTTCCTGCCGGCCTTAAGAGGTTAGCATATAATGTTGTGAATGTAGGCATATCACCGCCTAAGTTCTTGCTGGCCTTTGGAAGCTAACACCCTAGGTACTAATGTGACGTAAGCACCACCTTCCACGAGTGGTGGCCAACCACTACGATAACTAAGTTTTGTCGTGTAGTGTGATAAGATTGGCATCAATTACTATCATGATGAGGAATCATGACCTCAAATATCATACTTATCAGCGACATGATCGCTGTTATTGCGGTGATTGATATGCGAGCAAGGGCATTAAATGCCCTAAATGATAACCGAAGGTCACTTCAATTTGGGTGGGATTTTTTGAAATCCATGCCGCAGTCTATAGGATTTTGTTGTTTTGAAATCTACACCCTATAAGGGGGGAACCAAGGGAAGCACCCTCAAGGGGGTTATAAATAGGGGGTGGGGCACACTTAATCGCCTAACTACCCTCGTTACTGCGGTGAAGAGAGAGTGAGCCATCCTCAGCTACTTCTCTTCCAATGAGCTTGTGAGAAGAACCGTTCGTCGAAACACCGTATTTAGAGGAGTAGCCAAAGACCAAACATGTCTAAGATCATAGGCAAGGGTAAGTCCGCCTCATCCTTGTCGGTCATTTCAGCTGAGACGAGGGCATTATATACTTTTCCATCCAACTTTCATAGCCAAAGTGCCATTAAGGCTTTTATAGACGCTTATGGGCTAGGGGGTTCCTTTCCATACTTGTGGGACCGAAACCCGCCTATGTTTAGACAAGATGAAGGAGATGTTTATCATCTATAGATCACCATAGAACACGATTTACAGGTATCATTAAATATGTTTTTGGTCTCCTTCCTTTCGTGACCTCGTCCCTTCTCAACTGAGCCTCAACTGTTGGCCTGTCCTCAACACTTTTATCGTTATTTGTCTTCATCTGGGGATTGCTCCCCATCTAGGCATTTTCCACCTAAATTTTGGGCTCATGCCCCTTAAAGTGAAAAGGGGCAAGATGCTTTTTAGGATTTATACTGTTACGAACGCAGCTTCAAAACATCTTTTAAGACGTCTGGGAGGTGGCCCAGACGTCTGGGATTTGATTTCTGTGGCACGCGCGATTTCATCTGCGCGCCTGCGCGCACAGACCTGCGACGCCTTTTCCCCTCTCTCCTCCGTAGGCGCAGCGCTGCGCCCCTCTCTCTTTCTCTCCCCGCGCGGCTTTAAAAGGGCCCTCGCCCTCTCCCTCACTCTCATCTCCTCCGCTCCCTTCTTCTTCTTCTTCCAGCGAGTGCGAGCGTGAGCGGCGGCAGCGGCAGCCGCGGCGGGTGTGCGGGAGGAGGTGTCGCGCGAGGGAGGAGACGCTCGGCCGTGAGGGCTCGAGCTTGCCGGGGCAGCGAAAGCCGACCGGCGGGGGAGCAGTGGGCGCGGAGTGACGCGGGAGGGCTGCTGCAGCTCGAGCAGCAGGCGGACGAGGCGCGGGGCGGCCGTGCATCGCGGGCGGAGAGCGCGTCTAGCTCTGATTCTGGAAGTTTTTCTAGAATCAGACGTTTGGGATTCCAACCAGACGACGGGGAAGACGTCTGGAGGACTGTCCAGACGTCTGGCAAGTAAGTTATTTTCATCCTTCGTCCTTTTCTGCGACCATTGTACTGAGAACGATGAGTGGGTACGTGCAGGCGCTGAGATTCGCATCCAACGCGAATCAGACGTCTGGCCGTAGTGCCAGATGACCGGAAGGACTTCCAGATGTCCGGGGTGACCATCGGACGTCTGGGAACTAGGCCAGACGCCCCTGCAGGCTTCTGGACGTCTGAGAGACTACGCAGAACAAAGGTATCCTCTGATCCACTTTTTAAGACGTCTGGAAGATGTTCCAGACGTCAGATTTTGGATTGTTTCGGCATTTTTGACCCGTTTAGGGTTTGTTCGAAGTCCGTTTTCCGCGTTTCGAGTTGCGTTCTTTTCGGAATAAAATCCTCTACCCGTCTACAGTAATTATATACTGTTCTGAGAAACTCCTTGTGTTTGATCCTTGTGTTAAGACCCCGTTCCATTGCAATCTCGGGGATTGCGGAGGCGCGCGGGATTTCCGACCATGTCCCCAGTACTTCCGTTGTAGCTGGTAGAGTGGCTTTAGAAATTATTAACATAATTTGTTACAATTATGGAACAATTAATAGAACCTAGGGCATTGCATGAATCCTAGGAATGAGAAACCAGATTGAATGATAGATCCTAGGGTATTGCATGAATCCTAGGGCTGGAAAACTAGATTGAATGATAGATCCTAGGATACGGCATGAATCCTAGGACTGGAAAACTAGCGAAATGAATATACATATTGCAGTCTTGGAAAATGTGGAAAGGAAATGATAGCTTCCTGTAAATTGATTTAACAGCTGCCTGTTATGAATAAATGAACATGATTGAGAATATTGGTTGTATGAACATGAAACTGGAAAGGTGAAACCTGAATGTGCTGAGTTAAAAGAGCTGGAACCCTACGGGGAATTAGGAGTAGAACTCCTGGAAAGAGAATGAAATGGAACTGAGAAAGAAAGATGTGGAGGTGCGTTGTCTCTTGGGTACGTAGTGCCAAGGGAAGCACCTGTTACCTGCTTAGTGCAGAGCGGAGCCAGCCACCCCAGGGACCCGGGGTTAGGTCTGGCCACTTTGTATCGACTTGTTGGCCCTCGTGTACACAATACCGAGGAGAGCTACTAGTGTAGAGCGAGTACTAGCTACCCCACGGGCCCCGGGGTTCTGCTAACTCATCTACACCGACTTGTTAGGCCCACTGGGCAAACCAGGGTAGACAGACGAGGGTGCGCGGACTGTGGAGGGGCAAGGCCCCTGTTTGGTTACTATGGAGGGGTTGGACCCCTGTTACTGAGAGGGCTCTGCCCTATACTAGTTCCGTGCTGTGCTTTGGGCTCACCCGTTAACGGAAATGACTGACCGTGTGCCAGTGCAGGTTAGCTACCCGTGCGTTTACCGTGCGTGTCGTAGTCACCATTACGTCTGTCAGTGTCCTTGGGGTGGTTGATTGAGAGTAGGATCACCACGGGGGACTCTCCCGGCCAGGAGAGCACCACGTGCTACTTCTACTGTTCGGAAAAGATTGCAATCAAGATCGTTTCCACGAGGAACATTCGAGATTAAGTGAAGGATATGAGAAATAGATAAATTATGAAACAATAGAAAGACGTAAATAAAGAAAGAAAGAAAATAAAATAGATACTGTACACTTTACTGCTTCTTTAGTTTAGCTGCCACTCTACTCAGCGTTTCGCTGACGTGTTACACTCGTTACTTTTCAGGACCAGGTGTTGAGCAGCCAGGGTCAGCAGCTGCAGAGGACGCTGGGCCAAGTAGGGTCCAGTAGAGTTACCACTGTTCTTTTGTACCCCTTTTGTTCCACTGTAGTGAGTAGTTTCTATTACTCTCTGTACTTTTCTTTACTCGCAGTTCTTGTTATGTTTAAATGTTGTTCTACTGTTGTGGTGGTACATGCTATAGTAGTTCTTTTTCTTACTGCTGTATTTTGTTACTGCTAGTTATATTTCATGTTGAATGTGATTTATTTTACTGCTCTTTTGGTTACTTCCTCGTTGGACGACTAGGTCTTGGGATTAGTCGAGTCGGTTCGATTCTTGTGTCTCGTAGGGACTCGGGAATCGGGTCGTTACATATACCCTATACAATCGGCATACTAGATACCAGATTGTTGATCTCCTGATAGTTTAAAGGGGTAAGACCATCGTTTCTTTTTTATTTCCAATATTGAGGACTTAACCGTCCCTTACACCTGGCAAGGTCTGCCTGAGAGGGACTTGCTACCTAGAGCCGAGGAACTCGACCCATCTCTGCAGGCAAACGTAGACAAGGTAATGAAGTTTTGGCCAATTGCCCATTCGGAACTCAGGAAGGTTGAAGTCCTAGAGGCATTATCGTGGGTCGCAAATGCCTATCCCACGCCAAGTAAGTTGGGGGGTAATACTTTAGAAAGCATATTTCCTCATCCCTTAACTTGGTTTTTGCTTGGTGTCAGCATTTGGGCAATTTTCCCATCCGAATACCCCAAAGGTCAAGGCAACAGCTCCAGCCACTACAAATCTCGGCACAGGGAGGAAAGGCCTCAAGAACAGGGCGAGGGGAGTCAATCCTCCTGCTCACACAAGGCAAAGAGAAAGGAGGTAGTAGGCGAAGACGAGGAAACATCAGGAGTTCCCCTAAAATGCTTGAGAAGGGGTCCGGCTGCGAAGCTCCTGATGGGAGAACCAGCAACGCCTGCTTCTGCGAGGTCGGGAGGGGTTGAGATGGAGGAGGGTTCAATGAACCTGTCCCTTCCATCTAACTGATGGGAATACCATCATGAGCCATAACTAGCTCAATTTGATCTGATTAAGTCATTAAATGCTCCTACATAACCATCAAAAGATCATAATTCATTGCAAATCCTTTTAGACAGAAATACAAGAAACCAGGGTTAAAAATATAATTTTACCATAATATATTTAATGTAGAACAACCACAAGGTTTCTTAGGGTTTAGATAAAGGCCAAATGGTCTTAAAAGTCTAACAAATGGGTTAGAACAGACAGAAAAGGGTTTTTGCATGTTTTAAGAATTAAATGACATCTGAAATCCTAAAAACAGACCCGCTTAATTAACTGAGGTTCTGGTCAGGATAAAATTCACCTAAACCCTCTAAAATTCATAGAAAAATATTTTTTAGGGTTTGGTACCTTCAATTTGACCATTAGAACCCGTCTTGGCCTAAAACAAAGCCACAGGCAGACTTTTACCCTAATTTGGGTTTTTACATAAATTACCTCATCAAACTAAGTTAAAACCAAAATTCAACTTCACCATTGAATTCCTTAGGTCTAAATTAAGTTTGTACCAAAATTTGGGCCCAATCTAAGATCATCTTAACCTAGTTTACAATTTGGTCCTGTCTGACTCTTTTATCTCACACATATGCCCCTAACTTTTGAATTATTTGCATTTCAATCCCTAACTTTATCACTGTCTTCATAAAAAGGTCCTTGCCGCTATGAAATCCTAATCCTATAAACTCCGGCGACCTTTAAAGGGCAAGATCTTTGTGATTTCTTGATGAATCCTTCTCAAAATTGAAAGGGAAACTCGTCAAGTAATTGCCTTCCAAATGAGCCCATCCAGGATTCTAAATCTCCCTAGAATCCTAATGCAAACATTTTGATTGATTGGGTATCCATCTCCAGCGAAGAGCTCAAAGTTTCTAAGCTTGTTTTCCAAGCTTGGAACTCCGTCTAGAGCCCTATAAAAGGACCTCCGTGGCCTTGCGCATTCCGTCAGCAAGTTTTGGTGAGTCGACCACCTTAGATTCTCCTTCCCCGGCCACCAAAACCCTTGCTCCGGTGACCCTCTTCGATCCTCTTCCTCCGGCCATCCAATGACCAAATTGGTCAGCTCTCTCGACTCCTCTTTTCGTCGCAACCCTCCCCAACCAAAGGGAGAGCGTATCTCCATCTGCTTCGTCGTCGCCATCTCGCCGTCTTCTCCTCCTTCTCCGACACCAGTCTACCACAACCGGCTGCCTCTGCCTCTTTACCTCGTCGCTAAGTATCCCTATCTCCTTCTCTATCTCTCTACATCTTTTTCCCACACTCACATCGCACCTACGACCACCGATACACCCCTGACCCCGCCTTTGTCTCCACCTCTAGCGACATCACCGGTAAGGGTTTCCACTCGCTTCACACACTCAAACCCCTTGCTAACCGGTCCAAAACCTTCGCCATACTCCCCTCATCAAAAGCCCTAAACCTATTGGGCCAATTGCTCATCCTTTCACCCCATCGAACACCACACCGCTCTCCGATCATTTTCGCCACCACCACGATCACACACCCACTCTCGCTCCATGCCAAGACCACCACTGTACTCGCCGTACTCCGACGATACTTTTGAAGTCTTCTGATGCGACCAAGAGGCTATCTTGCTCTTTTTAGGTGTACGCGCTCAGGACACCATTGATAGAGCTATACGATGAAGCTTTGCAACTCGCTCCAGCAGATTCAGCTCCAGGCGTCATCCCCAACTCGTGCGGAATCACTCTAGTAGTTTGAGTAGACCAACAATTAGAGTTTCTGACCTCCATCTTGCATGAATTGAACAAAGAAACCGCAGCAGCTGCGCACACGAAGGAGGACTGATTAGTCCCAAATCGAATAGCACTGAAGTCCATGCAGTGCATAAATTGAAAAAGTACCTCTGCCTTGTTGCCTTAGAACCTTGGAAATCGATACAACACAATCTGTATCGAATTCCTAGCTCCCACCATCAATCCTAGAAGGGTCCCTAACAATCGATGCTTCAAGATAGCATCGTCCATGGCAACCCCCAGAACCCTGGCTTTCGAGATTTCGGAATAATCCCGCCCATGGAGTTCTGTAGCTAAATCCATACACTGGAAATCGACATTTCATGATAATGCTTCCCATGGCATCTGAACCAGCACAAGGTGCTTACATGCCCCAAGTAGGATATTTAGATATCCTAGGAGACAAGCACTGAGGAGACGGTATGTTATTGCGCATCTTCGAGGGAAATTTCTTGCCTCTCCACGCCGAGAACTCTTCCAAATCAACTTGTGTTGATCAGTTGCTCTTAATCTATGTAGCTTTTTCATAATAGATTTAACACATTTGCGTGATTTTGATAATTAAGCGCACTGAACCAGACTGTGTGTGGATTGGAGTGCTTAGGTTACCGAGTCACTCAAACCAAAGGTCAGTTAACGAGGTCGAATAATCCCTAAGCCTTAGACCTAATACTTAAGCTTCGTATTTTCTCCAACCTCATAAGGACTATCCAGATCCTAACGAATACTTGAATTTTTAAGCCTAAACACAAGCCTAAGAGGCCAAAGATCAGCGTTTATACTAATCTCTTTTATCTCGTAACACTTTTTACCTTTTATTTCTTTCTTTTGATTTTGTCTAGAACTATAGTAGATTCCTTAATCTTTTACTAATGACTATCTATTTCAAATTGTTACTCCTTTTTGACATTTATATCACCTCCCCTTTTTCTCCTCAAAAATGATATGCAAATTGATATTTTCAAAATTTCCTCCCTTTTCCATTTTTTTTTCTTTTTCAGTTTTCTATTTTTCTTTTTGTTTTTTGGAATATGTATTTTTTTGTGAGAGACCTTCTGAACTGTGAATTTTTTGTATGCTTGCACCTTACCATCCACCCAAAAATGTGAGTTGCTCTGAAATGGGTTTTAAAATCAATTTGTGTAGTATAAGTTGAATCAGCGCAAAAAACAAATATAATTTATTACTCGAATGAAAGTCCAAAGTCGAACACATGGAGCAAATAGGAATTCAAACGCTAATCTCAATTAATATGTAAATAAGTACAATAAAATGAGCCAAATAATGCTAAGCAATGAATACTAATTACTCAAAATTGATCATCAATTTAAGATATAAGTCTAACAAGAGTTTGGCATATCAAAAAGAAATCTAGAATAAAAATAATGGTGGTTTAGATCACCAATTATTAAATCTAGATAAACATATAATAGTTAAGCAAGAATGCCAAATAAACCCACAATACCCAGGGCCACTTAAGCAATTAAATAAATGAATATTGCCTCGGACGTCTGATTTGATAATTAGACGGCTTAAGTGCTTCCTCTTCTTCTTTGTTCTTCTTTTCAGCTCTTGTTCTTCTTCTCTTCAGTTCTTTCCTCTTCTTCAAAACTTCTTCTCTTCTCAAGTCTTCTCTGTTTCTTCTTTAGCCCTTCTCTGTTTTGTAGCTGTTCTTCTCTTCTTCTCTTCACTGTGCCTTCTTCGCCTTCTTCCTTCTCTGTACTATCCTCTTCAGCCAAGGCCTTCTTCTTTTTCTTCCTTAAGTCCTTCTTCAGCTACTCTCCTCTTCTTCTCGCGAAGTGTCGCACAGGGAAAAACCCCCTACCCTCGCTCTCTCTCTCTCTCTTTCCTTCTCTCTCTAGGATCCGCCCTCCCAGGGCCACAGTCAGGGTAATTGGGTAAATGGGCAGAGCGCGCACGTGGGACCAGGCTCACCGATAGTGGGTGGTGAGCGAGGTGTGAACAGGGCTTAGGCGGGTATACGAGAGAGCGTTAGACCCATGGGTTAGGCGTCGCAGGTGAGGCATGCGTGAGGGGCATGCAGGGACCTCACCCCCTATGTTAGTTGAGGCGATAAGCCTGAGCGACAAAATCAATTTATGCGGTGTTGCTTGGTTGTCAACTTCCAAGGTGGGACTATATGTCCCACCCTTCCTTCACGCAATAGTAGGTGATGGCATCTTCGATTTCAGATGAACGACCTGCGATGTCCTTCTATTGGCAACCTAGAATGCAACCTGGAAGTAAGCCATGCAGCCTGGGTGTGGAATTGGCAAAGAACACGGCCGGAGGAACTTGAATGACGTCGGAGATGGAAATGGCGGCAGCAGTGGACGGCGAGACCTAAAAAACATAAATACGATCTTATGGCCAAGTTAAACTAGCTCAAAACCTTCGTCGAAGGACATGGAGTATGTTGGTAGTGGTTTCGTGGCAGATTGGAGTGTGTGGTGGCCGGTCGAAGTCGGGGAAGGAAGCCGATGATGGGTTTGTTCGATGGCGTGATTGGGTGGACGATGGAGTGTGATAAGTTAGGGCTCTTGTGCGGGAAGATGAGGCGAATGTTATGTGGTGGTCGCTGAGTCAGATGGAGGGGGGTAGCGATGGAACCGCCTCGTCAGAGTGGTCATCGAACTCGGAGAAGACGAGGGTGAGCGTGTCGAGTTGGGGGTTGAAATGAGGATAGAGAGAGGGAAAACTAACCTACGATGCTAACGAAACCTAACTAGCTACTCTAATGGACGAAAGGAGGGGAAATCCATGCCGATTTTGGCACACCAACGACGGAGAAGACAAGCTCTCTGGTAGGAAAGGAACGGCAATGAAGATGTGGAAGGGGATGGCCGCTGGTATTGCGACTCGCGGAAGAAACTAAGGATGAATAATCCGCTACTGGTTTTGCAAGAACGGACAAGGAAAGAGGTCGAAGATATCGCCGTAGCTAGCAAAGCTTTTCAGCTGGAGAGGAGGGAAGAAATTGGGGTAATTCCAGCCAAAAACGAGTCTGAGATCTTCGATCTAATCTGAGGCATCTTTTATAGGCCTTTGGAGGGTGCTTTGGGAAGCTCACTGAAGTGGTCATGTGCGTGTGTTAAGAGGTGTCGTTATAGTTGCACTTGATATGTCGATTTTGAAAGAAGTAAATGGAGGTGAGTCCGAGTGTCGGTCTCAGGGAGGCGTGGAAATCGGATTTTGTTTACCACTTGTTGTCACGAAAAAGGCGGAGTTTTGCTTGCGAAAGAGACGGTTTTGAAAAGCGAGAGATAGAGAGAGTTTAGGGTTAGAAAGCTCTTAGTTTTGATCATGCACTTTAAACAGAAATTAAAATGGCGACTAAACGGAAAATAATTTCATTAAACATGAATTCATAGTTCATGGTTTACAACATTAAATACATGCTTCAACAAAAGTAAATGAAAGCTTAAAAGAGAGAGAGAGAGAGAGGTAGAGAGAGAGTGGAGAGCGACGAGGCAGCCACGGTGGTGGAAAAGGCTCCGTCGGCGGCTCATCGTCTCCGACGATTACAAGAGTGCCCAAAACTAGCTAGGAGAGGAGTGGAGTAGTTGCAAGTGGGAGAGTATGCCTTGAATGGTGGTAGAAGGGGGTTTAAATAGAGTTAAGGGCTTCCTAAAAGAAGAATGTGCTTTAGCGACATCCAGAACATCGCTAAAACCGCTTCTAGATACGTCGGTGAAGCCCTCCTACCGCCGGTCAGCTGCCTGCCCCGCTCTCTCTCCATGCGCGATCCGTGGACGTTGAACGAGAGCCGTCCGATCGAAGATCGGACGGCTGAGATCCGCCTGCGCCCGCGTTGAGATCGCGCCTCGGGCGGGCGTGCGCGCGCGCGTGGGCGCTCGGGAGCTGTCATCGCGCCGTGTGGCGTGATCCTGGCCGCCCGCGGCTGATCGGGCGGCCCAATTTTGCCGCGCCCTTCGCTCGCGCTTGATTTCTGCTCCGCGCGATTCGAACGCGTGTCGCTGTGATGCGGCCGTGTGCACTAGCCGTTGCGCCACGCCCGCGCTTTGTCGTGGCGACCGCGGGCGAGCGCGCGGATCTCGGCCGTTCGATCAAAGATCAACGGCCGAGATTCTTCCTTTGCTGGCTTGAGGGCGTGCGAGCGGTGGGGCGGGGCGACGTGGCACTTTCTGGGCCGTTGATCTCCAAATCAACGGTCAGAATTTCTTGGGCCCATTGTGGGAGCTCCGGATGTCAGATTTGGCCGAAGACGGCATGTTTCACCTAGGTAACAGGTAAGCCCACCACCAAGTCCATGGTGATGCTCTCCCACTTCCACTCTGGCACTGAAAGTAGCTGTAGCGGCCCTGTAGGCCTCTGATGCTCAGCCTTCACCTACTAGCACACTAAACACTGCTGTACGAATTCACCCACATCCTCCTTCATCCCCCTCCACCAAAAGTCGTGTCTCAAATCATGGTACATCTTTGTGTTTCCAGGATGTATGGTGAATCTGGAACCGTGTGCCTCAGTCAGGAGCTCTCTCAACACCTCCTCGTCTCTAGGAATGCACAAGCGTCCCCTCTTGCACAGCACCTGGTCTGTAAAAGAGAAGTCCCCAGGGTCTCCTGACAGTACTCTGTCACACAAGGACTGTAAGTACGGGTCGGCCATCTGCCCTGTGATGATGCGATCTATCAGCTCTGGCCTCGTCTATCATGTCACAGTCACTGCCCCACAGTGCCCCAGTAACTCTAGGGGTCACCAACTGCCCATCTCCTCCAAGAGGCTCCAACTCTGCACCTATAAGCTAGCCAAGTGGGCGGGTGCCTTCCAGCTCAAGGCATCAGCCACTACGTTGACCTTTCCCGGGTGGTAAGAAATGCTGTAGTCATAGTCCTTCAGGAGCTCCAACCAACGTCTCTGTCTCATGTTGAGCTCCTTCTGGTCAAGCAAGTATCTGAGGCTCTTGTGATTGGTGAAAATCTCAAAGGTCTCACCGTATAAGTAGTACCTCCAAGTCTTCAGCGCGAAGACGACAGCTGCCAGCTCCAGGTCATGGGTAGGGTAGCTATGCTCATGGGGCTTCAGTTGCCGCGAAGCGTAAGCGACAACGTGACCCCTCTGCATGAGCACACCCCCTAACCCCTACAAAGAGGCATCCGTGTACACAACGAACCCGCCACTACTGTCTGGTATGGTGAGCACGGGAGCCGAAGTAACCTCTCCTTCAGCTCCTGAAAACACGCCTCACAAGCGTCTGTCCAAGTAAAGGGCAAGTCCTTCCGGGTCAGCTGTGTCATAGGACGTGCAATCTGCGAGAAGCCCCTGATAAACCGCCTGTAGTAGCCTGCCAGTCCCAAGAAACTGCGGATCTCAGTAACTGTATGCGGTCTCTCCCACCTGAGCACTGCCTCAACCTTGGCTGGGTCTATAGCCAAGCCATCCCCGGAGATCACATGACCCAAGAAGGTCACCTCCCTCAACCAGAACTCGCACTTGCTGTATTTGGCGTACAGCCTACGTCATCTCAGTGTGTCCAAAACCATCCGCAAGTGTTGTCCATGCTGTGTTGATCTCGAGAATAGATGAGCACATCATCAATAAATACCACCACAAACTGGTCCAAGTACGGTCTAAACACCCGGTTCATCAAATCCATGAAGGCAGCGGGGGCATTGGTTAACCCAAACGGCATGACCAGAAACTCATAGTGTCTGTACCGAGTGCGGAAAGCTATCTTGGAGACGTCTGCCTCCTACTCTCCCTCCAGTGCTCGGTGCGGGAAGCATCTACTGACCTCCTGTCCTAGACGGGCAGTCCCTCCTGATGTGGCCTGGCTGGCCACTCTAGTAGCAAAGGGGGACTCGACTCCCGCCCTCTGTGGGTCCCTGCTGACGGCTGGGCGGGGGTCTGGTGCTAGCAGCTGGCCCCTGTCGGGGGCCCCCAAAGGCCACTAACGGCCCCACAAAGCGTGACGGCTCTCCTGCGGGTGCCACGTGCCTCCTCTCTCGTTGACCCTGTGAGAAGTCTGGCTGGTAGGGCCGCTTCTGCCCACTGTCAGTGTCGCGAGCGGACAGGTTGGTCTCTTCATACGTCATAGCTGCCTCCACCACCCTTGAGAACGTAGGCAGCTTCAGGGGTTTGACATACCCTCGAATAGTAGGTCGGAGCCCCTCGGTGAACCTCCAAAGGCACTCCTCCTCAGTAGCCACGGCTGTCGCTGCGAAACGAGACAGCTCTAGGAAACACGTGCGGTACGCGCTCACGGTCATCGTCCCCTAGCGGAGAGTGTGGAACTCCCGCCTCCTCTGGTCCTGCCACGTCTAGGGGAAGTACTGCTCGCAGAAGAGGGTGACGAACTGGTCCCAAGTCGACTCGTCCCTCTCCTGACCCCTGACCGCCCTCCACCACCTGTGTGCCGCGCTCTCCAGCTAGTACGTGGCAAAGGCCACGCGACACTCCACAGGGGGGCGAAGGGTGTCAAAAACCTTCTCGATCTGCTCAAGCCAATCCTCCGCCTCGGTCGGTCCTCATCCCCCTTGAAGGAGGGGGGCTTCAGCTTCTGGAACTATCCGAAAAGCTCAAAGTGGCGCTGAAGTGGAGATGCTGGTGCGCCTCCAGGTAAAGAAGCCTCGTGCTCGGAAGTGCTGGAGGAAGGTGGGGGTGGTGGAGCCCCACCCTCTCCCCCGCGTCCAGTGCCGTGTTCGTCTTGTGGTCCCACAGAGGACACCCCCTCCGCAGCCCCAGGGAGAGGCGCTCGTGGCGACGAGTGAAGCTCCTCTCGCACGATGTCCCGTATCAGCTAGGTGAGGTCCTGGGCCTGAATGCCCGGGAGTAGTGGCTGGTCCACTGAGGCGTCGGGCTCAACGCACCCGCCCTACCACCTTGTCCTCGGCTGCGTCCGCGGCCCGCCTCGCTAGTCCCACGTCGAGGCATCTTCTGCAAGGAGACACGAATACAGAACAGAAAAGACGTCAATACTAATCAATATTCAACAAAGAAGCCTTAAAACAGATGTCAAAAGGTACGTTGTGGTGGCTACTCAAGTTACAAGCACGTGAATTAGTTATTTTCCAGCTAGTTGGTTCACTTCTCGGGACGACCTTGCTCTGATACCATCTTGTTACGACCCGATTCCTGAATCCCTACGAGACGTGAGAATCGGACTGACTCAACCGATCCCAAGACCCAGTCATCCAACGAGAAAGTAACCAAAAGAGCAGTAAAATAAACCACATTCACCATGCATATAACTAGCAGTAAAGAAAAGAACTACTACAGTACACACCACCACAACAGTAGAGAATTAAACAGGTACATAAACATGATGCTTACAATAAAAGAGTACAGTTTTAACAGAAAATACTCACTACAACAGAAGAACAGTACAGTAGGTACAACATAAGTAAAACTACTGGACTCTATTAGGCCCAGCACCCTCTGCTGCCGCAGGCTCTGGCTGCTCAACACCTGGTCCTGAAAAGGTGACAAAGGTGACACATCAGCGAAACGCTGAGTAGAGTGGCAACCAACTAGCTAAGAAAAACAGTAAGGTGGACAAGTAGCTGTTATTTTTAATCTCTTTCTTTATTTTTCTATTTACTCATTCTTGAATTATTCCTCAGATCTTTCTCTTGATCTCGAATGTTCCTCGTGGGAACGATCTTGATTGCAGTCTTTTCTGAAAAGTAGAAGTAGCACGTGGTGCTCTCCTGGCTGGGAGAGTCCCCCGTGATGGTCCTACCCTCAGTCAACCACCCCAAGGTCACTGACAGACGTAACGGTGACTACGGCACGAGCGATAAATGCACGGGTATCTACCCCACACTGGCACGCGATCAGTCGTTTCCGTTAACGGGTGCACCCCAAAGCACAGCATGGAACCAGTATAGGGCAGAGCCCTCTCAGTAACAGGGGTCTAGCCCCACCACAGTAACCAAACAGGGGTCTTGCCCCTCCACAGTCTGCGCACCCTCGCCTGACTACCTTGGTTTGCCCAGTGGGCCTAACAAGTCGGTGTAGGAAGGCTAGCAGAACCCCGGGGCCCGTGGGGTGGCAAGTGCTCTCCCAACACTAGTAGCTCTCCCCGGTACTGTGTATGCGAGGGCCAAAAGTCGGTACAAAGTGACCAGACCTAACCCCGAGTCCCTAGGGCGGCTAGCTCCGCTCTACACTAAATAGGGGGACAGTTGCTCTCCTTGGTACTCCGTACTCAAGGGCCAGCTCACTTCCCCATCAACTTTCCCAGTTCCATTCTATTTATTTTCTAGGAGCTCTACTCATAATTCCCCGTAGGGTTTATACTCATATTTCTCAGTCCAAGCCATACTAGATTTCCTTATTTCAGTTTCATTCGCATATAGTACGGGTTTCCAACATTCGACTTATTTTCCCTTCCAATTTATATACAAGCAGCTTGTATTTAATTTCAACCCACAGAAATTACATGTAACAGTTACTAGCAACAATATTCTACATTTCATAGGCAGCTGTTATCCAATTACAGGCAATTATCATTTTTATGTCTACTTATCCAAGACTGCAATTCAGGTATTCAAGACATTTGTTTCAGTGTTTCTGTTCCTAGGATTCATGCCACACCCTAGGATATATCATTCAATCTAGTTTTCAGGTCCTAGGATTCATGCCATACCCTAGGATCTATCATTCAATCTAGTTTTTAGGTCCTAGGATTTATGCCATACCCTAGGATCTATCATTCATTTAAGAGATGCATTAATGTTTGTAAATAACTAAGGGGAGCCACTCTACCTGCAAAATCGGGAGTAATGGGGGCGTGATTGACAAGTCCACGTGCCTCTGCAACCCCTAGAGCCACAACAGAACGAGGTCCTAACACAAGGATCAATCACAAGGAATCACTCAGAACAAGATAAAAGTATTTTAAACAAGTAGAGGAACAAATTCTGAGAAGAACGGAATCTCAAACGCGGAAATCGGACTTCGAACGGACCCTAAACGAGTCAAAAACGAAAACTCTGACTCAAATCAGATGGCTGGTGATGAGTGGCTACTCATCATAGCTAAAAGGCCGAAATTAAGCTAGACACTAAGCAAAACAATATCAAATTAACACATAAAAAGGGTTAAGTGTGGGAATTAAAGAAAAGACCTAAAACTTTTAATGTGTGTTAACACCTCCTAATTAGGTCACAAAAAATGAGATATTCTGAAAACTAAAGAACAAATGATGATCCATGCATCAATTGAACACATAAACAAGTTTGAAAAAGATAAATCAGAAGTAAAATCAATGTCTTAAATGTTCAATTAAGCACATGTAAAAATTTGAAAGCAATTTGATATCATTTAGGCTTAGAAATAAATAGATTACAATTAGGTCCTTCATGCATTACATTTCTACCCTTCAAAACTCCTTCTTGGACCTTTTTGCAAGCCGCAGGGACCCTTCTGTATGACTGCAAGGCCCTTCCAGTTATAGTTCTTCTCACTTTTGGACCTGCACGCTATTCTTCTACCCCTTCGTTTAAGGGTCTTCCTTCAAGTTTTCCCTCATTTCAGAGAGAAGCCTGTGTTCTTCACGCGCACTGTAGCGCGCGAAGAACACAGCCATTCTCGACCGTCCATCGCACTTTTGATCTCGATCTGCGGCTGGAATCAAATGGAACCTTCGCGCGATTCGGTGCGTTGCGTTCACCTCTCTTCCCAGATCTCATCTGACGGTCAGATCTCTCTCTTGACTCGCCGCGCGCTCTACCCATCTCATCCTCACCGCCGGCCTAATTTTGATTAACCTCACCCTTGCGGTGATCTCAGTCACTGAGCTGCTATTTAAGCACCTCAGTGGTGTCGCGCGCAAAGGATCGCTCCCTCCTACATCTCTTAGCGATCAATTCTTCCACTCCAGTCTCTCCTCCTCATCTAGACCCTGATTTCACAGCCACCGGCTGTGGAATCATCGCCTGCTCTCGACCCTCCTCGTCGCTAAGGACCTCGTAGCACCTGAGGACGACCCTGGAGTCTCACTAGCAGACTCTTCCCTCCGCTGGAGTCACCCTCCTCCTTTCTTCCTCCTTAGCCGCCGGCTAAGGACCCATAGGTCCCATTCTTCCTTTTAGTTTAGTTTTTAATTCTGCACAAGTAGTGTTAGATTTAGCTTGCAGTAGTTTAGAATAGATTTAGTTTTAATTGTTAGTGTTTAATGTTAGCTGTAGTTAGATTAGTCTTAGGAGTAGAATTAGTATTAGATCCCCTCTCTCACCTCCTCTGATCAGTCCAGATCAGAGGGGAAGAATCATCTGTTCATTGTTCAATTTATCTCCCTCTTCATGTTTTGTTTTTCCCATCATCCAGATTCTGATTCTTGTTTTTCCTTTTAACGACGAATTTTTCATCAATCACCCACACATCCTGACCCAATTTCAGATCTGATGGCGCACTGCCTCAGATCTGAAAGTGGCGTCACAAGCACCATTTGGGGCTTCTCACTCACTCCATTTGTTTCACAAAAGCCCCTCTGTTTTAAATGGATTGCCTCAGTTTGTCAGAGCACTTTTGATTTGGATTTTAAAGGATTTTTACTCTCTGAAATGTTTTGACAGATCTGACAAATTGAAGGGATTTTGGTTTTCATTGTGGGCAAGGATTCTGAGAAGTTCTCTGGTGACAGAGAACCAATCAGAAGAGCCTTTCATGATTCTGAGTATATTTTGTTTTGAATGCATTCGCCAGCTTCCATTAAATTTCCTTAATGCATTCTTAGTCTCTTTTTGCTATTTCAGAACTGCCATGCACTATTTGTGTTGATGATCATTTCTGTATGGTGATTCTCTAACCTAAGGAGTTTTCCATACTCCTTAAGGTTGCAAGAAACTGGGATTGTGTTTCTTTGGTTTTAATTGATCGAGCTAAGTCTTCCTTCATGCTGTCTATGGCATTAGGAAGACTAACTCAATGCCATTTGAATTTTGATCTGAAAGGATGCTTCTGATAAGGTTTTTCCTAATGAGTGTTTGAGCTGAATTTACATGAGATTTTCGTGAGATTTAAACCCCTTTCAGATTTGGATTTCAACTCTGTAAATTGTAGTTTGTTTTGAATTTTATCTTACTCCCAGTTACACAACAATATGCTGCATCTAGCAGCTACATTCCCCTCTTCTCTAAACTCCCTTCTTCTCTAAATTTCCCTCTTCTCTGTAGAATACTTCCCCCCTCTTCAAGTGGACTAACTGCAGCAGCAGTTAGCCATTTGACAGTGGCTTAAGCCACTGCCACTGTAAACAACACTAAAACAGCACATTCTTCTTTTCTCCATCTCCTCTGACAGTAGCTGCGGCTGCTGTCTAAACTCAAATAAAAAACTCAATCAACTCTAATTCCCTAACTTTATACAAAAGCCTAATGGCATAGACTTATTTTAAAACTGTAAATACACCCATTCATAGTATTATAACTATAACTATAGCATATCAGTTAGATACATAGTTATACTGTAAATATGTATAAAACCTGTACAGAAATTCGTATACATATGTAATCTATGTAACAATATGTATATATACTAATCTAGTATGTATGTATTTACTGATTTATGTATATATGTATGTACAGATTTATATTTACTGATTTAGTAGCTAAGTTAATAAGTTAGAGCAATAATCAAGTAAATAAATCTATAAACTTGGGAATATATATATATTAAGTAATTTAAGTTAGTCAAAGTATAATTATACCTAGTATAACTTACTGTAACTTAGTTTTAATTTTAAACACCCAGAATTGCTATTTTAGCCTAAATAAAACATAAATAAATTCGTAAAAATATAATAAAAATATGTATTAAATACTTAAGTAAGTAAGTTAAAACTGTTTAAGGTCAATTAGACCATTTACTAATTATTTTATAAGTAATTAACTATTTAATCACCTAAATCAACCTGTATAATCAGCCTAGTTTAGCGAATTTATTTGTATAGTAAATATATTTAAAATTCAAAATTAATTAATCAATTATGTAGTATTATGTAAATATTTTATTTACCATATTTTATTTTATTTTTTTAATAATTTATGGCCCCCAAATCGAGGGCCAAAAACGTGCACAGACGCAGCTGCGTCTGGTTTCCAGCGCACGATGTGGCGCTGGAATAGCGCCACATCGTGGGCTGCAAACGAAACGCAGCATATAAATATAATTTATGTTATATGTTAACTAGTCGTCATGGCGCCGGGCGCCCGAAACACTACCTGTTACGTCTGATCCGATAACCCGATTTGTGCTGAACTCTGATATGTGATGATACTGAATGTGTGATGCATGTGTGGGGCAGGGAGCCCGAGCGTGCGAGTATGTCTGGCGTTGGGCTGAGGCCCTGCGCTGATACGAAAACGTAATTAAGGCACCTAATCTGAGATTAGGGCGTGCTTAGTAGAGGTCTGGTCCCACCCAAAGGGTGCTGTGTATCCCTCGAAAAGCACGCCCGCTAATTAAACACATTTTACACTAAGGACTCTCCACCGCAGCCTCTGAAATACCACACAGAACGAAATTGAAAGGACAGACGACTTAAAAGAAGGAACACACGAACAATACATACAGCAGTAGAATAAGTAATATACATACGTATAATTAAACCCACATAATTACTAACAGAATAAAACGACACTATAAATGTCGCTAAAGACCTCAGTTTGCTTCTTTAGGTTGTATATAGTGTTTTCTGAGATTTAGCAACGTTTATATCTGTCACTAAAACTGATATATATATGTCACTATAAATAAATGACTAGTAAGTTAAGTTTTTACACTATGGTATCCTAATGTAGTATGAACTAACATATTAGTGTTAATAGTATAACTTGTAAATACATAGTTTAGAGTATAATAATAGATTGTTTGATGCTTGTTCATAGTTAGTATTTTTTTTGCAAGCACTTCTTAGCAACTAGGTAAATAAAACATTCATTCATTCTTTAAATGTAGAGTTTCTTTTTGAATAAGAAGACAATTTTGGAGATAATCAAAGAGTGACCGAATTAAATTCAATAAATTGCCTCCCAGAGAACGACCTGGAACAAAACCAGTAAAAATTAGATAAATAAGCAAATGATAATAATGGTTGTAATGACTGGTACTCACCCATACTCACCACTATATGACATCCTTAATGTTATATTATACACCTTATACTACAACGACATGGTCAACAATCATCATCATCATTATTTTGGCATCGTTGCCGGGGAGCATCGGTGTCAACAATTTTCATCATCATTATTTGGAACACCTTCCAGACGTCTTAAAAGGTGGTCTAGGTCATACCTCGCTCTGCGATGCTCCTCAGACGTCGAGGGGTTTTACTGAACCGTTTGGACCCAGTTCCAGATGTCCGACCACCTCTCCGGACGTCTGGAGATGCTCTTCGCCATCTGGTGCTGTGCCCAGACATCTAAATTACGTTGGAAGGTGTGTCCCACGTCTTCCCAAAGAGAAACCTGCACGCGTATGCAAACGATCTTAACACGACATGAGACAGAACTTTCGGTGGAATGGCCTGCATGGCCGTATCTGCAAAAGGAAGCAGAGGAAGGAGTATGTACCTCTCAGATGTCTAGAACTCCCTCCAGATGTCGCCTGCGTCGTCTGGACGTAGGTCCAGACGTCTGATTCTGGGAAAATTTCCCAGAATCAGAACCTCCTTGCCTTCTTCCTGCTGCGCACGACCGCGCCACGCTCGCCCGCCTGCTGCCTGAGCTGCAGCAGCACCAGGGTAACCTCCCCAGCACCACGCTCCCGCTGCGTGCCCGTCGGCCGGCCCCGAGTTGCTCCGGCGAGCTCGCTCTCTCTTCCTCACGCGCTCTCCCTCTTATCCCCTTTTGCTGCATATCCTCCTCTCCGCACGCACCCGGCAGCAGCTGCTGCCCTCGCTCTCTCTCTCTCACACTGGAAGAAGGAGGAGACGGTGGGGTGGTGGGTGAGGGAGAGGGAAGGGGGGAGAGGGGTATTTAAAGGCGTCGGGGGAGAAAAAGCATCTGTAGGTCGGCGGGTTCAGTCTGCGCGTGCACGCGCGCAAACTCACAATCGTACGCACGCAAAAATTTATTTCCAGACGTCTGGGAAGGCATCCAGACGTCTGACCAGACGTCTGGACCAACTCCTAGACGTCTTAAAAGTGTTTGATGTTTCAGTCTTAACAATCCTCGACCCATTTAGAGAAGTAGTCAACTGCATAAGTATGAACGTTTTCTAAGCTGGGGTTGGCGGGAAAGGGCCTATGAAGTCCTTACCCTACTTTGCAAAGGAAATGGGTGACATCATAGGCACTAACTTTCCAGGCGACAAGTGGTGCAGGGTAGCAAACTGCTAACATTTATCATACTTACGCACAAATTCTTTACATTACTGCTTCATCTGGGACCAGAAATACCCCACCTGGAATAGCCGGGTTAAGAGAGCCTTATACCCTTCATGGTTCCCGCAAATGCCACCATGGGCTTCTTGGAGAGCCTGAGATGCCTCCTCTTTTGTAAGGTAGTGCAACAAGGGAGTGGAAAACCGCTGCTTGTACAATTGCCCGTCTATCAAGGTGTACCTAGAGGCTTTCAGGTGGAATGCCTTAGGCCGTGGTTCCCTTAGGGGCAGCTCGCCAGAGTTCAGGTAAGTGATGATAGGCGTCATCCATGATCAAGATTGCTCTATCATTAACATCTTGGGAGCAAGCATTGTTGTCTCCTTCAAAGTTTGGCAACAAATATCCTCCTTCTGCTCAAGAGGAATTGCTAAAGCTAGGTGGGCCAAAGCGTCCGCTAGGGAATTGTCGGATCGAGGTACCCGCCTGATCAAGATGGTCCTGAAATCCAACAACTCCTCCTTGACCTTGTCGGGATACAAGATCATGTTTAAATCCCTAGCTTGGTACTCACCATTAACTTGATTGGTGACCAACTGGAAATTTGTGTAGACTTACAGCGAGGAGATGCCTCTTGATTTGGCCACCTGGATGCCGACTAGCATTGCTTCATATTCTGCCTGATTATTGGATGCTAGGAAGACCATTTTAATGGTGTACTTATGAGTAACACCGTCTAGGACAGTCAAGGCTATGCCAGCCCCAGACCTGGCTGTCATAGACAAGCCGTCAACATACAACCTCCAAGGAAGAGTAAGGGAGGCATCCGGGTATGTGAATTCCACCACAAAGTCTGCTAAGACTTACCCCTTGATTGATCTCCTCAACTAGTACTGAACATCAAATTCCACTAATTCCATAGCCCATTTTATCTATCGTGCTGACCCCGTGGGCTTATGTAACATTCGCTGTAGGGGGTAGTCGAACAGGACTATTGTAGTATAGGCTTCGAAGTATGGGCGTAGCTTCCTGGCGGCAGTCACCAAGGCTAGCCCAAGCTCCTCAATGACCCTATACTTAACTTCTGCGCCCTGATAGGTATTGCTGATGAAGTACATTGGTCGTTGCCGCCCCTCTTGTTCGCCGACTAAGACAGCATTGACGACGATCATGGACGCCACTAGGTATAAGCAAAGAGATTCCCCAGGCAAGGGAGTAGTCAGGATGGGGGGACTTTTAAGAGCTTCTTTTACTTCCTCTAAAACCTTCTGGCAATGAGGAGTCCCATGGGAAACGGAGTAGCCCTTGCCCTTTTTGATGCACTCAAAGAAGGTAAGGCATTTGTCAAAAGATCAAGACAAGAATCATCCTAAAGAGACGATTCTGCCGACTAATGACTATATCCCTTTCAAGGCACTTAGCGGTTCCAGGGCCATTATCACCTGGATCTTATCGGGGTTGGCTTTGATTCCTCTACTAGAAACTAAGAACCCCAAGAATTTTCCGACTGAGATCCCAAATACACACTTCTCGGGGTTCAGGCGGAGGTGGGTGTTCCTTAAAACTTGAAACACTTTCGCCAAAAATTCTAAATGTTGAGGGAAATTTGATCCCTTCATAAGCATATCATCTATGTACACTTCAAATGATTTCCCTATTAAATAAGAAAAAATAATATTTACAAGGCGTTGGTAGGTTTCTCCAGCATTTTTCAGGCCAAAAGGCATGACTCTATATTAAAACAAACCCCTATCTATTATAAACGAGGTATGAGGTCTATCTGCTAGAGCAAGGCTAATTTGGTGGTACCCACTGCAAGCATCCAGGAAAAACATGTAGGATTGACCACTACAGGAGTCCACCAAAGCGTCCACCCTTTGTAAGGGGAATTCATCCTGCGGACAGGCTTCATTGAGGTTGGTGAAGTCCACGCACATTCGCCATTTTCCATTGGCTTTCTTCACCATAACCACATTTGAGAGCCATGGCGGATACAAGGATTCTTTGATGAAGCTGGCTTCAAGGAGCTTTTGAACTTCAGCCTTGATCAGCTACCATTGCTTAGTTGACTTGTGCCTACGTGCCTATTTGACTGCCCGGGCACCTTCCTAAATATTGAGGTGATGTTGATCAGGGATGGGTCTACCCCCAGCAGATCATTGGCGGACCAAGCAAATTTGTCCACGTTGGTCTTCAGTAAGAGTAGTAGCTCCTGAACTTCGAAGGGATCAAGGTCCGTTCCGACTTTGACAAGCTTAGAAGCGTCATTAGGGTACAGCTAGATAGCCATGGCCGAAGAGCCTAGCTGGGGTTCCGAAGGCACTGGCTGATCTACCAGATTTGCTTCCTGTTGGATCGCCTGAACTTGGTTTCTCTTCTTCCCCTATTTCTATGGTTTGGGGGGTCTTGGCTCCATGGATTGTTCCAGCTTGATCCTTAGGAGTTCTCGCTCAACTATTTGATCCTCATGTACTATTCCCACTCCTTGAGGAGTTTGGAAAAGCATGAATTGGAAATATGAAGAAGGGATCAGGTCGAAGGTGTGAGTTGTTGGGATGCTTATCCCCATCGCAGATGAACAAGGAAAGGCTGATCTCTCCCTTTGGCATCACCTTCTAGTTGCCAAACCCTACAACTGGATGAGTTGATAGGGAAAGATGCTTTTCCTTGAAGCCCAGCCTGAGCAATGTCATCGGGAAGAGACATCTACGGCGCTGTCCTTAGCCACAAGGAGCCTAGGTTGTAACTATCTCACTAATAGGAGCGTCACCAACAGTGGGTCAGTATGCTCTGTTGGATTTGGCAGAGAGGTGAATAGGTTGGAGGGTTCCTACTTGACGGTACTTCTCTCACCTCATTGAAGAGTGGGGAACGCATTATAGGCTGTTGACCCGAGGAGAGTGGGTTGCTGACTTGAGGCAGTGTTGACCTCGAAAATGACTTCGACCTCCACGTCGGTAGGCGGCGGGGAATGAGTATCCTGGAATAACGCATCCAAAGCCGGCAGGCAGCGGGGAGTGAAGGCGAAACCACCTACTTAATCTGCTGGCTGCTGTCCTGTCGGCCTCGTGGTCCTCGGCAAGAACCATGTTGACTCCACAAAGCTGCTGGAGCTTCTCCTTGTGGTAGCCTTCTGGACCCTCCATGGGTCTCTTGCCCTTATTAGGGCCCTCATTTCTCCTGATGAAATGATCCAAATTTCCATGCTGGATCTAGGGCTCGATCTGGTCGTGCAAATCCCGGTAGTCTTCGGTGGCGTGCCCTCAGGCCTTGTGGTATTTGCAATAAGACCTGGACTCAGCCTTCTTTTTGAGTGGCTTACGCAGGGGTAGCAGGTCCTTGTTCGTGGACCAAACCTCCGCTAACACATCCTCCTAATTCATGACCAGGGGAGTATACTCTTCAAAATAATCCTACTTAGGTTGGTGGGGTCCATTATTTCGACCCTTGGAAGACCAATTGCTTCTTTGGTCTAAGAAGTTAGCTTTCTGCTTGTTGAATTAGTTGCCTCTGTGGATGGATACAGAAGCCGACTCCCCCAAGGTTCGCTTCTCAACAAAACTGAGGTCGTCTCCATATCCTTCTGCCAGCCAGCTACGAGAGTGGAAAGAATCATCCTGTTTCGCAAGCCTCGTAGCTCCATCCCACAACTCCACCATATCTCTAGGCAGGAAGTCATCGATATAATACCAAAACCTCGGCGACAGGAGACCTGACTTGAAGTATTGGATGGCAATGATATCGTGAGTCCTCTTACACTTGAAATACTAGTCCTTGAATCGATCCAGGTAAGATTGAAAAGATTCGCTCTTTTGCTGTCAAATTTCCAACAACCTTTTAGGGTTGTCTTTAACCCTTTACTGTTCTGCAAAGTACTGGCAGAATTTATTCACCAGTTTTTGGAAGCAGGTTATCTGTCTGGTCGACAACTCATTCAACAATTCATGGGCCATATCGAATAGATAGGACAAGAATACCCAGTAGAGTACTTCGTCAGGGTAGCCATGCACCACCATCATTTGGCGGTAACTCCCAACGAAGCTATTGGGGTCTGTCATCCAGTCATACTGGGCCATGACGAGTTGTTTGAATTTTTTCGGCAAGGGGGCCATCATCACCTCCTCAATGAAAGGGTACGTGGTGACGTAAGCTCATGGGCGTATACCCCACATTGCCCAGGTGACCTCGTGTGGATTTCAGGAATCAAGCCTCCGTCACTGGCCGCCAAGAGTTGAGCTCCCGACTACTCCCCTAACAAAGGCGGGTAGGGAGCTCTAAGCGGACTGGGAGGAACTTCACCCTTCTAGCTACTAAACTCTCATTTTAGTTTCTCGAGCTATTCACGTAAGCGAGCATTCTCCTTTTCCACCGTACGATGCCACATTAATTACTCATCTTCAAGGCTCGAATTGTGGGCTCCTCTGACTAAATTTTGCTAACCTCCTTGATTTGCTAGATCTTTTGGAGCTTTTCAGTGACTAAATGCTCTTCAGCCCTCAAAGCTTCCAACCTAGCCTCATACTGCTCCTCCCCCCTTGCATCTCGAGGAGGGGGTCCCACCTGGGGACCTCAAATAGCATTCTGGGTTGATCCGACTTCTCCTTACTTGGCCCGACAGGCTGGGGATGTCTCTTGGACATTAAGACACTTGACTCTGCCTGTGCTAGATTAGTGCAAGAGGAGTTGCGAATTGTAGGGTCCATTAAAGAGATTCAAAGTAAGAAAACGTTATCGAATGATAATCGTTTCCCACAGACGGCACCAATTGATCAAAGCTCCTAAGTAATCAGAGGATCTAACTCAACAAATTACGAGAAAGAAATCAGAAGAAAGATAGGAGAATTGGTGACCCAGTTCCACCGCAAGAGGTGCACATCTGAGAGGAGGGTAGTGCTCCCAAATATCCACTAGAAGTAGCGACAATACAATCTCTCTTCATTTCTCTCTCTCAGATTACGTAAAGAGCCACCTCGAGGGCCTCCCTTCACTATTTATATTAAGATCCTTTTCAATGGTCCTTGCGGATTCTCCGACACATCCGTGGTCAGGCTATTGATAGCATTGGTAATGCCACTGTTACTTCCGACATTGGCATAGTGAGAGTTACCACCACCTCTCTGACTTCGGTCAAATCGAGTCCTCTGGCAAGTCGGGCTTATCCAAATCCACCTAGATGAAGGTGGATCTGGAACCACCTAAGTGTAGGCAGGTCGGGCAGAGCCAAATCTGCCTGTTCACTCAGTATCTGGGTAGCCAGATCCTTTTTTGGGCTTCGCGTGGAGTTTTGAGTCCAAGAATGCTTTTTGCCCCTCCTCAGTCTCTTAACAAAGTCATGTTTTACAAGCTTATTGATATTCTTCATGTGAAATGGCCCAGTCTTCTATGACATAAAGTTGACTCATCATCAAATGCAACCAAGCAATCAAAAGTGTTGCATTTGTTAAAGTTAACAATATAGATGTCTTTAAACCTTGATCATTTTAATAGTGTATCTTTTGAGGTCGTATATATCTTTGATTTTAAAATCATCGGAAGAAAATTTAACTTCAAAACCTTTATCGCACCCATCCAACATTTTTTAGAAGCTTTAGGTGGAGAAGGTTGTGCGCCTGGCACCCATCCATTATCACCATATAGGGTCCTAACAGACTCAAGGATTCCATTGCAACTCGATATAACCAATCTTTATATTCTATTTGGTCCTACTAAATATACCATACAAAACAAGATTTCAAGGTTCTTTTGGTACCCACCTTTTCTTCTTTTGTCCAATTTTGTCAGTGTGTTGTGCCCAATAACATGCATCATCAGGTGTATACACTTCCTCTTTCTTTTGTCTAGTAAATCTTTGTGTCTTTCTTTGCAATTTAGAATTACTTACTTCATGATCTTTCTTTGGAAGGTACCCTAACCCGAATTTAGCAGTACTTTGGGTGTAAGTGCCTAGCTAATAGTTTCTTCAAGTTGTCTTTTCCTTTAGCAAACTTGGCCAAGTCATTTACAAGAGAAATAGATTTTTCTTTTAATATTTCTATGTCAATTTCAAAGAATATGCCTAGAGTTCCTCCAGATTGTGAGATCAAGTTTGAGATCTCACTCATTCCATGAACGAAATTGATATCAAACACTCCATATCGAATGGAAGCTACAACGCTGAAGGAACTAAAGACACAGCTTCAAGAGCTACTTGAGAAGGGTTTTATTAGACCCAGTGCATCACCTTGGGAAGCTCTGGTTCTGTTTGTGAAAAAGAAAGATAGCACCTTACGCCTCTACATAAATTATCGTCAACTGAATAAGGTGGCCATCAACAATAGATACCCACCCCTACGGATCAATAATTTGTTTGACCAGCTATGTGGTGCTACCATGTTCCAAAATTCAATTTGTGATAGGACTACCATCAGCTCAAGATGAAGGAGATAGATGTATCGAAGACTGCTTTTTGGATAAGCTATGGTTACTATGAGTTCCTGGTGACGACGTTCGAACTAATAAATGCCCCATGGACTTAATGAATTAAGTATTATGGTTGTATCTAGATCACTTTGTCGTAGTGTTTATTGATGATGTTCTCATCCATTCTCGCAACGAAGGACAACACAAGAAACATCTTTGGCTAGTTTTGGAGACCTTGAGGAAGCACAAGTTGTATGCCAAGTTCAATAAATGCAACTTCTAGCTACATGAGGTGACCTTTTAGGTCGCATGATCTCAGGCACAAGGATTTCTGTGGACCTACCAAGGTAGAGAATACTAAAATGGAAGCAGCCCAAAACAGTGACAAAGATACGTAGTTTGCTAGGGCTAACTGGATATTACAGGCAGTTTATTCAAGGACTCTCACATATTCCTCTTCCATTGACACAACTAACATGGAAGGCTACACCCTTCGTGTGGTCTTGGGACTGTAAGTAGCTTCCAAACGCTTAAGGAAAGGTTGAAAATGAATCTATTCTTACATCACCTCCCTATAAGCCATTCATTGATGCACACCAAATTAGGATGTGGGTGAGTTCGTGAACTGAAACGACCCGGTTCCCGAGTCCCTACGAGACACGAGAACCAGACCGACTCGACTAATCCCAAGACCTAGTCGTCCAACGAGGAAGTAACCAAAATACAGTAAAATAAACCACATTCAGCATGAATATAACTAACAGTAAGAAAGTACAGCAGTAAGGAAAGAAACTACTACAGTAGGTACCACCACAACAGTAAAACAGCATTTATCATATAACAAGAACTGCAGGTAAAGAAGGTACAGCGGAAACAAAAACTACTCATTAGAACAGAAACAAAAGAGGTACAAAAGGCTGTGGTAACTCTACTGGACCCTACTCGGCCCAGCGTCCTCTGCAACCGCCGACCCTGGCTGCTCAACACCTGGTCCTGAAAAGGTAACGAGTGTAACACGTCAGCAAAACGCTGAGTAGAGTGGCAGAGCTAACTAAAGGCAACAGTAGAGTGTACAGTAGCTGTTATGTTCTATTACTTCCTTTATTCACATCTTTCAATTTTTCTCACTATTTCATTTGTTTCTCAGGTCCTTTACTTGATCTCGAATGTCCTCGTGGGAACGATCTTGATTGCAGTCTTTTCCAAAAGTAGAAGTAGCATGTGGTGCTCTCCTGGCCGGGAGAGTCCCCCGTGGTGATCCTACCCTCAGTCAACCACCCCAAGGTCACTGACAGACGTAACGGTGACTACGGCACGCGCGATAAACGCACAGGTAGCTAGCCCGCACTAGCACGCGGTCAGTCGTTTCCGTTAACGGGTGCGCCCAAAGCACAGCACGGAACCAGGGCAGAGCCCTCTCAGTAACAGGGGTCCAACCCCTCCACAGTAACCAAACTAGGGCCTTGCCCCTCCACAGTCCGCGCACCCTCGCCTGACTACCCTGGTTTGCCCTAGTGGGCCTAACAAGTCGGTGAAGGAGGCTAGCAGAACCCTGGGGCCCATGGGGTAGCTAGTACTCTCCTAAGACTACTAGCTCTCCTCGGTACTACGTACACGAGGGCCAACAAGTCGGTACAGAGCGGCCAATCCTAACCCCGGGTCCCTGGGGCGGCTGGCCCCACTCTGCACTAAACAGGTACAGGTACTTCCCTTGGTACTGCGTACCCAAGAGACAGTACAAACTACATCTCAGTTTCCATTCCTTTTTCTTTCCAGGAGTTCCACTCCTAATTCCCCGTAGGGTTCCAGCTCTTTATCTCAGAACATCATATGTTTCACTTTCCAGATTCACGTTCTCAAAATCCATGATCTCAATCATGTTTCTTTATTCATAACAGACAGCTATTAATTCAAATTACAGGCAGCTTTATATTCCTTTCCTTTTTTTTCCAAGACTGCAGTATTATACATTCCACTAGTTCTTCCATCCTAGGGTTCATGTCACATCCTAGGATCTAGCATACAACTAGTTTTCCAGCCCTAGGATTCATGCATCACCTAGGAGCTATCATTCCATACATTTCTCATTCCTAGGATTCATGCAATGTCCTAGCTTCTAGTTAAGGTTCCATACTTTAACAGATTTTATTAATAAACTTAAGCCACTCTACCAGGTACAACGGGAGTAATGGGGGCGTGATCGGGAATCCCGCGTGCCTCCGCGACTCTCAAGACTGCAACCGAACGAGGTCCTATCACAAGGATCAAACACAAGGAGTGTCTCAAAACAGTGTATAGCTACTGTAGACGGGTAGAGGAATTACTTCTGAAAAGAACGCAACTCGAATCGCGGAAAACGGAGCCCGAACGGGCCCTAAACGAGTCGAAAAAGACGATACTGTGCAAAATCAGACGTCTGAAACTCCTTCCAGACGTCTTAAAAGGTGGATCAGAGAATTACCTGTTCAGCGTGGTTTCCCAGACGTCCATAAGTCTGCGGGGACGTCTGCCCTAGATCCCAGACGTCCGATGGTCCCTCCGGACGTCTGGAGGTCACTCTCGCCGTCTGGTACAACTTCCAGACGTCTGATTCGCAAAGGATGGCGAATCAGCGAACCTGCGCACAGCCAACCCCCTCCCTCAGTACGGTCAGTCGACATGAAGGAAGGAGAAGGCGGAAACTCACCTTTCAGACGTCTGTATGATCTTACAGACGTCGACCTTGCCGTCTGGCTATCAATCCAGACGTCTGATTCTGGAAATTTTTCCAGAATCAGGACCCTGCTCAGCCTCCACTCGCGACGCCGCCCGCGTCGCACCTCGCGCTCCTGCTGCTCAGACCGCAGCAGGTCCCTCTCCGCGTCGCTCCGCGCCCCCTGCGCTCTCCGTCGGCCGGCCAAGCCGCTCCGGCGAGCTCGCCCTCACGACAGAGCTCCACCCTCGCACGCCGCACCTCCGTGCTCACTGTGGCCGCCACTGCCGCCCTCGCGTCCGCTCGCTCTCGCGCACAGGAAGGAGAAGAAGGAGGAGACGGTGGAGGCGGGAGGGGAGGCGTGGCCCTTTTAAGGCCGCGCGAGGAGGAGAGAGAAGGTGGCAGGCCGCCTGCAGCCGCAGAGAGAAAAAGAGGGAATATGCGGTCTGCGCGCTCAGGCGCGCAGGCGACTCGCGTGTGTCGAAAATAACGGATTTCCAGACGTCTGGTTGTGATACAAGACGTCTAGTACGACGTCTGGGCCACCTCCCAGACGTCTTAAAAGACGTCTGGGGCACACATTCGTTACAATATAACAAACTCAAAGGAGGTTTCGTCCCCGAAACTTGCGCCAACTAGGGTGCGGGAAAAAGATGTCCAATAAACCATAACAAACTCAAAGAGGACCGAAGCCGGTCCGAAAAGACGTACCCGCGAAAAGCTCCGGGTACCGCTCCCGCATTGCCGCCTCAGGCTCCCAGGTAGCCTCCTCGTACCGCTGGCTCCTCCACAAAACCTTTACCAGGGGTACTTGCTTTCGTCTCAACCTGCGGATGGCTCGGTCTAGGATCTGCACTGGCCGCTCTGGGTAGGTCAGGTCGTCGCTCACCTCGACGCTCTCGTGACTCAGTATGTGACTGGAATCGGCCACGTACTTCCTGAGGTTGGACACGTGGAACACGTCGTGCACACCAGAAAGTTGCGGGGGAAGGGCAAGTCTGTAAGCAACGGGTCCAACCCGCTCCAAGACCTCAAAGGGCCCCACGAACCTCGGCGCGAGCTTCCCTCTCACCCCAAACCGCTGTAAGCCCTTCATGGGCGAAACACGAAGGAAGACGTGGTCCCCAACCTCGAACTGCACCTCTCTGCGTCTGCGATCCGCGTAGCTCTTCTGTCTGCTCCTGACAGTGCGGAGTCGTCTGTGGATCTGCTCAACTACCTCCTGACTCTGCCGGATCAACCTGGGGCCAACCTCCCACTTGGTCCCCACCTCAACCCAACTCAAGGGTGCCGTGCATTTCCGTCCGTACAGAGCCTCGTAGGGAGCCATACCGATGCTCGAGTGATAACTGTTGTTGTATGCAAACTCCGCCAGGGGCAGGTGCTCCTCCCAAGAGCCCCTCCAGTCTAGTACACAGGCACGCAAAAGGTCCTCAAGTGTCTGTATCGTGCGTTCCGACTGTCCGTCCGTCTTGGGGTGGTAAGCCGTGCTAAACCTCAACCTCGTCCCCAAAGCCTGCTGAAACTCAGCCCAAAACTGGGACGTAAAGCGGGTATCCCGGTCGGATACGATCTCCCGCAGAACTCCGTGTAGTCGCACCACATCACGGATATACCTCTCTGCCAACTGTGCTGGTCCCAAAGTGACTCGGATCGGCAAGAATCGTGCCGTCTTCGTCAATCTATCCACTATTACCCAGACTGCGTCGTGTCCTCGCTGGGTAACAGGTAAGTGATGAGAACCTCATCATGAGCCATAACTAGCTCATTTTGACCTAATACAAAGGATAAAAGCTCCTACATATCTCAAGGAAAGGCTTAACTCAGAAAATCCTGAGTTTGAGAAGAAAACAAGTCATAAGGGGTAAAAATGCAATTTTACCAGTATAATCTGCATACAGGGTAATTCAGGGCCCAAACATAGGTCAAAGCAGCTTAATAAGAATAAGAGTGGGATGAAATGATCTAGCAAGGGCTACAGCAATTCCAAGAAACTAAATGATAATCTGTAACCCTAAAACAACCCACTTCAATTCACAAGGTTCGAGGCAAAGTAAAAATAGAATAAACCCTCTAAAATTCATAGAAAAATAATCTCCAGGGTTTAGAACCTTCAATTTGGCCTTCAGAACCCTTTTTGACCTACATTGAGAACCATGCCCAATTAATAACTTAATTTGGGTTTTTACGCAAATTGACCGGTCAAACAAGGTTTAATATGGAAATGAAATTCACCATCAGATTCCTTAGGTCCTAATTAGTCATGTATAAAAACTTGAGCCTAAGAAGAAACCTCCTTGACCGACTTTACACTTTGGTCCTCATATATTTACTCTTTGGCCCTCAACTTTTGAACCCTCGCATTTTGGCCCCTAACTCTCCTTCGTTCTTTGCAATCAGGTCCCTCCTGCAAAACCTGCCAGCACCATGCTCCGGCGACCTTGCGCGGAGCATGGCGCCGCGCAGGGTGAGGTGGGGGACCTGGCAAGTAAATCGGGGGTGCCCTGCGTCGTCAACCGTCGCAGGGACACCACCCTGGTCGTTGTAACCCACCATACCGGCCGTGCGAACGCACGGACGGTATGGGTTCTTGTTTCCGACCATCCTCCGGCGAGGGAGACACGTCGTCTCCCTCCGCCTTCCTCCCTGTTTGATCCCTATAAATACCCCCCGTTGCTCCACCGACCGGGGCAGCCTGGATCTGACGGAGAAAATCCCCAACTTTCTTCTCTTCTTCCTCCGGCAGACGCTCACCAGCTCCGGCGGTTTCCTCCCCCTCCACCTCTTCGCTCTGCCGCAATACCAGCAGCAGAGACTTCCTCCCCTGCTCTTCCCGCGCCACGCCGCACCCAGCTGGCGCCTCTCCGGCTCTCTGCTCGCCGCCGCCCCTTTCCCTGAGCATCGTCTTCTCCGGCGACAGTCGATACGACTGTCGCCCTGTTCCTCCCCCTTCGTCCCTGCAAGTAAGCTAGAGCTACTCCCCTTCTTCTCCTCTTTCTTTCCCCGCTTTCAATTTATTCACTTAAGCCCTCGACTGACCCTGACCACCTTCACCCCCTTCGTCTCCGACCACCCTCCGGCGAGCCGCTCCCATCACCTCAGCGACCCACACGGCTCGCCGACCACCGCAGGACCTCCGCCTCCTCACCCTGATCAACCTCCGCCCTGCCACTTCCCCCACATCACCCTCTGCAACCCCACCGAACAGACCCATCCTCCGACCCACAGTCCGACCTAGGGCAGCCCTCGCACGCCGCCCCGCGCCTCGCCACCACCCACACGAGCTTCGCCGCACCCTGGCGAAGCTCCTGGCACTCTCTGATTAGGCCGAGAGGCCGTTTTCTTGTGGACAGGCCACCCGACCTCCGCCGCCATTGCCGCGCAGGAGGAACTGCTTCCGCCTGCAGCTACAGGCGCGCCACGCTCAGCGCCAAGCCCAGATTCAACTCCCAGGCCTTGCGAGGAGTTTTGGCAAAACACCAGGTTCGCAGCTAAGGAAGAAAGCTTCGCGTGACGCCGCAATCTCCCGCTGATTTCCCCGCTGCGGGCGCGCAATTGAGGTGGGACATTTAGTCCCACCTCGGAACAGCCTGAAGAGGCGCAGCGATATAATATGCAAAAGTGCTGGAGGCTTACTGCCTCAGCACACGGGGTGAGGTCCCCTTCACCCGCCCGGTTACCCGGTCTCGTCCGCGCTCACGCCCCGCGGACCTGACCCGAACCGACCCGACCCGACTTAAGACTGACCTGCACTCCTCGCCCACCACGCACGCCGGTGGGCCTGGACCCGGGCCTGACCCGAACCCGGTTACCCGGTAGCTCTGGGAGAGCTCTCCCATGAGTGGTTTCAGAGAGAGAGAGAGACGCGGGGGGGGGTTGGGTAGAGTAGGTTTTGCCTCTGACGAAAAGCTCTGAAGTGTGCAGGCACAGGCGAAGAAGAAGACCCGCGGAAGAAGGAAGCTGACTGTAGCAACAGGTAGTTAAGTCGTCTGATTTGGAAATCAGACGACGGCCTGAAGGGAAAAGAAGGAAGGAGGGGTGACGTCCCTGGCTGAAAAAGAAAAGAAGAAGCTGACACTTAGCCGCAGGGAGGAGAAACAAGAAGAAGCCTTCACAGAAGAGACTGCAGAAAAAGAAGAAGAGAGACCAAGACAGAAACCAAGGAAGAAGAAGAAGGAGATCTGAAGGAAGAAAGAGGAGCATCACCTCTGCAGAACAAAGAAGAAGAAGAAGGAGATCTGAAGAAAGAAAGAGGAGCATCACCTCTGCAGAACAAAGAAGAAGAAGGAGATCTGAAGGAAGAAAGAGGAGCATCACCTCTGCAGAACAAAGAAGAAGAAGAAGGAGATCTGAAGAAAGAAAGAAAGAAGAACATCACGAGGAGAAAACAAAGAGAACAACAAATTCTTTCCCTCTCTCTTTCTTTATTTTGTAAAAGAAACATGTATATCTCTAGAATACAACTTGCTCCCTAAGTTCGACCTCGGGAACTCTTTTATTTTCCGAGTAAAAAAAATTTATATATTTGAAATGTTGGTAATAACCGGCTATACTACAACGTTATAACAAACTAAAACCCGGTCGTCACACCAACCGATTTCAGTAAGCCCACCACCAAGTCCATGGTGATGCTCTCCCACTTCCACTCTGGCACTGGAAGCGGCTAAAGTGGCCCTGCAGGCCTCTGATGCTCAGCTTTCACCTGCTGGCACACTAAGCACTGCTGCACGAACTCACCCACATCCCGCTTCATCCCTCTCCACCAAAACTCGCGTCTCAAGTCATGGTACATTTTCGTGTTTCCGGGATGTATGGTGAATCTGGAACCGTGTGCCTCAGTCAGGAGCTCTCTCAACAGCTCCTCGTCTCTGGGAACGCACAACCGTCCCCTCAAGCGTAGCACCTGGTCTGTGAAAGAGAAGTCCCCTGGGTCCCCTGATAGTACTCTGTCGCGCAAAGACTGCAAGTACGGATCGGCCATCTGTCCCGTGATGATGCGGTCTATCAACTCTGGCCTGGTCTGCCGTGTCACCGTCACTGCCCCACAGTACCCTCGTAACTCTAGAGGTCGCCAATTGCCCACCTCCTCCAAAAGGCTCCAACTCTGTAACTGTAGACTGGCCAAGCGTGCGGGCGCCTTACGGCTCAAGGCGTCAGCCACCACATTGGCCTTTCCCGGGTGGTAGGAGATGCTGCAGTCGTAGTCCTTCAGGAGCTCCAACCAACGTCTCTGTCTCATGTTGAGCTCCTTCTGGTCAAAAAGATATCTGAGGCTCTTGTGATCTGTAAAAATCTCGAAGGTCTCACCGTACAAGTAGTGCCTCTATGTCTTCAGCGCGAAGACAACAACTGCCAACTCTAGATCGTGGGTAGGGTAGGTATGCTCATGGGGCTTCAGTTGCCGCGAAGCGTAAGCGACCACGTGACCCCTCTGCATGAGCACACCTCCTAACCCCTGCAAGGAAGCGTCCGTGTACACAACGAACCCGCCACTACTGTCAGGGATGGTGAGCACAGGAGCCGAGGTCAACCTCTCCTTCAGCTCCAGAAAACACACCTCACAGGCGTCTGTCCAAGCGAAAGGCACATCCTTCCAGGTCAACTGTGTCATAGGACGCGCAATCTGTGAAAATCCTCTGATGAACCGTCTGTAGTAACCTGCCAGTCCCAGGAAACTGCGAATCTCAGTGACTGAACGCGGTCTCTCCCACCTGAGCACTGCCTCGACCTTGGCGGGATCCACCGTCAGGCCGTCTCCAGAGATCACATGACCCAAAAAGGTCACCTCCCTCAACCAAAACTCGCACTTGCTGTATTTGGCGTACAGCCTGCGTCGTCTCAGAGTGTCCAGAACCATCCGCAAGTGCTGTCCGTGCTGCGTCCGATCTCTAGAATAGATGAGTACATCATCTATGAAAACCACCACAAACTGGTCCAAGTACGGTCTAAACACCCGGTTCATCAGGTCCATGAAAGCAGCGGGGCATTGGTCAGCCCAAACGGCATGACCAAAAACTCGTAGTGTCCGTACCGGGTGCGGAAAGCTGTCTTGGAGACGTCGGTCTCCCTGATCCTCAACTGGTGGTATCCAGACCTCAAGTCGATCTTGGGAAAACACCGTGGCACCTCGCAACTGGTCAAACAAATCGTCAATCCTCGGCAGCGGATATCTGTTCTTGATGGTGACCCTATTCAGCTGTCGGTAGTCCACACAAAGGCGTAGGGTCCCATCCTTCTTCTTCACAAACAGTACCGGGGCTCCCCAGGGAGACGCACTGGGCCTCACGAAACCTTTCTCCAAAAGGTCCTGCAACTGGGACTTGAGCTCTCGCAGCTCAAGCGGTGCCATTCTGTATGGCGCGGTGGAGATGGGGCTGGTCCCTGGTAGTAGTGAGATCTCAAACTCGATCTCACGCTCGGGCGGTAGTCCTGGTAACTCGTCTGGAAACACGTCGGGGTACTCTCTGACCACCGGGATGCTCTGGAAGTCTGCCACGGGGCTGTGCTCTGCCACCACACAAGCTAGGAAGCCCTCACATCCCTGGCTCAAAAGTCTCGCCGCCCGAAGTGCCGAAATGCACCTGAAACCTCCGTCCACTGGCTGCCCGTGAAACTCGAAAGAAGGCAACTCCGGAATGGAGAATACAATCTTCCTCTCAAAATAGTCTACCAAGGCGTGGTAAGCGGACAGCCAATCCATCCCCAGAATCACTCCAAAGTCCTCCATCTGTATCATAATCAGGTCAGCTGGCAGGCTATGTCCTCCAACGCTGACCTCGCAATCCGTGTATACCTCCTCAGCTACAAATAGCTAACCACTCGAACCTCTGATTACCAACGGATTCTCTAACAGTGTATAATCCTGGTCAAAACTAACTGCGAAACTGGCTGCGACAAACGAGAGCGTAGCGTCGGAATCGAAAAGCGTGTAAACGAGTCTGCCAGAAACTGAAACCATACCTGCTACCACGGATCCCGATGCTCTAGCGTCCCTGTGTGTTAGGGCGTTGATATGCCCCTCAGCTCTAGGTGCGGACGAAGCAGCCACACTCTGCGTCGGACGGGTAGGTGCTGGCCGGTACCCTCCTCGCAACTGCTGTCCTCCTCCTCGTGCCTGGGAACCGCGGCCTCCTGCACGCCCTCCAGTGCTCTGCACGGGAAGTATCTGCTGACCTCCTGCCCTAGATGGGCAGTCCCTCCTGACGTGGCCTGGCTGGCCACACTGGTAGCAGAGGGGAAACCGACTCCCGCCCTCAGTGAGTCCCTGCTGTCGGCTAGGCGGGGGTCCGGTGCTGGCGACTGGCCCCTGTCGAGGGCCCCCAAAGGCCACTGATGGCCCTGCACAACGTGACGGCTCTCCTGCGGACGCCACGTGTCTCCGTTGAGTTCTCCTAACACGCCTGGTGTGGCGGCGGAAATCTCGTTCCACCACAAACTCCCCTGTCGTACGCTCGGAAGGGGGAGGGGGGTGGCGACGTGGGTGGAAGCTGAAATTCTTCTCGAACCACCTCTCGAATCAGTTGGACGAGGTCCCGAGATGGTATACTCAGGAGAAGAGGAGGGGTAGTATGTATTCCAAGCCCGACACATCTGTCCCCCGGGCCCTGACCTCGGCCGCGCCTGCGGCCCACCCTCCTAGCTCCACGACGCAGCATCTCCTACAATGGAGACGTGAAACAAAATGAAAAGCGTCAAAACAGACGGTACCTAACAAAACTTCTAAGAGCTCATGTCAAGAGATATGTTGTGGTGGCTACTCTAGCTATAAACATGTGAATTGGTTATTTTCCAGTCAGTTGATTTACTTCTCGAGACGACCTTGCTCTGATACCATCTTGAAACGACCCGGTTCCTGAGTCCCTACGAGACACGAGAACCGGACCGACTCGACTAATCCCAAGACCTAGTCGTCCAACGAGGAAGTAACCAAAAGACAGTAAAATAAACCACATTCAGCATGAATATAACTAACAGTAAGAAAGTACAGCAGTAAGGAAAGAAACTACTACAGTAGGTACCACCACAACAGTAAAACAGCATTTATCATATAACAAGAACTGCAGGTAAAGAAGGTACAGCGGAAACAAAAACTACTCACTAGAATAGAAACAAAAGAGGTACAAAAGGCTGTGGTAACTCTACTGGACCCTACTCGGCCCAGCGTCCTCTGCAGCCACCGACCCTGGCTGCTCAACACCTGGTCCTGAAAAAGGTAACGAGTGTAACACGTCAGCAAAACGCTGAGTAGAGTGGCAGAGCTAACTAAAGGCAACAGTAGAGTGTACAGTAGCTGTTATGTTCTATTACTTCCTTTATTCACATCTTTCAATTTTTCTCACTATTTCATTTGTTCCTCAGATCCTTTACTTGATCTCGAATGTCCTCGTGGGAACGATCTTGATTGCAGTCTTTTCCAAAAGTAGAAGTAGCACGTGGTGCTCTCCTGGCCGGGAGAGTCCCCCGTGGTGATCCTACCCTCAGTCAACCACCCCAAGGTCACTGACAGACGTAACGGTGACTACGGCACGTGCGATAAACGCACAGGTAGCTAGCCTGCACTGGCACGCGGTCAGTCGTTTCCGTTAACGGGTGCTCCCAAAGCACAGCACGGAACCAGGGCAGAGCCCTCTCAGTAACAGGGGTCCAACCCCTCCACAGTAACCAAACCGGGGCCTTGCCCCTCCACAGTCCGCGCACCCTCGCCTGACTACCCTGGTTTGCCCTAGTGGGCCTAACAAGTCGGTGAAGGAGGCTAGCAGAACCCCGGGGCCCGTGGGGTAGCTAGTACTCTCCTAACACTACTAGCTCTCCTCGGTACTACGTACACGAGGGCCAACAAGTCGGTACAGAGCGGCCAATCCTAACCCCGGGTCCCTGGGGCGGCTGGCCCCACTCTGCACTAAACAGGTACAGGTACTTCCCTTGGTACTGCGTACCCAAGAGACAGTACAAACTACATCTCAGTTTCCATTCCTTTTTCTTTCCAGGAGTTCCACTCCTAATTCCCCGTAGGGTTCCAGCTCTTTATCTCAGAACATCATATGTTTCACTTTCCAGATTCACGTTCTCAAAATCCATGATCTCAAACATGTTTCTTTATTCATAACAGGCAGCTGTTAATTCAAATTACAGGCAGCTTTATATTCCTTTCCATTTTTCCAAGACTGCAGTATTATACATTCCACTAGTTTTTCCATCCTAAGATTCATGCCACATCCTAGGATCTAGCATACAACTAGTTTTCTAGCCCTAGGATTCATGCATCACCTAGGAGCTATCATTCCATACATTTCTCATTCCTAGGATTTATGCAATGTCCTAGATTCTAGTTATGGTTCCATACTTTAACAGATTTTAAAAATAACTTAAGCCACTCTACCAGGTACAACGGGAGTAATGGGGGCGTGATCGGGAATCCCGCGTGCCTCCGCGACTCTCAAGACTGCAACCGAACGAGGTCCTATCACAAGGATCAAACACAAGGAGTGTCTCAAAACAGTGTATAGCTACTGTAGACGAGTAGAGGAATTACTTCTGAAAAGAACGCAACTCGAATCGCGGAAAACGGAGCCCGAACGGGCCCTAAACGGGTCGAAAAAGACGATACTGTGCAAAATCAGACATCTAGAACTCCTTCCAGACGTCTTAAAAAGTGGATCAGAGAATTACCTGTTCAGCGTGGTTTCCCAGACGTCCATAAGTCTGCGGGGACGTCTGCCCTAGATCCCAGACGTCCGATGGTCCCTCCGGACGTCTGGAGGTCACTCCCGCCGTCTGGTACAACTTCCAGACGTCTGATTCGCAAAGGATGGCGAATCAGCGAACCTACGCACAGCCAACCCCCTCCCTCAGTACGGTCAGTCGACATGAAGGAAGGAGAAGGCGGAAACTCACCTTTCAGACGTCTGTATGATCTTACAGACGTCGACCTTGCCGTCTGGCTATCAATCCAGACGTCTGATTCTGGAAATTTTTCCAGAATCAGGACCCTGCTCGGCCTCCACTTGCGACGCCGCCCGCGTCGCACCTCGCGCTCCTGCTGCTCAGACCGCATCAGGTCCCTCTCCGCGTCGCTCCGCGCCCCCTGCGCCCTCCGTTGGCCGGCCAAGCCGCTCCGGCGAGCTCGCCCTCACGGCAGAGCTCCGCCCTCGCACGCCGCACCTCCGCGCTCACTGTGGCCGCCACTGCCGCCCTCGCGTCCGCTCGCTCTCGCGCACAGGAAGGAGAAGAAGGAGGAGACGGTGGAGGCGGGAGGGGAGGCATGGCCCTTTTAAGGCCGCGCGAGGAGGAGAGAGAAGGTGGCAGGCCGCCTGCAGCCGCAGAGAGAAAAAGAGGGAATATGCGGTTTGCGCACTCAGGCGCGCAGGCGACTCGCGTGTGTCGAAAATAACGGATTTCCAGACGTCTGGAAACGATCCCAGACGTCTTATCAGACGTCTGGTTGTGATACAAGACGTCTGGTACGACGTCTGGGCCACCTCCCAGACGTCTTAAAAGACGTCTGGGGCACACATTCGTTACATGAACCAATGCCTAATCTGTCAACAGGTGAAAGCAAAGCGCCGGAAACCTGCAAATTAGTTGCATTTTTTTCCCATATTGAAATGGAAATGGGAGAGTATCTCCATAGATTTTGTCACCAGACTACCACTAACACAGAGAAGACACAATGTTGTTTCGGTGATTGTCGATCAAATGTCAAAGTCAACACAATTCTTTCCCATTAATGTGACCTATGGACCGTCATAGTTGGAGTTGTATATTCGAGAGATAGTGGCATACCCAATGAAATCATTTCAGGTAGATATGCTTAGTTTACTTTTTTGTACTGAAGAGACTTTCAGCAGGCCTTGGGAACTTGACTTTACTTTAGTACAGCATATCACCAACAAAGCGATGAGCAGTCGAAGCAGACAATTGAACCTTAAGGACTTGCTATGGCCTTGCATTTTAGAATGGAAAGACTCTTTAGAGGACCACCTTCCTTTGGTAGAATTCACCTACAACAATAGCTACCACATCAGCATTAACATCACTCCATATGAGGCATTTTATGGCTGAAAGTGCATGCCCCCCCCCTCCCACACTCTTGGGATGAGATCAAACTAAAATGGGGTTATTGACAAAATCTGAAAAAAAATCATCACAACACAAAGCTGGCAAAAGAGTTATGCTAATCGCAGGCGGAAAAATATCCAATTGAAGTTGGCAATTTCATTTTCCTCAAGGTATCGCTCATGAGGGGTAAATAAAGATTTGGAATGAAGGGCAAGTTGGCACTAAGATTTGCAAGCCCCTTTGAAATCCCAGAGTGAGTTAGATGCATCGCATATAGGCTTACCCTTCCACCTTAGCTAGTCGGCACACACGACATGTTTCACATTTTGAATCTGTAGAAGTACATGCCAGGCCCAAACCACATTCTCAACTATGAGAATGTGGGGATCAAGGAGGACTTGTCATATCAGGAGTAACTAGTGCATACCTTGGATTGAATGGTTCAAAAGCTGCAAAATAAAGAGGTCCCTCTGGTAAAGGTCTACAAAGGAGTCAAAAATATGAGAAGGCAACTTGGGAACCCGAGGCCAAGATGAAAGAGAAATTCTTGGATCCATTCAATAGTGATTCCATTACACCCAAGTTTGGTTCTCTTTAAGGTTGTTATGCCTCTTTAAGGTTGCTATGGATATAATAGTGACATTACTTTCTCCATGTATAACATTACTTGATTTCGGGGGTGAAACTCCCTTTAAGGTTGTTAAATTTATAATGCCCCAAAATCTAACTTCCAAGTCATTTTGGAGTCCATTGCATCATTTTAGATCCATCAGCACCTATTGAGATCAGGTTGGCTTAAAGGACTCTGAAAAATGTGGAAAACTTGTTTTTAATTAAATCTCAGTCAAACTTTTTCAAAATAGGTTATATTTGATACCATTATATTCGTCACATCACAACCTTTCCAAAAATTCTTGCTTCATGCAAATCTAAGGTTCCTGTATGTGGTAACATTGTATTTGATCCTTTTCAACTTACCCACACCTTTCCCCTCGCGCACCTCACCAAATCCTCCGAAAGTTTCCCTCCTACGATTTTCATTTCCCTCTGGGCCTGTTTGGTACATGGAAGAGTGATGAGAGCCTCATCATGAGCCATAACTAGCTCATTTTGACCTAATAAAGAGAATAAAAGCTCCTACATGACTTAGAAGAGGGCTTAATTGGAGGAATAAGTGTTCTGAGAAGAAAACATGAAATAAAGGTTAAAACTGTAATTTTACCATTGCAGTACATAAACGGAATTTCTCAGAGACAGAGCATAGGTCAAATGATCTAAATAAGATAAAAAGTGGGTTAAATCAATCAGAAATGAGTTCATGTGCAATCTAGGAATTAAATAACATTTGGTAACCCTAAAACAGACCCACTTAATTCAACAAGGTTCTGGTCAGGATAAAAATCAAGTAAACCCTCTAAAAATCATGGAACAATATCCCCTAGGGTTTAGAACATTCAAATTGGCCTTTGGAACCTAGTTTGACCTAGATTAGGGTCCTACCTTATCAATTGACCTAAATTGGGTTTTTACGTAAAATATCCATTCAAACGTGGTCAAACCTAAAATCCAATTTCACCATTGGATTCCTTAGGTCCAAATTAGGTTTGTACCAAAATTTGGACCTAAGGGAAGGACATCTTGACCTACTTTGCAAAATAGTCCACCCAATTACATTCTGGCCCCTAACTTTTGAAAACCCTTGCGAAAACCCCCCCAACTTTTCTTGTCACTTTCTGCATTCCTGTCCCTCTGCCAATGCAGTAGAAGACCCATACTCTGACAAAGTTTCGAGGAGGATTTCTCCTCGCTTCCCCAGGGAGCTGCTCTCAGATGTGAAAGGGGGGTTCCCTGAGAAGTCCCCTACTGCCTAAGCAGCTCCCCATGCCCTAATTCGCACCATACCTCTCGTGTGAATGCTCGAGAGGTATGGGTGTTGTACCTACGGTGACCTCCGGTGAGAGCCTTGCTCACCCTCCGTGCATCTGACCCTCTGCTTGTGCCTTTAAAAGAAACCCCAGGACTAGCCGCTTGATGCAAGCTTGTCTTGGCGGCGAATCTCTCAAAATTTCCTCTCATCCTTCTCCGACAGGAAACCCGCAAGCTCCGACGGCCACTCCTCCTTCCCGTCGCTCTGCTGCCAAACTAGCAGCAGAGTTTGCTTCGTCTAGTCTTCCCACATCGCGCCGTACCAAGCGCACGCTTCCCTGCCCACTTCCTCGTCGCCGCTCTCTCCCTCTGGGTGTTTCTTCTCCGGCGATAGTCAATACGACTGCCCGCCTCTCCGGCCCCCTTCGTCCCTGCAAGTAGGTTATAATTACTCCCCATCTTCCCCTCTTTCTTTTCCCCACATTATTTCATTCAAACCGACCCTCGACTGTCCCTGACCACCATCACCTTCCCCGTCTCCGGCCACCCTCCGACGAGTTGCCCCCGTTGATCCGCAGCTCCACACAACTCGCCGACCATCCCAGAAGCTCCGCCTCATCACACTGAACGCCCTCCGCCCCTCCACAGTCCCTCCACACTCACTCAACACGCCACCGAACGCACCCATATTTCCGGTCACAGGTCGACCTAGGCACGCACGCCTAGGTCACCCCGCGGCCTGCCGCACATCTCAACACCTTCGCCGTGCCACGACGAAGGTTTCCCAGTAGTTTGATTAGGCCGAGAGGCCGTATTCGTGTCTGACAGGTTCTGAGGCTCAACCACCATTAAAGCCACCTTGAAGCAGCTTCTTCCGAGCTCCAGGCTTCAGAGCTCCAGGTTTTCAGCTGCTGCGGATTGGGGAGACTCCTGCGAAGGCAGCCAGCCAGCAACCGACGAGAATCGAGGCTGCAGCTGAGGAGATTGCGAAGAGGTCTTCCTGCAGCCGCGCACGAGGAGAGGCGACAGGATCAAAAATGTTGAGACTCCTGCGAAGGCAGCCAGCCAGCAACCGACGAGAATCGAGGCTACAGCTGAGGAGATTGCGAAGAGGTCTTCCGGCGGGCGCCCGCGAGGAGAGGCGACAGGATAGTCCCACATCGGTAAGCCTCGTAGAGATTCAGTGGTTTAAATTGTTTTTGTGAATAAGCCTTATTGCCTCTGAATACACCTGGGGTGAGGTCCCGCGCCCCACGCCCGCCTCGTCGGCGGATTCACCACGCAGACCTGGCGGATCCGACCCGACACTACTGAGCACACCTCGCGCACCATAACATGCCGGTCGTCTGGTCCTTGGGTACGCAAACCGACCCGTTAACCTAGCTCTGGGAGAGCTTCCTGTGAGCGGTTTGCAGAGAGAGAGACGCGCGGGTAGAGGGAAGGGATAGGTTTTGCTGCCTTGTGTGCAGGAACGGAGTGCCGAAGGAGAAAAGGCTCAACACTTAGCCGCAGGAAGGAAAAGGCAAGGCAAAGAAGAAGCTGAAGAAGAAAAGCCGAGCAGAGGAAAAGGCTCGCCAAGGCAGAAGGAGGATGCAGAAGGACTCAGAAGAAGAGAAGGAGAAAGAAGAGCAAGAGAAAGAAAGAAAGAAAAGGAAGAACAGAAGAAAGAGAGAAGAAGAAGGACTAACAGAAGACAGAAGAAGAAGAAGATCAGAGGCACGCAACAGCAAAAGAAGAAGAAGAAGACTTTCATTTTAAGACGTCTGATACAGAAATCAGACGTCCAATTCTGTTCTTCTTAGCAATTCATTTTTATAATTCTCTCATTGAACCAATTGTTTTCTCAAGTTTTTAAAAGTACTTAGATTGCTCCATGTGTTCGACCTCGGATACTCCGATTTTCGAGTAATAAAAATCTTTATTTGTCGGCTATATTACAACATGACATCCTTTAAAAACCCGACAAAACGTACGCGAAACAAAGATGCTGTGTTATCCCGTGTTTGGGCCTTCTTATCCCGGCATTGCCTAACCCCCGAATTGGGGTATTAAAGTCGGGATTTCTCAATTCCACACCCGGTGTGGAATTTTTTGAAGGCTGTTGAAGCGACTAGCTCGATCGTGTTTTAACTATTATTACGTCTTAGTATAGGTGATCAAACGTCGTCAACAAATAAAGATTTTATTACTCGAAAATCGGAGTATCCGAGGTCGAACACAGGGAGCAATTTGAATTTACTACTAATCTCAAATGTAATTGAATACTCTAATTTACTCAAAACTTGAATTCAAATATGAATGTATGCGGTTAAAAGGTAATTATGACAAAAGAGTGAAATTGGACGTCTGATCACAAGATCAGACGTCTTAAAAGTATTTTCCCTTTTTCTTTTTCTTTCTTTCTTCTGCAGTCTTCACTTTACCTTTCTTCTTCTTTCTCTATAGTCTCTCTTCCTTCCTTCTCTTCTCTCTTCTGCGAAGGCTTCTTCTTCCTTGGTCTTCTGTCTCTTCTCTTCAACCTTTCTTCTCCTTCTTCTCTTCTCTTTTCTTCTTCTCTGGTCTTCTGTCTCTTCTTCTCTTCTCTGCAGCCTTTCTTCTTCTTCTGCCTTGCTCAGTCTCTTTCTCTTCTACTTCTTTTTCTTCTTTGGCTAAGTTTCTTCTCTTCAACGCCCGGCCTGCCTGCACAGAGAGCAAAACCTACCCCTTTCCGTCTACCCGCACGTCTCTCTCTCTGTAATTCACTCGAAGGACGCTCTCCCAGAGCCACGGGTAATCGGGTCGAATTTCGCACCTGGGACCAGGCGCACCAGCGAGTGGGTGATGCGCGAGGTGTGCTCAGATAGGGTCGGGTCGGAGCCCACCAGATCCGCGAGATGAAGCCGCGGACGAGGCGAGCGCTAGGTGAGGGACCTCACCCCTGTGTGTTCGGAGGCAACGAGAAGATAACACAAATTCACTTTATATCATACCTGCGCTTCGTATTTCGCCGATGTGGGACTATTAGTCCTGCCCCGCTCTCGCGCGCGCCCGCAGAAGACTCTTCGTGCAATTGCCAAGGCTGCAGGCTTCGCTGCGCTCCTTGCTGGACCAGATGTCTTCGCACTACTCGCTCGAGTCCGCTGCACCTGAAGGCTGGAGGTCCTGAAGCCTGGAGCTGCTCCGAAGCTGCTTCAACCGTCAATGGAGGTAGGGGCTGGAATACTACCAAACACAAAACAAGCCTCTCGGCTTAATCAGACCAGCTGGGGACCTTCGCCGTGGCACGGCGAAGGTGGTGCACGGTGCCGCAAGTCGTGGGATGGCCTAGGCGTGCGTGCCTAGGTCGTCCTGTGACCGGAGATGTGGGTGTGTTCGGGGGAGCGTTGTGTGGGTGTAGAGCGGCAGTGGGTGGGCGGAGGATGTTCCTTGTGGTGAGGCGGAGCCTCTGAGTTGGTCGGCAAGTCGTGCAGAAGTGTGGAGTAACGGGAGCGATTCGCCGGAGGTTGGTCGGAGGCGAGGAAGATGGCGATGGTCAGCGATGGTCGAGGGTCGATTGATGAAATAAGGTGAGGGGAATGAAAGAGGGGATAGAGGAGAATAGTTTAAACCTAACTACAGGGACGGAGAGGCGGACAGCTGTACCTGCTGTCGCCGGAGAAGAAGCTGCCCAGTGGAGGAAGATAGCAGCGACGACGGGTCTGAGGCAGCGTGCGCGGGTATTGCGCGACGCGGAGGAGAATCAGGAAGAAGTCTCTGCCACTGATTTTGTGGCAAAGCGAAGAGGAAAGGAAAGAAAGCTCGCCGGAGCTCACTGGGTACCCTAGCCGGGAAGGAAGAGACGAATCTGAGGCGAAACCCCAGCCAGGTCGAGCTAAAAATGAGCGGCCGGGTTTGGGGGTTCTTTTATAGGCATTGGGCCGTGTGTTCAGAGCTTGGAGGGCACGCCTTTCTCTCCGACGGCTCACCGGAGAAGGAAAGTGGGTGGATACCCAAATCCCTTGTGCGTTCGAATGAGAGATTAGGTTCACACCAGAGATCAAGATTGGCCTTAGATGGAAAGGAATTCCTCAGAGAATCTCCCTTCCATTTCTGGGAGGGGATCTCTGAGGAATCAGAGAGTATTCCCTCTCTAATCCTCTCCGGAGCAGGATTCTGCCCCAACAATGGCGGAAGGACCTGATTGTAAGGTTGGCGAGGAAGTTAGGGCTCTCTGCGATGATTTTCAAAAGATAGGGACCAAATTATGATTTGGGTGTACTAAATTGCAAAGTAGGTCAAGATGACCTCCCCTTAGGTCCAAATTTTGGTACAAACCTAATTTGGTCCTAAGGAATCTAATGGTGAAGTTGGATTTTAGGTTTGACTACGTTTGACTAGACATTTTGCGTAAAAACCCAAATTTGGTTAATTGATGAGCTAGGACCCTAATTTAGGTTAAATTGGGTTCCAAAGGTCAAATTAAGTGTTCTAAACCCTAGGGGATATTTTCCATGATTTTTAGAGGGTTTACTTGATTTTTATCCTGACCGGAACCTTGTTGATTTAAGCGGATCTGTTTTAGGGTTACCAAATGTCATTTAATTCCTAGATTGCACATAAACCTATTTCCGATTGACTCAACCCACTTTTTATCTTATTTAGACCTTTTGACCTATGTTTTTCCTCTGATAAATCCCATTTATGTACTGCAATGGTAAAATTACAGTTTTAACCTTTATTTCATGTTTTCTTCTCAGAGCACTTATTTCTCCATTTAGGCCTTCTTCTAAGTTATGTAGGAGCTTTTATCTTCTTTATTAGGTCAAAATGAGCTAGTTATGGCTCATGATGAGGCTCTCATCAAAGTCGTGGTTTTATTCCGACAGCTGAGCCTTCTGTTCCACTACCCCTTTGACATAAAACCCTCCCTTTCCCCTTCGCACCCCCCACATCCCCGATCGTCCACTGCGGGAACCCAACTATCAAAGCAGCGCGATGCGAAGGGAGAGGTGGACTGGGAGCCTCCAACCACCATTGGTGGAGCTCTTGTTTGTCAATCGTCACAAACGATAAGTGATGGATTTTCCTTTTTGCAGTTGTTAAGGTTAATGACATTAGCGATTAGGGTTTGTGTGTTTTTCACGATCTGAGGTTTTCATTTGGATTAGAGGCTTCCGTGTAGTGTGTCCGAGCTTTACTTTACACGTGCATCATCGCCATGTACGCCCTACACTATTCGTAGCATGGGAATCTTTGCCTTTGTCTACATTCGTAGATGGCGATGCTCTGTGGTCATGCCCGGTTGCTTTGAATGCGGTTGTTGTTTCGTCTACTCTTATCAAGTGCCTTAACTTTGTGTAATGACCCGGTTCCCGAGTCCCTACGAGACACGAGAACCGGACCGACTCGACTAATCCCAAGACCTAGTCGTCCAACGAGGAAGTAACCAAAAGACAGTAAAATAAACCACATTCAGCATGAATATAACTAACAGTAAGAAAGTACAGCAGTAAGGAAAGAAACGACTACAGTAGGTACCACCACAACAGTAAAACAGCATTTATCATATAACAAGAACTGCAGGTAAAGAAGGTACAGCGGAAACAAAAACTACTCACTAGAATAGAAACAAAAGAGGTACAAAAGGCTGTGGTAACTCTACTGGACCCTACTCGGCCCAGCGTCCTCTGCAGCCACCGACCCTGGCTGCTCAACACCTGGTCCTGAAAAAGGTAACGAGTGTAACACGTCAGCAAAACGCTGAGTAGAGTGGCAGAGCTAACTAAAGGCAACAGTAGAGTGTACAGTAGCTGTTATGTTCTATTACTTCCTTTATTCACATCTTTCAATTTTTCTCACTATTTCATTTGTTCCTCAGATCCTTTACTTGATCTCGAATGTCCTCGTGGGAACGATCTTGATTGCAGTCTTTTCCAAAAGTAGAAGTAGCACGTGGTGCTCTCCTGGCCGGGAGAGTCCCCCGTGGTGATCCTACCCTCAGTCAACCACCCCAAGGTCACTGACAGACGTAACGGTGACTACGGCACGTGCGATAAACGCACAGGTAGCTAGCCTGCACTGGCACGCGGTCAGTCGTTTCCGTTAACGGGTGCTCCCAAAGCACAGCACGGAACCAGGGCAAAGCCCTCTCAGTAACAGGGGTCCAACCCCTCCACAGTAACCAAACCGGGGCCTTGCCCCTCCACAGTCCACGCACCCTCGCCTGACTACCCTGGTTTGCCCTAGTGGGCCTAACAAGTCGGTGAAGGAGGCTAGCAGAACCCCGGGGCCCGTGGGGTAGCTAGTACTCTCCTAACACTACTAGCTCTCCTCGGTACTACGTACACGAGGGCCAACAAGTCGGTACAGAGCGGCCAATCCTAACCCCGGGTCCCTGGGGCGGCTGGCCCCACTCTGCACTAAACAGGTACAGGTACTTCCCTTGGTACTGCGTAGCCAAGAGACAGTACAAACTACATCTCAGTTCCATTCCTTTTTCTTTCCAGGAGTTCCACTCCTAATTCTCCGTAGGGTTCCAGCTCTTTATCTCAGAACATCATATGTTTCACTTTCCAGATTCACGTTCTCAAAATCCATGATCTCAAACATGTTTCTTTATTCATAACAGGCAGCTGTTAATTCAAATTACAGGCAGCTTTATATTCCTTTCCATTTTTCCAAGACTGCAGTATTATACATTCCACTAGTTTTTCCATCCTAAGATTCATGCCACATCCTAGGATCTAGCATACAACTAGTTTTCTAGCCCTAGGATTCATGCATCACCTAGGAGCTATCATTCCATACATTTCTCATTCCTAGGATTCATGCAATGTCCTAGATTCTAGTTATGGTTCCATACTTTAACAGATTTTAAAAATAACTTAAGCCACTCTACCAGGTACAACGGGAGTAATGGGGGCGTGATCGGGAATCCCGCGTGCCTCCGCGACTCTCAAGACTGCAACCGAACGAGGTCCTATCACAAGGATCAAACACAAGGAGTGTCTCAAAACAGTGTATAGCTACTGTAGACGGGTAGAGGAATTAATTCTGCAACGAACGCAACTCGAATCGCGGAAAACGGAGCCCGAACGGACCCTAAACGGGTCGAAAAAGACGATACTGTGCAAAATCAGACGTCTGGAACTCCTTCCAGACGTCTTAAAAAGTGGATTAGAGAATTACCTGTTCAGCGTGGTTTCCCAGACGTCCAGAAGTCTGCGGGGACGTCTGCCTAGATCCCAGACGTCCGATGGTCCCTCCGGACGTCTGGAGGTCACTCCCGCCGTCTGGTACAACTTCCAGACGTCTGATTCGCAAAGGATGGCGAATCAGCGAACCTGCGCATAGCCAACCCCCCTCCCTCAGTACGGTCAGTCGACAAGAAGGAAGAAGAAAGCGGACACTCACCTTTCAGACGTCTGTATGATCTTACAGACGTCGACCTTGCCGTCTGGCTATCAACCCAGACGTCAGAACCCTGCTCGGCCTCCGCTCGCGACGCCGCCCGCGTCGCACCTCGCGCGTCTGCTGCTCAGCCCGCAGCAGGTCCCTCTCCGCGTCGCTCCGCGCCCCCTGCGCCCTCCGTCGGCCGGCCAAGCCGCTCCGGCGAGCTCGCCCTCACGGCAGAGCTCTGCCCTCGCACGCCGCACCTCCACGCTCACTGCGGCCACCGCTGCCGCCCTCGCGTCCGCTCGCTCTCGCGCACAGGAAGGAGAAGAAGGAGGAGACGGTGGAGACGGGAGGGGAGGCGTGCCCCTTTTAACGCCGCGCGGAGAGGAGAGAGAGAAGGCGGCAGGCCGCCTGCAGCCGCAGAGAAAAGAGGGAATATGCGGTCTACGCGCTCAGGCGCGCAGGCGACTCGCGTGTGTCGAAAATAACGGATTTCCAGACGTCTTGAAACTATCCCAGACGTCTTATCAGACGTCTGGTTGTGATCCCAGACGTCTTGTCCGACGTCTGAGCCACCTCCCAGACGTCTTAAAATACGTCTGGGGCACACATTCGTTACACTTTGTCTTCTCACCGCTGTTGTCACCTTTTACCCTATTATCTGGAGTCATGTTTTCTACCCTGTATGTGGTGTTTGGCTTGTCGATAAAAGGGGCTTTTGGTGTTGTTTCCCATCGCATGATCTGTGTTAATAGTTACCAATGAGGCCTCCTAGCCCAGCTTTTTCATCCATCAGTGGTTGGTCATGGAGACTAATAAGGAAGAGGGTTAGGGTGCACGCAACTATATGTACCTCCCATGGCTCGTGGATGTTGTACTCTAGGTTGTGCTACTTGTGGTGATTGAGGAGGAGGAGGCCTTTGAGAAGAAGTTGGGTATCTAGTGGCGTTCCAAAGAGTTTAGTTGTTGATGTTATCCTGATTTGTTTGTTCATCTGTGTTTTTGTTAACTTGATTTGGAACGTCGGAGAAGGCGACAAAAATCTGAGGTAGGTCTCTTTCTTCAGCATGGAAGGGAGTATCTGCAAGAGTTTGGAAAACGTTTGCTTGACAAGTATTTTGTTTATTGAGAAATGGTCATGTTAAGTTATAGTTATTCATGTATCTGCAACTGAAATTGTTTTTGAGGTGGAATGAACTTGAACATGCTTTTGAGAGTCTCAAATCTTCTTTAGTTGTTTCCAATACATAAGAATGAGTTGTTATTAGTTCTGAAATGGGTTTTCTGAAATTAATGTTTTCTGGAATGAACTTGAACATGCTTTTAAGAGAGTTTCAAATCTCGTTTGGATGTTTGCAATACATGAGAATGAGTTGTTATTAGTTCTAAAATGGGTTTTCTGAAATTAATGTTTTCTAGAATGAGCTTGAACATGCTTTTGAGAGAGTTTCAAATCTCCTTTAGATGTTTGCAATACATGAGAATGAGTTCTTATTAATTCTGAAATGGGTTTTCTGAAATTAATATTTTCTGAAATGAGTTTGAACATTCTTTAGTTCTTATTAGTTCACATTAGTTCTCCTTTGGATATTTTGGAATTGCTTTTAAATGAAATATGTCTGAAATGGGTTTTCTAAAATATAATTTGTAGTGATTAATCTCAGTAGTACTGATTAATCGTTAGTTATGTCTAGTCTAGGAGGAGATTTGGATTTTAAGCATTCATCAAAGATTTTCATGCACGAATCTAATTTTGAAGATGATTTTAATTATTTAAAGCATAATGGAGTGTTCCAATTGATGCTTGGAAGTCTAAGCACTGATTTGGGATTCTCTTGTCAGTACATCAAGAGATGCAATGCATCTACCTCATCAGAAAATAGGTTAGGATTTCTATATTTTGACTTATATTTGGGATTTGCTTTTAAAGGAAATATGTCTAAAATGGGTTTTCTGAAATAGAATTTTCACTGATTAATCTCAGAAGCACTGATTAATTGTTAGTTATGTGCAGTCTAACAGGAGATTTGGATTTTATGCATTGATCGAAGATTTTCATGCACAGATCTAATTTTTATTGATGAATTTTAGTTATTTTAAAGCATAATGGAGTGTTCCAATTGATGCTTGGAAGTTGAAGTACTGATTTGGGATTCTCTTGTCAGTACATCAATTGCTACAATAATAGCTACCTCATCAAAAAATAGTTTAGGATTTCTATGTTTTGACTTAGATTTGCTTTTAAATGAAATATGTTTGAAATGGGTTTTCTGAACTAGAATTTGCACTAATTAATCTCAGAAGCACAGATTAGTCGTTAGTTATGTCTGTGAGAAGATTTGGAATGCACTGATTAATCTAAAAAGCAAAGTCTAGAGCATTTGAATTGTAGCAGTTGGAATATATTGGCAAGGATGTTGGATAACTGATCCAAGCATATCCTGAAATTTAATTGACTTATGATGAATTCTTCACATGATCTACTATGATAACAAGCTATCAACTATATGTGTAGGTTGTTTTCAGCTTTGAAATAGATTGTAATTCATCTTTATTTATCTGATAAATTTAATGCTTTATCAGTAACTAATGGGTCTCCTGTGTGCCTAAAATTTTGTTGAAGTTGAAATCAATGTTTAAACTTGGATGGCTCTATTTGATTGTGGAAGTTTACAATGTTGAATATCTTATGTTCATCTTGTTTATATAGTAAATTTTTTTAGTGATGGTTAAAACCCAAGTAATGTTTTGCTACGGTAGAGATCCAACACTCAAAAAATATTATCAAAATCCATTATACTGTCCTCATTGATCCTGATTAATAGGTGATAGTAGATATGCCAAGGTTGATGTGCAATCCTAAAAGTTCTGGAAAGACAGGCATTATATTTTTAGGAGTGGAGATAGTTTCATGTTTTTCTGGATAATAAAAGTCAAATTTAATCTTTGGATAATAGAAGTTTCATTTTCTTTGGATAATAACTTCATATGCAGAGTTACTCATATATGCTCTTCCATTTCTTGTTGTAAATCTCAAAATAAAATATAGTCTCTCTTCCAATAGGACTTAGCATCTAGTCAATAGCTTTGACATTCTAGATAGAACAAGGCTGCTTGCATATGTATACTGCCTCTATAGGTAAAAAAGAGCATAACTAATTCATAAGCTTTTACTATATTGACAAGTTAGAAGTTATGTTTGACTATTGGTCTTTACCAAAGTGTGCTATTTTTTGCAAGGTTGATGTGAATATATTTTTCATAAAGTAATTTAACTTTATGAATAGGTAAATGGTAAGGAAATGTGCACAATGGGTTGTAGGGCATAAGGGGAAGATGTCTTATCGTTTCTAGGAGAACCATGCACAATGGCCATGATAGGCCATAACTTCCTGTGGAGACCGCCATGGGTGGAAACATGTAGAAGAGACTTTCTCATGTCATAACTTCCTCTGGAGCCGAGAATGTTAGCTCATAACTTCCAACCCATGGGTTATTCCCATTATGGGTTGTTTGCCCTTCTGATGACAATTTAGAAAAAGTTTTAATGGTTTGTTGCTATGATGTTATTTAATGGAAAGGACGAGTTAAGCTAACGGGTACATTTTGATGACAATTTAGAATGAGTCGATTGAACAACTGAAATTCACCTCCACTCGCTGACGTCGTTGGTTCAGGTGGCAACAAGTCTAGAAGAGCTAAAAAGTGGACCACCGAACAAGATTGCAAGCTCATAAAGATTTTAATGGATCATTAAGATCGTGGTCATTGGGATGGACGATCTTTTTCTCATCATGCGTGGAGCGACATAGTGTTGGAATTTGAACAAGAGACAAGGTTGGGTTATGATAATACAAAAATCCTCCATAGATGGAAGACATTGAAGAAGAATTTACGTAGCTTCCATCATCTTCTAAACATGAGTGGATGGGGCCTTGACCCTATTACAAAGTGTCCCGTAGCACTATCTCTATCGGTGTGGGAAGAGATGACCTTATTATTACTCTACTTGTTCTCATTCATATATATATGTGTAATTATCAATGTTAACATTAGCTGGCAATTTCACAGTTGCCACCTAAGTTGCAGAAGTTGAGAGGGGTTGCATTTCCGTACTATGATGAGATCAACATCATAGTGGAAAAGGACATTGCTACAGGGGAGCATGCAATGTCATCACACCATTTGTCTGACTCCTCTGAAGATGAGCTGACCGAACAACGTAACGAATCTTTGGTGCCATTTAATTATCCATATGTGGGCCCATCATACACCACCTACCAGTAGCATCCATACCACGCCGATGTTAGTCGACAACGTATGGGTGAGTTTGATGTAAACGACAATCGATTCAGTTTTGGAGAGTTACTCTCCTCTGGTCACCCGTCGTACCATGGGATTAACATCGGCGAACCTTTGTATGGTGGAATCCCACATCATGACGTTCCTGGCAATGCTATGGGTCCATCCTCCACGCCCTATCCCACTCCGGACTTAGGGCACAATTTTGAGAAGCAACCTTCACCCCGTCTCGCCATAAGGACTAGTACGAGGAAAAGAAAGAGCGAAGAAGGTAGTTCTAGTGGAAGCAAGAGAAGACATTTAAGCTCTGGCCATCTAAACACCCAAATATCGGAAGGCATATCTCAAATTAGTGGATTCCTACAGGAATTGGTCAGTATCAGATCACAACAGAAGAAGGTTAATAGATCTCAGGAGATAAGTCAATGCCTTCAGATGGTTACTGAGCGAGTTCCCAATATTTCTGGTGCTAACACAGCAGCACTTGCACAGTACTTCGCAAAAAGTAGGAACCGTGCCATATTCAGGAATGTTGTCGGGAATCAAGATGCCTTCGTAAACTGGCTCGAGTCGGTTCTTAAGTAGTTGTCGTGCTTTAAGGCATGTTTTCCTTTCGTGTCGTTTAAGTCATGTTTTCCTTTCGGTGAGTAACTTCAAAACGTGGTGGAGCGTACATTTGGTGCGCTTAAGTCACGATTTCATTTGCTAGATCATCGTTCGTACTATAGTATTAAGGTTCAACGTCGATTGGTTATGGCTGCTTGTATAATTCATAACTTCCTCCGACATTATGATATGGATGATCCAGACTTCCATCAAAGATATGAAGAGGAAGAGGACGACGATTTAGATGATGATCCTACCGATGAGGTCGACAAATTGGATGTTCGGGCAGGTGAGCAAGTGCATGACCAGATTGCCTTTAACTTATGGGATGACTACACGAGGAGGCGACGATGAAGACAATAATTGCAATGACACTTTATTCCAGTAAACTTAGTTCCCTTTTTATGAGTACTCCACTTTTGGATGTACTATGTGTTGTAATGAATTATGTTATTCGCATGCATCATTGAATCATGAAACTTTCCAACTTTCTCTGCACTAAGACACTATGTTGGTGATTCTGCATTTAAATGATAGAGCTATTGTTACAATCTTTCCAGCATTGGTTGGGTGTAAAACTACAGGAATGGAAGTTGCTCCACGTTGCAACCCTTTTTGGTATCATAATTGTCAATGTGCCTGCAATGACATTTGCAGTCTTGTCCTATTAGAAGGGATGAGTCAAGAGCTGACCGTCTTGCAGAGGTTGTACTACGTCTACCCAAATTTTGATGAAGTATAATATGTTGTTACTTACAACATTGAAGTTATCATTTCATTCCCAATTTAATCAATCTATCCACAAGGATGTGGATACAACATTGCCGTTGCCAACCACGAACGAACAGCTTCATCAACTAAAGCAGAGCTAACATTTTTGGGAGGTTTGGTGGGGAAGTTGGAGAGAAGGGTACCCCAAACTAGGATGAGTAGGGAGGCCAATGACGATCATGTTGACTAGCTACTTCGTCACATTGAATAATTGGAGCATGTGGTAGAAGTTAAGAATGGCAAGGTGCAAAGGCTTCAATTGGATCTATAGTGCGCAGATGCGTGGAATGCAGAGTTACAGTAGAGGGTATTAGACTTAGAGGTTGAGGTTGTTCATAGTGTTGATGAACACTACGATGCAATGGCCACACGTTTTAACAACTTACGGATGTAGATTGATTTTTAGTTCCATGCCATCACTGCATATTATTATAATGTACTATAGAACACATTCTATTCTTATTTGCATAGGTAGAATGGATGTCTTCGCTATTGTTGTTAGGTAAGGAGACATAACTTTCATATTTATGTTGTCTACCAATTTGAGTTCCAACTATTTTTTCGCGTGCCAACTTTTTAATTGTTAGGTATTCTCTACATTATGAAGTTTGTATCGAATTAAATTGTTTCAAAATTAGGATGCCTCGGCAAATTTTCAACTTGTCTGAGGACACGAATCACACCCTGCTAGGCACAGTATATGAAGCTAAGATTTTCTCGTCATGGTCTCATGGTTCTCCTGACAAAGTAGGCTGGGAAGGTGTCACAACTTCATTCAACTTCGAATATAATGTTTCCTTACCACGATCTCAGCTGATGACAAGGTGGAAAATGCTTAAGCGACAATACAGAAGCATACAGATTCTGCTACAAAAAGATGGTTGGACCTGATGCAACACGCGCTTCATTATGGTTTCATCAACACCAGAGGCTTGGGATCTGGTATGTATAAGAATATGTCATATAATTTCCCTTAACTCGTCAACAGAGAAGCTACTTAAGAAACACCTTCATTTAAATTATAGGTGACTGATCCGAACTTATATCGCATGAAGGACCGACCCTTTCCGCAATATTGTTTGATGGAGGACATCTTCAAATAATGAAGTTGTTCTTGCATAATCTGTTATGTACTATTCTTGTTAAAGAACTACATATTGGTTGGCCATGATTTACTAGTTTTGATATTATAGTAACTACTGTGCGTTGACTTTGTAGCTAGGATCATGTTAAGTACTTAGATTTTTTTTCGTAATTGTATGTTATTTATCTTTTATATGCTTGCATTCATATAGCTAATTATTTACATGTTTACATACATCCTTTGATATTTTACTGCCACTAACGATTTTGTTGTAGGTTATAATAACCTTTCAAATTAACCCAAATAAGCAATGATGAAAGCTAACATAAGTTGGATTTCCACATTTGAGGTTGATGCGATTATACATCTGGATGGCTTTATTCTGGTTGGCTGTGGAAACAGGTATACAACCTCAACTGAAGTTTTTGCATGGTTTGGATGGCTACTGTGAAGCAACCCCATGCAAGCGAAAGTTAAATAACATGCCTTCTTATGTCTGTGTATGGTAGGTATGGCTGCAATGTAGCAACCCCATGCGAGACAAAAATCAGGGATGATTGATTGTGCCATTTAAGTGTAATGGTTTGCACCCAATGATAAGTGGTAATTTCCATTTGTAGCTTACTGAGCCTACTAAATTTATATAACAAACAATAAACCTCTAAATAACTTATGGACAACTCAACAAACCTACAAAGGTATTACTTCTGGCACTGTACTACTTATATTTTCTATATATTTTTTCACTTATCTCCAATCTAACATAAATTTCCCTCTTACATGCAATCTTGAAAGAACTTGTCAAATAACTGATACAAATTGCAAGTATTATTACATGAGTTACCTTACCTTGCATATAGTTTTTTCAGAATGCAACTTGCAGATTTTGATTACAATTGTTTTTGTTATGCTAACTTCTTATATCCTTTTTTAAGTGACAAGTTACTCTCTCCCGAATGAATTAAGCCACTCTTCTATAATAATAGTCTCTTACTTTCTTTACGTTACCTTGTTAGAAAATGTTATTCTAACTGTTCCTTTCAGGAACTTTTGCAATGATGACAGCTCTACTTAGTATGACTACTGTAGTAATGAGCAATTCTAAACAATTTCTTGTAATCTTCCTTTGTAGTTAACTTACCTCTCCCATTAGATATCAAAAAAAATTTACTTCATGATCTAACGTTACTGCAATTAGTTCCAAAGATAAGTTCTCTCCTTACTTTTAAATATCATCTAAATATCATCATGTCCAATATCATAATGTCCAATTCTCATGTTCTCTTGCAGGTTTTGTTACGTTGATATTCAAAATACTAAATTAAAGTTCGGATGAATTGTCAAGTGTCTTGATTTTCTTCGTGTACCATTGTATTTACATGTAACATAAACATCTTTTTATATATACATACATGTATAAAATTTCGATCCAATTGTATTTCTATGTAACATTACACGATATTTAAGTGAGCGATCACTTTCACATCTACTGCATTCCTTCTAGTAAAGTTTCTATTCATATACAGATAATTTTTTTCAATGGCAATTCCTTTGATCACAGTATTTTTTGCTTCTTTCTTAATTATGCCTTGTATGCTTCATATTATATGTTCTATGTATGATTTCAAATTCTATTCCATCTATTCCACATAACATCCTTCCCAATATCAACTTTACAATTTATATGATATACATTAATCATCACATTCAATATCAATGTAAATTAAATTAACAAGTTCATAAATAATAATTGTAAATCATATCTTTTATTAATTTCATTTATTTTACCATGCAAATCAATTTGTATTAATTGATCCGTAGCAAGATTGGTTCATTGTTCCATTAAAGGCTTAAAAATTGATTGAATAATTTATTTGATTGATTCATTCCTCCTACCAAACACCTAACCCAAAATTAACACCTATAATTCCTTGATTTAACTACTAACACAACCAAATAACTAATCAAAATAAAATCCCTTAATTCATTTATTCCTCCCAACACCTAATTTTTATTCCTCCTACTAATCCCTCCTACCAAACAACACCTATGAGTCCCTCCCCATCCCACCCTTTCTCAAATATATTCACCACATTTTTGAAATCTTCCACCACGATGCTCTCCCTTGCTTTTGCCTTAGTGCCTCTTTCTTCGACGCCCTTCTCCTCCTCCTTGCCATCTTCCGCTTGCTTTTCTGCCACCCACTCTCCATGATTGCCTTCCTCCTCTCTTCGCTGCCCTCTGGCCCCCCCTCTACTTCTCCCACGATTGTAGCTTCTCCATTCTCGATAGGGACCTCGAAGATTGCCCTGTCCTCGGCACCCGCTCCGCCACTACCCTCCTTACCCTCCTCTTTGGCATCGTCGAGGCCAACATCCTCGTCACGCTCACTGCTAATGCGATAGTGCTGGCGACACGCAAGGGACTTTGCGGTTGGAGGGCTGATGGCTGCTTGCATCAAATGACGACCACGTGGCAACGGAGGTTGGGGGCAATGGGTTGGTATTGGGTTGTTTGCAAGCTGATGACCAAGAGCTATACCACCGCTTGTATGATTGATTGGAGGAACATGAAGGTATCTTCTTTTATTCCCCTTTATTTTTCCTTTAGATGGTCTTTGTTTGTGGTGGTTCCTTCTTTTCGGAGAATTTAATTACATGTTGTGTGTATTCAATGTGATGGTGTGGATGTAAATTTGATTTGCTGAGTAAGTGTCGATTCTTTTGATGAGGTGTTACAAACTTCGTAAGTGAAGGAAATTAATTTTATAGTTTTGCTGAAGGTGAATTTTATCTGGTTTTGATGTTTTTCCTGTGTCTAGAATGAAGTAGCATGATTTGTCAACAGAAAATATCAAGCAAAATCCTGATCGCGCAGGATAAATTTTGTGCCATGCAACTTGAAATCGAGTTTAGGATTCAAACTCAACAACCAAAATCTCAGTTCAAATGCTATCGTCGATGTCATCCACGCAAGGTTTATGTCGGACATCCCCCTCCCTCCCCAAACCATGGTACTTACCACTTTTTTTCTTAATTTGTTGTTGGTTCCTTTATTACTCTTTTGTCATTTTTTCTTGTGTTTTATCTGTATTCTATTTCCCTTCTGGTGGTGTTGCTGCTGCTTGTATTGCCAAGGAAGATGCTGGGTTTTCATGTATCCTGGCAACATCTGAGGTTGTTGATTATGATGATGCATATTTGGATTTGATAAAAGAAATAATAGAGGGTATAGATTACTACATTGATGTAATCTATATGTGGGTACTATATGGATGTTGATGTTGTCTTAATGTTGTATTATGTTTTTATTTTAATTTGTTTGGAGGGGCTGTTGATAATAAAGGGGATTCAAGACCATAACTTGTAGTTTTTCATCATATGCATTGTTTGGATTGGCCCCAACCACCCAAAAACTGGAAGCTCCATGACAACACCTTCATTCCCCCACTTTATGGTGATGGGAAGAGCACACAATGGGGCTCCAAATGCTGAGTCTGTTATTTGTCTACTCTATGCTTATTAGCATCTAGGCAATCCTTAATATTTGCGTCATTACGAATCAAGTCATGTCCTCTACCCTAAATCTCCAATTAAGGTTATGGCATTGATTATCACTATAAAAAGCATTTAGATTAGCGATCCAAGTAGAATAGGTGCAAAATTCATGTCTACAGTTGCAAATACATTGTCAACTTGGAAACAATACCATTGTAAGAGTACAATGAAACTTGATTACGTCCTGTAGTTTCTAATGATCATTAGAATGTTATTGTTGAAATAAAGGATAGGATGGAACCTAGGGAATTTGTCTCTTCTTTATACTTATCCATATTCCATTGGAGACAACAGGGGATAAAGGGAGTTTGGATTTGGATTAAGTTGTCAATAAACGCAGCACATTTATTTTAGCTTGATGTTGAGGATGGTTTTTGGTATTGCCATGCTGAACCAAGTTACTTGATTCCTTTCATGGATCATACTTCCTATTAGTGCATCTCATAGAGTGGCGGTTGGTGATTTTGTTTTAAATTATAAGAAAGATATGTTTCTTTTTTTGTAAGAATACCAAACGAATGGCAAGCTACGTGGCATAGTCTTGTGGAAGTTCCACAATGGAGTTGTCGACCATGGTAAAGATGTGTACTACAACAATAAGAATGGTTAACAAAGAAATTGGAATTGACACTGATTTTTTGAAGTGCTTGCTTTTAGGCAAAACCATGAGTGATTTGAGTAGTCTAATTAATTTGTTCTTCCACTTTTGGGGAATCATAGCATTTGACATTTGAAAACAAGATCTATTGGATGATGGAATTCCTTGTAAGTACATTTTTATGTTAGCAGCATTGGCTTACCTTTACACCTTCACGCAAGGCAATGCGCAGCACGCCCACCCTCATCGCTTCATCTCTAAGATGGATTGGGTCAAGGAAACCTTTCTTTTCTTCCTCAAACTTTACTTGGTTGCTCTGGATGATTTTCCAAGTGAGAATTAATATACTGCATTCTGATTTTATGTACGTACGTACTATTATTGATCCCTTGGATTGCATGGTTGATGGTTGACTGGCAAGGAAAGATGTTGGCAAATACTCGTCGAAGCTTCTCTTCACTACATTCCAATGCATGCTCAGCACCATCCACAATTTTTTTTACGATCATAAATTGTCAACCCCTTTGATGAAGGGTACACAAATGTCCATTTGAAATGAAATTTTAAACCTTTCTAAATCTATCAAGAGAACAAATCTATAAATTGTCTATCAAAATAATATGAACAACTAAATTGAATTGTTTTCTTTTTGTTTCTTCTCAGGAATTTGTTAGGCAACAACTTCATCTTTGATAATTCGAACAGGTGAACACAAGTATTATGCTTGACATTCAAAACTCATATTTTTCAGCTGTTTATTTTTTTGATTGACATGTAGTTTGAGTCGTTTCAAATTTCCATTTTGTACACATAAGGTAAATGAATACCTTGTGGCAGGACAGACATGATAACATGGTGGCTGTTGGAGCAAACAAAAAAGAACATGGAGGTTGTTGAAGCAAGTTGGAGCATGCAGGAAAGACTTGGTTTTATCCTTCTCAACTTAGAGTTTAATGTTAAATTGCATATGATCTATTCTGGACTAATTAGTTTTTTCTTGACCTCATGTTTTGTAGTAATTATGATAAGCATCAGTAAGAAAATATATTGAAAATTTCTAGTTAGTTACTATGTTATTATACATGCATGGTAAATGTTGGAGCTTATACCATCTTATTCTTATGAATGAATTGAGTTTAGATAGTTCAGGAAGATGCTGCATTTTTTTTTTTTTTTTGATGTGAATGTATCATATTGCTTGCTAAAAGTCTCATATAAGAATAAAAGGAAATTATAAGCATGCACACACTGAAAACTTTTATTTGCAACTTCATCAAATTAAGAATAGAAGCTTGCATTATTGTACTCAGTGTATCATCTATTCGGAGGTTGACAACAACAATGATTTTAAGTCATTTTTTGAGGAGGTTGTTGCAATCGGTTGATTTTCAATTATATTTTCTTATATTTTTATTTTTATTTTTATTTTATAAAAAAAAATGTTGTGACCCCAAGGAGGAAACACTTGTACTTGATTTTAAGTTTAATAAATTAGGGTAAGTTAAACCTTCAAGTTTATGTAACATGTATTTTATATTTGAAATTTAATAAAAGTGAAGTCCTATGTTAAAGGTTTATTTCGTCAAATTGTTGTGTTTGGTTATTAAAATAAAATGAAAATGATATTTGGATGAATATTTTATGATAATATCGTTTTCTCCACAAATAAGTTATCTCCAAAAGATAATTAGAGACAATTGTTTTTGTCCCCAAAAGTTGTAAAGATGAAATAATCCGTCCCTAAAAGATTTTGTGCCATGTCATCAGTGTGTTTTTGTATTCAATTTATTATGACCAATTTTCTGTTCTTGAGTTGGGGTGACAAAAAATCCATTCTCAAAAGTTTTGGTAACCCTTATTTGGGGAACGGATTTTTCATCACCTACCTTAAAATTCGTCTCCAAAGCTTATAAATCTGTCCTTGAAAGTCGTTACTGGAAACCTATTTTGTTGTAGTGGCTTAATTAGAGTTTTCCCTGTCATTAATATCCCTAGGCCATGCACATATCAAAGAAAAAGAGAGGATAAAGAAAGAGAGAGAAGGAAGGAGGAGAAAGAAAGAGAAGAGAGAATTGAGAGGTGGAGAGAGAGAGAGCATCAGGCTACTCTCTTACCCAACATGCCCATGCAAGAAGAGTCAACACCAATCTACTCTCGATGTGGCAATGCCTCATTCGCTAAAGGAGGGTTACCTATGGTTGTTGACTACACGAAGGAATGAGAGCGACACAAATCACAAGAGCACATGCTATGTGCGACGTGTAGATTAAGGAGGCAGTCGATTGGCATTATGTGGAGATTCGGAAGTGCATGGTCAACTCAATTAGAGGTTGACACATGGTGAGGGCGAGTCTGACTACTAGTTCAAGGAAATCCATATTGATCCAGCTTCATCAAAGTGCTATATCATCTATTATTTTCAGAGACCATTTCCGGAGTCTGTTTTTCACAATCTTGTACTCGTTAGAAGCGTCTTGACAAGTAATAATCATCAATGAGATCAAAAATCATGTTTAGGTACTCAATTGGACTAGTAAGAGAGTTGCTGGCCTCTCTATGACTCATAGTTAGACTTAATGGCCAACTAAGATAGCAAGGCGCATAGCTCACGAGTTGGAATTCGCTTGTACATTACCTGATCAATGAGTGAATGAATGGTTGTCTATAAATCAACGTGTCTAGCTAGCACGTGTTTATATCATGATGTAGCCACCACTTCTAATGATTCCTCAAGGTAATGGATTGAGATGTGGAGTAGAATTAAGCCATCCTCCTTGCCAAGAGGGTGTCTTGTATTGATTGTACTTCTCGGAGTATCGCATTGAAATCATCTCGTGTCCCCAGGTGTTGATTTGAATAGTAAAGATCGTAATTATTGAAGTCAACTTACGAAAATGATTAATAATGGTGGAACAAATGGCTTATATATATAAATAAATAAATAGTACCCACCTCTTATGCTCCATTTATTTCTTTACCATTCATTAATACTACATTGTTAGCTTTGCTAATGTATTTCTTGGACTCCATACTAGGGGGTAGCTGAGCAACCAAGTGTAGTAGCTACGTCATTATAAGACTTTAATTACTCTTCCCTTTAATTCCGTGGGACTTGTAAGGTTATTTATTTTCATTTAAATTCCTTATGAATGGTTTGTTTCGCTATTGATATTTTATGATTATGTAATGGATGACTGAGATCTTGTATTTGATTTGATAATTCGTACTTGATGACTTAAGTGCTATTAGGATTACTTGATTGGCAGGGTTTAGGTCATCACACATAATAGCCTATGCCATTGACCTTGGAGTTGACAATGAGGTCAAGGATGCATCTTATAGGGAGGTTGTTTAAGACAATTTGACACTTTCGACGAGGGAGAGAGATCTTCCAACAAGGTAGATGTGGTCAATGAGAAAAGAGATGAGATAGATATAGGAATGTGAGAGTGTTCACAAGGTAAGGATACAATGAGAGAAAAAGCTCCAACCCAAGCAAGCGGAACATAGCAGCATACAAGGGCAGACAAAAGTAGGGCATACAGCGAGTAGTCAATCTTCCTTTATTCCCTTCTTTGTAACCCACCCTTTCAAATAAAGACCATTTCACTTTCTTATATACCATATTTCAAATGCCACTTCTAATTTTTCAACTCACTATAGTATTCCTCAATATGTGGTGTTCTTTTGATGATGCTCAAGGTATCTCATTCTTCTTTGATGGAGGTGGGATCTATTGGGAGTTGATCATGTTTTTCTTAACCACGATCCTGCAAGGGCATTTGGTTTAATCGTTGTGTGCTCCGATATCCTGTACAAAGCCACATCATAAGAGCCGTCCAGGAGGCTACCTGTTGATTCAAGGACATTGTTGGCCCAGCTCCACAAAGAAATATAATATCTCGGTTACCAGAGGGGCTATCAAGTTTTTTACAACAGCAATGAAGCTGCAGCCAGATTGCAGCACTACCATCAAGTTGGTGATGCAAGGAGACGGATAAGGAAAGGTGAGCTATATCATGAGATCCTAGACCACCTCACCAAATTGTTTGTTGAAGATGAGGATGCAACTGAATTGGAAAGGAGTCAACTGCCATTTCATATGTTGGTTTCCAGAAAAGAAAGACAGTATGCAGGATACCAATGGCAAGTATGACTTGTTGCCCATCATTGGGGGATAATCAAATTCTGCATTTTTGAAGAGGCTCTGAACAACTGTTTTTGAGTGTGGTTTAAGCAGTCCTATTCTTCTTGCATGGAGGTGGAGTGGTCGGGGAGTTCAACATTTTGCCTTCTGAATGTAGCCCTAAAAGGGCACAATGCTCAATATGAGTGTCATTTTTGTACAATGTCATATCTGAAGTTAAGCATAATTAAAGGGTACATATTACATTACCTCCATATGATGATTGATATTGAGCCAAAACGTCTACAATGGACTAAATGATACACTAACATCTAAAACATATATTCCCTCTCAAATAAGCTAAGCAGCTTGAGGTCACATTGCATCCGTGTGCGTAGTGGTGAAAGAGCGCGTTGTGTTAGCAACTCTCCACCGATATCGCATTATCACTCATTTTTTATGTTAAGTGTTGCCCATCCTCAAGGGTCAAGGATTACCGAGCTGCTTTTAAGATAAGCATTGTAGCCAACACGTGCAAACTACATATACAATGTAACCCAGCACAAAAGCAAACGAAATAAGACTTTAATCTACTAGAAGTGAAAGTGTTATCGAAGAAGGCGAAGTTGTTTTCAAGTAACAAGAGCAAACGGGCAGACCCATTTTCAACCAAATTCGAGTAACAAAGCACCTAACAACTTCAAAGCAGCAATAGTGTATAGAATATTGAAAAAATATTATTCTCGACACCGTCAGGACTTCAAACTTTGTCATCTGCTACCACGATGCTTGCAAGTGAATAGGCACTTCCACTATGCTGCCGTATCCACACTCATTGGTTCAGCATCTTGCTTCTTCTGCAAATTCAAGCAAACTCAGAACGTCGACTGTCATACTATTTTCCTAAAATAGATAAAGATACCCTCACGTAAAGAGAAAGGGTGGAAGACGTCCTTAAATTCCTGTAGTATGTATCCATTGTTGGTTTGGCGGAAAACCTAAAAAGTTGATTTGTTTGTTGTACGCAACCTTTTTTCTACTGAAAATCAATCCAACTTTTTTAAGTATCGGAAACCTAGAGACAACGCACTTCATTCATACCTGCTCAAGCTTATGCATTTTAGCAAACATGTTTCCATAGAACTTGGCATCCTTTTTGTTATACTCCTTGATCTTCTCTTTCAAAGTCCTATATTCCAACTTCACATCCCTGCACAAAGTAAACGATTCTTATTAAGGTGTGGAAAGAAGCGAAAATAGCACCAACACAAGTATATGCTTAGTAACTAAAAATGGAAGCAATGAATTGACTAATCAAGAAACCACCAAGAATAGTGAAATCAGAAGAACTTAGTGTTTTGGGCACCAAATGAAGTTCACAGATTCTAACAATACAGTCATTGCCCAAAACAAGATGAAATCTTAACACCAACCTGTTGTCAGGTTCAATCTCCAGGGCTTTCTTAATATCCACCTCAGCCAAATCCAAATCAGCAAGCTGTATGTAAGCCTGCGCCCTTCTGTAGAGGGCTTTCACGTTCCTGCTGTCGATTTCTAGTACCTAAATAGCAAGTGTGGAAATTAGCCACCATCCAAAAATAAATAAACTTGCCAAACCGTAATGAAAATGGGTAAGGGTAGATTCATTACCTTCGTGCAGAGTTTCTCTGCTTGCTTGTAGTCCTTGAGCTTCAACTTGCAAGCAGCATTGTTTAAGTTGCAAGAGACCTTCAAGACCTTCGATTGCTTCTTTTCCTCATCACTGAAGGAACTATCGTATTCAATGAATTTCGCTGCCTGTAAATTAGTCAACATAAACAATGACCATCAAACAAATCTACAGGATTTAAAAAAATGGGAAAAAGGACCGTTGATTACCTTCTCGTATCTCTTGGACGCCCTTTCATACTTCCCTGCTTTGAAAAGTACATTGCCTTCTTCTTTCTTCTTCCCAGCAGCCTCAATTTTCTCCGGAGTGTTCATGTCCCAGGATTCCTTTTCCTGAAGCATGAAAGGAAGCACTTAGGAATTCAGTATTTATTGATTCTCGAGTTTCCATCATTCATATATAACAGTTGAGCATTACCGACCTTAACAAATGATACCAATTCAACCTCATAATACACAGTTGAATTGGGAGGAACCACAGCAAGGTCTTGCTTTGATTCAGATGATGAGAAGGCATACTCAGGTGAGATGGTCACCAGCGCAACCTCTCCTTTCTTCATCTTCATCACAGCTTGATCAAGACCACTAATGACTTGCTCTGATACGATATTAAAAAGAAAACAACTGTAAGCACCAATGGCATGGCTTTCAAACTTGTCTCACAGAAAGGCTATATCAGGAAAATATAATAATACCTTCATCAGTTTTGAACTCAAATTGCTCTTCATCGTGCCCCTTCTTGGTGAAGATGGTACCATCTTCCACCTTCCCAGTCAATTTAACTGCATAATTCACACACAAATACACACTAAAATTGCATGAGCATTCACAGCAGTGGCCTGGATTCTATTAAACCATAAACGAACTTATATGTCTACCTTTGACAACAGCTCCCTCATTTGGACGTTCATAACCCTCACCCTCCTTTAGTATCTTCTTTAAGACCTTCTTGTCATTTGTCACTTCAGTTACCGCCTTCCAGGAGACCAACTCAAGGTCCACATTGAGAGTTGCATTCGGAGGTACAGCACCTTCATTACCAGAGGCAGGCCTGCCCATCTCTCCAAAACCATCTGCAAGTAAATAAATAAATGTTAGAACCAAAGCACCACCAAGTGCAATTTTTAATGCATAAGGAAACAAATCACACTGATACTAACATTGAGGCTTAACCGTAAGAAGCACCTTCTCTCCCTTCTTCATTGTTTTCACTGCCCTGGGGAGTGCAGGACAGAAGTATCCTGAAAATGAATTGGTTAGTATGGTGTTAATAGATTCCAAACATCCATCAAGGAACAGATCCAGACATGATACACAAAATACTAACCATCTTTGACAATGAATTCCACTCCTTCCTCAGATTTGGACACCGCAGTTCCATCCTCAAGACGAGCCTCATATTTCACTGGTAAAATGATATAAAACAAGTCATTTCAATGTCCCCAACTTGTTATTGCTAAGTTCTCCTGGGTTCCAATATATTACCAATGACTTCATCAAGATCCTTGGGATTCTCCCATTTCTCGCCCTCAATGAGGATTTTCTTGAAAATGCCTCCATCCTTGCAGATATCCTTCACACTAGACCAAGACAAGAGCTCCACATCAAACTGGAGGGTAGCATTGGGTGGAATTGTTGGAGGAGATCCTGATGCTCCATAAGCCAGATCAGGTGGGATCGTGAAGATGGCATTTTCACCTTTTTTCATAGTCTTGATACCCTGATCCCATCCTTTAATGACTTGACCTATTGGAGAAATAAAGGTTCATTAACATCCCAAAGGTTAATATATCAATCATTTGCATCAAAAAGCAACAGATACCACCTTCAATGGGAATATCATTCACAAAATCACCTTAAATTGAATAATGGATATAATGTAAACGAAACTAAAATTTCTGTGTTCACAATGGCAATCCCAATTCAACATCCACTCTGTCAAAGCTTGTCATAATTGACTCAGCATTAAGATAAACAGATAGTATTCGGGGGGCGGGGGGGGGGGGGGTGGGTGTGGTGGACATACTAAATTTGATGTCCAAGAGAATAGCAAGCACATGCATTCCAAAGAAAATTATGCTTATGGATTTCATGGCAAGCAGAACCAAAAAACAATCAATGCAATAAGCTTGCCTCAAAGGTAAATTGCAGCAAGAATTAAGGATACGAACCATCACACAGGCATCCAATTTTCACCAACAACAAAATAAAATAAGGTGGCAAAAAAATTAAGTAAAAAAAAAAGGTACTTTTAAAAGTTAGTGTACTATAGTTAAGTACTAGTTTTATGTAGTAAGATACAAAATATTTAAAAAAGAGAAATCATGAGGAACTACAAAGCACAAGAGCAGCCAACATGTCAGCCAACAGCGACGACATCAGGCCAAATATCAAGGTGGTTAGTAGGACCAAGCCTGAGCCTAAACTAAGGATGTTGACACTTTCAAACCTCCGTTATATGGCTAATTGAACAGACAAGTATTGTCATCTTCCTGTATGAAATCAACGTTTACATAATTTTGCCCTGAGTTCTTTTTGTTTTGAAGAAAAACAAAAGAAGTCATGCCTAGAAGGCTAGAAGGATTCAGCTAAAATTTGACAGAAGTTTTCTTTAATATAAATATGCCTCAAGTTATGAACCATAAGCATAAGTCTGCAACTCTATATAACGACCATACATCAGTTGCCCAAAAGACAATGCTATAACCAACAAGGGACTTCACTTAATGTCCCTATGAAGTATGAAGTTAAGTCACAAGCAACCATGGCAACACATGAAGACATAATTTGCCCAATGCAAGTGACACGCTAACCTGCTTCAGTAACCCTATTATTTTTTTAGGCACCACTTTCCTACCATGCAACAGCATTCTTACCATCCCTCGTACCAAAGGTCAATAGAGCTATCAAAAAATTTTCAAGTTTGATATTTGTTTAGGTTCAGTTAGTCAAAAGTTTGATTTAGATTCAGCTTGTAAATAAACTAATCAAACCTAAATTTAATTTTTAGCTTATTTAGATAAACGAATCGAACCTGAATAAGAAAAGTTCATTTAGGTTCAATTTGTTAAAAGTTTGTTGTAGTGTGTATGTGGGTAAATTAAATCCAAAGCCACAAAAGCCACAACCAATCAACTACTCCTGCCTCATTCTCATCCCTAAAGTAGAGACTTTTTACCTCTCAAGATTGAAACATGCAATGGCAAGGCAACTAAAGAGACACCAATGCCTACCCCCTCTATATTTTCTAGACCTTAGAGGTATTTTTCTATTTATATTTTTTTCTTTTGAAAAACATGCCTTTATGATATAATTTGTATATTTTTAAATTTCCTACTTGATGTTTTATTTTTTAATTATTATTTATTGCACCCGAACCTTGAAAATCTATTATCAAACCAAAACAAACCTAGGTAGGTTCCATTCGTTTATACGCATAAAGGTTAAGACAAAATGAGAGACAATGTTGAATGTAATAAGAGGAAGTTAGTATGCAATATTCAATCAATTTGCTCACGTATGCAATATTCGAACGAGTATGCAAGCAAGTATACAATTTTGCATTTTTTATTTAAAAATATAAAATAATTACTAAACTTATGTTATATGTAATGTTATAACTATACAACTATCTTAACTAGTATAATAAAAAAGGCATAGTAAATACTCCAACTCTTTAATTATTGTACAACTTAAAATATAAAAGATTAAACATCTTAAAAACAAATGTAGAGATTAAAATCCAAATATTCATACAAACAAACACAAAATGATAGACAACACTAAAAACTAGCTAAGATAAATGCTAAACACTCAACATGTTCATCCAAACTAGCACTTGATTAAAATCCTAAAAGTATCGATCCAAATTCCATCTCCAAAATCCATGACGGGGATATCATCCTCCTCATCAGTCCCTTCATCTAATGAAAACTCTTCATCTAAACTCTGCAATGTTGTTGAGGGACATGTAAGCCTTTTGACTCATGTTTTATAACTCTTCTACACCACTTTCTTTAATAACCAAGTTCCATGTTAGCCATATTCCCTCAAACACCTCTTACTCTCCCTCACCGCCTTCTAACCAATCCTTAGCATGAGCCCAATCTTTTGTAACTAAGGAATCTGTCTTCTTAAGTTGACTCTCTCAACTCCGAATTAAACTTGACATATATAAGTTCAAGTTTGTTCTTTTTTCTTTGTATGTACCTACAATTTGTTTATTAAGTAAAAAGTGACACCAACACCAAACATAAATTGGTGTGAACTCCAATTTCTTTCACACCCAAATAAAGATGATGATAACTTTAGGATCTTCAAGGTTCTCTTTCAAATGAGGTGTCTCCAACCCATTTAATGACCACCAATCGATTGCATGGTATAATAAACTTAATGAATCAACCATGCATAAGTAGCTTTCTCACAAATCCATATTTTAATTAGTGAATACCTACATTTAAGGCATCATCATTTATAAGTTTCTATCACAGAGTAAGTGACTCATCAAATGAGCCCCCTCCCTTTTTATATAAGAATTTTTACATATATACCCCTACAAACTTTCAATAAAACATATATACCCCCATGTATTTAGTATTTACATATATACCCCTATAAAGTTACTTTGTTATCGTATGCCCTTACTCCATTAAAATCAATGGAAAACATCAAAAAAAAAAATAAATAATAATAAAATTTATATATGCCTCTTTATATTTATCTTTTTATATATTCTAACTCCTCTTCCCCCTCCTTTCCTCCTCCCCGTACTCCTTTTCCTCCTCGACGGCCTCGATTTCATCTTCCTCGGCAACTTGAGCATCGGTATATCCGCGAACAAACGACACGCTTCCTCTACTTCTTACACTTGGCATCATGTCCACCAGACCAGTCAAGAACCCCATGTTCCTGTCGATGGTGGTTTGGTCCTTTACATAGGATCCAACACAGTCAGCCAGGTAGGGTGGAGCATTGGGCCAAGCCCACCCCAGCTTGACCCAATCCAAACCTGAGAAAGCCCATTCTATTTTTTTAGGCTTAGGCAAAATTTTTACTAAATCAAGACCTAAGCCCAACCCAAGACCCATGTTTATGGGCCCAGGGCCGAGTCAGGCTGGGCTCAATTTCATTATTTGGGCTGAATTTTCGAGTTCGGCATAGAAAAGCCTATTAAACTCCAAAAAATCTATTAAGATCTATTTTCATTGATTTTTAAATATAACCTAACTAAGTCTAATAAAGTTAATTTTTTATTATTATCTAAGTAAGGCCCAGTTAAGCCCGTTAAGGCCCAATTTAAAGTTGAAATTGGATGAGTATAATCATAATAATTTCGAAATATAGTAATACTTCTATGATAATCTTACAACTTCATAGATACTACTACGAATAAAATATACTGCTATAAACGAAATATAACTCAACTAAGCACATTATCTTACAACTTTAGATTATATTCATTTAATAAATGGAACTTTGGAAGAAAAAATGTCCTATGAAGCAACTTTCTTCTTTTAACCTACAATAATTATTTCGCATTAAACAAACTCAACAAAAATTAAAAAAAATAAACATATCAAATCTTCAACTAAAATTATACCTTATCTAAATAGTCACCACATCTCAATTATTTACAATCCCTATTCAAGAATCATCCTTTGAAACTTACACGTATAAAATTACATGTCACAAAATAACACCACAAAATTATATATAAATGAGCCCAACGAGCCTATTTGAGCTTTTTCAAGCCCGAGTTGGGACGGGCCTGAACCCAAAGTTTAAAAAAAAAATTGAGGCCCAGGCTCGAACCAGGTTGGTCTTTTTCAGGTCGAGTTTCAAGCCAAGATTGAGCCAGACCCGACGCAATGCTCCACACTATCGCCAGATGGGGGTTGCCCAACTGAGCCGTCAAGGAGATGATGCCTATCATGGTAGCGACATTAGGGGAGAACCCAATTTTGTTTAAAACCCCAAATAACCCCAAGGCCTCTTGGAGACGACCGTTTTGGGCATACCTAAATATCAAAGCGACTCGGGAGACCAAGTTCCTCTCCGGCATTTGGTCAAACAACTCTCTAGCCGAGTCCGCGTCGTCGTTCTTGACATACCCAACAAGCATCGTGTTCCAAGAGACTATGTTCCTTGCATGCATTCTATTGAATACCTCGTGTGCGAGAGTCATGGACCCAAAGTTTGCGTATCTAAGGGCCATCGCATGCCAGGAGATGATGTTCCGGTAGGCATTCCGTCAAACACCTCATAGGAGAGGACCATGCCGATTGCGAGCTTAGCGTGGGCGTAGAGGAGGGCATTGGTAGTGATGAGAACCCTGAAGGGCATTTCGTCGAACACCTTGCGAGCGAAGGGAGTCTGAGCTTGCCATAGGTGTGGAGGGAAGTTGAATATGTGGGGGGAGGCAAGTTGGCCAATGCAAAGGACACAGGAGAGGAGCTCGATGGCGTGGGAGGAGATGCTGGAGGTGAGGAGCAAAGGGTAGGTGAAGGGTAGGGACGTGGAGGAGGGTGGCATTGATTTGCTTCAGGAAGAGATGGCATCGTTCGAAACTGAAGATAATGGTTGGTGAAGCAGAACTAGTTGCAGAGAAAGACAAAATCGAGGCCGATGAGGAGTGCAAGGAGGAGGAAGGAAGGGGGAAGAGGAGTTGGTATAAATAAAAAGATAAATATAAAATATATTTTTTTTTTCTTTTTTTTTATTTTTCATGACATTTGCCATTGAATTTAACGAAGCAAGGGCATACGACTTTAACAGAGTAACTTTACAAGGATATATACATAAATGCAAGTACATGAGGATATATACATCTTATCGAAAGTTTATAGGAATATATATGTAAAAACCCCTTTTATATATATTCAACTGCTTCTTTGTGATGACATCTTAAATTTCTAGATCAAGATAAAGACTTCCATGCATTCCAATAAGCCATTCACCGCAATATCTTCCTTCTTAATCATATCTTTATCTTAATAATAGTAATACAAATTGAGATGGTGACTTGAATGGGAGAACCCAACCTCCCTTTCAACTTCAAAACAATGACATCAATGAATAGCTTATATTGTGCTTCAACACCTTTAAACAGAGCCTCTATCTCTTAACATCCTTAAGCCCATCATATACAAAACCCATCGAGGGCTTCCATTCCCCATCGATAATGCACAAAACATGAACCAAAGGAGAGAAAGCCTTCAAAGTCAAAAAATACCTGATACCACCAAGTAGCACTATAAATAGCAGATGCAACCCTTTCACCTCCCTTGTTCTGAACCACTTGCAAGCTCTCAACTCATCAGAAAAAAAGATCATTCTTAACTTCTCATTATCCATGACACTTTGTAAAGTGAGGAAAGTTGTTGCCAATCTCATCTGACCAGATCTCATGATATCCTATTGTTCAAGACTTTTACATGACTATAAATGAAGGTTATCAATTCTTTTTCCTCATAACATTATTAGCCTTTGATTCTTTACCAATTTCTTCAAGTGTTCAATTTATGCAATGAGCAACACATAACGACCAATATATCCTGAGATATTTGGTCTAAAGTAGTCTTCCTACAACCAAATTTGCTGAGGTGTTATCCATGACAACTTGAATAACATTATCAGGTCCAACTTCTTTTACACATTCATCAAACAATGAGTAAATATAATCTCCAATGTGGGAATCGGCAAATGAATCCACAAACTCTAGGAAGCCTAGTGTCTAGCTCACAATTCCAACAAAAATTTATAAATCCGCTACCCTTCATGATTGTCCATGCATCCATCATAATTGTGCAACCATCTTTCTTCCATGACTCCCTGTAACTTTCTAGGTACTCATCTTATTCACTTCATCTTGTAATAATGTCTCTGTGACCTCATAATAAGAAAGCTTGTCCCCTTTCATAATGTCCAATTACCTCACACATATGAATGAGAGCCAGATGGGTAACTACATTAAAAGGAATGTCATAGTCATAAAAAAAATTTGCCACAAAGTTGTTGACTCATGCTCTCTTTTCCTTGGCAAATACATCTTTAATTGTGGTTTGACACGTGCCACGATCCTCAATGGTTTCTGACATTCGTGGCCTTCTACGATCCTTCTCAGCCTCAATTGAAGGTGTTAAATTTGTTTTAATGACCACGTCGTCTCTCATTTCTTAAATAACCACAACCTTGTCTTGCTTCTTCTTCTTTGAAGTTTTCTCCAAATAATCCTTGATAATTTTTTGAATTTTAGGGTCAAATTTTGGACAAAGTGCAACATTTATGGGCAAGATGTTACTTCATTCTATTTATCCCCCCCCCCCCCCCCACCATGCCACAAAGTTAACATGTCACAATATTTAGGTCAATCTTCAATTAAAAATAAGCATATCTCTAACTTGAATCATTAGATCCTTATTAAACATAAAATGGCATACTCAAGGTGGATGCACTATCTAAGTTAATGAATTGGCAATTGATTCTATCAAAACCTATTATCAATTAACATAAACAATAGATCTAAATCAAGAATCTAAAATGAAAACTAAATCAAAACATATTACCAAGAATCTAAAATCAAAACTAAAATCAAAAATCTAAAATAAAATCTAAAACAAAAACCTACATCAAAACAAAAGTGTGTTGGACATCCCTACACACTATTGAGAATCAATGCATAAGGGATCAACCTAACCATGCAAGAGAGCTCAAGCACCAGCCGCCAACACACCATTGCCTCACTACTATCATGACCCTCTACCCTTACCTATTGTGCTTGACGATGCTAGTGATGAAGCTCAACCTCAACACCAATGGCAATGGACCTCAACCTCGATGGCAATGTAGCTTGAACTCCATGGTGACAAAGCTCGATGATGAAGGAAATGGGTATCAAGGGGATGGGGATGGGTAATCAGGAGGCAACAGGGTTTGGGGGTGAGACGACATGCCACCGACATACCATCGACAAGGCATTTTTTGGGAAAAACCCATGCCGACATGGTAAAGTTGACGAAATGCTAGGATATCGTCGGCATGCCATCGACATCAATGGGCATGCCGAGGTTGCTGCTAGTCCGCTACTGATCCATCGATATTCTTGTCGGCATGCCCACGAAATGCACATTTAGAATTTCATCGACACAACGTCGAATCAGCATTTCAAACCTTGTTAGGGGCAATAGACTTAGGGTTTTGTTATGCAATGAGCTTACCAAGTAACCAAGTCGAGTGTGGCAATGTTTCAATTTATTTCCCAAAGATGGCCAACAACTCGATCTCGAGTATCCAAATATTCAGACAGCATATGCAGGTCAAACCACTTACCAAGCCACTCAGCATTATTCAGCTTGGTCTGGTGCCCACACATGCATATGCAGCCAAGTATGCAGCTTACTCAGTCAATTTCTTGAACATTGATAAGAGTGTATATAATGTAGGTGGAGCTGATGTTGTTGCCCATAGCTCCATTCTTATCCATTCTTCTCACCTCTTCCACTTTGCTAAGAGGAAATGCTATTGAGATCAACGCCATTGATCTTATATGCAATCAGTTGCATTTACAGAAGACAACACCCAGTAGTGGATTCGATATCAAGAGCCTCCAGAACTTGAAACTGTATAGGGCCAATCAAGTCTAAACACTTCACTAAGATTATCATTGACCGCACAAATGAATGTGCATAAATGCCAATCAAGCACACCAGATACTGGCACAACCCACCATGCCCACCCACACCTTGTTCAGCTAAAAACGCCCTAACAATCAATGCCCAGTCACCATTGTTTCCCAAGAAATTTGTCATCTAATCTAGAAATTAACAAAAGGGGCTCAACTTTAAATTATGTGGGACATATCCTCTGGCAGACATGATCCTCAGCATTTAACACCGAAATTCACACATTTCCCTTTTATGCCGTGAAGACATTCACATCAAACAGCATTTCAACCCAACTCGGCAGATATCTTAAATCTCAACTTTCATAAATGTGGCATGTTAAACAAATCTATCAGATACATAAAAGGCAACTTCTACGAAATGGTATGAGAACCCGTCGCAGACACAAACTACAAACCAATCCGCACATCCACAACAAACGGAAAGAAAAGGCACAATCTTTACCAGAGGAGAACACCGTAACAAACAACCAAATGATGATGATGATGATGATGATAATAATAATAACAATAAAGATACCTTGGCCGAGCTTGAACTTGAAAGGCGTCCCCCTGTCCCTGCTGGAATCGAACTTGGTCCCATCCAGCAGCGTCCCTGTGTAATGCACTGCACTCCAAAAACCCCAATAGGACCCACATCAGAACCCCATCAAATACCCAACCTTTCCAAATCAAAAAACACCGGATTATCTCGTTATTCTTTCTGCACTTATTGCTCCTCACCTTCGACTTCGTCGCCAACCTCGGGGTTCTCCCATCCCTGACCCTCCTTGACGAGCTTCTTCTTGAGGCCCTGCTTGCCGATCTCCTTCTCCTCGCCCACCTTCAGAGTGGGATCGGCGTCGGGGAGGTCCGGCATCTCCTCCTCGTTCATGCCCTCGCCCGCGGGGAGATCGAAGTCATCCTCCATCGATCCAACGGCCGAGAATGCGAGATCGGGGGAAATCTGGAAAGGAAGGAAGCCGCGAGTGGGGGAAAGAGATACAGCGCCTGTTGTTGCGAGTTGGGGTGGGGGTTGGTGGAGGGGGGTTTAGGGTGAGGACCGGCTGGGCGTTATTTATGAGAGGGGATGGTGGTTCTAGAGTGTTCCGAGGGGGGACGCTGCCTTGAAGGGTCAGGATGCTTCCAGAGGCTGCTCCGAGGGTTTGTGCGCATCTCGGCTGCGGAGTCCCGTTCTTTCTCTCCTTTTATATCTGTACCCCTGCAAATTTCCCGGGTAGAAACTGAATGCACGCACATCCTTTTCAACGTGGAGAGGCTCAGAGGGTGCGTGAAACGTGAGTTTTGGGGATAAGATGGGGATACGATGAACTCAAGGTTTGTGTACTTGGAAAATAAAGTTAAGAAAATCGAATCATTTTGCCTTTAATCAAGAATTCTTCGTCATTTTTGCTGCAATTTTCATTTTCGTGCAATTTTGCATACACAAACATATAATCTCAAATTAAGTATATACCCTCTTAGCAAACCAAGTATCGAATATGGTTGAGACGTATGTATTCTCATATATGTTATTCTACGATGGAATATGAATATAGATATGGGCATAGATTTTCCTCAATAGTATCATAAGGAGATCAACTTTCAAAAAAATAGCATGAGAAAAATAGATTTAACGTTATTTAGGCATATTTAGATATGTGCCCCAATAATCATTACATATTACATATATATTTATTTACCCTTTGTTATTACAAAAATATCTCCAACATCTTCTCTCCGTAAATATAAATGTCCATGAGTTATCATTCGTTAGTTTAAACCACAAGGACTAGTGACTAAGGGCCTGAAATGAAATGAATGTAACGCATATGATTTGTAAAGGGTGACATGTACAAGTTGAATGGAAGAATAATCCTTTAAATAAAAGATGAGACCCATTCAACTATGGGTGGAACCAAAAAATTCATCAAGGGGGGGTCAAGTAAGCTAATGGTGTAAAGAGACCTTATGTGAAGCAAATTAAATGCCAAATATAAGACCTAATTTATTTTTAAAAAGATTTAAAAAAAAGCTTCTAAGCTTTATTCAAATGAAAATTAAGATCACTATGTAAATTATATAATAAAAAATATTATGTAACTTAAGAAGTAAACCTAACTAAATATACACTTGTAGCCTGCAATAGTTAAAGCTAATAGTAAAATCAATTCATTAAGGATGGGTTGTCGTTAAATTTTAGTACATCATTATTATTTGAAGATATTCTTTTATAATTAAATAATTCAAACTTTGGAAATCATAAATACTTTATCAATCTTTTAAAAGCTACCATCATTTACAAAAAGTAATAATAAAAAAGATGTAACAAGTTAACCTACAAGCATTATATGAAATGTCTTATAATTTATTATCGAATTGAAATGGACATATGGAGTATTGTATATGATTATTATCAAAAAAAAAAAGATCATAGATAGTTGAGTTATTTTGTATATTTATCATAAAAAAAAATATTAAAGATGACTCTCTTCCCTCATGTATTTTTCTCATGATAACAATTACAAGCTTCATCAAATATAATATTTCTCTTGATATAGGTGCAAAAGCAAAGAGATCCACTTTTCAATCTTTTTTAGAATACCCTAATTACACAAATTAATAGGAGGGGCCAACATGCAAATAATCAACATATGATAAATGCATGCAAAAATCAAGGAGGGGCCATGGCCCCTAGATTACTACTTGCATCCACCCCTGCCTTCAACAGTCAAAAAGGTGAATGTTGGTAGAAAAATGAGTTTGTTATTAACATAAATATCTCTCATATCTTCTGTCTATTAACATAGAGGCCCCTAAGTTAACAGCTGTTAGTTTAAACTAACAGTCGTTAACTCAAGAACATTTATGTTAACAAAGAGAAGATGTGATAGGTATTTTTGTAATAACAAATAATATAGGGATATATATTTAATATTCAAATATTATAGGAACATATGTGAAAATTTTCCATTTAGTTAAGATAAAAATGTATACAAATCAAAATTAGATATTAAATTAATGGGGGCTTTACATAAATGCACGTATAATCTTTTGATATTAATCCATCCACCTTGATTCTTGGATATTACATAAATGTTTGTAACATCCTTCCTTTGTTAGCAGATATACCCTTCCATTAGGGCATTGTTAGTAGCTTAACCAAGGTTCGTGGAGATTTAACCATGGTATTATGTCCTTTAGTTATCTTGAATGATGGATATGCAATCTTGAAATGGAGATAAGATCTACACCGTTTGCCGACCCTTTCACAACCCAAGGCACCCCCAGTCCTCCTCTCTCCTTGGTGTCCCCTCCCACATCTCCTAATCAAACCATAATCCCTTCCCCAATGTTACACCCTCTCGTCCCCATATTGCATCGTCGACAACCTCTGGCCCTCTCTAACCCCAATCTCCTCATCCCAGCGACGCTACGCCATTGCCACCGTTCATCTCCAACCTCCCATCTCCTCCCACTAGTCATCATTTCCTCATCCTAGCACTGTTGGTTCCCTCAGCCCAATGACTTTGCCAATGCTGTCGTTCATCCCCAACCTCCCAACAATTGTGGATGCACCACCGTTCATCCTCAACCTGCCAATCTCCTCCCACTCACTATTGTTCCCTCATTCTAGTGCTACCATTCATTGCCCTATCTACTTCCATCATTTGCCTCATTCATTTCATCGTAACATTGGAAGAAAGGGACTATTGGCATGAGAAGAAAAAAGGCTTACCATTTCAAGGGGCAAAAGGGTCATTTTGACAAGCTGGCCTAAGGCATGGATTTCGGATATCTTGGGAGAGGTGTCAATTTCTAGAGTGGATGGGACAACATTTCTACAAAGCCTTCTGGCGACTTGAGAGGGTCATGGCAAAAGTGCAACTTCCAAGGGCATGGACGGGCCCACCCCCTAAACCAATGTAGGAACTCTCTTTGAGTATTGACGTGTTTTATGGTCATGTGTTGGATGACATATGATACTACGTTGGTTAAAAAATATGATTCAAGCCTTCTACTAGGGTGGAGACTTGGGTCTTTACATATAATAACATTTTCCATATTTAGTGAAGTTGAGCCATACCTACTATAGAAGAATGATCATATTCTCACATGATGCATGTAATGAACATAATTCCACATATACATTTTTGATGTAAAATTGAAAAAAAAAGCTCATTCATATATTTGCAAGTTTGTGTTAAGCTATTTGCAAGCATTTCGTTGCTTATCTCGCATGAACTCGCATAAAAAATTGATGCTAAGAAGGATCCAAATTGAGGTGCAAATAAACCTCAAAAATAGCTTGAAGATGATGTATAGCTTGATGATAACTCATGAAGAAGCCTATATATGAAGAATCCTCAAAGGAGATTTTTTTCTTAGTCTTTTTAGTTGCAAAAATGTGTAATCAATGATGTAATCTTCTTATTTACTTTTTGTATCATAGATTAAGTGTTAAAGAGCCCTAGAATATAGTGGGAGTAAGCCCATAGCCATTAACACACCTAGGGAATCAAAAATTCACCTTTAAAGCCACCCAAAATAGCTTAACCCATTCAAAGGTACCAACTTGCCCAACAACCATCTGACTTGCCCCCTTTATAGCAAGTCAACCTGCTTTTTCACCCACCGACTGGCTCCTTGTTACAACTCTATCCCGGCTCCCTACAAAACCCGAGATTGGCTCACCTTGACTAAATTCCAAGATCCAATCGTCTAACGAGAAATAACCAAATGCATAAATCATTTCATAACCAAACATACAGTGTAACTAAGCAGAAATAGATAATATACAGCAATGGAAAATAGAACAGAAAATCCCAAAAGTATTACATGCCACAAGCGGAAGAGTGTTATTACAGACATAGCCATCACAACTAGAATAAAAAGAAATATAACAAAAATAGGTATTTCATGCTAAAGGTACTCACTACCAACAAAAACCTCTACAATGGAAAAAGAGAAAGGACTATGGCGGGGCTCGACTAGGCCCAGCGCCCTCTGCAACCAGTGGCATTGGCTGTCCAACCCCCTCACCTGAACATGGTTATATATATTTGTAGTCAGCAAATGCTGAGTAGAATGATGTATATGTGATTTTCATGTAATTAAACATAAAGGAGCAAGTAGCTAACTAATCATACAATTTCTAGTTATGTATAAATATCTATTTCCGTTTAAATCATCTATGTGTTTTTTATTCGATTTCTAGTAAAGGTCCACAACATTTCTTAATCCACTTGTTCCCTATGGGAACGATCTTGATACAATTTTCCCACAATGTGGGATGTACACGTGGCACTCTCCTACCCATGAGAGCTCCCCGAGGTAATCCTACACCCGATCTACCACCTCAAGGTCCTGGCTGCGAAGTAGTAGTAACTACGGCACGTGCGATATGCGCACAAATAGTTACCTCGCACTGGCATGCTGTCAATTGTTTCCGCTAACGGGTACGCTCAAATGCACAGCATAGAACCAAACAGAGGCCTCACCCCTCAACAGTTTGCGTACCCTCGCCCGGCTATCTCGGTTTGCTTAGTGGGCCTAACAAGAGTCGGTGTATGGTGGCCATTCCTAACCCCCAGGTTCCAACCCAAGGGGCGGCTAGCTCTCCCCTACACTAAAGTGACAGTAGCTCTCCTGACAGGAGTCGGTATATGTTAAGATCCGTGCTGTTAAAGCCCTCTAAGACATTTGGGATTTGGGTCAGACGTCTGGACATCTTCCCAGACGTCTGGAAATCAAGTTTTTCATGTACGTCCTCACGTCTGCGTGCGTGCTGCATGCAGACAGTACGCAACCGCATTTTCTACTCTGTCCTCTCGCCGATGAAACCCTAACCCGCGCCTACTTAAACCCCCCTCCTCTCCCTCGTTCACCTCACCTTCAGCCACCCTTCTTCTTCCCCAGCGAGAGCGGTGAGCGACGAGTAGCAAGGAGCAGGTGTGAGCAGCGTGGGAGGAGAGGAGCAGCGAGTGGAAGGGAGTTGAGCACACGTGCGAGCTAGCTAGAGAGCTCGCAGGAGAGCTCACGGCCGGTCGGGCATGCGCAAGGCGGAGGGGTGCACCGGGGAGGTTCTCCCCGACACTGCTGCAGCTAGAGCAACGGGCGAGTGAGCGAGGTGCGGCCGCGCACGGCACGAGAAGACGAAGACAGCCTCTGGTTCTGGGATTTTCCCAGAATTAGACGTCTGGATTGACATCCAGACGACGCATACGACGTCTGGAGGAGGTTCCAAACGGCTGAGAGGTAAGTTCCGCGACACACACCTTCTTTGCGGATATGGCCATGCAGGCCTTTCCGCCGAGGCACTGTTCCGTGCCATATTGAGGAGATTTTGCGTCGTGAGTGTAGGATTCGCTTCGGGAAGGTGCGGGACATGCCCTCCCACGCAGTTCAGACATCTGGGCGAGGCATCAGATGGCGAGAAGCGTCTCCAAACGTCCGAAGAGGTGAACGGATGTCTGGAACTAGGTCCAGATGATTCAGTAGAGTCCCTGGATGTCTGAGGAGTAGCGCAGAGTTGAGGTAAGGTTCTGGACTTTTTTAAGACGTTTGGAAGGTGTTCCAGACGTCTGATATGAATCAGAATTTCTTTTTTGACCCGTTTAGGGTCCAATTTCCACAATTAAGATTCTGTTGTTCTCCGTATAAGTTCCTCTACTTGTTAGAATACTTTTTATCCTGTTCTGAGTGGTTTCTTGTGATTCATCCTTGCGATAGGACCTTGTTCCGTTGCGGATTTGGGGTTTGCTGAGGCACGTGGACCTGCCGATCAAGCCCCCATTACTCCTGGGTTTACTGGTAGAGTGGCTTCCCCTAGTTTAATTACAAACATGAATGCATATCTGGACTGAATGTTAGATCCTAGGGTATGGCATGAATCCTAGGACTAGAAACTCTGGAATAGTGCTATGGAATATATGAATTGCAGTCTTGGATGAGTAAATAGAATAATAACAATTGCCTATAAATGGATAACAGCTGCCTGTGAAATGTAAAGTACTGTTGTTAGCAACTGTTGCATGTAAATTCTTATTATTTACAATTAAATACGAGCTGCCTGTATATGAATTGGAAATGGAAGATAGAATGTTGGAAACACGAGCTACCTGCGAATAAACCTGGAAAATGAATAGTAAAGTTACATGCTACATGTGTAGAACCTGAGAAATGAAAATAGAAATAATGAAACCTAGTATGGCTTAGCCTGAGAAACATGAGCATGAACCCTACGAGGAATTAGGAGTTGAACTCCTGGAAAATAAATGGGATGAATCTGGGAATGTGTTGGAAAGTGTGCTGGCCCTTGAGTACGTGGTACCAAGGGGAGCACATGTTACCTCTTAGTGTAGAGGGGAGCTAGCCGCCCTTGGGTTGAGACCTAGGGTTAGGATTGGCCACTTTGCACCGACTCGGTGGCCCTCTTGTACACAGTACCGGGGAGAGCTACTAGTGTAGGGAGAGAGAGAGAGCTAGCCACCTCACGGGGCTCGGGGTTTAGCTAGCCGTCCTACACCGACTTGTTAGGCCCACTGGGCAAACCAGGGTAGTCAGGCGAGGGTGCACGGACTGTGGAGGGGCGAGACCCCTATTTGGTTCTTAGGGGCTAGACCCCTGTTACTGAGAGGGCTATGCCCTATACTGGTTCCGTGCTGTGCTTTGGGCTCACCTGTTAATGGAAACGACTGACCACGTGCCAGTGCAAGGTAGCTACCCGTGCGTTTATCGCGCATGCCATAGTCACCGTTACGTCTGTCAGTGACCTTGGGGTGGTTGACTGAGTGTAGGACCACCACAGGAGACTCTCCCGGCCAGGAGAGCACCACGTGCTACTTCTACTCTTCGGAAAAGACTGCAATCAAGATCGTTCCCACGAGGAACATTTGAGATCAAGAAAGAGACCTGATAAATAGACCAAGTGATGAAAGAAAGAATAATTAGTTAAAGAAAGAAAGAAATTGAAAAACAACAGCTACCTATCCACCTATACTGTTTTAGTTAGCTGGTTGCCACTCTACTCAGCGTTTGCTGACGTTTTGTACTCATAACCTTTTTCAAGTTCAGGTGTAGAGTAGCTAGAGCCTACGGCTGCAGAGGGTACTAGGCCCAGTAGAGCCCAGTAGTTGTAGCTTTCTGTTGTACTCTGTTTCTTGTTGTAGTGAGTAGTTGTTACACTTCTGTACTCTTTTATTGTGAACTTTATATTCCTGTACCTACTTAATTTTCTACTGTTGTGGTGGTGTGTACTGTAGTAGTTTACTTCTTTACTGCCGTACTTTTGTTACTGTTAGTTGCTTGCATGGTGAATGTGGTTTATTTTACTGCTTTTTGGTTACTTTCTCGTTGGACGACTGGATCTTGGGATTAGTCGAGTCGGTCCGATCTCGTGTCCTGTAGGGATTCGGGAACTGAATCGTAACAAGATGGTATCAGAGCAAGGTTGTCCCGAGAAGTGAACCAACTAGCTGAAAAATAACCAATTCACGTGCTCGTAACTAGAGTAACCACCATAATATACCTTTTGACATATGTTCTGAGGTTCTTTCGTTAAATGTTGGTTAGAATTGACGTCTTTTTCTATTTTGTGTTCGCGTCTCCTTGCAGGAGATGCCTCGACGAGGGGGCAGCGAGGCGGGCCGCAAACGCGGCCGAGGACGAGGTCGGAGGGATGAGCACGTTGAGCCCGATGCCACAGTGGACCAGCCACTACTTCCAGGCATTCAGGCCCAGGATCTCGCCCAGCTGATACTGGAGATCATACGAGAGGAGCTTCACCCACCTCCACGAGTGCCTCTCCCTGGGGCTGCGGAGGGGGAGTCCTCTGTGGGACCACAAGACAGACACAGCGCTGGACGTGGGGGAGGGGGTGGCCCTCCATCACCCCCACCTTTCTCCGACACTTCCAAGCTCGAGCCCTCCTTACCTGGAGGCGTACCAGTTTCCCCACTTCAGCGCCATTACTAGCTTTTCGGATAGTTCCGGAAGCTGAAGCCCCCTCCTTCAAGGGGGGTGAGGACCCGACTATGGCAGAGGACTGGCTCGAGCAGATCGAGAAGGTGTTTGACACCCTTCGCCCCCTGTGGAGTGCCGCGTGGCCTTTGCCACGTACCGGTTAGAGAGCGCGGCACACAGGTGGTGGAGGGCAATCAGAGGTCAAGAGAGGGCCGAGCCGACTTGGGACCAGTTTGTCACCCTCTTCTGCGAGCAGTACTTCCCCCAGACGTGGCAGGACCAGAGGAGGCGGGAGTTCCACACTCTCCACCAGGGGACGATGACCATGAGCGCGTATCACACGTGTTTTCTGGAGCTGTCTCGTTTCGCCGCGACAGCTGTGGCTACCGAGGAGGAGCACCTTTCGAGGTTCATCGAGGGGCTCCGGCCTGCTATTCGGGGGTATGTCAAACTCCTGAAGCTACCTACATTCTCAAAGGTGGTGGAGGCAGCCATGACATATGAGGAGATCAACCCGTCCGCACGTGACACTGACAGCGGACGGAAGAGGCCCTACCAGCCAGACTACTCACAGGGCCAGCGAGAGAGGAGGCACGTGGCACCCACAGGAGAGCCGTCACGCTTTGCAGGGCTGTCAATGGCCTTTGGGGGCCCCCAACAGGGGCCAGCACCGGACCCCCGCCCAGCCGTCAGCAGGGACCTACTGAGGGTGGGAGTCGAGTTTCTCTTTGCTACTAGTGTGGCCAGCCGGGCCACATCAGGAGGGACTGCTCGTCTAGGGCTGGAGGTCAACAGATGCTCCCTACGCTGAGCACTGGAGGACGAGCAGGAGGCCGCGGTTCCCAGGCGCATGGGGGAGGACAACAGTCGCGGGGAGGGTACCGACCAGTAGCTACCCGTCCGACGCAGAGTGTGGCTACTTCGTCTGCACCTAGGGCTGAGGGGTGTATCAACGCCCTGACACACAGAGACGCCAGAGCTTCAGGTTCAGTGGTGGCAGGTATGGTTACAGTTTTCGGCAGACTAGTTTACACACTTTTTGATTCCGGCGCCATGCACTCGTTTGTCGCTGCCAGTTTTGCTGTTAGTTTGGGGCAGGACTGTGTGTTGTTAGAGGATCTGTTTGTGATCAGAGGTCCGGGTGGTCAGCTGTTTGTAGCTGTGGAGGTTTACACCGGTTGTGAGGTCAGTGTTGGGGGACACAGCCTCCCCGCTGATCTGATTGTGATACAGATGGAGGACTTTGGCGTGATTCTGGGGATGGACTCGCTGTCCGCTTACCACGCCTTGGTGGACTGTTTTGAGAGGAAGATCATCTTCTCCATACTAGAGTTGCCTTCTTTTGAGTTTCACGGACAGCCAGTGGATGGAGGCTTCAGGTGCATTTCTGCACTTCGGGCAGCGAGACTTTTGGGCTAGGGGTGTGAGGGCTTTTTGGCTTGTGTAGTGGCGGAGCCCAGCCCTGTGGCAGACTTTCAGAGTATCCCGGTGGTCAGAGAGTACCCCGACGTGTTCCCATATGAGTTGCCAGGACTACCGCCCGAGAGTGAGATCGAGTTTGAGATCTCACTGGTACCGGGGACTAGCCCCATTTCTACAGCACCTTACAGGATGGCACCCCTTGAGCTGTGAGAGCTCAAGACCCAGTTGCAGGACCTTCTGGAGAAGGGCTTTGTGAGGCCCAGTGCGTCTCCGTGGGGAGCCCCGGTATTGTTTGTGAAGAAAGATGGTACTCTACACCTTTGTGTGGACTACAGATAGCTAAATAGGGTTACCATCAAGAACAGATATCTGTTGCCGAGGATTAACGACTTGTTTGACCAGTTGCGAGGTGCCACGGTATTCTCCAAGATAGACTTGAGGTCTGGTTACCACCAGTTGAGGATCAAAGAGACAGACGTCTCCAAGACAGCTTTCCACACCCGGTATGGACACTACGAGTTTTTGGTCATGCCGTTTGGGATGACCAACGCCTCCGCTGCCTTCATGGATTTGATGAACCGGGTGTTCAGACCGTATCTAGATCAGTTCATGGTGGTATTCATTGATGATGTGCTCATCTACTCTCAGGATCAAGCGCAGCACGGACAGCACTTGTAGATGGTTTTAGACACACTGAGACGACGTAGGCTGTACGCCAAATACAGCAAGTGCGAGTTCTGGTTGAGGGAGGTGACCTTCTTGGGTCATGTGATCTCCGGGGATGGCTTGGCTATAGACCCAGCCAAGGTTGAGGCAGTGCTCAGGTGGGAGAGACCGCGTACAGTGACAGAGATCCGCAGTTTCTTGGGACTGGCAGGCTACTACAGGCGGTTTAGCAGGGGTTTCAGGCAGATTGCACGTCCTATGACACAGCTGACCCGAAGAGATGTGCCCTTTTCTTGGATAGACGCTTGTGAGGCGTGTTTTCAGGAGCTGAAGGAGAGGCTGACTTCGGCTCCCGTGCTTGCCATCCCAGACAGCAGTGGTGGGTTCGTTGTGTACACGGACGCCTCTTTGCAGGGGTTAGGGGGTGTGCTCATGCAGAGGGGTCACGTTGTCGCTTATGCTTCGCGGCAACTGAAGCCCCATGAGCATAGCTACCCTACCCACGACCTGGAGCTAGCAGCTGTCGTCTTTGCACTGAACACTTGGAGGCACTACCTGTACGGTGAGACTTTTGAGATTTTCACTGATCATAAGAGCCTTAGATACTTGTTTAGTCAGAAGGAGCTCAACATGAGACAGAGACATTGGTTAGAGCTCCTGAAGGACTATGACTGCAACATTTCCTACCATCCGGGGAAGGCAACGTGGTGGCTGACGCCTTAAGCCAAAAGGTGCCCACCCACTTGGCCAGTTTACAGGCACAGAGTTGGAGACTCACGGAGGAGATGGGTAGTTGGCGACCCCTAGAGTTATTGGGGCACTGTGGGGCAGTGACTGTGACCCAACAGACGATGCCAAAGCTGATAGACCGTATCATCACAGGACAGATGGCCGATCCATACCTGCAGTTGTTGAGTGACAGAGTACTGTCAGGGGACCCTGGAGACTTCTCCTTTACAGATGAGGTGCTGCACATGAGGGGACATTTGTGCGTTCCCAGGGACGAGGAGCTGTTGAGAGAGCTCCTGACTGAGGCACACGGTTCCAAGTTCACCATATATCCTGGGAACACAAAGATGTATCATGATTTGAGACGTGACTTTTGGTGGAAGGGAATGAAGCAGGATGTAGGTGAATTCGTGCAGCAATATTTAGTGTGCCAGCAGGTGAAGAATGAGTATCAGAGGCCTGTAGGGCCATTGCAGCCACTTCCAGTGCCAGAGTGGAAGTGGGAGAGCATCACCATGGACTTGGTGGTGGACTTGCCCGTTACCCAGCGAGGACACGACGCAGTCTGGGTGATCGTAGACAGATTGACGAAGTCGGCACATTTCTTGCCGATCCGAGTTACTTTGGGGCCAACACAGTTGGCAGAGAGGTATATCCGCGACATGGTATGTCTGCATGGAGTTCCGCGGGAGATTGTATCCGATCGGGATACCCGCTTTACATCCCAATTTTGGGCTGAGTTTAAGCAGGCCTTGGGGACACGGTTGAGGTTCAATACAGCATACCACCCCCAGACGGACGGACAGTCAGAGCACACGATATAGACACTTGACGACCTTTTGCGTGCTTGTGTACTGAACTGGAGGGGCTCTTGGGAGGAGCACTTGCCCCTGGCGAAGTTTGCATATAATAACAGCTATCACTTGAGCACCAGCATGGCACCCTACGAGGCTCTGTACGGATGGAGGTGTACTGTACCCTTGAGTTGGGTTGAGGTGGGGACCAAGTGGGAGGTTGGTCCCAAGCTGATCCAGTAGAGTCAAGAGGTGATCGAGCAGATTCACAGGCGACTCTGCACTGTCAAGAGGAGGCAGAAGAGCTATGCAGATCAAAAACGCAGAGAGGTGCAGGGCCTGCAGTGGTTTGGGGTGAGAGGGAAGCTCGCGCCGAGGTTTGTGGGACCCTTTGAGGTCCTGGAGAGGGTTGGACCCGTTCCTTACAGGCTTACCCTTCCTCCCTGTAACGACCCGGTTCCCGAGTCCCTACGAGACACGAGAACTGGACCGACTCGACTAATCCCAAGACCCAGTCGTCCAATGAGGAAGTAACCAAAAGACAGTAAAATAAACCACATTCAGCATGAATATAACTAACAGTAAGAAAGTACAGCAGTAAGGAAAGAAACTACTACAGTAGGTACCACCACAACAGTAAAGCAACATTTATCATATAACAAAAACTGCAGGTAAAGAAGGTACAGCGGAAACAACACTACTCACTAGAACAGAAACAAAAAGAAGGTACAAAGCTGTGGTAACTCTACTGGACCCTACTCGGCCCAGCGTCCTCTGCAGCCGCCGACCCTGGCTGCTCAACACCTGGTCCTGAAAAAGGTAACGAGTGTAACACGTCAGCAAAACGCTGAGTAGAGTGGCAAACTAACTAAAGGCAACAGTAGAGTGTACAGTAGCTGTTATGTTCTATTACTTCCTTTATTTACATCTTTCAATTTTTCTCACTATTTCATTTACTTCTCAGATCCTTTACTTGATCTCGGATGTCCTCGTGGGACGATCTTGATTGCAGTCTTTTCCAAAAGTAGAAGTAGCACGTGGCGCTCCCCTGGCCGGGAGAGTCCCCCGTGGTGATCCTACCCTCAGTCAACCACCCCAAGGTCACTGACAGACGTAACGGTGACTACGGCACGCGCGATAAACGCACAGGTAGCTAGCCCGTACTGGCACGCGGTCAGTCGTTTCCGTTAACGGGTGCGCCCAAAGCACAGCACGGAACCAGGGCAGAGCCCTCTCAGTAACAGGGGTCCAACCCCTCCACAGTAACCAAACCGGGGCCTTGCCCCTCCACAGTCCGCGCACCCTCGCCTGACTACCCTGGTTTGCCCTAGTGGGCCTAACAAGTCGGTGAAGGAGGCTAGCAGAACCCCGGGGCCCGTGGGGTAGCTAGTACTCTCCTAACACTACTAGCTCTCCTCGGTACTACGTACACGAGGGCCAACAAGTCGGTACAGAGCGGCCAAGCCTAACCCCGGGTCCCTGGGGCGGCTGGCCCCACTCTGCACTAAAACAGGTACAGGTACTTCCCTTGGTACTGCGTACCCAAGAGACAGTACAAACTACATCTCAGTTCCATTCCTTTTTCTTTCCAGAAGTTCCACTCCTAATTTCCCGTAGGGTTCCAGCTCTTTATTTCAGAACATCATATGTTTCACTTTCCAGATTCACGTTCTCAATTTCCATGATCTCAAACATGTTTCTTTGTTCATAACAGGCAGCTGTTAATTAATTTCACAGGCAGCTTATATATTCCTTTCCATTTTTCCAAGACTGCAGTAATATACATTCCACTAGTTTTTCCATCCTAGGATTCATGCCATATCCTAGGATCTATCATACAATCTAGTTTTCCGGCCCTAGGATTCATGCAACACCTAGGAGCTATCATTCCATATATTTCTCATTCCTAGGATTCATGCAATGCCCTAGGTTCTAGTTATGGTTCCATACTTTAACAGATTTTATTAATACTTAAAACCACTCTACCAGGTACAACGGGAGTAATGGGGGCGTGATCGGGAATCCCGCGCGCCACCGCGACTCTCAAGACTGCAACTGAACGGGATCCTGTCACAAGGATCAAACACAAGGAGTGTCTCAAAACAGTGTATAGCTACTGTAGGCGGGTAGAGGAATAAATTCTGAAACGAACGCAACTCGAATCGCGGAAAACGGAGCCCAAACGGGCCCTAAACGGGTCGAGAAAGACAATACTGTGCAAAATCAGACGTCTGGAACTCCTTCCAGACGTCTTAAACGGTGGATCAGAGAATTACCTGTTCGGCTTGGTTCCCCGGACGTCCAGAAGTCTGTGGGGACGTCTCTCTTAGATCCCAGACGTCCGATGGTCACTACGGACGTCTGGAGGTCACTCCCGCCGTCTGGTACAACTTCCAGACGTCTGATTCGCAAAGGATGACGAATGAGAACACCTGCGCACAGCCAACCCCCCTCCCTCAGTACGGTCAGTCGACAAAAGAAGAAGAAAGCGGAAACTCACCTTTCAGACGTCTGTATGATCTCACAGACGTCGACCTTGCCGTCTGGATATCAATACAGACGTCTGATTCTGGAAATTTTTCCAGAATCAGAACCTTGCTCGGCCTCCGCTCGCGACGCCGCCCGCGTCGCACCTCGCGCGTCCGCTGCTCCGCCCGCAGCAGGTCCCTCTCCGCGACGCTCTGCGCCCCCTGCGCCCTCCGCCGGCCGGCCAAGCCGCTCCCGGCGAGCTCGCCCTCACGGCAGAGCCCCGCCCTCGCACGCCGCAGCTCCTCCGCGCCTACTGCGGCTGCCGCTGCCGCTGCGCCCTCGCGTCCGCTCGCTCTCGCGCACAGGCAGGAGAGAAGGAGGAAGATGGTGGAGACGGGAGGGGAGGCGCGCCCCCCCCCTTTTAACGCCGCGCGGAGAGGAGAGAGAGGCGGTCGCAGTCGCCTGCAGCCGCAGAGAAAGATGCAGGATTGCAGGTCTGCGCGCACAGGCGCGTAGACGAATATCCCGTGCGAGCATAACTGTTCGCCAGACGTCTGTAAACTATCCCGGACGTCTGGTCAGACGTCTGGATGTGATCCCAGACGTCTTTACAGACGTCTGGGCCACCTCCCAGACGTCTTAAAAGACGTCTGGGGCACGCGCTCGTTACAATATAACAAACTCAAAGGAAGTTTCGTCCCCGAAACTTGCGCCAACTAGGGTGCGGGAAGAAGGTGTCCAAATAACCATAACAAACTCAAAGAGGACCGAAGCCGGTCCGAAAAGACGTACCCGCGAAAAGCTCCGGGTACCGCTCCCGCATTGCCGCCTCAGGCTCCCAGGTAGCCTCCTCGTACCGCTGGCTCCTCCACAAAACCTTTGCCAGGGGTACTTGCTTTCGTCTCAACCAGCGGACGGCTCGGTCTAGGATCTGCACTGGCCGCTCGGGGTAGGTCAGGTCGTCGCTCACCTCGACGCTCTCGTGACTCAGTACGTGGCTGGGATCGGCTACGTACTTCCTGAGGTTGGACACGTGGAACACGTCGTGCACACCAGAAAGATGCGGGGGAAGGGCAAGTCTGTAAGCAACGGGTCCAACCCGCTCCAAGACCTCAAAGGGCCCTACGAACCTCGGCGCGAGCTTCCCTCTCACCCCAAACCGCTGTAAGCCCTTCATGGGCGAAACACGAAGAAAGACGTGGTCCCCGACCTCGAACTGCACCTCTCTGCGTCTGCGATCTACGTAGCTCTTCTGTCTGCTCCTGACAGTGCGGAGTCGTCTGTGGATCTGCTCAACTACCTCCTGACTCTGCCGGATCAACCTGGGGCCAACCTCCCACTTGGTCCCCACCTCAACCCAACTCAAGGGTGCCGTGCATTTCCGTCCGTACAGAGCCTCGTAGGGAGCCATGCCGATGCTCGAGTGATAACTGTTGTTGTATGCAAACTCTGCCAGGGGTAGGTGCTCCTCCCAAGAGCCCCTCCAGTCTAGTACACAGGCACGCAAAAGATCCTCAAGTGTCTGTATCGTGCGTTCCGACTGTCCGTCCGTCTGGGGGTGGTAAGCCGTGCTAAACCTCAACCTCGTCCCCAAAGCCTGCTGAAACTCAGCCCAAAACTGGGACGTAAAGAGGGTATCCCGGTCGGATACGATCTCCCGCGGAACTCCGTGTAGTCGCACCACATCACGGATATACCTCTCTGCCAACTGTGCTGGTCCCAAAGTGACTCGGATCGGCAAGAATCGTGCCGTCTTCGTCAATCTATCCACTATTACCCAGACTGCGTCGTGTCCTCGCTGGGTAACAGGTAAGCCCACCACCAAGTCCATGGTGATGCTTTCCCACTTCCACTCTGGCACTGGAAGCGGCTGAAGCGGCCCTGCAGGCCTCTGATGCTCGGCTTTCACCTGCTGGCACACTAAGCACTGCTGCACGAACTCACCCACATCCCGCTTCATCCCTCTCCACCAGAACTCGCGTCTCAAGTCATGGTACATTTTCGTGTTTCCAGGATGTATGGTGAATCTGGAACCGTGTGCCTCAGTCAGGAGCTCTCTCAACAGCTCCTCGTCTCTGGGGACGCACAGCCGTCCCCTCAAGCGTAACACCTGGTCTGTGAAAGAGAAGTCCCCTGGGTCCCCTGACAGTACTCTGTCGCGCAAAGACTGCAAGTACGGATCGGCCATCTGTCCCGTGATGATGCGGTCTATCAACTCTGGTCTGGTCTGCCGTGTCACCGTCACTGCCCCACAGTACCCTCGTAACTCTAGAGGTCGCCAACTGCCCACCTCCTCCAAAAGGCTCCAACTCTGTAACTGTAGACTGGCCAAGCGTGCGGGCGCCTTACGGCTCAAGGCGTCAGCCACCACATTGGCCTTTCCCGGGTGGTAGGAGATGCTGCAGTCGTAGTCCTTCAGGAGTTCCAACCAACGTCTCTGTCTCATGTTGAGCTCCTTCTGGTCAAAAAGATATCTGAGGCTCTTGTGATCTGTAAAAATCTCGAAGGTCTCACCGTACAAGTAGTGCCTCCATGTCTTCAGCGCGAAGACAACAGCTGCCAACTCTAGATCGTGGGTAGGGTAGGTATGCTCATGGGGCTTCAGTTGCCGCGAAGCGTAAGCGACCACGTGACCCCTCTGCATGAGCACACCTCCTAACCCCTGCAAGGAAGCGTCCGTGTACACAACGAACCCGCCACTACTGTCAGGGATGGTGAGCACGGGAGCCGAGGTCAACCTCTCCTTCAGCTCCAGAAAACACGCCTCACAGGCGTCTGTCCAAGCGAAAGGCACATCCTTCCGAGTCAACTGTGTCATAGGACGTGCAATCTGCGAAAACCCTCTGATGAACCGTCTGTAGTAACCTGCCAGTCCCAGGAAACTGCGAATCTCAGTGACTGAACGCGGTCTCTCCCACCTGAGCACTGCCTCGACCTTGGCGGGATCCACCGCCAGGCCGTCTCCAGAGATCACATGACCCAAAAAGGTCACCTCCCTCAACCAGAACTCGCACTTGCTGTATTTGGCGTACAGCCTGCGTCGTCTCAGAGTGTCCAGAACCATCCGCAAGTGCTGTCCGTGCTGCGTCCGATCTCTAGAATAGATGAGTACATCATCTATGAAAACCACCACAAACTGGTCCAAGTACGGTCTGAACACCCGGTTCATCAGGTCCATGAAAGCAGCGGGGGCATTGGTCAGCCCAAACGGCATGACCAAAAACTCGTAGTGTCCGTACCGGGTGCGGAAAGCTGTCTTGGAGACGTCGGTCTCCCTGATCCTCAACTGGTGGTATCCAGACCTCAAGTCGATCTTGGAAAACACCGTGGCACCCCGCAACTGGTCAAACAAATCGTCAATCCTCGGCAGCGGATATCTGTTCTTGATGGTGACCCTATTCAGCTGTCGGTAATCCACACAAAGGCTTAGGGTCCCATCCTTCTTCTTCACAAACAGTACCGGGGCTCCCCAGGGAGACGCACTGGGCCTCACGAAACCCTTCTCCAAAAGGTCCTGCAACTGAGACTTGAGCTCTCGCAGCTCAAGCGGTGCCATCCTGTATGGCGCGGTGGAGATGGGGCTGGTCCCTGGTACTAGTGAGATCTCAAACTCGATCTCACGCTCGGGCGGTAGTCCTGGTAACTCGTCTGGAAACACGTCGGGGTACTCTCTGACCACCGGGATGCTCTGGAAGTCTGCCACGGGGCTGTGCTCTGCCACCACACAAGCTAAGAAGCCCTCACACCCCTGGCTCAAAAGTCTCGCCGCCCGAAGTGCCGAAATGCACCTGAAACCTCTGTCCACTGGCTGCCCGTGAAACTCGAAGGAAGGCAACTCCGGAATGGAGAAGACAATCTTCCTCTCAAAGCAGTCTACCAAGGCGTGGTAAGCGGACAGCCAATCCATCCCCAGGATCACCCCAAAGTCCTCCATCTGTATCATAATCAGGTCAGCTGGCAGGCTGTGTCCCCCGATGCTGACCCCGCAACCCGTGTACACCTCCTCAGCTACAAACAGCTGACCACTCGGACCTCTGATTACGAACGGGTTCTCTAACAATGTATAATCCTGGTCCAAACTAACTGCGAAACTGTCTGCGACAAACGAGTGCGTAGCGCCGGAATCGAAAAGCGTGTAAACGAGTCTGCCAGAAATTGAAACCATACCTGCTACCACGGATCCCGAAGCTCTGGCGTCCCTGTGTGTTAGGGCGTTGATACGCCCCTCAGCTCTAGGTGCGGACGAAGCAGCCACACTCTGCGTCGGACGGGTAGGTGCTGGCCGGTACCCTCCTCGCGACTGCGGTCCTCCTCCTCGCGCCTGGAAACCGCGGCCTCCTGCGCGCCCTCCAGTGCTCTACGCGGGAAGTATCTGCTGACCTCCTGCCCTAGATGGCCAGTCCCTCCTGACGTGGCCCGGCTGGCCACACTGGTAGCAGAGGGGAACCCGACTCCCGCCCTCAGTGAGTCCCTGCTGTCGGCTAGGCGGGGGTCCGGTGCTGGCGACTGGCCCCTGTCGAGGGCCCCCAAAGGCCACTGATGGCCCTGCACAACGTGACGGCTCTCCTGCGGACGCCACGTGTCTCCGCTCTCGCCGGCCCTGTGAGAAGTCTGGCTGAAAGGGCCTCTTCCGCCCGCCGTCGGTCTCTTGCGCGGACGGGTTGGTCTCCTCGTAAGTCATGGCTGCCTCTACCACCCTCGAAAACGTCGGCAGCTTCAGGGGTTTGACATACCCCCGGATCGCAGGCCGGAGCCCCTCGGTGAACCTCCAAAGGCGCTCCTCCTCAGTGGCTACCGCTGTCGCTGCAAAGCGGGACAGCTCCAAGAAACGCGTGCGGTACGCGCTCACGGTCATCGTCCCTTGGCGGAGAGTGTGGAACTCCCGCCTCCTCTGGTCCTGCCACGTCTGGGGAAAGTACTGCTCGCAGAAGAGGGTGACGAACTGGTCCCACGTCGGCTCGTCCCTCTCCTGTCCCCGGACCGCCCTCCACCACCGGTGTGCCACACTCTCCAGCTGGTACGTGGCAAAGGCCACGCGGCACTCCACCGGGGGGCGAAGGGTGTCGAAGATCTTCTCCAGCTGCTCAAGCCAGTCCTCTGCCTCGGTCGGGTCCTCATCCCCCTTGAAGGAGGGGGGCTTCAGCTTCCGGAACTGTCCGAAAAGCTCGAAGTGGTGCTGTAGGGGAGGTGCTGGTGCACCTCCAGGCGAAGGTGCCTCGTGTACAGAAGTGTCGGAGGAAGGTGGGGGCGGCAGGGGCCCATCCCCTCCCTCGTGTCCAGCGCCGCGTCCGTCGCGTGGTCCCACAGAGGACTCCCCCTCTGCAACCCCAGGAGGAGGTGCTCGGGGCGGTGGGTGGAGCTCCTCTCGTACAATATCCCGTATCAGTCTGGCGAGGTCCTGGGCCTGGATGCCAGGGAGTGGTGGCTGGTCCACCGAGACGTCAACGACAGCACGTCCACCTCGCCGACCTCGCCCTCGGCCGCGCCCGCGGCCAGTCTCGCCAGTCCCACGACGAGGCATCTCCTGCAAGGAGACGCGAAACAAAACGGAAACGTCAAAACAGACGGTACCTAACAACACTTCTAAGAGCTCATGTCAAGAGATATGTTGTGGTGGCTACTCAAGCTATAAACATGTGAATTGGTTATTTTCCAGTCAGTTGATTCACTTCTCGGGACGACCTTGCTCTGATACCATCTTGTAACGACCCGGTTCCCGAGTCCCTACGAGACACGAGAACTGGACCGACTCGACTAATCCCAAGACCCAGTCGTCCAACGAGGAAGTAACCAAAAGACAGTAAAATAAACCACATTCAGCATGAATATAACTAACAGTAAGAAAGTACAGCAGTAAGGAAAGAAACTACTACAGTAGGTACCACCACAACAGTAAAGCAACATTTATCATATAACAAAAACTGCAGGTAAAGAAGGTACAGCGGAAACAACACTACTCACTAGAACAGAAACAAAAAGAAGGTACCAAGCTGTGGTAACTCTACTGGACCCTACTCGGCCCAGCGTCCTCTGCAGCCGCCAACCCTGGCTGCTCAACACCTGGTCCTAAAAAAGGTAACGAGTGTAACACGTCAGCAAAACGCTGAGTAGAGTGGCAAACTAACTAAAGGCAACAGTAGAGTGTACAGTAGCTGTTATGTTCTATTACTTCCTTTATTTACATCTTTCAATTTTTCTCACTATTTCATTTACTTCTCAGATCCTTTACTTGATCTCGGATGTCCTCGTGTGACGATCTTGATTGCAGTCTTTTCCAAAAGTAGAAGTAGCACGTGGCGCTCCCCTGGCCGGGAGAGTCCCCCGTGGTGATCCTACCCTCAGTCAACCACCCCAAGGTCACTGACAGACGTAACGGTGACTACGGCACGCGCGATAAACGCACAGGTAGCTAGCCCGTACTGGCACGCGGTCAGTCGTTTCCGTTAACGGGTGCGCCCAAAGCACAGCACGGAACCAGGGCAGAGCCCTCTCAGTAACAGGGGTCCAACCCCTCCACAGTAACCAAACCGGGGCCTTGCCCCTCCACAGTCCGCGCACCCTCGCCTGACTACCCTGGTTTGCCCTAGTGGGCCTAACAAGTCGGTGAAGGAGGCTAGCAGAACCCCGGGGCCCGTGGGGTAGCTAGTACTCTCCTAACACTACTAGCTCTCCTCGGTACTACGTACACGAGGGCCAACAAGTCGGTACAGAGCGGCCAAGCCTAACCCCGGGTCCCTGGGGCGGCTGGCCCCACTCTGCACTAAAACAGGTACAGGTACTTCCCTTGGTACTGCGTACCCAAGAGACAGTACAAACTACATCTCAGTTCCATTCCTTTTTCTTTCCAGAAGTTCCACTCCTAATTTCCCGTAGGGTTCCAGCTCTTTATTTCAGAACATCATATGTTTCACTTTCCAGATTCACGTTCTCAATTTCCATGATCTCAAACATGTTTCTTTGTTCATAACAGGCAGCTGTTAATTAATTTCACAGGCAGCTTATATATTCCTTTCCATTTTTCCAAGACTGCAGTAATATACATTCCACTAGTTTTTCCATCCTAGGATTCATGCCATATCCTAGGATCTATCATACAATCTAGTTTTCTGGCCCTAGGATTCATGCAACACCTAGGAGCTATCATTCCATATATTTCTCATTCCTAGGATTCATGCAATGCCCTAGGTTCTAGTTATGGTTCCATACTTTAACAGATTTTATTAATACTTAAAACCACTCTACCAGGTACAACGGGAGTAATGGGGGTGTGATCGGGAATCCCGCGCGCCTCCGCGACTCTCAAGACTGCAACTGAACGGGATCCTGTCACAAGGATCAAACACAAGGAGTGTCTCAAAACAGTGTATAGCTACTGTAGGCGGGTAGAGGAATAAATTCTGAAACGAACGCAACTCGAATCGCGGAAAACGGAGCCCAAACGGGCCCTAAACGGGTCGAGAAAGACAATACTGTGCAAAATCAGATGTCTGGAACTCCTTCCAGACGTCTTAAACGGTGGATCAGAGAATTACCTGTTCGGCTTGGTTCCCCGGACGTCCAGAAGTCTGTGGGGACGTCTCTCCTAGATCCCAGACGTCCGATGGTCACTACGGACGTCTGGAGGTCACTCCCGCCGTCTGGTACAACTTCCAGACGTCTGATTCGCAAAGGATGACGAATCAGAACACCTGCGCACAGCCAACCCCCCTCCCTCAGTACGGTCAGTCGACAAAAGAAGAAGAAAGCGGAAACTCACCTTTCAGACGTCTGTATGATCTCACAGACGTCGACCTTGCCGTCTGGATATCAATACAGACGTCTGATTCTGGAAAATTTTCCAGAATCAGAACCTTGCTCGGCCTCCGCTCGCGACGTCGCCCGCGTCGCACCTCGCGCGTCCGCTGCTCCGCCCGCAGCAGGTCCCTCTCCGCGACGCTCTGCGCCCCCTGCGCCCTCCGCCGGCCGGCCAAGCCGCTCCCGGCGAGCTCGCCCTCACGGCAGAGCCCCGCCCTCGCACGCCGCAGCTCCTCCGCGCCTACTGCGGCTGCCGCTGCCGCTGCGCCCTCGCGTCCGCTCGCTCTCGCGCACAGGCAGGAGAGAAGGAGGAAGATGGTGGAGACGGGAGGGGAGGCGCGCCCCCCCCCTTTTAACGCCGCGCGGAGAGGAGAGAGAGGCGGTCGCAGTCGCCTGCAGCCGCAGAGAAAGATGCAGGATCGCAGGTCTGCGCGCACAGGCGCGCAGACGAATATCCCGTGCGAGCATAACTGTTCGCCAGACGTCTGTAAACTATCCCGGACGTCTGGATGTGATCCCATACGTCTTTACAGACGTCTGGGCCACCTCCCAGACGTCTTAAAAGACGTCTGGGGCACGCGCTCGTTACACTCCCCAACTTTCTGATGTGCACGACGTGTTCCACATGTCCAACCTCAGGAAGTACGTCGTCGATCCCAGTCACGTTCTGAGCCACGAGAGCGTCGAGGTGGGTGACGACCTGACTTACCCCGAGCGGCCAGTGTAGATACTAGATAGAGCCGTCCGGAGTCTGAGACGGAAGCAAGTACCCCTGGTGAAGGTCTTGTGGAGGAGCTAGTGGTACGAGGAGGCTACCTGGGAGCCTGAGGCAGCGATGCGAGAGCAGTACCCGAAGCTCTTTGAAGGTACGTCTCTTCAGAACGGCTTCGGTCCTCTTTGAGTTTGTTATGCGTATGTTCTTCTTTTCCGCACCCTAGCTAGCTCAAGTTTCGGGGATGAAACTTCCTTTGAGTTTGTTATGTTGTTAAGACCCGTGCTGTTAAAGCCCTCTAAGACGTTTGGGATTTGGGTCAAACGTCTAGTCAGACGTCTGGAAATCAAATTTTTCATGTACGTCCTCGCGTCTGTGCGTGTGCTGCGCGCAGACAGTACACAGCCGCATTTTCTTCTCTCTCCTCTCGCCGATGAAACCCTAACCTGCTCCTACTTAAACCCCCCTCCTCTCCTTCGTTCACCTCACCTTCAGCCACCCTTCTTCCTCCCAGCGAGAGCGGTGAGCGGCGAGTAGCGAGGAGCGGGCGTGAGCGGCATGGGAGAATTGGAGCAGCAAGTGGAAGGGAGGTGAGCACGCCACGAGCTCGCAAGAGAGCTCGCCGGAGAGCTCACGGCCGGTCGGGCATGCGCAAGGCGGAGAGGTGCACCGGGGAGGTTCTCCTCGACACTGCTGCAACCAGAGCAGCGAACGAGCGAGAAGACGAAGGCAGCTTTTGGTTTTGGGATTTTCCCAGAATCAGACGTCTGGATTGACATCCAGACGATGCATACGACGTCTGGAGGAGGTTCTAGATGGCTGAGAGGTAAGTTCCGCAACACACACCTTCTTTGCGGATACGGCCATGCAGGCCGTTCCGCCGAGGCACTATTCCGTGCCATATTGAGGAGATTTTGCGTCGCGCATGTAGGATTCGCTTCGGGAAGGTGCGGGACACGCCCTCCTACGTAGTTCAGACTCTGGGCGAGGCATCAGACGGCGAGAAGCGTCTCCAGACGTCCGAAGAGGTGGACGGACATCTGGAACTAGGTCCAGACGGTTCAGCAGAGTCCTTGGACGTCTGAGGAGTAGCACAGAGTTGAGGTAAGGTTTTGGACTTTTCTAAGAAGTCTGGAAGGTGTTCCAGACGTCTGATATGAATCATAATTTCTTTTTTGACACGTTTAGTGTCCGTTTGAGGTCCAATTTCCACAATTAAGATTCTGTTGTTCTCCGTATAAGTTCCTCTACTTGTTAGAATACTTTTTATCCTATTCTGAGTGGTTTCTTGTGAATGATCCTTGTGATAGGACCTCGTTCCGTTGCGGATTTGGGGTTTGCTGAGGTATGTGGACCTACCGATCCATGAATGTATGAATTGCATTACTCCTGGGTTTACTGGTAGAGTGGCTTCCCCTAGTTTAATTACAAACATGAATGCATATCTGGAATGAATGTTAGATCCTTGGGTATGGCATGAATCCTAGGACTAGAAACTCTAGAATAGTGCTATGGAATGTATGAATTGCATTCTTGGATGAGTAAATAGAATAATAACAATTTCCTGTAAATGGATAACAGTTGCCTGTGAAATGTAAAGTACTGTTGTTAGCAACTGTTGCATGTAAATTCTTGTTGTTTACAATTAAATACAAGCTGCCTGTATATGAATTGGAAATGGAAGATTGAATGTTGGAAACACGAGCTACCTGCGAATAAACCTGGAATGTGAATAGTAAAGTTACATGCTACATGTGTAGAACTTGAGAAATGAAAATAGAAATAATGAAACCTAGTATGGCTTGGCCTGAGAAACATGAGCATTAACCCTACGGGGAATTAGGAGTTGAGCTCCTGGAAAATAAATGGGATGAATCTGGGAATGTGTTGGAAAGTGTGCTGGCCCTTGAGTACGTGGTACCAAGGGGAGCACATGTTACCTCTTAGTGTAGAGGGGAGCTAGCCGCCTTTGGGTTGACACCAAGGGTTAGGATTGGCCACTTTGCACCGACTCGGTGGCCCTCGTGTACACAGTACCAGGGAGAGGTACTAGTGTAGGGAGAGAGAGAGAGTTAGCCACCCCACGGGGCCCGGGGTTTAGCTAGCTGTCCTACACCGATTTGTTAGGCCCACTGGGCAAACCAGGGTAGTCAGGCGAGGGTGCGTGGACTGTGGAGGGGCGAGACCCCTGTTTGGTTCTTAGGGTCTAAACCCCTGTTACTGAGAGGGCTATGCCCTATACTGGTTCCGTGCTGTGCTTTGGGCACACCCGTTAACGGAAACGACTAACCGCGTGCCAGTGCGGGGTAGCTACCCGTGCATTTATCGTGCGTGCCGTAGTCACCGTTACGTCTGTCAGTGACCTTGGGGTGGTTGACTGAGTGTAGGACCACCACGGGGGACTCTCCCGGCCAGGAGAGCACCACGTGCTACTTCTACTCTTCGGAAAAGACTGCAATCAAGATCGTTCCCACGAGGAACATTCGAGATCAAGAAAGAGACCTGATAAATAAATCAAGTGATGAAAGAAAGAATAATTAGTTAAGGAAAGAAAGAAATTGAAAAACAACAGCTACCTATCCACCTATACTGTTTTAGTTAGCTGGTTGCCACCCTACTCAGCGTTCGCTGACATTTTGTATTCATAACCTTTTTTAGGTCCAGGTGTAGAGCAGCCAGAGCCTACGGCTGCAGTGGGTACTGAGCCCAGTAGAGCCCAGTAGTTGTAGCTTTCTGTTGTATTCCGTTTCCTGTTGTAGTGAGTAGTTGTTACACTTCTGTACTCTTTTATTGTGAACTTTATATTCCTGTACTTGCTTAATTTTCTACTGTTGTGGTAGTGTGTACTATAGTAGTTTACTTCTTTACTGCTGTACTTTTGTTACTGTTAGTTGCTTGCATGGTGAATGTGGTTTATTTTACTGCTTTTTGGTTACTTTCTTGTTGGATGACTGGGTCTTGGGATCAGTCGAGTCGGTCCGGTCTCGTGTCTTGTAGGGATTCGGGAACCAGGTCGTAACAGTATAGGGTGGCCATTCCTAATCCTGAGTCCCAACCCAAGGGGCGGCTAGCTCCCCCCTACACTAAAGTGACAGTAGCTCTCCTCAGTACCACGTACATGAGAGCCAGCTCACTTTCCATACCTAGGTCCATACAACCAATCTGCTCGTAGGCAACATGTTCCATCATACGTTCCAATATTCGTTCCTTTCCTAGTTCCCCGTAGGGTTCATGCATCGTACTCATCTCATTTCATAAATGGCATATCTCACTATTCACATTCCGATTCTTAATCATGTAACAGGCAGCTTGTGATTTAATAAATTAAGCAATCATCACATCACTTAATTATTCAGTTGCTAGCAGTAAAGACTTTAACACGCATTTCAGAGTATAACAGCGGGGTTCAGGTAATGTACATTCATCCTTCTCAACCCTAGGGTTCATTGCATATCCTAGGGTTCAATCAGATCATTCTAATATAGCATGCACTTTAATCATATAAATCACAGTATTAGAGAGAACCACTCTACCAGGGTATACGAGTGGAATGGGGGCTCGTATGGCGGATCCCAAAGCCTCTGTAGGTCCCGTGCATGTCACGGACTGAAACCCTATTCCTAACAGTTGGTCAAACTAGACATTAATAACTTTGACTAGCACATCAACATGTCAAAACCAACTCAAAATAGTACGGAAACGACTCCAACACATAGGAAATTCCGACAGAAAACCAACGGTACTTCATTTGTGTAAAATCGACTTTGTTTGGACCCTAAACCGACCTAAACACTCTTCCCGGTTCACCTAAATCGAACCAGGCAAGTTGGTCCAGCTGGACTGGTCGCTTGATGCCTGAAATAAGGAAATCAAATCGACATTAGACATCTGGGATGAGTCTCAGACATCTTAAACTTAAGTAGAATGCTTACTTTGCTTTCTGCATCTTTTTCAGAGGTCTGGAACCCTTCACAGCCATCTAAGGGAGCTTCCAGACGTCTGGCACTTCTTCCGATCTTCTAGGAGGGAGGTCAGACGTCTGCTGATGCCTCCGAACGCCCTAAAGAGCCTCGGGTACGACAACAGGGTACCTACCCAAAGGTTCTGCAACTGTGCAGACACGTACAGTACAAAAGCAACGTTGCCAAGTTTGTACAAATGACACAGGGTTTGGACAGAGGGCTACCATAGTATTTTGTGTGCTATCAGACGTCCAGTGTCACCTCCAGGCATCCGACGACTACTTCAGACGTCTAGAGACTATCACAGACATTTGATACTGTGGAAAAAATGACTCGCAAGACCCTTCGTGAAGCTCCTCCTGGCGAGCTCGAGCTGCTGCAATCGCGACAATGTCGCCCTCCTCGCGCAACTCTTCCTCCTGCTAGATCTCTCCTCCCTCTCGAGCTCCTCCAGTTGCCTGAGCCTGCGCCAACTCCTCTTGCAGCTCCCCCTCCTCTCTGCAATTGCCCTCTCTCTCGAGCTCCCTCCCCAAGCAGGCAAGGAGAACACAGGGAAGGAAGGAGGGGAGGTGGTGTCAGCTGCGAGGGTGGAGGAGGAAGGTGTCGTGGGTTGAGGGGGAAAAGAGTGGATAGGGTTTCATAGAGGAGAGCTTAGGGTTTTAAGGTGGGGGTGTTGTGCGTTGGTGGTGTGGGGTGAGGTGTGGGGTCAAGTAAACTGAGACCTTGGCCTCGTAAAATGCCCCCCGTTTCCGCAAAGCCCATAAGTCCCAGGGGTTTAAAATTGTGCTAAACCCCTCTAGAAATCACAACTTCGTACGGGGTCCTCTGGTGCACAGAAAAATTGCATTACTACCCCAAAAATTCTGAGAAAATTTCAAACGACCCTTGGGAAGGGTCATTTCACTCCTTAATAGCTAGCCGACCAATGGTCAACCTCCTTCATAACCATTGGCCCTCCAAGGTTCTTCTTTGTTGTTGGAACCCAAGCAATTAATGAGGCTAATCATTTAGCCTAATCACCCACAAAAAAACCAAGTTTTAGTTGACTGGGCACCAACTAACTATCATGTGAGGCACTAGTTGATATTGTTAGCCCACCGACCAGTGGCCCTTTGATCCAAAGTCAAAGGATTTTTGTTCTAAGAACTCTTCTGTAAGGCGACAACTCTCCACTACTATACCAATTGATCCTTAGTCGTCTGACCATTGAAAGTGTTACGACCCGGTTCCCGAATCCTTAGAGGACCTGAGACCGGCTCGCCTCGACTAATCCCAAGACCCAGTTGTCCAACAAGAAATAACCAAAAAGTAGGAAAGTAAACCACATTCACATATGCAATATAACTAAGCAGTAAAAACGTACAAAGCAGTGAAGGAAAGTAAAATTGTTGTTCCATTACATACCACCACAACAACAGGACAACGAAAACGAAAGTAAACAGTAAGGACAACAGTAGCTAAAAGTCTGATGCGTACTACAACAGTAAGGGAAACAACAAGAAGTGTTGAAACTACGGCTAGACTCAATTGGGCCCAGCACCCTCCACAGCCGAAAACTCAAGCTGCTCAACTCCTAGTCCTGAATAGTGTTATAAAAAGACAGAGTCAGCGAATGCTTAGTAGAGTGATATCTATACTATCTAAAACAGTAAAAGAAATAGGTTTAATTCTCTTTTCTATTTATTTGTTTTATGTGTATTTTCTTTTCACCCATTTTTCTCGAACATCTAGATATTCTTGATCTAGCATATTCCTCATGGGAATGATCTTGATTGCAGTCTTTTCCAAAGAGTAGAGAAGGTAAACGTGGTGCTCTCTTGGCCGGGAGAGTCCCCCGTGGTAGTCCTACACCCAGTCAACCACCCCGAGGTCACTATCAAGACGTAGCGGCGACTACGGCACGCGTGATAAGCGCACGGGTAGCTACCCCGCACTGACACGCGGTCAGTCGTTTCCGCTAGCGGGTATGCCCAAAGTATACTATGGAATAGTATAGGGCCTTGCCCTCTTAGAAAAGGGGTCTTGCCCCTCAGAACCAAACAGGGGTCTCGCCCCTCCACAGTCCGTGCACCCTCGTCTGACTACCCCGGTTTGCCCAGAGGGCCTAACAAGTCGGTGTAGGGTGGCTAGCTGAACCCCGGGTCTCGTGGGGTGGCTAGCTCTCCCTACACTAGTAGCTCACCTCGGTACCGCGTACACGAGGGCAAACAGGAGTTGGTGCAGAGTGGCCAATCCTAACCCCGAGTCTCAACCCAAGGGCGGCTAGCTTTGCTCTACACGAAAAGGGGATAGTCGCTCTCCTTGGTATCACGTGCTCAAGGGCCAACACACTTCCCGTCTACATTCCAGGTTTCCAACTAACCACAAAAGCTCTACTCCTAATTCCCCATAGGGTTCATATTCATGTTCACCTCATTTATTCTGATCCAGATTCCACCATTCACAATTCAGTTCTTATTTATATATAGGCAACTCGTGTTTCCATACTTCATTACATGCAACTGGTGATTTCACAGGCAATTGGTTATTAAATACATGCAACTCGTATTCTAACAGGCAATCCACAATTATGCTACAGGCAATTGCTAGCAGATTATCTCAATCTTGCATATAAGTACCTTATATCATACAAACGGTGCATTCATTTCTCTACCCCAGGGTTCATGCCACATCCTAGGGTTCCAGTCAGTTAATTCTACCAACACATTCTTCTTTGAATATTATTAAGGGAATTAAACCATTCTATCAAACAATTCGGGAGTACTGGGGCTGGAACCGCAGACCCAGGGTCTCTGCAGCCCCAAATACGCAATAGGTTGAAACCCTATACCAGGGAATACATCATAAAAGGAGGATTCAAAATAATGTATAAAGACCTCTAATACGTAGAGAAACTCGCAAGGAAACTACAGATACTTCGTTTGCGTAAAACGGATCCCGATCGGACCCCAAACGGGTCAAAAACGTGTCTACTATCCAAAATCAGACGTTTGGGAATAAGTCTAGACGTCTTAAAAGGTACTAGAACATTACCTTAAGTCCCTGTGGTGTCTTTAGATGTCCAGGCTGAAGGTTTGGCCCTACGACGAGGGGTGATGTAATAAAATGCGGAAATAAATATAAACAATATCATAGAATAGACAACCACACAAAGAACACAAAGATTTTTAGGTGGAAACCCAAACCGGGTGAAAACCACCACCTAACCCTCTCGAGTTAGGATTTTCCGATCAACCTAGTTGATCAAATCCACTAACCGAATCACTTTAAAACGAGGGTGATTCAACCTCAGTACAACCACGCTACAAGTACGAGGGTAGCGTTCCTCAACCCCTTCTCTCCACGAGAAGGATTTTGTCCCACGAAGGAGACGGGAATTCGCAAAGCGAATACCCAACCAAAAGACAAAGATAAAATAAAACAAGTAATCCTATAGAGCCAACAAAGTAATTTAAACCTAGCTTCTATAGAAAATAGGAAACTCCCCTTTGCAAGGAGTGCGTCGAGTTGATGACGCGGTGCGTGTGCCACGCGATGGCGCAACGTCGCTCTCGTAAACAACGGTGGGAGAGCGGGTGCGCGAAGCTTGATGCTCTCTAGAGAATGGAACTAGAGCTTGGAGAGCAAGGGCTTCTCTTGGACACAAAAGAGTGGAACTAAGTTGCTTAGGTGTGTCTCTTGTTTCTCTTAGTGTGTATCTTGTGTCTCTAAGTGTGTGTATTTGTGTTGCAAAGGTTCCCCTCTATTTATAGAGGCCTTAGGAAGGCTTTGGAAGGCTTAGGAAGGGTTCTATAGCCGTTGGGTGCAAAGCCCAAGAGAATCAGGCCGAAATCAGGACAATGATTACATTTGACAGGGTGATCAGACATCTAATTCTGGCATCAGACGTTTGGAAGGCCACTTTAAGACGTCTGATTTCAAGGTCAGACGTCTGATTCTATGCGGGTTTCCTCCTGACTTGAATCAGATCTAAACAGGGTTTTTGTTCAAGTTGATCAGACGACATACAGAACGTCTGGCACTATGCCCGGACGTCTGGAAACCAAATTTTCCTACGGAATGGATTTTCCAACCATTGCAACGGCTAGAAAATCTCTGAGAAGAGATTTTGGGTCAGTCGAGGCAAAACGGTCAATTATCAGACATCTGGACAGTCCTATGGACGTCTGATAAGGCTCTAACGGTCATATCCTTGAGTGCCTGCTAAGCTAGCCAACGGTCCACTATCTGGACGTCTGGCAAGTCCATCAGACGTCTCCTAAGACGTCTGGTATTAGGTCTGGATGTCTGATTTCATCAGACAGAACTAGCTATGTCCAGCCTAACAGATATCAGACGTCTGAAACAACAGTCAGATGTCTTAAAATACTTTATCAGACGTCTGATTTGGGAATTAGACATCTGGAAGTGTTGTTTGAACCCTATATTGGTTTTCTAAGTATTCTACAGAAAACCTAAGTATCCTAGGGTTGTGCCGGTGTTCCTAGGACTACTGTTAGGGTACTTTGAGGCTCTTTAACATAATATTCTAAGGAAAATAAAAAGAGCAAGAAAATAAAGACAAGAGATACAAGAAAGGATTAAAAAGAATCTATCCTATTCTTCTTGTCTTCTATCTTCAATCTGTTGCTCCACGCGAACCTCCTTTGTTCTCCATTAAGCTCCTCCAATCCGTCCTGGATGCGAGCTCGAGTTCCGTCTAAACACGTCCACATTTGCAATTGACCTGAAATCTAGGACTCAAATTGCAAATGTTAAATAACACATGTTTTGTTATCATCAAAACAAATGATCGTGGTGCTCTAGCACCAACACAGGCCTCCTCTACGACCGTCTGAAGGCAGTTCCAAAAGTCGGACCACGCCTCCGATCGTCTAAAAGCACCTCCAGACGTCTGGTAATCTGATAAGACGTCCAAAAGTGCGTGGGAGAGCGTTCCGCGCTCCTTCCCAATGCTGTTCCTGCGTATGACAGTCGCAGTCCCCAAATCAGGCCCAACATTCACTCTATGGTGAGGCCTGCATGGCCATAACCGCGAAAAGAACGTACCTTCGCGATAAATGAGCTTTCAGACATCTGGCCTTAACTCCAGACATCCAGGTGCTCCGTCAGGACTCCACTCCAGACGTTTGATATTGGAAAATTTCCAGTACCAGAACCTGCTCCCAACTCTCTCCACCGCGCTCCTCCTCGCGCAGCCGTAGCTCCAGTCGCTGCAGATGGTCGAGGCTGCCTCCCCGAGATCTCTCCTCCTCCCGCACGCACCCGCGGTGGCCGTGCGAGCTCCGCCGAGCTCCCACCGAAGCTCTCCAACCTCGGCCTCCTCCTCCTCCTCCTGTACTCTCCTTCTCGCCCTCTCACTCTCCCTCGCTCGCCTCCTCTCGCCACTCCCACAGGCTCTGAAGGTGGTGGTGGTGGTGTGTGGAGTGGAGAGGAAAGGAGGGGAGGGGGGCTTTTATAGATGGTTGGGGGTTTAGGGTTCGGGAACGGGAGGAAGGGAGAGAGAGAAGAAGAGAGTTCTACGTGCTGCTCGCGCGCAGAGCGTAGAGCGCAGAGCGCGTACAAAAATTTCATTTTCAGATGTCCAGGAAAGGGTCCAAACGTCTGTCTGAGACTCCAGACGTTTTAAAAGGCTAAAAGTGTGACAGGTCTTTACATTATAACAAACTTAAAGGAAGTTTCATCCCCGAAACTTGAAATAGCTAGGGTGCGGAAAAAGAAACATAAAACGCATAACAAACTTAAAGAGGACCAAAGTAGGTCCGAAAAGACGTACCCTCAAAAAGCTCCAGGTACTGCTCTCGCATCGCCGCGTCAGGCTCCCAGGTAGCCTCCTCGTATCGCTGGCTTCTTTATAGGACCTTCACCAGTGGTACCTGCTTCTGTCTTAGACTCCGAACAGCTCTGTCTAGTATCTGCACTGGTCTCTCGGGATAGGTCAGGTCGTCACCCACCTTGACGCTCTCATGGCTCACAACGTGACTGGGATCAGTGACGTACTTCCTGAGGTTGGACACGTTGAACACGTCGCGCACTCCAGAAAACTGGGGAGGAAGGGCAAGCCGGTAAGCAACGGGTCCAACTCGCTCCAGGACCTCAAAAGGCCCCACAAACCTCGACGCAAGCTTCCCTTTTACCCCAAAATGCTACAGGCCCTTCATGGGCGAAATCTGGAGAAAGATGTGATCCCCAACCTCGAACTGCACCTCTCTACGTTTCTGGTCAGCATAACCCTTCTGCTTGCTCCTGACAATGCGGAGTCGTCTGTGAATCTGCTCTATCACCTCCTAACTCTACCGGATCAGCCTAGGGCCAACCTCCCACTTGGTCCCCACCTCGACCCAACTCAAGGGTGCAGTACACCTCCATCCGTACAAAGCCTCGTAAGGTGCCATGTCGATGCTCGAGTGGTAACTGTTTTTATATGCAACTCTGCCTGGGGTAAATGCTCCTCCCAGGAGCCTCTCCAGTCTAGTACACAGGCGCGTAAAAGGTCATCAACTGTTTGTATGATGCGCTCTGACTGTCCATCCGTCTGGGGGTGGTACGTGGTGCTAAACCTCAACTGTGTCCCCAAAGCCTGCTGAAACTCAACCCAGAACTGGGAAGTAAACCGGGTATCCCTATCAGATACAATCTCACGCGAACTCCGTGCAGGTGCACCACATCATGAATGTACCTCTCTGCCAACTGTGCTGGTCCCAACGTGACTCGAATCGGCAGGAAACGATGCGTCGTCTTTGTCAACCTGTCTACTATCACCCAGACTGCGTCGTGTCCTCGCTGGATAACAGGTAGACCCACCACCAAGTCCATGGTGATGCTCTCCCACTTCCACTCTGGCACAGGAAGTGGCTGCAACGGCCCAGCAAGCCTCTGGTGCTCAGCCTTCACTTGCTCGCACACTAAACACTTCTGCACAAACTCACCAACATCCTACTTCATCCCTCTCCACCAAAAGTCACGTTTTAGATAATGATATATCTTTGTGCTCCCAGGATATATGGTGAACCTGGACCCGTGCGTCTCAGCGAGGAGCTCCTTCAACAACTCCTCATCCCTGGGAACACACAAGCGTCCACCTATGTGCAGCACATCGTCTGTAGAGGAAAAGTCTCCTGGGTCTCCTAACACCACTCTATCCCACAGCATCTGTAAGTACGGATCTGTCATCTGCCCTGCGATGATGTGGTCTATCAGCTCTGGTCGCATCTGCCACATCACTGTCACTGCCCCACAATACCTCTATGACTCCTGGGGTCGCCAATTGCCCAACTCCTCCATTAGTCTCCAACTCTACGCCTGTAGACTGGCCAAGTGGGCGGGCGCCTTCCGGCTTAAGGCGTCAACCACCACATTGGCCTTCCCTGGATGGTAGGAGATGTTGCATTCGTCCTTCAAGAGCTCTAACCAACGTCTCTGTCTCATGTTAAGCTCCTTCTGGTCAAACAAGTACCTGAGGCTCTTATGATCTGTGAAAATCTCGAAAGTCTCATCGTAAAGGTAATGCCTCCATGTCTTCAACGCAAAGACAACAGCTGCCAGCTCTAAGTCATGGGTAGGGTAACTATGCTCATGGGGCTTCAGTTGCCACGAAGCGTAAGCGACAACGTGACCCAGCTGCATGAGCACACCCCCTAACCCCTGCAATGAAGCGTCTGTGTAGACCACAAAACCACCACTGCTGTCCGGGATGGTGAGCACAGGAGCTGAAGTCAGTCTCTCCTTCAACTCCTAAAAACATGCCTCACATGCATCTGTCCAGGCAAATGGCACGTCCTTCCAAGTCAACTGGGTCATAGGACGTGCAATCTGTGAGAATCCTCTGATAAACCGCCAATAGTAACATGCCAGTCCCAAAAAGCTATGTATCTCTGTCACTGTACCTGGCCTCTCCCACTTGAGTACGGCCTCAACCTTGGCTAGGTCCACAGCCAAACCATCCCCTGAGATCACGTGGCCCAAGAAAGTCACCTGCCTCAACCAAAACTCTCACTTGTTGTAATTGGCATACAGCCTGCATTACCTCAAAGTGTCCAGAATCATCCGTAGATGCTACCCTTGTTGCGCCTGATCCCGCGAGTAAACGAGTACATCGTCGATGAATACCACCACAAACTGGTCCAAGTGCAGCCTGAAAACCCAATTCATCAAATCCATAAAAACAGCGGGGGCGTTGGTCAACCCAAACGGCATGACCAAGAACTCGTAGTACCCGTACCCGATACAGAAAGCTGTCTTGGAGACATCAATCTACCTAATCCTCAACTAGTGGTAGCCTGACCTCAGATCTATCTTGGAGAACACTGTGACATCTCGCAACTGGTCAAAAAGGTCGTCAATCCTCGATAGCGGATACTTGTTTTTGATGGTGACCCTATTCAGCTGTCGGTAGTCAACACAAAGTTGCAGGGTACCATCCTTCTTCACAAACAACAAAGGGGCTCCCCACGGGGACGCACTGGGCCTCACAATAGGTTGATCGATAAAAGAGGAATAGGACTGTTAGATGTATTTTATCAATTAGAACCATTACTTGGTCGTTCAAGGCTTGGTTGATTAAAAGGATATGTTGGTCGATCAGTAGTAGAATTGACAAGGGTTTAAGGGAAAAATAATTTTGCGAAAACTAAAAGCTTACGTTTGTTTTTCTTATCAAGGTTCCGTACATAATTCTAAACACAATAAAATTTAAAAAGTCTTCAAAGTCCTTTTCTTCCTTTATGTATTTAAAAGATATTGATGAAGATGCATCCATGCTATAATTTTGACTTAACTTGTAATGGTTAGTCCATAATAAAAACATAATTTCGTTATATCAAAACAAGGGTATTAACTATTAGGAAATAAAATTGGAGATTCTATCTCCTTTAGTCTTTTCTATTTTTAGTAAGTGATGTTTCCATGTATAGCTACACCTCTCTCTATATAAAGAGGTCTAGGACCTCTTTTATCAATAACAACAATTATTTTTCCACCTAAAATCTCTACATGGTATCGGAGTGGGTTTGATCCCGTGTGAAAGAAGAAAAAGGGAAAGAAGAAACCCTAGAGGGGGAGGCCTTCCAGCAGCACCGCCGACCCACAGAGGCTCTCTTCTCTCCACAACCCCTCTTCTTCCTCTTTTGTTCTTCCTTTCCCTCTTTCATTACTAGTACTGCTCGCCATCGGTAGAAGAATCGCCACCACTCAGCAAGGGACCACTGGTGGAGTGGTCATCGGCACCCTAGCCTCCAGATCAACCACCTCCGGTGGCTAACTGATTGGCCACATGCCACCTGTGAAGCCCCCTTTGACTGGCGCCGCCCCTTGAGAGGGATGCTCAGATCAAGGTTTTAGGCCACCAAATCATGTTTGTTCGAAGATCTAGAGGCACCATCAAGTTACTTTGGTGGTACTCTATCGGACCAAGGTGGTTCGGACTTACTCCAGCTCACCGAAGCTCCGCCATCGGCTTCCCGGCCACTGTAGCACCGCCCCCCACATTCTCATCCTCCACACGTGCACTCTCCACATCACATGCATTATCTCGACCTCCAAAGAGTCGTCGGTCTTGATGGGGCATGGAGTCGAATAGTTCCAAGGGTAGGCACAGCCTCGCTAATAGAGAGCAAGGTTGAGGTTGAGGGAAGAAAACCCTCTTCCATGAATTCTCTTAGAGTCTTTCTCTCATTAAAAAAAATTAGGGTTATTTTATGATTAAGTCCAGCGTTTTGTTTTCTTTAAAGTCAAGTCTTTTTGTGTTGGGGTATTTTTTTGTAACCCCTCAAGGTTTAAGTTATCTCAGTTGGGCCCTTATATGTTGAGTGAAAGATATAAGATTTGAAGATGAGAGCCGCCTTAAGATGTCAAAGTTCGAGTAACACTCTCACGTAACTTAAGAGAAACCGAGCATTGATTAGCTCTATGAGGGCATACAAGGGGCATCCAAGGTTGAAGACACGAAGAGTGAACTACCACGTCGATGAGAGTGGACCTTCACTACCTTATGGATCCAAGTCTTTGCTGTCTCCCACGTCTCGATTTGCGGGAGAATGTTAGGAAATAAAATTGGAGATTCTATCTCCTTATTTAGTCTTTTCTATATTTAGTAAGTGGTGTTTCCATGTATACCCTTTCCCCTCTCTATATAAAGAGGGCTAGAACCTCTTTTATCAATGATAACAATTATTTTCCCACCTAAAATCTGAAATTGCACTAGAGGGGGTGAATAGTGCAGGATATAAAGTATGCAAAAATAAAAATCAATCACACAACAAGATTCATCACAAGGGACAACAAACTTTTAGGTGGAAACTTCGAGGCTGAAAACCACCACCTAAACCTCTCGACTTCGAATTTCCCGATTAACCCAGTTAATCAAATCCACTAACCAAACTACTTAAATGAGTGTAGTTCAACCTCAATACAACCACGCTACTTTAACTCGAGGGTAGCGTACCTCAAACCCTCCTCTTCACAAGGAGTATTTTGACTCGTGAAGAAGATGAAAATTCACCACGTGAATACCCAACCAAGAAAATGAAAAAACAAAGAAACCTATAGGGCCACAAAGTGAATTTAAACTATGCTACTATAGGCAAAGTGACTTCCCTAAGATGGAAGTGAGTAGGCATGATTATGTAGCAATTCGGTGCTCTCAAATGTGAAGTATAGAGCTTGGAGAGCAAGATCACAATTTTCTTCTTTTTGATCTCTCACAAAATGTGTATAATGGTGGAAAGAATTTTCACAAGAGGTAACTTCACAAAGGAGAGGCTAATATCTATTTATAGATGTGCTAAGACCCTTCAAGAAGGCCTCATAGACATTGGGAACAAATCTAAGGTAAATCAGACCAAAATCAAGGTCATAATGACTCTGATAGCAGAATCAGATGTCTAATTTTAGGTTTAGACATCTAGTCAATGTTTTGGTCGCCTGATACAAGGATCAGAGTTCCTGATTTCATTGGATGGAAACAGGGTTCTAGGTCAGACATCTGCTATATGATGGAGACACCATCATGAGCCCTAACTAGCCCAATTTGGTCTGATAAAGTTGATAAAAGCTCCTACATAACCATCAGAGGGTCCTATGTGCATTCTATTTAGTTTTAAGGAAAAGAGAAGAACACAGGATTATTTCTGTAATTTTAATTGCATTTCATAAGTACAGAATAACTATGGGGAATTCTAAGGGTTAATTAAAGGTCAAATGGTCATTAATGTCTAATAAGAGGGTCCATGCAGACAGAAACAGGTTTTCACGTACTTCAAGAATTAATGGACATCCGAAATCCTAATTTCAGATATGTTTAATTAACTAAGGTTATGGTCAGGATAAAATTCACCTAAATCTTCTAAAAATTATAGAAAAATATTCTATAAGGTTTGGTATCTTTGATTTCACCATCTGAACCCATTTTGACCTAAAATAGAGTTTCAGATAAGAAATTACCCTAATTTGGATTTTTGAATAAATTACCCAGTCAAACTTGGTCAAAACCAAAATTTGACTTCACCATCAAATTTTTTGGGTCCAAATTAGGTTTGTACTAAATTTGAGCCCAATCAGAGATCATCTTGACCTAGTTTGCATTTTGATCCAATCTGACTCTTTTTCTCTCAAGTAGCCCCTCAACTTTTAAAATAGTTGCAAATGGCCCCATATGTTTTTCATCTTCTTCGCACAAAGGTCCCTGTAGCCATTGAAGTCAACCGACCTCCAGGCAGTGCGTTGACCTAACCTAATCCCACTCAAATCTTCATCAAATCCCAATAAAATTGGTGGGATTGATGTTCCCACCCTGACAAATCTATTGGGATTGTTCCTAACTCCTAAATCCCTCTAATTCGTGCGTGTGAACGCACGAAATTAGTTGATGCTTTCTTGAATCCTAAGGAACCAATTAGAGCTCCTTCCTGTTCTAGAGCTCGATTGGAGCTCTATAAAAGACCCTCATGGCCTGCTTTACCTCCTTAGCAAGTTTTTGGGTCACAAATCTCTTCCTTTCTCCCTCTCCGGCCTGCTCCAAGCTCCGCTCCGATGACCATCCTTCCCCTCTCACTTCGCCAGCTGCTACATACTATAGGCGATCGGTTCCAACTCCCTTCTTCATTCCGCACCTCGCCATACTTGCAAGGAGCTCTCCGGTCCCTTCCTCATCACCATTCCCTCTCTTGAAGCTTTCTCCTTCTCCGATGCCAGCTCATCATGGCCGACGCTTCCTCCTCATTTTCTATCTACCCTCAATGACTCCCCTACCTCTTCTGATCATCCCAGCACTTCTAGACCTTCGCTTCAACCACCATCACGCTCGCTCCAACTCCGTCTTCCACCTCTCCAGCATACCTCCGGCGAGGCATTCCCACCACCACACTCCACCAACTCGCCCGCTACCACTTCCTACACCATCTCCGTGTCCATGCAAGCAAAACCCCTCAAAAAATTGAGGGGACTACTCGCCCTAGACCTCCACCAAACACAACCACCCTTGCACTCATTCTCCGCCTTCGCCACACTCACACATGCACTCTCACAGCATGCCACGACCACCACCGCACTCGCCGTGTTCCGACGATCCCTCTAAGGTATTTTGATGTGGCCGAAAGGCTGTATTCTCCCTTTCAAGTACTCCACTAGACCTCTGCCATTGTCGCGATTCCTCCAACCTTGTCTTCAATCCTCCGGCCATGCAGCTTCCAGACAACGCGCCCAGGTGAAGTGGTTGACCTCTAGGCACATCATCAGATCCTTACTTGGAGCCCTCGACCGCACTTGCTGCCTCAATTGGAGGCATCTTCACCAACTGCTACATGTGTTGCAAAGGAGGGCCAGATAGTCCCACATCGTGGGATCTGCATCTGAGTGAGAGGCATTTAAGGGATTTGTGATCCCCGTTCTTTGCCTAAGAACACAGAGGTTGGGTCCCCTTCACCCTCACACCCGCTTACCCGAGCCCACTGCTCGCCTGCGATCACGCCTGTTGGCTTGCACCCTATTCTAGATCTGTTTACCCGTCCATTTACCCAACTATGGTTGGGTTTCTGAGAAAGGGAAGAAGAAAGAGAGTGGGGGGTTTTTTGCCTCACTCTCTAACTCTCTAACACTTAGAAGAATTTTAGAGGGGCCTTTGCCTCTGTTGTGACACTGCTATGAGTCCCTCTCCTGAGGCTCAAGAAGTAGAAGAGAAGCCTTTCTCTTGAGGCTTAAAGGAAGAAGGAAAGAGGTCCTTAAGCCTCTTGCTGGCATTGTAGCAGGCTTCACTTAAGTCGTCTGGGGCTTTATCTTTGTCGTCTAATATCTACTGGTTCTAAGCTGTTGTGGCTATATTGGTTAATTAAGTGACGTGGAATATCTGGTTGAGCTTATTGTTCATATATTTGAATAATTGTGAGGTTTAAACTTAAAGGGTAATTTGGCGATTCAAATCACCATTTTACCATAATCTTTTTACACATTGATATTTGGATCCATTGATATATTATTCTGAATTATTCTTCTGATCTTAATTGCTTATATTTTTCTTAGATTATGATCTGTGAGATTGAATTGTCATTATTGCTCCTTGTGTTCGACCTCGGATACTCTTTTTGAAATTCGAGTTACAAATTTAAGTGTTTTTGAATGATTTCGACTTACTACAACGAAACGACTTTAAAACATCAATTTTGCTCGATAACAGTATATCATTTTAAGATGTCTAGGTGAAAATTTGGACGTCTAATGTTCTGCAGGTTTGTTCCTGTTTTGGACTAAATCTAAATAGGGTTCTAGTGTAAAGTGGTTACACCAAGTATTGGACATCTAGAGTAACTATTGGACGTCTGGAGATAAAGGTGTTTGATGGGAACACCATCATAGGCTCTAATTGGTCACTTTTAGTCTAATTTAAAAGATAAATGCTCCTACATAACCATCTGAGAGTTATAACCCCATTTTAATAGCATTTCATGAACATAGAATAACCAAGGGGTTTTCTAAGGGTGAAAAAAAGGTCAAATGAGCATTAAAGTCTAATAAGTGGGTCCATGTAGACAGAAATAGGATTTCACGCATTTCATGAACCAATACAGCATCCAAAATCCTAATTTCAGACCTGCTTAAATTACTGAAGTTTTGGTCAGGATAAAATTCATCTAAATCTCCTAAAATTCATATAAAAATATTCCTTGAGGTTTGGTACCCTTGATTTTACCTTTGGAATCCATTTTGACCTTAAATAGAGTCACAGACATAGTTCTGCACTAATTTGGGTTTTTGGGAAAATTTCCCAGTCAAACTTAGTTAAACTAAAATATGACTTCACCATAAAATTTTTTGGATCCAAATTAGGTTTGTACCAAAATTTGGGCCCAATCAGAGTTCATCTTGACCGAGTTTGCATTTTAATCCATTTAAACTCTATTTCTCACACTTAAGCCCCTAAATTTCCAAATCTTTGCATTTAACCCCCTGAAACGGTGACGGCAACCGGGTTTTATTGTTATAGCGTTGTAGTATAGCCAGTTATTGCCAACATTTCAAAAATTTTTTACTCGGAAAATAAAAGAGTTCCCGAGGTAGAACTCAGAGAGCAAGTTGTATTCTAGAGATATACATGTTTCTTTTACAAAAAATAAAGAAAGAGAGAGAAAGAATTTGTTGTCTTTTCTTCTTTTCTCTTTGCTTCTCCTCGTCTCAGATCTTCTGTTATCCTCTTCTTCTTTATCTGCAGTGGTGATGTTCTTCTTCTGCAGTGGTGATGTTCTTCTTCTTCCTTCAGCTGTTCCTGCTCTTTTTCTTTGAGTTCTTCCCTGTGTTCTCCTCTGCCTCGCCTTCTTCTGTTGTTCTTCATATCTCCTTCTTTCTTCTTTTCTTTTTCCTGTCAGGACATCGTCTCTCCTTCTTTCTTCTTTTCCCTTCAGGACGTCGTCTGATTTTCCAATCAGACGACTTAAACCGCTTGTTGCTACAGTGTCTCCCTCAGCTTCCTTCTTCTTCCGCGGTCCTTCTTCTTCACCTGTGCCTGCACACTTCAGAGTTTACGTCAGGGGGCAAAACCTACTCTACCCCCCCGCCCCTCCGTCTCTCTCTCACAGAATCCGCTCATAGGATAGCTCTCCCAGAGATGCCGGGTAGCCAGGTACGGGTCGCGCCCGGGTCCAGGCCCACCGGCGTGCGTGGTGGGCGAGGAGTGCAGGTCAGTCTAAGTCGGGTCGGGTCAGATCCGCGGGGCGTGAGCGCGGACGAGACCGGGTAACCGGACGGGTGAAGGGGACCTCACCCCGTGTGCTGAGGCAGTAAGCCTCCAGCACTTTTTCACTTTAAACCGCTGCGCCTCTTCAGACTTTTCCGAGGTGGGACTAAATGTCCCACCTCAATTGAGCGCCCGCAGCGGAGAAAGCAGCGGGCGATCGCGGCGTCACGCGAAGCCTTCGCCTTAGCTGCGAGCCTGATGTTTTGTCGAAATGCCTCGCAAGGCCTGGGAGTCGAATCTGGGCGTGGCGCTGAGCGTGGCGCGCCTGCAGCTGCAGGCGGAAGCAGCTCCTTCTGCACGGCAATGGTGGCGGAGGTCGGGTGGCCTGTTCACAGAAAAACGGCCTCTCGGCCTAATCAGAAGGTGCTGGGAGCTTCGCCAGAGTGCGGCGAAGCTCGTGTGGGTGGTGGCGAGGCGTGGGGCGACGTGCAAGGGCTGCCCTAGGTCGGACTGTGGGTCGGAGGATGGGTTTGTTCAGTGGGGTTGCAGAGGGTGATGTGGGGGAAGTGGAAGGGCGGGGGTTGATCAGGGTGAGGAGGCGGAGGTTCTGCGGTGGTCGGCGAGCCGTGTGGGTTGCTGGGGTGATGGGAGCGGCTCGCCGGAGGATGGCCGGAGACGAAGGGGGTGACGGTGGACAGGAGCGGTCGAGGGTTTAATCAAATAAAAGACAGCGGGGAAAAGAAAGAGGGGGAGATGGGAGGAGTTCTGACCTAGCTATGGAGACGAAAGGGGTCGGGGCAGGGCGACAGTCGTATCGACTGTCGCCGGAGAAGAAGATGCCCAGGGAAGGGGCGGCGGCGAGCAGAGAGCCGGAGATGCGCCAGCTGGGTACGGCGTGGCACGGGAAGAGCAGGGGAAGAAGTCTCTGCTGCTGGTATTGCGGCAAAGCGAAGAGGAGGAGGAGGAGGAACCGCCGGAGCTGGTGGGCGTCTGCCGGAGTGAGAGGAGAGGAAAGTTGGGGGTTTTCTCCGTCAGATCTGAGCTGGGAAGAACGGTGGAGCGACGGGGGTATTTATAGGGACCGAATCAGGGAGGAAGGCGGAGGGAGACGACGTGTCTCCCTCGCCGGAGGATGCCGTAGATGGAAACCCATACCGTCCGTGCGTTCGCACGGCCGGTATGGTGGGTTACAGCGACCAGGGGGGTGTCCCTGCGACGGCTGACGACGCAGGGCACCCCCGGTTTACTTGCCAGGCTCTCCCCCTCACCCTGCGCGGCGCCATGCTCCGCGCAAGGTCGCCGGAGCATGGTGCTGGCAGGTTTTGCAGGGGGGACCTGAACGCAAAGAACGAAGGAGAGTTAGGGGCCAAAATGCGAGGGTTCAAAAGTTGAGGGCCAAAAAGTAAATATATGAGGACCAAAGTGTAAAGTTGGTCAAGGAGGTTTCTTCTTAGGCTCAAGTTTTTATACATGACTAATTAGGACCTAAGGAATCTGATGGTGAATTTCATTTCTATATTAAACCTTGTTTGACCGATCAATTTATGCGAAAACCCAAATTAAGTTATTAATTGGGCATGGTTCTCAATGTAGGTCAAAATGGGTTCTGAAGGCCAAATTGAAGGTTCTAAACCCTAGAGATTATTTTTCTATGAATTTTAGAGGGTTTATTCTATTTTTACTTTGCCTCGAACCTCGTGAATTGAAGTGGGTTGTTTTAGGGTTACAGATTATCATTTAGTTCCTTGGAATTGCTGTAGCCTTGCTAGATCATCTCATCCCACTTTTATTCTTATTAAGTTGCTTTGACCTATGTTTGGACCTTGAATTATCCTGTATGCAGATTATACTGGTAAAATTGCATTTTTACCCCTTATGACTTGTTTTCTCCTTAAACTCAGAATTCTCTGAGTTAAGCCTTTCCTTGAGTTATGTAGGAGCTTTTATCCTTTGTATTAGGTCAAAATGAGCTAGTTATGGCCCATGATGAGGTTCTCATCATACCCCCATGCCTAGCTTTTGCTAGTCCCTTAGCAAAAACTTAAGGTTTCAACCCTTGTTCTAGACCATGAAGTTTTTAATAGTTTTAGATAAGTGCTTTTTATTTGAGCATATATTAGGTTAGAATGCTGACCATAGGCCTAAAAGGTACTCTAGTACCAATCAAGATCCAAATCTGTCTAGCCTTAGCCTCAGTCTTTAGCAAAGGTTTTTAAAGTCCACAAGAACTAACCTAAGGTTTATTGGACTTTGTGGTTAAAGCACCCGTGCTTGAAATGATTTTAGCCCTGGCTCAGTTCGCAGTGCGTTTTGTAAGAGAGAGATAGAAAGTTTTTCTGTTTTGAGAGTTTTCTCTCTCTTTTTCTTTTTAGTTCTAGCCTAGGATTGGCTTTTCAACACAGTTTGTATCAGATTCCTTGCTCCCATCATTAATCCTCAAGGGTTCCTGGCGATCGATGCTTCGAGATAGCACCGCCCATGGCAACCCCCGGAACCCTGGCTATTGAGATTTCGAGATAATCCCATCCATGGTGTTCCGTGGCCGAATCCAGACCCTGACAATTGACACTTCGAGATAATGCCATCCATGGAATCTGAACCAGCAGAGTGCTTACATGCCCCCAGTAGGATATGTAAATATCCTAAGAGACAAGCACTGAGGAGATGATATTTTGTTGCGCATCTTCGAGGGGATTTCCCGCCTCTCCGCGCTGGGAACTCGTCCAAATCAACTTGTGTTGATCGGCCGCTCGTATTCTAGGTGTTCTTTTCAGAATTTTGCGACGCTTCTGCGTGATTCTGATTTTTACGCTTACTGAACCAGGCTGTGTGTGAGGTTAGGGTGCTTAGGTTACTGAGTCCCGTAAACCAAAAATTAGTTAACGAGGCCAAATACTTCCTAAGCCTTAGACCTAATACTTCAGCTTTTCATTTTCCTCAACCTCTTGAGGAGTGTCCAGATCTTAATGGGTACTAAGAGTCTATTCAAGAATGCCTAAGGTTTGCATTCTTACTAATCTCATTGTGCACTTTTCAGTTATTTTCTTGAATGAGGTCTAGAACTTAGGTTAATTCCTTAGTTCCTTACTAATGACTATCACTTTTTCTCATAATTTCGTGCTCCTTTTTCATTTTGTTTCTTTTCTCCAAAATTTCCTTCTCCTCTTTTCCTCTTATTCTTTTTCAAAAATTTTTTTTAATTTTTATGGTGTTTTTGGCATATGTGAATTTTTTGTTTGAAACCTTTTCTTACAAGTTTTTGCACTTTCATACCCCCCCCATGCCTAAGATTTGCAATGTCCTCATTGTAACCTAGGGGTTTTTATTCAACTAAGTTCATACATTAGGATAGCTGTTTTGATGAGTGAATGGGTCGGGGTGACTGTTGCGGACGATTTCTAATCTCAGATGCAAGCACCTGAGGTGGAGTCGGCTGTCCTAAAGTGTGAACTTCAAGTGCAAAAAGCTGTCAGAACAAGTTTCAGGTTTTCAAAGAGAATGACGGGCTGCCTCCCGTTGAGCGCTAAATTTGATGCCTTCAGCCAAGCGGGAAATACGATGGAGAGGGGATGGTCAAATCAGCGGAGTTTTGTAAGACAAGCACCTTGATTAAGAGCCTGGTTGGTCCAACCAGGTGCTTGCTCAGATCAACAGGCTGATGATGCAGCCCAAACCCAATCAATCGGTGGGTTGATAGATGTGGATAAAAAGGTGTGGAACCCACCATATACTATGAAGCTCAGATAGATGTGGAAGTGTAAACGCAGGGTTTGGCTGAGTCGAATCAGCCTGGTCAAAGTAGGGACCCGTAGAATAATCAGTGGTTGATGCAGGAACCCTACAGGGGTGATCAGAGAATGATAGAGCATGGTATGTAGTCTGATCAATGTTCGAAACCCGATGTGGAAATGCAATCGGCTCGGTGAGAGGTGAATCTGAATAGAAATTGAGTCCGGTTGCGGGTCGAGGTTTGGGAGAGGTTTTGATCCGTTCTGTCTGTGCGGACGAGGTGGCCATTGTGTACGAGGGCTCTTCTAGAAACAGATGATAGGTGATTTTCTGTAGAGAGTCCTCTGGGTAACTATCAAATGCCGGAAGAGTGTCTGTAGGATGAAAGGAATCGGATTCGAGAAAAAATTTGGATTCTTGGTTGTAATCACTCTTGGCATTTTCTGTTTTTGGTTCCTGAGGATCGAAAAGGAATGATTCTGTGTTATCAATGATCTCGGGAATCAGGACCTCAGAGTCAGAGTCAGAGTCATGTGAACTGAGGTCGTAGATAGGCTTGGCGTGTTCAGGAAGGGGAATCTCTCCGCAATTATAGTCAGATCTGAAATTGTCGGAGAGTTGGCGAAAATGAGATTCATGATCATGAATTCCACCACAGCAAAAATCATCAGATGTGGAATCAGCAGCCTGATTGGGGTCTAGCCTATATGTCAATTCTGGGCTCGAAAAGGTATTCTGTCTAGGCTCAAGCTCCAAGCTGGTAGGATAGACCCAATTAAAATCCAACTCGTCCAACTCCTCAGTCTCTGTATCATAAATTGGCATGTTCTCTGGAAAATTGATCAGATTTTCTAAAGATGTTGGAGAGGGATATTCATCAAATAGAGGCCCGGAATCATATTCTGTAAAAATTTGATCTTTCTCATAAGGGGCCTCATAATCTTCCCAATAAGTTTCAGATCTAGGTTCTAGGCTTTGGATGTGGGTAGAATTATTAGAACCTAAGTCCGAATAACCTTCGAGGGCCACCTTATCAAAATAAGGGGCGGAATTTATACCCTCAGAAGGTTCAGTTCTGATCTCATTATTGCAGGAGTTTTGAAATTCTAGGCTTGGCAATTCATGGTCTAAGTTTGGCTCATCATTGTGTTCTCCTGCAATATCCCAACCTAATTCAACATTGTCTTCTATTTGGGTTGGGATTTCACAACCACTTTGTGCCTCAATCCCGAGATCTGGGAAACTGGATTGTTCCTTAATACCGTTCCAAGATGGTTCATCCTCTGTTTTTGGTATATACGGGTATTTCTGGTTGATAATTTGTTCTACTGATTTCATCATTTCTACATGTTTCATAAGGGCATCTTGGTGTTGTTCCCAAAGTACAGGATTTGTCAAGCATTGAAGGTATTCAGATTGGTGCAATTTTTCCATCTCAATGTATCCTGTCATGAGCATATCTCGGGTTGATCCTTTTGAAATTTCAGTCAATAGAATTTGGGCACAGTTTATGATGAAAGCTGTGGTTGTTGGAACATCAACCTGAATGTTTCCTATTGGTGTTGAGGGTTTATATTTGATTTCATAGATTTCAAGGGCATCCTCAATCATTTTATCTTTCATGGATCTCAGATATTCAGGTTTTTTATATTGTAGTCTTGCTAGGTAATTAGGCTGCATCTTCGAATCAGGTGGTGGAATCAAGATATAGAATCAGAAGTTTGAATTGAGATGGAAGAAGGGGATTTTGTTTAGAATCAGAGGAAAGAGGGGCTATGTGAATGATTTCTGCAAAAATAAGGGAGCCGAGGCTTAGCCTCGGGGAGAGTGAATTTCTATAGGAGGTTTCAAGGACCTCCTGCAAAATACTGAAGGACTGGATGACATAAGCAGGTGCTGGACCCAATCAAGACACCCAAAAATTGTTGGGTGACTATAGAGGTTCGGGGCAGATGGACCCCTTGATCAGAAAGATCGTCCACCTGAGAATTACCTGGGCAGCCAGAGAGGGAGAGTCCCGCGAAGACCCCTACACGGTAGAGCGTCCCCACGGGTTACAGGGTTTCCCCCACCCGACCTCTCTTGTCACTGCGGTTCCAGGTAGACCAGAATGGGGATCTTGACCTCTTAAGTCTACCAATTTTAGTTTAGGATCAGGGCGCTTAAAGTTTCACTTGAACTTTAGTCTTTTAAGTGCAAAGAGTGACCTAATTTAAGGTTGGTTGACCCAAGGGATCAATTTTACCTCTTGTTTTCTTTGAGAGCTTTTAGGTCTTGTTTTTTAGGGTTCAAGTGTTTAGAGAGCCAATTGTTTTAGGTTTTCTTTTGAATAGGTATTTTCAATCAATGGTTTAGGCACACTTCTTTTGGATTTTCTCCATTCTTGAGTTAAGTAGTGTGTCTCTAAAACCCTAATGTTGAATTTTATGTTGGCTCTACTTGGTCCAGTTAGTTCTTTGTTGGGTAATTAGGGCTCAAGCAAGAATGTGTTAGCCCTTAAATACCCTTAATAGTGTGCAGGACTAATGAGTTGAAAACATGCAACTTTTTATGGTTACTAAGTATGGAAGACAGGTTAGCCCTATATTGCTTGTTCTTTTCTTCTCTTCCTCTTTAGAGTTTAGGGGTTAATAGCGAGAGGAAAAATTTACCTGTCCTCGAAGTGGTTGTCGTGCGGTTGCTTGTCTTCTTGATTTCCTGTAGTTTTCTGCACAAAAGAGAGGAGATTATCAGAAATTAAAAAGAAACAGGAATGTTTACCTCTAGAATAGCCGTTGCTCCCCGGCAACGGCGCCAAAATGAAATGGTGACGGCAATCGGGTTTTATTGTTATAGCGTTGTAGTATAGCCAGTTATTGTCAACATTTCAAAAATTTTTTACTCGGAAAATAAAAGAGTTCCCGAGGTCGAACTCAGGGAGCAAGTTGTATTCTAGAGATATACATGTTTCTTTTACAAAAAATAAAGAAAGAGAGAGAAAGAATTTGTTGTCTTTTCTTCTTTTCTCTTTGCTTCTCCTCGTCTCAGATCTTCTGTTATCCTCTTCTTCTTTATCTGCAGTGGTGATGTTCTTCTTCTTCCTTCAGCTGTTCCTGCTCTTCTTCTTTGAGTTCTTCCCTGTGTTCTCCTCTGCCTCGCCTTCTTCTGTTGTTCTTCAGATCTCCTTCTTTCTTATTTTCTTTTTCCTGTCAGGACGTCGTCTCTCCTTCTTTCTTCTTTTCCCTTCAGGACGTCGTCTGATTTTCCAATCAGATGACTTAAACCGCTTGTTGCTACAGTGTCTCCCTCAGCTTTCTTCTTCTTCCGCGGTCCTTCTTCTTCACCTGTGCCTGCACACTTCAGAGTTTACGTCAGGGGGCAAAACCTACTCTACCCCCCCCACCCCTCCGTCTCTCTCTCACAGAATCCGCTCATAGGATAGCTCTCCCAGAGCTGCCGGGTAGCCGGGTACGGGTCGCGCTCGGGTCCAGGCCCACCGACGTGCGTGGTGGGCGAGGAGTGCAGGTCAGTCTAAGTCGGGTCGGGTCAGATCCGCGGGGCGTGAGCGCGGATGAGACCGGGTAACCGGACGGGTGAAGGGGACCTCACCCCGTGTGCTGAGGCAGTAAGCCTCCAGCACTTTTTCGCTTTAAACCGCTGCGCCTCTTCAGACTTTTCCGAGGTGGGACTAAATGTCCCACCTCAATTGAGCGCCCGCAACGGAGAAAGCAGCGGGCGATCCGGCGTCACGCGAAGCCTTCGCCTTAGCTGCGAGCCTGATGTTTTGTCGAAATGCCTCGCAAGGCCTGGGAGTCGAATCTGGGCGTGGCGCTGAGCGTGGCGCGCCTGCAGCTACAGGCGGAAGCAGCTCCTTCTGCACGGCAATGGCGGCGGAGGTCGGGTGGCCTGTTCACAGAAAAACGGCCTCTCGGCCTAATCAGAAGGTGCCGGGAGCTTCGCCAGAGTGCGGCGAAGCTCGTGTGGGTGGTGGCGAGGCGTGGGGCGGCGTGCAAGGGCTTCCCTAGGTCGGACTGTGGGTCGGAGGATGGGTTTGTTCGGTGGGGTTGCAGAGGGTGATGTGGGGGAAGTGGAAGGGCGGGGGTTGATCAGGGTGAGGAGGCGGAGGTTTTGCGGTGGTCGGCGAGCCGTGTGGGTTGCTGGGGTGATGGGAGCGGCTCGCCGGAGGATGGCCGGAGACGAAGGGGGTGACGGTGGACAGGAGCGGTCGAGGGTTTAATCAAATAAAAGACAGTGGGGAAAAGAAAGAGGGGGAGATGGGAGGAGTTCTGACCTAGCTATGGAGACGAAAGGGGCCGGGGCAGGGCGACAGTCGTATCGACTGTCGCCGGAGAAGAAGATGCCCAGGGAAGGGGCGGCGGCGAGCAGAGAGCCGGAGATGCGCCAGCTGGGTACGGCGTGGCACGGGAAGAGCAGGGGAAGAAGTCTCTGCTGCTGGTATTGCGGCAAAGCGAAGAGGAGGAGGAGGAGGAACCGTCGGAGATGGTGGGCGTCTGCCGGAGTGAGAGGAGAGGAAAGTTGGGGGTTTTCTCCGTCAGATCCGAGCTGGGAAGAACGGTGGAGCGACGGGGGTATTTATAGGGACCGAATCAGGGAGGAAGGCGGAGGGAGACGACGTGTATCCCTCGCCGGAGGACGCCGTAGATGGAAACCCATACCGTCCGTGCGTTCGCACGGCCGGTATGGTGGGTTACAGCGACCAGGGGGGTGTCCCTGCGACGGCTGACGACGCAGGGCACCCCCGGTTTACTTGCCAGGCTCTCCCCCTCACCCTGCGCGGCGCCATGCTCCGCGCAAGGTCGCCGGAGCATGGTGCTGGCAGGTTTTGCAGGGGGGACCTGAACGCAAAGAACGAAGGAGAGTTAGGGGCCAAAATGCGAGGGTTCAAAAGTTGAGGGCCAAAAAGTAAATATATGAGGACCAAAGTGTAAAGTTGGTCAAGGAGGTTTCTTCTTAGGCTCAAATTTTTATACATGACTAATTAGGACCTAAGGAATCTGATGGTGAATTTCATTTCTATATTAAACCTTGTTTGACCGGTCAATTTATGCGAAAACCCAAATTAAGTTTTTAATTGGGCATGGTTCTCAATGTAGGTCAAAATTGGTTCTGAAGGCCAAATTGAAGGTTCTAAACCCTAGAGATTATTTTTCTATGAATTTTAGAGGGTTTATTCTATTTTTACTTTGCCTCGAACCTCATGAATTGAAGTGGGTTGTTTTAGGGTTACAGATTATCATTTAGTTCCTTGGAATTGCTGTAGCCTTGCTAGATCATCTCATCCCACTTTTATTCTTATTAAGTTGCTTTGACCTATGTTTGGACCCTGAATTACCCTGTATGCAGATTATACTGGTAAAATTGCATTTTTACCCCTTATGACTTATTTTCTCCTTAAACTCAGAATTCTCTGAGTTAAGCCTTTCCTTGAGTTATGTAGGAGCTTTTATCCTTTGTATTAGGTCAAAATGAGCTAGTTATGGCTCATGATGAGGTTCTCATCACCCCCTAACTTCTCTTCATTTTCTTCAAAAAGGTCCCTTCCGCTATTAACAGTGTGAGCCCATCAAGCACCGACCTTCAATCAAGAATTCCTCCCTGATTGCTCATTGGAAGGGATGATCTCGAGGAAGTCCTTAATCGCCTAAACGTAGCTTTGGACTCCAAATCTCCTCATGAAGCTCGTGCGAATTCGTGGATTTTAGGGATCTCTTTCCCTAAAAATCTGAGCTTCTCAAGCTTGTTTCCAAGCTTAGAAGCTTGTCTGAAGGCCTAAAATAGCACCCCCATCGTGAAGCCGAACTCCTTAACGAGTTCTAGGCCCAGAAATCCTTCATCTCCTCTACCTCCGGCCGGCTCCAGACTCGTCTTCGACGACCTTCTCCCTCTGGTCTCCTCGCCCGCTGCCACGTAATATAAGCAGAAGGTTTGCCTTCCCCAGCCTCATCCGTACCTCGCCATACCTGCGAAGGGCTTCCTCTCCCTTCAAACGTCGCCGCCCTCCTTCCCAGAGCACTTCATCCTCTCCAACTCTGGCCCATCATAGCCAAATGCCTTCACCCTCCATCCTCCTCTCTAAGTCCCTCTATCTCCTCCTCTCCTCTTCCTGATCATTCCCAACCTCTTATCCCTTAGGTCAGACCACCAGCACCCCTCCATTCCCATCGTCTTCTTCCACTCCGCTGACGCTCTGGTGTAGCCTTCCGCCCGCTATAGATCATCAAATGCCTCGCTGCCACCTCCACGAGCTTCCCCGCATTACCTTGTCAAAAGCACCCTCCCTATTTGCTCGTGCGACCACCAAAAACCTACACTAAACTTCTCACTTGCACACACCTTCTCCAAGGTCGCCAGACCTACACACCCACTCTCATGCGACACCACCACCACTGTTACACTCGTCGACGACCGGTGAACCTTCTGAGCTTTTCTGACAAGGCCGAGAGGTTGTATCCTCCATTTCAGGTACATGCCGGAGCTTTGCCACTACCTTCATCTTCTCCGGCTCCGCCAGCTATCTTCGAGTCGTGTTATTCAGCGCCCTCCGCTCCAGGTGCTGCGAATGACTCCCGGGAAGCTCTCCAGACTTCCAATTGAAGTAGCAAGTGCTTCCCTCGACCTCAAACAGAGACGTCTTCAGCTGCTGTCGTGCGAGGAGGATTGAGGATGTTAACGGGGCTTGATCGTGTTTTAACAGTTAGTTATGTCGTAGTATAGGTGACCAAGCGTTGTCAACAAATAAAAATTTATTACTCGAAAACCTAAGTATCTGAGGTCGAACACAGGGAGCAATTAGAATTTATTACTAATCTCAAGAATGTAATTGAACACTTAGAGTTACTCAAAACTTAATTCAAACTATGTATACATGAGTTCAAAAGTTAATTATGGCAAAAATAAGGAATTTGGACGTCTGATCATGGGATCAAACGTCTTAAAAAATGTTTTCTCCTATCTTGTTCTTCTTCTTCTTCTTCTTCTGACTTTCTTCCTTTCTTCTTTGTGCTTTGTCATCCTTATTTCTTCTCTGCAGTTCTCTTACCTTGCTTATTTCTTCTTATTTTCCTCTATCTTCTGCCTTGCCTCTCTTCTACAGTTTCTTTCTCCTTCTTTTCTCTACAGGTCTTCTTCTTCCTTCTTTGGCTCTGCTTTCTCTTCTTCTTCTGCTTGTCTTTCCCTTTCTTTATTTCTTCTTCCTTCTTCAGTTCCTCTGCCTTGTCGTTCCTTCTCTTTTTCCTCTGCAAAGCTTCCTTCCCTCTTCTGCTTCTCTTTCGCTTGCAGCGGCTAAGTCCCTGCTTCCTTCTTCAGTTCCTTCCCTGCACAAACCAAAGAGAGCAAAACCTACCCCTCTACCCACACCCGCATCTCTCTCTCTCTGTATATCACTCTTCAGCATGCTCTCCCAGAGCCGAGTAATCGGGTTGGGTCGCGCGCCTTGGTCTAAGTGCATCGGCGTGGGTGTGGTGCGCGAGGAGTGCTTAAGAGGGTTGTCGGGTCGGGCACCAGATCCGCGTGTTGAGCTCACGGACGAGGTGCGTGGATAGGTGAGGAGGGACCTCACCCCAGTGTATTGGAGGCAACCCAAGGATAGCACAAAATCAATATAAAGTACTCAAGCACCTTGTGACTTACTGAGGTGGGACTAATGCTCCACCGCTCTTTCTCGCGCGCCCGTAGCAGACCGTTCCTCCAATTGCAGCAATTGTAGGTTTCACGGTGCCACTTTCTGGGACAGATGACTTTGTGAGATCTCCCTGAATCTACTGCACCTGGAATCCTGAAGTCCTTCAACTTGGAGCGGGTGTGCAACCTCCTCGAGTCACCGCTAATGGCGACTGAAGCTCAAACCCTGCTGAACACAAAATGAAGCTTGTAGCTCTATCAGACCACAGGGGGACCTTCGCCGTGTCACAGCGAAGGTAAGGCGGTAGGTGGCAGGCCACGGGGTGGCCTAGGCGTGCGTGCCTAGGTCGCTCTGTGGCCGGACGGATGGGTTAGGTCGGGGGGCAGTTGTGGCGGTGTAGGTGGTCTGTGGATGAGTGGAGGATGTTCAGTGGAGTGTGGTGGAGGTTATGCGGTGGTGGCGAGACATGTGGGGCTACGGAGTGACGGGAGCGTCTCGCCGAAGGGTGGCCAGAGATGAGGAAGATGGCGGTGGACAGCGGCGGTCGAGGAGCGTTTGGTGAAATAGGATGAGGGAAATGAAAGAGGGGATAGAGATGAACAATTCTAACCTAACTAAGTGGACGAAGGCGGCGAGAGGGCGGCTGGCAGTACCTGCTGTCGCTGGAGAAGAAGGCGTCCAGTGGAGGAAGACGGCAGCGACGACGGAGCTAGGGAAGTGTGCACAGGTGCTGCGCGACGCAGAGGATGAGGAGGACACCTCTGCCACTGGTATTGTGGAAGAGCGACGAGGAAGAGGAGGGGGGGCTCACCGGAGCTTGCTGGACCCCTTGGCCGGAGGAGAGGAAGAGGAAATCGAGGTGGAATTCCAGCCAAGTTGAGCTGAGGAGGTGTGACCGGAGTTGGGGGTCAATTTATAGGCACAGGCAGGAACTCCTGTGCTTGGAAGACAAGCTTCCAAGCGCGGGAATCCTCGCTGGAGATGGAATTAGTTAAGAGACCCAAATCTCTCGTGCATTCGCACGACAGTTTGGGTGCAAATCAGGGATCAAGATTGAGTTCAGATGGAAGGGAATTCCTCAGAGAATCTCCCTTCCAAATCTGGGAGGAGATCTCTGAGGAATCGGAGAGTATTCCCTCTCTATTCCTCTCCAGAGTAGGATTTCTCCCAATTAATGGTGGAGGGACCTGCTTGTAAGAGTGGTGAGAAGTTAGGGGGTTTATGCAATGGCTTTCAAAAGATAGGAACCAAAATGTAATTTGGTGTACTAATTTGCAAAGTAGGTCAAGATGACCTCCCCTTAGGTCCAAATTTTGGTACAAACCTAATTTGAACCTAAGGAATCCAATGGTAAAGTTGGATTTTAGGTTTGACCACGTTTGACTGGATATTTTATGCAAAAACCCAAATTAGGTCAATTGATGAGCTTGGACCCTAATCTAGGTCAAACTAGGTTCCAAAGGCCAAATTGAATGTTCTAAACCCTAGGGGAGATTTTTCCTTGAATTTTAGAGGGCTTACTTTATTTTTATCCTAACCGAAACCTTGTTGAATTAAGTAGGTCTGTTTTAGGGTTACAAGATGTCATTTAATTCCTAGTTTGCACATAAACCCATTTCTGATTAAACCAACCCACTTTTTATCTTATTCAGATCATTTGACCTATGTTTTGTCTCTGAGAAATCCCGTTTATGTACTGCAATGGTAAAATTGCAGTTTTAACCTTTATTTCATGTTTTCTTCTCAGAACACTTATTCCTTCGATTAAGCTCTCTTCTAAGTTATGCAGGAGCTTTTATTCTCTTTATTAGGTCAAAATGAGCTAGTTATGGCTCATGATGAGGCTTTCATCAGAGGACATATAGTCCCACATCATAGAATCAGAAGTCGTTCGTGCGAGATAAGAGGAACTTGTCCCCTCGACCCCTCGCCCAAGACACGGGGGTTGGGTCCGTACGCATGTGCCTCCTCGCGCTCACTCGCCACCACCACGTAGGTGAGTCTGGTACCTGGTCCGAATACCCGATTGTTGACCCAATTGTCCCTTGGGTCTGAGAGAAGAAGAAAAAGAAGAGAGAGAGGGGGGGTTTGCCCTTTGCGCCTCTGCTCTCTACACTTAACCGATTCTGAGGCCTTCGCCTCTGTGCTGTGTTGTGGTTGCCTCTCACTTGAGGCATGAAGGAGAGAGAAGGAGGCCTTTGCCTCTTTTGTTGGAGCTATGCCTTGGTGCCTTGAGAAACTTAAGGCGACTGATGCCTTGTGCCTTCGTATGATTTCTGCTGGTGCCTTAATTCTACACACTATGGAAATATTTGATAAACTTGGTTGGCATGGATATTTGGCTGAGATTTACTGTTCAATTATTTGAGATACTTGTGAGCTTAATTTCAGGAGTTAATTTGGTGATTTAAATCACCATTTCAACCCATTCTTTTTGCACTTTGCTACTTGATTTCGTATTGTAATGACCTATCCTGTTACTTTTTACCCAGATAAGACGTCTGGAGTTTCAGCTAGACGTCTATCCAGACATCTGGACACGTGCCCGGACGTCTGAAAGTGAGATTTTCGTACTTTGCCTTGCACTCTGCATGCGGGCTGCGTGCAGAGGCCGCTCCCTCTCTCTCTCTCTCCTTCACCCCTCAAACCCTAACTTCCCTCTATATAAACCCCCTCCCTTCTCCTCTCCTCTCCTCCTCACACTCAAGACACCACCATCTCCACCTTCTCCGCGACAGCCATGTTCCCCTCCCATCCCTGCTGCTGCAGCTGCGGCGAGGAAGAGAGAGCCGGCGAAGTGGTGGCGCTTTTATCGCTATAGTTATTATAGTCGTTGCAGTATTTGATAAAAATGGTTACAAGTCTAATATAATTTGTTACTCGGAATGAAAATTTCCTGAGGTCGAACTCAGGGAGCAATCTTACAATTCCAGAAGCATGAATTCACAATACAATGTTTTACAAAAATAAGTCAAAGGAGAGAGAGAGAGTTTGTCTTCTTCTTCTTCTCTTCCCTCTTTCCTTCGTCTCTGCTTGTCTTCTTTCCCTTCTTATTCTTTCTTTCTTTGCGGCTGCAGAGGCTTCTGCTTTCTGCTAAGTCCTTCTTTCTTTTTTTCTGATTTTCTTCTTTCTTCTTCTTCTCTTGCTCTTCTTTTCTTTTTCCTTCTCTTATTTCTCAGCAGTTGTGGCCCTTCATCTTCTTCTTTTCTTTTTGTTGCGACTGTCTTCTTCTTTCTTTTCCTCTTCTGTTGCTTAGTCCTTCTTCTTCTCTCTACGATAGCTAAGTGTCTTCTTCTTCTCTTTTCTTTCTTTAGCTGCGGTTCCTTTTTCTTCTTCTTCTTTCTTTTGCTCTGGCTGCTGACTCTCCTTCTCTTTCGCTGACGTTTGATTCAGCGCTCAGACAACTTAACCGCTCGGTTGCTACAGTGCAGCTCCTCCTTTTTTTTTCTTCAGCTCCCTTCTTTCTTCTTCTTCTTTCGTCTGCTTCTTCCTTCTTCTTCCCTTTCTCTCTTCCGTGCGACTAAGTCTCAGTCGCTCCTCATCTCCTTCCTTCCTTCCTGCGCGCGCACACACACATTAGAGCAAAACCTACCCTACCCCTTCCCCGCGTCTCTCTCTCTGGATCTCTCTTTGGAAAGCTCTCCCAAAGTCGGGTAATCGGGTCGGGTCACATGCCCAGGTCTAGGCGCACCGGCGTGGGTGGTGCGCGAGGAGTGCACAAGAGGGTGTCGGGTCAGATCGCGCCTGATCCGTGTGGTGAACTCACGGATGAGGGCGGTGATAGGTGAGGGACCTCACCCCGTGTGCTTTCGGAGGCGATGAGCCTAAAGCACAAAAACAATTTAAGTGTGGACGTGAGGCCACACACTTACGAGGTGGGACTAAAGTCCCACCTCCGATCTCGGGCGCCCGCAGGAGAGGGCTTTGCACAATTGGGGCAGCATCGATGCTTGCGACCCCAATGGAAGTTCGGGGTGTGAGCGTGACTCCTTTCAGCATCACCTGGAGCTCACGCTGGAGCTTAGGAGACCTGGAGCTATCTGCAGAGAAGCTCTGCTGCTCGTCAATGGCGGCGAGGAGGGCAACACCTGAACACGAAAATGGCCTTGCGGCCACGTCAAAAATTTCCAGGAAGGTTCGCCAGAGTACGGCGTGTGCGGTGTGGGGGTCGGCGAGGCGGAGAGTGCCTGCGGCCGTGTGCCTAGGTCACTCTGCATGCTTGCGAATGGGTGCGTTCGGGAGGTGGTCTTGAGAGGTGTTGGCGATCAATGGAGATGGGGAATCGCTGGAGTGGAGTGAGGGGAAGCTTCTGGGCTTGTTGGCGAGGGGTGGAAAGGTTTGTGGAAGTGGGGCGATCTCGTCGGAGATGGTGGCCGGAGGCGGAGTAGATGAAGGTGGTCGTGGCAGTCGAGGGGTTTAAAAAACTAATTCAAGAAAGGAAAAGTGAGAGGAGAGTAAGGAGAAAATTTCTACCTACTTAGTTGACGAAGGGGGAGAGGGAGACTGCCCGGCGCATGCCTGCCGGAGCTGAGGACGAAGGTGCCCAGGGAAGGAGTGACGGCAACGAGGAAGAGAGCTGAGGACGCCAGCTGGTGCAGCCTAGCGTGGGACGACGAGGCGGAGTGGGCTCTACTGCAGGTATGGCAGCAGAGCGACGAGGAGGAGGAGGAGGGTTCGTCGGAAGCTTAGGGCAATCTAACCGGAGAGAGAGGAGACGAAAGAGGAGGGTATTCTCGGCCAGAAGTAGCTTGTCGAGGATGGTAGCCCCTGCCGCTCCTTATAAAGGTGTTGGCGAGGGGAGAGTCTCAAGAAAGCGGCGTGGAGGGATCGCCGGAGCATGGCCGGAAAGCCGGCCCATTCCTTTCGTGCGTTCGCACGAAAGGCATGGGCGGCTGCAGGGCAAGGCAGGGGGTTCCTGCGAAAGAGGACGACGCAGGGAACCCCCCGCTCGTTCCTGAGAGCGGCCCCCTTACCCTGCGCAACACCATCCTCCGCGCAAGGTCGCCGGAGGTATGGTGCCTGCGCAGGGTGGCAGGAGGGACCGTTCTGCAAAGAACGAAGGAGAGGATAGGGGTCTAATTGCAAGGGTTTCAAACGATAAGGGTTAAAAAGTAATTTAAGAGGACCAATTTGTAAAGTCAGTCAAGATGGTCTTCTCTTAGGCTCAAATTTTTATACCAGCCTAATTTGAACCTAAGGATTTTAATGGTGAAATTTTATTTTAGGTTTGACCAGGTTTGATCGATCAATTTGCGTAAAAACCCAAATTAAATGATAAATTGGGTATGGTTCTCAATTTAGGTCAAAATAGGTTGCAAAGGTCAAATTGAAGGTTATAGATCCTAGGGAATATTTTTATATGAATTTTAGAGGGTTTAATTGATTTTTATCCTACCTCGAACCTCGTGAATTAAAGCTGATTTGTTTTAGGGTTACAGGATGTCATTTAATTTCTAGAAGTTACTATAACCCTTTTCAGATCAGAACATCCTACTTCCTTCCTTATTAAGCTTATTTGACCTGTGTTTAGATCCTTAGATACCCTGTTTGTGTACTGCATTGGTAAAATTACAATTTTACCCCTTATGATTTATTTTATTCTTTGATTCAGAGTTTTCTGAATTAGGCCTCACTTTAGATTTTGTAGGAGCTTGTTCACACTTATTTAGATGAAATTGTACTAGTTAGGGTTCATGATGAGGTTCTCATCATACCCCCATGCCTAGCTTTTGCTAGTCCCTTAGCAAAATTTTAAGGTTTTAACCTTTGCTCTAGACCATGAATTTCTTATTGAGTTTAGATAAGTGCCTTTTCTTTTGCAACCTTGATAGGTCAGAATGCCAACCATATGTCTAAAAGGTACTATAGTACCAAACAAGATCCAAATCTGTCTAGCTTTAGCCTCAGTCCTTAGCAAAGGTTTTTAAGGCCTACAGGAACTATCCTAAGGTTTATGGGACTTTGTGGTTAAAGCACCCGTGCTTGAGATAATTTTAGCCTTGGTTCAGCTCGCAGTGCATTTTGTAAGAGAGAGAGGTACAAGATTTATTTCTTTGGAGAGCTTTCTCTCTCTTTTTCTTGTTAATTCTAGCTTAGGATTGACTTCACAACACGATCTGTATCAGATTCCTTGTCCCCATCATCAATCCGCAAAGGTTCCCGGCAGTCGATGCTTTGAGATAGCACTGCCCATGGTAACCCCCAGAACCCTGGCTTTCGAGATTTAGAGATAATCCCATCCATGGTGTTTTGTGATCGAATTCAGACCCTAGCAATTGACACTTCGTGATAATGCTATCCATGGAATCTGAACCAGCAGAGTGCTTACATGCCCCCAGTAGGATATGTAAATATCCTAAGAGACAAGCACCGAGGAGATGATATTTTGTTACGCATCTTTGAGGGGAATTTCCCACTCTCTGCGCTGGGAACTCGTCCAAATCAACTTGTGTTGATCGGCTGCTCCTACTCTAGGTGACATTTTTAGAAATTTTGCAACCCTTCTGCGTGATTTTGATACTTATGCTTACTGAACCAGACTGTGTGTGTAAATTTAGGTGCTTAGGTTACTGAGTCCCGCAAACCAAAAGTTAGTTAACGAGGCTGAATACTCCCTAAGCCTTGGACCTAATACTTTAGCTTTTCATTCTCCTCAACCTCTTGAGGAATGTCTAGATCTTAATGGGTACTAAGAGTCTATCCAAGAATGCCTAAGGTTTGCGTTCTTACTAATCTTACTGTGCACTTTCCTTTGAATGTGGTCTAGAACTTAGGTTAATTCCTTAAATTCTTACTAATGACTCTCTTTTCTTTCATTTTGTGCTCCTTTTTGTCATTTTGTTCTTTTTCTCCTCCTCCTTTGTAAAGTTCACAAAAATTTCTTTCCTCCTCTCATTTTATTATCCTTTTTCAAAATTTTTTTAAATTTTTATGGTGTTTTTGGTATATGTGAATTTCTTTGTTTGAAACCTTTTCTTTGAACTTTCATACCCCCCATGCCTAAGATTTGCAATGTCCTCATTGTAAATTAGGAGGGTTTTTATTTGGATTAGTTCATGCGTTAGGACAGGTGTTTTGGTGAGTGGATGGGTTGGGGTGGCTGTTGCGGACGATTTCTAATCTCAGATGCAAGCACTTGAGGTGGAGTTGGCTATCCTAAAGGATGAACCTTAGGTGCAAAAGAGGTGTCAGAAAAGGGTTCAGGTTTTACAAAAGAGAATGACGGGCTGCCTCCCGTTGAGCGGTGAGTTTTACGCCATCGGCTGGGTGCAATATGCTCAGGGAAAATGGAGAATAAATGATGACTCAGCCGAATCTGTAGAGGTTACATCGATGAACGGTTTGAGTCTCTGACCGTTCACGATGAAAGGTTCGGAATCATGGCTAAGTGGACTGATTTCGACGGCTCCATTCCCAAAAACCTATTGGACAAGATAAGGTCCGACCCACTTGGATCACAGTTTCCCAGGGAAGAGTTTGAATCAGGCATCGAAAAGTAGGACCTTCTGACCAGGATGAAAGATCTTTCTAGATATGTGCTTGCCATGGAAGGCTTTAACCCGCTCTTTGTAGATTCGCGAGTTCTCGTACGCATTGAGGCGTAATTCATCGATCTTGCTTATCTGAAGCTTTCTGTGGGTTCCAGCCTTAGAAAGATCTAAATTGCAACTCCGTACTGCCCAATAGGCTTTATGCTCCAGTTCGACGGGAAGGTGACACACCTTCCCGTACACCAGTCTAAAAGGAGACATGCCTAATTGGGTCTTGTGGACGGTCCTATAAGCCCACAAAGCTTCCGAAAGTCGGGACGACCAGTCCTTCATGTCGAGTCGAACAGTGACCTTAAGGATTTTCGTGATCTCCTGATTTGAAAGCTCAGCTAGACCATTAGTTTGAGGTGGTAAGGAGTAGAGATTCGGTGAGACACCCCGTATCTGGTCATCAGTGACTTGAACTGAGCACTCATGAAATAGGTCCCTCCATCAGAGATGATTGCACGACGAATCCCGAACCATGAGAAGATATTCTGATGAATGAATTTGATAACGAGTTTGTGATCACAGGTTCGGGTCAGAATGGCTTCGATCCATTTGGACACGTAGTCCACAGAGAGCAGAATGTACTCGAAGCCATCCGAAACAGGGAAGGGGCCCATAAAATCAATCCCCAAATGTCGAAGATTTCGCATACGAGAATCAGCTGCAAAGGCATCATGTTGCGATGGCTCATGTTGCCCAAAGTTTGGCAACGACTGCATGCCTTGCAGTGATTCTATGCGTCTTTGAAGATGGTGGGCCAGTAAAAGCCACACAGAAGGATCTTAGATGCGGTTTTGTGCCCAGAGAAGTGGCCACCGCATGCTTGGTCATGGCAGGAGAGAATATCAATGATTTCACCCTCCGGGATACATCGCCGGATGATTTGGTCAGCACCTATGCGGAAGAGGTACGGGTCTTCCCAGATGTAGTACTTGGCATCAGAGCGTAATTTGTCTTTCTTGGCCTTCGGCCAATCAGACGGGATCTGATGAGATGCCAAGTAGTTCACTATATCAGCAAACCATGGGAGCCTAGTACCAATAGTCAGTAGGTGCTCATCAGGAGAATGCTCCGTGATAGGTCCAGAGGGGTTGATGATCTCAGAAGGGAGGCGAGACAAATGGTCAGCTACAACATTCTGTCTTCCCGCCTTGTCGTGAATCTCAAGGTCGAATTCTTGCAACAGCAAGATCCATCGGATTAATCGAGGCTTCCCGTCCTTCTTAGCAAGGAGATGCCTCACAGCCGTGTGATCCGAGTAGATGATGACGTGGGAACCCAGGAGATAGGATCGAAATTTTTCGAGGGCAAATACTATGGCTAGCAGCTCTTTCTCAGTAACTGTATAGTTACGCTGAGCCTCGTCAAGTGTCTTGCTAGCGTAGTAGATGACCATGGGTTTCCCGTCAACTTTCTACCCCAAAACCTCTCCTACGGTGAAATCAGATGCATTGCACATGATCTCAAAGGGTTGAGACCAATTAGGGGACTGTAGGATCGGGGCCTAGGTGACTCGGTCACGAAGGTTCTCAAAGGCTTGAGTGCATTCCTTGGTGATTTCAAAGGGTACATCCTTGGAGAGAAGAGTATTGAGGGGGCACGCGATTTTCGAGAAATCAGGAATGAAGCGACGGTAAAAATCGACGTGCCCCAGAAAAGAACGGATGTCCCTGATCGAGCTAAGCATAGGAAACGAGAAATTAGATCAACCTTGGCTCGATCCACTTGTATGCCCTTTTCGGAAATTAGATGACCTAGGACGATCCCCTCAGGCACCATAAAGTGGCTCTTTTCCCAGGAAAGAATCAAATTTACATCGATGCAACGCCTGAGTATTTGAACCAAGTGCTGGAGGCAATCATCAAATGATGCCCCGAAAACTGAGAAGTCGTCCATGAGGACTTCCAGATAATCACCTACCATATCTGAGAATATGGCAAGCATGCACTGCTGAAAAGTCGCGGGTGCATTGCAGAGACCGAACAACATTCTTCGGAACGTGTATGTCCCGAAGGGGCAGGTGAACGTGATCTTCTCTTGGTCCTCTGGATGAATAGCTACTTGGTTATAACCGGAGTACCCGTCAAGAAAGCAAAAGAATTGATTTCCCGCTAATTTCTCGAGAATCTGATCAATGAAAGGTAGTGGGAAATGATCCTTCTTCGTGGAGGAGTTGAGTCTTCAGTAATCTATGCAGACTCTCCACGAGTTGGCTATTCGGGTAGGTATGATCTCTCTGGTTTCAGTCGTAATAGTGGTGAGCCTTGCCTTTTTAGGCACAACCTGGATTGGGCTCACCCAACGATTGTCGGAGATCGGGTAGATGATTCCTGCATCTAACCACTTAATGATCTCCTTTTTCACGACCTCCTGTAGATTGGGATTCAAGCGTCTCTGCATCTCACGGGAAGGTCGTGCGCCCTCTTCAGAATAGATACGGTGGGTGCAATAAAAGGGACTTATTCTAGTCAAGTCATCGAGAGTCCAACCAATGGCTCTGCGAAGTTGCTAGAGAACAACAATCAGACGAGATTCCTGATCAGGAGTGAGTTTAGAATTTATAATCACAGGAAAAGTCTGATTAGAACCCAAGAAGATGTATTTCAAATGGTCGGGAAGAGGTTTATGTTCGAGGATGGGGTTATCAGCAGTAGCGGGTGGTTCAGGGTGAGTGTGAGGTTCAAGGATAGGAGTTATGGGTTTGTCTAAATCAGGGTCTGACTCCTCTAATTGTGGTTCCAGATCTCCTTGTGGTTGATGAAGTATAATCAGGTTATCCTCAAATTGTGTTTCATCAACCAAAGCTCTAATATCACATATTTGCTCAATGACACCGCAATTTATTCCTTGTTGGGCCTTAAAGATATCAATTTTGAGAGTCTGGTTCCCAAATTTCAGTTCTATTTGGCCCTCCTCACAACTGATGTTGGCCCTAACAGTGGCCAAAAAGGGTCTCCCTAGAATGATTGGTGTATCCCTAGGGTTTTCAGGTGCATCCATGTCTAAGACTATAAAGTCTATAGGGAAATAGAAATCCCGCACCCTTACAATAACATCCTCAAGAATCTCTTTTGGTGACTTTATAGATCGATCTGCTAACTGTAGTGTCACCTCAGTTGGTTTTAGCTCAGATTCTTCTAGGTGGTTAAGTAAGGATGTGGGTATCAAGTTTATGGAAGCACCTAAGTCTAGTAATGCTCTGTCTAACTGGGTTTCACCTATCTTGCATGAAATTAGGGGAGTGCCTGGATCTTTTGCCTTGGGTGGGAGTCTACTCAGGATTACAGAGTTGGCTTGCTCTAACAGTACAATTGGACTCCCACTCTTGGTTCGCGGCTTACGCTGAGGTGTACACACATTCTTCAGGAATCGTGCGTAAGCCGGTACGTGGCGAATCACATCCATCAAGGGGATGTTTATTTGGACCTGCTCAAAGAGCTTGACCAGGTCCTCCTCAGGAGCCACGGGTTTTGTTGTCCTTCTTCCCTTGGTCAAGGCCTCGGGAAATGGAACCTTGGTTGGTTCCTCTAGGATAGGTCCAGGTCTTTGATCTGGGACAGGGAGAGGAACGTCCTGGATTACTGTCCTAGGGTTTGGGTCACTACCAGGCTTGGAGTGGTCTGGATAAGGTGGATCTTGGGTCTCCTTATCATTACGGGTGGTTACAGAATTCAGTCCTGCCTGGTTCTGGTTAGGGGTTGATAGGATGGGTTGCTGCTGATAACTCGCATAGGAAGTTGAGGCCTTCATCCCGTCAGGTGAAGGAACAGAGGGGGCCTGATAAACCATGTGTGCATGGCCTGGGTTTGGGTTCATAACGCACCGCTGGGTCGACACGTTATTAGGGTTAGGAAGAGGCTGAGAGGGAAGTGTGCCTGGTTGGCGAGAATTCGCCAACTGGGCCAGTTGGTTTCGAACCTCTGTGATTTCGTCCTTGTGTTTCTTTTGAATAGCCACATTCATTCTCTGAATGTCAGCCAAAGTCTGAAGGATGAGGGACATTTGGTCTTGGTTTGGCCCGGATGGATAAGTAGGGTTGGGCCGAGGCTGAAACGGATGGTAAGGATGAGGTGCTTGTGGACGGGGCTGAAAGGGTAGTCTTTGAGTTTGGGAATTTCCCACCCACTGGAAGTTGGGATAGTTACGCCATCCAGGATTGTAGGTATTAGAAAATGGGTCATTTTAGATGGCGTTGAGGTCCTCGCAGGTCTGAGGAACCTCAGGGAAGTCAGAGAATGGGGGAGTAGGGTTCCCCTGATAGGAATAGAAAGGATCGGAGGTTCCTCCGATCCTAGAGTCAGATGGGGATGGATACAAGTCCACCACAGGAGAAGGTTGGTGGAAAATGTTTTGCACAGTCTCCCGTGCGGGAGGAGGTTGTGCAACGGAGTTTTGCCAGAGGTGGCTCGCTGCAAATGCTGAGTCAGTTCATCCACCTTCTTCTCAATGATAGAGACCTTGTCCAATCGACTGGCCATTAATTCCAGATCAACTGATGCGGATAGGTCCTGTGTCTCATGTGCTCCCCTAATGTTCGTCGCAGCGCGGGTATTCGTCCTGTCGAATAATCCCATGTAGTTATTATTGATGGAGTTCTCGCACATATTTTTGAGAATCTCCCACACGGTATCCTCATGTTGACCCATGATATTACCTCCGCAGGTTGCATTGACGAAAAGTCTGATATCCTCACGGAGTCCCTGGTAAAAAGACTGGACTTGTTCCCATTTAGGAACTCCGTGATGGGGGCACTTCCTCATGAGATCCTGAAAGAGATCCCATGCCTCGTGGAGAGGTTCTCCTGTCTGTTGCATGAAGTGGGTAATTTGATGGCGCAAGGCATTGGTCCGACCAACGGGGAAGAACTTCTTCAGGAACTCGGACTGAAGTTCCTCCCAATTGTTGATCGGCCGGGTCTGTGTTTGGTACCAATGAGTGGCCTTGTCCATAAGGAAGAAAGAGAACATCTTCATAAGGAGAATATCCTGATTTTGTGCATCTGACCCAAAGGTCTGGGCTAGATGCTTTAGCTGTTTAATGTGCTGGATGGGGTCTTCAGAATTAAGCCCATGGAACTTAGGAATGGCATGAATCATATTGGGCTTGAGTTCAGAATCAGGTCCTCCAGTCGGGATTCTTCCTCGAGGCTCAATAGCCACCACAGCAGGATTATAGTGATCCCGCATCATGGGACGCTGCGGTGGGTGCATGAAGTTCTGGAAGAGGTCATTGAGTCGTTGGAGCTGGTGCTCCAGATTGTTCTCTTCCTCAATTGGCTGAGCCATTGTGGAAGAAGGAGGTGAGTTGGGTTCAGAATTGGAGGAAAGGTCTATGTGAAGGGTTGGTTGCACACGCAAGGGTACCGAGGCTTGGCCTCGAGGAGAGTGAATTTCTAAAGGAGGTTTCAAGGACCTCCTACCAAACATACACTGAAGGAGTGGATGAGTTTAGCAGGTACTGGACCCAATCAAGACACCCAGAATGTTGGGTGACTATAGAGGTTTGGGGTGGATGGACCACTTGATCAGAAGGTCGTCCACCTGAGAATTACCTGGGTAGCCAGAGAGGGTGAGTCTCCCGAAGACCCCTACACGGTAGAGCGCCCCCACGGGTTACAGGGTTTCCCCCACCCGACCTCTCTTGTCACTGAGATTCCAGGTAGTCCAGAATGAGGATCTTAACCTCTTAAGTCTACCACTTTTAGTTAGGATCAAGGTGCTTAGGGTTTTCACTTGAACTTTAGCCTTTTGAGTGCAAAGAGTGACCTAAGTTGAAGGTTGGTTGATCTAGAGGATCAACTTCATCTATTAGTTCCTTTGAGAGCTTATTGGGTCCTGTCTTTTTAGGGTTCAAGTGCTTTTAAGAGCCAAATTGGTTAGAGTTTCTCTGAATAGGTGCTTTCAGACAATGGCTTGGGCACACCTCTTTTAGGAATTTCTCTTTTCTTGCTTAGAGAAGTGTGTCTCTAAAACTCTAGCTTTTGAATCTTATATTGGCTCTAATTGGTCCAGTTAGTTGCCTTTGGGTAATTAGGGCTCAAGCAAGAAGGTTTTAGCCCTAAATACCTTTAATGGATGTACAGATAAAATATGTTGAAATTAAAAAATAGGCAACTCTTGTGGTTTACTAAGTATAGAAGATAAGTTATTCCTAGATAGCTTTTTCTTTCTTTTTCTTCCTCTTGAGAGTTTAATGGTTTAAATGAGAGGATAGAAAATTACCTGTCCTTGGTGTGGTTGTTGTGCGGCTACTTGTTTTCCTCTTGATTTCCTGTGCCTGCACAACAAAAGAGAAGAGATTAGTCAATAGGAAGTCAAAAATTGTGAATTAATAGCTTCTAAAATAGCCGTTGCTCCCCGGCAACGGTGCCAAAACCTGGTGGCGCTTTTGTCGCTATAGTTATTACAGTCGTTGCAGTATTTGATAAAAATGGTTACCAGTCTAATATAATTTGTTACTCGGATCGAAAATTTCCCGAGGTCGAACTCAGGGAGCAATCTTACAATTCCAGAAGCATAAATTCGTAATACAATGTTTTACAAAAATAAGTAAGTCAAAGTGGGGAGAGAGAGAGAGAGAGTTTGGCTTCTTCTTCTTCTCTTCCCTCTTTTCTTCATCTCTGCTTGTCTTCTTTCCCTTCTTATTCTTTCTTTCTTTGCGGCTGTAGAGGCTTCTGCTTTCTGCTAAGTCCTTCTCCTTTCTTTTTTCTGATTTTCTTCTTTCTTCTTCTTTTTCCTGTCTTCTTCTTTCTTCTTCTTCTCTTGCTCTTCTTTTCTTTTTCCTTCTCTTCTTTCTCAGCAGCTGCGGTCCTTCATCTTCTTTTCTTTTTGCTGCGGCTGTCTTCTTCTTTCTTTTCCTCTTCTACTGCTTAGCCCTTCTCTCTGCGATAGCTAAGTGTCTTCTTCTTCTCTTTTCTTTCTTTAGCAGCGGTTCCTTTCTCTTCTTCTTCTTTCTTCTGCTCTGGCCGCTGACTCTCCTCTTTCGCCGACGTTTGATTCAGCAGTCAGATGACTTAACCTCTCGGTTGCTATAGTGCAGCTCCTCCTTTTTTTTTTTCTTCAGCACCCTTCCTTCTTCTTCTTTCGTCTGCTTCTTCCTTCATCCCTTTCTCTGTTCTGTGCGGCTAAGTCTCAGCCGCTCCTCGTCTCCTTTCTTCCTTCCTACGCGCGCACACACACATTAGAGCAAAACCTACCCTACCGCTTCCCCGCATCTCTCTCTCTGGATCTCTCTTTGAAAAGCTCTCCCAGAGTCGGGTAATTGGGTTGGGTCACGTGCCCAGGTCCAGGCGCACCGGCGTGGGTGGTGCGCGAGGAGTGCACAGGAGGGTGTCGGGTCGGATGGTGCCTGATCCGTGTGGTGAACTCACGGACGAGGGCGGTGATAGGTGAGGGACCTCACCTCGTATGCTTTCGGAGGCGATGAGCCTAAAGCACAAAAACAATTTAAGTGTGGGCCTGAGGCCACACACTTACGAGGTGAGACTAAAGCCCCACATCAGATCTCGGGCGCCTGCAGGAGAGGGCTTCGCGCAATTGGGGCAGCAGCGACGCTTGCGACCCCAATGGAAGTTCGGGGTGTGAGCATGACTCCTTTCAGCGTCACCTGGAGCTTACACCTAGAGCTCAGGAGACCTGGAGCTGTTTGCGGAGAAGCTCTGCTGCTCGTCAATGGCGATGAGGAGGGAAACACCTGAAACACGCAAAGGGCCTTGCAGCCATGTCAAAAAGTTCCAAGAAGGTTCACCAGAGTGCGGAGTGTGTGGTGCGGGGGTCGGTGAGGCGCGAGAGTGCCTACAGTCGTGCGCCTAGGGCACTCTGCGTGCTTGTGAATGGGTGTGTTCGGGAGGTGGTCTGGAGAGGTGTTGGCGATCAATGGAGATGGGGAATCGCTGGAGTGGAGTGAGGGGAAGCTTCTGGGCTTGTCGGAGAGGGGTGGAAAGGTCTGTGGAAGTGGGGCGATCTCGCCGGAGATGGTGGCCGGAGGCAGAGCATATGAAGGTGGTCGTGGCAGTCGAGGGGTTTAAAAAACTAATTCAAGAAGGGAAAAGTGAGAGGAGAGTAACGAGAAAATTTCTACCTACTTAGTCGACAAAGGGGGAGAGGGAGACTGCCCGGCGCGTGCCTGCCGGAGCTGAGGACGAAGGTACCCAGGGAAGGAGTGACGGCGACGAGGAAGAGATCTGACGACGCCAGCTGGTGCGGCCTGGCGTGGGATGACGAGGCAGAGTGGGCTCTACTGTAGGTATGGCAGTAGAGCGACGAGGAGGAGGAGGAGGGTTCGCCGGAAGCTTAGGGCAATCTGACCGGAGAGAGAGGAGACGAAAGAGGAGGGTATTCTTGGCCAGAAGTAGCTTGCCGAGGACGGTAGCCCCTGCCGCTCCTTATAAAGGTGTTGGCGAGGGGAGAGTCTCGAGAAAGCGGCGTGGAGGGCTCGCCGGAGCATGGCCAGAAAGTCGACCCATTCCTTTCGTGCATTCGCACGAAAGGCATGGGCAGCTGCAGGGCAAGGCAGGGGGTTCCTGCAGAAGAGGATGACGCAGGGAACCCCCCGCTCGTTCTTGAGAGCGCCCCCCTTACTTTGCGCGGCGCCATCCTCCATGCAAGGTCGTCGGAGGTATGGCGCCTGTGCAGGGTGGCAGGAGGGACCATTCTGCAAAGAATGAAGGAGAAGATAGGGGGCTAATTGCAAGGGTTTCAAAAGATAAGGGTTAAAAAGTAATTTAGGAGGACCAATTTGTAAAGTCGGTCAAGATGGTCTTCTCTTAGGCTCAAATTTTTATACTAGCCTAACTTGAACCTAAGGATTTTAATTGTGAAATTTGATTTTAGGTTTGACCACGTTTGATCGGTCAATTTGCGTAAAACCTAAATTAAATGATAAATTGGGCATGGTTCTCAATTTAGGTCAAAATATGTTGCAAAGGTCAAATTGAAGGTTCTAGACCCTAGGGAATATTTTTCTATGAATTTTATAGGATTTAGTTGATTTTTATCCTGCCTCAAACCTCATGAATTAAAGCAGGTTTATTTTAGGGTTATAGGATTCATTTAATTTCTAGAAGTTGCTATAACCCTTTTCAGATCAGAACATCCCACTTCCTTCCTTATTAAGCTTATTTGACCTGTGTTTAGATCCTTAGATACCATGTTTGTATACTGCATTGGTAAAATTGTAGTTTTACCCCTTATGATTTATTTTTTCTTTGATTCAGAGTTTTCTGAATTAGGCCTCTCTTTAGATTTTGTAGGAGCTTTTTCACACTTATTTAGATCAAATTGTACTAGTTAGGGTTCATGATGAGGTTCTCATCATGAAGGGAGAGCGGGGAGGAGCGAGAGCGAGAGAGTGCGAGGGAGTGAGAGCGGGGGAGGAGGAAGACTACCGTGGAAGCTCAGTGGTGCTCGAGGAGGGGCTCGTGGGAGATAGGAGTCAGTGAGGAGCTGCTCAAGCTTCTGCAGCTGCTGGAGCTGCCGTTGCGGGCGGAGGGAGAGCGGGGTGAGTGGTGTGAAGAAGTTCTGATATTGGAAGTTTCCAGTATCAGACGTCTGGAGTGAAGTCTAGACGGCTGGCGAGGCACCAGGACGTCTAAAGGTGAGGTCAGACGTCTGAGAGCACGTATCGCATGAGGTACATACGTTTCTACACTGATTTCCTTCATGCAGAAGATCTCAGCGCTGGAGTTTTTTGGCTAAAGCCATGCCTGCATTTTCGTACGCAGGGCAGGCTTTGGGAAGGCACATGGTGTGCTTTCCCAAGTACTTTTGGACGTCTGATCACATTGCCAAAAGTCCGATGGTGCTTCTAAACGATCGGAGACCTTGTCTGACGTCTAGAGCTGCCCCCAAACAGTCGTAGAGGGAGTCTAGACGTCTGATCAGCTGTAGAAAACACAAGGTGAGTTCTGACGTCTTTTAAGACGTCTTGGATTAGTCCCAGACGTCTGATTTTGATTAGTAACTTCATTTTTTGGCCTGTTTAAGGCCCAAATGAAATCGGATTTCTGCAAACGAAGTACCGTTGTTTTCCACTCGAGTTCCTCTACGTATTCGTGATGAGTATCTACTGTTTTGAGCTGGTCTAATGTACATTGGTCGCTGGTACAAGCTACCAGCCATTGGAGTGTTCGGGGCCTGCAAAGACAACGAGATCTACGACACAGGCCCACATTCCTCCCGTGATACCCGATAGAGTGGTTTAACTCAGTTGTTAATATTTAAATAAGAATGTACTTGGTTGGAATATTTGGATTGAACTCTAGGATATGGAATGAACCCTAGGGTAGAAATGAATGAGCCTGTTTGAGCTGTACTGTTTACTTGAATGCATGGCTAAGATAACTTGCTAACAAATGCCTTTAATATAATTACGAGATGCATGTTAAAATACGAGCTGCCTATATGTAATTGAGAAATTGCTTGTGAAACCACAACTTGCATGTTTTTGAGAATTGAATTATGAAAACACGAGCTGCCTGTATATGGAAGAGAAACGAATTATGAAACATGAGATCTGGACCTGGATAAATGAGATGAATATGAGATGAACCCTATGGGGAATTAGGAGTAGAACTCCTGTGGATGAAAGAAAATCTGGAATGTAGACAAGAAGTGAGGTAGAACTTGTGTACGTGGTACCAAGGAGAGCAACTATCCCTTTTTAGTGTAGAGCGGAGCTAGCCTCCCTTGGGTTGAGACCCGGGGTTAGGATTAGCCACTCTACATCGACTCCTGTTGGCCCTCGCGTACATGGTACCGAGGTGTGCTACTAGTGTAGGGAGGGAGCTAGCCACCCCACGGGGCCTGGGGTTCAGCTAGCCACCCTACATCGACTTTGTTAGGCCCTTTAAGCAAACTAGGGCAGTCGGACGAGGGTACGCGGACTGTGGAGGGGCGAGACCGCTGTTCTGAGAGGGTAAGGCCCTATACTTTTCCGTGCTGTACTTTGGGAGTATCCATTAGCGGAAATGACTAACCGCGTGTCAGTGTGGGGTAGCTACCCGTGCGCTTATCACACGTGCCGTAGTCACCGCTATGTCTCGACAGTGACCTCGGGGTGGTTGACTGGGTGTAGGACTACCATGGGGGACTCTCCCAACCAGGAGAGCACCACGTGTACCTTCTACTCTATGGAAAAGACTGCAATCAAGATCGTTCCCACGAGGAACATGTAAGATCAAGAAATACCTGGATACTTGAGAAATAAATGAACAAGAAACACATAAATGAGATAAATAGAAATGAAAAATAAACTTGTTGTTGCTTTACTGTACTTGCACTTAAATAATGTAAACACCACTCTACTTAGCGTTCGCTAACTCTGTCTTTTCGTAACCATGTTCAGGACCAGGAGTTGAGCAGCCCAAGTTTCCGGCTGCAGAGGGTGCTGGGCCTAGCTAAGCTTAGCCATAGTCATTTTTCAGCTCTTTCGTTTTCTACTGTTGTAGTGAGTAATGGACACATGCTTTACTGTTTTTGTTACTTCCTGTTCCTTTACGCTTTCTGTTGTTGTTGTGGTAGCATGTACTATGTTTTGAGATAGTTGTTCTACTTTCTTTACTACTTCGTACTTTTCTTCTGCTTAGTTATATTGCATGTGTGAATGTGGTTTATTTTCCTGCTTTTGGTTATTTCTTGTTGGACAACCAGGTCTTCGGATTAGTCGAGGTGAGCTGGTCTCAGGTCCTATAGGGATCCGGGAACCAGGTCATAACAAGATGGTATCAGAGCAAGGTCATCCCAAGAAATAAACCAATTAGCTTGAGAATAACCACTCACATGCATATGACTAGGATAGCCACCACAACATATCGCTTTGACTTTTGTTTCCGAGTCTTTTTCTCAATGTAATCCGGTATCGTTGACACTCTTGTTCTATCTCTTGCGTCTCCTTGTAGGAGATGCCTCATTAGGGAGTTCCCGAGGTAGGTCGTGGTCATGGCCTTGGACGAGGTCAGAGGGGCGGACGTGCTGGACCTAAGGTACCAGTTGACCCACCTCTTCTCCTGGGCGTTCAAGCCCAGGATCTTGCCCAGCTGATCAGAGACATCGTGCGAGAGGAGCTCCACCAGCCTCCACGGGCACCTCTCCCTGAGGACGTGGGGAGGGAGTCCTCGGTGAGACAGAGAGACCGTCGCAGCACCGGACGAGCAGGAGGGGGAGGGGGTGGTCCTCCACCACCCCCACCACACTTTGACACTTCCGAGCACGAGCCCTCCTTGCCTGGAGGTGTGCCCATTCCTCCACTGTAGCTGCACCACGAGCTTTTCGGACAGTTCCAGAAGATGAAACCCCCCTCCTTCAAGGGGGATGAGCACCCGTCTGAGGCAGAGGACTGGCTGGAGTAGATAGAGAAGGTGTTCGACACCCTTCGCCCTCCCGCGAAGTGTTGCGTGGCCTTTCCCACGTACTAGCTAGAGAGCGCAGCACATAGGTGGTGGAGGGCAGTCAGAGGCCAGGAGGGGAGAGAGCCGACGTGGGACTAGTTCGTGGCTCTCTTCTATGAGCAGTACTTTCTGCAGACCTGGCAAGACCAGAGGAGGTGGGAGTTCCACACTCTCCGCAAGGGGAAATTGACAGTTAGCGCGTACTGCACGCGTTTTCAGGAGCTATCACGTTTTGCCTCGACAGCTGTGTCTACTGAGGAGGAGTGCCTTTGGAGGTTTACTGAGGGGCTCCGACCTGCTATTCGGGGGTATGTCAAACCCCCAAAGCTGCCCACTTTCTCTCGTGTGGATGAGGCAGCCATGACTTACAAGGAGACCAACCCGGCCGTGCGAGACACTGACAGCAGATGGAAGAGGACCTACCAACCAGAGTACTCTCACGGTTGTCAGGAGTGGAGGCACACGGCGCCTGATGTGCTAAAGATGTGTTTGTTTAAAAGGATCGTTATAGTTCGTGCTTGCAACGTCGATTTTAAAAGAAGAAATGAACGTGAGTCCGAGTGTCGATCACAGGGAGGCATGAAAATCGGATTTTCTTTGACTTAATGTCACGGAGATAACGGGTGTTCGCTTGCGAGAAGACGTGGTAGAAAAATGAGTGAGAGAGGGAAAGTGAGAGAGAGAGCAGGGTTAGAGTCTTTTAAGTCATAGCAATTACTCAAAGTAAGATAGAGAACAACATCAACACTATATTAAACATGCAAATCAAGTTTTACAAATACAATAGTAGCTAAAAGCTTGAATAAAAGGGAAGTAAAGCTAGATTAAAGGGAAAGAAAGAGAGAAAGAGAGGGGAGATGGCGAGGAGGCCACGGTGGTGGAAGGAGGCTTCGTTGGCGGCTCGTCGACTCTGTTGACTATAAGAAAGGCTAAAGGGGGCTAGGAGGGTGTTACGACACTTGCTAAGTGAATTCAACGCTTTACATAGGTGGTTGGGAGGGGTTTATATAGGGAGAAGAGGTTTCCATTTTAAGTATGGGCTTTAGCGACATTCGGGACGTCGCTAAACCCATGCTAAAAGTGTCGGTGAATCCCCCTGCCCAATGGTCTTGCGCGCGCGCCGTTCTTCTTCACGCGTGATCCGTGTGCGCACGCTGTGGGTCGTCCGATCGCAAATTGGACGATCAAGATCACTCGTAGGGCACGCGCTTGGATCATGCCCCGCATGTCATCGCGGGCATCTACATTGGATGCGCGGGATTGCGCTGCGTCGCCTGCTGCTAGTCGCTTGATCGCGCATCGACGGTCGTAATCGCGTGCCTCGCAATTACCTTGATTTTGCACTGCGATGGGCACCCCGAACCTGCGCCTCACTGTGCGGGGGTGAGGCGCACACCGCTGCGCTACACCTGCTACTTTGTCGCAGAGGTGAAATGCTGGCGCGGTGAGAGTGATCGTTGGATGAAAATCCAACGGTTGTGAGCTGCTACAGCTGAGGATGCTGCTATTGTGGGGCGCGAGGGGCATGCGATTCTCAGCCGTCCGATCTTAGAGTTGTGTTGCATGGTGAGGTTAGTTAAGGGGCGTGACAATGCTGACACGTGGCGGCCTTATGACCGTTGATCATCAGATCAACGGTCAGAACTTCTTGGGCCAATTGTGGGAGCTCCGGATGTTGGATTTAGTTAATTTCGAGTTCATTGGACTCCGTTCGTCGCTCTGAGTCCATCTGTGCGGTCCGATTGCTCATCTGAGGCCTGTTTTGACATGTACTTGTACACATTGCCTTTAATAATGCACTATAAGAAATCTTGATGTGCAATGCATGCGATGCTCCTATTCCTATTTATGATGTATCCTCTGTGCATTTTACCTTTAAGACCGTTCCCTTTTGGCAGAGTTAACATTGTAAAATGCAGTGTTTTGCAGGGCCATCAGTGGCCTTTGGGGGCCCCAGACAGGGGTCAGTTGCCAACACTGGACCCCTACCTAGCCGTCAGCAGGGACCTACGGAGGGAGGAGGTCATGTACCCCTCTGCTACCAGTGTGGCTAGCCGGGCCACATCAGGAGGGACTGCCCATCTAGGGCCGGAGCACAGCAAATGCTCCTCGCACCGAGCGTTGGAGGCTGAGCTGGTGGTCGTGATCATCAGGCGCGTGGGGGAGGGCAACACTCACGAGGGGGTATCGGCCAGCTGCTGCTTACCAGACCCAGAGTGTAGCTACTCCGTCTGCACCGAGGGCTGAGGGGCGTATCAATGCCCTGACACACAGAGACGCCAGGGCTTTGGGTTCAATGGTGGCAGGTATGGCTACTGTTTCTGGCAGATTAATGTACGTACTTTTTGATTCCGGCGCCACACACTCCTTCGTCGCTACAAGTTTTGTCGCCAGTTTGAGGCAGGGCAGTGTACTGTTAGAGGATCCGTTTGTGATCAAAGGCCCAAGTGGCCAGTTATTTGTAGCTGAGGAGGTCTACATGAACTGCGAGGTCAGTATAGGGGGACACCACCTCCCCGCTGACCTGATTGTGACATAGATGGAGGATTTTGACGTGATCCTAGGGATGGACTGGCTGTCCGCCTATCACGCCCTAGTGGACTATTTCGGGAGGAAGATCGTCTTCTCCATATCGGAGTTGCCTCCCTTTGAATTTCACGGACAGCTAGTGGACGGAGGTTTCAGATGCATCTCCGCGCTTTGGGCAGCAAGGCTTTTGAGCCAAGGGTGTGAGGGCTTTTTGGCCTGTGTAGTGGCAGAGCCTAGTCCCGTGGCTGACTTTCAGAGTATCCCGGTGGTTTGTGAGTACCCCGATGTTTTCACAGAGGAGTTTCTAGGACTACCGCTTGAGCGTGAGATCGAGTTTGAGATCTCACTGGTACCAGGGACCAGCCCCATTTCTACTGCACCGTACCGGATGGCACCGCTTGAGCTGCGAGAGCTCAAGTCACAGCTACAGGATCTGTTGGAGAAGGGCTTTGTGAGGCCTAGTGCGTCCCCATAGGGAGCCCCTATGCTGTTTGTGAAGAAGAAGGATGGTACCCTGCGACTTTGTGCCGACTACCGACAACTGAATAGGGTCATCATCAAGAACAAGTATCCGCTGCCGAGGATTGACAACCTCTTCGACCACTTGTGAGATGCCACAGTGTTCTCCAAGATAGATCTGAGGTCGGGTTACCATCAGTTGAGGATCAGAGAGACCGACGTCTCCAAGGAAACTTCCGTACCCAGTATGGGCACTACGTGTTCTTGGTCATGCTGTTTGGGCTAACCAATGCCCCCGCTGCCTTTATGGATTTGATGAACCGTGTTTTCAGGCCGTACTTAGACCAGTTTGTGGTGGTGTTCATCGATGATGTACTCGTTTACTCGCAGGATCAGGTGCAGCATGGACAACATTTACGCACGATCCTGGATACCTTGAGGCGACATAGGCTGTATGCCAAGTATAGCAAGTGCGAGTTTTGGTTGAGGCAGGTGACTTTCTTGGGCCACGTGATTTCAGGGGATGGTTTGGCTATGGATCCAGCCAAGGTAGAGGCCGTACTTAGGTGGGAGAGACCACGCTCAGTGACAGAGACACGCAGCTTTTTGGGACTGACAAGTTATTACAGGCGGTTTATCAGAGGTTTCTCTCAGATTGCGCATCCTATGACCCAACTGACTCGGAAGGACATGCCCTTTGCTTGGACAGATGAGTGTGAGGCATGTTTTCAAGAGTTGAAGGAGAGACTGACTTCAGCTCCTGTGCTTACCATTCCAAATAGCAATGGCGATTTTGTGGTTTACATCGACGCTTTGTTGTAGGGGTTAGGGGGTGTGCTCATGCAGTGGGGTCACGTTGTCACTTACGCTTCATGGCAACTGAAGCCCCATGAGCATAGCTACCCTACCTATGACTTAGAGCTGGCAGCGGTCGTCTTCACGCTGAAGACATGGAGGCACTACCTTTACGGTGAGACTTTCGAGATTTTTACAGATCATAAGAGCCTTAGGTACTTGTTTGACCAGAAGGATCTTAACATGAGACAGAGACGTTGGTTAGAGCTCTTGAAGGACTACAACTGCAGCATCTCCTACCACCCAGGGAAGGCCAATGTGGCAGCTGATGCCTTGAGCCAGAAGGTGCCTGCCCACTTGGCTAGTTTACAGGCACAGAGTTGAAGACTCATGGAGGAGTTGGGCAGTTGGAGACCCTGGGAGTCACAGAGGTATTGTGGGACAATGACAGTGACGTGGTAGACATGACTTAAGCTGATAGACCGCATCATCGCAGGGCAGATGGTCGATCTGTACTTATAGATGCCGCGAGATAGGGTGTTCATAGGGGACCTAGGAGACTTTTCCTTTTCAGACAAGATACTGCGCATGAGTAGATGCTTATGCGTTCCCAGGGTCGAGGAGTTGTTGAGAGAGCTCCTGGCTGAGGCATATGAGTCCAGGTTCACCATACATCCCAAGAACACAAAGATGTACCATGACTTACGACGCGACTTTTGGTGGAGGGGGATGAAGCGGGATGTTGGTGAGTTTGTGCAGTAGTGTTTGGTATGCCAGCAGGTGAAGGCCGAGCATCAGAGGCCTGCAAGGCCATTGCAGCCACTTCCTGTGCCAATGTGAAAGTGGGAGAGCATCACCAAAGACTTGGTGGTGGGTCTACCAGTTACCCAGCGGGGACACGACGTAGTCTGGATGATAGTAGACAGGTTGACGAAGATGGCACGTTTCTTGCCTATCCGTGTCACCTTTGGACCAGCATAGTTAGTAGAGAGACATCTGAGATGTGGTGTACCTGCACTGAGTCCCACGTGAGATTGTATCCGACAGGGATACTCGTTTTACTTCCCAGTTCTGAGCTGAGTTTCAGCAGGCCATGGGGATGCATTTGAGGTTCAGTACCGCTTACCACCCCCAGACGAACGGACAGTCAGAGCGCACCACACAGACACTTGAGGACCTTTTGCACGCTTGTGTACTAGACTGGAGAGGCTCCTGGGAGGAGCATTTACCCCTGGCAGAGTTTGCATACAATAACAGTTACCACTCAAGCATCAGCATGGCACCTTACAAGGCTCTGTACGGACGGAGGTGTACTGCACCCTTGAGTTGGGTCGAGGTGGGGACCAAGTGGGAGGTTGGTCCCAGACTGATTCAGCAGAGTCAGGAGGTGATAGAGCAGATCCACAAATGACTCCGCACTGTCAGGAGTAGGCAGAAGAGCTACGCTAACCAGAAACACAGAGAGGTGTAGTTCGAGGTTAAGGATCACGTCTTTCTCCGTGTTTCTCCCATGAAGGGCCTGCAGCATTTTGGGGTGAAAGGAAAGCTTGCGCTGAGGTTTGTGGGGCCCTTTGAGGTCTTGGAGTGGGTAGGACTCGTTGCTTACCAGCTTGCCCTTCCTCCCTAGCTTTCTGGAGTGCACAACATGTTCCACGTGTCCAACCGCAGGAAGTACATTGCCGATCCCAATCACATTTTGAGCCACGAGAGCATCGAGGTGGGTGATGACCTGACCTACCCCGAGAGACCAGTACAAATACTAGACAGAGTCGTCTGGAGTCTGAGATGGAAGCAGGTACCACTGGTGAAGGTCCAATGAAGAAGTCAGCGGTACTAGGAGGTCACTTGGGAGCCTGAGGCGGCGATGCGAGAGCGGTACCTGGAGCTTTTTGAGGGTACATCTTTTCAGACCTACTTCGATCTTCTTTAAGTTTGTTATGAACTTTTACGTTCCTTTTTCCCGCACCCTAGCTAGTTCAAGTTTCGGGGATGAAACTTCCTTTAAGTTTGTTATGATTAATGACTTGTTACTTTTTAGCCGGATAAGACGTCTGGAGTTTCAGCCAGATGTCTGGACACGTGCCCGGACGTCTAAAAGTGAGATTTTCATGCTGCGCCTTGCGCTCTGCGTGCGGGCGACGTACAGAGGCCGCTTCCTCTCTCTCTCCTTCACCCCCGAACCTTAACTTCCCTCTATATAAACCCCCTCCCTTCTCCTCTCCTCTCCTCCTCACACTCAAGCCACCGCCACCTCCACCTTCTCTGCGATAGCCACGTTCCCCTCCCATCCCTGCTGCTGCAGCCGCGGCGAGGAAGGGAGGAGCAGACGAAGGGAGAGCGGGGAGGAGTGAGAGCAAGAGAGTGTGAGGGAGTGAGAGCGGGGGAGGAGGAAGACGACCGTGGAAGCTCGATGGAGCTTGAGGAGGAGCTCGTGGGAGATAGGAGTCGGTGAGGAGCTGCTCAAGATCCTACAGCTGTTGGAGCTGCCGCTGTGGGTGGAGGGTGAGCGAGGCGAGCAGCGTGAAGAAGTTTTGATATTGGAAGTTTCCAGTATTAGATGTCTGGAGTGAAGTCCAGACGACTGGTGAGGCACTAAAACATCCGGAGCTGAGGTCGGATGTCTAAGAGCACGTATTGTGCAAGGTATGTACGTTCCTACACTGATTTCCGCCATGCAGAAGATGTCAGTGCAGGAGTTGTTGGGATAAAGCCATGCCTGCATTTTTGTACGCAGGGCAGGCTTTGGGAAGGCGCATGGTGTGCTTTCCCAAGTACTTTTGGACGTTTGATTATGTTGCCAGACGTCCGGAGGTGCTTCCAGACGACCGGAGACCTTGTCCGACGTCTAGAGTTGCCCCTAAACGGTCACAGAGGAAGTCTGGTCGTCTAATCAGCCGTAGGAAACACAAGGTGAGTTCTGACGTCTTTCAAGACGTCTAGGATTAGTCCCAGACGTCTGATTTTGATCAGTAACCACGTCTTTTGGCCTGTTTAAGGCCCAAACGGAATCGGATTTCCATAAATGAAGTACTGTTGTTTTTCACTCGAGTTCCTCTACATATTCGTGTTGAGTATCTACTGTTTTGAGGTCGTCTAATGTGCACTGGTCGCTGGTACAAGTTACCAGCCAGTGGTGTGTTCGGGGCCTGCGGAGACGACGAGATCTACGGCACAGGCCCCCATTCCTCCCGTGATACCCAGTAGAGTGGTTTAACTCAGTTGTTAATATTTAAATAAGAATGTACTTGGTTGGAATAGTTGAATTGAACTCTAGGATATGGAATGAACTCTAGGGTAGAAATGAATGAGGTTGTTTGAGCTGTACTATTTACTTAAATGCATGGTTAAGATAAATTGCTAGCAAATGCCTTTAATATAATTACGAGATGAATGTTAAAATATGAGCTGCCTGCATATAATTGAGAAATTGCCTGTGAAACCACAAGTTGCATGTTTTTGAAAATTGAATTATGAAAACACGAGCTGTTGTATATGGAAAAGGAACGAATTATGAAACATGAGATATGGATCTGGATAAATGAGATGAATATAAGCATGAACCCTACAGGGAATTAGGTGTAGAACTCTTGCAGATGAAAGGAAATCTCGAATGTAGACGGGAAGTGAGCTGTCCCTTGTGTACGCGGTACCAAGGAGAGCAACTGTCCCTTTTTAGTGTAGAGTGGAGCTAGCCTCCCTTGGGTTGAGACCCAGGGTTAGGATTGGCCACTCTACATCGACTCTTGTTGGCCCTCGCGTATGCGGTACCAAGGTGTGCTACTAGTGTAGGGAGGGAGCTAGCTACCCCACGGGGCCAGAGGTTCAGCTAGCCACCCTACACTAACTTTGTTAGGCCCTCTGGGCAAACCAGGGTAGTCGGATGAGGGTACGTGGACTGTAGAAGGGCGAGACCCCTGTTTGGTTCTGAGGGATGAGATCCCTGTTCTGAGAGGGCAAGTTCCTATATTGTTCCGTGTTATACTTTGGGTGTACCTGCTAGCGGAAACGACTGACCGCGTGTCAGTGCGGGGTAGCTACCAGTGCGCTTATCACGCGTGCTGTAATCACCGCTACGTCTCTACAGTGACCTCGGGGTGGTTGACTGGGTGTAGGACTACTACGGGGGACTCTCCCAGCTAGGAGAGCACCACGTGTACCTTCTACTCTACGAAAAAGACTGTAATCAAGATCGTTCCCACGAGGAACATGCAAGATTAAGAAATACCTGGATACTTGAGAAATAAATGAACAAGAAACACATAAATGAGATAAATAGAAATGAAAAATAAACCTTTTGTTGCTTTACTGTACTTGCACTTAAATAATGTAAACACCACTCTACTTAGCGTTCGCTAACTCTATCTTTTCGTAACCCTGTTCAGGACCAGGAGTTGAGCAACCCGAATTTCCGGCTGCAGAGGGTGCTGGGCCCAGCCGAGCCCAGCCAAAGTCATTTTTTAGCTCTTTCGTTTTCTATTGTTGTAGTGAGTAATGGACACATGCTTTACTGCTCCTGTTACTTCCTGTTCCTTTACGCTTTTTTTTGTTGTTGTGGTGGCATGTACTATGTTTTGAGACAATTGTTCTACTTTCTTTACTGCTTCGTACTTTTCTTCTGCTTAGTTATATTGCATGTGTGAATGTGGTTTATTTTCCTACTTTTGGTTATTTCTTGTTGGACGACTAGGTCTTGGGATTAGTCGAGGCAAGCTGGTCTCAGGTCCTGTAGGGATCCAGGAACCGAGTCGTAACAGGTATATATATCATTTTGATAATGAAGCTTTGGTCATAATTTCTTATATTTTTATATAAATTGTGATTAGTGAGATTGAATTGCCATTAGTTGCTCCCAGCGAACAACCTTTAACTCTTTTTCGATTCTGAGTTTTAAATTTAATTATTTTCGAGAGATTGAGGCTTTGCTATAACGATTATTCCTTAAAACCCCTCGATAGTCCGTTAAAAGTGTTCTGTGGGAATTGATTTCCCGAGGGCTAATGGTTGGATTGGGTCTGACAAGCTTGGATTTTATTCTAATGTCTCTTTATCAGATGTTTGGACAGCTCTACAGACGTCTGGTAATAAATGGTTGGCTGCGCTAGCTTGGCTTGCTAAGAAAAGCCAACGGTCATCTTTCAGGATGTCTGGCAAAGAGCTCAGACGTCTTATTGGATGTTTAGACAACAGGTAGGGCGTCTAAAGGTAATGATCGCAAAGCATTGATTCCAGCCTAAGTGGTTGGTCTTTTGGACAACGTGTCAGACGACTTAAAAGTTAATATCAGACGTCTGACAACTATCTTGGACATCTTATAAGGTTGTCTGAAACCTATTTTGATTTTCTAAATTGGTTCTAGGATTTTCCTAAGTGTCCTATGATGGTGTAAGTGTTCTTAGGACCAGGGTGTTATACTTTTGGGCTCTTTACAATATTTCTAGGAAGAAATAAAGAGAAAAATATAAATACAAGTACATTGACAACACTTTTAACTCCTTCTTCAAGCTTTCGCTCCATGCGAATCTCCTTCTCCTCCATCAAGCTCCTCCATCCCGCCATGGATTTAAGCTTGAACTCCTCGCACTTTCTTGCATTTGCATTAAACCTGAAACTTATATACTCAAATGCAAATGTCAAAATACATGTGTTTTGTTATCATTAAAATTAACAATCGAGGTGCCTTTGCACCAACAAAATCTCTACATTAACAGTACAAACTATTCATATTAGAAACTTAAAATGAAGATATGGTTGCAAGCACATGACTATGTGGTATGGTAGAAATGTGAAGCAAATTTGTGATTCCGGAGAAGCCCACGATCGAATATTCAAAGGATCAAATCTAGTAGTTGAACCTCAATGCTAAGGCCATGAACACCTTATATTGTGTGTTGAATCCAGATGAGTTCAATCGCATTAGCCAATACTCAACCGCATATGAACTATGGAAGACTCTCAATATTACTCACGAATGTACGTCCAAGGTAAAAACCTCAAAAATAAATCTTCATTCGCAGGAATTTGAGTCCTTCTCAATGAAGGAAAATGAGAAGCTCTCTGAAATGTACACAAGGTTCACACTTATTGTGAACAATTTGACGTCATTGGGAAAACTTTTTATAGGACGTGAACTCTAATCTAAGTTACTGTATTCCCTTTAATGTGGATCATTATGGTGATAATGCTCTCCCAAATTTGAACATAGTGAATTTGGGTCACCCTCAAGTACCTACATTAGTAATAGGTTTACAGGTTTCTGTAAGACCTATAAAATTAAGTTCACACTCTAAAATAGTGTGGTATATAAAAAATTTGCACAATGAAAGCAAACCACAAAGAACACCAGATATATAGTGGTTTCCAAACCCAAGTACTCTACTACTTAAGCCTCCTAACTTAGGATTTTTAATCGTGATTCCCTTGCCAAGAGAAAATCTATTCTACTAAACAATTGAAGTAATTACTGGATTATCTCAACCCAAGTACAACGAACAAGAAATATAAAAAAGATAGTTATAAGTTCAAGTGTAAGGAGAAAATAGCTTTACAACTGGTTCCATTCCTCACACAAATATGAGTAAAAAAGGTTACCAATTTGTTGACCTAAGGACAATTGAAAACACACTCATATAAGTGTATAAAGCAACGAAGGTGCACTCTATGAATGAGTTACATCGCATAATGTTGTGAGCATGTGGAGTAGTGTAGGCATAGTTGAAGTGTAAAGGATTTTCAGAGCTTTAGATGATTTTTGAGAGTTGAAAGATTTCTCTTATGAATGTGTGCCAACCAAGGGTGTAAAGGAGTGTGTTTTGCTTGTTTTGGGAGCCTAATTGCATAAATTGAGATGCAATTGATATATAATGACGTAGGGATGCAATATAACGACATAGGGAATTCATGTTGAAATCAATGAAACTTGATAGAGGTTTTAGTCCCATACTGGAAGTGAACAAAACTCTTAGTGTGTGTAAAAAGCTTCTGTCTCCCATGGCTTATGTAGCAAAGAGTGAGAGGTAAGGTTGAGGACCACGTACGTGCGTGCGAGCTTGCCACCCTAGTTCGGGCTCAGGTGAGAATCAATTTGGAAATTAGATTCTTTTGTTACCAATTTTTTAATCTCATTAATTTGTCATTGATTGATCGATCAAAAGGTTAAATTAGTTGATCAATTATTTTGATCAAGCAATGTATTAAATTTGGTCGATCAATTAGTCGACCAATAAATCAAGTTTGATTGATCAATTGATTTGAGTGATTAATGAGACTAAATCGATCAATCAATAGAACTAACTTGATTAATCAATTGATGAATTTCCACAAACGTAGGGTCGTGGACTTTATATAAAGGTCACAAAAGGGCTCTCATTTGACATGTAACAAGAGTAGAGAAGCTCTCCACTCTCCCTCCCTCTTTCTTGTTCTTATCTCTCTCTCTCTTGATGCGTTCGTTCGACATAAGATTAGTAAATCAATCTCCAATCAAAATTTTCAATCTCTCATGGAATTTTAAGAGTGATCCACACAAAGGGTCTTTAATTGATCAACTATTCAAAGTAATCAATCAATTTGGAATTTAGTCGATCAACCAAATTAACTGATCAAATTGCCTCGACTTTGTTTTCTTGAAGTAATTTCCAAGGACATCAATGTTCGGAGTGCGTGGAATCTTGAAGATGGATCATCATATCCTAGAAAGAGTTCGTTACACTCCAACTCACTGGTATTGTTGGAGGTGATATCTTTTGTAAGAGAACTTCACGAGTGCTTCTATCGGAGTAACATTTAATTTATTTTCATTTTATTTATTTATATTATTGTATGCTATTTATTATTTATTTTATTCCAGATTTTGTCATATCATGTTTAACTTACTTGATTTAATATTTTTTATTCATGTAAAATTGTTGGAATGCATATAATTTTATTTATTTTTTCCCTATATAAGTTGTTTTCAACATATTTATAGACTTTAAACACTTTAAATAGCCTTATAGCCATTGGCGCAAAAATCCTACCAAAATTTATCCAAATCAAGCTAAAAATTGTAAGTAGAAATAGTCCAACTTTCACAAGGTATCGGTATTGTCATAAGGTGTACCGGTATAAGTATCATCGTATGCACTGAATGGCTAAACCCAAGCCACACCCAATACTCATGGTGTACCGATACTCAACCTTTAGTGTCGATGCTCAACTCTTGTGTATTGGCACTACAACCATCCTGACACTAGAGATTGGTTGCAAGGTTTATGGAGAGAACATATGGAATTATTGGTAGTCATCACTTGTGTGCCGGTAGAGCAACCTTCTTGGATATGAACATGGCTGCAACTACTCTTTGTCAAAACTCAACATGTACTCATTGAGATGTTGTGTACTTGTACCAATTGAGCATTGGTAACCACTTCTTCAAGTTGAAGATGTTTTTTAGTATAACTATTATTGAAGCACATCTTTGAAGAGACTGACTTCGAAAATTGAGATTTTTTTCTCGAAAAATGAGCTTGTTACTTTAAAGATCAAGTTTGAAAGTTGAGAATATTTGAAAATGACAAACGCACTGTATCCTTAATTTATCTCTAGTTTGATTTTACGATATTCTAATTTGATTTAGTTTGTCGAGGGGGCTACAAAACTTCTGATGAATACAAATTTAACTTCTCTAAAAATCTTCAAATTTGGATTCCATTCATCCTAGGCTTCATCTTCAAGCTTGCCTTCCATCTTCGTCATATATTTTGCAACTCATAGCTAAGATCCGACGTCTTCCTCATTTTCATCGTTAACACCATCTTACAAGGCAAACTCCATGAAACCATTATAATTTGGGAGAGTATTTTGTTAATACCAAAATTAGGATAATGTGGAACAAATAGACATATTTTGAGAGGAAAGAAATAATTTTAATTTAGAAGAGGATGAGATGTATCTCCCCTTCACTATGTGCTCCCCCCCTCCCCCCAAATTTGTCTATTTGTCATATTTATCGTCTCCCCCTTAAAGATAGGATAATTTAAAACCAAAAGTAGCATGGATCTTTGTCTAACCATTAGCATCGTAGCACATAATTTAAAATGGTCAAAGTATTGAGTACATGACTTGCATAGACAATAGCACATAAATAAGCATAAGTTCATACATCATAAGTACCAAGGCACATAGTTAAACGTAGATAGTTCAAGACACTAGCAAGCCTAGTTAAACTATATTGAGTTCCTACTATGACTAATCAACGACAAGTCCTCTTACCTTTACGAGATTAGCAAATAGGCATTTCCATATAATTTTTTTTTTTTTGAAAGGATGAGGAATGCTATCGGGGACGATAGCAGACTAGAACATTTCCATATAATGTTAGAATCATAATGCGAACCTACATATATTATTATTACGGAATTATATATTAAATGTATACATATATTTAGACATCATATTTACGATCATTAAAGTGGTATAATTATGTAAATTGACTATTCACATCTCATTACGGAATAAGATTTAATGTATAAAAACCTTAAGGGGAAAATACAATTTCGTTATGGGTGGAATTGTCATTTATTTTAAGCGGTTATAGTCCCTGGAGGGGTGAGGGCTGTTGGATGGTGGATGACTACGCTATCAGAATTGGTTTTGAAAATACGTCGTTGTAGTTCGAGTTGCGAAGAAATCCGTTCAACAAATAAAATTTATACCGAAAAATCTGTAAAAAAATTCTGGGTCGAACACAGTGAAGCTACGTTAATCAAAATTCGCAATTATATTTTTATATTTTTGTTTAAAAGGTGAAATAATTACAATAGAATTAATATAGATAATAAGAGAAAGAGAGAACAATCACTTGATATTGCATAGTGTTTTTACAACTAAGAAAGTGAGAAATGATTATACTAGAAAGCGAGAAATTATTACAACTAGAAAGCAGGAAAATTCTACTCTAGAAAGCAGTAAAGAGAATGGGAGAGAGAAGTTATCCTCCTCGACGATCGCTTGGAGGATGAGTCGAATGGGACAACACCTGGAAGATGAGGAACGGAGCTGAAAGAAGGAGGTACGGGAACGAGGCAGCACGTTGTCATCGTCGCGGGATCCGCTTCTGGAACGGGGGTGAAAACATGGTTTTAGCTCTTGAGGAGCATCCCAGGTGTGAGACAAGCTTCTCTTAAGCTTTGGAGAGGGAGAGAGGAGGAAGGGATGAGAAATATGTATGGTAGAGGTCTCCTTTTGTAGTTGTAAGGAGTGGGGGCATTTTGGACATTACAACATGAAAAAATTAATTCAGGACCTTTAGTGATGATTTATTCGTCACTAAAGGCCTGAACGTGGCCGACGTGCATGCGCCCCTTTGCCTTTGCGCTCTCAACACCTTCACACGTCTGCGCGCTCTCAGCCGTCCGATCAAGAGATTGGACGGCTTAAACTGCCCTCGCCAGTGCCGCGTGCTTGCGTGCGATCAGGCGTTTGCACTGTGCGTCTGATCGCGCGTGGGTGCTATCGAGCAATCTGCACCGCTCGATGTGAATCGCGTGGCTCCAATTGCGAGCCCGCACGCAGCAGCTACGGGATCAAACGCACGTCGCACGCTCGTGCAACGCGCTTGACCACTACATTATGCATGGGCTTGTGTCGCGCAGATGATTTTGCGTGCACTTGCTTGAGGCCGTTGGATCAAGATCCAACGGCCCAGATTGCATGTTGGAGACTCTTTGGAGAGGCAGCGGTGGTTCTGAGGGCTGGTTGGGCGACTGGGATGGCACCACGTGGCACCATCTTGGCCGTCCATCTTCTGAGTGTTGTAGACAGTGCAACGGGTGTTGGATTGGATCGATTTTCACGCCATTAGGTTGCGATCGTCGATTCGAACCCATCCGTGCGGTTGGATTTGTCGTCTAAGGTGTGGATTAACACCATCTTGGCCCTTGATCTTTAGGGTTCCTCGATCTCTATCTGGTGCTACGGATGTCCGATCAGGGCGATCTTGGAGTCATTGAACTCCAATCATCGCCTTAATCAGATCCGTATGATTGGATCTTCGATCCGAGGCCCTGATTAAAAAGTCTCCCTATCCCTGACCATAAAAGGAGACAATTACTATACAATTTATACAACTTGACCTAAATGCATGATTATGCATGTTATGCACTATTTACAATGTATAATGCTAATGTGACACTAAGAATGTGCATTAATAACATTTTAGGTTAATCAGATGTATGCACATCATACTCCCATGCCTATCTTTTGCTAGTCTCTAGCAAAAACTACATGCTATTTATAAAAGAATTAGGCTGGATAACTCAGGCTAAAATCATTTTCAACATCAAGAAATTTTTATTTAGGACTGAACTTTCGGAGATACAACAACGCCCGGGTATCTGCTAAAATGCAGACCGCCTCAAGCCCTTGCCTTATTCAAATAAAAATCTTTTTTTCTCTTTTTCTTCTTTTCTAATTTTTTTTGGAATTTTTTGAGTTTAGGGTTATAGAGTGGCTTTCTACCGCCACTCAACCCACCCAAGATTTAATGAGAACCCTAAGTTCTAAGCATCTTTCTGTGCATGTGATAGACTTGTTGATCGACAATCAGAATGGACTTCGGGTTTCGATGCCCCTAGATGACCTAAAAAAGAGAGTTCTGCTTAAAGGTGTATCTTTATAATCGGTAGCTTTCTCCCTACTTTTATTTTTAACGGGGTCAACACAAGGGTGAGTCTAGTGTATATCTCCCTGGCTTATTCTACTTCTCCGCTTCTTCCTAGGTGTTTTGGGAATTTTTAGTGCATTTCTTGAGCTAGGTTCTGGACAACCGGTTGATGAGCTGTTACCACTGACAACTTGCCAGCCATACTCATGCGGCGAAGTGTGGCTTATTTCTTTTGTTTCTTTTTCTTTCTTTTTGACTTTCTTTTTCTTTTAAGTAGGTGGCTTCCCTGGTCTAAGATTTACCTAAAGGCAGCAAGAAGAGAGTGATCCAGTGATTGGGCTCTGGACAATCTACCTATGGGCTGTTACCCACGATAACTTGCTAGTCATATTACCCTAGAAGGTCCATTAGCTACTCAATTTCCGTAAAAACCTCCAAACAACGAGTCGATGACGAGTAATGTGTAGATGCTTAGACTTAAAGTTCCCTCAAATCAGAGGATGGGTTGATAAGTCGTGTACTTATCACCCAAACTTATTTAATCAAATTAAAATAGAATTCAAGATGGCAAGGACTCAATAACAAATCCACATTTTAATGGATACCCGGGCTGATTAAGCCCAAAGACCTGAAGGGTCTTAGTGTTCAGATCCTACTGTAATATTTCCTAAGATTGAAAGGTTCTAATGTCCAAGTATTCCTTCCTAATTCAATTATATATATATAAGAAGACAAATAGAATTTACAAAAATTCCACAGAGCTAACAAAATGATTCAGAAATGAATCCACCCCCCCATACCTAGCTAATGCAATGTCCGCATTGAGAATAAAAGACATGAAAGGATGGGTAGAGTGCAGAAGATATCACCTGAATATGAAGCTCGGGTCAGCTCTGAGTCAGACTATACAACTACTGAGTTTAATGCTGTCAGCTAGGCGAAGTTTAGCTAAAGAAGTCACAACATGTCTAGAGCAACCATGTCTAAGACGGGTTCTGGAATAGTACGGTCAATAACGGGTTTCAGACATTGACCATTGACTTTGAATGAATTACCCGTCTTCGGGTTAGAGATCTGAATAGCTTCGTTTGGAAATATCTGATCGATAATGAATAGGTCGTTCCATTTCGACCTAAGTTTGCCAGGAAAGAGCTTAAGTCGAGAATCGAATAGGCAGACCTTCTGGTTCGGCTCAAAGCTCTTGCGAGAAATCAATTGGTCATGAAGAGCTTTGGTCCGAGCCTTATAGATCTTGGCATTCTCATACGCATCATTTCTAAGCTCCTCCAACTCAGATAGTTGGAGTTTCCTAGTCTTCCTGGCTAAACTCAGATCTAGATTGCACTGCTTGATTGCCCAGAATGGCCTATGTTCAATTTCTACGGGTAAATGGCACGCCTTTCCATACACCAGACGAAATAGAGACATGCCGATGGACGTTTTATATGCCGTACGGTAGGCCCAAAGAGCATCCTCAAGAATTTGAGTCCAGTCTTTGCAATCAGGCCTAACCATTTTCTGCAGAATATTCTTGATCTCCCAATTGGAGATCTCGGCCTGTCCATTCGTCTAGGGATGGTAAGGTGTGGAGATTATGTGATTAACCCCATATTTTTCCAGCAAATTACGGAATTGGGCATTAGTGAAATGAGTGACACCATCGTTGATGATGGCCCTCGGAATCCCGAACTTGCTAAAGATGTTCTTCTTGACAAAATCAATGACCACCTCGTGGTCATTGGTTCGGGTGGGAATAGCCTCGATCCACTTGGACACGTAATCAACAGCGACGAGAATGTACTGATGTCCAAATGAAGGGAGGAAGGGTCCCATGAAGTCGATGCCCCAAACGTCGAAGATTTCAACAGGAAGAATCGGGTTTAGGGGCATCATATCTCTCTTAGTTATGCTCCCAAGTGCCTGGCATCGGGAACACGACCTCGAGAATTCCTGGGCATCCTTGAATAAAGACGGCCAATAGAATCCAGATTGCAAAATTTTTGCAGCCGTCTTTTTCCTGAAAAAGTGTCCACCACACGCAGATGCATGGTAGAACTCGAGTATACTCTTGAATTTGTTCTCCAGAATGCATCAGCGAATAATCTGATCAGAGTTGATGCGGTACAATTCAGGATCCTCTCAGAAATAATATTTGGCCTCAGATTTAAGTCTATCCCATTGTTGCTTGGTCCAATCCTAGGGGATTTGACCAATGGCCAAATAATTAACGATGTCAGCAAACCACGTGGTTTGAACACCTGCAACTGTAAGGATGGTCTCATCCGAAAAAATATCAGCAATCGGAATGTCCGAATGAGAAGAATCACTCAGAAGTCTCGACAGATGATCTGCCACCACATTTTGTACCCCAGATTTATCCTTGATTTCAAGATCAAATTCTTGAAGCAGAAGAATCCAACGAATAAGCTGGGGTTTGACATCCTTTTTGGCCAAGAGATGTCTCAAGGCCGAGCGATCAGTATATATGATGACGTGAGACCCTAAGAGATAAGCTCTGAATTTCTCCAAAGCAAATACTACGACTAGTAATTCCTTCTCAGTAACAGTGTAATTCCTGTAGGCCTCGTCCAGAGTTTTACTAGCGTAGTAGATGACAGAGGGCTTCCTATCAACTTTCTAACCCAAAATAGCCCCAATCGCGTAATCAAAAGCGTCGGTCATGATCTCAAAAAGGGCTGTCCAAACCGATGGTTGCAACATCGGAGCACAAGTGACTGCCATTTTAAGAAAATCAAATGACTTATGCCATGATTCGTCAAAATCAAACAGCATTTCTTTGGTGAGAAGATTGCTCAAAGGACGAGCAACCTTCGAAAAGTTCTTGATGAATCTCCTGTAGAATCCCACATGAACAAGAAATGATCGAATTTGTTTGACAGATGTAGGAGGAGGAAGTTTAGAGATAGCATCAACCTTAGCTTTATCCACTTCGATTCCTCGTTTAGAGATTACATGACCTAAGACGATGCCTTCTTGTGTCATGAAATGACACTTTTCCTAGCTAAGGACCAGTCTTGTTTTGATGCATCGTTTAAGAATCATTTCAAGATTAGCTAGATAAGAATCAAACGATTCTAAAAAAATGGAGAAATTGTCCATGAAGACTTCCATAAACTTTCCCACCATGTTAGAGAATATGGCCAGCATACACCTTTGAAAAGTACGGAAAGCAAAGGTTCCGTAGGGACAAGTGAAAGTAGTTTTTTCTTGATCCTCAGGATGGATAGGAACTTAGTTGTATCCCAAGTAACCATCAAGGAAACAGAAGTACTTTTGCTCGGCTAGTCTTTCAAGGATTTGATCAATAAAGGGCAAAGGGAAATGATCCATTTTCGTGGCTGTGTGCAGCTTCTTGTAATCAATACTGACTCTCCAAGAGGAAGCTGAACGAGTTGTGATAGATTCTCCTTTCTCATTAGCCACAATGGCAATCTCGGCTTTCTTGGGAACAATCTACATGGGACTTACCCAAGGACTATTAGAGATCGGATAAATGATTCCTGCATCGAGCCACTTAATAATCTCCTTCTTGACCACTTCTTGCATATTTGGATTTAATCTCCTTTGCATCTGGCAAGAAGGGCGGGATCCATCTTCCAAAACTATTATGTGATTGCAATAAGATGACTCAATCCCCCTAAGGTCATGAATAGTCCAACCAATTGCCTCCTGGCGTTCCTTTAGGACCTTAATCAATTTAATCTCCTACTCCTTTGTTAATTTAGCACTGATAATCACAGGGAGCATCTTATGTGGTCCTAAAAACTGATATTTCAGATTCTCAGGCAATGGTTGCAGTTCAAGCTGGGGCGGGTTGATGATTGAAGGTAAGAAAGATGCTAATGAAGACTCATCAAGAGGAAGAGGTTGAGAGTGAACAAAATCAATAACCTCTTTAGAAGATGGCAGGTCTGCCATAGCGAGTTGCAGGTCCAATTCTTTATCAAAGGAGGAACTTTCAAATGCAGAAACCATCATACAAGTCTCAATATTCACATTATCGTCCTCAATTTCCTCAATAAATCCACAATCCTCGAATTTATTAATCTCCTTAAAAATATCCAATTTCATTCTTTGATCCCCAAAGGCAATTTCTATGCTACCGCTTTCACAGTAAATGTTGGCCTTGGCGGTAGCCAGGAACAGACGCCCTAGAATGATGGGCGTGTTGCTCAGATTTTTAGCTACATCCATGTCAAGGATAAGGAAATCTACAGGAAAATAGAAATCCTTAACCTTAACAATAACATCTTCAATAATGCCTCACGGATTTGTGACCGAATGGTCCGCTAACTGTAGTGTTATTAAAGTTGGCCGAAGTTCACTTAATCCAAACTTCTCGTAAAGAGAAGTCGGAATTAGGTTGATAGTTGCACCTAGATCTAGCAGTGCTCTATTAAAAGTGTAATCTCCGATGACACAAGAAATCAAAGGAGCACCTGGATCTCTCTTTTTCTAAGGGAGGTGGTGTAGGATAATAGAACTAGCCTGCTCAGAGAGTACCACCTTCCTCGGAACAGATTCTCTCGACTTACGCTTCTGTGTACATAAATCCTTTAAAAATTTCACGTAAGCCGGTATATGCTTGATAGCGTCGAGGAGCAGGATATTGATCTCAACATTCTTGAAAATATTCAGAAGCTCCTCATTACTATCCACAGACTTCTTCATTGATCTAATCAAGGCCTTAGGAAAAGGAACAGGAGTCAGATCTTCGGAATTAGGTTCCTAAGCCTTGATTTCTTCTCCAGAGTTCTCCTTTCTCTCCTCAGGTTCTTCAGGATTCAGTAAATCAGAACAGTGTGGTTGTGGATCCTGAGTTCATTTACCACTCCTCAAGGTAACAGAATTAGCAGATGCATACGGGTTTGGGTCTTGGGGAGGGTTAGGAAAGATTGGAGGGGCTTCATTAACCAAGAACCGTTGATTTGCGGAAGAAGAAGAAGAGGAAGGACCCTGCTCAACCACCTAAGCATGTGCGTGTGGGTCCCTTTGATTCCTGTACCCATGGGCTTGATTGCCTGAATTCAGGATATTACGCGGGTTGGGTATGGGTTGAGATGGCAAAGATCCGGGTTGATGAGAATTAGCTATGAGACCAGTTTGCAAGTTGTCCAACGAGGTTTTCATTTGCTGCATGAGCCGGAGCATAGATCCTTGCATCTCTACCATTTGTTCATTCAAATCATCTTGCCCTACGGGTTGACAGGCATTCCAAGTTGGCTAATTGACCTGATTCGGGGGCAACTGAGTATAAACATGACCCTGACCCATTGGTCATTGCAGAGCATAGTTGCTGGGTCGGAATTGGGTTTGCTGCCTTGGGTTTTTCCAGGAGCAGTTTGGGTGGTTTCTCTAACCCAGATTATAAGCATTGTAGTAAGGGTTGGATTTAACATTCTCCTGTACAACACAAACATCCTCATAGGGTGAGGATGGAGAGAAAGAAAGGGAAGGATCAGAGAAACTGGGATCAAAGGCCCCAGTTGGGAACCCGTGGGGTTTCGAATAATGCTGGCTCGCAGGTTGAGCCGCATCAAGTTGATTCACGAACTCCCGTCCAAAAGGAGCTCGCGATGAACGAAATCCAAAATTCTAGGATTGAGTGGATCGAGAGTTGTTCATTGAGTTTCCAGCCATCCACTCCTCCATTCTCTTAGCAACCAAGTCCACCTTATCAAGTTTATTATAGATCAATTCCATATCGAATGAATGAGCATCGTGGACTTCATTAACATTCGATCTGGGCTGCTGGGACTGGTTAAAAGTATCCATGGAGGCATGATTGATCAAATTCTCGCTCATCCCCTCAAACAAATTGTGCGCGCTATCTACGTCTTTGTTGAGGAAATTGCCTCCACAAGAAGCGTCCACGTGATTTCTGAGTTGCTCAGTCAACCCATGATAGCAAATATGCACGAGTTGCCATTTCGGCATCTCGTGGTGTGGACACCTTCACAATAGGTCCTGGAATCGCTCCCAAGCAACATGAAAGTGCTCCCCCGACCGCTGGGTAAAGGTAGTAATTGCCTGTCTCAAAGATTGGTACGTCCAACAGGGAAGAATTTCTTCAGAAAGGCCAATTTTAACTCATTCCAAGTTGCAATTGATCTTCCTATAGTCCTGTACCAATGAGTGGCTTTATCCCTAAGAGAGTGGGGGAAGAGCCTCATGATCATTTGCTCCTCATTCACGTTTCGTGCTTTGGTGGTTTGGACCAAAGTGGTCAAGTCCTCCAAGTGCTGAAACGGATCTTCAGAGCCAAGCCTATGGAAATGTTTGATCAAGCTTAACACCTAGGGCTTGATTTCTACGTCTCCAGCAGGAATCTGGACGCTGGGACGTTCCTTGTAATTTGAAGGATCATAAAAACCCTTCAAGGGTTGAGTGCCCTGCATTCTCTACAACCATTCTTGCATTCTCTGCATTTGTTCCAGCTGCCTTCAAAATACCTCCTGTGGATCCTGCGGCAGAGGAGGCTGTTGATCGGCCACGGGATCAATTTGGCCAAAATCCAATCTACGCCTCATAGAATACTCTAGTGGTCCTTCCAATTGGGGATTCAATGACCTTCTTCCCAGCATAAACTAGGAAAAGGTCAGAAGGATTGGGGATAAGAACCCTGCAGCACAACAAAATAAGCCTGTCTTTAAGTGGGGTAGCCTAAGGATCTACAGACTCTCAGAACCCACCTTAAGATTATAAATGATTTACTCTACTTGTGTCTACTCAATCCAACTAGTTAGAAGGAGGGACTGGGGAGAAGGTTCTTCCTTCGGCTTGCGCCTCTGGTTCCTAGTGTACCCCCAACCACGATCGTTTAACGCTACTCCCCTAGATAGACATCAAATTGATTAGTACAAGCAGGTTAATCGTAAACAGTCTCAAACTAAGCCCCGAAGAGTGAATCAGTCCTTAAGGCTAATGTCTACTCGATTTTATTGAGGCTTGGGATTGTAGTGCTTATGGAATGTGGTGGGCCCTTAAAAAGGGTTGTGCCCTTAATGATCAATTAAGTATGTGTGAGTGCGTGCTCAACCAGGGTTTTCAAATAAGATTATTTGTGATGAGTAGATTTTAGAGTTCAAATCATACTTAAGTAGCTTTTAGGGTTTAGAATTAGGTTTAATTCAATCAAATTTGATGCAAACCAAGTTTTCAAGCACGGGTGAAGATTACTTTCCTTTTGAAATCAGAAATAAAGTGGAGTGCTTGGTATGAACCTAGATTGAAAACCCTAAGAGGAAGCCACTTGGTGAGTTGATTTTAGGTTGAGTGGTGCAGCCCAAATAATTCAAACAATTGGCCACAATTGCACCACTGAGTTAGGCACACAAAAATGATTAACCTAGAATGATTTCTACTCTTTTATGTGTTGATTTACGTGCATCGGTTCCACAGATCAGAATCCAGTTGAATAGAAGAAAATCAATTAGGTTAAGTGCCTTGAATGTGGGTGTATGTTGAATTACCCCACAAAAATATCTTTTTATTTTATTTTTATATGCAAGGGTGAAATGAATGTGGGTGGAAATCCAAACAACCAAACTAATCCTAGGATTTATGCAAACACCTAGGTTAATTGGAATTTGAATTTAATGTGATGAAATGAAATCTGTAGAGGGGGAAGAATGGGGAGCACTTACAGTCGTCTTCAACTGCACTTTACTCCGATCTACCGCTTGACGATTCCCTGATAGAGGTATCTGCAAAACAATAGACGCGAGATAAAGCAAGTTAAAAAATAGTAAAGTATGCGAAATGCGAAAAGAAGATCGAAAAATCATTACCTCCTCAGCAACGGCACCAAAATGAAGGGCGGATGATTACGCTATCAGAATTGGTTTTTAAAACTCGTCGTTGTAGTTCGAGTCGCGAAGAAATCTGTTCAACAAATAAAATTTATATCAAAAAATCTGTAAAGAAACTCCGAGTCGAACACAGGGAGGCTTCATCGATCAAAATTTGCAATTATATTTTTGTGTTTTTGTTTAAAAGGCGAAATAATCATAATGGAATCGATATAGACAATAAAAGAGAGAGAAAGAAAGAACAATCACTTGATATTGCATAGTGTTTTTACAACTAAGAAAGAGAGAAATGATTACACTAGAAAGCGAGAAATGATTACAACTAGAAAGTAGGAAAATTCTACTCTAGAAAGCAGTAAAGAGAATGGAAGAGAGAAGTTATCATCCTCGACAATCGCTTGGAGGACGAGCCGGACAGGACAACGCTTGGAAGATGAGGAACGGAGCGGGAAGAACGAGGATGAAGCAGGAGGAATGGGAATGAGGTAGCACGTCGTTGTCGTCACGGGATCCACTTCCAGAATGAGGGCAAAAACTTGGTTTCAGCTCTTGAGGAGCATCCCAGGTGTGGGACAAGCTTCTCTTAAGCTTTGGAGAGGGAGAGAGGAGAAGGAAGGGATGAGAAATCCGTATGGTAGGGGTCTCCTTTTATAGTTGCAAGGAGTGGGGGCATTTTGGACATTACAACATGAAAAAATTAATTCAAGACCTTTAGTGACGGATTTATCCGTCACTAAAGGCCTGAACGTGGCCAACGTGAGCGCGCCACGCGCGCGCCCCTTCGCCTTCACACTCTCAACGCCTTCGCACGTCTGCTCGCTCTCAGCTGTTCGATCAAGAGATCGGACGGCTTAAACCACCCTCGCCAGTGCCGCGTGCTCGTGTGCGATCAGGCATTTGCGCTGCGCGTCTGATCGCGTGTGGGCGCAATCGGTCGATCTGCGCCACTCGATGCGAATCGCACAACTCCAATTGCATGCCCGCGCGCAGCAGCTGCGGGATCGAACGCGCATCGCGCACTTACGCAACACGCTTGACCATTGCGCAATGTGTGGGCTTGTGTCGCGCAGATGATTTTGCGCGTGCTTGCTTGCGGCCATTGGATCAAGATCCAACGACCCAGATCACAAGTTGGAGACACTTTGGAGAGGCAGCGGCAGTCTTGAGGGTCGGTTGGGCGGCTAGGATGGCACCACGTGGCACCATCTTGGCCGTCCATCTTCTGAGTATTATAGATGGTGTCACGGGTGTTGAATTGGATCGATTTTCGCACCATTAGGCTGTGATCGTCAATCCAAACCCATCCGTGCGGTCAGATTTGTCGTCTGAGGTGCAGATTAACTGAAATTCCCTACTTGGAGGGGGTGAGATCAGTGTGACGTAAAAAATGCGTAATCGAAATATAAAGCAATCTCACAAATAGTCAATCACACAATGTACACAATTGTTTTTAGGTGGAAACCCAAACCGGGTGAAAACCACCACCTAACCCTCTCGAGTTAGGATTTTCCGATCAACCTAGTTGATCAAATCCACTAACCGAATCACTTTAAAATGAGGGTGATTCAACCTCAGTACAACCACGCTACAAGTACGAGGGTAGCGTTCCTCAACCCCTTCTCTCCACGAGAAGGATTTTGTCCCACGAAGGAGACGGGAATTCGCAAAGCGAATACCCAACAAAATAACAAAGATAAAATAAACAACAAGTCTTATAGAGCCAACAAAGTAATTATAAACCTAGCTTCTATAGGAATAAGGAAACTCCCCTTTGCAACGAGTGCGTCGACGATGACGCGGGTGCGTGAGCCATGCAACGGCGCAACTTCGCTCTCGTAGACAACGGCGGGAGAGCGGGTGCGCAACGGTTTGATGCTCTCAAGATGTAGAACTTGAGCTTAGAGAGCAAGAGCTTCTTGGACACAAGAGTGTGTGAGTGTATTACAAGGTGTCTCTTGGTGTGTATCTTGTGTCTCTAAGTGTTTCTCTTCTTGTGTCTTGTGTTGCAAAGGTTCCCCTCTATTTATAGAGGCCTTAGGAAGGCTTTGGAAGGCTTAGGAAAGGTTCTATAGCCGTTGGGAACAAAGCCCAAGAGAATCAGGTCGAAATCAGGACAATGATTACATTTGACAGGGTTATCAGACGTCTAACTATGGTATCAGACGTCTGGAAGGCCACTTTAAGACGTCTGATTTCAAGGTCAGACGTCTGATTCTATGCGGGTTTCTCCCTGACTTGGATCAGATCTAAACAGGGTTTTTACGCAAGTCCATCAGACGACATACAGGACGTCTGGCATTATGTCTGGACGTCTGGAAACCTACTTTTACTGTGGGAATTGATTTCCAAACGTTGCAACGGCTAGAAAATCTCTGAGAAGAGATTTTGGGTCAGCCGAGGCAAAACGGTCATTTATCAGACGTCTGGAAAGACCTAAGAACGTCTGATAAGGCTCTAACGATCATATTCTTGACTGTTTGCTAAGCCAGCCAACGGTCCACTAATTGGACGTCTGGCAAACTCATCAGACGTCTTCTAAGACGTCTGGACTAAGGTCTGGACGTCTGATTTCATCAGACAGAACTAGCTATGTCCAGCCTAACAGTTATCAGACATCTGAAACAACAGTCAGACGTCTTAAAATACTTTATCAGACGTCTGATTTGGGAATTAGACGTCTGGAAGTGCTGTTTGAACCCTATATTGGTTTTCTAAGTATTCTACAGAAAACCTAAGTATCCTAGGGTTGTGCCGGTGTTCCTAAGACTACTGTTAGGGTTCTTTGAGGCTCTTTAACATGAACTATCTAAGGAAATAAAGAACAACAAAAGAAACGAAAAATACAACAAGTACAAAAGAAGGAAATCTATCCTATTCTTCATTTCCTTCCATCTTCAATCTTTCGCTCCACGCGAACCTCCTCTGTTTTCCGTCAAGCTCCTCCAATCCGTCCTGGATGCGAGCTCGAACTCCGTCTAAACACGTCCACATTTGCAATTGACCTGAAATCTAGGACTCAAATTGCAAATGTTAAATAACACGTGTTTTGTTATCATCAAAACAAATGATCGTGGTGCTCTAGCACCAACATTAACACCATCTTGGCCCTTGATCTTTAGGGTTCCTCGGTCTCTATCTGGTGCTACAGATGTCCGATCAGGGCGATCTTAGAGTTGTTGAACTCCAATGGTCGCCCTAATCAGATCTGTACGATTGGATCTTCGATCCGAGGCCCCGATTAAAAAGTCGCCCTATCCTTGACCATAAAAGGAGACAATTACTATACAATTTATACAACTTGACCTAAATGCATGATTATGCATATTATGCACTATTTACAATGTATAATGCTAATGTGACACTAAGAACATGCATTAATAGACATTTTAGGTTAATCAGATGTATGCACATCAAGGGCAAAGTGGGCATTCGATTTTCTGCATCCCATTGCAGGAAAGTTATAAATAGAGCCCATGACAAGACCCAAAGTGTATGCCCCCATTCAGTTCTCTTCCGCTCTCGCTCTCTGAGCCCTCTAGAAGTACCATTGCCATCGCCTCTTGTTGGAGAAGTAAGCCCACGACTCCAAAGGATCTCCGTGATCTCCTCATTGCTTCTGCTACGATGGATTTAGGTATCCCTCCATCGTTTTCCTTTTCAATTTTCATTATGGTTAATGATATGGGGAATAGATTGATCTTAAGAATTACAGAAAATCATATGGTTTTGATTTTATTCGGCATTAAATTCCATCAAGTGGTATCAGAGCCTTTCTATTTATTATATCATTGCCTTAATGATTAGATTTTGGAGAAAAACAAATTTCCGTTTGATTTTGAGAGATTGCTTTTCATTTAGTTTTTGGGTTGATTCAATCCCATCTTGATGAATCAATGAAACTAATGTTCATTTTTTTCAGTTTTCATGTTCATTTGCATCCCATATTTGATAATCAAATCAAGTTTTTCAATCGGAATTGTGATTTGGGGTGTTTTACCCAAATCTCGATTTCATATTGCCACCCTAGAATTGGGCCGTGATCGGTTCAGTACCGATACTCATGATGAATACCGATACTGGTAAGGCACGGGTACCCATTAGGCGCTTCCTAAAGCAACGCCAGTATTGATGGAGTACCGATACTCATAATGAGTACCGGTACATGTGGGATACTGGTCAGGCTCAAGGGGGCACTGCCAGTATCGATAGAGTACCGGTACATGTGGGATACTGGTGTCGCCTAGGAGCGCAGCCAGTATCAAAGGAGTACCGGTACTCATGATGAGTACCGGTACATGAGGGATTCTGGCCGGACTAAGGAACGATCCAGTATCGATGGAGTACCGGTACTCATGATGAGTACCAGTACATGTGGGGTACTGGCCAGACCAAGGAACGATCCAGTATCGATGGAGTATCGGTACTCATAATGAGTACCGGTACATGTATGGTACTAGATATGGTCCCAAGATCGGTCCAGTACTGATGTAGTATCGATACATATCATTCTGGTACTGATACAGAAGGACCAGTACCGGTACTTGGTCATTGCTGTTGGTACCAATACTCATGAGCGTGTTGATTAGGATACATTGATCGTGATTATTTTGGTACGAACATTAGTATTAAGTTTTAATGTATTAAGTACTCTGTCACATTTAGTAATTCTTGCCAAAGTAGGTTTCTTCTTGTACCGGTTTATTTAAAACATTAAAGCGACTGTGTATGTTGCATTCCTGTATGGGGCGCTTAACCTAAAGGTGAACCACCTCATGACTGAATGCATATGTACACATTTACTGATAAATTATCTATTGAATTATTAAGTTTCGTGTGGGTAGTTAAGTTAATCCAAAGATGACTTAATTACTTACATGAGTATTTTCAATAGTTATTTATCATTCTTAAGACTGCCTTTTACAATATTAGTGTTTATTGTCTAAAGACTAAATATTAATGATTGTATTGTTTAGTTTACTTTATTCCGAGCAGGTATTTGGTTTATTTCCTTTGGTTTCAATTAACTCTGCATCTGCCATAACTGCCAACTTAAATTCTATTCCAGAACTAAATGGATCTAATTTTAAGTTATGAAAAGAAAGTGTCCTTATTGTTCTGGGATGCATGAATCTAGACTATGCACTTCGGGTTGATCCTCCCTCCCCTCTTACGGATAAGAGTTCTTCTGATGAAATAAAGAACTCTAAGAGATGGGAGCGATCAAATCTCATGTGTCTGATGATCATGAAGCGTGCTATTGCAGAAAACTTTAGGGGTGCTAGCTCAGAGGAATTGAATGCTATGAAATTCCTTGATGAGATTGAGAAAAGATTTTCTAAGAATGAGAAAGCTGAGATAAACAATCTCCTTAGCAAACTTGTCTCACTTAAGTACAAGGGTACTGGAAACATTAGGGAGCATATTATGGAAATGTCTCATTTAGCCTCGAAACTAAAAGCACTTAAGTTGGAGTTGTCAGATGACCTCCTCGTGCATTTTGTTTTGATCTCCGTCCCTGCATAATATGGGCAGTTTAAGGTCAGCCACAACTGCCAAAGGGAGAAGTGGACTCTTAACGAGCTCATTTCTCATTGTGTGCAAGAGGAAGAAAGGTTGAAACAGGACAAACCAGAAAGTGCTCTTCTGGTTTCTGGGCCCTAAAGGAAGCGGGCTAAGGATACAATTGCTGCCAGTTCATCCTCCTCCAAAGGGAGTCAAAAGAAGCCTAAGGCATCTTGCTTCTTCTACAAGGGAGAAGGACACGCGAAGAAGGATTGTACCAAGTATCACACTTGGCATGAAAAGAAAGGTACATTACTCTCTTTGGTTTGTTCAAAAGTTAATTATGCTTCTGTACTCTCAAACATTTGGTGGATAGATTTGGGAACTACTATTCACATCAGTGTGTCTGTGCAGGGCTGCCTAAGCTACCGAATACCAAGTGATGGTGAAAGATACATCTATATAGGCGAAGGCAAGAAGGTGGAGGTAGAAGCCATTGCAGATTTCAGGTTGTCACTAACTACCGATCACTAGTTAGATTTGAAAGAAACATTCATTGTACCGTTATTTAGACGAAATTTAGTTTCTGTTTATCTATTTAACAAATTTGGTTATTCTTGTTCATTTAGAGATAGACAATTTCAGTTATTTCTTAATTCAAATTTAGTTGGTTCTGGTCTTTGTCTGTTAGTGATAAATTATATATACTGCATATTTTTTCCTCCAATTTAGAAACCTTCAATGCAACTTTTAATGGTACAATGCGTAAAATAACTCAGGAGAATTCTCCTTTACTGTGACATAAGCGCTTAGGCCATATCTTTAAACAAAGAATGGATAGGCTTATTTTGAATGGAATTCTTAATTCCCTTGATTACACAGATTTGGAAGTTTGTGTAGACTGTTTAAAGGGGAAAAGAACAAACAAAAGAGGTATAGGTGCCACTAGAGCTACAGATGTCTTGGAACTACCACATACGGATATCTGTGGTCCATTCCCTATGGCTTCCTAGAATGGGCAATAATATTTTATTACATTCATAGATGGCTACTTTAGATACGGGTATCTATTTTTTCTTCACGAAAAGTCACAGTCTTTAGATGCGTTCTAATTCTATAAGGCCAAGGTGGAAAACCAACTCGGGAAAAGGATTAAGGTTGTCAGATCTGATCGTGGTGGTGAGTACTACTACAGATATGATGGATCAGGAGAACGTCTAGGACCATTTGCTTCTTTTCTAGATGAATGCGGTATAGCACCTCAGTACATCATAACTGGGACACCAAGCATGAATGGTGTTGCTGAATGCCGCAATAGGACCCTTAAGGATATGATGCAGAGTATGATTAGTCATACTTCTTTACCTGAGTCTCTATGGGGAGAAGTACTCAAAACAGCTGTATATGTTCCCAATTGAGTACCAACTAAAGTAGTACCTAAAACCCCATATGAAATGTGGACTAATAAGGTACCTAGTCTGAAACATTTTCATATCTGGAGATGTTCAACTAAGGCTAGGCCATACAGGCCTGTTGAAAGGAAACTAGACTGTAAGACAGTCACTTGCTATTTTGTAGGGTACTTTGAGAGGTTGAAGGGTTATAAGTTTTATGACCCAACAACTCACTCAATTTTTGAAACCAGGAATGCCCACTTCTTTGAGGATGTTGGTTTGGAGGATGATAGTTGCCACATTAGATTTGAAGAACCAAATCCTATTCATAAGGAAGTCATTGAACAGAGTCAAGTACTTATTCCAAATGTTGTTCCAACAACATCAGGGGAAGAAGGTAATGTGGATACTCTTACCATTAATCAAATCGAACAACCTCGAAACATTCAAGATCCTACACCCATTAGGAGATCCAGTAGAGAAAGAAGAAGTGCAATATCTAGTGATTACGTTGTATTTCTTCAGGAACTAGAGGTAGACCAAACAGATACGGATCTCATTTCGGTTACTCATGCCATGAGGAGTTCCCATTCTCAGGACTGGATCAAAGCCATGAATGAAGAGATGAAATCCATGAGTGACAACGAGATTTGGGATGTTGTCCCATTTCCTGAAGGTGTGAAGCCCATTGGTTGTAAATGGATATTCAAAACCAAACGAGATTCACAAGGCAATGTAGAAAAATATAAGGTTGGCCTTGTTGCTAAAGGATTGACTCAAAAGGAAGGCATAGACTATAAAGAGACATTTTCGCCAGTTTCATCTAAGGATTCATTTAGAACCATAATGGTTTTGGTAGCTCATTTTGATTTGGAGCAACATCAAATGGATGTAAAGACAGCATTTCTTAATGAAAACATTAATGAAACAATTTACATGGTACAACTAGAAAACTTTACATTAGGAGACGTAAAGAAAATGGTTTGTAAATTAAAGAAAGCCATTTATAGACGAAAACAAGCTTCAAGACAGTGGTATTACAAATTTCATCAAATAATTATCTCATTTGATTTTGAGACAAATCCAGTTGATGATTGTGTATACCACAAATTTTGTAGGGGAAAATATATTTTCCTGATTTTGTATGTGGATGACATCCTCCTTGCTTGCAATGACAATGGTTTGCTTCAGGAAACCAAGACATTTCTCTCTGGTAATTTTGAAGTGAAAGATCTTGGTGAAGCCTCTTTTATATTAGGAATCCAGATATAACGAGATCGTTCTCGAGGTATCCTTGGATTATTACAAAGGAGATACATTGATACCATGCTAAGGCGATTTGGCATGAAAAATTGCAAACCAGGAGATACTCCAGTGGCTAAGGGAGATAAATTCTCTCTTAACCAATGCCCCAGGAATGAATTTGAAGCCAATGAAATGGAAAATATTCCCTATGCATCGGCAGTGGGAAGTTTGATGTATGTCTAAGTCTGCACGCTGCCAAACCTAGCATACATTGTTGCATGTTAGGTAGATATTTAAGCAAGCTTGGACCTGACCATTAGAAGGTAGCCAAACGGGTCATGTGCTACATACAAAGAATAAAGGATTTCATGCTCACATACAGGAGATTAGATCTTTTGGAGATCCTTGGATATTCTGACTCTGACTTTGCGGGATGTTAGGATACCCAAAGATCTACTTCAGGATATATTTTTCTACTACCTGGAGGGGCTATCTCAAGGAGTGTAAAGCAAACCTTCATGGCTACCTCCACTATGGAAGCATAATTCATAACGTGCTTCGAGGCCTCAAGTCATGGAGTATGGCTTAGGAATTTTGTCACAGCACTACGAATCATTAATGATGTCGAAAGACCACTTCAGCTTTACTATGATAATAATTCGGCGGTGATGCACTCTGATAGAAACAAAAGTTCTTCGACGTCGAAGCACATTAATATCAGGTATTTAGTGGTCAAGGAAAGAGTTCAAAGTAAACAGGTGTCCGATGAACACATTGGGACCAACTCTATAGTAGCAGATCCGCTCACTAAAGGGCTAATGCCAAAATGTTTTTTATGAGCATGTTATCTGTATGGGTGTTGTATCTATTCTGTAATAAACAATTCAATAGGAGTTTGTTCTATTTTGGTGTTTCATGTATGGACATGTTTTGGATTATGTGCATAACAATAAAGTTTTCATTCTTTAAACTCGTTAGTCCTTGCCATGTGATCTCTTGTATGATAAGGTTTTTGGATCAGTTGAAAATAAGCATGTCTAGATCACATTAATATGCAATTTTCATGCTATGTACCTATATCAGATCTATGTTATTACTTATGTTAATGTATGTGATCATTGTTTTTTCTAATCGATTTCATAATGGCTTTTTGGACCAGTTGAAAATAAGCATGTCTAGATCATATTAACATGTAATTTTCATGCTATGTACCTATATCAGATCTATGTCATTACTTGTGTTAATGTATATGATCATTGTTTGGTCTAGTCACTTTCATAATGGCAAAAATCAACTTTGGTCGTATGTTAACAGAGTATGGATGAGATTGTTGGAGATGTGGTTTATTGTGATGTTGTAGTAATGAGCTCATGCAGGTATATATGAATGTATGATTATAAGGATGATATATGTGGTTTGAGTGAGAGATTGTTAAAATCATAATGCGAACCTAAATATATTATTATTATGAAATTATACGTTAAATGTATACATATATTTAGACATCACATTTACGGTCATTAAAGTGATCTAATTATGTAAATTGACTATTCACATCTCTTTGGAGTATGAGATTTAATGCAAAGAAACCTTAAGGGAAAAATGCAATTCCGTGATGGGTGGAATTGTCATTTTATTTTAAGCAGTTATGGTCCCTGGAGGGGTGAGGGTGAAGTGGGCATTCGATTTTCTGCATCCCATCGTAGAAAAGTTATAAATAAAGCCCATGACAAAACCCAAAGGGTATGCCCCCATTTAGTTTTTTTTCGCTCTCGCTCTTTGAACCCTCTGGAAGTATCATTACCACCGCCTCTCGTTGGAGAAGCAAGTCTACGGCTCCAAAGGATCACCGTGATCTCCTCATTACTTCTACTACGATGGATTCAAGTATCCCTCCATCGTTTTCCTTTTCGATTTTCATTATGATTGATGATATGGGGAATAGATTGGTCTTGGGAATTATAGAAAATCATATGGTTTTGATTTTATTCGACATTAAATTCCATCACATAGTCCACATCATCATCATCTTGAGTGTCACCAACACCAACTCCATCATGTGCGTCACTGCCATCCTCTCCATTGTGGGCATTGCCACCATCATCACCACCATCATCTTGATAAGGGATGTCTTCATCTTTTTCATCATCACTTACGAATTTTGGATCATCACCTTCTTCAATTGGTTCATGTGAGTCTTGGAAAGATTTTTTACGATATTCTCCAAATGTCGTAGAGCTGGAGGTTGAGTTCAACTACTTGTATGAGGCCTTGAAGCTTGTGGAGACTTTAAGGTCACAAAATTCTTTCTTAAGATGGAGAATGCCATAGGTGATATTCGACATGACTTGACCAAGATGATTTAGAGAGGAAAAGATGTAAGGAATTGAATCATCTCCATGAGTATAAGAAATGCTTATCCAAGGGTTTTCAACTTGAGGGAAAGGGAAGGTCATAGGAGTAAAAGAGGAGTTGGATGACTCTTCCCCAAGATGGGATGATGATGATTGGAATTCATTAACTTGGGCTTCATCATCCTCATCATCTCCTTTAGGCTCTTGGTCAGTTATACCTCGAGCACTCTTTCTTTTTTAAAGTGTGGACCATTTGAAAAAGATAATTTTTCAAAGGGTGTGAAATTAGATAGGTCCACCTCTCACTTAACAAGAATATGAGACACAATGATGTCTAAAGGCAAAGAAGAAGCACAATAATGAGTTTGAAGAAAATGGATATAAACAGTGTTCTAATTGACTTGAACTTTGGTGATGATGGCATAAATTAAAGGAAGAATATCAGTGGGAATTTTGTGAAAATGGAATGTCTTGCCCGGAGATTTCAAGCAAGGATGTAGAAAAGCACTCGAGTGGGTAAAGTCATGTTAGGAGCAATGAGTTCTTTTCCAATATTTTCAAGTTTAAGAAGTTTCACGAATATCAAACATGTTGAAGAGTTCTTTTAGCTGATTAAAAGAGTACCTTCATTTGGGCATTTAGTGATGGAAGAAAGAAACATTGGTAAGACAATAACACGATTGCTGAACACATTCGAGGGTAAAATGAGATGACCATGGTTCTCTTGTTAAGTAGGTTGGCAAAGAAAAGATAGTCCACCTCAACAAAGACTCTAGGAATTGCAAGATAAAAATCTTAATCATAGAAATATCTAAGACCCTGAAAGACAAGTATGGGATGGGGGGGGGGGTGGTTAGCTCACGAAAATGAATGAAAAAGTCTCTCTAAGAAATGGGTGTATAATGATGGAGTTTCAAATCCTTGAAGTGTGTAAGGTGATTCCTAGCATCTTGGTTGTCACAGAACTTTAAGATGGGATATGAACCTACAATGTACTGGTACTCATCACTTGTCTACCTGTACAACAACTTTCATGGATATGAACATGGCTACAATTGATCTTGGACAGAACTTAACATGGCATCACCTCTTTACAGTGGGTAATAATATAGGGATGAGCCATTTGGCTCATGATGTAAACACATTTACAATACTGAAGATGTCTATTTATGCATATTCTTAAGCATAGGATTGCATTGCATGATATAAATATTACATAACATGCATCATCTTGCATTTAGAGTAGTTTGAATAAAATGGAGGTTAATTGTCTCCTTTTATGTACTTGGATAGGGCAAACTTTTTATCAGGGCCTCGAATCGAAGATCCAACCATACAGATGTGATCAGGGCGACGATTGGAGTTCAATAACTCCAAGATCGCCCTAATCAGGCATCTGTAGCATCAGATAGTGATCAGGGAACCCTAGAAGATCAAGAGCCAAGATGGTGTAAATTCGCACTTCAAATGATAAATCCAACCACACGGATGGATTCGGATCGACGATCGCAGCCTAACGACACAAAAATCGAGTCAATCCGACACCCGTGGCACCATCTACAACATCCAGAAGATGGACGGCCAAGATGGCGCCAAGTAGTGCCATCTCGGCCGCCCAAACGGCCGCACGCACCCGCTGAAGCTCCCACATTTGCCCTTCCCCGCTGTTGGATCAAGATCCAACGGCTGTGGATGCTGTGCCTTGAAATTGACCGCACGACCATTTGGGCAAGGCAGCGCAGCGGTCCAGCGCCTTATCGCGAGGCGCTGGCACGCATTTGAGCCTCGCCACGCGAAATCTGAAGCGGAGGGCGCGCCTTCAATCAACCGTCAGATCGCGATCCAACGGCCGCGCACGCCCGATAGCATCCACATGCTATTGCACGCACGGCGTAATGCTGCATCGCACGGGTTGGGGTAGGCACACAGCGAGGCGGGCGAAGGCGCGATCTGGGTCGTCTGATCTCGCGATCGAACGGCTGTGGACGGCTAAACGTGCGGCGAGCGTTAGGCGCGAGCAGACGAGCGGGCACGCACATCCAACGCCCACTACGCCCACGATGGGGCTTTAGCGACAGTTTTATCCGTCACTAAAGACCCCTTATTTAAAGTTTTAAAGACGTAATGACCAATTTGCCCCCACTCCTTGCAACTATAAAAGGAGACCCCCTCCACACAAAATTCCCATCCCTTCCTTCTCTTCTCTACCTCTCCAAAGCTCAAGAGAAACTTGTCCCACACCCGAAAATTTTTGTCCCCGTTCGGAAGTAGATCCCGCGACAACGACGACGTGCTGCTCCGTTCCCGTTCTTCTGCTTTGTCCTCCTTCGTCCAGGCGTTGTCCCGTCCGGCTCGTCCTCCAAGCGATCGTCGAGGAGGATAACTTCTCTCTCCCATTCTTCTTTACAGCTTTCTAGTGTAGAATTTTCCTGTTTTCTAGTGTAGCTGATTTCCCATTTTCTAATGTAATTCTTATTTGGTTTGATTGTATAAACATTTTGAAATATTGAATGCATGTTTTCTCTCTCTCTCTCTCTCTGTCTCTCTCTTCCCTTTAGTCTGATAGCTTCATTGTAATTACATCGCCTCGCTTTTCAAGAAAAATTCTAAAAAAAATATAATTGCGAATATAGATCGACGTAGCCTCCCTGTGTTCGACCCGGAATTTCAATTTCGGTATAAATTTTATTTGTTGAACACGAATTCTTCGCTTTCAAGCTACAACGACAAGGTTTTAAAACCAAACACGTTAGCGTAGCAATTCGTGCGTTCAACATTTTGGCGCCGTTACCGGGGAGGCAACGATTTCCGATATTCTTTTCGCATTTCTTGCACTTTATTGTTTTCTAACTTGCTTTCTCTTGTGTCTATTGTTTTGCAGAGACCTCCATCAGGGAATCATCAAGCGATAGACTGGAGTAAAGTGCAGTTGAAGACGACTGTAAGTGTTTCCCCATTCTTTCCCCCTCCATAGATTTCATTCGCCACATTAAATCCAAATTCCAATTAACCTAAGTGTTTGCATAAATCCTAGGAATAGTTTGGTTGTTTTGATTCTCACATACATTCATTCCACCATCATTTATAAAAAAATAACAAAAAGATAATCTTGTGGGGTAATTTTCAACAAACATACAACATACACCCACATTCAAGGCACTTAATCAAATTGATTTGTTTCTACTCAACTGGGTTCTGATCTGTGGAACCGGTACACACAATGCAACACATAACAGAGTAGAAATCATTCTAGGTTAACCATCTTTGAGTGCCTAACTTAGTGGTGCATTTGTGGCCAATTGTTTGAGTTGTTTAGGCCGCACCACTCTATTTAAAATCAACTCATCAAGTAGCTCCTCCTTAGGGTTTTCAATCTAGGTCTATTCCAGGAACTCCACTTTCTTTCTAGTTTTAAAGAAAAACAATCTTCACCCGTGTTTTACAACTTGGTTTGCCTAGAAACTTGATTGCAATCCACCTAATTTGAAACCCTAAAAGCTACTTAAGCAAGATTTGAACATTAAAATTCACGCATCACAAATAATCTTGCTTGAAAACCCTGGTTGTGCACGCACTTACACAAATCTCAATCAATCATTAAGGGCACAACCCATTTTAAGGGCCCATCACATTCCATAAGCACCACAATCCCAGGCCTTAATAAAATTGAGTAGACGTTGGCCTTAAGGTCTAATTCGCTCTTCAGGGCCTAGTCTGAGATTGTTTTTTATTAACCTACTTGTACTGATTAATCTGATGTCTAGCTAGGGGAGTAGCGTCAAATGACCGCGGCTGGGGGGTACACTAAGAACCGGAGGCGAAAGCCGAAGGAAGAACCTTCTCCCCAGTCCCTCCTTCTAACTGGTTGGATTAAACAGACGCAAGTAGAGTAAATCATTTACAGTCTTAAGGCGGGTTTTGGGAGTCAGTAGATCCTTAGGCTACCCCACTTAAGGACAGCCTTGTTTTGTCGTGTTGTAGGGTCCCTATCCCCAGTCCTTCCGACCTTCTCCTAGTTTATGCTGGGTAGACGGTCATTGAATCCCCGATTAGAAGGGCCATTAGAACATTCTAGGAGGCGCAAGTTGGATTTTGGCCAAATTGATCCCATGGCCGACCAACAACCTCCTCTGCTTGGAAATCCACAGGAAGAATTTCTAAGGCAGCTGGAACAAATGCAGAGAATGCAGGAATGGTTCCAGAGAATGCAAGGCACTCAGCCCTTGAAGGATTTTTATGATCCTTCAAATTACGGGGAACGTTCCGGCGTCCAGATTCCAGCCGGTGACGTAGAAATCAAGCCTCAGGTGTTAAGCCTGATTAAACATTATCATGGGCTTGGCTCCGAAGATCCGTTTCAGCACTTGGAGGACTTGACCACTTTGGTTCAGACCACCAAGGCACGAAACGTAAACGATGAGCAAATGATCATGAGGCTCTTCCCCCACTCTCTCAGGGATAAGGCCGCGCATTGGTATAGGACAATAGGAAGACCAATTACAACTTGGAATGAGTTGCAATCGGCCTTTCTGAAGAAATTCTTCCCAGTCGGACGTACCAATGCTTTGAGACGGGCAATCACTACCTTTACCCAGTGACCGGGGGAGCAGTTTTATGTGGCCTAGGAGCGATTCCAGGACTTATTGCGGAGGTGTCCACACCACGAGGTGCCAAAATGGCAACTCGTGAAGATCTTCTATCATGGGTTGACTGAGCAACTCAGAAATCATGTGGATGCTTCTTACGGAGGCAATTTCCTCAATAAAGATGCAGATAGTGCACATGATTTATTTGAGGAAATGAGTGAGAATTCAATTAATCATGCCTCCATGGATACTTTTAACCGGTCCCAGCAGCCCAGATCAAATGTTAATGAAGTCCATGACTCTCATTCATTTAATATGGAATTGATTTATTACAAACTTGATAAGGTGGACTTGGTTGCTAAAAGAATGGAAGAGTGGATGGCTGGCAATTCTATGAACAACTCTCGATCCACTCAATCCCAAAATTCAGGATTCCATTCCTCACGAGCTCCTTCTGGACGGGAGTTCGTGAATCAACTCGATGTGGCTCAACTTGTGAGTCAGCATTTTTCGGAACCCCACGGGTTCCAAACTGGGGCCTTTGATCCCAGTTTTTCTGATCCTTCCCTTTCTTTCTCTTCATCCTCACCCTATGAGGATGTCTGTGCTGTACAAGAGAATGTTAGATCCAACCCCTACTTGAATGCCTATAATCCAGGTTGGAGAAACCACCCTAACTTCTCTTGGAAAAATCCGGGGCAATAGATCCAATTCCGACCCGGCAACTATGCTCCGCAACGACCAATGGGTTAGGGTCAAGTATATGCTCAGTTGCCTCCGAATCAGGTCAATTAGCCATCTTGGAATGCCCGTCAACCCGCAGGGCAGGCTGATTTGAACAGTCAAATGGTAGAGATGCAAAGATCCATGCTCTAGCTCATGCAGCAAATGAAAAACTCGCTGGACAACTTGCAATCCGGGCTCATTGCTAACTCTCGTCAACCTGGATCTCTACCATCCCAACTCGTACCCAACCCGCAAAATATTATGAATTCGGGCAACCAAGCCCATGGGTACGGAAATCAGAGGGACCCACACTCACATGCTCTGGGGGTTGAGCAGGGTTCCTCGTCCTCTTCTTGTTCTTTTGCAAATCAACAATTCATGGTTAATCAAGCCCCTCCAATCTTTCCTAACCCTCCCCAAGATCCAAATTCTTATGCATCTGCAAATTCTGTCACTTTGAGGAGTGGTAAGCAGACTCAGGATCCACAACCAAAATATTCTGATCTTTTGAATCCTGAAGAACCTGAGGAGAGAGAGGAGAATTCTAGGGGAGAAATCAAGGCTCAGGAACCTGATTCCAAAGATCTGACTCATGTTCCTTTTCTTGAAGCCTTAACCAAATCAAAGAAGTCTATTGATAGCAATGAGGAGCTTCTGAATCTATTTAAGAATGTTGAGATCAATATCCGCTCCTTGATGCTATCAAGCACATACCGGCTTACGTAAGATTTTTAAAGGAATTATGTACACAAAAGCGTAAGCCGAGAGAATCTGTTCCGAGGAAGGTGGTACTCTCCGAGCAAGCTAGTTCTGTTATCCTACACTACCTCCCTCAGAAAAAGAGAGATCCTGCTGCTCCTTTGATTTCTTACGTTATCGGAGATTACACATTTGATAGAGCACTTTTGGATCTGGGTGCATCCATCAACCTAGTTTCGACTTCTCTTTACGAGAAGTTTGGGTTAGGTGAACTTCGGCCAACTTCAGTAACGCTACAGTTAGCAGACCGCTCGGTCACAAACCCGCAAGGCGTTATTGAAGATGTTATAGTTAAGGTCAAGGATTTCTATTTTCCTGTAGATTTCTTTGTCCTTGACATGGATGTACCGGATAATCTGAGGAACACACCCATCATTCTGGGGTGTCCGTTCCTAACTACCGCTAAGGCCAACATTAATTGTGAAAGCGGTAGCATGGAAATCGCCTTTGGGGACCAACGAATGAAATTGGATATTTTTAAGGTGATCAACAAATTTGAGGATTGTTGATTTATTGAGGAACTTGATGAGGATAATGATAACATTGAAACTTGTTTGATGGTTTCTTCAATCGAAAGTTCCTCTTTAGATGATGAATTTGACCCACAACCCTCTATGGCTAACTTGACATCTTTAGAAGAGGTTATTGATTTTGTTCACTCACAACCTCTTCCTCTTGTTGAATCTTCAGCATCTACCCTACCATCAATCATCAACCCGCCCCAGCTTGAATTGAAACCATTGCCTGAGAATTTGAAATATCAATTTTTAGGACCTTAAAAGATGCTTCCCGTGATTATCAGTGCTAAATTGACAAAGGAGCAAGAGATTAAATTGATCAAGGTCCTGAAGGAACATAAGGAAGCAATTGGTTGGACCATTCATGACCTCAGGGGGATCGAGCCATCTTACTGTAATCATAGAATATTCTTGGAAGATGGATCCTTCCCTTCTCGCCAGATGCAGAGGAGATTGAATCCAAATATGCGAGAAGTGGTCAAAAAGGAAATTATCAAGTGGCTCGATGCAGGAATTATTTATCCAATCTCAGATAGTCCCTGGGTAAGTCCTGTACAGATTATTTCAAAGAAAGTCGGGATTACTGTTGTGACTAACGAGAGAGGAGAATCTGTCACAACTCGTTCAGCTTCCTCTTGGAGAGTTTGTATTGATTATAGGAAGCTGAACACAGCCACTAAAAAGGATCATTTTCCCCTGCCCTTCATTGATCAAATCTTGGAAAAATTAGTCGGGCAGAAGTACTTCTGTTTTCTTGATGGCTACTCAGGATACAACCAAGTTTCTATCCATCCCGAGGATCAGGAAAAAACTACTTTCACCTGTCCCTACGGAACCTTTGCTTTTCGTAGGATGCCTTTCGGGTTATGCAATGCACCTGCGACTTTTCAAAGGTGTATGCTAGCCATATTTTCTGACATGGTGGGAGAGTTTATGGAAGTCTTCATGGATGATTTCTCTGTTTTCGGAGTATCATTTGACTCTTGTTTGGCTAATTTGGAAATGATTCTTAAGCGATGTATCAAAACACGATTGATCCTTAGCTGGGAAAAGAGTCATTTCATGACCCAAGAAGGAATCGTTTTGGGTCATGTAATCTCTAAACGAGGAATTGAAGTGGATAAAGCTAAGGTTGATGCTATTGCTAAACTTCCGCCTCCCACATCTGTTAAACAAATCCGATCATTTCCTGGCCATGTGGGATTTTATCGAAGATTCATCAAGGATTTCTCGAAGGTTGCTCGTCCTTTGAGCAATCTTCTTGCCAAAGAAACGCCGTTTGTTTTTTACGAATCTTGCCAAAAGGCATTTGATTTCCTGAAAATGGCAGTCACCTGTGCTCCAGTTTTGCAACCACCAATTTGGACAACCCCTTTTGAGATCATGACCGACGCTTCTGATTACGCGGTCGGGGCTGTCCTGGGTCAGAAAATTGATCGAAAGCCCTTTGTCATCTACTACACTAGTAAAACTCTAGATGAAGCCCAGAGGAATTACACAGTTACTGAAAAGGAATTACTAGCTGTAGTGTTTGCTTTGGAAAAATTCAGGGCATATCTCTTAGGGTCTCATGTTATCATCTATACAGACCACTTAGCCTTAAGACATCTCTTGGCCAAAAAGGATGCTAAACCCTGGCTTATTCGTTGGATTCTTCTTCAAGAATTTGATCTTGAAATCAAGGATAAAATCGAGGTACAAAATGTGGTGGCGGATCATTTGTCGAGACTCCTAGGTGATTCTTCTTATCCAGACATTCTGATTGCTGACACTTTTCCAGACGAAATTATTCTTACAGTTTTAGGTGTCCACACCCCATGGTTTGCTGACATTGTTAACTATTTGGCCGTTGGTCAAATCCCCCGAGATTGGACCAAGCAACAACGGGATAGACTCAAATCTGAGGCCAAATACTATTTCTGGGAGGACCCTGAACTGTATCGCATCGGCTCTGATCAGATTATTCACCGATGCATACTGGAGAATGAATTCAATAGTATACTCGAGTTCTGCCATGCATCTGGGTGTGGTGGACATTTCTCCGAGAAAAAAACGGCTGCAAAAATCTTGCAATCTGGCTTCTATTGGCAATCTTTATTCAAGGATGCCCAGGATTTCTCAAGGTCATGTTCTCGATGTCAGGCACTTGGGAGCATAACTAAGAGAGATATGATGCCCCTAAACCCTATTCTTCTAGTCGAAATTTTTGATGTTTGGGGCATCGATTTCATGGGACCCTTTATCCCTTCATTTGGACATCAGTACATTCTTGTTGCTGTTGATTATGTGTCCAAATGGATTGAGGCGATTCCCACCCGAACCAATGACCACAAGGTGGTCATCAATTTTGTCAAGAAAAATATCTTCAGTAGGTTCGGGATTCCGAGGGCTATCATCAGTGATAGTGGCACTCATTTTACTAATGCCCAATTCCAAAATTTATTGGCCAAATACGGGGTTAATCACCGAATTTCCACACCTTACCATCCCCAGACAAATGGACAAGTCGAGATCTCCAATCGAGAGATCAAGAACATTCTGCAGAAAACGGTTAGGCCTGATCGCAAGGATTGGACTCAAAAGCTTGAGGATGCTCTTTGGGCCTACCGTACGGCGTATAAAATGCCCATCGGCATGTCTCCATTCCATTTGGTGTATGGAAAGGCATGCCATCTATCCATAGAGATTGAACACAGGGCATTCTGGGCAATCAAACAATGTAATTTAGATCTGAATTTAGCTAGGAAGACCAGGAAAGTCCAACTATCTGAGTTGGAGGAGCTTAGAAATGATGCTTATGAGAATGCCAAGATCTACAAGGCTCGGACCAAAGCTCTACATGATCAACTGATTTCCCGCAAGAGCTTTGAGCTAAACCAGAAGGTTTGGTTATTCGATTCTAAACTTAAGCTCTTTCCTGGTAAACTTAGATCTAAATGGAATGGCCCATTCATAATTGACCAGATTTTTCCAAATGGAGCCATTCAGATTTCTGACCCAAAGACGGGTAACACATTTAAAGTTAATGGTCAACGTCAGAAGCCTGTTGTTGACTGTATTCTTCCAGAACCCGTCTTAGACTCAGTTGCTCTAGCCATTCTGTTACTTCTTTGCCTGGACTTCGCCTAGCTGATGGCATTAAACTCAGTAGTTGTACATATGACACAAGGCTGATACGAGCTTCATATTCAGGTGACATCTTTCATATTCTACCCTTTCTTTCATGTCTCTTTTTCAATGAGGACATTGCTTCAGCTAGGCATGGGGGGGTGGATTCATTTTTGAATCATTTGGTCAGCTTTGTGAAATTCATGTAAATTATTTTTCTCTTCTTATTTATACATAAAAAAAATCAAAATTAGGAAAGATTAGTTGGACATTAGGACTTTTCAATCCTAAGAAATTTTACATTAGGATCTGAACACAAAGACCCTTCAGGTCTTTGGACTTAATTAGCCCGTGTATCCACTAAAATGTGGATTTGTCTTTTGAGTCATCGCCATCTTAATTCTATCATAATTGGAATAAATAAGTTTAAGTGATAAGTACACGACTTATCAACTCACCCTCTGATTTGAGGGAATTTTTGAGTTTTAAGCATCTACACACTTTCTTTGCACTGACTCATTGTTCGGCGATTCCAACGAAAATTTGGTAGCTAATGAACCTTCTAGGGTGATATGGCTGGCAAGTTATCGTGGGTAACATCCCATAGGTAGGTTGTCTAGAGCCCAGTTACTGGACCTTTCTCTTTTTGCTGCCTTTAGATAAATCTTAGACCAGGGAAGCCACCTACTTAAAAAAAAAGAAAAAAAAATCAAAAAGAAAAGGAGAAAAGAAAAAAAGAAATAAGCCACACTTCGCCGTACGAGTATGGCTGGCAAGTTGTCGGTGGTAACAGCTCATCGACTGGTTGTCCAGAACCCAGCTCAGTAAATGCACTAAAAATTCCCAAAATACTTAGGAAGAAGCGGAGAAGTAGAATAAACCGGGGAGATATACACTGGATTTACCCTTGTGTTGACCCCGTAAAAATATAAAAGTAGGGAGAAAGCTACCGGTTGTAAAGATACACCTTTAGGCAGAATTCTTTTTAGGTCACCTAGAGGCGTAGAAATCCGAAGTCCATTTTAATTACCGGTCAACGAGTCTATCACATTCACAATAAGATGCTTAAAACTTAGGGTTCTCATCAAATTTTGGGTGAGTTAAATGGCCGTAAAAACCACTCTTAAACCCTAAAACTTGAAAATCCAAAAAAATTAGAAAAGAGGAAAAAGAGAAAAAGAAATTTTTCTTTGAATAAGGCGAGGGCTTGAGGCGGTCAGCATTTTGGCTGATACTCGGGCACTGTTGTGTCTTTGAAAGTTCAGATCCTAAGTAGACAATTTCTTTATGATTGAAAATAACTCATACCCAAATAATCCAACCTAATTATTTTATAAATAACATATAGTTTTTGCTAGGGACTAGCAAAAGATAGGCATGGGGGTATGATGTAAACACATTTACAATACTTAAGATATCTATTTATGCATGTTCTTAAGTATAGGATTACATTGCATGATATAAATATTGCATAACATGCATCATCTTGCATTTAGAGTAGTTTGAATAACATGAAGGTTAATTGTCTCCTTTTATGTGCTTGGACAGGGCAAACTTTTTATCAAAGCCTCGAATCGAAGATCCAACCGTACAAATGTGATCAGAGCAACGATTGGAGTTCAACGACTCCAAGATCGCCTTAATCAGGCATCTGTAGCATCAGATAGTGATCGGGGAACCCTAGAAGATCAAGAGCCAAGATGGTGTAAATCCACACTTCAAATGACAAATTCGACCGCACAGGTGGATTCGGATCGACAATCGCAGCCTAACGACGCAAAAATCGAGTCAATCCGACACCCGTGGCACCATCTACAACATCCAGAACGCACAAACGGCTGCACGCACCCGCTGAAGCTCCCACATCCACCCTTCCCCGCTGTTGGATCAAGATCCAACAGCTGTGGATGCGGCACCTTGAAATCGACCGCACGACCATTTGGGCAAGGCAGCGCAGCGGTCCAGCGCCTTATCGCGAGGCGCTGGCGCGCGTTCGATCCTCGCCACGCGAAATATGAAGCGAGGGGGTGTGCCTTCAATCAACCGTCAGATCGCGATCCAACGGCCGCGCGAGCCCGATAGCATCCACACGCTATTGCACGCACGGCGTAATGCGGCATCGCAGCGAGGCGGGCGAAGGCGCGATCTGGGCCGTTCGATCTCGCGATCGGACGGCTGAATGTGCGGCGAGTGTTAGGCGCGAGCAGACGAGCGGGCACGCGTGTCCAACGCCCACTACGCCCACGCGCGTCCAAGACCCCTTATTTAATGTTTTAAAGATGTAATGACCAATTTGCCCCCACTCCTTGCAACTATAAAAGGAGACCCCCTCCACACGAAATTCTCATCCCTTCCTTCTCTTCTCTACCTCTCCAAAGCACAAGAGAAACTTGTCCCACACCCGGGATGCTCCTCGCGAGATAAAGTCCAAATTTTCATCCCCGTTCGGAAGTAGATCCCGCGACAACGATGACATGCTGCTCCGTTCCCGTTCTTCTGCTTCATCCTCCTTCGTCCTACTCTGTCCTCCTTCGACCAAGCGTCGTCCTGTCCGGCTGGTCCTCCAAGCGATCGTCGAGGAGGATAACTTCTCTCTTCCATTCTTCTTTATAGCTTTCTAGTGTAGAATTTTCCTGCTTTCTAGTGTAGCTGATTTTCCACTTTCTAGTGTAATTCTTATTTGGTTTGATTGTATAAACATTTTGAAATATTGAATGCATGTTTTCTCTCTCTCTCTCTCTTCCCTTTAGTCTGATAGCTTCATTGTAATTGCATCTCCTCGCTTTTCAAGAAAAATTCTAAAAAAAATATAATTGCGAATATAGATCGACGTAGCCTCCCTGTGTTCGACCCGGAATTTCAATTTCGGTATAAATTTTATTTGTTGAACACGAATTCTTCGCTTTCAAGCTACAACGACAAGGTTTTTAAACCCTCACTCCTTGAAACTATAAAACGTGACCCCCTCCACACGAAATTCTCATCCCTTCCTTCTCTTCTCTACCTCTCCAAAGCTCAAGAGAAACTTGTCCCACACTCGGGATGCTCCTCGCGAGATAAAGTCCAAATTTTCATCCCCGTTCGGAAGTGGATCCCGCGACGACGACGACGACGTGCTGCTCCGTTCCCGTTCTTCTGCTTCGTCCTGCTCCATCCTCCTTCGTCCAAGCGTCGTCTCGTCCGGCTCGTCCTCCAAGCGATCGTCGAGGAGGATAACTTCTCTCTCCCATTCTTCTTTACAGCTTTCTAGTGTAGAATTTTCCTGCTTTCTAGTGTAGCTGATTTCCCGCTTTCTAGTGTAATTCTTATTTGGTTTGATTGTATAAACATTTTGAAATATTGAATGCTTGTTTTCTCTCTCTCTCTCTTCCCTTTAGTCTGATAGCTTCATTGTAATTACATCGCCTCGCTTTTCAAGAAAAATTCTAAAAAAAATATAATTGCGAATATAGATCGACGTAACCTCCCTGTGTTCGACCTGGAATTTCAATTTCGGTATAAATTTTATTTGTTGAACACGAATTCTTCGCTTTCAAGCTACAACGACATGGTTTTTAAACCCCTACTCCTTGAAACTATAAAAGGAGACCCCCTCAACACGAAATTCTCATCCCTTCCTTCTCTTCTCTACCTCTCCAAAGCTCAAGAGAAACTTGTCCCACACCCGGGATGCTCCTCGCGAGATAAAGTCCAAATTTTCATCCCTGTTCGAAAGTGGATCCCGCGACGACGACGATGTGCTGCTCCGTTACCGTTCTTCTGCTTCATCCTCCTTCGTCCTGCTCCGTCCTTCATCCAGGCGTCGTCCCATCCGGCTCGTCCTCCAAGCGATCGTCGAGGAGGATAACTTCTCTCTCCCATTCTTCTTTACAGCTTTCTAGTGTAGAATTTTCCTACTTTCTAGTGTAGCTGATTTCCCGCTTTCTAGTGTAATTCTTATTTGGTTTGATTGTATAAACATTTTGAAATATTGAATGCATGTTTTCTCTCTCTCTCTTCCCTTTAGTCTGATAGCTTCATTGTAATTACATCGCCTCGCTTTTCAAGAAAAATTCTAAAAAAAATATAATTGCGAATATAGATCGATGTAGCATCCCTGTGTTCGACCCGGAATTTCAATTTCGGTATAAATTTTATTTGTTGAACACAAATTCTTCGCTTTCAAGCTACAACGACAAGGTTTTTAAACCAAACACGTTAGCATAGCAATTAGTTCATCAAATAGCTCACTAAGGATAATAAAACTACTATTGCAAACATGAAACATGGTAGTGTATGGTTCCTATAACTAGTTAGGTCTTGGTTTATTCCCAATCTTGGGTTTTATTCCCAAAACCTAGTATAGCCCAACTAAGTTCCAATGGTTTGGTCTAACCTAGCGTCATGTGCACTTACGAGTGCTAGCTAGGTTATTGCCTTGATACCCTTTTGCAATGAGTCCTAGTTGTTGGTCCTTGACCAACCACCACAACTGGGAACTATCCAGCTCCAGATTCATTTACAAGTACATTCCCTCTACCGACTTCTCCTTGGAACCAATTAGATTCCCTTTGAACCTTTCGTTCACCAAGTCTAGGTTGTGTCTCCCAAGCAACCTCTTAGCACTTAATTAGCTAACTATAGCTTTTCCTTGGGTTATTAACCACTTAATAACCTTTCATGTATTAATCAATCACTTATAGGGACATAACAGCATTCTATTAGCACCTCAGATAGCCCCAACGGGTAGATGGCTACCGGTGGAGGCGTGGAGCTTACCTTCCACACCGTGCTTATAGCACCCTTGTTGGTGATCTTCTAGCCAACCACATCGATGTTCAATGCAGGCATCTTTGGTGCATCAAGGTACCATTGAAGGTGTGGATGTTTCTCTAGCTAGCTTGGAGGGATGGCCTTATCAATGGAAGGCTGCGACAACTCAGGTTGAGGATAGAGGTCTAGACCTATGCACTTTGCTCCAACGCGGAAGACAACATGCTCCATCTCTTGACCTCCTACCCTTTCACGAACAAGGTCTGGCTTAAGGTGTGCAGGAAGCCCCTCCCATCATGGGAGGTCTTGTGGCAACAGCTGGCATACGATAGCAGGGATAGGGGCAGGATGACAATTGTTCTGTGGAGGGTGTGGCTGGTCATAATGACTTACTCTTTCATCAAGCCCAAAAATAGTTGGCAAATGTGATTATGGACTCCTGTAGTTGGGTGTCTTTTTTGTCATTACACTTGTAGATACTCGGTTCATTATTAATGAAGCTTTGGATGCCTATCGTGTGCCATAGCCATCCTTTCTTTCTTTCATAAAAAAACACTATTCTATTAGGCATACTAGCTGGGTCTCATACATATGTATACATATGCAGCTATAAACCCTAGGTTCTAACTAGATTTTATGAGATGTCCGTGACATCCTCCTAGAACCTACAGTAATTGAGGTACACATTTAGTCTTCAATTATTGGTTAAGAACCCTTATTGATATCCTTTGATTTACCCTCCAAGGCCTTGCAAACCATTTCCTTGTATTTGGCTTCATTTCACCCCTTTTAACCAATAAGGCATTCATTTTGACTATCCAAAAGCAACTAGTTCAATTAAAGTCGTAACCCAACAATTTACTTGATCATCCCAACTGAACTTCCAAGTTAGGTCAAATCAAAGTTTAGGCTATTGGCTAGCCATGTAAGTCCCTTCTTAGGTCCTCAACAAACACTCAGAGCCATTTCACCCAATGACAATTACCTTCATTGTTGGGATTCTCAATCAATACTCAATTTAGAGTTAAACCCCAATTAACCACTTCTTAATCATAGTTAGTGCTAACATTATCATCAATCCTTCCATCTTGAGACTAGCTCTAGGAGGCGTGCAAACTTTATCTCTTCTATTCTCAAAGATGGACATAGGATCTCTTCCACTCAGGAAATAAGGTCAGAAGCTATCAAATACTTTAGGGGAGCCTCTCGGGCAATTAAGAGAGGGGAATGGAGAATGGCAGGGAATGATGCGCCTAGTGTGACAAGAGAGCAGGCTTCTCAATTGGCAGCAGCCATCTCTGAACAAGAGACCCTACAGGCAATTAAAGAGCTTAATATGGAAGGTTCCCTAGGCCCTGATGGGATACAAGTATTCTTTTACAGAGAAATGTGGAATGTGGTGGGCAATGAGGTGATGGAAGTCATTAGAGAGTTTGAGAAGGGAAATGCTGGCTTTAAAAAGATCAACAAATCATATCTCTTCTTACTACCAAAGACATTGGGAGCAGAGAAGTTTTCAGACTTTAGGCCGATCTCATTATCAAATTCTATCTACCTTGTAGTGAGCAAGATATTAGCAAATAGATTGAGAACTGTTCTTCAGAGCCTAATCCATCCTATGTAGTCTGCTTTTTTCCCAATAGATTACTCCAAGAATCCTTCATATTGGCTCAAGAAATGGTGAGTGGGTGGCACAGAAGGAAGTGTAAGGCATTCATGTGGAAAGTTGACTTTCAAAAGGCATATGATTCGATTTCTTGGTCTTATATCTGGGAGGTATTTAAAAGGAGAGGATTCCTTCCTATTTCGATCCAATGGATGAAACGTTGTATCACGACTGCCTCCTTTTCTTTGTTGATCAATGGGAAGCCATGTGGTGCTTGGATTCAACCTCAATGTGGGGTTAGACAAGAATGTCCTCTAGCCCCCTTGATCTTTAACCTTGCAGTGGATGGGCTTGCAAGGTATGCATGCAAACTGGCAGAGGTGGGGGTCTTCAGAGGGTATTCACTGTCCAATAGGAGAACCTTGGCTCCCATTTTGCAATATGCAGATGACACGGTCTTCTTTGTGGAAGGGACCAATCTTGCTGCACATGCTCTGGGGATTATGGTAAAGATCTTTGGGACATCTCAGGCCTGAAATTGAACAAGGAAAAGTCTACTCTGATATGTTTTGGCATGAACGAGCAGGAACAGAAGGAGTTGGAGAATACATTGGGTTCACCTCGAGCTAAGCTACCAATGAGGTACCTAGGACTGCCATTGAGAGCTGCAAAGCTGAAGAAAAATGATTGGAATATTTTGTTTGATAAAGTCTCTGACAAGTTGAAAGGATGGAGTAGTAAATTCTTATCGAAGAGTGGGAGATTAATCCTCCTTAACTCAGTCATAACATCCATCCCGGTCTTCTATTTTAGCATCTTTAAGGCCCCGAAATCTATTTGGAAATGTTTGGATGTTATGCGGAGAATATTTTTTTGGAAAGGAGCTGGCCATGAGGGAGGTTTTATGCAGCCCATCAGATGGGAAAAGATTTGCAGACCAAAGGAGTCAGGTGGTATGGGGATTAAGGCGCTCAAGGAGTTCAATGAAGCTCTCCTGATCAAGTGGGCCATCAAGATTTTGGATTGCAAGGATGATTTGGTGACAGACTTAATTAGAGACAGCTATGGTGGGTCTAATAGTGCACTGAAGAGGCTACAACTAGTGAAACCTTCCCCTTTTTGGCGATCTGTTACCCGTGCAATCAGCAACAATTGGCATCTACTGCAGCCTAGACTTGGAGATGGCTGTGATTTCAGTCTATGGAATGAGCATTGGTTAGGTTTGGGGATTCTAAAAGATGCATACCTGAGGGCATATGCTACTGCTGCAAATAAGGAGGCCAATGTCAGCAGTTTGTGGTCTGCTGCAGAGGGGTGCTAGAGGCTGGAAGGTCAGGAGCAATGCAGATCTGGCACTCAGTTATGGGAGGATAGGCAGAACTTGATGGCTGCACTACAGCAGATGCACCCTAGGCATAATGTGGCTGATACTTATGGTTGGAATGGGGTCTTCTCAGTGCAGCAGGCTTATGAGAAGATCATTAGATCAAACACTGAGATGGAGAGTGATCCAATTGACAGGAAAATATGGCTATTGAAAATCCCCTTGAAGGTTCAAATTTTCTTGTGGCTTTGCAGGCGGGAAGGCTTGATCACTAGCGATCTTAGACACAGAAGAATGGGGACTACTTTGAATGCCTATCATCTATGTGGTTTACATACTGACAGTGCGTCACATATTTTTACTTCTTGCATGGTCACAGACAAGCTTTGGAGGAAGATTTGTCTGGAACCTCTACCTACCTGGGACTCCCTTTGGTAGAGGTTCGACACTCCTGGACGGCCATACAGGTGTATGGTTTCCACCCTGTGGTGTGTGTAGAGGGCGCCAAACGAAAAGTTTTTTCAGGAGAGATTGGTTAGATGTGAGAAAATTGTAAATGAGTGCTGATCCCTCATATACAGTTGGGGATCTATTTTGTAATGTTTTGGTTGATTTGAAATATATTACCCTTCGGATTGCTATCGTTTAATGATAGCTTTCCTCACTGTTTCAAAAAAAAACATTATCGTTAATCCTTAATTCTCCTCCCAGATAAGCATTTAAAACTAATTTGGCCAATCGTAATCCTTATTTGCTAAACTAGTCCAAATATAGCATTAATGTTCTACTAGACTGGAATTAAATGATTAGGAAGTACAACATGATATAAATTAAACAACTAACTCAATTGTTTAATTTTAGACTGTAGAATAAAGCTTTAAAAATATACTTAAACCTTCGAGGGAAAACTTGTACTTATAACAAAATCCCCCTTTTTTTTATCTCCATCATAAATGATACAAGGGCGATATATATAATCTATTACACTTTATGGTTAGACCAAGAACACTTCAAAATCTTAAACTATAAATCATTTCTGAATCACCCACCAAAAGGTCATGTTCATGGATGAACACCCACATGCAACCACCAAATCCTTTTCTTTCACATTTTTGCTGCCTAAAATAATTAATAGAGACCATGATTTTAGATCCATTAAATCATTTACCACTTCATTAAATCTCCAATCAAAAGTACACGTGGTCCATTTAGTTATCCAAGCCATTAAACCTTCCATGGACATTCAAATCTGTTACATTCAAGCCTGAGACCAACATGCAACAACCTATTAGCTTCAATCACCTTTCAATCATGCATGTAAGTGCTAAATTAATAAGAGAAACACACAAGGAAAAGCTTAAGGATGCCCCTACCTCACATTGGGTGCCAAAAATCCCTTGTCATGGTTGGATTAGGCTGCAATAGCTTTCACCTTCCTTCTTCTTCCGCTTTTCTCCTTGTGCTTCCTCTTTTCCTTACCCAAATCCTTCTCTTGGTTGTGCTCTTGCTTAAATTAGCTCCATCTGTGAAGGCAACATCTACTCTCCCCTCTTCTCTTCCTCAATTCTCCCTTGAAACACAAGAAAAGGAGAAAAGAAACCAAGCTTTGAATGAAGATCATGATATGAGCGACTTACCTTCATATTAGGGCTTCAAGGGGAGCCCTATAAACCTTCCCTTTCTACTACTCAATGGAAGAAATGAGAGGGGACAAGGGAGGTCCATGGAGGAGCTGAAATAACCCATTTCGTACTTTCAATTTGACTCCTAGGAGTTCTTAGGTAATTTTCTAGACCTTAGGGTGTCCCCCATAAAGTTTTCACATTCAAAAGTGTATTCAGGGGTGATTATGCAATTTTCCAAACTCTAGGGGGTTTTTCATAAATTTTGTATGCTCATTGGTGTATCCTAAGGTCCTAACGGAATTTCCCTAAACCCTAGGGCCTTCTCGTAAATTCTACACATTAGTAGTGCACTTGATGACCTTGTAGAGGATTTTCTAAACCCTTGGGGGTTCTTTACAATTTTCACACATAGGGAGTCCACCCAGGGGGCCTATCGAAATTATATTCTCCACGTTGGGGTGCGGAACACATTTTTAATGACCTTAGGTTTTAGTGTTTGAGGGGTTCCATTCAAAGAGCTTAAGTGATGGGTAAAAACCCATAAAATCTCATCTACCCCACCAACAAACCCTAACTAACATTATAAAAAAAAAACCCTCCCCCTCGATTGCTGCACCCTTATCATTTTCTTCACATTGCCTTGAGTGCGTGCTACTCCTCTAGTCAAGAGAGAAAGAGAGAGGGCGAGAGGAGGGGAGAGAGAGACAAAGCCGTCGGGTGGAGGGGAGTGCTCCTCTTCCTTCTTACGCACGTGCTCACAAGGCAAAGATGCGAGGCACGATGTTGAAAACGCGCACCCACGCAAGGAGAGAGAGATGGAGGACCGATGGCTCGATCGAATATCATGCATGCCACGCTTGCGATCGAGCGGTGGAGGAGCGCGCACTGTGCGTGATCCACGATGCTATGCACGCACAAATCAGTGCGCACTGCATAGCATGAAGGATGAGTGAGTGGTTCGCATGAACACCTGGACCAGACCAGTCCAGGGATGATTTATGCAACCTAGAGGGCATTTTTGGGCCAATTCAAGTCCTAAACAACCTAGAAATAGTGCACGAAAGGTACCATTGGAAAGCTCTCTCATTTTCCCAGGTTTTGGAACCCTATTCACCACATTTTGAGCACATTTGAGTCATTGAAAAATTAGTTTTAAGTCCCTAATACTATTGTTAACCCCTTCAATGCCCAAAGTAGCGCACCTAAGGGTGGCAAGACTCGCGAGGGAGAGCGTGCAACACTTGTGGGAGGCTCGAACAAGCTTCTCGCACCACTAACCCTTCTCGTGAGCTGAGGTAGAGTGGTCCCACACCTCCTTCGTTGCATGCTAATTGAGTACCCTAGAGTGCAATTAAATAGTTCATCCTGTTAATGTCCATGCTATGTGTCTAAAAATCTGATTGGGTCTTGCTGAGTACCAACCTCACCTCATTGTAATACTACATTGTTACAACCCGACTAGACTCCACATAAGAGTCAGGTTGGACCGCATCAATTATCCCAAGACCTAGTCATCCAACAAATAATAAACCAAAACAATAACATTTTCCACATATGCACCATATCGAGAAAATAATTTAAATGACAGAAAAGCAATAGGATAAACCATGAACTAGCGACAGTATTGAGATACTAGAACAAAGTTCGTACCATAGCCATCACATCACAAGATGTTAAAAGAGCGAAAGTAAAAACTAACAATTCTAAAGCTAGTACTCACTATGATAGTAAAGGACGGAAACGTAGCTAACTACGCCTGGGCGTGGCTGGCCCCAGCTCGGTCTGCAGCCGGTGGAACTAGCTGCTCACTCCTTTAACGTGAGTGCAAGTAGAGTAGGCGTCACCAAAAAGTTGAGTAGAGTGGCAGTAGAAAAATTAATTCGTGTAGGTATTTAAATATAGGTAAGAAAAATAAACATGATGTGTGTCACGTTTGGTTCCCATTTCTTTAATTTATTATCGTCAATTTATTTAGTTTCCACCCATTAGTAGCCCTAAGGCTAGATCACCTTTCCTCTTATTTCACATGTTCCTTATTAGGATGATCTTGTTGCGATATTCCTGTAATGCAGGCGTGCATGTGTCACTCTCCTAGTCGAGAAAGCCCCCCATGTTTGTCCTACACATGGTCTACAAGCCCAAGGTCATGGTCGCGGTGTAGTGGTGCCTACAGTGCACATGATAAATGCACAGGGGGCATTGGCAGCTGTGTGGGGAGGTCGTGCGTGATTGCGGTGGCATCGGAGAGGCATTGATGCCGAGGAGGAGGTGGCTGCATGGTGGTTGTTGATGGATTCCTTCGGCGTGCAGAGGTTGAAGATGGAGGAAGAAGAAGGGGATGAAGGGAAAAAGGGATAGGTGGCTGTTGGGTGATAGTAAATTTTACGCGGTTTGTAAAATTAGGTTTTTTTGAGTCGTTGTAACGCGTAAATCCGCTTTCGCTTTTAAAATTTATAACCTAGATAGGGGAGTATCTAGGGTCGTCCGAGGAGGCAATATGTTGCAAAATCGAATCTCTTGCTTGGAAATAGAAATCAATTTTCTTTTTGGTGTTTTTAAATTTATATTTTTTTATGTTTTGAAATAACGGCGAAATTGCGAGTTGTTGACGGGAAAGCAACTAACACCTACAATCACTAAGCTAAAACCTAAGTGACAATTAATTCCTCTCCTAAGCTTACCCTAGGCACGTGGAGGCCTAGAGTAATTAGGGAGAGGGAGTGAAGAGTGCTAGAGAGAAAGAAAACAAATGCGATAAAAGAATTATAAAGAAAGCAACTTGATTTAATAACGAAGATTGTTTACACGAGAACCCTAGTAGAGGAATGCTTTCTACTTCTAGAAAAACTACAAAAAATGAAAAAAACACCAATCCTCCTATAATGATGGTGAAGATGAGAGGCTCCTTGCTCCAAGCTCAGTGGCTTTTGGGCTTGAAAAGGGGCTTTCCAATTGCTTCCTTGCAAAGCTCTGCCAAGATGATGTCCTCCAAGGCAAGCCCTAAAGGGGGTCGTGCCTACGCTTCTCCCAAGGGTGGACGTGCATCACCCTTCCTCCTCCAATTGCTTGGTCGTCCTCCTAGTGGAATGCTCCTCCTCCTTGGCATGGCACAAGGGAGAAGAAAAAGGGGAAGAAGGCACCAAGGGGGCGGTAGGATGCCCCCTTAATCTTCTTCTCTTCGTCTTCCTTGGCTGTGGATATGGTGGTTGTAGGGTGGAATTATACTAAAGGAAGGATGATTTTTTTGGTGGAATGTGATGGGCTTTTATAGAGGTGGAAGGGGGTAGGGTTGGCGTGAATAGGTGGAGGGCTAGGATTAATTCCAGGGGTGGTTATGGGTGGTTAGGTTGATCCTAGGGCTAGGGTTAAATGGCACCAATTGAGGGGGCACAAAGGGGGGTAGTTATGACTTTGGTGTACCTTAGGGTTGGTGCCAAAATGAGCCTTCTAGAAGGCTATTAGGTGGCACCATCTTAGGGTTCTAGAAGGGGGGTATGTGGATGGGTAGGATGGGTTATATGGGTAGGTGTAGGGTGGATAAAGGGGCTGAAAGTTGGCGCCAAAAGGAAGGTGGTTAGGGTTAGTTTTGGCACCAACTTTTGGTGTCTTTTGATGGTTGGTTGAGGGATGAAAGGTGGCGAAGGTGGTGGTGCCAAAGGGAGTAGGGTGGAGCTAGCTAAGGTGAGCTAGGTAGGGCTTAGTTGGTGGAGCTAGTTAGGTAGGGTTTTAGGGTGGTGAATGGCCAAGGGAGCTGGAGTCTAGCTAAGCTAAGCTAGCTTAGCTAGTAATGGAGTAGAGGAGTAGGCAATGGGAGCTAGGGTTTGTGGAGAGGAGCTGAGGAGGAGAAGTTTGGAGCTTGAACTGGAGTTGGCAGCTGCTAAAGAGGGTGGCATGGAGCTGCTCTAGCTGGCTTAACTTGCTAGTTCTTTGCTAGCTGCTAAGCCAAGCTAAAGTAAGCTGGCTTCTACCATAAGGAGCTGAGGTGAGCTGGGTCTGGTGCTCCCAAGGAGGATTAAGCTGGTTGAGACAACTAAGGTAGCTTAGCTCAACTGAGTTGAGTTAAGTTGAGTCCCTGGGAGCTGGACTTGAGCTTCCTGAGCTGAAATGAAGTCATCTTCAGCTGGCTGGAGTTGAGTGGAGCTGGATCAAGCTAGTCCTGAGCTGAGGTGAACTCCAATCAACTCAGCTGAGCTAGCTAGAGCTCCCTGTGAACTAATGGGAGCTGAGATGAGCTAGATTCAGCTAAGTTGAGCTGGATCTGAGCTGACCTTAGCTAGGGTGAGCTAAGATGAACTCTCTTGAGCTGCCATTCAGCTGAGATGAGCTGAATGGAGCTATGATGAGCTAACACTAGTCCAAGTGAGCTGAAATCCAGCTATGGTGAGTTGGATTTGGCTGAGTTCCAGCTGGTTTAGGCTTCTCCTTCACTAATTTCCTTCCTGAGTGCTAGGGTTCTAGGGATCTGGCAATCTGCTTATCCCTAACACTCATAAAAACATATCAAAAAGACAATAAAAGGTAAAATGCATGCCTATCCTAATTGATGCCTAAATGCAGCCCAAGAACCCGTTTGCGAAGCAAAATCCTAAGAGCTAGGTTTGTTTTAATGCATAAGAATGATGATAAACCGGCGTTTATCATTGGGGCGTGGAAGGGTTGTGCATGGTGTGCTGGGCATGCGTAGGTGGTTACTACAATGGGCCAGTGTGCTGTCCCCAAACCGTCGATCGATGAGGAGTTAGTGGTGGCGTCATCGTGTGAGCTTTATGTTCCACGATGAAAGCTTCGTGCACGGTCCCCCCCCATCGAGGAGGATTCCCCTCTCATTGTTCACGAGGGAGAGCAAGTCAGCAATCTTGTTGAGAGAAGCTCGGAGAGGCGTTGCGAGAGGCTCGGGGAGGTGATCGCGAGAAGCTTGGGGAGGCGTCGCGCATTCTGCAGGAAGGAAGAGAACAAAGAAACAAATTGGGTTATTTATACAATTAATCTAAAATAATGCATGAAATGCATGTTACTATAATGGAATGTATAAATATGCATGCAAGCCCTTATTTGTAAACTAATTTATTTATATATTAATTTAGTAATTAGGCATTTAAGCATTTACTTAGCCCACAATTGTGATCTCATCAAATGCCCCCATGCCTAGTTTTTGCTAGTCCCTAGTAAAAGTAAAAAGTAATGGAAGTAACAAAGATTTCTTCTTTTCTTATTTCAAACATTTAGAGATCCAGACAAGTGTGAAGTGATAGTAGCTCAGGTAACGGATCCAAGTGAAAAGCCAACTTACATTTGCAGTTCGCACTTAAGCCTTGATGAAATTCTATCAGGATAGGCAACTACTTCCCTCAGGGATAAAGCAGAAAATGATCTATAATTTGACCCTGGATTTTTGGCTTAGGTAGGTGTTTGAAGCGCTAAATCAGTGTTTAAAAAATATTGCATTGTAATATAGCCGAAAAAGCATTCAAAACAGATATAATTTTATTACTCGAATTTGAAGTCCGAGGTCGAACATAGGGAGCAAATTGGTATTTAGAAATTAAGATCACAATTCAGAATTTAAAAGAATATGCAATAATATCAGTATTAAAGTGCAAAAATATGGGAGTAAAATGGTGATGTAAATCACCAAATACTCCTACAATATCAACTAAGGAACTCAATGTATATGAATATGAATTCAACTCAAATTGGACATCAGATTAGTAAATCAGACAACTTAAACGTCTGATGCTACAATGCTCTTCCCTTCTGATTTCTTCTTTCTCTGCATCTCTTTTGCGGCTCCTCCTCTTTCTTCCTTCTTCTTCTACTCCTTCTTCTTCTTTGGCTTCTGTCTTCCTTGGCCTTTACGATCTTTCTCTACCTTTTTCCTTCCTTAGCTTCTCCTTCTTCTTCTTTCATCTTCTTCCTCCTCCTTCCTTCAGCTTGCAGCAAAACCTACCTCTACCCGCGTGCAGCTCTCCTCTCTTTCTCTCCTAGGCTCCGCTCTCCCAGAGCCACGTAGGCAATCGGGTTATCGGGTTGGGTACATACCCGGGACCAAGCCCACCGGTGTGTGGTGGTAGGCGAGGAGTGCAGGTCGGGTCGGGTCAACTAGGTCCACGTGGGCAGTGCCGTGAACGAGACCAGGTCGAGTGAGAGGGGCCTCACCCCGTGGGTCTGAGGTGAACAAATACAGGCACAAAATCAACTTATGCGGGTGTGCGGCCTCAGGACTTTCCGAGGTGGGACTATCTGTGCACCCTTCTTCTCGTGCGCCTGCAGTAGAGGTGGTCTTCCAATTGCAGCAACTGCTATGGCCTTCGATTGGAATTGATAGCCTGGATTCATGCGCGAGAGTCTTCCGTGCAGCCTGGGATAGGAGCCTGGAACTGGCAAGGCCTGGAGCGACCTCAAGTGAGCTTTAAGCTCACTCACCAATGGCAGATGGTGACTGAACCTGAAATCACAAAGCCGGCCTTGCGGCCACGTCAAATCACTCAAGGAGAGTCGCCGGGGCACGGCGAATGTACTAGGGTGGTTGGCGTGGCATGGGGATGTCTGTGCGAGCGTGCCTAGGGCACACTGTGTGCGAAGTTGTGGTTGTGTTCGGGGGTACATTTAGGTGAGTGGTGCGGTGATATGAGTGAAGGGAAGTGTTCAGTGGAGTGAGGGGAAGCTTATGGGCATGTCGGCGAGGGATGGGTTAGCCTGTGGAGGAGGAGCGGCCTCGTCGGAGGTGGTGGCCAGAGATGAAGGAGATGAGGGTAATGGAAGTCGGCAGTGGTCGATTTTGGGAAATAGAGAGTGGAGAAGAAAGTAAAGGGGGAAGGGAGCTTATCTGGGGTAATAGTGGATGAAGGGGAGATGAAGATGGCATCAGACGCATACTGCCGATGCCGGAGACGAAGGTGCTCAGAGAGAGATGGTCGGCGAGGATGAAGGGGGGCAGGAGCGTCGGTGGGTGCTGCGCGACGCGGACGAAAGCAAGGAGGAGAAGAATTTGAGGGAGTCTCTGGTCGAATTCAAGCTTGGAGGAGTCTAGGCGATCTGGGCTTCTTTAAATAGAACCCTAGAGGTCGATTAGGGCTTGGGAAGCAAGATTCACAAGCAAGGAAAGCTCACCCCTGTTAAGACACCCATGTCTCTCATGCATTCGCATGAGAGATTGGGAAAGAATCTGGGATCAAAGATGGGTTCAGATTGGAGGGATTTTCTTAGAGAATCTCCCTTCCAATTTTGGGAGGGATTCTCTGAACAATCAAGGGAAAACCTCCTTCCAAAGCTCACCGATGTAGGATTCCTCCGCTATAATGGTGGAGGGACCTAATTGCAAAGATGATGAAGAAGATAGGGGGTATTTTGTAAGGGTTTTTGAAAGATAGGGGTACAAATGTAATCAGGTTGGACCTTTTTGCAAACTAGGTCAAGGAAAATTCATCTTGGGTCCAAATTTTGGTAAAAAACTAACTTGGACCTAAGGAATCCAATGGTGAAGTTGCATTTTTGGTTTGATCACGTTTGATAGGAAAATTTATGCAAAAATCCAATTTAGGGCAAATATTTATCTGAGACTTCGTTTTAGGTCAAGATGGGTTCCAATGGTCAAATTAAAGGTTCTAAACCCTAGAGAATATTTTTATATAATCTTTAGAGGATTTAGGTGAATTTTATCCTAACCAGAACCTTGGTTAATCAAGTGGGTCTGTTTTAGGATTTCAAGAAGTCATTTAATTCACAGGACTTACACAAACCCTTTTCTGTTTGATCCAACCCACTTATTATCTTATTAAGACCCTTTGACCTTTATTTAGCCCTTGAGAAAATTTGTTGTTGTACTGCATTGGTAAAATTGCAGTTTTAACCCTAGTTTCTTATTTTACTCTCAGAAAAGTTATGCAGTGAATTAAGACCTTCAGTAGGTTATGTAGGATCATTTATTCTCTCAATTGGGTCAAAATGAGCTAGTTAGGACTCATGATGGTGTTCCCATCATACCCCCATTCCTACGATTTGCAATGTCCCCATTGTAAATTAGGTGGGTTTGAGTTCAGCTTAGATCATTCGTTAGAACAGGTTCTGGGTAGGCGAACGGGTTGAGGTGACTGTTACGGATGATTTCAGGCTCGGGTACGGGAACCTGAAGTGGGGTCGGCTGTTCTAATGGATGAACCCTAACGTGCAATGTGAATTCAGCATAGGAATGTCAAGAAAGGTTTTGGGTTTTTCAAAAATGACGGGCTGCCTCTCGTTAAGCGCTGAGTTTTACGCCATCGATTGGGCGCAATGAGCTCAGGGAAAATGGATGGTAAAGGATGTCTCAGCCAAAGTTGTCTTGGTAAGGTCAATGAATGGTTTGAGTCTCTGACCATTCACAACAAAAGGTTCTGAATCGTGGCTGAGTGGACTGATCTCGATGGCTCCATTTCCAAAGATTTGTCAGACGAGGTAAGGTCGATCCATTTCGATCTAAGTTTTCCTGGGAATAGTTTAAGCTTAGCATCAAAGAGTATGACTTTTTGACCAGGGTGAAAGATTTTTCTAGATATGTGCTTGTCGTGAAAGGCCTTAACCCGATCTTTGTAAATTTGTGAGTTTTCATACATGTCGTGGCGTAATTCATCGACCTTGCTTATTTGAAGCTTTCTATAGGTTCCAGCCTTAGAAAGATCTAGATTGCAATTCCGTACTACCCAATAGGCTTTGTGCTCTAATTCGACGGGGAGGTGACATGCCTTTCCGTACACCAATTTGAAGGGAGGCATACCTAATTGGATTTTATGGGTGGTCCTATAAGCCCACAAAGCTTCCGAAAGTTAGGATGACCAGTCTTTCCTGTCAGGTCGAACGGTAACCTGGAGGATTTTCTTGATCTCCCGATTTGATAGCACAGCTAGACCATTCGTTTGGGGGTGATAAGGAGTAGAGATTCGGTGTGATACCCCGTATTTGGTCATCAGTGACTTGAACTGAGCATTAGTGAAATGGGTCCCTCCATCAGAGATTATAGCACGTGGAATCCTGAACCGCAAAAAGATGTTCTGATGAATGAATTTGATAACCACCTTATGATCATTGGTTCAAGTCGAAATGGCTTCAATCCATTTGGACGCGTAGTCAACAACGAGTAGAATGTACTCGAAGCCGTCCGAAACAAGATTTCACATATGAGATCGCTGTAAGGGCATCATATCACAGTGGCTCATGTTGCTTAAGGTTTGGCAATGAGTGCATGCCCTACAGTGATTGTATGCGTCTTTGAAAATCGTGGGCCAGTAGAAGCCACACTGGAGGACTTTCGCTGCGATTTTATGACCTGAGAAGTGTCCACCGCATTCCTAGTCATGGCAGGACAAGATGCCCTGAATTTTTGCTTTTGAGACACATCGTCGAATGATTTGATCAGCACCGATGCGAAATAGATACTGGTCTTCCCAAAAGTAGTACTTGGCATCAGAAAGCAATTTGTCCTTCTTAGCTTTTGGCCAATCGGACGGGATCTGATGTGATGCCAGGTAGTTTACTAGATCAACAAACCAAGGAAGCCCTGTACTGATAGTCAGGAGGTGCTCATTAGGAAAATGTTCCATGATGGGTCTGGAAGGGTCGATAATATCAGAAGGAAGGTACGACAAGTGATCAGCTACCACATTCTGTTTTCCTACCTTGTCATGAATCTCGAGGTCAAATTCTTACAACAGCAAGATCCATCGGATTAGTTGAGGTTTCACGTCCTTCTTTGCAAGGAGATGCCTCACAGCTGTGTGATTAGAGTAAATGATAACACGAGAACCCAGAAGATATGATCTAAACTTTTCCAGGGCAAATACTATGGCTAGCAGCTCTTTCTCAGTAACTGTGTAGTTACGTTGAGCTTCATCAAGTGTCTTGGTAGCATAGTAGATGGCCACGGGTCTCCCGTCAATTTTCTACCCAAGTACCGCTCCTACAGCGAAATCAGATGCATCGCACATGATCTCAAAGGGTTGAGACCAATCAAGGGACTGTAGCATTGGAGCTTGAGTAACTCGATCGCATAGGGTTTCAAATGCTTGAGTGCATTCCATGGAGATTTCGAAAGGAACATCCTTAGATAGTAGAGTGGTTAGGGGGCGTGCGATCTTTGAGAAATCATGAATGAATCAACAGTAAAAATCGACGTGCCCCAGAAAAGATCGGATGTCCTTGATCGAGCTAGGCATAGGGAATTTGGAAATTTGATTCACCTTGGCTCGATCGACTTGAATGCCTTTTTCTGATATGAGATGTCCTAGGACAATTCCCTCAGGCACCATGAAATGGCTCTTTTCCTAGGAAAGAACCAGATTCACGTCAATGCACCGCCTGAGGATCCGGACCAAGTGCAGGAGGCAATCGTCAAATAATTCGCCAAATACTGAAAAGTCATCCATGAAGACTTCCAGATAACCACCTACCATATCTGAGAATATGGCAAGCATGCACCGCTGAAAAATAGTGGGTGCATTGCAGAGACCGAATGGCATCCTTCGGAACGCGTATGTCCCGAAGGGGTAGATGAAAGTGGGCTTTTCTTGGTCCTCAGGATGCATTGATACCTGGTTATAACTGAAGTACCTATCCAAAAAGCAGAAGAATCTATTTCCCGCTAGTTTCTCGAGGATCTGATCAATAAACGGAAGTGGGAAATGATCCTTCTTTGTGGAGGTATTAAGTCTTTTGTAATCAATGCAGACTCTCCACGAATTTGCCACACTGGTCGGTATGATTTCTCTGGTTGCAGTCGTGATCACGGTGAATCCTGCCTACTTAAGCACAACCTGGATTGGACTCACCCACCAACTGTCGGAGAATGGGTAGATGATCCCAACATCTAACCACTTGATGATCTCCTTTTTCACGACCTCCTGCAGAATAGGATTCAGACGTCTCTGCATTTCACGGGAAGGTTGTGTGCCCTCTTCAGTATAAATGCGATGTGTGTAGTAAAAGGGACTGATGCTAGTCAAATCATCGAGAGTCCATCAAATGGCTTTTCAATGTTGCTGGAGAATAGTAATCAGACGGGATTCCTGATCAGGTGTGAGTCTAGAGTTGATAATCACAAGAAACATCTGATTGAAACCCCAAAAGACATACGTAAGATGATTTGGAAGAGGCTTCAGTTCCAAAATAGGGTTATCAGCAGCAGCGAGCGGTTCAGGGTGTGTGTTAGGAGCAAGGAAGGGAGTTATGGGTGTGTCTAGGTCAAGTTCGAACTCCTCTGATTGAGGGTTTTGATCCTCTTGTGGTTGATCAGAAGTAGTAAGGTTTTCCTCAATATACGGATCATCAACCACAACCTTAATATCACATATCTATTTTATAACTCCGCAATTAATCCCTTATTGGGCCTTAAAGATGTCAATTTTTAGTATTTAGTTTCCAAATTTCAGTTCAATTTGGCCCTCTTCACAATTAATGTTGGCCCTAGTAGTGGCCAAAAAGGGTCTCCCTAGTATAATTGGTGTGTTCCTCGGATTTTCTAGAGCATCCATATCCAAGACTACGAAGTCCACCGGGAAATAGAAATCTTGAACCCTAACAATGACATCCTCAAGAATTCCTTTAGGTGACTTAATAGATCGATCTGCCAACTGTAATGTCACCTCTGTCGGTTTGAGCTCAGATTCCTCAAGATGGTCAAGTAGGGATGTAGGTATTAGGTTTATGGAGGCTCCTACATCCAATAAAGCTCTATCAAATTGAATATCACCAATTGTATAGGAAATCAGGGGAGTACCTGGGTCTCTTGCCTTAGGTGGGAGTTTGCTTAAAATTACAGAGCTGGCTTGCTCTGACAATACGATTGGGCTCCCACTTTTGGTTCGCGGCTTACGCTTAGGTGTACACACGTCTTTTAGAAATCTTGCATAAGCCGGTACGTGGCGAATTGCATCCATCAAAGGGATGTTTATCTGGACCTATCCAAAGAGCTTGACCAAGTCCTCCTCAGGTGCCACGGGTTTGCTTGTCCTCTTTCCCTTGGTCAAGGCCTCAGGAAATGGAACCTTAGATGGTTCCTCTGGAATAGGTCCAAGTTCTTGTTCTGGGACAGGGGTATCCTGGATGACTATCCAAGGGCTTGGGTTACTACTAGGCTGAAAGTGGCTTGGGTAAGGTGGGTCTTGTGTTGTTTTTCCATTACAGGTTGTTACTAAATTTAATCCTGCCTAGTTCTAGTTCGGTGCTGATAAAATAGGTGGCTGCTGCTGAAATCCCGAGTATGATGTTGAAGCTTCCATCCTGTTGGGCGATGGAGCAGAAGGGGCCTGATAAATCATGTGGGCTTGGCCCAGATTTGGGTTCATAACGTGCCTCTGGTTCAGTACGTTATTTGGATTCGGTAGAGGTTGCGAAGGGAGTGTGCCAGGTTGGCGGGAATTCACCATCTGGGTGTTAGCCTCTATGATCTCGTCTTTGTGCTGTTTCTGCATAGCCTCATTCATCTTTTGAATGTTAGCCAGAGTTTGAAGGATAAGAGTCATTTGATCTATCTGAGTTAGCCTAGATTGATAGGTGGGGTTGGGCCGAGGCTGAGGTGGTTGATATGGACAAGGAGCTTGTGGATGGGGTTGATATGGTGGTCTCTAATTCTGATTATTTCCCGCCCATAGGAAATTGGGATGATTCCGCCATCCAGGGTTATAAGTGTTAGAGAATGGGTCATTCTGGATGGCGTGGAGGTCTTCGCAGGTCTAAGGAACCTCAGAAAAGTCAGAGTACGAGAGTTCAGAGTTTCCCCAACTAGAGTAGGCAGGATCGGAGTTTTTTCCGACCCTAGAGTCAGACAGGGTTGGATACGAGTCCATCCCCTGAGAAGATTGGTGATAGATGTTACGCATAGCTTCCCTCCCAGAGGGTGGCTGTGCGAACGGGTTTTGTGCAGAGGTGGCTCGCTGCAAATGTTGAGTTAGCTCATCCGCCTTCTTCTCAATGATAGAGACCTTGTCCAAACAACTGGCCATCAATTCCAAGTTGACAGATGAGGACAGGCCCTGCGTCTCGTGTGCTCCCCTTGGATTCGTTAATGCACAGGCATTCGTCTGGTCGAATAAGCCCATGGAGTCATTATTGATGGAATTCTCGCACATATTCTTGAGAATCTCCCACATAGTGTCTTTGTGTTGACCCATGATATTTCCTCTGCAAGTTGCATTGACGAATAAACAGATATCTTCACGGAGTCCCTAGTAAAAAGACTGGACTTGTTCCCATTTAGGAACTCCGTGATGGGGGCACTTTCGCATGAGATCCAGGAAACGGTCCCATGCTTCATGAAGTGGCTCTCTAGGCTGCTGTGTGAAGTGTGTGATCTGGTGTCGTAAGGTATTCATCCGACCAACTGGGAAGAACTTTTTCAAAAACTTGGATTGTAGTTCAACCCATGTGTTGATTGGGTGTGTTTGAGTCTGATACCAGTGAGCTGCTTTATCCATGAGAGAGAAGGAGAACATCTTCATGAGAAGAATATCCCGATTTTGGACATCTGACCCGAAGGTCTGGGCCAGATGCTTAAGTTTGATGTGCTGGAAAGGATCCTCGAAAATGAGCCCATGAAATTTTGGAATAGCATGAATCATGTTGGGCTTGAGTTCAGAATCAGGACCTCCAGCCAGGATTTGGACTCGAGGTTCGATTACCACCGCAGCGGGATTGTAATGATCTCGCATCATAGGACGCTACGGTGGATTCACAAAGGCTTAGAATAAATCATTAAGGCACTGAAGTTGGTTCTCAAGGTTATTCTCTTCTTCTACGAGTTGTGCCATGATGATGGAAGAAGGAGAATTAGGTTCAGATGAATAAGAGGAGATGTCTATGTGATGGGATTGCTGCACAAACACAGAAGTCAAGGCCTAGCCTCGACAGGAGTGAATGACTAAAGGAGGCCTCAAGGATGGTCTTAAGGGCCTCCTACCAAACATGCACTGATGGTCTGGATGAGAGTAGAATGTGATGGACCTAATCAAGACACCCAAAAAATTTGGATGACTATAAATGTTCGGGGCGGATGATACCCCTTAGTCAGAAAACCATCCACCTTTGAAATACCTGGGCAACCAGAGAGTGAGAGTCCCGCAAAGACCCCTACATGGTAGAGCACCCCCACGGGTTATAGGGTTTCCCCCACTCGACCTCTCTTGTCACTGATGTTCCAGGTAGACCAGAATGGGGACTTGACCTCTTAAGTCTACCAGTTTTATTAAGAGCAAGGGTGCTTAAGATTTTACTTGAACTTTAGATGTATTGAGTGAGCAAAGTGACCTAATTTCAAGGTTGGTTGACCCAACAAGGTGGGTCAACTTCACCTATTTGTCCTTTGAGAAGTTTTAGGTCCCTTCTTTTAGGATTCAAGCGAGATTAAGAGCCTAAATTTTAGGGTTTGCTTGAATATCACTTCAACCAAGGCTTAGGCACACATCATTTTGGAGAGTTGATTCTTGCTTATGAAGGTGTGTCTCTAAAACCCTAAGTTGAAATCTTTAATTGGATCTAGTTTTGGTCCAATTTAATTTACCAAATGTGGTATCTAGGGCTCAATCAAGAAAGTTATAGCCTTAGTTACCTTAAGTGGGTGCACAAATCAGATTTTGTTGTTGAAATCAAATCAGACACCTTGATGAATTAGCTAAGAATGTAAAGCAAGTAGCCCAAATTGATTTTATCTTTTTTTTCCTTTTCAAAATGAGGGGCTTAAGAGAAAGTAATCAGAAATTACCTACCCCTGGTGTGTTTGACGTGTGGTTGTCTTTCTTTGAATCTTCTCCCTGAAACAACCACGAAAAAGAGATATAGCAAGTTAGTACTAAATCAAAAATTGTAATCAAGAATTCTAAATTGCCTGTTGCTCTCCGGCAATGACGCCAAAATATTTGAAGCGCTAAATCGGTGTTTAAAAAGTATTACGTTGTAATATAGCCGAAAAAGTGTTCAAAACAGATATAATTTTATTACTCGAATTTGAAGTCCGAGGTCGAACACATGGAGCAAATTGGTATTTAGAAATCAAAATCACAATTCAGAATTTAAAAGAATATGCAATAATATCAGTATTAAAGTGCAAAAATATGGGATTAAAATGGTGATGTAGATCACCAAATACTCCTACAATGTCAACTAAGGAACTCAATGTATATGAATATGAATTAAACTTAAATTGGATGTCTAATTAGTAAATCAGATGACTTAAACATCTGGTGCTACAGTGCTCTTCCCTTCTGATTTCTTCTTTCTCTGCTTCTCTTCTGCAGCTCCTCTTCTTTCTTCCTTCTTCTTCTTCTACTCCTTCTTCTTCTTCTTTGGCTTCTGTCTTCCTTGGCCTTTATGATCTTTCTCTACCTTTTGCCTTCCTTAGCTTCTCCTTCTTTTTCCTTCAACTTCTTCCTCCTCCTTCCTTCAGTTTGCAGCAAAACCTACCCCTACCCGCGCGCAGCTCTCCTTTCTTTCTCTCTTAGGTTCCACTCTCCCAGAGCCACGCAGACAATCGGGTTATCGAGTCGGGTACGTACCTAGGACCAGGCCCACCAGTGTGCGGTGGTAGGCGAGGAGTGCAGGTCGGGTCAGGTTAGCCAGGTCCGTGTGGGCAGTGCCGCAGAAGAGACCGGGTCAGGTGAGAGGGACCTCACCCCGTGGATCTGAGCGAACAAATATAGTCACAAAATCAACTTATGCGGGTGCGCGGCCTCAGGACTTTCCGAGGTGGGACTATCTGCCCACCCTTCTTCTCGCGCTCCTTCAATAGAGGTGGTCTTCCAATTGCAGCAGTTGCTATGGCCTTCGATTGGAATTGAGAGCCAGGATTCGTGCGCGAGAGTCTTCCGTGCAGCCTGGGACAGGAGCCTGGAACTGGCAAGGTCTGCAGCGACCTCAAGCGAGCTCCAAGCTCGCTTGCCAATGGCGGATGGTGCCTGAACCTAAAATCACAAAGGCGGCCTTGCGGCCATGTCAAATTGCTTGGGGAGCGTCACCGAGGCATGGCGAATGTATTGGGGTGGTTGGCGTGGCGTGGGGACGTCTGTGCGAGTGTGCCTAGGGCACACTGTGTGCAAAGGTGTGGGTGTGTTCGGGGGTATGTTTGGGTGAGTGGTGTGATGATATGAGTGAGGGGAAGTGTTCAGTGGAGTGAGGGGAAGCTTATGGGTGTGTCGACGAGGGATGGGTTGGCTTGTGGAGGTGGAGCGGCCTCGCCGGAGGTGGTGGCCAGAGATGAAGGAGATGAGGGTGATGGATGTCGGCAGTGGTCGATTTTGGGAAATAGAGAGTGGAGAAGAAAGTAGAGGGGGAAGGGAGCTTATCTGGGGTAATAGTGGATGAAGGGGAGACGAAGATGGCATCGGACGTGTACTGCCGATGCGGAGACGAAGGTGCTCAGAGAGAGACGATCCGCAAGGATAAAGGGGGGCAGGAGATCGGCGGGTGCTGCATGACGTGGACTAAAGCAAGGAGGAAGAGTCTGCCACTGGTATTGTGGTTCGATGACGAGGGAGAGTGGGGAAGGTCGCCGGAGCTTGAAGAGTGAATCGACCGGAGGAGAGAAGAATTTGAGGGGGTCTCCGGTTGAGTTCAAGCTTGGAGGAGTCGGGGCGATTTGGGTTTCTTTAAATAGAACCCTGGAAGGATTGCCAGAGAAGGAATACGTTAGGACACCCATGTCTCTCATGCGTTTGCATGAGAGATTGGGAAAGAATCTGGGATCAAAGCTGGGTTCAGATTGGAGGGATTTTCTTAGAGAATCTCCCTTCCAATTTTGGGAGGGATTCTCTGAACAATCAAGGGAAAACCTCCTTCCAAAGCTCACCGGTGTAGGATTCCTCCGCTATAATGGTGGAGGGACCTAATTACGAAGATGATGAAGAAGCTAGGGGGCAGTTTGTAAGGGCTTTTGAAAGATAGGGTTACAAATGTAATCGGTTGGACCTTTTTGCAAACTAGGTCAAGGCAAATTCATCTTGGGTCCAAATTTTGGTAAAAACCTAATTTGGACCTAAGGAATCCAATGGTGAAGTTTGAATTTGGGTTTGACCACCTTTGATAGGGAAATTTATGCAAAAACCCAATTTAGGGTAAATATCTGTTTGAGATCCCGTTTTAGGTCAAGATGGGCTCCAATGGCCAAATTAAAGGTTCTAAACCCTAGAGAATATTTTTTTAAGATTTTTAGAGGGTTTAGGTGAATTTTATCCTAACCATAAACTTGATTAATCAAGTGGGTCTGTTTTAGGATTTCAAGAAGTCATTTAATTCACAGGACTTACACAAACCTTTTTCTATTTGATCCAACCCACTTATTATATTATTAAGACCCTTTGACCTTTGTTTAGAACTTGAGAAAACCTGTTGTTTTACTGCATTGGTAAAATTACAATTTTAACCCTAGTTTCTTATTTTACTCTCAGAAAGGCTATGCAATGAATTAGGGCCTTCAGTAGGTTATGTTGGAGCATTTATTCTCTCAATTGGGTCAGAATGAGCTAGTTAGGGCTCATGATGGTGTTTAAATTAGTAGGAGATACTGAGTTGAATGGATTTATATTTGGTGGCTCACACTTATCTAGTGCTACATGTAGTCTAGTACTGCAGACTCTAGATCTCTAGACTATTAAGCAAGTCAACCCAAAGCAGGACTGAAAAAAACTATGCTCTCTATGTGTTCCTTTGTGCTAACTCACTCTCTCTTTTCTTTTTGTTTTTCTTTTTCTTCTTCTTTTTCTGAGATCACATATTTTACCCGATTTTGTAATTGTACTCACTGTTTGGTGACCTTACGTGGCATTCACACTTCGAGTAAAGTCCTAATAACCTTATGTTAAGACCCGTGCTGTTTGAGCCTTTTAAGACATCTGGACTGTGGGTCAGATGTCTGGTCAGATATCTGGATGCCTTCCCAGACGTCTAGAAATCAAAAATTTTGAGTATGAGCTCGCGTCTGCATGTGGGCTGCGCGCAGACAGTACTCTCATTTTTCCTCCCCTTCTTCTCTCTCTCCCTGCCTCCAGCAAACCTTAAACCCCCGACCTTATAAAACCCCTTCCTCTTTCTCATTCTCCTCACACCAGCCCCCTTCCCTTCTTCTTCTTCACTCCAGCGAGAGAGACAACGCGAGCGAGAGAGCGCGTGGGCGACGTCGAGGAGGAGTGACGTGAGGAGAGGAGGAGGAGAGTGAGCTCGCGAGCTTGTGTGGGAGCTCACCGGGAGCACACAGCCGGAGCGGTGCGCGCACAAAGAGGAGTGCATCAGGGAGGTTCTCCTCGACACTACTATAGCTGGAGCTGCAGGCAAGGGGGTGCGGCACGGCCACGCGCAGGGCAAGAGAGCGGAAGCAAGTTCTGGTTCTGGGTTTTTCCCAAAATCAGACGTCTGGAGCGACGTCCAGACGACGGAGCGGACGTCTGGAGGAGGTTCCAGACGTCTGAGGTGAGAGTTTCGCAAAGGTACGTTCCCTTTGCAGATACGGCCATGCAGGCCGCTCCGCAGCTTCTCTTTGCATGCCCTTTTTTGAGAAGATCTGCTGGTGGCGTGCAGGATTTGCTTCGGGAAGGCACGGGACACGCCCTCCCACGCATTTCAAACATCTGGGGAGCTTACCAGACGACTGGAAGCACTTCCACATGTCCGGAGAGGTGGTCGGACGTCTGAAGCTGGGTTTAGATGATCCAAAAGAGTTCTTGGACATCTAAGGATTGGCGCAGAGACTTAGGTACGTTAATGGACCCTTTTAAGACATCTGGAAGTTGTTCCAGACGTCTGATTTGAGTTAAAAACCCTATTTTTGACCCATTTAGGGTCCGTTTGAGGTCCATTTTATGCAAATAAGATACCGATATGTTCCTTGTGAGTTCCTCTACTTGTTAGGAGGTCTTCTATACTGTTTTAAATGTTCCATTATGATTATTCCTTGTTATAGGACTTTGTTCCGTTGAGGGTTCGGGGCTTGCTGAGGCACGTGAGCCTGCCGTTCAAGCCCCTAATACTCTTGGGTTTTCTGGTAGAGTGGCTTCCCCTAATTTAATTACAAACCTGAATGCATGCGTGGAATGAATGATTAGAATCTAGGATATGGCATGAATCCTAGGACGAGAAATACTGAAAATGTCTGTATTGGATGATTGAATTGCAATATTGAATGAGTAGATAGAAATGATAACAACTGCTTGTAAATGAATAACAGCTGCCTGTGAAATATGAATTACTTGTGCTAGTTAATTATTGCATGTAACTTCCCTGTTATATACGCTAAATAACATAATATGAGCTGCATGTATATAATTTGAGAGTGGTGATGGGAATGATGGAAATACAAGGTACCTATGTATAACCTGAGTATGGAAATGTGAATGATAACAATACAAGCTGCATAGGTATAACCTGAGAATGGAAATAAAAATGATGAAACATGGTATGGCATGGCATGAGGAATATGAGCATGAACCCTACGGGGAATTAGGAGTAGAGCTCCTGAAAATAAATGGAATGGGTCTGGAAATGTGAGTGTGGAAGTGAGCTGGCCCTTGAGTACGGAGTACCAAAGAGAGCGACTGTCCCCCTGTTTAGTGCAGAGCAGAGCTAGCCACCCTTGGGTTGGGACCCGGGGTTAGGATTGGCCACTCTGTACCGACTTCTTGGCCCTCACGTACACAGTACCGGGGAGAGCTACTAGTGTAGGAGGAGAGCTAGCCACCCCACGGGGCTCGGGGTTTAGCTAGCCACCCTACACCAACTTGTTAGGCCCACTGGGCAAATCAAGGTAGATAGGCGAGGGTGTGTGGACTATGGAAGGGCAAAACCCCTGTTTGGTTCTCAGAGGCTAGACCCTTCTTACTGAGAGGGCTAGGCCTTATATTGTTCTGTGCTGTACTTAGGCGCACCCGTTAGCGGAAACGACTGACTGCATGCTAGTGCGGGGTAGCTACCCGTGCGCTTATCGTGCGTGCCATAATCACCGTTACGTCTGTCCATGACCTTAGGGTGGTTGACTAGGTGTAGGATCACCACGGGGGACTCTCCTGGCCAGGAGAGCACCATGTGTGCCTTCTACTCTTCGGAAAAGACTGTAATCAAGATCGTTCCCACGAAGAACATTCGAGATCAAGAAAGAGATCTGATAAATAAGCCAATGGGTGAAAAAGGAATAAATTGTAAAATAAAGTAAACAGAATAAACAACTACCTGTCCACTTTTACTACTTTAGTTAGTTGGTTGCCACTCTACTCAGCGTTCACTGACTTTGTGTACTCATATCCCTTTTCAGGTCCAGGTGTTGAGCAGCCCGAGTCTATGGCTGCGGAGGGTGCTGAGCCCAGTAGAGCCCAGTAGCTGTAGTTTCTGTTGTTGTACTCCTTGTAGTAGTGAGTTAGACTCTTGTACCTTTATATTCTATACTTTTACGTTCTGTACTTTATATTCCTATACCTGGTTACTTTTCTACTGTTGTGGTGGTATGTACTGTAGCAGTTTTTACTTCTTTACTACTGTGCCTTTTTACGGTTAGTTGCTTAGCATAGTGAATGTGGTTTACTTTCCTGCTTTTTGGTTACTTTCTCGTTGGACGACTGGGTCTTGGGATTAGTCGAGTCGAGCAGGTTTCAGGTCCTGTAGGGATTTAGGAACTGGGTCGTAACACCCTAAAACTAAGTTAAGGGTGTTTATTGTCAAAAATGCTGAAAAATAGGTATGGGTCATATTTGGTGGATTGCAATGGGTGTGTTTATTGTTGCCTCAAAAACATTGACACAAAAAAATGACCTAAAGATAAAACTCTAAACTTTGACTCTTTTTTTCTTTTTCTTTTTCTCTCTTTTTTTCATATTTTTCTAAATATAAATGTTTCTTCTTTTTTTTCTTTATTTTTCTAAATATAAATGTTTCTTCTTTTTTTTCTTTCTTTCTTTTGTTGCTGTCTTTTTCTTTTCTTTACTAACACAAAACGATGCATACTTTTATTTATGAGGCATTATTTGGGATGATGATGGTTAAGAGGATATTGTGTGGTTTATTTGGTGGAAGTGCCTACTCTTAGCACCGGGAAAGAATTGATAGGACAATCGTATTTCTAACCTTTAACACTATTATCCTCCTTCAGCCGAAGACTCTATGAAGGATAGTCATAATCATCCACCATAGTCATAGTTTTATTAGGACTCAATTTCTGTGTATCTACCTTATTTGGTGACTCTCAGGAATTTACACACTATTTGCACACAGGAACAGAGAGCGAAAACTATGCCTAACTCTGAGGTATCATCATCTTGTTATCCAGAACTTAAGAGTCCTTCACCAGACTTAGCGCACCAGTAGTCTCTCTACTTTCCTCTCACAAATATTAATAGGATCTAATAGCAGATAGTATGTCTGATTCCTTATTAACTGTCTAAGAGTTCAGTAGACTAGAAATGCTTATTGGTTTTCTTCAAAGATCCATTACCCAGTCTATATGAAAGTGAAGTAAATGTACTGGATTCTAAACTTAAGAAACAATTTAAGAAGAAATCTTCAATGACACCTCATTGATAAAAATTTTCTGCTAGGGACTAGCTAATTTAGCTTAAGAAAATAAAAGAAATTTTTTTTTTGGCTAATGTACCTATGCTAAATGCATGCAAATATTTATAAATGCTATAAACATCCTCAGGTTATACCCCCCATGCTTAAGACTGACAATGTCCTCATTGGAAAAATAAAGGCATAGAAGAATATCACCTGAGGAGGAGAGTGGGAGGAGCTAAGGCTCCTCAAGCTGAAGTGCATTCAAAACCTAGCCATCTGAAAGAGTAACATAAGGTTTAGTCGTTGGCCATTTACCTTAAAGCTCGCACCAGAAGTAGGGTTCCGAATTTTTACAGCTCCATGAGGGAAGGTATTGATAATAATGTACGACTCATCCCAGCGGGACTTGAGCTTCCTTAGAAATAATTTAAGTCTGGAATTGAAAAGCCAGACTCACTGGTTCGGTTCAAAGGTCTTTCTAATGATGTGCTTATCATGGAAGACCTTTGTACATTGCTTGTAAGCTTGAGAAGTTTCATAGGCTTCATTACGAAGCTCCTCAAGCTCACTTAACTCCAGCATATGTTAGGTCTTAATTAACCTAGATTAGGCTAGAACTTAGCATAAGTTAGGGAAATTCATGCACGCATAAGCAATATTTACATCTTTACTGCTTTGCTTTAGCTATGCATAAAATAATGTTATAATGTGCTGATTAAGTGCATGATGTCAATTGTAGGAAATAAGCAGATCTGGAGCTGGATCTGGAGCAGGATCTGAAGCTAGATCTGAAATAACGGGAGTTGTAGCAGAGCTGGAGCAGAAGGCCTAATTTAGATGTAGGAATATAATGTAAGGGGGTTAAAGGTTTTCTATTCTATTAAGTAGAAATAAAGCAGTAAAATGTGAAGAGCTTAGGTCCATCCTAGTCCTAGGATAGCCTAGAGACCTCCCCAAGCCTTAACTACCCTTAGATTAGGTCAGAACACCCTAGGAAGTCCTAAAACCCTAGTTCCAACCCTTATCTGGACGTCCAGATAAGTTATAGGACGTCCAGGACCCTTTCCAGATAAGTTATAGGACGTCAAGGACCCTTAGCCATCTCCTGCACACCTCAAATCCACTTCTGCAGTGTTATTGGACGACCAGACACTTTGTCAGATGTCCAATTTCTGCAGAGTACCCAAAACAGAACCTTGATTTCCCCCTGACTCAAATTGGATGTCCAAAACTGAAGTCTGGACTTCTAATTTTTGAGTATAAGTCGTCTGATCCTATTATTGGACGTCTGATACTGGTCTTCAGTCCCTGTTTTGAGATTCAAGTGTTGATCTTAAATCTCTAGCTCTCTAGACCTAATCCCAACCCCATAGGAACCTAAATTAAGGTGTCCTAACCCTAGTACATCACCTCTAGACCTACCTAAGGACCTAATTAGGTCCTCACCAAACCCAATTGACTTAGATCAAAGCCAATTACCTTCACCTAAGTCAATTGAACTCATTAAGTCCAATTAAACTTAGATCTCAACCCACACAAGTTTAATTGGACTTAGTGAGAGTCCAATTGACCTAAACCCAACCTGATTGAGTTATGTCACCCTCAATTAGGCTCACACTCATTCAATTAAACTTAGGTTAAGTTTAATTGCATTATCACCTTAGCAATCAGGGTTTGTAACCCTAAAATCAAGACCTACACCTACACAAACCCCTTAGGACCTATCCTAAGCCACCTAGCCACATAGAGCACGACCACATACACACACACACACACACACCCATTCACGCACACACTTCTCTAGAATTCTCTAGAGTTCTCTTGAGATGGCACCACCTCTTGGTTGCCAAATTTAGCAACCAAGAGGCATTCAAATTGAGATCCATAATTTTTGGATCTCAAAGACCACCTCCACCCCCATGTGGCCGACCACTCTTGGACTCTCTCTAGAGAGTTCCACACCTCTCTAGAGAGAAGCCATTGGGTCTATAAAAAGACCCATGGGCAGCCAAACACACCCATTCACATCCCTTGGCTTCCATTGGCACCACTCACTTCATTAGCTCCATTCACGCCCACCTTCACTTAGCTAGCTACTCCAACTCCACGATCTCACCACCATCATGGAGGACATCATGTTGGGATGCTGGATCAACCCTACCTCTCTCCAAGGGTCGGCCTAAGCTACATTGGCCACCCCTCATTCTTCTCCCAACCACTCCAAGGCCATCAAGGACCACCCCTGAATGCCCTCTATTCTTCTAGATTTAATTCATGCTCTTCATAATTTTATTGCTTTCATTTACTGCTTAGTAGTGTAGTCTTACTTCTCCCCCAATGATGCATGCGAAATCCCCCCATCGATTCTTGTATGCGATCATTTTCCGGTAGCTAGGTTTAATTTCAAGCATTTATGTACAAGCTTTCCTCTAGATTTCTTGTGCAAACAACTCCCAATGAATGAATGAAGATGCATATATATGTGTGTGTGTGTGTGTGTGTGTTTGAAATCACCACGAGCTTAATAACTATCGTATTTGCGTGATTTAAGTGCCTGCTCTTTAACTATCTATCCATTATGCACCAGCATGTCGTTTCCCGAGGATATTGAAAATCTAACGATAGACGCTTTCTCCATAAATAGTTACCACCCCACTAGAATCGTGCGCACAGAAACTCACACGTTCACCTTCGTAATTTATTTGACGCATGCGCATGTGATCCGAGTTAATAACAGAAGTGGTGAAGTTTTAGTTAGGAGATTGGAAACCAGCGTGCGTTTTTAAACAAAGTAGAGCAGTTAAAAGATCGATTTTAAAAGTGAAAGCAACGCCTCCCAGAGACGAACAACCGGGACTCAAGTCTCGTAATTTTTGCAAAACAATATCTTTGTTGGATCGTACTTCGCGACTATACTACGACGCATTTCTTTCATATAAAAACGTGCATTACGCACCCAACAACGGTCTAGTGGTTACCAACTCTCCTTGGTTGTTTTCTTCCATAGTGATTCCTACCTTTTTGGGCACCACATGTATAGGACTGACCCATTTACTATCTGAAATGGGATAGATAATTCCTGCATCCAGCCATTTCAGAATCTCCTTTTAAACAACCTCCCGCATATTGGGGTTGAGCCTTCTCTGCATGTCTCGAAAGGGTCCACGAACTCGTCGTGTATATATGATGCATGCAAAGGGAGGGATCAACACCCTTAATATCAACTATCGACCAATCAATTGCTTCCTTGTGCCTTTGTAAACACTCAAGCAGAGCTCCCTCCAGTGATTTAGATAATGAAGACTAGACAATAATGGGGAGCGTGTCGTTAGGGCCAAGGAAAGCATACTTCAATGTGCTCGGGAGGGGTTTCAGCTTCAACTCAGGAGCCTTTTGGATTAAGGGTTTAAGTTGAGATGTCCCTGCCATAGGTAGCAGATCTACCTTCACGATCCAGGGGGGACAAAGACTCTATGTGTACCCCCAGTAACTCTTCTAATTCGGGTATATCCCCTTCAATTTCTTCAATAGTCGGACGATGGTCCTTAGATATGACCTTTTGAAGGGGATCTCTACACAAGAGTGCTGGAGTAGTCTCTTCAATGATTTTATCAACTACCTCAATCTGGGAACAATCTTCCAGTCTGGATCACTTGTAGGTATCAAAAACATTCAACCGGATCTTCTTGTTCCTAAAGCCCATTTTAAGTGCCCCTGATCTACAATTGACAGAGGTGTTGGCTGTGGCCAGGAAGGGTCGTCCCAAAATAATGGACAGCTTGGTGGGCTTATTAGATGAGTTAGTATCTAGCACAATAAAATCAACAGGGAAGAAGAAGTCCTCCACTCTCACCAGGGCATCTTCTAGTAATCCCCGTGGTGTCTTAAGCAATTTGTCTGCGACCTGAAGGATGACTGGACTAGGCTTTAAATCACCTCCTCCCAAAAGGTCGTAGACAGAGCTCGGTAAAATGTTAACCCCCACGCCCAGATTGAGCAAGGCCTCGTCAATGTGTTGGTTACTTATAACCACTGGAATATACAGGGCCCTTGGGTCTTTCATTTTGGGGGGTGTTCCATGTTGGAACACCAAGCTAGGATGGTCAGGTAGGATGACCTTGGCTTGGACCTGTCTCCTAGATCGACGTTTCTAGGTGCACAAGTCCTTTAGAAACTTGGCATAGGACGAGATTTGTTTAATAGCTTTCAACAAAGGCAAGTTGATATGGACTTGCTTAAAAGTGTCCATAATTTCATCCATCCTATCCTTGGCTCTAGACAAGCCAACAGAAGATGCCCCAGGAGTAGATAGGCACTCTGAATAGGGCACCCTCAGCTTCTGGGTAGAGGGGTCGTCATGGTAGGAAAGGGGTGGTGGAATGACGACATCCTTAGGGTGGGTGATTTCAAGCGAGGGAGAGTAGTGTGGCTCTTCCTCGGTGGAGATGGAAGTTGGTTTTGATGTAGGAGGCGAATCCTGAGAGGTGACCATAGGAGTGCTATCAAGCTTGTCGATTTTCTTTCCACTCCTCAGCACAGTCACAGCTTGGGCATGCTCCCTGAATATGACCCCCTTGCCCTTTGGGTTCTCCTCAGAAGAGCTAGGCAACTTCCCCAGATCCTGTTGCCTAACTGCCTCTGTAAGATGACCAATTTGGGATTGCATATCAGTAATCATCTTATTCTGTGATTGGATGACCATATTCTGATGCTCTTGCATTGCTTTCATCATGGCTTTAAGTTCATCCATCTCAGAAGGCATATTCTGAGGAGGGTTTGCATAGGATGGCTGGTATATGGGTTGGGGAGGTAGGGGTCTTGTATTCCCTGAGTTAGAAGCATTGCCTTGCTTCCATGAGAAGTTTGGATGGTTCCGCCACCCCGGATTATAGGTATTGGAATAAGGATTATTGTGAGAAGGTGGGCAGAAACCTTGGACCGCGTTCAGGTCAGCCTAAATCAACTTAGGGAATTGATTTGCATGGAGACACTCCGTAGTGGCGTGTGTTGTGCTTTGGCAAAAGGAGCATTCACTTGAAGCCTGAAAGATAGAGGCTGCTTGCAGGTTCATGCCGGGGTTCGCTAAAAGCCTATCAAAGTTTTTGTACAACAATTGAATCTGATAAGCCAAATCCTGAGTAGCCCCAGCTTCATGGGCCTTTATCTTCCTCCACAAGATTGATGGCTTTCTTTCTTGATAGGCAAAGGACATATGTATGGAATTGTTAATGTTTCAAATAATACTCAGGCTTCATCCTCAGTTTTGGTCATGAAGGTTCCTACACAGGCTGCATCGATGGTTTTCCTGTGCCTTTTAGATAATCCGTTATAGAACCTTTTGACCAACTACCATCTTGGCACCTGATGGTGGGGGTATAACCTAAGAAGGTCATTCAAGTGCTCCCAAGTCTCATGAAATTTTCCCTTCTTGTTGAGTAAAACCCATAATCTCTTCTATAATGGTTGGTCTTACTCATAGGAAAATACTTTTTCAAGAATTCTCCCTTAAGAGTGGCCCAATCATTTACCCTTGCATCGAGGGTATGATACCAGTGCTTAGCCTTATCCTTAAAGGAGAATGGAAATAGAGTCCTCATCAAGTCTTCATCAGTAAAGACCTAGAGCTTCATTGTGGAATAGACCTTGGTGAATTCCTCAAGATGCCTGTAGGGATCCTCCCTAGCAGTACCATAGAAAGAAGGGAGCAAAGATATGGTGCTGCTCTTGATTTCATATGGATTATCCACTCCAGGTCTTCGGATAAATAAAGCTTGGTGGGTTGTAGGGAGGAAATAGTCTCTCAAGGTTCTCTGATTTTCACCCACCCTAATCTCATCTTCAGGTCTTTCTTCAGCCATTTTTCTTCTTTCTAGGTTGGATTTCCTAATAATTCTCTCAGGCTCAAGGTTGAAAAGAAGACCATTTCTACGAGAGCTCCTACCAAGCATACACAAAGCAAACACATGGCAAGAGGTCTTTTGTTGAGTTAAAGCACTTTAAGCCCTCTTCCAACCTTTCTAGTTTGGCCAAATGGAGTCAAGGCAGCATTTCTCCATTCCCACGTAAGTGGTATAAGAGAAGTGAGGCACTTGAGATTCCTGGTTAAAGGCTATTAAGGAGGTTGAGGTTACTTTTAGTTCTTTTGGGTGACCAATCAAGTTGTCAATCAATTACACACCCTAAATAGACCTTCGAGTGCCCTAGCGACGTACACTTTGCCACAATGATATTCTCATATGCTCAAGTAAAAAGGTATTCCAAGGATGGAACCAAGGGATGCAAGTTGGGCGAACCCTTCCTTTGAGGCGATACGTTAGCGGTGTCTTTTAACTATCCTTGAATTCCTTTATAAGGTGTCCCACTCCTTAGAGTATAAAATCACTCGGGCAAAAGTTAATACCACCGTTTCAAAGCGAGATAGGAGCGTTTGCACCGATAAAGAGATTGATGCCTATAGCCTTAAGGGTCCAAGTCCTAGTGCAGTGCCTATAGTGCGTGCTCAGTGCAAGAAGTGTGCATCACACCGCTAAAAGTGATTTTTCTTTTGAAAATCGCAATCAAGTTATTCAAACACTTCCTGTATATTTTACTCTCTTTCTAGAAAAATGTGACCACTTGATTAATCTTTTCAAGTTAGCTTAAGTGGTCTTCTTAAATTATGCTCAAATGCAATGAGTGTGTAGATAATTGATGCAGTAAGATAGGAAATTCGTACCTTGCTCCAACACTCTTCGATGCAGAAATGCACGCAATGCAGTTAGAAAATCTAGAGGCTGCTCAAGCAATCCTAGATGGTCGTCCTAAAGATATACAGCTTCTAGCAGGCAGTTCAGATTTTTTTTTTAAGAATAAATGCTCAATCACAAGAACTAACTAAGAATAAACCTAGAGTCTAAAGAATTGGGGACACTCTCCCAAAAACTGGCCCTAGAGTACAAGGGCGAGAAAATAAATAACTAGACTAAACCTAAAGAGTTTATCGTAGAATGCTGAATTAGAAGTCTAAAAGGAAGAATCCTCCTAGATGGTCCTCCGCACGTCTCCACACGTGTGGGATCAAGGCCCACAGGCTCCTGTGATTATCTTCGCGTGTGGACGTTGCTCAAGGTCAACATCGTCTCTCAGCTACGTCTGTCACCTCGTCAGATTCCTCGCATAGAAAAGATAAAGAATGATCAGATAAATGTGCAGCTCAGAATAATAAGAAATAAAGTCGGGTGAATTTATTGCATCTATTGCCTCCCTGGCAATGGTGCCATTTGATGGAGAGATTTCTCTTGCAGAAATAATCAGAAAAAGTTGTCGTCGCAATATGTAATGTTGTGGAAAACCCTCAATCAAAAATTACCAAACTGACATTGAACCACAAAATCAGGTTGTATCCACAGGGAGACATAAACCAATAAATTACCAATATTTGCAATGGATTATTTGAACATGTCGTACGAGTCTAAATGATGCAAAATCATTTCAGTAATAAGTTGTAGCATCAAATGATACCAAAAGATGGCTTGAATGAGCATTCGTACAAATTATATGAAAGCAGGAGGGTTTGAGAGTAATTATCCAACAATTTAAAATATTAAATAAAAAATAACACTCTTCAATCACCTTCATTTTGTCTAATTCCCCCTCTCCTGTAGCAAAATAGGGGAGGTGGAGTTCTGTGCTTGCATGCACTCGAGGAGCCGCGGCTGGCGGCGTAGCTCGACGAAGGAGTAGGGTTGGAGGAGAGGATCACTCTAGTGGTGGTGCGACAACCCGTGGTGGTCGGAGATGCCGTCGGCGACGAGGAAGAGGTGCGGTAGAGGTGGGTTGTTGCTGCTGTCGAGAGTCACTGCAGGCGGTGCGAGTCACACGGGGATGTCGGCGGCTGTGTGAGGGAGGTCGTGGGCGACTGTAGTGGCGTCGAAGAGGCGTTAACGCTGAGGAGGTGGTTGCACGGTAGTTGTTGATGGGTTCCTTTGGCGTGCAGAGGTTGAAGATGGAGGAAGAAGGAGATGAAGGGAAAAAGGGATAGGTGGTTGTTGGGGCATGGAAGGTTTGTGCGTGGTGTGCTGGGCGCGCGTAGGTGGTTGCTACTGTGGGGCAGTGCGCTGTCACCGCATCGCCAATCGACGAGAAGTTCGCGGTGGCATCACAGTGCGAGCTTTATGTTCCACGGTGAAAGCTTCGTGCACAGTCGTGGAGATCAGCAATCTTGTTGAGAGAAGCTCGGAGAGTCATTGTGAGAGGCTTGGGGAGGCGGTCGCAAGAAGCTCAGGGAGTTGTTGCGCATTCTGCAGGAAGGAAGAGAACAAAGAAACAAATTGGGTTATTTATACAATTAATCTAAAATAATGCATGAAAGCCCTTATTTATAAACTAATCTATTTATATATTAAAGTATGTTATGTACATGCAACCATTAATTTAGTAATTAGGCATCTAAGCATTTACTTAGCCCACAATTGTGATCTCATCGATCACTAGCTTGTCCTAGGGTTTATATACCCTTACTTGGTCGCTACTCAGTTTAAGCATCATAACTTCATATTTCGACATTCGCAAGAGTAGAAATTATTTAGAGTTCTCCTTAGGTTTCAAGTAAACCCCTAATCTAGTTGCTGACACATTCTAACATTTGGAATATGAAAAATCAAGCATGCAATGTGATTTAGGAGTGCATTGAGTATTCCTTCTTAAGGTTCATATATGAAACCCTAGTGGGGTTGCTATAAAGGTTACTTGGTAGTCATTCCACATGATATAAATCGAGTGCCAACTATGCGTGTATATAAAAGTTGTACTCCTATTTAGGCCTAAACGTGATACGACCCAACTAGGGTCAAACCCACGCCAAAGGCATGATGCTCAATAACTAGAAATATGGAAGTCAACAAGAGCGAACAACCACTACTCACATTGGGCCATAAGTCATGGCGGAAAGTAAACTAAGCATAATTATGTAAGGAGTTAATGAACGAGGACACTCTACCTCAACTGCAGAAGATATGGGGGCCTACCTACGCCTCTGATAGGGTTTGCACGTCCTTTCTCAGGATCTACGTCGACCCCAAGTACCAAACCTACAATCTCCATAGTTTTAAAGATGTCATTAGGCTTCATCTAAATTTTCAACACCCAAACACATGTACTAATGATTAGTTGCGACTCATCATAGCTAAATAGTCGAAGTTAAGCTAGAAACTAGGTTAAACAATATCAAATTAACACATAAAAAGGGTTAAGTGTGGGAATTAGAGAAAAAGACCTAAAACATTAATTCTATGCTAAAAACGCATAATTCGGTCATTAAATGAGATATTCTATTAATAAATGTAAAATGGTGATCCAAGTGCAAATTGAACACACAAATGAGTTCAAAATTCCAAATCAAAATTGTAATTAACTGCTTAAATGTTCAATTAAACTTCTATAAAAACTTAGATGTATTTGGACATCATTAAGGCCTTGAAATTAAATATTTACATTTAGGTCCTTAGTGCATTACATTTCATTCATTAGAAAACCTCCTAGGACCTATTTGTAGACCGCAAGAACCTCTCTGCAAGCCTAAAAGGACTGTTCTGTTATACTTTTGAACCACTTATGGACTACCCTGTAATGTTTCTACCCCTTCGTAGAGGGGTGAGCCCTACAAGTTCGCCAAAAGAGCCCCAGCCACCTGCAGCTCGTGCACGAACACTATTCACGCGAAGAACTTGAAACATCTCGGTTGTTGATCCTCTACACCCGATTGATCTGTGGCCTACCTTGATTAGAACCTTCACGCGATTCGGGGCGTGTGGTCACCTATTCACCTAGATCCCATCCAACGGCTGCTTTTTGATTTGGCAGCGTGCGTGCCTCTCTCTTCAAATCCTCGCCGCCCATGCCCTTTGCGATTAATCTCACCATTGCAGTGAGTGTTTTCACTCTCTCTCTACTTAAGGAGCTCCTCAGCTACGCGTGCACGCGATCGACTCCCTCCCCTTAAGCCGATCCCTTCGTCCACACCTGTAGCTCTCCTCAACCCAATTTCCTCCGCCGGCTGTGACAGAGTTGGCGTTTCCCTCCCCAATTTCACTTGCTGCTAGCCGACTGGGTGGCAGACCTTAGACATCTTCGTCAACTGCTGGTCTCCTCTCCCTATTCGTTGTCATCAGTCGAACGACGGGTGACCTGAGACATCTTCCTCCATTTAGATAGATTTACTACTTTTTAGATTAGCTGTAGTGTTAATTAGAGTAGTTTAGCAGTAGAAATTAGATGTAGATTAGTTCTGATCTGTGTGTGACTGTAGTGTAGCTTAGGAGTAGAGTTTGTGTAGAAATCAACTTCACCTCCTCTGATCAATTCAGATTAGAGGAGATGAATTCACATCACTCATCCGATCATCGATCTTCCCCCTCACATCATAATTTCGCATTCTAATTTACCTCGATTTTTAATTCACACTTCACCCCTTTCATCCGAGCATATCTAGATCCAGGATTTATAAGAGTTTAAGATCTAGGTAGCGCTCACAATCATTTAGGGGTCTGTTCATTCATGTTAGATTTTTCCCAAGGACCCCTTATCTGGTCTTTATCAAGCTGAATGGAAGATTTAATCCGATTTGCTTTAATTTAACATAAATCAGGTTTCAGATTGACATGCATCTATATTGATTTAATTTATCTTCTTCATGTTGTCTCTGGCATTAGAGGAGTTTTGAATCAACATTAGTTTGGATTTCACGAACTCTGGTATCTATTGAATTCTCTGTTTCTGTGTGATTTGAAGGACTTCATGAGATTTGAGAAGGTAATCATGTATGTGAGATGAAATTATATCTTACACTGTCCATAGTTTAAGGTATAATTTCATATCATTATTTTAAAGATGTGGGAGATGAATTTGATTTTCAAGAGTGTTTAGATGAGCTTTCATGAGATTTGAGGGTGTTTAATGAAGAGTTGACGCTTGATTTTGATTTTGAATGAAAATTGCAGACTAATCATGTTTTAAATGATTGCTTAAACATGTGATTTTTGTGTTAAATTCTCCCACCTCAATATAAGAAATAGCTACAACAACAGCAATAATTTTTGGGATCAATCATGATCTCGTGAATTGAAAAAAAATTGGGATTGTTTTCAAAGAAATTTCATATCAAACTTTTGTAAATCTGCTACTGCAACAGTAGCAACATTGATTTTTAAGATGTCTGAATGGTTGAGGCATCAGCTAATTGTGGAAGAAAGAGCAGCAGCTGTTGCTGCTAAATTCTAGAAGTTGCTGTCTGCTGCTACTATGGCTGATAGTGGCTATTGCTGTAGCTGGATGTTCTTTTTCAGCAACCATTTGATCTGGACTGTGAGGGTAATAGGCTGATTACTAAAGGAGATGTATAGCTGACCTATTTTAATTATGTTGTACATATTATATGCAAACTTTCATGTATAGTTAAATGTCTTTAGATCCAATTTGATTGCTTATATGTCTTAGAATTCCACTGTCAACTAAGGATTTTTACCTAACCGTCTAAAATTAGAAATAATTGAAATGTTAGTTGAATTTCATGCTTAACTATTCTTAATATTTCCTTATCATGTGTTGAGCATGTTTGAGGCAGTTCACTGCCTATCCAGCCATTAGAGTTCCATTCTAGGTCTTAGGTTCACTAAGAATACTCTTTAAAGGCTTAGAATGTGCTAACTTTGTAAATAAATAAAAAATCTATAAGAAATCCAAAAAAATGAAATAAACCTGCCTTAGTGAAGATCAGGTATATTTTTAAGTGTATACCAAGTTTCATGGCAGCCGACGGTTCAGTATACTATGGAATTTAATAAAAGAACTCAACTATCAAAAACACCAAAAACATCTCCATTCTTCTCATCCTTCTTTTTCTTTCTCATCTCCTATCTATATAAAATATACAAAATCCATAAAAAGTGAAAAAACCCTAAAAATACCTAAAAACCCATTGTATACTATGTAAATACTTATAAATATAAGGTATATAGTAAGCTATATGTGTAAATATTGTCAAATGGATATATCTTAAGTATAAATAACTTATGTATATATTATATAATGTAACTTAAGTATCTAAGTTAACTTAAACTGTACATAGCTTATTTATATAATTATTTATTAATTATACTTGAGCTATATAAATTAATAAACTCTATAAATAAACATATTTAGTACTAATATTGTACATACGTATTTATATGTATATAATGTACATAATAAACCCTGTACCATAATTTAAACATATATACAGAATAAATAATTAATTTATTAAGTTACTAGCTAAGTTATTAGATTAAATTAAAATAACTTAGTAAATTAATTTAAAACTAAATTAACTTATACTGTATATTTGTACTAATGTATTTTAAGCAAATTAAGCTAATTTAACTATATTTATAATATATTATATTAGTTATATCTAATTTATATATAAAATAACCCAAAATAAGCTATTTAAATGTAAATAAAATTGAAATAAATGTTTTAAAATTGAATAAAAATCTTTATTAAATACCTTAATATGTATATTAATAATGTATAAGGTCAATTAGACCACACATTCACTAATTTATACGTAATTAAGAAATAAAACCTAAAAAATAGTATGTACAAATTGCAGACTTTACTGAATTTATTTATGTAGTAAATATAATTAATTATCTAAATTAATTGTATAATAATGTAGTACTATGTAAATACTTTAATTTTCCATAATTTAATTTTTAATTTTAATAATTTATGGCCCTCAAATAGAGGGCTAAAATCCCAAAATCAGCACAGCTGCGTTGAATTCCAACGCTCGGAGCACAACATTACCTTATCCCTTGAGCATTGATCTGGCATGGTTCTGTGATGATTTGTGAAATGTGTGCGGTGTGGGCCGGGAGCTCGACACTGTGCGAGGGCTTGATTAAGCTTGTTACTGAGCATAAATTGAGATTAAAATGAAAATTAAACGAACTAGGGTGGCCCTAGTAGAGGTCTGGTCCCACCCGTTAAGGGTGCTGTGTATCCCTTGAAAAGGCTGCCCGCCAACCTTAAAACCTATTTTTAAACTAAGTAAAGCTTAAAGAGGGATTAAGGGAAGAAAAAAAGAGAAGAGAGCGAATGCAGAAATGGTTAAGTGTTGAGAACACAAGAGAGGAATGAGTGCCAAATTCGTCTAAGTGTTGAGAGTGTAAGGAAGAAGAGGAACTAAAGAGATAAGAAAAGACTTAAGTGTTAAGAAAAAAAAGAGAGCTGTAAAAGAAGAAGAAGAAAGAGAGAGAGAGGAAGTGTATACATATATGTGTATAGTGTATATAAGTGTATACTGTAAATAATAAGTATAAGTATATTAAGTATATGTAGTATAGATGTTGTTTGAGCTATATATTATATAAATAAGCTTATAGCTTTATTGTCAGACTAATCCGTCACTGTAAATAGAATAAGTGTCACTACAAATCTTATTTTTGCCTTAGGTTTTGTACATAATGTTTCTAAGGTTTAGTGACATTTTTATCTATCGCTGTACATAATATATATGTTACTGTATATGTTAGTATATTAAGTTATGTTAGTATAGTATATATTATTACTTATTATTGTATATATATGTAAAGATTAGTATTATAAGTTATAAATAGATAGTATATAGTATATAAGTATAATGTTCGATGCTTGTTTATAATTAGGTGTTTGCAAGCATTTAGTTAATTTTTTTGTACATAATTAAGTTATTATTTCATTCATTGATTATTCATTAATTCATTCATTTATGATTGTACATAAAATTGATCTTTTTAGAATTAAAGAATAATGTTGAACTTAGAGAGTGATGTATATGAATAACTGCCTCCCAGTGAACAACTTGGAATAAATCAGTAAAATTATGTAATTAAATAAAATTGACTCAATAACGGTTTGTATTTGTGATATATACTATAACAACGACGATTTTTTATACGAATCGTGGTCGATCGCTTCATATTTTTTGGCACCGTTACCAGGGACAAAAACCCGACAATAGTGCTTTCTTATGATTATAGACGTCTTACCGTGCTTCAACTAACAGAGTCACACAGGGTATCAAAATGTAGAGGGTTTCGATACCTTTCCAACAACGTCTCACAGGCACGATTTGGAGGTCAAATGGACCTTGAACCGACCAAGATAAGGTTCTTGTTCGCTTGAACCAACTCCAGCAAGTGTGGTTCGACCAGCTCAGCGAATCGGCCTGTGGTCGCACCCTTGTTCCCACGCAACACGTGCCTCGACATGCATGCGTACGAGGAACGAGGAAGGCGCTGCCTCGCCTTGAGCAACATGCCCTCGCCTCCCATGTCGCACCACAAAGTGCACCCTTCAGCCTTGCACAGCGTATGCTTCCAACCTCGCAAAGCGCACCCTAGCTTGCCATGTCACCTCGCGTAGTGCACCTTTTAGCCTCGCTGCACACGTGTGGAGAACGATGATCATTCAATTCTCAACACAGTTAATTAAGGTTATTAGGCTTAATTAATCATGTAAAAAATGGACTTAGGTTAACTTAAATTGTTAAATCTTTGTTGTTGATTGTAGTATAGGGTCAAGCTAACCTAGCATTTTAGATTTTTATTCTTTTAACTAGTTGAATCTAGGTCATTCACTGGGAGACATAAACTTTAATTATTTCACCATTTTTATTCTAATGCATAATATCATTAATTACTTTACTAAGTAAACCCATAATTAAATCATCTATTAAGCACATGAACAATTGCACATGAAATTGAACAATTAAACCTTGCAACTATTCCATTAATGGAAGAAAAGTACATGAAAGATTTTACAATGAATAGCAAAAGAAAATGTTTTACAACATGTGTTTACAAAATAAGGCATAGAAAGAATTACAATACAAATTAAATGTCTTTATTACCATCAATCTCAAACACTTAATCTCTTCATTTATTTCAACTCAGCCTTCAATTCTTTTTTCTCTCTCTCCTTTCTTAACTCAACCCTCTCTCCCTTTAATCCAACTCTTTCTCTTCTTTCTTTTACTATGCACAACTCTTCCACACTTAGTCGATTTCAAGCCCTTAAACCCATGCTTTTTTTAACACTTAACCAAAAATTGGTTAATGGGTAGACCGGGTCCTTTCACGAGATCAACGATCCTTAATTGGATCAGATCTACCACTACTAGAGACCTAGTCCTAGTTTTATTAGTGTGGATTTTAATGTATTAATTTGGACAATATTGGGCCATATCCTGCCCACCACAAGCTCATGCCCACCAGAGCCCACGTATGCTCATGTGCGCCGCATGCACACACACACGCACGTGCACACACATGCTTAGAACGATCATAAGATGCTTAGAAGGGATATGTGCACCCAGTGCTTGACGATTGAAGCGTTGGGTTCATAAATGCCTTTTATACCAAGGCAGGTGCTCTTCATTCTCCGATGTGGGACATTCTCAGCAGCTCTCTCCTTAGCGCAGCATTCGCGACATCAACTTTGAGTGTCGATTGCAGGCGATTCAGATCTCCATTCAACGTGATCAAAAGCTCAATCAAAAGCCCTAGGTCTCTGCTTCCCAATTGCAAAGCCAACTTGAAATTTGGATCACAATTGATCCATGTAATCATGGAATGAACATGGCCTTAAGCCTTGATTCAAATGTACTGCAGATGAAGAAATCCAAGTCTCTTGACTTGAGAAAGGACTTGACTCTCTTTATTGATAGTACATGAATGCTTATCAAAGTATTTCGCAGGGTATTGAGGAAGAAAGGAGGTCTAGGAATGCCTGGGAAGCTCAAAAGCTTCAAAGCTTCAAATTTGAAACACAGAACTCTAATTTTAGAGTTGAATCAGCCTATCAGATAGATATTTGTATCTAGGATCGATCTAAATTCATTCAGAAGGTTAACGACAATCGATCTGGGAGTAGTTTGGATCTAAAACTCATCATTAGGTCACTAAATGACCTTGAGTTCTAGTTGGAACCCATAATGCACAGAACTTGAAATCTTCCTCAAATCTCGACAAATCTCATTCAAACTAGTTCCAACAAATTCACAAACATCATATGAACTCAAATAACCCAACTAATTGGAGATTCGATCTTAAAATCACCAGATTAGACTTCTGGTTGACTAATAGGCTCAAAAAGTTGACTTTCTATACTTAAGAGTTTTAGATCAAATTAAGGGTCTAAATAGATTCAAATCAACCCTAGGAATCTATTTAGCGCATCAGATTAGAGTTTTGATCACTCAACAAGTACTTTCAAGCACTGTTGCCTGAGCTCAAAAAGTGAGTTGTTTGGTAGATCAGTAATAATACAATACATTTGTGATGACTGATGTGATAATGATTGTTGTAGTATGTTGTAGCATGAAACACTAAGAGTGTCATTGTGGTGAGTTATAGAGAGTACCAGTCATTACAACCATTATTATTATTATTTACTTATCTAATTTTTACTGGTTTTGTTCCAGGTCGTTCACTGGGAGGCAATTTATTGAATTACATCACTCTTTGATCTCAAAATTATCCTCTAATTCCATAAAGAAGCTTTACATCTTATTAAAGAATGAATGAATGTGGACATTGTTTATCTACTCAAAAAGAATCAATGGTAATGCTTGCAAAAACTAACTATAAACAAGCACCAAACAATCTATTACTATACTGTAAACTATGTCTTTACAAGTTATAGTATTACTACTAACATGGAAGTACACAATAGACTAAGATGTTATAGTATATTAACTTAACTTACTAGTCTAATATCTACAGTAACAAATACAACAGTTTTAGTGACAGACGCAAGCGTCGCTAGATCCCAGAAAACACTATATACAAACCTAAGGAGGCAAACTGAGGTCTGTAGCGACGTTTAGGGTGACATTTTATTCTGTTAGTAAATATATGGGTTTATTTATACAAATAATTGGCTATACTACGTATACATATATATATTTATATCTTTTTCTTGTATTTGTATTTACGTATGTACATCTTCTGTCTCTCTCTCTTACTTAACACACATCTTCTTCAGACGTTCTTTCTTTGTTATACTTCGTTTCTGCCTTAACAAGTTTCAGATACAGTAGCGTAAAGGCACTTAACACTGTCATTAACTTTCTTTAATCAATTAAAAATGTGTTTAATTTGCGAACGCGCTTTTCGAGGGATACACAGCACCCAGAGGGTGGGACCAAACCTCTACTAAGCGCACCCTAATCTTCATTAGACCACTTAATTACGTTTTCGAACTCAGCGCAGGGTCTCAACCCCACGCCACACACTTCTCGGGCCCCCAGCCCCACAATATCATGTACAGAAATGCTCATAATCGGATCGGGTATGCATGTAATGTTCGTTTGTTTCGGGCGCCTGGCGCCCGTGACGACTGCTTGGCATATGCAGAAAAGCAATATAAACCGCTGCATGCGGTTTGCAGCGCACGATGTGGCGCTATTCTAGAGCCACATCTGCGCTGGAAATCGCGCGCACCTGTGGTCTAGAAGTAATTTTGGCCCTCAATTCGAGGGCCATAACTTATTAAAAAAAATAAAATAAATTATGGAATATAAAGTATTTACATAATACTATATAATTGTTCAATTAATTTTGAATTTTAATTAGGTTTACTATACAAATAAATTAATTAAAGTGGGCTGTTTTTACAGGCTGATTTAGGTGCTTTCTTGGTTAATTACTTATAAATTAGTTAGTAAATGGTCTAATTGACCTTATATAGATTTAGATTACATACTTAAGTATTTTATACATATTTTTATTATATTTTTCCAAATTAATTTATGTTTTATTTATATTTAAATAGCAGTAATGGTTGTTTAACTTATAAACTAAGTTACAGTAATATAAAAGGGGTATAAATATACTTTAACTAGCTTAAATTACTTAAGATATATTAACCTAGGTCTACATATTCAATTAACTTAATTATAACTCTAAATTACTAGTCTAGCTAATTTAATTTAACAATCTGGCTATAACAGAATAAATTCATTATTTATTCTATATAAAAAAATTTAATTAAGGTAAGGGATTTAATATACTTATAATCTACATATATATAGATATATACAATTTTATACACATACATTTCAATATATAAGTATATATACTTACATAGTTATTATGTACATTATGGTTATAGTTAGTTGTATATGTATATATATACAGTATCAGATTTAAGTATACTTATAATTAGATTTCAATAGGAGGTGAGGAAGGAAGGATTGATTGTGCTTAATTTTCTTTTTCTAACAGTAGCTTCATCCACTGTCAAATGGGCTAACTGCTGCTACAGTTAGTCCATTTGAAAAGGAAGGTGAGACCAAATGGTGAGAAGGGAAGAGTTTGGGAAGAGGGAAATATGTTGCTGCAAGATGCAGCAATTCACTTTGTTACTGGGATTAGAATCAATCAAAACCAACTGAAAAACAGATAAGTAAATCCCAATTCTGACAAGGGTTCAATTTCTCATGAAAATCACTAAATGTCTCAACTCAAATGCCCAAAAGCCCTCATCAAAAACCTTATTTCAGATTAAAACCCACAAATATCACTGAATTAGCTCTTCCTAATGCTATAGACAGCATGAAGGAAGGATTTATTCAGCCAATTAAAACCATAAGATCAAATCCCAGTTTCTTGCAACCTTAAGGAGTATTGAAACTCCTTAGGTTAGGAAATCATCAGACAAACCAGACATCCATAAAAAAAACTTATGAATGCAAGATCATACTTCAAATTACCACAGTAATTATCCTCAGATCTGACTTGCATTCAATGCATTCAAGGCTTATCAAAACAGATTTAAGTATGGCTCTTCTGAGATGATTTCTATCACCAGAAATCCTCTCAGAATCCTTGCCAACAGGGAATTCAACTCAGCTTCAATCTGTCAGATCAGGCAGTAAATCCAGAAAGTAATAAATCCTTAAAATCCATGTTGAAAAGAAATCTGACAAACTGAAAAATTCGACCCATAATCAAGGGGCTTTTGTGATCAAAGATGAGGTGAGTAAGAAGCCCCTTAGGTGCTTGTGACGCCAATTTCAGATCTGAGGTTGAAAACCAACCAGATCTGAAATTGGATCAGAGTGTGTGGGTGAAAGATGAGAAAAATCTGTCGTAAAAAAAATCAGAACTGGATTGTGAAAAAAAAATGGAGAGGGAGATAATTTGAAACATGGTTTGATGAAATCTTCCCCTTTGATCTGGACTGATCAGAGGAGGTGAGGGGAGGGAATTTAAGCCTAATTCTATTACTACAGCTACTTTAACCTACAACGAAAATTAAACATTAACAATTATGCTAATTCTACTCTAAACTACTTAACTACAGCTAAAACTAATTATGCAAAATTAAAAACCTAATCTAACAGGAAGAATGGGACCTATGGGTCCTTAGCTGGTGGCTAAGGAGGAAGATGACTCCAGCAGAGGGAAAAGTCTGCTAGTGAGGCTCCAGGGTCGTCCTCAGGTGCTACGAAGTCCTTAGCGACGAGGACTGTCGAGAGAAGGTGATGATTTCACAGCCGGTGGCTGTGAAATCAGAGGCTGGATGGGGAGGAGAGACTGGAGTGGACGAATTGATCGCTAAGAGGTGTAGGAGGGAGAGATCCCTTGCACGCGACACCATTGAGGTGCTTAAGTAGCAGCTCAGTGGATGAGATCACCTCGTAGGTGAAGATAATCAAAATGCAACCGGTGGCGAGGATGTGAGGGGCAGAGCATGCGGTGAGCTGAGCACAAGATCTGACCGTCAGATGAGATCTGGGGAGAGAGGTGAACGCACGCACCGAATTGCGAGAAAGTTCCATTCGAATCCAACCGCGGATCAAGATCTGAAGAGCGACGGACAGCTGAGATTGGCCGTGTTCTTCCTGCGCTACAGTACGCGTGAAGAGCAGTAGGCCTCTCTCTGAAATGAAGGAAATTTTGCAGACAGACCCTTGAACGAAGAGGTAGAAGAATAGCGTGCAGGCCCATAAGTGAAAAGAACTATAACTGGAAGGGCCCTGCAACCTTTCAAAAGGGTCCCTGCGGCTTACAAGTAGGTCCAAAGAGGGGTTTTTAAGGGTAGGAGTGTAATGCATGAAGGACCTAAGTGTAAACTACCTATTTCATAACCTAAATGATGTCCAATTGCCTTCAAATTTTTATATGTGCTTAATTGAACATTTAAGACATTGATTTTACTTCTGATTTGGCCTTTCAAACTTATTTATGTGTTCAACTAACGCATGGATCATCATTTGTATTTTACTTTTAGAAAATCTCATTTTGTGACCTAATTATGAAGTTTTAACACAGAGTAAAGGTTTTAGGTCTTTTTCTTTAATTCCCACACTTAACCCTTTTTATCTATTAATTTGATATTGTTTTACTTAGTGTCTAGCTTAATTTCAACTTTTTAGCCATGATGAGTAGCCACTCATCAATCAGTCCGAAACTTTTCAAACCTAAATGACAGCTTAGGTAAGTTCGTTGGAGTCTACTCTTGCTTCAGGACCTAATTCTAGTTACTAATCCTCAATGAATTTATCTCCTAAACTCTGCTAAAGTTGAGGAAGACGATGTTGGAACCTAATTCCACTTCTCTTTTATGTTTTTGGTGTTAACAAAATCGTTTTAAATCTAATGAGTTTATGGGGTATTATTTTCAGGAAATCACAGGATTTAGGAAGTATGAAAGAAGTGATGATGGCATGAAGAATGAAGACTGATTTCATATTATTCATATATTATGTAATCTAGATTGTGCATGTCTCCTAACAATAAAAATGACTTAGGAATTAAAATCAAAATAAAGATAATTAGGAATCACACTCTCATTCTATTATTCGTTGAAAAACTTATATCGTTTTGTTGTCATATTGATCATGTATTTTCGTTCAAATTTCACTTAGATTGTTGAACAAAACTTATTCAAGGTACTTGTTGCAAGTACTAGTACTGTTCAGCCAGTACCACTACCTGTTAAGCATAGGTTTGGGTCCTAGTATCAAACTATCAACAACAAGTACCGGTACTCATCATGAGTACCGATACTAGGTGCTCACAGTTTGAAGACTTGGGAAGTGCCTGGACCTTACAAGTACCTGTACTAATCACTAGTACCAGTACATGAAGGTCATAGTTTATATCATAACCCGAATCTGTGAGTCACAAGTACTGGTACTTATCATGAGTACCGGTACGTAATGACTTAGTTGGTACTTGTTGCGAAAATACGCGTGATTTGTAATTAGGGTTTCAAATCGTTGTAACACGTGAAATCGCAAACACTTTTAAATTTTTAAACCTAGATAGTGGGGTATTTAGGGTCATCCAAGGAGGCAATTTTGCAGTTATAAATCTCTTACTTGAAATTGAAAATCACTTTTCTTTTTGTATTTTTGGAATATGAGATTTTTTTTTTTGGGTTTGTGAAACAACGGGGGCGATTGCGAAATTGAAGCGAGAAGGCGACTACACCTAAGTTGTTGAAACTACAACCAAGTGACAAGCAAGTTCTCTTTCTAAGCTCACTCTAGGTAGGTGGAAACCTAGAGTACTTAGAGAGAGTGTGGCTGCGCACTAGGAAAAAGTAACAAGATGCAACCAGAAATGCAACAAAAATTAAAGAAGGCAAAATTTTACTAAAGGAAGATATTGTTTTACAAGCAGAGGAATACTTCTACTAAATAAAAAAAATAATAAAATAAAAACTCAATATCCTCTTGATGATGATGATGAAGATGGAAGGGTCCTTGCTCCAACTGCGGTTGCTCCGGTAGTTGAAAAGGATTCCTCCTTCTCCTTCTCCTTGAATTGCTCCTTCAAGGTATGTACTCCTCTTGGAAAGCCCTAGAGGGGGTGTGCCTTAGCTCCTCCATAGGTGGATGGTTTCCACCTCAAAAACTCCTCCAAGGGTGGGTGTGCACCACCCTCAAGATCTCCTCCAAAGATCCTCCTTGCCTGGCCTCTTCCTTTGGCTGGTGTGGACACAAGAGAGAAGAGAAGAGGGGAAGGCACCAAGGGGACAGAGTATCCCCTTAATCTTCTTCTTCTTCTTCTCTCTTGGTCATGGGCTATAGGGTAGAATATAGGTGGAAAATATGTAGCCAAAGGTAATCCTTAATGGTGGTGGTAGGGGGTTTATATAGGAGTGGTGATGGGGGTGTAGGTGTAGGTGTAGGTGAGGTGTAGGGTTAGGATAGGCTTATGAGGTTGGTTAGATGATCCTAGGGCTAGGGTTATTTGGCGCCAAGGGAGAGGTTGTGGAGGTGGTAGTTATGTTGGTGGAGATGCAAGATTAATGGCACCAACCATAGGAGGGCCAAGGTGTTTGGTGGTTGGGTTGGAGAATGGAAGGCTAGGATGAAGTTATGAAGTGTATGGTGGGTGGATGTGTGGTTGTAAGTTGGCGCCAATGTAGATGTTGGTTATGTGGATTTTTGGTGCCAACTTAAGGAGAGTTAGGATGGGTTTTATGGGTTAAGGGGTTGGTGCCACTATTGGATGGTGGTAATGATCTTATGAGGGTAGGTGCAGGGTGGTGGTTAGGGTAGATGTTGGCGCCAATTTGTAGGGGTGTGGATAGGATATTTTGGCACCAACTAGGGTTGGTTAGGATGTGGTTATGGTGGTGGAAGGATGCTTCAAGTTGGCCCCAAGGGTAGGTGTTTTAAAAGGGGTTATGTGGGTGGTAGGTATGACCTTAGGTGGTGATATGTAGGGCTAGGATTTAAGGATATGTTGGTGCCAAAATGAAGGGGGTGTATGGAGGGTTTTTGGTGCCAACATGAAGGGGTGTGAGTGGTTGGTGGTTGTTGTGGGTTGGCACCACTTTTAGGTAGGTTAGGTTGGGGTTTGGTTAGGGTTAAGGGCTAAGAGTGGACGGCCATATAGGTGGGGATTGTTGGGAGCTTAGCTAGTAGAGTAGAGGTGGTGGAGCTAGGGTTTTATGAAGGGAGATAGAAAAAATAAATCTGGAGCTGGTGGTTGCTACATTTGGAGCTGGATCTAATGAGGCAGCTTCATGGAGAGCTAAACTACTAAGCTAAGCTATCTAGTTCTTATGCTAGTAGCTAGGCTTGGGTAGTTGAGCTAAGTTGAGCTGGCCTCAACCTAGCTAGAGCTAGGTTGAGCTAGAACTGCCTCAAATGAGAACTCTAGAGCTAGCTAAGCTACTAGTTGACAAGTAGTAGCTCAGCTAGCATGGAGTCCAGCTGCCATGAGCTAGGTGGAGTTGGAATGAGCTGGGCCTGAGTTGAGATGAACTCTTGTCAACTCAATTGAGCTAGCTAGAGTTCCCAGTGAACTGATGAGAGCTGAGATGAGCTAGACACAACTAAGTTGAGCTGGATCAGAGCTGGTTTGAGCTGAGATGAGCTGCCTTAAGCTGCGTTGAGCTGAGATGAGCTACCCTGAGCTGCCATTCAGCTAAGATGAGCTGAATAGAGCTAACTCTAATCCAAAGGAGCTCGTATCCAGCCATGATGAGCTGGAATTAGTTGAGTCCTAGCCTGAGTGAGCTGCCTCTTCACCAATTGCCTTTAAGATTGCTAGGGTTTTAGGGATCTACCAATCTGTTTATCCCTAACACTCCAAGAAACACATCAAAAACACATTAAAAAGTAAAATGCATGCCTAACCTAATTCATGACTAAATGCAACCCAAAAACCTATTTGCAGAGCAAAATCCTAAGAGCTAAGTTTGTTTTAATGCATAACAATGATGATAAACTGGTGTTTATTAGTACTCAACTGTAATCACTGAGTACCGGTACCCATGATGAGTAACGGTACCCAGGCTTTGTTGGGATGACTGTTGGTTAACTGTGATCAGTCAGTACCGGTACCACAACTTTAGTACCGGTACCAACTAACTGTTGACCCTAATCTAAATGGCTATTTTGCAATTAATCCTATCTTTAATCTTCCCATTTTGCCCCTAACAGCTAGTAATCATAGAGAAGGTGTTTGGTGACTTATATAAACACCTTGTGTGTGTCATTTGCATATAACACAAGAAAAAATTATCTCCTTGCTCATAATTCCCAGATTATTCAACCTGCAAGGATTGTTGTTTTGTTGCATTCGTCTTCAAGGCGATACTCCTTGCAACAAACCTTTTCAAGTGATTTCGTTCTTCATTGTAAAATCTCTTTTGCGATTTAGTGTGCTTTTGCTAGATTAGTATATAAACATTCTATTAAGCAAATTCTTGTTGAAGACTTAGGAACTTAGTTGTAAGCTATATTGTTGCTTGCTTACACCTGTATCCTTTTGTTCTCATTCAATCTTTCAATTGGGTTAAGGTAATATGTTAATTACCTTTGTTTATAGTAAATTGATTCCCTTTGGATCAAGGTAATCGGGTTAAAAATCCTAAGTCGGGAGACTTAGGTAGTGGAGTACCCAAGTGAGGGGAACCACTATACATCTGGTGTTATATTTTGTGGTTTGCTTTATTGGCATAATTTTTGTTTACCACACTATTCATCCCTCCTTCTAGTGTGCTTGTGCCTTTTAGATCCTACAAGTGGTATCAGAGCGGGTTGCGAGAAGAAATAAAATATCTCACTCGCAATGGCATCATCAACCAAGTGCACCGAAGGGTAATCATCCACACGTCCTCCCTATTTCGATGGGACGGACTATGAGTACTAGAAGAGAAGGATACAAGTCTTCCTTAAGGTAATGGATGAGTCATGGACCCTCATTCAAGAGAAATACACTGATCCGGAGCTACAAGGAGGAGTAGTGTGGACAGCGGATCAAGAGAAAAAGATCGTGAGCAACATGAAGGCGATGAACGCACTGTATTGTGCGTTATCAAAGGAGGAGTTTAACCATATCTTGGCTTGCGAATCCACATATGAGAAATGAAACACGCTTCAAGTCACCTACGAAGGTACTAACAAGGTAAAAGAAACACATATATCTATTCTAACAGAAAGTTGAGTGTTTCAGGATGGAGAAAGGTGAAATAATCAAGACGATGTACACAAGGTTTGGGGATATTGTCAACCCCATGAAGAATTTGGGAGTGAAGTTCACTAAAGAACAACTTGTAAGGAAGATCTTAAGATCCCTTACAAGCGATTGGTCTCCAAAGTCAATGGTGATTCAAGAGGCAAAGGACCTTTCAGTCCTTTTTCTTGATGATTTGATTGGAAGCCTCATGGCCAATGAGGTCCAACTAGAGAATATGAAGAAAAACAAGGAGAGATCAGTAAGCAAGAAGAAAGAGCTTGCATTCAAAGCTCTAAAGGAAGACTCAGATCTTGAAGACTTTGACTTTGACGAAGAAGACCTTGCTCTTCTAACAAGATGATTTCGACGATTCATTCAAAAGCAAGGTAAAAGAGTAAATAAATTTTCAAATGAGAGTTTGTTTTGAATGCAAGAAAAAGGGACATGTATGAAAAGATTGTCCAATGATCAAGAAGAAAAAGGAAGAAAAGAAGAAAGATAAAAAAGTTGATCGTAAGAAGAAGAATTCAAGAAAAGCGTACAAAGCTACTTGGGATGATAGCGATTCCAACAAGGAATCCTCCTCAGAAGAATCCGAGGAAGATGAAGTTGCTCATCTGTGTTTGATGGCAAATGACGACAGCTCAAAAAATGAGGTAGATTCTGAAGTTACTTTTAATGAATTATTGCAGGCATATGAAGACTTGTATTACAAAGCTAGGATAATTAAAAAAGAAAATAAAGTTTTACATGATAATTACAAGACTTTGGAAATAGAAAAATCTTGTTTAGAAATAGAGTTAGATATAGTAAAAGATACTAATTCACAATTGCATGCAAAAATAGTAGAATTAGAGGATATCTATGAACATTTAAAGGAAACTTTAAACAACCTTAAAACAACTACTAGATTGAATACTTAATTTTGTAATGCATTAAAAGTAAAATTTCATGGTAAAAAGAACACACAAAATAAATCACTTACACCTAGGCATGCATGGATTTACCAAAAGGTTAAGACTCCCAAGAATTATAGATCTAACACAAAAGTGATCTATAAATCTAAAGATTTGAAGGGAACTAACCATCAAGGACCCAAAAGAAAATGGGTACCTAAATTAGATGTATTAAATTATTTTGCAAGTCAAAAAAGACAAGTGGATCCTAGACAGGGGGTGTTCTAAGCACATGACGGGACACTCCAACCTCTTTATCAAATGGACGAGAATTCAAGATGGAGGACATGTCAAGTTGGGTGACAACAAACGTTGTCGCATTATTGGTGAAGATACAATAGGTAATTCGTCTAAGAAGGTATGAAATGTACTTTTAGTAGAGAATTTAAAACATAACATGCTTAGTGTTAGTCAAATATGTAATAATGGTTGTGATGTATTGTTTACAAAAATTGGATTTAAAATACTAAAAGAAGAAACTAATATAATTCTAATTGAAGGTTTTAGATATGAAAATATCTATGCACTTCATTTTTCACAAGAGAAATTTGTGAAATATCTGCTTGCCACTCATGTTGAGGTAGATTTATGGCATTGTAGGCTAGGCCACATAAATCATAAATATTTAAATAAGCTAGCGAAAAATGAGTTAGTAAGGGGCCTACCCAAACTAACTTATAAAAAAGATATATTGTGCAAATTTTGTGAACTCGGAAAAATGCACAAGACTTCTCTTAAACAAAAAGACTTAGTCTCAACTACACGTCCTTTAGAATTGTTACACCTTGATCTATTTGGGCCAACACGATTTGATAGCTTAAATGGATCAAAATTTTGCCTAATTATTGTTGATAACTTCTCAAGGTTCACTTGGGTCATCTTCTTGAAACATAAAGATGACTCATTTGACTCCTTCCTAAGTCTTACTCAAAGACTTCAAAAGGAAAAATCATCTTCAATTCTTAGACTTAGGGCTGATCATGTGGGTGAATTTGAAAATGAAAAAATTTCAAGTTTTTGTGTCAACTCTGGCATATCCCATGAATTTTCTTTCCCTCGGGCACCATCACAAAATGGTGTAGTAGAGCACAAGAATCACACTCTACAAGAATGCACTCGAATTTTGCTCTTGGAGTCTAGGCTTCAAAAATATTTTTGGGCTGAAGCCATTAATATGGCATGTTATGTTCTTAATAGAACTCTCTGAAGGCCTATTATTAAGAAAACTCCATACGAGATTTATTATGAGAAGTCTCCTAGGATTTCATATTTTAGGGTGTTCGGAAGTCGATGTTATTTATTAAACACCCGAGATCGACTTGATAAGTTTGATTCTAAAGGTGATGAAGGCATCTTTATTGGCTATTCAACAAGATGCAAAGCTTATCGAGTCTTTAATGAAAGGACTTTTATTGTAGAAGAATCCCTACATGTTTCATTCGATGAAACAACTTTAGGAGAACCAGAACCAAATCATCTAGAGTCTGATGATGAGGGTACCCCCTTCATCTATGTATTAAAAATGGAAGATACACGAAATGTACATGATCTTCCAAAAGAACGGATACACCACAAGGATCACCCTCAAGGTCAAATTATAGGTGCTATTGAACAAGGTGTAAAAACCCGATCTCATTTTAGAGTTGATTTTGTCCTTAATGCCTTTGTTTCTCAACTTGAACCCAAGAAAGTTGATAAGGCACTAAAGGATGAATCATGGATTGTAGCTATGTAAAAGGAGCTACTCCAATTTACAAGGAACAATGTATGGGACTTGGTACCCGCTCCTGAGGGTAATTCCATTATTGGAACCAAGTGGGTGTTCTGAAATAAATTGGATGAATCTGGTTCAGTAATCAGGAATAAGGCCAGACTTGCAGCTGAAGGCTATAACCAATAGGAGGAAATTGACTTTGATGAGACATTTGCTCCTGTTGCTCTCTTGGGGTCCATACGGATGCTACTTGCTTTTGCAAGTGCAAAGGGCTTCAAGTTATTTCAAATGGATGTCAAGAGCACTTTTCTTAATGGCTATATTAAGGAAGAAGTTTATGTTCATCACCCTTCCAGGTTCGAGGACCCAGCATATCCAGAGCATGTATTCAAGCTCAATAAGGCATTATATGGACTTAAACAAGCTCCTAGGGCCTAGTATGATAGACTTAGGTCCTTCTCTCTACCATGGATATAGAATTGGAGTTGTTGATTCAACTCTTTTTGTAAAGGAAGAAGGAAATGATATTTTGTTAATTCAAATATACATCGATGATATTATATTTGGATCAACCAAGGAGTCCCTGTGTTAGCATTTTTGTGAGACTATGAAGACTGAGTTTGAAATGAGTATGATGGGTGAACTTAGATTCTTTTTAGGCCTCCAAATCCAACAATTAGACACAGGTATTTATATTAATCAAATAAAATATGTTCTTGAAATTCTCAAGTTTGACTTTGAAAAATTAAATGGAAAAGAGACTCCAATTGCTTCATCTACTTCTCTTGGTGAAGATTTATCCGGCAAGAAGGTAAATGAAAAGAAATACCGAGGTATGATAGGATCACTATTATACCTTACAACCTCTAGACCTGATATTCTTTTTGCTACATGTTTATGTACGAGATTACAATCCAAACCCAATGAATCTCATTTAAATGCAGTAAAAAGAATATTTAGATACCTAAATAGCACAAGAGATCTTGGTCTCTTTTATCCTAAAGCTTGTACCTTAGATTTATTATCCTATAGTGATGCGAATTATGCAGGGAGTCGGATAGACCAAAAGTGCACTAGAGGCACTTGTCATTTTATTCGAGAATCCCTGGTTTTATGGTTCTCTAAAAAACAGACATGTGTCTCACTTTCTAAGATCGAAGCAGAATAGGTCATTTGAATGAGACAGACTTTGTCCGATTTTGGATTATCTTTTGCACAATCCAAAATTCTATGTGATAGTACAAGTGCAATTAATTTATCTAAAAATCCGGTACATCATTCACGTACTAAATATATAGATGTTCGACATCATTTTCTTAAAGACAATGTGCTACAAGGTGCCATTCAATTAGAATTTATAGATACACAAAACCAATTGGCAAACATTTTTACAAAACCTCTTGCAGTAGAAAGATTTTGCTCTATAAGAAGAAAATTGTGACTTTGTACAATTAAAGAAATTCAAAATTAAAAGTTTGATTGCTTTATAACTTGTTTGTAATTATAAAAATCCTTGAGGGCCTAACTGCAACTTACCCACTTCTGTTAAAAAGGGCTATACTGTAATATTTCCATATTTCTGGAAATATTAGGGTGTTGTTTGCAATATGGTTGCTTAACTTGGGATATTAACTACATTATTTTTCAATACCTAAGTTGTTCATTGATATTTTTCTCAACCACTTAAGTGGTCATGTGACTAGCACATGACTCATCCCATATAAAAGAGGTAAAGTGCAAACACTTGCCTCATTGTGTTCTTTCCAAAACCTAGTTCCCATTCTTTTCAAGATCCTCTTCAAACCCTAGCCAAAGAGAAGAAGGATCTCCTCCAAGTCTCTCTAGGTATTCTCTCATTCCCTAAGTAGATCTTGATAACATGATTCATTTTACATCTTGTTTCTCCCTTTCCCTAAATCACTTTTGTTGCTGCATTGTATTTCACGTTGGGTACCAGATAGTACCGGTACCTATCATTGATACTGGTACTTGTTGGGTGCAGTAGAGCTTGCTTTTGATAGCAGATACTAGTACTAATGATCAGTATCGGTACTAGCTCATTTTCTGGTTGGAACTGGAACCAACCAGTACCGGTACTAATCACCAGTACCGGTACATGCAGGCTTAAGTGTGTTTTTTGTATGCACACATGAAAGGAAATATTCTGATTGTTTCTCCTACTCTATTTGTTGCATGTTTATAGATGGCACCAAAATCTAAGAGTAAGGGAAAGGCACCTCAAGATGCATTTCACAAATTTTGCATCAATGAGGATGCCAAGTCAAAGTTTGATTGGCATAAGGGCCTTAAGCTTCATCATTGTAGGCCTGTTGAGTGGAAAGACTTTTCTTTACATCTCTTTAACTTCACTACTTGTCTATCTGAACAAAACCTTATGCATTTCTTTGATGAGTCATTTTTTTGCGGATGTTCTTGGAGTTTATCCTGATATTAATTGTCTATTTTTTGCGAATCTCCAAGAACAAGACAATAGAGGTCATCTTGTCTTAACTTCAAACATTTTTGGTCAAAAAATAACTATTACACCAAAATTCCTGTCCACCATAACACAATGTCCTAATGAAGGTCAAGCTTTCAATACTCTTAAGGAGAAATTCACTACTTCAAAAATTCATGAAATACTTTTACTCCCTAACTATCAGGGCAAAGCCTTGGTTGCTCCAAACATGACCTTATTTACTAGAGTTCTATTCAGAATTTTAGCATGGAATCTAAGGGCCAAATACTCGAGATTCCATAAGATCCCTATAGATATTTTACCCTTAATCTATGCTATTATAACAAGTTTCCCTGTTATTTAAAACACGGTATTTATCCACTTCTTAAGACCTCATTACTGTGCTTCAGCTCTTCCTCTTAATATTCTTGTATCTCACATTCTTATCAAGAGTAAAATTGATCTCTCTAACTTTACTTTGCTTAGAAAAGTGGTCTACTTCAAGTGTTCCACACTCCGGAAAATAGGAGTAAAACCTGCTAGAGAGGAATTATCTAATGATGATGAGGAAGAAGATCAAGTTGATCCAAATGCTCAATCTTCTTCTCATCCAGCTCATGACTCATCCTTAGCATTTGTTCCCATAACATATCCATATCCCAAAGCTAAAACACCTTGGGTCAATTTGTCTCATGTGTCAAGAAATGATCCCAATATGATTAACACTTTTAATTATATTAGGCAAAATCTTTCAAACCTCGACTTTGCTTTCCATCACATGGAACGCAAGTTCTATGATCTTTCACTTTCCATTGAGTCCTCTCATTTTGCTTCTTCCACTCAACATCCTAAGCAAAGGAAGCGCACTCAACAAAAAGCACCCAAAGAATACAGTAAGAGACATCAAAAGCATTTTCAAGACCCGCCTCATGTTTCCTCTCCAAGAGCGGAAGAAGAACCTATTCTTCATGATGATGAAGTAGAAGACAATGAAGATGAAGAAGAGATTTCTTATGATGAAAGTGAAGATGAAGATGATGATGAAGAAGAAGATGATGCTGATGGTGGTGGTGGTGGTGGTAGAACTAGCAGAAGACATGCTTAAAAGTATATCAGAAAATGACCTCGTAATTGGTTTATTCTACATTTGCATGTATTAAACATTTGAACATGTTTCCTTGGTTATTATGACTTTTCACTATGTTCTTGGTTGACTTCATGATGTATGACTTTAATTATGGTTGTTATGACTTTTTCTTGTTATAACTTTTAATCATTTTGTTTCTTTACAATCTTTTCTCATGCCTGGTCATTGTCTATGCATATGGTTATATTCTTTTTGTTTGATTGACAAAAGGGGGGAGAAATGGTAAATACATTATATTTAAAATAAGGAACCTTAGTTTGAGGGGGAGGTTTCACTCCTAGCGGAGTTTTTTGTATTTCCTTTCTTATGAGGTCTCTATTATTTTAAATATGGGTATTTCTATTATTTTGTCAACACCAAAAAGAGGGAGATTGTTGGAACCTAGTTACACTTTTTTTTTATGTTTTAGTGTTAATGTTGAACGACAGGTTACTATGCTAACGTGTTTGGTTTTTGAAAACCTGTCGTCGTAGTATGAAAGCGAAGAACTCGTGTTCAACAAATAAAATTTATACCGAAATGGAAATTCCGGGCCGAACACAGGGAGGCTACGTCGATATATATTCGCAATTATATTTTTTTTAGAATTTTTCTTGAAAAACGAGGCGATGTAATTGCAATGAATCCATAACAACAATCAGACTAAAAAGGGAGAGAGAGAGAGAAAACATGCATTTAATAATTCAAAATGTTTATATAATAAAACCAAATAAGAATTACACTAGAAAGCAGGAAATCAGCTACACTAGAAAGTAGGAAAATTCTACACTAGAAAGCTATAAAGAAGAATGGGAAAGAGAATTATCCTCCTCGACGATCGCTTGGAGGACAAGCCGGACGAGACGATGCTTGGACAAAGGAGGACGGAGCGGAAGGAGGACGAAGCAGGACGAAGGAGAATGAAGCAGCACATCGTCGTCGTCGCAAGATCCGCTTCCGAACGGGGGACGAAAATTTGACTTTATCTCGCGAGGAGCATCCCGGGTGTGGGACAAGCTTCTCTTGAGCTTTGGAGAGGTAGAGAAGAGAAGGAAGGGATAAGAATTTTGTGTGGAGGGGGTCTCCTTTTATAGTTGCAAGGAGTGAGGGCAATTTGGTCATTACAACTTTAAAAACATTAATTCAAGACCTTTAGTGACGGATAAAACTGTCGCTAAAGGTCTGAACATGGGCGTAGTGGGAGGCGCACGCGCCCACTCGCTTGCCCGCGTGCGCAACACACGTGCACGTCCGACCATTCTCAGCCATCCGATCACAAGATTGGACGGCTTAAATCGTGCTACGCCCGCCTCCTCAGCGCGCACCCGATCGCGTGCGATGCCGCGTTACCGCCGCACGTGCAATAGCGTGTGGGCGCTATCGAGCACGCGTAACCATTCGATCGCGATCCGACGGTCGATAGAAGGCGCGCCTTCGCTATAATTTCCGTGTGGCGAGGCTCGAATGCGCGCTCTCGCTTCGCGTTAGAGCGCTCGACCAACGCACTGAGGGCGCGTTTGTGTCAAGCGTTTGACTTCAGCACGAGCACGTCGTAGCCGTTGGATCTTGATACAACGGCAGGGAAGGGCTGATGCAGGGGCTTCAGAGGTTGCGTGCGGGCGATTGGGAGACCGAGATGGCGTCACGTGGCGCTATCTTGGCCGTCCATCTTCTAGATGATGTAGATGGTGCCACGGGTGTCGGATTGACTCGATTTTTGTGTCGTTAGGCTGCGATCGTCGATCCGAATCCATCCGTGCAGTCGGATTTGTCGTTTGAAGTGTGGATTTACACCATCTTGGCCCTTGATCTTCTAGGGTTCCCCGGTCACTGTCTGATGCTACAGATGCCTGATTAGGGTGATCTTTGAGTCGTTGAACTCCAATCGTTGCCCTGATCACATCTGTATGGTTGGATCTTTGATCCGAGGCCCCGATAAAAAGTTTACCCTATCCAAGCACATAAAAGGAGATGATTAACTTCCATTTTATTCAAACTACTCTAAATGCAAGATGATGCATGTTATGCAATATTTATAGTATGCAATGCAATCCTGTGCTTAAGAACATGCATAAATAGACATCTTAAGTAGTGTAAATGTGTTTACATCATAACCCCATGCCTATCTTTTGCTAGTCCCTAGCAAAAATTATATGCTATTTATAAAAGAATTAGGTTGGATTATTTGGACATGAGTTATTTTCAATCATTAAGAAACTGTCTACTTAGGATCTGAACTTTCAAAGACACAACAGTGCCCGAGTATCTGCCAAAATGCAGATCGCCTCAAGCCCTCGCCTTATTCAAAGAAAAATTTCTTTTTCTCTTTTTCCTCTTTTCTAATTTTTTTGGATTTTCAAGTTTTAGGGTTTAAGAGTGGCTTTCTACGGCCATTCAACTAACCCAAGATTTGATGAAAACCCTAAGTTTTAAGCATCTTATTGTGAATGTGATAGACTCGTTGGCCGACAGTTAAAATGGACTTCGGATTTCTACGCCTCTAGGTGACCTAAAAAAAAAAATTTCTACCTAAAGGTGTATCTTTACAACTGGTAGCTTTCTCCATACTTTTATTTTTTAACGGGGTCAACACAAGGGTGAATCCAGTGTATAACTCCCCGGTTTATTCTACTTCTTTGCTTATTCCTAAGTGTTTTGGGAATTTTCAGTGCATTTACTGAGCTGGGTTCTGGACAACCGGTCGATGAGCTGTTACCACCGAAAACTTGCCAGCCATACTCGTGCGGCGAAGTGTGGTTTATTTTTTTTTCTTTTCTCTTTTTCTTTTTGATTTTTTTTCTTCTTTCTTTTTACGTAGGTGGCTTCCCTGGTCTAAGATTTACCTAAAGACAGCGAAAAGGGAAAGGTCCAGTGACTGGGCTCTAGACAACCAACCTATGGGCTGTTACCCACGATAACTTGCCAGCCATATCACCCTAGAAGGTTCATTAGCTATCCAATTTCCGTTAGAATTGTCGAACAACGAGTCAGTGCAAAGAAAGTGTGTAGATGCTTAAAACTCAAAAATTCCCTCAAATCAGAGGGTGGGCTGATAAGTCGTGTACTTATCACCCAAACTTATTTACTCCAATTATGATAGAATTAAGATGGCGAGGACTCGAAAGACAAATCCACATTTTAGTAGATACACAGGCTGATTAAGTCCAAAGACCTGAAGGGTCTTTGCGTTCAGATTCTAATGTAAAATTTCCTAAGATTGAAAAGTCCTAATGTCCAACTAATCCTTCCTAATTTTGATTTTTTTTTATGTATAAATAAGAAGAGAAAAATAATTTACATGAATTTCACAAAGCTGACCAAATGATTCAAAAATGAATCCACCCCCCCATGCCTAGCTGATGCAATGTCCTCATTGAAAAAGAGACATGAAAGAAAGGATAGAATATGAAAGATGTCACCTGAATATGAAGCTCGTATCAGCCTTGTGTCATATGTACAACTGTTGAGTTTAATGCCGTCAGCTAGGTGAAGTCCAGCCAAAGAAGTCACAAAATGGCTAGGGCAACTGTGTCTGAGACGGGTTCTGGAAGAATACGGTCAATAACAAACTTCAGACGTTGACCGTTGACTTTAAATGTGTTACCCATCTTTAGGTCAGAAATCTGAACGACTCCATTTGGAAAAATCTGGTCAATTATGAATGGGCCATTTCATTTAGATCTAAGTTTGTCAGGAAAGAGCTTAAGTTTAGAATCGAATAACCAGACCTTTTGGTTTGGCTCAAAGCTCTTGCGGGAAATCAGTTGATCATGTAGAGCTTCGGTCCGAGCCTTGTAGATCTTGGCATTCTCATAAGCATCATTTCTAAGCTCCTCCAACTCAGATAGTTGGAGTTTCTTGGTCTTCCTAGCTAAATTCAGATCTAAATTTCATTATTTGATCGCCCAGAATGCCCTGTGTTCAATCTCTACGGGTAGATGGCAAGCCTTTCCATACACCAAACGGAATGGAGACATGCCGATGGGTGTTTTATACGCCATACGGTAGGCCCAAAGAGTGTCCTCAAGCTTTTGAGTCCAGTCCTTGCGATCAGGCCTAACTGTTTTCTGCAGAATGTTCTTGAGCTCTAGATTGGAGATCTCGGCTTGTCCATTCGTTTGGGGGTGGTAAGGTGTAGAAATTCGGTGATTAACCCCGTATTTAGCCAACAAATTCTGGAATTGGGCATTAGTAAAATGAGTGCCACCATCACTGATGATAGCCCTCGGAATCCCAAACCTACTGAAGATATTTTTTTTGACAAAATGGATGACCACCATGTGGTCATTCGTTCGAGTGGGAATCACCTCAATCTATTTGGACACATAATCAACAGCAACAAGAATGTACTGATGTCCAAATGAAGGGATAAAGGGTCCCATTAAATCAATGCCCCAAACATCGAAAATTTTGACAGGAAGAATTGGGTTTAGGGGCATCATATCTCTCTTAGTTATGCTCCCGAGTGCCTGACATCAAGAACATGACCTTGAGAAATCCTGGGCATCCTTAAATAAAGACGGCCAATAGAAGCCAGATTGCAAGATTTTTGCAGCCATCTTTTTTCCGGATAAATGTCCACCACACCCAGATGCATGGCAGAACTCGAGTATATTGTTGAATTCATTCTCCGGTATACATTGGTAAATAATCCGATCAGAGTCGATGCGGTACAGCTCAGGGTCCTCCTAAAAGTAGTATTTGGTCTCATATTTGAGTCTATCACGTTGTTGCTTGGTCTAATCCTGGGGGATTTGACCAACGGCCAAATAATTAACAATGTTAGCAAACCATGGGGTGTGGACACCTAAAACTGTAAGAATAGTTTCGTCCGGAAAAGTGTCAGCAATCAAACTGTCCGGACGAGAGGAATCACCTAGGAGTCTCGACAAATGATCCGCTACCACATTTTGTACCCCGATTTTATCCTTGATTTCAAGATCAAATTCTTGAAGCAGAAGAATCCAACGAATAAGCCGGGGTTTAGCATCCTTTTTGGCCAAGAGATGTCTCAAGGCCGAGTGGTCGGTATAGATGATTACATGAGACCCTAAGAGATAAGCCCCGAATTTTTCTAAAGCGAACACTACAACTAATAATTCCTTTTTAGTAACAGTGTAATTCCTTTAGGCTTCATCCAGAGTTTTACTAGTGTAGTAGATGACAGAGGGCTTTCTATCAATTTTCTGACCCAAGACAGCCCCGACTGCGTAATCAGAAGCGTCGGTCATAATCTCAAAAGGGGCTATCCAAATTGGTGGTTGCAAAACTGGAGCATAGGTGACTGCCGTTTTCAGGAAATCAAATGCCTTTCGGCATGATTCGTCAAAAACAAATGGCGTTTCTTTGGCAAGAAGATTGCTCAAGGGACGAGCAACCTTCGAGAAATCCTTGATGAATCTTCGATAGAATCCCACATGGCCAAGAAATGATCGGATTTGTTTAACAGATGTGGGAGGAGGAAGTTTAGCGATAGCATCAACCTTAGCTTTATCCACTTCAATTCCCCATTCAGAGATTACATGACCCAAAACGATGCTTTCTTAGGTCATGAAATGACTCTTTTCCCAGCTAAGGACCAATCGTGTTTTGATACATCGCTTAAGAATCATTTCCAGATTAGCCAAACAAGAGTCAAATGATTCTCCGAAAATAGAGAAATCATCCATGAAGACTTCCATAAACTCTCCCACCATGTCAGAAAATATGGCTAGCATACACCTTTGAAAAGTCGTAGGTGCATTGCATAACCCGAAAGGCAACCTACAAAAAGCAAAGGTTCCGTAGGGACAGATGAAAGTAGTTTTTCCCTGATCCTCGGGATGGATAGGAACTTGGTTGTATCCCAAGTAGCCATCAAGAAAACAGAAATACTTCTGCCTGGCTAATCTTTCCAAAATTTGATCGATGAAGGGCAGGGGAAAATGATCCTTTTTAGTGGCTGTGTTCAGCTTCCTATAATCAATACAAACCCTCCAAGAGGAAGCTGAACGAGTTGTGACAGATTCTCATCTCTCGTTAGTCACAACAGTAATCCCGACTTTCTTCGGAACAATTTGTATAGGACTTACCCAGGGACTATCAGAGATTAGATAAATAATTCCTGCATCGAGCCACTTTATGATTTCCTTTTTGACCACTTTTCACATATTTGGATTCAATCTCCTCTACATCTGGTGAGAAGGGCAGGATCTATCTTCCAAGAATATTCTATGATTACAGTAAGATGGCTCGATCCCCCTGAGGTCATGAATGGTCCAACCAATTGCCTCCTTATGTTCCCTCAAGACCTTGATCAATTTAATCTCTTGCTCCTTTGTCAATTTAGCACTGATAATCACAGGGAGCATTTTCTGAGGTCCTAAAAATTGATATTTCAAATTCTTAGGCAATGGTTTCAATTCAAGCTGGGGCGGGTTGATGATTGATGGTAGGGTAGATGCTGAAGATTCAACAAAAGGAAGAGGTTGTGAGTGAACAAAATCAATAACCTCTTCAGAAGATGACAGGTTAGCCATAGAGGGTTACGGGTCAAATTCGTCATCCAAGGAGGAACTTTCAATTGAAGAAACCATCCAACAAATTTCAATGTTTTCATTATCCTCATCAAGTTCCTCAATAAATCAACAATCCTCAAATTTATTGATCTCCTTAAAAATATCCAATTTCATTCGTTGATCCTCAAAGGCGATTTCCATGCTACCGCTTTCAAAATTAATGTCGGCCATAGCGGTAGCCGGGAACGGACGCCCCAAAATGATGGGTGTGTTCCTTAGATTATCAGGTACATCTATGTCAAGGACAAGGAAATCTACAGGAAAATAGAAATCCTTGACCTTGACTATAACATCTTCAATAACGCCTCGCGAATTTGTGACCGAGCGGTCCGCTAACTGTAGCGTTACTGAAGTTGGCCGAAGTTCACCTAACCTAAACTTCTCATAAAGAGAAGTCGGAATTAGGTTGATGGATGCACCCAGATCTAAAAGTGCTCTATCAAATGTGTAATCTCCGATGACGCAAGAAATCAACGGAGCACCAGGATCTCTCTTTTTCTGAGGAAGGTAGTGCAGGATAACAGAACTAGCCTACTCAGAGAGTACCACCTTCCTTGGAACAGATTCTCTCAACTTACGCTTTTGTGTACATAAATCCTTTAAAAATCTTGCGTAAGCCGGTATGTGCTTGATAGCATCAAGGAGCGGGATATTAATCTCAACATTCTTAAATAGATTCAGAAGCTCCTCATTGCTATCAATAGACTTCTTCTTTGATTTGGTTAAGGCTTCAGGAAAAGGAACATGAGTCAGATCTTTAGAATCAGGTTCCTGAGCCTTAATTTCTCCTCTAGAATTCTCCTCTCTCTCCTCAGGTTCTTCAGGATTCAAAAGATCAGAATAGTGTAGTTGTGGATCCTGAGTCTGCTTATCGCTCCTCAAAGTGACAGAATTTGCAAATGCATAAGAATTTGGGTCTTGGGGAGGGTTAAGAAAGATTGGAGGGGCTTGATTAGCTATGAATTGTTGATTTGCAGAAGAAGAAGAAGAGGACAAGGAACCCTGCTCAACCACTTGAGCATGTGCGTGTGGGTCCCTCTGATTTCCGTACCAATGGGCTTGGTTGCTAAAATTCATAATATTTCGCAGGTTGGGAACGGGTTGGGATGGTAGAGATCCGGGTTAACGAGAGTTAGCAATGAGCCCAGACTACAAGTTGTCCAGTGAGGTTTTCATTTGCTGCATGAGCTGGGGCATGGATCCTTGCATCTCTACCATTTGACGGTACAAATTAGCCTACCCTGCGGGTTGACGAGTATTCCAAGCTGGCTGATTGACCTGATTCGGAGGCAACTGAGTATATACTTGACCCTGACCCATTAGTTGTTGCGGAGCATAGTTGCCGGGTTGGAATTGGGTCTGTTGCCTCGGGTTTTTCCAAGAGAAGTTAGGGTGGTTTCTCCAACTCGGATTATAAGCATTAGAGTAGGGATTGGATCTAACATTCTCTTGTACAGCACAGACATCCTCATAGGGTGAGGATGGAGAGAAAGAAAGGGAAAGATAAGAAAAACTGGGATCAAAGGCCCCAGTTTGGAACCCGTGGGGTTCCGAAAAATACTGACTCATAGGTTGAGCCGCATCGAGTTGATTCACGAACTCTCGTCTAGAAGGAGCTCGTGAAGAATGGAATCCCGAATTTTGGGATTGAGTGGATCGAGAGTTGTTCATAGAATTTCCAGCCATCCACTCTTCCATTCTCTTAGCAACCAAGTCCACCTTATCAAGTTTGTTACAAATCAATTCCATATCAAATGAATGGGAGTCATGGACTTCATTGACATTTGATCTGGGCTGCTGGGACTGGTTAAATGTATCCATGGAGGCATGATTGATTGAATTCTCACTCATTTTCTCAAATAAATCATGTGCACTATCTACATCTTTATTGAGAAAATTGCCTCCGCAAGAAGCATCCACATGATTTCTGAGTTGCTCAGTCAACCCATGATAGAAGATCTGCAAGAGTTGCCATTTTGGCACCTCGTGGTGTGGACACCTCCACAATAAGTCCTGGAATCGCTCCCAAGCCACATGAAACTGCTCCCCCGGCCGCTGGGTAAAGGCAGTGATTGCCCGTCTCAAAGCATTGGTACGTCCAATTGGGAAGAATTTCTTCAGAAAGGCCGATTTCAACTCATTCCAAGTTATAATTGGTCTTCCTATTGTCCTATACCAACGCGCGGCCTTATCCCTAAGAGAGTAGGGGAAGAGCCTCATGATCATTTGCTCCTCGTTTATGTTTCGTGCCTTGGTGGTCTGGACCAAAGTGGTCAAGTCCTCCAAATGCTGAAACGGATCTTCGGAGCCAAGCCCATGATAATGTTTGATCAGGCTTAACACCTGGGGCTTGATTTCTGCGTCACCGACTGGAATCTGGACACCGGGACGTTCCCCGTAATTTGAAGGATCATAAAAATCCTTCAAGGGCTAAGCACCCTGCATTCTCTAGAACCATTCCTGCATTCTCTGCATTTGTTCCAACTGCCTTTGAAATTCTTCCTGTGGATTTCCAAGCAGAGGAAGCTGTTGGTCGGCCATGGGATCAATTTGACCAAAATCCAATTTGCGCCTCCTAGAATACTCTAATGGTCCTTTCAATCGGGGATTCAATGACCGTCTTCCTAGCATAAACTAGGAGAAGGTCAGAAGGACTGGGGATAGGGACCCTGCAGCACAACAAAACAAAGTTGTCCTTAAGTGGGGTAGCCTAAGGATCTACTGACTCCCAAAACCTGCCTTAAGACTGTAAATGATTTACTCTACTTGCATCTGTTTAATCCAACCAGTTAGAAGGAGGGACTGGGGAGAAGGTTCTTTCTTTGGCTTTCGCCTTCGGTTCCTAGTGTACCCCCTAGCCGCGGTCGTTTGACGCTACTCCCCTAGCTAGACATCAGATTAATCAGTACAAGTAGGTTAATCAAAGACAATCTCAGACTGGGCCCTGAAGAGCGAATCAGACTTTAAGGCCAACGTCTACTCAATTTTATTAAGACTTGGGATTGTGGTGCTTATAGAATGTGATGGGCCCTTAAAATGGGTTGTGCCCTTAATGATTGATTGAAATTTGTGTAAGTGCATGCATAAGCAGGGTTTTCAAGCAAGATTATTTGTGATGCGTGGATTTTAATGTTCAAACCTTGCTTAAGTAGCTTTTAGGGTTTCAAATTAGGTGGATTGCAATCAAGTTTCTAGGCAAACCAAGTTGTCAAACACAGGTGAAGATTGTTTTCCTTTAAAACCAAAAAGAAAGTGGAGTGCCTGGAATAGACCTAGATTGAAAACCCTAAGGAGAAGCTACTTGATGAGTTGATTTTAAGTAGAGTGGTGCGGCCTAAACAACTCAAACAACTGGCCACAAATGTACCACTAAGTTAGGCACTCAAAGATGGTTAACTTAGAATGATTTCTACTCTTTTATGTGTTGCTTTGTGTGTACCGGTTCTACAGATCAAAACCCGATTGAGTAGAAATAAATCAATCTGGTTAAGTGCCTTGAATGTGGGTGTACGTTGTGTGTTTGTTGAAAATTGCCCCACAAGATTATCTTTTTGTTATTTTTTTTTATATAAATAAGAGTGGAATGAATGTGAGTGAGAATCCAAACAACCAAACTATTTCTAGGATTTATGCAAACACCTAGGTTAATTGGAATTTGGATTTAATGTGGCAAATGAAATCTATGGAGGGGGGAAGAATGGGAAGCACTTACAGTTGTCTTCAACTTCACTTTACTCCAGTCTACTGCTTGATAATTCCTTGATGGAGGTCTCTGCAAAACAATAGACACAAGAGAAAGAAAGTTAGAAAATAATAAAGTGCAAGAAATGAGAAAAGAAGATCAGAAATTGTTGCCTCTCCGACAACGGCGCCAAAATGTTGAACGACGGGTTACTACGCTAACGTGTTTGATTTTTGAAAACCTATCATCGTAGTATGAAAGCGAAGAACTCGTGTTCAACAAATAAAATTTATACCGAAATGGAAATTCCGGGTGGAACACAGGGAGTCTACGTCGATCTATATTTGCAATTATATATTTTTTTAGAATTTTTCTTGAAAAGCGAGGTGATGTAATTGCAATGAAGCCATAACAACAATTAGACTAAAAAGGGAGAGAGAGAGAGAGAGATAGAAAACATGCATTCAATAATTCAAAATATTTATACAATAAAACCAAATAAGAATTACACTAGAAAGTGGGAAATCAGCTACACTAAAAAGCAGGAAAATTCTACACTAGAAAGCTGTAAAGAAGAATGGGAGAGAGAAGTTATCCTTCTCGACGATCGCTTGGAAGACGAGCCGGACGGGACGATGCCTGGACGAAGGAGGATGGAGCGGAAGGAGAACGAGGTAGCACGTCGTCGTCGTCGCAGGATCCGCTTCCGAACGGGGGACGAAAATTTGACTTTATCTCGCGAGGAGCATCCCGAGTGTGGGACAAGCTTCTCTTGAGCTTTGGAGAGGTAGAGAAGAGAAGGAATGGATGAGAATTTCATGTGGAGGGGGTCTCCTTTTATAGATGCAAGGAGTGGGGGCAATTTGGTCATTACAACTTTAAAAACATTAATTCAGGACCTTTAGTGATGGATAAAGCTGTCGCTAAAGGTCTGAACGTGGGCGTAGTGGGCGGCGCGCGCGCCCGCTCGCTTGCCCGTGCGCGCAATGCACGCGCACGTCCAACCATTCTCAGTCGTTCGATCACGAGATCGGACGGCTTAGATCGTGCTACGCCCGCCTCCTCAGCGCGCCCCCAATCACGTGTGATGAGCGTTACCGCCACGCGTGCAATAGCGCGTGGGCGCTGTCGGGAACATGCGACCTTTCGATTGAGGTCGACGATCAATAGAAGGCGCGCCTCCGCTCCAATTTCCGCGTGGCGAGGCTCGAATGCGCGCTCTCGCTTCGCATTAGAGTGCTCAACCAATGCGCTGAGGGCAAGTTTGTGTCGGGCGCCTGACTTTAGTGCGGGCGTGTCGCAGCCGTTGGATCTTCATCCAACGGCGGGGAAGGGCGGATGCGGGGGCTTCAGCGGTTGCATGAGGGCGATTGGGCGACCGAGATGGTGCCACGTGGTGCCATCTTGGCCGTCCATCTTCTAGATGATGTAATGGTGCCACGGGTGTCAGATTGACTCGATTTTTGTGTCGTTAGGCTGCGATCGTCGATCCGAATCCATCTGTGCGGTCAGATTTGTCGTTTGAAGTGCAGATTTACACCATCTTGGCCCTTGATCTTCTAGGGTTCCCCGATCACTATCTGATGCTACAGATGCCTGATTAGGGCGATCTTGGAGTCGTTGAACTCCAATCGTCGCCCTGATCACATCTGTACGGTTGGATCTTCGATCTGAGGCCCCAATAAAAAGTTTACCCTGTCCAAGCACATAAAAGGAGACGATTAACCTCCATTTTATTCAAACTACTCTAAATGCAAGATGATGCATGTTATGCAATATTTATAGCATGCAATGCAATCCTATGCTTAAGAACATGCATAAATAGACATCTTAAGTAGTGTAAACGTGTTTACATTGGTTAACAAAATCATTTTAAATCTAATGAGTTTATGAGGTGTTATTTTCAGGAAATCACAGGATTTAGGAAGTATAAAAGAAGTGATGATGGCATGAAGAATGAAGACTGATTTCATATTGTTCATATATTTTATAATCTAGATTGTGTATGTCTTCTAACAAGAAAAATGACTTAGGATTTAAAATTAAAATAGAGATAATTAGGAATCATACTCCTATTCTATTATTCGTTTGAAAAACTTATATCATTTTGTTGTCAAATTGATCATGTATTTTCGTTCAAATTTCACTTAAATTGATGAACAAAACTTATTCAAGGTACTTGTTGCAAGTACCGGTACTGTTCAGCTAGTATCGGTACTTGTTAGTTATAAGTTTGGGTCCTAGTCCCAAATTGTGAACAGTAAGTACCGATACTCATCATGATTACTAGTGCCAGGTGCTCACAGTTTGAAGACTTGTGAGGTGCCTGGACCTTACATGTACTGCTACTAATCACTAGTACCGATACATGAAGGTCACAGTTTATATCATGACCCGAATTTATGAGTCACAAGTATCGGTACTTATCATGAGTAATAGTACATAGTGACTAAGTTGGTACTCAACTGTAATCACTGAGTACTGGTACCCATGATGAGTACCGGTACCCAAGCTTTGTTGGGCTGACTGTTGGTTAACTGGGAGCAGTCAGTACCGGTACCAACTAACTGTTAACCCCAATCTGAACGACTATTTTACAATTAATCCTATCTCTAATCTTCCCATTTTTCCCTTAATGGCTAGTAATCGTAGGGAAGGTGTTTAGTGACTTATATAAACACCTTGTGTGTGTCATTTGCATATAACACAAGCAAAAATTATCTCCTTGCTCATAATTCCCAGATTTCACAATTCAAGTTGCAAGGATTGTTGTTTTGTTGCATTGTTCTTCAAGGCGATACTCCTTGCAACAAACCTTTTTAGGCGATTTCGTTCTTCATCGTAAAATCTCTTTTGCGCTTTAGTGTGCTTTTGCTAGATTAGTATATAAACATTCTATTAAGTAAATTCTTGTTGGAGACTTGGGAACTTAGTTGTAAGTTATACTGTTGCTTGCTTACACCTATACCTTTTTGTTCTTATTCAATCTTGTAATTGGGTTGAGGTAACCTGTTAATTATATTTGTTTATAGTAAATTGATTCCCTCCGAATTGAGGGAATTGGGTTAAAAATCCTACGTCAGGAGACTTAGGTAGTGGAGTACCCAAGTGAGGGGAACCACTATACATCTGGTGTTATATTTTGTGATTTTCTTTATTTGCATAATTTTTGTTTACCACACTATTCATCCCCCCTTCTAGTGTGCTTGTGCCTTTTAGATCCTACAAACGATAACCATTAGAATGATTTGAGTATCAAAACACTGATATAATTGGTGAAACTTGTTCCTCATCTCATAAAGAATTGATCTGGAGCTTTACAAGATGTTTGGAAGGTTAAGGCTCTTAATTTGGTTTGCCGGAGCTCCGGTGAAGATTGTGAAATATCACCTGAGATCAAATCTCCATGAAGTTCATCAAGAATTATATCAATAAGTTCCTGAGGTTACAAGGAACCTCAAGAACACTTCAATGGGTCCAATTCAGGATCAAACTCAGGGATTCATCAAAGAAAGCTGAAAGAATCAAACTTGAGTTTGCTTGAACTCAAGGAAATATATCTCACACAATTGAGTAAGGGGAAAGGTTTAGGGAAGTGGGGCGATGGTGTGATGTGGTTAACTAGGTGAATAAACTCCTCTTGAGCCTCCATTGACAGTGAGCTTAAGGGTTTGAAAGTGGATTTAGGCATTTTTGATATAGGTAATTTTATATCTAATTAAAGAGTGGAATGGGACCATGATGTGATGATTAGGTGATGGAGGGCCCTAATTGGGTGTGGTTTAGCTTAGATCCTTCCGCCATGGACAGCGGAGAAGATCTGGTGAAGGTGGCGTGTGATTAGCCGTGTAGGTGATAAATTTGAGGGAAAATAAGGTGATTATGGTAGTGGAAGAATGAGGGAGGTGATTAGGTAGTTGAAAACACGAATCGAAGTCCTATAAGGCCAGATTTGGCCTCACTGGAGACGAAGAAGATGGAGTTGAATCTAAGTTTACACTACACTAATTAACTACCTAACGAGCTAAATCTAATCTAGACTAAAAACTAAGCTATCTACGAGTTACCTTGATGAAATGGTGAGGGACTCCACCGTTGATAGGGCGAAGACAAGAAGAACTTTGACAAGGTCAGAGCAAACTCCGGCAAGGTCTTAAGTGAAGTAGAAAGGGAGATGGGGCGCACAGAAGCTTTGTCACGGCTCTTGAGAAGACAAACAGATGAGAAGCGACAAGCTCCTTCGGTGGAAGTGCTCTGAGGAAGGGGAAAAAGGTCATCGAAAAGAGGGAATAGCCTATCGTCAAGCTCTGTTTGGGGAAGAGGGAAAGGGAGCCAACTCTTGAAATCAGAGGTGTGGGGGTCTATTTATAAGCGAAGGAGAGGGTCAAGGGGGAAGAATCTGGATGGTTAAAGGTCTAGATTCATCCTAACCACCGGCGTCATCTTTGACGCCGGTGAGCTTGGTTACCAAGTCAGTTAGGATTTCTTGATAATCCAGTTCGTCAAATGTGGAGAGGGAGGTGAGATGAGTACTAGTGGCAGCTGCAGTGGCTATCTGATGTCACATAGGTGGTGATCAAGAGGTCTGGACACTGACCGTTCTTGACCGTCCATAGTGAAGAAGGGTTGAAGAAGACATGTGCACAGGGGTATTTCTGCAAGTGGGAAAGGACCTATTTGAAATAAAGAGGACTCGATTGAAATGAAAGTTAGGGACTTAAACGTAAATAGTGAGTTTTAAGGCTTATTTAATTTATTTCTTTTTAAACTTTTTGTATTATTATAAATTACGTAAATATTATATTTATGCCTTGAAATTACATTTTTTTCCCTTTTTAACTATATTTATTTAAATGATATGATTAATTCAGTTAATTACATACTTAGGTCTTAAAATTAATTAAGTTAATTTAAATACTTATTATATAGCTAATTATTATTATTTTGTGTCCAAACTATTAATTAAACTATTATTAAGATTAATTGATATTTAATTTTATATTTTTAACTTATTTTGTAGGTCCTTAGTATTTTAACCCCTATATTATAATTAACTCTGTATTTAGTATATTCTTAATTAATTAACTAGGGAAAATAGTTAATTAATGATAATTAAGAACCATGATGAATCTCTAATCAGAGAGCGGGAGCCTCTCCCTCTCTCTATCTCTCTTGTAGAAGAGCGTGGGTGGGTGGCATGCCTCTCAAGATGGCAGGGGTGGGTCAGGTGTGACAACCAAGATTGAAGGGGGTTTTATAGGTTAGTTTTAGGGTTTTTGGGCTCAAGTGGTGCTGACAAGATTGCGATTTTTACCCCAAGAAAAGATTGTTTCCTGTGTGGGGTCCCCCATTCAAAATGTAAGGGTATAATAATTATGTCTAACCCCTCCACAAGGGAAAAAGGGGCGTAGGGGCGGTTGCCCAGTGTGTAGAAATTGTGCGCACACCCCTCGGATTTAGGAAATTCCCTTAGATCATTTGACACTGCAATTAGCAAGGGACAATTGCAATAAAACCCTTGGATCTAAAATTTGCAAAATTGACCCTCGAGCACTCATTTTTTATGCGCGAAAAAATGTACAAACCACCCTGGAGAATTACAATTTTTGCGGTAGTCCCTGGGGTCATTTCATACATGAATGCCCACTACCTCATTTCTAACTTAGTTTGATGGTGGGTTGGGCCTTGATAAAGGACATGCTATTGTGATTCGGATCATTGTTATTAATTCTTAATGACCAAAATGAGACAACACGACTATTAAACAAATGAACGATACTTGTTTCATAAATGCATGGAACGCTGTTGCATGAACTTGCTAGCAATAAAATTAGGGACATACTTAAACTAAGAGAAAACTTGATAACAAATGTTAAGTATACAAAAACCTAGATGGGAATAATGTTGATATGGAGTAAACAATATTTGGGAATATGGAGGAAAAGAATTGGATGTGTGAAGTGACAACTAGTAGCGATACGAAACTTAAATGCTCAGGTAGTAAGAATGTCTAATTGTGTTGGCATTTTGACTTGTGGAAGTGAGTTGACCCTTGAGTACACAAGTATCAAGGAGAGTTAATCACCCTGTAGCGTAGAAAGAGAGCTAACCTCCCCGGGTTGGGACTTGGAGGAGAGCTGACCTTTCTATGCAGACTCTTGTTGAGCTCACGAGGGGCCAACCAGGATAGCTGGGTGAGGATACGCAGTGCTGAGGAGATGGTGTGATTTTTGTTACTGTTCTTGTGTGTACCCATTAGTGAAAACAATTGACTGCGTGCCAACACGAGGTAGCTCCTTGTGTGTTTATCCCACGTATCATAGTCACCACTACATCGTGATCATGACCCTTGGGTGGTAGACTAGGTTGTAGGGCTGGTGCAGGGCATTCTCTTATGCAAGAGTGTCCTGTGGTTGCCTTGTGACTTGGGGACACCGCAACGAGATTGTCTCGATAGGAGACATGTGAGTAGAAAGAGTTTGACTATACTTAGTGGGATACAAGGAATAATAGAAAGGAGTGAATAACTAAATATATATGGAATTGGTATAATTGCCCAAAATGACTAAGGCTAAAAAATACTACCACTTCTTTTGTTCAAGTTGTTTACCACTTCGTCACTCTCTCTCTACTTTACACACATAATTTCTTTTTCAGCAACTCTATCCTAGTTTGTGTACTTAGGTTAGGTGAGCGAGCGGCCAATCTCAGCAGCTGTTGAGGGTGACAGTACAAGGCCTAGCCACGCACTGCAGTAGTGATAGATTCCTATCAATAGTGCTGATAATTTGTTTTCCTACTATAGCCTGTCTCATGTTATGAAATTGAACCATTTTTCCTTTCCTTTTTGCACGTTGAGTTATTGATGTGATGACTATGATGTGAACATATTTTCTGTTAGCAATTGGTAGCTTGTTTAATTTCTTTTAGCTATATATCTTTCTTTATTATGATTGCATGTGTGGAATGCTATGTGCTTTAAATTTATTACTTGTTGGACAGTTAGATCTTGGGTGGTGAGACGTGATTCGATTTGATTTCCATTTGGGCTTGGGTCAGGTCATAACAAGAGCCAAATGGGAAGGAGAATGCTCTTTACTTTGGAAACAAATGGGCTTGTGCCCATTTTGAGCCCCTTTTGTATGGGTTGGCATTCTTGCATAAAATCACCTTCACCCAAAAACTTATGATATAAAGAAGCCCTTTTTAATTCCTTTAATAATAGCATGATTCTCATGTCACATTTGTAGCTGGAATTACTTGGAGCTTAGGTCATTTAAGCCACATTTTTAGCTAATTAAGCTAATTCGCTTCTTGTATGGATGCCTAGCAATTGCAATTGTACTTAAAAGGCTTCATGAAAGTCTAATCAGACTTTGAGCCCTTATATATTGTACTTCGGTGGACTTTCGTTTCAAATGAGAGGGGTTATGTTGTATATATATTTTTTATGACTAGACAGATTGGAGACAAATAGGCCATCTCTCTTATCAAAGTCAATAATATCCATTGTTAGTTGTGTTGTATACTGATCGAAACCTACATAGTTGGGTCCTATCCGAGTTCATGATAGGAGTAAGTGTCTCGAATCAAGCAATCATACAGAATAGATAGAGAGATTGGTTATCTAGTTTCACCTGGAAATGTGTATGTCTGGGGAGAGCATGGTTACTCTCAAGGTTCACTAAGTATTTTACTGATATAAGACACGGAGGAAATTCTCTCTCTCCTCTCTCGGGGTGTACATGCACCCTCCACACGGATGGTCAGTCTACCATTTATTGGTTGTGGTTGGGGTAACACCTATTCTCTTACGTTGCTGAATTTTACGGATGGTAGTAAAGAGGGTCAACGTACGCAACTATTACAACCAGCATTCTTATTAATGTAATCGTGAGATTTATGATCCGTAACGACAATCCTTAGGATAAGATAGTCATCCATTAGACCCTATCTCAAGCGGGATGGTCTATCTACTTAGCTCGTTGGGCGGTCGAATTACGTTAGTTGTCCCTCGGCTAGTTGAAGGTTAATCGGTTTAATTGATCTTTCCCACTAAGAAGGCTAATCTACTAAATTCTAAGAAAAATACACTCGATTATTGATCAATATGATTTCTTAGACGATCTTAACCAATTACCTACTTAAAAAAAACTTTCTAAATTAGATTTTGAAAGACTTTGACCGAACTATTTACTTCAGAGAGATCTCTTTTTATTGTTTAACCTGATTTAAAATTTTTCTTTCACTATCACATACTTGGATGTGAATATTTTCGTGAGAGATTATGATGCAGGAAAAATATATTTGTTAATTGGCATTGCAAAGTATAATCGCAGATCGTGATCCTCGTTGCAGTGTTGTTGTAATTTTAATTTTAATTTTATTTAAACAGAAAGAAGAATCTACAAATTTCTCCAGCGAAAGCAGCAACGGCAAGCGAAACCCGCCACCCTCCACCATCCTGCCTGTCCTGCGGTCTCCAACACAAATGCTCTCCCGCCTCTCTTCCCATTCCCTCCGACTCCATGGCCTCCTCCCCCTCTTGTCGTCGTCCCCTTTCTCTTCCTCCTCGTCCTCGTCCTCCTCCTCTACCGCCACCATGACTCCACCACTACAACATCCAATCTCCCTCCCCCAACCACCTCCACCACCACCACCACCACAGAAACATCGACACACGAACGCCTACTACGCCACCGTCCACCACGTCTCCAACATCGTCCGCACGGACTTCTACCTGGAGCGCACCCTCAAGAAGCTCCGCGGCCTCCGCGTCACCCAGGACCTCGTCTACCGCGTCGTCCGCGCCACCTCCCCCACCCACCCCCTCCCCTCCCTCCGCTTCCTCCTCTGGGCCTCCTCTTCCCACCCCTCCACCTACCGCCCCTCCTCCCCCGAGCTCGACTCCCTCCTCCGCACCCTCGCCCGTTCCCACCACTGGCACCCCATGTGGCGCACCGCCCACCTCATGCTGTCCCTAAACCTCCCCATCCCCCCCTCCACCTTCGCTTACCTCATCTCCTCCTACTCCTCCCACCCCGAGAAGGCCGTCGAGCTCTTCAACCGCATTCCCCGCCTCGGCTTCCCCCAGTCCCTCCAGCCCCACAACGCCCTCCTCCACGTCCTCGTCCGCTCCCGCAACTTCCCCGCCGCCTACGCCCTCGTCCGCCGCATGATCCGCCGCGGCGTCCCCCCCGACCGCCACACCTTCTCCGCCCTCGTCGACGGCTGGTGCGCCGCTGGCAAGCTCCGCGAGGCCCGCCGCTTCCTCGAGGAGATGAGCGCCAGGGGCTTCAAGCCCCCCGTTCGCTCCCGCGACCTCCTCGTCTCCGGCCTCGTCTCCGCTGGCCACCTCGAGGCCGCCAAGGTCCTCGCCAGGAGGATGGCCAAGGAGGGGATGGTGCCCGACCTCACCACCTTCAACTCCCTCGTCGGGGCCCTCTGTGAATCCGGGGAGGTCGAGTTCTGCTTGGGCCTGTTGGACGACTGCGTCAAGCTGGGGATGTGCCCCGATCTCTTGACGTATAAGATCGTGGTGCCCACGGTTGCAAAGGTCGGGAGGATCGACGAGGCGTTCCGGCTTCTTAATGATGCCATCGAGGACGGGCACAAGCTGTTCCCGAGCTTGTACGCACCGGTGCTCAAGGCGTTGTGTAGGGTGGGGAGGTTCGCTGATGCTTTCAGCTTCTTTGATGATATGAAGGTCGAGGCTCACCCGCCTAACCGCCCGGTGTACACGATGCTGGTGAAGATGTGCGTGAGGGGTGGCAAGTTTGTGGATGCTGCGAATTTCTTGGTGGAGATGACAAAGAGGGGAATGACGCCGAGGTTGCAGAGTTTCGATATGGTGGTGGAAGGATTGAAGCATCGTGGGGATCATGATTTGGCCAAGAAGATTGAGGAACTTGAGCTGTCGGTGACTGCCTTTTGACTTCGGTTGCCTGTTGCTCCGTTATCGCGAGAGATGCAACAACACATGCTCTCGTAGGCGTAAAACGCATTTCCAATGTTCTTCTCCAGGTACCTACGTGATTACTCTATTGTGTCACTTGATTGTGAAATTCTCTGTTGTATACATATCTTGTTTAGTAGATGACCTGCACACACACACACACACACAAAAGGGACCATGTTTGCTCGTTCCCACTCTTGTGGGACTTCGCCTTCTATCAGCTCTTTGTTGGCGCTACATGACTTGAGTTAACAAAAACAAACAAGATGTTGGATCTGCCCTATCAATACAACTCCAATATGCTCCAATCCATACGAGGGATACTTTGTGTTGCAACTAATAGCTTCATATCCTATGATCCACCTATGTTGCTTGCTGCTTCCAAGTAATGCAGGGGATAGCACTAAAGAGGGCTTTATATTTCCTAAGCATAGTCGAGTCAACAGGTAGGGTCAATTAAGTACTCACAATTGAAGCTATTAGTGTGGCTCTTTGATCTACTAAATTACTAAATTGAGTGAATGCTACAGGAAAAAGATTATATACAGATCACAAAAGTCAAATTGGGTCCCCTCTAACATCTCCCCTCCAACTAGGGTTCTTGAGTCAGTATGGGGCCTTGCTGTGAATGACATTCACTTGTACTATTGGACAGGGGATGATTTTGGAGAACTGTTACACATGCCTCTGCCATTCAAAAGAGTGCATTATCATAGGATGCCTTGTTACATAGTGTCTTCTAGGGATCCATTTTGAGGTCAAGTAATAAATCAGGTGATTCTTGGAGTCTCTTTCAAAAGTAATTTACAAGAAAGGTCCCCTTTTAAAATGCACGTAGCCAATCTTCTAGAACATAGACAAATTAGTATAGGAGCGTTTCCTTTGTGTAAGATTTTGCTTTCTACATTACAATTTCATTGACTAGATAGTCACATGCCATCACATTACTCTTCTTGTTCTTAAATTGTGCCCCTACTCAACACCCTTCCTCTTCATCGTTTCATCCCTATTTTCCTCAACTATTTTTTGTTTCTGCTTTGCGTTGTAAAAAGGTAGTAGAGGTCATGCCTACGTCTTTTGAGTGGCTTGAGGAAGCATTTGTAGATGACATTCATTTAATGGAATGGGGTGAATTTGGCAGCAAAGTTGAGCTAATATGTATTCACTTTGTGCCAAAAAAGTTTGACTTCATTTTCAAGAATAATGCACATTTATTTTAGTTTGAAAGCTATTTGATTTGGAGTTGGACTCATAGGTTCATAGATGCTAGAAACGTGTTGATAAGCATCACTGAGGTAGAGTATTCTAGAATTTGTTCCCCCAAAAATCGAGGTAGAGATTTGAGTGATCAACCAAATATAAAATTTTAAAAATTAGACGCAACTCATTCTATTTAGTAACTGCCCTTGTTAATCATATTTAGATTTCAAAATCTATAGTTATTCCATTCATGAGAAATGTAATGCTAGCTGAAGCAGGGGGTGCAATAATAGTCGATTAGGAATATGGATTTTGTTGACTCATGATTGCATAGCTTTTGCCAATTGGTAAGGGCTGTAAGTGCAATATTGGCAAGAAGAAAAATCTCCAATCGCTAAAAGCAACATGCTGATGAATCAATTATCAACTCAACTTGATTTTTGTTCATTTAGTGATGAGCGAGAGGGCGAGCGCGAGAGGGGGAACGCGAGGGTGGGAGGGGGATAGATCTGGTTGGACGGCGGTGAAGAGGAGGTTGCGGAGGGGTGTGGAGTCAGTGTGTTGTTTCAAGTGCCTCGGGAGGGGGCACTTCACGGAGAGCTGTAGGGAGCCGATGAAGTGTCTGCGGTGCGGAGGTCTCGGACATAGGCGGGCGCGATGCCGTTTCTGAGAGCCTGTCGTTGGGGTTTCTGTAGGGAAGGTGAGGGTGTTGCCGCCTCCATTGGAGGGGGTGCCTCTTGTGGATGTTGAAGCGCCGTGGTCGGAGGAGATCAGGGCCTTGGAGGGGAGTTTGGTGGCGGTTTTGGTCGCGGTGGTGCTGGAAGGGGAGGTGGGTTTGGGGGACTTGAGAGGGGCGGTTTCTTCATTCTTGGAGATCGGAAGGGAGGCCTTTGGAGTTGCGTCTCTCAGGAGTGGCTACTTGGTGTTGTCGGGCCTCGAATCGAAGATGCTCTGCGGCGCTTGGCATTCAAGGAGATGTCGTGTGGTCGAGGTGTGGTGAGATGGAGGTGGCCAGTGAGGTCGGATGGGGCAGTGGAGGAGCGGCCACTGGTTGGCGCGAGGCAGAGGGTGGTGATTGAGGGGGTCCCTCTCTTCCTCCGTACGGTGGAGGTGGTGGCAGTGGTGGTCGCTCCGTTTGCGAGGCTCCAGAGCTGCGAGGGTCTGGGCCTGAGATCGGAGGACTTGTCGAGGTTCGGTGCATGGGTGGAGATGAGGCCGGGGATGCAAATTGCAGAAAAGTTGGTCCTGAGATGGGGGAGCTCCTCCTGGTTGGTTCGGGTCTCACGGGAGGTTGGGAGACCTCGGCCTTTCGCTGAGGCGGTGGCTGGTGGTGCGACGACAGAGCATGGCGTCGGAGCCGACTCATGGGCAAACCGAGGGTAGGCTGTTTTTGGGAAGGCGAAAGATCGTGGCGATGATTGCGCGATCGTTGCGATCCCCACGGCACGATTGGTGGCAGACGAGCGGGCGATGGACTCGGATGGAGTCGCAGGATATGCGGCGGCGCTAAAGACGGAGACCCCCGCTGATGTGGATCAGCTTTTAAAGGCGCGTACTCTTGGCGGATCCGGGTCGGGTGGACCGGATCTGGAGGCGGGAAAGGAAGGTTTCAGAGGGGCTTATGGGTCAGGCTCCTCTTCACGCGAGGGTCTGGGACAGGCTCTGAGTGGTGGCCGCGGTTGGAGGAACCTGGAGGAGAGCCCCCGACGCTTGTCGGGTCGACCGGGTGGCGACGGGCGACACGGATGGGATGGTGATGCGCTTGCAGAGGTGGAGGCTGAGGAAGCCTCTATTGCAGCGGCTCACGTACAAGTCGAGGTGGACTTATCGGAGAGGGAGGGCCATGACTGCTCTGATCGGGAGCGAGGTGGGGAATGACCAACTTCGAAGGAAGGTGGTGGTCGGCGTCACTGCGCCAACTGGTAGGCGAGGTGGATGGTCGGCGGAGGGCTCGATGGGTGGCGGAGGTGGCGCGGGGTGTGTTGGGTTAGCGACGGTGGCTGGTGGTGGCATTGATAGCTAGCGGGTGGTTGGGGCTGGAGGGGACGTTGGGGCTGAGGGGGGTCCGACGGAGTTGGGGGTGGCTGATGAGGAGGTGGTGCGGGCTGGGGAGGTGGAGGTCCCGTTGGTGGGGGAGCAGGTACAGCAGGGACTTTCGGGTTTGCCTGAGGAGCTGGAGGAAGGGGAGGTTGACAAGGTGGCTACGGAGGCGGGATTCAGGCGCACGATGCAAGGTGGAGTTTCCCGAATTTCTCCATGACTAGGGTCCTCTCGTGGAATGTGAGGGGGTTGAACGACCCCTCCAGACAGGCAGCGTTGTGTGGTTATATTCAGAGGTGGGGACCTGAGGTAGTGTTTCTCCAGGAGACTAAGTGGGGGAGCTGTGACCAGAGATTGTGGAGGGAGGTGGGGGGAGTGGCATTGGGGAGTTCTTGGCCCTTGATGCGATTGGAAGAGCGGGTGGGAATGTTGTTGGGTGGAAGGAAGATGCCTTCTCCTTGCTGGACTCAATAGTCGAGTTCCATGTTGTTACTGTCAAGTTGCAGAGGCGTCGGGACAACCTCTGCATGCTCTTCTCCTCGGTCTATGGTCCGACTGATAGTATGCGGAGACAAGCTCTGTGGGAGGAATTAGGCCAAGTCGCGATGGCACATCAGGGGACCTCGTGGTTGATTGGAGGTGATTTTAATGTCACTTTGCTGGCAGAGGATAGATCGGATGGTCGTGGGGGGTGGACCAGGGCTCTGAGGCCTTTGCGGGTTTTGTTGCGGCGCAAGGGTTGGTTGACATGCCGCCCTCTTCCTGCCACTTCACCTGGAGGAGTTCTAGCGGGCAACGGTCTCGGATTGATAGATTCTTCGTCTCGATGGCGATGGCAGACACTTTCCCTGTGGCGGAGGTTAGACCTCTGGAGCAGCCGTTCTTGGACCACACTCCCTTACTGTGGGTGATGAATGAGGGCTGGAGGCATGGAACGTATTTTAAGTTTAACAGAGTTTGGCTTCTTGAAGAGGGATTCATAGGGCTAGTGGAAGAGAGATGGAGATCTGTTCACATGGATGGCTCGGTAGCTACTAAATTGGAAGCTAAACTGTGAGATTTGAGGTCCTTCCTCAAGGTCCATAAGAAGTAAATTAAAGAGGAGCGCGGGAAGAGGAGAGATGAAGCTCTCAGTGAGATTGCAAGGTTGGACTTGGCTGAGGATGTTGGCCTCCTTTCCAAGATAGATAGGGTGAACAGAGCGAAGTGTTTGCAGGTGATACAAGAGGAAGATTGGAAGGTGGAAGTGGAGTGGAAGGTGAGATACAGGCAGAGGTGGCTCAGGGAGGATGATTCTAACACTCGGTATTTTCATATGGCGGCATTCGGGAGGAGGAGGAGGAACTGGATCGATAGATTGGTGGTGGAAGGGGAGGAGTTTGTGGGTAGAGAGGCGGTGGGAGGGGCGGCTGCGAGGTACTTCAGAGAGTTTACCGGGAGGAGGCAGGGGGGAAGATGGAGGTTGTTGTGATCCGAGGTGCCACGGATCAGGGATGCGGAAGCGGAGCTCTTGACAGGGCCGTTTGAGGAAGATAAGATTCATAAGGCGATCTGGGGGCTGAATGCTGATGGTTGTCCAGGTCCGGATGGTTTTCCAGTCGCCTTTTATAAGGAGTTTTGGCCGGTGGTGAAGGAGGATGTGGTGCAGGTACTGCAGGAGTTCAGAGAAGGAAATTCGGGCTTCAACAGATTGAACAAGTTTTACTTGTTCTTATTGCCGAAGAGGGAGGGAGCGGAGGAGATCCAAGAGTACAGGCCGATAGCTCTCTCAAACGCTATCTACTTGATTGTGGCTAAGATCTTGGTGAATAGGCTAGGGAAGACCTTGGCGAGGATTATGGATCCGGTACAGATGGCTTTAGTCCCAGGCAAGAACATTTTGGAGGGGTATATGGTGGCTTCGGAGGTCCTGTCGTTTTGGAAGAGGAGGAAGGCTTTCATGCGGAATGTTGATTTCAGCAAGGCGTATGACTTAGTGCAATGGTTGTTCTTTTGGGCCTCCTTGATGAAGAGGGGATTTCCACCCGTGTGGATCGAGTGGATGAAGAGGTGTGTCACCACGACGTCTTTCTCGGTTCTTATCAATGGAAACTCGACAGGAGGTTGGATTCAGCCGAGAAGGGGGGTGAGACAGGGGTGCCCATTGGCTCCGATGCTTTTTGTTATAGCGGCAGATGCACTTGCGAGGGTAGCAAAGAAATCTTGTGAGAGGAACTTGGAGAGGGGTTTCTCCTTGGGAGATGGGACACGCATCCCGTTGTTGCAGTATGCGGATGATACGATTTTCATTATAGAAGGCTGGGAGGTGGAAGCCAGGAGGATGCAGATTCTGCTTTTTTTGTTTGGTGAGGCTTCAAGTCTGCAGATTAACCTATCTAAATCAGGTTTTGTCCCTTTTAATTTGACGGAGGCAGAGGCGAGGGAGTGTAGCATGGGTCTTGGCATAGAGCAGGTGAAGCTACCGATCAGATACTTGGGTTTACCGCTGATAGATGGTAGGATCCTGGTGCATGATTGGGCTCCTCAGATGGGGAGGCTGGAGGGGAGGTTGGCGGGATGGGCATCCAGGCTTTTGTCGAGGGGTGGAAGGTTGGTTTTGCTCAAGGTGGTTCTGGTGGCGATGCCGTCGTATTTCACCTCTGTTTTGAAGCTACCCCAGCAGGTCGTCTTGAGAATGGTGAGGCTTATGAGGAATTTCTTCTGGTCCAATCAGGGGTCGAATGGGCCTGGTGCCAGGTTGGTGGCGTGGGAGGAGGTTTGCCAGTCGGTAGAGGAGGGGGGCTTGGGGTGAGGGATTTGGGGAGGTCAAATGATAGCCTGCTGGTGATATGGGTTAGGGGCCTCTTGGAGAATAGGGAGGATTTGATGGGGAGGGTTTTCAGGATGGCTTATGGTGGCCCGCTGCGTTGGGACCTCCTTATATCCCTGCCGAGGGATGCTTCTCACTTCTTGAAAGGTTTGTCGACGGTGGCTCCTAAGGTGCAGAATTGTTTTGTACCGGTGGTGGCGACGGGGGAGATCTTTAGGTTCTGGCAGGATGATTGGACAGGGCAAGGTGCACTCTCTAGAAGATTTCCGAGACTTTTTACTATGTCCCTGAGCAAAGAGGCATCTATGGCTGAAGTTTGGGGAGGTGGATGGTGTCCGCCTTTTGTAGGGAATCTTTCAGATGCGAGAATTCATGACTTCCCGAGATTGCTTGAAGAGTTGGAAGGTTTGCAGCCGACATCCGGAAATGATATGTTTGGTTGGGATGAAGGAGATTTCTCAGTGGGGGCTGCGTATAGGAGATTGTCCGGCAGAGGTTCCACTGGTGATTTGGATATGGTGAGAGATTGCAGACATGTTTGGAAGGCGGCTTGTCCTTTGAAGGTCAAGATTTTTATTTGGCTGCTTAGGAGGAGAAGACTCATGACTAAGGTGTGGAGGGCGAGATGGGCTCATGGGGAGAGTAAGGTTTGTCCGTTGTGTGGAGGTGAAGATGAGGATGTTGACCACATTTTCTTTTCTTGCCCGTTTGTCGTGCAGATCTGGAGCCGTGTGGGAGCGAGGTGGTGGAGTTGTCGGTCTTTTAATGATTTTTGGAGCGATTATAGAGGTGGCAGGGGCAATGCTGGGCAGAATGTCTTCCATACGAAGAAGGAGAGGGCTAGACTGCTGGCGGTCCTCTGGGGTGTCTGGTTAGGAAGGAATGCTATTGTCTTCAGAGGGTAGAGGTCTTATGTGGAGGATTTTGTGGAGTCTATTTTTGTTTTGTTTAAGCTTTGGAGTGAGTCCTTGTGAGTGAGGGGTCTTGGTGTTTGCCCCTTGGTTTGGTGTTGGTTGTTAGTTTGATAACTACCTTTTCCTTTTTCAAAAAAAAAAAAAAGCAACATGCTGACTTGCTTTTCAAGTACCCTCCACCATCCTGATGCCTTTCCACCTATTGGAGACTGGGACGATTGACATTCTTCATCAACACAATCTGATCTTGCTCCAGTGATTGGATGGCCAACATCTTGTGAAGGGGGTGTAAAGAAATATTGGAATAGTTAGTCTTTGGAGCACTTGACTTTGTATATTTGGTATCTGCACAAATTCTTGAAAAAGGTTGTACTTTAAAGGAACTTCTTATAGTCTTAATTAGAAGGGGTGTATAGCTACAAGTTTATCTTTTCTTAAGCCCTTGACTTGCTTTAGGTTGCAAGCAAGGTTGATGAATCGTAAGTGAATAGAAAGAAATGAGATTGACAACTAGCAAAATGTTAACAAGGATTTCAAATGAAAGCTTTCCTAGTTGCCTTTTGAGAATCAAGGAAAGGGGGGGGGGGGGGGGGGAAGACAATGATCGTGGATGCTTATTCTACATCCAAGAGTATGCAAATACACTTAAGAAGGAAATGATATCAATGGTCAAATTAACCCACTTTTTGGTATTGTTTGTGATTAGCACCCCTTAGGCTTGTACTATGCCTTAAGAAGGTAAAGAAACTCTGCAACTTTTTGTCTTTTTCTTTTTGCTTAGGCATATTCATCAAGCATGATATTGATTACTTTGAGTCAAACCTAGAAATGATTCAAGACAGATCTAACTAGAAGGCTCTAAGATAGATCAAGGGCTATGACTCTATTGCAAGGGATATTTTGTGGAGAATTTTGGCAAAGAGATAGGTATCGGTTCTATATAGCAACCTTATAAAGGATATCTATGATGGAATTATAGCTTGTGTAAGGACTAAGGATGGATTGACAGGCTCCTTGATATCACCATTGGCTTACATCAAGGATTGGCTTTAAGCCCTTACCTCTTTACCTTAATCATGGATGAGTTGACTAAGCATATTTAAGCAAAGGTGCCATGGTGTATGCTTTTTACTGATGATATTATCTTGGTTGATGAGATGAGATGGAGTAAACAGGAAATTTGAGCTTTGCAGAAAAACCCTTAAAGCTAAAGGCTTGCATCTAGGCAGGTAAAAAAATTAGGTATATCGAACGTAGGTTTAGTGGTAGGGAGAACAATGAAGGGATATATGTGAAAATTGGAATAGAATGTATTTTGGAGAAATATGTTTTTAAATACTTGGGATCCATTTTCCAATGAGATGATGAAATTAACGGAGGATGGTTGAAATGGAGGGGGGAATTCAAAATTTTATGTGATAAGGGGGTTTCCCTTGAAAGTCAAAGGAAAGTATTATAAAGCAGTTGTAAAACCTGCTATCTTGTATGATTTCGAGTGTTGGGCTATTAATCATAGGCATGTTTAAAGATGGCTGTGGTAGAAATGAAGATACTAAGGTGGATGCGTGATCATATAAGGAAGGATTATATTCTTGATGGGATTATTCAAGAAAATGTTAGGGTGGCACTAATAGAAGATAAGATGAAAGAGACATGTTTAAGGTAGTTCACACATTTGTAGAGAAGGTTAATGCCCTACTTAGGAGATGTGAGCAATTGAATGTTGAACCCCCCTTAGAGAGGGCGAGAAAGGCTAAAGAAATGTTGGGAGGAAACTATTAAGCATGATCTTAATTACTTTAATTTAAGCCTGGAAGTGACTCAAAATAGATTTGAGTGAAGGCAAAGAACCTATGTAGCCAACCCCAATTAGTGTGGGAAAGGTCTTGTTGTTGTATATATCTAAGTAGAGGGAAAGAAACCATGTAGCCAACCCCACTTAGTATGGAAAAACTTTATTGTTATTGTTGTAGATGTGCTCTTCAGACTCTAGTGGTGCCTTTTTCATTATAAAATGATTTATTTTGTGTAAATTGACGGAATACAAATATAATTACTTTATTAAAGTTATCTTGCTCTTGTAGTAACAAAAGGTACTCCTCATCCAAGAACATCCTAGCTTGAGGTACAACTTCTTTGGGGTGGACCAAAATGGACTTGCGAAATTGGGGATCCTAATTTTGAAGAGGGGGGTTGATGAGGGAGGGGAGGGGTGTTAGAGAGAGAAAGTGAGGGGACATGAGGGAATGTAGTGTGGGCCATGGAGATGGGTGGGTCTAGGAAAGCATAAATTGGGTTGGCGGAAGGAGATGTGGGAGATAGGTGAAGGCTCCCTCCTGTCCCTCTTCTCCATTCTTAGGAAGGTGTTAAAAAGGGTGGATAAATTATGATGCAGATTCACTTGGAAAGAGGTGATGGAAAATACAGAGGCATGCACATGGTTTCTTGGTAGGAAGTTTGTAAGCCTCTTGTAGAGAGTGGCCTTGGGGTGTTGGACTTATCTTTGCTAGTTAAGTGGATTAGGAGAGTTATATGGGAAGGGATAGAAGTTTCTTCTCTTAGGTGATTGAAGCTTGCCATGGCAGGAAACTTAATTAGGCGGACAATAGGATTCCTTGTTGGGGGGATTTCGCTTATGGACAGGTTTGTTACATTAGATGCACGTGGTGATTTCCTTTTTCTTTGCAGAGTTGCGAAATGGTAGAGGCTTCTCTCTCTCTCTTTGAAAAAAGGAAGGGTGAGTATCCGTGTGATAACCACTCACGATTTTTTTCTTTTTTAGAGGAAAAAGGATGATTACCGGAGGTCGATAGTCATTTGAAAGAATTCCTTAATAAAAAAGGAACGGACTTACAAGTGTAGTAGCCAAAAATTGGATAAATAAGATGCCTCACTAACTACATTTTCAATCCAAGCGTGCTCATCCCTGAAAACAACATTGTTCCTCTCTAGCCAGAGACTCCCCAATATAGCCGTTGCTTTAATCCACCCCTTCATATTTGCATGCACGGTTCTTCTGAAGGACCTTCAGAAGCTATCTAAGAAGACCGTATCTATTCCTTGCGGATTACATCTCCTCCACACCTCAGAAGAGAACTCACACAGTAGAAATGAATGTTCTGGATCCTCCCCCCCATACCACAGAACCTGCATGTTGCATCCAGTCCGATAATCCAACGTAGCCTGATCAAGTTTGCGAACAGCCCACCACTTCTGAATAGCCACAAAAAAATCTTGATTTTCAGGGGTATTTTAACCTTCCAAATTGCAGCACAGTCAAAGCCCAAATCATCTACACTTCCATCCACATTCAGCAGCGTTTTATAGGCTCTATGCATCGTAAAATGTCCACTCGAAGTCAAACAATCATTTTCAGGGCAAGGTTTTAGGTCTGAAATTGTCCTCAACAGGCTGCTAAATTCTTCCAAAGTTGCTTCTAAAAGCCCACTAGGCAAGGACAAAGACCACGAATTGGTGTCACCATCCTGTCTCTCCTCCACCAATTCATCTTTGTTTGTAACCAGCTGGAAACATCTGGGAAAATGCTCAGCCAGAGCACTACATTCAGACCAGCCATCGTTCCAAAACTTAAAGAAATCACCTCTGCCCAAAGAGGGCCTAAACATCGACAATACTCCTTCAAAATCTGCACCAAAGATCTCCAAAAAGGCGAGTCCCCACACTTAGTGCATGTCCTAACGACCTTGTTAAAAGACTTGCCATAAGAATCATGAAGAATCTTGATCCATAAATCTTCCTTCCCCTCCAGAAATTTAGTAGCCCATTTTAACAGGAAGGAATCATTAAATTCCTTTAGCCTGCACACCCCCCAAACCCCCACATTTCTTTGGCTTACAAACCTCACTCCATTTTACCACCCGACAAAAGTGCCCCTCATGCTCCGGGCCCTTACAGAAAAATCTCTTCCTAATCACATCTAGCATCTTCAACACTTTTTTCTAAGGCTTGAACATTGAAAAAAAGAATACCGGGATCGCTGATAGCACGGAATGCAAAAGCACAAGTCAACCCCCTTTAGATAGCAATCTACCACTCCAACATGCCAACTTCTTTGTCAACCTCTCTACCATCCTGTTCCAATCATATGAGAGCATCCTTGTGCCTTTAAGCAGCAACACTAGATAGGTGACCGGCAATTGCATCGAAGGTGACTCCAAAGTAGTTGCCACCGCATTGGCCAAATGTGCATCCATTCCAAATGGGATTAAAACTGGCTTATTGCCATTAATTTTCAGCCTAGAGATGTTTGCAAAGATCTTCACTATGGAAGCCATGTTTTGAGCATGGTCCAGCCCTCCCTCCACAAAGAAGATTGTGTCATCAACATATTGTAGGATAGGTGTCAAAGTCCTACCACTCCCGACATACTTGAAGCCTGCAAACAAATCTCCCTCACAGGCTTTAAATGAGAGGTGAGCAAGGGTGTCAAGCACTATATTGAATAACAATGGAGCCAAAGGGCAACCTTGTCTAATCCCTCTATGAGCAAGTGTCATGGTTTTGAAGTTGCTAGAGGTTGTGGAGATACTTGGATTTTGTAGATCATTCTCTAATTATTCCATATTTGCTAGAAAACTAGCTAAGACAATGTAGTTGGTTGATAACATCGCTATTGAGACCTTTGTTTTGATGAAATAAAATTATGTTTTATTGTGAACTAATCTTTCAGGAGCACGCTTGAATAAATCAAGTTAATTATCCTCTGTGTGGATCAAAGTGAAGATTATCTTTAGTTAATGTAATTTTTTTATATTTCTTGAGTCTAGAATTGCTGTAAGGAATCTCAGGATTAAAAATAAATCTTTCGAAGTCGTAAAATAAACATTTAGGCAGTATTGATCGACCAAAATATTGGAATTGATTGATTAAAATAGGAAGATTAATTGACCAAATTAGCTTAACTGTTAAATCCAATTTTCTTGCAATTGATCGACCAATTAAATATTTGATCGATCAATCGATCAAAATGAAAATTGATTGATCAATTAAATAAATTAATCGATCAATTTGGTTCGAATGATTTTTTCTAACATTCTAAAAATGTTCCGTTTTCACCTATAAATAGGGCTTCACACCCTTATTTTCAAAACACGCCTTAAAAAACATTTCAAAGAAAAAAAATGCTGCTACTCCAATTCTTCCTCGTGCTTTCGTGCTCATGCTTCTACGCTCTTCAAAAGCACGTCGTTTTGTGCTTTTGACAAGAAAACTCCGTTTGCATATTTTAATTCCTTGAGGTTCCATAGGATTAATTTTTATATTCTATTTATTCTTCCATTTCAATTATTGGACCCTTTGTGTTGGAATTCCTAACGTTTGTGACTTCTCTTAGTAGCTAAAAGAGAAGTGGTTTGTAAGAGGTTGTGCCACTCTCATTCAAGTGTACGTAACAGTGGATTGACTAGCATTGCCTAGTCAAGAAAATCCTAAGCTGAGAGGCTTAGGTAGTGATTTTTACTCGTAGGGGTTTTTACTATAAATCATTGTGTATATTATGGATTTTTATTGTGCCATATTTTTTCCAATCAATGTCACGCTTGATCTTGTGTTTGTGGCCAAGTAAGATCCATGCAGGTAAGTTGCACACATACGCTACACTTTCATTTGGCATCAGAGCTAGATCGTGAAGGCAACATTACACCTCATCTGCACATGGCTGTAGCAACAAGTTTTATGAACAATCATTTGTTTGACCACCTCTATTTGATGGATTAGATTATGGTTATTGGAAAAGAAGAATGTAAATATTTTTTGAAGCAATGGACTTTGAGATTTGGCATTGTCATTGAGTCCAAATATATGCCAAAGAAGAAAGAAGAAAAAGAGTTAATGAAGGAATAGAAGAAGAAAGCGACGAATAATACTAAAGCCATGAATGCACTATTTTGTACATTAACAAGAGGAATTTGAAAAAGTTGCTATATGTAAAAATGCATATGAGATATGGAACATGCTTTCTATCATGCATAAAGAAACCAGTAACGAAGAAGTGATATGGGATGATTCCAACCCAAGTTCAGAATTAGAGGAAGAAAGCGACGAAAATAGAGATACTCATCTATGTTTCATGGTGCCAACAGAATCAAGCGAAGAAGAGGTAAACTCTGACCTTACTTTAGATGAATTATTAGATGCATATCATGATTTATACAAATTGGCTAAAAAATTAAAAAAAAGAAAATAAGTAACTTAAGGATAAGTGCTCAAGTTTAGAAAATGAAAAAGATGATTTATTTCTAGATTTAGAAAATAAGAAAAGAGAATTAGATGTAACAAGAGTTGTGAATGTAAAGTTCCATGAGAAGGTAGACGATTTTAAGGAATAATATATTATTCACTTTGAAGACAAACTTAATGGCTTCAAATATTCTGCTAGAATATATGTAGAAAAATGTGAGGACATTAAAAAGAAAAATTATAAGTACATTAAGCATGCATTTTTATATCAAAAGGCTAAGAGAAGAGGGTTCAATGGACCCTCTAACTTGAAACGAATTAACAACCACGGATCTAAAAGAATATAGGTATCGAAAATTTTTTTGGAAAATTGTATTGCAGGTTATGGGAAAGATCAACATGAAAACAACTATTGGAGATGTAACTTTCAAGGAACCAATAATCATCGACTTGGCTATGGAAGATGGTGGCATCGACATGATCAATGGATGGCAGATTATTGGTGGAGAATCCCTCCACTTAAGTACAACTATTAAGTATAACTCCTTATATCTTAGCAGGTATGATTTCCTAATTTAATTATTTATAAGAAGTTTTTTACATAAAATTAAATTGGCATTGAATTAGTTAAATATGGGGAGCAACCTAACAAGGAAATCGAAATAGATTTATTCTATAACTTTGTGTTATTTGACAAAAAGGAGAGAAATAATTAACACCAAGGGGATCGTTATTTGAGGGGGAGAATCAAGATCACAATCTAAGTGACATTTAGATAACATATTTAATATATATATATATTATTTGCATTTATTTTTAAGTAGCATGTGTCATGCATTTCATAAATATAACTTTTGCTTAGCACTTGATTTTATAGACATCCTTTTAGACCATCATGAACTTGATATTTTTCATATGATGAACATGATTCATTGCACATAATGCTTCACAATTGATGAAAGTTTACTTAAAAAAGGAAAGAAAATGTCAATTTCATTCTTAGAATTTTACTTTTTTAAGTATAGTTGATAACGAGTCATTTGTTATATATTTTTTTGTTGATAACAAAAAAGGGGAGTAAAATATGCATGTTGATAGGGGGAGCAATTCTAAAGTAATTATTTATTTTCTTGCATGCATAATTGTAATTTTGTTATCATCAAAAAAGGGGAGAATGTTGAGTTTTCTGTTTTGATGAAACAAAATTATGTTTTATTGTGAACTAATCTTTTATGATCACACTTGCATAAATCAAGTCAATTATCTTCTGCATGTACTAAAGTGGAGATTATCTTTAATCAATGTAATTCTTTTATATTTCTTGAGTCTAGAATTACTGCAAGGAACCTTAGGACTAAATACAAACCTTTTGAAGTCGTAAAATAAACATTTAGACAGTATTAATCGATCAAAATAGGAAGATTGATCAACCAAATTAGCCTAACGATCATACGATTTTCTCGCAATTGATTGACCAATTAAATATTTGATCGACCAATTAAATAAATTGATTGATGAATTGATTTGAATGGTCTTTTCTAACATTCAAAACATGCTCCGTTTTCACCTATAAATAACGCTCCATGCCCTTCTTTTCAAAACGCACCTTAAAAAACATTTTAAAGAGAAAACGCTTCCACTTCAATTCTTTCTTGTGCTTTCGTGCTCATTCTTCTACGTTCTTTAAAAGCACGTTGCTCTGCGCTTCTGAAAAGAAAATTCGGTTTGCATATTTTAATTCCTTGAGGTTTCATAGGATTAATTTCTGTACTTTATTTATTTCTTCCATTTAATTGTTGGGACCCTTTGTGTTGGAATTCCCAACGTTTGTGACTTCTCTTAGTAGGTAAAAGAGAAGTGGTTTGTAAGATGTTGTCATCCTCATCCAAGTGGTACGTGATAGTGGATTGACTAGCGCGCCTAGTCGGGAAAATCTTAAGCTGGGAGGCTTAGGTAGTGATTTTTACTCGTATAGGTTTCCACTATAAATCATTGTGTATATTGTGGAATTATTTTTATTGTGCCATATTTTTTACAATTAATATCACGTTTGATCTTGTGTTTGTGGTGAAGTAAGATCTGTGCAGGTAGGTTTCACACATGCACCACACTCTTTCAATCTTGACTGGGGATGATGTAAAAAGAATAAGTGAAACCAAGAAGCATTCAGTTAGAATTTTTCTTATTAAGAATCGTGACCTTTTCTGATATTTCCTTGGGATTGAAGTGGCCCATAGTGAGATGTTGTATTGTCCTAAAGGAATTATGCAACAAATTCATTAAATGACACAAGCATATTGGATGCCAAGATTGTTTATTATCCTATGGTATACCTGTATGACAATATAGATGGATGTGTGGATGCATTATGCGTAATAGTGTAAAGGATTGGTAGGTAAAACTATTTTATCTTTCTTTAGATTTTATGGCAGTGGACAAGATAAGTCATTTCATGGAGAATTTCATGAAATTACATGGGCACATTGCTATGATCCTAGGTACTTGGAAACTTCTTCAAGAAAGGGTCTCCACTTATCTGAGGGACATCGCTCAATATTGTAGTCTAGTATGATGCAATCTATTTGGATATACAAAAGATGAAAAACCTATCGGAGGTTTTTGCAGATATATAGTTGTGAATCTTGTGATTTAGAGGAGAAAAAGAAGACAATTGTCTTGAGGTCTAGCACACGTTTGAGTATCGTTCTACTTCTCAAATAGCTATTAAGATCTTGATGGCTTCTAGCCATCTATATCTGCTTATAGTATCCTCCATAGAGATGCATTCTGATGATAGAGTTGCCTTGTTCATTATGTGTTGAGAGAATTGAGTGGTTATTTAGTGTCACATTGAAAAGTGTGTACTTTGTGTGTGTGTGTGTGTGATGGCCTATAAATAGGCGTGTACTCCTCCCATTTTACTTTGAGAAGAAATATAGAGAAAACATGCCCATAGGACGCTTCTCCCGTGGTTTTCTCCTCGCTCCTCGTGAGTGAGGTTTCCACGTAAACCCAAGCGTTCCATGATTGTCTTTATGCTTTGATATTATGCTTTCACTTTATTTGAGATTTCAACTTGGTATCAGAGCAGATTTTAATCTTGGGTTTTATCTTTTGTTGCATAGAGTTTTTCTATCTATTGTTTGTATCTTCCTCGGTTCTTGTTCTGATGAGTGTGGATCCACATCGTGGAGGACCACGATATGGAGAGGTTGTGCCTCAGAGATGAAGGTCTAGAGGTGGAGATGCATGCGGGACTGGAGGCTTGCCACTAGAGGAGTCGCGCGGGAGATCAACGATTTAGGGTTGACGTTGTCGGTTGGCTTAGGCCTGTAGAAGGCCTTGCGCGGCGTTATGCTCAGAGCGGACCAACACCATCATCGCCTCCCCTTGCGGCAACCGATGGGGTGGCGCATGTGAGAGAGGAGCACGAGCCTCGCGAGATTAAGGCGTGCTTCTCTGAGAGCAAGGCAGAGATGATTCGGCGACCTGCAGGGCTGCATCAGGTGGTGCAGCGGCACCGAGGCTACAGAGGTGAAGCACTGGCGACGTGGAAGCTACATCAGGCGATGGTACGGTGGCATCGTGGAGGCGGTGCGTGCGATGCCCAAGATCATGAAGGCAATGGTAGCACAGACCTTGTCGTTGAAGGGAGGAGTTGGATGCGGTGTCGAGCTGGCAGAGGAGATCGTGGTGATGGCATCGAAGGAGAAGGCAAGGATTGCGGCACTCCGGTAAAGCATTGGTGGTGCAGGCGGTGCTCGCGAGTATCAATGCGCGAGATGAAGAAGAAAAGGCGACACTCGGCTATCAATGGCGATCTGGATGAAGGTGCGACCGAGCGGATCTCGTGTAGGAGGAAGTCTCGGTGATAATCTCACCGGAAATTGAGATGAAGATGGCAGCCTTCTCCCTCGACGATAGTGGAGAAGATTATGGTGAGAGATGTGGGCTGATCTGGGAGAGCAATCTCAGGCGAGGATCTCAGTGAAGATCTCACGAGATCGCTCGTACGAAGCGAAGTTCGGATTTGGCCGCGCTTCTTGGCGATGAAGATGATTCTCTCCTACAAGGTGGGTTGGATGTTTGATTATTGACTTTCTGGTTGGGTCTTTCGGGTAGTTGCTGGGCTGCCCGTTTCAAGTTGATTGTTGGACCATGTGGATTGGGCGAAGGCCCTAACTACAGTGTCCCTATAGTGGTAGGTAATGCGCCACTTTCAAAAAATAAAAGAAGAGAGACAAAAAAAAAGAAAAAAAAGAAAATTAGGTTTATGTTTAAGAGAAGATATGAAAAAATCTTCTCTAATTTTTCAGCTTTTATTTTCTTCTCGTTATTATTTTCTCCCATACGAGTATGGGAGAAAGGGGGAGTGTGGGAACTTGTTGTAGTCATCCCCGTTTGGTAGTCCCTTTGTTGCAGTCCCAAGGCACGATAGCATCCTTCAGTTGTTAAGGTGACATTGGATACTGCTACAGACTTGTTTAGTAGCTGATTTTCACATGAGAAACCAAACCCTAGGAAGTCTAGAGTTACAAGGTCTCCAAGAAGAGGGAGATCCATTTTCGAGGTCCTCAGAGAAGGGCCTAGTCAGTTTCTACGTGGGAGATGCAGCTTCGAGGTCTTTAGAGGAAGACTCTTTTCAGGGATATTGAATGGGGAGTCATCAACACTAGATCTTCAGAGACAACCACAATTCCTTTAGCAGCTACAGCCTATGTTCTCGCCTGTGTAGAGTGGATTTTTTTGTGTTACAAGCTGATCATTCCATGCTCCAGCTTGAGGGGGAGTGTTGAAAGAATTGAGTGGTTATTTAGTGTCACATTGGAAAGTGTGTACTTTGTGTGTGTGTGATGGCCTATAAATAGGTGTGTACTCCCATTTTACTTTGAAAAGAAATATAGAGAAAACACGCCTATAGGGTGCTTCTCCCGTAATTTTCTCCCTGTTCCTCGTGAGTGAGGTTTCCACGTAAACCCAAGCGTTCCATGATTGTCATTATGCTTTGATATTTATGCTTCCGCTTTATTTGAGATTTCAACTTTATGGAAAATTCATTACATTATGAGATGACCAAACGTGTTAGGGACTTTACTATGGTAGAGATCTTATTTAGAAAGGGCTGATTCATACCATCCTAATCTCATCTGATGATTAGGCATCAAATGTCTTCACCAAGGTGCTCTCACATATCATCTTTAACAGATGCTATTGTAAACTGAACATGATTGATATCTATATTTTAGCTTGAGAGGGAATATGGAAATCTATATTCATTTTTTGTGATCTTTGTGTTATTCTTGTTTCTAAGAGGGTATGTTATATTTTTCCCTCAAGCTTCCCATATAATGAGAGCTTGGGTTCCTTGATGATGTAGATTGGTTATTTCTTTTAACCAAGAGAAATGCTGCACTACCTCTATATGTGGTTGGAAAGAGGTATTATTTAGTGGCAAGAGCTAGACAAGAACTTCCAAGATCCGAATGAACTTCTCATGATACAACTTCATACACTTAAGCTTTGAGACGAGGAAAGATGGCCCTAGCATTGAAGAAAGCCTCAGGTGAGGCGATTTGTTTGAGGCATTGCCTGAATCGAGATGCTAGGTATCGTGCGAGCGCTTAAGCCAAATGTGCATCTTTTCGTTTTCAAAATTGTTGTTTGGGTTTTGGGAATTACTTGTATTTCAGTTGTTAGTTCGTATGATGATTGGACAGGTTGTAGTGTTCTGTCTCATTATCATTGAGATTATTCTCCTTTGCTGTCGATCTGGATGCCTTAGTGGCTTCTTATTGGGACTCACAGACAGGTGGTAGTGTAGGTAGCTTGACACCTATTTTCCTATCTAATTTCTCAGAGTAAAGGGTGCAGGATATTATCAGGATATTGGGGGTTCTTTGCAGTTTTCAGCTAATGCCTGGGAATCTTATTAGTAAAGGATATTTATAGATTACTTAATGTGAATTAGCAGCCACTGAATGGCACATGGATTAGAAACATTAAGCTCACATGGAAAGCAAGGATTCCTTTGAAAATTTTTGTGTGGCTTCTAACGATGGGAAGGTTAATGACTAAGTAGCATCGACTTAGGATCTTTCTGCTGATGCTATGACATGTCTACATTGCATGGATTCTATTGGACACTATTAGCATCTTTTCTTTGAGTGCCCCTTGCTAAGGCTACTTGGAAGAGAATGGGGCTAGATTGGGTGGATTACACCTCTGAGTTGATCTGTTTGAGACATCCATAGCATGAAGAGCTGGTTTTAGACCATGGTGCTTTAGGTCTTACAGCAAAAGGGTGTGATCTTTACGGTCGTATCGCTCTTTGGCTACAACATAATGGCATTGTGTTTAGATAGGAGTCTTCTAGTGTAGATTGGGTGATATTTGGTCTTTGTATTTGTGCATATGTGTGGTACTCTTTTGCACAATGACAATGGTTTTCTTTGGTGGTTAATGATATTCGGATAGTCACTACTTGATGATTGGACTTGAAATTTCCCTCATGGGTTCGGACGAGAAGTTGGATTAGTCTAGACAATTATCGAGAAAAAGGCACACAAGAATTGTTTACTCAGTTGCACCTAATTGGGTGTGTAGGAAGGGGATCTAACCCTTACAAACAATAGCACAAGAGTGGCTCTCTTTCTCTTTAATTGTTCTCAAATAATAGCGGAATGACTTAGATGATCCTTCATGCCACTTCTACATGCCTTTATGTAGAGTACATTAATCTTAGTTATGCTAGGATTCACCCAATGGATTAAGTAGATTTCATAATTGATGGAGGATTCCTTAATGGGATTTCTTGATAGTTACGTCTCCTATGAAATTTTCACGTTAGGTTGTTGCCGCTTGCTTGACCTTTTCTACAGGTTGGTTGTGAGAATCTTGACATATCTCATCAAAAGCATTGCGATTTTGTATATTTGGTGCGATGATTTTGGGGAGTCTGGGCATTTTGCTTGTTGTATTAACAGAACTCTTGCCTTTGCTGGTATTTTTTTGCTGTAAGGACCTCCTAGTCGGGGATTTGCCGAGCTTCCTTGTTGGATTTGCCAAGAATTGACACAACGTGGAGCATGGAGGCTTCTTGTTCGTGGGAAAATAATCCACGTGGGGATTATCCAGGCGTGGTGGCTTGGAGGCGTGGAGGAGCACCACCGGCAAGCTGGTGGTTAGTGGTTGAGAAGAAGAGAGATGATAGGAGCCTTGAGTTGTTGGAAATATTTGAATTACTCAAAATATAATACAAGGGAAGACTCTTTTTATAGAGAGAACATCCCTACAATTAGAAATAAAAGATCTTATCCCTAATAAGAAAAGATCTTATCTTTTAAGGAAAGATCTTATCTCTAATAAAAAATAAATCTCAACATATTTTCCTAAAACAACTTTACTAAAAATAATCAAACTTGCAACTTAAAAAGAAACACCAAAATTAGTTCCTTGGACCATCAAACCGTCGGCCCAGATGGGCCCCTTAGATGCTGCCACATGGCACTTGCCACGTGGTTGGCTTTATTCTCAACAGGATCTTTTGGCGAGTATTTGCCATGTTTGTAGTCGTATTCACTTGATGGTCGGATTTGCTTATCCGAGTTGACTAATGATCCTCTTGGGCTTTTGTTTATTTTTTTGAAGTAAAATTCTTCCCTTATCACTACACTTGGGTAATTATCTTATATTTTTCTCAATTTTTATTCTAGGTGTTTGATTGCCTTTTACATAATCGTTGAGTGCTTTCTCTTGGTTTGGCACATATTATACATACATATGTGCACATAAGGACCTTTAGCTCCTTTTGACTTTGATAACAATGCAACTAATACCAACTCATTTGAAAGACATCCTATTGTACAACAACAACCAAGCCTTCTCCTACACTAAGTGGGGTTGGTTATATAGATTCTGCCTCCACTCAGATTTATTTTGAGTCATTTCTGGACTTAAATTGAAGTAATTGAGGTCATACTTAATAGTTTCTTTCCAATACTTATTTGATCTTCCTTGCTTCCTTTTAGCAGGTCCAATCCCTAACTCCTCACATCTCCTGACTGGGGTATTTAGTAGCCTTCTTTGCAAATATTCAAACCACCTTAGACGTGTCTTTCTCATTTTATTTATCGGTGCCACTCCAACATTTTCTCGAATAATCTCATTTGAAATACGATAATTCATTGTATGACTACACATTCATTTTAACATCATTTCTGCCACAGACATCTTTTGCACATGCCTATAGTTGACGGCTTAGCATTCAGAATCATACAACATGGTAGGTCTTATAGCTGCTTGATAATACTTTCCTTTAACTTTCCAAGAAACTCAGTTATCACATAGAACACCGGATGCTCCCCTCCATTTCAGCTATCTTGCATTAATTCTATATGTAACATCTCCATTAATTTTACCATCTTGTTGAAAAATGGATCCCAAGTATTTAAAAATATCTTTAATTAAAATACACTCTTCTCTAATTTTTACATCCATCTATTTATTATTCCGTCTACTACTAAACTTACATTACATGTACTCAGTCTTTATCCAGCCTAAGTAGATACCAAAATAGCATATGAAAGACATCTTATTATATTCAAAGAAAAATATTAAGACATATCTGACCTTCAAGACTTATAACTTGAGTAATTTGATAGTGGCGTTATGAGCGAGAGGGGTTTGCGGGGCGAAAGGTGGGTGGGGAGGGGAGAGGCGGCTCTGGCTAGACGGAGGTGAGGAGGAGGTCGCGGAGCGGAGCGGAGCCGGTGAGATGCTTAAAGTGCCTCGGGAGGGGGCATGTGGCGGCGGACTGCAGAGACCTGGTGAGGTGCCTGCGCTATGGCGGTCTGGGGCATCGGAGGTCGCGCTGCGAGCTCCGTGGGCCGGGCGGCGGGGTCTCTTCGAGGAGGGTGGGGACGCCTCCATCCCCCTGGAGGGGGCGCCTCTCGTGGAGGTTGAGGTGCCATGGTCGGAGGAGATTGGGGCTTTGGAAAGGAGGCTGGCGTCGGCTTTGGTAGCGGTGGTGCTGGAGGGGGAGGTGGATGTGGGAGCTCTGAGAAGAGCGGTCGCCACCTTCTTGGGGAGTGGTGGGAGGTCCTTTGGGGTGGCTTCTCTCAGGAGTGGGTGCTTGGTGCTGCTGGGACTCGGTCGGGAGGAGTTGCAACGTCTGGCCTTCAAGGTGCTGCGGTGTGGTCGGGGCGTGGTGCGGTGTCGTTGGCCGGTGAGGTCGGATGGCACGTTGGAAAAGCGACCGCCGGCTGGCGCGAGGCAGAAGGTGCTGATTGAGGGAGTTCCCATCTTCCTCCGTACAGTAGAGGTGGCGGCGGCGGTGGTTGCCCCTTTTGCGAGGCTTCGGAGCTGCGAAGGCGTGGGCTTGAGGTCAGTGGACTTGTCGCGGTTCGAAGTGTGGGTGGAGATGAAGCCGGGGCGACAGCTTGTGGAGAGGATGATCCTTAGATGGGGGAGCTCCTCCTGGCTGGTTCGCGTCTCGTGGGGATCTGGGAGACCTAGATCCTTCGCTGAGGCGGTGTGGCGGCGGTGCTTGGAGGCGGAGGTGGCAGGCGAGCGGACGAGGGGTGGGCTGCTTTTGAGAAGCTTGAAGGTCGCGGTGAGGATGGAGCGGTGGTTACGATCCCCGTGGCGAGATCTGAGGTAGGTAAAGGGGTGGGGATTTTGGAGGCCGATGCGGGTCTTGCGGAGGGGTTTGTGGAGGAGTCTGCGGCGCTGAGGGAGGGTGACTCTGCTGAGGTGGCTCCGGGATTAGTGGTGTGCGGTCATGACGGACCCAGGTTGGGCAGGCTAGACCTGATTACGGGTGGCGATGGACTCGGTGGAGATGTCGGTTCAAATCACACCTCGCGGGCAGATCCGAGACTTCGAGCCTTTGAAGCTGGCGGATCGGGGGCTGCGACTGGAGGCCTGCGATGCATCCCCAACAGACCGGACTGGGCAGTGGGGTGCGATGTGGTTGGCGAGGTGGGGCATGAATAGAGATGGAAGCCAAGGTTGCTTGGGCCATAGCGGCTTACCTACAGGCCGCGGTGGTCCTACTGAAGGGGGCACGCTGCGAAGGCTTCGACTGAGAGCGTGATTGGGGAGGGCCAGCGTCGGAGGCGAGTGGAGCTGGGCGTCGCTCCGCCTTCCGGAGGACAAGGCGAGGCATTGACGGTGGGCCTGGCAGGGGATGAAGGTAGGGCGAGGGCTGTTTTGGGGGTTTCTGCAGTTGAGGAGGAATAGCGGGCGGTGGGAGCTGGGGCATTGGAGGACGCGGTGAAGGCGCGAGGGGCTGATGCGGCAGTTGAGCGGCTTGTGGAGGGGATCTTGTTGTAGGGGGAGGCGCAGGCACTGGCTGCAGACAGGGGGGAGGCTGCGGGGCAAGGTGGACCGGGGGGCGACAGTGAGGGGAGCTCGCCTGGTCGGTGTGTGCTAATGGAGGAGGGAGAGGTGGCTGCGGAGATGAGGTTTAGGCGGTTGACACAAGGAGTTTCCTGGGGCTTTACATGACTAAGGTCCTGTCGTGGAATGTGAGGGGACTGAATGACCCCTCGAGGCGGGTGGCTCTGCAGGGGTATGTTCAGAGGTGGGGGCTTGACGTGATCTTTCTCCAGGAGATGAAGTGGGGGAGCTGTGATGGGAGGCTGTGGAGGGAGGTGGGGGGAAGTGGTTTTGGGGGGTTCTTGGCCCTGGATGCGGTTAGAAGTGCGGGTGGAATTGTTGTGGGGTGGAAGGATGATGCTTTCTCCTTGCTAGACTCGTTGGTTGGGTCCCATGTTGTCACTGTCAAGCTACAGAGGCGTCGGGATAATACGTGTATGTTCTTTTCTTCGGTTTATGGTCCGACGGAGGGTTGGAGGAGGCATGTTTTGTGGGAGGATCTGAGTCAGGTTGCGACAGCATTTTAGGGGATGCCTTGGTTAATAAGTGGTGATTTTAATGTCACTTTGCTGGCAGAAGATAGACCAGATGGCCGTGGGGGAATGGACCAAGGTTTTGAGGCGTTTGCGGGCTTTGTTGCGGAGCAGGGGCTGGTTGACATGCCACCTTTGTCCTGTCTTTTCACCTGGAGGAATTCTGGAGGACAGTGATCCCAGATTGATAGATTTTTTGCCTCAACGGTGATGGCAGAGTTGTTCCCGATGGCAGAGGTTAGACCCTGGAGTGGCCGTTCTCAGATCACACTCCCTTGTTGTGGGCATCGAATGAGGAATGGAGGCATGGTACGTATTTTAAGTTCGACAGGGCGTGGCTCTTGGAAGAGGGGTTCAGGGGGCTGGTAGAGGAGCGGTGGAGGTCGGTTCACGTGGATGGCTCGGCAGCTGTCAGATTGGAAGCTAAGCTGCGGGATTTGAGGTCTTTCCTGAAGATCCGAAAGAAACAGATTAGGGAGGAACATGGGAGCAGGATAGAGGAGGCTCTTGGTGAGATTGCACGATTGGACGTGGTGGAGGATGTTGGTCTCCTTCTGACGTTGACAGGGTTAGCAGAGCGAGGCAGCTACAGGTGATACAAGAGGAAGATCAGAAGGTGGAGATGGAGTGGAAGGTGAGGTCCAGGCAGAGGTGGCTGAAGGAAGGCGATTCCAACACTCGATTTTTTCATATGGCTGCATCAGGAAGGCAGAGGAAGAACTGGATTGATAGGTTGGTGGTGGATGGGGAGGAGTTTGTGGGAAGAGAGGCGGTGGGTGGGGGGGGGGGGGGGGGGCGGCTGCGAGGTACTTTAGAGAGTTTACCGGGAGAAGACGTGGGGGAAGGTGGAGATGGTTGGGGTCTGAGGTACCGCGGATCGGGGATACAGAAGTCAGTCTCTTGACGGGTCCGTTTGAGGAGGATGAGGTCCACAAGGCAATCTGGGGGCTGAACGCTGATGGTTGTTCGGGGTCGGACGGTTTTCCAGTTGCCTTCTATAAGGGGTTTTGACCGGTGGTGAAGGAGGATGTGATGTAGGTTGTGCAAGAGTTTAGAGCTGGAAATTCGGGTTTCAATAGGTTGAACAAGCTCTACATGTTCCTGTTGCCGAAGGAGGGTGCTGAGGAGATCCAGGAGTATAGACCGATAGCCCTCTCGAATGCTATCTACCTGATTGTGGCGAAGCTTCTGGTGAATAGATTGAGGACACTGGCTGGGGTTATAGATCCGGTGCAGACGGCTTTTGTCCCCGGCAGAAACATCTTGGAAGGTTATGTGTTGGCCTCGGAGATCCTGTCTTCTTGGAAGAGAAGTAAGAAGAAGGCTTTCCGGTGGAAAGTTGATTTCAGCAAGGCTCATGACTCGGCTCAGTGGTCGTTTCTTTGGGCGTCTTTGGTGAAGATGGGCTTCCCGCCGGTGTGGATTGACTGGATGAAGAGATGTGTCACCACGATGTCTTTCTCGATTCTTATCAATGGAAATCCAGTAGGGGGTTGGATTCAACCGAGGAGGTGAGTGAGGCAAGGGTGTCCTTTGGCCCCGATGCTTTTTGTGATTGCAGCGGATGCACTTACGAGGGTAGCTAAGAGGTCGTGCGAGAGGAACTTGGTGAAGGGTTTCTCCTTGAGAGATGAGATGAGTATCTCGTTACTGCAGTATGCAGATGATACGATTTTCTTCATTGAAGGTGGGGAAGCGGAAGCGAGGAGAATGCGGATTTTACTCTTGTTTGGTAAGGCCTCGGGACTACAGATCAACCTGTCTAAATCTGATTGTCCCCTTCAATTTGACTGAGGCGGAGGCGAGGGGTTGTAGCTTGGGTCTTGGCACAGAGCAGGTGAAGCTTCCGATCAGATATTTGGGTTTACCGTTGACAGATGGTAGGATTCTGGTGAAAGACTAGGCTCCCCTGGTGAAGAGACTGGAGGGGAGACTGGAAGGGTGGGCGTCCAGGCTTCTGTCAAGGGGTGGAAGGTTGGTCTTGCTCAAGGCAGTCTGGCAGCGATGCCGTCGTATTTCACTTCTGTCCTGAAGATGCCTCGACAGGTTGTCGTAAGGATAGAGAGGCTTATGAGGAATTTCTTCTGGTCCAACTAGGGGAGGAGTGGACCTAGTGCCAGATTGGTTGCATGGGAGGAGGTCTGTAGGCTGATGGAAGAGGGGGGACTTGGGGTGAGGGACCTGGGGAGGTCTAATGACAGCTTGGTGAAATGGGTGGGGACCCTCTTGGAATGTAGGGAGGATTTGGTGGGCAAGGTGTTCGGGACGGCTTATGGTGGCCCGGTGCGGTGGGATCTCCTGTTATCTCCGCTGAGGGATGCTTCTCCTTTTTTGAAAGGTTTGTCGGTGGTGGCTCCTAGGGTGCAGAACTTTTCTGTTCCTGTGGTGGGAATGGGGGAGATTTTCAGGTTCTGGCAGGATGATTGGACGAGACAAGGCGTGCTTGCTAGAAGATTTCCGAGATTGTTTGCTTTGTCCCAGAACAAAGAGGCGTCAGTGGTCTAGGTGTGGGAAGGTGGGTGGTGCCCATGCTTTGTAGGAAACTTTTCAGATGCGAGAACTTATGATTTCCAGAGTTTGCTTGAAGAGTTAGAAGGGTTGCAACTGGCTTCCGGTACGGATATGTTTGGCTGGGATGAAGGTGATTTCTCGGTAGGGGCTGCCTACAGGAGATTATCCACCGGAGACTCCATAGTTGAGTTGGATCTGGTGAGGGATTGCAGATAGATTTGGAAGGTCACATGTCCTTTAAAGGTCAAGATTTTTGTTTGGCTACTTAGGAGGAGAAGGCTTGTGACCAAGGTTTGGAAGGCGAGGTGGGCTCCTGGAGAGAGTAAGGTTTGCCCTTTGTGTGGAGGTGGGGAGGAAGAGATTGACCACATTTTTTTCACTTGCCTGTTTGTGGTACAGATATGGAGCTGGGTGGGAGCAGGGTGGTGGGAATGTCGATCTTTTGAAGATTTTTGGCACAGCTTCAGAGGTGGAGGGGGTGATGTTGGACGGATTGTCTTCCGTACAAAGGAGAGGGCCAGGCCATTGGCGGTGTTATAGGGCATTTGATTGGGTAGGAATGCTGTGGTCTTCAGAGGTCAGAGATCTTATGTGGAGAATTTTGTAGAGTCTGTTATTTCTTTGTTTAATCTTTGGAGTGAGTCCTTCTGAGTAGGGGACCTTGGGTCTGCCCTTTGTATTGACGGTGACTGTTGATTCTATAATTTATATATTTGGGTAGTTATCATTCTGGATAACTACTCTTTCCTTTTTCAAAAAAACTTGAGCAATCTGTTTTGGAGCTATTGCATCATTCACCATCTTCATGTGCTTCACACATAGGCCATCCTGAATTGTTGCCTTTTTGGCTGGTAAACACATCTTAAGTCACTTGCATAACTTGGTGCATTAGAACTCTTTCATTGGCATATTTGTTATCTTTTCCACCTTAATAAAGAGATAGAACACAAATAAGTTAGAATGGTAGAAAAACCATCGACTTTAAGGGAATGGGGTGGTTACCACTTGAAAGAACCTTAATGACTGGTCCTTGAACTTCTTCATTCTTATTTTCAGCAAAGTCTAGTCTCTTGAACGAACTGGCCTATGAGAAAGAAGTCCAAAGTAGGAGAGTGTCTGGGATCCTCTTAGTAAGTGACATGTAAGCATAGTCATAAGCCTCATTACTAGGCATACCACTATGAGAAAGAAGTCCAAAGTAGGAGAGTGGCTGGGAACCTCTTAGTAAGTGACATGTAAGCATAATCATAAGCCTCATTATTAGGCATCCCACTTGTAGCTAATTAGCAGATCTGAAGTTGCTTTTGAAAACTCCACAAGCCACCTAGGCTGATGGTCTTGAAGCGTGGAGCCTCTATCAAAAACAAGGCGTCATTAGCATATTGGAAAATTAAAGCCACCATGCATACCCTTGATGCTAAGGAGAAGCTGCGAAGGAGACTTTTGGAATAAGGCAGAGAAGGTGCAAGACACCAAAATATCCACTTCCAAGAAAAATAGCAAAGGAGCCAAAGATCCACCTTGTTTGACTCCCACAGGATCACCCAATGGCGAGAAGGTTTCCCATTAGCATGGATAGAAAAAGAAGTGTCCATGATGCAGCACTTCATCCAAAAATATGCATTGCTTAGGGATGCCCTTCTTGGAAAAGAACCAAAAGAAAATCTTGTCTGCTGGGTCATTACTTTTGAGAGGTCAGCTTTCCGTTAAAGGTTGTACCACCAAGACCATAAGTACATCTACGTTGTCAAAAAGGTCATCGCACCCACGGGAGGCAAATGGGAGCAGTTGCCTTCTTGACTGTTTAGTTTCTTTAAAAATAGTAAAATATGACCTTTTACTTTTGTGCTTAACCTTTATGTTTTGCCTGTGCTAAATTTTAGATTCACATCAATAACCTTAGCCTCTTTTGATTTCACCTCCCCAACCTAAATTTCTGATTTTGCCACTAGTTGTCTAGATGGGATTCCTTTTTTAAAAAAAGTTCTTTACAAGGTTTCATTCAGGTTGAGTGCCACCTTCAATTGATTTTCTAGCATCTTTTCAGTAATCAACTATGCATCTGATGTGGCAATAAGTTGAAATTTCTCCACCTAATCTCTTTAACATTAAGAACAGAAAGAACCTGTTGAACTTCCTGTTCCCCATAGAATGTCTATGACCTCTTCCTTACTTTGGCCCTAGAAATTCATGAAGAGGATGGTAAAGCCCAAAAGGTCGAAGGCCCTTCTACATTCGGAATCGTGATCCCAGTCCCACATCCTCTGCAAACCTAGCCATGCTAGTTGCTAGATGTTAATATGGACATTCAGACACCCACCCTGCATCATCCTCTACAAAACTAGCCATATTGGTTGCTAGATATTTGTTGAGATCAGGGACATACTTGTATTTTTTTATTTCTTTTTGGGTGACTGTAATTTACCTAAACCTTTCTAATATAAAAGAGAGGTTAAGGTTTCTTTGGTTAATAGAAAATATATTTTTCATCATACATGGTATCAAAGCAGCGGTCTTAGGCTATTGTTCAGATATCCCACCAAATATCCACCGTAAAACATGATTGAATCACCAACTAGATGGTGATTCAATGGAGAAATCAAGGATGGATTGAAGAGGCAGTCGCAACATCGTGGGAGAGGTTTCTCCTAGCGCTGTCGTCGCCCCTGCTCCATTTGCCATTGTCGTTGCTCTCGACCCACTAGCTGTTGCCACTGGCAGCGTAGCTGGTGGGGCCACCGTCGTCACCCTTGGCCCACTAGTCTCTCATCCTGTTGATGAACCAATCTGGTGCATATGCTGGTCATTCGTTGGTCTCCTTTTGGGAAACGTGATGAGTCTTCTCTCACGCCCAATATGGATGGTGATGAGTCTCCTCTCGCCATGGTTGATGGAGGTTCTTGCCTCAAGCACAATGAGTCATCTCGTGCAAGATGTATGTTCTTGGACTGATTGGAGGCCCTATTTCAGTCCAATAGGGGCATGCATGTGCAGCCCAAACAGGATCAAGGAAGAAAATCGAGCTAGAGGAGTTTGGGTTGTAGACTCTGGTGCCTCAGTACATCTCACAGGAGATATGAAGAGATTGGAGAATCCCGTTAATCCACGTGGGATCCATGATTTTAGAGTGGCCAATGGAGCCACGTCTCCGATTACAGCAGTAGGAAGTGTGCGCATTTCCTAGAAAATGGTGATCAAAGAGGTTCATTATGCATCGAAGCTTCCAATGAACCTCCTATCTGAGTTGTATCTGCAAGGACCACAAATGCTGGGCGGTGTTTGATGAGGATCACTGCTGCTTTCAGGATCGACATATCGGTGAGATCATTGGTGGCGGTATAGAGCAAGATAGTCTCTATTACCTAGACACACTTATTTTGTTTGTCGTGGCTGCATCCATAGCCTCTAATCCTTGGCTGTGGCATAGGAGACTTGGACATCTATCACTGAAGAAGATACGACAGATGTATCCATAGTTGCTAGATTCCCTGATCCTGCAGTGTGAGGATTACTGGCTTGGGAAACACCACAGGAGTATGTACCCACGGAGAGTTGATGGGGTGATTGGTGTTCCTTTTTCTTTAGTGCACTGTGATGTTTGGGGACCATCTAGAGTTCCAACTGCTGAAGGATATCGGTACTACATTGTTATTGTGGATGATTATAGTCGCCTGACTTGGGTCTCCTTGATGAAGATGCGTTCGGAGATACCACAGGTTATTCAGCAGTTCTTCTCTGAGGTTTAGACTCAGTATTCCAGTATAGTTAGAGTTTTTCGCAGTGATAATCTTCTAGAGTTTATGCAACGAGACGTTCAGAGTCTCTTTTTTTTTAGGGACATTATTCTTCAGACTTCTTGTGCCTACACGTTTCAACAAAATGGAGTGGCAGAGTGCAAGCTTCGACATTTTCTGGATATTACTAGGACCTTGATGATCTATATGCATGTTCCTAAGCAATTCTGGGGAGATACCATACTGCAGCTTACTTGATTAATAGAGTGCCCTCTTCAGTTCTTGGATGACAGATTCCCTTCCAGGTCATCCATCCAGACTGTGACAGGCCGTTCTCTCTTCCATTAAGAGTTTTTGGGTGCACTTGTTTTGTTTAGGCATATGACAATTAAGATAAGTTTTTTCCCTGGGCATCTAAATGTGTTTTCTTTGGATACTCTAGGACACAGAAGAGTTACTGGTGTTATGATCCAGTTTGCAAGAGGTATGTAGTCACTGCAGATGTCACTTTCTTTGAGAAAACCCTTATTTCTCAGAAGGAACTTCTATTCAGCCTGCCTCGGAGGAAACACAGGTTTATCACCAGTGGTCACAGTCTTCATCTGATGCAGTGTTGTGCCCTATTCTGACAAATGAGAGCAGTTTAGATACAGAAGAGCAACCAATTTTGAGGAGATTCAATAGAGTGTGCACTCTTCATCCTATCACACAATTTACCAGGGTTGTGCATTTGGAAGATGGTGTTTGCCAGTTTGCCTCCATCATTACTACTGCTGTTATCCCCAAAGATTTTACTTAGGCTTCTTAGGATTCTAGGTGGCGTGCAGCGATGAATGAGGAGATGCAAGCCTTGTAGTCACGGGGAACATGGGATCTTGTACCATGTCCTTTGGATGCTACAGTGGGTGATTGTAGATGGATTTGTACCATTAAATATAGTGCTGATGGGACTGTGGATAGATATAAGGCCAGGTTAGTGGCTAAAGATTTCACCCAGACTTATGGGGTATATTAAGACCTTTTCTCCTGTCGCCTGTATCACCTCTATCAGGATTCTTCTATCTATGATTGTTGTTAGAGGATGGATCTTGTCTCAGCTTGACATCAAAATTACCTTTTTATATGGTGACTTATTTGAGGAGGTGTACATGAGACAACCTCCAGGTTACAGTAGTTAGGGGGAGCTTGTCTGTCAACTGAGGAAGGCCATATATGGCCTGAAGCAGAGTCCTTGTGCCTGGTTTGAGCGGCTTAGCTCTAAGGTTAAGAAAATTGGCTTCCAATGCTCTACTTCTGACTATCTGTTTTCATCAGGAAGACTAGGTATTGTGATTCTCTTTGTGTAGTTATCCTGGCAGTTTATGTAAATGATATGATTCGTATAGGTGATGATAAGTAAAGGATTGCTCAGACCAAGTCCTTCTTACACTTTACCTTTGTCACCAAGGACTTGGGTGATCTTAGATATTTTCTAGGGATTGAAGCCGTTAGATAAGGATCATGCCTTTCCTTGTCACTGAGACAACACACTCTGTAGATTCTTGAGGCTGGTCTGCTTGGGACCAAGCCATCTACTATCCTTGTTGAGCATGTGTCTACAGGTCCTTCTGATGCGGATGATCCACCATTTGAGGATGTTACCCGATACCGTAGTACAATGGGACATCTACTATATCTTACTATTATGAGGCCTGATATTACCTTTGCAGTGAGTAGAGCCAACTAGCATATGTAGGCACCACGATATATTTATTGACATGATGTTTGTTTTATTCTTAAGTACCTCAAAGGGTCACTAGGCAGAGGGATATATTATAGAGATAGTAGTAGTCTAGATATACTAGCCTAGTCTGATGCAGACTATGCTGGGTTTGTAGATGACAAACGCTTTACTTCAGGTTTTGCTGTCTATATTGGCGGGAATCTTGTCTCTTGGAGGAGTAAGAAATATGGTGTGGTAGCTCATTCCAGTGCATAGGCCGAATACCGGACAATGGCCCAAACTGCTTGTGAGATTATGTGGATTGTTGGATTTCTGCATGATTTAGGCGTTTAGGCGACTATGCTAGTTCCACTACTAGGTGACAACAAGTCAGTCACATATATTACTTCGAATCTAGTTTTTTATGAGAGAACCAAACATATCGAGGTTGATTGTTATTTTATTCGTGATACAATTCTTGCAGGGAAGATTAACACTTTATATGTTTCCTCCGAGCTTCAGCAGGCAGATCTATTTATCAAAGCCTTACAAAAGAAACAATTTGATTTTTTATGCGATAGTTGGGTCTTATCTACGTCCCAACTTGAGGAGGAGTGTTGAGACTAGAGACATACTTATCTTTTTTATTTCTTTTTGGGTGATTATGTAAATTACCTAAACCTCTTTAATATAAAAAAGAGACCAAGATTTCTTTGATAAATAAGAAATCTACTTCATCTAACAATATTAATATGTCAGCGGTGGCACTTTTGTTGAACATTTTTTATGGGATAGTAACAAGAATAAATGATTTAATGGGCAGTGCAATATCTTTCTTTAATCATAAGTAGTGTATAAATTATTAACAATCAAAATTAACTTTTAGTTAAGTTAATTTCAGCACTTTACAACCTTTCAAAAACAAATGTAATGCCCTACGGAATGATAATAAGAATGGGCAGATTAACAAATTAGAGCTGGCAATGACTTTTGTGATTGTGAATGATCACGGATCTTAGGTGATCATCCTATCTTATTTTCAGAAAAAAAAGAAAGACTTGTGATTTAATTACAAGAAGTTGTAAATCAGTAATAATTGAAAATATTATTTATCGTTTTTTTTTGTAAAACTTTTCATGATGAAGGGCGATAATGTCTTTTTTGGTCGTTACTTAACACATCTTGATTAATATATTGTTGAGCAATTTTTCTAAAAGGACAGCGGTTTGTTCACACCGAAGTATGTGCAAAAATTCACACGCTTGTCAACAAATGGATATCATGGATCTTATTTGGTTATATTGCACAGGTGGTATTCTAAATTCATCGGTGAATTCAAATTCCAACCGGGTTTGGAATTGAAACATCACAATTGCAATTTAATTTAGAATTAAAATTCTGACGTAATTTGATTAATAATTAAATATCAATGGTGTAATTTACTTTATAACTAAAAATCACGTGCAATTTAACTGGGAAGGAGCACGTGAACTTTTGTATGAATTTTTACGTTAATATACATTTACACCTTTTGAAACTGCTCCCGATTTTGTAGGGGGGAGGGGTTGGGGGGAGTTGGGTGCATGTTTGTAGGTAATTGAAAATGCTTTCCATGAAAATCATGTGCCATCCTTGTGTGAAAATCAGGTTACGAATGCTACTGTCTTCACTTGCCTACCAAATATAGAAGGCACATGGCAGCAGGTAGGCTTTTAGGTTATCCTTTTCGTGGAGTCCATGCAGGAGTCTAAAAAGAGTACTTGAATCATGTGGATCTCGCTTACCTTTTGCCTATATATATATTTTTGAAAGGAACCTTTTGCCTATATTCTTGGTGCTAAGGGTTGACGATGAGATCTAAGCCACTATCTCATCCTTAACCTGAATTATTTTTAGTTCTTTCTGTGGGAAACAATCTTGCATTCGACATTACTTTTCCTTCCTCAAATCCAGTCCTCTTTCTTTCTTTTCTTTTGAATTTTTTGAACAAAAATATTTGTCGTTCATTTGACTTATGTTTATGTTGCTACAATTTGTGCTCAGGTCCTAGGTTATTGGATGATTGCTTTGGGGGATGGTTTTCATGATAACCCTGCCCATGTAATGTGGTTATATATGTCTTTGAGCTGTCAGATTGGCATGGTGGATGCAACCCGTATAGTCATTGTGAACATGGATCGTTGCCAACAAATTAGGACAAATGATGCCTTAATCAGACATAGTGCAATAACTTCAAGCCTCACAAAATTTTTGTTTGGATTCAACCATCTATTCAAGCTAATTATACTCAGATACATTGCTTTGCCTGGTAACCTTACAAGGTGACTCCGTGAGCGAATGGCTGCAGCTGTTGGATCCTAAATGGGAAATGCTGTGAACGGCTATGTTGGTACTTGATGGCTACAGCACTATCCCGTAACTCAAACAATTTGGTCCGGAGTGGAGTAAGGTGTCCCTCCGTTGGGAAGTATGGAGATGGAAACAACAATTAGGTATGTTGTTACTTCTCAAAAATTAGGTATGTTATTTTTTTGCAGAACCTTAATACGTGCAAAACCTTTTGAATAATTGGTTCAATGTGTCTTGATGCATACCTTAGACATCGTTGGCAGGACTCAGAAATTCAGATGTATATAGTTGGTTCAGTGTGATTTAAAACATTGTAGAAAGGAAGTTGGTATTATGTACTGCTGAAAATTTGACCTGACAGAATCTGTAGAGAGAAAATTGTGCAACTTTTTTACTCAAAAAATTAACTAAATTTTGTTGGGGGATCAAGATGTATTTTGACATTTTCGTTGGATTATTGAGATTTGAGTAGAATCGGTCAAAAAGTTTAGATGATTGATCGTTTTGCTATTCTGATTTTTGAAATATTATTTAGGTTACTGTACCTGCATTTGGTTCCCCTTGGGATTCTCCACCTGAACGATATCTGTTATATTGCAACTTGGATAGCATGTTTGGATAAGTAGCTGGAGCCTGGCATGGTTTTCCATGCACCTAATTCCACTTGAATAACCTGAACTCATAATCACATCAATTTGAAAGAAAAAGTTGATATCATTCGTTTTCGAATCTCCCAACTCTGTTTAAATGGATTCTCTACCTGAACGATATCTGTTATATTGCAACTTGTATGGCATGTTTGGATAAGTAGCTGGTATAATTTTCGATGCACCTAACTCCAATTGAATAACCTTAACTCATAATCACATCATTTTGAAAGAAAAAGTAGATATCATTCGTTTTCGAATCGCCCAACTTTAATACATCTGATTATAACATCTAACTCTTATCCAAGTAGGACGCTGAACACTCCACTTCTGCATTAATGCAGCTTATATCTTGTTTATTGATAAACAAAAAATCATGATGTATTTTAAAATACGCAAGAGCTTATTAATTAGGAGTCCGATGGAAACCATTCTTGAGATGGATGATTACTACTACTACTGAAATTTAATTTTTAGATGGCAAAACCAATGGTCGGGAGATCAGTACCTTATGGTCGCTGGATGCCAATAAAGTGGTCTTACCATTCTACTGGCTTCTAGGTGGTGAAACAGAGATTATTGATATTTATGCTTTTATGCGCTTCTTTATTTCTATTGCTGATGCATATCTTAATGAATTTTGCATCCTTCCGTAGATTAGACATTTCTGTGTTATGGAAGTTTAATCTCAATTGTATGATAATCTATCTATATATCTAAATTGTATGCCAGCCATCTCTCCCTCCCTCCCCCATCTCTCTAATCCCGCTGAACAAGACCTCCCTTTTGTAGGCTTTAGTTTATTTGGTGGGTTATCCTTTCAAAATGGAAATAATCCAATTTAGTTGAGAAATTAGATCAATCTAGATTACAAGGGGTGAACCTAGGGTAACTTATCCTAAGCCTGATGTGGGATAAGTTATCCTTCAAGTTAACTCTTGCCATCTCATCCCACAAAAACAAAGTAAGTTGTGATTATCCTACTGCGCAAATGGGATAACCTTAGGTTATCTTGTTGCGTTCTCAATAATCATAGGTTAACCTTGTAGGATAACCCTTTTAACTTCCAAATAAAAATGTAGGATAACTTTTCTAATTTTTTTTTTTTTGGAAAAGGAAAAGGGATGGTTATTCTTGCAATAACCCCCCAATATATTAAAAAATGGCCTTAGGGCCAGCCGATTACAAGAGACTACACCTCATACATTAGATTACCAGAAATGCACCAACTCTGAAATGAATGAGATAAAATTCTCCACGTAGGGGTCTTGGCGTCTAAACACTGCCTCATTCCTCCATAGCTAAAACCTTCGCAATCTCCTTCCTGGATCTAAACACACATTGCTTTGAGGCTAGGTTGCCCCTCTGGAGTGACACCCAGAAAAGCTCTTTGGCTTGAGCAATCTACCTAATCGAGGTCCAGTCGCCTCCAAACCTGAGTGGAGAAAGGGCAGGAGGAAAAAATGTGCTCAATGTCTTCGTTCCCTCCCCAATAAAGAGGGCACGTAGTGTCTATGTTCTGTGCGCACCTGGCCCTCCAGACCATGGTCATTATCTTCCCCTACCTAAGTAGCGAGGTGAAGATTCTAATCTTTAGCAGGTAGTCTACCTTCCAAACAGCCTTGTAATCATGGAGGAAGTCCACATCTAGCATTGCAGCCTTGCTATGTAGCCTATCATAAGCCTTCCTTATGGAGAAAGAGCTATCATCCCAGGTCCAGTAGTCTTGCCCTCCTTTCATCCCAAAATGCTCCAACTCTTGTAGGAGGGCTATTAACTCCTCTAGTGTCTAGTCTGTGGTCCGATAGGTTCCCCATTAGCATAGGGCACCATGTCCCCTCCCAACAAGCTCTAATTGAGGCTTCCTTTTCTTGTGCCAAGGCAAACAGTCGTGGAAAACGGGAGGTGATTGTGTCGTCTCCCGTCCAATCATCTGTCTAGAATCTGAATCTATCACTTGTACCTACCAGCGGCAAAAAGAAGTCTTGAACCTTCGATGCTACTGTCACCAGCCCCGTAAAGAAAAATGAGGCACCTTGCCCTGGCTCCACCAGCCTTCTCCAGTCCAGCGACCCCCATAACACACCTCCAACACCTCACTGAGCAAACTTGGCCTGCAGCCCATCATACCTTCAATCCACTTGGTTAGCAAGCTTTCAATCATAGACCTTAGATCATGCACTCTAAGGCCACCCTCCATCGACCTGCCGATGTCATCCCACACCACCAGCTTTGCCCCCTTTCCTGACTCTCCAATATTGGCCCAGAAGAAATCCCGCATCAGTCCTATCAACCTTCTCTCCACCTTCTTAGGTAGTTTGAAGATGGACATGAAGAAAGATGGGATGTTGGGGAGGACTGCCTTCACCATAACCAGCCGACTCCTTCGCAACGTCGTCTTTGAAGACCACCCCGTCGGCCTCTTCTCCATTCTCTCCACCAACGGGATAAAATCCTGCACTCTGAGCTTACCGTCAGACAATGGTAGGCCCAGCTAGGGTAGAGGCAAGGTGGCCATCGGCATGCCCAAGACCCTAGCACAACTTGTGGCCTCGTTGGTCTTCATTTGCATCAGAACAAAATTGGACTTCTAGAAGTTGATTTGTAGGCCTGATGCCTCCCTGAATATTTGTAGTAGCATGCACAATCTCCTCGCCTCCTCTATAGAACCTTCCATGAAAAACAAAGTATCATTTGCATATTAAAGCACGGGAACCATCACTTGCTGTATTGAGAAACCTAAAAGTAGACCTTTGTCGCAGGCCCTGAAAGTAGCCCTTGCTAGTGCGTCACCAGCTAAGATGAAAAGTGGAGGGGCAAGGGGCACCCCTACCTGACCCATTCTGTGCGACTGTATCGATCCACCAGCCAGGTTTCCATTAACAAGGATTGAGAAGGACATTGTGGTCACGCAACTCTTCATCCACTCAATCCATCTCTGCAGGAAACCTCTGGACATTAGGGATGTCCAAAGGAAGGGCCACTGCACCGCATCGTACAACTTACTGAAGTCCACCTTCCATAATAAGGCCTTCTTCCCCTGCCTCTTCCAGTGTGCCAAAATCTTTGATGTAATAACAAAACCATGCAAGATGTTCCTACTAGGAATAAAGGCTGTCTACATCGGTGAGATGAGATCATCTAGCTTAGTACGCAGTCTGTTTGTCAAGGCCTTGGTGACAATGAGGTACACAACATTGGAGAGTGCAATCGGCTTGAAGTCTTCAATCATCTCAACCCCCTCCTTTGGTAGTAGGAACATATAAAAACAGTTAAGCCTATCAAAACCCTTGTTGCCCTCGAATTCCCGAACCACTTGCATGACATCCTTCTTCAATGTCAGCTAGAACTTCTTATAGAAGATCACCAGGAAACCGCCTGGCCCCGGGCACCTATTTGTGTTCAGGCCCCAGAGTGCACTCCTGATCTCGTACTCCATGAAACAGGAAGTCAGGCTGTTTGCCTGAGCCTTCGAGATACGCTGCACGTCCGCTCCCGTCCATCTCCATTTTCCTTGCGTCCTCGCTCCCGTAAGCTGCCTTAGGTGGTCTACTACTTCCTCTTGGCCCAAGAATTCCTCCTCGTCCACCACAAGTCTATCAATCATGTTTCACCTCCTCCTGCAGGATGCCATCAGGTGGAAGTACCGGGTGTTGGAATCCCCTTCTTTCAACCACCTCTGTCGGGATTTGACATGCCAACTCACCTCTGCTTTCCTATCCTCCTTTTGCACCACCTTCATGTGTCGGGTCCTGGCCTCTCAGTCCTCCAAGAGACGACTTACATCCTCTCATTTGACCAATCTGGTGATTTTCGTCAACACCATCATCTTCCTTTGCTTCCTTTTTTTGAAATCTCTTTTCTGTGAGCCTCCAGAAAAACCTGCAGCTCCCTTAGCTTGTGTTCCAACTTCACGGTCACGGAGCCTGTGCCATCGGTAGACTGCCGCTTCTCTAGTAGATGCCTAAAGCCCTCCTCCAGCAACTAGTATTTATCAAATTTGAAATAGGTTCCGAAGCTTATACCTTCATTTGACTTCCACAGCAGTAAGGTGTGGTTGGAGAACGACCTATCAAGTGGGACCACCCCCACCATGGGAAAAGCCTTCGCCATCACCACATTGCACAAGAAGGAGTCGATCTTGGATTTTTGCCCCATAGAGTTCCTCCATGTGTATTCGCAAGAGGTCGGCACCAAGTCCAGCAACCCGTGGAGGGCCACAAAGCCCACAAAGGCCTTTGAACCACGATCCCGCCTTCCTTGTCCGTCCGGTCGGTCATCATAGTGTAGAGTGATGTTAAAGTTGCCCTCATAAAGCCACGGGGCCCCCAGGAAATGGTCAACCACTTGGGAGAGGTCCTCCCATAGTTGCATCCTTGCCTCATCATCCATAGGGCCATATACCATAGTCACTATGAAGCTGAAGCCGTCACTCTTTTGTCGGAGGCACGCCGTGACAACGTGCATCCCCAACATCTCCTTGAGCTCCATTAGGTCATTCGGCTAGCCAAGGAGGATCCCTTCAAATCGTCCAACTACCAAACGGGCTAGGAAGCCCCCCAGGGAGACTCCACCAATCTCGCGCTAAAGTTGTTGGTCACAGTCCTCTAGTTTGGTCTCCTGCAGCATCACGATCGAGGTTCCCCAGGAGCGCAAGTAGCCTCCTAGAGAAGCTCTCCGCATTGGGTCGTTGAGACCCCACACATTCCATGATAACACCATCATTGAGAAAATGCAGTTGCTCCCCCCTCCGCCTTGTGGGAGCCTGCCTCCTGCACCACCTGCACCAACTCCTTGTTGCCCGTCGCTTCACTGCCTTCCTTTTTTCTCACCTCCTCTGGCCCTCCTTCAAGCCCTTACACTCCACCCTTTGTGGCTACCCTCCGAGACCCACCTTTGTAGGATGTGCGAGGGTGATACCTCACCTTCGGTCCTCAATTGACTGTGGGATGTCACGTGGAGAGGGAGATCGTCTCTCCACCACCCTCTCTCGAAGGCAACGGGGTGGGTGGGGCTGCACCGGTTTCCATCGTTGCATCCTCAGCATCCGAATGCGACATCTCCTCCCTTGGGTTTCAGAGTGTCGTCTGAGCTCACTTGTTCGCAAGTGGAGTCAGGTTTGGTCTGTTGAGGTTGGGATGAGAGGGGGAAACGGGTTGGGAATGAAAGGGCGATCTGTTTGGGGCCCCCTCCAAGGGGTATTTAAAAAGATCAGAGATCCCATTTAAGTCCTGGTCACGTGCCCTACTACCTTCCAACTCCACCGCCCCCTTCGCATTTAATGGCACCATCCGGCCATTTGATGCTTGAAAAGCAATGCCCTTTTGACGCTTTGACGTCGCCACTTCCATAGCCCGTGCCACTACCCCATCTGAGACACTGGGGTCCGTGTCCTTACCCTTATGGTGATTCGACTTTTCCATCTCTGCAACCCACGCCACTACCCCGTCCGAGGCGTCGGGGACTGCATCGTCACTGACAATCTGGTTTTCGCGCGTTTTGAAATCGTTGGAAATTGTAGTATAGTCGGGCTAAAATGCTTGTCAAAAATAATTTATAAAGATAACGAGACTTGGAGTCTCGGTCGTTCGTCTCTGAGAGGCATTTATGGAAATGCAGATTTGAAATTGATCTCATTCGCTCTACTTGAATTGCACGCTGGTTTCTAATTGTCGGATCAATCTTCGACCACTTTCATTATGAACCCTAATTACATGTGCATGTGTTAGATAGATGACAACTGTGGAAGTGTGAGTTTTAGTACGCATGATTCTAGTTATGTGGTGGCTGTTTACGGAAAATGCGTTAATAGTTAGATCCTTGATATTTTCAGGTACCGACATACTAGTTGCAACATATAATAATTAAAAGCAGGCAACTTTAATTACACAAAATATATTGCAATAAGCTCATGGTGATTTTCACACATAGATATATATATATATATATATATATATAGAAAAAGATTTTTATTCATTCAATTCACGATAGTGGCTACAGCATTAAGCTCGTGGAAAGCTTGTAGAGGAATGCTTGGAAATACAAATCTAGCTAGCAGAAAACGATCGAATACATGAAACTGAGGGATTACGCATGCATCATTGGGGGAGAATATAGAGCTACACTACTATGCAGTAAATAAAGCATGTAAACTATGAAGAACTAAGCTACTAATCTAGCAGAAATAAGGGCATTCGGAGGTGGGTTCCGATGGCCTTTGATTTGGTTAAGAGGAGGAGGGGCGGCCAATGGTGCTTAGGCCGGCCCTTGGAGAGAGGTTGGAGAGGTGATCTAGCATCTTGGCGTGGAGGTGGTGGTGGCCATGGTGAAGCTACTCGTGGACATGGAGGTGGAGTGGATGTGTAATGAAACTAAGCTAAATGGAACCAAGAGTGGATGAAGCCAAGAGTGGATGGGTGCAAATGGCCACCCCTTAGGTCTTTTTATAGACCTAATGGAGACTCTCTAGAGAAGTGTGGAACTCTCTAGAGAGAGCTCCAAGATTGGCCAGCCAAAGAGAGAGAGAGGTGGTTTTTTTAGATCCACCATTTGTGGATCTCCAATTTGAATGGCTCTTGGTTGCTAATTTTGGCAACCAAGAGTGGCGCCACCTTTGGAATAACCTAGAACACTCTAGGTGGTGTGGGAGTGCGTGAATGGGTGTGTGTGTGTGTGGCCGTTCCCTATGTGTCTAAGTGATTTAGGTTAGGTCCTAAGGAGGTTTAGGTTGGTGTAGGTCTTAAATTAGGGTTGCAAACCTTAATTGCTAATGGGGAATTGCAATTAAACTTAACACAAGTTTAATTGAATGAGTGTTAACCTAATTGAGAGTGAAATAACTCAAGTAGGTTGGGCTTAGGTCAATTGGACTTTCATTGAGTCCAATTGGACTTGTATGGGTTGAGATCTGAACTCAATTGGTCCCTATGAGTCTAATTGACTAGGCAATGGTAATTGACTATGATCTAAGTCAATTAGATTTAGTGAGGACCTAATTAGGTCCTTAAGGAGGTCTAGAGGTGATGTACTAGGGTTAGGGTACCTTAATTTAGGTTCCTAAGGGGTTAGAATTAGGTTTAGGGAGCTAGAGATCCAAGATCAAGGCTTGAATCTCAAAACAGGAACTGGAAAGCAGTTCCAGACGTCCAATAATAGTATCAGACGACTTTTACTCAAAAATCAGAAGTCCAGACTTCAATTATGGACGTCTAATCAGAGTCAGGAAGGATTCTAGGTTCTGTCTTAGGTATTCTGTAGAAATTGGATGTCTGACCAAGTGTCTCGACGTCCAATAATACTGCAGAAGTGGGTTTAAGGTGTGTGGTAGTTGGTTAAGGGTTCTGGATGTCCTATAACTTATCTGAATGTCCACATAGAGGCTAGAATTAGGGTTTTAGGGTTTCCTAGGGTGCGGTGACCTAATCTAAGGGTGGCGAAGGCTTGGGGAGGCTTCTAGGCTGTCCTAGGGCTAGGATGGACCTAAGTTCTTCACAATTTATTGCTTTATTCCTACTTAATAGAATAGCATACCTTAACTCTCTTACATTATTTATCTACTACATCTAATCTAGGTCTTCCACTCCAGCTCTGCTGCAACACCAGTTATTCTTTATTCTTCAGATCCAACTTTAGATCTAACTTCAGATCTACCTTCTGATCAGCTTATTACCTGCAATTGACATAATGCACCTAATCAATACATTATAACATTATTTTATGCATAGCTAAAAGAAAGCAGTAAAGGTGCTAGTAATGCTTATGTATGCATGAATTACCCTAACTTATGCTAAGCCCTAGCATTATTTAGGTCAATTAAGACCTATGATTGTTGCGCAATCAGTTACCATCGCATCCTGTGCCAAGCCCCTTCGCACATGTCACCTTGGGTATCGCCCACGCCATCACGACATCCTCATTAGCCTCGTTTGATGCGCTAGTTGACAGGCGTGATGTGTGCCCCGTGCCATGACTCACGACCTCCCATGCATGGTCCCCCATCTCCCCTCCGCAGCCTCCATCCGACACCGTTCAACTGGGTCCTTAGGCTGGTGAGAGTCGGCCACCCCAACCACCTAGGCGTAAGAGCTGATGTGACTCGCATCCTCATGCAAGGGCTTACACTTGATCATCCAAGTGAAGCCTCCGTAATGGAGCATCGGCCTCTTTGGCATCGTCACGCCCCCCTTTAGCAACACCCAAGGCACCATCGATGACACATCCACCTCTTCCAATTCGAGGCTCGAGCAAGATCTCAAAGATGCAATGGCTCCACTAGCTCCACAATCACCTCTCTCATTTGGAGACTGAGAGGGATGCTGTAAAGACGGGCCTCTCTCTTAATGCTCCATCATGTGGGTATGACAACCTTCATCGGACAAGCCCCCCCCCCCCCCCCCCCCCCCTCCTCACCCAAACGACTTCAAAGCATAGTGCTTTGTCATTCCCTCGCTTCTCGACCCAGCCTCGTCGCCAAAAACCTCTGGTTAGATGCACCATGACCGTGTCCCTTGGGAAGAGATGCTGTAGGTCATCCTTCAGCACACTTTGGTCCAATGCAAGATTCAAAATGCCGATTTCGACGCTGTGCCGATGAAATTGTAAGTGTGCATTTCGTGGGCATGCCGTGGAAATGCCCATTTTTCAATTGCAGATTTCGACGATTTCGATGACCCGAAAAAATGCCATTTCATAGGCACGCCAAGGGTATGCTGATGCATGCCAACAAAAATGACAGAAGTGATTAGAATAATATCAATTACAAGAAAATCAAATGTTGACATATTATGAATATGAAGAATTTAATAATAGAATACGAAATCGAAAGTCAAATTTCATCAAATTGTGTGTGTGCGTGCATGTGTGTGTGTGTGTTTCCAACTCCAATTTCAGACTTGGCACCCAGCCGTGTTCCCTCCAATTTCAATGTCTGTGTATGTGTGTTCCCTCCAACTTCCAGATCAACTTCAATTTCAGACTGCCAGTCTTTCCTGCCTCTTCTTCCAACTCCAATTTTAGACTTGGTGCCCAGCCTGGTGGCACACCTGTAAAACGACACTACAATCGTGTCGTCACAACCTCCTCCCGAAACTAGCCTTGCCGACGGTATTTAAATCACTGGTCCAACATGCCCTCAAACACGTCTCCGACAAGTGCCCCCCCGCCTAGCTTTAGCTCTAGCTTGTGTTCCTCCAACGACTATGATGCCACCGCTTAGAAATCAGTCACTGAATAGGATCGTGACACTCCTGTGCAACGTCCCCGCCCTCGACAGCAAAAACAAACCACCTCGCTTCTCTTTCGCGGCTCCCTCCGACGTCGCTCCACCACCGTCCACTCTCCTCTCTCCCCCACCCTCCCACTTATGTCTTCTCCTCACTCGGCTTCCCAACAATTCATGTTCACTTTCTAATTATCACACAAAATACTGTGAACTTTGCTTCCTTTCTAAAAATTTTTATCTCGTAGAATTCTATTGCTCATCCCAAACTATGCCTTAGCTTTTAACACCATTGAAGAAGACCCTCTATTCTTCACTCTCTTGCCTCCTTACAAATTGAGTGCTATCGGCCATGCCTCCTGTACTCATCATTCTCATATTGTAACCCTTTCTTCCCCCATTGCATCCTTTGCTATTTGTTAATTTTGACTCATCTCTCACAATCACACTCCCCTTTTTTTTTTGAGAAGCAGGAGGGTGGCTATCCACATGATAAGAACCCAAATTCATTACTCAAAATAATAGGTTACACCGTTCAAAGCTACAAAGTAGACTCCCAAAACATAAGCTGGGAGGAAATTGAGGAGGCATTTTCGACATAGGGTGTTTCTCCCCTAAACACAACCCCATTCCTCAATTACACCCGCCACAGCATCGCCAGCGCCCTCGCCTTCTCCCTTGTCCTGAACGTGTTTCCATCGCCCTGGACATTATCCCTCTGGGATGAGGACCAAAGCCCATTAAGGCTACCACACTCAATCCAATCAATCCCCAACATCCTCCAAAGCTGCGTAGCAAAAGCACACCAAAAAAAGAGGTGGTGAATATCCTCATCCACCCGTACGTAGAACTGGCAGCTAATATCCTCCATTGTAGCACACTTTGCCCTCCAAGCCTTGGTGAGCACTCTTCCCTCTCACCAGCCAGGTGAAAATCTTGACCTTCAGCAGGTAGTCCATCGACCAAATCAACCTACAGTCTCGCTGGAAATCAATAGCGATCACTTATGGGCTTCTATGCAGCCTGCAAAAAGCTTTCTTCATGGAGAAATTCCCATCATCCCAACAAAACACATCCCTCCCTCAAGTTCCCACTCGTCTGTCTCGCAACAGTAGCTCGAACTTCGCACACCTCTGCTCTAATAATGCCCCCTGAAAGATGGGACACCAAGCACCATCCCAACAACTCCCCATGGTTGCCTCCTTGTTTGTGGCCTTCGAGAAAAGGTGGGGATACCTACTACAGAGGGTCTCTTTACCCAGCCAGCCATCCAACCAGAATATGAAAGCGTTCCCTTCACCAACGTATGGTAAGAAAAAGCTACACACCTTCGGTATCATTGACGCTAAACCTCTCATGAAGTGTGACACCCCTGTCATCAAAGACCCAAGAGCCTCCCATGAGAGAGGAATCATAGCAGTCCTGGAGTATCCTAACAAGAAGATCCTGCTCCTAACCCACCAGCCTAGCAATCCACTTTGTAAGAAGGTTCAGATTGACACATTCCACATCTTTGATCCCGAGGCCAGTCTCCTTCACAGGTCGGTTGACGTCCTCTTAAGCCACTAGCCTTGCTTCCCTCCCTGCTGACCCAAAGTCCACCCAGAAGAAATCTCGCATCAGCCCCGTAATCTTCCTCTCCACTTGTTGGGGTGCTCTAAAAATAGACAAGAAATAGGTCGGTAGGGATGAGAGCACCACCTTTGCTAACGTCAACTTGCTACCCCTCGACAGCAACCTGGATGCCTACCCTAATAGCCTCTTCTTCATCCTCTCCAGTAGCGGTAGCCAATCCTGCAACCTGAGATGCCTATTCGTTAGAGGCAGGCCCAAGTAAGACAAGGGCAAAGATCCCCTATCTATCCTAAGCGCGACATCGTAGGCCACACCTTCCCCTTCTGACATATTGCAAGGCACAAAAGTCCATGTTCGGTTGTTGATTTGCAATCCAGAGGCCTCCCCAAACAACTCCAAAAGTATGCACAGCATGCCAGCTTCCAAAGAAGAACCCTTTACCAGAAAGAAAGTGTCATTCACATACTACAAAACCTCTCTATTAGCCCCTACCACAAAACCTCTAAACAAATCCCTCCGATAGGATCTGCAAGCGAACCCCGCAAGGGCATCCATTATTAAAACAAGCATCGGCGTGAGCAGGCACCCCTGCCTGACCCCCCTTCCTTGACTGCACCCAATCGCTTGCCAGGTTTCTATTGATCAAAATAAAGAAGGATGTCGTTGTGACGCACCTCTTCACCCAGTGAACCCACAGCTATGGGAAGCCCCTACACTTTATTGAAGTCGATCTTGCAAAGGATGGCCATCTTCCCTACTCTTCTCCAAGTTGCCTAGGCCTTCGTAGCCATCACAAAACCATCAGGGATACCTCTCTTAGTGACAAAAGTCGTTTGCACCAGCGAGATGATGCCCTCCAAAACCTCGCGTAGTTTGTTTACCAGGACCTTTGACATAATGAGGTAGGGAGCATTTGACAAGGTGATCGACTTGTAGAAATGGCCTCGGCCCCCTCCTTTTTAGGCAGAAGTAAGAGGCAGAACCTATTGAGCTTGTCAAAGCCCCTATTCCCTTCCGTGAACTCTTCTACCATTTGCATCATGTCCTCCTTCACTAACATCCAGAACTCCCTGTAGAAGAAGACTAGAAATCCATTTGGTCCTGGGCACCCATCAACATTGAGTCCCCACACTGCCTTCCTAACCTTGTCCTCAGAAAAGCTGGATGTGAGTGCCTTCGCCTCCTGCTCAGACACTCTTTGCATGTCCTCCCTCGTCCACCTTCGCTTGGCCCTCTTACACCTTCCATAAATATCTCTAAAGTTTGTTGCTGCTCTCCCAACCTCCTCCTTGCTTGAGTGAGAAACCCCACCCACTAGCAGCTTGTCAATCTTGTTCCTCCTCCTAGTCGACGCCATCTGATGAAAAAATCTAGTATTGGAGTTTCTGATCGCGTTTTTGCGTGGTTTGTTAATTTAGGATTTTAAGTCATTGCAACGCACAAAAACGGATTCGCTTTTAAATTTATATTCCTAGATAGTGGGGTATCTAGGGTCGTCCAAGGAGGCAAGTTTGTAAAAATTAAATCTCTTGCTTGGAAAATAAATCTCAACTTTCTTTTTGGTATTTTTGAATATATAGTTTTTATGATTTTTGAAATAAAGGCAACATGCAAGTTTTTGTTGAAAGCTAGAAAACAACTAATACCTAATTCAAGAAACCTACCCTAAGGTGACACGTAGAGCCTCTCCCTAAGCTCACTCTAGGCACGTGGAGGCCTAGAATAATTAGGGAGAGGGAGTGAAACAATTGCTAGGCAAAATTTGTAACAAGCTATGCAACAGAAATTGAAAGAAGGTAATTTGAATTAAATCAAAATTGTGCACACAAAACCTATAGAGGAATGCTTCTACTCTACTTGAAAATACATGAAAAATAAAACACAAATCCTCTAGATAGATGGTGAAGAAGAGAGCTTCTTGCTCCAAGCCAAGTAACTCCTTGACTTGAAAAGGCAACTCCTTCTGCTTGGCGTGAGATGCTCCTCCAAATGATGTCCTCCAAGGTGATAGCTACCACCTTTAATTTTCCTCCTCCAAGGGTGGACGTCCACCCTAGGTCCTCCTTTGCCTGGCCGTCCTCCTTGAAGTAGAATGCTCCTCCTCCTTGTCGTGGCACAAGTTGAAGAAAGTGGGGAGAAGAAGGCACCAAAGTAGCTGGTGATGTGCCCCCTTAATCTTCTTCTCTAGTCCTTCTTCTTGGCCGTAGGTATAGGTGGATGTAGGTGGAATTAAACACTAATGGAGGATGCTCTAAAATGGTGGTAGGTGGTGGGTTTATATAGAGTAGGAAGGGGGCTAAGGTGACTCTTGAAATTGAGGGCTAAGATGGGAAGATGGAGGTGGTTGGGGATCCTATGGCTAAGGGTAATTGGTGCCAACCCAAGGGGCACCTAGGGGGTGGTTATGGGTGGTGGCACCCCTTGAAGTTGGCGCCAAAATGGCTTCTAGAAGAGGGGATTAGGTGGATCCAAGTAGGGTTCTAGAAGGAGGGGTAGGTGGATGGTTAGGATGGGTTGTAGGGTTATGTGTAGGGCCATGTTGTGGGGGTGTTTTGGAGGGAAAAAGTGGCGCCAACAAGGAGGTAGTTAGGGTGGTTTTGGTGCCACTTTATGGTGTCTTTTGGAGGTAGTGGGTAGGCTAGGTTGGCGCCAAGGTGAGGTGGAAGTAGGGGTAGCTTATGTGGAGCTTAGGTGGAGCTAGTTGGTGGAGTTGTTAGGTAGGGTTTTTAGGTGGTAAAAGCCAAGGGAGCTGGAGCATAGCTAAGCTAAGCTAAGCTGTTAAGACCCGTGACATCAAAACACCTTAAGACGTCTGGACACCTTCCCAGACGTCTGGAAATAAATTTTTGCGTGCGTACGACCACGAGTCTGCGCACGTGCCGCGCGCAGACTGCACCCCAACCGAGCTTCTCTCTTTCTTCCTCCCCTCGTTGACTTGCAGAATCGCCCCCCGTGCCTACAAATACTCCTCTCCCCTCTCCCTCGTTCACCACCCCATTCGTCTCCTCCTTCCTCTAGCGCGAGAGCGAGAGTGAGAGCGAGCACGGCAGCTGCTGCCGGGTGCAGTGGCGGAGAGGAGAGGTGCAGCAAGAGGGAAGAGAAGAAGGTGCGCGAACCGTGAGAGAGAGACCTCGCCGGAGCAGTTTGAGGCCGGTCGACGTGCGCGAGGCGAAGTGTTGTGTTGGGGAAGTCCTCCCCGACGCTGCTGTAGCTAGAGCAGCGGGCGGACGAGTGTGGTGCGGCCGCGCGCAGCAGGAAGAAGATGAAGGAGCTTCTGATTCTGGGATTTTTCCCAGAATCAGACTTCTGGACCTACATCCAGACGACGCGGGCGACGTCTGGAGGAAGCTCCAGATGACTGAGAGGTACGTATTTTCCTCCTTTGCTTGCTTTTGCGGATACGACCATGCAGGCCGTTCTGCCGAAGCTCTGTCACGTGCCTTGCTGAGGGATTTTTGCATACGCGTGCAGGATTCACTTTGGGAAGGCGCGGGACACGCCCTCCCACACGGTTCAGATGTCTAGGCAAGGCACCAGACGGTGGAAAGCGTCTCCAGACATTCGGAGTGATAGTCGGACGTCTGGAACTAGGTCCAGACAGTTCAGCAGGATCCCTGGACGTCTGAAGAGTAGCGCAGAGCGAGGTATGATCTGGACCCTTTTTTTAAGATGTTTGGAAGATGTTCCAAACGTCTGATTTGAGTGGCTGTTCCATTCTTCGTACAAGTTCCGTTACTTGTTTGAAATACTTTTATCCTGTTCTGAGTGGTTTCTTGTGATTGATCCTTATGTTAGGACCTCGTTCTGTTTGGATTTGGGGGTTGCGGAGGCACGTGGACCTGCCGATCACGCCCCCATTACTCCCAGTTTTGCGGGTAGAGTGGCTTCCCTTAGATAATTACAAACATAAATGCATATCTGAAATAAATGATAGATCCTAAGATATGGCATGAATCCTAGGACCTGAAAACTAGATTGAATGATAGATCCTAGGGTATGGCATGAATCCTAGGACTAGAAACACTGGAATGAATGTATTAAATGCCTGAAATGCAGTCTTGAAATGAGTAGATGGAATAATACCTGCCTGTAATTGGATAACAGCTGCCTGTGAAATGTAGAGTACTGTTGTTAGTAGCTGCTACATGTAATTTCTGTTGGTTGAAATTAAATACGAGCTGCTTGTATATAAATTGGAAAAGAAAGATTGAATGTTGGAAACTCCTGTTACATGAATGATGAAACCTAGTATGGCTTGGTCTGAGGAAAACATGAGCACGAACCCTACGGGGAATTAGGAGTAGAGCTCCTGGAAATAAATAGAATGAAACTGGAAAAGTGAATGAGAAAGTGTGTTGTCTCTTGGGTACGTGGTACCAAAGAGAGCACATATTACCTCTCAGTGTAGAGGGAAGCTTGTCGCCCTCAAGTCGAGATTGGGGTGAGTTTGGCCACTTTGCACCGACTTTCTAGCCCTCACGTACACAATACCAGGGAGAGTTGCTAGTGTAGGGAGAGAGCTTGCCACCCGACGGGGCCCAGGGTTCAGCTAGCCGTCCTACACCGACTTGTTAGTCCCACTAGGCAAACCAGGGTAGTCAGGCGAGGGTGCGTGGACTGTGGAGGGGCGAGACCCCTGTTTGGTTACTGTGGAGGGGCTAGACCCCTGTTACTGAGAGGGATCTGCCTTATACTGGTTCCGTGTTATGCTTTGGGCTCACCTGTTAATGGAAACGACTGACCGCGCGCCAGTGCGGGGTACTTCTACTTTTCGGAAAAGACTGCAATCAAGATCGTTCCCACGAGGAACATTCGAGATCAAGAAAAAGACCTGATAAATAAACCAAGTGATGAAAGAAAGAATAATTAGTTACATAAAGAAAGAAATTGAAAATAACAGCTACTTGTCCACCTTTACTGTTTTTCTTAACTAGTTGGTTGCCACTCTACTCAGCATTTCGCTGACGTGTCGTACTTACCACCTTTTTCAGGACCAGGTGTTGAGCAGCCAGAGCCTACAGCTGCGGAGGGTGCTGGGCCCAGTAGAGCCCAGTAGTTGTACTTTTGTGGTACCGTTTTCTGTAGTAGTGAGTAATTGTTATACTCTTGTACTCTTTTATTGTAAACCTCATATTTCTGTACCTGTTTAAAATTCTCTACTGTTGTGGTGGTGTATACTGTAGTAGTTCTTTTCTTTACTACTGTACTTTGTTACTGTTAGTTACTTGCATGGTGAATGTGGTTTATTTTACTGCTTTTTTGTTACTTTCTCGTTGGACGACTGGGTCTTGGGATCAGTCAAGTCGGTCCGTTTCTCGTGTCCTGTAGGGATTCGGGAATCGGGTCGTAACAAGATGGTATCAGAGCAAGGTCGTCCTGAGAAGTGAACCAACTAGTTGGAAAATAACCAATTCACGTACTTGTAACTAGAGTAACCACCACAACGTACCTCTTGACAATTGTTCTGGGTTTCTTTTGTTAAATGATGGTTATAATTGACGTCTTTTCTACTCTGTGTTCGCATCTCCATGTAGGAGATGCCTCGACGTGGGATTAATGAGGTGGGCCGCGAACGCAGCTGAGGACGAGGTCGGAGGGGCAGGTGCACTGAGCCCGATGCCTCAGTGGACCAGCCACTACTCACGGGCATTCAGGCCCCGGACCTCGCCCAGCTGATACGGGAGATCGTGCGAGAGGAGCTTCACCCACCGCCACGAGCGCCTCTCCCTGGGGTTGCGGAGGAGGAGTCCTCTGTGGGACCACGCGACGGACACGGCGTTGGACGTGGGAGAGGGGGTGGGCCTCCACTGCCCCCACCTTCCTCTGGCACTTCTGAGCACGAGGCCTCTTTACCTGGAGGCGTACCGGTGTCTCCCCTCCAACGCCATTACGAGTTTTTCGGGCAGTTCCGGAAGCTGAAGCCCCCCTCCTTCAAAGGGGATGGGGACCTGACTGAGGCAGAAGACTAGCTCGAGTAGATCGAGAAGGTGTTTGACACGCTTGGCCCCCCTGTGGAGTGCTGCGTGGCCTTTGCCACATACCAGCTAGAGGGCACGGCACATAGGTGGTGGAGGGCGGTCAGAGGTCAGGAGAGGGATGAGCCGACTTGGGACCAGTTTGTCACCCTCTTCTGCGAGAAGTATTTCCCTCAGACGTGGCAGGACTAGAGGAGGCGGGAGTTCCACACTCTCCGCCAGGGACGATGACCGTGAGCGCGTACCGCATGCGTTTCCTGGAGCTGTCTCGTTTTGCAGCGATAGCCGTGGCTACCGAGGAGTGCCTTTGGAGGTTCACCGAGGGGCTCCGGCCTGCTATTCGGGGGTATGTCAAACCCCTGAAGCTGCCTACGTTCTCGAGGGTGGTGGAGGTAGCTATGACGTATGAAGAGACCAACCCGTTCGCACGTGACACTGACAGTGGGAGGAAGCGGCCCTATTAGCCAGACTTCTCACAGGGCCGAAGAGAGAGGGGGCACGTGGCACCCGCAGGAGAGCTGTCATGCTTTGCAGGGTCGTCAGTGGCCTTTGGGGGCCCCTGATAGGGGCCAGCTGCCAGCACCGGTCCCCTGCCCAGCCGTCAGTAGGGACCCACTGAGGGTAGGAGTCGAGTCCCCCTTTGCTACCAGTGTGGCCAGCTGGGCCACATCAGGAGGGACTGCCCGTCTAGGGCTGGAGGTCAGCAGATGCTTCCTGCGCCGAGCTCTGGAGGGCGAGCTGGAGACCGCGGTTTCTAGGCGCGAGGAGGAGGACAGCAGTCGCGGGGAGGGTACCGGCCTACGGCTACCCGTCCGACGCAGAGTGTGGCTGCTTCGTCAGCACCTAGGGCTGAGGGGCGTATCAACGCTCTGACACACAGGGATGCCAGAGCTTCAGGATCAGTGGTGGCAGGTGTGGTTTCAGTTTCTAGTAGACTTGTTTACACGCTTTTCGATTTCGACGCTACGCACTCGTTTGTTGCTTCCAGTTTTGCGGTTAGTCTGGGGCAGGACTGTGTGTTGTTAGAGGATCCGTTCGTGATCAGAGGTCTGGGTGGTCAGCTATTTTTAGCTGAGGAGGTGTACACATGTTGTGAGGTCAGTGTTGGGAGACACAACCTTCCCGCTGACCTGATCATAATACAGATAAACTTTGGCGTGATTCTGGGGATGAACTGGCTGTCCGCTTACCACGCCTTGGTGGACTGCTTTGAGAGGAAGATCGTCTTCTCCATACCAGAGTTGCCTTCTTTTGAGTTCCACGGGCAGCCAGTGGACGGAGGCTTCAGGTGCATTTCTGCACTTCGGGTGGCGAGACTTTTGAGCCAGGGGTGTGAGGGCTTCCTAGCTTGTGTGGTGGTGGAGTCCAGCCCTGTGGCAGACTTCCAGAGTATCCCGGTGGTCAGAGAGTACCCCGACGTGTTCCCAGATGAGTTTCCAAGACTACTGCCCGAGCGTGAGATCAAGTTTGAGATCTCACTAGTATCATGGACCAGCCCCATCTCTACAGCACCGTACAGGATGGCACCACTTGAGCTGCGAGAGCTCAAGTCTTAGTTGCAGGACCTTCTGGAGAAGGGCTTTGTGAGGTCCAGTGCGTCTCTGTGGGGAGCCTCAGTATTGTTCGTGAAAAAGAAAGATGGTACCCTACGCCTTTGTGTGGACTACCGACAACTGAATAAGGTTATCATCAAGAACAGGTATTCGCTGCCAAGGATCGACGACTTGTTTGACCAACTGCGCGGTGCCACGGTATTCTCCAAGATATACCTGAGATCTGGGTACCACCAGTTGGGGATCAGGGAGGCAGACGTCTCCAAGACAGCTTTCTGCACCTGGTATGGATACTACGAGTTTTTGGTCATGCCGTTTGGGCTGACCAACGCCCCCGCTGCCTTCATGGATTTGATGAACCGGGTGTTCAGACCGTACTTGGACCAGTTCGTGGTGGTATTTATTGATGATGTGCTCATCTACTCTCGAGATCAGGCGCAGCACGGACAGCACTTGCGGATGATTTTGGACACACTGAGATGACGTAGGCTGTACTCCAAATACAGCAAGTGCGAGTTCTGGTTGAGGGAGGTGACCTTCTTGGGCCATGTGATCTCCGGGGATGGGTTGGCTGTGGATTCAGCCAAGGTTGAGGCAGTGCTCAGGTGGGAGAGACTGCGTACAGTTACTGAGATCCGCAGTTTCTTAGGACTGGCAGGCTACTACAAGCGGTTTATCCAGGGCTTCTCGCAGATTGCACGTCCTATGACACAGCTGACCTGGAAGGACGTGCCCTTTTCTTGGATAGACGCTTGTGAGGCGTGTTTTCAGGAGCTGAAGGAGAGGCTGACTTCGGCTCCCGTGCTCACCATCCCAGACAGTAGTGGCGGGTTCGTTGTGTACACGGATGCCTCTTTGCAGGGATTAGGGGGTGTGCTCATGCAGAGGGGTCACGTTGTCGCTTACGCTTCGCGACAACTAAAGCATCATGAGCATAGCTACCTTACCTGCGACCTGGAGCTGGCAGCTGTCGTCTTCACATTGAAGACTTGGAGGCACTACTTGTACGGTGAGACCTTTGAGATTTTCATAGATGATAAGAACCTCAGATACTTGTTTGATCAGAAGGAGCTCAACATGAGACAGAGACGTTGGTTGGAGCTCCTGAAGGACTATGATTGCAGCATTTCCTACCACCCGGGAAAGGCCAACGTGGTGGCTGACGCCTTGAGTCGGAAGGCGCCCTCACACTTGGCCAGTTTGCAGGCGCAGAGTTGGAGCCTCTTGGAGGAGATGGGTAGTTGGCAACCCCTGGAGTTACTGGGGCACTATGGGGCAGTGACCGTGACATGACAGACGAGGCCATAACTGATAGACCGCATCATCACTGGACAGATGGCCGACTCGTACTTGCAGTCGTTGCATGATAGAGTACTGTTAGGAGACCCTGGGGACTTCTCCTTTACAGACCAGGTACTACGCATGAGGGGACGTTTGTGCGTTCCTAGGGATGAGGAGCTGTTGAGAGAGCTCCTGACTGAGGCACACGGTTCCAGGTTCACCATTCATCCCGGAAACACAAAGATGTACCATGATTTGAGACGCGACTTTTGGTGGAGGGGAATGAAACGGGATGTGGGTGAATTTGTACAGCAGTGTTTAGTGTGCCAGCAGGTGAAGGCTGAGCATCAGAGGCCTGCAGGGCCGTTGCAGCCACTTCCAGTGCCAGAGTGGAAGTGGGAGAGCATCACCATGGACTTGGTGGTGGGCTTACCTATTACCCAACGAGGACACGATGCAGTCTGGGTGATCGTTGACAAATTGATGAAGACAGCACGTTTCTTGCCGATCCGAGTCACCTTGGGACCAGCACAGTTGGCAGAGAGGTATATTCGTGATGTGGTACGTCTACACGGAGTTCCGCAGGAGATCGTATTCGATCGGGATACCCGTTTTACGTCCCAGTTTTGGGCTGAGTTTCAGCAGGCCTTGGGGACACAGTTGAGGTTCAGTACAGCATACCACCCCAGACGGACGGACAGTCTGAGCGCATGATACAGACACTCGAGGACCTTTTGCGTGCTTGTGCTTGTGTACTGGACTGGAGGGCTTTTGGGAGGAGCACTTGCCCCTGGAGGAGTTTGCATGTAATAACAACTATCACTCGAGCATCGGCATGGCACCCTACGAGGCTCTGTACGGACGGAGGTGTACGACACCCTTGAGTTGGGTTGAGGTGGGGACCAAGTGGGAGGTTGGCCCCAGGCTGATCTGGCAGAGTCAGGAGGTGATCGAGTAGATTCACAGGCGACTCCACACTGTAAGGTGTAGACAGAAGAGCTATGCAGATCGGAAACGCAGAGAGGTGCAGTTTGAGGTTGGGGATCACGTCTTCCTTCCTGTCTCGCCCATGAAGGACCTGCAGCGGTTTAGGGTGAGAGGGAAGCTCGCGCCGAGGTTTGTGGGACCGTTTGAGGTCCTGGAGCGGGTTGGACCCATTGCTTACAGGCTTTCCCTTCCTCCCCAGCTTTTTGGTGTGCACGACGTGTTCCACATGTCCAACCTCAGGAAGTACGTAGCCGATCCCAGTCACGTCCTGAGCCACGAGAGCGTCGAGGTGGGTGACGACCTGACCTACCCCGAGCGGCAAATGCAGATTCTCGACAGAGCCGTCCGGAGTATGAGACGGAAGCAAATAACCCTGGTGAAGGTCTTGTGGAGGAGTCAGCGGTACGAGGAGGCTACCTGGGAGCCTGAGGCGGCGATGCGGGAGTAGTACCCGGAGCTCTTTAAGGGTACGTCTTTTCGGACCGGCTTCGGTCCTCTTTGAGTTTGTTATGCGTATATTGTTCTTTTTTTGCACCCTAGTTAGCACAAGTTTCGGGGGCGAAACATCCTTTGAGTTTGTTATGTTGTTAAGTCCCGTGACATCAAAACACTTTAAGACGTCTAGGAGTTGGTCCAGACATCTGGTCAGATGTCTGGACACCTTCTCAGACGTTTGGAAATAAATTTTTGCGTGCGTACGATCGCGAGTCTGCGCGCGTGTCGTGCACAAACTGCACTCCAGCCGCCCTTCTCTCTTTCTTCCTCCCCTCGTCGACTTGCAGAACCGCCCCCCGTGCCTACAGATACTCCTCTCCCCTCTCCCTTGTTCACCACCCCATCCGTCTCCTCCTTCCTCTAGCGCGAGAGCGAGAGCAAGCGCGGCAGCTGCTGCCGGGTGCAGTGGCAGAGAGGAGAGGTGTAGCGAGAGGGAAGAGAAGAGGGCACGCGAACCGCGAGAGAGCGACCTCGCCGGAGCAGTTCGGGGCCGGCTGGCGTGCGCGAGGCGGAGTGTTGTTTCGGGAAGTCCTCCCTGATGCTGCTGCAGCTAGAGCAGCGGGTGGACAAGCGCGGCACAGTCGCGCGCAACGGGAAGAAGACGAAGGAGCTTCTGATTCTGGGATTTTTCCCAGAATCAGATGTCTGGACCTACATTCAGACGACACGGGCGACGTCTGGAGGAAGCTCCAGACGACTGAAAGGTACGTATTTTCCTCCTTTGCTTGCTTTTGCGGATACGGCCACGCAGGCCATTCCACCGAAGTTCTGTGGCGTGCCTTGCTGAGGGATTTTTGCGTACGTGTGCAGGATTCGCTTCGGGAAGGCGCGGGACACGCTCTCCCACGCGGTTCAGACGTCTGGGTAAGGCGCCAGACGGCGGAGAGCGTCTCCAGATGCTCGGAGTGATAGTCGGACGTCTGGGACAGGTCCAGACGGTTCAGCAGGATCCCTGGATGTCTAGAGAGCAGCGCAGAGCAAGGTATGATCTGGACCCTTTTTTTAAGACGTCTGGAAGATGTTCCAGACGTCTGATTTGAGTCGGAATTGTCGTTTTTGACCCGTTTAGGATCCGTTTGAGGTTCGATTTTCGCGTTTAAGATTCCATTCTTCTTCGTACAAGTTCCGTTACTTGTTTGAAATACTTTTATCCTATTCTGAGTGGTTTCTTGTGGTTGATCCTTGTGTTAGGACCTCATTCTGTTGCGGATTTGGGGGTTGCGGAGGCACGTGGACCTGCCGATCACGCCCCCATTACTCCTGATTTTGTGGGTAGAGTGGCTTCCCTTAGATAATTACAAACATAAATGCATATCTGAAATAAATGATAGATCCTACGGTATGACATGAATCCTATGACCTGAAAACTAGGTTGAATGATAGATCCTAGGGTATGGCATGAATCCTAGGACTAGAAACACTGGAATGAATGTATTAAATGCTTGAAATGCAGTCTTGAAATGAGTAGATGGAATAATACTTGCCTGTAATTGGATAACGGCTGCCTTTGAAATGTAGAGTATTGTTGTTAGTAGCTGCTACATGTAATTTCTATTGGTTGAAATTAAATACGAGCTGCTTATATATAAATTGGAAAAGAAAGATTGAATGTTGGAAACTCCTGTTACATGAATGATGAAACCTAGTATGGCTTGGCCTGGGGAAAACATGAGCACGAACCCTACGGGGAATTAGGAGTAGAGCTCCTGGAAATAAATAGAATGAAACTGGAAAAGTGAATGGGAAAGTGTGTTGTCTCTTGGGTACGTGGTACCAAAGAGAGCACATATTACCTCTCAGTGTAGAGGGGTGCTTGTCGCCCTCAGGTCGAGACCGGGGTGAGTTTGGCCACTTTGCACCGACTTTCTGGCCCTTGCGTACATAGTACCGGGGAGAGTTGCTAGTGTAAGAAGAGAGCTTGCCACCCCACGAGACCCGGGGTTCAGCTACCCATCCTACACCGACTTGTTAGGCCCACTGGGCAAACCAGGGTAGTCAGGCGAGGGTGCGCGGACTGTGTAGGGGCGAGACCCCTGTTTGGTTACTGTGGAGGGGCTAGACCCCTGTTACTAAGAGGGCTCTGCCCTATACTGGTTCCGTGTTGTGCTTTGGGCACACCTGTTAACGGAAACGACTGGCCGCGTGCCAGTGCGGGGTAGCTACTCGTGCATTTATCGCGTGTGCCGTAGTCACCGTTACGTCTGTCAGCGACCTTGGGGTGGTTGACTGAGGGTAGGACCACCACGGGGGACTCTCCCAGCCAGGGGAGCACCACGTGTTACTTCTACTTTTTGGAAAAGACTGCAATCAAGTTCGTTCCCACGAGGAACATTCGAGATCAAGAAAAAGACCTGATAAATAATCCAAGTGATGAAAGAAAGAATAATTAGTTACATAAAGAAAGAAATTGAAAATAACAGCTACTTGTCCACCTTTACTATTTTTCTTAGCTAGCTGGTTGCCACTCTACTCAGCGTTTCACTAACGTGTCGTACTTACCACCTTTTTCAGGACCAGGTGTTGAGCAGCCAGAGCCTACGGCTGCGGAGGGTGCTGGGCCTAGTAGAGCCCAGTAGTTGTACTTTTGTGGCACCATTTTCTGTAGTAGTGAGTAATTGTTACACTCTTGTACTCTTTTATTGTAAACCCCATATTTCTGTACCTGTTTAAAATTCTCTACTGTTGTGGTGGTGTGTACTATAGTTGTTCTTTTCTTTACTGCTGTACTTTTGTTACTGTTAGTTACTTGCATGGTGAATGTGGTTTACTTTACTGCTTTTTGGTTACTTTCTCGTTGGACGACTGAGTTTTGGGATCAGTCGAGTCGGTCCGATTCGCGTATCCTGTAGGGATTCGGGAATCGGGTTGTAACATAAGCTAAGCTAGCTTAGCTAATAGTGGAGTAGAGGAGGAGGTGTTGGAGCTAGGGTTTAGAGGGAGGAGCTGAGGGGGAGAAGCCTGGACTGAACTGGAGCTGGCAACTGCTGAAGAGGGTGGCATGGAGCCACTCTAGCTGGCTTAGCTTGCTAGTTCTTTGCTAGCTGCTATGCTAAGCTAAAGTAAGCTGGCTTCTACCATAATGAGATGAGGTGAGCTGGGTCTGGTTCTCCCGGGGTGGATCAAGCTGGTTGAGGCAGCTAAGGTAGCTTAGCTCAACTAAGTTGAGTTAAGCTGAGTCCCTGGGAGCTGGACTTGAGCTTCCTGAGTTGGGATGAATTCATCTTCAGCTGGCTGGAGTTGAGTGGAACTGGATGTAGCTGAATCTGAGCTGGGGTGAACTCCTGTCAACTCAGCTAGCTAGCTAGAGCTCCTTGTGGATTAGTGGGAGCTGAGATGAGCTAGACTCAACTAAGTTGAGTTGGATCTGAGTTGACCTGAGCTAGGGTGAGCTAAGATGAGCTCTCTTGAGCTGCCATTCAGCTGAGACTAGCTGAATGGAGCTGGGATGAGCTAACTCTAGTCCAAGTGAGCTAGGTTCCAGCTGTGGTGAGCTGAATCAAGCTGAGTTCCAGTTAGTCTGAGCTCCTCCTTCACCATTTACCTTCTTGAGTGCTAGGATTTTAGGGATCTGTACATCTGTTCATCCCTAATACTCACAAAAACACATCAAAAAGACAATAAAAAATGCAATGCATGCCTAACTTAATTAATGCCTAAATGAAGCCTAAAAACCCATTCGCGGAGTAAAATCCTAAGAGCTAGGTTTGTTTTGATGCATAAGAATGATGATAAATTTATGTTTATCACACCCCCATACTTATCTTTTGCTAGTCTCTTAGCAAAACTTTAATTTTTTTGGAAAATGAAATTTTTTTGGGAAATTTAATCTTTTCGACTTTTGAGGAGAAAAAGATTAGGGGACCTTGGTTGATCTAAATACAGGAGGCACGGGATTTGTTAAGGATAAATATCGGGATTTGTTTTTGGATCCAACCATTAGACAAAACGGGATCAATATATCCTCCAGCAAATTCACAAATTAACCCCTTGTTAATTCAGATGACTTAAATTTTTTTGTTTTTAGGATTTTCCTGGCTCATGGATTTGATTCGCAACTTGCAAAATTCTTTAAAACCCTGTGTCCGTGCTTGTGAAAAGCTAACATTTATAGGACGTGTTAATTAATTAATTTATTATATATATATATATTCTCTCCCATGCTTATTTTTAGCTTAGTCTTACAACAGATGTGTTGGGATCATCATTCCCGTTACCAATCCTCGAGGAGGCTCTGGCGCCAGTACTTCGGGATAGCACTGTCCATGATACCACCCAAGAGCTCACAACCCCAAAACACGATGCGGAGTGATGAGAACCTCATCATGAACCCTAACTAGTACATTTTGACCTAAATAAGTGTACAAAAGCTCCTAGAAAATCTAAGGGAAAGCCTAAATCAGGGAATTACAAATTTGAGTACAAAATAATTCACAAGGGGTAATGTTAAGAACGCGTGCCCCGGACGTATTTTAAGACGTCTGGGAGGTGGCCCAGACGTCTTACCAGACGTCTGGGATCACATCCAGACGTCTTGCCAGACGTCTGGGATGGTTTATAGACGTCTGAAAAAAACGTTATCGTCGACACCCGCGAGTCGCCTGCGCGCCTGAGCGCACAGACCGCATATTCTCTCTTTTTCTTCTGCGGCTGCAGACGCCTGCGGCGCCTTCTCCCTCTCCTCTCCGCGCGGTGTTAAAAGGGGCGCGCCTCCCCTCCCGTCTCCACCGTCTCCTCCTTCTTCTCCTTCCTGTGCGCGAGAGCGAGCGGACGCGAGGGCGGCAAGCGGTGGCCGCAGTGAGCGCGGAGGTGCGGCGTGCGAGGGCGGAGCTCTGCCGTGAGGGCGAGCTCGCCGGAGCGGCTTGGCCGGCCGACGGAGGGCGCAGGGGGCGCGGGGTGACGCGGTGAGGGACCTGCTGCGGGCTGAGCAGCAGACGCGCGAGGTTCGACGCAGGCGGCGTCACGAGCGGAGGCCGAGCAGGGCCCTGATTCTGGAAAAATTTCCAGAATCAGACGTCTGGGTTGATATCCAGACGGCAAGGTCGACGTCTGTAAGATCATACAGACGTCTGAAAGGTGAGTTTTCCGCCTTCTTCCTTCTTGACGACTGACCGTACTGAGGAGGGGGGGGTTGGCTGTGCGCAGGTTCGCTGATTCGCCATCTTTTGCGAATCAGACGTCTGGGAGTTGTACCAGACGGCGGGTGTGACCTCCAGACGTCCGGAGTGACCATCGGACGTCTGGGATCTAGGCAGACGTCCCCGCAGACTTCTGGACGTCTGGGAAACCACGCTGAATAGGTAATTCTCTGATCCACTTTTTAAGACGTCTGGAAGGAGTTACAGACGTCTGATTTTGCACAGTATCGTCTTTCTCGACCCGTTTAGGGCCCGTTCGGGCTCCGTTTTCCGCGATTCGAGTTGCGTTCTCTTCAGAATTAATTCCTCTACTCATCTACAGTAGCTATACACTGTTTTGAGACACTCCTTGTGTTTGATCCTTGTGACAGGATCTCGTTCAGTTGCAGTCTTGAGAGTCGCGGAGGCACGCGGGATTCCCGATCATGCCCCCATTACTCCCGTTGTACCTGGTAGAGTGGCTTAAGTTATTAATAAAATCTGTTAAAGTATGAAACCATAACTAGAATCTAGGACATTGCATAAATCCTAGGAATGAGAAATGTATGGAATGATAGCTCCTAGGTGATGCATGAATCCTAGGGCTGGAAAACTAGTTGTATGCTAGATCCTAGGATGTGGCATGAATCTTAGGATGGAAAAACTAGTGGAATGTATAATACTGCAGTCTTGGAAAAATGGAAAGGAATATAAAGCTGCCTGTAATTTGAATTAACAGCTGCCTGTTATGAATAAAGAAACATGTTTGAGATCATGGATTTTGAGAACGTGAATCTGGAAAGTGAAACATATGATGTTCTGAGATAAAGAGCTGGAACCCTACGGGGAATTAGGAGTGGAACTCCTGGAAAGAAAAAGGAATGGAACTGAGATGTAGTCTGTACTGTCTCTTGGGTACGCAGTACCAAGGGAAGTACCTGTACCTGTTTAGTGCAGAGTGGGGCCAGCCGCCCCAGGGACCCGGGGTTAGGATTGGCCGCTCTGTACCGACTTGTTGGCCCTCGTGTACGTAGTACCGAGGAGAGCTAGTAGTGTTAGGAGAGTACTAGCTACCCCACGGGCCCCGGGGTTCTGCTAGCCTCCTTCACCGACTTGTTAGGCCCACTAGGGCAAACCAGGGTAGTCAGGCGAGGGTGCGCGGACTGTGGAGGGGCAAGGCCTCGGTTTGGTTACTGTGGAGGGGTTGGACCCCTGTTACTGAGAGGGCTCTGCCCTGGTTCCGTGCTGTGCTTTGGGCGCACCCGTTAACGGAAACGACTGACCGCGTGCCAGTGCGGGCTAGCTACCTGTGCGTTTATCGCGCGTGCCGTAGTCACCGTTACGTCTGTCAGTGACCTTGGGGTGGTTGACTGAGGGTAGGATCACCACGGGGGACTCTCCCGGCCAGGAGAGCACCACGTGCTACTTCTACTTTTGGAAAAGACTGCAATCAAGATCGTTCCCACGAGGACATTCGAGATCAAGTAAAGGACCTGAGAAATAAATGAAATAGTGAGAAAAATTGAAAGATGTGAATAAAGGAAGTAATAGAACATAACAGCTACTGTACACTCTACTGTTGCCTTTAGTTAGTTTGCCACTCTACTCAGCATTTTGCTGACGTGTTACACTCGTTACCTTTTTCAGGACCAGGTGTTGAGCAGCCAGGGTCGGCGGCTGCAGACTCTGGGCCGAGTAGGGTCCAGTAGAGTTACCACAGCCTTTTGTACCTCTTTTGTTTCTGTTCTAGTGAGTAGTTTTTGTTTCCGCTGTACCTTCTTTACCTGCAGTTCTTGTTATATGATAAATGTTGTTTTACTGTTGTGGTGGTACCTACTGTAGTAGTTTCTTTCCTTACTGCTGTACTTTCTTACTGTTAGTTATATTCATGCTGAATGTGGTTTATTTTACTGTCTTTTGGTTACTTCCTCGTTGGACGACTAGGTCTTGGGATTAGTCGAGTCGGTCCGGTTCTCGTGTCTCGTAGGGACTCGGGAACCGGGTCGTTACAAGATGGTATCAGAGCCAGGTCGTCCCGAGAAGTGATAGGAATCGTGTCTTGAGATTTTTGTATTTCTTTCTCTTCCTGATGGGGAGGTGGGGAGTCAATTTGCACAGTGATGGGGATTTCACCAGGTTTGTGTGAAGGCCCGGGATCAGTGGTGGTTTTCGCACTCCTCAATGTAACTGCATGTGCAGTCGGATTATTATTTAGAGGTGGGGGGGCCTGTGGTTGTAGAAACCCAGGAGGCTGCTGAGGTGGTGGATTAGTAGGAGGCTGATTCGGGTAGTGTGGATTTCTGTCTGGATATTGGTTCCTTTGGTGATTAGGGTTGGGCATGGGTTGGGACGGTAGATGTCCTGCAGGTCTTTACGTGGGAGTAACCCCAATCTGGTTGTTCAGATTTGTGATGGTGCGGGTTACTTCCATCATTTTTGTTTTCATTTCCTACAGGGTTCGCATCATCTAAGCATTGATGTCTTGTTGGGATGGCCCAGGATGAAAGGTTGGATTCGACCCATACCCATTAAAATGATCTGGTTGGGAAGGAACCTGATTATTCCAAGAATAGTTCAGGCAATTTTTCCAATTGGAAGAATTTTTAAAGGGCTCCTGGATGGTAGAAATATTTTGAGTGGGGTTAAGATCTGGATAGTTGTAATTTCCCCAGTGAATCATGGGCAACCTCAAAATATTGGTAATAATCAGCTGGAGTAGTGTTGAGATTGTGCAAATTTTCTCTTTGTGGGAAGTTATGTTGGGTTAGATGTGGATTGTGTGGAGCTTGGGTTGGTGTGGCCAGTCTTTCCTCAATTTTCTTTTGATTAATATGCATCTGGTCGAGTTTTTGAGCGAACATTTGAAGATTGTCTTGGGTGACAGGGATAGATTGAGTGCCTATTTCATGAACACCGAACTGCGGGTTTTGAGTTCTACAAAATGTGTTCATGGAAGCTTGATTAAATGAGTTTTCACTCATTTCTTCAAAAAGGTCATAGGCACTTTCAGCATCCTTATTTAAGAAGTTGCCGCCACACGAGGCATCAACGAAATGTCGGATTTGATCTTCTAATCCATGATAGAAGATTTGCACGAGTTGCCATAAAGGAATCTCGTGGTGCGGGCAACGTCTTAGGAGATCTTGAAATCTTTCCCAAGAATCATGGAAAGTCTCACCAGATTTTTGGTAAAAGGTCGTAATAGATCTTCGCAGGGAATTAGTAAGACCTATGGAAAAGAATTTCTTAAGGAAGGCGCTCTTGAGCTGAGGCTAAGTTGTGATGGGTCGGCTAATGGTTCTAAACAAATAAGCGACTTTATCTTTAAGAGATAGTGGAAAAAGCCGCATCAGCCATATGTCCTCTTGCACATTTCGGGAACGGGTTGTTTGTGCAAGAAGAGTCAGCTCTTCAAGGTGGTTGAAAGGGTCTTCCCTAGGAAGGCCATGGAAGTATTTAATTAGGTTCAGGACTACGGGCTTGATCTTGAAGTCCCCCTCTGGTATGACCATCCCTGGTCGTTCCACATAATAATACAGATCATAAAAATTTTTTAGAGGAATAACAGGCTGCTGACGGGGTGGTGGGTTTGGCCTTTGATTGGCTAGGTTTTGGATGTTCCTAGTCAATGTTTGTTGATTGGAATTTAATTTATCAATCTACTCAGCCATCAATTTTAAAAGATTCAACAGGGGGTCTTGATGTTGTATTTGGGGCAATTTAAGATTAGGGAGCTCCAAGTGTGGGAAGTTAAAGGTGGGTGGGTTTTTGGTGGAAGGGTTAGAATTAGGGTTAGTAGTGGGGTTAGAGGTAAGATTAGAGGTGGAAGTGGAAGGGTTAGTGGACCCATTTTCTTGATTTTTTATTTTTTTAGAAGAAGACAGAAAAAGTGATCTTTTTGCGTGGAGGGCGAAATTAAATGGTCCTTCCAGATGTGGATTTTGAGACCGTCGCCCGTGCATAAAATGGAAGAATGGGAGGGGAGGATAAGAGAAAGAGATGAGAGAAAGTGTGCAAATCAAATAACCAAAGCTAGACCTAACTTAAGTGTGACTCTCTAAAAATAAACCTAAGACTTGGTCAATGTAGGAAATAAGTAATCAACAGTAAATATCCATTCTGTCAATAAATCTAGCCAAGTTGCTTAAGGGGAGGTTTGGGTCCAAACGTTTCTAAGAGAAAACCCCAGGTGCTTGTACAAACCCTCGCCTGGTCGTTTGACACGGCTCCTCAACCTGAACACCAGATATAGATGTCAAAATTGGTATTAACTAAACAAAACTTAAGACCTATATAGCAAGCCTAAGTTGATGAAGCCTTAGGGGTCAAGTTGCTATAGATTTTAGTTAGGTCAAGGATACTATAGTGCACACGGAATATGAAGGGCGTTAATTAGGTTGTCCTGTTATTTCAATTTTTTGTTTAGAGTGTGTGCAGGAATTGGAAAGTGGTTCCAATTAAAAAGCAAGTTGTCACACAATTTCTTGTATTTTTATCTTTTAGGATTTAATTTAATTCAATGTGTTTTAGCATTTCTCTTTTTAAATTTTCAAACAAGTTTGAAACTCCATAATCAAAGAAAAAACAAGTTGTATTGGTGATGGTTAATTTCCTTTAATGTGAGTCTCCAAAAAGAAAGAAAGAAACTCTAAGCCAATTGTCCCTAAGACAGAAAATTACTACTAGTGAATTATTTTTAGACTTTCTGTATTAAGTAGTGGTCCAAACAAGTTAAACAACACCACTACTTTAAAGAAAATCAAACAAGGATTCAAGAAAAGATTTTTGTAAGATTTTAGGAATTTGTTTGATAATTGTTTTGAATTTTTACTTGTACTGGTGTCAAAGTCTAGAAATGATACCTATGGGTATTTTGAACTTTTCAGTATTACCACTGACCTCAGAAAATTTTGGTGATTTTATATGATGTGTAAAATTTCACAAGGATTCCAGAAAGCTAAATTTCAGAAAAATTAGATGAGTATAAAAATTCTAAAAATTTGCAGGTAGTAGCAAAATAGGAAGATTAGATGGTGTGAGCCTTCTGCAGTCCATGAATTTTTAAAAATTAAATATAAAGCCAATTGATCTGAAATTTGGAAAAATGTTTCTAACTTAATTTGGAATCATTGTATGAAATTTTATGATTTTAGGAGGCCTGTGGTGTTGGGAATTGATTTTTCAAGTCCAGATAGAAATCTGGGCCCAAAAAAATAGAACACCAATACTTGAAATGGATTGGTGTTGATGGTGCAAACAAGCAATCAATGAGTTTTAAAAAGTATCACTCCACTTAATTAAGTTATTTAAGGTCCTGAAAGCCAAGTTTAGTGTATTTTGGTAGTCTTTTAGTTTAGGTGTGACAAGAGAGAAAAAATCAACCTGAAAATCTGCGGGAAGAAAGGGAACTTTGAGCTTTTGGTTCCAAATTCTCGCTTTCTTCCTGCAATACCCGCAAGAAAAGAAAGAGAAGGGGATGAGATCCACTTCAAGCAAGAGAAAGAAAGATTAATGCAAACTCGTGCCTTCCTGGCAATGACTCCAAAAAGTGATCGTATTTTTGCGTGGTTTGTTAATTTAGGATTTTAAGTCATTGCAACGCACAAAAACGGATTCGCTTTTAAATTTATATTCCTAGATAGTGGGGTATCTAGGGTCGTCCAAGGAGGCAAGTTTGTAAAAATTAAATCTCTTGCTTGGAAAATAAATCTCAACTTTCTTTTTGGTATTTTTGAATATATAGTTTTTATGATTTTTGAAATAAAGGCAACATGCAAGTTTTTGTTGAAAGCTAGAAAACAACTAATACCTAATTCAAGAAACCTACCCTAAGGTGACACGTAGAGCCTCTCCCTAAGCTCACCCTAGGCACGTGGAGGCCTAGAATAATTAGGGAGAGGGAGTGAAGCAATTGCTAGACAAAATTTGTAACAAGCTATGCAACAGAAATTGAAAGAAGGCAATTTGAATTAAATCAAAATTGTGCACACAAAATCTATAGAGGAATGCTTCTACTCTACTTGAAAATACAAGAAAAATAAAACACAAATCCTCTACATATATGGTGAAGAAGAGGGCTTCTTGCTCCAAGCCAAATAGCTCTTTGACTTGAAAAGACAACTCCTTCTGCTTGGCGTGAGATGCTCCTCCAAATGATGTCCTCCGAGGTGGTAGCTACCATCTTTAATTTTCCTCCTCCAAGGGTGGACGTCCACCCTAGGTCCTCCTTTGCCTGGCCATCCTCCTTGAAGTAGAATGCTCCTCCTTCTTGGTGTGGCATAAGTTGAAGAAAGTGGGGAAAAGAAGGCACCAAAGGAGCTGGTGATGTGACCCCTTAATCTTCTTCTCTAGCCCTTCTTCTTGGCCGTAGGTATAGGTGGATGTATGTGGAATTAAATACTAATGGAGGGTACTCTAAAATGGTGGTAGGTGGTGGGTTTATATAGAGTAGGAAGGGGGCTAATGTAACTCTTGAAATGGAGGGCTAAGATGGGAAGATGGAGATGGTTGGGGATCCTATGGCTAAGGGTAATTGGTGCCAACCCAAGGGGCACCTAGGGGGTGGTTATGGGTGGTGGCACCCCTTGAAGTTGGCGCCAAAATGGCTTCTAGAAGAGGGGCTTAGGTGGGTCCAAGTAGGGTTCTAGAAGGAGGGGTAGGTGGATGGTTAGGATGGGTTGTAGGGTTATGTGTAGGGCCATGATGTGGGGGTGTTTTGGAGGGAAAAAGTGGCGCCAATAAGGAGGTAGTTAGGGTGATTTTGGCGCCACTTTATGGTGTCTTTTGGAGGTAGTGGGTAGGCTAGGTTGGTGCCAAGGTGAGGTGGAAGTAGGGGTAGCTTATGTGGAGCTTAGGTGGAGCTAGTTGGTGGAGTTGTTAGGTAGGGTTTTTAAGTGGTAAAAGCCAAGGGAGCTGGAGCATAGCTAAGCTAAGATAAGCTAAGCTAGCTTAGTTAATAGTGGAACAGAGGAGGAGGTGTTGGAGCTAGGGTTTGGTGGGAGGAGCTGTGGGGGAGAAGCTTGGAGCTAAACTGGAGCTGGCAGCTGCTGAAGAGGGTGGCATGGAGCTACTCTAGCTGGCTTAGCTTGCTAGTTCTTTTCTAGCTGCTAAGCCAAGCTAAAGTATGCTGGCTTCTACCATAATGAGCTGAGCTATGCTGGGTCTGGTTCTCCCGTGGTGGATCAAGCTGGTTGAGGCAACTAAGTTAGCTTAGCTCAACTAAGTTGAGCTAAGCTGAGTCCCCGGGAGTTGGACTTGAGCCTCCTGTGCTGGGATGAATTCATCTTCAGCTGGCTGGAGTTGAGTGGAGTTGGATGTAGCTGGATTTGAGCTGGGGTGATCTCCAGTCAACTCAGCTGAGCTAGCTAGAGCTCCTTGTGGACTAGTGGGAGCTGAGATGAGCTAGACTAAACTAAGTTGAGCTGGATCTGAGTTGACTTGAGCTAGGGTGAGCTAAGATGAGCTCTCTTGAGCTGCCATTTAGCTGAGATTAGCTGAATGGAGCTGGGATGAGCTAACCCTAGTCCAAGTGAGTTAGGTTCCAGCAGTGGTGAGCTGGATCAAGCTGAGTTCCAGCTAGTCTGAGCTCCTCCTTCCCCATTTGCCTTCTTGAGTGCTACGATTTTAGGGATCTGTATATCTGTTCATCCCTAACACTCACAAAAATACATCAAAAAGATAATAAAAAATGCAATGCATGCCTAACCTAATTAATGCCTAAATGCAGCCCAAAAACCCATTTACGGAGTAAAATCCTAAGAGCTAGGTTTGTTTTAATGCATAAGAATGATGATAAACTGGCATTTATCAGTTTCCTTCCCTCAGCCACTTCTGTTTGGACTTCATCTTCCATTCAATATCTGTCTTCTTGTCCTCCTCCTGTACCACTTGCAAGTGTCTTACCCTGCAGTCTTTGTCCTTTGAGGATAGCAGCCTAGTATCTTCCAGCCTGCCTAGCCTTGTGATCTTAGCTAGTGCCTTCGCTTTCCTCTTGGTCCTCAATTCCCTAAGCTCCTTCCTGTACCCCCTTAGGAAACCTTACAAAGCTACCAACTTCCTCGAAAGGTGGGTTGTTGCCGACCTCTCCACTTCCAAAGATCTCCACTTCTCCTCGACCAACTCCTTGAAACTAGTCTCTAACAACCAGAATTTGTCAAACTTAAAGTAGGTACCGCATAATTTTCCCTCGTTCGGCCTCCACATCAAGGACATATGGTCAGAGAATGACCTCTCCAGAGGTTAGACATCGGCTAGCGGCTAAATCTCAGCCAACTCCACACTTGAGAGAAACCTGTCGATCTTGGACTTCTAGCCATTGGTGCTCCTTCAGGTATATGTGCAGGAGACTGGAACCATGTCAATCAGTCCATGCACCACCACGAATTTTGCAAACTGGTCGAAACCCGGGTCCTGCCTCCCTCGCCCATCAGGTCTGTCTTCCAGTTGTAGAGTGATGTTGAAATCCCTGCTAATTAGCCAGGGTAAACCCAAACTATCCGCTGCAACTACTGCCAGCACCTTCCACATCACGGCTCTCGCTTGCACCTCCATCGGCTCGTATACACCTGTCACAACCAACTTGGACCCATCTCTCTTTTTCACAAACCTGTCAGATAGGACATGGCTCCTTTTAAAACAATCTTCCAAGGCAAGGACAACTTCCCGCCATTCTAATAGCTGGCCACCTGCCCGACCAACCACGTCTAGTGCCCAGAAGCCCTTCATTCATGTGCCACCAATCTCCCTCCACATCCTCTCGTCACACCTTGTCAACTTCGTTTCTTGCAAAAGCACAAAGTCTGCCCTCCATTGCTTGATGTAGCCCCCCAACACCTTGACATTCCACGGTAAGATTCCTATCATTGGGAAGAAGCGGTATCCTCCCTCCTGGATCGATAGAAGCCTGTCGCCTCTGCCACCCACTGCACAGTCGTGTCATCATTGACCACCGTCTTTGGCAAGAGTTGCGACTGCTCTACTACTTCCCTGCTACGACCATCAACCACCTCCCGCACTCGACCACCGCTATGACTAGCAACTCGATACATCCATCGCTTGATGTAGTAGACTCCTCCCCTCCTTCGCACCACATGTAGTCGCCATCGAATTAGGGGAACCCTACGCTCTAATTCGCCGCTTCGACCTTCTCCCATTGATAGCGAGTCCCCCTATCCAGCCACATCCCGATCCCACTCTCATGAGGCGGAGGCGACATGGTTGAAGGAGTCCCCCTTCACTCTTGTATTGTGTTGCAGGGGTGTTGCCACATTCCCCGAGCCACATGGTCGAGGGGTTCCCCCCTCCAGCTGCTCTCCTTCATCGAGGGCAATCCTCCTTGTTGAACCGTGAGATGCACACGAGAATGGAGCCCAATGTTTGTCAACTAAGTGAAGAACTTCGAAGGTAGGTGCACACCCCATCGGATCCTCCATCAAATCTAACACGCCTCTAACTTCCACTGCCCTTGATAAGGGACCCGAATCAACCTTAATCGGATCCCCCTCCAACCTACTTTTTGCCCCAATAAAAGGGGGACAACAGTTCGGCTCCTCAAAACCCTCCTCATAGGGCAAAATCCTTTTCGTTGACGTTGCTTCCTCACGTGTCTCCCTTAGTGAGTCCACCGCGCATGGCTTCGCATTCAAAGCAGCATTAGCCACAATTGATGCCGCATCCACATGAGAAGGCTCCACGTCAGCCTCCAGCTGTTTTGCCTCCCTTGTTGCATTCATTGCATTCAATGCACAATCAGCTGCATCCAATGTTGCCTCTAAGGGAGGGGCCTTGATGTCAACTTCCAACCCCTTTGACTTCCATGTAGGTCGCCAAACCCTAGCGACTCGCGGTTGCCTCTGCCACCGCCACTGCTGCAACTCTTCGCCTCTGGTGCACCCCTCGATTGCCTTACCACCTCGACGAAAGTGCTCACCTTTGGCGGGGCTTTCGTAGGCATGCAAGATACCACCCATGAAAATTCCCCACGTCGAAGGAGCACCCTCTCCATCAATGGCATGTCGACCTTGGGCTCGACCACGATTTTGAGTGAACCATCAGAGATCCTTGTTCCCTGACACTCTCGTAGTTGTGCGAAAGGGGACACGATGGCCTCTACAACCTCTACTATCCTCAAACACCAGGGGACCCCTCCTATCGATAAAGTAACAACCATCTTCTCATGCGGCCTCCCCTTGGAAACATCATCATGAATGCAGGGCTTCCTCCATCGCAGACATCACCCGTGAAGCAAAGGTCATCCCTCTCTGAAGGTTGGAACCCCAACACGAGGAAATTATTCTTAGCATCACACAAGACCAACACCTTCCTCTCCATGAAGCGCACATGCAATGCTGTAGTGACCTCCTCTGAACACACCTCCCCCTCGACTACCACCCCACCAAACCCTTGCCGATCACAACCTCCAGGCGTGCCACACCCTTTGACCATGGGGCGTCCACCTCCACAAGCAGCACTCTCCTTGTTGGTGGCAGTGGTAGAGGAGCATCAGAAACACCATGTGCACTTCCTCGCCTAGGCCTCCTTACGCAAGCACACACTGCACTCCGGTGGCCAAAGCAACCGCACCCCCAGCATCTTGGTGGTTCGCGACACTCCCTCACCCAATGACCGACTTCGAGGCATTTGAAGACTTCGTTTTGCCCCCTCGTCCACCCTGACTACCGTGGCCCTCTCCGTGGTGCGAAGCAGGGAAGGACAGCCCCTCTGCCACCTTCTCTGTGCCACCATAGTCCACTCTTCCTCCCTTCAACCTCCTCCCTTATTTCCTCGCTCATCACAACTTATTCTCCTGAAGCACCTCCCTCTTCTCCCAACTATCTAAATTAGTCATTGTTGGATTTGAGAGCCTAATTGCATCAATCGAGATGTAATTGTTATATGGTGACATGGGAATTCATGTTGAAATCAGTGAGATTTGTGAGAAGTTTTTAGTCTCATACTAGAAGCGGACAAACCCTTTGGTGGGTATAAAATGCTTCTGCCTCCCATGGCTTATGTAGTTAAAGGTGAGAGGTGGGGCTGAGGACCACGCATGCACGCAGGCCCCGCCCTAGCCTGGCTCGGGCTCGAGTGAATCAATTTGGAACTTGAAACTTGGATTCTTTTGCTATGAACTTTTAATCTCACGATTTTGACTTGAATTGGTCTATCAAAAGGTAAAATTAGTCAATCAATTATTTTGGAGACCGATGCCGATGCCCGGGCCTCCAAGATTCGGATGGGAGCCCCATCCAGTTTGGCATCCACCTCCATTTGGGTCATTCTATTGGTCATGGTAAGTAAGATAAATTCCTTACCCTATCTTTTTATTTTTAGCATATAGGTAGGGGGAGTTAAAATTGATGAAGCTATTTGTCCATCATTAAGGGGGAGGTTTTAAAAATAACATAGCTATATTACCTTTAGAAAAGGGGAGGTAATAACGTAGCTATCTTGTTTTATGGAAAAGATGAAATTAGAAGAGTATGTTTTAAGTGGGAGTTTAGGATAATTAAAAATTGTGATATCTTCTTGATAATGCCAAAAAGAGGGAGGATTTTTATGGATTATTATTTATGATTTTGTCATCATCAAAAAAAGGAGAGATTGTTGGTGTAAGGGCACTACGATCATCAATTTTGATGATAACAAAATACTTGTGTTTTAACAATTTGTATTTGAGCTTTAAGTTTCAGGAAAATGCAAATTGATACAAGTGTGAAGGACCTCAGAGCTCGCGCCCATGGTAGATTAGAGGAACTTGATGAAGGAGAAGGAGCCTAGAGAGGAGCGAAAGCTTGAAGAAGGAAGGAGATGAAGAATATGATAGATTTCCATTCATCTTGTACTTTTTTTTTGTTTCTTTTGTTGCTTTTTATTTTTCCTTTCTTAGATGCTTGTTAAAGAGCCGAAAGTAACAATGCTGTAGTCTTAGGAACACTTGCACAACTCTAAAATACTTAGGTTTTTTGTAGAGAACTTAGAAAACCCAAATAGGCTTCAGATAGCCTTTCCAGACGTCTAACATAAAAATCAGACGTCTGATAGTGATCTTTAAGATGTCTGAATGTTGGATTAGACGTCCAATCACTTAGGCTGGACTTAGTAGGTTCTGTCTATTGAAAGTAGACGACCAACTCTTAGTCCAGACGTTTGATGACTTTGCTAGACGTCCAATTAGTAAAACGTTAGCTTTCACATTATGATAGTTGAGAAATGACCTTTAGACTTCTATCAGACGTCTGTAGAGGACCTTAGACGTTTGATAAAGTGACCGTTAGCCTCAATTGAGCCAAAATCACTTTTATTGAGACTTATAGTCGTTTGTGCCTTAGGAAATCCATTCCTCTAGTTAATTAGGTTTCCAGACATCCAAACCTTGTGTCATACGTCCATTATGTCGTCTGACTGAATTACACTAAAACCCTATTTAGGTCCGATTCAAATTAGTAAGGAAATCCGTCTAGAATTAGACGTTTGATTTAGTTTCCAAGCGTCTTAAGAGTGTCCTCCAGACGTCTGATCTTTTTCCTAGACGTCTGATGACCCTGTCAGAATCATTAATGATTCTGATTGCAGCTTGATTTGCCTTGGGGTGATCCCCAACGGCTACCTAAGACTTACAAAGCCATCCTAAGCCTTCGTAGGCCATCTATAAATAGGAGTGGCCCCTTGCCTTATAAAAATACACCAAGACACACCAAGCAATTCTATTTCCACATCTTTTATGTCCAAGAGAAGTAGAAGAAGCTCTAGCTTTCCAAGCATTCGTTCCACACCTAAGAGCTTCATCCAGCTGTGCACCCGCTCTCACTCCGCGATTACGAGAGTGACGTGCATCTGCATGGTTCACGCACCTGCGTCGTCAAGTCGACGCACTTTCAGCAAAGGGAAGTTTCCTTACCTGTAGTAGCTAGGTTTATTTGGGGCTCTATAGGTTGTATTGTATTTTATCTTTGTTAATTGGTTGGGTATTTGCTTTTCGAATTCCCGTCTCCTTCGTGAGATAAAAACCTTCTTGTGAAGAGAAGGGGTTTGAGGCACGCTACCCTCGGGTTCAAAGTAGCGGCGGTTGTAAGAGGTTGAACTACCCTCGTTAAAGTAGTTCGTTAGTGGATTTGATCGACTCAGTCGATCGGGAAATCCTAACTTGAGAGGGTTAGGTGGTGGTTTTCATCCGATTTGGGTTTCCACTTAAAAATCTTTGTGTATATTGTGTGATTGATTATTTGTATGAGATTGTTATATTTTATTTCCGCGCTTTATCTTTATTCCACAAATCTCACCCCCTCCCGTAGGAATCAACAGTTGGTATCAGAGCAGGTTTCCGCTTTCTAGGCGTAATATCTGCGGAAGATCAATGGAGGGGAGCATGTCTGCTATTCGGATTTCTGAGGGGCAGTCTATGACCCGTCCACCATTCTTCGTTGGGAGCAACTACTCGTACTGGAAGCTCAAGATGAAGACATGGCTTCTAGCCAACGACTTCACGATTTGGGCCAGGTGCGAGACACTGTTTGACATCCCAGAGAGACCTGCAGGAGGCTACTCGCCGCAACAAATCCGTGAGCTTTCACTCAACTCCAAGACGGTGAACACACTTTATTGCACATTGAGCCTGGAGGAGTTCAACTGAATCTCACAATGCGCCACCGCATATAAGATTTAGCACACACTTGAGGTAACTCACGAGGGTACCTCCAAGGTAAAGTCTTCTAAAGTCAACACTCTTTCTCAAGAATTTGAATCTTTTGTTATGAAGACTAACAAATCCTTGAGTGAGATGTATACTAAGTTCACTCTTATAGTGAACAATTTTAAGACGTTAGGTAAGACCTTTATTAAGGGGGAGCTTCAAGGAAAGCTTCTCCGTTCCCCTAGACCGGAGTGCGAACAGAAGGTCACTGCCATAGAGGAGGCAAACGAAGTAAAGGAGCTCAACATGGAGGATCTCCTAGGCAATCTCATGGCCTACGAGACGAAGTTGAAGCAGGACACTCCAGAACCAAAGCTGAGGAAGTCTCTCGCCTTCAGAGCCATATCGGATAGCGAGGTAAGTTCTGATGACGAAGACTTTAAATTTTTACTTAAAAATTTTTCCAAGTTTTGTACGGATTCAAAGAGAGAAGAAAGAGAAGAAAGAAAAGGAGTAAAATAGCTTGAGACGTTGCTACCACTGCAACGAAAAAGGTCATCTTCGACCCAAGTGCCCTCCTCTAAAAGGAGAAGAAAAAGGAGGACAAAAAGTACAAGAAAGCGTTCTAAGCTACTTAGGATGACCTGAGCTCGAAGGAAGAAGAGGAGGATCCCAAGAAGAATGAAATCGCTTGCATGGATTTTATGGTAATCGCAGAAAGCGACAGCAACGATAGCGACAATGAGGTAAACTCAGATTTACAAGGTGCTTTTTGATGAATTAGTTGAAATTAGTAAATCACTTAAAGTAGAAAATAAAAATATTAAAAAGAATCTTAATTTTCTTAAATTAGAAAATGAAATGTTAGAAAAATAACTTAAGGATCTAAAAACTAATTCTAGTTCTAAGGATGATAACTTGTTAGAAAATATAGACCTAATCAATGAAAAAAGTAAATTAATTGAAGAGAACACTAATTTAAAAATTGAAATTTTTAGCTTAAAAATAAAAATGCATGCTATTGAAAATGAACTTGCATGCCTTAGGGAAGAATCTAATAACTTGGTAAACAAATTAAATAATTTTTATAGCCCTAAGGTTGAGAAAGGATCTCCTCCAAGGAGACCAACTGACAAAATCGAATCCAAGCTAACTTGGATACTGAAAGTTCAACTTGAAACTTGTTTAGTAGGCTTTAAGGGAGAGTTCAACATCAAGGATTGGGATTGCAAAATCAAGAACGGTCAACTCAAATTGGGGGGACTAAATAGTAGACCGAGGAAGGTGAAGAGAAGACCGACGAGATGACGAACAAACAACTAAGTCGTCTCGTGTCGATCGCCAAATTGGAGATCGACACCGATGCCCGGACCTCCAAGCTTTGGATGGGTGCCCCATCAAATTTGGCATCCACCTCCATTTGGGCCATTCTATTGGCCGTGGTAAGGTAAATTCCTTACCCTATCCTTTTATTTTTAGCATATAGATAGGGGGAGTTAAAATTGATGAAGTTATTTGTCCATCGTTAAGGGGGAGGTTTTAAAAATAACATAGCTGTATTACCTTTAGAAAGGGGGAGGTAATAACATAGCTATCTTGTTTTATGGAAAAGATGAAATTAGAAGAGCATGTTTTAAGGGGGAGTTTAGGATAATTAAAAATTGTGATATCTTTTTGATAATGTCAAAAATGGGGAGGATTTTTATGGATTATTATTTATGATTTTGTCATCATTAAAAATGGAGAGATTGTTGGTGCAAGGGCTCCACGATCGTCAATTTTGATGATAATAAAACACTTTTGTTTTAACAATTTGTATTTGAGCTTTAAGTTTCAGGAAAATGCAAATGGATACAAGTGTGAAGGACCTCAGAGCTCGCATCCATGATGGATTGGAGGAGCTTGACGGAGGAGAAGGAGCTTAGCGAGGAGCGAAAGCTTGAAGAAGGAAGGAGATAAAGAATATGATAGATTTCCATTCATCTTGTACTTTATTTTTGTTTCCTTTGTTCTTTATTTTTCCTTTCTTAGATTCTTGTTAAAGAGTCCAAAGTAACAATACTGTAGTCCTAGGAACACTTGCACAATCCTAGGATACTTAGGTTTTTTGTAGAGAACTTAGAAAACTCAAATAGGCTTCAGACAACCTTTTTAGACGTCTAACACAAAAATTAGATGTTTGACAGTGATCTTTAAGACGTCTGAATGTTGGATCAGACGTCCAATCACTTAGGATGAACTTAGTAGGTTCTGTCTGTTGAAATCAGACGACCAACTCTTAGTCCAGACATCTTAGAAGATGTCTAATGACTGATGAGAGCCTCATCATGAGCCTTAACTAGTTCATTTTGACCTAAGAAAGAGAATAAGAGCTCCTACATAACCTGGAGAAGGACCTAATTCAAGGAATTAATGTTTTGAGAAGAAAACATAAAATAAAGGTTAAAATTGTAATTTTACCATTGCAGTACACAAATGGGATTTCTCAGAGGCAAAACATAGGTCAAATGGTTTGAATATGATAAAAAGTTGGATGGTTCAATCAGAAATGGGTTATTGTGCAATCTAAGAATTAAATGACATTCTGTAACCCTAAAATAGACTTGCTCAATTCAACAAGGTTCTGGTCAGGATAAAAATCAACTAAACCCTCTAAAATTCATGGAGAAATATCCCCTAGGGTTTAGAACATTCAATTTGACCTTTGGAACATATTTTGACCTAGATTGGGGTCCTAGCTCATTATTTGACTTAATTTAGGTTTTTGTGTAAAATATCCAGTCAAACGTGATCAAACCTAAAATCCAACTTCACCATTGGATTCCTTAGGTCCGAATTAGGTTTGTACCAAAATTTGGACCTAAGGAGAGGTCATCTTGACTTACTTTGCAAAATAGTCCACTCAATTACATTCTGACCCCTAACTTTTGAAAATACTTACGTAGACCCCCCTAACTTCCTCACCATTCTTACAATCAGGTCCCTCCACCATTAATGGGGAGAAATCCTACTCTGGCGAGGAATGGAGGGAGAGTACTCCTTGATTCCTTAGAGATTTCCTCCCAGATTTGGAAGGGAGATTCTCTGAGGAATTCCCTTCCATCTGGGCATAATCACAAGATCTGATTTACACCCAATCTCTCGTGCGAAAGCTTGAGAGATTTGGGCATCCAACTGATTCTTTCTCCGGCGAGGACTCTCGCGCTTGGAAGCTTGTCTTCCAAGCACAAAAGCCCCTTGTCAGTGCCTATAAAAGGATCCTCAACTCCGGCCGCATCTCTTCAGCTTGACTTGGCCGGAGGTCGAACCCAATTTCATCTTCTTCTCCTCCGGTCAGGAGTCCAGCGAGCTCCAGCCAGCCCTCCTCCTCTTTCTCGTCGCTCTGCCACAATACCAGTGGTAGAGCAGCCTTCACCACCTTCCTCCGCGTCGTGCAACACCAGCACACGTGCCTCTAGCCCCGTTGTCGTCGCCGTCACCCCTCCCCTGGACATCGTCTTCTCCGGCGACAGCAGGTATAGCCAGCCACCTCCTCTCCCCCTTCGTCCACTTAGCTAGGTTAGAATTACTCTTTATCCCCTCTTCAATTCCCCTCTTTCTATTTTCCCTTTTCGACCCCTCGCAGCCATTGTCCACCGTCGTCTTCTCCATCTCCGGCCACCCACCGGCGAGGCACTTCCACCGCTCCACACCTCCACACGCCTCGCCAAACACCTCACCACCTTCGCCATCGTCCACTGATCACCTTCCGCCCATCCATCGACTGCCAACACCTCCCTAAACGCCCCTCGACCAAACCCATAAGCACGGCCACAGGGTGACCTAGGCATGCATGCCTAGGCTGCCCCGTGGCCTGCCACCCACTGTCTCACCTTCGCCAATACACAGCGAAGCTCCTCGTGTGTTTTAATGGGGCCGCATGGCTGTATTCATGAACTTCAAGTCGGCCCCCCATTCCGCCATTGACGCACGGAGCAAGAATCTTGCAGTAGCGCTCCAGGTCACGTGCCCCAGGCGTTAGGGTCCCAGGTGAAGCGAGATGAGTGCGTGAACTCATATAGCTAGGCAATTGGCTTAGCGAGTGACCTATCAACACCAATTGAAGAAGATACCCTGCAGACACGAGCACAGAAGCGGGTGGGACATTTAGTCCCACCTCGTGAATGCAAGAGCACGGCACGTAGGATAAATTGGATTTGTGCTTTCTTCTCATCGCCTCAAGTAACACAAGGGTGAGGTCCCTCGCCCTCGCTCGCTCATGCCTCGTTCGCGACCCTTACCCCCGCGGACTTGGCACCCGACCCGATTACCTAGGCCTAGCACTCGCGCAACACACCCACGCCGGTGCGCCTGAACCCGGGCGTGCGATACCCAATCCGATTACCTGGCTCTGGGAGAGCGTACCTAAGAGCGAAATAGAGAGAGAGAGACACGGGGGAGGGTAGGGGATAGGTTTTGCTTCTGTGTGCATGCGCAGGGAAGAAGAGAAGAAGGAAGAGGAAGGCGCAGCTGAGGTGAAGCTAAGTAGGGAAGGAAGGACACTTAGCCGCAGAAAGGAAGAAGGAAGGAAGGGCAAAGAGAAGAAGGAAAGTCAGAGGAGAGCTAAATGTAAAGGCTGAAGAAGGAACACAAGGCAGAAGCCAAGGAAGGAAAAAGAAGAAGGACGACAGAAGCCAAGGGAAGGAGAAGCACTGTAGCAGAGGTGCGGCTGAAGAAGAAAGAAGAAAGAAAGAAATCAAAGAGAGTAGAAGAAGAAAGAAGAAGACCGCAGAGGAAGAAGAAGGAGAAAGGCACTATGCAAGAGAAGAAAGAGAAGGAAGAAAAGCAAAGGTAGAAGATCCAAAGAAGAAAGAGAAGGAAGAAAGGAAAAGGCAGAGGATCCAAAGTTGAAGGAAGGAAGAAAGAAATCAAGGGTCGAGAAAGCTAAGTCAGAGAGGGAGGAAAGAGTAGAACTAAAGAGAAACAAAGAAGAAAGGCAGAAGATAGAGGAAAATAAGAAAAGTAGAAAGGAGAAGGCAGAAAGAGAGCCAAAGAAGAGAGAGAGAAGCATATCTTTTAAGACGTTTGATTATAGAATCAGATGTCCAATTCTTTTTTTGCTACATTTGAATTCATAAACTCTTGCATTTATACTCTGAATTAGGTTTTGAGTAACTCTAAGTGTTTAATTACATTATTGAGATTAGTGAATAAATTTCATTTGCTCCCTGTGTTTGACCTTGGATACTTAGATTTTCGAGTAATAAATTCATATCTGTTTTCGAGGCAATTTCGTATATACTACAATGCAACATCTCTTTAAAACCACGATCTAACCTCGTCAACAATGACTTTGCCAGACGGCCAATTAATAGAACGTTGGCTTTCACATTATGATCGTTGAGAAATGACCTTTAGGCTTCTATCAGACGTCTGTAGAAGACCTTAGACGTTTGATAAAGTGACCGTTAGCCTTGATCAAGCCAAAATCACTTCTATTGAGACTTATAGCCGTTTGTGCCTTGGGAAATCCATTCCTGTAGTTAGTTAGGTTTCCAGACGTCTAGACCTTGTGCCGGATGTCCGATATATTGTCAGACTAAATTACACTAGAACTCTGTTTAGGTCTGACTCAAGTCAGTAAAGAAACCCATCTAAAATTAGACGTTTGATTTAGTTTCCAAACGTCTTAAGAGTCTTCCAGATGTTTGATCTTTTTCCCAGACGTATGATGACCCTGTCGGAATTGTTAATGATTCTGATTGCAGCTTGATTTGCCTTGGGATGATCCCCAACGGCTACCTAAGGCTTCCAAAACCTTTCTAAGCCTTCCTAGGCCATCTATAAATAGGAGTGGCCCCTTGCTTTGTAAAAACACATCAAGACACACCAAGTCATACTATTTTAACATCTTTTGTGTCCAAGAGAAGTAGAAGAAGTTCTAGCTTTCCAAGCATTCGTTCCACACCTGAGAGCTTCATCCAGCTGTGCACCCACTCTCACTCTGCGATTATGAGAGCGACGTAGTGCCGCCATGTGGTTCATTCATCCGCATCGTCAAGTCGACGCACTTCCAGCAAAGGGAAGTTTCTTTGTCTATAGTAGCTAGGTTTATTTGGGGCTCTATAGGTTGTATTGTAATTTATTTTTGTTAATTGGTTGGTATTTGCTTTACGAATTCTCGTCTCCTTCGTGAGTCAAAAACCTTCTTATGAAGAGAAGGGGTTTGAGGCATGCTACCCTCAAGTTTAAAATAACGTCGGTTGTAAGAGGTTGAACTACCATCATTAAAGTAGTTTGTTAATGGATTTGATTGATTCGGTCGATCAGGAAATCATAACTTAAGAGGGTTAGGTGATGGTTCTCATCCGATTTGGATTTACACTTAAAAGTCTTTGTGTGTACTGTGTGATTGATTATTTGTGTGAGATTGTTATATTTTATTTCAGCACTTTATCTTTATTCTGCAAATCTCACCTCCTCCTGTAGGAATCAACACCATCAACCATCATCCTTCTCTCCCTTGCTCTTTCAAAATACTCACCCCCTATTCTAAGATACACAAACATGCACGCTGCACTAGAAATCTTAATGATAATTGAAGTGTGCACTAACATGTCAACTTTGTTTACTTGCAAAAAGTAAAAAAATTGTTGATTGGAGCCCAAGATTCCCTCTCGGGTTTGGATGGAGGATGGGTTTGACCATACGATTGAAGTGCAAAGAGAAAGCACACACAATATATTTACCTAGTTCCACTTGATGGGGTATCTATTTGGAGAGGGGATTTTACTCTCAACTTCCACCAAGTATAGAATATGGAATAAAGGGTTGCTCTCTTTCGATACAAGTGCTCTCAAAGGATAAAATAGTGTAGAATTATTGTGATCATCTCTTAGTCTATCTCTACATGTCATTTTATAGGCTACAATTATCCTAATTTTGCTAAGATTAATCCTTATTCTTCCTAGGATTTACCTTTGTTAACCAGGGAAAGTTTGTTTTGTAATTGATGGAGGGTTCCTTCTTGGAATTTCTCGATGGCCATGTCTCTTCTGAAATTGCCATCCACTGTTGCCATTGCCTGCTCTTTCCTTTAAGAGTTGTTGCGAGACTCTCGACGAATCTGTTTACAAGGATTGTGATTGGTTATGGTTGAGGTGATAACTTTCTTTGGTGATCCTTGCTTTGACAGGAAAACCTTTTGTGTGGTACAATTGTTGCCTCTAGCAGGGTCTCTTTTTTTGTTGATCTCACCCATAAGTTGGTGGGTATTCTTCTATCAATAAGCCTTAGCTGGTCTTCCCTCTTCTAGGAGAGCTTTGGATGGAGTCGTCTTCCTGGATGGTTTATCTGTCTCAACATCTTAGTTAGACCTTCTAGCAGATATTCGTTAGAGTGTATTGTTAAACTATCTATTAGTATTAGTTTTTAGCCTATGCATTGCGCCTGAAGTAAAAAAAATAAGATTGTACCAAAATTTTACCGCTCAAGAAATTATTGTAATAAAAAAGTCAAAAAGTAAATAAATGTACGTTACAATGAGTGGTGATTTCAACCGATGTGTTTTAATTTTTCATTAGTTGAAAATCAAAGTACACCGAACCTTTGTATTATTTTGACTTCATTCAAGGAATTTCCTGTAATTTTGATCGGAGGAAAATTTTAAAAGGGAATAGACATAGGATTATATTTACAATTTTTAACACTTATGATGGCTTGGGTTTAATTTAAAGTGCATAGAGACCTTTGTACTATTTTCATTTCATTTAAGGACCTTCCTATAATTTTGATCGAAAAAAAATTTTAAAAAGAAGAGACATAGGGTATTATTTGTAATTTTTAACACTTAAGAGGACTTAAATGTAATTTTTACAATAGCTACTGCATTGTATAGGGACCTCTGTGTTATTTTTATTTTATTTAATGAGCTTGCAATTTCGATTGAAAAAATTTTAAAAAGTGATAGGATCTTATTAGCAAATTTTAACATTTATGAGGATTTCGATGTAATTTTTCACTTCATATGCAACTTTCATAGTTGCTACCGTCCATAACAACATTTGTGCTATTTTTATTTTATTGAAGGAGCTTCATGCATTTTTTTTTTTTGGAAAAAAAGTTAGAAAAGAAAAAAGATATAAAGTCTTTTTTTGTAATTTTTAGCACATACGAGGGATTGCATAAGGACTTCTGTACTATTTTTTTCTCATTTAAAGAGTTTACTGCAATTTCGATTGGCAATGTTTAGAATTTATAAATATTTATTTGCATGTAATTTTCGCACCACAAGAAAAGAGGGAGAGAACTAAATACAATTAGAAGATTTGAAACCCGCACCAAATTGAGTGTGATCCACTCAGAACACCGTTGGTAACCAACTACACCGAGGGCAAACATTTCTTCTCTTATTCGATAGTTATTTATATAATAATATACCATTTGCGAAAAATAACTCAATGCAAGCTACAGTACCGCACAGGCTGCATCCCGCACACTCTTTCGGCATATTAAAGGATGGGTCCATTTCATTGCTTCCAATAGCTCTATTGAGCTCTAGCTGGGCCTTAAGGCCTCTTTAGCTATTTAGATGGGCTCTCGAGATTCTTGGGTGTTTTGTTGCACATGATTACTTTGTAAGGCATAAAGAAGTAGATTGCCCCGATGATACTGGAGGTAAAGAGTAGCATAAGCAAACATGGAGGGAAGAAGCTACGGAGGGAGAAAAAAAAGTGTCGCTCGAAAGGATTCTCTGGCTTGGGCTGAGAAAACACCCACGTAATGAGTTGAGGGGTGTGGACTCAAGATTGAAGGTGGAATAAGGAGGAAGGAAACTCCTCGATTGCCAGCACATATATCGGACCCCTCTAGCCAAATCTCATGTTGAAATCATGCTTGACTTGCAGGGGTGAAATTTTGCGCGCGCGCGTGTGTGTGGCCCCTCATTTCTTTTCAAAATCTCCTTTACATATAAGGTAAAATCCTTATTGACCCCCTCGTGCCCACCATGTATTTGGCATAAATAATAGGGGTAATGATGAAAATATAACAAAAAAATCCTAAACAACATCAATGTGGGGGAGGCCATCGGTCCATTGCTGTTCCTGTTGGTTCATTGTTCTCCTTACTACAGTACCATCCTTTTTCTCAACTTCCAACCATCCCTAAGATGGTAAGACTCTAATCTTTGTTTTCCCCTAAATTTTCCAACCAAATCTGATGGCTTCTTTTCCCTTGTTCCATCTCAATTCCACGTGACTTTGACATTTTTATTTCTTCAATGGTGGAGGTTACAAAGGAAGTTCAAGAGACGAGACGTGAGCAACGGATGTCATTCACCATTTTATAAACTTATAAATAAATTTGATGTCGTGAAAGTGTAGAACTCTACTTCCTTAAAGGTAATAATTAATTTTATATTATTTATTAATTACTTTACTTCGAGGAATGCACTTCCTTATATGTTACATTATAATTTTGTTGAATTATCATGCAACTCAAAATAAAAATATATATTTTTTTAGTGCAACATTAATTATTTACGTGATTAGTTATTAGCAGCCTCCTTTCTAACAATCTTACCGAACCGGCTCATGTTCGACTCATTTCATCTTGAGCACGAGCAACGAACAAGCTCGAAAATGAGACATACAAGTAGTAAAACAATGTCAGCTTCCCACTTGCAACCTTACTGTTTGTTGTTGTCATGAAAAGGGATGGTGACGGAAAGATGTATGCGCTGTGTGATTTAATGTGTCCTTGACCAAATCCATACTGCTCTCCGTTTGATCAATATTCTGAACATATTTGCTCGTCCTTTTTTTGACAGGCAGTTGGTAGATATTCGTTTTCATTTAAACTCTCTCCTTCAACGAAATACATTACTCCTGTTTCCGAGCTCAAACAAACGGTGTCCTCTGTCACCTTTCCTGTTACTATGCGTACCAGGATGCAGAAATAATCAAACAAAATGTTATAATAGGTCTTCTTCATGGTTTGCGCTTAGCCCCTTTTGCCCCACTTGTAAGCATTATCTCATGTGGATGACAGCATGCTTGTTGCAGAAGCTTTGGTTTTTGAAACTTCTTGTATCAAACAAATTATTTAAACATATATTTTATCTTTATACACATATTGGGAGCGTACCTTCATCGCTGTTCGCATTAAATTTGAATGGTACATTGATGATTAGTTTTTTTTATCTTCAACAGAAATTTCACATTTATTATTATTATTATTTTTTATACTTTGGACTGCTACGTGAACATGCGGTCTCTCTGTCTCTCCGACCACTCACACACACACACACTCTCTCTCTCTCTCTCTCTCTCTCTCTTTTAATTTTATTGTTTTACACACAATTTAATATGTATATTCGATTAGAATTTTATTTTTTTCATCGAACTTCTTGTCGTATGCACTTTCATTAAATATTAATCTTAAATATATTTTTATGATAATATAAAATAATACGTATATAAAATAATATAATATAAAGATAATTAAAGACATCGATTAAAACTTAAAATATATCACGTAAAATATTCTAATTTCTGACTATTGATTCTTTTTTTTACAATTAAATTTTTTACTTTTGTTTATTACTGGAAAGGGAGAAATCAAAATACATCAGTTGAAGATTCTTAACCAAAAAAGTAGGAAAACGTAGACTGTGACACAAAAAGTGATGCATGTGCTATTTTTATACTTTACACAGTGTTGACTTACTTGATAATTGATATTTAATGTAAAGAAATAAAAGAATATAAGATTTATTACGTGATAGTCCTCACCACATTTAAAAAAATCACCACACTACTTTAACCTAAAACAAATACAGGTGATAAAATATTTTACACCTGTGATAAACTATTTTGCACTGATGATAAATTATTCTAAGGGTAGTTTCACCTATCCAAAGTGATTTTGCACCTGTCTAAAGTGATTTTGACCTATAATTTAGGGTTTATGTTTATGGAAAGTGATTTCATGTATGGGAAGTGATTTTTCACTTGAAAAGTGATTTTCCACCTTAGGGTTTAGGATCTAGGATTTAGGGTTTAGCTAATCTTAAATATTAAAGACTAAACTCTAAACTCTAAGGTGAAAAATTACCTTTCAAGTGTAAAATCACTTTTTTTTTTTGAAACAGTAAAATCACTTGTTATATGTGAAGAAACACTTGAAATTTAATTTTGCACGGGTGCAAAAAAATATTGCACCAGTGTAAAGTGGTTCAAAGTAAGGTGTAATCTTACTTTGCACCACATGTAAAAAAATATTGCACCGGTACAAAGTATTTCAAAGTAAGATTGCACTTACTTTGCACTTGTGCAAAATTTTCTTGGAGATGCAAAGTGATTTTGCACAACTACTCACCACTACGAAAGTGGTTTGTTAATGGTTTCAATAGTGGTGAATCATATCACGTGTCAACACTTTTTTTGCACAAAAAAGAGAGAGGGACCACATTTATAGTTATGCGTCAACTTTTACATCAACTTTTGCATTTTAAACTCACATCCAATTCTTAATTAATGTATTTTTATTTTTATGTACAAAATCAAAATCTATCAATTGACATCGGTGAAAAAATTAAAATACATAGAAAATTAAAATACATCGATTGATATCATTGGAAAATCAAAATACAGAAAGTATTCATTTATTTCTTTTCTTGAAGTTTTGTTTGCAACGGGAAAGTGACACAATGTTCACCAATTTATTTATTTTTTAAACTTCATTTGCTGTGGTATTTAAAAAGTGACGTAGCATTTTTTTTTCTACTGACTTTTGTGCTTCTATACTAAGAGGTGGGCTTAAATTAGTATTTATAATTAGTTGTTGAGATAATATTGTTGTTATAGATTCGATTCTATTGATTTTTTTTTTCATATCTTTGTTTGGTACAGTGCTATGTTTTTTTTTGTATTCTTTGATTTTCGATCTCTCTCTCCCTATGATTCTTTTATTTTTCTTTTATTTCATTTTCTTTGCACACTGTTTCTCATGTATACCTATTTTAAATTTCATCTTCGTCTTCGTCATCGACCTTCTCGTCTTATGTTATTTTATAAGAGACCAATACTAAGTATGTTACTATGAGAGTGTGAAATAATACATATATAAAGCTAGGTTATATAAACTCAATCTAAGACACTGATTGGAAATTAAAATATATCATGCGATGTGTTTTGATTTTAAACACACTAGTTGAAAATAAAAATGCACCGATGTATTTTTTTGAGTTAGGACATTTGTTTACTTTTTAATCGGTATATTTTGACTTTCAACTAATATATTTTGACGAAGAACTTAAATGCACTAGTATATTTTGATTTTAAATCGGTGTGTTTCGATAAAAAAACGAAAGCACATCAGTTGAAGATCAAAATACACCGATGTATTTTGTTGAGTGGAGACGCTTACTTATTTCAATCGGTATATTTTACTTTTCAATCGATATTTTTCGATGGAAAATTAAAATACATTGATATATTTAATTTATTAGTGAGGACGTCTTATATATGATATAAAAAGCTATTGAATAAAGTTGTGCATATTAGTCGTGGCACTATTTATTTATTTTCTCTGATATGGGTTTTTTCTCTCTCATGCTCATATTATAATAATTTTCTTTAATAATTGAGTTCTCATATGATTTTGACTTTTATACATTCGCAACAAGGTACAGGTTCAAAACTAGTTGTATTTATTTAGCAAAAGATTAACTATGTTAAACCTTCTACTAATTTTAGTAAATCATGCCCTACTGAATGCCAACCTATTGAGAAATATCCTATCTATTGAGGAGGAGTTTAATAATGCCCTTTGTTTAGGGACACCTATTAAAGCTGTAAATGTTACAATTTGGTCCCAAATCTCGACAGGATCTGAGACTGGCTCGCTTTGGTTTATCTCAAGATCTAATCGTTCAACAAGAAATAACCAAGTAACATTCAACAAACCACACAAGTATAACAATTAAGCAAAAAGAAAGTTTCAATAGGTGGAAAGAGAACAGTGATATTACAGCCATCACATCAAAGAGTACATGTAACAGAATACAAACTATAAAACTCACTAGCAAGTAGTGGAGCTAAAACTAGGCTTGACCAGACCCTGCGTCCTCAGCAGCCGGTGACTCGGGCTGCTCAAATCCTTGACCTGTACAGAATATATTTGACTGGAGTCAGCTAAAGTTGAGTAGAGTGGTGGCTAAGAATTAACATGCATTAACATAAAGTTTTCCATCTTCTAATTATATTATACATGTGGGTGCGTAGAGATCTCTAATTAGGATTTGTTAATTAGTCATCTGGTTCTCTATAGGAACGATTTTGCTTGCAGCTTCCTGTGATATAGGATGCCCACGTGACACTCTCTTGGCCGGGGGAGTCCCACCGTGGTAGTCCTATACTCGGTCTACTACCCCGAGGTCACGGTTGTGACGTAGTGGTGACTACGGCACACGTGATAAGCGTGTGGGTAGCTATCCCACACTGGCACGCGGTCAGTTGTTTCCGCTAGCGGGTATGCCTCAACGTACAGCGCGGAATAGTGTAGGGCCTTGCCCTCTCAGAACAAAGTAAGGGTCTTACCCCTCCTCAGTCAGCGTACCCTCATCCGATTACCCCGGTTTGCCCAACGGGCTGACGGGAGTCGGTGTAGGGTGGCCATACCTAGCCCCGGGCCTCCTGGGGCGGATAGCTTCCCCCTACACTAAGTAGCTCACCTCGGTACCACGTACACGAGGGCCAGTAAGAGTCATCGTAGAGTGGCCAAATCCACCCAGGTGCCAACCCAAGGGCGGTAAGCTCCCCTCTATACTACAAGGGTTAGTTGCTATCTTCGGTACTACGTATACAAAGGTCAGCTTACCTCCCTTAACAGTTGTCCATAGGCAGCAAATTCCCAGAACCATCTGGTTCTTCGAGGTACGGTGTTCATGTTTACATTCCTCGTGGGGTTCGTACAGGAATTTCTTTATGATATCCGAGTTGGAATGTTCGGGACAACAGCTCAATTTCCATTTTATTATAATAAGGGTCCATTTACATGCGATTTCTTCTGACCCTAGTGTTCATGCCAAGACCTAGGGTTTAAGAATTTATTCTCGAATATATGTTTAATCCTTCCTAGGGTTTATCTCAAGTCTTAGGATTATTTACTCGCATGTATTAAATTTGAGATTTAAGGTTGTAACCACTCTACCTGGGTAACCGGGTGGAATGGGAGCTCGTACAGTGACTCCCGACGTCTCCACAGGTCCCGTACACCCGACAGACTGGAAACCTAAACACGAATTGATGGGCCAAAAGGTTCAGAAGGATGTAAATAAGGTATCATTATACAGAGAAACTTGTATGGAAAACGGAGATGGTTCGTTTGCGTAAAAGCGATAATAATAGGGCCTTACACGGCTCCAAAAAACGCTGTCAGATGGAAATCAGACTTTTGGGAAAGGTCCCAGACGTCTTAAAATAATTCTCAGGGATACCTCTTTTGGTGTTCCGCTATCAGACGTCTAAAACTCAAATCCAACGTCCAAGGACTTTGTCAGACGTCTGGGGGTGCTTCCGGACGTCTGAAATTGCCTCGGCTACGCTCCCACCCTCTGACACATACGTACTTTGTCAGGACTTGTCAAAGAGAAAAAGTACGGAAAGCAGATCTCTACCAGACGTCTTGCCATACCTTCGGACGTCTGGTGAGACGTTTGGGTGTCTCTCTGGCTGTTTGATTCCATGGAAAAATGACTTCCACGAAACCGCTCTGGCTCCTCTTGCCTGGAGATGTTGCAGCAGAACGTCGCTGCAGCCTTCGCCCTCACGCTTCCTCTCGCTCGGCCCTCCGCTTTTCACTCCTCTCTCACTTGCTCTCGGCTGCGGAATGGCAATGAAGGGGAGGGGGAAGAGGTATATAAAGGGAGAGGAGGTGAGGGGAGTGAAGAGGCGAGCATGGGAGAGGAGTGGCATCACGGTGAGGTGCGGTGAGGGAGGGAGCATGGCGCTCGTATGCTGTGCGCTAAAAGTATTTCCAGACATCTGGTGGACATCCCAGACGTCCTAACAGACGTCTGATGAACATCCTAGACGTCTTAAATGACCAAAGGGTGGTGGGTCGTTTCAGTAAAATATAGGGAGTCATACTTGCTAAGGTTATCTTGAATGTTGGAGAAATTTCAAGTCCCGTTAGGTAAGAAGAGTAAGTTTGGGAAATGAGTGAATGAATAGAAAATAAGTGGAATAAATAATAGAATAAACGAGTTAAACTATTTAGATATTTTAATAAGTTAAAAGTTATTTCACAAAGCGAGTAGAATAATTTTACCTCAAATTAAGTTTTACTTAACTCGACATAAGTGGGGGATAGATTAAATATTTGATCCAATATAAATCCACTTAATCCGACAATTAAACGAGTCCTCAAGTGTGGACCACCAAGTATATGGTTGAATGGTGAGAATTCTTAACTTTGATAGGGGAGATTTATGTTCAAGTTCCCACCCTTACATAAAATTGATGTGCAAGGAATGACTAATTTTTCTCAATCTATGAGAATGTGGAGAGTTTATGTGTCTTCACGGGATGGCATAACAACTCCGATAAGATTTATATTGTCATCTATTCACATATATTCAATGCTACCCATTGTCTATCTAAGAAGAGATGCGATGAAATTGATAAAATGATATGGAAATTTAGGAGGGAGTGAATTCTAAGAAATTTTACTATGTCATGGCATCAAATCGTATATTCTACACATTTGAGTTGATTGCACATTAGGAAATGCAATTTTTATTACATGGCTTTGATGAAAAGTTAGGGATGGGATGGAGCTTAGTTCCGGAAGAAGATACTTTTCCATTTGAAGTCATCAAATTAACGCAATTATTTTCCTGTATTCGACTTCTTACATGCTGAAGCCAAGCCTTAAATGATCTCTCTCTCTCCTCTTTGCAAATAATGTCTCAATGCATTGACCTACCCATGTGGATGCATTAATTAACAGATACCCTAGCACCTAGAACTATGCAATACTCGATACAATCTTTTTCTAAACAAAATGTTTCGATTTTTTTTAATACTCACATTCCTATAAGGTCCGATACTCATGATTCGGTTAACTAGACATTGCACAAGAGAGAATTTGCTTTATTATATTCACGTATTATTATGTAATTTTGAGAATTGTGGTCTAGGTAATTTTCTTAGTAGTCTTAAAATATTATCTACCATCAAGAAGGTGTGGGATTCTCAGTTGCCTCCCTATTTTAAAATCTTTCTATGGGAACTGTTTTGGATGCTTTACCTATTGGGGAGAAATACACTGACGGATGTTATAGTGACGTTCTACAATCGTCACGGTAAGTCAACATGATATGTCGGTAATCTTATTATTTACACCGACGGTGATCGGATGGGCAAAACATATTTCCTTATGTGATTTTCATTTTTTAGATCTTTTCTAATTTAAAATATAGTGTAGGAAAATCTAGAGGTGCACATGAGTTAGGGTGAGACTCAACTTAAATTTAACTCATGATTTTTGGATTGAAATTTTTTCAATTCCATCCAATCCGTTATACTATTGAATCCAACCTAACAAAATTCATTAAAATTAGGTCGAGTTGAGTGGATTGTTGACCAGTTAAAAGATTCAACTTTTATGTTTATCTTCAATATATTTTCTAAAATAGTAAATAAAATAGGAAAAAAAATCAGATCATGGATGAAATTTGAAATAGGGTGGGGGATTTTGAATTTAGGACATGAGAGAGGTGGAAGTAGGATAATGTGGGGAGAGTTTGAGATATTAGTTTTAGACGTAAATGAACTTTGGTAGCTGATTGAGTTGTAATTTTAAATATATATATATATATATATTTATTGTGGATCAATTAAACGTAAAATTCAACTCAATTTATTTTTTATTAAATTAAAATAAATAATAAATTAATCTAACTTAACTCGATACAACTCACTACGCAATTCTACCCAACTCATTTGAACCCGACTCTGCCCTCCTCGTTCCCTCGCACTAACGTGAAAAAGAGAAAAAAGCCACCACACCTTGCAGAACATCCCCTCCTCCCAGAGCGCTCCACCATCCACCCACCCCAGTCCCCCCTGCCAAGCCGCTTCCTCCCCAACCCAACCCTCCCTCGCCGCTCCACTCGTTCTCCTTTGATGCTGCCACTCCCATCCCCTCTCTCAATCGACCCTCTTACGAGCACAGCAACCAACCAACTAACCAACCTGCACCCCCACCCTTCACCTCATGCTCTCTGCCCAAACCAATAGAGCTTAACAGCCCCCATCTATATAAACGCACCACGTACGTCGCTCGTCGCCGCCTCTCCTTACTCTTCGACGATCCATCTTCCTTGACCCCTTCCATATCCAATGACGAATGTCGCGGTGGCTACAATGACGATCTTGTGCCTCTCCCCTTCCTGGCGAGACCCCAAAGCCTCCCGGTTTGGGTTCCTGAGATCCCCCCTCAGGTTAAAGATCAACATTTTTAGGGTTTTGATGTTGTAACTTTCCAATCTTGACCCTTTGGGTCGGTCGGGAGGGGGAGGTTGATCACGAGTGCTATGGCGAGCAGTTCTATGATCTGGATTTGTGGCAATTTACGTGTTTCCTTTCCCGATTTTGCATTTGTTTTTTGACCTGGGAATTTGGTGTTTGGGATTTGCAGCTCGTGTGTTCTATCGAATCCTTCTGTTGGTGATTGGGGGGTGGTCGTGTGGGCGAGGTGTTCGATGGAATGCGTCAGTGGGGCGAATTGGTGGTGCCGGCAAGATGTTCGATGAAATGCCTTTTTTTTTTCTTTGTCTATATAAAGCTCGATAGGCTTCGTCACCAAACTTTGGAACGCGTTGACCACGGTTCAAGTTCGAGCTTTCGTCGCTTCTCTCCTCCTTTCGCTCACTACCTATCAAGTTAACTATATATTTTAGGTCCTTTGACAAGAAGGTCAGCTGCTCTCACTCGATCAGTTGCTTTAACTCGATCAGTTGCTCCAATAAACCCTAAACCCTAACGACCACAATAATTTGTTGCTCGATTCGATCTTAGATCTCTCTCACTCGATCTCTCCCTTGATATTTTTGCTCATTCTAGCGATTACATACTCTATCAGATCTCCCCTCGATTTCCCTTAAATGATCTCTCTCCCTTGTTTGCTTCACTCGTTCCTCCAATCACAATATGCAGATCAAATCTGAGATCAATCTATGCTCAAACTCCAACTCTTGATCTTTGTCAATCTCTCTTGGTCGTTCACAACTTCAATTTAGGATTATTACATGATTAACTCTCTTTGTGTATGATTCACTACAACAAAATATACTTCTAGTAATCATATTTTGAGGATTGAATTTGTTGTGGGGACTAAGGGGAAGTGGATGACAGGTTAGTAGTCCCCCTCAAAAAGAAACCCATTTATTGAGACGAACAAGCTGTCTTCCGAATTGTGTCACCAATTTTCTTTTCTTTTTAGTATAAAAGTAATTTGCGGTTTATATATTCGTGGTTTATATTGAAGATATATATATAAAATCTCCAGGGCAATGAGGACAAGAAGATCGTTGTTTTAATCACAAAGGGAAGAAGTATAAAGTCCTCTACATTCATCGAGGAACAAGATGTACAAGAACATAATGATGTTAGCAGGGGCATGGAACAATGGAATGAACAACAAAGGAATATGGACAGTAGCAATAAAAGGATGAACATGAAGAGATATAGGAATCAGAGGATTCAAATGATGAAGGTGATGACCATTTGAAAAGGGGATGGGGAATTACAATAAGGAATGCTGCATTTAAGTCCAAAGATGGAAATCCACATGTTCAATGGAACAAGCATGGTCAAGCAATAGGAGGTAATGGAAAATGATTATCTTGAGTACAACTATATATATATATGTATATATATATTCTTGTGTTCTTTAATAAAGGAAAGATGTAAGAAGCTTGAAGACCTCATTTCTTCCTTAAACACGGTAGTTGAGCAATTGAGACAACTTTAAGAAATAAGATAGAAATCTTCGCACCAGGTTATTAGGTAATAGTTATTAGTTTTCAATATAAAAATTGGATGAATATATATATATATTAAATTGATTTAAATGTTTCAATATAGCACCTTGGAAATTTGCATGGAGGTGTCGTTAATGTTAGTGGTAATATTCACAATCATGATCGAGGTAGTGGCAACAATTTAAATAATCAAATGATTAATCAATATTCAAATTGCTCATTTTATCCGGTTCCTTATTTTTTTGGCCACATGTTTGCTTTTATTAATTTTTTAGTAACCTTTATTTTTCTACAACAAAATATTTATTTCTTAGTTGCATGTAGGTTGGGCTTAAAACACATGTATTAGGTATAATATAATTTGCAGGCTGGTTACCACAATCAAGGAGGTGGAATCCAATGTGGTATACCTATTACTCATCCTTTTTCATAGGTAGTTTTAGTACCTATCTTTTAAGATTGTTTTTAGATGAGTAAACCTTCATTAATTTACTTATTTAAGGTCATCAAAATATCAACAATCCATTTGGAAGCTTGCGTCATACATTAAATCCATTTGGAATGCCAACACATTCTTAGATATGGTATTCCTTATAAAACTGTACTTACATTTGTGTTATGAATTTTGATTCTTTGTTTCTTGTATGTGTTATTTCATAGGGGCAAAATGGGACTTAATGTTTAATGAAAGAGTATTGCTGCAAGGAGCACACTGAAGACAAAAGTTGTTTTGGTTTTCTTTTTAAGACTTCTAAGGCTTTTGCTTAGTGTTTTGGATGGTCTTGACATTATAGATTACTTTTATTTATTTGTTAGTGGAAAAACTTCAATTTGTAATGAAAAGCTTTTATGTTTCAATGATTTCTTTTCTTTCATTAAAGTTATTATAAAATCCATAAAAGAAGGCCTTTGAAGCCATTAGAATGAAGTGATGGGGCATATTGTTTATGTTTACTTATTAACATCGAATGTGGGAAATATGACACTCGGATGGAAAGGTATTGTAACGACTCGATTCCCGAGTCTCTACGAGACACGAGAATCGGACCAACTCGACTAAATTCCAAGACCTGGTCGTCCAACGAGGAAGTAACCAAAAGAACAGTAAAATAAATCACATTCAGCATGAATATAACTAACAGTAAGAAAATACAGCAGTAAGGAAAGAAACCACTACAGTATATACCACCACAACAGTAAAACAACATTCATAACATAATATGAAACTGCAAGTAAAGAAAAGTACAACGGTAACAAGAACTACTCACTACAGTGGAACCAAAAAGAGGTACAAGAGAACAGTGGTAACTCTACTGGATCCTACTCGGTCCAGCGTCCTCTGCAGCCGCTGACCCTGGTTGCTCAACACCTGGTCCTGAAAGGTAACGAGTGTAACACGTCAGCAAAACGCTGAGTAGAGTGGCAACTAAAATAAAAGAAACAGTAGAGTGTACAGTAGATGTTATGTTCTGTTACTTTCTTTAATTACGTCTTTCTATTGTCTCACAATTTATCTATTTCTCAGATCCTTCACTTGATCTCGAATGTTCCTCGTGGGAACGATCTTGATTGCAGTTTTTTCCGAACAGTAGAAGTAGCACGTGGTGCTCTCCTGGCCGGGAGAGTCCCCCGTAGTGATCCTACTCTCAGTCAACCACCCTAAGGTCACAGACAGGAGTAACGGTGACTACGGCATGCACGATAAACGCATAGGTAGCTAACCCGCACTGACACGCGGTAAGTAGTTTCCGTTAACGGGTGCGTCCAAAGCACAGCACGGAACCAGTACAGGGCAGAGCCCTCTCAGTAACAGGGGTCCAACCCCTCCACAGTAACCAAACAGGGGCCTTGCCCCTCCACAGTCTGCGCACCCTCGCCTGACTACCCTGGTTTGCCCCAGTGGGCCTAACAAGTCGGTGTAGGAGGCTAGCAGAACCCCGGGACCCGTGGGGTGGCTAGTACCTCCCTACACTAGTAGCTCTCCTCGGTACTACGTACACGAGGGCCAGCAAGTCGGTACAGAGTGACCAGTCCTAACCCCGAGTCCCTGGGGCGATTGGCTTCGCTCTGCACTAAACAGGGGGACAGTCGCTCTTCTTGGTACTCCGTACTCAAGGACCAGCTCACTTCTCCAATTCTATTCCATTCACCTTCCAGGAGTTCTACTCCTAATTCCCCGTAGGGTTCCAGCTCTTTTAACTCAACACAATCAGGTTTCACCTTTCCAGTTTCACGTTCATACAATCCATGTTCTCAATCACGTTTATTTATTCATAGCAGACAGCTGTTAATTCAATTCACAGGCAGCTATTATTTCCTTTCCACAATTTCCAAGACTGTAGTATTCATACATTCCACTAGTTTTCCCGTCCTAGGATTCATGCCATATCCTAGGATCTATCATACAATCTAGTTTCCCAGCCCTAGGATTCATGCAACACCCTAGAATCTACCATTCAATCTATTTCTCATTCCTAGGATTCATGCAATGTCCTAGGTTCTATTTATGGTTTCATAATTTAACAGATTATACTTAAAACCACTCTACCGGTTACAACAGGCGAACTGGGGGCGTGGTCGGGAATCCCGCGTGCCTCCGCAACCCCCGAGACTGCAACGGAATGGGGTCCTATCACAAGGATCAAACACAAGGAGTTTCTCAAAACAGTATATAGCTACTGTAGACGGGTAGAGGATTTAATTCCGAAAAGAACGCAACTCGAAACGCGGAAAACGGAACCCGAACGGGCCCTAAACGGGTCGAAAACGACAAAACAGTGCAAAATCAGACGTCTGGAACTTATTCCAGACGTCTTAAAAAGTGGGTCAGGGGTTACCTGCTCTGCGTGGTCTCTCAGACGTCCAGAAGCCTGCGGGGGCGTCTGGCCTAGTTCCCAGACGTCCGATGGTCACCCCGGACGTCTGGAAGTCGTTCCCGTCGTCTGGCACTGCAGCCAGACGTCTGATTCGCGTTGGATGCGAATCTCAGAACCTGCGCGTACCCATTTCCTCTCTCTCTTAGTATGGTCAGTCGAAGAAGAGGAAGAAGACGGAATAACTCACCTTTCAGACATCTGGACAGTCCTCCACACGTCGCCCACGTCGTCTGGCTAGACTCCCAGACGTCTGATTCTGGAAAAGTTTCCCAGAACCAGGGCGCCACTCGCCCTCCGCTCGCGACGCTCGGCCGCGCCGCGACTCGTCCCCCTGCTGCTCGAGTTGCAGCAGGCCTCCCGCGTCACCCCGCGTCCGCTGCACCCCGCCGGCCAGCTCCCGCTGCCCCGGCAGGCTCGAGCCCTCACGGCTGACGCCTCCTCCCCCACGCAGCACCTCCTGCCACACCCGTCGCGGCTGTCGCCGCCGCCGCTCACTCACGCTCGCTCACGCGCACCGGCTGGAAGGAGAAGAGGAAGGGGGCGGAGGTGATGAGAGTGAGGGAGGGGGCGTGCCCTTTTAAAGCCACGCGGGAAGGAGAGAAAGAGAGCGGACAAACAGCCTGCGGCCGCAGGAGAGAGGGAAAAAGAGAGAGAGAGAGAGCGTTCGCAGGTCTGCGTGCTCAGGCGCGTAGACGAAACCGTTGGTGCCAAAAATAACCGATTTCCAGACGTCTGGAAGTGGTTCCAGACGTCTGGGTCACTTCTCAGACGTCTTAAAAGACGTTTGAAGTGCACGTTCGTAACAGGTATCAATTAGAATAGCACGAGGGCCCTTGTCATTAGCAGGCCATATTCTGGATCACCAAATAATCAACCACTTCTATACTTTTACCGATTGATTTCTAAAGGTATGCTATTATCTTCCAGTGGATTATAGTTGGATGATGTTCTCTGAGGCTAGTTATTTTTGGAGATTTGTTTGTTTGGCAGCCATACAGGTAAGGTACTTACCCACCTTCCCAAGGGAAAGAGCTACACGCAAGATGGAGCTTGGAGATGAGAGAAGGGAAGAAGTACAAAAAAAAAATAAAGAAATTACCATTAAGAGGTTTGGTTGTCCATAATTAGCTTTTCAATTATGCTTGTTGTTAGCACTATTAGTTTTTGTGGAGAGTGAAGGGTGGCTATCTTGTTGATAGCCCCCTAGTTATACTAATATATATCATACGTTAATGTCCTCAAATATATAGCAACCTAGTTATATTAACTTTTTCAGTAGGTCATTTTAATTTCACATAAGACTAATGCCACAAATAAAGCTTGAATATTCACCACAGAAAGGAGTTATATTCTTATTATTATGTATGTATGTAGCAAAGAAAAACACATTACTTATCTTAGAATCTTGTATTTGCAAAGAATCTTTGTTTTTAATTAACAATTTAGTTCCATTTCTAATGCTTATGTTTTCTACAACATCAACCATATCATATTTTGTGTGATTAATTGGTGCATTAATATTATTAACCCATATTTCTCCTGATTTACGAAATTAGACTTGGCTCATTTGCTACTGTTTAACTTCATAATGCTTCAATTATATAATGTGGAAATAATTTGTTGTATTACCAACGTGTTCGATTCCTACCATCAGCTGCACGTTTCTCAATTAATGACATTCACGCCAAAGTATGCATATTCACTAGTATGAACAACGTTAGAATTTTTGTATTTTGTATTTTCTAATGTTGACTCTAGAGCTGAGACAATCTACATATTCTTCTTTTCCAAAGGCTTGGTTTACATATTTTTGGGGATGACTCATCAAGATTTAAAATGGGTATTGTTCAGATACATAGGTCATTGCTCGGTCCTTGAGCTGAGAGAGGAAAGGAGGCCCTTTTTCAATATCAGTTGAGTTCAACATCTGCAAATTAAGATATTTTGTTACTCTTGTATTTGCCCCATTCTGATGGTGGAACACAAAGCTATTTAAGAGGAGCCTTTTATTGACAACAATGGGTTTGGAAGATTGAATAGGTCCTTTTTGTTGCCTCCCTAAGAGGTAGTCCACTTAAAAGGCTGAGGATGACTTATACTGCTCTCCAGTATCATTTCTAAGGTGCTTGCTAAACTCTTGAGAGGCTTCGGAAGAGTTGGTGCATCCTGTCAGCTTTCATCCAAATTATCTAGCTCCTACTTATCAAAAAAATAGTTGGGATACTCCTTGACAATTTTGTTAGGGCTATAGAGATCACTAATTGTTGGCAGAGGAGGCACAAAGGAGGTTCTCCTTGAAGGTTAGTTTTGCCAAAGCACACAACACATTTAACTAATCTTTTCTTTGAAGTTCCATATAAAAAGGGGGCCTCCTGAATGGTAGTATTCCTGGACCAAAAGCAGCATTCCAACAACTTGTTTTTTGTTCTGTCAAATAGGGATCTAACCTTAGAGAGGTGAGAGATGAGATTTTTTAGCACCTTATCTTTTAGTTTGATTGTTCATGCTCTATCATGCTATACTTTTGTGGCTTGTGGTGGGGTGTCCTAGTCAAGTTCTCAAGGAAAAGGAGGCAAAATACGTGTGGATATCTTGCAATATGCAAATGATACCAAGCTTTTCGTGGAGGGTCCGAAGACAGGGACAAGGTGTATATCTGATCATATTAATTTCTTTCACAATCTTTGCACTTTTACCAATGTGATTGAGGCATCTTATCAGTCACAATGAGTCCTTTGTCCTATTTGTGTTGGTCAATGAAGAGGCAAGGAAATGTGCTGATACTTTCAGAATCCATTGGGTCCATAAGTTTAGCGTACTTGGGACTCCTTTATATGATAAACTCTAATGTCACATAACTAGGCATCTGTGGTAGAATGGATAGAGAAGATATTAGATGCTCAGGACACAAACACCCTTCCAAGGTTGGCAGGTTGGTTTTTTCAAAAGCAAAGCTGATGGACCTTCTTATCTTTATATTTATATGTTTTCCATATGCCAAACCTAAACAAGATTGATCAGATGTTAGAGATCCTTTCTCTTTTATGAAAGGGGAGATCAGATATTGATTCTAAAAGGCCAAGGAAAGTTTTGGTGGGTTGGGTTTGTTCTTTGAGTGGCACATATTTCTGGACAGCGTGCTAATGGTGTTAAATTATAGCAGCAGTAGCAACCAAATAGGGAAAATGGGCTTCTTCTTCTTCCAGCCTGACATTGTGGTGGCGATTCTTTTGAAGAAACAATTGCATCTCTGATTGCATTGGATTTAGGCTTCAAATGTGGTTATACCTCTTCTACTACTTGAAGAAAGCTGTTGGTGTAGGTTTGGTCTGTACTGTAGGATCTGTTTTCTATACTATAGGATCTGTTTTCTTAGCCTTGCGGGTGTTCTTTCTTGTTATAATTATCTCATTGTCCTGTATCTTAACCGTCCAACTGTTAAGTTTGCCAGCCTGTTCATATTTGGTAACGGTTCAATATTAGTTTTGCCTTTTCAGCTTGACTTGCTTACATGCAGTTCTTGTGCTTTCTTTGTTCTACTACCAGTAACGAAATCTTGCAAAGGCAATCCAACCTACCCATGCATCGGTATGAAAAGTATAAACCAATTATGAATTTGTAGGACACTACTTAGTAATTCACATTTTTGTTCATTTATCTTCACATTTAATTTTGTTTGAAGTAATATATGGTGTATGTAATGTAGTTTGTGAAGGAGGTACATCTGTGTAATTGGATGGAGGTGTATCTAATATGGAGCGGTAATCAGGAAAAGGATGGCAACGATACTTGGGTTAATCCAAAATAGAAAGAAATATGTAAGTTCTGCATTGAGAGACTTCTATAGCCATGACTAGTTATTTTAGTTTTATTTGGGATTCTCAGCTTGTGGTTAGAACAAATTAATTTGTTTATATATAGTCACATGTATAGACTTACGCCGATATAAAACATTCCTATATGTGATGTTCAGTAAATACAGGATCATGCACATACCTGTCTACCTAGATTACAGTCGAATCCAAATTTGGTAGCCTTAGTATCAATATATCTCAATCCAATATCACCCTTTCCGGCTCTATAGTCCCGTTTGCCCTAGTTGAATTGCAAATTACCTTGCCTATTGTTTGATTGCCCATTTTTACTCACAAAATTTATGATTAAATTGTGACCTGAGAGCATTAGCTAAATGATTATGAGAAATTAAATTACATTTTGTTATATGGAGAGGTAAAACTATAAAGGAAGCATCGAGTGAGAATATTAGTTGAAAATTTGCCAGAAAAGAGACTTTCATTGGATCATTGTAGAATTGTTATAGCTCTGTTTGAGGCATGCCAAAGATTGGAAGATGTAGATTTGTTTGGATGTTCCTAGGGACATAAGTTTCGATAAATTTGATCTGAGCTTGACTTGAAAAGAATGGATAAAAATGGGTAAAACTTGATTCAAATTGGACTGGATTTGAGTATGGGTTGTATCCAAAAGATCCAAGCAAGCTTGGGTATGGGTATAGGCATGGCTGTAAGTCACTTATTCTCCAACTTTAATCTCTCTTATGATCTGCATCGTAATCTTGAAGGTTGGGAGTATTTTTGAAGCTTTCATTGAATTTTTATTTTGAAGATGAGAATCTTTTTATTTGAAATGTACTTGTATTTTGTTTTTCTTTCTATTTTGTATTTTTTATTTTTGATGTATTTCTCTTGAATGGATTTTTTTGTAATAATTTTAGTGGAGATTAATAAAATTAGAGTAACCTGAGTCCTTATGTTTTGGGTTTGTTAAAATTAAATAATTAATGAATCATGCTATAGATTTTTTTTCCTTTTTTAATTCTAATTTGGACATGATTTGATTTTAAGATTAATTTATAAATAGGTACACGATAGGTAAATGGATATCCGATAGGTCGATGGGTATGAGTATTGATTTATATTTTTATACTTGATTGATAAATAGGTAAAGTATAGGTATGGATTGTGTAAATAAGCATAGATTTGGGTTTAGCTAAACCCAACCTGAACCTGACTCATTTGCATAGTCGAGATATGGATCCTTATCTTTTGATGATGTTGTGAATGTTTTAGGATAAATTAGATCCTATGGTATTGCTTTTTTGGATTATCTTTTGATTAGGATGAGGCATTTTGTATTATTGCTATCCCTCATTTTGCATTATTCAAGAATGATTTATTTTTAATTTTGACTTTAGGTGAAAGAATATCCTTATTCAATGTAATAAACTTTTTGGTAAAATCACGACTGAAGCTTTTGTTGAGATGCTCTCTTGACTTATCTCTTTAAAGGTTTACTTTTGACTTTGCCATTGGCCCATTGTTGGCCTCGATCCCCGACCCCGATCCCAGCTTTGTTGAGAAAGGAAGGTAAGCAATCGATATGTTGCATGTTTCTGATATGGTGTACATTTTGAGAAAAGCCAAGAACCAAGTTTACCGACGAATTATTCATCGTTATATCATACAATTATTGGTGGATATGCATGTCAAGAATGTTATTACCGACATTGTTACTTTCACCGACACAAAAACTTTATTAATTCTATAATAATAAAAAGTCCAAGATCTTTGCCAGGTTAACCGTCACTATATCTTGTGATATAACATTGACTATATTTACCATTGAAATACCCTAAAGTGATGTCTTAAGAAACTACCAAATATGATTGTTAGAATAGGTTTTGAGATCTTTATCAATAGTGTAACGACTTGATTCTCAAATCCCTACGAGACACGAGAATCGGATCGATTCGACTGATCCAAAGACTCAGTCGTCTAATGAGAAAGTAACCAAAAGAGCAGTAAAATAAATAATATTCACCATGTATATAACTAGCAGTAATAAAATACAGCAGTAAAGGAAAGCAATACTACAGTATACACCACCACAACAGTAGAGAAATAAACATCTACATAAACACGAAGCTTACAATAAAGAGAGTACAGGGGGTAACAATAACTACTCACTACAACGAAACGAAAAGTACAGTAGGTACTACAAGTAACACTACTGGGCTCTACTAGGTCCAGTGTCCTCTGCAGCTGTCGACTCTGGCTGCTCAACACCTGGTCCTGAAAAGTAACAGGGTGACACCTCAGCGAAACGCTGAGTAGAGTGGCAACTAAAAGCTAAAAGAAACAGTATGGTGGACAGTAGCTGTTATATTTATTATTTCTTGCTTTCATTTTTTTTTCCATTTATTCACTATTAATTTATTTCTCAGATCCTTCTCTTGATCTTGAATGTTCCTCGTGGGAACGATCTTGATTGCAGTCTCTCCCGAAAAGTTGAAGTAACACGTGGTACTCTCTTGGCCGAGAGAGTCTCCCGTGGTGGTCCTACCCTCAGTCAACCACCCCAAGGTCGCTGACAGACGTAACGGTGACTACGGCACGCGCGATAAACGCACGGGTAGCTACCCCGCACTGGCACACGGTCAGTCGTTTCCGTTAACGGGTGCATTTAAAGTACGGCACGGAACCAGTATAGGGTAGATCCCTTTCAGTAACAGGGGTCCAACCCCTCCACAGTAACCAAATAGGAGTCTTGCCCCTCTACAGTCCGCGCACCCTCGCCTGACTATCCTTGTTTGCCCAGTGGGCCTAACAAGTTGGCGTAAGAAGGCTAGCAGAACCCCGGGACCTGTGGGGTAGCTAGTGCTCTCCCTACACTAGTAGCTCTCTTCGGTACTGTATACACGAGGGTCAAAAGTCGGTACAAAGTGGCTAGACCTAACCCCGGGTCCCTGGGGCGGCTAGTTCCGCTCTGCACTAAATAGGGGAGGCAGTTGCTCTCCTTGGTACTCCGTACTCAAGGGTCACCTCACTTCCCCAATTCTATTCCATTCACTTTCCAGGAGCTCTACTCCTAATTCCCCATATGGTTCATGCTCTTTTAACTTAGCCAATTTAGGTTTCACCGTTTCAGCTTTTTATCCATATCACCCATGTTCTCAACCGTAATTATTCATTTATAAACAGGCAGCTGTTAACCAATGTACAGGCAGTTATCGTTTCTTTTCTACTTTTCCAAGACTGCAATGCTTATATATTCAACTAGTTTTCCAGTCTTAGGATTCATGCCATGCCCTAGGATCTATCATTCAATCTAGTTTTTTAGTCCTACGATTCATGCAATACCCTAGGATCTATCATTCAATCTAATTTTTCAACCCTAGGGTTCATGCAATGCCCTAGACTCTATTAATTATTTCACAATTTCATAACTTTTGATAAATAATTGAAAATGCCACTCTACTTGCAAGATTGGGAGTATTAGGAGCGTGATCGGCAATCCCGCGCGTCTCCGCAACCCCTAGAGTCGCAACGGAACGGGGTCCTAACACAAGGATCAAAGAAAATGAGCTACTCAGAACAGTATAAAATTACTATAAACAGGTAGGGGAAATAAATCTGGAAAGAATGAAACTTTAAATGCGGAAAACGGACTTCAAATGGACCATAAACGGGTCAAAAACGACCAGTCTGCCCAAAATCAGACGTCTGGAACTTCTTGCTGACGTCTTAAAAGGTCGATCATGTCATACCTTCGTCTGCGTAGTCCTTCAGACGTCCAGAAGTCCGCTGGATCGTCTGGACTTGGTTTCCAGACGTCTGATTGTCACCTCGGACGTCTGGAGGTCCTCTCCGTCTGATCTGTGTGGGATGGCGAGCCCTCGCGCCCTTCCGAACAACTCCTTCACACACATCCGCTCTCATCAAAGAGGTGCAGAAGAACGCGGTGGACCGCTGCATGGCCGTACACGCGTAAAAAGGAGAAGATAAGAAAATATTGTACCTGTCAGACGTCTGGACCTTCCTCCAGACGTCTTATGCGTCGTCTGGACGTAAGTCCAGACGTCTGATTCTGGGAAATTTTCCCAGAATCAGGACCCCTTTCGCTCTTCGCTCGCAGCGCACGGCCGTGCCGCGTTGCGTCTGCTTGTTGCTCGAGCTACAGCAGCTCCTCCGCGACACCCCACCCTCGTTGCTCTCCCGCCGGTCGGCTCTAGCTACCCCGGCAAGCTCGCACCCTCGCGGTCGAGCTCCTTCCCCTCGCAACGGCTCCTCCCCACACACCCGCAACAGTCGTTGCTGCCGCTCTCACCCGCGCGCTCGCTCACTAACAGGGAGAAGAAGAAGAAGAAGGCGGTGGAGTGAGGGTGAGGGAGAGGGAGGCACTATTTGAAGGCAGCGCGGGGAGAGAGAGAGAGGAAGGTTGCGCTTGCAGGGAGAGAAAAGAGAAGAACGAAGGAGGCGGGTTCAGTCTGCGCGCGCACGCACGCAGACGCGAACCCGTACGCCGAAAAAATTTAATACCAGACGTCTGGGAAGGGTTCCAGACGTCTGGATAGACGTTTGGGCCACTTCCCAGACGTCTTAAACTACGTCTGATGTCCTGTTCGTAACAATATAACAAACTCAAAAGAAGTTTCGTCCCCGAAACTTGCACTAATTAGGGTACGGGAAAGAATAAAATATACATAACAAACTCAAAGCGACCGAAGTCGGTCCGAAAAGACGTACCCGTGAAAAGCTCCGGGTACTGCTTCCGCATTGCTGCCTCAGTCTCCTAGGTAGCCTCCTCGTACCGCTGGCTCCTCCACAAGACCTTCACCAGGGGTACTTGCTTTCGTCTCAGATTGCGGACGGCTCTGTCCAGAATCTGCATCGGCCGCTCGGGATAGGTCAGGTTGTCGCCCACCTTGACGCTCTCGTGACTCAGGACGTGACTGGGATCGGCGACGTACTTCCTGAGGTTGGACACATGGAACACGTTGTGCACACCAGAAAGCTGAGGAGGGAGGGCAAGCCTGTAAGCAATGGGTCCAACCCGCTCCAGGACCTCAAAGGGCCCCACAAACCTCGGCGCGAGCTTCCCTCTCACCCCAAACCGCTGTAGGCCCTTCATGGGCGAAACACGAAGGAAGACGTGGTCCCCAACCTTGAACTGCACCTCTCTGCGTTTCCGATCCGCGTAGCTCTTCTGCCTGCTCCTGACAGTGCTGAGTCGCCTGTGAATCTGCTCGACTACCTCCTAACTCTGCCGGATCAGCCTGGGGCCAACCTCCCACTTGGTCCCCACCTCAACCCAACTCAAGGGTGCCGTACATCTCCGTCCGTACAGAGCCTCGTAGGGTGCCATGCCGATGCTCGAGTGATAACTCTTGTATGCAAACTCCGTCAGGGGCAAGTGCTCCTCCCAAGAGCCCCTTCAGTCCAGTACACAGGCACGCAAAAGGTCCTTAAGTGTCTGTATTGTGCGCTCAGACTGTCCGTCCGTCTGGGGTGGTAAGCTGTACTGAATCTCAACCGCGTCCCCAGGGCATGCTGAAACTCAGCCCAAAATTAGGACGTAAAGCGGGTATCCTGGTTCGATACGATCTCCCGCGGAACTTCGTGTAGACGTACCACGTCGCGGATATACCTCTTTGCCAACTGTGCTGGTGTCAAGGTGACTCGAATCGGCAAGAAATGCGCTGTCTTCGTCAATCTATCAACGATTACCCAGACTGCGTCGTGTCCTCGCTGGGTAACAGGTAAGCCCACCACCAAATACATGATGATGCTCTCCCACTTCCACTCTGGCACTGGAAGTGGCTGTAGTGGCCTTGCAGGCCTCTGATGCTCGACTTTCACCTGCTGGCACACTAAACACTGCTGCACAAATTCACCCGCATCCCGCTTCATCCCCCTCCACCAAAACTCGTGTCTCAAGTCATGGTACATCTTCGTGTTTCCGGGATGCATGGTGAATGTGGAACCGTGTGCCTCAGTCAGGAGCTCTCTCAACAGCTCCTCGTCTCTGGGAACGCACAAACGTCCCCTCAGGCGCAGCACCTGGTCTGTGAAAGAGAAGTCCCTCGGGTCTCTTGACAGTACTCTGTCGCGTAAGGACTGCAAGTACGGGTCAGCCATCTGTCCTGTGATGATGCGATCTATCAGCTCTGGCCTCGTCTGTCGTGTCACAGTCACTGCCCCACAGTGCCCCCGTAACTCTAGGGGTCGCCAACTGCCCATCTCCTCCAAAAGGCTCCAACTCTACACCTGTAAACTGGCCAAGTGTGCGGGTGCCTTTTGGTTCAAGGCGTTAGCCACCACGTTGACCTTTCCCGGGTGGTAGGAAATGCTACAGTCATAGTCCTTCAGGAGCTCCAATCGTCTCTATCTCATGTTGAGCTCCTTTTGATCAAATATGTATCTGAGGCTCTTGTGATCTGTGAAAATCTCGAAGGTCTTACTGTACAAGTAGTGCCTCCAGGTCTTCAGCGCGAAGACAACAGCTGTTAGCTCCAGGTCATGGGTAGGGTAGCTATGCTCGTGGGGCTTCAGTTGTCCGAAGCGTAAGCGACAACGTGACCCCTCTGCATGAGCACACCCCCTAACCCCTACAAGGAGGCTTCCGTGTATACAACGAACCTGCCACTACTGTCAGGGATGGTGAGCATGGGAGCCGAAGTCAGCCTCTCCTTCAGCTCCTGAAAACACGCCTCACAGGCGTTTGTCCAAGTGAAGGGCACGTCCTTCCGGGTCAACTGTGTCATAGGACGTGTAATCTGTGAAAAGCTCCTGATAAATCGCCTGTAGTAGCCTGCTAGTCCCAAGAAATTGCGAATCTCAGTAACCGTACGCGGTCTCTCCCACCTGAGCACTGCCTCGACCTTGGCTGGGTCCACTGCCAAGCCATCTCTAGAGATCACATGACCTAAGAAGGTCACCTCCCTCAACCAGAACTCGCACTTGCTGTATTTGGCATATAGCCTACGTCGTCTCAGTATGTCCAGAACCATCCGCAAGTGCTGTCCGTGCTGCGTCTGATCTCGAGAATAGACGAGCACATCATCAATGAATAACACAAACTGGTCCAAGTACGGTCTAAACACCCGGTTCATCAAGTCATGAAGGTAGCGGGGGCATTGGTCAGCCCAAACGGCATGACCAGAAACTCGTAATGTCCGTACCGGGTGCGGAAAGCTGTCTTGGAGACGTCTGCCTCCTTGATCCTCAACTGGTGGTATCCAGACCTCAAGTCGATCTTGGAGAATACCGTGGCACCTCGTAGCTGGTCAAACAAGTCATCGATCCTCGGCAGCGGATATCTGTTCTTGATGGTGACCCTATTCAGCTGTTGGTAGTCCACACAAAGGCGTAGGGTACCATCCTTCTTCTTTACAAACAGTACCAGGGCTCCCTAGGGAGACGTGCTGGGCCTCACAAAGCCCTTCTCTAAAAGATCCTGCAGCTGAGACTTGAGCTCTCGCAGCTCAAGTGGTGCCATCCTGTATGGTGCGGTAGAGATGGGGCTGATCCCTGGTACTAGTGAGATCTCAAACTTGATCTCACTCTCGGGCGGTAGTCCTGGCAACTCTTCTGGGAACACGTCGGGGTACTCTCTGACCACCAGGATACTATGGAAGTCTGCCATAGGGCTGGGCTCTGCCACCACACAAGCTAGGAAGCCCTCACACCCCTGGCTCAAAAGTCTCGCCGCCTGAAGTGCAGAAATGCACCTGAAACCTCCGTCCACTAGCTGATCGTGGAACTCGAAGGAAGGCAACTCCGATATGGAGAAGACGATCTTCCTCTTAAAACAGTCTACCAAAGCGTGGTAAGCGGACAACCAGTCTATCCCCAGAATTATGCCAAAGTCCTCCATCTGTATCATAATCAGGTCAGCTGGAAGGCTGTCCCCCAATACTGACCTCGCAACCTGTGTATACCTCCTCAGCTACAAACAGTTGACCACTTGGACCTCTGATCACGAACGGATCCTCTAACAGCATATAATCCCGGCCCAAACTATCTGCGAAACTGGCTGCGACAAACGCGTGCATAGCGTCGGAATCGAAAAGCATGTAAACGAGTCTGCCAGAAACTGAAACCATACCTACCACCACTGATCCCGATGCTCTGGCATCCCTGTATGTCGGGGCGTTGATACGCCCCTCAGCCCTAGGTGCGGACGAAGCAGCCACACTCTGCGTCAGATGGGTAGCTGCTGGTCGGTGCCTTCCTCATGACTGCTGTCCTCCTCCTCGCGCCTGGAAACCGCGGCGTCCTGCTTGCCCTCTAGTTCTTGACGTGGGAAGCATCTACTGACCTCCTACCCTAGACGGGCAGTCCCTCCTGATGTGGCCCGGCTAGCCACACTGGTAGCAGAGGGGAACCCGACTCCCGCCCTCAGTAGGTCCCTGCTGTCGGCTGGGCGGGGTCCGGTGTTAGCAACTGGCCCCTGTCGAAGGCTCCCAAAGGCCACTGATGGCCCTGCGAAATGTGGCGGCTCTCCTGCGGACGCCACGTGTCTCCTCTCTCGCCGGCTCTGTGAAAAGTCTGGCTTGTAGGGCCTCTTCCGCCCGCTGTCAGTATCTCGGGCGGACGGGTTGGTCTCCTCGCAGGTCATAGCTGCCTCCACCACCCTCGAGAACGTAGGCAGCTTCAGGGGTTTGACGTACCCCCGAATTGCAGGCCGGAGCCCCTCGGTGAACCTCCAAAGGCGCTCCTCCTCAGTGGCTACTGCTGTCGCTGCGAAGCAAGAGCTCTAGAAAACGCGTACGGTACGCGCTCACAGTCATCGTCCCCTGGCGGAGAGTATGGAACTCCCGCCTCCTCTGGTCCTGCCATGTCTGGGGAAAGTACTGCTTGTAGAAGAGGGTGACGAACCGATCCCAGGTCGACTCGTCCCTCTCCTGTCCCCTTACCGCCCTCCATCACTTGTGTGCCGCACTTTCCAGCTGGTATGTGGCAAAGGCCACGCGGCACTCCACTGGGGGGTGAAGGGTGTCGAAAACCTTCTCGATCTGCTCGAGCCAGTCCTCCGCCTTAGTCGGGTCCTCATCCCCCTTGAAAGAGGGGGGTTTCAGCTTCCGGAATTGCCCGAAAAGCTCGAAGTGGCGCTGCAGTGGGGATGCTGGTGCACCTCCAGGTAAGGAAGCCTCGTGCACAGAAGTGTCAGAGGAAGGTGGGGGCGGTGGCGGCCCATCCCCTCCCCCGCGTCCAACGTCACGTCCGTCGCGTGGTCCCACAGAGGACTCCCCCTCTGCAGCCCCAGGGAGAGGCACTCGGGGTGGTGAGTGGAGCTCCTCTCGCACTATGTCTTGTATCAGCTGGGCGAGGTCCTAGGCCTGAATGCCCGGGAGCAGTGGCTGGTCCACTGAGACGTCGATCGCAACACGCCCACCTCGCCGATCTCGTCCTCGGTCGCACCCGCGGCCTGCCTCGCTAGTCCCTCGTCGAGGCATCTCCTGCAAGGAGACGCGAAACAGAACAGAAACACATCAATATGGAACGATATCTAACAAAGAAGTCTAAGAGCTTATGTCAATAGAATACGTTGTGGTGGCTACTCTAGTTACAGACACGTGAATTGGTTATTTTCCAGTCAGTTGGTTCATTTCTCGGGACGACCTTACTCTGATACCATCTTGTAACGACCCGATTCCCGAATCCCTACGAGACACGAGAATCGGACCGACTTGACTGATCCCAAGACCTTGTTGTCCAACGAGAAAGTAACGAAAAGAGCAGTAAAATAAACTACATTCACCATATATTATTTAGCTGTAATGGAAAGCAATACTATAGTATCCACCACCACAACAGTAGAGAAATAAACATGCACATAAACACGAAGCTTACAATAAAGAGTATAAGGGGTAACAGTAACTACTCACTACAATGAAACGAAAAGTACAGTGGGTACTACAAGTAACACTACTGGGCTCTACTAGGCCCAGCGTCCTCTGCAGCTGCCGACTCTGGCTGCTCAACACCTGGTCCTGAAAAGTAACAAGGGTGACACGTTAGCGAAACGCTGAGTAGAGTGACAATTAAAAGCTAAAAGAAATAGTACGGTGGACAGTAGCTGTTATATTTATTATTTCTTGCTTTCATTTTTTTTTCCATTTATTCACTATTAATTTATTTCTCAGATCCTTCTCTTGATCTTGAATATTCATCGTGGGAACGATCTTGATTGCAGTCTTTCCCGAAAAGTAGAAGTAACACGTGGTGCTCTCCTGGCCGAGAGAGTCCCCCGTGGTGGTCCTACCCTCAGTCAACCACCCCAAGGTTGCAAATAGACGTAACGGTGACTATGGCACGTGTTACGAACGTGGCATTAGACGGATTTTAAGACGTCTGGGAAGTGGCCCAGACGTCTGTCCAGACGTCTGGAACCCTTCCCAGACGTCTGGTAATAAATTTTTTCGGCGTACCGGGTTGCGTCTGCGCGCGCGCCCGAGCAGACTGCGCCCGCAGCCTTCGTCTTCTTTTTCCTCTCTCTTCCTGCAGACGCGTCGTTTCTCTTTTCTCTCTCCCCACGCTGCCTTATATAAACCCTCTCCCTCTCCCTCACCCTCATCTCTTCCGCCTTTCTCTTCTCCTTCTCCCTGCTAGCGAGAGCGCGAGCGAGCGGCGGTAGCGGCAGTAGCCGCGGCGAGCGTGCGGGAAGGAGGGTTGCGAGAGGAAGGAAGAAGCTCGACCGCGAGGGTGCGAGCTTGCCGGGGCAGCTAGAGCCTGCCGACGGGGGAGCGACGGGCGTGGGGTGTCGCGGAGGGGCTGCTGCAACTCGGGCAGCAGGCGGACGGGGCGCGGCGCAGTAGTACGTCACGGGCGGAGAGCGAACCAGGTCCTGATTCTGGGAAAATTTTCCAGAATCAGACGTCTGGACTTACGTCTAGACGACGCCGAAGAAGTCTGGTGGACGGTCCAGACGTCTGACAGGTACGATATTTCTTATCTTCTCCCTTTTACGCGTGTACGGCCATGCAACCGTTCGCCGTGTCCTGCACTTCGTCGTGCTGAGAGCAGGTGTGTGTGTGCGCGCGCAGGTTCTGCTCGGGAGGGTGCGAGGGCTCCCCATTCCACGTGAATTAGACGTCTGGCCACAGTGTTAGACGACGGAGAGAACCTCCAGACGTCCGAGGTGACAATCGGACGTTTGGAAATTAAGGCCGGACGTTCCAGCGGGCTTCTGGACGTCTGAAGGACTGCGTAGACTAAGGTACGACCTGATCCACCTTTTAAGACGTCTGATTTTGGACAGATTCGTCGTTTTTGACCCGTTTAGGGCCCGTTCGGAGTTCGTTTTCCGCATTTCGGGTTGCGTTCTTTCCAGAATTAATTCCTCTATCCGTTTACAGTAATTGTATACTGTTCTGAGAAACTCTTTGTGATTGATCCTTGTGTTAGGATCTCGTTCCGTTGCAGTCTTGGGAGTTGCGGAGGTGCGTGGGATTGCCGACCACGCCCTCAGTACTCCCAGTTTCGCTGGTAGAGTGGCTTTTTAATTTATTTAATAAAATTTGTTACAATTATGAAACAATTAATAGTCTAGGGCATTGCATGAACCCTAGGACTGAGAAATTAGATTGAATGATAGAGCATTGGGTATTGCATGAATCCTAAGATTGGAAAACTAGATTTGAATGATAGATCCTAGGGTACGGCATGAATCCTAGGACTGGAAAACTAGTTGAATATATAAATATTACAACCTTGGAAAAGTAGAAATGAAATGATAACTGTCTGTAAATTGATTAACAGCTGCCTGTTATGAATGAATAAATACAATTAAGAACATGGGTTATATAGAGATAAAGCTGGAATGGTGAAACCCAAAATGGCCAAACAAAAAGAACATGAACCCTACGGGGAATTAGGAGTAGAACTCCTGGAAAGAGAATGGAATGGAACTGAGAAAGTAAAGCGTGGAAGTGTGTTGTCTCTTGGGTACGTGGAACCAAAGAGAGCACGTATTACCTCTTAGTGCAGAGGGGAGCTTGCCTCCCTCAGGTTGAGACTGGGGTGGGTTTGGTCACTTTACACCGACTTGCTGGCCCTCGCGTATGCAGTATCGAGGAGAGCTACCAGTGTAGGGAGAGCACTAGCTGCCCCACGGGCCTCGGGATTCTGTTAGCTCTCCTACACCGACTTGTTAGGCCCACTGGGCAAACCAGGGTAGTCAGGCGAGGGTACGCGGATTGTGGAGGGGTTGGACCCCTGTTACTGAGAGGGCTCTGCCCTATACTGGTTCCGTGTTGTGCTTTGGGCGTACCCGTTAACGGAAACGACTGACTGCGTGCCAGTGCGGGGTAGCTACCCGTACGCTTATTGCGTGTGCCATAGTCACCGTTACGTCTGTCAGCGACCTTGGGGTGGTTGACTGAGGGTAGGACCACCACGGGGGACTCTCCCTGCTAGGAGAGCACCACGTGTTACTTCTACTTTTCGGAAAAGACTGCAATCAAGATCGTTCCCACGAGGAACATTCAAGATCAAGAGAAGGATTTGAGAAATAAATCAATAGTGAATAAATATAAAGACATTAATAAAGAAAGTAAAATATAACAGCTATTGTACACTCTACTACTTCTTTAGCTTTTAGTTGCCACTCTACTCAGTGTTTCGCTGACGTGTCACCCTCGTTACTTTTTCAGGACCAGGTGTTGAGCAGCCAGAGTTAGCGGCTGCAGAGGACGCTGGGCCTAGTAGGGTCCAGTAGGGTTACTTGTAGTACTTTCTGTACGTTTCTTCCACTGTAGTGAGTAGTTTTTTATTGATACTCCCTGTACTTTCTCTATTGAAAACTTTGTGTTATGTACATGTATATTTCCCTTCTGTTGTGGTGGTGCATACTGTAGTATTTCCTTTCTTTACTACTGTATTTTGTTACTGCTAGTTATATACATGGTGAATGTGGTTTATTTTACTGTTCTTTTGGTTACTTCTCGATGGACGACTGGATCTTGAGATTAGTCGAGTCGGTCCGATTCTCGTGTCTCGTAGGGATTTGGGAATCGGGTCGTTACAGCACGCGCGATAAACACACGGGTAGCTTCCCCGTACTGGCACGTGGTTAGTCGTTTCCATTAACCGGTGCGCCCGAAGCACAGTACGGAACCAGTATAGGGCAGAACCCTTCCAGTAACCGGGGTCCAGCCCCTCCATAGTAACCAAATAGGGGTCTTGCCCCTCCACAGTCCGCATCCTTCGCCTGACTACCCTGGTTTGCCCAGTGGGCTTAACAAGTCGGCGTAGGAAGGCTAGCAAAACCCCGGGGCCCGTGGGATAGCTAGTGCTCTCCCTGCACTAGTAGCTCTCCTCGGTACTGTGTACACGGGAGCCAAAAGTCGGTGCAAAGTGACTAGACTTAACCCTGGGTCTCTGGGGCGGCTAGCTCCGCTCTGCACTAAACAGGGGGGACAGTTGCTCTCCTTGGTACTCCGTACTCAAGGGCCAACTCACTTCCTCAATTCTATTCCATTCACTTTCTAGGAGCTCTACTCCTAATTCCCCGTAGGGTTCATGCTCTTTTAACTCAACTAATTTAGGTTTCACCGTTTCAGCTTTTTATCCATATCACCCATGTTCTCAACCGTAATTATTCATTTATAAACAGGCAGCTGTTAACCAATTTACAGGCAGTTATCGTTTCCTTTCTACTTTTCCAAGACTGCAATGTTTATATATTCAACTAGTTTTCCAGTCCAAGGATTCATGCCGTGCCCTAGGATCTATTATTCAATGTAGTTTTCCAGTCCTATGATTCATGCAATACCTTAGGACTATCATTCAATTTAATTTTTCAGCCCTAGGGTTCATGCAATGCCCTAGACTCTATTAATTATTTCACAATTTCATAACTTTTGATAAATAATTGAAAAGGCCACTCTACCCGCAAGATCGGGAGTATTGGGGGCGTGATCGGTAATCCCGCGCGCCTCCGCAACCCCCAGAGCCACAACGGAACGGGGTTCTAATACAAGGATCAAAGACAAGGAGCTACTCAGAACAATATACAATTACTATAAACATGTAGGGGAAATGAATCCGGAAAGAACGAAACTTGAAACGAGGAAAACAAACTTCGAACGGACCTTAAACAGGTCAAAAACGACGAGTCTGCCCAAAATTAGATGTCTGGAACTTCTTCTAGACGTCTTAAAAGGTCGATCATGTCATACCTTGGTTTGCGCAGTCCTTCAGACGTCCAGAAGCCCGCTGGATCGTCTGGACTTAGTTTCCAGACGTCCGATTGTCACCCCGGACGTCTGGAGGTCCTCTCCGTCGTCTGGTACTATGCCCAGATGTCTGATCTGTGTGGGATGGCGAGCCCTCGTGCCCTCCCGAACAACTCTTGCACACACACACACACACCCGCTCTCATCAAAGAGGTGCAGAAGAACACGGCGGACAGCTGCATAGCCGTACACGCGTAAAAAGGAGAAGATAAGAACATATTGTACCTGTCAGACGTTTGGACCTTCCTCCAGACGTCTTATGTCTGATTCTGGGAAATTTTCCCAAAATCAGGACCCCTTTCGCTCTCCGCCTGCAGTACACGGCCGTGCCGCGTCGCGTCCGCCTGCTACCCGAGCTGCAGCAGCTCCTCTGCGACACCCCACGCTCGCTGCTTTCCTACCGGCCGGCTCTAGCTGCCCCGGCAAGCTTGCACCCTCGCGGTCGAGCTCCTTCCCCTCGCAATGGCTCCTCCCCACACACCCGCAGCAGTCATTGCTACCGCTCTCGCCCGTGCGCTTGCTCGCTGATAGGGAGAAGAAGGTGGTGGAGTGAGGGTGAGGGAGAGGGAGGCGCTATTTGAAGGCAGCGCGGGGAGAGAGAGAGGAAGGTTGCGTCTGTAGGGAGAGAAAAGAGAAGAACGAAGGCGGCGGGTTCAATCTGCGTGCACACGCACGCAGACGCGAACCCATACGCCGAAAAAATTTAATATCAAACGTCTGGGAAGGGTTCCAGACGTCTGGTCAGATGTCTGGGCCACTTCCCAGATGTCTTAAACTACGTCTGATATCCTGCTCGTAACAAATGGTATTTTAGATCTAGGTTGATGGTTTTTGACTGTCGATTACGTTCACCATTTTTTTTTTTTTTTGGTAACAGTGAATAATATTGAATCTACTCAATTAATTCGTGAATGTGAACTAGTGATAGTTACTTGGTTTCATTCACCAAGGAGAGTTGACGGTGATTTTGAAAACTTTTGGATGTGATACTTATGAATTTTGATTGTACTTGAATGGTCAGCAGATGATTTATATCTTGGAAGAATGTTGAAAATAGGAAAGTTTGACAGCTTGAGGATTCTCAAAAATAATCAGGCGTTCCTTAAATTTATAATAGTTTTCTCTTTAGATATTTTCGGAGCTATTATCGATATTTTATTGTCTTATGATTATACCATCCTTTTAGATATACTTACCAACAGCGAAGTCAATGGTGTTTCTTTCTGTTTAGATTAAAAGAGAAAGATTTTTGGCCGATGTTTGAAAAAACTTGACGCCACCTCTGCCACCAAGGTTTAGTCACGTACTCACCCTCTCCAGAACGTCGAAGAAATTAGTTGGGTTTTACCAGCACCATGAAGGTGGAGGATAAGGACCCAGCATGATTGGAGGTACAATAGGCATAATTCCCTGGGAAATTAACTCCGATGTTTTCATGGATGTGGGTATAAAAATATAGAAGGTGACGTAAAATGTAATGTAAAGATGTATGAATATGCTCTTTACTTGATGTATTTTTTCTGTGTAAAACGTATTGACATGGGGGTAGGATGTATCATTGTTTAAATTAATAATTAAATCATTTTATATTATTGTAAAATACTGAATTTATCTTTGAAATTATTTTATATAAGTGTAAAATCATTTTATATTATATAAAATTATCAGATCATCTTTAGAATAATTTTACATCGATGTAAAATGAGATTGTATTGATGTAAATTCATCTCAAAATCATTTTATATTAGTATAAAATTAGATTTCATCTGTATATTTTAATTCAAAGAGATGGTAGTAGCTTTCATAAAATTGTATCTATGTAAAGTTATTTTATATTTATATATTTTAATTCAAAGTGATTGTGATTTTTTTAAATAAGGTGAAGTTAATTATATAGTAGAATTTATATTTTTTATTTTTTATATTAAATATCAATTATCAAATTAAAATAATATTTATAACTTCTTACATTGCATTTTGTATCATCTTACTTCTTACATTTTGATTATTTTTAAATATATATTTCTAATTAGGTAAACTTGATTTCACGTCCATATATATATATATATAACATCTTCCTCATGGCGTGACCCGGTGCGAATGCTAAGGGTATGGGGTTCTTGGCCCTTTAAAGATATTTAAGATTATCTAAAAACTTTATTCGTATGCAATCCTTTATTTAATTAGAAAAATGTCTACTTTTTGGGGAAAGGTTATTTGCTTTAGGATTGTGCACACGTAGACCTTGGGATAAATATAAGACCACGTGGAGGAATGTGAATCTGGCATGCATTCTATCCTTTATGAGGAGTCACATTTCTTGTCCCCGCTCTTACGGTTAGAGAGATCATATATATATATATATAAAAGAGTAGGGAATGTAAAATTTAACTATAGTAGTACGTGAAGTTAAGATATATTTTTATATATAATTAATATTTTAAAATAAAAATTTGAGAATTGAAATTATTTAATAAAATCATAAAATGTATGCAATTTCATAAAAATTGAATCACTGTAATACTCCCATTAAATAGAGTTAATTTTTCTAATATTTAAGTAGTCAAAATTGAGTCTCGTTTGATACACGGGATAGAAATGTCACATTAACTTGAAATTTATTATATAATATATTTATATAAAGTAATTTTAATCTTTAAATTTTAACTTTAAAATATTATTTATAGTGAAATATATTAATTAAATTTTACCTAAATTATATGTGAGTGACCTACATGTTATCTGATATATATATATATGAGAATGGAAGGGCAGAAAGAAGGGGCAAAGGGACGAGCAAATGACAGGTCTCCTTTTCCTTATCACCAATCAAACGACCCAGAGATAGCGACTATCTCGCTATATTGAGATCATCCCGCTCTGGATTAATATTAGAGTCGTTATTATAAGATTTGTCTACGTGGCAGTATGAGCCGCAATGATTGTGTGAACAACCCTTTATACAAGTTCTTCGCGTGGAAGATAATTTTCTAAAGAACAAAAGATCAGACTGCACGGTCTCTGCTCGGTAGAATAGGGGTAACATTTAGATTTGACGGCAACTTTAGGCAAGGGTGCATCAATTTTCGGGAAAAAATCACTGCTACGGATTCTGTGTAACTCACACGTAATGCTACCAAAATTCTGATGTCAATTTTAATGTTGTCCATGAATTTTGAAATATAACCAAGTGCTCTGAACTTGTGAACCAAGGTTTCTTTTGGCTGAAGGATAAGAAATAGGACAGCAGTATTATAGTTGGATAGGGGAATTGCAGTGATTGAGATTCAAGTGAAATGAAAGTTAAATTAAGAAAAAGAGATAATTATTTACTATTAATCAGTGATATCATATTAAAAAATTATTACTTTAATAAAAAAAATTAATATTACATCATATTATCAATTATTTTATTAAAATATTTATTCTTATACTACAATTAAAAATCTCATAATTTATTTTTACAATATTTTATTTTATCGTGATATAACCTTTGTCTTTTTAACAAACACAGCCAAAAAGTGATACCTACTTGGTCGTAGATGTTAAAAATTATGACAGAAGAAATTTGAGTTTAAGTTCTGCTGTATTACCTATAGAGGTTAGTGTTGCAGGGTTGTTAATTCTCCTGATTTAGTTGTAAGAGGTTATGAGTTGAGAAAAAAAAGAAGAACAATTCACGTGGAGGGACCACGCGATGATGGGGATCCGAATCATTAGAATCAGAGCCCTTAGCTCTAGATGGTTGGATCTTCTACTTGGTTGAATTGAAATCCAACTGAAATGGTTGCATCTTATTATCAACTCGGTCAAATAGGTTGATGTTTGACCACTTGATTCTTCGGATTGTATCGAAAATACTTTACACGGATAGAGTTGCGGATGCACATGCTATCATTACGGATAAGAAAAATATCCAACGAATACATGGCTTACCTATGTCCAAAAAAGATCCATGAGTTTGTCCCTTGATTTGTGATCTGACGTTGCCATGTGATAGCACCTTTTCACCATGTAAAACTTATTTTGTTGTCTCTGTTTTTCATTAGGTTGCTTTTAAATAGCTTTGAAATTTGTATGCCATGTTTTGGAAATTTTCCATGTAGTTAATGCGATCACCTTAGCTTACAAATAAATCTGTCGTGGACGTTTGATGATTGGTCGATTTACTGTGATAAATTTATCGATTAAATTGACATGTTGGAGATTCATTAAATTCTTACAGATCATTTTTTTTTAATGTGTTGTTGGCATCTTGTTATTGTTACCCCACCACCGGCAGGGAACAATCTCTATCATAGCTTTTTTTGGTTTTCCCTTCGAATAAAACAGAAATGGATTGACAAGAAAGTTTGATTTAAAAATAAACCAAAATGTAAACAAACTCACACTTAATGCACTTCTTGACTCACCTCCCATTTATCCCATTTAGCGAAGCTACGTCAATTTTAACCGAGCGACGGCACCGCTGTTATGGAGATTAGAGCCAATATTATAATTATATCGAATAGTGCCATGAGGTTACGTAGCATTACAGAATAGGTGCATGCTATGATATTACATTAGTGTGAGTAGGACAATGAATATTACAGTATATTCTGTAACATGTGAATCTCATTTAAATAGGTATATCGATGTAGTTTAATTTTGAATTTATATATTTTAATTTTTTATCAATTAAAAATTAAAATATATTTATTTTTTACTTATGTAAAATGATTCTTTACCTATAAATAATAAATTTTCATTTAAAAATTACCTTTTCATTTTTGAATTTAAAATTTAATATTTAAGGTTTAAGTTTCTTAAATTTTAAATTTAAAGATAAAAAATTAATTGTCATAAGTAAAATTATTTTTTATAAATCATAAATCCTAAATATCAAATCATAATATCAAAATTTATAGGTAAAAATCACATTTTATTTTTGAAGTGAAAATTTATTTTTTATCTGTAAAAAGTTAAAATATAGTGATATATTTTTATTTTTAATTATTATATTTTAGTAAAAATTAAAATATATCAATGTAATTTTCTGAGTAGAAGATAAATATTATAAAATATGTTACAAAATACACTTTTTTTTTATTTCCCTTTTTTGGACAAATTAGATTTACGTGTTATCAGTGTTACGTACGAGGTTATACGGAATTCATGCTATATAAATGAATGCTATAGCGTGTTATCAGTGTTACGTACGAGGTTATACGGAATTCATGCTATATAAATGAATGCTATAGCGGCAGTATTGTGATTTTCTATAACATGGTTGCTGCGTGCATGATTGTTATAACATCGATGCGTGAACACGGTTATCCTAAAATTATGGTGATTTGTATGAGGTGAGTATGGTGAATAATACGACATTGTAAAATATGCAGAAATCATTACTAAAAAAGCAGCTTGTGCTTGCTAAATAATAAATCGATAATACATAAATAAGGCTCAAAGTCTCCCAAAAAGTGCTTTGGTTAGTAGCATTTTTTTACCTGTAACGCCAAAAAATCTTCTCGCAGAAAGATAAACGTCACTTGTAAAAGACATATCTTGCTTTGCAAAAACAAATTGAATGTTGCATTAGCTAGAGGATTTGACATGATTAATTTAAGATTCCTCTAGTGACTACTACTTCTCTACTTATCGTTATATGGAATTAGATTTGGAAATGGTGATTAAATGTTACAATTATGAATATCATTGAAGTTTGATTGCTTTCGCACGTAGAAACTTTGGACAACTTTTATTCTTTCATAAAGCCATTCAAACTGATAGAGTTAGTTTTTCTTCGAAATGTTGGATAAGGCATTCACATGGCAAACACGAATAAAATAACAACGATGTATAAATGATTATGTATAATTTTGTATTTGCATTGATTATGCCTTGAATGAGATATGATTGCGACATGAAAAAGAAATACATAGATTATGGATACTAGGATCAAGTTTATTGATCTTAATTTTTAGTGGGAATGTTAGGCATGCATATCTTGCAATTGATTAGAAATTTCTTGAATGATTGGAAATAATCTTAAGATTGATTGAGATAATCTCGTATTGATCTTGATGAAAGTACGTTGGGGGGGGGGGGTGGGAGGTAGTGAATAGTGTAATTGAAACATGATATGTAAATAAAATTCAATCACAGAAATGAACATCGAGATTTTTTAGATGAAAACATAAATCAAGAGAAAATCATCACTTAAGTCGACCTGACTTAGGATTTATGATCACTATGCGATCAAACCACTAATCACACCACTTCAAATCGAGAGTGGTGTATCTTAATTACAAAGCCCACCTCTGATCTCTAAACAGAGGTTTCTCCCTTCACAAGAAAAAGATGGGGATCTGACAGGCTGACACCTAAATACAATAACAAGAAAATAAATAGAATAAAACCACAACCTATAGAGCACTCCAAATAGATAGTAATATGACTTTCTACTACAGGTAATTAGGAAACTCCCTGAGATGATTGTTTGTAGCTGAGTAGTAAGGGGGATAGAGTTTTGCCCAAGAATGAGAGAGTGCAGCAGTAGGGCAACTAGCATATGCATTAATATAGAGTGTAATGCTTGTTATGCATCTCCAATGGGTGTATTTGCCTAATGGGGGTTTAAGGGGTATTTATAAGACTCAAGAGAATCTTCAAGAAGGCTTGGGAGCCTTCTAGCCGTTGGAGGCAAATCCGATTGATTTAGTCGAAATCCAAATCAAATCAGGCAATAAATGTTTTTGACAGCAAAATCAGACGTTTAAAAAATAGGTCAGACATCTAATATAGGATCTCTGGATGTCTGACAGAAAATTTGGACGTCTGATAAGGAGGGTCATTGTTATTGGACTCAATCGGATCTAAACAGTCTACTTGTCACTAAGAATCAGATGTTTGAAAGTTTATTATAAGATGTCTAATAAAATTTTTGGACGTCTAAAATTGAGCGAGTTTGTTCAGATCTAAACATGGATTTAGTGTTTAAGGGTTAGATATTTACTAGACGTCCGACATTCTTATAGGACGTCCGATAGTCATAACGACCTAGGTGATTTCTTATGAATCTATGGAGTGAAATTATGTTTGAAAAATCTTACTTTAAGTCAAATTAGTCACAACGCTCCAATATTTGACATTTGGAACAAGGTCTGGACGTTTGGAAATAATATTAAAATATTCCTAAGTGGATTTGCAAAGATTTTGTTATGACCAAACTAGATTTAGGGTTGATTATGTCCTAATGGTAGGTTATTGGATGACTGAGTGTGTGTCCAGACGTCTGGAGTGGACTATGGATGTCTGATTCTAAGTCAAGTTGTCTGAAACCTAAGTGTTTAAAATGTTAAGGCAAAGTATATGGCATTTGGTCATCTGATCTAAGCATCAGACAATTTAACTTTTCATATCAAATGTTTGGATGTGATATCAGACGTCTGATCCTAAGGTATGTGTTGGTATTAAAATTGATTTTATTCTAAGTTTTTACCTAAATTTTGAGAGCCTAAGTCAAGAATTCCTATATCTAGATGGGGGCTCTTTACAACATTTCTAGACTTAACAAATATAAAATTACAACTCCTTTCAATAGTACATATACAAATGATCCAAAGACTTAGACACTAACATCTTCATCCTTGAGTCTTCCTTTTGAGATAATTATGAGATGAAACCTGCAACTTGGTTATCATATAGATAAGAAATAGTGATTTATTTTTCTTTTATTCTATTTTGTAAAATCATTAAAACATATATGGAGAGAGGTTGAACTAACACTCGAATCACAAGAGTGATTGTGACTTATCATAAATTTTAGGAATGATTGGTTGATATGAAATTATAAGGTTAGTTATATTATATTCCATTTAGGAGGGCACCTCAAGATTTATAAATAGTGTTGTACTTCATTATATTATTTTTCTTTGCAAGAAACTTGAAATCAAAAAAACAAATGCTTAATAATGCTTAATAGCTAGACATTTCTTGTTTATATGATTAACTAAACCAAAATTTCTTCAATTCATCTCATTTGAATCCCTTCAAGAAGGCGTGTTGGATCATTCAAGAGTGGCTTTGGCCCACTTAAAGATGTCATAGGGGGTATTGCCTTCTTCTTTAGCCTTCAAGGAGGAGTTTTGATTTTCTAAAGAATGAGAGAGCCCCTTCGTGGTCTATCTTAGTCACACACAAGATGGACTCTTCAATGACTCCGATTTTGCTTCTATATGTGGATAGATAGTGATGGAACTCTCTCTCTCTCTCTCTCCTTTGAGGAGCATAACCGCTTGCTATTTATAGAAAATAAGTTGGAAATTTGCAATCTTCTCATTAAAGAATTCAAATTTCCAAGAAGTTATGTACACATTTTATCCTACACTATAAGAGGTGTATTGTTTGGTTTAATGTTTAAGCGGCTAGATCGTGTTTTAACAGTTATCTCGTTGTAATATAGATGAACTTTCCGCGAAGACAAATAAAAATTTATAACTCGAAAATCAAATCATCCGAGGTCGAACACAGGGAGCAATCTGAGTATTCCAAAACTTGAGAACACAACTTTTTAATAAAAAGAAATGACTAGTTCAATAGAAGTGACAGGATAATGTTATGGAAGAAAAATTGCTCAAAAAGAATTGGACGTCTGATATTGCATCAGATGTCTTAAAATTATCTCTCAGAATCTTTTCTTCTGTTTGTGATTTGCTCTATTGCAGCTATGGTTTCTCTTCTTTTTCTTCCTTAGCCTCTTCTGCTCCTCTTCTTTTTCCTTCTCTTCTTGATTCTCTTCTTGTGGCCAAGTCCTGGATTTGCCTCTTCTTAGGTTGCCTTCTTCTTCCTCTTCCTCTTCTTCCTTTGCTTTCTTGCTTCTCCTCTTTGTTTGCCCCTTGATCTCTCTCTTCTTCTTTCTCTTGGTCTGCCGCACCTCTGCTACAGGGTGTTCTTCTTCTTCTTCTTCACTTGCAGCGGCTAAGTCCCTACTTCCTTCTCTTGCTGCCTCTTCCTGCACAAGAACCACGCAACAAAACCTATTCCCCTACCCTCCCCGCGCATTTCTCTCTCTCTGAATCTCTCTTCGGTACGCTCTCCCAGAGCCGGGTTATCGGGTCGGTCGCATGCCCGGGTCCAAGCGCACTGACGTGGGTGTGGTGTGCAAGGAGTGCACGGTAGGATAGTCGGGTCGGGTTACCAGGTCCACGGGCTAGTTCACAGACGAGGCGTGCATAGGTGAGGAGGGACCTCACCCTAGTGAATTGGAGGCAACCAGACAATATCACAAAATCAATTTAAAGTACTCAAACAGGTCACTGCTTACCGAGGTGGGACTAAAAGTCCCACCCGCTGCTGCTGGCAACTGCAGAGGGATGGCTTCACGATTGGCGCAGCTGCAGGTCTGCAGCACCCTTTATCAGGCCGAGCTTGCGCACACTCGCAACCCGTGCGGTCTGGAAGCCTGGAAGCTGTTGATTGTGGCCTAGAGCTGAAGAACAGTCGAGCTCGAGTCGTCGTTAATGGCGGCTGGAAGCTTGACCCTACATGACACAAAAAGAATCTTACAGCTCTATTAGACCACAGGAGGACCTTTGTCATGTCACGGCGAAGGTGAGGCGATCGGTGGCAGGCCACGGGGTGGGCTAGGCATGCGTGCCTAGGTCGCTCTGTGGCCGAAGTTATGGGTTAGGTCAGGGGAAGCGTGGAGTGTGTGTGGCGTCCTATGGATGGGTGGGAGGTGTTCAGTGGAGTGTGGCGGAGGTTGTGAGGTAGGTGGCGAGACATGTGGGGGTGCGGAGTGACGGAGGTGTCTCGCCGGAGGGTGGCCGGAGATGGGGAAGATGCGGGCGGTCAGTGGCGGTCGAGGGGTGTTGTGTGAAATAGAATGAGGGAAATGAAAGAGTGGAAGACGGGGAGCTTATCTGGACTATTTGGAGCCAAGGGGGGGCAGAGGAGACGGACGGCTCGTTTATGTCATCGTTGGAGAAGGTGACCTTGAGGGAGATAACAGTGACGAGAAGGACAAGAAGACATGCGGTGGTGCGGCGCGACGCAAGAGGACGAGGCGGAGTGAACCTTGCTGCTGGTATGGCAGTAGAGCGACGAGAGGGAGGAGGAAGAATCGTCGGAGCTTGCGGGCTACTTGGCTGGAGAGAGGGGAGATGAAATCTGGGGGATTCTGCAGCCAAAACAAGTCTAAGAGATTCGCAGAGGACCGGGGGTCCTTTTATAGCTGCTGGCCAAACTTCTAGTGCGTGGAGGGTAAGCCTTCTGCCACCGACTTCTCGCCGGAGAAGGAAACTAGTTGGAGCTCCAAATCTCTCGTGCTTTTGCACGAGAGATTGGATGGAAATCAAATATTGTAATTGAGCTCAGATGGAAGGGGATTTCTCAGAGAATTTCCCTTCCAAATCTGGGAGGAGATCTCTAAGGGATCAGGGAGTATTCCCCCTCCATTCCTCTCCGGAGAAGGATTCCTCCCCATTAATGGCGGAGGGACCTTTTTGTAAGAGTGGCGAGGAAGATAGGGGGTTTGTGTAATGGTTTTCAAAAGATAGGGGCCAAGATGACCTCCCCTTAGGTCCAAATTTTGGTGCAAACCTAATTTGGACCTAAGGAATCCAATGGTGAAGTTGGATTTTAGGTTTGACCATGTTTAATTAAACTTTTTGCATAAAAACCTAAATTAGGTCAATTGATGAGCTAGGACGCTAATCTAGGTCAAAATAGGTTCCAAAGGTCAAATTGAAGGTTCTAAACCCTAGAGAATATTTTTCCATGAATTTTATAGGATTTAGTTGATTTTTATCTTGACCAGAACCCTATTGAATTGAGCGGGTCTGTTTTAGGGTTACCAGATGCCATTTAATTCCTGGATTGCACATGAACCCATTTCTGATTGAGCCAACCCACTTTTTATCTTATTCAGATCATTTGACCTATGTTTTACCTCTGATAAATCTTGTTTATGTACTGCAATGGTAAAATTACAGTTTTACCCTTTATTTCATGTTTTCTTCTCAGAACACTTATTCCTTCAATTAAGCCATCTTCTAAGTTATGTAGGAGCTTTTATTCTCTTTCTTGGGTCAAAATGAGCTAGTTAGGGCTCATGATGAGGCTCTCATCATACCCCTATTCCTAGCTTTTGTTAGTCTCTTAGCAAAATTTCAAGGTTTTAACTTCTGTTCTAGACCCTGAGAGTCTGTCATTAGTTATGATAAGTTCTTTTCTTTTTCTTTTGTGATTAGGTTAGAATGCCGACAATAGGCCTAGAGGTACTCAAGTACCAACCAAAATTCGGACCTGACCTGCTTTAGCCTCAGTCTTCCGCAAAGGTTTTTAAGGCCCGTAAAAACTATCCTAGGGTTTGTTGGACTCCACGGTTAAATCACCCGTGCTTGAGACATTTTTAGCCTAGGTTTAGTTTGCAGTGCATTTTTTTTGTAAGAGAGCGATTGAGGATTTATTTGTTTGGAGAGTTTTCTCTCTCTTTTCTTTTTATTTCTAGCTTCGTATTGGCTTCCCAACACGGTCTGTATCGGATTCCTCGTCCCCATCATCAATCCTCAAGGGTCCCTGGCAATCGATGCTTCGAGATAGCATTGCCCATGGCAACCTCCAGAACCCTGGCTTTTGAGATTTCGAGATAATCCCACCCATGGCGTTCCGTGGCCGCATTCAAACCCTGGCGATTGACATTTCGTGATAATGCTGCCCATGATATCTGAACCAGCAGAGTGCTTACATGCCCCCGGTAGGATATTTAAATATCCTAAGAGACAAGCACCGAGGAAATGATATGTTGTTACGCATCTTCAAGGGGAATTTCCCGCCTCTCCGTGCCGGGAACTCATCCAAAATCAACTTGTGTTGATCAACCACTCCTAATCTAGGTGACTTTTTCAGAACATTGAAATGCTTTTTGCGTGATTTTGATATTTATGAGCATTGAACCAGACTGTGTGTGAATTGGGGTACTTAGGTTACCGAATCCCGCAAACCGAAGGCTAGTTAACGAGGTCGAATACTTCCTAAGCCTTAGACCTAATACTTAAGCTTTGCATTTTCCTAACCTCTTGAGGATTGTCCAGATCTTAGTGGATATGTGAATTTTTAAGCCTAAGAATCTAGCCCAAGAGGCCTAAGATCAGCGTTCCTGCTAATCTCTTTTTATGTCTCCTTAGCACTTTTTTTTTAAATTTTTCTCTTTTCTTACTCTGATCTAGAGCTTCAGTTAATCCCTTAATCTTTTACTAATGGCTTTTTCTTTTTTTTCTTTCATTTTGTACTCCTTTTTTGGCATTTCGCTCTTTTCCTCCTCTTATTTTGTATGGCCCAAAAAATTGTCTCTCCCCCCTCCTTATTTCTTTTTTTCTTTTCCAAGATTTTTTTTTGAGTTGAAATCTTTTCTTGATATGAATTTTCTTGGCATTTTGCATTTTCATACCCCCCCATGCCTAAGATTTGCAATGTCCCCATTATAAATTAGGTGGGTTCGATTTCAGCTTAGTTCATGCATTAAGACAGGTGTTGGGTGGGCAAACGGGTCGAAGTGACTGTTGCGAACGATTTCTAATCTCTGGTAGGGGTACCTGAGGTGGAGTCGGCTATTCTAATAGATGAACCCTAAAGTGCAATATGAATTCCACGTAGAAATGTCAGAAAAGGTTTCGGATTTTTCAAAGAATGACGGGTTGCCTCCCGTTAAGCGCTGAGTTTTACGCCATCAGTTGGGCACAATGAGCTCAAGGAGAATGGAGGGTAAAGGATGACTCAGCCAAATTTGTATCGGTCATGTCAATGAACGGTTTAAGTCTCTGACCATTCACAACAAAGGGTTCAGAATCATGGCTGAGTGGGCTGATTTCAATGGCTCCATTTCCAAGGATTTGTCAGACTAGGTAGGGTCCGACCCACTTAGATCGTAGCTTTCCTGGGAATAATTTGAGTCGGGCATCAAAGAGTAAAACCTTTTGACCAGGATGAAAGATCTTTCTAGAAATGTATTTGTCATGAAAAGCTTTAACCCGTTCTTTGTAAATTTGTAAGTTCTCATACGCGTCGTGACGTAATTCATCGATCTCGCTTATTTGAAGCCTTCTGTGGGTTTCAGCCTTAGAAAGATCTAAACTGCAATTCCGTACTGCCCAATAGGCTTTATGCTTCAATTCAACGGGGAGGTGACATGCCTTCCCGTACACCAGTCTAAAGGGAGACATACCTAATTGGGTATTGTGGGCGGTCCGATAGGCCCACAATGCTTCCGGAAGCCGAGAAGACCAATCTTTTCTATCAGGTCGAATAGTAACCTAAAGGATTTTCTTGATCTCTCAGTTAGATAGCTCAGCTAGACCATTAGTTTGGGGGTGGTAGGGAGTAGAGATTCGATGCGACACCCCGTATTTGGTCATCAGTGACCTGAACTGAGTGTTTGTAAAATGGGTCGCTCCGTCGGAAATTATTGCTCGTGGAATCCTGAACCTTGAGAAGATGTTTGGATGATTGAATTTGATAACAACCTTATGATTATTGGTTCGGGTCGGAATGGCTTCTATCCACTTGGACACGTAGTCAACGGCGAGTAAGATGTATTCGAAGCCATCCGAGATAAGGAAGGGTCCCATAAAATCAATCCCCCAAATGTCAAAAATTTCGCATACTAGGATCGGTTGTAGAGGCATCATGTCTCGATGGCTCATGTTTCCCAAGGTTTGGCAACGAGTACACGCCTTACAGTGATCATATGCATCCTTGAAAATTGTGGGCCAGTAAAAGCCTCACTGGAGGACTTTTGATGCGATTTTGTGTCTTGAGAAATGTCCACCGTATGCCTGGTCATGGCAAAAGGAGAGTATGTCTTTGATTTCTACTTCCACGACACACCGTCGAATTATCTAATCAGCACCAATGCGGAATAGATATGGGTCTTCCCACAGGTAATACTTGGCATCAGAACGTAATTTTTCCTTCTTGGCCTTCGGCTAATCGGACGGGATCTGATGTGATGCCAGGTAGTTCACTATATCTTCGAACCATGGAAGTCTTGTATTGATAGTCTGGAGGTGCTCATTAGGAAAGTGTTCTATGATGGGTCCGGAAGGTTCAATTATTTCAGAAGGAAGGTGGGACAAGTGATCAACTACCACATTTTCCTTTCCCGCTTTATCATGAATCTCGAGGTCAAATTCTTGCAACAGCAAGATCCATCAGATTAATCAAGGTTTCTGACGAGTCGATTCTTTGCTTTTAAAGTTGTTTGTTACTTAAAATGACACGTCGTTTGTAGTTCTATGTGGTGGAAAAATCAACTAATCAATAATTAAAATAACCACTCGCAGAAGAGCGAGTCGTGTCCACAGGGAGGCAATGACGTATTTAAACTCGCACCGGTTAAAAGCGTATGTTCATAGTTAGTTTTGACGAGAATTGAGCCAAATCTACCTTCAGATTAAGAAAGCATCAAGAGAACATGCTGAAATGGAAATTTTGAACAACTAATGGATATTTTTTGCCATGCAGCTTAATACAATATTAATAAAAGATGACAATGGCATAGAATGTAAATATTAATAGGGCTTGTACTATAGCAAAACAATGGAACTTCTTCCCCTTGTTCGTTCGCGAGGAGGAGTGGCTGGAGGCGTGAAGCTCGGAGGAGGATCTGTAGACCGAGGGCTCCGTGATGGCGGTCGCGGTGAAGTGTAAGATGCCCAGAGGTGGCCGGGGGAAGGAACAGTGGTGGTGGGTTCCGGTGGCCATTGAAGTGCCCTGGCAGTGCGGGCGTGGACGGGCGTAGCTGAGGTTCTGGCGAGGAGGTGCACGCACTGGACTGCACGTGCGAGGAGGGTGGTGCTGCTGGCGAACACGCCGCTATTGCTGGATGTTGCTGGCCGTGCGCTACAAGCGTCGATGACGTGCTGCAGGGTGTGCGGTGGAAGTACAGCGCCCTCTATGCGCATGGCGGGTAGGCTGGAGGCGCTGCTGCAGGAGGTGAGGTGCGCCGAGGGGTGCTACTGCAGAAGGTGCGTACGTGCGCGGGTGGGGAGCTGGTGACCGGTGCTGCACGTTGGCGAGCACTCCGGTTGAGTGCGTGACTGAAGGTGCTGCAGGGTGCGCGAGTGGGCTTGTGTAGCTGGAGGGGCACGGGCGTGAAGGAGGTGAGGTGCAGCAAGGGCATGCGCGGTGGATGCTGCAGGAGGTGGGGCGGAAGTGTGTAGCCGGAGGGGCGCGGGAGTGAAGGGGAGGCCGGTTGCGTGCGTGACTGGGGATGAAGCTTCAGACGTCCGCGAAACTTCTCGGACGTCTTAACTGACGGGGACGTGAAGTTACAGTGGCGGTTGTTGGTGATGACGGTGAGGGTGGTGCATGTTGAGGTGCTCACAGTAATGCAGACGAGCTCCAGATGTCGGTGTGGCCTGTCACGCCACATGCCCACGGTGGTGGAGGCTCGTCACCGCGGTTGAGGTCGGTGGTGGTGGAACGTACGAGAGCTCAACTTTCTGCACAGTGGTGGATCGTTGGGATGGTGGCCTCTAGAGCTCAGCTGCATCTTCTTCTTTTTGTAGCTACCTGCATGGATTTGAATGTAGAGGTGGGAGCAGATCAACATTCTCCGCTAGTCCATGAATGTAGGTTTTAGTGCGGTAGCTAGTGGCGTTGCAGCCGTTGCTGAAAGAAGAAGAATAAAAATAATGATAAAATATTATGATTATTTATATACAAACCCTCAACTTTTATGTTAAATTAATGCATACAATGTACCTAATTGGTTAACTAATTAAATGAATGCAATTCTGAGTTAATTCTAAATGAATTTAAATATGAATGCAATGCATGAATTATGTAATTAAATTAGAAATATGAATTAATTTATTTACATCCTAATTTATGCTAAATAAATGTTAGAATTAACTTAATATCTAGTCACTTAAATATTTAAATAGCCCATAAATATGGGCTAATCAAATACCCCCATGCTTAGTTTTTGCTAGTCCCTGGCAAATCCAAGCAAAACCTAACACTCCAAGTAGACTAGCCAACCCAATTGGTGTTCCTTTAGAAACATATTAAGTTCAGACTCTAGACCTAATGTTCTCAAATAGTTGCTAAGTTACAGACTAGGTCGGCTAAAGACAAGTTGCAGGCACGAGTTTCCCTGATTTCTGACTCTACCCTAAAGTTCATTGATCCTTGAGATTAAAGCATCCGTGCATGTGCTTTGGTCTGAGTTAAAGGAAAAAGGATTTATTATTATTATTATTATTATTTTTTTTTTGTTTGATTCCCCTAAGTCTAACCTCGGATCAATTATCAACACGGTCTGTGTCGGATTCGTTGTCCCCATTACCGTACCTTGAAGGGTGCCTGGCTTTCGATGCTTCCAGATAGCATTGCCCATAGCGACCCTAAGAACCGCTGGCAATCGACACTTCGAGATAGTATCGCCTATGGATTTCTAAAGCGAATTTAGGCCTGTGGCAATTGACACTTCGAGATAGGGTCGCCTATGGTACCTGAACCGCACAATGCGCTTACATGCCCCCAGTAGGATGGATATCCTAAGAGACAAGCGTCGAGGAGGTAATATGTTCTTATCGCATCCTCAAGGTGAGTATATACTCCACCTCTCCTGTGGCGGGAACTCTTCCAATCAAATTGTGTTTTCAAGCCTCTCCTAAGTCAAAACTAAGAGAACCAAATCTCTTTTAAGAAAGGAATTAAGTTGATTACTTACTTATACCAGACCAAGTGTGTGAAATTTGGATGCTTGGGTTACAAGGACCCGTAAACCAAAAGGTAGAACAAGACTCCAGGTACTACCCCACCTTTTAACTCAAACCCTAGATTTCCTTCCTTAACCTCTTGAGGAATGGTCCGCAACTTAACTCCTACTTAAGTTTTTAAGTCCACAAAGGACCCTAAAGGTCTAAAGCTAATAGCTCATTTAGCTTCTAAAGTTTGACCCTAGAATTAACTTAGTCTACCCTAGAGTTCTGACTTGCTTAAGAATGCAAGACCTAGCCAGTTAAGCTCAAAACTTTTTTTTTTTAATTATTTTTTTATTTTTATTTATTTAGATTTTTTTTAATGCAAATGTATGCATGCTATAAACAAAATGCCTCAGGTCCTCTCCCCCATGCCTTGTTTAAACAATGTCCTCATTGAAAACAAAAATAGTTAAAGGAAGATATTACCTGAGGCGGAGAATGGTAGGGAGCTAAGGCCCCTCAAGAGTGACCTCGTCAACTAGATGGCCATCCAAAGTTATGTAAGGTTTTAACCGTTCACCGTTGACGATAAAGGGAGTTGCTCAAGAAGAAGGGTTTTTTATCTCCACAGCTCCATGCGGAAATACTTTAGTGATTATGTAAGGCCCATCCCAATGAGCTTTTAACTTCCCAGGAAAAGGCTTAAGTCTGGAATTGAAAAGGCAGACTTGTTGGTTGGGTTCAAAGGTCTTTTGAAGTATAAATTTATCATGCAAGACCTTAGTTCTTTCTTTATAAGCTTGAGAGGTGTCATAAGTATCATTCCTTAGCTCCTCAAGCTCACTCAATTCTAGAAGTCGTGCCTTACTCGCCTTCTTTAAATCCATGTGTTGAACGTCAGGTTGCTACGCTAACATGTTTGGTTTTGAAAACCTGTCGTCATAGTATGAAAGCGAAGAACTCGTGTTCAACAAATAAAATTTATATCGAAATGGAAATTTCAGGTCGAACACAGGGAGGCTACGTTGATCTATATTCGCAATTATATTTTTTTAGAATTTTTCTTGAAAAGTGAGGCGATGTAATTACAATGAAGCCATAACAACAATCAGACTAAACAAAAGAGAGAGAGAAAACATGCATTCAATAATTCAAAATATTTATACAATAAAGCCAAATAAGAATTACACTAGAAAGTGGGAAATCAGCTACACTAGAAAGCAAAAAAATTTTACACTAGAAAGCTATAAAGAAGAATGGGAGAGAGAAGTTATCCTCCTCGACGATTGCTTGGAGGACAAGCTGAACGGGACGACGCCTGGACGAAGGAGGACAAAGCAGAAGAACGGGAACGGGCCAGCACGTCGTCGTCGTCGCGGGATCTGCTTCTGAATGGGGGACGAAAATTTGACTTTATCTCACGAGGAGCATCCCGGGTGTGGGACAAGCTTCTCTTGAGCTTTGGAGAGGTAGAGAAGAGAAGGAAGGCATGAGAATTTCATGTGGAGGGGGTTTCCTTTTATAGTTGAAAGGAGTGGGGGCAATTTGGTCATTACAACTCTTAAAACATTAATTCAGGACCTTTAGTGACGGATAAAACCGTCGCTAAAGGTATGAACGTGGGTGTAGTGGGCGACACACGCGCGCCCGCTTGCTTGCCCACGCATTCAATGCTCGCGCACGTCCAGCCGGTCTCAACCGTCCGATTGTGAGATCGGACGGCTTAGATCGCGCCTTCGCCTACCTGTGCTGCGCGCCTGCCCGCGTACAATCCCGCGTCACGCGCGGGCGTGAGTGGGCGCATCATCTTGATTGAGCGCACGCGGCCGTTGGATCGCCATCGTGCGGTCGATCGGGTGCGCGCTTCCACTCCAATTGCAGCGCGGCGCGGATCGAACGCGCACCTGCACTTTGTGTTAGAGCGCTCGACCAATGTGCTATGGGCATGTTTGTGTCGAGCGCCTAACTTAAGCGCGGGCACGTTGCAGCCGTTGGATCTTGATCCAATGGCGGGGAAGGGCTGATGCGAAGACCTTCAGCGGGTGTGTGCGGACGATTGGGTGGCCGAGATGGCGCCACGTGGTGCCATCTTGGTCGTCCATCTTTTGGATGATGTAGATGGTGCCACGGGTGTCGGATTGACTCGATTTTTGCGTTGTTAGGCTGCGATCGTCGATTCGAATCCATCCGTGCGGTCGGATTTATAGTTTAAAGTGTGGATTCACACCATCTTGGCCCTTGATCTTCTAGGGTTCCCCAGTCTCTATCTAATGCTACAGATGTTTGATTAGGGCGATCTTAGAGTCGTTGAACTCCAATCGTCTCCCTGATTACATTTGTATGGTTGGATCTTCGATCCGAGGCCCCGATAAAAAGTTTTCTTTGTCCATGAACATAAAATGAGACAATTAACCTCCATTTTATTCAAGCTACTCTAAATGTAAGATGATGCATGTTTTGCAATATTTATAACATGCAATGCAATCTTGTGCTGAAGAACATGCATAAATAGACATCTTAAGTAGTGTAAACGTGTTTACATCACCAGGTTAACACTTCGAATAGCCCAAAGTGCCTTATGTTCCAACTCAACAGGTAAATGGCACGCTTTCCCATACACAATCCGAAAGGGAGAAGTACCCAAAGGGATCTTATAGGCCATTCGATATGCCCACAAAGCATCATCGAGCTTTTGGGACCAGTCTTTCCTATCAGGTCTAACAATCTTTTCCAAAATATTTTTTATCTCCCTATTCGACACTTCAACCTGGCCACTTGTCTGAGGATGGTAAGGGGTAGTGACCTTGTGAGTCACTCCCAGACTCCTGATTAGCCGATTGAAGCGGTGGTTTCGGAAATGAGGTCCCCCATCACTTATAATGGTCTTGGGGTAGCCGAAATGAGACATGATATTGGCCTTTACAAATTTCAAAACCACAGAGTGGTCATTTTTGCTCGTAGGAATGGCCTCTATCCATTTGGAGACATAATCAACTGCCACCAAGATATATTCATAACCATGGGATGATGGGAAGGGGCCCATAAAGTTAATTCCCCACACATCAAAAATTTCAACAGATTGAATAGGATGTTGAGGCATTTCATTCCTCTTTCCAATTGTTCTAGTCCGTTGACATCTAATACAGGCCTTAACAAAATTATGAGAATCCTTAAATAAGGAAGGCCACCAAAAATCGGACTGGAGAACCTTAAAAGCAGTTTTCTTAGCACCAAAGTGTCCTCCACAATGAAGTTCATGGCAAAAACTCAGCACACTTTGTTGTTCCTCTTCAGGTACACGCCTCAATACTTGGTCTTGCCCAATTATAAATAATTCTGGCTCTTCCCAATGAAAATATCTTGCTTGGGAAATGAATCTCTTTCTTTTCTGCTCATCCCAAGAGCCAGGAGTTTGCCCAGTGACCAAGTAATTTACAGTATCTGCATACCAAGGTAAAGTTGGTGTTACCGCCATCAGAGTTTCATCGGAAAATGTCTCGCGAATGTCTCCAGAAAGAGAGTCATTAAGAGGAAGGCGAGACAGGTGGTTAGCCACAACATTTCTACTCCTTTCTTTTCACGTATTTCCAAGTTAAATTCTTGATGGAGTAGGATCCACCTAATCAGACGTGGCTTAGAATCTTTCTTAGTAATGAGATGTTTCATTGTCGCATGATCAGTAAACATAACCACCTTAGACCCAAGCAGATAGGACCTAAACTTCTCCAAAGCAAAAACTACAGCAAGTAATTCTTTTTCAGTGACGGTGTAGTTTTGCTGAGGTTCGGTTAAAGTCTTGCTTGCATAATGCAGCACATGAGGTCTTCCCTCAACCCTTTGTCCAAGGACTGCTCCCACTGCATAATCCGAAGCATCACACATCAGCTCAAGTGGGAGTGTCCAATCAGGAGCTTGGAGAATAGGCGTAGAGATCAAGGCCTCCTTTGGAGTTTGAAAGGCCTCGGCACACTTTGGATCAAAATTGAAGGAAGATTCCTTCGCCAACAAGTCACAAAGTGGCCTAGAAATTTTACTAAAATTTTTAATAAAGCGCCTATAAAAGTCGGCATGGCCCAGAAAGGATCTAATCTGTTTGACGTTCGTAGGCAATGGGAGTTTGGAAATAGAATCAATCTTGGCTTTATCTACTTCCAAACCTTGCTTGGATACAACATGCCCAAGTACAATTCCTTTCTGTACCATGAAGTGACTTTTCTCCCAGCTGAGGACTAAACCAGTCTCCTTACATCGCTTCAACACATTCTCCAGGTGCAGGAGACACTGGTCGAAAGATGAGCCATAAATGGAGAAGTCATCCATAAACACTTCAACACACTCGTCAATCATGTCCGAAAAGATAGACATCATACACCGTTGGAAAGTTGCAGGGGCATTACATAATCCAAACGGCATAGGCCTGAATGCAAAAGTACCGTAAGGACTCGTGAATGTCATCTTCTCCTGGTCATCAGGAAAGACTGCCACCGATTGTACCCAGAATATCCATCGAGAAAACAATAGTACTTATTCCTTGCCAATTTCTCGAGAATTTGATCAATAAAAGGTAGAGGAAAGTGATCCTTTTGGGTAGCGGTGTTCAGCTTGAGGTAATCAATATAGACCCTCCATCCAGTTGAGGGTCTAGTGACAACTTGTTCACCTTGGTCGTTGAATTCCATAGTAAAGCCTACCTTCTTTGGCACCACATGAATAGGACTTACCCATTTATTATCTGCAATGGGATATATATCCCAGCGTCCAACCACTTCAGGATTTCCTTTTCTACCACCTCCCTCATATTAGGGTTTAGACGTCTCTGCATGTCCCTAAATGGCTTGATGGAATCATCAGTATAAATGTGGTGCATGCAGAGTGTAGAGTCTATACCCTTAATGTTAGCAATGCTCCAAGCAATAGCTTCCTTGTGCCTAGCATTCAATCAAGGCTCCCTCCTATGCCTCAGATAGCACAGCCGAAATGATAACGGGGAGCGTATCATTGGCACCTAGGAAAACGTACTTGAGAGTGTCAGGGAGGGGTTTCAACTCAAGGTCGGGGGCTTGTATGGTTGAGGGTTTCATAATAGATGTCCCCATCTCAGGTAGCAGATCTACCTTCGACGAAAATGATGGGGGAAGAGACTCAGCAGAAACACCTAGCAATTCCTCAAGTTCTAGTATATCCCCTTCACATTCCTCCAAGAGATGGGAATGCTCATTTAGCATGACATGCTGAAGGGGGTCATCACATAACATTGCAGGGGTTGCCTCTTCAATCAGGTCATCTATCACCTCAACTTGAGAATAATCCTCAAGTTCGGCTTGTTTGTAAGCATCAAACATATTAAGCCGGATTTTCCTATTCCCAAAGCTTATGTTAAATGCCCCAGTATTGCAATTGATTGAAGCATGCGAAGTTGCAAGGAAGGGGTAGCCCAAAATGATGGAGGGTTTGGTTGGCTTGTTGGTAGGGTCAGTGTCCAAAACTAAGAAGTCAACGGGAAAGAAGAAATCCTCCACTCTTATGAGGACATCTTCCAAAATTCCCCGTGGTGTCTTAAGTGATCGATCAGCAACTTGAAGGATTACAGGGCTAGGCTTCAGATTGCCTCCCCCAAGTTGTTCATACACGTAGCTTAGAAGGATGTTCACCCCTGCACCCAGATCAAGTAGAGCCTCATCAATTTGTAAGTCACCAATAATTACTGAGATGTATGGGGCTCCTGGGTCCTTAAGTTTCGGGGGTGTCCCATGTTGAATAATTGAGCTAACAGAATCAGGCAAGACAACTTTTGATTGGACTTTTTTTCTAGATTGCCACTTTTTCGTGCATAAGTCCTTTAAGAAGCGGGCATAAGACGGAATCTGCCTGATAGCTTCAAGCAAAGGTAGGTTAATTTGCAATTGCTTGAAAGTTTCCATAATATCATTTGTCTTATCTTTGGCTCCAGATGAGCCAGCAGAAGTCTGCCTAGAGGTGGATAAGCACTCTAGAAAAGGTACTCTCGATCTCTGGGTGGAAGGGTTGTCATGTCGAGTAAGGGGTGGAACAGGGGCAACTTCTTCCGATGAGGTGATTTCAAGCGGAGAAGATTTGGGCAAGTCTTCTCCGGTGGGGGTGAAAGTCGAGGTGGATGGTTTTTTAGGGGGTGAGACTATAGGAGCATCGGGTTTGGAAATTTCTTTCCCACTCCTCAGAATAGTCACCGCCTGAGCATGCTCCCTAAAGACAATCCCTTTTCCTTTAGGATTTTCCTCAGCAACACTGGGGAGCTTCCTAGTTTCCCTCTATCTAACGGCCTCAACAAGGTGTCCTATTTGTGATTTCATCTCATGTATATCCTTGTCATGAGATTGGATGATGGCACCTTGACTTTCTTGCATAGTTTTCAACATCGCCTTCAATTCATCCATCTCAGAGGTTTTAGGTTGGGCAAAGTTCTGAGGTTGGTTCATTTGATGGTTTTGAAAGGATTGTGGTTTGTAATTCCTTGAATTTGAGACATTTCCTTGTCTCCATGAAAAGTTTGGGTGGTTCCTCCATCCCTCATTATAAGTGTTGGAGAAAGGGTCATTACGAGGTCTAGGATGGAACCCTTGAGCTGCATTCAGATCCGCTTGTACAAGCTCAGGGAATTGGGAGGCCAAGAGGCAATCCACAGTGGCGTGTGTATTGCCTTGGCAAATTAAGCATTCGGAAGCTTGGGATGTGGAGGTGTTAGATACGAATGAACTCGGGTTCGACATAAGCCTTTCCATGTTTTGATTCAATAATTGAATCTGATAGGCTAAATTCTGGGTGTCCCTTGCCTCATTAGCCTCCAACTTTCTTTGCATGAGAGTGGGCTTTCTATCCATGTAGGCAGAATTCAAGTGAATAGAATTCTCATTCAAAGTATCAAAAAGGTTCAAAGCTTCATCCTCAGTCTTAGATAGAAAGGTTCCTGCACAGGCACCATCCACAGTTTGCCTATGCAAATCATTGAGTTCGGTGTAGAACCTTTCTATCAGTTGCCATTTAGGCACCTGGTGATGTGGGCAAAGTCTCAGCAAGTCGTTAAAGCGCTCCCACGCATCATGGAATGCTTCCCCATCTTTTTGAACAAAACTCATAATTTCCCTCCTAAAATGATTGGTTTTGCTCATGGGGAAGTACTTCTTCAAAAACTCCTTCACGTCCCAAGTGTTAATATTATCAAGGGTGTGACACCAAAACTTGGCTTTGTCCTTAAGGGAGAAGGGGAAGAGGGTCCGCATTTGAGCATCATCAGTAACGCCTTGCAGCTTCATCGTGGAACAGACCTCGGTGAATTCCTCTATATGCCTGTAAGGGTCTTCCCTAGCAGTACCATAAAAGGAGGGTAGCAAGGGTATGGTACTACTTTTGATCTCATAAGGATTGTCCCCTCCAGGTGTACATAGTGTAGGTCCAGCTTGATTGGTTGGAATGAAATATTCCTTAAGGCTCCTTTGACCGGCCATTTCTACCCTTGGAAGATTTCTTCTTAAAATTCTTTTAGGTTCAGGATCAAACACAAGTTGTCTCCTAAGAGAACGCCTACCAAGCATGCACTACAAACACAATTCAGGACTTGTTTGGTCTTTATAAATTTAGGCTTTTGACTTTAGTTCAAATTGTAGGTGACAAAGGAAGTTGCCCAATTAATTACGTGCCTATTGTCAACCTTCGAAATGCCTAAAAAGACCTAGTTGGAGCTTAGGTATTCTTCCCTAAATCTCAAATGGTAAAGCAAATCCAAAGATAGAAGATCGAGGGATGCAAGAGGCCTAAGCCTTCCTTTGAAGCTATGCTTTTGCGGTGCTTCTCAACTGCCTCCAAAAATCCGTGATAGGGTATCCCCCTCTTTGGATTTACAAAACCTTTGATCTCAAGTTCTGAACACTTCAGAATCCAACGGTAGGAGGGCTCTTGTCCTAGTCGTTCCAAGACTTAGGAGTGTCTAAATGCGTGCCGTGGTGCAAAAGATATATGTATGCATTCACCGCAAAAAGATTTTGAATTTTGAATCGCACACCACGTTTGAAAATCAAGTCCTTGATTTTTAGATGTCCCTCCTTTAATTAGTCCTTTTTCAAGAATATATGTGACCACTTGTTAGATCGCTTCAAGACAAATTTTGTGGCCTTTGAATTTAGTCTAAATGCAATGCGTGATCAAGAATAGGATGCAAAGTAAGAGAATGCGTACCTTGGTTCTAGTAATCAACGATGCGAGAATACACGTAATGCAAAGAAGTAAATCTAGAGGCTGCTCATACAGACCTAAATGGTTTGTCCTAGGGGCAGGCAGCTTCTAGCAGGCAGCTCATTCTTTTATTATTATTATTTTTAACTACTTATGCACAAGCAAATAAAAGTAAACAATCCACAAAATAAATTAAAAAACCTAAATCTAAAGAAAAGGGAATAGGCTTCCAAAAATTACCTAACATGGGCCTAAAACAAAATTGGGGAACAAACCCCTCAAAATATACCCCAGAATAAGGGTTTCAAACCAAATGTTCAATGAAAAATTAAGTCTAAAGTCTTAATCCTACTCTAATCAAATCAACGACTAGATGATCGTCGCGTCCTCGTCCTTCCCCTCCTTTGCAAGGTAGCTCGACCAATTCCTCCTCTGGCGACGTCAAGGGTCGCCTCTCACGATGGCTGATTCCTCGTACAGAAAAGAAAATAATAAATGGTCAGAACACTGTGCAATGAGAAATAATCAAAAATAAAATCAGGTGAAATTATTGCGTCTGTTGCCTCCTCGGCAACGGCGCCATTTGACGAGTCGATTCTTCGCTTTTAAAGTCGTTTGTTATTTAAAATGACGCGTCGTTTGTAGTTCTATGTGATGGAAAAATCGACTAATCAATAATTAAAATAACCACTCGTAGAAGAGCGGGTCGTGTCCACAGGGAGGCAATGACGTATTTAAACTCGCACCGGTTAAAAATGTATGTTCACAGTTAGTTTTGATGAGAATCGAGCCAAATCTGCCTTCAGATTAAGAAAGCATCAAGAGAACATGCTGAAATGGCAATTTTGAACAACTAACGGATATTTTTTGCAATGCAGCTTAGTAAAATATTAATAAAAGATGACAATGGCATAGAATGTAAATATTAATAGGGCTTGTATTGTAGCAAAATAGGGGAACTTCTTCTCCTTGTCCATGCGAGAGGAGGAAGGAACGGCTGGAGGCGTGAAGCTCGGAGGAGGATCTCTAGACTGAGGGCTCCATGATGGTGGTCGCGGCGAAGTGCGAGATGCCCAGAGGTGGCCAGACGGAGGAACGGTGGTGGTGGGTTCCAGTGGCCGCTGAAGTGCCGTAGGCCGTGCGGGCCTGAACGGATGTGGCTGAGGTTCTGGCGAGGAGGAGCACGCACTGGACTGCATGTGCGCGGAGGATAGTGCTGCTGGCGGACGCACCGCTGCTGCTGGCAGATGCACCGCTGCTGCTGGATGCTGTTGGCCGTGCGCTGCAAGCGTCGATGACGCACTGCAGGGTGTGCGGCGGAAGTGCAGCACCCTCTATGTGCACGGCGGGTAGGCTGGAGGCGTTGCTGCAGGAGGTGAGGCATGCCGAGGGGTGCTGCTGCAGGAGGTGCGTATGCGCACGGGTGAGGAGCTGGTGACCGGTGCTGCACGCTGGCGGGCACGTCGGCTACGTGCTTGACTGAAGGTGCTGCAGGGTGCACGCGTGGGCTTGTGCAGCTGGAGGGGCGTGTGAGTGAAGGAGGTAAGGTGCAGCAAGGGCATGCACAGTGATGCTGCAGGAGGTGGGGCGAAAGTGTGTAGCCGGAGGGGCGTGGGTGTAAAGGAGAGGCCAGTTGCGTGTGTGACTGGGGATGAAGCTTCAGACGTCTGGGAAACTTTCTGGACGTCTTATCTGATGGGGACGTGAAGTTGCAGTGGTGGTTGTTGATGATGACGGCGAGGGTGGTGCACGCTGAGGTGCTCACAGTAATGTAGACAAGCTCCAGATGGCGATGTGGCCTGTCACGCCACACGCCCATGGTGGTGGAGGCTCATCACCGCAGTTGAGGCCGGTGGTGGTGGAACGAATGAGAGCTCAACTCTCTGCACAGTGGTGGATCGTTGGGATGGTGGACTCCATAGCTCGGCTGCCTCTTCCTCTTTTTGTAGCCACCTGCATGGATTTGAATGGAGAGGCGGGAACAGATCCACATTCTCCGCTAGTCCATGAATGTAGGTTTTAGTGCGGCAGCTGGTGGCATTGCAGCCGTTGCTGAAAGAAGAAGAATAAAAATAATGATAAAATATTATGGTTATTTATATACAAACCCTCAACTTTTATGTTAACTTAAATTAATGCATGCAATGTACCTAATTGGTTAACTAATTAAATGAATGCAATTCTGAGTTAATTCTAAATGCATTTAAATATGAATGCAATGCATGAATTATGTAATTAAATTAGAAATATGAATTAATCTATTTACATCCTAATTTATGCTAAATAAATGTTAGAATTAACTTAATGTCTAGGCACTTAAATATTTAAATAGCCCACAAATATGGGCTAATCAGTTTCGCGTCCTTCTTTGCAAAGAGATGCCTCACAACTGTGTGATCTGAGTATATGATAACACGGGATCCCAGAAGGTATGATCTGAATTTTTCTAGGGCAAATACTATAGCTAGCAGCTCTTTCTCAGTAACCATGTAGTTACGTTGAGCCTCATCCAGTGTTTTGGTAGTGTAGTAAATGACCACGGGTTTCCCGTCAATTTTCTGCCCCAAAATCGTGCCTACAACGAAGTCAGATGCATTGCTCATGATCTTAAAGGGTTGAGACCAATCACGGGACTGTAGGATCGGGGCTTGGGTGACTCGGTCACGAAGGATCTCAAATGCTTGAGTGCATTCCTTGGAAATTTTGAAAGGCACATCCTTGGAGAGAAGAGTGGTCAGGGGGCGCACGATTTTTGAAAAATCAGGGATAAATCAACGGTAAAAATCGACGTGCCCCAAAAAAAATCGGATGTCCTTAATCAAGCTAGGCATAGGGAGCTTGGAAATCAGGTTAACCTTAGCTCGATCGACTTGGATGCCTTTCTCCGAGATTAGATGTCCCATTACAATTCCCTCAGGCACCATGAATTGGCTCTTTTCCCAGGAAAGAACCAAATTCACATCAATGCATCGCCTGAGTATTTGGACCAAGTGTTGGAGGCAATCGTCAAATGATGCTCGAAAAATTGAAAAGTCATCCATGAAGACTTCCAGATAATCACCTACCATATCTGAGAATATGGCAAGCATGCACTGCTGAAAGGTTGCGAGTGCATTGCAGAGACTGAAAGGCATCCTTCGAAATGTGTACGTCCCGAAGGGGCAGGTGAACGTGGTCTTTTCTTGGTCTTCTGGATGGATTGCCACCTGGTTGTAACCGGAGTACCTGTCAAGAAAGCAGAAGAACCTGTTTCCCGCTAGTTTCTCAAGGATCTGATCAATAAACGGTAGTGGGAAATGGTCCTTCTTCGTGGAGGAATTGAGTCTTCTGTAATCAATGCAGACTCTCCACGAGTTAGCTATTCGGGTAGGAATGACCTCTCCAATTTCAGTTGTGATGATGGTGAGTTCGGCCTTTTTAGGCACCACCTGTATTGGACTCACCCAACGATTGTCGGAGATCGGGTAGATGATCCTTGCATCTAACCACTTTATGATCTCCTTTTTCAAGACAGTACGATCGGATTCCCACCCTTGATTCATGGCTTACGTTTAGGGGTACATACGTCTTTCAGGAATCTTGCGTAAGCCGGTTCATGGCAAATTGCATCCATCAAGGGGATGTTTATCTGGATCTGTTCAAAGAGCTTGACCAGATCCTCCTCGGGAGCCATAGGTTTGGTTATCCTTTTTCCTTTGGTCAAGGCCTCAGGAAATGGAATCCTAATTGGTTCCTCTAGAATAGGTCCAGGTTCTTGATCTGGGACAAGGGTATCCTGGATAACTATCCTAGGGTTTTGGCTACTACCAGGCTTGGAGTGGTTCGGATAATGTGGGTCTTGGGTTATTTTACCATTACGTGTCGTTACAGTGTTTAATCCGGCCTGGTTTTGGTTTGGGTTTGGTAAGAGGGGTGGCTGTTACTGAAATCTTGCATAAGATGTCGAAGCTTCCATCCCGTCTGGTGATGGAGCAGCAGGGGCCTGATAAATCAAATGTGCGTGGCCTGAATTTGGGTTCATAACGCGCCTCTGGGTCGGCACATTATGGTTCGGCAGAGGTTGCGAAAGAAGGGTGCCAGGTTGGCAGGAATTTGCCATTTGGGCCAGTTGGTTGCGAACCTCTGTGATCTCATCCTTGTGTTGTTTTTGCATTGCCGCATTCATCTTTTGAATGTCAGCCAGTGCTTGAAGGATAAGAGTCATTTGATCTTGGTTTGGCCTGGATTGATAGGTGGGATTGGGCCGAGGCTGAGGCGGCTGATATGGACGAGGGGCTTGTGGACGGGGCTGATACGGTGGTCTTTGAGTCTGAGAATTTCCCGTCCACTGAAAGTTGGGATGATTTCGCCTTCTAGGGTTGTAGGTATTGGAGAATGGGTCATTCTGGATGGCATTGAGGTCCTCGCAAGTCTGAGGAACCTCAGGAAAGTTAGAATACAAGGGTTCAAAGTTCCCCCAACTCGAATAGAATGGATCGGAGGTCACTCCGATCCGAGAGTCAGACGGGGGTGGATACGGGTCCATCCCCTGAGAAGATTGGTGGTAGATGTTTTGCACAGTTTCCCTCGCCAGAGGTGGTCGTGCAAAAGAGTTCTGTGCAGAGGTGGCTCGTTGCAGATGCCGAGTTAGCTCGTCCACCTTCTTTTCTATGATAGAAACCTTGTCCAACCGACTGGCCATTAGTTCCAGGTCGACGGATGTGGATAGGTCTTGCATCTCATGTGCCCCTCTCAGATTCGTCGATGCGCAGGCATTCGTCTTGTCGAATAAGCCCATGGAGTCATTATTAATGGAGTTCTCGCACATGTTTTTGAGAATTTTCCACACTGTGTCATGTTGACCCATGATGTTTCCTCCGCACGTTGCATTGATGAATAATCGAATGTCTTCATGGAGTCCCTGGTAAAAAGACTGGACTTGTTCCCATTTAGGAACTCTGTGACGGGGGCACTTTCGCATGAGATCTAGGAATCGGTCCCATGCTTCGTGAAGTGGTTCTCCCGTTTGTGGAGTGAAATGGGTGATCTGGTGGCGCAAGGCATTCGTCTGTCCAACGGGGAAGAACTTTTTCAAAAATTTGGACTGAAGTTCCTCCCATGTGTTGATCGGACAGGTCTAAGTTTGATACCGATGGGCAGCCTTGTCCAGGAGGGAGAAAGAAAACATTTTCATGAGTAGGATATCCCGATTTTGTGGATCTGACCTGAAGGTCTGGGCTAGATGCTTGAGTTGTTTATTGTGTTGGAATGGATCCTTGGAGTTAAGCCCATGAAACTTTGGTATGGCATGAATCATATGGGCTTGAGTTCAGAATCAGGACCTCCAACCGGGATTCAGACTCGAGGCTCGATCGCCACCGCAACGGGATTATAGTGATCTCGCATTATTGGTCGCTGCGGCGGGTTTACAAAGTTTTGAAAGAGATCAGTCAGGCGTTGAAGCTGGTGCTCAAGGTTGTTCTCTTCTTCAATGGGTTGTGCCATGATGGAAGAAGGAGAGCTTGGTTCTGAATTAGATGAAAGGGTTATGTAGTGAGGTTGCTGCACAAACAAGGGTGTCGAGGCTTGGCCTCGACGAGAGTGAATCTCTAAAGGAGGTCTTGAGGATGGTCTTAAGGACCTCCTACCGAACATGCACCGAAGGATGTGATGAGATTAGAAGGTGCTGGACCCAATCGAGACACCCAAAAATTGTTGGGTGACTATAGAGGTTCAGGGCGGATGATACCCCTTAGTCTGAAACGTCGTCCACTTGAGAAGTACCTGGGCAGCCAGAGAAGGAGTCCCGCAAAGACCCCTACATGGTAGAACATCCCCATGAGTTACAGGATTTCCCCCACCCGACCTCTCTTGTCACTGAGATTCCAGGTAGACCAGAATGGGGACCTTGACCTCTTAAGTCTACCTTTTCTACTTTAAGATCAAGGTGCTTAGGGTTCCACTTGAACTTTTAGGTCTTTTGAGTGAAAAAAGTGACCTAATTTTAAGGTTGGTTGACCCAAAGGATCAACTTCACCTCTTGTTCCTTTGAGAGCTTTTGGGTCCTTTCTTTTAGGGTTCAAATGGATTAAAAGCCTGATTTGCTTAGGGTTTCTCTTGTATAGATCTTTTCAAACAAGGTTTAGGCACACCTCTTTTTGAAATTTTTTTTTCTTTTTTAAGAGAAGATGTGTCTCTAAAAACCCTAGCTTTGCAATCCTTAGGTTGGCTCTAGTTGGTCCAATTTAGTTGCCTCAAAAATTGGTATCTAGGGCTCAATCAAGAAAGTTTTACCCCTAGTTACCTTAGTTGGATGTGTAGTTTAAGATGTGTTGAAATGAAAATCAGGCAACTTCGATGAATTACTAAGTATGAAATAGGTAGCCCTAGGTTGATTCTTCTTTGTTCCTTTTTAGACTTTAAGGGGGTTAAGAGAGAGGGCTAATGAAAGTTACATGTTCCTTGGTGTGGCTGTTGTGCAGCTGCTCTTCTTTTCTCTGGTTTCCCTGAGACATGCACAGCAAAGGAGAGGAATTAAGTCAGTATTAGATCAGAAGTTGTGATCAAAAGCTTCAGAAGTGCCCGTTGCTCCCCGGCAATGGCGCCAAAATGTTTACATGGCTAGATCGTGTTTTAACAGATATCTCGTTATAATATAGATGAACTTTCCGCGAAAACAAATAAAAATTTATAACTCGAAAATCAAATCATCCGAGGTCGAACACAGGGAGCAATCTGAGTATTCCAAAACTTGAGAACACAACTTTTTAATAAAAAGAAATGACTAGTTCAATAGAAGTGACAGGATAATGTTATGGAAGAAAAATTGCTCAGAAAGAATTAGACGTCTGATATTGCATCAGATGTCTTAAAATTATCTCTCAGAATCTTTTCTTCTGTTTGTGATTTGCTCTGCTGCAGCTATGGTTTCTCCTTTTCTTTTTCTTCCTTAGCTGCTTCTGCTCTTCTTTTTCCATCTCTTCTTGATTCTCTTCCTGCGGCTAAGTCCTGGATTTGCCTCTTCTTAGGTTGCCTTCTTCTTTTTCTTCCTCTTCTTCCTTTTCTTTCTTGCTTCTCCTCTTTGTCTACCCCTTGATCTCTCTCTTCTTCTTTCTCTTGGTTTGCCACATCTCTGCTACAAGGTATTCTTCTTCTTCTTCTTCTTCTCTTGCAGCGGCTAAGTCCCTGCTTCCTTTTCTTGCTGCCTCTTCCTGCACAAGCACCACACAACAAAACCTATTCCCCTACCCTCCCCGCGCATCTCCCTCTCTGAATCTCTCTTCGGTACACTCTCCCAGAGCAGGGTTATCGAGTCGGTCGCGTACTTGGGTCCAGGTGCACCAGCGTGGGTGTGGTGTGCGAGGAGTGCACGGTAGGATAGTCGGGTCGGGTTACCAGGTCCACGGGCTAGTTCACGGACGAGGCGTGCATAGGTGAGGAGGGACCTCACCCTAGTGAATTGGAGGCGACCAGACAATATCACAAAATCAATTTAAATTACTTAAACAGGTCATTGCTTACCGAGGTGGGACTAAAAGTCCCACCTGCTGTTGCTGGCAACTGCAGAAGGATGGCTGCACGATTGGCACAGCTGCAAGTCCGTAGCACCCTTTATCAGGTCGGGCTTGCGCACACTCACAACCTGCGTGGTTTGGAAGCCTGGGAGCAGTCAATTGTGGCTTGGAGCTGAAGAACAGTCGAGCTCGAGTCGTCGTTAATGGCAGCTGGAAGCTTGACCCTGCATGGTAAAAAAGAAGCTTGCAGCTCTATCAGACCACAGGAGGACCTTCGTTGTGTCATGGCGAAGGTGAGGCGATTGGTGGTAGGTCGGCGGTAGCCTAGGCATGTGTGCCTAGGTCGCTCTGTGGCCGGAGTTATGGGTTAAATCGGGGGAAGCGTGGAGTGCGCGTGGTGTCCTGTGGATGGGTGGAAGGTGTTCAGTGGAGTGTGGTGGAGGTTGTGAGGTGGGTGGCGAGACGTGTCGAGGTGCAGAGTGACGGAGGTGTCTCGCTGGAGGGTGGCCGGAGATGGGGAAGATGTGGGCGGTCAGTGGCGGTCGAGGGGTGTTGTGTGAAATAAAACGAGGGAAATGAAAGAGTGGAAGACAGGGAGCTTATCTGGACTATTTGGAGTGAAGGGGGGGTAGAGGAGATAGACGGCTCGTTTGTGCCGTCGTCGGAGAAGATGGTCCTGAGGGAGATAATAGCGACAAGGAGGACAGGAAGGCGTGCACTGGTGTGGCGCGACACGGGAGGACGAGGTGGAGTGAACCCTACTACTGGTATGGCAGCAGAGCGATGAGAGGGAGGAGGAAGAATCGCCAGAGCTTGCGGGGTACTTGGCCGGAGAGAGGGGAGATGAAATCTGGGGGATTCTGCAGCCAAAACAAGTCTGAGAGATTCGTAGAGGACCGGGGGTCCTTTTATAGCTGCTGGCCAAACCTTTGGTGTGTGGAGGGCAAGCCTTCTGCCACCGACTTCTCGCTGGAGAAGGAAGCTAGTTGGAGCTCCAAATCTCTCGTGCGTTTGCACGAGAGATTGGATGGAAATCAAATATTGTAATTGAGCTCAGATGGAAGGGGATTTCTCAAAGAATCTCCCTTGAAAATTTGGGAGGAGATCTCTGAGGGATCAGGGAGTATTCCCCCTCCATTCCTTGCCGGAGAAGGATTCCTCCCCATTAATGGTGGAGGGACCTTTTTGTAAGAGTGGCAAGGAAGACAGGGGGTTTGTGTAATAGTTTTCAAAAGATAGGGGCCAAAATGTAATTGGGTGTACTAATTTGCAAAGTAGGTCAAGATGACCTCCCCTTAGGTCAAAATTTTGGTGAAAACCTAATTTTGACCTAAGGAATCCAATGGTGAAGTTGGATTTTAGGTTTGACCACGTTTGACTGGACTTTTTGCATAAAAACCCAAATTAGGTCAATTGATGAGCTAGGACCCTAATCTAGGTCAAAATAGGTTTCAAAGGTCAAATTGAAGGTTATAAACCCTAGGGGATATTTTCCCATGAATTTTAGAGGGTTTAGTTAATTTTTATCCTGACCAGAACCCTGTTGAATTGAGCAGGTCTGTTTTAGGGTTACTAGTTGTCATTTAATTCCTGAATTGCACATGAACTCATTTCTGATTGAGCCAACCCACTTTTTATCTTATTTAGACCATTTGACCTATGTTTTGCCTCTAAGAAATCTCATTTATGTACTGCAATGGTAAAATTACAGTTTTACCCTTTATTTCATGTTTTCTTCTCAGAACACTTATTCCTTCAATTAAGCCCTCTTCTAAGTTATGTAGGAGCTTTTATTCTCTTTTTTGGGTCAAAATGAGCTATCTAGGGCTCATGATGTGGCTCTCATCATTTAAAAACTTCAATGGATTACTTTAAAGACCAATTTAATGATATCAAGCAATGCATGAATCTTATAACAATATATGAAAGCCCACACATGATTCTAACAATTTTCCACTTGAGTTACATACATCATGTTTATAGTCAAACATTACTTGATAACCATATGAGCTCAACAAATTGTTATCATACTAAATGTCACCTCTATCAATCACATCCATAAGTATATTAATGCATAACCAAAGTGATTTTTGTTTAACATTTTATATGACTAGATCCACTAATGATCACATACATCAATATAATCAATGACATATATTAAGTACATATGTGTAGTACGAAAGTTGTATGTCAATGTGATCCAAACAATGCTTAGTTTCAACTAGTCCTATCAAATATTCCAAGAGATCATAGTATCATAACATATGAGTTCAAAACAAAGCTTAGACTATATTGTGCACAAATAACAAATGTGTCCATAGATCAAGAACATTGGAGGAAAAACTCCCACTAAACCATGGTATCATCAAATGATACAACATTCATCCTGGCAACATGCTCATGAAAGACCTTGGGTGGTAACTAATATCGAGAAAATCGCGAAGTATAAAAATATGGATTTCGTCGTCGTAGTCACGAAGTTCTCAAAACCAAATATATTTTATTTAACCTGGATGGTGAGTCTAAGGTTGGTCACTAGGAGGCAAGTGTCAGTTTTATTAGGTTCCACTTATTTTATTTTTGTGTTTTTCTATATATTCATTTTTTTCTTCTATTTTTGATAAGTCACAAATCCATGAAATCAATGGAAGGGAGAGAGCGAAAAATAACGTCTCATTAATTAATAATTCAAGTACAATAAAGAGAGGGAGACAAGAGAGAAGAAGATAGAAAAAGGGAGAGAGAGAGAAGAGGGGAGCTTCTTTGGGTGATCGCTTGTGTAGTGGTGCAAAGACGGGTTTGTTAAGCCTGTGCTTGTGTCCACCAGGATGCTGAGAGCTCCAGGATGAAGTTGGAGAAGAAGAAGCTGAAGATGGAAGTGCAACAGAGGTTGAAGAAGCTAAGATGTTGGAGAAGCATAGGAGAAAGTTGCCACCTAGGAGGAAGGTGTGGTGTGAAGTGTGGAAGAGGAGACTAAGGGTAGAGACCTAAGGATATCAACATCAACTAAGGGAAAGAAGGTGGATAGGAAGGGAGTTAACCTAAGGGAAAGAGCACACCCCTTAAGGGGCTTAGGAAAGGAACTAGGCTATGGAGGGTGGAAGGAGTGGATGATTGCAAATGGTGGAGAAGGGGTCTATTGATAGGAAAAAGGCTTGGATGGGATTGGTTGATAGGGAGAGAGTTAAGATTGTTGATATGGCATAATAAGGGCCTTAGGATCTAAATGAATGGTGGAGTTTGGGAGGGGGGTTGGCGCTAAGTGCATGTGTGTATGCATTAGTGTGTGCATTGGAGAGAGAGTTAATGAATAGGAGACAGATGTGGGGAGGGATTTTAGGATGGCCATATAAAGGTCATTAAGGAGAGATCTAGGTTCAATTATGGGTTTCCATGTAGAGTTGGATCTAGGTTAAGTGGCACTTGGGTGGTGATGTGGCGTCTTAGGTGGTGTACTGATGTGGAACTTCATTAAATGCACCTTGGAGAATAATCCTCTACTTGGTTTCCTGCTTCACATATTTACTTATTTCCTTCATGTGGCCTTGCATTATTCACAAACACCTAATAAGCAAAAAATTATAGATAAAGTTGGTGCATCTCCTAAAATGCCTATATGGAAATAATGTGATATTTATAATCTAAATGTATTATGTTAACCTAGGAACAACCCATGAAATATGCATATTAGCATCTATAATTGTGGAATTATTAGTAACCCCTTAGTGAGTGGATCAGTAATCATAGAGTTAGTTCCAATGTGCTCTATAGACACAACCACTTTTAACTCTTTCCTTAACAACAAGAAACTTGATGTCAATGTGTTTTGACCTTAATGAGCTTCTATTGATATTAGATCGTATGCTGATTTGTTGTCACAGAATATCTTTAATGGTCTTTCAAAATCATTCACAATCTGTAGTCTTGTGACGAAATTTTGGAACTACATTCCATGATTGGATGCCTCATAATAGGCTATGGATTTTGTTGATATGGTTGAGGTAGTTATTATCATATGAATAGCACTCCTCCATGAGATAGCTCATCCCATTAGCAAATAAATATAGCATGATGTGGATCTACGACTATTTTGGCAACTAATGAAGTCGGAGTCAGAATACCTAATGACCTCCAATCGATCTAATCTATCGTAAGTGAGCATATAATCTTTTGTTCTTTGTAGGTACTACATTACCCACTTGTATGCCTTCCAATGATCTAGTTCAGGATTGCTTAAATATCTGCCCAACATTCCAACAATGTACGCAATGTCTGGATGTGTTTAGACTTAAGCATACATCAAATTTCCTACAACTGATGCATAGGGAAAATATTCCATCTCTTTACTTTAACTTGAGTTTTAGGGCATTGGTAGAGACTGAATTTGTCTTCCTTATCCATAGGGACATTCTGGAATGACCCTTCCTACGGGTCGTTTAAGAATTTCTCAAAAGGGTAGGGGTGTGAGCACAATTTTAAACCCCCTGGGTTTAAGTTTGTTGGCTCTGCGGGGAAGAGGAAACCTCACAATTTTTCCTTCTCTCTCTTCCACCACAACTCACACACACATGCACACTAACCCTAACTCTTCCCTTTATAACCCCCACACCCCCTCCACCCTCTCCATCTCCACACCACCACCACCACCTCCACCTTCACTCCTCCACCACCTTGCCGCCGGTGACCATGTCCTCCCCCGTCCCCTTGGAGCCACGAGTGGGGAAGAAGGAGAGGGGCGGAGCACGGAGGAGAGGGAGAAAGAGAGAGTGTGGGCGAGGGAGAGGGAGGGAGAATGGGCGAGGGAATAGGAGGTGAGAGGGAAGGAGCTCAGGAGAGGTGCGGCGAGTGCAAGGAGAGGAGCTCGAGAGGAAGGAGGAGCTGTGTAGGGGGAGACCTGCACGAAGAAGGTGCCACTGCTGCGGTTGCAGCAGATGGAGCTTGCGAAGTGAAGCTTCGTGAGGCATTCTGTGGATTCATTTTTCTGCAGTATCATACGTCTGTAACACTCTACAAACGTTTAACGGAGCCACAGGACATCCAGAGCTGACACCGGATGTTTGACAGCACACAAAGTGCGATGTATGTACCCTACACGAGCCTACATGCATGTACGTTTATATATATGTGTCATGTTTTTAACCTGCATGTGCATGCACAGGTACAAGTCTTTGGAAAGGCAGGTGGTGTGCCCTTTGAGGCATTTTAGGACGTCTGGAGACCATGTCAGATGTATGACTGCTCTTCCAGACGATCGGGAGTAGTGTCAGGCATCTGGGAACCCCCTCAGAAGGCTGTGTGGGGTAGTAGACGATGGATACAGGTGCAGGAGAAAGGTGAGCTACTCCGTTCATTTAAGGCGTTTGGGACTCACCCCAGACATTTGATTTTGGTTAGTACGCATGTTTTTGGGCTGGTTTAAGGCCTAAACAGAGTTGGTTTTACGCAAATGAAGTATCAATGGTTTTCGTTCAGATTTCTCTACGTGTTAATGTCGCACCTATGCTATTTTGAACTCATTTGACAGATTGGTCAATGGTATAGGTCTCCAGTCGGTCGTGTATACGGGACCAGCAGAGACGACAGAATCTACCGTTCGAGCCCCCATTCCACCTGATTATCCTGGTAGAGTGGTCTTCTTAAATACTGTAATTTAAATGATAAAAGTGCATGCTATATTAGAAGGATATGATTGAATCCTAGGATATGAAAGCCCCTAGGGCTAAAAAGAATGAATGTACATTACTTGAGCCACGCTATTATATTCTGAATTGCATGTTACAGTTTTTACTATTAGCAAGTGATAGTTAAGTGATGCGGTGCTTGTTTCATTTATTAATCACATGCTGCCTGTTATACAATTAAGAATCGGAATGTAAATAGTGATATATGCTGTTTATGAAATAAGACGAATATTGGTGCATGAACCCTACGGGGAACTAGAAAAGGGATCAAATACTATGATATGGAAATTTGATGCGTGTGGAAACATGTTGCCTATGGGCTAGTTGGTTGTATGGACTTAGGTGTGAAAAGTGAGATGGTTCTCGTGTATGCGGTATTGAGGAGAGCTACTGTCACTTTAGTGTAGGGGGAGCTAGCCGCCCCTTGGGTTGGGACCTAGGGTTAGGAATGGCCCCCTACACCGACTCTTGTTAGGTCCACTGGGTAAACTGGGATAGCCGGGTGAGGGTACGTAGGCTATTGAGGGGTGTGGCCCTTGTTCGATTCTGTGTTGTACGTTTAGGCGTACCCGTTAGCAAAAACGACTGACCGTGTGCCAGAGCAGGGTAGCTACCCGTGCGCTTATCGCGTATGCCATAGTCACTGCTACATCGCGACCATGACCCCGGGGTGGTAGACTGGGTGTAGGACTACCATGGGGTGCTCTCCCAACCAAGAGAGTGCCACGTGTACATCCTGCATTGTGGGCAAAACTGCTTCAAGACCGTTCCCTTAGGGAACAAGTGGATTTGAGAAACGTTGTGGACCCTTACTAGAAACTGAATCAGAAACACATGGATGTTTAAAAGGAAACAAATAATAATACATAACTGGAAATTTGATGGTTAATTAGTTGCTTGTTTCCTTTATGTTTAATTGCATGTAAATGACTTAATCACTACTCTACTCAATGTTAACTGACCACAGATTTATATAACTGTGTTCAGGTTAGGGAGTTGAGCAGCCAGTGCCATCGGTTGGCTAGGGTGCTGGGCCCGGCTGAGCCCAGCCATAGTGTTTTTCTCTTTTCCGTTGCAGAGACTTTTTGTTGTAGTGAGTACCATTAGATATAGTAACTATTTCTCCTATGTTCTGTTATATTTCTCTCTATTCTAGTTGTGATGGCTATGTCTGTAATATTACTTTTTCCACCTAGGGCATGTAATATCTTTGAGATATTCTATTCTAGTTCCATTTTTGTCTATTATCTATTTTTTTTTAGTTACATTGCATGTGTGGTTGTGGAATGTTTCTGCATTTGGTTATTTCTTGTTGGACGACTGGGTCTTGGGATTTAGTCGAGGCAAGCTGATCTCAGGTTTTGTAGAAAGTCGGGATCGGGTCGTAACACATTCTTGTAAGGGTTTGAAATTTTATGATCTTTTCACGACCAATTAAATCCTTATTAGGTTTCCAACAAATGGAATTAGGAATACTTAATGGAAATTCCTTTTGTTAAGGCCAATCGATCAAGGTCCTGAATGAGTATTATTAAAAACTTAAGTTGTAAGGGGTGTAATGTGAAGAAAGAGGATGGAGAGCTTATTCCTAAATAAGGTTTTTGGGTGGAGGGATTTAATTGCTGAAATTTCACCTATCATACAACCTACCATTTAAGAGAAAAATCTCATATGTAACTTGATGAGAACCTCATCATGAACCCTAAGTAGCTTATTTTGACCTAATAAAGTGAACAAAAGCTCCTGCATAACCTAAAGGAAGGCTTAACTCAAAAGATTACTGATATGAAAAGAATACATGAAATAAAGGGTAAAACTGCAATTTTACCATTGCAGTACATCAATGGGATTTCTCAGGGTCTAGACATAGGTCAATTGGACTTAATAAGAGAAAAAATGGGATGGTTCAGTTAGAAAAGGATTATTGTGAAATTTAAGAATTAAATGACATTCTATACCCCTAAAACAAACCTACTTAAATTCACAAGGATCCAAGCAGGATAAAAATCAACTAAACCCTCTAAAATTCATGGAAAAATATCCCCTAGGGTTTAGAACCTTCAATTTTGCCTTTGGAACCTGTTTTGACCTAGATTGGGGACCAAGCTCAATATTTGACCTAGTTTGGGTTTTTATGAAAAATGTCCAGTCAAACGTGGCCAAACCTAAAATCCAACTTCACCATTGGATTCCTTAGGTCCAAATTAGGTTTTTACCAAAATTTGGACCTAAGGGAAGGCCATCTTTACCTACTTTGCAAAATAGTCCACCTAATTACATTTTGGCTCGTAACTTTTGAAAAACCTTGCGAAGACCCCCTCGACTTCTTTGTCACTTTTCGCATTCAGGTCCCTCTGCCATTGCAGTAGAGAGCCATACCTTCGGTGAGGTTTCGAGGAAGATTTCTCCTCGCTTCCTTAGGGAGTTGCTCCCAGATTTGAAAGGGGAGTCCTCTACGAAACTCCCTATCGCCTGAGCAGCTTCCTAAGCCCTGAATTGCCCCATACCTCTCGTGCGAATGCTCGAAAGGTATGGGTATCACTTTCGGCCATACCTCCGGCAAGGATTTTTGGCCGCCACCATGCGCCTAACCCTTTGCTCGTGCCTATATAAGAAGCACTAGGTCTGGCCGAAGGGGGTAAGCTTGTCCTAGCCTGAGATACCCTCTAAATCTCCTCCGTCCTCATCTCCGGTTAGACGCTGGCAAGCTCCGACGACCTTCTCTCCCTTGTCTCGTAGATGCTCGCAAGCTTCGACGACCTTCTCTCCCTTGTCTCGTCGCTCTGCCACCATACCAGTGGTAGTGTCATCTCCACCTCACTCCTCCGCATTACGCCGTACCCGCGCTAGCTGCTCCGACCTCCTCCTCGTCACCGTCCTCTCCATCTCAGGGCTTTCGTCTTCGGCGATGGCACATACGAGCCGGCCACCTCCTCCGCTCCCCCCTTCGTCTAACCTCCCTCAGATAAGTCCTCTCTCTCTTCTCATCTCTTTTCTCGCATTTATCTATTAAAATCCGCCTCCATCTTCTCCACCTTCGGTAGACCACCGGCAAAGTGCTCCCGCCACTCCACGCATCCACCCACCTCGCCAACCACCCCACAAGCTCCGCCACGTCTCATTGACCATAACCCCTCCTCCATTCATCTCCACACGCCCCCAACACGTCCCCCGAACACACCCACATCTGCACGCACAGGGTGACCTAGGCAAGCACACTTAGGCCACCCGCACCATGCCGACCACCATCCCACCTTCGCCGTGTCAAAGCAAAGCTTCCTGCATAGATAAGGCTGCGAGGCCGTTTGCTTGTGGATAAGGTTTAGGCTTCTGTCGCCATTGAAGCAGGCATGAAGAAGCTCGAGAGCTTCGTCCAGGACCCCAGGCTCCAGGCTCCAAGTCCCAGACGGTGCGGATTTCTTTCGCTCACACTATTAGCCCAGCTATTGGAGTCCAAGTCCCACGTAGATGCTGCAATTTGTGAAGACTTCTGTTGCGGGGGCACCTGCATAGAGGGTGGGACATTTAGTCCCACCTCGTAAGATTGAAAGCGGAAGCAATGATATAAGTTGAAAAAGTTGCATAGGCTTAGCGCCTTAAGTCACTGGGTGAGGTCCCCTCGCCCACTTACCCACCCGTTCACGACCCACGCTCCGCGAACCTGGTTGCCTGACCCGATTACCCAGCACTCCTCATGCACCACCCACGCCGGTGTGCCTAGACCTGGGTACGCTTGACCCAACCCAATTACCCGGCTCTGGGAGAGCATTCCTAAGATCGAAATAGAGAAAGAGAGATGTAGGGAGGGTAGGGGCTAGGTTTTGCATTGTGGTGCTATGCAGAAGCTAAAGGAGGCATCTGTTGAAGAAGGAAGGAGAAGAAGCCAAGGAAGGAGCTGAAGGACTTAGCAAGGAAGACTGAAGCCGCAGAAGAAAAGGAGGAGGAAGCAGCTATGGGAAAGGAGAAGAAGAAGCACTGTAGTAGAGGAGCGGCAGAGAAAGAGAAGAAAAAGAGAGGGAGGCGTGGCTGAAGAAGATTGCTACAGAGGCCAAGGAAGAAGAAAGGCTTGAAAGCAGAAGAAGAGGAAGAAGAGCAGTTGAAGATAGAAGAAAGAAGAGGAAGAGAAGAGAAGTAGAAGAAAGAAGAAGAGGAAGAGAAGAGAAGCAAAGGAAGAAGAAGAGGAACTGCTGAAAATAGAGGTGAGGCTGAAGAAGAAAGACATGGCAGAAGGAAGAAGCAGAAGAAGGAAAGAGCGAGCACTGTAGCAATTGCCAAATAAGGCGTCTGATTTACAAAATCAGACGTTTGATTCACAAGGAAAATTAGAGAAAGAAAGAAGGAAAAGGTGCGGCTGAGAAGAGAAGGAAAAGGAAGAAAGAGAAGAAAGAAGAAGCCATCAAGAGAATATTCAATTTTCTCTTCCATTTCTATTCTCTTTTTAGCTTTCTTATACATGGACTCTCATTTATATTATTGTTAAATATCATATTGTGAGAATTGTGAATTCTGTTTCTAAAATACCAATTTGCTCCCTGAGTTCGACCTTGGAAATTTTGACTTTCGAGTAAATAAATTATTAATCGTTTTCGCGGTGATTTCAAATATACTCCAACGAACGTCCTTTTTTTTAAAACCACGATCTTGCCTCTCAAAACGATTCAACACTATTTTTTGGCGTCGTTGCCGGGGAGTAACGGGCATTTTAGAAGCTTTGATCACAACTTCTGATTCAATACTGACTTAATTTCTCTCTTTTGTTGTGTTTATCACAGGGAAAGTTGAGGAAAGAAAAAGCAGCTGTACAACAACCACACCAGGGAACAGGTAAACCTTTATTAGCCCTCTCTTTTAATCCCCTCAAAATCTAAAAAGGAGAAACAAAGAAAAAAATCAATCTAGGGCTACCTGTTTCCATATTTAGTAATTCACCAAAAGTTGTCTGATTTTCATTTCAACACATTTTTGATTGCACATTCACTTAAGGTAACTAGGGCTAAAACCTTCTTGATTGAGCCCTAGATACCAATTTGTGAGGCAACTAAATTGGACCAAATAGAGCCAACTTAAGGATTACAAGCTAGGGTTTTAGAGACACATCTTCTTCTAAGCAAAAAATCAAAAATTTCAAAAAGAGGTGTGCCTAGGCCTTGTTTGAAAAGATCTATCCAAGAGTAACCCTAAGCAAATCAGGCTCTTAATCCATTTGAACCTTAAAAGAAAGGATCTAAAAGCTCTCAAAAGGAACAAAGAGGTGAAGTTGGTCCTTTGGGTCAACCAACCTTAAAATTAGGTCACTTTACACTCAAAAGACCTAAAGTTCAAGTGGAACCCTAAGCACCTTCATCTTAACTAAAAAAGGTAGACTTAAGAGGTCAAGGTCCCCATTCTGGTCTACTTGGAATCTTAGTGACAAGAGAGGTCGGGTAGGGGAAACCACATTCTGATCTCATCAAATCCTTCGGTGCATGTTTTGTAAGAGGTCCTTAAGACCTCCTTTAGAAATCCACTCTCCCCAAGGCCAAGCCTCGGTACCCTTGTTTGTGCGGCAACCCCACCACATAGATCTTTCCTCTGATTCACAACCAAGTTCTCCTTCTTCCATCATGGCACAACCTGTTGAAGAAGAGAACAACCTTGAGCATCAGCTACAGCGCCTAAAAGATCTCTTCCAAAACTTTGTGAACCCATCGCAGCATCCTATGATGCGAGATCACTATAATCTCGCTGCGGTGGCAATTGAGCCTCGAGTCCGAATCCCGGCTGGAGGTCTTGATTCCGAACTCAAGCTCAATATGATTCATGCCATACCAAAATTCTATGGGCTTAACTCCGAGGATCCATTACAGCACATTAAACAGCTCAAGCATCTGGCCCAGACCTTCGAGTCAGATGCACAAAATTAGGATATTCTACTCATGAAGATGTTTTCTTTCTCTCTCATGGACAAGGCTGCTCATTGGTATCAAACTCAGACTCGTCCGATCAACACATGGGATTAACTTCAGTCCAAGTTTTTGAAGAAGTTCTTTCCCGATGGTCGGACAAATGCCTTGCGCCATCAGATCACTCATTTCACCCAACAAATGGGAGAACCTCTTCATGAGGCATGGGACCGATTCTTAGATCTCATGTGAAAGTGTCCCCATCACGGAGTTCCTAAATGGGAGCAAGTTTAGTCTTTTTACTAGGAACTCCATGAAGACATTCGATTATTCGTCAATGCAACCTGCGGAGGAAACATCATGGGTCAGCATGAGGACAAGGTGTGGGAGATTCTCGAGAATATGTGTAAGAACTCCATCAACAATGACTCCATGGGCTTATTCGATCAGATGAATACTCGCGCATCGACGAATCTTAGGGGAGCACATGAGACGCAGGGCTTGTCCGCATCCGTCGACTTGGAGCTGATGGCCAGTCGGTTGGACAAGGTCTCTATCATAGAGAAGAATGTGGATGAGCTAACTCGACATTTGCAGCGAGCCACCTCTACACAGAACTCTTTCGCACAGCCACCTCTCACAAGGGAAACTGTGCAAAACATCTATCGTTGATCTTCTCAGGGGATGGAATTGTATCCACCCCCATCTGACTCCAGGATCGGAGGGACCTCCGATCTGCTCTATTCTCATCAGGGGAACTCTGAACCCCCATACTCTGACTTTTCTGAGGCTCCTCAGACCTGCGAGGACCTCAATGCCATCCAGAATGACCCATTTCCAACACCTACAACCCTGGATGGCGAAATCATCCCAACTTCCAGTGGGCGAGAAATTCTCAGAATCAAAGACTACCTTATCAATCCCGTCCACAAGCCCCTCGTCCATATCAATCGCCTCAGCCTTGGCCCAACCCCACCTATCAATCTGGGCCAAACTAAGACCAAATGACTCTTATCCTCCAAACACTGGCTGACATTTAGAAAACGAATGCGGCAATACAAAAACAACACAAGGACGAGATCATAGAGGTTCACAACCAACTCGCCCAGATGGTGAATTCCTGCCAACCAGGCACACTTCCTTCGCAACCTCTGCCGAACCCAAATAACGTGCCGACCCAGAGGCACGTTATGAACCCAAATCCTGGCCACACACATATGATTTATCAGGCCCCTTTTTGTTCCATAACCTGACGGGATGGAAGCTTCGACATCTTATGCGGGATTTCAACATCAGCCACCCATTTTACCAACCCCAAACTAGAACCAGGCAGGATTGAACTCCGTAACAACTCGTAGTGGTAAAGCAACCCAAGACCCACCTTATCCAAACCACTCCAAGCCTGGTAATGATCCAAGTGCTAGGATAGTTATCCAGGATGTCCCTGTCCCAGATCAAGAACTTGGACCTATTCTAGAGGAACCAACCAAGGTTCCATTTCCCGAGGCCTTGACCAAGGGAAAAAGGATAACCAAACCCTTGGCTCCTGAGGAGGATCTGATCAAGCTCTTTGAACAGGTCCTAATAAACATCCCCTTGATGGATCCAATCTGCCACGTATCGGCTTACGCACGATTTTTGAAAGACGTGCGTACACCTAAGCATAAGCTGCAAACCAAAAGTGGGAGTCCGATCATACTATTAGAGTAAGCTCGCTCTGTAATCTTGAGTAAACTCCCACCCAAGGCAAAAGATCTAGGCACTCCCCTAATTTCATGTAAAATTGGTGAAACCCAATTTGATAGAGCCTTGCTAGACCTAGGTGCTTCCATAAACCTAATACCTACATCCCTCAACCATCTTGAAGAGTTCGAGCTTAAACCGACAGAGGTGACATTGCAGTTAGTCGATTGATCCATCAAGTCACCTAAAGGAATACTCGAAGATGTCATTGTTAGGGTACGGGATTTCTACTTCCCGATGGATTTCATAGTTCTAGATATGGATGCACTTGAGAACACAAGGGATACACCGATTATACTAGGGAGACCTCTTCTGGCCACTGCTAGGGTCAACTTAAGCTGTGAGGAGGGCCAAATAGAATTGAAATTTGGGAACCAAACTCTAAAGATTGACATCTTTAAGGCCCAACAAGGGATTAATTGCGGTGTTATAGAACAAATATGTGATATCAAAGCCGTGGTTGATGAACCGCATATTGAGGACAACCTGATTATCCCCGATTAACCACAAGAAGATCAAAACCCTCAATTAGAGGAGTCCGAATCTAATCAAGATACACCCATAACCCCTACCCTTGTTCTTGACTCACATCTTGAACCGCCTGCTGCTGCTGATAATCCCATCTTGGAACTCAAGCCCCTTCCCGATCATTTGAAATACGTCTTTTTGGGTTCCAATTAGACGTTTCCTATGGTTATAAACTCCAAACTCACACCTGACCAGGAATCCCGTTTGATTACTGTTCTCTAGCAACATCGTAGAGCCATTGGATGGACTCTCGATGATTTGACTGGTATCAGCCCCTCTTATTGCACACACCACATTTATTCCGAAGAGAGCGCACGACCTTCACGAGAAATGTAGAGACGTCTGAACCCTAATCTAAAGGAGGTCGTGAAAAAGGAGATTATTAAGTGGTTAGATGCAGGGATCATCTACCCGATCTCCGACGGTCGATGGGTGAGTCCGATCTAGGTTGTGCCTAAGAAGGCAGGGCTCGCCACCATCACAATTGAAATCGGCGAGGTCATATTGACCCGTATAGCCAACTCGTGGAGAGTCTGCATAGATTACAGAAGACTCAATTTCTCCACGAAGAAGGATCATTTCCCACTATCGTTTATTGATCAGATCCTCGAAAAACTAGCGGGAAATAGGTTCTTCTGCTTTCATGACGGGTACTCCGGTTATAACCAAGTGGCAATCCATCCAAAGGACCAAGAAAAGATCATGTTCACCTGCCCCTTTGGGACGTACGCATTTCGAAGGATGCCTTTCGGTCTTTGCAATGCACCCACGACTTTTCAGCAGTGCATGCTTGCCATATTCTCTGATATGGTAGGTGATTATTTGGAAGTCTTCATGGATGACTTTTCAGTATTTGGAGCATCATTTGACGATTGCCTCCAGCACTTGGTTCAAATACTCAGGTGATGCATTGATGTGAATTTGGTTCTTTCTTGGGAAAAGAGCCACTTCATGGTGCTTGAGGGGATCATTTTGGGACATTTGATTTCGAAGAAAGGCATCCAAGTTGATCGAGCCAAGGTTAACTTGATTTCCAAACTCCCTATGCCTAGCTCGATCAAGGACATCCGATATTTCCTGGGGCACGTCGATTTTTACCGTCGATTTATCCCTAATTTTTCAAAAATCGTGCGCCCCCTGACCACTCTTCTCTCGAAGGATGTACCTTTCAATATCTCCATGGAATGCACTCAAGCATTTGAGATCCTTCGTGACCGAGTTACCCAAGCCCCGATCCTACAGTCCCCTGATTGGTCTCAACCCTTTGAGATCATGTGCGATGCATCTGACTTCGCTGTAGGAGCGATTTTGGGGCAGAAAATTGACGGGAAACCGGTGGTCATTTACTACGCTAGCAAAACACTTGACAAGGCTTAGTGTAACTATACTGTTACTGAGAAAGAGCTGCTAGCCGTAGTATTTGCCCTAGAAAAATTCAGATCTTACCTCCTAGGTTCCCATGTTATCATCTACTCGGATCACATAGCTGTGAGGCATCTCCTTGCAAAGAAGGATGCGAAACCTCGATTAATCTGATGGATCTTGTTGTTGCAAGAATTTGACCTCGAGATTCGTGACAAAGCGGGAAGACAAAACGTGGTAGCTGATCACTTGTCCTACCTTCCTTTTGAGATCATTGACCCTTCCGGATCCATCACGGAACATTTTCTTGATGAGCACCTCCTCACTATTGATACATGGCTTCCTTGGTTTGCTAACATAGTAAATTACTTGGCATCACATCAGATCCCATCTGATTGGCTGAAGTCCAAGAAGGACAAATTGCATTCCGATGCCAAGTATTACTTCTGGGAAGACCCGTATTTATTCCGCATTGGTGTTGATCAAATTATCTGATGATGTGTCACAGAAGCGTCAATCAAGGACATACTCTCTTTTTGCCATGACCAGGCATGAGGTGGACATTTTTCTGGACACAAAATCTCATCAAAAGTCCTTCAGTGTGGCTTTTACTGGCCTATAATTTTCAAGGATGCATACAATCACTGTAAGGCATGTAACCGTTGTCAGACGCCCGCAAGCTCTGGCGACCTTCTCTCCCTCATCTCATTGCTCTGCCACCATACCAGTGGCAGAGTCATCTCCACCTCGCTCCTCCGCATCACGCCATACTCGCGCGAGCTGCTCCGACCTCCTCCTTGTCGCCGTCCTCTCCATCTCAGGGCTTTCATCTCCGGCGATGGCACATATGAGCCGACCGCCTCCTCTGCTCCCCCCTTCGTCTAACAACCCTCAGATAAGTCCTCTCTCTCTTCTCATCTCTTTTCTTGCACTTATCTCTTAAAATCCACCTCAATGCTTACACATCACCTCTATCTTCTCCACCTTCGGTAGACCAAGGTGCTCCCGCCACTCCACGCATCCACCCACCTCTCCAATCACCTCACAAGCTTTGCCATGTCTCACAGACCATAACCCCTCTCTCCATTCATCGCCACATGCCCCCAACACATCCCCCGAACACACCCACATCTGCACGTACAAGGTGACCTAGGCAAGTACACTCAGGCCACCCCGCACCACGCCGACCACCATCCCACCTTCACCGTGTCAAGGCAAAGCTTCCTGCATAGATAAGGCCGTGAGGCCGTTTGCTTGTGGATAGGGTTTAGGCTTTCGTTGCCATTGAAGCAGGCACGAAGAAGCTCGAGAGCTTCGCCTAGGACCCTAGGCTCTAGGCCCCAGGTCCTAGACGGTGAGGATTTCTTTCATGCACACTATCAGCCTAGCTATTGGAGTCCAAGTCCCATGCAGTTGCTGCAATTTGTGAAGACTTCTGCTGCGGGGGCACCTGCGAAGAGGGTGGGACATTTAGTCCCACCTCGGAAGATTGAAAGCGGAAGCGGTGATATAAGTTGAAAAAGTCGCATAGGCTTAGCGCCTCAAGTCATGGGGTGAGGTCCTCTCACCCACTTACCTACCTCGTTCGTGACCCACGCTTCGTGGACCTGGCTTCCTGACCCGATTACCCAGCACTCCTCGCGCACAACCCGCGTCGGTGTGCCTGGACCTGGGCGTGCTTGACCCAGCCCAATTACCCGACTCTGGGAGAGCATTCCTAAGATTGAAATAGAGAGAGAGAGACGTGGGGAGGGTAGGGGCTAGGTTTTGCATTATGGTGTTGTGCAGGAGCTAAAGGAGGCAGCTGCTGAAGAAGGAAGGAGAAGAAGAAGAAGCCAAGGAAGGAGCTGAAGGACTTAGCAAGGAAGACTGAAGCCGCAGAAGAAAAGGAGGAGGAAGCAGCTGTGGGAAAGTAGGAGAACAAGAAGCACTGTAGTAGAGGAGTGGCAGAGAAAGAGAAGAAAAAGAGAGGGAGGCGCGGCTGATGAAGACTGTTGCAGAGGCCAAGGAAGAAGAAAGTCTTGAAAGCAGAAGAAGAGGAAGAAGAGCAGTTGAAGACAGAAGAAAGAAGAAGAGAAAGAGAAGAGAAGCAGAAGAAATAAGAAGAGGAAGAGAAGAGAAGCAAAGGAAGAAGAAGAGGAACTGCTTAAAATAGAGGTAGAGGCTGAAGAAGAAAGACAAGGTAGAAGGAAGAAGCAAAAGAAGGAAAGAGTGAGCACTGTAGCAATCGCTAGATAAGGCATTTGATTTACAAAATCAGACGTCTGATTCACAAGGAAAATCAGAGAAAGAAAGAAGGAAAAGGTGCGGCTGAGAAGAGAAGGAAAAGGAAGAAAGAGAAGAAAGAAGAAGCCATCAAGAGAATATTCAATTTCCTCTTCCATTTCTATTCTCTTTTTAGCTTTCTTATACATGGACTCTCATTTATATTATTGTTAAATATCATATTATGAGAATTTTGATTTTTGCTTCTAAAATACCAATTTGCTCCCTGAGTTCGATATTGGAAATTTTGACTTTCGAGTAAATAAATTGTTAATCTTTTTTGCCGTGATTTCAAATATACACCAACGAACGTCCTTTTTTTTTAAAACCATGATCTTGCCTCACAAAATGCTTCAACACTATAACTCTCCTCCACCGACTCACCTCTTCTTCTTCAACAACCAAAGGCGGATTTGAAAGCTCTTGAAGACAAGATCAGAAAGTAAGACCATAATTCAACTCCTCTTCCTCCATTCTCTACTCTAATTCTCCCCTTGTTTTGGGATCTTGAAGTGAATTCCAGTGAGGTCGAGAGGAAGGAGAGGGGAGTGCCTTGCTGCTTGAAATTGGGACTTAAGGAAGAAGGAGGAAGGAGCATTGGAGGAGGAACAAGAATTCTGCAACAACAACTTGAGAAAGGAGAAGTTTGGCTTCCAATCTAGGGTAGGGAATATCCTTATCTCCCTCTCCTTGTTTCTCCGTTGATCTCTAGGGTTAGAAGCTGTAAGTAGATGCTAAATAGGACTTGATTTAGCTCCTATTTGAAGTTGCATTTATCAAATCTTGATACATGTATAAATTATAGCCATACATGGGGGAATCTTTAATGGCTTTGATGATTGAAAGGCTTTAGAGATTTCCCTGTTGTTTTTGCATGCTCTAAGATGGGTAGAATCATGTTTAGATTCTCCTTTGATAGATGGTACACGTGAATAAATCGGATCTATGCTTGCATGTGGTGTTCATCCATGGATTGGGTTGTTCAAAATTAGATTTGTAGATCAATATTTTGAAGGGTCCTTGGCTTAACCACCTTGTGTAGTGGGTTAAGTACACTGCCCTTGTATCTTATATGGTGTAGATTGAAAATAAATTACATGGCATTCCATAATGGGAATAAGTTTTTCCATAGGGATCCAACTATATTTTTAAAGCTTGTTTTGTAGCCTAAAATTAATTGATTAAGTTATTCGATTAATTTTTGCCCAGTTGTCCTTCTTAATCGCCTAATGTTTTCTATTAATAGTTTAATTTCAGTTTTAGCATAACATTAAAGCATTTCTTGATTAATTTAGAAAATGAAGTTTTTGTTGGACTAAATTAGTTATAATTAGCTTATTTAGGAGGGATTAAAGACCAATGAAATGTTTGGTCTAGACAAATTGTAGAGAAACTCCTAATTAGGTAATATTTGGGTTTAGTTGAGCATGAAACCTCTTAAGTGGACTAAAATTGAATCAAGTGGTTGATGGAAGAACTAACTTCAAATGAGTGAAACAATTGACCCTAGAGTCATTGGAAGGAATCAAATGACTATATAAGTCATATGATTGGTGGATTTGTAGGATGATAGCTTAATTTCGTGAACTAAAAGAGTTCAACGTTGTGGCTTGGAGACTTGAGAAATGTGGTAGTTGGTGGCTACCAGTGGTCCTTGGTACTTGGAAAGTTCTTGATTATGATGACAGGTTGTGTGTCATCATCAAAATGAGGTATGCATAGTGACAACTTTATAGGCTCCTGCATATGTGGATGATGCTGGGTACTTGGATTTGTGACCTGCTGCTTTGGTACTAATAGAAAAAGGTTTGAAGGCACTCGTATATGCGAATGATGCCGAGGTACTTGGATCTGAGACTTGCTGCTTTGGTACTTGTAGCAAAAGCTCTATAGTCACCTGCATACATGGGTGATGTTAGGGTACTACAATGATGATTGGTCGACATCTAATTTGAGGATGAATTGAGCAGGCACACCCAGAGTACTTACTCCTATCGGGAGCAATGGTATGGCCAAAAACCATCTGTCCAACCACTGCCACTAAAGATTTGAATGATCGTTAACCTGACCTTAATGGATCTGAGTCATGTTATCTCCTCTAGATTTCTCGGGGAATTGGCTTGGTTAGCTCCCAAGAGGCTCGACTTTTCTGACTGACGTCAGTAATATTATCGTTTAACGAGGATGAGTATGCCTCACTCAAGAACCACTAGTTCTATTTGTCTCTCCCTTGATCAAGAGGAGATTTTCAAGCTATAAGTTCAAGAGAGATTTATCCCTATTACCTCTTCTAGAGAGGAATGATTTGTAGAATCTAACCTGAAGGGTGAGTGAGAGAATAGTAAACAATAAACTAAGGGTAATTGCTGGGATGGGATAGGATGGTTGGTTAGCTTGTAGTATAGATACCCATATACTATCTACTTTCCCTTATTTATACACGTAGTTTTGTCCCTACCAAGGCACTTGACTTATCCCATATTTGTTACCTACTTTTAGGGCTCGATGGCATGGGGAAACACGTTAGTAGTGAGTAGGATAGAAAGAGTCTACGTTGATCTGGTGAGACATCGCTTCCATCGAGCTCTATGGTGTTTGGAGGAAAAGATGGAGGATGATGGCATCGCCATCATTTGTTATATTTAACCTATTGTGTCTAAGTTCTAAGGTTAATACACCTAAATAACACATTAAAAGGGTATAACTTAGTTAAGGCTGAAGAGAGAAGAAATGATAAAAATAGGGGTTAATTATACAATTTCATGAATAATTATAAATGCAAAATGGTAAGGGGTGAATCATGATTAATCAAAGGTCGATTAAGCTTAAATTTCCAAAAAGTGGGTCGATACTGAGTAATTTAGGATTTTTATTCAAATTGAGTGTTAATCCTTAATTAAATTGGCTAATTTCAACCTCACTTTAATTAAAATAATTTCGATGGAAATAAATGTAATATAAAGCTTCTAAAAATTAATGAAAAATATTTTATAAGGTTTTGTTACGACCCGAATTCGGCTCATTTGGGAACCCGGGTATGGCTCGCCTCGACTAACCCCAAGACCTAGTCGTCCAACGAGAGACAATCCCAAACGTATGAAACAAATCACAAACCACACATGCAAGTAGCTAAGCAATTTAATTAAAGCTGGTAGCGGAAATATAAATTAGATTCCAGAATGATACCATGCCATAGGCAGAAAACATAGTCATTAGCCATCACAACTAAGGCACGAAGGCATAACGATAATAGTTCTCAACATAAAATAGAAGTACTCACTAACAACAAAAGTAGCGGAAACGGAAAGGAACAAGTAGAACTATGGCTGGGCTCGACTGAGCCCAGCACTCTCTGCAACCGGTGGTGCTGGCTGCTCAACTCCCAGACCTGTACACAGTTATATATCATGATGGTTAGCTAACGCTGAGTAGAGTGGTATATTCAAAATAGTTAGCACATTTAAAGACAGTAAAGAAGTTTTGTGCATGCATTTATCTAATTATCCAATCATATCGTTAATTTAACTACTAGTGTTCATGAGTTGGTTCTCTAACAAGGATCCACAATGTCTCTTAATCATCCTGTTCCCTAAGGGAATGATCTTGATTGCAGTTTTTCCCATGATCTTAACTACCAGTGTGGCACTCTCCTAGTAGGGAAAGCACCCTGTGGTAGTCCTACACCTGGTCTACCACCCCAAGGTCACGGTTGCAACGTAGCGGTGACTACGGCACGCACGATAAGCGTACGGGTAGCTACCCCACGCTGACATGTGGTCCAAACATACAGCATGCTCCCAAACGTACCCACACTGGCATGTGCGACGTACAGTGTGTTTGAGCGGGTACTAGCGGGTATGCCTAAATATACAACACAGAAAAAAATAGGGGTCTCGCCTCTCAACTGTTACGACCCAGTTCTGGTTCCTTACGGGACTCGAGATCAGCTCGCCTCGACTAAACCCAAGACCTAGTCATCCAACAAGAAATAACCAACAGCAGGAAATAAATCACAACCACTCATGCAATATAGCTAAGCAAAAGAAAAATGAGACAGTAAAAGTACAATAAGCTGAGAGTCTCAACGAAACATGCCATCACAACATAAATAGCGGAAACAAAAGTCAAATATAACATGCTAGAGATATGCTAAGTACTCACTACAGAGGTATAGAAACAAAGTACAAGGAACAGAAGAAAAGAGGTCTGGTACACTACGGCTGGGCTCGGTTGGGCCCAGCACCCTCAGTAGCTGGGAACTCAGGCTACTCACCTCCCTAACCTAAACAAGGGTACAACAAGAGACAAAGTCAGTGAACGCTGAGTAGAGTGGTGGTTATACAATTTACATGCAGCTGATTTTTAAACAAGCAATTATGTTTAATTCTCATTCCCATTTATCTCAACTAGGTATTTCAGATTATTGATTCCACACAGGATCCATGTGTTTCTTGATCTTGCCTGTTCCTCGTGGGAACGATCTTGATTGCAGTCTTTTCCGTGGTGTAGGAGGTATACGTGGTACTCTTCTGGCCGAGAGAGTCCCCCGCGATAGTCCTACACCCAGTCAACCACCCCGAGGTCACGGTCGCGATGTAGCGGTGACTAGGACATGCGCGATAAGCGCACGGGTAGCTACCCCACACTGGCATGCGGTCAATCGTTTCTGCTAGCGGGTACTCCGAAAGTATAGCGTGGAACAGCACAGGGCCTGCCCTCTCAGAATAGGGGTCTCGCCCCTCAGAACCAACCAGGGGTCTCACCCCTCCACAGTCCACGTACCCTCATTCGACTATCCCGGTTTGCCCAGTGGGCCTAATAAGTCGGTGTAGGGTGGCTAGCTTAACTTCGGGCCTCGTGGGGTGGCTAGCTCCCTCCCTACACTAGTAGCATGCCTCGGTACCATGTATGCGAGGGCCAACAGGAGTCGGTATAGAGTAGCCAATCCTAACCCCGGGTCCCAACCCAAGGGCAGCTAGCTCCGCTCTACACAAAAAGAACCACCATGCTCCTTGGTACCACGTACACAAGGGCCAGCTCACTTCCCGTCTACACACGGAATTCCTTTCCATATCCAGGAGTTCTCCTCCTAATTCCCTGTAGGGTTCACGCAAGGTATTCGTTCCATTTATCAGTTTTCAGATCTCATGGTTCATAACTCGTTCCTCATCCTTGTACAGGTAGCTCGTGTTTTCACAATTTAATTCTCAATCATATACATGCAACTTGTGGTTTCACAGTTCAATTTCTCATTCACATATAGGCAACTCGTATTTTAACATGCATCTCAAGTAAACAGAGTAGTTCAGCCATTCTCATTTGTTTCTACCCTAGGGTTCATTTCTCATCCTAGGGTTTATTCAAGTATTCTAAACATGCTCTTTCATTGTGTAAATCTTAATGTTATAGTAAATCACTCTACCAGGAAACACGAGAGTAATGGGGGCTTGAACCGCAGACCCAGGCGTCTTAGCGAGCCCCAAACATGCAGTAGGCTGAAACCATATACCAGGGAATACAACACAAAAGAAGAGTTTAGAGAAATGTATAACATACTCTAATACGTAGAGAAACTCGAGATGAAAACACAGGTATTTCATTTACGTCAAACGGACCTCGATCGAACCCTAAACGAGTCAAAAATGTGCATATTGGTCAAAATTAGACGTCTGGGAATAGTCCCAGACGTCTTAAAAGACGTCAGATCTTACCTCGTGTCTCCTGTGGTATCCTTAGACGTCCAGATCCCTCCACGACCGTCTGAGGGCAGCTCCAGACATCGGACAAAGCCTCCGGTCGTCTGAAAGTACCTTCGGACAACTGGCGATGCGGTCAGACGTCCAAAATCACCTTGAAGTGCATACCCTGCTCCTTCTTGATGCTCTACACCTGCGTGCAAAGCACAGACCCCATTTTAGCTCATGCGTGAGTCTGCATGGGCAGATCTTCTGCAACATGACTTACCTTAGCGCCCAACGTGCTTTCAGATGTCTGGCTCCAGTCTCAGACGTCCTGTTGCCGCTACGGATGTTTGGTCGATGCTCCAGACGTCTGATACTAGAACTTTTCCAGTACCAAAACCTCCTATGCGATGCTGCTCTCCTTGCAGCGTCGTTCGTAGTGCACCACAACAGCTTCAAGAGCGGCAGAGGGCCGGGCGGTCGCCTCCGCGAGCCCCTCCTCGCGTGCGTGCCTGCCACCAGCCACACGATCTCCACCGAGCTCCCTTCGAGCTTCGTCGAGCTTCCGCCGAAGCTCCTCCGAGCTTCGTGCGGGGCTCTCCGACTCCACATGAGCTCCCTGAAGGTCCACCGACCTTGGTCCTCCTCTCTCACGCTCTTCCTCTCTCTCCTCATTTTCTCTCGCTCACCCTCTCTTTCTCACTCTCCCTTACTGATCCTTGCTCGGCCTCACTCCTCCTTGTCGTGGCTGCACGAGGGTGTCCGAACAGGGAGGTAGTGGTGGCTGGTGGTGAGGAGAGGGGGTTTAAATAGGGTCGGGTGTTAGGGTTTTGGTTGAGAGGCAGTAGGAGAGAGAGAACGTCTGCACGCTACATGCACGCGGAGGGAAAATAAGTTTCAATTTTTCCCACTTTCAGACGTCCAGGCCTGTGTCCAGACGTCTGACTGACACTCCAGATGACTTATCCGACTAAAAGGGCAATGAGTCATTTCATCATAGCAAACTTAAAAGAAGTTTCGTCCGTGAAACTTGAGCTAGCTTGGGTGAGGAAAAAGGAACGTAAAAATGCATAACAAACTTAAAGAGGCTCAAAGTAGGTTAGGGGTGACGTACCCTCAAAAAGCTTCAGGTATCGCTCCTGCATTGCTACCTCAGGCTCCCAGGTCACCTTCTCGTACCGCTGGCTTCTCCATAGGACCTTCACCAGTGGTACCTTCTTCTGTCTTAGACTCCGGATGGCTCTGTCTAATATCTGCACGGGTCTCTCTAAATAGGTCATGTCGTCTCCCACCTTGACGCTCTCGTGGCTTACAATGTGACTGGGATCGGCAATGTACTTCCTGAGGTTGGACACATGGAACACGTCGTGCACTCTAGAGAGCTGGGGAGGAAGGGCAAGCCGGTAAGCAACTAGTCCAACCCGCTCCAAGACCTCAAAGGGTCCCAAAAATCTCGACGCTAGCTTCCCTTTCACCCCAAACCGCTGTAAGCCTTTTATGGGCAAAACACGAAGAAAGACGTGATCCCCAACCTCGAACTGCACCTCTCTACGCTTTCGATCAGTGTAGCTCTTCTGCCTGCTCCTGACAGTGCGGAGTTGTCTGTGGATCTTCTCTATCACCTCCTGACTCTGCCGGATCAGCCTAGGACCAACCTCCCACTTGGTCCCCACCTCAACCCAACTCAAGGGTGCAGCACACTTCCTCCTGTGCAGAGCCTCGTAAGGTGCCATGCCGATGCTCGAGTGGTAACTGTTGTTGTTTGCAAACTCTACCAAGGGTAAATGCTCCTCCCAGGAGCCTCTCCAATCTAGTACACAGGCGCGCAGAAGGTCCTCAAGTGTCTGTATGGTGCGCTCTGATTGCCCGTCCGTCTAGGGGTGGTAGGCGGTACTAAACCTCAAATGTATCCCCAAGGCCTGCTGAAACTCAGCCTAGAACTGGGAAGTAAAACGAGTATCCCTGTTGGATACGATCTCACGTGGGACTCCATGCAGGCGCACCACATCTCTGATGTACCTCTCTACTAACTGTGCTAGTCCAAAGGTGACTCAGATCGGCAGGAAATGCGCCGTCTTCGTTAACCTGTCTACTATCACCCAGACTGCGTTGTGTCCCTGTTGGGTAACTAGTAGACCCACCACCAAGTCCATGGTGATGCTCTTCCACTTCCACTCTAGCATAGGAAGTGGCTGTAATGGCCTTGCAGGCCCCTGGTTCTCGGTCTTCACCTGCTGGCATACCAAGCACTACTGCACGAACTCACCAACATCCTGCTTCATCCCCCTCCACCAGAAGTCGCGTCGCAGGTCATGGTACATCTTCGTATTCCCAGGATGTATGGTGAACCTGGAACTATGCACCTCACTCAGAAGCTCTCTCAGCAGCTCCTCGTCTTGAGGAACACACAAACATCCCCTCATACATAGGATCTCGTCAGTGTACGTGAAATCTCCTGGGTCCCTTGTCAAAGCTCTATCTCGTAGTGTCTGTAGATACGGGTCGGTCATCTGTCCGGCAATGATGCGGTTTACCAGCGCTGGTTGTGTCTGCCTCATCAGTGTCATAGCCTCGCAGTACCCTCGTGACTCCAGAGGCCGCCAACTGTCCACCTCCTCCATGAGTCTCCAACTCTGTGCCTGTAGACTGGTCAAGCGGGAGGGCGCCTTCCGATTCAAGGCATCGGCCACCATGTTGGCCTTCCTTGGGTGGTAGGAGATGCTGTAGCCATAGTCTTTCAGGAGCTCTAATGCGTTTCTTTACTCAACTCAGTAATTAAGTTAATTTTACTTAATTTAGAGTAGAGAAAAGTCACTTAGGTTAAGTCGAAGTTGTGTCGATTAGTAGTATAAGGTCGAATTAACCTAACATTTTAGAATTTTTACTGGTTGAGTCTAGGTCGTTCGTTGGGAGGTATAATTTATTCTAAATTCACTAGTTATCTTTTATTTTCTTTATAAGTTTAGGAGGTATATTAAGTTAATTATAAAGTATGAATTTTGCCAAATGATTTAAACTATAAAGAATATACAAAATTCCATATGAAAAGCACATTTACTCAAATGATGTACTTTATTAACAAGTAAACATGTTAATTTTCTATTTTATTTCAACAGAAATAAGGCAATAAGGAGTTCTTCTATTAAAACGTGCCTTATTACAACAATTGAAAGTAAAAAGAAATATAGCAAGAAAAACAAATTCTTTTGTTTATTTCTTCAGCCTCTTTCTCTCTCTTTACTTATTCTTCTTTCTCTTCTTTTTATTCTCGACTCTTTTCTCTCTTTCTCCTGTTCTGGTCCTGCCTTCTTCTTATCTTCCCTTAGCTTTCTTCTTAGTTCCCTTAGTAGTGCTTGTTCTCCTCCTTAGCTGCTAAGCCTTAGCACTTCTTCCTCAGCACTTAGCCATCAGCTCCTCTTTCCTTAAGCCAACTGAACTAGGTTTATATTTCTTTTTAACCAAAAATTATTTTATTTGTTGCGAGGTTCTTTCGAGGATACACAACACCCTGAGATCAGGGTGGGACCAGACCCTACTCGGTCCTCGCCTGATTTCAATTAGGTTCAATTTTGGTTTATTTTTTCGATTCATAGATTCAAGCCAATCTAGCTCAACTAGCCTCCCAGGCCTCGCCCTCCCATGGCCACACTCGCTCACGCCTACTCGGGCACACACCCGCAGGCACACATGACCGCACACACACACACTGCTCAGAAGGTTCAGATGCTCAGTTCGTGCCCAGCGCTTGACGACTGGGGAGCCTATACAACAAATCACTTTTATTCCAAGGCGCACGCTTGTAGTTAACCGATGTGGAACTATGTTCCCCCCTTCCAGACCGAACTTCAATCGATGATTTGTCTTAGCTTAAATCTCCGTTCCAAACGATTCAAGGCTTGCTGGAAAGCTCTAAGGTAGATCTACACAGTTGCAGGGTCAATTTTAAGATAAGAGGATGTTTTCCTCTTCAATTTGAAGAGTGAAATCAAGGGGTTCCTACGGGTTCTAATGCCTGGAAAATGAGTTTATCTTTACAGAGTCCACAAATGGACTTTTCTCTCTCAGCTGAAGGTCTGAATATGTTCTAAGGTTAATTCTACATCTGTAGATGTAGGTTCTAAGCTCACAGAGGCTTCAGGAATAGTAGAGAAGCTTCAAGCTTCTTTGAAAGCTTCATAGAATAAAATTTACAACCTAAAATAGATAGACAGACACAGAAGAACATTTCTGATTGATTTAAATAAGTTCTAAGGGTTGTAACAGATTGATCTGGGCAGGATTCAAGATTGAATCTCAACAAAATGCCACTGCCATCAGTTTGGGTTCGAAAATAACCCAAACTGATAGGGTTTGAACTTTCACCAAATCATTCACCTGAGCTCATTTTAATCACTTTAATACTATTCACAGACATCTCAGAATAAACTCTATCTCACCAATTCCTCAATTCGAGCTCAGAACCAGAATCTTCTTCCGAGGTTTGACTGAAAGGCCTCAAGTTTTGACTATCTATTTAAAGCCTTTTCCTAAGGGATTAAAGCCCCAAATAGAATCTTCTCAACATCAGGAACTTGTTCAGCCTCTTTAATAGGTGTTCTAACCCAAGAAATTAGGGTTTCAAGCTCGCCGCCTGAGCTCCTAATGGTGTTTGTTCGTTAGAGTACTTGAGAGGTTGCTTCACAGATTTGAAGGCATGTGCACTGAAGCTTCTAGGTTCACTAAATGCTCCTCAGACCTCTCTGTCAGACTTCTCCAACTCCGCTGGAGTTGGAGAAGATGAACCTCAATCTACAGCTCCAGTGACTTAATCTTCAAATAAATGACCTCAAACTTATCAAGAATCAAAATTGAACCATTCTGGAGCTTCTCAACAAGTTCTGTAGGCTGAAGGTCGAAAACAACTCGCCGGAGCTCCGGTGAGTCTAGAAAAAAGAACAAATTATGTACAGATTGTAAAAACGTGTCATTTTTTATCTAAAAAGATTCATGAGGTTGCAAGGAACCTCAAGAATTCAATTAATTCTTCATTATCTCATTGGAATTAAGGTTTGATAGTGAATTTATTTCTTTAAGAATCTGATTTGGATTAGGCTCAGGACTTGTTTTGCCACTCAATTGAGTGGTCAAAACAAGTCAACAAATATTTATGATCACATATATATATAATTAGGGATTTGAATTGCTCCTGAGCTGCCATTGACAGCGAGCTCAGGAACTTAATTACAAATTGGGCGTTTAAGTTATATGTGGTAATTCTACATATTAAAGTGTCGATTAGGGTCCTTATGTGATGAATAGATGATGGAAAACCCTATGAAGGTGAATTTAAGCCCACTACTGTCTCCATGGACAGTGACAGTAGTCGGTGGAGGTGAAAGGTGAATTAGGCAATTCAGTGATTAATTAAGCAATTAGGTGGATTAGAAATGGTCGTGGAAGAAAGAAGATGATCAGCGATTTCAAAAGATGAAATTAAGGCTCTGGCGAGCTCAAGGAGTTCGCTGGAGTCAGAGAAGATGGACATTTGAAATCTAAAATTACAACTAAACTACCTACCTAACTACCCTACTCCTACTCCCACTCCTAATCTATTATTTTCTGGACGAAGGGGTCAATAGGGTTTTGCCGAAGGCTCATGGCGGACGACGAAATCAGAGGGTGTAAAGAAGAATCTCCGGTGGGCGGATGTGAGTTGAAGTAGAGGACTCCTTGGTCGGCGCCTGTGTCAGGGACGTGGTTGACCACGGCGGATCTCCTCGGCTCATTAAAATGGATGGAGGAAGTCGGAGAGTGAGATGGAAGGTCGTCGGAGTTGTAGACGAATAGCCTATTGGGTCGGCTCAGTGTTAGAAGAGGGAAGGGAGCCAACTTAAGTTAAATTAGAGGGTTGAGGGGGTATTTATAGTGGTTGGCGATGAAGAGAGTGGCAAGGTCTGACCGAAGAAGGAGCTTGAGGAGCTTAACCTTCGGCGTTGTCTCCGACGACGGTGAGGTTATCTCTCACTGAAAATTAAAATTTCCGGTTAATCCAGACCGGTGGATGAAGAGGAGGTGGTGAACTCAAGCTGCAAGAGCTTGGACAAGGAAGAATGATGTTGGCAGGGCGGTGATCGTGCGGTGGCGTGACTCTCTGTCACTAGTCGTCCATTCGGTTGAAGAAGAAGATGAAGACAAAAAGGGACTTAAATGTAACGAAACTTAAGGACCTGTGTGAGAGATAAGGACCCGATTGCAATGAGTTTTAGGGACCAAAATGTAAACCCAGGTTTTGAAGGTTTATTTTAACTTGGATCTTTTTCAACTTTTTATATATGTAAGTAAATAAAGTAAATATTATGTTTTCACCTTGAATTTACATTTTTGACCTTTTTAGATTAATTTATTAGATTAAGTAAAATTACTTAAGTTATTATATACTTAGGTATACATTATGTTTAAGTTACTTAACTTATTAATTAAGGGAACGACTAATAGGATTTCGAGTCCAGTTATTAACTAAATTGTTAATAATGTTAATTGAATGATAAAATGTCATTTTAAACTTATTTTAAGGTCCTTTACCAAATATCCCTTATTTAATAATTAACACTTATATATTCATAACCTTAACTAATTAACTAGGAAGACTAGTTAATTAGAGGTAATTAGAGATCATGATGAGTCTCTCATCAAGCTCCAACCATCGCCTCTGTCTCATGTTGAGCTCCTTCTGATCAAACAGGTATTTGAGGCTCTTCTGATCCATGAAGATCTCAAAGGTCTCACCGTACAAGTAGTATCTCCAGGTCTTCAGCGCGAAGACCAATACTGCTAGCTTTAAGTCGTGAGTGGGGTAGTTATGCTCATGGGGCTTGAGTTTCCATGAAGTGTATGCGACAATGTGGTTCTGCTGCATGAGCACACCACCTAACCCCTACAACGAAGTGTCGGTGTAGACCATAAACCTGCCACTGCTGTCTGGTATAGTGAGCATAGGAGCCGAAGTCAGCCTCTCCTTCAACTCCTGAAAACACGTCTCACACTCATCTGTCTAGGCGAAGGGTACGTCCTTGAGAGTCAACTGGCTCATAGGACGTGCAATTTAGGAGAATCCCCTGATAAACTGCCTGTAGTAGCTTGCCAGTCCCAAGAAGCTGCGTATCTCTGTCATTGTACGTGGTCTCTCCCACCTGAGTATTGCCTCCACCTTAGCTGGATCCATAGCCAATCCATCCCCTGAGATCACATGGCCTAAGAAAGTGACCTGTCTCAGCCAGAACTCGCACTTGTTGTATTTGGCATATAGCCTGTGTTGTCTCAAAGTATCCATGACCATGTGTAAATGTTGCTCATGCTACGCTTGATCCTGGGAGTATATGAGTACGTTGTCGATGAACACTACCACAAACTGGTCCAGGTCCGGTTGGAAAATGCGGTTCATCAAATCCATGAAGGCCGTAGGGGCGTTGGTCAACCCAAACGGCATGACCAAGAACTCGTAGTGCCCGTATCGAGTATGGAAAGCCGTCTTGGAGATGTTGGTCTCCCTAATCCTCAATTGATGGTAACCCGACCTCAAATCTATCTTGGAGAACACTGTGGTGTCTCTCAGCTGGTCGAAGAGGTCGTCAATCCGTGGCAACGGATACCTGTTCTTGATAGTGACCTTATTTAGCTGCCTGTAGTCGACGCATAGCCGAAGGGTATCGTCCTTCTTCTTCACAAACAGTACAGGAGCTCCCCACGGGGATGCACTGGGCCTCATAAAGCCCTTCTCCAACAGATCCTATAGCTGTGACTTGAGCTCTCGCAGCTTAAGTGGGGCCATCTTGTATGGTGCAGTAGAGATGAGGCTGGTCCCCAGTACTAGCGAGATCTCAGACTCGATCTCACACTCTGGGGATAAACCTGGTAACTCTTCTGGGATGACGTCGGGTACTCGTAGACTGCCGGAATACTTAGAAGGTCTGCCATGAGGCTAGGCTCTACTACCACGCAAGCCAAGAAGCCCTCACACCCTTGGTCCAAGAGCTTTGCTGCTCGAAGAGCGGAGATGCACCTGAAACCTCCATCCACCGGCTGGCCGTGAAACTCAAAAGGAGGTAGCTCAGGTATAGAGAACACAATCTTCCTCTTGAAATAGTTCACCAGGGTGTGATAGGTGGACAACCAGTCCATCCCCAGAATAATGCCAAAATCCTCCATATGGATCACAATCAGGTCAGCGGGAAGGCTGTGTCCCCCGATGCTGACCTCGCAGTCCATGTAGACCTCCTTGGCTATAAACAATTGGTCACCTGAGCCTCTGATCACAAATGGATCCTCTAACAAAACACTACCCTGCCTCAGACTGACGGCGAAACTCGTGGAAACAAAAGAGTGTGTGGCGTCGGAATCGAAAAGTACGTACACTAATCTGCCAGAACAGTAACTATACCTGCCACCACAAAGCCCAAAGCCCTGGTGTCTTTGTGTGTTAGGACATTGATGCGCTTCTCAATCCTAGGTGTAGAAGAAGCGGCCACTCTCTGGGTCGGGCGAGCAGTAGTTGGCCGGTACCCTCCTCGTGACTGCTGCCCTCCTCTGCATGCTTGGTAACCACGGCCTCCAAATTGGCCCCCAGTGCTCGGTGCGGGGAGCATCTACTGTGCTCCGAACTTGGATGGACAGTCTCTTCTGATGTGGCCCGGCTGGCCACATTGTTAGCAGAGAGGGGCACGACCTCCTCCCTTAGTCGGTCCCTGCTAGTGGCTGGGCACGGGTCCGGTGCTGGCAGCTGGCCCCTGTCTGGGGCCTCCAAAGGCCATTGGTGGCCCCACAAAATAGGACGACTCCGCCATGGGCGCTGTATCCTCCTCTCTCGACGGCCCTATGAGTGCTCAAGCTGGTAGGGCCTCTTTCGTCCTCCGTTAGCGTCTCGCGCAGCCGAGTTGGTCTCCTAGTAGGTCATGGCCTCCTCAACCACGTGAGAAAAGGTAGGCAACTTCAGGGGCTTCACATACCCTCGTATTGCCGGTCAGAGCCCCTCCGTAAGCCTCCACAGGCACTCCTCCTTGGTAGACACCGCTATTGGGGCGAAATGTGACAGCTCTAGGAAACGCGTGCGGTACATGGTAACCATCATTGTCCCCTGGCGAAAAGTGTGGAACTCCCGCCTCCTCTAGCCTTGCCAGGTCTGCGGAAAGTACTGCCCGCAGAAGAGAGCCACAAACTGGTCCCACGATAGCTCTCTCCCCTCCTGGCCTCTGACTGGCCTCCACCACTGGTGGGCTGCACTCTCCAGCTGGTACGTGGCGAAAGCCACGCGGTACTCTATAGGATGGTGGAGGGTGTCAAACACCTTCTCCATCTGCTCCAACCAGTCCTCTGCCTCAGGCAGGCTCTCATCCCCCTTGAAGGAGGGAGGCTTCAGCTTTCGGAACTGTCCAAAAAGCTCGTGGTGAAGCTGCAGTGGGGCGATAGGTACACCTCTAGGCAGGGAGGGCTCGTGCTCAGAAGTGTCTGAGGGTGGTGGGGGTGGTGGAGGATTACCCCCTCCCCCTTCGGCTCGTCTAGCCGAACGGTGGGTCCCCAGTCTCACAGAGGACTCTCTCTCCACGTCCTCAGAGACGGGTGGCTGAGGAGGAGGCTGTCGAATCTCCTCTTGCACAATATCTCGGATCAGCTGGGCAAGGCCCGAGGCCTGATGCCCGGAAGAAGGGGTGGATCGGCTACTGCCTTTGGTCCGGCACGTCCGCCCCTACGACCACGCCCACAGCCGCGACCGCGACCCGCCTAAAAAAACTGCTCGACGAGGCATCTCCTACAAGGAGATGAAAAGAAAGAACATAAACTGTTGGTGATTCCAGGTTATATCAGGAAGAAAGATGACTCGAAACGAATATCACGGAAACACGTTGTGATGGCTATCCTAGCTATATGCACGTGTGTGGTTACTTCCAGACCATTTGGCTCATTTCTCAAGATGACCTTGCTCTGATACCATCTTGTTACGACCCGGTTCCGGTTCCCTATAGGACTCGAGACTGGCTCGCCTCGACTAAACCTAAGACCTAGCTGTCTAACAAGAAATATCCAATAGCAGGAAATAAACCACAACCACGCATGCAATATAGCTAAGCAGAAGAAAAATGAGACAGTAAAAGTACAACAAGCTGAGAGTCTTAATGAAACATGCCATCACAACATAAATAGCGGAAATGAAAGTCAAATGTAACATGCTAGCAGATATGCTAAGTACTCACTACAGAGGTACAGAAACAATGTTCAAGGAATAGAAGAAAAGAGCTCTGGTACACTACTGCTAGGCTCGGCTGGGCCCAGCACCCTCAGCAGTCGGGAACTCGGGCTGCTCACCTCCTTGACCTGAACAAGGGTTCAACAAGAGACGAAGTCAGCGAACACTGAGTAGAGTGGTGGTTATATAATTTGCATGCAACTGATTTTTAAACAAGCAATTATGTTTAATTCTTATTCCCATTTATCTGAACTAGGTATTTTAGATTATTGATTCCACACAGGATCCATGTGTTTCTTGATCTTGCCTGTTCCTCGTGGGAACGATCTTGATTGCAGTCTTTTTGGTGGTGTAGGAGGTATACGTGGTACTCTCCCGACCGGGAGAGTCCCCTGCGATAGTCCTACACCCAGTCAACCACCCCGAGGTCACGGTTGTGACATAGCGGTGACTACGGCACGCGCAATAAGCGCAGGGTAGCTACCCTGCACTGGCATGCGGTCATTCATTTCCGCTAGCGACTATGCCCAAAGGTACAGCTTGGAATAGCACAGGGCCTTGCCCTCTCAGAATAGGGGTCTCGCCCCTCCACAGTTCGCGTACCCTCGTCCAACTATTCCGGTTTGGAAGCGGGCCTAACATGTTGGTGTAGGGTGGCTAGCTTAACTTCGGGCGCCGTGGGGTGGCTAGCTCCGTCCCTACACTAGTAGCACACCTCAGTACCACGTACGCAAGGGCCAACAGGAGTCGGTGTAGAGTGGCTAATCCTAACCCTGGGTCCCAACCCAAGGGCGGCTAGCTCCGCTCTACACTAAAAGAACCATTGTGCTCCTTGGTACCACGTACACAAGGGCCAGCTCACTTCCTATCTACACATGGAATTCCTTTCCATATCCAGGAGTTCTCCTCTTAATTCCTCGTAGGGTTCACGTAAGGTATTCGTTCCATTTATCAGTTTTCAGATCTCATGGTTCATAACTCGTTCCTCATCCATATACAGGCAGCTCGTGTTTTCACAATTCAATTGTCAATCATATACATGCAACTTGTGGTTTCACAGTTCAATTTCTCATTCACATACATGCAACTCGTATTTTAACATGCATCTCAAGTAAACAGTGTAGCTGAACCATTCTCATTTGTTTCTACCCTAGGGTTCATTTCTCATCCTAGGGTTTATTCAAGTATTCTAAACATTCTCTTTCATTGTGTAAATCTTAATGTTACAATAAACTACTCAACCAAGAAACATGGGAGTAATGGGGGCTTGAATTGCAAACCCAGGCATCTCAGCGAGCCTCAAACACGTAGCAGGCTGAAACCCTATACCAGGGAATACAACACAAAAGAAGAGTTCAAAGCAATGTATAACAGACTCTAATACATAGAGAAACTTGAGAGGAAAACACAGGTATTTTGTTTGCGTAAAACGGACCCCGATCGGACCCTAAACGGGTCAAAAACGTGCATACTGGTCAAAATCAGATGTTTGGGAATAGTCCTAGATGTCTTAAAAGACGTGAGATCTTACCTCGTGTCTCCTACGGTATCCTCAAACGTTCAGATCCCTCCGCGACCGTCTGAGGGCAGCTCCAGACGTCGAACAAAGCCTCCGGTCATCTGAAAGTACCTTCGGACGACTGGCGATGCGGTCAGATGTCCAAAATCACCTCAAAGTGCAGACCCCGCTCCTTCCCGACGCTTTGCACCTACGTGTAGAGCATAGACCAGATTTTAGCTCTTGCATGAGTCTGCATGGGTAGATCTCATGCAACACGACTTACTTTAGCACCCAACGTGCTTTTAGACGTTCGACTCCAGTCCCGGACGTCCTGCTGCCGCTATAGATGTCTAGTCGATGCTCGAAACGTCTTATACTAGAACTTTTCCAGTACCAGAACCTCCTTTGCGATGCTGCTCTCTTTACAGTGCCATCCACAGCTCACTACCGCAGCTTCAGCAGCTGTAGAGGGCTGAGAGGCTGCCTCCTTGAGCCCCTCCTCGTGTGCGTGCCCTTCGCCAGCTGTGCGAGCTCTGTCGAGCTCTGTCGTGCTTCCGTTGAAGCTCCTCTGAGCTTCGCGTGAGGCTCTCCGACTCCACATGAGCTCCCTTAAGGTCCACCGACCTTGGTCTTCCTCTCTTACGCTCTTCCTCTCTCTCCTTCTCATTTTCTCTCGCTCTCCCTCGCTAATCCTTGCTTGGCCTCGCTCCTCCTTGCCGCAGCTGCACGGGGGTGTTCGGACAGGGAGGTAGCGGTGGCTGGTGGTGAGGGTGGTGAGGAGAGGGGGGTTTAACTAGGGTCAGGTGTTAGGGTTTCGGGTGAGAAGCAGTAGGAGAGAGAGAACGCCCACGTGCCGCACGTGTGCTGAGGGAAAATAAGTTTCGATATTTCCCACTTTCAAACGTTCGGGCCTGTGTCCAGACATCTGGACAGACGTCTGACTGAAACTCCAGATGTCTTATTCGACTAAAAAGGCAACGGGTCATTTCATCAACAGTCTGTGTACCCTCACTCGACTATCTCGGTTTGCCTAGTGGGCCTCAACAGGAGTCGGTGTAGGGGGGCTAGTCCTAACCCCGGGCCCCATGGGGTGGCTAGCTCCCCCCTACACAAAAGGAACAATAGCTCTCCTCGGTACTACGTACATGAGGGCCAACTCACATCCATACCAAGGGATAGTTGCTCTCCTCGGTACCGTGTACACGAGGGCCAGCTCACTTCCCTTACTAAGTCCTAACAGCCGCCCGTAGGCAACATGTTCCATCATTCCATAAATTTTTCCACATCATAGTTCTAGTTTCCTTTCAAATTCCCCATAGGGTTCATGCATAGATTTCCTTATTTCCATAGCATCCATATATCTCTATTCATGTCATGATTAATTAAACACATAACAGGTAGCTTATGGTTTTCACAATCCGATAATTATCTCAGCAATCAATTATACAGGATACAACATACATTTTAGTTCAAATCAAGGTTCAATAATTATGAACAAGCAGCTCATGATTTAACACATTCGGGAAACATTACAACAGATTAAGCATTCAAATAATGCACATTCTTTTATCTTAGCCCTAGGGTTCATTGCACATCCTAAGGGTTCAATCAATAGTTCTAATGTAGCACGCACTTCAATTATGTAATTCATAGGGCATAGCAAAACCACTCTACCAGGGTAACCGGGAGATGTGGGGGCACAAATGGCGGATCTCGCAGGCTCCACAGGTCCCGTGCACACCACGAACAGATGACCTATTCAACACGAACGACCAACCTACACATTACTAACATCTCATATGACAAGAAATGAGCTCAAAACACTTAGAACAAAGCTCCATCACATTGGAAAATCCGACAGAAAGCCAACGGTACTTCGTTTGTGAAAAATCGACCTCGTTTAGGCCCTGAACCAGCCCAAACACACTTCTCGATTCACCTAAATCGGACCAGGTAGGCTGGTCCAGCTGGACCGGCCGCCTGATACCTGAAATATTCCAACCAGATTGATATCAGACATTTGGAACAGCTTCCAGACATCTTAAATGACACCAAAATGCTCACCTTGCATTCTGCACTGAAATCGGACGTCTGGAACCCCTCACAATCGTCCGAGGGTCCTTTCAGACGTCTGGCAGTGCACTCAGACATCTGGGATGAGTATCAGTCATCTGGAGAGACGTCCAGACATCGTAAAGTGTCTGGGGAGCTATGTCTGTGCCTCTTCCAAACGGCCCTGCATGTGCACAGTGACGTACTGTCACTCGCAGACAACACGTACGAAAAATACAGGTGGATAGGACCTTACTATTTGAATCTGCTTTATTGGATGTCTGGTGCTACCTTCGGACGTCCGATCAGATGTCCGTTGAGAGATACAGACGTCTGATATGCGGAGAAAATTTCTCCTAGAGCCCTTCGCGAGACTTCCTCTCTTCGTAGAAAGTGACCACACCCTCTGCAGCACATGCATATCAAGGCACACAGACTGTGCAGAGAAGAATACGTCGAACATTGTGTACAAGTCTAGAACAGGGCATTACTTAGATTTTGCACAGTATCAGACATCCGACGACAACTCTGGATGTCCGACCAGACGTCTGGTTCTACAGAAAAATGACTCCGCAGAACCGTTCATGAGCCTTTTCTCTTCGCAAAAACACCCCCCCTCACCAGGAGCTGCAGCAGCAATGGCGCTCCCTCAACTTTGCATGGACATGCTCCCTCCAAGCTCCATCGGCAGCTCTCCCAAGCTCCTCCTTGTGCCCTCAAACTCCCACAGTGGGAGCTCCTTGTGCGGGTAGGGAGGACATGGAGAGGAAGGGGGAAAGGAAGGTGATGGTGTGCGTTGCAGGGAGAAAATTGGAGATGGTGGGTGGCTCGGGATTCGGGGCCAGGTGTTTAAATAGAGTAGGGGGTTTAAGGTTTAGGGGTGTGGGTGTGGGTGTGTGTGAGCTTGGGTGGGGCCAGGGCATTTTGCAAGAAATGCCCTACAAGAGTTTTATTTATTCGCAGAACCCCCAAAACATGAAAAACAGGGGGTTATGAATTGCAGCAACCCCCTTTAATTTCAGAACATGGCCCCACAACCCTTGGGAAGGGTCATTTTAGGTTTGGAATAGTCAATTTGATACTCAGAACCTGTTTTGAACTAAAATAAAAACATAGGCAGGTATTTGGTACATTTCGGGTCTAAACATAAATTGACCATGCAAATGACATCTAAAATAAAAATTTAAGTCACCATCAACTTCCTTATGTCCAAATTAGGTTACCATCAAAATTTTGGCTCATTTGGACTTCACCTTGGCCAAGTTTGCAATTTGGCTCTTAATTCTCAATTTCTTTATAAATACCCCCTTAACTTTTGATTTTTTTGCTAAGAGGTCCCCACCAGCACTATCTCCACCTTCGACCTTCACGTTGCCGGTCGCAAACTCAGGTGAGGTCGTTTCCGCACCAGCTGGCCCTTTCTTCGTGTGCCAACAGGTGAAAAATATCCCCCATCTCACTTCGCTTCTCGTCGTCTAGTCATGGCACGTCCCTACCTCCTTTTTCTTCCTCGACGTTGCCGACGATGATGACCTTGGAGCTCCTCGACTTCACCTCTTTGTCTCTTATTGCCATCAAACGAGAGCACAGTTCTTCTCCCCTTATCATCATCGTTCTTCCTACCACAGAAAGTGGCTCTCCTACCCTCCTTGCTCCAAACTCCTTGTTGTCCTCTTCTTCTTCCATGCATTCTACCACAGTTCTTCCACACTAGCGTGCTCCTCCGACCCCCTCATCCATGATTAGGTAGGTATTTCTCTTCTCCTCCTTCTCAAGAGTAGATTAGGACCTTTAGATGTAGTTTTCTACCTCTATCTCTCTTTCCTCCTCACCGTCTTCTCCATCCAAGGCCATGCTCTGGCGTGAGCTCCAGCAACCACCTATCACGATAACCACGCCTCGACATCGACCTCCGACCATCTCACCACCTTTGGCTTGATGTGAGCGGCAAAATTGCTCAACCAATTTGGGGATTCGACGCCTGAAAACGGTCACCGGAGCCCACTTGTTGCCATTGGCATCCTCGCATTTGCCCAGCCCACTCCGGCCTCCCCATGCCCAATCAAGGCCGCCATCACCTTAACCAACCTTCGACGAAGCTCTTCGACCTCTTGGTTTTGGACAAGACCATAAACCTTGCTAGGTCGACCCCGCCGTCTACCGCCATCCTCGAAGCCCAAAACTTCTCGTAAAGCTTGCTCACGGCACGAGGAACCCATTGCAACCTTCGACGCAAAGTTTCGTGCCATGAGGACCACTATCGACTACCACCGGACTCGCTGCTTCCTCTGCTGTCGTTCGCTGCCTTCGCCCATTCGATCGACCGAATAACGTCGCCACCAGGTCAGCAGTGCACCGACAAAGCTCCTTCGCCGCACATCGGCGAAGATCTCTTGCCGGAGCTCAATTCTGGTTGTGCTCTGGCGAGGCTTGTTGGAGTTGAGGATAAGAAGGCCAGGGGCCTATCCGCAGAAGAAGAATTTTGTAGGGACTTATTTGCAAATTTTCAGGGACCAAATCTCAAGCCTCCAAGTATCGAAATGCGTGAGAAGTAATTGTCAGGGAATGATTTGAGATTTTTAATTAATTTGGTTTTCAATGAATTCTCATTGCAAAGTTTGGTCCATGCACTATTAAGCTTGATTATTTGATTGGCTTACGAAGTAAATGCTTGAAGAATACTTTTCTTAATCTAATTTATGTGCCTAATTTTTACATTTATGAATTAGATTTGGATCATAGAGAATTGAATTAATTGCATCTCATCCTATTTTGTAAAAAATCTAAATAGTGATATTCGCGTATTTCTCGCTCCTAGAGATGACCCTGGGATACTTTTATTTCAAGAATTATAAATTTAAATGTTAGATTTGCTTTGGTCATCTATACTATGACACAATGATTTTTAAACCTGATCGAAGCACGCTAACAGAGGAACGACCACATCTAGGACTGTTGTTGGACCCTTCCATTGATCGAATGTGGGAGGCTTTATCTAAATTCATCACCACCTCTTGTTTACTGCAGTAGGCCATCTTTTCAGCATGCTACACTCCTAAGGCCTAGTGCTTGGATATAGTTGACTCAGTTGACCCTTTTGCTGTATAATACCCTTTTGGTTTTCTGGTTGTAGGCCCTTTTTGTAATTGTGTATATATTTTGGCTAGGCCCTACCTCCGGTGTAAAAATGTAATCTAAACAGTGTATTGCTCTTGTACTTAATATGTATGGATGTTGCAGTCTATAGATGATGTATGGTAGCTAACTGTAAATTTGCTTTTATGTCATTTCATTTAGCATCATTCTATGTTTCTCCACTTACTGCCAAGAATATATGTATGAAATGTATTAATGTGACATTATAAAGGTTAATAGTTTCCATTAACCTGATAACCTGAAGAATGGAGTACTTACAACCCTAACCACCCTAGTGGTTGGGATCTTAGCACATCACACATTTTAAGCTAGTTTTCGATTCATCAGAAGGTTGTAGGGCATGACATCTCCTTGTCTACACTCTTTCATGCAATATCTTTGAAGAAATGGTTTAATATAGTTCTTTTATAATAATCTAAGAATACCTTAAAAGTGATCCTGATGTATTTCGATTCCTAATACAAAAGAAACATCACCAAGATCTTTCATTTCCAATTTATTTGGGAGAAATCTCTTGGTTTCATGTAATAAAACCAAAAAAAATATGTTTGCCCCTGCAAAATTTGTGGTATTCATATTCATCAACCATATTTGCCTCAAAACCAAATCAGACAATAACTTGATGAAACTTATGATACCACTGACGTGAAGCTTGCTTGAGTCCCAAGATGATTTTCTTTAATTTGCAAATTAGTTTATTTGCATCTCCTAGAACAAAGTTTTCTAGTTGCATCATATGTATCGTTCATTAATGTCACCATTAAGAAATGCTATTTTGATATCTGGTGTAACTTAAGATCAAAATGAGCTACTGTCATCATGGTTCTACATGTCTTTTAGTGAAACTGGAGAGAATGTTTCTTTATAATCAATACATTCCTTCTGACGGAAGTCTTTTGCAAGAAGTTGAGCCTTATATTTGTCTACATCACCCTTAAAATCCCTTTTGGTCTTAATTATCCATTTGCAACTAATGGATTTCAAACCTTCAGGTAATGGAACAATTTCCCATACATCATTGTCACTCATTGACTTCATTTTCTCATTCATGGCATTATTCCACTCTTAAGAATTAGAACTTTGTATATCATGTTGGAGGGTAATTGGATTACCTTCCATCAGGCAAACCTCATGTTCTTGGAGAAAACCATTATAATAATTTAGAATTGCATTTCTCCTTTCCTTAGTGGATAGTCTCAAAGGCACTTGTTCTTGACTTTCTTAAGGTTGTTCAATTTGAATTATGTAGCGATCTTCAACATTACCTTCTTTTGAGTTTGTTGGTGAACTAATATTAGGGATAAGAACCTAACGATGATTAATATGGTCCTTTAGGAGAGAATCAAGTTCTTCAAAGGTAGTGTTTTGTACCCCATCATCTCCATCCAAGCCAACATCCTCAAAGAAATAGGCATTGCTTGTCTTCAAAAAGGATTTTTTTATGGGGCCATAAAATTTATAACCTTTAGATTGTTTTAGGTACTCAACAAAATAGCAACTAATCGTTCTTGAGTCCAATTTCTTTTCATATGGCCAATAAGGCCTTGCTTCAACTGGACTTCCTGAAATGTGAAAGTGTCTCAAATTAGGCACTCTGCCCATCCACCATTCAAATGGGGTTTTAAATACTATTTTTGTTGGCACCTAGTAGAACTCGAATAGGTTGTGTTAATATGGTGAAATTATCGTTGAAGTTATTATAGTGGGTTAACCTAAATCGAGTCTAGCCATCTTTCACAAATTTTTTTTTTTAACCTGGCCTACTTGATTTTATCTTGGTCACTTTTAGGCCCAGGGTCGATCTCAGGGAGGCGGGAATTAAAGGTCAAGGAGTTTCTACGCCTTTCCTAAAACGTATCTCTTTCTTGCGTTTATTTGTTTTTCTGGTTTTTCTATTTAAGATTTTTTTATTGATAATATTGTCCTTGAGGTACACCCTCAAAATCAAGTTCTTGGCTTTGAGCCAAATGGTTCTTGGCTTGTAGCCAACTTAGGGTTTCCAAAAACTGGTCCTGCTATTTGCAAGATCGAGTACCTGCAAGACATTATCTTTTCTCTTTTACTTTTTTTTTTCTTTTTAATAGCGGGAAACAAAAGATAAATAAAAACAAGGTAGGTTGTTGGTAAAGAAGGGAATACTTAGCTTAATATATGTATAGATATATAATAGACACAGTATATATATATATATATATATATATATATATATATATATATATATATATATATATATATTATACATAGGGGTGGAGGTGGAAGTGGAAATGGAGTGTAGCACAGTGTCAAGTTGGTCCACATCTAGTAAGACGCAACCAACAAGACGGAGTGCTGCATGGAATGTAGGATGGATGTGTGGGAGTGTGTGTGAAGGTGCTTGCTTTGTGCGGATATCGGGGAATATCGGCAACTGGTGCAGATATTCCCACGATATGATGCGCGGTGGAGTGACTAGTGCATGAGAGTATGAGTGGTGAAGTGTATATACGGATGTGGGTAGGTGGATGTGTAAGGAAAAAAAAAAAAAAAAAATATATATATATATATATTTAGATAGATCTATAACTATATATGTGTAGTTGTGTATATATAGATATGTAAATATGTATATGTATATGCATATATATATTTGTATATATATATAGATATATATGTATATATGTATGTATTATAAATAAATAAATAAATAAATATATATATATATAGGTGTGAGTGTGTACAAGTGTGTGTGTGTATGTTGGAGGAGTGTGAGAGAGAGGGAGAAGTTAAGCCGTCTAGCGGGTTAGAGCGCCGTCTGGAGGGCAGGACGTGTGCAGGCGCACAAGGGTTGCGCGCGGGCGTGCAGGCTTAAACGAGTGCGGGCGAGTGCGGGAGAGTGCAGCATAGCACACAACGCTGTGGGTGGGCGAGTGTGGGTGACCGGCTGGCGCGGGTAGCGGGCGAGGAGAGAGAGCGTGTTGCCACCGGCTAAGTGAGAAGCGAGCCGGTGGCTACAATGTCATGTAGACTGCGCACTATAGTGTGCTACAGTGCGGGAGCGGTTTGCCGATCGGTAGCGGCCGGTTTCGCGAGCCTTGCACGCTAGGAAGCGCCTGTGCGCACGGGAAGAGCTTGCGCAGGGCCTACAGGAGCGTGTGCAGTGGCTGGTGGTGCTGTGGGCCGACGTTGCTGCTGCTGGAGCTTCTGAGCTTGAAGCTTTGCAATGGCGGTGAGGGCATTCAGCGATGAAAACAAACGGTGAAACCACCACGCCTACCTGCTCATGAAAGAGCTGGGCGGTGGTGGAACTCACAGTGGAGGTTGTGGGACCATTGTGAGTTTTCTCCTGCCCACAGTGTGTCTCTTCAGTGAGAAGAGATACTGCGTATAGAGAGGGAGAGGGGAGGAGGTTGGCCTGACGATGGTGAAAAAAAGTTCCTGTATGTCTCTGTGCAAAGGCCTCCTCGCACAAGGGAGAGAGCAAGGCAATATATAGCCGAGGAAGCATGTCACGGCCATGCTACTGGCATCGCTTCTCCAGCCATGCTGCTAGCAGAGGAGTGGCGTGAAGAGGCGCGCATGCACCCTGCCCTGCAGCCGTGAGAAATTCAAAGCAAATAAAGAAATGAAAATGGTGAAATTGCAATGCAGCACTTGATGAAAATGTTAGTTAATAGATGGCCAATTATTTATACTCTCCTCCCCTCCTTAAAATTGCATGCATGTGTCTATTTACAAATGCAACTATAGCTAGCAGTGCTAGGAAATAACACAAGATGGTATAATTACTGGTGTATTTTTGCTGTGCAATCATACCCCCATGCCTATCTTTTGCTAGTCCCTAGCAAAACATTTTGTATTGTATTTAGAAATGATCTTAAGCTGAAGGTTTTCTTTTGAGGCGGCATGGGTGTGTTTGTCTGTTGGATATTGTGAGAACCAATTGCAGAGAAGACTCCCAGTACTTTAAGTCTTATATAACATAGACCATCTCTCAATTAACTTGGACTCTTGATATTTAAACCTTAAGTACGATTTCCAGGACTCAGAAGGTTTTTGCCATACTCGAGAGCTCAAGAGATTATGGTTCGTGCATAGTGAAGGATCAAGATTGACCAGATGAACATTAAGACTCAAGCCCAGGGTTTCACGAATTTTTTTAAGTGCAAGTTGGTCCCAATTTCAGCTTGTGTCTTCGGATTGACCTTTAAAAAGATGACGGAAAACTCAACTCCCATTTTATTGCTTTTGTGGCTCAAGGAATATATGGTAGAAGCAGGGTATTTATGACGTACCCTGAAACTTTTTGGAGAGGAGAATTTACAGACATTTAAGAGATATACTGACTTATTTGCATAATTTTTTTTTTTTGAAACAAGTGTCAGTATATCTCACAACTTTATTTGGAGGAGCACACATTTTTGGTGGGAGAGTTCCTTTTTGGTGGAAAGGGTTTCTCCTAGATACAAGACTAAAGCCTGGGATAAAAAGTCTACCTACGCGCACAGGGAAGGACTCCACCTTCCCTAATGAACACTAGGGTTGGATCTTATGTTCACCTGGTCTTTCTTGATATGTATAGTGTGAACCAAGCTTACTTAGGCTCTCAAGTAAAAGCAAACCAACGAATCCTGTACTGGTGACTCAGGTACAAGAATACGTCCTTAGTTAAGAGAGATTCTGATCTATCTTGTCAATGCTCAAGTGAATTAAACCAAGCCTGAGCGAATCAAGCTTCTGTGGCCTGGAAAGTCTTCAAAATAGTGGTTGAATATCCATAAACACTTATTGTATTTTTGTTTTAGCCTTCAGATCATTACTAAACACCCTTTTTTTTTTTTGCTATGTACATATTTATAGATGGATATATATAATGCAAGTTACATGATACCATATAATACCCAGATCCTATGGATGCCTATCCACCCCCCCATGCCAAATGATGCTATGTCCTCATATGCATGCAGGGTAGAGGAAGGTCCAAAGATTGGGGAACAAGAGCTGACGTGCAAGGTATATAGCAGGGTGGTAGGGTGGGTGGATGGTGGGTGGTGAAGTGAAGAAGTGCGAAGTGAAGTGACATGGAAGTGTGTACGTGGAGGAGTGTTGCTGGGGTGCCTCCCAACGAGCGCTGAATTTAACGTCCCCCGCTAGACTCAGAGTGAGGCACGAAATTAGTTACCCTCCAGCAGGGCAATAGTTTCACCAACGGGGGCAGGTTCATGAGTAAGATAGGGTTTTAAACGCTGCCCATTGACCGTAAATTTATGCCCAGATTTGGGATCTTCAATTTCAACGGCCCCGTTGGGAAATGGTCTCGAGACCAAGAAGGGACTAGTCCATTTGGACTTCAATTTCCCTGGAAAGAATTTGATCTGGGCATTGTAAAGTCAAACTTGTTGAGATGGCTCAAATTCCTTCCGCTGAATTCGGCAGTCTTGAAAAGCCTTATTGCGTTGCTTGTAAGTTAAGGTAGAATCATAGGCTTCACAACGGAACTCTTCCAGCTCTTGGAGTTGGAGTTTCCTTTCTCGACCACACAGGTCTGGGTCGAGGTTACATTGGCGAACCACCTAATAAGCGCAGTGCTCCAGCTCCATGGGCAAATGACAAGGCTTCCCATAAATGATTCTATAAAGAGACATACCTAGGGGAGCCTTGAAGGCGGTCCGATATGCCCAAAGTGCGTCAATCAGCTTGTTGGACCAATCCTTTCTGTTAGGCCGAACCATTTTTTGGAGAATTTGCTTGATTTGCCGGTTCGACACCTCAGCCTGGTCGTTCATCTGAGGATGATACAGAGATGCGATATGATGGTGGACTCCATATTTCCTCAGAAGTGCCCGAAAAGAAGCATGGGTAAAATGGCTTCCTCCATTCGAGATAATGGCTCAAGGGATCCCAAAGCATGCAAAAATGTGGTCTTTGACAAATCGAGTAGATATGACATGGTCAGCATGGCGCGTGGGAATAGCCTCGATCCATTTGGAAACATAATCAACAGCAACGAGGATGTACTCGAAGCCGTTGGAAGGAGGAAAGGGACCCATGAAATCGATTCCCCAAATGTCGAAGATTTCAGTAGCTAGGGTGGGTTGTAAGGGTATCATGTCACGACGTGACATTGACCCTAACGACTGGCACCTGGTGCAATGTTTGGCGTAATTGTGTGCATCTTGGTGAAGGGAGGGCCAAAAGAAACTACACTGTAACACCTTGGCTACAGTTTTCCTCCCAGAGAAATGGCCTCCGCAGGCCTGATTGTGGCAGAAGGATAGTACACTGGGGAATTCGCTGTCAGGAATATAGCGATGGATGATCTGGTCAGCACCTATTCGAAAAAGTAGTGGATTATCCCAGAAATAATACTTTGCTTCTTCATTGAGATGCTCGCGCTGGATTTTAACCCAGTCACGTGGAAGGGAACAAGAAGCAAGGTAATTGGCAATGTCGGCATACCAAGGTCCACTTGCCACATTAATTGCCAATAGGTGCTCATCGGGAAAAACCTCATTGATCGGCAGGGTAAGTTCAATGTGGTCAGGGTCCAGTCTCGAGAGATGATCAGCAACAACATTCTGGGCACCGGCCTTATCGCAGATCTCAATGTCAAATTCTTGGAGCAGAAGGATCCAACGAATTAGTCTAGGCTTGGCATCCTTCTTGTGTATGAGATGGCGAATGGCCGCGTGGTCAGTGAATACAATAACATGCGAGCTCAGAAGGTAAGAGCAGAATTTCTCCAGTCCAAAGACGACCGCCAATAGTTCTTTCTCAGTGGTTGTATAATTACGCTGGGCCTTGTCCAATGTCTTACTGGTGTAGTACACCACGAAGGGGTGTCTATCGCGTCTTTGTCCCAGGATGGCTTCGACTGCAAGGTTGGAAGCGTCACACATGAGTTCAAAGTTGTGGGACCAGTTAGGTGGCTAGAGAACAGGGGCCTTGGTGACAGCATCACGTAGCTGCATGAATGCTCGTATGCAGTCGGGGCCCATATCAAAGGGTACCTCGGTTGATATGAGATGAGTTAAAGGTCTAGAAATCTTGGAGAAGTCTTTGATGAATCTCCTATAGAAACTGACGTGTCCCAAGAAGGAGCGGATTTATTTGGCAAAGCTAGGCATAGGTAAATCAGCAATTACATCAAGCTTGTATCTGTCAACCTCAATACCCCTATCGGAGATGATATGCCTAAGAACAATTCTCTCGTGTACCATAAAATGACTTTTTTCCCAGGAAAGCACGAGGTTCACATCAATACATCTCAGAAGGATACGGGTCAGGTTGGCAAGACAGTCATCAAAAGAGGGTCCAATGACCGAAAAGTCATCCATGAAGACCTCAAGAAAGTCACCCACCATGTCATGGAATATCACCAGCGTACATCTCTGGAAAGTTGCTGGTGCATTACAAAGTATGAAAGGCATCCTTCTAAATGCGAAGGTGCCGAAGGGGCAGGTAAAGGTGGTTTTCCCTTGATCTCGGGGGTCAATTGCCACTTGGTTATATCCAGAGAATCCATCCAGGAAATAAAAAAATTTATTTCCCTCTAACCGCTCCAGGATTTGGCCAATAAAAGGTAGCGGAAAGTGATCTTTCTTAGTTGCAGCATTTAGTTTCCTATAGTCTACACACACTCTTCAAGATGTAGGAGTGCGTGTAGGGATGGATTCGCGCCTGTCATTGACACGGATGGTGAGTCCAGCCTTTTTGGGCACGACATGAATCGGGCTCACCTAGGGGCTATCGCTGATCGGGTAGATTATACCCGCATCCAGCCACTTAATAATTTCCTTTTTAATGACCTCCCTCATGTTAGGGTTGAGACGCCGCTGCATCTCACGGGAAGGCCGAGCCTCCTCCTCCGTATATATACGGTGAGTGCAGTAGGAGGGGCTAATGCCAGTTAAGTCTGATAAGGACCATCCAATGGCTGCCTTGTGTTCCATAAGGACCTTTGTTAGTTTGCACTCTTGCTCCTTGGTCAATTTTGAACTTGATTACGGGGAGCGTTTCATTTAGTCCCAAGAAAACATACTTAAGCGTATCAGGCAGCTCTTTCAGCTCGGGAGAGGATGGTGAAAGATCCGGCATTTCTGGGAATGAGAGTGTCCTAAGCGGATCAGAAGAAAACAAAGCAAGAGGAAGAAGTTGGCCCTCAAATTGGCCAAGAAGAGGGGTATCTTGGATTGATGGATCCAAAAAGGGATAGCCCCAGTGAGCAGTATGTGGGCTCAAGGTCCCAATGTGGAGTTGCAATTCCGCCTAATTTGGCGGGAAAGAAAGGGCAATCCAGTCTTCAAGAGTGTGGACCGGTGGTGAGTAGCTCGAATATGACTCAGACCACAAGGTATGGGAAGCAGAGAAAACCTCGTCAGAAGTCTGGTCAAGAGAAGGTACGGGTAAAGGGAGGGATGGGGGAACGTCACAATATGTGTCGGTCAGGCAATGGTCTATGTTCAAAGACAATCCACCGCAGTCAGAATAGGTCCTTATTAGTCCGATACACGCGCTGACAGCCATGTCCTCGTCAGACGTGTCATCCTTGATGCAATCACAATCAAAGTTCTTGGCTGCCTTGAAGATGTTTAGCTTGAGCTTCTCAGAGCCAACGACAATCTCAATACAGCCCGACTCGCAGTCGATATGGGTGTGGGCTGTGACCAAGAAAGGTCGACCAAGGATGATCGGACAATTAGAAAGTGAGCTAGGAACTTCCATATCCAAAACAAGAAAGTCAACAGGAAAATAGAGACTGTTGACCCTAACCACCACATCTTCCACCACACCCTTCGGTATTTTGACAGAACGATCTTCTAACTGTAACGTGACAGGGTTGGGTTTCAGATTTCCTAAGGTAAATTTTTCGAGCATGATGGTTGGTATAAGATTGATGGAAGATCCTAGATCAAGCATAGTATGGTTAAAATTGCAGCCTTGGATGCTACAAGAAATCAGCGGTGTGCTCGGATCTTTTTGCTTCAGTGGTAGATTTGACAGTATAGCACAACTCGCATGAGGCGAGAGAACCACCGGATTCTTTGTTTTCTTTGACTGTCACCTGGGTGTAGTGTAGTCTTTGAAAAATCGGGTGACAGTAGGTATGTAGTCGATAGCCTCTAACAGGGGTACCTTGATTTCAACATCCTTGAATAAATTCAGCAGGTTATCAAAGGCCTGTGTATCCTTTTTCTTGCCTTTTGGCTCCCTCAGTAGAGCCTCAGGGAATGGGACTGATTCTGGCACTAGTTTGGGTATATCATCCTCACAAGAATGCAGTGCGCATCCCGAATGAGAGGGTGGTGAAAAAGATGGGCCAGGATCAGGTCGAGGCGGATAGACGGTTTGCTTACCACTCCTCGTCGTAATCACATTGGACGTCGCGGGTCCAGTGGGATCATAAGGCGGAGGAGGGTTCGCAATAGGGACATAAGGGTGAGGTGCTGCAGCGGGATTAGCCTGGAATCTCAGAGGAATGCTCGGTGCTTGCAGAATCTGATGAACCTGCCCTTGAGAAGATCGTACCTATGGTTGAGGGCCACGAGGTACAAAATTTCACGGGTTGGGAATAGGTTGGGCCGGAAGAGTGCCCTGAGATCGAGTTGCCATGCGTAATTGACTGATCTTAGCATTCTGCTGCGCCAATTGGTGCTGAAGAGAGGTCATGTTTTCTTCATGGCGCTTAGACATTTCCGTCACCATTCGCATTAATTTATCAAGAGGACTTGTTGCGGGTTCTGCTTGCGGTATGCAAGGACCCGATGGCGGATTTTCCATAGGATTAGACTGGGCCCTTGGGATGGCAGGTGCAGACGGTTGCATTGGCCCACCCGTGGGGTTTTGGCACTGTGGGTTACTGGACCATGAGAAGTTAGGATGATTTCGCCACCCTGGGTTATAAGTAGCAGAGAACGGGTTGTTCCCCAGGGCAGAAGCGTCTTCTAAGCTAGAAGATGAGTCCACATGTAAATATGCATCCGAGCACACGGAGGCTTGGTCCTCCGTGTCAAAATACTGGCTTGCAGAAGCCAGATCCACTTGACTTACTGAATCGCTCAGTGCGACGCTCCGTAAGGATGGTCTTACAGGGTTTTTGGGAATAAGCTTGGCATTGGAAAGATTAGGATTGTGACGAAGTGGTGAGGTGGAGGTGTTTGCCAAAGAACGGGTGGGATTGGCCGATAGCTCGTCCAACTTCGTGTGTATGACGGAGACTTCATCCAATTTTTGTGCGATAAGATTAAGATCTGTGGATGAATGGGAGGGTCCCATGTCAACTTCGTGAACATTATGGGGTAGGCTAGCACGATTAAAGGAGACAATGGAGGCATTGTTCATTGAATTTTCACTCATGTTTTCAAATAATTCGAATGCTCCATTCTCACCTTTATTCGTGAAATTCCCTCCGTAGGAAGCGTCTGCAATTTGCTTCAAAGTCTCATTTAGCCCATAATAGAAAATCTGGGCTATATGCCACTTAGGCAGACCATGGTGTGGACACTTCCGGAGGAGGTCATTATACCTCTCCCAAGCTTCATGAAACTACTATCGGCCAGTAGCAAGTGAGGAGAGAGAGCGCGCTGCTATCGGCTAAGTGAGAAGCGAGCCGGTGGCTACAGTGTCGCGCAGACCGAGTTCTACAGTGCGCACGCAGTCTGCCGACCGGTAGCGGCCGATTTCGCGAGCCTTGCACGCTGGGAAGCACCTGTGTGCGCGGTAAGAGCTTGCGCAGGGCCTACAGGAGCGTGTGCAATGGCTGGTGGTGCTGCGAGCCGGCGTTGCTGCTGCTGGAGCTTCTGAGCTTGATGCTTTGGCAATGGCGGTGAGGGCATTCAGCGATGAAAACAAACGGTGAAACCACCACGCCCACCTGCTCATGAAAGAGCTGGGCGGTGGTGGAACTCACAGTGGAGGTTATGGGACCACTGTGAGTTTTCTCCTACCCACAGTGTGTCTCTTCAGTGAGAAGAGATATTGCGTATGGAGAGGGAGAGGGGAGGAGGTTGGCCTGACGATGGTGAAAAAAAAGTTCCTGTATGTCTCTGTGCAAAGGCCTCCTCGCACAAGGGAGAGAGCAAGGCAATATATAGCCAAGGAAGCATGTCATGGCCATGCTATTGGCATCGCATGTCTAGCCATGCTGCTGGCATAGGAGTGGTGTGAAGAGGCGCGCATGCACCCTGCCCTGCAGCCGTGAGAAATTCAAAGCAAATAAAGAAATGAAAATGGTGAAATTGCAATGCAGTACTTGATGAAGATGTTAATTAATAGATGGCCAATTATTCATACTCTCCTCCCCTTTTTAAAATTGCATGCATATGTCTATTTACAAATGCAACTATAGCTACATAAGATGCAATGGCAGTGCTGGGAAATAACGCAAGATGGCATAATTACTGGTTTTTTTTGCTGTGCAATCAGCACCCTATTGAGTATGTAAGCTGTTGCCTTTAATGCTCACCCTAGAGGGATTTTGGTAGGGAAGAATCACTAATTATGCTCCTTACCATATCCTTTAATGTTCGATTTTGCCTCTTTACAACACCATTTATGCTAGGAGTCCCTGGCATGGTGTACTGAGGAGAAATACTGCATTCCTCTGGTAAAAAAGAAAATGGCCTTGGATGTTGTTAAAATGGCCTTGGACATTGTTCACCTGATCCATCATAGTTGCCATAGTATTCTCCACTATAGTTAGATTTAACGACTTTAATCCTCTTTTCGAATTTCGAGTTGAGTTTCAACTTCAACCTTATAGGATTTGAACACTTTCAAGTATTGAAACTTCTCATGAATCTTATATAGGTAATCATATCGTGAATAATCGTCTATGAATGTGATAAAATACTTTTATCCATTTTAAGAAGCTATTGGGAATGGTCCACAAATATCAGTATGAATCAGTTTTACGATTTTTGAAGCTTTAGTGGCACCTATTTTTCTTGTGTTTGTTCATTTCCCTTTCAAGCATTCAATACAAATGTCGAGACTTGTATAATCAAGAGAATCAAGAATTCCTATTGCCACAGGTCGTTTCATTCTTTGTTTGGAGATATGAACTAAATGCTTGTGCCATAACACATTGGAATTCTTGGTTAATTTCTGCTTCCACTACACGAAGTTGCACGCAATGTTTCAAGATAAGAGGTAGTCGTATGAAGCAAATAAAGTTTTACATTAATACATAAAGAACATGTACCAATCAAATTTGAATTAAAAAATAATTTGAACTTTTCATCTCTAAATAAACAATCACAGCCAAATTTGTTCAAGAGACAAATAGAAATCAAATTCCATCATAATAGAAATCAAATTCCATTTAAATGATGGTACAATGAAAGTTTGTTTCAAATACGACTAACAACCAATTTTTAATGATAATCTAAAATCTGACGTTGTTTCAATTTTCACCTTTTTGCCATTGCTTACATAGATGAATCTTTTAGCATCGTTTAACATCTGGCAATTTAGGTAGACTTACATTAACACACTTATGTAAATAGTAGTGTTAAAATCTATCCACTAAATGTCTTTAGGTATAGGAGTTAAATTGACCTCAAAACAAACCAGAGTAAGGGACATTCTGTCAAGCAAATAGATTTTTCTTTGTATCAACTAGCCCACATGAAAACCATACAACCATCACAAATTTTTTGTCAAATGCATACATGAATTTGATCAAATAGTAATCTTTCTTTGGGCCAATCAATATTACTATGAATATCATGCATACTATTATTTTGATATTTCAAATAAACTAATATGCTAAACAATTGTTACTTTAGCAATTTGTTACATGCATTAATTTATATGAAAGCATCAAAACAAAATAGCACAAAAGTGTATTAACATGAAAGTTCATGCATCCCTCCTCCTTGAACTGACTTGCACTGGTGATTTTTGAATATCAACGATGTAAAATGAATGTCACCGGTGCAAAGAAATCAGATATCACCAGTGATAAATGAATATCATTGGTGCAAAATGAATATCATCGGTGCAAAATGACTAAACCAAAGATCACTCGTGATGAATGATTGAATATCACCAGTAATGAATGAACAACTAAATACCATTGGTGATAAATGGATATCACTGGTGCAAAATAATCAAAGATTACATTGGTGATAAGTAACCAAATCACCAGTGATAAACGAATATCACCGGTGGATAATGTGTTAGTACAACCCCTCATAAATAATATTTTGATGATTTTACATAATAATGTAGAAGAAATAAATATTGGAAATAGTACATTTTCTCTATCATAACCCCAATGCAGGTTTTGCAATTCCAAGATGGAATATTAAAGCATGAAAATTTACTTTTGGTTTAGGTCTTTGGTTTTGTTGTACATTTCAAAGAGTTGTAATTTTATATTTATTTGAGTCTAGGAAGAGTTTTAAAGAGCCCCCAAATAAAACATACATATATCTTAGTCTCTCAACACTTAGGAAAAATTAGAAACAAAAACCAAGTTCAAAGACACATATCAGACTTCCAATCGTGATACCAGACGTCTGATTTCTCAATCTAAGTCGTCTGACATATCTATTAGACGACCGAATATCGTAGTGTTGCCTTTTGATTTCAAACACTTAGGCTCCCATTGACAGAATTCAACTCTAGACATCCATAGGTATAGTTAGACATCCGACAATACCTTTAGACGTCCTTAGAGAGTGCCATTGGTCAGAATAATTACGAATCTCCTTTTGTAAGAATGTATCCAATGGGAGGGTTGGCTTAACCTCTGTTCCAAATGCCTATACATGTCTCCGGACGTCCAATAATGAAATGTTACACCTAAATCTCTGTGCGAAGATTTGTCATAATACATCTTACTTTTTAGATTTAAAAGAAATTCGAACCCCAAGATAATTATGATCTTCAGATGTCCAGAAGATATGTCAGCCGACCGATCTGACGTCTGGCACTTAAACACTAGAACCCTCACTACTAGAAAACGAGGTATTTGTGACACTTGTGACACAACAGTTTATATTAAAATCGTCGTGTAAAATGAGTAGCCACGACCTATGGCGCTGGATGAATATATATAATGGTTTTTATGAAAACTGTCGTATTCTACACGACGATTTATCTTGAAACTGTCATTTCAAATGAGTAGTTGAATATATACGATGATTTTACAAAAATTGTCATTTTGAATTTTGGTCGGGCACCATTTCTTCGCGCCCTACTCGGCTTTACTCGACAGTTTTGACAAAAATCGTTGTGTAAAGTATGAGTGCCCTAAAACCACCACCTGACTCATTCTGCCCTATTCACGTCTCCTCCTCCATGCTCGTCCTCCTCCTTGTAAGGCTCTCCTCCTCCTCCTCCTAGAACTCCTCGCCGTGCTTCCTCCTCGCTATGCACGCCACCTCCTCGCCGTGCGCTCCTCTTCCTCCTCCCATCCGCAGCCCTAGCCCCCCTCCTCCTCCTACAGTCCCATGCTAAGCCCCCCCATCCCCCCATTAGCCACCCCCTCCTCCTCCTCCCATTGCAATCCCCTCCCCTTCCAATCCTTAATTTTTTTTATTTTTTTTATTAATTAAATGTCAAATTTGGTTAATTTTTAAAATTTGTTATAGTTTTTTACTCATAAATATTTGTAATTTGATTTAGGTATCTCATATCGTCGGACACCTTCTCTGTGATTCACGTGTTTTGTTGAAGTATGAAATTAAGTTGTCTTAATTCATTTGTGAATGAATGTGGGGTGTGCCCACTTAGGTTTAGAATGTGAATTGCTTTTATGATTGTGGGGTGTACCCATTTGATTTAGTAAATTAAATTTGTTTGATTGATTGTGGGGTGTACCCACTTTCTTCTAAATGTTTATTTGATTCAATTATGTATGTTTAATTGATTTAGCAAATTGAATTTGATTTTATTATGTAACCACTTTATGTTTGTTTGATTTTATTATTTTAATGAATTTATAGATACACACACTTGCACAAATCTAGATGCACTTGAGGCTAAACAATAGGTATTCTAACCCTTAGGTTATAGGTTTTGGGAGGGGACAATTGTGTCAGAATACTTGCCTGTCGACACTTATGATTTTCAGAAATCTATCTTGGTTTAACATATGATTTTCAGAAAATAATCACAAGCCATTTACTTACTATTTAAGGAACTTTAGCTAGATATATGGATTAATAATCATTTAAGAATGCTACTTCATGTGTAAGTGAGATATTTGTGATTGAATTCATTAAAAACAAAATGTATGGTAATTGTTTATGTTTTACTGTAGAATGTATGATTTTTTTTTTATACAGGATTTTGGAAAGTATCCGTAATAGAGGAAAAAGTTTGCCGAATTTTTTTTTTATTTTTTTGATTTTTATTTATTTATTACCTAATATTTATACAAATACTAATTTTTTTTAATGTATATGCAGAGGAAATTTAAGAAATTTGCTAATAGAGGTAAGGATGACCAGGGCATCTCAGTGAATAGGGATGAGACACAGCCTCCTTCCACACAGCCACCCCGCACCCAACCACCCCACACCTAGCCTACCCTGCCATCCTGCATCCAGACTCCCCCACTCATCCCTGAGTACATACTTCTATGTAGTCCCCACACACACTCAGTTATCATGTTACCTAATCCTGCATTTACGAGGCATCGTGAATATGTTCGGTCTGGTGATCTTGCCTGACAGTACCAGAACAAGGGCAAGATGGTGGTTACCAATGTAGTGTAAGAGCTAGAGCCAGAGCCAGAGGTTGCCACCCACTACCCTGACGATGACGAGGTTGAGGACGAGGGCGACAGTGGCGGCAAGGATGAGGATGAGGAGGAGGGTGAGGATGATATTGAGGTACAGAGGTCACCTCAGCAAAACCCTTAGGCTGAGGCAGGGACCAATTCTGGTAAGAATTGTTGGTAATATCTTACTACAATTTACTTGTAATGTTTTAATTTTTAATTATTTTTTTCTTATCAAGTAATAAAAAAAAGGAAGGGGTCCTACAAGAAATGCACATCTAGATGCACTTCCAGAAGGGATGAGAATCAAAGTGCATATCAACGAAGCTGGAGAAGATCCAAACTATCCTCCTTTCACCAGTAGACTATCTAGGATGGTAAATGAGCTTGTCCCCTTTTGTTGTTTCAACTGGAGGAGGGTCTCCAAGGAGATCAAGAGGCAGTTTATTTGTAATATGAAGGTAAATAATTATACATTAATATACATATATAAGTTTACTTTAATAATATTTAATTCATTTATATGATTTTGTAATATTACAGGCGATTTTTGATTGGGGAGATGATCTGAATGTCATTAAGTACATCCTTAATCATGCTGCGAGATGACATCGTGATTGAAGGATGACAACGAAGAGAAAGGTGAAATTTGTAATATTTTTCATTTTTTATTATTTACTTAATTAATTTCTTTTGACAATTTATTTGTATAATTTAGTTTTATAATAAAATGTTGTCTAATGAGGAGGCATTGAGGAACATGCCTCCTACAATAGCAGCAAATATGTGGAAAGAATGTTGTGAATATTGGAATAAGCCTGAGATGGAGGTAATTATACACTTTTAAGGGTATTTGGAGATAAATGATTTAATTATTTCCTATTACAATATGTTATATGTATAGGATCAGGCGAAGAGGAACAAGGCCAATAGGGCCAAAGCTCCACCACAAACCTACTATTTGGGTCAAACTGGTATAGATAGAGTTCAGGAAAAATATATAAGTAATTCCTTATAATTATGTCAGTTCTATATTTTTAATTAAAGTTTTAGTTATAACTATTACCTGCAATTTGAAATATATTTACAGTCACATTCACATGATGGCACCATCCTCGATCAGGTTGGTGTGTATGAAGCTACTCATAGCAAGGCCACCACTGACAGCGAGCGAACATGGATACATGAGATATATTAGACAAAGCATGTAAGTAACATTTATTTATCAACTACTTTAAATTTTATAATTACTTTAATGTGACATTAAATGATTTTAATTTGTAGGGAGAAATGATGAAATTAATAAATTCCCCTCCAGACGCCGCTTCCGACACTCAGTAGCACCCTCCTAGGACACTTGAGGAGGCTTTTAAGAGTGATATACCTCCAGAGCACGGAGGCTTCGTTCGTAGTGGGAGGAGTCAGAAGATCTCCAGTTGGTATGGGCGGAAGGGTCAGCGTCAGTAGCCATCGTCCAGCAGATGCAAACACAGCTCCATGATGTCACCTCACAGTTCTAGTAGCTCAAGCTTGGCAAGATGCCAAGAAATTCATAGAGCAGAGGAAGGAGATGGACCAGCAGAGAGTGGAGATGAGAGAGATGATGGCATTATTACGGGGTAGCGGTCGGGATTATACTTCCTATCACTACCCACATCACAGAGATGACGACGACCTCGATGGTGGTGGAGCAGGATAGGGGGTGGGAGCTGAGGCATAGGTTTAGATTATCTAGCTTTCCCTTAGTTAGGTTTTGATTTTGCTTAGTTATATGTATATTTTGATGTTATGACATACTCTTTTCATTAGGTTTATATATATATTTGTTATATGTTGTATGTTGTGTATGCTGTATGTTGTATATATATGTTGTTAAAGGTGTCATAAGATTCTATAATATTTACATTATATATATTGAAAAGAAATACACATATATACATGACAGTTATAGAAAACTGTTGTATACTGTTGAAAGCATAGAGTGCGTTTTGATAGGAAAAGTGTCGTAGTGTAGTGCGCAATACGATCAAACAAAAATAATTTCTAAAGATAACGAGACTTTGAGTCCCGATCGTTCGTCTCTGGGAGGCGTTTGTTTTAATTCTGAATTCGATCTTTTACCGCTCTACTTTGTTTAAAATTGCACGCTAGTTTCTAGTTTTCGGATTAAGATTTCACCACTTCTATTATGAACCCTGATTAGGTGCGCATGTGTTAAATAGATCACAAAGGTGAAAGTGTGAGTTTCTGTGCGCACAATTCTAGTGAGGTGGTGGCTGTTTACAGAAAATGCATCTATAGTTAGATTTTCTATATTTTTCGGAAACGACATGCTTGTTGCGAAATATAAGTGAAAAACAGGCAACTTGAATCACATAGAAAAGATGCCAGCCAATAAGCTCATGGTGATTTCAAAACATAGAGATATAGATAAAAATGTATCTTTCATTCATTCATTTGGCGAAGTGTTTGCAACATGAAACATAGAGGAAAGCTTGTACAGGAATGCTTAAAAATGTGAATCTAGCTACCAGAAAATGATCGCATACAAGAATCTATGGGGGGATTTTGCATGCATCATTGGGGGAGAGTAAGGACTACACTACTAAGTAGTAAATAAAGGCAGTAAATGTAAAGAGCTAGCTACTAATCTATCAGAAAGTGAGGACATTCGGAGGTGAGCTCCGATGGCCTTGGAGTGGTTGGGAGGAGAATGAGGGTGGCCAATGGAACTTAGGTCGACCTTGGAGAGAGGTTGCAGGAGTGATCCAGCATCTTGGCATGGTGTCCTTCATGATGGTGCCCAGCTCGTGGAGATGGAGTGGAAGTGGCTAGCCTAAGTGGAGGTGGATGTGAATGGAGCCAAGTATGTATGGCCAAGAGAGGATGGGTGGAAATGGCCACCCCTTAGGTCTTTTTATAGACCTAAGGGATTCTCTCTAGAGAAGTGTGGAACTCTCTAGAGAGAGTCCAAGAATGGTCGGCCAAGAGAGAGGTTGGTGGTTTCTTAGATCCACCATTTGTGGATCTAAGAATTGAATGCCTCTTGGTTGCTAAATTTGGCAACCAAGAGTTGGCGTCACTCCAAGAGAGTTCTAGAGAACTCTAGAGGAGTGTGTGTGAGTGAATGGGTGTGTGTGTGTGGTTGTGCCCTAGGTGTCTAAGAGGTTTAGGTTAGGTCCTAAGGGGTTTGGGTAGGTGTATACCTTGAATTAGGGTTGCAAACCCTAATTGCTAAGGGGTAATTGCAATTAAACTTAAACTAAGTTTAATTGAATGAGTGTGAACCTACTTGAGAGTGAAATAACATAATTAGGTTGGATTTAGGTCAATTGGACTCTCACTAAGTCCAATTGAACTTGTGTGGGTTGAGATTTGAGCTTAATTGGACTCAATGTGTCCAATTGGCTTAGGTGATGGTAATTGACTTTGATCTAAGTTTAGGTAGGCCTAGAGGTGATGTACTAGGGTTAGGACACCTTAATTTAGGTTCCTATGGGGTTGGGATTAGGTTTAGGGAGCTAGAGATCCAAGATCAAGGCCTGGATCTCAAAACATGGACTGGAGACCAGTTCCAGACATCCAAAAACATGATCAGACAACTTATACTCAAAAATCAGAAGTCCAGACTTCAGTTCTAGATGTCCAATCTAAGTTAGGGGGAATTCTAGATTCTATTTTGGGTATTTTGCAGAAATTAGATGTCTGACAAAGTGTCTATACGTCCAATAACACTGCAGAAGTGGGTTTAAGGTGTGCGGGAGTTGGCTAAGGGTTCTAGACATCCTATAACTTATCTGGACGTCTAGATAGAGGTTAGAATTAGGGTTTTAAGGTTTCCTATGGTGCGGTGACCTAATTTAAGGGTGGCTAAGGCTTAAGGAAGTCTCTAGGCTATCCTAGGGCTAGGATAGACCTAAGTTCTTCACATTTTACTACTTTATTCCTACTTAATAGAGTAGCATACCTTAACTCCCTTACATTATTATGTACTACATCTAATCTAAGTCTTCTGCTCTAGCTCTACTGCAATACCAGTTATTCTTTATTCTTCAGATTCAGCTTCAGATCTAGCTTCTGATCAGCTTATTACCTGCAATTGACATAATGCACTTAATCAATACATTATAGCATTATTTTATGTATAGCTAAAAGAAATTAGTAAGGATGCAAATAATGCTTATGCATGCTTGAACTTCCCTAACTTATGCTACGTCCTAGCCTAATTTAGGTAAATTAAGACTTATGATTGTTGCGCAATCATACCCCCATACCTAAATCTTGCTAGTCCCTAGCAAATGCAAGACTAAATTATTCACATAAGGGTCCCTAAGGGATTGATTATTTTATCAAGTGTATGCCTAGAGATTTTTCTCCTTTTTGTTTTCATCCTATGCTCTAGAAATCCAGACAATCGTGAAAGTGCAGCTATGTAGCTTTTGCAACAGATTCGAGTGAAAAACTAATATACCTCTAAAGCCTGTACTTGACCCCTAGTAAAAATTCTAGCAGGATAGGCGGACTTCTTCCCTTGGGGTATTCAAAATATTCTATGAATTCCACCCCGGCTTCAGGCTTAGGTAGAGAATCTTTGAGGGAAAAGATTATATATTTGGTGGCTCACTCTCACTTGGTGCTACATAGAGACTAGTATTACAAAATCTAGATTCCCGTAACTCAACCTAGAGAAAGACGAGAAAAACTATGCTCTCTTTTGACTCCTTTGTATTCATTTTTTCTTTTTCTTTATCTTTTTCTTTTCTTTTCTTTTCTTTCTTTTTCTTAGAGCTCACAATCTCACCAGATTCACACATATGACCTGTATTTGGTAGTCTCACATGACATTAACACTTTAATTGAGTTCCATAACCCCAACACTAAGTTGGAATTCCTTAGCCAGTATTTGGGCGGTCAGAAACACAAGAAAGGTGGGTTAAGGCCATATTTGGTGGATCTCAAATTTATTTGGTGGTATTGGCTCAATGCAACTGGAATAAATATTCACTCTTTTTTCTTTACTTTTTCTTTTTTTTCTAATATTTATTTATTTATTTTTCATTTCATTTTCATTTCTTTTTTCTTTCTTTCTTTTTTTTTCTTTTTCAACATAACACAACTAGCACATATCCATGAACTTTATTGAGGAGGCATTATTAGGGATTGGTGGTACTCAAGAGACATTGGGTGGCTGATGTAAACATGTTTACACTACTTAAGATGTCTATTTATGCATATTCTTAAGCATAGGATTGCATTGCATACTATAAATATTGCATAACATGAATCATCTTGCATTGGAATTAGTTAAATAAAATAGAGGTCAATTGTCTCCTTTTATGTTCATGGACATGGCAAACTTTTTATCGGGGCCTCAGATCGAAGATCCAACCATACAGATGTGATCAGGGCGACGATTGGAGTTCAACGACTCCAAGATTGCCCTAATCAGGCATCTGTAGCATCAGATATAGACCGGGGAACCCTAGAAGATCAAGGGCCAAGATGGTGTGAATCCGCACTTCAAACGACAAATCCGACCACACGGATAGATTCGGATCGACGATCGCAACCTAACGACACGAAAATCGACTCAATCCGATAACCGTTGAACCATCTACATCATCAAGAAGATGGATGGCTCAGATGGCTCCAGGTGGCGCCATCTCAGCCGCCCAACAGGCCAAAGCACCTGCCGCACCTTCTCTTCTTCAATTAGAGTGTTGCTTCTTCGCCGTTGGATGCGCATCCAACGACTGTGGATGCGCGCGCCTGATTTCATCCGTGCGACCATCTCAACTGTGTAGCACAACGGAGATGATGCTACAGGCAAAGCAGAGGTCGCGGGGTCGAGCCCCCGTGAGCCTCAAATCAGGCGCAGGCATGGAGCAGGCTCAATTGAGCTGTAGGATGGTGAGCGGACGGTTTAGATGTGGAGACGTGGTGTGATCTGGGCGTACGAATCACGCATGCGCGATCAAACACGTGTTTCAACGCTCGATCTGACGCGAGCGCAGTTAAAGCGCAGCGAGGAATGCATCTCAAGCGTTTGATCTCACGATCGAATGGCTGAGATTCAGTGAACGTGAGCGTGTGTTGAGCACATGACAGGCGAAGAGGCGTGAGGGTGCCACTCACGTCGGCCACGTTCAGACCTTTAGCGACGGCTTTATTCGTCACTAAAGGTCCTGAATTAATTTTTTTAGAGTTGTAATGACCAGATTGCCCCCACTCCTTGCAACTATAAAAGGAGACCCCCTCCATACGAAATTCTCATCCCTTCCTTCTCTTCTCTCCCTCTCCAAAGCTCCAGAGAAGCTTGTCCCACACCCGGGATGCTTCTTGCAAGATAAAGTCAGTTTTTCATCCCCTTTCGGAAGCGGATCCTGCGACGACGACGACGTGCTGCCTCGTTCCCGTTCTTCCGCTTCGTCCTCCTTCGTCCTGCTCCATCCTCCTTCATCCAGGCGTCGTCCCGTCTGGCTCGTCCTCCAAGCGACCGTCGAGGAGGATATCTCTCTCCCCATTCTTTTTACTGCTTTCTAGAAAGATTTATTGCTTTCTAGAGTAGATTTACTGCTTTCTAGTGTAATCATTTTCCCACCTTCTAGTCGTAATATTTAGTGTAATGAATAATTCTTTCGATAATGAATTCCATGTGCATTCTATATCTCGTTTGATTTTTATTTGTATTATTCTCTCTCTTACTCTCTCTCTCTCTTCTATTTATTGTAAATAGTTAGATAGTTTTAATCAATTAATTTACTTCGTGACAAATAAAATAAACACATGTTTTTAAATCAAACATCCGCCTCCTTGTGTTCGACTCGGGATTTCCATTTCGGTATAAATTTTATTTGTTGAACACGAGTTCTTCGCTTTCAAACTACAACGATAAGGTTTTCAAAACCAAACACGTTAGCGTAGCAACCCGACGTTCAACAATGGCTTATTTGGTAGGAGTGCCTACTCACGACATCGGGAGAGATGGATAGGATGGTGTATCTCTGACCTTGACATCAATACCCTCCTTCAGCCGAGGATTCCATAAAGAATGGTCGTAACCATCCACCTTAGCCCTAGTTTTATGAAAACTCGCTCTTCGCGTATTTGCCTTATTTGGTGGCTCTCACAAATCACACAAAATGTATACGCAAGAACTGAGAGCGAAAACTATGTCTAATCTCAGAGTATCATCACCTAATTATGTAGGACTCTGGATTCCTTGTACTAATCTTAGAGCACCAGTACACTCTACTCTCATCTCACACTATTTGGTGGATTTTTGTTAGGAAAATCTACCTAACTCCCAAAACACTATCCAGGGGTTCAGGAAAAGAAGCACTGCTTCTTCTCGACAGACTAAAGACGTTTATTAGCCTTCACCGTGAATCCATTGTAAATTCTACGTGTGTGTAAAAAGTTGTATTGGATTCCAGATTACAGAAATCAACTAGAGGATAAAATCCCTAATGCATTCTCTTAATAAAATAATCTTATTCATGAATGCAACATGTATATATGCTATGAACAATTAACCTCATATAATTTTTACTTCATGAAATTCCCGTATCGGGTTACAATCAGCTTGACCCTAAATTTAGAATAAGAGGTGAGCGGGTGAATCGGAGATGGTTGTTGCGGATGATTTCTAGCTCCAATGCAAGCATTGGAGGTGGGGTTAGTTGTTCTTCTATTTAGGGTCCTAAAGTACGTTTTACATGTAGCTCTGAGGTTTTCCTAAATATTGGTATACAAATTTTCAGTTTTGTTGTATCTACCCCCCCATGCCTAAGTTCTTGCATGTCCTCATGCATGAATATAAAAGAAAATAAATGCAGCAGGGAGAGAATGGGTAGAAATCACTTGTAATTGCTCCTGAAATTATATTCAGCACTGGCCAACCTATTAGTATGCAATATGCAGAAAGAAAATATGCTAAAAGAAAAATATGCTATATATAAAAATGGTTATGTATAAATGATGGTGGAATGTAGGATATGCTATCTATATGTGCTGAGTTTAACGCCTCCAGCTGGGCGAGAATTCAATCACACGTCCTCAATAAAATGAACAATCTCGTTAGATGGAGGAGGTTCCTGGGCCAAAAATGGCTTGAGGCACTGGCCATTTATCATAGATATATGCCTAGATTTTAGGTCCCTGATCTGGACTACCCCATTAGGATATGGGTGAATCACAACATATGGGCCAATCCACTTGGACTTGAGCTTCCCTGTGAAAAGTTTTAATCGTGAATCGAACAACCAGACTTACTGGTTGGGTGTGAATGCTTTCCTCCGGATGTGGCGGTCATGAAAGGTCTTGGTCTTGTCCTTGTATATCAATGCGTTCTCATAGGCCTCCCACCGGATCTCTTCTAATTTGCTGAGTTGGAGTTTCCGTTCTTGACCTCCTGCATCGAGGTCAAGGTTACATTTTCTCACCGGCCAAAAGGCGCGGTGTTCCAGCTCTACAGGAAGGTGACAAGTCTTGCCATATACCATATGATATGGTGATATTCCAAGTGGGGCCTTGTATGCGGTCTGATATGCTCAGAGTGCGTCAACTAATTTATCGGACCAGTCCTTCCTGCTGGTCTAACCGTCTTATGGAGAATCAGCTTGATTTGACAGTTAGACACTTCAGCTTGCCCATTGGTTTGCGGGTTCTACGTGTTCTGTATAGTCTGTATCTGATCAGCCATTGCCTTCATAATCTGCAAGCTATCTTGTGTAGATTTCCTCATTGATTCTTGCGGCTCCTCTTTCAGTGCCTCCAAAGGGTCAGCCCGCTTTGGAGGTTGACTGGCAGCTTGGTGCAGTGGCTGGTATAAAGAATGGGGTTGCTACTGATGCGGGAATGGCCGCTGCCTAGGGTACGTGTTTTGCGCATTCTTGTTTTGCTTGGTCTGGTAGTGTGGATCTTGATGTGGTCTCTATAAATTACCAGACCAAGAGAAGTTCGGATGCTGGCGCCAACCAGGGTTATACGTCTTTGAATATGGGTTATTATGCCCGTATCCTTGGATAGCATTGGCGTCCTCGTAGCCCGAAGATGTTTGAGACGTATATTCGTTAAGGGGATACGTGTTATCCTCCACGAGTGGTGCGTAACCCTGGTCATAAGGTGCCAGATCTAGATTGTTTATGGGATCCTGATATGCGGGATCTCGTAAATAAGGAGAAGATGCATCCCGAGTGAGTAGATTAACTCGAGTAGGAGGAGCTCGGGATGCATAGGAGGGTCTTAAGGCAGCAGAGTTCAAGTCAGATTGACCCTGACTAATCTGGTCAACCTTCTTCTCAATCAGTTTTATTCTATCTAGCTGCTTGACGATGATATCCATGTTGGCTCGAATAGACTCGGTGTGAGCCTCGTGGACACCAACCCGCTGCTGACCAGGCCGCTGGAACTGGTTCATGGATGTGGCATTCATCGAGTTCTCCACCAAAGATTCGAACAGCTCAAATGAGCTGTTCTTGTCTTTCGCGAGGAAATTCCTGCCACTAGATGCATCAGCCAGATACCGATGTGTGTCATCCAGCCAATGGTAAAAGATCTGAGCTAGGTGCCATCTGGGTATACCATGGTGCGGGCATTTCCGGAGAAGGTCGTGAAATCTGTCCCAGGCTTTGATGAGTCCATTTTAATGGACTATTGTTACGCCTAAGTAATTCAATTCTAACATTGTATGTTTGTTAATAATAACATTAGGTCATTAAATGATTGCATATGTCATTATTTAAGTTTACATTTATTTTATTGATTATTATGTAATTATTTTATATGTCATGCAGGTCCTGCAACAGTGCACTCATCTTCTCCACTTAATCTACTCCATCTGGCTAATAATCGGGAAGAAGAGGGAGGAGGATTAATTATGGAAAAGAACAGGGGGCGAAAAGATATTTCCCCCCCCACAAATATCTCAACTTATGGCCGTCCACCTTCAATAGAACCCAACAACGCCGACCATGTTTAGTAAGGGATTTTGAATCCCTTGACTCGCGGGGGGAGAGGAGATAAAGAGAGAGGCGGAGGGGCTTGAGAGGGGAGACCATCATGAAGTACTGCATGCACTGTGGGGAGAGAGTGCACTGTACATAGACCTTCCACCGCCTATCCACCAAGCACCCTTGCAAGCCTGCAGCCACGTGCCATTGCCTGCTCACACCCGCGCTCCCTACAGGCACCAACGCCCTGCAGGCACTGCACCAACCTCCACAGCCCTTGCGCGCCCTGCACCTGTGCCCTCACCGCGCCAAGCAGCCTCTAGCTTCCACCGCAAGCGTGCACTGCCTTCATCATTCCACCTCATGCCTACAGGCAGCATGCATCCTTGCAAGCCTGCAGCCATGCCCCCATCACCCGTGCTACTGCCACAACTGCGCCCTCCACTGCCTGCCCAGCCCAGCCTGCACCCGCGCCCTCACCGTGCCAAGACCCACCGCCCTTGCTCGCCCTACACCCACGCTAGCATCCAGCCCTGCAGGCGTGCCCTCGCCAGCACCCGCAGGTCGCAGCCTCCCGCAGGCGACCCACACCAGCGGGCACTCCCGCGCTCGCCCTACCATGCCCTTGAGCGTGCGACCCCAATGAGCATCCGCGTGGGCTGTAGCAGCCGCTCTTCCTCCTCTCCACGTACAACCGTCCTCCTCCAACAGAGCCAATAGGCCGACAGCTGTGCTCCACCGTCTGATTGCCGCCGGCCACCTCCGGTCGCCGTGTCACCACCATCGCGAAGCACACGTCGTGGCGCACCACCCCGTCGACTCTCGCCGCCAACCGTGCATGGCTATCCAAGCAAGGAAGAGAGACGAGAAATTCTCTATTTTCTCCTCAATTAAAATTTACATTTCATGCCATTGCCATTAGATATTATTATGGTATTCAGGCCACATTGCATGGATACACTTATAGTTTCTTGAATTTACTTCACTTGAGTTATGTACATCATTCTACATTGAAATTCAAATCAGATTTGCATGTAAGTTAAATTTACATGATATGCCATTACACATGCATCATATACATATTTTTGGGAGTTTAATTCCTGATGTGAAAATTACATAAATAACCTTGAACTTTTAAGGAAATTACAAGTTCCATTTAAAATAGTATATTCCTCACATTGAAGTCCCGAAAGTGTCTGCGAATAACATCATCCTCTACTCGTGAATTTATTGGTCTATTCCTCCCTGTGGATGCGACATTTTTATTGTGGTAAAATTTGATATTTATTTTTGATTGAGAGATTCTCCACCACATAAAACACGACATATCATTCTATTGCTATCATAAATAAGCAAGAATCTCTTCGTCAAATGGTGCCGTTACCGGGGTGGCAAAAGATGCAATAGATTCACGTTATTATTTTTGAATATTCTGAGTTACGTAATTATCTGATCATTTCTTTTATTGTGTGAGGAATCTGACGGGGCGACGAGGCACAACAGAGCAATGACATCAACCACGAGCTAAGCCACACGAGGAAAAGACATAGGAGACCTAGATCTCGCTTTCACAAGGGATTCTCCATCATCACAAAATTTATTTTTGTCTTCTCACCCTTGTAGTAATTGGGGCTGAATTTTTTGGGGTCTACCCCACATTCTTTAGCTACTAGGGTTTACATTTTTTCACATGCGTGATTCCATTTTCTGCTTGCTTGCCTTTAAAACTAATAAAAGAAAATATCGAGCTACCTATTTAGAAGTTGCATGCCCTTAGGTGCATGCATTTAGGGGTGATTGAGCAGCACATTAGATCTTATTATGGCATTGCAATCATATTAGCATGAAGATTGCTGGAGACAGGTACACTTTTGTAACTTTTGCATCCAGCTCCTGTTCACGCATTTGCATTCAAATTAAAATTCAAGTCCACCAAGTTGTTTGAATTTACTGATTCAGTGGTCGCATAACTAAAAGTGGGACTGATAATCAGATTCGACCCCAAAATCAATTCACATTTGATCTGATTCTAAGGGACTTGTCTGCGTTTTCAAAAAGTTAAAAGATTTGCGGTGTGATGCACACTTCTAACACTGAGCACGAACATTAGGCATCACACTAAGGCTCGATCCCTTAAGGCTATAGGCACTGATCTCTTTATCGGTGCGAACCCTCTTATTGTGCTTTGTGGTGGTGGTGGTACTATCTTTTGACCAAGTGTTTTGATACTTCACGGAGGGGGACACCCCTTAAAGGAACAAAAGGGTAGTGAAGGGGCACCGCATACGCATCGCCTCAAAGGAAGGGTTCACCCTACTTGCATCCCTTTGTTTGTCCTTGGAGTAACTTCTCACTTGATCACCCGGGAGTATCATCCAAGCAAAGTATAGGTCCTAGGTCACTCGAAGGTTGAATTAAGGCACGTAATTGTAGTGAAAAACTTGTTTGGCCATTTATATCAACCAATTCGACCTCTGCAACAAAGAAGGCTAAGATTTCAAGTCATCACCCCTCTTATACCACTTATGTGGGAACAGAGGGATAAGCCTTGACCTTTTGGCTTATCTTTGGAGTGGAGGTTTCACTTACTCAATAAGAACCTGAATTGTGATTGATATCGTATGATTGGTAGATGCTCTCTTGAGGGTAGTCTAGTGTTTGATCCTGAGCCCAAGAGAATTCTTAGGAGAGCTCACCTAGGAGAGAAAAGAGAAGGAATGGCTGATCAAGGAGCAAATCAACAAAGGACCCTAAGGGACTATTTTATTCCAACTAACTAACCCGCACAAGCGCTGAGACGATCGGCAGGAGATAATCCATATGAGATCAAGAGCAGTACCGTATCTTTGTTGCCCTCGTTTTATGGTACTACTAGGGAGGACCCCTACTGACATTTGGAGGAATTCACCAAGGTCTGTTCCACGGTGAAGCTCCAGGGTTTTACTGATGAAGCCCTGATGAGGACTCTATTTCCTTTCTCCCTAAAGGATAAGGCCAAGCACTGGTATCATACCCTCGATGCAATGGCAAATGATTGAGCCACCCTTGAGGGAGAATTTTTGAAAAAGTATTTTCCTATGAGTAAGACCAACCATTACAGAAGAGAGATTATGGGTTTTACTCAGCAGGAAGGGGAGCAATTTCATGAGACTTGAAAGCGCTTTAATGACCTTCTTAGGTTATGCCCCCACCATCAGGTGCCAAGATGGCAGTTGGTCGAAAGGTTCTATAACGAATTATCACAAAGGCATAGGCAAACCATCGATGTAGCCTGTGTAGGAACTTTCATGACGAGAACTGAGGATGAAGCCTGGGCATTATTTGAAACATTAAGCGACAACTCCATACATCTGTCCTTTGCCTATCAAGAAAGAAAACCATCAATCTTGCAGAGGAAGATAGAGGCCCATAAAGCCAGGGCTTCTCATGATTTGGTTTATCATATTCAACTATTGAATAAAAACTTTGATAGGCATTTAGCAAACCTGGGCATGAACCCGCAAGCAGCCTCCATCTTTCAAGCTTCAAGAGAATGCTCCATTTACCAAAGCACAATGCACGCCACTGCGGAGTGACATCAGGAAAATCAATTCCTTGAGTTAATTCAGGCCGACTTGAATGCGGCCTAAGGTTTTCACCCTCCTCGTAATAACCCTTATTCCAAAACCTATAATCCGGGGTGGCGGAACCATCCAAACTTCTCTTGGAAGCAAGGTGATGCTTCTAACTCAGGGAATACAAGACCCTTACCTCCCCAACCCATATACCAACCATCTTATGAAAGCCCTCCTCAAAATAAGCCCTCTGAGATGGATGAAATTAAAGCCATGATGAAGGCAATGCAAGAGCATCAGAATATGGTCATCCAATCTTAGAATAAGATGATTACTGATATGCAATCCCAAATTGGTCATCTTACTAAGGCAGTTAGGCAATGTGATCTGGGGAAGCTGCCTAGCTCTTCTGAGGAGAACCCTAAGTGCAAGGGGGTTGTGTTTAGGGAGCATGCCCAAGCGGTGACCGTGCTGAGGAGTGGAAAGAAGATTGACAAGCTTGATAACACTCCGACGGTTACGTCTCAGAATTCCCCTTCTACACCTGACCGGACTTCCATCTCCACCGAGGAAGAGTCACATTGCTCTTCCTCGTACAAAATCACCCACAATGAGGATGTCGTCCTTCCACCACCCCTTTCCCGCCATGACGACCCCTCTACCCAGAAGCCGAGGGTGCCCTATTGGTGGCGATCTTTTTAGGATCGTCACCGAGTTTGATTAGATTTTATTGCTCGAATATTTCAAAAATTCTCCGAGGTCGAACTCGGGGAGCAAGCTTGATTTTAGAAGTGTAGAAAATCACAATTTACAATAATACACTATTTTACAAAAGAACTAGAGAGAAAGGAAATAAAAATGTTTCTTCTCTTTTCTTTTCTTCTCTCTTTCTTCTTTGTCCTTCTTTCTCTTCTTCTTTTAGTCTTCAGACGTCTGATTCTGGGAATCAGATGCCATAAGTAGCCACTTGCTACAGTGCACGTCTCCTTCTTCCTTTCTCTGCTGCTGCTGCTTCTGCTCTCCTTGGCTTTTTCTTCTTCTCTTCTTTTCCCTGCTTGGCCTTCTTCTTTGTGACAACTTCCTCTTCCTTCCTTCCTCTGTTGGATTCTTCTTATTCTTCAGTTGGCTTCTCCCGTTTCTCTTCTTCTTCTTCAGCTTCTGTCTTCTCTTCTCTTCGGCTGCAGCTGCTTTCGCAGCTAAGTCCTCAGCTGCTTCTTTTCCTGCTTCCTTTTCCTCCTTCTTCTTCAGTTTCCTTGCACAGGCATGGTTTGGAAAAAACCTAACCCCTACCCTCCCCACGTTCCTCTCTCTATTTCGCTCTTGGGTTTGCTCTCCCAGATCCTACTCGGGTATACGGGTCGGGTTAACGCGCCTGGGACCAGGCCCACTGGTGTGTGGTGGTGGGCAAGGTGTTTTAGGCTTAGGTAAACGGGTCAGGCCAGGCCCACGGGGGGTGGTCGCGGACGAGGCCGGGTGAGCGGGTGAGAAGGACCTCACCCCGTGTGATTGAGGCAATAAGCCTCAGCCGCTTTTTCAATTTATGTGCAGTGGGGTGCTCACAAATGCCCGAGGTGGGACTAAAGTTGACACCTCCTTGTCTTGCGCCTGGTAGCAACAAGCGTGAGCAATCGCCACTCCAGCAAAGGCTTTAGACGCTAATTGAAGACCTAGAGCTGTGCGTGGAAGTCTTCTGCGCAACCTGGGCTCGTCTCCTGGAGCTGGAAGGTCCTGGAGCTACTTGCGAGCTTGCTCCAAGCTCGGTGTCAATGGTGACGAAAGCTCGGGACCTGAAACCACGAATACAGCCTTGCAACCCTTTCAGAACACTTGACGAGCTTCGCCAGAGCACGACGAAGATAACTTAGGGGTCAGCATGGCATGATGTCGCCTGTGCGCGTGTGCCTAGGGCACACTGTGTGCGTGCAGGTGGGTGTGTTCGGGGAAGGGTTTCAGTGGGTGGCATAGTTAGTGGAGGGTCGCAGGATGATCAGTGGGTGGAGGTGATGCTTTTGAGGGGTTTGGCAAGGTGGATGGGTGTGGGGAGGTGACGGAGACACCTTGCCGGTGATTTGCCGGAGGTGGAGGAGATGGTGGTGGTCTGTGGTTATCAAGGGGTTGAAATAAAAAATTGGCAGAGGGGAAATAAAGAGGAGGGTGAGAGGGACTTAGCTGTGAGTCCAGAGTGAAGAGGGGATGTGGAGGTGGCGAGCGGCCGGTGCTACCATTGCCGAAGACGAAGGTGCTAGAGGGAGAGAATGACGACGAGGAAGAGGGGCTGGAGGGCGCCCACTGGTACGGCGCGGTGGAAGACGGCGGAGTTAACCCTGCCACTGGTACGGTGGTAGGGCAATGAGAGAGGAGAGGGAGAGTCGCTGGAAGCTCTGGCAGTTGGCCGGAGTTGGTGGGAGATGAATAGGAGGGGGGATCTTAGGCCAAACGAAGCTTTAAGGATGTGGCAGAGGGTGCCGCTCCTTATATAGGCGAGGGCTGGCCGGGAGGTGCGTAAAAGCGGCGAGAAAAACCTTGCCGGAGTTGTGGCAGACGGAGACCTATACCTCTCGCGTGTTTGCACGAGAGGTATGGCGGTTGACAGGGCATGAGAGCCGGTCCATGCAGTAGGGGACATCTTAGAGAGTCTCCCTTTCAAATCTGAGGCCGGCTCCCCATGCATGCGCAGCGCCATCCTCTGCGCAAAGTTGCCGGAGGTATGGCCTACTGCTGCGGGTGGCAGAAGGATCGGATTGAAGAAAATGATGGGAAATTTGAGGGGGTAATTGCAAGGTTTCAAAAAGTTAAGGGTCAGAAAGTAATTATTGAGGACCTTTTTGTAAAGTGGGTCAAGACAACCTTTCCTTAGGTCTAAATTTTTGTATCAACTTAATTTGGACCTAAGGAATCCAATGGTGAAGTTGGATTTTAGGTTTGACCACGTTTGACTAGATATTTTGCATAAAAATCCAAATTAGGTCAAAAATTGGGTATGGTCCTCAATCTAGGTCAAAACAGGTTCCAATGGCCAAATTGAAGGATCTAAACCATAGATGATATTTTTCCATGAATTTTAGAGGGTTTAGTTGATTTTTATCTTTCCTAGAACCTTATGAATTAAAGTGGATTTATTTTAGGGTTACAGAATGTCATTTAATTCCTAGATTTTGTCATAACCCTTTTCTGTCCAAACCATCCTACTTTTTCCTTTATTAGGTTCACTTGACCTATGTCTAGACCCTTAGAAATCCTGTTCATGCACTGCAATGGTAAAATTACAATTTTACCCCTTGTATAATGTTTTATTCTCTGATTAACAATTTCTTGATTTAGGCCTTCCCTTAGGTTATGTAGGAGCTTTTGTTCAATTTATTAGGTCAAAATGTGTTAGTTAGGGTTCACGGTGAGGTTCTCATCACCTATCTAAAGTGCCTATCTGCTCTTGGGGAATCTTCTGTTGGCTCATCTAGAGCCAAGGATAGGACGGAAGAGATTATGGACACTTTTAGGCAAGTCCAAATTAACTTGCCTCTGTTGGAAGCAATTAAACAGATCCCGTCCTATGCCAAGTTTCTGAAGGACCTGTGCACCCAGAAGCGTCAATCTAAGAAACAGGTCCAAACCAAGGTTATCCTGCCTGACCATGTTAGCTCGATTCTCCAGCATGGAACACCCCCGAAAATGAAAGACCTAGGGGCCCCGTATATTTCAGTGTTTATAGGTAACCAACACATTGATGAGGCTCTGCTCGATCTGGGTACGAGGGTGAACATTATACTGAGCTCTGTCTATGACCTTTTGGGAGGAGGCAAGCTAAAGCCTAGTCCAGTAATCCTCCAGGTTGCAGACAGATCACTTAAGACACCACGGGGATTGTTGGAAGATGTCCTTGTGAGAGTGGAGGATTTCTTCTTCCTTGTTGACTTTTTGGTGCTTGATACTGACCCATAAAATAAGCCCACAAAGCTGTCCATTATTCTGGGATGCCCCTTCTTGGCCACAGCCAATGCCTCTATAAATTGTAGATCTGGGGCCCTAAAAATGGGCTTTGGGAACAAGAAGATCCAGTTGAATGTTTTTGATACTTATAAGCAATCTAGATTTGAAGATTGTTCTCAGATTGAGGTTGTTGATGAAGTAATTGAAGAGACTACTCCAGCACTCTTATGTAGAGATCCCCTTCAGAAGGTCATATCTAAGGACCATCCATCGATTATTAAAGAAACTGAAAGGGAAATGCCTGAATTAGAAGAGTTGCTGGGGATACACACTGAGTCTCTGTCCCTACCCTGAACTGTGAAGGTAGATCCTCTACCTGAGGTGGGGACATCTCAACTAAAACCCTCAATCCAAAAGGCTCCTGAGTTGGAGTTGAAACCCCTCTCGAGCACATTGAAATATGCTTTCCTTGGCCTTAATAACACACTCCCCGTTATTATCTCGTTTGCATTATCTGAATTGCAGGAGGGAGCTCTGCTTGAGTGTTTACAAAGTCACAAGGAAGCAATTACCTGGTCAATTGCTGATATTAAGGGTGTTGATCCCTCTCTTTGCATGCATCATATATACACGGACAAGTCCATGAAACCTTTCCGAGACATGCAGAGACGGCTCAATCCAAATATACGGGAGGTTGTTAAAAAGGAGATTCTGAAATGGCTGGATGTAGGGATTATCTATCCCATTTCAACTAGTAAATGGGTCAGTCCTATTCATGTAGTTCCCAAAAAGGCAGGAATCACTGTGGAGGAGAATGACCAAGGAGAGCTGGTGACCACTAGACCCTTAGCTGGTTGAAGGGTCTGCATTGATTATCGCCATTTGCATATGGCTACCCAGAAAGACCATTTCCCCTTACCGTTTATCGATCAAATTTTGGAACGATTGGTGGGGAACAAGTACTTTTGTTTTCTTGACGGGTACTCTGGGTATAATCAGATAGCCATTTGTCTTGACGATCAGGAGCGTACCACCTTCGCGAGTCCGTATGGTACATTTGCATTCCGCCGAATGCCATTCGGGTCATGTAATGCTCCTACCACTTTTCAATGTTGTATGATGGCTATCTTTTCTGATATGGTGGACGAGTTCGTTGAAATTTTCATGGATGACTTCTCTATTTATGGCTCGTCGTTTGACCTATGCCTTTCTCACCTTGATAAAGTCTTAACTCGTTGCGAAGAGGCAAAGCTGGTGCTTAGCTGGGAGAAAAGCCACTTTATGGTCCAGCAGGGCATTGTGTTAGGGCATATAGTTTCTGAGAGAGGATTAGAGGTGGACACCGCAAAAATTGATTCCATCTCTAAGCTTCCATTTCCTGCCAATGTTCGTCAAGTTAGATCTTTCCTTGGCCATGCTGGATTTTATAGGCAGTTAATTAGAGATTTTAGTCAAATCTCTAAGCCACTCTACGACCTGTTAGCGAAGGATGTCTCCTTCGATTTTGATGATAAATGTGGCGAGGCTTTCTAAGTCTTGATGAAAGCCCTTATTACCGTGCCGATTCTCCAAGCACCAGATTGGACCCTCCCGTTTGAGCTAATGTGTGATGCTTCTGATTTTATAGTAGGAGCGGTCTTACGTTAAAGGGTTGATGGCAAACCTCATGTGCTGCATTATGTCAGCAAGACCCTTACGGATCCTTAGCAAAACTACACGGTCACTGAAAAAGAACTTCTTGCTGTAGTATTTGCTTTGGAAAAGTTTCGGTCTTGTCTTTTGGGATCCAAAGTTGTGGTGTTCACTGATCATTCTGCCCTAAAGCATCTTCTTGCCAAAAAGGACACCAAACCTCGCCTAATTCGTTGGATTCTGCTACTCCAAGAATTTGACCTGGAAATTAAAGACAAGAAAGGAGTTGAGAATGTGGTAGCAGATCATCTGTCTAGGATCCCTATTGAGGCATCAAACCTTGCTGGCGGTATTCAAGAGACTTTCCCTGGTGAGTCTCTGATGGACGTGGAAGCTAAAACTCCTTGGTTCGCTGACATAGTGAACTATCTGGTCACGATAATTACCCCTAGTACTTAGGATAAGCAGAAGCGAGACAAGTTTCTTGCTAACGCTAAATTTTATCATTGGGAGGAACCTGAGCTTTTTAGAGTATGCCCTGACCGGCTTTTTCACCGTTGCATCCCTGACAAATAACAAAGAAGTGTTCTGAGTTTCTACCATGACCTCCATTGTGGGGGACATTTTAGTGGGAAGAAGACTGCCCATAAGGTTCTTCAGTCTGGCTTTTGGTGGCCCACATTATTTCGAGATGCACATACGTATGTGGGCACATGTCTACGTTGACAGTAGATGGGAACCATTGGAAAAAGGGATGAGATGCCCCAACAACCTATCCTCCCTGTTGAGATCTTTGATATTTGGAGCATTGACTTCATGGGTCCCTTTCCTGTGTCCTTCGGATATGAATACATCGTTGTGGCTGTAGACTATGTATCGAAATAGATAGAAGCTATACTCATGTGAACCAATGACCATTTCGTGGTCTTGGACTTTGTTAAGGCTAATATCATTTCTCCGTACGGGTGCCCAAGGACAATCATAAGTGATGGAGGACCTCACTTCAAGAACGTACACTTCACAAGAATACTCCAGAATTTGGGAGTCAACCACATGATAGCCACACCTTACCATCCCTAAACGAGTGGACAAGTTGAAGTGTCTAATAGGGAGATTAAGCAAATTTTAGAAAAAAACTGTCAGGCTCGATTGGAAGGATTGGTCTAAAAAATTGAATGATGCTCTTTGGGCCTACAGAACCGTGTATAAGACTCCTTTGGGCATGTCTCCTTTTCATCTTGTCTACGGAAAAGCGTGCCACCTTCCTGTTGAAATCCAACATAAAGCCTATTGGGCTATTAAAACGTTAACTTGAATTTGGATAAAGCGGGAAAGGCATGTATGCTAGAATTAAGTGAGCTTGAGGAACTTCGTAATGAAGCCTATGAAACTTCTCAAGCTTACAAGCAATGTACAAAAATTTTCCATGATAAGCACATCATTAGAAAGACTCTTGAGCCCAACTAGTCGGTCTGGCTTTTCAATTCTAGACTTAAATTATTTCCTAGAAAGCTCAAGTCTCGCTGGGATGGGCCATATGTTGTTATCAATACTTTCCCTCATGGAGCTGTAGAAATTCAGAACCCTACTTTAGGTGCGAGCTTTAAGGTAAATGGCCAATGACTGAAACCTTATATTGCTCTTTCAGATGGCCAGGTTTTGGATGCACTTCGGCTTGAGGAGTCTTAGCTCCTCCCATTCTCCTCAGGTGATATTCTTCTATGTCTGCATTTTTTCCAATGAGGACATTATCAATCTTAGGCATGGGGGGTATAACCTGAGAATGTTTATAGCATCTATAAATATTTGCATACATATAAGAAAAAACTCTTATTTTCTTGAGCTGAATGGGTTAGTCCCTAGAAAAATATCTTTGTTATTGGAGGTTTTTCTTCTTGAATTATTTCTTAAGTTTAGAATCTAGTACATTTATTTCAGGTGCACGTAGATTGGGTAATGGATCCTTGAAGAAAACCAATAAGTATTTGTAGTCTACTGAACCCTTAGACAGTTAATAGGGAGTTAGGCATACTATCTTCTAGTAGATCCACCTCATATTTGTGAGAAGAAAGTAGAGAGATTACTGGTGTGCTAAGTCTAGTGCAAGGACTCTTAAGTTTTGGACAATTAGATGATGATACTTCAGAGTTAGGCATAGTTTTCGCTCTCTGTTCTTGTGTGTGTACTTTGTGTGAATTCCTGAGAGTCACCAAATAAGGCAGATACACAGATATTGAGTCTTAATAAAGCTATGACTATGGTGGATGGTTATGACCATCCTTCATAGAGTCCTCGACTGAAGGAGCGTAATAGTGTCAAATGTCAGAAATACGCCTGTCCTATCCATTCCTTCCTGGTGTCGAGAATAGGCACCTCCACCAAATAAGCCACACAATATCCTCTTGACCATCATCATCCCTAATAATGCTCATAAATAAAAGTTTGTGTCGTGTTATGTTGAATTATAAAAAAAAAAGGAAAAAGAAGAAGAAAAGAGAGAGAGAAAAGAGAAAGAAAAGAGTCCAAAGAAAGAAGAAGAAGAAATAATTATATTACAAAAAAAAAGGAAAAAGAAGGAGAAAAGAGAGAGAAAAGAAAAATAAAAGAGTCCAAGTTTATAAATTTTATCATTGTAACATTGTTTCTGAGGTAACAAAAACACCTATCGCGATTCACCAAATATGACCCATACCTACCTTTCAGTATTTCTGATCGCCCGAATACTGGCTGAGGACTCTAACTTAGTTGTAGAGTTATTAGGACTTTAACTGAAGTGTGAATGCCATGTGAGGCTTCCAAACAGTGAGTACACTTACTAAGTCTGGTGAGATTTGTGATCTCAGAAAGAAAAGAAAGAAAAGAGTGAGTGTCAAGGAACATCAAGAGAGCACAGTTGTTTAGCCTCTCTCCGAGTTGACTTGTCTAATAGTCTAGAGATCTAGAGTCTGTAGTACTAGATTACATGTAGCATCAGATGAGTGTGTGCCACCAAATACAAATCCATTTAACTCGATATCTCCTACCTAAGCCAAAAGCTGGGGTTAAATTACAGATTATCTTCTGCTTTATCCCTGAGGGAAGTAGTTGCCTATCCCGACAGAAATATTTACCAAGGGTGAAGTACGAACTCCCAATGAGAATTGGCTTTTCACGTGGATCTGTTAACTAGTCTATTATCACTTCACATTTGTCTGGATCTCTAAAGTTTTGAAATGAGAAAAGAAGAAATCCTGTTATTACTTCTATTACTTTTCAGTTTTGCTAGGGACTAGCAAATCTTAGACATGGGGGTATTTGATGAGTCCGTTTTAATGGACTATTGTTACGCCTAAGTAATTCAATTCTAGCATTGTATGTTTGTTAATAATAACATTAGGTCATTAAATAATTGCATACGTCATTATTTAAGTTTACATTTATTCTATTGCTTATTATGTAATTATTTTATATGTCATGCAGGTCCCGCAACAGCGCACTCACCTTCTCCACTTAATCTACTCCATCAGGCTAATAATCGGGAAAAAGAGGGAGGAGGATCAATTGTGGAAAAGAATAGGGGGTGAAAAGATATTTTCCCCTCACAAATATCTCAACTTACGGCCGTCCTTCAATAGAACCCAACAGCGCCGGCCATGTTTAGTAAGGGATTTTGAAAATCCCTTGACTCGTAGGGGGAGAGGAGATAAAAAGAGAGAGGCGGAGGGGCTTGAGAGGGGAGACCATCGTGAAGTATTGCGTGCACTGTGGGGAGAGCATGCACTGTGCACACACCATCCACCGCCTATCCACCGCACACCATGCCACCAGTGCCTTCACCAAGTCCTCGCTCGTCACCCACCGCGCGCAAGAGGCAGCCAAGCACCCTTGCAAGCCTGCACTCGCGCACCCTGTAGGCGCTGCACCAGCCTCCATCATCCTTGCTTGCCTTGCACCTGCGCCCTCACAGCGCCAAGTAGCCTCCAGCTTCCACCGCAAGTGTACACTGCCCTCACCATTCCACTGCACGCCTACAGGCAGCCAAGCATCCTTGCAATCCTGCAGCCGTGCCCCATCACCCGCGCTACTGCCACAGCTGCATCCTCCACCGCCTGCCCAGCCCAGCCTGCACCCGTGCCCTCACAGCGCCAAGACCCACCGCCCTTGCGCACCCTGCACCCACGCTAGCATCCAACCCTGCAGGCGTGCCCTCGCCTGTGCCTGCAGGTAGCCAGCCAAGCCTGCAGGCACCCACGCCTGCAGGCGACCCACGCCAGCAGCCACTCCCGTGCATGCCCTAGCACGCCCTTAAGCACTAGACCCCAGCGCGCATCCGCGTGGGCTGCAGCAGCCGCTCTTCCTCCTCTCCACGTGCGACCGTCCTCCTCCAACAGAGCCAATAGGCCGGTGGTTGTTCTCCACCGTCCGGCCGCTGCCGGCCACCTCCGGTTGTCGTGTCACCACCATCGCGAAGCATGCGTTGAGGTGCACCACCCCGTCGACTCTCTCCGCCAACAGTGCATGGCCGTCCAAGCAAGGAAGAGAGAGGATAAATCCTCTATTTTCTCCTCAATTAAAATTTATATTTCATGCCATTTCCATTAGATATTATTATGTTATTCAGGCCACATTGCATGGATACACTTATAGTTTCTTGAATTTACTTCACTTGAGTTATGTGCATCATTCTACATTGAAATTCAAATCAGATTTGCATGTAAGTTAAATTAGCATGATATGCCATTACACATGCACCATATACATATTTTTGGGAGCTTAATTCCTGACGTGAAAATTACATAAATAACCTTGAACTTTTAAGGAAATTGCAAGCTCCATTTAAAATAGCATATTTCTCGCATTGAAGTGGAGAAAGTGTCTGCGAATAGCATCATCCTCTACTCATGAATTTATTGGTCTATTCCTCCCTGTGGATGCGACATTTTTATTGTGGTAAAATTTGATATTTATTTTTGATTGAGAGATTCTCCACCACATAAAACACGACATATCATTCTATTGCTATCATAAATAAGCGAGAATCTCTTCGTCAGGCTTCATGTAACTTCTCCCCAGCTCCTTGGGAGAAAGTCTTGATTGCACCCCGCATTGCGTTTGTTTGACTGATTGGGAAGAACTTTTGCAGGAATTCACGTCATAATTTTGGCCAGGTTTCAATTGGCTTCCCGATGGTCTTGAACCAGTATGAAGCTTTGTCCCTCAGAGAAAATGGGAAAAGCTTCATTAGAACAATCCCAAGATCAATATTCCTGGGTCGAATCGTTTCAGCAAGTCAACTCAGGTCCTCAGGGTGCTGGAACGGATCTTCGCTCGGGTTCCCATAGAAGTGAGTGCTGATCAACCCAATCACATTGGGCTTGAGCTCAAACGCGTCTCTACCTGTGGGAATCCTGACTAAGGGTGTGACGATTTGTGCGGCTGGATCGTAGAAATCCTGCAGTTGTTCTCCTCGTGGCGGGTGCTGCATCCTGTCAAGTGCTTCAAGATGCGATCCATGCTCTACCGATGCCGCTCCTCAAATTCGACTACCTGGGCTTCCAGATGAGCATCGGGTCCAGATTCTCGATATCTTGACCCAGTCTTGGTCTAGGATTAGCCATGGTGGCTACAGGAGTAGAAGTGGGGGGAGAAGATGATCCCAGCGAGGTGACTTGTCTCCTTAGGAGTGGTTCCCAAGGTCCAACCAAGTGAGGTCTAAGTGACCTCCATCCTCGCATACACCTCTCAACCCCTGGGTTGGTGTAGCCAAGCTGGACAAGCCTACGACCCTGTCAATCAAGTGATCCTTATGAATCAGATGATCGGATTTTTCGTTTTAGGTTTTAATTCCTGAAGAAAATTCATCGTACAACCGACTGAAAGTGATTCCTACCTCTCGGCTAACCCAACCAAGAGGTTGAAAGCACCTAGTAGTATGACAACGAATTCAGGTTTTATTTCGTGTTTTAAAATTTATTTTAGCCCATTTTCTTCAGTTAGGGTTTTCTTTTGGTGAGTGGTCCACAAGGTGACCAAGCTCATCGGCTAAGTGCTAGACTTGACTAAGTCTAAGTTAGCCCAAGTGTGGTCTCTGAGTTGTAACCTTAAAGATTTAACCTAAGGTTCATACAATTCTTGGGTTTTGTTCTGTTTCAGTAGACTACAAAAATAAAACTCATTCTCTAACAAAAATTGGAATCCAACTAACTTGAAATTTGGTGACTAGATTCCTTTTTCAATTATATTTTCAGAGAATTTTTTTTTGAATTTTTACTATTTTAACCCAATTTTTAGAGATTTTTGAATGTCAAGGGGTCAGATCTAGAATTCTGACCCTTGATCAGTTTTTTGCTTTGAAACAGTATCAATTGACCTTCAAAAATTTGGGAAAAATATGGAAAATAAAGCCAAAGAGATCATCTTTCAAACCCCACCGTTTTTAGTCAAAACAGATTCACAGATTGCTTAGAATTGATTTTTGAAATTTGAAAAATCTTGAATCTGGGTCAGTCTGACCCCCTTGCACTTCACGAATTTTTAAAAATTGTATACTTGGAAATTTTTGCAAGAATGGTGCCGTTTGAAAGATGTTTTGAAAATGAATGTTTGGACCGAATTTCATAATTTTTTATTTACTAATTTTTTGGCAATTGAATTTATAAATCAGACTTTGAAATCTAGCCGAAAATCAGAAAATGGTGGAAAAACTTTTAAAGAGGGTTTTGGGTTTGCAATCCAAGCTTTCCACCAAAAATGTTTTTTTTTCCAAAAACTTTTACACGTTTTTTTTTTCAAAAAGGATTTTTTATTTTTGCTTTTCTTTTCAAACTACCTAGAGTTCAAAAAGAAACCTATTCTAGATTTTTTTTTATTTTTTTTCTTTTTCACGAAAATGAGTAAGTTTTTTTTTTCCTTTCTTTTTCAAAAGAAATTGCAGGAAGTAAATCTAATCCTAGGGTTCAAAATAAAACCTAATCTAAGAGAAGATGATGTGCACCTAAATTTCTTTTCCGCGCTCGTTGTGTGCGCAGATCCCATTCTTTTTCCATTTTTCCTGCACATCTAGAAACAAAGTAGAAGCAAATTTGTCAGTGATGGTTTTAAAAGATTGAAATCAAAGAAAATGACGTTGCCTCCTCGGCAACGATGCCATTTGTTGAAAGCGTAGAGCGCGTTTTGTTAGGAAAAGCGTCGTAGTGTAGTGCGTAATATGATCAAATAAAAATATTTTCTAAAGATAACGAGACTTTAAGTCTCGGTCATTCGTCTCTGGGAGGCGTTTGTTTTAATTCTGAATTCGATCTTTTACCGCTCTACTTTGTTTAAAATCGCACGTCGGTTTCCAGTCTTCGGATTAAGATTTCACCACTTCTATTATGAACCCTGATTACGTGTGCATGTGTTAAATAGATCACAAAGGTGAAAGTGTGAGTTTCTGTGTGCACAATTCTAGTGAGGTGGTGGCTATTTACAAAAAATGCATCTATAGTTAGATTTTCTATATTTTCCGGAAACGACATGCTTGTTGAGAAATATAAGTGAAAAACAGGCAACTTGAATCACGCAGAAAAGATGCTAGCCAATAAGCTCATGGTGATTTCAAAACATAGAGATATAGATAAAAGTGTATCTTTCATTCATTCATTTGGAGAAGTGTTTGCAACATGAAACATAGAGGAAAGCTTGTACAGGAATGCTTAAAAATGTAAATCTATCTACCATAAAACGATCGCATACAAGAATCTACGGGGGGATTTTGCATGCATCATTGGGGGAGAATAAGGACTACACTACTAAGAAGTAAATAGAGGCAGTAAATGTAAAGAGCTAGCTACTAATCTATTAGAAAGTGAGGGCATTCGGAGGTAGGCTCCGATGGCCTTGGAGTGGTTGGGAGGAGAATGAGGGGTGGCTAATGGAACTTAGGCTGGCCCTTGGAGAAAGGTTGGAGGAGTGATCCAGCATCCTGGCATGGTGTCCTTCATGATGGTGCCCAGCTTGTGGAGATGGAGTGGAAGTGGCTAGCCTAAGTGGAGGTGGATGTGAATGGAGCCAAGTATGTATGGCCAAGAGAGGATGGGTGGAAATGGCCACCCATTAGGTCTTTTTATAGACCTAAGGGATTCTCTTTAGAGAAGTGTGGAACTCTCTAGAGAGAGTCCAAGAATGGTCGGCCAAGAGAGTGGTTGGTGGTTTCTTAGATCCACCATTTGTGGATCTAAGAATTGAATGCCTCTTGGTTGCTAAATTTGGCAACCAAGAGTTGGCGCCACTCCAAGAGAGTTCAAGAGAACTCCAGAGGAGTGTGTGTGCATGAATGGGTGTGTGTGTGTGGTCATGCCCTAGGTGTCTAAGAGGTCTAGGTTAGGAGGTCTTGAGGGGTTTGGGTAGGTGTATGATGAGTGGCTACTCATCATGGCTAAAAAGCTGAAATTAAGCTAAACACTAAGTAAAACAATATCAAATTAATAGATAAAAATGGTTAAGTGTGGGAATTAAAGAAAAAAACCTAAAACCTTTACTCTGTGTTAAAATTTCATAATTAGGTCACAAAATGAGATATTCTAAAAGTAAAATACAAATGATGATCCATGCGTCAATTGAACACATAAATAAGTTTGAAAGGCCAAATCAGAAGTATAATCAATGTCTTAAATGTTCAATTAAGCACATATAAAAATTTAAAGTCAATTGGACATCATTTAGGTTATGAAATAGGTAGTTTACACTTAGGTCCTTCATGCATTACACTCTTACCCTTAAAAACTCCTCTTTGGACCTACTTGTAAGCTGCAGGGCCCTTCCAGTTATAGTTCTTCTCACTTATGGGCCTGCACGCAATTCTTCTACCCCTTCGTTCAAGGATCTTCCTATAATTTTTCCCTCATTTCAAAGAGAGGCCTGTTGCTCTTCACGCGTACTGTAGCGCACGAAGAACACGACCAATCTCAGCCGTCCGTCGCTCTTTAGATCTTGATCTGCTGTTGGATTCGAATGGAACTTTCACGCAATTCGGTGCGTGCATTCACCTCTCTCCCCAGATCTCATCTGATGGTCAGATCTTGTGCTCAGCTCATCGCGCGCTCCGCCCCTCACATCCTCTTCGCCGATTGCATTTTGAATATCTTCACCTGCGCGGTGATCTCAGCCACTGAGTTGCTACTTAAGCACCTCAGTGGTGTCGCGCGCAAGGGATCGCTCCCTCCTACACCTCTTAGTGATCAATTCGTCCACTCTAGTCTCTCCTCCCCATCCAGCCTCTGATTTCACAGCCACCAGCTGTGAAATCATCACCTTCTCTCGACACTCCTCGCCGCTAAGGACTTCGTAGCACCTGAGGACGACCCTGGAGCCTCACTAGCAGACTCTTCCCTCCACTGGAGTCATCTTCCTCCTTTCTTCCTCCTTAGCCACCGGCTAAGGACCCATAGGTCCCATTCTTCCTGTTCGATTAGGTTTTTAATTCTGCATAATTTGTTTTAGCTGTAGTTAAGTAGTTTAGAGTAGAATTAGCATAATTGTTAATGTTTAATTTTTGCTGTAGGTTAAAGTAGCTGTAGTAATAGAATTAGGCTTAAATTCCCTCCCCTCACCTCCCCTGATTAGTCCAGATCAGAGGGGAAGAATTCATCAAACCATGTTTCAAATTATTTCCCCCTCCCTTTTTTTTCCACAATCCAGTTCTGATTTTTTTACGACAGATTTTTCTCATCTTTCACCCACACACTCTGATCCAATTTCAAATCTGGTTGGTTTTCAACCTCAGATCTGAAATTGGCATCACAAGCACCTAAGGGGCTTCTCACTCACCTCACCTTTAATCACAAAAGCCCCTCGATTATGGGTCGAATTTTTCAGTTTGTCAGATTTCTTTTCAACATGGATTTTAAGGATTTATTGCTTTTTGGATTTACTGCCTGATTTGACAGATTGAAGTTGATTTGAATTCCCTGTTGGCAAGGATTCTGAGAGGATTTCTAGTGACAGAAATCATCTCAGAAGAGCCATACTTAAATCTGTTTTGATAAGCCTTGAATGCATTGAATGCAAGTCAGATCTGAGGATAATTACTGTGGTAATTTGAAGTCTGATCTTGCATTGATAAGTTTTTTTTATGGATGTCTGGTTTGTCTGATGATTTCCTAACCTAAGGAGTTCTCAATACTCCTTAAGGTTGCAAGAAACTGGGATTTGATCTTATGGTTTTAATTGACTGAATTAATCCTTCCTTCATGCTGTCTATAGCATTAGGAAGAATTAATTCATTGATATTTGTGGATTTAATCTGAAATGAAGTTTTTGATGAGGGTTTTTGGGCATCTGAATTGAGACATTTATTGATTTTCGTGAGAAATTGAACCCTTGTCAGATTTGTGATTTACTTATTTGCTTTTCAGTTGATTTTGATTGACTTTAATCCCAGTAACACAGTAAATTGTTGCATCTTGCAGCTACATATTTCCTTCTTTCCAAACCCTTCCCTTCTCACCATTTGGATTCACCTTCCTTCTCAAATGGGCTAACTACAGCAGTAGTTAGCCCATTTGACAGTGGCTTAAGCTGTTGTAGAAAAGAGAAAATTAAACACCATTCCCCTCTCTTCTCTTGGACAATAGCTTCGGCTGCTGTTAGAACAGAAAATTGAACATAATTAATCCTTCCTTTCTCACCTCCTACTGAAATCTGATACTGTATATATATATATACAACTAACTATAACTATAATGTACATAATAACTATGTAAGTATATATACATATATACTGAAATGTGTGTGTATATAATTAATCACCTCTTGGACAGTATATATACATATATACTGTATAACTAACTATGTAAGTATACTGTATACTGAAATCTGATTTAAAATACTATCTATATATATATATGGATATGGGCAGTAAGTATAGGAATAGTATATTACTCTATAAGTATGTATGTAGCATATTGTATACTGTATAAAATTGTATATATCTATATATATGTAGATTATAAGTATATTAAATCCTGTACCTTAATTAAATCTTTTATATATAATAAATAATGAATTTATTAAGCCAACAGCTAAATTGTTAAATTAAATTAGATAAATTAGTAATTTAGGGTTATAATTAAGTTAATTGAATATGTAGACTTAGGTTAATATATCTTAAGTAATTTAAGCTAGTTAAAGTATACTTATACCTTTTTTATACTACTTTAACTTAGTTTATAAGTTAAACAGCCAAAAACTGCTACTTAAACATAAATAAAACAGAAATTAATTCGAAAAAAAAATATAATAAAAATATGTATAAAATACTTATGTATGTAATCTAACTTTGTATAAGGTCAATTAGACCATATGCTAACTAATTTATAAGTAATTAACCAAGAAAGCACCTAAATCAGCATGTAAAAATAGCCCACTTTAATGAATTTATTTCTATAGTAAATCTATTTAAAATTCAAAATTAATTGAACAATTATATAGTATTATGTAAATACTTTATATTCCATAATTTATTTGATTTTTTTTAATAAGTTATGGCCCTCGAATTGAGGGCTAAAATAGCTTCCAACCATAGCTGCGCATGATTTCCAACGCAGATGTGGCACTAGAATAGTGCCACATCATGCGCTGTAAATCGTACGCAGCGGTATAACATGAATTACTGTTATAGCTGTTCAGTCGTCATGGGTGCCGGGCGCCCGAAACAGCCGATCAGGCATTACCTTTGATCCGATTATGAGCATTCTGATATGAGCATATCTGAGCATAGTATATCTGTGGGGGTCGGGGGCCCGAGAAGCCTGTGCGCGTGGGGCTGAGGCCCTGTGCTGAATTAAGAAAGAAAAACGTAATTAAGCGGCCTAATGAGAATTAGGGTGCGCCTAGTAGAGGTTTGGTCCCACCCTCTGGGTGCTGTGTATCCCTCGAAAAGCGAGCCCGCAAATTATACACATTTTTAACTGCTTAAAGCGAACTAATGACGGTTGATTAATCACCTTTACGCCACTGTATCTGAAACTTGAAAATGCAGAAGTATAACAAAGGAAGAATGTCTGAAGAAGATGTGTGTTAAGTAAGAGAGAGAGACAGAAGATGTACATACGTAAATACAAATACAAGAAAAAGATAAATATATATGTATACGTAGTATTGCCAATTATTTGTATAAATAAACCCATATATTTACTAACAGAATAAAATGTCACCATATACGTTGCTACAGACCTCAGTTTTCCTCTTTAGGTTTGTATATAGTGTTTTCTGAGATCTAGCGACGCTTTTGTCTGTCATTAAAACTACTGTATGTGTTACTGTAGATATCAGACTAGTAAGTTAAGTTAATATACTATGTAATCTTAGTCTATTGTGTACTTTCATGTAAGTATTAATATTATAACTTGTAAAGACATAGTTTATAGTATAGTAATAAATTGTTTGGTGCTTGTTTATAGTTAGTTTTTGCAAGCATTACAATTGATTCTTATTAAGTAGATAAACAATGTCCACATTCATTCATTCTTTAAAAAGATATAAAGCTTCCTTTTTTGGAATTAGAGGATAATTTTGAGATCAAAGAGCGATGTAATTCAATAAATTGCCTCCCAGTGAACGACCTGGAACAAAACCAGTAAAAATTAGATAAGTAAATAATAATAATGGTTGTAATGACTGGTACTCCATACACCTCACCACAATGACACTCATGATATTTCAAATCACAACATACTACAACAATCATTATCACATCACATCATAACAAACACATTTGTATTATTATTTTTGACGCTGTTGCCGGGGAGGCAACGCTCTTTATGCCAAAATTACCCTTTAATTCTTTTGTATATAGAAATTCTTCATTTCATTTAAATTCATTGATTGTAATTGCTTTCTTCCATTGATTTATTTGTGTATACATTCTTTGATTCTTTTACTAATCACTTGTTATTTTCCACAACACTTGAGGAGGAGGAAAAGCAGTATCATCATCCAGGTAGAGGTCGTCTTCCTGGTGGATTCGTTGTGCTCCTGACCCGTCTTCCTGGTGGAGTTTGCCCTCGGAGTAGCTGTAGGATTAGTAATAATAGTAGTTTAGTTTAGATAGTTTTAGGTATATTAATTAGGATAAATTGTTAGTCATAAGTTGTGGGAGCCTGTTCTCACACATTTATTGTAATAATTGTGGACTATCTGGACTTTTATTTTCTACTTCTCCCTCATCGATATAGTTTTTCTGTTGCGATTTTCCGAATCGATTTCTTTCCTTGTTTTTGCTTGTTGCAGATAAAAAAATAAAAAATCAAAAATCAAAAAGATCTCATCCTTATCTAGCAGCAACATAACCTTAGGCATCTATCTTAGGTTGCATATTTTTCTGCTAGATTTTAATTCAAGTCAAATCTGCATATAGAAGATTGCTGGAGTCAGGTATGCATTCCTTACCTTACTCTAACTCCTGTCATCATTGCATTTGACTTAAAATTAAGAAGACCATCTCTTGTACTGAACTGAGTAACAAGTGAAACGAGCAGCATAGAAATCATATTATAATCACTTGAATTAAGTCAAAAAGGAGATATTAACTTTGGGTGAAACCATGATTGAGATTTTCATCGCCTTGTGTTGAATGTTATCGTGCACACAGCACGATCACTTAAGGCCACAACACACGGGTTTCTACCTCATCTTTTTCTGCAACCACAGGATCTGGATTCGCACGCTAAGTCTTATCCAGATTTCCAGTGGATTTTAGAGGTCTGAACATCGCTAGGTTTATCTTAGGATACGTATAATTGTTTGAAACAATTGCTTGCGTACAACATCATTTTGCGTAGCAACCTCTAGGAAAAAAATTTTTTCCGATTTATCTCGCTTGATTGGTCTTCTAAATGAATTGAGATTTAATTAGGATTTTTCCGCTTTCTGTGAACGTGGTTAAAATTTTTCCCATTGAGTTGGAACGAGTTGTAGTAAACGTGTTTTCAAAAACCAACTCAATGGAAGGTAGGAGATCCCAAAACCCAGAACTTATACTCCCCTTGGGTACTGCTACCAAGCTACTGCATCTTCTTCTTTGCCTTCCACTTCTAATCCCTTACCTCCCGTGTCTCAAAATCCTATTCACAATCCCATTCACCAAGAGGATGATCTTGAGTCGTCACAATTCGAGGATTTTGAAGAACTTCCTCCAGACTTAGTTGCACATCCTCCACCACAGCAACCACCTATCCCTAGGTTCCAACCTCCACCTTATCCTAATTATCCTAATCCACCCCCGGAGAGAGGACCTATGCCTCATCTTCAGCACCTTTTCGACACACAACTACAAATGAATACCCTAACCTAACAGGTGCAACAGCTTGCTCAAGCTGTAAATCTTTTAGCTAACCCCCAACCACAACCACTTCAACCTAGAAATCCCCAGGCACCACCCCAACCCCGTAGACCTCAACTACGGGATTATTATAATCTCGCAGTTGCCCAACCAATGCTTGTGGTACGTTATCCCAATGGGGGTCATGCTACTGAACTGAAGCCAAACATTATAGCACTCATTCCTCACTTCCATGGACTTGCTTTTGAGGACCCTTTTCAGTATTTAGAGGAGCTGAAAAATCTTGCCCAAACTTTGGGTCCGCAAGGACATGATCAGCACACGCTTTTAATGAAAATGTTCTCCTTTTCATTGAAAGATAAGGCAGCCTTTTGGTTTCGAACACTTGCACGGACTACACCTATAGATTCCTGGGCTTCTTTAGAACATGAGTTCTTAAAGAAGTACTTTCCTGTAGGCCGCACTAACGCCTTAAGGCGTGCCATCACTACATTCACTCAGAATTCAGGTGAACCAATGCACGAGGCTTGGGAGAGATTCCACGAGCTTCTGAGAAAATGTCCCCACCATGGTGTCCCACACTGGTAATAGGTCCAGATCTTCTACCATGGGCTCCATGATGACACACGAAATTTCGTAGATGCCGCTTGTGGAGGTAATTTCCTATGTCGGGACGAGGACTCAGCCTTTGAGCTCTTTGAAGGCATGGCCGAAAACTCTATTAATAATGCTTCAATGAGCATGTTTAATAGAAAGTCCTCACATTCCCACTCACACACTGGGGTACACGAAGCCCAATCCAGTAGCAAAGACTTAGAGATAGTGGCTAGTCAACTGGATAAAGTGGGCTTAATCGAGAAGAAAGTAGATGAAGTATGGAAATTTCTCTCAAAACCATCCTCTTCTTCTCAGTCACCAGCACCAACCACTTCTTCTCAGTTTCCCACGGGGAGGGAAACTGTGAATAACCTTTCTGTGACACAAACTGCATTACCGGATTTTCCATTTCCATATCCTTCACCGGTTGGAGGAACCTTTGTTCCTCCCTACACTGACTTCCCTACACCTTCTAGAGTTTCGGAGGAGCTCCATGCCATTCATAATGACCCTTTCGCACAAACCTACAACCTTGGATGGAGCAATCATCGAAATTTCTCGTGGTCGGGAAATTCCTAGAGACCTCCTTTTCAACAACCTTCTGCACCACCACTGCACAACCCGATCCGAGCACCACCTCCACAATCACACGGATATCCACCGCGTGCCTACCAGCAACCCCAACCCAGGCCCACCCAATACTCTCAATTTGGGCTTACACGAGATGACCAGTTGGGGTCTATCATGAAAGCTCTTGCTGATATGCAACAACAGAATATTGCTATGCAGCAGAAACAGGACGCGGCCTTAGCTGAGATGAGAGCCCAGCTATCACACTTGATGGAGTCCCATCAACCACATTCACTCCTATCTCAAGCACAACCCAACCCTAGGAACATACCTGCTTAAAGGTATGTCCAACCTAGACCAGCAATGCAAGACCAAACACATGTCATTTCACAACCTTTGCACAACACTGAATTCTTTACTGACTCAAATTAAGATCAAAATGGACTGGACCTTTTCAGATCTTAAGAATATTTGACAATGGAGCCGTTGAGATCACTGAAATTGACAAATCTGAACCTTTTACTGTAAATGGACAAAGACTGAAACCTTTCATTGTGCCGCATGATCTCAGACTTGTCAATTCTACCATTTTGCTCCTACATTTTGAATTACCATGCAAGTTTTCTCCTAGCTGAAGGCATTCAACTTAGCAAAAACATACCCTTGTATATAGTTGTTTTTCACCTTTCTTACTCTTGCCTTTATTTGTATATAGTGTCTACCCTTGCATTTTGAGCATACTTTCATTGACACACATGTCATGCATTTCACTTCCTAGCTCGACTGTTCACTCTGATCCTAGATCAGACTTAAAATCGTCCGCACAGAGATTTTATCTCCTCATTCCGACTTCCTTCCATCACCCAGATAGTGAAAAGCAGAGCATGCATTTGCATCCACCCTATTCATTCAATGAGGACATTGCAACATTTAAGCTTGGGGGGGTATAAATGGTGAACCATTTAAATTGAAATGCAATTGTAGACACACCTATAGTACCTATAGTATTATCAAACAAAATATATACTTAAAAAAATTGAAAATTTTGAAAAATTTTTGAAAAAATTACAAAGCTAAAAATACAAAAAAAATAACAAATTACAAAAATTCCAAAAATACAATAAGGGACATGTACTCTATTGTCAAGGAAGGACATTAATTTCAAGAAGGGAGAGAGAAAAAGATAAAAGATAAGTGTTTAACTATGATCTTCTAGCTGAAAATAAAAATTAGAATAAGTGTCTATGGACATGCAACCATTACTGTTTTGACCTGTCGGGCCATAAGAGCTTGATACAAGCTTGGGCTTAATACACTTCGAGCCTTGACAAGATAGACCACAGTCTCTCCTAACCTTAGGACATATTCTTGTACCTGAGTCACCAGTACAGGATTCGTTGGTTTGCTTTGACTTAGGAGTCTAAGTAACCTTGTCTTACACTACACAATGTCAGGAAAGACCACTTGAACCTAAACCTCAACTCTTGTGTTCATTAGGGAAGGTGGAGTCCTTACCTGTGCGTGCAGGTAGACTCTTTGTCCTAATCTTTAGTCTTGTGTCTAGGAGAAACTCTTTCCACAAAAAATTTTTTTTCACCCACCAAATACAGTGCGCTCTACCAAATAAGTTCTGGAGACATACTGTTCAAAAAAAAAAAAAGTCAACTATGTTTTTTCAAAAATCTGGAAATACTCCTGTTCCACCAAAAATGTTTTTGGGGTTCAAAACAAATACCCTGTTTGTCCACCAAAAAAATTCTTCTCTGAGTCACAAACACAATAAGGGTTGGGTTTGAATACCATCAATTCTTGAGAGTCATCCAAAAACATGAGCTGAAGTTAGGATCAACCTGGACTTAAAATGAAGTGAAACCCCGAAAGTGAGCTTTAGAATTCACTTGGTTAGTCCTGACTTATCACAAAGCACAGCCATAACCTCATAGCATTCTGAGTCTCTGTAAAACCCCCTGAGTCCTGGAATTCGACTTTAGGTTTAAATATCAAGAGTTCTTGTTGGTTGAGAGATGGTCTATGTCATTTAAGCCTCGAGTTCTGGTAGGTTATCTTCAGTAATAAGGTTCTCACAATGTCCAAAAACACAGTTGGTTTATTGAAAAATCTTTCAGCCTGAAGATCATCATCAAACACTTAAAAATTTTTGAAAGAAGAAAAAGATATCTCGACACACTTACCTTGCTGATACTTAAATTACCTTATACTTCAACAGATTGTTTGCTAAGGGACTAACAAAACGTAAGCATGGGGGTATGATGAGTGGGACCCTGAATTAGGGTTGCAAACCCTAATTGCTAAGGGGTAATTGCAATTAAACTTAACCTAAGTTTAATTGAATGAGTGTGAACCTAATTGAGAGTGAAATAACTCAATTAGGTTGGGTTTAGGTCAATTGGACTCTCACTAAGTCCAATTGAACTTGTGTGGGTTGAGATCTGAGCTCAATTGGACTCAATGTGTCCAATTGGCTTAGGTGATGGTAATTGACTTTGATGTAAGTCAATTGGGTTTGGTGAGGACCTAATTAGGTCCTTAGGTAGGCTTAGAGGTGATGTACTAGGATTAGGACACCTTAATTTAGGTTCCTATGGGGTTGGGATTAGGTCTAGGGAGCTAGAGATCCAAGATCAAGGCTTGGATCTCAAAATAGGGACTGGAGACCAGTTCCAGACGTCCAAAAAATGATCAGACAACTTATACTCAAAAATCAGAAGTCCAGACTTCAGTTCTGGACGTCCAATTTTAGTCAGGGGGAATTCTAGGTTCTATTTTGGATATTCTGCGGAAATTGGATGTCTGACAAAGTGTCTGGATGTCCAATAACACTGCAGAAGTGGGTTTAAGGTGTGCGGGAGTTGGCTAAGGGTTCTGAACATCCTATAACTTATCTGGACGTCCAGATAGAGGTTGGAATTAGGCTTTTAAGGTTTCCTAGGGTTCGGTGACCTAATCTAAGGGTGGCTAAGGCTTGGGGAAGTCTCTAGGCTATCCTAGGACTAGGATGGACCCAAGTTCTTCACATTTTATTGCTTTATCCCTTCTTAATAGAGTAGCATACCTTAACTCTCTTACATTATTATTTACTACATTTAATCTAAATCTTCTGCTCCAGCTGTGTTGCAACCCCAGTTATTCTTTATTCTTCCGATCCAGCTTTAGATCCAGATTTAGATCTAGCTTTTGATCAACTTATTATCTGCAATTGACATAATACACCTAATCAATACATTATAGCATTATTTTATGCATAGCTAAAATAAAGTAGTAAGGATGTAAATGATGCTTATGCATGCGTGAACTTCCCTAACTTATGCTAAGTCCTAGCTTAATTTAGGTCAATTAAGACCTATGATTGTTGTGCAATCGTATACCAATATACATGACGGTTAAACAATCGTTGTTTATGGTTCGCGTGGAAAATCTCCACTCCGAAATAATGTCATACATGACGGTTAGCGCAACTGTTGTGTACCTATACCAAATGACAGTTTGTAATATAACCGTCGTTTCTCACGATACACGACGGTTAGGGAAATCATCGTATACTTTTCGTGCGATATGTAAATAAGGGCATAGAAGATGGTTGGAGATCAGTCGTTAATTATTAGCAAATGACGGTTGAAATCAAAACAGTCATGTATACACTAACGCAGCACACTTTTACGATGACAGAATATAATGGTTTTCACTTATTATGCAATGATTTTGAATTGTCGCAAGAAGCATTCATTCCTGTAGTGCCTGCTTATTTCTGGTCCAAAATAGAAACAAACCCACATAAAATTAGACGTCCAAAATTTTATCTAGAAATCCTATGATAGTACCCCAGATGTCTGACCTAGAACCCTATTTTCGTCCAACAAAAATAGAAACTCTGACCCTTTGGTATCGTATACCCAAATATATTGTCAGACATCGGCTAAGATGTTTGACTCAAAAATCAGACGTCTGATTCTACTGTCAGAATCATTATGAGCTTGTTTTGAGTTGGATTTTGTCCCAATGTGTTGAGATTTGCCTCCAATGGCTAGGAGCCCTCTCCCAAGCCTTCTTGAAGGATCTAACTTTTCCTATAAATACCCCATAACCCCTCTTAGGCAATACACACCCTTGGAGAGATAATTTGCAAAGAAATTCTCTAAGCTTCACTTGTTCTTCTCCCATTGCTACCACTGCTGTGCTACATTCTTTCTTGGGGAAAATTAATACTCTAATTGTGCTTCATCCTTCATCATCAGGAAGTTCAACTCATCCTTAGTAGCTAAATTAAAGTATACATATTTTGGGGAGCTCTATAGGGTGATTTTATTTTCTACTTTTATATACTTGTTGTAGTTGGGTATCTAGCCTGTCGGATCCTCACCTCTTCATAGTGAAGGGAGAAACCTCTGTTTAGGGATCGGAGGTGAGAATTATAATTGAGGTACACTACCCTCATTTTTAGTAGTGTGGATAGTGGATTGATAACTTTTGTGATTGTAAATCCAAAGACAGGAATTGACTTAAGTGGTGGTTTTCACCCGATTTGGGTTTTCACTTAAAAACCTTGTGCCTCCATTTTTTGATTGAATTTTTATATAGCAATTACTTTTCAATTTCACTATTCACCCTCCTCTAGTGTAATTTCATAACGAACATCTCTAGTGATATTCACTTTGTAAGGATGTGTGAACCACTTTTAGGTGAACTATTGTGTTTCTAAATCATGATTTGACGAGATAATGGGACTAAATTCATTGAATTGAACATAAACATGAGAGATTGAACCTAAATCCAAGTTATGAAGTACAAAACAAAATAACCATAATAACTAAGATTGTACCCAAACAAAAAAGAATTGGATTCATTCCTCAAACATCTTAATACATTAAGGTTAAAGATATAATAAAGAACAACGGCTATGATATCACTTAAAAGAAACTTGAAAGCAAAAATTCAAATGCTTAATCCCTAGAGTGTTCTTGTCAATATCATTAATCAAACCAAAGCTACCTAAATCCATTGCATTTGAATCCTTTCAAGAAGGTATGTTGGATCCTTCAGGAGAGGCTTTAGCTTATTTGAAGACATCCTATGGAGTATTGCTTTCTTTTCTAGCCTTCAAGGAGGGGTTTTGATCCTCCAAAGAATGAGAGAGAACCTCCGAGGTCTATCTTTACAACATGGACTCCCAATAACTTTGATTTTGCTTCTATGATGGGATAGATAGCGATAGAACTCTCTCTCTCTTTCTCTTGGTGATCATAATCATATAGGTTGAAAATTTGCAATTCTTTCCATCAAAAAATTCAAATTTACCAAAAGGTATCTAGACATTTTATCTCATAGTATAAGAGGTGTATTGTTAATTTGGTCTAACAACTTCAATGGATTACTTTAAAGACCAACTTAATGATAGCAAGTAATATATGAATTTTATGATAATGTATGTAGACCCACACACGATTCTAATAATTTTATCTCATTTTCAAGGTTGTAACGATAATGTAGTGACTTTTATTCGAAAAGAACAAAGATTCTTGCTGGCGATGTGGGATTTCCCATAATAAGGTCCAATAAAATTCATATGGTCACGGTGGTGAGTTTTTATAGCATTCTTCTTCTTGGATGATTGATTTGCTTCAAGTATGCCATAGAGTAGCAACAAGTGGAATAAAGTTTAGTGGCGAAGCCCTTGAGATGGCATCAACCGAGAGGCGATGGTGTGGTGTATGAGCATAGGCATGCAAGTGACACGTCAAGGTGTATGTTCCAGCAACAAGACGAACTGTGAGCTTACACCTTGGTGTACAACAATGAAGTCGAAGCAAGCAGCTACGATGAATGGAGAGTGACAAGGTGGTGACTTTCGCAAGATTCAAGATTGATGTTCCATCTAGTAGAACTAGTCGTGAGACCAAACAAGGCTCATTGTTTAATGCTGTAGTTAGTGGCTGATAGGTCTTTTGGGTAGATGAATGAAAAAAAAAATTTAAGAGGAATGAGAAGAAAATAAAAATTAGGAGAGGAATTGGACATATGTTTACTTTGGATGAAAAACAAAAATTAAATTAGGTGTTTTGAAGAAATTTTAAATTCTAAAATGACTGAAAATCGATCTGTGTGGAGGCAAAGAATCCATATAGTTGACCCTACTTAGTGTGGGAAAAGAATTGGTTGTTGTTGTTGTAGGTATTTTGAAGAAATGATTGTCACATTATTGAATTATAAGGGATAAAAAAGAAAAATAAAATAATTTTACCTCTAAATTAGAATTATTTTCTTTCAAATTTAAACACCTAATCTCAAAATACAATAATTCCCAAATTAAAGGTGTCAAACAAAAAAATTAAGAACTTAATTCTGGCAAACAAGCAATCCCTAATACTCTTTTGCAGTTGAAGAAGGAAAGTCATGATGATGTGAAAGATGAAAAAGAATATGGTCATATATTTTGACTTCATTAATTATTAATTAAGATAAGAAGAAAATAGAGGTTCGGACATTGCCAAATGGTACGAGTTTTCGCAACAATGTTACCGTGAGAAAGGCATTTTGACATATTCTCAATGATCGGGATTTAATAAAAGAAAGAAAGAGATCCGGATTCCACAGCGAATCCTTCCATGACGGGAAGCCTCTCCCGCAGATTATTATTTAACTGACGTTAGGAAACAAACAACATGACAACGCAAGCAGCAGTGCATATTTTAGGGCACCTTTTCAATTTTTCATAAGATTCGATTCATGTGTCATGGCAGCCATTAAAGATGGAAGCGAATTTTAGCTTAAGAAATGACACAGATCTCAAGGCAACCGACCACTTAAGAAATTCCGTTGTTTGGCAATTGGAAGCAAGCCCGACTAAGTTTCCCCCTCTCCGTCCTATATAGTTGGGCTCTCCAACCGCTTTAATACGTAAGATCGACTCAATACAACGAATAATCTATCAAAGAGTCCTTACATGACCTTTTTAAATTAAGATTATCGTACAAAAATGTACGTAAAAGATGACATATTTTCCAATTCATGGAGGTGAAAATAATAGAAAGAAAATAATTTAGAGTGAAAATTACTTTATGTGTGATGAAAGCACTGTCGTGTAATGAGATCAATCACACTTAACAATTATTTTATATTGATATAAATTTATTTTATATGATATAAATTAAAATTATTTTATTTTATATTTTATATTAATACAAAATCATTGTAGATTCATCTAGAGTTATTTTACATTGATTTATTTAATTCAAAATAAAAAGTTTTCTTATAGATAGCGACTTTCGTAAGTGAGATTAATGTAATGCAACAAAATTTATATTGGTTTTAAATTCTCTTACGTTAAACAACAATAGTAAAGTGAAGATCACATTAACCACATACATACGCCGCAGAACGTATGATGGGATACTTTTGACTTTAAATATAGTGAGGAACATCTAATTATTGCAAGGAGACCTATAGTCTCGATTATATTTAATAACGGCTCATTAAGTGATGCTTTACGAAACATTCGTCTGTCTCTTTATGATAAGATAAATGTGATGATTATAAAATTTGATAAGATGATCTCTTGAATGTTTGCAAGTTAATCTAACATTGAGTCAATTCCTTGATGGCAACTTTTCTTTGATTTTTACTCATGCGTTAATGGTGGTATGTACAACCAGCACTCTCCAAATTCCATGTGAAAAGATTAAATTTATTTTTCGTGACCAATATGTGACGATCGTGGCTTATGTTTGTGATTTTTGATTTAGTTTATATTGATTCATTTACATCTAACTAGGTTTAATCAGTATTTAATAAAAATTTAATAAAAATATATAGTAGAAAGATTATTTTGTAATTTTAATTACATTAAAATTGACATATTTATGATAAATATTAAATAAAAAATATAATTAAAATTAAGATTTTAATCTTGAAAAATATATAGATATTTGAATCTTTATTTTAAAATTTTAAAGTCTAATTCATTTTATTTTTGTTATTATTTATTTTTTAGTTCTTAAAAGAAATTAAATTAGATGATTGGATTAATGGAGTCGGCCGATTGGATCCAATTTTAACTGTATCACACCGATTTTAATTTTTATTATTTAAATTATTTGATCAAACTAACAAGACAGTGATATTTGATTGAGGACATTGAAGTAATCGATCCGATCAAATTTTTAAAACGTTCGTCGTGACAGCGGTCTTTATCTCTGGAGTGCCTAGCTGTGTACTCGTACTACAAAATAATACATCTAATATTGATAACCACGTGGCACCTTTTTCCATACAAAATGGATTCTTTGCCTGAGTAGGATTGGAAACCTAATGCTGCTGCTTTGAGATGATCAATCATCTGAAATTAAACAAAAGCGGTGATGTAAATTGACGAGGGAAAAATAATCTAAAATTGGGCTTCAATAAAGTAGAACTACCATTCAATCAAGCGTAAACGAGGTCTAATATATAACAACCTAAGGGTCCTATGTGTAAATACCAGACCCACCTGAAAGAAGGTTAGAATCCGAGTTCAGGTCCAAAGCTATTCCTCATATCTTTATCTCCTTGTTATGAGATTTGGTTATACAACTCCATCGAGAAGCAGCGTCAAGATGCACCCTTACATTCCCAATGAACTCTACCGCTGGGATGCCATCCATCTTCCATGAAAGAAAACAAATAAGGTGACATTTGATAGGGGAAGATAGAAATGTTGAAAAGCACGCATACATAAAATAAGTTAATTGTAGAAAAAATACTGAATTATTATCGTATTCTTCCATTTTATTTATCAGAGAAATAATACGTAATTTCAATATAATTGGGTAGATCATAAATGTTAAGTCAAACAAGTGAATATGGATAAACATTAAATATATGGTTTAGAATAAAATATAAAATAAATTACATGTCACATTACATAAGAATAAAATAAAATAAGGTTGGAGATTACAGTGATAGAAGTACTTACAGAGAATGTATCACTCTCTATAATATTGATGTGATGAGAATGGGTAAATTTTTCTCATAATATGACTATACACCTCTAAGAGTCAATGCACTATGCAATCGAGATGATTTGATCGGTCAAAATAATTGATTGATTGATTAAAATAAGGAATTGATCGATTAAATGCCGTAAGGATCTTGTTGAATCTCATGCAAATTGATTGATCAACCTAAGTTTTGGTTGATCAATCTACGTACCATGCACATCGAGAGAAAAATAGAGAGACGAGAAGAGGAAAGTGGGATGGATTTTGCATGTGGCCCTCTAAGGCATTTATAACAACTGAAGATCACGGGATGTCATAAAATTCAATGAAGGATTAGTTAACCAATTAATTAAATAATTAATTTGAAAATCAAAGAAAATTTTCATAATGAAAAAAAAGTATATTTTCAAATTGATTTTTTCCTAAGCTAGAGTTGGAGCTTTCGTTGAGTTGAGTTAGGGCAGGCACGCACACATGTATGGTCCTCAACCTCACATTTTGCTCTTTACTATATTAACCATGGGAGGCAAAGGCTTTTATACCAATCAAGAGGCTTGCCCACTTCCAATGTGGCACTAAAAACCTCTACCAAATCTCTTTGATTTCAACATGAATTCCCATGTCACTATCCAACAATTGCATCCCAATTGATGCAATAAGCCTCTAAAAGTTAATGTTCTACCATAAATTGTAAAGACTCGTCCGACTTTTAACCTTTTAACACGTCTAGAGTCTCAGTCAGACGTCTGGACCCTTTCCCGGACATCTGAAAATGAAATTTCTGTATGCGTAATGCGCCTTGCGCACACACGGCGTGCAAGACCTTCTCCTCTCTCTCCTTTTTCCTCCTTTCCCCCAAACCCTAAGCCCCCACTCCACCTATTTAAACCCCTCCCCTCCTCTCCTCTCCACTCCACACACCACCAACCCCACCTTCAGCGCTGCGAGAGGAGGTGAGCGAGGGAGAATGAGAGGGCGAGAAGGAGGAGGAGGAGACCAAGGTCGGAGAGCTCTGGTGGAACCTCGGCAGAGCTCTCACGGCCACCGTGGGCACGTGCGGGAGGAGGAGAGATCCTGGGGAGGCAACCTCAACCATCTGCTACGGTGGAGCGAGGAGGAGCGCGGCGGAGAGCACTGGGAGCAGGTTCTGGTACTGGAAAATTTCTAGTATTAGACATCTAGAGCGGAGTCTAGACGGTTGGTGGAGCATCTGGACGTCTGGAGTTAAGACCAAATGTTTGAAAGCTCATTTATTGCGAAGGTACGTTCTTTTCATGATTATGGCCATGCAGGCCTTACCATAGAAGTGGTTGTCGGACCTGATTTGGTGGCTGCGACTGTCACATGCAGGAGCAGCCTTGGGAAGGAGCGTGGAACTCTCTCCCATTCACTTTTGGATGTCTGATCAGATCACCAGACGTCCGGAGGTGCTTCCAGACGACTGAAGGCGTGGTCCGACGTCTGGAACTGCCTTTAGATGATCGTAGAGGAGGCCTGGACATCTAAGGACACCGCAGGGACTTGAAGTAAGGTTCTTGTATCTTTTAAGACATCTGGACTTATTCCCAGATGTCTGATTTTGGATAGTAGACATGTTTTTGACTCGTTTGGGGTCCGATCGGGATCTGATTTACGTAAACGAAGTACCTATAGTTTCCTTGTGAGTTTCTCTATGTACTAGAGGCCTTTGTACATTGTTCTGAACCTTCCTTTTGTGATATATTCCCTGGTATAGGGTTTCAGCCTATTGCGTATTTGGGGCTCGCAGAGACACCTGGGTCTGCGGTTCGAGTCCGCAGTACTCCCGAATTGTCTGGTAGAGTGGTTTAATGCTTTTAATAATATTCAAATAAGCATGTGTTGTAGAATTAACTAATTGAAACCCTAGAATGTGGCATGAACCCTAGGGTAGAGAAATGAATGCACCATTTGGTACTTATATGCAAAATTGAGATAAATTACTAGCAATTTCCTATAAAATAATTGTGGATTGCCTATTAGAATACGAGCTGCATGTATTTTATAACCAATTGCCTGTGAAATCACCAGTGGCATGTATTGAAGTATGGAAACATGAGCTGCCTGCATATAAATGAGAACTGAATTGTGAATGGTGGAATTTGGGTCGGAATAAATGTGGTGAATATGAGCATGAACCCTACGGGGAATTAGGAGTAGAACTCCTATGGTTAATTGGAAACCTGAAATGTAGACGGGAAGTGTGTTGGCCCTTGAGTACGTGGTATCAAGGAGAGCGACTGTAACGACCCGATTCCCGAGTCCCTACGAGACACGAGAACCGGACCGACTCGATTAATCCCAAGACCTAGTCGTCCAACGAGGAAGTAACCAAAAGAGCAGTAAAATAAACCACATTCAACATGAAATATAACTAGCAGTAAGAAAATACAGCAGTAAGAAAAAGAACTACTACATCATGTACCACCACAACAGTAGAACTACATTTATAACATAACAAGAACTGCGGGTAAAGAAAAGTACAGAGAGTAATAAAAACTACTCACTACAGTGGAAACAAAAGGGGTATAAAGAACAGTGGTAACTCTATTGGACCCTACTCAGCCCAGCGTCCTCTGCAACCGCTGACCCTGGCTGCTCAACACCTGGTCTTGAAAAGTAACGAGTGTAACACGTCAGCGAAACGCTGAGTAGAGTGGCAGCTAAACTAAAGAAGCAGTAAAGTGTACAAAAGCTGTTTTAGTTTCTTTTTTTCCTTTATTTACGTCTTTCTATTATTTCACAATTTATCCATTTCTCAGATCCTTCACTTGATCTCGAATGTTCCTTGTGGGAACGATCTTGATTGCAGTCTTTTCCGAACAGTAGAAGTAACACGTGGTGCTCTCCTGGCCGGGAGAGTCCCCCGTGGTAATCCTACTCTCAGTCAACCACCCCAAGGTCATTGATAGACGTAACGGTGACTACGGCACGCGCGGTAAACGCACGGGTAGCTAACCTGCATTGGCACGCGGCCAGTCGTTTCCGTTAACGGGTGCCCCCAAAGCACAGCACGGAACCAGTATAGGGCAGAGCCCTCTCAGTAACAGGGGTCCAACCCCTCCACAGTAACCAAACAGGGGCCTTGCCCCTCCACAGTCCGCGCACCCTCGCCTGACTACCCTGGTTTGCCCAGTGGGCCTAACAAGTCGGTGTAGGTGAGCTAGCAGAACCCCGGGGCTCGTGGGGTAGCTAGTACTCTGCCTACACTAGTAGCTTTCCTCGGTACTGTGTACACGAGGGTCAACAAGTCGGTATAAAGTAGCCAGACCTAACCCCAGGTCCCTGGGGCGGTTGGCTTCGCTCTGCACTAAGCAGGTAACAGGTGCTTCCCCTGGTACTACGTACCCAAGAGACAACGCACCTCCACATCTTTCCTTCTCAGTTCCATTTCATTCTCTTTCCAAGTGTTCTACTCCTAATTCCCCGTAGGGTTCCAGCTCTTTTAACTCAGAACATCTAGGTTTCACCTTCCAGTTTCACGTTCATGCAACCCATGTTCTCAATCATGTTTATTTTTTCAATTCACAGGCAGCTGTTTGTTCCTTTCCACTTTTTCATGACTGCAGTATTCATATATTCCACTAGTTTTCCCATCCTAGGATTCATGCCATACCCTAGGATCTATCATACAATCTAGTTTTCCAGCCCTAGGATTTATGCAACACCCTAGGATCTATCATTCAATCTAGTTTCTCATTCCTAGGATTCATGCAATGTCCTAGGTTCTATTTATGGTTCCATAATTTAACAGGTTATGCTAATAAACTTAAAAGCCACTCTACCAGCTACAACGGGAGTACTGGGGGCGTGGTCGGGAATCCCGCATGCCTCCGCAACCCCTGAGACTGTAATGGAACGGGGTCCTATCACAAGGATCAAACACAAAGAGTTTCTCAAAATAGTATATAATTACTGTAGACAGGTAGAGGATTTAATTCCCAAAAGAACGCAACTCGAAACACGGAAAACGGACTCCGAACGGGCCCTAAACTGGTCGAAAACGACGAAACAGTGTAAAATCAGACGTCTGGAATCAGACGTCTGGAACCTCTTCCAGACGTCTTAAAATGAGGATCAGATGGTACCTTCGCTCTGTATAGTCTCTCAGACGTCCAGAAGCCTGCGGGGGCGTCTGGCCTAGTTCCCAGACGTCCGATGGTCACCCCAGACGTCTGGAAGTCTTTCTCGTCGTCTGGCACTGCAGCCAGACGTCTAATTCGCGTTGGATGGCGAATCTCAGAACCTGTGTGTACCCATTCCTCGCTCTCAGTACGGACGGTCGAAGAGAAGGAGGAAGTACGAAAATAACTTACCTTTCAGACGTCTGGACAGTCCTCCAGACGTCTTCCCTGTCGTCTGGTTGGAAACCCAGATGTCTGATTCTGGAAAAATTTCCAGAATCAGAGCGCCACTCACCCTCCGCCCGCGACGCACGGCCGCGCCGCGTCTCGTCCGCCTACTGCTCGAGCTGCAGCAGACCTCCTGCGTCACTCTGTGCCCGCTGCGCCCCCGCCGGTCGGCTCTCGCTGCCCCGGCAAGCTCGAGCGCCTCCTCCCTCGCGCAGCACCTCCTCCTGCACTCACCACCGCTGTCGCTGCCGCCGCTCGCTCACGCTGGAAGAAGAAGGAGGAGCGGAGGTGATGAGAGTGAGGGAGAGGGCGAGGCTTTTTAACGCTGCGCGGGGAGAGGGAGAGAGAGAGAACGCAGACTGCGGTCACAGGAGGAGAGAGGGAAAAAGAAGGAAGGTGCGGCGGTGCAGGTCTGCGCGCACAGGCGCGTAGACGAAATCCCGCGTGCTGCAGAAAACAAATCCCAGACGTCTGGAAGGGGTTCCAGACGTCTGGTCAGACGTCTGGGCCACCTCCCAGACGTCTTACAAGACGTCTGAAGCCGCATTCATAACAGCGACTATCCCCTTTTCGTGTAGAGCGGAGCTAGCTACCCTTGGGTTGAGACCTGGGGTTAGGATTGGCCACTCTACACCGACTCCCGTTGGTCCTTGTGTACATGGTACCGAGGCGAGCTACTAGTGTAGGGAGAGAGCTAGCCACCCCACGGGACCCGGGGTTCAGCTAGCCACCCTACACCGACTTGTTAGGCCCTCTGGGCAAACCAAGGTAGTCAGACGAGGGTGCGTGGACTGTGGAGGGGCGAGACCCCTGTTTGGTTCTGAGGGGCGAGACCCCTGTTCTAAGAGGGCAAGGCTCTATACTATTCCGTGCTGTACTTTGGGCGTACTGATGCATGTCTGTCACTCAACTTAGTAATTAAGTTAATTTAACTTAATTAAGAGTAGAAGTCACTTAGGTTAACTCGAAATTGTGTCGGTTGTGTAGTATAGGGTCGAATTAACCTAACATTTTAGAAATTTTTACTGGTTGAGTTCAGGTCGTTAACTGGGAGGTATAATAAATTTTTTCAAATTCACCAATTATCTTTTATTTCTTTATAAGTTTAGGAGGTATAACTAGGTTGATTTTAAAACATGAATTTTGTCAAATATTTAAACTATAAAGAATATACAAAATTCCATATGAAAAACATATTTACTCAAATAATCTTCTTTATTAGCAAGTAAACATGTTAGATTTCCAATTTTATTTCAAAAGAAATTAAGGCAATAAGAATTGTTCTATTAAAACATGCCTTTTTACAATTATTAAGAACAAAAAGTAATGAAAATGATGCAAGAAAAATAATATCCTTTCTTCATTTATTTCTTCAGCCTCTCTCTTCTTCTCTCTTTCTTTCTCTTCTTTTTATTTTCCTTTTATTCTCTATCTTGAGCTCTCTTTCTTACCTCTCTTCTTTTATTCCTGCCTTCTTCTCTTCCTGTCTCTTATTCTCCTTCCCTTAGTCTTCTCCTACCTTCTTTTCTTCCCTTAGTGCCTGTTTTCTTAGTTCCTTTCGTGGCTGTTCTTTCTTTCCTTAGCCTTTGCTTCAGCTCTTCACTTAACCTTAGCTTTCAACACTTAGCTTAACAACCATCAGCTTCTCTTTCAATTCCCTTAGAATTAGCCTTCAACGGCTCCTCTTTTCCTTTAGCTTTCTTTTGAACCATCAGTTGAACCGGGTTTATTTTCCTTACTAACCAAAAATTATTTTTATTTGCGATGAGGTCCTTTCGAGGATACACAACACCCTGAAACCAGGGTGGGATCAGACCTACTCGGTCCTCGCCTAATCCCAGTTAGGTTTGATTTCGGTTTATTTCATATCGGTTCATAATTTTGAGCCATTCTGGCTCAACCCATCCTCCCAGGCCTCGCCCTCCCAGGGCACATTCGCTCACGCCCACTCGGGCGCACACCCGTAGGCACACAAGCCTGCACACACACATGCACATGCTCAGAATGTTCAGATTAGATCGATAACTGGTGCGTCGAGCACTGACGACTGAATAGCCAATGTAACAAAATCGTTTTATCCCCATGCACGCGCTTAGAAACTGATGATGTGGGACTATCTTAACCCCTTCCAGACCCAACTTCAACTGATCATAACTTTCAACTCAGAGCTCCGTTTCAAGTGATTTAAAGTTTGTTAGAAAGCTCTAAGGTTGATCTACACAATTGCAGGGTCAATTTAAGGATTAGAGGATGTTTTACTCTTCAATTTGAAAGATAAAATTAGGGGTTCCTACAGGTTATTATTGCCTGGAAATGGTAATTATGTCTACAGAGTCCTCAGATGAACTTTTCTCTCTTATTTAAAGGTCTGTACAGGTTCTACAAATCATTCCACATCTGTTAGAGTAAGATTTAAGCTCACATGACCTTTAGGAAGTGTACAGAAGGTTGAAGCTTCTCTGAAAGCTTTAGAGATCGAATTTTCAGACTTTAATATGTGCAACAGACACTTAAGAATGTTTCTAATTGATTTAAAGTAATTCTAAGGGTTATAATAGACTTATCTGGGTAGGATTCAAAATCAAAACTCAACGAAATGCTTTTGCTGTTAGTTTGGGTTCAAAAGTAACCCAAATTGACAGAATTTGAAATCTCACTAAATTATTCACCTGAGCTCAGTTTAATCACTCTAAAACCATCAAGCAAAATTCCAGAATCAAGTTAATCTCATCAATTTCTCAGATTGAGCTCAGAACTCCATTATCAGACTCAGTTTGACTATGAAGGTACAAAAGTTTGACTTTATGTTCAAAGCCTTCTCCCAAGAAATTTAAGCCTTAAGTAGGATCTTCTTAACCTCAGAAACTCATTCAGATTCTGAAATTGGTGCTCAGATCAAGATTTCTAAGGTTACAGGCTCGCCGCCTGAGCTTCAAAATATGTTTGTTCGACAGAGTAATTGGAAGGTTGTTATAGTATTCTAAGGGTTTAAATAGCTTCAGTGCATTGCACTGAAGCTTCTAGGTTCCTTCAATGCTCTTCAAATCTCTCTGTTAGACTTCTCCAACTCCGTCGGAGTTGAAGAAGATGAAGTCATATCTACAGCTCCAGTGGTTAAATCCTCAAATGAACATCCTTAAAATAATCAGTGATCCACATTATATTGTTCTGGAGCTTCACAAAGAATTCTAAAGGCTGAAGCACAGATTTGGCTTGTCGGAGATCGCCGGAGCTCCGGTGAGTCTAGAAAATATGTAATCTATGTACAGATTGTGAAAACTTACCATTTTTTGATTTAAAAAGGATCGTGAGGTTGCAAGGAACCTCAGAATCACATTTAATTCTTCATTTGTCTCTTTATATGTAAGATTTGACAGTGAATTCATTTCTTTAAAAATCTGATTTAAATTAAGCTCAGGACTTGTTTAACCACTCGATTGAGAGGTTAAAACAAGTCAACAAGTGTTAGCAGTTATAATTATATAGTTAATTAATAGTTTGAACTATTCCTGAACTGCCGTTGACAGCGAGCTCAGGAACTTAATTAAAATTGGGTGTTTAATTTATATGTGGTAATTATATGCATTATAGTGTCGATTAGGGTCTATAAGTGATGGATAAATGATCGAAGACCCTATGAAGGTGGAATTAGGTTGACTACTGTCACCATGGACAGTGATAGTAGTCGGTGGAGGTGAAATGATTTAGGCGATTAGGTGATCAATTAAGTGTTTAAGTGAATTAGAAATGGTCATGAGAGAAAGGAGAAGGTGAACAGTGATTTAAAAAGACAAAGATGAAATTGCAATTATAAAATTACATCTAATCTAACTACCTACCTACCTAACTAAGCTAGCCTACTCCTACTCCTACTCCTAATCTACTGTTACCTGGATGAAGGGGTCAATAGGGTTCCACCGAAGTCTCATGGTGGACAACGAAATCAGAGGGTGAAAGAAAGATCTCTGGCAGGCGGATTTGAGGTGGAGCGGAGGATTCCTTAGGTCGGCGCCTGTGTCAGAGACACGACAGACCATGGCGGATCTCCTCGGTTGATCAAGATGAATGGAGGAAGTCGGAAAATGAGATGGGAAGTCGCCAGAGTTTTGGACGAATAGCCTATTGGGTCGGCTGCAGTGTTAGAAGAGGGAAGGGAGCCAACTTGAGTAAAATCCAAGGGGTGAGGGGGTATTTATAGCAGTTGGCGGCGAAGAGAATGGCGAGGTCTGGCCGAAGAAGGAGCTTGAGGAGCTTAACCTCCATCGTCGTCTCCGACGACGGTGAGGTTATCTCCCACTGAAAAATAGGATTTCCGATTAATCCATACCGTTGGATGAAGAGGAGGTGGTGAGCGCAAGCTGCAAGAGCTTAGACAAAGGAGGTTGATGTCGGTAGGGAGGTGATCTTGTGATGGCGTGACTCTCTGTCGCCAGCCGTTCATTCGGTTGAAGAAGAAGAAGAAGAAGGAAAGGGACTTAAAATGAAATAAAACTTAAGGACTTGTGTGAGAAATAAGGACTCGACTATAATGAATTTAAGGACCAAATTGTAAACACAGGTTTTGAAGGTTTATTTTAATTTAGATCTTTTTCAACTTTTTAAAAATGTTAGTAAATAAGGTAGATATTATATTTTCACCTTGAATTTACATTTTTGACCTTTTTAGATTAATTTATTAGATTAAGTAAAATTACTTAAGTTATTATATACTTTGGTATACATTATATTTAAGTTACTTATCTTATTAATTAAGGGAATGATTAATAGAATTTCGAGTCCAATTATTATCTAAATTATTAATAATGTTAATTGAATGATAAAATGTCATTTTAAACTTATTTTAAGGTCCTTTACTAAATATCTCTTATTTTATAATTAACCCTTATATGTTCATAACCTTAGCTAATTAACTAGGAAGACTAGTTAATTAGGGGTAATTAGAGATCATGATGAGTGTCTCATTATAGCTAGTGGAAACGACTGACCGCGTGTCAGTGCGGGGTAGCTACTCGTGTGCTTATCACACGTGTTGTAGTCACCGCTACGTCTTGACAGTGACCTCGGGGTGGTTGATTGGATGTAGGACTACCACGGGGGACTCTCTCGGCCAGGAGAGCACCACGTGTACCTTCTACTCCTCAGAAAAGACTGCAATCAAGATCATTCCCACGAGGAACATGTAAGATCAAGAATATCTGGATATTGAGAAAAATGGGTGAAAAGGAAATACACATAAAACAAAATGAATAGAAAAGAGAATTAAACCTGTTACTTTTACTATTTTAGATAGTATAGATACCACTCTACTCAGCGTTCACTGACTCTGTCTTTTTCATAACACTATTCAGGACCAGGAGTTGAGTAGCCTGAGCTTCCGATTGCGGAGGGTGCTGGGCCCAATCGATCCTAGCCGTAGTTTTCTACACTTTCTTGTTGTACCCGTACTATTGTAGTACATATCAGACTTTTTAGCTACTGTTGTCTCTATTGTTACTTTCGTTTCCGTTGTTTCTGTAGTTGTGGTGGTATGTAATGGAACAACAGTTTTACTTTCCTTTACTGCTTGGTACATTTTTACTGCTTAGTTATATTGCATGTGTGGATGTGGTTTACTTTCCTGCTTTTTGGTTATTTCTTGTTGGATGATTGGGTCTTGGGATTAGTCGAGACGAGCTGGTCTCGGGTCCTGTAGGGATCCGGGAACCGGGTTGTAACACAAATTCATAGTTGAAACTCAATGCGAAGAGAAAAGACTTCTTGGCTACCACACTTTGCTTTCAGTAAAGGTATCTTCTGGTTTGAGTCCTCACCTGAGTCATTCACCTTCATTACTACAGGAATAAAGTGAAACTAGTTTTGAACTTTATACTTTTGATGTGAGGTATACGATAATGACAACAAAGTAATGTTCTTAGTGATATTCTTCAGAGTTGATGCCCTTAACGGCCATGTACCCTGGTGGCTCCTCGTTTGAGTTGACAACCGGGTTTTATTGTTATAGTGTCGTAGTATAGCCAGTTGTTGCCATCATTTCAAATATATAAAATTTTTTTTTACTCGGAAAAGAGTTCCCGAGGTCGAACTCAGGGAGCAAGTTGTATTCTAGAGATATACATGTTTCTTTTACAAAAATAAAGAAAGAGAGAGAAAGAATTTGTTGTCTTCTTTTCTCTTTGTTTCTCCTCGTCTCAGATCTTCTTCTTCTTTGTCTGCAGAGGTGATGTTCTTCTTCTGCAGTGGTGATGCTCTTCTTCTTCCAGCTGTTCCTGCTCTTCCTTTTTCTTCTGTCTTTCTTCAGATCTTCTTCTTTCTTCTTTGTTCTTCTTCCTTCAGTTCTTCCCTTGTTCTTTTGTGTTCTCCTCTGCCTCGCCTTCTTCTGTTGTTCTTCAGATCTCCTTTTTTTTTCTTTTTCCTGTCAGGACGTCGCCCCTCCTTCTTTCTTCTTTTCCCTTCAGGACGTCGTCTGATTTCCAAATCAGACGACTTAAACTGCCTGTTGCTACAGTGTCTCCCTCAGCTTCCTTCTTCTTCCGCGATCCTTCTTCTTCACCTGTGCCTGCACCCTTCAGAGCTTACGTCAGAGGACAAAACCTACTCTACCCTCTCCCCCCCGCGTCTCTCTCTCTCTCTGAAACCACTCTTGGGAAAGCTCTCCCAGAGCTGCCGGGTAGTCGGGTACGGGTCAGGTCCGGGTCCAGGCCCACCGGCGTGCGTGGTGGGCGAGGAGTGGAGGTCAGTCTTAAGTCGGGTCGGGTCAGGTCTGCGGGGCGTGAGCGCGGACGAGACCGGGTAACCGGGCGGGTGAAGGGGACCTCACCCCGTGTGCTGAGGCAGTAAGGCTAATGCACAAAATCAATTTAAATGGTGAAGAGGTTGTGAGGCTTACCGATGTGGGACTAAACGGAGGCCTCTCCTCGCGTGCACCTGCTGGGAGACCGCGGCCTAGCTTCTGCAGCTGCGGCTTCGATTTGCGTCAGTTGCTGGCTGGTTGCCTTCGCAAGACTCCCCGTAATCTGCAGCAGCTGGAGACCTAGAGTCCTCAAGCCTGGAGCACGGGAGAAGCTGCTTCAATGTGCGTTAATGGCGGTCGAACCTCAAAACCTGTCGGACACGAATATGGCCTCTCGACCTGATCAAACCACTGGGGAACCTTCGCCGTGGCACGGCGAAGGTGTGGAGCTGCGCGGCAAGCTGCAAGGTGGTGTCTGGCGGCAGCCCTAGGTTGGACTGCAACCGGAGGAATGGGTTTGTTCGGGGGAGCGTTACGGAGGTGTGGAGTGGCAGTGGAGGGGTGGGGGGTGCTCAGTGTGATGAGGCGGAGGTTCGGTGAGGGTCGGCGAGGTGTGTGAGGCTGTGGAGCGATGGGAGCATCTCGCCGGAGGGTGGCCGGAGACGAAGGGGGTGACGATGGTCAGGGTCGGTCGAGGGCTTAATTGAACAAATTGAATGCGGGGAAAGAAAGAGGAGAAGAAGGGAAGTAGTTCTAGCTTACTTGCAGGGACGAAGGGGGAGCAGCAGGGAAGAAGATGCTCAGGGAAAGGGGCGGCGGCGAGCAGAGAGCCGGAGAGGCGCCAGCTGGGTGCGGCGTGGCGCAGGAAGAGCAGGGGAGGAAGTCTCTGCTGCTGGTATTGCGGCAGAGCGAAGAGGAGGAGGGGGAGGAACCGCCGGAGCTGGTGAGCGTCTGCCGGAGAGAGAAGAGAGGAAAGTTGGGGGTTTTCTCCGTCAGACCCGAGCTACCCAGGTCGGTGGAGCGACGGGGGTATTTATAGGGATCAAAACAGGGAGGAAGGCGGAGGGAGACGACGTGTCTCCCTCGCCGGTGGACGCCGGAGATGGAGACCCATACCGTCCGTGCGTTCGCACGGCCGGTATGGTGGGTTACAACGACCAGGGGGGTGTCCCTGCGACGGCTGACGACGCAGGGCACCCCCGGTTTACTTGCCAGGTTCTCCCCCTCACCCTGCGCGGCGCCATGCTCCGCGCAAGGTCGCCGGAGCATGGTGCTGGCAGGTTTTGCAGGGGGGACCTGATCGCAAAGAACGAAGGAGAGTTAGGGGCCAAAATGCGAGGGTTCAAAAGTTGAGGGCCAAAAAGTAAATATATGAGGACCAAAGTGTAAAGTTGGTCAAGGAGGTCTCTTCTTAGGCTCAAGTTTTTATACATGATTAATTAGGACCTAAGGAATCTGATGGTGAATTTCATTTCTATATTAAACCTTGTTTGACCGGTCAATTTATGCAAAAACCCAAATTAAGTTATTAATTGGACATGGTTCTCAATGTAGGTCAAAATGGGTTCTGAAGGCCAAATTGAAGGTTCTAAACCCTAGAGATTATTTTTCTATGAATTTTAGAGGGTTTATTCTATTTTTACTTTGCCTCGAACCTCGTGAATTGAAGTGGGTTGTTTTAGGGTTACAGATTATCATTTAGTTTCTTGGAAGTGCTGTAGCCCTTACTAGATCATCTCATCCCACTTTTATTCTTATTAAGCTGCTTTGACCTATGTTTGGGCCCTGAATTACCCTGTATGCAGATTATACTGGTAAAGTTGCATTTTTACCCCTTATGACTTGTTTTCTTCTCAAACTCAGAATCCTCTGAGTTAAGCATTTCCTTGAGATATGTAGGAGCTTTTATCCTTTGTATTAGGTCAAAATGAGCTAGTTATGGCTCATGATGAGGTTCTCATCATACCCTGTCCTGTTTTATGTATATTTGAGAAAAACCCTATTCCCTAAACTGCAACCCACTGTAACATTACACTACTAACATTTTGTTGTAAAAGATTTGAACCTATTCAAAGCCTTTGTTCTTCCTAGATTTGCAATTCAAAGCACTTAGGTTTCTTGGGATCTCCACTCAGTTTGGTTGGGTTATTACAGCATGTGAACTCCCAATGAGTCATAGTCCCATCCCATGCCTCGATTTAGGGACTCAAGATCTATCAAGTTCTTTGGTAAATGGAACCATTGTGTTATCCTTTTATCTAACAAAGTATGTAATGATCATCCTTTGAGATACCAAATCCCTTATAGACTAAAGTTTGACATGAATATGTCTTCTTATTTTCTGATTAAACTTGAAACTCTGAATCTTTATTTGCTATTGTTGTCATGCTATCACAATGTAAAGATTTCACAAGAATTGGCTTACCTGTTGATGCAAGTGTACCACAATATTTAATTTTGATGATAACAAAACATTTGATAAATAACAATTGCATTTGAGCTTTTAGATTTCAGGTTAATGCAATTAGTTAAAGGATTTGAAAGAATCTTAAGCTCAAGATCCATGGAGGTTTAAAGGAGCTTGATGAAGAAAAGAAGCATGAAGCTTTGGGTTGGAAGACAAAGAGAGTTGAAGAATAGGACTTAGAATTTTATTTGTATTCAATGTAATTTGTTGTTACTATTTTATTTTTCTAGATACTTGTAAAAGAGCCTCAAAATAGAGTTGAATAGCTTAGGCAATCGTCAGGCAATTTAGAAAACGAAACCCAACTCTTATAGGCCTTAAAACATCACAAAATAAGTGTTAGGCACTGTTTAATCCTAAAATGTGATGATTGGATCCTTAGTAGCCAAACGACTAGCAACCTCACCCGCTGCTTGGTCCTTATGTAGGGCGTTGGCTGGCCATCGACCAGTGACCCAAACGTTGGTTGTATAATGGCTAGAAACCCTTGGAACTTAAGCTTATTTAATTCCCTATTGATGTGGCTTAGTTTTCCAATACCCTTTAGTAGGGAGTCGACCGTCAGCTGACTTACCCTTAAGTAAGGTGCTGGCTGATATTGTAGCGGTGTCGACCTATTGCCAAGAATTTCCAAGTATAGGGAATCAGAACTTAGAATCCTTTAGTATCCAGTTGATCGTCAGTAGACTTGTACCTATAGTCCAAGCTGACCACTAGTCAACCAACCAGTATAGTTCACCTATGGTTACTTTCACCAATTGTAGGGTGTCGACTTATTTTAGTAGCTAGTCGACTAGCCAAGTACTAGCAAGATGATTGGGCATAGACTTGTTGCCAGGAATTTCCAAGTCTAGGGAATTAGAACTTAGAATCCTTTAGTATCCGGTTGATCGTCAGTAGACCTGTACCTTTAGTCCAAGCCGACCCCTAGTCAACTAATCAGTATAGTTCACCTATGGCTATTTTCACCCATTGTAGTGGTTGGTCGACTAGCCAAGTACTAGCAGGATGATTGAGCATTGACTTGCTCCTATTGTTTGACAAGTCTGCCCAATTTTCTAGAAATTTGTTGCATCCCTTGTCAGCCATTATCATTCTAACGGGTATATCTTTACCCTAGGCCTATCTAGAGTGTTCCAAACACCTCTATAAATAGCCAAACACACTCCTAAGCCTATACACACAATATAGAAGAGAAAATCAAGTGTGCAACACTAATTGAGTGCTACTACTTCCCATTACACCCACTTAGTGAGATTGATATTAAGGGATTGTCAAGTTTATCTCCAAGCAACCTACTTCACATTTGAGAGCACCGAATCATTGCACATTCACACCAATCTACTTCCACTTTAGGGAAGTTCTCTTACACCTATAGGAGCTAAGTTTATACTTTATTTTGGGCTCTATAGGTTATTTTGTAGTTTGTTTTTGTTTGGGTATTTGCATTGCAAATTCTCATCTCCTTCGGAGACGCAATACTCTTTATAGAGAAAAGTGGCATTTGAGATAAACCACCCTTGTCCCAAGGAGTGTGATTTGTAATTGTGGTTGCACTACCCTCATTCAAGTAGTGTGTTAGTGGATTTGATTGACTTGGCTGATCGGAAAATCCTAAGTTGAGGACTTAGGTGGTGGTTTTAGTCGGGTTGGGTTTTCATCTAAAAATACTTGTCATGTGTGGTGAGTGTTTGTTTGATCATTTTATATTTAATCTGATTATTAGTTTTTTATATCACACTATTCACCCCCAGTGCAAACCTACATTACTCATCATGGGGATTTCAGAAAGAAGTCCCCTTAGTCATTTAGCATCAATTCTAGTGGTGTCTAAAGCACATACTCAACCTGAAAAAGTAGGCCAAGCTAAAATGATCCATGTTATAGATTGCCAGCACACTACACCACCTCCAGTGGTAAAAACATAAGTTGTAACACTATTACTCTCAGAGTCCTTCAATTGACATATCTAGCTTGCACTGCTATTTCCTTGTAAAATTAAAGAATTTTTACCATAATGCAAACTAAGGGAAATAGTTCCCTTTAAATAACTAAGTACTTAGTCTAAGGCATTTCAATGAGTATGGTTAGGATAACTTGTGCATCTGCTTAGCTTATACACAGAGAAAGAAATATTCAGTCTAGTATAGTTGGTCAGATACATCAAACTACCTATGATTTGTGAATACTTGAGTTGTAAAATAAGAGTTCCACTCTTGTTCTTGTAGAGAGTTTTGATGAATGAAATGGAGTACTAACAACCTTGCAATCTTGACAACCAAATTTCTTAAGAATTTTCTCAACATAATGAGATAAGAAATGGCTATTTTCTTTGCTAATTAAATCAGTTTGAGTCCTAAGATTAAATTGGCTACATCCATGTCCTTCAAACTCAAACTTACTACTCAAGATCGACTTGGTTTTATTCACAATCCTTATGTCTAGACAAAATAGTAATATATCATCTATAAAGAGGCATATAACAATACTCATATCACCTTTAACCTTAATGTAGACACACTTGTTAGATTGATGAATCACAAAGCCAAGAGACTGTATAGTCTTATCAAACTTGTCATACCAACATTTGAGCACTTCCTTCAAACCATATAATGATTTAACAAGATTATAAATCTTTCTTTCATTTTCAGGAGCTACAAATCCCTCTAGCTAATCCATATAGATCTCTTCCTCAAGATTACCATGAAGAAAGGCGTTCTTCACACCTGTTTGATGGAAACTGAGATTATAAATGGAAGTCAATGCTATAAGTAGCTGGATAGTAGTTATACGAGATATTGGAGAATAAGTATCGAAATAGTTGATACACACCTTCCATTTGCTTAAACCTTTTGGCAACAAGTATAGCTTTGTATTTTTTAATGGACCTGTTAGGCTTGAGTTTCCTCTTAGATATTCATTTACACCAAATAGTAGAACACCTTGGAGATAAAACTGTAGGATTTAAAAGGTACAAGCACACTAGAAGTGGGGGATGAATAGTGTGGTAAACAAAAATTATACAAATAAAGCAAACCACAAAAATATAACACCAAATGTATAGTGATTCCCCTCACTTGGGCACTCCACTACCTAAGTCTCCCGACTTAGGATTTTTAACCCGATTCCCTAAATCAGAAGGGAATCAATTTGCTATAAACGAAGGTAATTAACGGGTTACCTCAACCCAATTACAAGATTAGATAAGAACAAAAAGATACAGGTGTAAGTAAGAAACAATTTAGCTTACAACTAAGTTCCTAAGTCTCCAACAAGAATTAGCTTAAAAGAAAGTTGATCAATCTAACGAAAAACACTTAAAGTGAAAAAGAGTGATTTTATGAGAAAGAACGAATTCGCCAGAAAAGACTTGTTGCAAAGTGTATCGCCTTGAAGAAAAAATGCAACAAATCAACAACCCTTGCAGCTTGAAATGAGAAATATGGAAATTTAAGCAAGGAGAATTTTTATGCTTGTGTTGTGTGCAAATGACACACACAAGGTGTTTATATAAGCCACTAAACACCTTCCCTACGATTACTAGTCGTTAGAGGCAAAAAGTGAAGATTAGAGATAGGATTAATTGCAAAATAGCTGTTAAGATTAGGCATAATGGTTAGTTAGTACTGGTACTAAAGTTTTGGTACCGGTACTGACTACTTATAGTTGACTAGCAGCCAACCTAACAAAGCCTGGGTATTGGTACTTATCATGGATGCCGGTACTCAGTTCTTACAGTTGAGTACCAACTAAGTCACTAGGTATCGGTACTCATGATAAGTACCGGTACTTGTAACTCATAGATTTGGGTCAAGTTACAAACTGTGACCTACATGTACTGGTACTTGTAAGGTCGAGTGTTTGAAGGAGCTATTGAAGAGTTTTTAGTCGTTTCATTACAACAAAGCCTCAATCGCTCGAAAATAATTAAATTTATAGCTCAGATTCTAAAATGGAGTCTGAGGTCGAACATAGGGAGCAAATAATGGAATTCACAACATTAATCTCTTTTAGAATCAATGAGCACAGTTAATTGATCATAGAATAAATATTCAATGAATGAAACTGATTATAATTAATATTCGAATATAAATCAATGTATCTCAAGATTGCATGGAATAAAAAAGAAAAGAGAATCAAAACAATGGTGATTTGAATTACTACTTATTCACCTAATTTAAGCATGCATTCAATTACTCAATTCATTCAAATTAGAATTCAACCTTAACTTAGGTTCTTAAATCATTCAACAGTAACTATAATAACCTCTACGAGCACAGGCACAAGACTCTTCAGAGAGCCTTTGGATACATAAGGCTTCAAAGCCTTCTTTTCTTCTTCAACTTCTTTCTTTCTCAAGCCTCTCCTTCGTTTCAAAGGAATGACTTTTCTTCTTCTTCACATGGCTTCTCTTTCTTCTTAGAGCTTCCCTTCTTCACAGCATAAGGGAACCAACATCCTTTAGCGACTAAGTGTCGCACATGGGTATGCCCTGAAGAGAAAAACCCTCCCCCGCTCTCTCACAATTCCTCCTCCTTTTCTCTTCTCTCTCAAAGACTCGGGCATAATAGAGTAATCAGTCGGGTAAATGGGTCCAAAACAGTTCTAGGCCTGCGGGCGTGGGTTGGAGGCGACGAGTGAGTAGGCAGGTTATCGGGTGTGATGGGGTGATGAGGGACTCGACCCCTCGGTGTCCTGGGCAAACAACTCACTTCATAAAAACAACATATCCGTAGGCACTATCCCTGTGGTTCATGATGTGGCACTAATGCTACTCTTCCTTCTTCATGTGCACCAGCAGTAGTAGGTGCCGTCTAATTGGAGTAGCTGCTGAGGGACTTCCTCACAATGGGAGGTCTGGGCTGCATCAGGGTGTTAAGCCACGTCGAGTGAAGGTGAAAGTGAAGCCGGCGGGTGTCGGGTGGCAACAGACGGCGTTAGGGAAGATGATTGACTACGGCGATGGTGATGGTGACCTACACAAAAATATGCCCTAGGGCCCAATTAAATGGCTAGAAACCTTCACCGTGGTGTGGCGAAGGCAGTGGTGGAGGTGGTTTGGTGTGAAGTGTAGTGGGGTGGCCGAAGCATCAAGGTGAGCGGAGCTCTGGCCAACTAAGTCAGGGGAGGTGAAGGAGGGGTTGAGGTGCTAAATTAGGTTTGCCGAAAGCATAGTGGAGGTGTGCATGAGCTCCACTATTTGGGTGGAACGGAGAAGGGGAGTGCAGGCGATGGCGGTCGTGGAGGTGGTTGCCAGAGTCGGAGAAGGAGACGAAGGGGGAATTAGGAACTAAGATTTAGCCTAAACCTAATTGGAGGGTATCGGAAGAGAAGCCCTAAGGTAATTAGGCAAAGGGAGGTTCAGAGAAGCTTGCTAGAGGTACGTCGGAGCTGCAGATGAAGGAGATGGAGATGGAGTCGACGAGGAGGTAATGGGGCCGCCTTCTTTGTCTAGAAGCACGGCTAGGAGGAGTAGAGGGAAATCCCTTTCCTTATGGTATGTGGGAGTGGCCGATGAAGGGGGTTGGTGGAGCTCCAGGTCGTCGCTAATGGCGGTCGAAGAAGGAGGAGAGAGAGGTGGCGCGCCAAAAAACTAGACAAAGATAGGTTGGGTGGATGTGATCGCTTGTATAGATGATGCTTCCCTCCTTTGAAATGCCCAATTGGAAGGAGTCATGATGATAACGACATCATGAGCCATAACTAGCTTTAATTAGTCATAATTAAGAGACAAATGCTCCTACATAATCGCCTGAGAGCCATAACTCACTGAACATCTATTCTGAGAAGAGTGCATTAAAACAAGGTTAATTCTGCAGTTTTAACAACATATCATGAATGCAGAGTAATCACAGGGTTTCCCAAGAGTTAATCTAAGGTTAAATGTTCATTAATGACTAATAAGTGGGTTCATGCAGACAAAAACGAGTACTTACACATTTTGGGAATTAATAGTAACCCAAAAACCTAATTTCTGACTTGCTTAAATAATAGAGGTTCTAGTCAGGATAAAATCTATCTAAATCTTATAAAAATCATAGAAAAATATTCCTTGAGGTTTGGTACCCTTGATTTGACCATTGGAAGCCATTTTGACCTTAAACAGAGTTACAGATAGAAAGTTACCCTAATTTGGGTTCTATGCAAATTGCCTGGTCAAACTTAGTCAAAACTGAAATATGAGTTCACCATTAGATTCCATGGATCCAAATTAGGTTTTTACCAAAATTTGGATCCAATCAGAGATCATCTTGATCTAGTTTTCATTTTAGTCCAATCTGACTCTTTCTCTCTCACATACACCCCTAGCTTTTGAATTTCTTTACGAACAACCCCCTAGGTTTGTTTTCTTCTTCGCATGAAGGTCTCTACCGCCATTGAAGGTCAACCAACCTCTAAGTGAACTTTGACCAATCCTAAACCTATTCAAATCATCATCAAATCCCACCAAAATTGGTGGGATTGATGTTCACACCAAGGAGAATCGTTTAGGACTATCCTTAGATCCCAAATCGCACCTAATTGGCCATGCGAACCCACGGATCCCATGGGTTCTTCTTGAATCTTAAGTAAGCTAATGAAGCTCGCCATGAGCTCTATATAAGCTCTAGCAAAATAACTGCTCTCCCTTAGCTTGGTTTGGCTGCATTTCTTCGCCAAAAACCTCTCCCTCCGGCCTCCTTCGACCAGCTCCTGCGAGCTCTCTTCCTCGACTTCCTCGCCCTCTGCCACATACCATAGGCAAAGGGAAACACCTCCCCTCCTTCCTTCACTTCTCGCAACACCAGCAGGAGCTTCTCCGACTCTTTCTTTCCTCGCTGCCCTCTCACCGGAGACGTTCTCTTCTAAGGTGCTAGCAAATCATAGTTGGTGCCCTCCTACCCCTTTCGACCATTAACACTAGGCCCCCTTCCCTCCTCTCCATCGCTACTTCACTTATCCCTCTTTAGATTTTAGTTTCAACCCACGACACACCCTTGCCACCTCTATCTTCCCCACATCCGACGTACCTCCGGCATGGCCTCCCTAATGCCATACACCACCAAACACACCCATTCCACCTTCAGAACCTTCGCCTCACCTCACCGCACAAAACCCCTCATTCAATTCCACCAAAACCCACTCAATCGCCCCACTGAACTCGACCTCCGTCGCTGACCTTCTCCGTTACCATCTGGCCACCACACTCTTCCACTAGCCACATAGACACCACCACTGGACTCCACATCCTCCAGTGATGCTAGTGAACCATCTAACTAGGGTTTTTAGCCCGTATTGTGATTTTCAGGCTTTCACCGGATGACTGCCACCGTCGCCATCATCTCCAACCACGTTCGCTATTTTTCGGTCGCAATCCACCTCAACTCCACCTCCAGGCTGTGTGACCCAACTCCAGGCACTTGCCCTAGGTCTCCAATTGAAGACTCGAAGCCTCAACTCACCCAATCAAAGAAGCCTCTGTTGCAGCACTTGCATGAAGAAGGAATGTGGCACATTAGTGCCACGTCGTAAACAGCAAGAAGCCTGCATGCACATAAATTGCATTTGTGCATTAGGTTGTAAGCCTCTCACAAGTGGGGGTGAGGTCCCTGCCTCATATACCCGTTCACTCCTCAGTCATCACCCACGCTTGGTGACCCTGGTCAGACCCGATTACCCAGATCCATATACCTGGTTATTGACCCAACTACACCTGGGTTTGTTTGAGAGAAAAGAGAGGGATTTATGAGAGAGAGGGGGAGAGTTTTGCTCTTGAGGGTATATCCTTGTGTGACACTTAGCCGTTGGAAGAAGAGAGGCCATGCCCTTGTGCTGTGAAGACGGAAAGACTTGTGAAGGAGAGGTTTGTGAAGAAGAAAAGAAGAAGGAAGGACGAGCTTGAAGGAAGAAAGAAGAAGAAAGGTTCCTAAAGAGCCTTATGTTTGTTGACACTTAAGATGTCTGATGATATATGCCTGTCAACTAATTTGAGTTGATTACGGTTACTGTTGAATAATTTAAGTACTATAGTTTAAGATTGAATTCTGATTTGAATGAATTGAGTAATTGAATAAATGCTTAATTAAAGAGGATAAGTGATAAGATGGTTTTCACTTTTGAATAATGTATTAAGATGATTTGTTGTTGTAGGATCAAGGTGGTGGAAAACTGCTTAACAAAATAAGTAAAATAAAAATTAAACCACTCACAGAAGAGCGGGTCATGTCCACAGGGAGGCAATGATGCAATAAAATCATGAATATTTTTTTTTCGTATTCGTTCAATCAAGTGCAAAATCCATAGTCAAATCTGACATGAAATGCGACGACAAGAAGCTACACAATAACTCAAAAATGTCAGGGTATATGTGCAATTTTTTCCTCACTGAAATATTCAATAAATATGTGATGAATCTATGTAATTTCCAATTGACATGCATTAGAGAGAATTTATGCACATCTTAATCCAAAACCAATGTCAAAGGATGTGAATAACAAAAGCCACACAATTATAAGAGAGCATGAGTATGAAGTCGCAATTTCACCATAATAAAATAATCATAAATCAAAATTCATTTTCGTGGCAATGGAATGAAATGTAATTATTAATTGAGGTTGAAACATAGAATTCTACCTCTCTCCTCCTCGCGCATGGGAGAGAGGATTGTTCGAATAACTCTTCTAGATGTAGATTGGCTGGAGCGAGGGCTCCGCAACGGTGGCAGTGGCAAGTTGTGAGACGGCCGGAGTCGGCTTGCCGAAGGAAAGAAGTGGTAGCGGTGGAAGAGGCTGCTGCTGGCCGTGCGTGTTGCAGGCACAAGGAGGCGCGGCGTGCGGGCGTTGGGGGTGTTGCAGGTGTGTGGAGTGAAGGCACTGTTGGGCACGTGGAGGGGCGTCACTCTGCAGGGTGACAGGCGCACGCGAAAGGTCTGTTGGCACCGACTGTAGGTATTGTAGGGAGGCGCGGAGCAGTGGACTGCTGGCATGCGGGTGTGGGTGCGTTGGAGGTGAAGGCGCGGGTGGGGTCTGATGGCATGATGCGAGGGCGCTGGAGGTTCTGGTGAAGGCGAGGAGGCACAGACGTGCTGACTGGGGTGAAGGCGCGCGGTGGGGTCTAATGGAGCGGGGGGGCTACTGGCGCACGGAGTGAAGGCACTGCTGGAGGGTGCTTTGCAGGCGCAAGGGTGCGTGGGCTTGCGGTGCTGGTGGGTGCGCTAGAGTTGGCGCGCACGGTGGTGCAGGTGCTGGTGCGTGGGTTGGAGCTGCTGGTGAAGGCGCGCGGTGGGTGATGGTGTGAGGTAGGAGGAATTACAGGGACTTTTGGCGGTGTGGGCTGTCACCCCACACGCCTACGGTGGTGGAGTTGCACTGCCGCGGGGGGAGGCCGATGGTGTGGATGGAAGAGAAGCAATGTTCTCTGAGCACAGTGAGGAACAAAGGGGTGGAGACCTCCCTTTGAATGGCAGCTCCTCCTCTTTTGTAGCCACGGCTACAAAGATTTGAATTTCAAAACACCGTAGAATCAATGTGATGCGTAGGAGGAGGAGGCGGAGATGAAGGAGTTACCTGCAAAGGAGAAGAAGAATAAAAGAATAAAATAATTAGGGTTATTTACACATAACTCCTTAACTTCTATGTTAATTAAAATAGTGCACCTAATTAATTAACTAATTAAATGTATGAATTATGCACTTAAGCTAAAAATATGAATTAATTTATTTACATCCTAATGTATGCTATCTAAATGTTAAAATTAACTTAATGTCTAGACATTTAGATACTTAAATAGCCCACAAATATGGGCTAATCAAATACCCCCATGCCTAGTTTTTGCTAGTCCCTAGCAAATCTAAGCAAAACCTAGCACTCCAAATAAACTAGCCAACCCAATCGGTCTTCCTTTAGAAATATATTAAGTTCAGACTTTAGACCTAAGGTTCCCAAGTAGTTGCTAAGTTACAGATTAGGTCGGCTAAAGATGAGTTGCAGGCACAAGTTTCCCTGATTTCTGACTCTACCCTAGGGTTTATTGATCCCTGAGATTAAAGCATCCGTGGATGTGCATTGGTCTGAGTTATTTAAGGTTGGTATGATTGCCAACCTAGAAAGGAAAAAGGATTTTTTTTTTTGAATAATATATATATTTTTTTGTTTGATTCCTCTAAGTCTAACATCGGATCAACTATTAACATGGTTTGTGTCAGATTCATTGTCCCCATCACCATACCTCGAAGGGTGCTTGGCTTTTAATGCTTCGAGATAGCACCGTCCATAGCGACCCCAAGAACTCCTGGCAATCGACACTTCGAGATAGTATCGCCCATGGATTTCTTAAGCGAATTCAGGCCTGTGGCAATCTGTACTTCGAGATTAGGCCGCCCATGGTACCTGAACCGTACAATGCGCTTACATGCCCCCAGTAGGATGGATATCCTAAGAGACAAGCGCCGAGGAGGTAATATGTTATCATCGCATCCTCAAGGTGAGTATATACTCCACCTCTCTTGCGGCAAGAACTCTTCCAATCAAATTGTGTTTTGAAGCCTCTCCTAAGTCAAAACTAAGAGAACCAAATTTCTTTTAAGAAATGAATTAAGGTGATCACTTACTTACACAAGACCAAGTGTGTGAAATTTGGATGCTTCAGTTACAAGGACCCGGAAACCAAAAGGTAGAACAAGACTCCAGGTACTACCCCACCTTTTAACTCAATCCCTAGCTTTCCTTCCTCAACCTCTTGAGGAATGGTCCACAACTTAACTCCTACTTAAATTTTTAAGTCCACAAAAGACCCTAAAGGTCTAAAGCTAGTAGTTCACTTAGATTCTAAAGTTCGACCCTAGAATCAACTTAGTCTAACCTAGAGTTCTGATTTGCTTAAGAATGAAGGGCCTAGCCAGTTAAGTTCAAAAATTTATATATATATATATTATTTTTATTTTTATTTTTATTTTTTTAAAAATGCAATATGCATGAATGAATGCAAAATGTAGACATGCTATAAAGAAAATGCCTCAGGTCCTCTCCCCCATGCCTGGTTCAAACAATGTCCTCATTAGAAATAAAAACAGTTAAAGGAAGATATTACCTGAGGCGGAGAATGGTAGGAGCTAAGGCTCCTCAAGAGTCACCTCATCAACCAGATGGCCATCCAAAGTAATGTATAGCTTTAACCGTTGACCGTTGACGATAAAGGGAGTTGCTGAAGAGGAAGGGCTTTTAATCTCCACAGCTCCATGCGGAAACACTTTAGTGATTATGTAAGGTCCATCCCAACGAGATTTTAACTTCCTAGGAAAAAGCTTAAGTTTGGAATTGAAAAGCTAGACTTGTTGGTTGAGCTCAAAGGTCTTTTGAAGTATATACTTATCATACAAGACCGTAGTTCTTTCTTTATAAGCTTGAGAGGTGTCATAAGCATCATTCCTTAGCTCCTCAAGCTCACTTAATTCCAGAAGTCGTGCCTTACCCGCCTTCTCTAAATCCATGTTAACACTTCGAATAGCCCAAAGTGCCCTATGTTCCAACTCAATAGGTAAATGGCATGCTTTCCCATACAAAATCCGAAAGGGAGAAGTACCCAAAGGGGTCTTATAGGTTGTTCGATACACCCACAAAGCATCATCGAGCTTTTGGGACCAGTCTTTCCTATCAGGTCTAATGGTCTTTTCTAAAATATTTTTTATCTCCCTATTCGACACTTCAACCTAGCCACTCATCTGAGGATGGTAAAGGGTAGCGACCTTATGAGTCACTCCCAAACTCCTGATTACCCGAGTGGTGGTTTCGGAAATAAGGTCCCCCATCACTTATAATGGCCTTGGGGTAGCCGAAACGAGATATGATATTGGCCTTCACAAATTTCAAAACCACAGAGTGGTCATTTGTGCACGTAGGAATGGCCTCTATCCATTTAGAGACATAATCAACTGCCACCAAGATATATTCATAACCATGGGACGAAGGGAAGGGGCCCATAAAGTCAATTCCCCACACATCAAAGATTTCAACAGATTGAATAGGGTGTTGAGGCATTTCATTCCTCTTCCCAATCGTTCCAGTCCATTGACATCTAATACAGGACTTAACAAAATTATGGGAATCCTTAAATAACGAAGGCCACCAAAAATTGGACTGGAGAACCTTAAAAGCAGTTTTCTTAGCACCAAAGTGTCCTCCATAATGAAGTTCATGGCAAAAACTCAGCACACTTTGTTTTTCCTCTTCAGGTACACAACGTCTCAATACTTGGTCTTGTCTAATTCTAAATAATTTAGGCTCTTCCCAATGAAAATATCTTGCTTGGGAAATGAATCTCTTTCTTTTCTGCTCATTCCAAGAGCAAGGAGTTTCTCCAGTGACCAAGTAATTTACGGTATCAGCATACCAAGGTAAAGTTGGTGTTACCGCCATCAAGGTTTCATCAGGAAATGTCTCGAGGATGTCTCTGGAAAGAGAGTCATTAAGTGGAAGGCGAGACAGGCGGTCAGCCACAACATTTTCTACTCCTTTCTTTTCACGTATCTCCAAGTCAAATTCTTGAAGGAGTAGGATCCACCTAATCAGACATGGCTTAGAATCTTTCTTAGCAATGAGATGTTTCACTGTCACATGATCAATGAAAATAACCACCCTAGACCCAAGAAGATAAGACCTAAACTTCTCCAGAGCAAAAACTACAACAAGTAATTCTTTTTCAGTGATAGTGTAGTTTTGCTGAGGTTCAGTTAAAGTCTTGCTGGCATAATGCAGCACATGAGGTCTTCCCTCAACCCTTTGTCCAAGGACTGCTCCCACTGCATAATCTGAAGCATTACACATCAGCTCAAATGGGAGTGTCCAATCAGGAACTCAGAGAATAGGCGCAGAGATCAAGGCCTCCTTCAGAGTTTGAATGGCCTCGGCACACTTTGAATCGAAATTGAAAGAAGATTCCTTCGCCAACAAGTCACAAAGTGGCCTAGAAATTTTACTAAAATTTCTAATAAAGCTCCTATAAAAGCCAGCATGGCCCAGAAAGGATCTAATCTGTTTGACATTTGTGGGCAATGGGAGTTTGGAAATAGAATCAATATGGGCTTTATCTACTTCCAAACCTCGCTCGGATACAACATGCCCAAGTACAATTCCTTTCTGTACCATGAAATGTCTTTTCTCCCAGTTGAGGACTAAACCAGTCTCCTTACATCACTTCAACACATTCTCCAGGTGCAGGAGACACTGGTCGAAAGACGAGTCATAAGTAGAGAAGTCATCCATAAACACTTCAACACACTCGTCAATCATGTCCGAAAAAATAGACATCATACACTACTGGAAGGTTGCAGGGTCATTACATAATCCAAACGGCATACGCCTGAATGCAAAGTACCGTAAGGACTCGTGAATGTCGTCTTCTCCTGGTCATCAGGGAAGATTGCAACCTGGTTGTACCCAGAATATCCATCGAGAAAGCAATAGTACTTATTCTTTCCCAATTTCTCGAGAATTTGATCAATAAAAGGTAAGGGAAAGTGATCCTTCTGGGTAGCGGAGTTTAGCCTGTGGTAATCAATGCAGACCCTCCATCTAGTTGAGGGTCTAGTGACAACTTGTTCACCTTGGTCATTGAATTCCACAGTAAAGTTTGCCTTCTTTGGCACCACATGAATAGGACTTACCCATTTACTATCTGCAATGGGATATATAATCCTAGCGTCCAACCACTTCAGGATTTCCTTTTTAACCACCTCCCTTATATTAGGGTTCAGACGTCTCTGCATGTCCTTAAATGGCTTGATGGAATCATCAGTATAAATGTGGTGCATGCAGAGTGTAGAGTCTATACCCTTAATGTCAGCAATGCTCCAAGTAATAGCTTCCTTGTGCCTAGACAAGCATTCAATCAGGGCTCCCTCCTATGCCTCAGATAGCATAGCCGAAATGATAATGGGGAGCCTATCATTGGCACCTAAGAAGACATACTTGAGAGTGTCAAGGAGGGGTTTCAACTCAAGGTTGGGGACTTGTATGGTTGAGGGTTTCATAATAGATGTCCCCATCTCAGGTAGCAGATCTACCTTAGGCAAAGATGATGGGGGAAGAGACTCAGTAGAAACACCCAGCAACTCCTCAAGTTCTATTATATCCCCTTCACATTCCTCCAGGAGATGGGAATGCTCATTTAGCATAACATGCTAAAAGGGGGTCATCACATAACATTGCAGGGGATGCCTCTTCAATCAAGTCATCTATCACCTCAACTTGAGAACAATCCTCAAGTCCATCTTGTTTGTAAGAATCAAACACATTAAGCCAGATTTTCCTGTTCCCAAAGTCCATTTTCAATGCCCCAGTATTGCAATTGATTGAAGCATGCAAAGTTGCAAGGAAGGCGCGGCCCCAAATGATGAAGGGTTTGGTTGGCTTGTTAGAAGGGTTAGTGTCCAAAACTAAGAAGTCAACAGGAAAGAAGAAATCCTCCACTCTTACGAGGACATCTTCCAAAATTCCTCGCTGTGTCTTAAGTGATCGATCAGCAACTTGAAGGATTACAGGGCTAGGCTTCAAATTGCCTCCCCCAAGTTGTTCATACACGTAGCTCGGAAGGATGTTCGCCCCCGCACCCAAATCAAGTAGAGCCTCATCAATCTGTAAGTCACCAATAACCACTGAGATGTACGGGGCTCCTGGGTCCTTAAGTTTCGGGGGTGTGCCATGTTGAACAATGGAGCTAACAGAATTTGGCAGGACAACTTTTGATTAGACCTGTTTCCTAGATTGCTGCTTTTTCGTGCACAGGTCCTTTAAGAAGCGGGCATAAGATGGAATCTACCTGATAGCTTCAAGCAAAGGTAGGTTAATCTGCACTTGCTTGAAAGTTTCCATGGTCTCATCCGTCTTATCTTTGGCTCTAGATGAGCCAGCAGAAGTCTGCTAGAGGTGGATAAGTGCTCTGGAAAGGGCGCTCTCGATCTCTGGGTGGAAGGGTTGTCATGTCGAGTAAGGGGTGGAATGGGGGCAACTTCTTCCGGTGAGGTGATTTCAAGCAGAGAAGATTTGGGCAAGTCTTCTCCGGTGGGGGTGAAAGTCAAGGTGGATGGTTTTTTAGGGGGTGAGACTATAGGAGCATCGGGTTTGGAAATTTCTTTCCCACTCCTCAGAATAGTCACCGCCTGAGCATGCTCCCTAAAGACAATCCCTTTTCCTTTAGGATTCTCCTTAGCAGCACTGGGGAGCTTCCCAGTTTCCCTCTGTCTAACGGCCTCAACAAGGTGTCCTATCTGTGATTTCATCTCATGTATAGCCTTGTCATGAGATTGGATGATGGCACTTTGACTTTCTTGCATAGTTTTCAACATTGGCTTCAATTCATCCATCTCAGAGGTCTTAGGTTAGGCAAAGGTCTGAGGTTGGTTCATTTGATGGTTTTGAAAGGATTGTGGTTTATAATTCCCTGAATTTGAGACATTTCCTTGTCTCCATGAAAAGTTTGGGTGGTTCCTCCATCCCTCATTATAAGTGTCAGAAAAAGGGTCATTACGAGGTTGTCCTCACGTTTTTGTGCGGGTTTAAAGTATATCACGTTGTAATATGACCGACAAAACATTTAAACAAATATAAAGAATTTTATTACTCGAAACACTAAAGTATCCAAGGTCGAACATAGGGAGCAAGCTCAGTACTTTTTAAAACCAAAGAATACAACTGTTAACTGAAAAGGATTGATTCAAAGAGAGAATTTTAAAAAGGATTTGTGAAAGAAAAATAGAATTGGACGTCTGATTTCTGTATCAGACGTCTTAAATGTAATCTCCTTTCTCTCTTCTTCTTCGTTGCTCTTCTTCTCCTTTGCACTTCTTTCTCTTTTTGCCTTTGCTTCTTGTCTTGCGAAGGCTTCTTCTTCTAATCTTTGCAGTCTTCACTTGGCCTCTCTTCGTTCTTCTCTTTCTTCTGCCTTGCCTTCCTTCTTCCTTCTCTTTGGATCTCTATGAAAGCTTCTCCTTCTTTTTCTGCTACACAGCCTCTTCTTCTTTCTTCTCTTCTTGTTCTACAGCTGGTGCTCGCTGCTTCCTTTGCTTCTTCCTTCCTGCGCACACCACAGCCAAAGCAAAACCTACCCCCGTCCCTCTACCCAAGCGTCTCTCTGTCTCTCTCTCTCAAGCAATTTACTCAAGTACGCTCTCCTAGAGCCACACGGGTAGTCGGGTCGGATTCGCACCCGGGACCAGGCGCACCGGCAAGTGGTGGTGCGTGAGGAGTGCTCAAGGTTTGGGTCGGGTCGGATCCCACCAGATCTGTGAGGTCAAGCTGCGGACGAGGTGGGTGTGAGGGCAGGTGAGGGACCTCACCCCTGTGCTTACGGAGGCAATGAGAGTAAAACATAAAAGTAATTTATACTATACCTGTGTTTTGCGATCCCACTATGTGGGACTATCTGGTCAGTCCTGCTTTCACGCGCGCCCGTAGAATTCTCGTCGTGTAATTGCCCCAGCTGCTGGCTTCGCAGCGCGACTTGCTGGCATCAGTCGCTTCGCAACACTTGCGTGCACCTGTTGCACCTGCAGGCTGGAAGCCCTGGTGCCTGAAGTTGCTACAAGCTCCTCGCTGCTTCGACCGTCAATGGCGGCAGGCTACAACCTGTCACACACAAGAACGGCCTATTGGCCCAATTAGATTAGCTAGAAACTTTCGCCGTGGCACGGCGAAGGTGGTGGGCGGTGCTGCAGGCTGCAGGTCGGCCTAGGCGTGCGTGCCTAGGTCAACCTGTAGCCGGAGGTGTTGGGTTGTTCGGGGGGCTACTGTGGGGGTCTGGAGTGGCAGTGGAGGGGTGGAATGAGTTCCCGGTGGTGATGCGGAGCTCACGAGGGGGTTGGCGAGTCGTGTGGAGGGGCGGAGTGGTGTGGGCGGCTTGTCGGAGGTCGGTCGGAGGCGAGGACGATGGAGGTGGTTAGGCACTGTCGAGGGGTAATCAAATAAAATAGCAGGGGGAAAAGAGAGAGGAGAGGACAGAGAGGGTATCTGGGGTGATCTGGAAGGAAGAGAGGCAGTGGAGTGGACGGCGCGTAACTGCTGTCGTCGGGGAAGAAGGACCCTGAGGGAGGGAGCAGCGACGAGGAAGAGGTCAGGAACACGCGCGCTTGGTATGGCGCGACGTGGGAGGAAGCGGTGGAGTTGACTCTGCTGCTGGTGTGGCAGTAGAGTGACGAGAAGGAGGAGAGGAGGTCGTCGGAGCTTGCGGGTCTTTTGGCCGGAGATGGGAGAGAGGGAAATTAGAGGGGATCTCCGTCAAAATCAAGCTTAGGTTCTGCGGCAGGGTCTGGGGAGCCTTTTATAGGCGCTGGTCGAACCTTCTAGCACGTGGAGACCGTGCAATCACCTCCGCCGGCTCACCGGAGTTGGAAAGAGGGTGGATACCCGAATCTCTCGTGCGTTCACACGAGAGATTGGGTTCACACCAGCGATTGTAATTGGCTTTAGAAGGAAGGGAATTCCTCAGAGAATCCCCCTTCCATTTCTGGGAGGGAATCTCTGAGGGATTAGAGAGTAATCCCTCTCTAAACCTCGCCGGAGCTCGGTTCTGCTCTAACAATGGCGGCATGACCGGATTGCAAAGGGGGCGAAAAGCTTAGGGGGCTCTCTGCAAAGATATTCAAAAGATAGGGACCAAATTGTACTTTGGGTGTACTAAATTGCAAAGTAGGTCAAGATGACCTCCCCTTAGGTCCAAATTTTGGTACAAATCTAATTTTGACCTAAGGAATCCAATGGTGAAGTTGGATTCTAGGTTTGACCTCGTTTGACTAGACATTTTGCATAAAAACCCAAATTAGGTTAATTGAAGAGCTAGGACCCTAATCTAGGTCAAACTGGGGTCCAAGGGCCAAATTAAGTGTTCTAAACCCTAGAGAATGGTTTTACATGAATTTTAGAGGGTTTACTTGATTTTTATTCCGACCGGAACCTTGTTAATTTATGCGGGTCTGTTTTAGGGTTACCAAGTGTCATTTAATTCTTAGATTGCACATAAACCCATTTCTGATTGACTCAACCCACTTTTTATCTCATTTAGACCATTTGACCTATGTTTTTTCCTTTGAGAAATCCCATTTATGTACTGCAATGGTAAAATTGCAGTTTTAACCTTTATTTCATGTTTTTTTCTCAGAGCACTTGTTCCTTCAGTTAAGCCTTCTTCTAGGTTATGTAGGAGCTTTTATCTTCTTTATTGGGTCAAAATGAGCTAGTTATGGCTCATGATGAGGCTCTCATCAGAGGTCTAGGATGGAACCCTTGAGCGGTGTTTAGATCCGCTTGTACAAGCTCAGGGAATTGGGAGGCCAAGTGACAATTCATAGTGGCGTGTGTATTGCCTTGGTAAATTGAGCATTCGGAAGCTTGGGATGTGGAGGTGTTAGATACGAATTGACTCGGGTTCGACATAAGCCTTTCCATGTTTTGATTCAATAATTGAATCTGATAGGCTAAATTCTGGGTGTTCCTTGCCTCATTCGCCTCCAACTTTCTTTGCATGAGAGTGGGTTTTCTATCCATGTAGGCAGAATTCAAGTGAATAGAATTCTCACTCGAAGTATCAAAAAGGTTCCAAGCTTCATCGTCAGTTTTAGATAGAAAGGTTCTTGCACAGGCACCATCCAAAGTTTGCCTATGCGAATCATTAAGTTCGATGTAGAACCTTTCAACCAGTTGCCACTTAGGCACCTGGTGATGTGGGCAGGGTCTCAGCAAGTCATTAAAGTGCTCCCATGCATCATGGAAAGCTTCCCCATCCTCTTGAACAAAACTCATAATTTCCCTCCTAAAGTGATTGGTTTTGCTCATGGGGAAGTACTTCTTCAAAAACTCCTTCTTTAGGGCATCCCAAATGTTAATATCATCAAGGGTGTGATACCAATACTCAGCTTTGTCCTTAAGGGAGAAGGGCAAGAGGGTCCACATTTGAGTGTCATCAGTAACGCCTTGCAGCTTCACTGTGGAACAGACCTCGGTGAATTCCTCTATATGCCTATAAGGGTCTTCCCTAGCAATACCATAAAAGGAGGGCAACAAGGATATGGTATTTCTTTTGATCTCATAAGGATTGTCCCCTCTAGGTCTACGTAGTGCAGGGCTAGCTTGATTGGTTGGAATGAAATATTCCTTAAGGCTCCTTTGACCAGCCATTTTTACCCTTGGAAGGTTTCTTCTTAAGATTCTTTCAGGTTCAGGATCAAACACAAGTTGTCTACTAAGAGAACGCCTACCAAGCATGCACTACAAACCCAATTCAAAAGGACTTGTTCGATCTTTATAAATTTAGGCTTTTGGCTTTTGTTCAAATTGTAGGTGACAAAGCAAGTTGCCCAATCAATTACGCGCCTATTGTCAACCTTCGAAATGCCTAAAAGGACCTAGTTGGAGCTTAGGTGTTCTTTCCTAAATCTCAAATGGCAAAGTAAATCCAAAGACGGAAGATCGAGGGATGTAAGTAAGCCTAAGCCTTCCTTTGAAGCTGTGCTTTTGCGGTGCTTCTCAACTACCCCCAAAAATCCGTGACAGGATATCCCCCTCTTTGGATTTACAAAACCTTAGATCTCAAGTTCCAAACACTTCAGAATCCAACGGTAGGAGGGCTCTTGTCCTAATAGTTCCAAGACTTAAGAGTGTCTAAACGCGTGCCATGATGCAAGAGATATAAGTGTGCATACACCACAAAAGATTTTGAATTTTGAATTTTGAATCGCACACCAAGTTTGAAAATCAAATCCTTGATTTTTAAATGTCCCTCCTTTAATTAGTCCTTTTTCTAGAAAATATGTGACCACTTGTTAGATCGCTTCAATACAAATTAGGTGGTCTAAAAATTAATTCAAATGCATTTGCATGACAGGTAGAAATGTGGAGTTAGCAATGCATACCTGATTCTAGCATTCTTCATGTAATATGCAAGACAAGAATTAGATCTAGATGCTGCTCATTCAGTCCTAAATGATTCGACCTAAGGGCAAGCAGCTTCTAGCAGGCAGCTCGTGCTTTTTTTTTTTATAGTTTTTTTTTATCTACTTATGCACAAGCAAATTAAGGGTAAACAATCCACAAAATAAATTAAAAACCTAAATCTAAAGAAAAGGGAACAGGCTCCCAAAAATCTGCCCCAATTACTACAAGGGCGAGAAAATAGAATTAAAACTTATGACATAGAGAATCTCCTGTGGAGGCAAGATCCAAGTCTTCTTCATCTTCCTCGTGTGTAGGCATCGCTCAAGGTCGACGTCTTCTCCCAGATGTGCCTGTCACCTCTCTCAAATTCCTCCCACAAATTCCTCACATAGAAAAGATAATAAATAGTCAGATCACTATGTGATGAGAAATAATTAGAAACAAAATTAGGTGAAATTATTGCATCTGTTGCCTCCCCAGCAACAGCGTCATTTGATAAGATGGTTTTCGCTTTTGAATAATGTGTTAAGATGATTTGTCGTTGTAGGATCAAGGTGGTGGAAAATCGCTTAACAAAATAATTAAAATAAAAATTAAACCACTCACAGAAGAGTGGATCATGTTCACAGGGAGGCAATGATGCAATAAAATCACGAATATTTTTTTTTCGTATTCGTTCAATCGAGTGAAGGCGCTGCTGGGTGTGTGGAGGGGCGTCGCTCTGCGGGGTGCACAGGCACGTGTGAAAGGTCTGTTGGCACCGGCTGCAGGTGCTGTAGGGAGGCGCTGGAGTGGTGGACTGCTGGCACGTGGGGGTGGGTGCACTGGAGGTGAAGGCGCAGGTATGGTCTGATGGCATGATGCGAAGGTGCTGGAGGTTCTGGTGAAGGCGAGGAGGCACGGGCGTGTTGGCTGGGGTGAAGGTGCACGGTGGGGTCTGATGGAGCGGGGGGGCTGCTAGTGCGCGGAGTGAAGGCGTTGCTGGAGGGTGCTCTGCAGGCGCAAGGGTACGCAGGCGTGCGGTGCTGGTGGGTGCGCTGGAGCTGGCATGCACGGTGGTGCAGGTGCTGGTGCATGGGTTGGAGCTGCTGGTGAAGGCACACGGTGGGTGATGGCATGAGGTAGGAGGAATTGCAGGGACTCTTGGCGGAGTGGGCTGTCACCCCACACGCCCACGATGGTGGAGTCGCACTGCTGCAGTGGGAGGTCATTGGTATGGATGGAAGAGAAGCAATGTTCTCTGAGCACAATGAGGAATAAAGGGGTGGAGACCTCCCTTTGAATGGCAGCCCCTCCTTCTCTTTTGTAGCCACGACTACAAAGATTTGAATTTCAAAACACCGTAGAATCAATGTGATGCACAGGAGGAGGTGGAGACGGAGGAGTTAGCTGCAAAGGAGAAGAAGAATAAAAGATAAAATAATTAGGGTTATTTACACATAACTCCTTAACTTCTATGTTAATTAAAATAGTGCACCTAATTAATTAACTAATTAAATGCATGCAAACCTAGGTTAATTCAAAATGCATGAATTATGCACTTAAGCTAAAAATATGAATTAAAATGTATGCTATCTAAATGCTAAAATTAACTTAATGTCTAGACATTTAGATACTTAAATAGCCCACAAATATGGGCTAATCAATAAGTGGTGATTCAAATCACCATTGTTTTTATTTTCTTTCCTTTTTGCTTCATCATACCTTGGTTCTTATTTAATATATTCCTGAGTGATTGATTCATTGAATATCTTCTGTAACATCTGTTTAGTGTGCTCATTCATTTCAATTCAAGATTAGTGTTGTGAATTCCATTATTTTCTCCCTGTGTTCGACCTCAGACTTTTGCGATTCTGAGTTATAAATTTAAATGTTTTCGAGCAATTAAGGCTTTGCTACAACGAAACAACTTAAAACTCCTCGATAACCCATTCAAACAAGTCCACAACCGCCTGAAGACTTGATTTTCTTGAACTTCACAGGCGTAATTTTTGGCCATGATTGGCCTAAAAAAAGACCTTGGTAGACGCAGATTGATCTGAGGATCACTTTCATCAAATTTGGTGATTTTTGGTTGGGATTTCATCAATCAACTTGCGAGATTAAATGAAGCAGTTTGGGATTTAGAAGCTACGGGTTTCCTTCTCTACATTGCAAGGAAGACGATGGCAGTTGGACCTATTTGCAAGAGAGATGAGAAGCTAGGGGCTTTTCTGAAAAGAAAAGATGAAAGCTAAGGGTTTAAATGTAAGGAATAGAGGTCTGGGGACTAGAATGCAAACTAGGTCAAGATGATCTCTGATTCGGTCCAAATTTTGGTACAAACCTAATTTGGACCCAAGGAATCTAGTGGTGAAGTCAGATTTGAGTTTTGACCAAGTTTGACTAGGTACATTAGGGTAACTTTCCGTCTGAGATTCTGTTCTAGGTCAAAATAGGTTCAGATGTCAAACCAAGGTTATCAAACATTATGGAATATTTTTCTATGAATTTTAGAGGGTTTAGATGAATTTTATCCTGACTAGAACCTCAGTTATTTAAGCGGATTTGAAATTAGGATTTTAGGTTACTGTTAATTCTCGAAATGAATGAAAACCTATTTTTGTCTGCACAGACTCTCTTATTAGTCATTAATGAATATTTGACCTTAGATTAACCTCTGGGAAACCCCATGAATACTCTGCATTCATGATATGCTGTTAAATCTACAGAATTAACCCTATTTTAATGCACTCTTCTCAGAAAGGATATTTAGTGAATTATGGCTCTCAGGCGATTTTGTAGGAGGGTTTATCTCTTGATTGTGATTAATTGAAGCTAGTTATGGCTCATGATGATGTTATCATCATTCAAGCACTACCCATGTCTTCAAACTGTGAGCACTTGGTACTAGTACTCATGATGAGTACCGGTACTTATTGTTCACAGTTTAGGATTAGGATCCAAACCTGTGCCTAGCAGGTACCGATACTGGTGACCAGTATCGGTACTTGCAACAAGTACCTTGAATAAAATTTTGTTCATCAATCTAAGTGATATTTGAAGGCAAATATACAATTAATATGACAAAGAAATGATTTTTACTTTTTGAAATGAATGATTGAACATAAGTATGATACCTAATTATCTTTATTTTGATTTTAACTCCTAAATCATTTTTTCTTGTTAGGAGACATACAAGAATCTATATTACAACATCTAAAATCAATATAAAACAATCTTCACTCTTCATGCCATCCACACTTCTTCCATACTTCCTAAATCCTATGATTTCCTGTAAATGACACTTCATAAACTCAGTAGTTTTAAAACAGTTTTGTTAACACCAAAACATAAAAGAGAAATGAAATAAGTTTCCAACAATCTCCCCCTTTTTGGTGTTAACAAAATAATAGAAATACACATATTTTAAAATAACAGAAACCCATAAGAGAAGAAATATAAAAAATTTCGCTAGGAGTGAAACCTCTCCCTCAAACTAAGCTTCCTTATTTTAAATATGATGTATTTTCCATTTCTCCCCCTTTTTGTCAATCAAACAAAAAAATATAATCACATGCATAGACAATGACCAAACATGAGAAAAGATTGTAGAGAAACAAAATGAACAACTTTCAAGCAACATAATTAAAGTCATACATCATAAAATAGCAACATATTTGAAAGTCATAACAACCAAGGAAACATATCCAAATTGTCTCATACAACAAAATGTAGACTAAACTAATTTCTAGGCTATTTTCTGATATATTTTTGAACATGTCCATGGCTATTTCCACCGCCACCACCACCATCATCATCTTCATCATCATCATCTTCTTCATCTTCATCATCATCTTCTTCAGCTTCATCTTCATCTTCACTTCTGTAATAGGAGATTTCTTCATCATCTTCAGTTTCTTCTTCCTCTTCATCATCTTCATTTTCTTCTTCCTCTTCATCATCATGAAGAATAGGTTCTTCCACCATTGGAGAGGAAACATGAGATGGGTCTTGAAAATACTTTTACAGTCTCTCACTGTATTCTTTGGGCACTTTTGGTTGAGTACGCTTTCTTTGCTTAGAATGTTGAGTGGAAGAAGCAAAACGAGAGGAATCAATAGAAAGTGAAAGATCATGAAACTTGCGTTCCATGTGACGAAAAGCAAAGTTGAGATTTGAAAGATTTTGACCAATATAATTAAAGGTGTTAATCATATTAGAATCAGTTCTAGACACATAAGATAAATTGACCCAAGGCATTTCAGCTTTTGGATATGGATAAGTTATGGGAACAAATGCTAAGGATGAGTCAGGAGCCGGATGAGAAGAAGATTGAGCATTTGGATCAACTTGATCTTCTTCTTCATCATCACTGGATGATTCCTCTCTAGCAGGCTTTACTCCCATTTTCCAGAGTGTGGACCACTTGAAGTAGACCACTTTTCTAAGTGGAGTAAAGTTAGAGAGATCAATTCTACTCTTAATAAGTATGTGAGATACAAGAATATCAAGAGGTAAAGCTGAAGCATGGTAATGAGGTCTTAAGAAATGGATGAATACCGTGTTCCAAGTAATAGGAAAACTTATAATAGAATAGATTAAGGGTAAAATATCTACAGGAATTTTATGGAATCCCATGTATTTGTCCCTTTGATTCCATGCTAAAATTCTGAATAGTACTCTAGGAAATAAGGTCATGTTTGGGGCAACCAAGGCTTTTCCCTGACAGTTAGAGAGCAAGAGTGTTTCATGACTTTGTGAAGAAGTGAATTTCTCCTTAAGAGTATTGAAAGCATGACCTTCATTAGGACATTGTGTTATGGTGGATAGAAATTTTCGTGTAGCAGTTATTTTTTGACCAAAAATATTTGAAGTTAAGACAAGATGACCTCGATTGTCTTGTTCTTGGAGATTTGCAAACAATAGACAATTAATGTTAAGATAAACTCCAGGAACATCCACAAAAAATAACTCATTAAAGAAATGCATGAGATGTTCAGATAGATGAGTAGTGAAGTTAAAAAGATGTAGTGAAAAGTCTTTCCACTCAACAAGCTTACAATGATGAAGCTTAAAGCCCTTATACTAATCAAACTTTGACTTGGCATCCTCATTGATGCAAAATTTGTGAAATGCATCTTGAGTTGCCTTTCCCTTACTCTTAGATTTTGGTGCCATCTATAAACATACAATAAATAGAGCAGGAGAAATAATGAGAAAGAATATTTCCTTTCATGTGTGCATACAAAAACACACTTAAACCTGCATGTACCAGTTCTGGTAATTAGTACCGGTACTAGTTGGTTCTAGTTCCAACCAGAAAAACAAGTAAGTACCAGTACCTATTGTCAAAAGTAGGCTCTGCTACACCCAACAAGTACTGGTACCGATGATAGGTACCGGTACCATTTGGTACCCAACGAGAAAAACAATGCAGCAGCAAGAGTGATTTAGGGAAAGGGAAAATAAGGTATATAATGAACCAAGATACCAAGATCTACTAAGGGAATAAGAGAATACCTTGAGTAGAGATTTGGAGGAGATCCTTCTTTTTGGCTAGGGTTTGGAGAGGTTCTTGAAGAGAATGGGAACTAGGTTTGGAGAGAACAAAATGAGGCAAGTGTTTGCACTTGTCCTCTTTTATAGGGGGTGGGTCATGTGCAAGTCACATGACCACTTAAGTTGTTGAAAAAATGTAAATGAACAACTTAGGTATTGAAGAATAATGTAAGCAATATCCTAAGTTAAGCAATCATATTGCAAACAATACCTTGATATTTCTAAAAGTATGGAAATATTACAGTATACCCCTTTTTAACAAAAATGGGTAAATTGGAGTTAGGCCCTTAGAAAATTTTTATAATTACAAACAAGTTATAAAGCAGTCAATCTTTTAATTTTGAATTTATTTAATTATACAAAGCCCTAATTTTCTTCTTATAAAGCATAATCTCTCTGCTGAAAGAGGTTTTGTAAAAATGTCTACCAATTGGTTTTGTGTATTTATAAATTCTAACTGAATGGCACCATGAAGCACATTGTCTTTAAGAAAATGATGTCGAACATCTATGTGTGTGGTACATGAATGATGTACCAGATTTTTAGATAAATTAATTGCGCTTGTACTATCACATAGAATTTTGGATTGCACAAAAAATAATCCAAAATCGGACAAAGTTTGTCTCATCCAAATGACCTGAGAGCAAGCAAGTGAAGTAGCAATATACTCTGCTTTGGTCATAGAAAGTGAAACACATGTTCGTTTTTTAGAGAACCATGAAACCAGAGATTTTCTAATAAAATGACAGGTGCCGCTAGTGCTCTTACGGTCTGTCTGACTCCTTGTATAATCTACATCACTATAAGATAATAAATCTAAGGTCTGTGCTTTAAGATAAAAGAGACCAAGATCTCTTGTGCTATTTAGGTATTTAAATATTCTTTTTACTACATTTAAATGAGATTCCTTGGGTTCAGACAGGAATCTAGCACATAAACATGTAGCAAAAAAAATATCAGGTCTAGAGGTTGTAACGTATAGTAGTGAACCTCTCATACCTCGATATTTCTTTTCATCTACCTTCTTGCCGGATAAATCTTCACCAAGAGAAGTAGATGGAGCAATTGGAGTCTCTTTTCCATTTACTTTTTCAAAGTCAAACTTCTTGAGAATTTCAAGAACATATTTTATTTGACTAATGTAGATACCTATGTCTAATTATTGGATTTGGAGGCTTAAAAAGAATTTGAGTGCACCCATCATACTCATTTCAAACTCAGTCATCGTAGTCTCACAAAAATGCTGACACAGTGACTCCTTGGTTGATCCAAATATAATATCGTCGACGTATATTTAAACCAACAGGATGTCATTTCCTTCTTCCTTTACGAAAAGAGTTGAATCAATAGCTCCAATTCTATATCCATGCTGTAGAAGGAAGGACCTAAGTTTATCATACCAAGCCCTAAGGGCTTGTTTAGGTCCATATAATGCCTTATTGAGCTTGAATACATGCTCTGGGTGTGCTGGGTCGTCGAACTCGGGAGGCTGATGAACATAAACTTCTTCCTTAATATAGCCATTAAGAAAAGCGCTCTTGACATCCATTTGAAATAACTTGAAGCCTTTTGCACTTGTAAAGGCAAGTAGCATCTGAATGGACTCCAAGTGAGCAACAGGAGCAAATGTCTCATCAAAGTCAATTCCCTCCTGTTGGTTATAGGCTTGAGCACAAGTCTGGCCTTATTCCTGATTACTGAACCAGATTCATCCAATTTATTTTGGAACACCCACTTGGTTCCAATAATGGAATTACCCTTAGGAGCGGGTACCAAGTCCCATACATTGTTCCTTGTAAATTGGAGTAGCTCCTCCTGCATAGTTATAACCCAAGACTCATCCTTTAATGCCTCATCAACTTTCTTGGGTTTAAGTTGAGAAACAAAGGCATTAAGGACAAAATCAGCCCTAAAATGAGATCAGGTTTTTACACCTTGTTCGTTATCACCTATAATTTGATCTTGAAGGTGATCCTTGTGGTGTACCCATTCTTTTGGTAGATCATATACATTTTGTGTATCTTCCATTTTTGGTACATCGATGAAGGGGGTATCCTCATCATCAGACTCTAGTTGATTTGGTTTTGGTTCTCCTAAAGTTGTTTCATCAAATGAAACATGTAGGGATTCTTTTACAACAAAAGTCCTTTTATTAAAGACTCGATAAGCTTTGCTTGTTGTTGAATAACCAATAAATATGCCTTCATCACCTTTAGCATCAAACTTATCAAGTCAATTTTGGGTGTTTAATAAATAACATCAACTTCCAAATACCCTAAAATATGAAATCCTAGGAGACTTCTCATAATAAATCTCATATGGAGTTTTCTTAATAATAGGCCTTAAAAGGGTTCTATTAAGAACATAACATGCCGTATTAATGGCTTCAGCCCAGAAATATTTTTGAAGCCTAGACTCCAAGAGCAAAGTTCGAGTGCATTCTTGTAGAGTGTGATTCTTGCACTCTACAACACCATTTTGAGATGGTGGCCGAGGAAATGAAAATTCATGAGATATGTCAGAATTGACACAAAAACTTGAAAAATTTTCACTTTCAAATTAACCCCCATGATCAGTCCTGAGTCTAAGAATTGAAGATGATTTTTCCTTTTGAAGTCTTCGAGCAAGACTTAGGAAGGAGTCAAATGAGTCATCTTTATGTTTCAGGAAGATGACCCAAGTGAACCTTGAGAAGTCATCAAAAATAACTAGGTAAAATTTTGATCCATTTAGGCTCTCAAAATTGTGTTGGCGCAAATAGATCAAGGTGTAACAACTCTAAAGGATGTGTAGTTGAAACTAAGTCTTTTAGTTTAAAACAAGCCTTGTGCAATTTTCTGAGTTCACGTGATTTGCACAATGCATCTATTTTATAAGTTAGTTTGGGTAGGCCCCTTAATAACTCATTTTCAGCTAGCTTATTTAAATGTTTGTGATTTTTGTGACCTAGCCTACAGTGCCATAAATCCACCTCAACATGAGTTGTAACCAGACATTTCACAAATTTCTCTTGTGAAAAATGAAGAGCATAGATATTTTCATATCTAAAACCTTCAGTTAAAATTATATTAGTTCCTTCTTTTAGTATTTTTAATCCAACTTTTGTAAATAATACATCACAACCATTATCACATATTGGACTAACACTAAGCAGGTTTTATTTTAAATTCTCTACTAAAAGTACATTTCATACTTGCTTAGATGAATTACCTATTGTACCTTCACCAATAATGCGACAATGTTTGTTGTCGCCCAACTTGATGTGTCCTCTATCTTGAATTCTCGCCCATTTGATAAAGAGGTCGAAGTATCCCGTCATGTGCTTGGAACACCCATTGTCTAGGATCCACTTGTCTTTCTTGACCTGTAAAATAATTTAAAAAATCTAATTTATGTACCCATTTTCTTTTGGGTCCTTGGTGGTTAGCTCCCTCCAAATCCTTAATTTATAGATCACTTTTGTGTTGGATCTATATAATTCTTGGGATTCTTGAACTTTTGGTAAATCCATGCATGCCTAGGTGCATGTGATTTATTTTGTGTTCTTTTTACCATGAAATTTTAGTTTTAATGCATTACAAAATTCAGTATTTAATCTAGTAGTTGTTTTAAGATTGTTTAAAGTTTGTTCAAAATGTTCATAAATATACTCTAATTCTACTATCTTTGCATGCAATTGTGAATTAGTGTCTTTTGCTATATCTAACTCTATTTCTAAACAAGATTTTTCTATTTCCAAAGTCTTATAGTTATTATGTAAAACTTTATTTTCTTTTTTAATTAACCTAGCTTTGTAATACAAGTCTTCATATGCTTGTAATAATTCATTAAAAGTCACTTTAGAATCTACCTCATTTTCCGAGCTGTCATTGTTTGCCATCAAACACAGATGATCAACTTCATTTTCCTGGGATTCTTCAGAGGATGATTCTGTGTTAGAATCGCTGTCATCCTAAGTAGCTTTGTACGCTTTTCTTGAGATCTTCTTCTTATGATCAACTTCTTTGTCTTTCTTCTTTGTCTTTCTTTTTCTTCTTGATCATTGGATAATCTTTTCATACATGTTCCATTTTCTTACATTCAAAACAAACTATGTCATTTGAAATTTTATTTACTCTTTTACCTTGCTTTCGGATGAATCATCGAAATCTTCTTGTTAGAAGAATAAGCTCTTCTCCTTCGTCAGAGTCGGAGTCTTCGAGATCTGAGTCTTCTTTTAGAGCTTTGAAAGCAAGCTCTTTCTTCTTGCTTACTAATTTCTCCTTGTTTTTCTTCATATTCTCTAGTTGAACCTCACAGGCCATGAGGCTTCCAATCAGATTATCAAGAGAAAGGACTGAAAGGTCCTTTGCCTCTTGAATCATCGTTGACTTCGAAGACCAGTTGCTTGTAAGAGATCTTAAGATCTTTCTTACAAGTTATTCTTCAGTGAACTTCACTCTTAAATTCTTCATGGGGTTGACTGTATCCCCAAACCTCGTGTACATCGCCTTGATGGTTTCACCTTTCTCTATCTTGAAACACTCATAGCTTTCTGTTAGAATAGATATGCGTGTTTCTTTTACCTTGTTAGTACCTTTGTAGGTGCCTTGCAGCATGTTCCATATCTTGTATGCAAATTCGCAAGCCGAGATACGGTTGAACTCCTCCTTTGATAATGCATAATACAGTGTCTTCATCGCCTTTGCGTTGCTCACGATCTTTTTCTTCTAATCCGCCATCCATGCTACTCCTTCTTGCGGCTCTGGATTAGTGTATCTCTCTTGAATGAGGGTCCACGACTCCTCATCCATCGCCTTAAGGAAGACTTGCATCCTCCTCTTCTAGTACCCATAGTCCATCCCATCGAAATAGGGAGGACGTGTGGATGACTGGCCTTTGGTGCGCTTGGTTGATGATGCCATTGCGAGTGAGACTTTCTACTTCTCGCAACCTGCTCTAATACCACTTGTAGGATCTAAAAGGTACAAGCACACTAGAAGGGGGGATGAATAGTGTGGTAAACAAAAATTATACAAATAAAGCAAACCACAAAAATATAACATTAGATGTATAGTGGTTCCCCTAATTTGGGTATTCCACTACCTAAGTCTCCCAACTTAGGATTTTTAACCCGATTCCCTCAAGCCAGAGGGAATCAATTTACTATAAACGGAGGTAATTAACGGGTCTCCTCAACCCAATTACAAGATTAGATAAGAACAAAAAGATACATGTGTAACCAGGAAATAATTTAGCTTACAACTAAGTTCCTAAGTCTCCAACAAGAATTAGCTTAATAGAAAATTGATCAATCTAAGGAAAAACACTTAAAGCGAAAAAGAGTGATTTTACAAGGAAGAACGAATTCCCCAGAAAAGACTTGTTGCAAATTGTATCACCTTGAAGAAAAAATGCAACAAATCAACAACCCTTGCAGCTTGAATTTTGAAATATGGTAATTTGAGCAAGGAGAATTTTTATGCTTGTGTTGTGTGCAAATGATACACACAAGGTGTTTATATAAGCCACTAAACACCTTCCCTACGATTACTAGTCATTAGTAGCAAAAAGGGAAGATCAGAGATAGGATTAATTGCAAAATAGCTGTTCAGATTAGGCACAACAGTTAGTTGGTATCAGTATTAAAGTTGTGGTATCGGTATTGATTGCTCATAGTTAACCAACAACCAGCCCAACAAAGCCTGGGTATCGGTACTCAACATGGGTATCGGTACTCAATGCTTATAGTTGAGTACCAACTAAGTTACTAGGTACCAGTATTCATGATAAGTATCAGTACTTGTGACTCACAGATTTGGGTCAAGTTACAAACTGTGACCTACATGTACCGGTACTTATAAGGTCCAGGCACTACCCATGTCTTCAAACTGTGAGCACCTGGTATCGGTACTCATCATGAGTACCGGTACCAGGTGCTCACAGTTTGAAGACATGGGTAGTGCCTGGACCTTATAAGTACTGATGATGAGTACCGGTACTTGTTATTCACAATTTGGGACTATGACCCAAACCTGTGCCTAGCAGGTACCGATACTGGTGAACAGTATCGGTACTTGCAACAAGTACCTTGAATAAAATTTTGTTCATCAAATTAAGTGATATATGAACACAAATATACGATTAATGTGATAAAGAAATGATTTTTACTTTTTCAAACGAATGATTGAACATAAGTATGTACCTAATTATCTCTATTTTGATTTTAACTCCTAAATCATTTTTTCTTGTTAGGAGACATACAAGAATCTATATTACAACATCTAAAATCAATATAAAACAATCTTCAGTCTTCTTGCCATCCACACTTTTTTCATACTTCCTAAATCATGTGATTTCCTGTAATTGGCACTTCATAAACTCATTAGTTTTAAAATAGTTTTGTTAACACCAAAACATAAAAGAGAAGTGGAACTAGGTTCCAATAAAAACAACTAGCTCCCTTGTGCCATATTAGAGATAATTAAGTCTATCTCACTATTGATAGCATCTTTCCAATGCTTGGCATTAGGAGAGGTCATAGCATCATGATAGGTAGGGGTATTGCCCTCCAATGCTTGGCATTAGGAGAGGTCATAGCATCATGATAGGTAGGGGGATTGCCCTCGATTTGGTAAGCAACAAAATTACTTCTTAAATCCTTAGCAATTCTTGGCTGTTTACTTCTCCTAGGTTCAAAATCATCTACTTCATTGGATTCAGAATGGGAAGAGCTAGCCCCCACATTAGATATCGTTTCTAGTTGTTTAGGAATGGGACCAAATGTGGTGGCTGAATTCACATTTTGAGGTAATTCAATCTTCATAGCAAAGACATCCTAAAAAAATATAGCATTATGAAATTCTACAATAATGTTGATATCTATACTTGAAATATTTGATTTTACAACTAAAAACCTATAGGCATAGCTATTATCAAGATAACTCAGAAAGGCTGCATCAACAGATTTAGGACCAAGTTTCTTTCTCTTGTGTTTTGGGATTATTGCCTAGCAAGGCTGCCCCATGTTTTCAAATACTTTAGACTTTGTTTTCTATTTTTCTAAATCTCAAATGGACTTCTTTCCTTGTGCTTATGCGAAACTCTACTTAGAATATGGCATGCTGTATTCAGAGCTTCCCCCCACATGAGCTTTGCAAAAGGGTGTTGACCATATTAGTTAGGGTCCTTTTTTTTCGCTCTACTACCCTAATTAGATTGTGTGGAATATGGGGCAGTCACCTCATGAACTATACTAAAAGCTTGGAATTTCTCATAAATAGATTAGACATATATTCCCCTCTTTTATCTAACCTTAGTCCTTTACGAGTTTTTCTAGTTTGTGTTTCTACTTCTTTCTTAATGATAAGGAATTTATTTAATGCCTCATCCTTAAAGAAGGTATCGTCCCCGCATAATACCAATGAGACGGGGTCTATTAGGCTCCTCCTAGGATACGATAATCCACCTCCAAGATTTGATGCACTCTAATCTTGGACGTCCTTGAAAATCACTTTAAAAGAATGCAACCAAGACAGTTTTAACAACCAAAATGGATGATTGATTGATCAAAATGGGAAATTGATCAATCAAATGTTGTAAGGATTTTGTTGCACCTCACACAAATTGATCGATCAACTTGAGTTTTAGTCGATGAATCTACATATCGTGCACTTAAAGAGAGAGTGACGAGAAGAGGAGGAAAGTGGGATGGATTTTGCATAAGTTTCAAGTTCCAAATTAATTCTTTACTGAGCCCAAGTTGAAGCTAGGCTGGGGCGAGGAGGGGAGTGCATGCAAGTTCTTCCCTTCGGAATCAGATAGAAGATTCCTATCTGAAAAAGGCTGACAATCCATCCTTTCCTCGTGAATTTGATTGAAAATGGGTCATAAATGGATATTCGAAATTCGTTTCTGAAGAAATTTCCATTATTAGGATTTTCTGATTTCTTGTTAGAAGATTCGATTGGATTAGTATCTCCAATCCTACCTCTTGCTCTTTGCTACATGAGTCATGGGAGGCAAAAGCTTTTTCTACCCACCAAGAGGTTTGCTCACTTCGAATGTGACACTAAAACCTCCACCAAATCTCTTTAATTTCAATATAAATTCTCATGTCACCACCCACCAATTGCATCCCAATTGATCCAATAAGCCTTTAAAACTAAACAAGAAATTGGAACAAAAAGGGATATATAGGAGCTCAATAGAAGAGGTTCCTTCCCTCTTTAGTGGCACATGTAGAGAGCTTAAGGCTAGTCTTTGCTTAAGAGCTCTAGGACTTTAGGAACAAGTAGAAAGCTGAGAGATCTAGGAGCATATATAGATGTGGATGATGCATGTGATTCACCCTTTTAGGTAGCCATTGTTGATAGTTGTTGTTGCCTCCCTATAGCTACTTATAAGTTTCGCTTATTTGGCTATGTCTTCCTCTATTTGCATAGCCCAACTTGTTTTGGTCAGAACTTTGTCATCAGGTATCTGATTGACTTTATTTTTTATTGCATGTTCTCTTTCCAAATAGAATGGTTTTAGCAAATATTTGCATATTTTAATTGTTGGATTTCAAAAGAAACTTTTAAAACTTCAATTTAGCAGAAGGCAAGTGTTTAGGTAAACTTCAATTAAGCTTAGTCATTTCTTCTTTTGTATTTTATCATTCTTAAGTGCTTTTCTACTTCCATTATTCTTTTTGTCCTTAATTGTTACTCTTCTACTATTGATGTGGAAACACTTAATTACCCTTCTAATATGTAGTTGACATTAAATGGAATATCTTTTCTAGATTTGGAGGACCTTGAGTGATCATCAATGATGATGGTTCCCATTTTACAAAATTGACAACTTTCTGCCTTCTTGAAGAAATATGGGTGGGCTATCACAATGCCACACTCCAGTACTTTTAGAGTGGACTAGACAAAGTGTCCAATAGGGAAGTCAAGAACATTTGTGTCATGACCATCACTCTATTAGGGCCATAAACAATCTACTATTACCAATCCTTATCAATTCTTATCTAGGTTGTATTACTAACTATAAAAGTGATAAATGCATAAAGAATGGAAACTAAAAGTTCAGTAGAAAAGTAGTAGCTGGAATTGAGTCACCTCTTCTCCTAGTGTTCTATCATATAGCTAGATAAAATAGGGGTAGAAGTAGGGGCTAAACAAGGGATAATAAGATAAATAAGTAAACATAACTTTTTTATGACTAATCTTTTACCTTTTTTCTATTTTAAAAATTAGGTATTTTTTTCCCCTGAGTTCTCTCAATCTCCATTTAGACATCTTTAACCTAATCAAACATGACTTATTTTTTAGTCTTCTAAAATTTATGTCAAAGACCTAATATATTATATAATCTGATCCTCTACCTAAAATGAACCCAATAACACTTATTGCAAGCAAAATCAAAATTCAATTGTATATTGGAAGATGAAATAAAGCTTTCCACATACTTGGCGCCTTGTAATAGTGTTCTTCTTCGATAGTGACTTGAATTTTTTTTAGAATGAAGAATAACATGACGACCACCTTTGTCTTTTGCTAGAGACTATGCATTTGCACAAGCTATATGTTCCACAAATGTAGTTCTGGTTGAAGGTGTCCTTCTTGGGCATAATGTGTCTAACATGCTATTGTCTAAGAATGCAGAAGTAATTTTGTAGTTCTTGGGAGAAAATAAAGACCATGAAGAAACACCTATTGTAATACTAAAGGCTTCTTAAAGATTGCACTGCCATTCATTCAATTGATGCAAAAAGTGGCCCCTTTCACATGGATTGAGGAATGTGACGTTAGTTTTCAGACAAGATAATGGGGAGAAGCTAACTACCACACTAGTGTTGGCCTTCCTTCTCCAGGAGAGGTATTTGTTGTGTATACTGGTAATCAACTAGGGTTTAGGTTGCTTGTTCATATAGTATAGACATGTGGTAGCAATACACATCACGGTAGGTGAAGACCCACGAAGAGAAGTATGCCATCCATGATCTAGGATTGCTTGCCATCATGCATGCCTTGAGGATGTGGAGACATCACATTCATAGGAAGATTTTGGGATTCAAATGGATCATAAAAGCTTGAAGTTTATCAGAAAAAAAAATAGTGTGCGTTAGCAATGATAGATGAGCCTATCGAACGATAATGACTACATATTAATTTAATTAACAATTAGGTAGATGGGACTTAGTGTGATGGTTTGTGTCAAAGACCATGAGTAGTGTTGACTGGTCCTTAGACTTGTAGTGGTGCATGCTATCAGAGATCAGAGAATAGAAACTTTGAGCACAATCCAAACATTTAGGTGGTGCTTTGCAAGAGATAAGTTTGTGGAATAAGTAAAGGAATATGTAAGGAGTGAACTAAAACAATGAAATAAATGGGTTAATCTATTTGGATGTTTTAACAGATTAAAGTTATTCCATAGTGGAGGTGAAATAATTTTACCTTAGGTTAAACCCCTCTTAGCCTGGTGTAAGCAATAGGCAGATTAAGTGGAGGGTTAAGTATGTAACCCTCCTTACCCTAGCAACCAAATAGTGCCTTCTTGACAACTAGAAACTGATCGCATTATCAAGATCGGATGAATGACTTGGTGTGGTGGGAGATTTAACAAAGGTTAGTTGGAACTCTAGGATATTGTGTGTTTGAGGATGGAAACCACTGGGCTCGGGAGTAGGTTTTTGTATCTTACAAGTGGCAAAGCTGTGTAAAGAGTTGTTGAAGGACCATGACACTATGAAGAAGATCCATCTAGGCAACAATATATGACATGCATCAGGACTTGAATAACCACCTTTGGTGGCATGGGAAGCCACAAACAACACAGCCGCTAGAGACCTATATCCCAATGGTATGAAGAAAGGCCTATGGTTAATTTGTTGTGTATCCATGAGTGACATTTAGAGGTTTAGGTAGTGCATACGTTACGTTGTGTCAACTCCTCTTGAATATCATTCAAGCTATGCATGTATGCTATAGCACATGCATATCTATATTTTTTGGTGTTAAAATCAAATAACTTAGCATTTCGATCTCCAGCAATTACAGTGACAATTCCTTTAGATTTGAGCATCCTTTCAGAAGCCAAAAGATGCCTTCTAACGATGGACAGGTATCTTCTCTCATACAAAAACAATTGAAAAACAATTTGACACTGGATGTCCCAAAACTAATAAAAGAACGGGGAGAAGTCAAATGCAAATTCGGATATTCTCATATTAAACTATCCATGGATAAAATCCGCATCTTACCTTATGGGGAATATCTTAATAGTTTGATGCATGAAATAATGCCAAACATTCGCAACTTGGCATTTCTATGGTTCGCCATAGAGTTTCCCTGCAGTTCCATAGGGTAGGATGCATGATAATATATTTGGTATGGCAGAGACAAAGGTTAACCGGTGGCATCATCCAAATTCCATTCAGAAAGATGACCACACAAAATTGGGGGACCGCTAAATAAGACCTAATTGGCTCGGGCAAATTGGGATGGTGGGCACCGAAAGACGCCACAAGAGAGGTATGGCCATCTCCCTTGCTCCTTTTGCCATAGCACCTAAGCTTGGCTTTGTGCCCACACCAATCATTGAGGGGTTAGGCATTTTATTAATCCAGACTAGAGAGGCGGGAAATGGATAATGCTTCAAGACTGCCCCTACGTTCTGCCCGGAAAGGAAAAAGAAAAAGTAGCTGGTCGGCGGCAACCTATTCGATCGAGAGAATAGTCAAGCAATTATACACTATAAATTATTACAATCTCTCTGCTTTTTTTTTATTTAATAGAGTACAATTGGGATGATTACCCTTTTCCGATCCCCTTTTGTAAGGGTTTTAGATTGTAATTAAGTGTAATAATTATTTGCTCCTCAAGATATGTGATCGATTCATATATCACTTTGCCTTTTGAGCCATTGTTTTGTTCTTTACGTCGTTGCTTCACCTTCCCACTCTGCATCATCTGATTCGACTTTATGGTGAGCAGTTGGCTGGTTTTAATCCTCCGGGACCTTTGTTGCTTGAGTCTCAGGTGGATGAAGAAGGCATGTTGTTCTGATTGACTCTAGCGGGTAAGTTAAGTAGCTAGTTTTAGGAAGATTAGGTGACTCGTCTAAAGTGTTGGTGAGATGTTTGTAGTAGATGCCACGAGCTTTCCTTGCCTTGTAGTTGGATTGGCTCTTTCTTGGGCTTGGTTGATGCTTGCTAGGCTTCGTGGGCTACCCATAATGGGCTTATCTTTTCCTCCCCTCATTAGTTACTACCATTTTTCTAGCTTGCTGCGAGAGTAAAATTGGAGCCCCCCTTTATTTTTGGTATCCCCCCTTGTCCCTAGCAGTTACCGCCCTATTCTATCGAGGGTTGATGCTTCTTCCCTAAGATGCTATGCCCCTCTTTGGGAGGGAGCTCGTTAGTTTTGCGGTTTGTCTGCTTGGGAACTCTAGTTGTGCCTCTAGGGTCTTGCCTTCTGTGAGTTTAGTGGGTTCAACATTTGAAAAATGAGAGGTGGAAGAGGCTTTGCCAAAGTATGGTGATGAACTTCCTTGTCATAGATCCTTTTAAAGAGGCCAGCCACCTAAAGCTTGGGGTGGAAAATAGGAAGCACACACTCACAGCTGTCTAGAGGATCATGGCAGGGGGTAGTATCTCGACGGAGTAGTTTTTGATGTGGTTTGCCACAGATCTTTTAAGGTACACGGCGAGTTGACAAGCTCAAGGCTGATTGAAGATCATGCTCCAATCGAGGGGCTGAAGAAAGGGGGTGGGGGGAAGATTACACCAACGCTAGCTCTTCTAGTGAGGGAGACTTGATTGATGTGGAAGAGGATTTGGCCTAGATGCTACTAGAAGCCTGATATGGCCAATGTTCCTAGAATGGTCACTTGTAGCTCAACCATCCTATTATCTGCCTCCCTCATTTTGGTGGCTATATATTCTTCTTTTTTGATGTAATAGATGCTCTACCTTGTTATCTTGTAAAGGTGACCGCTTCCCACAATGCTAATGACTACTACGATAAAACCAACAACGATCCAATGGAAAATTGTCATGACCTTAGGAACCAGATTGAGTCCTAAATCCATAATGGCAAACTCATGCAGTATGTAAAGCGCAACAAGGTAGACAAGGGGAAATGCTCGATGGAGGGCCCGGAGGAATTCCATTGAGCACAACTCTAGCATTTTCGGGGGGCTAACATGGTTGCCTCAACTGAGCCCTTGGACCATAAGGACGTCATCGACATCGTGATCGAGGAAGGGCTTGACTAGGGCCTTCCGCCTGAGGAGTATCATCGATGAGCCCTCCACAAGCTGGCATGTAGACGATAGAGGTCCACTGTCCCTGTCAATTTTGCTTTGCTTGAGTCCCTATCATTGACGAGAGATGGACTGGCATCTGTGAAGCTTATATTTGGGGGGAACACAAGAGCGAGCCAAAACTTGGAGCCTTAAATAGACTTGGTTTAAGTGACCCTTCTTGTCTCGAGCTGGGGACAAGCACTCCTCAACAAGAAGTCAAAAGAGCCGCGATCGCTAACTTTCAGCATCTTTTGGACCCTGGGTGCCATAATGACTTCCTCTTGGTTACCCTGCAAGTGGCTGGGCGGAACCAACCGTGCCTCCTCATCGATGAGGGTAGCGATGTGGAGGTTTTGTTCCTCTGAACCATGACCTAGCTAGGCTTTGAGGAGAAGAACCTCACCCCATCCTCCTACCCCATTGTTGGATTTGGAAATCACAAAGCGATGCCTATATAGAAGATCAACCTCCTGGTCACCATCTGGAATGGAAATTAATACCTAAATTGAACGACCACCTTCATAATGGCAAACTTTTCAAAGACCTTTGACAGAATTGTTGGTTGCCTGACGATGCATGCCTTTACAACCATTGTGTCCCCTTACTTCCAAATGATCCTCTTCTAGTCCTTAACTAGCATTAGTATAGTTCATGGTGACCAGTCACCCAGAAGAGAGCTTTTCCACTTGGAAATGAAGCGGATGCCACAAGTAGATCTTTCCCAAGCCTTAAAAGTGGGACAAGAAAAGGGTGGCCTTCAATGCCATCACACCAAACGAAGGGTCGAGAGATGACTTAGCCAAATTGCTTCTTCTGGATTCTTGATGAGGTGTGGGTCATCATAGCTAAAATGCCCAAGTTAAGTTAGAAACTAGGTTAAACACTATAGAATTAATACATGAAAAGGGTTAAGTGTGGGAAATAGTGAATGTTTACAGGCTATCCAGGAGTTTTAGGACTAATCATCGTAGCAAAGCCTCAATCGCTCGAAAATAATTAAATTTATAACTTAGATTCTAAAATGGAGTTTGAGGTTGATCACAGGGAGCAATTAATGGTAATTCAATCTCACTAATCACAATTTAATCAGAAATATAAGTAATTATGACCAATGCTTCATTTAGAACTACTCAAAATGACATATATATGAAATCCAGTGGTAAAGTGCAAAAAGAATGGGTTAAAATGGTGATTTGAATCACCAAATTAACCCCATTATTTAAGCTCAAATAAATGCACAGTATCTTTCAATCAAATATGCCATGTCAACCAGTTAAATATCCCAACAGTATGTAGCACTAAGGTACCAGCAAAAGTCAGACGAAGGCACAAGGCATCAGACGCCTTAAGTTGCTCAAGGGCACAACTCCAACAGAAGAGGCAAAGGCCTCTCAGAGATCGGCTAAGTGTAGAGTGCAGACGTGCGAAGGGAAAAACCCCCCTCTTTCTTCTTCTTCTTTCTCTCTGAGACCCAGCTTAATCGGGTAATCAGCCGGGTATTCTGCCGTGTACAGGAACTAGGCTTGCGAGCGTGGTCGCAAGCGAGGAGTGCGCAGAGGCGGGTAAGCAGATGAGTGGATATGGGGACACGACCCCCGTGTCTTGGGCGAAGAACGGGGGTCACAAAATCCTTTTATCTCGCGTGAGTGGCTTCAGATTCCACGATGTGGGACTATCTGTCCCACCATTCTCCTTACGCAGCAGTGACTGATGAAGCTCTGATTGCGATCGAAGACGAGGCTGCAATCTTCGATTGATTGCCTAGAAGGAGTCTTGGGAGTCAACTGCAGCACCTAGGAGTCGAGTCTGGAAGGATTGTGGCCGGAAGACTACGGTTGACGTTGAAGAAGTCGAGGGTGGTGGCGGAGGTCCGGTGAAGGCCTGAAACTAAGAACATGGCCTTACGGCCTTGTCAAAACAGCTTAGAAGCTTCATCGTGAAGCGCGAGTGCAGTGGTGGTAGTCGTGTGGCATGTGAGTGGGTGTGGAGTTCTATCGACCTCGGAGAAAGCGTGTGCAGGTGAGGGAGTTTGGTGGGACGAATGAGTGTGCGAACCCTCAAATTTGGAGAGGGCTTTTGACAAGGGTGGCACGGCGAAGCTCGTGGAGGTGGCGGCGAGGCGTTTGATGGTTTGTAGTGAGTGGGAGGCTACGCCGAAGCGCTGTTGGAGTGGAGAACGAAGGTGGTGTTGAGGGTGGTATAGTGGTCGTGAGTGAGTTGTGAGTGTGGGGAAAGGAAGTAGAGGGATAGAGGAAGGGATAGAGAGGCTTAGAGGGGAAGGTGGAGGGTGAAGGTGGTCAGCATTGGCGAGCTGGAGCCAAAGAAGATGAAGTCGATGGTGAGTTGGAGCAACAACGAGGAGGAAGGAAGCCCCCCTGTTATGGCTAGCGAAGAGCGAAGTTGAGAGGGGAAGGTAGAGGGCCGTCCAATTTGATGGTTGGATGGCCGAACGAGGAGAGAGAAGAGGGTTGTTGGAGCAAGGTGTGAAGATGGCTAGAGAGGGAAGGAGGGATTTCTCTTGCCAAAACTTGCTAAGAAGCAAGGATTCTCATCCTGGGTCCTTTTATAGGCCTAAAAGAGGAGCTCCAAGCTTGGAAACAAGCTCGTGAAGCTTAAGATTTTTTGCACAAAATTGGATACCCTACTCTTCAAATCATTCGCATGGGAGATTGTGAGTGAATCAGGATCCAAGGCTGGGTCCAATTGGTAGGAAATTCTTCAAGGAATCTCTCATTCAAATTTGGGAGAGTTTGATTGAGAATCAAGCAAGAAATTCTCGCTTGAATCTTGACGGAGCTTGATGTGTTCACACCAATGGTGACAGGGACCAATTTGTAAAGAATGATGAAAAAGTTAGGGACCTGATTGTAACAATTTCAAAAGTTAGGGGCATGAATGAGATAGAAAGTGTCAAACTAGACCAAAATGCAAACTAGGTCAAGATGGACTCTGATTGGACCCAAATTTTGGTACAAATCTAATTTGGATCCAAGGAATCTGATGGTGAAGTTGGATTTCAGTTTTGACCAAGTTTGATTAGAAAATTTAAGCAAAAACCCAAATTAGGGAAGAATTGTGTCTGTAACTCTGTTTAAGGTCAAAATGGGTTCCAAAGGTCAAGTCAAGGGTACCAAATATTATGGAATATTTTTCTATGAAAGTTAGAAGTTTAGACGGATTTTATCCTGACCAGAACCTCAGTAATTTAAGTGGGTCTGAAATTAAGATTTTGGATGCTGTATTAGTTCTCAAAATACGCGAAACCTCGTTTCTGTTTTCATGGATTCACTTATTAGACTTTAATGCTCATTCGACCTTTATTTCATCCCTAGCAAATCCCTTGGTTATTATGTGTTTATGATATGCTATTAAAATTACAGAATTAGCCCTGGTTTCTTGTTCTCTTCTCAAAACATAATAAGGTGGAGATATAATCCTCAGATGAATATGTAGGAGCTTTTATCTTTTATTCCAGACTAAAATGGGCTAGTTAGGGCTCATGATAGTGTTCTCATCATACCCTCATGCCTAGCTTTTGCTAGTCCCTTAGCAAAAACATCCTATGGATCAAACCAGGTCTCTAGGTCGGATGTAACTGTTAGGGTACCTTACTAAGTTGCGTCTCTAGAAATCAGATCAGAATACCAACAATAGGCCTAGAGGTACTCAAGTTTCAGCTGAGATCCATACATGACTAGCTTTAGCCTGAGTTTACAGCGAAGGTTTCTAAGGCCCGCAAAAATTGCCTAGAGGTTCGTTGACCTCAGTGGTGAAAGCACCCGTGCATAGACATAACATGTCCAGGTTCAGTTTGCTAGTGCATTTTTGTAAGAAAGAGATAGAGAAGGATTTTTTATTTGGAGAGTTTTCTCTCTTTTCTTTTTATTTTTCCCTAAATCCAGTCTTGAATTGGCCCTAAACACGATCTATATCGAATTCCTTGTCCCCACCATCAATCCTCGAAGGGTCCCTGACTTTCGATGCTTCGAGATAGCACTACCCATGGAAACCCCTAGAACGTTGGATTTCGACACTTCGAGATAGTGCTGCCCATGGCATTCTGTAGCTAAATTAAGGCCATGGCAATCGACATTTTAGGATAATCCTGCCCATGGCACTTGAACCAACACAAGGTCCTTACATGCCCTCAGTAGAATATTTATATATCCTAGGAGACAAGCATCGAGGAGATGATATGTTATTATCCATCTTCGAGGGAAATTTCCCACCTCTCCGCGTCAGGAACTCATCCAATCAACTTGTGTTGTCGAGCTGCTCTTAAGCTAGATCTTCGAGATGAGTTTTCAAAATAGAATACTTCTGGCATGATTTTTCTTTATTAAGCGCACTGAAGCAGACTTAGTGTGTGATTTTGGGTGCTTAGGCTACCAAGTCCTGCAAACCAAAGGGCAGGCAACTGGGCTGAATAATCCCTAAGCCTTAGACCTACTACATCAGCCTTGCACTTTCCTCAACCTCTTGAGGATTAATCCGGATCTTAACAAATACTTGAGTGTTTAAAACTTAGAATAGATCCAAGAGGCCTAAGGTCGGTATCTGCCACTAATTCCTTAAGTTTTAGTGTTCCAGGTCTTAATTCATCATCCGATCCAACCTAGAAGTTAAGTAGGTTCCATATTAAATTTCAAGGGACTCTCTTTTTTCTTTTTTTCTTTTATTTGTTCCTTTTTCTCTTTTCTTTTCTTTTCCTTCCCTTCTCTTTTTTTCATTTAGCTCAAATTATCCTCTCCTTTCCTTCCCCCCCACCCCCAGTTTTTTTTTTTGAAATGAAACCCTTACATACATTGATTTCACAACGTTTTGCACTTTAATACCCCTTATGTCTAAGATTTGCAATGTCCTCATTATAAATTAGGTGGGTTCGAGTTCAACTTAGATCGTACGTTAGAACAGGTGAGTGGTGAATGGGTCAGAATGACTGTTGCAAACGATTTCTAGCTTTGATACAAGTATCAAAGGTGGAGTTGACTATTCTAATGGATGAACCCTAAAGTACAATATGAATTCAGCAAAGAGACATGTCAAGAAGGTTTTGGGTTTTTCAAAGATGATGGGTTGCCTCCCGTTAAGCGCTAAGTTTAACACCATCAGCTGGGCGCAATGAAGCTTAGGGAGAATGGAGATCAAAAGATACAACAACCAAGTTTGAGTCAGTAAGTTCGATGAGTGGTTTAAGTCTCTGATTGTTCACAAAAAAGGTTTAGAATCATGGCTAAGTTCACTGATTTCGACAGCTCCATTTCCGAATACTCATCTCACTAGAAATGGTCCAATCCTTTTAGATCTGAGTTTGCCTGGGAAGAGCTTGAGTTTGGCATCAAAGAGTAGCACTTTCTGACTAGAATGGAAGGATTTTCTTGAAATGTGCCTATCATGGAAAGCTTTCACCTGCTATTTATAGATTCACTAGTTCTCGTACACGTCATTGCATAATTCCTCGATCTCGCTCAATTGCAACCAGCAATGTATTCCAACCTTCATAAGATTTAGATTCACTACTAAGTAGCATACTGAGCGTACTACCTAGTAGGCTTTATGCTTCATTTCCACGGGGAGGTGACATGCCTTCTCGTACATGAGTTTGAAGGGTGACATGCCTAATTGGGTCTTATGTACGAGAAGGCCCACAAGGCTTCCGAAAGGTGGGTAGACCAATCCTTCCTATCAGGCCGAACAGTGACCTGAAGGATCTTTTTGATCTCCCGATTTGATAATTCAGCCAATCCGTTAGTATGGGGTTGATAAGGAGTCAAGATATGATGAGACACCCCATACTTTTTCATTAGGGACTAGAAGTGCATATTGGCGAAATGAGACCTGCCATCACTGATGATGGCTTTTGGAACCCCAAATCTGGAAAAGATGTTCTCCTGAATGAATCGAAGAACAACTTTATGGTCACTTGTTCTGGTAGGGATGGCTTCAATCCATTTAGAGATGTAATCAACAACGAGTAAGATATATTTGAAACCATTAGATCTTGGAAAGGGTCCCATGAAATCAATTCCTCAGATGTCAATGATTTCGCACACAATAATCGAATTCAAGGGCATCATATCTCGCGGGCCCATGTTGCTGAGGGTTTGATAACGAGCGCACACCCTACAATAAGTTTGTGCATCTTTGAACATTGTGGGCCAGAAGAACCCCCACTGGAGGATCTTCATTGCGGTTTTCCGACCAAAGAAATGGCCACCGCAGGCCTAGTCATGATAGAATGAGATGACATTATTGACTTCGTTGTCAGGAATGCATCTCTGGATTACCTAATCGTTGCCAATATGGAAAAGATATGGTTCTTCCCAAATGTAGTACTTGGCATCGGAAGTCAACTTGTCCTGCTTGGAAGTCATCCAATCTGCGGGGACTTTCCCTGTAACCAAGTAGTTTACCATGTCAGCAAACCAGGGAAGTCCGTTAATGGCCAACAGATGTTCATCCAGAAAATTCTCAATAATAGGTCTGGATGGGTCAATGATTGAAGAAGGAAGGCGAGACAAATGGTTAGCTACCATGTTCTACTTTCTTGCCTTGTCGTGAATTTCAAGATCCATCGGATTAATGTAGGTTTCGCATCCTTCTTCGTGAGTAAGTGCCTCACTGTGGTGTGATCCGAGTATATGATGACATGGGAACCTAAGAGGTATGATATGAATTTTTCCAGGCCAAATACGACAGTGTTTACAGAGCAAGATTGATGTTATAAATGCTCCATCATAGTATAGGTCGAAACCGCTTGAAAAAAACAAAATTTATAACTCGAATATCAGAAATGAAAGTCCGAGGTCAAACACAGGGAGCAATTGGAATTCACACACTAATCTCAAATAATAAGTAAATGAGAACAAGAAATAACTCAGAAATGATAATCAATAAAAAGAATGAGTTTAACATATGGTAAAAAGAATCTCAAAGCAAAAACAATGGTGATTTAGATCACCAATTATTCAATTTAAGCATATATGCATTGAGTTCAAATATTGCAACAGTGCCATCAACCATTCAACTTAGGTACTTGAATAACCAGATAAAGCCTCAAATCAGATGTCGGGTCATTTAATCAGACGGCGTAACCAACAGCACTATTCTTCTTCTTCCTCTTCTCTTTTCTCCTTCTCTACTTCTGCTTTTCTCCTTTCTTTTTTGCAGACCTTCTTCCTTTCCTCTTTAGCCAAGGCCTTCTTCTTCTTCTCCTCTTCTTCAAACCTTCTCTATTTTTTCTGCCTATCTTCAACCTCTTCTCCTCTTTTTCTTTCTTCACTCACAGAGGGAGGCTCCCTCAGATTTGGCTAAGTGTCACATAGGGCAAAACCCTGTAACCCACGCTCTCTTTCTTTCTCTCTTCCTCCTGGGTTCCACCTTCCCAGGGACACAGTTAGGATAGTCGGGTAAATAGGCAAACGTGCACCTGGGACCAGGCTCACTGGTGTGGGTGGTGAGCGAGGAGTGGGAGTGGCTTAGGCGGGTAATAGGGTGAATCAGACATGCGGGTTAGCTGTCGTGGGTGAGGGGTGTGTATGGGTGCGGAGGACCTCACCCTCGTGTTAGGAGGCGAAGAGCCTATAGGAAAAAATCAATATATGCGTTGTAGTGTGGTTGTCAGCACTCGATGTGGGACTATTCCACCGGGTTTCTTCTGTGTGTAGCTACGAGGGATGGCGCCTTCGATTGCGGTTGTAGGAGCCTTAGTGTCTTCAATTAGCGGCCTAGGCATTCTCCTGAGAGTAAGCCGCACTGCCTGGAGCAAATGCCTGGGGCTTGTGGCAATGAGAAACCTTCTTCAAGCTCCTTGAAGGAGAGCTATTAATGGCGACGAGGGCAAATACCTGAAAACATAAACACGGCCTTGCGTCCCAATTAAACAGGCTCAAGAGCTTCGCCAAGGCACGATGAATGTAATGGCGGTGGTCCTGTGGCAGATTAGGGTGTGTGGTGGTCGGTCAGAGTTGGGTACAACATGTGAAGTTGGGATTGGTCGTCGGGGTGTTTGGATGGGCAATAGGGTGGAATAGGATAGGGGTTTTGTAGGGCGTGATGTGGAGAAGGTCGTAAGGTGGTTGGTGAGTTGATTGGTGTTTTGTGGAGGTGAGATGGACTCACCAGAGGAGTGGTCAGAGACGGGGAAGACGAAGGTGAGAGTGTCGAGTTGCGGTTTGAAATGAGGATAGAAAGAGGGAAAACTAACCTACGATGCTAACTAAACCTAACTAGCTACTCTAATGGATGAAAGGGGGAAATCTGACGACGGTTTTGGCATGCAGGCGATGGAGAAGACGAACTCTCCGGTAGGGGAGGAACGGTGACGATGACGAGAAGGAGGCTCCTGCTGGTACGGCCAAGAGCGGACGAGAGAGAGGAAGGGAATCTGGCTACTGGTATTGTGGATGGACGACGAAGGAGGTCAGGAGGAGTCGTCGGAGCTTGCGGAGCTTTGTGACCAGAAGAGGAAGGAGGAATATGGGGATTTCACAGCCGAAATCAAGCTTGAGAAGTTTAGCCTGATTTGGGGGTCCTTTTATAGGTCTTTGGGGGAAGTTTTGAGCTTGGGAAGCAAGCTTCCCAAGCTAAGAAAGCTCTTTAGAGATAGGAATTTCAAGATACCCTAATCTCTCATGCATTCGCATGAGAGATTGGGAAAGTTTTGGGGCTTAGGAATTAGCTCAAAAGAAAGGGAATTCCTTGACGAACTTCCCTTTCAAATATGAGAGGGATTCGTCAAGGAAACAAGGAGAACATGCCATTTTAAGGTCACCAGAGTTTGTAGGATTAGGATTCATGCTGGCAGGGACCTTTCTGTGAAGACAATGACCAAGCTGGGGGGCCATTTGTAAGATATTCAAAAGTTAAGGATCTGAATGAGATAAAAAAAAGTCTAACTGGACCAAAATGCAAACTTGGTCAAGATGATCTCAGATTAGGCCCAAATTTTGGTACAAACCTAATTTGGACCCAAGGAATCCAATGGTGAAGTTAGATTTAGGTTTTTACCTTGTTTGACTGGGTAATGTATGTCTATCTAAGACTCTATTTTGGGTCAAGACGGGTTCTGATGGTCAAATTGAAGGTACCAAACCCTAGAGAATATTTTTCTATGAATTTTAGAGGGTTTAGGTGAATTTTATCCTGACTAGAACCTCAGTTAATTAAGCGGGTCTATTTTTAGGGTTTCAGAAGTCATTTAATTCTCAAAGCACGTGAAAACCCTTTTCTGTCTGTTCTAACCCACTTGTTAGACTTTTAAGGCCATTTGACCCTTAACTAAACCCTTAGAAAACCTGTGGTTGTTCTGCATTCAAGATATGATGGTAAAATTACAGTTTTAACCATATTTTCTTATCTTTTTCTCAGAAAGGATTTGCAATGAATTATGGCCTTCTAATGGTTATGTAGGAGCATTTAATGACTTAATCAGATCAAATTGAGCTAGTTATGGCTCATGATGGTGTTCCCATCAGATAGTCATTAGCTCTTTCTCTATAATTGTGTAGTTACGCTGAGCCTCGTCTAATGTCTTGCTGGCGTAATATATGAGCACGGGTTTCCTGTAGATTTTTTGCCTTAACACCACTCCTACTACGTAGTCAGACGCATCACACATGATCTCAAAGGGTTGAGACCAGTTAGGGGATTGTAGGATTGATGCTTGGGTGACTCGGTCACACAAGACTTCAAATATGTGAATGCACTCACTTGCCATCTCGAAAGGCTTGTCCTTTGAGAGGAGGTTCATCAAGGGGTACACTATCTTGGAAAATTAAATATAAATTATCGATAAAAACTCACGTCCCCCAAGAATGATATGATATCTTTGACAGAGTTAGGTATAGGAAGTTTGGAAATCAAATTCACCTTGGCTCAGTCAACTCGAATACCTCTTTCGGAAACAAGATGTCCTAGGACGATGCCTTTTAGAACCATAAAGTGGCTCTTTTCCCAGGAGAGCACTAGGTTCACATCAATGCATCTTTTGAGGATCTGGACCAGATGTAGGAGGCACTCATCAAAAGATTCACCAAATATTGAGAAGTCATCCATGAATACTTCAAGGTATTTACCTACCATGTCAGAGAATATGGCTAGCATGCACCACTGAAAGGTGGTAGGTGCATTGCATAGCCCAAAAAGCATCCTACGGAACGCATACGTATCGTAGGGGTAGGTAAAGGTGGTCTTTTCTTGCTGCTCTGGATGAATTGCCACCTAATTATACTCGAAGTAACCATCCAAGAAATAGAAGAATCGATTTCCCGCTAATTTCTCGAGAATCTAATCAATAATTGGCAATGGGAAATGATCTTTCTTCGTGGAGGCATTCAGACTTCGGTAATCAATGCATACTCTCCACGAACTTGCAATGCGGGTCGGGATGGTCTCTCTAGATTTAGTCATGCTAACGGTGAGCCCTGCCTTCTTAAGTAAAACTTAGATCGGGCTCACCCAGCAGCTATCAGAGATCGGGTGGATGATCCTGGCATCTAACCACTTGATGATCTCCTTTTTCACCGCCTCCTGTAGATTTGGATTGAGTCTTCTCTGCATCTCTTGGGACGGTCGTGATCCCTCTTTTGTGTAGATATGGTGTGTGCAATAGGAGGGACAGATACCAGTTAGATCATCGAGAGTCCATCCAATGGCTTTCCGTTGAAATTGGAGGACAGAAATTAGCTTTGTTTCCTGATCAAATGTGAGCTGGGAATTGATGATCAAAGGAAATGTTTGATTAGAACCCAAGAAGACATATTTCAGATAATCAGGAAGAGGTTTCAACTCCATAACTAGGTTATCACCAGCGGAGGGAGGTTCGGGATGGGCCTCAGAAGATAAGGTGGAAGTTGTGGGTGAATCTGGATCAGCTCTAGTCTCCTCTATTTGTGGGGCATGATCTACTTGGGATTGAGGATCAAGGGTAATCAGGTTTTCATCTAGAAGTGGGTCCTCAATCACAGAACCAATGTCGCAAACTTACTCAATTGCCCCACAGTTAATTCCTTTCTGGGCCTTGAATATATCAATCTTCAATGTTTTGTTCCTGAATTTTAATTCAATCTAGCTCTCTTCTCAGTTTATATTTGCCCTAGCTGTGGCTAGGAATGGTCTTCCTAAAATGATCGGTGTATTCTTCAGATTCTCAGGAGTATCCATATCTAATATAATAAAGTCCACTAGGAAGTAAAAATCGTGAATCTAAACCAGAACATCCTCAAGAATTACCCTAGGTGACTTGATTGATCGGTCTGCTAACTGCAAAGTCACCTCTGTTGGTTTGAGCTCAGTTTCCTCAAAATGGTCTCGTAGGGATGTAGGTATCAAGTTTATGGAGGCTCCTAGATCCAACAATGCTTGGTCAAACTCTAGATCACCGATTTTGCAGGAGATCAAAGGGGTGCCAGGATCTTTTGCTTTTTGTGTGGCTTGCTCAAAGTGATCGAGCTGACTTGCAAAGACAATATGATCAGACTCCCATCTTTGGTTTGCGACTTACGCTTAGGTGTACACAAATCCTTCAGAAATCTTGCGTATGCCGATACCTAGCGAATCTCACCCATCAAGGGGATGCTTATTTGGACTTGCTCAAAGAGCTTGACCAGATCTTCCTTAAGTGCCATGGATTTGGGTTTCCTCTTTCCTTTGGACAAAGCCTCACGAAATGGAACCTGTATAGGTTCCTCTAAGATTGGTTCAGGTTCTGGATATGGGATAGGTGTGTCCTGGATAACCACCTAGGGTTAGGCTCTGAACTACCAGGCTGAGAGTGGCTTGGATAAGGTGGATCCTGAGTTGTCTTGCCACTATGGGTGGCAACAGAATCTAGACATGCCTGGTTTTGGTTTGGAGTTGGCAGAAGTGGTGGTTGCTGCTGATATCCTGAGTATGATGTTGAAGCTTTCATCCAGTCGGGTGATGAAGCAGAAGGGGCTTGGTAAACAAAGTGAGCTTGGCCTTGAGTCGAGTTCATAACGCACCTCTAGTTCGACATGTTATTCGGATTCAGCAGAGGTTGTGAAGTGCACCAGGCTGGCGAGAATTTGGCATTTCTGCAAGCTGATTGCAGACTCTATGATCTCATCCTTGTGTTGTTTCTTCATAGCCGCATTCATCTTTTGAATGTAACTAGGGTTTGAAGGATTAGAGACATTTGATCTTCCCGTGTCGACCCAAATTGGTAAGTCGGATTGGGCCTAGGCTAAATAGGCCGATATGGGCATGGGGCTTGTGGTCGGGGATGGAATTGAGATTTCGAATTTCGATTATTCCCTGACCATGCAAAGGTAGGATGATTACGCCATCCAGTATTGTAAGTGTTTGAGAATGGATCATTATGTATGGCGTTGAGGTCCTCGCAGGTCTGAGGAACCCCAGAGAAGTTAGAATACGAGGGTTCGGAGTTCCCGCAACTAGGGTAGGTTGGTCCGGAGTTTACTCTGAAACCAGGATCAGACTGGGGTGAATATTGGTCCATCCCTTGGGAAGAGTGGTGATAGTTGTTATGCATAGCCTCCTTACAAGAGGGCGGTTGCGCAAATGGGTTTAGCTGTGTTGTGGTGGCTCTCTGCAGGTGTCGAGTCAATTCGTCCACCTTCTTCTCAATAATCGAGACCTTGTCCAGGTGACTGGCCATTAGTTCCAAATCAATGGATGCGGACAGGCCTCGGGTTTCATGCGCCCCCCGGGTGTTCGTCAATGCATGGCCAGTCGTCCGGTCGAACATGCTCATGGATTCATTATTGATGGAGTTCTCACACATATCCTCAAGAATCTCCCACATGGTGTCGTCATGTTGACCCATGATGTTGCCACCACAGGGTGCATTGACGAATAATCTGATATTTTCACAGAGTCCTTGGTAAAAAGACTGGACTTGTTCCCATTTAGGAACTCTGTGATGGGGGCATTTCCGCATGAGATTCAGAAAGCGATCCCATGCCTCATGAAGTGGTTCTCCCACATTCTGAGTAAAGTACTTTATCTGGTGCCTCAAAGCATTTTTTCTACCAACCGGAAAAAACTTCTTCAGAAATTTGGATTGAAGTTCAGCCCATGTGTTGATCGGACGAGTTAGGGCTTGATACCAGTGGGCAGCCATGTCCATGAGGGAGAAGAAGAACATCTTTATGAGCAGGATATCTCGATTCTAAGTAGCTGTCCCAAAGGTCTAGGTCAGATGCTTGAGTTGTTTGATATGCTGGAAGGGATCCTCGGAGTTCAGCCTATGAAATTTAGGGATAGCACGAATCATGTTGGGCTTGAGTTTAGTATCGGGCCCTCCAACCAGGATTTGTACCCTGGGCTCGATCGCTACCGCAGCGGGATTGTAATGATCTCGCATCATAGGACGCTGTGATGGATTCATGAATGCTTGGAAAAGATTGTTGAGGTGCTGAAGCTGATTTTTGAGATTGGGTTCTTCTTCTTAGTGTTCCATGGCTATGGATGGAGACCTAGGCTCAGATGAATTGGAAGAGATATCAATCTGGTCGGGAGGTAGCACAAACAACTGAGTCAAGGCTTGGCCTCGATGGGAGTGAACTGCTAATGGAGGTCTCAAGGGTGGTCTTAAGGACCTACTCCCGAACATGCACTTGTGAGCCAGATGAAGGACAGAAGGTATAATAGACCCAATCGAGGCACCCAAAAATCTTTGGATGACTAAGGAGGTTCGAGGCGGATGATACCTCTTAAGCAAAAAATCACTCAACGGAGAAATACCTGGGCAGCCAGGAAGGGAGAGTCCTGTAAAGACCCCTACACTGTAGAGCGTCCTCATGGGTTATAGGGTTTCCTCCACCCGACCTTCCTTGTCACTGAGAATCCAAGTAGACCGGAATGAATAACTTGACCTCTTAAGTCTTCCAAATTTTAAACCTGAATTAAGGTGCTTAGAATTTCACTTGAACTTTAGATTTGATTTGTGCTTGGTGACCTAATTTGAAGGTTGGTTGACCCACAGGGTAGATCAACTTCACCTAACCTACCCTAAGGTTGAGGATGAGTTGGGTAATGAGCCCAAAATCGCCCTAAATGATTTGTAAACAGGTTATTAAGTCCCAAGTTTTATGATTCAAGTGGATGATTAGAGCTTAATTTTAGGGTTCTCTTGATTAGTTCAATTCAAGCAAGGGTTTGGGTGACACAAATGCGGGAAAATCAATTCTTGTTATTTCAGGCAGGTTTGTTTTCTCAACCCTAAGATGGAAGCCCTAATTTGGCTCTTTGATCCAATTAGTTCTTTCCAAATTGGGTACCTTGGGCTCAATCAAGAAGGTGAAGAGCCCTATATACCTTAATTTCATAATAGGTGCAAAAATCCGAATGAGGATGTCTAAAATGAATCAAATCAGGCAGCTCAAGTGATTAAGTCTAATAATAAATGTGAGTTGATCCTAATTGATTTCTCTCTTTAATTCTTTCTAGAAATAGGGGCTTAAGAAGAAGGAAATGAGATTGCCTGCTCATGGAGTGACTGTCGTGCGATTGATCTTCTTAAATGTATCTCGCACAACCACAAGAAAATAGATAGAACAAGTTAATATCAGATCCGAAATTGTAATCAGTGAAGTCAAATTGCGCGTTGCTCCTCTGCAACGGTGCCAAAATGTTAACGGGCTATCGAGGGGTTTTAAGGAGTAATCGTTGTAACAAAGCCTCAATAGCTCGAAAATAATTAAATTTATAACTCATATTCTAAAATGGAGTCCGAGGTTGATCACAGGGAGTAATTAATGGCAATTCAATCTCACTAATCACAATTTAATCTGAAATATAAGTAATTATGACTAAAGCTTCATTTAGAACTACTCAAAATGATATATATATGAAATCCAGTAGTAAAGTGCAAAAAGAATGGGTTAAAATAGTGATTTGAATCACAAAATTAACCCCAATATTTAAGCTCAAATAATGCACAGTATCTTTCAATCAAATATGCCACACGAACCAGTTAAATATCCCAACAGTATGTAGCACTAAGGCACCAACAAAAGTCAGACGAAGGCACAAGGCATCAGACGCCTTAAGTTGCTTAAGGGCATAGCTCCAACAGAAGAAGCAAAGGCCCCTCAGAGATTGACTAAGTGTAGAGGTGCGAAGGGCAAAACCCCCCTCTCTTTCTCCTTTCTCTCAGAGACCCGACTTAATCGGGTAATCGGCCAGGTATTCGGGCATGTACAGGGACTAGGCTTGCGGGCGTGGTCACAAGCGAGGAGTGTGCAGAGGCGAGTAAGCAGATGAGTGGATATGCAGGCTCGACCCTCGTGTCTTGGGCAAAGAACGAGGGTCACAAAATCCCTTTATCTCGCGCGAGTGGCTTCAAATTCCACGATGTGGACTATCTGTCCCATAGTTCTCCTTGCATAGCAGCGACTAATGAAGCTCTGATTGCGGTCGAAGATGTGGCTACGGTCTTCAATTGATTGCCTGGAAGGAGTCTTGGGCATCAGCCGCAACACTTGGGAGTCGAGTTTGGAAGGATTGTGGCCAGAGGACTACAGTTGACGTCGGAGAAGTCGAGGGTAGCGGCGAAGATCCAGTGAAGGCCTGAAACCAAGAACCAGCCTTACGGCCTCGTCAAAATAGCTTAGAAGCTTCGCCATGAAGCGGCGAGTGCAGTGGTGGCAGTCGTGTGGCGTGTGAGTGGGTATGGAGGTCTGTCGACCTCGGAGAAGGAGTGTGCAGGTGAGGGAGTTCGGTAGGGCAAATGAGCCTACGAACCCTCAAATTAGGAGAGGGCTTTTGACGATGGTGGCGCAACGAAGCTCGTGGAGGTGGCGGCGAGGTGTTTGATGGTCTATAGTGGGCGGGAGGCTACGCCGGAGCAGAGAACGAAGGTGGTGTTGAGGGTGGTACAGTGGTCGTGAGTGAGTTGTGAGTGTGGGGAAAGGAAGTAGAGGGAGAGAGGAAGGGAGAGAGAGGCTTAGAGGGGAAGGTGGTCGGCGTTTGCGAGCCGAAGCCAAAGAAGATGAAGTTGACGGTGAGTTGGAGTGGTGACGACGAGGAGGAAGGAAACCCCTACTGTGGCTGGCGAGGAGTGAAGTTGAGAGGGGAAGGTAGAGGGCCATCTAATTTGATTGTTGGATGACTGTTGAAACGATGAAATACTACACTATCGGATTCGATTTTGAAAACCTATCATTGTAGTTTGAATAGCGAAGAACTCAGGTTCAATAAATAAAATTTATACCAGAATAAAAATCCTGGGTCGAACTCAGGGAGGCTACGTCAATCCAAATTCACAATTTTTTTTTGTGTGTTTTTATTAAAAGGCAAAGTAATTACAATGAAATGAAGCTCTATAAACAATCAGAGAAAGAGAGAGAGAGAGAGAGAAAACATCCACTTGATATTTCAAAATGTTTATACAACTAAGTAAGCGAGAAATTACACTAGAAAGCAGGAAAACTATTACAACTAGAAAGCAGGAAAATTCTACTCTAGAAAGCAGAAAAAAGGAATGGGATAGAGAAGTTATCCTCCTCGACGATCGCTTAGAGGATGAGTCGGATGAGATAACGCCTAGAAGAAGAAGAATGGAGTAGGAAGAAGGAGGTCGAGGCAGGAAGAATGGGAACGAGGCAGCATGTCGTCGTCATCGTGGGATTCGCTTTCGAAATGGGGTTGAAAAATTGACTTTATCTCTTGAGGAGCATCCTGGGTGTGGGACAAGCTTCTCTTGAGCTTTGGAGAGGGAGAGAAGAGAAGGAAGGGATGAGAAATTCATATGGAGGGGGTCTCCTTTTATAGTTGCAAGGAGTGAGGGCATTTTGGTCATTACATTTTGAAAAACATTAATTCATGACCTTTAGTGACGGATAAATCCATCACTAAAGGCCTGAACGTGGCCTTCGTGGGCGGTGCTCACGTGCCCACTCACCAACCGCGCCTCACTCAGCCACCCACGTTCTTCAAATCACGATCGGACGGCTTAGGTCTCTCCTCACCATGCCTCAACTGCGCGCGCCTTGCGCATGTGATCCCGCGTCAAGCGGGGGCGTCAGATAGCGCGTGGGCGCTATCGGTCGTGTGGCACCGTTGGATCTCGATCACGCGGCTGATCGCGCCTACACGCCCACTCTAAATTAAGGCCTGCGAGGGCTCGAACCCGTGCCTCCTCTTCTCGATAGGGCCTTCGACCGCTGCTCTACAGCGGCTAAGATGTCGCGTTTACACTTCAAGCGCGCGTGCCTTGCAGCCGTTGGATGCGCATCCAACGGTGGAGACGCGTCACTCAGATGAAGAGGGAAGGCTGCAGTGGGTGCATGCGGCCGGTTGGGCAACTGAGATGGTGCCACGTGGTGCCATCTTGGTCGTCCATCTTCTGAGTGATGTAGATGGTGGCACGAGTATAGGATTGGATCGATTTTTGCGGTGTTAGACTGTGATCGTCGATCCAAACCATCCGTGCGGTTGGATTTTTCGTTTGAAGTGCGAATTAACACCATCTTGGCCCTTGACCTTCTAGGGTTCCTTGGTCTCTATCTGATGCTACGGATATCCAATTAGGACGATCTTGGAGTCGTTGAACTCCAATCGTCGCCCTGATCAGATTCGTATGGTTGGATCTTCGATTTGAGGCTCTAATAAAAAGTCATCCTATCCCTGACCATAAAAAGGAGACAATTACTATACAATTTATACAACTTAATCTAAATGCATGGTTATGCATGTTATGCACTATTGTTGAACGCTACGAGTTGCTACGCTAATGTGTTTGGTTTTGAAAAACCCGTCGTAGTTTGAAAGTGAAGAACTCGTGTTCAACAAATAAAATTTATACCGAAATAGAAATCCCAGGTCGAACTCAAGGAGGCTACGTCGATCTATATTCGCAATTATATTTTTTTTAGAAATTTTCTTGAAAAGTGAACCAATGTAATTACAATGAAGCCATAATAACAATCAGACTAAACTAGAGAAAGAAAACATGCATTCAATAATGCAAAGTGTTTATATAATAAAACCAAAGAAGAATTACACTAGAAAGCGGGAAATCAGCTACACTAGAAAGTAGGAAAATTCTACACTAGAAAGCTGTAAAGAAGAATGGGAGAGAGAAGTTCTTCTCCTCAACGATCGCTTGGAGGACAAGCTGGACGAGACGCCACCTGGATGAAGGAGTACAGAGCAGGAAGAAGGAGGTCGAGGTAGGAGGAATGAGAATGGAGCAACACGTTGTCGTCGTTGCAGGATCCTCTTCCGAAATGAGAGCGAAAATTTGACTTTATCTCACGAGGAGCATCCTGGGTGTGGGACAAGCTTCTCTTGAGCTTTGGAAAGGGAGAGAAGAGAAGGAAGGGATGAGAATTTCATGTGGAGGGGGTCTCCTTTTATAGTTGCAAGAAGTGAGGGCAATTTAGTCATTTTAATTTGAAAAACATTAAATCAGGGGTCTTTAGTGAAGGATAAACCATCGCTAAAGCCCCATCGTGGGCGTAATGGGGTGCCGTCTGCGTGGCCGCTCGATTGCTCGCGCGTAACGTGTGCTCCACAATCTGCGACGATCGGACGACTTATCTCGTGCCTCCACCCGCTCCTCAGCACGCGTCTGCCCGCATCTGATCTCACGTGAGGCGTGGGCGTGCAATAGCGCGTGGGCGCTATCGAGCATTCGCATGTGCCCGCTCACCTGCGCCCCCTCGCCTCCGCATGCGGAATCGAACCCGCACCTGAAGGCGACCGAGCGCCTTATCCACTGCGCTGCACGTGTGGATGGGCGAGCGGTTGTTCTTCTAAGCATGCAATCAGGATCGTGGATCAAGATCCAACGGTCAAGGAGGCTTCTTCAGGTGCGGCTTAGAGGATGGGCATGCCGGTTGAGCACAATCTCAGCCGTTGTATCTTGATCCAATGGCGGAGATTCGTGGGAGCTAGCATCTTCAGAAGTTAAGGGTGGTTGGTTGGGCAGTTGAGATGGTGCCATCTTGGCCGTCCATCTTCTGGATGATGTAGATGGTGCCACGGTTGTCGGATTGAGTCGATTTTCATGCTGTTAGGCTGCGATCATCAATCTGAATCCATCTGTGCGGTCTTATTTGTCATTTGAAGTGTAGATTCACACCATCTTGGACCTTGATCTTCTAGGATTCCCCGATCTCTATCTGATGCTACAGATGTCTGATTAGGGCGATCTTGGAGTCATTGAACTTCAATCGTCGCCCTAATCACATCTATACAGTTGGATCTTAGATCCGAGGCCCCGATAAAAAGTTTTCCTTGTCCATGAACATAAAAGGAGACAATTAACCTCCATTTTATTCAAACTAATCTAAATGCAAGATGATGCATGTTACTCAATATTTATAGTATGCAATGCAATCCTATGCTTAAGAACATGCATAAATAGACATCTTAAGTAGTGTAAACATGTTTACATCATACCCCCATGCTTATCTTTTGCTAGTCCCTAGCGAAAACTATATGTTATTTATAAAAGAATCAGGTTGGATTATTTGGGCATGAGTTATTTTCAATCATTAAGAAAATGTTTACTTAGGATCTAAACTTTCAAAGACACAACAGTGCCCGAGTATCTGCCAAAATGCAGACCGCCTCAAGCTCTCGCCTTATTCAAAGAAAAATTTCTTTTTCTCTTTTTCCTCTTTTCTAATTTTTTTGGATTTTCAAGTTTTAGGGTTTAAGAGTGGCTTTCTACGGCCATTCAACTCACCCAAGATTTGATGAGAACCCTAAGTTCTAAGCATCTTATTGTGAATGTGATAGACTCGTTGATCGGCGGTTAAAACGAACTTTGAGTTTCGACGCCTCTAGGTGACCTTAAAAAGAGAATTCTGCCTAAATGTGTATCTTTACAACTGATAGCTTTCTCCCTACTTTTATTTTTACGGGGTTAACACAAGGGTGAATCCAGTGTATATCTCCCCAGTTTATTCTACTTCTCCGCTTCTTCCTACGTGTTTTGGGAATTTTCCGCGCATTTATTGAGCAAGGTTCTGGACAACCGGTCGATGAGCTGTTACCACCGACAACTTGCCAGCCATACTTGTGCGGCGAAGTGTGGCTTATTTTTTTTCTTTCTTTTCTCCTTTTTTTTTTCTTTTTTCTAAGTAGGTGGTTTCCCTGGTCTAAGATTTACCTAAAAGCAGCAAAAAGAGAATGGTCTAGTGACTGGACTCTGGACAACCTACCTATGGGCTGTTACCCATGATAACTTGCCGGTCATATCACCCTCGAAGGTTCATTAGCTACCCAATTTCCATTAAAATCGCCAAACAACGAGTCAGTGCAAAGAAAGTGTGTAGATGCTTAAAGCTCAAAGTTCCCTCAAATTAGAGGACGGGTTGATAAGTCGTGTACTTATCACCCAAACTTATTTACTCAAATTACAATAGAATTAAGGTTGGCAAGGACTCGAAAAACAAATCCACATTTTAGTGGATACACGGGCCAATTAAGTCCAAAGACCTGAAGGGTCTTTATGTTTAGATCCTAATGTAATATTTCCTAAGATTGAAAAGTCCTTATGTCCAACTATTCCTTCCTAATTCTTTTTTTTTTAATGTATAAATAAGAAGAGAAAAATAATTTACATGAATTTCACAAAGCTGACCAAATGATTCAAAAATGAATCCACCCCCCCAAGCCTAGCTAATGCAATGTCCACATTGAGAAAGAGACATGAAAGAAAGGGTAGAGTATGAAAGCTGTCACATGAATATGAAGCTCGTGTCAGCTTTGTGTCATATGTATAATTGCTGAGTTTAATGCCGCCAGCTAGGCGAAGTCCAGCCAAAGAAGTCACAGAATGGTTAGAGCAACCGTGTCTGAGATGAGTTCTGGAAGAGTACGGTCAATAACAGGCTTCAGATGTTGACCGTTGACTTTAAATGTGTTACCCGTCTTTGGGTCAGAAATCTGAACGGCTCCATTTGGAAAAATCTAGTCAATTATGAATGGGCCATTCCATTTAGATCTAAGTTTACAAGGAAAGAGCTTAAGTTTAGAAGCGAATAACCAGACCTTCTGGTTTGACTCAAAGCTCTTGCGGGAAATCAATTAATCATGTAGAGCTTTGGTCCGAGCCTTGTAGATCCTGGCATTCTCGTATGCATCATTTCTAAGCTCTTCCAACTCAGATAGTTGGAATTTCTTGGTCTTCCTAGCTAGATTCAGATCTAAATTGCATTGTTTGATCGCCCAGAATGCCCTGTTTTCAATCTCTACGGGTAGATGGCATGCCTTTCCATACACCAAACGAAATGGAGACAAGCCAATGGGCATTTTATATGCCGTGCGGTAGGCCCAAAGAGCGTCCTCAAGCTTATGAGTCCAGTCCTTGCGATCAGGCCTAACCATTTTTTGTAGAATGTTCTTGATCTCCCGATTGGAGATCTCGGCTTGTCCATTCGTCTGGGGATGGTAAGGTATGGAAATTCGTTGATTAACCTCGTATTTGGCCAACAAATTCTGGAATTGGGCATTAGTAAAATGAGTGCCACCATCACTGATGATGGCCCTCGGAATCTCAAACCTACTAAAGATGTTTTTCTTGAAAAAATCGATGACCACCTTGTGGTCATTGGTTCAGGTGGGAATCGCCTCAATCCATTTGGACAAATAATCAACAGCAATAAGAATATACTGATGTCCAAATGAAGGAAGAAAAGGTCCCATGAAATTGATGCCCCAAACATCGAAAATTTCGACAGGAAGAATTGGGTTTAGGGGCATCATATCTCTCTTAGTTATGCTCCCGAGTGCCTGACATCGAGAACATGACCTTGAGAAATCCTGGGCATCCTTAAATAAAGACGGCCAATAGAAACCAGATTGCAAGATTTTTGCAGCCGTCTTTTTCTCGAAGAAATGTCCACCACACCCAGCTGCATGGCAGAACTCGAGTATACTGTTGAATTCATTCTCCGGTACACAACGGCAAATAATCTGATCAGAGCCGATGCGGTACAGTTCAGGGTCCTCCCAGAAGTAGTATTTGGCCTTAGATTTGAGTCTATCTCGTTGTTGCTTGGTCCAATCCTGGGGGATTTGACCAACGGCCAAATAGTTAACAATGTCAGGAAACCATGGGGTGTGGACACCTAAAACTGTAAGAATAGCTTCGTCCGGAAAAGTGTCAGCAATCGAAATGTCCAAACGAGAAGAATCACCTATGAGTCTCGACAAATGATCCGCTACCACATTTTGTACCCCGGTTTTATCCTTGATTTCAAGATCAAATTCTTGAAGCAGAAGAATCCAACGAATAAGCCGGGGTTTGGCATCCTTTTTGGCCAAGAGATATCTCAAGGTCGAGTGGTCGGTATAGATGATAACATAAGACCCTAAGAGATAAGCCCTGAATTTTGCAAAGTGAACACTACAGCTAGTAATTCCTTTTCAGTAAAAGTGCAATTCCTCTGAGCTTCATCCAGAGTTTTACTAGTGTAGTAGATGACAGGGGGCTTTCTATCAATTTTCTGACCTAAGACAGCCCCGACCGTGTAATCAGAAGCGTCAGTCATGATCTCAAAAGGGGTTGTCCAAATTGGTGGTTGTAAAACTAGAGCACAGGTGACTACCGTTTTCAGGAAATCAAATACCTTTCGGCATGATTCGTTGAAAACGAAGGGCATTTCTTTGGCAAGAAGATTGCTCAGGGGATGAGCAACCTTCGAGAAATCCTTGATGAATCTTCGATAGAATCCCACATGGCCAAGAAATGATCGGATTTGTTTAACAGATGTGGGAGGAGGAAGTTTAGCGATAGCATCAACCTTAGCTTTATCCACTTCGATTCCTCGTTTAGAGATTACATGACCCAAGACGATGCCTTCTTGGGTCATGAAATGACTCTTTTCCCAGTTAAGGACTAATCGTGTTTTGATACATCGCTTAAGAATCATTTCCAGATTAGCCAAACAAGAGTCAAACAATTCTCCGAAAATAGAGAAATCGTCCATGAAGACTTCCATAAACTCTCCCATCATGTTAGAAAATATGGCTAACATACACCTTTGAAAGTTGCAAGTGCATTGCATAGATCGAAAGGCATCCTACGGAAAGCAAAGGTTCCGTAGGGACAGGTGAAAGTAGTTTTTTCCTGATCCTCGGGATGGATAGAAACTTGGTTGTATCCTGAGTAGCCATCAAGAAAACAGAAGTACTTCTGCCCGGTTAATCTTTCCAAGATTTGATCGATGAAGGGCAGGGGAAAATGATCCTTTTTAGTGGCTGTGTTCAGCTTCCTATAATTAATACAAACCCTCCAAGAGGAAGCTGAACGAGTTGTGACAGATTCTCCTCTCTTGTTAGTCACAATGGTAATCCCGGCTTTCTTCGGAACAATCTGCACGAGACTTACCCAGGGACTATCAGAGATTGGATAAATAATTCCTGCATCGAGCCACTTGATGATTTCCTTTTTGACCACTTCTCACATATTTGGATTTAATCTCCTCTGCATCTGCCGAGAAGGGCGGGATCCATCTTCCAAGAATATTCTATGATTGTAGTAAGATGGCTCGATCCCCCTGAGGTCATGAATGGTCCAACCAATTGCCTCCTTGTGTTCCTTCAGAACCTTGATCAATTTAATCTCTTGCTCCTTTATCAATTTAGCACTGATAATCATAGGGAGCATCTTCTGAGGTCCTAAAAATTGATATTTCAAATTCTCAGGCAATGGTTTCAGTTCAAGCTGGGGCGGGTTGATGATTGATGGTAAGGTAGATGCTGAAGACTCAACAAGAGGAAGAGGTTGTGAGTGAACAAAATCAATAACCTCTTCAGAAGATGGCAGGTCAGCCATAGAGGGTTGTGGGTCGAATTCGTCATCAAAGGAGGAACTTTCGATTGAAGAAACCATCAAACAAGTTTCAATGTTTTCATTATCCTCCTCAAGTTCCTCAATAAATCCACAATCCTCAAATTTATTGATTGCCTTAAAAATATCCAATTTCATTCGTTGATCCCCAAAGGCGATTTCCATGCTACTGCTTTCACATTTAATGTTGGCCTTAGCAGTAGCTAGGAACAGACGCCCTAGAATGATGGGCGTGTTCCTCAGATTATCAGGTACATCCATATCATGGACAAGGAAATCTATAGGAAAATAGAAATCCTTGACCTTAACTATAACATCTTCAATAATGCCTCACGGATTTGTGATCGAGCGGTCCGCTATCTGTAGCGTTACTGAAGTTGGTCGAAGTTCACCTAATCCAAACTTCTCGTAAAGAGAAGTCGGAATTAGGTTGATGGATGCACCCAGATCCAAAAGTGCTCTGTCAAATGTGTAATCTCCGATGACGCAAGAAATCAACAGAGCACCTGGATCTCTCTTTTTCTGAGGGAGGTGGTGCAGGATAGCAGAACTAGCCTGCTCGGAGAGTACCACCTTCCTCGGAACAGATTGTCTCGACTTACGCTTTTGTATACATAAATCCTTTAAAAATCTCACGTAAGCCGGTATGTGTTTGATAGCATCGAGGAGTGGAATATTGATCTCAACATTTTTAAATAGATTCAGAAGCTCCTCATTGCTATCAACAGACTTCTTCTTTGATTTGATCAAGGCTTCAGGAAAAGGAACATGATTCAGATCTTTGGAATCAGGTTCCTGAGCATTCATTTCTCCTCCAGAATTCTCCTCTCTCTCCTCAGGTTCTTCAGGATTCAGTAGATCAGAATAGTGTGGTTGTGGATCCTGAGTCTGCTTACCACTCCTCAAGGTGACAGAATTTGCAGATGCATAAGAATTTGGGTCTTGGGGAGGGTTAGGAAAGATTGGAGGGGCTTGATTAGCCAGGAATTGTTGATTTGCAGAAGAAGAAGAAGAGGAGGAGGAACCCTACTCAACCACCTGAGCATGTGCGTGTGGGTCCCTCTGATTTCCGTACCCATGGGCTTGGTTGCCTGAGTTCAGAATATTTCGCGGGTTGGGTACGAGTTGGGATGGTAGAGATCCGGGTTGATGAGAGTTGGCAATGAGTCTGGACTGCAAGTTGTCCAGCGAGGTTTTCATTTGCTGCATGAGTTGGAGCATGGATCCTTGCATCTCTACCATTTGTCGATTCAAATCTGCCTGCCCTGCGGGTTGACAGGCATTCCAAGCTGGCTGATTAACCTAATTTGGAGGCAACTGAGTATATACATGACACTGACCCATTGGTTGTTGCAGAGCATAGTTGCTGGGTCAGAATTGGGTCTGTTGCCCCGGGTTTCTCCAAGAGAAATTAGGGTGGTTTCTCCAACCCGGATTATAAGCATTAGAGTAGGGGTTGGATCTAACATTCTCTTATACAACACAGACATCCTCATAGGGTGAGGATGGAGAGAAAGAAAGGGAAGGATTAGAAAAACTGGGATCAAAGGCCCCAGTTTGGAACCTGTGGGGTTTCGAAAAATGCTGACTCACAGGTTGAGCCGCATCAAGTTGATTCACGAACTCCCATCCAGAAGGAGCTCGTGAAGAATGGAATCCCGAATTTTTGGATTGAGTGGATCGAGAGTTGTTCATAGAATTGTTAGCCATCCACTCTTCCATTCTCTTAGCAACCAAGTCCACCTTATCAAGTTTATTACAAATCAATTCCATATCAAATGAATGAGAGTCATGGACTTCATTGACATTTGATCTAGGCTGCTGGGACTGGTTAAATGTATCTATGGAGGCATGATTGATTGAATTCTCGCTCATTTCCTCAAATAAATCATGTGCACCATCTGCATCTTTATTGAGGAAATTGCCTCTACAAGAAGCATCCACATGATTTCTAAGTTACTCAGTCAACCCATGATAGAAGTTCTGCATGAGTTGCCATTTCGGCACCTCATGGTATGGGCACCTCCGCAATAGGTCCTGGAATCGCTCTTAGTCCACATGAAACTGCTCCCCCGATCGCTGGGTAAGGGTAGTGATTGCCCATCTCAAGGCATTGGTACATCCAACTGGGAAGAATTTCTTCAGAAAGGCTGATTTCAACTCATTCCAAGTTGCAATTGGTCTTCCTATTGTCCTGTACCAATGCGCGGCCTTATCCCTAAGAGAGTGGGGGAAGAGCCTCATGATCATTTGCTCCTCGTTTACGTTTCGTGCCTTAGTGGTCTGGACCAAAGTGGTCAAGTCCTCCAAGTGCTGAAACGGATCTTCGGAGCCAAGCCCATGATAATGCTTGATCAGGCTTAACACTTAGGGCTTGATTTCTACGTCACCAGCTGGAATCTGGATGCCGGGATGTTCCCCGTAATTTGAAGGATCATAAAATCCTTCAAGGGCTGAGCACCCTGCATTCTCTAGAACCATTCCTGCATTCTCTGCATTTGTTCCAGCTACCTTCAAAATTCTTCCTTTGGATTTCTAGGCAAAGGAGGCTGTTGGTTGGCCATGAGATCAATTTGACCAAAATCTAATTTACACCTCCTAGAATACTCTAATGGTCCTTCCAATCGGGGCTTCAATGACCGTCTTCCCAGCATAAACTAGGAGAAGGTCGGAAGGATTGGGGATAGGGACCCTGCAGCACAACAAAACAAGGCTGTCCTTAAGTGGGGTAGCCTAAGGATCTACTGACTCCCAAAACCTGCCTTAAGATTGTAAATGATTTACTCTACTTGCATCTGCTCAATCCAACCAATTAGAAGGAGGGACTGGAGAGAAGGTTCTTCCTTCGGCTTTCGCCTTCTGTTCCAAGTGTACCCCCCAGCCGCGGTCATTTGATGCTACTCCCCTAGCTAGACATCAGATTAATCAATACAAGTAGGTTAATCAAAGACAATCGCAGACTAGGCCCTGGAGAGTGAATCAGACCTTAAGGCCAACATCTACTCAATTTTATTAAGGCCTAGGATTGTAGTGCTTATGGAATGTGATGGGCCCTTAAAATGGGTTGTGCCCTTAATGATTGATTGAGAATTGTGTAAGTGCGTGCACAACCAGGGTTTTCAAGCAAGATTATTTGTGATGCGTGGATTTTAATGTTCAAATTTTGCTTAAGTAGATTTTAGGGTTTCAAATTAGGTTGATTGAAATCAAGTTTCGAGGCAAACCAGGTTGTCAAACATGGGTGAAGATTACTTTCCTTTAAAACCAGAAAGAAATTGGAGTGCCTGGAATAGACCTAGATTGAAAATCCTAAGGAGGAGCTACTTGATGAGTTGATTTTAAGTAGAGTGGTACAGCCCAAACAACTCAAACAATTGGCCACAAATGCACCACTAAGTTAGGCACACAAAGATGGTTAACCTAGAATGATTTCTACTCTTTTATGTGTTGCTTTGTGTGTACCGGTTCCACAAATCAGAACTCGGTTGAGTAGAAACAAATCAATTATGTTAAGTGCCTTGAATGTGGGTGTACGTTGTGTGTTTGTTGAAAATTGCCCCACAAGATTATCTTTTTGTTTTTTTATTTTTATAAATGAGGGTGGAATGAATGTGAGTGAGAATCCAAACAACCAAACTATTCCTAGGATTTATGCAAACACCTAGGTTAATTGGAATTTGGATTTAATGTGGTAAACGAAATCAATGGAGGGGGGAAGAATGGGGAGTACTTACAGTTATCTTCAACTGCACTTTACTCTGGTCTACCGCTTGATGATTCCCTGATGGAGGTCTCTGCAAAACAATAGACACAAGAGAAAGCAAGTTAGAAAATAATAAAGTGCGTGAAATGAGAAAAGAAGATCGGAAATCGTTGCCTTCCCGGTAACGGCGCCAAAATGTTGAACGCTATGAGTTGCTACGCTAACGTGTTTTGTTTTGAAAAACCCGTCGTTGTAGTTTGAAAGTGAAGAACTCGTGTTCAACAAATAAAATTTATACCGGAATAGAAATCCTGGGTCGAACTCAGGGAGGCTACGTCGATCTATATTCGCAATTATATATTTTTTTAGAATTTTTCTTGAAAAGTGAAGTGATGTAATTACAATGAAGCCATAATAACAATCAGACTAAACTAGAGAGAGAAAACATGCATTCAATAATTCAAAGTGTTTATACAATAAAACCAAAGAAGAATTACACTAGAAAGCAGGAAAATTCTACACTAGAAAGCTGTAAAGAAGAATGGGAGAAAGAAGTTATCCTCCTCGACGATCGCTTGGAGGACGAGCCGGACGAGACGTTGCCTGGACTGAGGACGGAGCAGGAAGAAGGAGGTCGAGGTAGGAGGAATGAGAACGGAGCAGCACGTCATCGTCGTTGCAGGATCCGCTTCCAAAATAAGAGCAAAAAATTTGACTTTGTCTCGCAAGGAGCATCCCGGGTGTGGGACAAGCTTCTCTTGAGCTTTGGAGAGGGAGAGAAGAGAAGGAAGGGATGAGAATTTCATGTGGAGGGGGTCTCCTTTTATAGTTGCAAGGAGTGAGGGCAATTTGGTCATTTTAATTTGAAAAACATTAAATCAGGGGTCTTTAGTGATGGGTAAAACCATCGCTAAAGCCCCATCGTGGGCATAGTGGGGCGCCACCCGCGTGGCTGCTCTCCTACTCGTGCGTAACGTGTGCTCCATGATCTGCGGCTTATCCCGCGCCTCCGCTCGCTCCTGAGCGCGTGCCTGCCCACGTTTGATCTCGCGTGAGGCACGAGCGTGTAATAGCACGTGGGCACTATCGAGCGCCCGCAGCCGCTCGATTCTCATCGCACGGTAGCACGCGCCTGCTCGCCTACGCATGCGGAATCGAACTTGCTCCTGAAGGCGACCGAGAACCTTATCTGCTGCGATGCGAACGTGGATGGGCAAGCGACTGTTCTTCTGAACACATGATCAGGACCGTTGGATCATGATCCAACGGTCAAGGTGGCTTCTTCAGGTGCGACTCAAAGGATGGGCGTGCCGGTTGAGCGCAATCTCAGCCGTTGGATCATGATCCAACGACGGAGATTCGTGGGAGCTAGCATCTTCAGAAGTTGAGGGCAGTCGGTTGGGCGGCCGAGATGGTGCCACATGGCACCATCTTGGTCGTCCATCTTCTGGATGATGTAGATGGTGCCACGGTTATCGGATTGAGTTGATTTTCACACCGTTAGACTGCGATCATCGATCCGAATCCATCCGTGCGGTCAGATTTGTCATTTGAAGTGGGGTTCACACCATCTTGGCCCTTGATCTTCTAGGGTTCCCTGGTCTCTATCTGATGCTACAGATGTCTGATTAGGGCGATCTTGGAGTCGTTGAACTCCAATCGTCGCCCTAATCACATCTGTACGATTGGATCTTAGATCCGAGATACCGATAAAGAGTTTGCCCTATCTATGAACATAAAAGGAGATAATTAACCTCCATTTTATTCAAACTAATCTAAATGCAAGATGATGCATATTATGCAATATTTATAGTATACAATGCAATCCTATGCTTAAGAACATGCATAAGTAGACATCTTAAGTAGTGTAAACATGTTTACATCAACTATTTACAATATATGATGCTAATGTGACACTAAGAACATGCATGAATAGGCATTTTAGGTTAATTAGATGTATGCACATCAACGACCGGACGGGGAGAGCGGAGAGGGTTGTCAGAGCAAGGTGTGAAAATGGCCGGAGAGGAAAGGAGGAGGGATTTCTCTTGCCAAAACTTGCTAAGAAGCAAGGATTCTCGTCCTGGGTCCTTTTATGGGCCTAAAAGAAGAGATCCAAGCTTGGAAACAAGCCTACGAAGCTTGAGATTTTCGCATAAAATTGGATACCCTACTTTTCAAATTGTTCGCATGAGAGATTATGAGCGAATCAGGATCCAAGGCTGGGTCTAATTGGTAGGGATTCCTCAAGGAATCTTTCGTTCAAATTTGGGAGAGTTTGATTGAGAATCAAGTGAGAAATGCTCACTTGAATCTCGATAGAGCTTGATGTGTTCACATCAATGGCGGCAGGGACCCATTTGCGAAGAATGATGAGAAGGTTAGGGACCTGATTGTAATGATTTCAAAAGTAAGGGCATGAATGAGAGAGAAAGATTCAGACTGGACCAAAATGCAAACTAGGTCAAGATGGACTCTGTTTGGTGAATGATACAAATCTAATTTGGATCCAACGAATTTTATGGTGAAGTTGGATTTCAGTTTTGACCAAGTTTGATTGAGCAATTTAAGCAAAAACTCAAATTACGGAAGAATTGTGTCTGTAACTCTGTTTAAGGTAAAAATGAGTTTCAAAGGTCAAATAAAGGGTACCAAACATTATGGAATATTTTTCTATGAATTTTAGAAGATTTAGATGATTTTTATCCTGATTAGAACCTTAGTAATTTAAGCGAGTCTGAAATTAAGGTTTTGGGTGCTGTATTAGTTCTCGAAATGCGTAAAATCCCATTTCTATCTGTATGGACCCACTTATTAGACTTTAATGCTCATTTGCCTTTATTTTAGCCCTAGAAAATCCCTTGGTCATTCTGTGTTCACGATATGCTATTAAAATTACATAATTAACCGTAGTTTCTTGTTCTCTTCTCAAAACATAATAAGGTGGAGATATAACCCTCACATGAATATGTAGGAGCTTTTATCATTTATTCCAAACTAAAATGGGCTAGTTAGGGCTCATGATGGGCTCATGATGGTGTTCCCATCAATGAAAAAGACCTAAAACATCAAATCTATGTTAAAAATGCAAAATTAGGTCATTAAATGAGACATTCTATTCATTAATGTAAATTGATAATCCATTTGCAAATGAACAAGCATTTGAGTACAAAAGTTCAAATCAAAAGTAAAATTAACTTCTTAAATATTCAATTGGGCTCTAATAAAAACTTAGTAGCATTTAAACATCATTAGGACTTTGCATTAATAGCTTTTCACTTAGGTCCTTAGGTCATATACATATCATCATATAAAAACATCTAGGGACTTGTTTGAAAGCTGTTGGGGACCTATTAGCAAATCTTAAGGATGACCCTGCATTACTTCCTCACCACTTATGGGCCTCCCCAACAAATGTTCTACCCCTTCTCCCATAAGGACCTTCGAGCAAAAACACCATTAGAGCTGCAGCCACAGTCTACTGTAGTGGCTCAAAAACACAGAGCATCTTAGCTATCACTTCCTTGATCTTATGATCTGATTGCCCAGCTCCAATCGAACCTTTGCATGCTTTGGCGCATGTGTTCACCCCTTGGCCCAGATCCCATCCAACAGCTGATCTTTGATTTGGAACTTCGCGTGCACCCCTCTTCTCATCTCCACCGCCCATGCCCTAAGTGCATAATCTCACCTTTGTGGTGCTCTGATCTAATGACTCACCTACTTAAGTCCCTGCCTAGCTCACACACACACCCATGAACTCCCTCCTACTCACTCGAGCTAAGCAATTTCATCCTCTCTAGTTTCTTCTCCCCATACACCTCTATTCCTATGCCTGTGCAATGGAATTCCACTTCCTACGACCACTCCTCGCTGCTAAGGACCACGTAGCACTTGAGGGCGACACTGAGTCCCACTAGTGGACTTTCAATCCACTAGAGATCCTCCCCCCTTCATCGCTGCAGCCACTAGTTGCAGATCTTCTCAACATGTCCCATTCTTCTGTTAGATTAGGATTTCCTGCTTCCTAGGCTAATTATAGTGTTAGAGTAATTTAGGAGTAGAATTAGATGTTCGAATTCAGTGGTTTGATGGATTTAGTAGTTAGATAGGAATAGATTAGGGTAATTCTCTCTCACCTCCACTAATCAACTCAAATCAGAGGAGACAAACCCATTGCCATCCACATGCTCATTCTTCTCCCTCTTCAATTCACAGTACATGCTCACTCATTGATGCATTGTATTCATCAATCCCCCACTCACGAGAGCACTCAACAGATCTGGAGCTCATTAGCTTTTAGATCTGTTGAATCGCTCAAACATCAAATCGAGGGCATTCCATTTAGCCCATATTCCCATTGATGCCCTCCCCCTAATTTGAATTAAGCAGAACTGACTAATTTTATTGAGACGGTGTTTGATAGTTGATTGAATGAGTTTTGAGCTAATTGCAATCTATTTGGATTTAATAAATTAAATTGGTTTTATGTGAGTTTGATTTGAAGCATTGCTTCTAGTTTAAACTTATTTGATCAATTTTTTAGAGATCACATTTGCTGTGCTTTATTCGATGTTAGATTCTGAATTTTTTGGTGATTGTTAGGTAGTTTGGGCCAATGAGAATCATATGAAGTGATTCAAGGCCTAAGAAAGGACCTAATGATCTTTCTAGGAGCACTCAAGATCATAAACGCTAATTTATAGTGTTTAGGAGCTCAAAGTGATCCATTCACAATGACATTCTCACATTAAACAGCCCAACCTGGGCAACATTGGTTTTTCCACTATAGATTGTCCTTAATCAATGCTTTGTGGGTTGAATGAGTTATTTCAGACCTCTAATTTGGTTTTAAGTAAATTTTGGAGATGGTAAATAGGTATTTGAGACAAAAATTGAATTTTAGGGTCTTAAAGAAGATTTGAGAGAGATGTGAAAGTAGCAGTTGCTGCTCTGATATGGCTCTAATTTCCACTAATTGCATTGGATTTGTGGATGCAAGGGATTTGTCATATTGGGTCTGAATGAATTTTGCTCAGCCAAGACCTATTAGGTCTGATTTTCATTTAGATACAGCAACAACAGCAGTTGGAATACCAACTGTAGCAATTATATCTGCTGCTGAAAGTCTAGCAGTAGATACATCTTGGTTTGTCAGGAGAAATGGTGGGTTGGTTTTGGAAATTTAGTGAGCTACTAGTTTGTGTATAGATAGAACTCACATGTTGATGACGAGATTTACACTTAGTTAAGATGATTACAATAAAAAGATGTGTCAATGTATTTTATGTGATGTAAATCTCGTATCAAAAATTCATTAAATCTAATCACAATGATTAGGATGTCGTATTCACAAGGAGGAACAAATAAATAAAATTACAAATAATTTTCCTTTGTATTTGTCTAATCGAGTGCGAAATCTGTGCTCAAATCTGATGCGAAATGAGGCAAAAAGAAGGAAACATACAATAACATAAGAATGTAGGGGTATGTGTGTAATTTTCCTTCCTTGAAATAACTTGCAATGGCATGTAGTGTAATTATACTTCAAGACATTGGGCTTTCTCTTTTAGGTCATGTGAGTGCTTTTGATGAGATTTTATGCATGTATCAAATTCAACATGTAAAAGTTAAGTGCATGAGAGAAATAATATAAACACTTAAGGGCATGCATGCAATTTCACTCAATTAATTTAAGTCATCAAATAAAGCAATAGTGTTCCACAATGGCATAATGTGTAAATACAAATAGGCCCTTTACTATAGAGAAACATAGGAACTTGTTCCCCTTGTACGTACGCGGAGAGGGAGGCCCGGTTGGAGGCGCAGAGCTCGGAGGAGGTTGATGGTGGTGAGGGGATCCTGATGACGGTGGTGGTGTTGACGACGGCGGTCGGAGGTCGCCAGACGATGATGGAGAGCTCACCGTCGGTGGGTTACTCCATGCGTGCGCGTGGGTCATGGTGGGTGTGTCTGAGGGCGTGGCCGAGCTCATGAGGGCACAGCGAGCTCAACGGAGGCGATAACGTATAGAACGAAAGTCCGTGGAGGTGGCTGCGAGAGGAGGAAGCAGCGGTTGTTTGGGTTCATTTCCTCTCCTGTGTTGGTGGAGAAGAAGAGGAAGCCGGTGGCTCTGTTTGGGTGGACAAGATGCGATTGGTTGTTGGCGCGTGTAAGAGGGTTAAGCGCGCATGCACGTGAGGGCGTGTGTGGCCAGGCTGGGCGTGGCCTCGTGGGGAGCCTATGCGTGGTGACTGGTGGTTGCGCTAGGGCCTGTTGCACGCAGTGAGAAGGTAGGCTGCACGAAAGGGTGGTGCGTGGGGGTGTTGATGGAGGAGGTTGGGGCCACTGTGCGTGCTTGGAGTTCACAAGGCAGGTGAGAGGTCCACCGTGGAGAGCTAGGAAGAGAGAAGATGATGTCTTGCCCTCCTTTTTAAAACCTGTGGTTTGTTTGCCTCGGCCGACGACTTCTCCAACCGATTGGCGAGGATCCCGAGTGGTTGGACGGCGATGGTATGGTTGCGAGATGCTCGGAGAGGAAGTGGGTGACTCTGGTTGACGATGGAAAGTGGTGGCGCACGGGCATTGGTGGAGAAAATTGCGAGCATGTACCTATAAAATATAAGAATTGCCATGAGATTCAACCCTCCACTAAAATTAATTAACATTAAGTACTAAATAATTAAATTATAAGGAAATGTATGTAAAATGTACTTAGGCTAATAGAATGTCCAATAAATTGGACTTATGACATGTAACAAGCATTCATGTACTTTAGATTAATTGAATTTCAACTGGAATTGCTTGTAAATTCGGTTAAAATTCTTTGTCAACGATTTGAGTTTGTATTAATTGTCCAAATGTAAAAATGGAATGAAATAGATTTGAAAATCATGTTTAATTACTCTATCTATTTCATACTGTATGTTGGACATGTCTAAATGTTGATATCTCGTTTCCAGCACTTACGATTCATTCAAGGCCTTAGGTTCATTGTTTAAAACTCTATTAAGGCCTAAAATTGGTGAACTTTGTAAATAAATAAAAATCTTAAAAATTTTCAAAAAATTAAAATAAACCTTTCATGGTTAATATTAAGTATATTTTTAGGTGTGTGCCAAGTTTCAAGGTATTTTGAACACTCAGCTTGGTAGAACATACTAGCCGACGGTTCAGTATAACTTGGAACTTAATAAAAGAACTCTACTTGAAAAACAACAAAAACAACTCTTTTCTCTCATCTCTTTCTTTCTTTCTCATCCCTTATCTCTACTATACCTATAAAACCCATAAAAATCAGAAAAGCCCCAAAAATACCTAAAAATACCATATATACTATGTATATACTTGTATATATATATTTAATCTAAGCTATATGTAAATATTGTATAAAATGTATATAATGTATATAAATAACTTGTATATGTATTCTATGTATTAAATTAAGCATTTAGAGTAATTTAATGTATATATATTCTTATTGTCTTATTTTATATTAATTTATATAACTTGAATGTATAATAACCAAGTAATTATACAAACATGTTTATATGTACACATCTGTACTTCATACTGTACATGCATATTTATCTATATAATATAAATATTATAATGCCTGTAACTTAATTTAACTATATTATATTATATTATATTATATAAATTAGGTTATTAAGTTAAATAGGTAATTTATCATCTTAAAATAATATAGATTAGTAATTTAAGTTAATACTGAGATAAATTATATTGTATTCATGTAATATATTATACTAAGTATTTCCAAATTATTTATATCATATTTATATTGTATTATAGTATTTATAGTTTATTTATATGTAAAAGAAACTAAAACATGTATTTAATTGTAAATAAATTAAAATAAATTTTATAAAATATCATAAAAATTTGTAATAAATAATTTATCATGTATATTAATACTGTACAAAGTCAATTGCATAATTAATTAACTAATTTATGCTTTAATTAATGAATTAAACTCTAATTTAACTTATATAAACTGTCAACTTTACATAATTTAATTATATAATAAAATAAATTATTTTTGTAAAATAATTACGTAATTACGTAGCCCTATGTAAGGGCTTTACAAGCCTATAATTTAATTTTAATTTAAAAACTTATGACCCTTAAATCAAGGGCCAAAATCTGCACATCAGAACGGTCCTGTGCGCCACTGCAACACCTGAACAGTGCTCAGATTTGTCTCGCATTGGTAACCTTGGAGTGGTCGCACCACTATATATTGTTTTTGTCACTTGAGCTCCCCAGTCGTCAGGTGCTGGGCTCCATTATACACATACTCCTCTCTTATTTCGAACTTGATATGTTATATGAACATGATATTACTATGTGCGGTGCATGGGTTGGGGGCAATGCACTTTGTGTGGGCCCATTAACGAGCATTGAATCAGATAAAATACACCTAACAACTAAACTAGGGTGGCCCTAGTAGAGGTCTGGTCCCACCCAGAAATGAGTGCTGCGTATCCCTCGAAAAGGCCATTCGCCCATTAAACCCAAGTTTTGGGTTAAGTTGTGCCGAACCGGTCTAAGTTGCTAAGTGTGAAACTGAAGAGAAGAGGAGAGTGAGCTTAAATTGGCTAAGGGTTAAAACCATTCCCCTCTGTGTCTTAATGTATTGAGTACGTGTGTATATATATGTGTGTATAATATATGTATAGTATAAATACATATTATGTAATTAAATAAAATATGTAAATAAATTACTTATACTGTAATGTATAGATATATATATGTGTGTGTAGTATAATTAATGTATGTAAGCTTGTTTGAGTTCTTATAAGTATATATATAACACTAGAGCTTTAGTGACAAATTCATCCGTCACTGTAAATACCTATGTATGTTAGTATAGATAGTTATTTTACCTTATGTAAATATTTTACTAATGTTTTAGTGACACCTATTTATGTTACTGTATATATTGTATATGTTACTATAGATATTAGTATGTTATAATGATTTAGTATAGTAAGTATTATTAACTAATTTTGTACCTATGCTTAGGTATTAACTATATTAGTTGTAAATAATTAATATAGAGTAATTATATATAATTTTTGATGCTTGTTTGTGTATATATATTTTCAAGCATTGTAATGTCTTTTAATTCATTCTTTTATACATAATTAACTAATTCATGCAATAATTTGATTCTTTCATTCATTTCTACAAATAAAATCAACATTTTTAGAATAAAAGAATGTTTTTGGGCTTAGAGAGTGATGTATATCAATAACTGTCTCCCAGTGAATGACCTGGAATAAACCAGTAAAAATATGTAAATAAATAAAATTGACGCGACATCAACATGTACTACAACAATGCCAGTTTTAAACACCGTTTTTAGTGCGAACCGGTCGTCGACAGTCATATTTTTGGCGTCATTGCCGGGGACAAAAACCCGTCAATAATGTTTTATTGTGATTGTTTGACAAATGTTGCAGAAAGTTGATTAGTTCTATTACCACAATCGTACAACTCTACCTAGAGGACCTAAGCAAAACTATGCAGATTAGCTCAGACCTAACAGAAGGGCAAGTGTAGGACTTACTCCAACTATTTTGGTGGAATGTTAGTGTCCTCACTTGGTATGCCTAAGACCTTCTAGGAATAGATCCCCAAATAATTGAACACTTAATCAAAGTGTAAGTTCTTGTGGATTTCTAATTGACTTTCTACTACAATCGTCAAACAATCACAATAAAGCGTTGTTAACGGGTTTTTGTCCCCGGCAATGGTGCCAAAAATATGATGGACGGCCACCGGTTCGCACTAGAATGGTGTTTTAAATGTCGTTGTTGTAGTATATGTCACAAATACAAACTGATGTTGCGTCAAATTTATTTATATACTTAATTTTTACTGGTTTATTCCAAGTCATTCACTGGGAGGCAGTTATTGATATACATCACTCTCTAAGTTCAAAAATATTCTTTTATTCAAAAAATGTTGACTTTATTTACAAAATGAATCAATGAATGAAAGAATTGGGTTAATTATCTACAAAAGAATCAGTTAATACACATTATAATGCTTGAAAACCTGTATATATAAATAAGCATAAAAAACTATATATAATTACTCTATTTTAATTATTTACAAATAATATATATAATACCTGAATATAGGTACAAAAATAGTTAATAATACTAACTATACTAAGTTAAGTTAATATATTAAAATCTTTAGTAACATATATTATATTTACAGTAACATATATAAGTGTCACTAAAACCTTAGTAAAATTATATACATAACATAAGACAAAATAATTATCTATACTGACATATACCCTTATGTACAGTGACATACATAAACATCAATGTAGCCTTAGTAACATATTTACACTACTTAAGGCAAAAACTACTTATACTAACATACATATATATATAGTGATGGATATATTTGTCACTAATGGTTTTAGGTTATTTATGTGCATATCTGAGACCTTAAACAAGCACCTATTCTACGTATATATATACTTACTATATATGTATACTTATTTATTTACATTATATTATATTATTTATATACATATACTTATTATACGCATTGTATATATATATATATGTATGTATACATACACAAATGCATGCACACAACAGACACACAAAGGCACAAGGGCTCTTTAACACTTAGTCGCTCAGGCTACTTCTATTCTCTCCTCTTCACACTAAGCCAAATTAAGGTTACTTAGTCAAAAATTAGATTTATTAGTGTGCAGGCAGCCTCTTCGAGGGATACACAGCACCCTCTATAGGGTGGGACCAGACCTTTATTAGGGCCACCCTAATTTTCTTAATAAGGTGCATTAATTCTGGACTATGGCTCGTTAATGGGCCCAATTAGGCCCTCGCACAGTGCATGGCCCCCGGCCATACACCGCACACAATATGCTCATACGTATTGAGAGAGAAGAGAATGGTATGGTATGCTAGTGCTCGGCACCTGACGACTAAAGGAGTTGTAACACAAAAATAATATATACCGTTGCAGTCGCTCCAAAAGCCACGATGTGGCACTAAGTTAGCGCCCCTTAGGCGCTACAGCTACATTGAAATGGCGTCCTGATTAGTTGATTTTGGCCCTCGATTTGAGGGCCATAATTTAATTTAAATTAAAAATAAATTATACAGTTACAAAGCCCTTACATAGGGCTACGTAATTATATAATTACTTTAAAAAAAAAGCTATTCTATTATATAATAAAATTAACTAAAGTTGATGGTTTATACAAGTTAAATTATGTGTTAATTCGTTAATTAAAGTATAAATTAGTTAATTATTCATCAAATTGACTTAATACAGTATTAATATACATAAAAATTTATTTATTACATATTTTTATTATATTTTATAAGTTCTATTTTAATTTATTTACAATCAAATACATGTTTTAGATGATTTAACATATAAATAAACTATAAATACTATAATATAGTATAAATATAGTTTAAATTAGTTGAAAATACTTAATATAATATATTACAAGTATACAATATAATTTACCTCAATATTAACTTAAATTACTAATTTATTTTATTTTAACTTAATAAATTACCTAGTTAAATTAATAACTTAATTATTTACTGTAAATATATAATTAAATTAAATTATAGGTATTATATAGTACATAATATATATATATAAATACGTATGCATAGTATTGGTATAGATATGTACATTTAAATAGTTTTATAGAATTATTTAGCTTAGTATACATTTAAGTTACGTAATTTAATATATAATAATACAATAAAGTTATATATATAATAAATCATTCTAAATACTTAATTTACTATATAGAATACATATATAAGCTATAGATATTTTGTACATATTGTACAACATTTACATATAGCTTAGGTTTAATTAATATATACAAGTACATACATAATCTATAGGGTATTTTTTGGTATTTTTGGGGTTTTTTTGATTTTTATGGATTTTATAGGTTTAGGGAAGGTAGGGGATGAAAGAGAAAGAAAGAGATGAGAGAGAAGAGTTATTTTTGGTATTTTTGATGTTTGGTTCTTTTATTAAGTTCCAATGTATAATAAATTGTCAGTTGGTATGCTCTACGAAGGCGGGGGTTCAGATTACTTTAAAACTTTGCATACACTTAGAAATAAACGTAATCCTACTCAAGACAAGTTTATTTTATTACTTTGGATTTTTTTATGAATTTTATTTATATACAAAGTTAACACAAGAGAGGTCTTAAAGAGTGTCTCTAAATGGAACCTAAGGCCTAAATGTGAGGTCTATGTGCTAGAGGTGAGATATAGACATTCAAGATCATCCAGCACAACACATGAAAGGTGTATGGGTAGTTAAGCATGATTTCCACTTCAGATTTCATTAATCTCCATCATTGGACAGTTAATTTATGCAAACAACTGACAATGAAGATTTAAACTTGAAATCAAGACATTCAAATCAAATTTCAAACTATAACAACAGTACATAAATGCTTGATACATGAGGTTCTAACACTATAGACATATGCACGTCAGCTCCTTTAACACCCAATTCCCAGCCCAAAACCAGCCATAACAGTAGCTGCAGTGGCTGCTGCTGAAAATCATCAGTTGAAACTACCGATGCTGTCCAAATTAGCAGCTCAAGTGCTGCTACACAAGATCCAAACGTCGTCTTCAGCAATGAGACTTCTTAAAAGAATGCTACAACTACTGCTGCAGCCCTTGGTGTTGCTGTGTTGCTCAATTCAGATTAAAAATTATCCAAGATCAGACCTAAGAAAGTCTGATCTTGACTCATGAATGTCCAAATCAACAGGTCATATTTGTCCAAAGATCCTTTTAAAACCATATATGAAGATGTGAAAATCAATTTATGCCCAATTTAAAATCACAAACTATAGAACTTTGATTTGATTCTCACTTCACAGTATAGACAGTGTGAACATGAAAATCAAATCAGGACTTCAAATCCTTGTGAAAACAGTTCCAAATCTTCATTAAGATCCTTTAAATTTCAATTAAACCTCCATTATCAAATTGGAATCAATTTTGCATTGAGAAACAAATGTCTCCTAGATAGGGCTTTTACTTTTTATCCAACGGGGTGATCTGATCACCTAGAGTTTCTAAACACTAACAATCAGTGTTTAGTAGCTCAGGGCGAATCTAGGTAACCAAATGGGTCATTGCTAATGCCTCATCTCAGTGAATCTGAGATTCCTTGACCATGGCTACCCAATACAATGCTCTCATTGGGCATATGCTCCTTTAAGAAAAAAATCTATATCAAAACATATTCAAATTCATCACAATATACCCAATTGAGAAAATCTGAACTCAAATCACTCGATTAAATTCATTTAAAACCAATTTGAATCTGAATCGCGAGATCGGGTGTGAAAACCAAATCTGAGAGAATCGAGCAATTCAAGATGATAAAACTAGATCGGGGGGTCTTTATGGATTTATGGAGTAAATGGGAGACCCCCCAAATGGGTTTTAGGTGCTAATTTCAGATCTAGGAACCACAATTCCCAGATCTAAATTAGGCCTTGATAGATGGGTGGATGATGGATAAAATGCGAGGAAAAATCAGAAGTGAATTGCGATGTGTAGGGAAAGCTGTATGCGTCAAAATGGAGGTGGAAAAACACCTCTCTGACCTAAATTGATCAGAGAGGGTGAGATCAAATCTATGCTATTCTACTCCTAAGCTACACTAAACCATCATCAAATTTTATCTCTAACTACTTCTACTGACCTAAATTACACTAGCTAACACTACAACTAATCTAGAAAATAGGAAAACTATACTAGGAAAGCAATAAATCTAGATAGGGGAAGAAGGTAATGTCCAAGGTCACTAGCCAGCAGTCGATGATGAAGAAAGGGGAGAAGACCCTTCAATTGATGAGGGAGGTGTCCAACAACCAACAGTCGATGGCAGGAGGTGATCGACGAAGGGAGAAGAACCTGCTTTGTCACCGCAGGCAATGAAGGGAGGTGAGAAGATGAGGGAATAGAGCGAAGGGAACCACTCAGGGGGTAGGGAGTTGGTTTGCCATTCACGTAAGCTCAGCATGTGCTTAAGTAGGTGAGGAAGTGATTGTGATCACCGTGGAGGTGTGGTTAAGCACCTAGGGCATGGACGGTGGAGATGAGGAGAGGGGCACATGCAAAGTTTCAAAATGAATCATGGTCGTTGGATGGGATCTAAAGGGAAAGGTGAACACACACACCACGCGAAGGCTCAAATTGGTTTGGCCCCTTGGATTGAGAAATCAAAGGATGAACAACCTAGATTGGCCGAGTTCTTGGGATGAACAGTGCACCCTTAGGTGCAGCTCTAATGGGAAAATTGCAAAGAGATCCTTATGGGCGAAACGGTAGAACATTTATGGGAAGGTGTTAGTCATTCTGAATCAAATTTTAAAATCAATGCATTGCAGTATAGATTGAATCAGCGCATAAAACAAATAGAATTTATACTCGAATGGAAGTTCGAGGTCGAACACAGGGAGCAATTAGCAAAATGATTCTTAAGATTGCAATTCAAGCAAATATATGAGTAATTTATAATAGAATTCCAAGCAGTAATGATATATAAAGGAAAACGTATGTCAAATAGTGCAAAAAGAATTGGGTAAAATGGTGATTTGAATCACCAATTACCCCTCTCAATAATATCAAATATTTCAATAGTACTAATCAATCTAAATCCACGTAGGATAAGTGCACAATGCACTTTTGCTAAATCGCAGAGTCTTCTTCTTTTGCTTCAGTTCCTCTTCTCTTCTTCTATGCCTTCTTCTCTTCTTTCTTTTTTTTGGCTTCCTCTCCATCTTCCTTCTCTTCTCTGTGGCTGCTTTTTTTCTTCTTCCTTCTCTTCTCGCACAAGGGGAAGGGATCCTTCTTCAAATGGCTAAGTGTCAGCCATTGAACCTCAAAACAAAACTCCCTGCCCCTGCATGCTCTCTCTCTTTCTTTCTCTGGGATCCACTCTCCTAGAGCCACGGGTAATCGAATTCGGATCTAAGCATACCCAAGACCAGTGTTGTGGGCATGATATCACAACCAAGGTGTGGACAAGGCTTAGGCAAGTCGGGTTAGCACCAGGCCCGCATGGGATAGGTCATGGGCGAGGCGCAGGTGAAGGGGTGTGCGGGGACCTCACCCCCTCTGTTTAGTTGAGGTGATAAGCCCGTATGACAAAATCCTCTTATGTGGGGCTGCACGGCTTTCAGCTCCCGATGTGGGACTAATCCCATAGGGCTCTTCTGTGTGTAGCTACAGTGGATGATGCGTTCAATTGAGGGAGCTACAGCTGGAGAGATCCTCAATTGATGACCTGGAGAACACCCTAGAGATGTTCCGCGTCACCTGGAGGCTTCACCTGGGACTTACAATAGCTGGAGAAGGCTTCAAGCTTCGCTTGAAGCTACAGCAATGGCAGCGGAGGAGCGAACATTTGAAATCCAAAATACGGCCTCTTGGCCCTGTTAAATAGGTTCAAGAGCTTCGCCGTAGGGTGTGGAGTGCATTGGTGGTGGATGTGTGGTGGATGGTCGTGTGTGGTGGCTGGACGGTGATAGAGACGGCCGTGCGAAGGTGGGGTGTTCGATGGCATTGAGGAGAGGCCAATAGCCTCAATAACCAAAGGGCTTTTGCTCTCTGGGACATGGTGGAGCTTTTGGAGTCGGTGGAGAAGTAGATGGAAGTGTGGAGCAGTGGAGGTGCGTCGTCGGAAATGTGACTGGAGCGGAAGAAGGTGAAGGTGGTCAGGGTGATACGACGGTTGAAATGAAGTGTGGTTGGTGTGTAAATGAAGTAGGGGAGTTGAGGAACTTATCTAGGTATTTAGCGGACGAAGGGGAGTAGAGGAGACACCGGTTGCGGTGTGGTCGGTGCCAGGGAAGAAGGTGACTCTGATGGGGGTTAGATGGCGAGGGTGAAGGAGATAGAAGCGCTCGCTAGTATGGCTTGGCGCGGAGGAAGGCAAGGAAGGAGGATCTGCTGCCGGTATTGCGATCAAACGAAGGAAGGAGTCAGAGGAGCTTGTGGGAGCTTGAGGAGCCTTTCGGCCGAAATGGGAGGGAGGAATTGAGGGTGTTCCAGGACAAAATCAAGCTTGGGATCTTCGGTCTAATCTGCGGCGTCTTTTATAGGTCTCTGGAGGATGTTTTGAGCTTGGGAAGTTAGGAAAGCTCACCGGAGTTTGGAAACTCTATGATACCCGAATCTCTCATGTGTTCGCATGAGAGATTGGGAAGGTTTTAGAGCTTAGGATTTGACTCAAAAGGAAGGGAATTCCTTGACGAACTTCCCTTTAAAATCAGAGAGGGATTCGTCAAGGAATCACAGAGAACATGACAAAACAAGCTTGCTGGAGTTGTAGGATTAGGATTTCATGGCAGCAAGGACCTATTTGAAGAAAATGATGATAAAGATAGGGACATTTTTGTAATAAATTCAAAAGCTAAGGGGCCATGTGAAATAATGAAAATCAGACTTGGACCAAAGTGCAAACTAGGTTGAAACAATCTCATATTGGGCCCAAATTTTGGTACAAACCTAATTTGGACCTAAGGAATCAAATAGTGAAGTTGGATTTTGGTTTTGACCTATTTTGATTAGGTAAATTTCATAATTACCCAAATTAGGGCAAATGTTTGTCTAAGCTCTATTTTAGGTCAAGATGGGTTCCAGTGGTCAAATTGAAGGTACCAAACCCTAGAGAATATTTTTCTATGATTTTTAGAGGGTTTAGGTGAATTTTATCCTAATCAAAACCTCAATAGATTAAACGGGTTTGTTTTTAGGGTTTCAAACGTCAATTAATTCCTGTAACGCATGAAAACCCTTTTCTATATGCTCTAACCCACTTATTAGACTCTTAAAACCATTTGACCTTTGTTCAACCCCTGAGAGAACCCGAAGTTATTCTATTTTTGTGATAGAATGGTAAATTTGTAGAAATAACCCTGTATTCTTATCTTCTTCTCAAATCAATGTTTCGGGCCCTTAAGACCTTCTAATAGATATGTAGGAGTTGTTACTGGCTTAATCAGGTCAAACTGAGCTAGTTATGGCTCATGATGGTGTTCCCATCACAAGGCCCATAAGTTGTGAGGAAGTAATGCAGAGCCGTCCTTAAGTTTTGTAAATAGGCCCTTGACAGCTTGCATTATGGTCTTTAGAAGTTTTTATATGAATGATATGTATGTGAAAAAAGGACCTAAATGTAAAACTACTAATGCAAGGTCCTAATGATGTCCAAATGCAATCGAGTTTTTATTGAAACATAATTGAACATTTTAGAAGTTGATTTCACTTTTGATTTGAAGTTTTGAACTCAATTATGTGTTCAATTTGCAATTGGATCGTCAATTTACATTAATGAATAGAATATCTCATTTTATGACCTAATTTCACATTTTGAACACAAATTGGATGTGTTAGGTCATTTCTGTTATTTCCCAGACATGTTTACCCATTTTATGTGTTAATTCAGTAATGTTTAACCTAGTTTCTAGCTTAACTTAGGCATTTTAGCTATTATGAGTCACACCTCATCAATTTCTTGGCAAAGTTTACCCTGTCATCTCAACCAAGTGAAGGAACTTGGAAACTCCACATGGATGGGTCCTTTAATTCGACTGGAGAGGGTGTCGGGGTGGCCTTGGCATCACTCGACAAATTCATAGGAAGGTAGACCATCCTCTTGGCTTTCCCTATCACAAACAATGTGGTGGAGTATGAGACTCTCCTAGCAAGCCTCTGAGTCACCAAGATATGGGAAGTTGCTACCCTTGCTGTATTTATAGACTTACAACTCATGGTGAGCCAGACCTAAGGGTAATTCCAAATAAATGACCAAGTGACGATCGAATATGCTGAGGAAGCCTAAGCAACCATGGTAGACTTCTACCATGTCAACATAAACTGGGTCCCCTACCTGTGAAGAACCCACTCGTAGATTCTTTGGAAAAAGTTTCCTTTACAATCTTACTAGGAAAACATGATAATGTTTTCCTGGAGGAGCTCACAACCCCCACCATTGGACAAAAACAAGTCATGGCTCTAGACTTAGGTAGCTCATGGATGGGCCTCATCCTTAGCTACCTTCAGCATGGTTAGATCTCGCTTAGGGTTTTTAATCCAAAAGGCCTCACCTAAAAGTATCCTGCTACGTTATCTTGGATGACATCTTATACAAGAGAGAACACTTAACCCCTATGTGGAGATGCCTAAGTCCTAGCGAGTCTTGTCTGACCCTTGAGGACGTCTACGCAGGAATCTATGGAAATCATGAAGGCTTGAAATCTCTTGCTGCCAAGATCCTACACTGTGGCTACTTTTGGCCTTAAACGACCAGTGGCACTAATACTCATTTTTCACAAAAATAATATAAGCAATCATTGCAGCGCGAAATACGACATCAAGATAAAAATCGAACTTGCTAATAATTTGAAATTAGAACTGATGAGTCTGGGTCAAATATGGGAAGGTAAGGATTCTAATTATGCAACTATGAACTAGACTAACTAATCAAGCACAAAATTAAATATTAAGAAAGAAAAGAGATCTATATTATAACTTGAAGAATGTTTACAACTAATGGTAGTGAAGAAAAAATAAGAAAACAAAAGAAGTCTAAAGAAGAAATCTGGCGTCAAGAATGGTGCGAGGATAAAGCCTGGAGATGGAGGATGTGGATATGAAGACGAGAGAGTCAACGTGTAGAACCTCACCAGAGACTGGTCCGAGATCCTCTAGTGCAACAGATTTGCACTCGAGTAGAGAAATGCTTGAGTGGAAGAAGAAGGGCTCCAACACATGGATTTGAGAGGTCGAAGAAGTGCCTGTCATGGTTGTCCATGGTCCTTATTTATAAAGGTCTTAGAGCAATTTGATTGGTGGATCTAGGTTGGGTTGGATCAAGGGTTTGTAGAGCTAGGATTAAGTCATAGGAAATCAAGGGCTAGAGTTGTAAATCAAAGTAGATAATTGAGTTGGTTTTGTTGGATTTCAAGGGAGGGATAGGATTAAGTCTAGGCTTGGATTGGATGGTCTAGATATAACCTAAGGTATCGACAAACATAGGATAGTTGGGATCTATATGGGTGGCCACATGGATGGAAGGTTTAGGCCATTATATCTCGGTTGAAAGGTGGAGATTTGATCTTATGATGTGGCCGTCTAAGGGCTTGGCTTAGGATAAGTTTTTGGAGGGAAAAATCATGGAGATTAAATCCTGATCCAAGGGTGGAGGAGTGGTGTACATATGGCCAACCAAGGTAGGTTTTTGTGGAAGGGATAAGTGGCACCACCTAGGGTAGTTTAAGAGGATATGTTCTAGCTTGGGAAGGTGATGTAGACCTTAGGATTTGGATCTAGAGGCTAGGATTAAATGGACATTAATTCGACATCCAAAGGGTGATTAATTGAACATATGGACGACTAATAATGTGGGTCATGTGGGATTATTATGGCTAGCCAACGTAGGTAGGCTTGATGTGGAGATGGATTAGGTAGTGGGATTAGTGGTTAGGGTTTATGTGTGTGTGTTGGTTGGCCACTTATGGCAGAAAATCAAGGTGCCTTGGTGATCACGCAAGAATCATAGGTCTTAATTGACCTAGATTAAGCTAGAACTTAGCATAAGTTAGGGAAATTCATGCATGCATATGCATTATCTGCATCTTTACTGCTTTCCTTTAGCTATGCATGAAATAATGTTATAATGTGCTGATTAAGTGCATTATGCAGGAAATAAGCTGATCAGGAGCTGGATCTGGAGCAGGATCTGAAGCTAGATCAGGAATAATGGGAGTTGCAGTAGAGCTAGAGCAGAAGGGTTAGATTAGATATAGGAATAATAATGTAAGGGAGTTAAAAGTTTGTTATTATATTAAGTAGAAATAAAGCAGTAAAATGTGAAGAGCTTAGGTCCATCCTAGCCCTAGGATAGCCTAGAGACTTCCCTAAGCCTTAGCCACCCTTAGATTAGGTCACAACACCCTAGGAAACCCTAAAACCTAGTTCCAACCCTTATCTGGACGTCCAGATAAGTTATAGGATATCCAGGACCCTTAGCCAACTCCCGCACACCTCAAACCCACTTCTGCAGTGTTATTGGACGTCCAGACACTTTGTCAGATGTCCAATTTCTACAGAATACCCAAAACAGAACCTTGATTTCCCCCTGACTCAGATTGGATGTCCAGAACTGAAGTTTGGACTTCTGATTTTTGAGTATAAGTCATCTGATCACATTATTGGACGTCTGATATTAGTCTCCAGTCCCTATTTTGAGATTCAAGTCTTGATCTTGGATCTCTAGCTCCCTAGACCTAATCCCAACCCCATAGGAACCTAAATTAAGGTGTCCTAACCCTAGTACATCACCTCTAGACCTACCTAAGGACCTAATTAGGTCCTCACCAAACCCAATTTACTTCGATCAAAGTCAATTACCTTCACCTAAGTCAACTGGTCTCATTGAGTTCAATTGAGCTTAGATCTCAACCCACACAAGTTCAATTGGACTTAGTGAGAGTCTAATTGACCTAAACCCAACCTAATTGAGTTATTTCACTCTCAAGTAGGTTCACACTCATTCAATTAAACTCAGGTTACGTTTAATTGCATTTTCCCCTTAGCAATTAGGGTTTGTAACCCTAATTCAAGACGTACACCTACCCAAACCCCTTAGGACCTAACCTAAACCTCCTGGACACCTAGAGCACGACCACACACACACACACACACACACACACCCATTCACGCACACACACTTCTCTAGAGTTATCTAGAACTCTCTTGAAGTGGCGCCACCTCTTGGTTGCCAAATTTAGCAACCAAGAGGCATTCAAATTGAGATCCACATTTTTTGGATCTCAAAAACCACCTCTATCCTCATGTGGCGGGCCACTCTTAGACTCTCTAGAGAGTTCCACACCTCTCTAGAGAGAAGCCCTTGAGTCTATAAAAAGACCCCATGGGCGGCCAAGTGCACCCATTCACATCCCTTGGCTTCCATTGGCACCACTCACTTCATTAGCTCCAGGCACGCCTACCTTCACTTAGGTTAGCCACTCCACCTCCACGAGCTGACCACCATCACGGAGGACATCATGCTGGGATGCTAACGGAATTGTTCTCGCGCATTTTGAAAGTCGTCGAAATCGTAGTATAGTCGTGCAAAAACGTTCGTCAAGAAATGATTTCTAAAGATAACAAGACTTTGAGTCCCGGTCGTTCGTCTCTGGGAGGCATTTGTTTACTTTTGAAATCTATTTTCTATTGCTCTACTTTGTTTAGAAACGCATGCCGGTTCGTGATTATTACGTATTTAGGTATGACATGCTTAGTTGCAAGAATATTAGGAGTTAGAAACAGCAACATGAATCACGCAAATATAACAGCAATCAATAAGCTCATGGTGATTTCACAATATGGAGATATATAGATAAAAGCATTTTCATTCATTCAATGGGAGAGTTGTTTGCAACAAGAACTTTAGAGGAAAGCTTGTACATAAATGCTTGAAATTTAAACCTAGCTACCAGAAAACAGCGGCATACAAGAATCAGCGGGGGGATTTTGCATGCATCATTGGGGGAGAAGTTAATACTACACTACTAAGCAGTAATAAAAGTGCTAAAAATAATGGAGAGCATAAACTAAATCTAGAAGAATAAAAGGGCATTCAGGGGTGGTCCCCGATGGCCTTGGAGTGGTCGGGAGGAGAATGAGGGGCGGCCAATGTAGCTTAGGCCGACCCTTGGAGAGAGGGAGGAGTGATCCAGCATCCCGGCATGATGTCCTCCATGGTGGTGGTGAGCTCGTGGAGGTGGAGTAGCTGACCTAAGTGAAGGTGGGCGTGTATGGAGCTAATGAGGTGAGTGGTGTGTGAATGGGTGCAAATGGCCACCCCTTAGATCTTTTCATAGACCTAAGGGAAGCTCTCTAGAGAATTATGGAATTCTCTAGAGAGGCCTATGGTGGGAGCTCATGGGAGAGTGAGAGAGAGAGGATGGATGGTGGCTTTTAGATCCACCAAATGTGGATCTAAAAATTGAATGGCTCTTGGTTGCTAATTTTGGCAACCAAGGCAACCACACATGGTAGAGAGTTCTAGAGAACTCTAGGCTACGTATTTTCGTGTGGATGGTGTGTGTGGGTGTGTGTGGGTGTGTATGGGTCGAAACTTAGGTGGCTAGGTTGATTAGGTTAGGTTCTAGTGGGTTTAGGTCAAGGTATGTCTCAAATTAGGGTTATAAACCCTAATTCACTAAGGTAAAGTGCAATTAAACTTAATATAAGTTTAATTGGGTGTGTGGAAACTTAATTGAGAGTACAACAACTCAATTAATTTGGTTCTAGGTCAATTGGACTCTCACTGAGTCCAATTGAATAGGATGATGGAATTGACTAAGATCCAAGTCAATTAGGTTTAGTGAGGACCTAATTAGGTCCTTAGGGAGGTCTAGAGGTGATGTACTAGGGTTAGGGCACCTTAATTTAGGTTCCTATGGGGTTGGAATTGGGTTTAGGGACCTAAAGATCCATTTGATGGAATCGCTCTCATGCATTTTGAAAGTCGTCGGAATCGTAGTATAGTCACGCAAAATCGTTCGTCAAAAAATGATTTCTAAAGATAACGAGACTTTGAGTCCTGGTCGTTCGTCTCTGGGAGGCATTTGTTTACTTTTGAAATCGATCTTCTATTGCTCTACTTTGTTTAGAAATGCATGCCAGTTCGTGATTATTACGTATTTAGGTATGACTTGCTTAGTTGCAAGAATATTAGGAGTTAGAAATAGGCAACATGAATCACGCAAATATAATAGCAATCAATAAGCTCATGGAGATTTCACAATATGGAGATATATACATAAAAGCATTTTTCATTCATTCAATGGGAGAGTTGTTTGCAACAAGAACTTTAGAGGAAAGCTTGTACATAAATGCTTGAAATTTAAACCTAGCTACCAGAAAACAACTGCATACAAGAATCAGCGGGGAGATTTTGCATGCATCATTGGGGGAGAAGTTAAGACTACGCTACTAAGAAGTAATAAAAGTAGTAAAACTAATGGAAAGCATAAACTAAATCTAGAAGAATAAAAGGGCATTCAGGGGTGGTCCCCGATGGCCTTGGAGTGGTCGGGAGGAGAATGAGGGGCGGCCAATGTAGCTTAGGCCGACCCTTGGAGAGAGGGAGGAGTGATCCAGCATCCCGGCATGATATCCTCCATGGTGGTGGTGAGCTCGTGGAGGTGGAGTAGCTGACCTAAGTGAAGGTGGGTGTGTATGGTGCTAATGAGGTGAGTGGTGCCAATGGAAGCCAAGGGATGTGAATGGGTGCAATTGGTCACCCCTTAGGTCTTTTTATAGACCTAAGGGAAGCTCTCTAGAGAATTATGAAATTCTCTAGAGAGGCCTATGGTGGGAGCTCGTGGGAGAGTGAGAGAGAGAGGATGGATGATGGTTTTTAGATCCACCAAATGTGGATCTAAAAATTGAATGGCTCTTGGTTGCTAATTTTGGCAACCAAGGCAACCACATATGGTAGAGAGTTCTAGAGAAGTCTATGCTAGGTATTTTTGTGTGGATGGTGTGTGTGGGTGTGTGTGGGTCTGTATGGGTCGAAACTTAGGTGGCTAGGTTGATTAGGTTAGGTTCTAGTGGGTTTAGGTCAAGGTATGTCTCAAATTAGGGTTATAAACCCTAATTCACTAAGGTAAAGTGCAATTAAACTTAATATAAGTTTAATTGGGTGTGTGGAAACTTAATTGAGAGTACAACAACTCAATTAATTTGGGTCTAGGTCAATTGGACTCTCACTGAGTCCAATTGGACAGTGTGTGCTGAGATTAGGGCTCAATTGGACTCGATGAGTCCAATTGAATAGGATGATGGAATTGAATAAGATCCAAGTCAATTAGGTTTAGTGAGGACCTAATTAGGTCCTTAGGGAGGTCTAGAGGTGATGTACTAGGGTTAGGGCACCTTGATTTAGGTTCCTATGTTGTTGGAATTGGGTTTAGTGACCTAGAGATCCAAGATCAAGGCTTAAATCTCAAAACATGAACTGGAGAGTAGTATTAGACATCTAATAATAGTGTCAGACGTCTTATACTCAAAAATAAAAAGTCTAGACTTGTTGTCTGGACGTCCAATCAGAGTCAGGAGGGATTTTGGGTTCTATTTTGGGTATTCTACAGAAATTGGACGTCTGACAAAGTGTCTGGACGTTCAATAACATTGCAGAAGTGGGTTTGAGGTGTGTCGGAGATGGCTAAGGGTCTTGGACATCTTATAAGTTATCTGGACATCCAGATAAGGGTTGGAACTAGGGTTTTAGGGCTTCCTAGGGTGTTGTGACCTAATCTAAGGGTGGCTAAGGCTTGGGGAAGTCTCTAGGCTATCCTAAGGCTAGGATGGACCTAAGCTCTTCGCATTTTACTGCTTTATTCCTATTTAATAGCATAGCAAACCTTTAACCCCCTTACATTATTGTTCTTGTATCTAAACTAAGCCTTCTTCTCCAACTCTGCTACAAGTCCCGTTATTCTTGATCCAGCTCCAGATCAAGCTCTTGATCAGCTTATTCCCTGCAATTGACATAATATACTTAATTAGCGCATTATAACATTATTTCATGCATAGCTAAAGAGGAGCAGTAAAGATGCAGATAATGCGTATGTATGCTAGAATAGCCCTAACTTATGCTAAGTCCTAGCTTAATCTAGGTCAATTAGGACCTATGATTGCTACGCAATCATACCCCCATGCCTAAATCTTGCTAGTCCCTAGCAAATGCAAGACTAAATTATTTACAGCAAAGGTCCTTAAGGGACTGGTTATTTTATCAAGTTTATGCATAGAGGTTTTTCTCCTTTTTGTTTTCATCCTATGCTCTAGAAATCCAGACAATCGTGAAAGTGCAGCTATGTAGCTTTTGCAACGGATTCGAGTGAAAACTAATACACCTCTAAAGCCTGTACTTGACCCCTAGTAAAAATTCTAGCGGGATAGGCGGACTTCTTCCCTCGGGGTATTCAAAATATTCTATGAATTCCACCCCAACTTTAGGCTTAGGTAGAGAATCTCTGAGGGAAAAGATTGTATATTTGGTGTCTCACTCTCACTTGGTGCTACATAGAGACTAGCATTACAGAATCTAGATTCTCGAATTACTAAGTAACTTAACTCAGAGAAAGATGAGAGAAACTATGCTCCCTTTTGATTCCTTTGTATTCATTCTCTCTTACTCTTTTTTTCTTTCTTTTTCTTTTCTTTCTTAGAGCTCACAACTTTACTAGATTCACATATATGACTTGTATTTGGTGGTCTCACTAGGCATTAACACTTTAATTGAGTTCTCATAACCTTAACACTAAGTCAGAATTCCTCAGCCAATATTTGGGTGGTCAAAAACACAAGAAAGATAGGTTAAGGCCATATTTGGTGGATCTCAATTTCATTTGGTGGTATTGCCTCGAAGAAATAAACACTAAATATTCTTTCTTTTCTTTGCTTTTTCTTCTTTTTCTAATTTTTTTTTCAATTTTTCTTTCTTTTCATCATTTTTTTTTTCAACATAACACCACTAGCATACATCCATGAACTTTATTAAGGAGGCATTATTAGGGATTGGTGGTACTCAAGAGACATTAGGTGGCTTATTTGGTGGAAGTGCCTACTCACAGCACCGGGAAAGACAGATAGGACGGTGTATTTTTGACCTTGACATCAATACCCTTTTTTAGCTGAGGATTCCGTAGAGAATGGTCATAACCATCCACCTTAGCCCTAGTTTTATGAAAACTCACTCTCCGCATATTTGCCTTGTTTGGTGGCTCTCAGTATTTCGCACATAAATGCATACGCAGGAACCGAGAGTGGAAACTATGCTTAATCTCTGAGTATCATCACCTAATTATCTAGGATTCCTGATTCCTTGCACTAATCTTAGAGCACCAGTACACTCTACTCTTCTTCTCACACTATTTGGTGGATTTTTGGAAGAACATCAGCCTAATTCTCAAAACACTGTCTAGGGGTTTAGGAAAAGAGGCACTGCTTCTTCTCGACAGACTAAAGACATTTATCAGCCTTCACCATGAATCCATTGCAAATTCTACGTGTGTGTGAAAACTTGTACTGGATTCCAGATTACAGGAATCAACTAGAGGATAAAATCCCTAATGCATTCTCTTAATAAAATAATCTTATTCATAAATGCAATATGTATATATGCTATGAACAATTAACCTCGTATAATTTGTACTTCGTGAATTTCCCATATCGGGTTACAATCAGCTTGACTCTAAATTTAGAACAAAAGGTGCGTAGGTGAGTCGGAAGTGGCTGTTGCAAATGATTTATAGCTCCAATGTGAGCATTGGAGGTGGAGTCGGTTGTTCTTTTATTTAAGGTCCTAAAGTACGTTTTACATGCAGCTCCAAGGTTTTCCTAAGTGTTGGCATAAATTTTTTTTTTTCAGTTTTTCTGTATCTACCCCCCCATGCCTAAGTTCTTGCATGCCCTCATGCATGAATATAAAAGAAAATAAATACTGTAGGGAGAATGGGTAGAAATCACCTGTAATTGCTCCTGAAATTATATTCAGCACCGACCAACCTGTTAGCATGCAATATACGCAAAGAAAATATGCTAAAAGAAAAATATGCTATGTATAAAAATGGTTATATATAAATGATGGTGGGATGTGGAGTGAATGGTATCTATACGTGCTGAGTTTAACGCCTCCATCTAGGCGAAAACTTAATCAGATGTGTCATTTCTAGCATAGGAGCCTGCTAAGATTAAGAGAAAGATATGCTCGTGTGCTCCCAGAATCAGTGGTCCAGAGATGCAAACCAGATGATTGTGCACCCCTACTCCAAAAAGTCTAGCTATAAGAAAGTGTGGAGTGGTGGTGGAAAATAGAGGATAATCAAAGGGGGGATCATGATGTTGATTCAACTGATTTATCATGTCCCACAATTCAGCAGGAAGTTGCTGAGGGAGTAGATCAAAATGTATCTTAGAACCAGAATTTGAGTCATAGGGATCCTCATAATGATAATTGACATCAAAGATCATGCCCTCTCCAGGCTTCCGGTCATATGGGGGTATCCGCGAAAGTAGAAAATTTGTGGGGAGGTCACTGAAATCCTCATCAGAAATTACTTCGTCCTCATCAGTACCCATCTCTGATTCATCAGAGGCTGTCTCCTTAGGCTTAGAGTCGAGCCATCTGTTAGATTGACTAGTCCTTCTGCTCAAAGCTTCACCCTCATATGCATTGGGTTCCTCAGTAATTCCAGCATCCATAGCTATTTCTGGTCTTCAGATGTCATGCTCGGGGATAGAAAGTGTCATCTCAAAATCTCTAGCATCCGAATTAGGGATGTAGGTGAAAGAAGAAGAGTGCAGATCAAAAGATGTTGGATCCAGCACAGGTTCACCTACAATGGGAAGTGGCTTAGGCTGATCAGTAGTGTTGCATGTAATGCTTGCCTCAAGATCCAGATCCTCAATTGGATCTACTTCCCTTGTCTCGATTGGGTTATCTAACCCGAGAGGCGTCTCCCAGGATTCAGGATAATCTGATTACGACTCAGTCCTGGAGATATCAATCCTTTCCTCCTCAATTTCAGATGAACCCATTCGGCATACTTCCTGCTCCTATCTCATATCCACACTAGATTCTTTTTCCCCTGAGTGATCTTTCAGTATCTGCTCCCGAGAATCTTCTGTGTGTCTTTCCAACGTAATTGTTTCGGATTCCTCGAGGTCTTCAAGGCTATTTTCCACTTGATATCTCAAAAGTAGTAGTTCTTGAGTTTCCTGATTTTGTCTCATTAGCCTTGTTATCTCTGCTATTTCCCGAAGAAGCTCCATCACAGCTTGTTGGTGCGGAATCCAGCTTTGTCTTTGGTTCGGCTCATTGATAGCCTAGATTTCGTGTAGATAGGATGCGACCTTTTCCTTAGCACTCGCTATAGCTCTCTGTATTCTATAATGCGGCTGCATATGCACCAGTAGCTCTTCAGGGGTTCCAGGGGGTGATCAGGTCTACCCATATTCCATGGGTGAGAAGCAGGAGTATGAAATCCATATCCTGGGTTATAAGATGTGGTCCTTTGAGGGACCGACTGGTATGGGTCATAATATCCAGGGTTAGGATATGGGTTAACCATTTCGGTAACCCGAGGAGAAGGATCAGGCGAAGCAAAAAGTCGTCTTTGCGACCTTGTGTTCTGATCCCAAGGTTGAGCTGATTCAGTGACTTGGGCTCTCAGATAAGCTCGTGGGTCCAGCTCTCCTGGATCCTGATTAGGTCTAGATCCAGGGTTAGCCATTGCGGCTAAGTAGATAGAAGTGACTCGCCTCCTTGGGAGCAACTCCCAAGGTCCAATCAGTCGAGGTCTGAGTGACCTCTTTCTTTGCATACGCCACCCAACCCCTAGGTTGGTGTAGCCAAGCAGGACAAGGCTAAGGCCTTGTCAATCAAATGGTCCTTATGGATCAGGTGGCCAGATTTTTCATTAGAAATTTGAATTCCTGAAGATAAGTTCGTCGTTCAACCGACTGAAAGTGATTCCCGCCTCTCAAACTAACCCAGCCAGTCTGGTTACGGGGGGATTAAGGGGAAGGTTCTTCCTTTGGCTCACACCTCCGGTTCCATTGACCCCCGAGCTATGGTCATTTGACACTACCCCGCAGACTTAGTCACCAGGTTTGGCAAGAGAGATTAAAAACACCTAGTAGTATGACAACGAACTCGGGTTGATTTCGTATTTTCAAATTAATTTTTAACCCATTTTCTTCAGTGGGGTTTGTGGTGCGTGGCCCACAAGGTGACCAAGCTCACCGGCTAACTAGACTTGATTAAGTCTAGGTTAGCTCAAAGTGTGGTCTCTAGTTGTAACCCTAAAGATTCAACCTAAGTTGCATGCACTTCTAGGGTTTTTTCTGCTTCAGCAGACCACAAAAATAATGTTTGTTCTCTGGTAATAATTGGAATCCAATTAATTTGAAATTTTTCATGCAAATTCCTTTTACAATTAGATTTCCATAGAATTTTTTTTGGAATTTTTACTATTTTAACCGAAGTTTTAGGAAATTTTGAATATCAGGGGGTCAGATTTGGAATTTTGACCCCTGGTCGATTTTTCACTTTGAAACAGTATCAAATGACCTTCAAAATTCAAAAAAAATATGGAAACTAAAGCCAATGAGATCATATTTTAAATCCCACCATTTTTAGTCAAAATAGATTCACGGATTGCTCGGAATCGCTTTTTGAAATTTGAAAAATTTTGAATCAAGATCAGTCTAACCCCTGTGCACTTTGCGAATTGTTAAAAATTGTATACTTGGAATTTTTTAAAATAACAGTGGCATTTGAAAGACGGTTTGAAAATGAAGGTTTAGCCCAAATTTCAAAATTTTTTGCTTGCTAATTTTTCAGGTATCGAATTTTTAAAACAAGCTTGAAATATAGCCGAAAATCAGAAGATGGTGGAAAAGCTTTTTAAAGAGGTTTGAATTGAAATCTAAGCTTTTCACCAAAAGGATTTTTTTTTTCAAAACTTTTACACGTTTTTTCTTTTCAAAAAGAAATTTTCAAAGGATTCAACGAAAATATCTTTTTTTTTTTTTCAAACTAACCAAGATTCGAAAGGAAACCTAATTTAGTTTTTTTTTAATTTTTATTTTTTCTTTTCACAAAGAATTTTTCAAAGGAAATAGATCTAGTCCTAGGGTTCAAAAAAAGAAAACCTAATCTAAGGAGAATGATGATGTGCACCTCGATTGTTTCTTTGCCGCACTCGATGTGTGCGTAGATCCCATTTTCATCCCATTTTTCCTGCACATCAAAAACAAAGCAGAGGCAAATTCATCAATGATGTTTTAGAAGATCGAAATCATATAAAATGACATTGCCTCCCTGGCAGCGGTGCCATTTGATGGAATCGCTCTCACGCATTTTGAAAGTCGTCGGAATCGTAGTATAGTCACGCAAAATCGTTCGTCAAAAAATGATTTCTAAAGATAACGAGACTTTGAGTCCTGGTCATTCGTCTCTGGGAGGCATTTGTTTACTTTTGAAATCGATCTTCTATTGCTCTACTTTGTTTAGAAACGCATGTCGGTTCGTGATTATTACGTATTTAGGTATGACATGCTTAGTTGCAAGAATATTAGGAGTTAGAAATAGGCAACATGAATCACGCAAATATAATAACAATCAATAAGCTCATGGTGATTTCACAATATGGAGATATATACATAAAACATTTTTCATTCATTCAATGGGAGAGTTGTTTGCAACAAGAACTTTAGAGGAAAGCTTGTACATAAATGCTTGAAATTTAAACCTAGCTACTAGAAAACGACTGCATACAAGAATCAGCGGGGGGATTTTGCATGCATCATTAGGGGAGAAGTTAAGACTACACTACTAAGCAGTAATAAAAGCAATAAAAATAATGGAAAGCATAAACTAAATCTAGAAGAATAAAAGGGCATTCAGGGGTGATCCCCGATGGCCTTGGAGTGGTCGGGAGGAGAATGAGGGGCGGCCAATGTAGCTTAGGCCGACCCTTGGAGAGAGGGAGGAGTGATCCAGCATCCCGGCATGATGTCCTCCATGGTGGTGGTGAGCTCGTGGAGGTGGAGTAGCTGACCTAAGTGAAGGTGGGAGTGTATGGAGCTAATGAGGTGAGTGGTGCCAATGGAAGCCAGGGGATGTGAATGGGTGCAAATGGCCACCCCTTAGGTCTTTTTATAGACCTAAGGGAAGCTCTCTAGAGAATTATGAAATTCTCTAGAGAGGCCTATGGTGGGAGCTCGTGGGAGAGTGAGAGAGAGAGGATGGATGGTGGTTTTCAGATCCACCAAATGTGGATCTAAAAATTGAATGGCTCTTGGTTGCTAATTTTGGCAACCAAGGCAACCACACATGGTAGAGAGTTCTAGAGAACTCTAGGCTAGGTATTTTCGTGTGGATGGTGTGTGTGGGTGTGTGTGGGTCTGTATGGGTCGAAACTTAGGTGGCTAGGTTGATTAGGTTAGGTTCTAGTGGGTTTAGGTCAAGGTATGTCTCAAATTAGGGTTATAAACCCTAATTCACTAAGGTAAAGTGCAATTAAACTTAATATAAGTTTAATTTGGTGTGTGGAAACTTAATTGAGAGTACAACAACTCAATTAATTTTGGTCTAGGTCAATTGGACTCTCACTGAGTCCAATTGGACAGTGTGTGCTGAGATTAGGGCTTAATTGGACTCAATGAGTCCAATTGAATAGGCTGATGGAATTGACTAAGATCCAAGTCAATTAGATTTAGTGAGGATCTAATTAGGGCCTTAGGGAGGTCTAGAGGTGATGTACTAGGGTTAGGGCACCTTGATTTAGGTTCTTATGTTGTTGGAATTGGGTTTAGGGACCTAGAGATCCAAGATCAAGGCTTAAATCTCAAAACATGAACTGGAGAGTAGTATCAGACATCTAATAATAGTGTCAGACGTCTTATACTCAAAAATTAGAAGTCTAGACTTGTTGTCTGGACGTTCAATCAGAGTCAGGAGGGATTTTGGGTTCTATTTTGGGTATTCTGCAGAAATTGGACGTCTGACAAAGTGTCTGGACGTTCAATAACATTGCAGAAGTGGGTTTGAGGTGTGTAGGAGATGGCTAAGGGTCCTGGACGTCCTATAACTTATCTGGACATCCAGATAAGGGTTGAAACTAGGGTTTTAGGGCTTCCTAGGGTGTTGTGACCTAATCTAAGGGTGGCTAAGGCTTGGGGAAGTCTCTAGGCTATCCTAGGGCTAGGATGGACCTAAGCTCTTCGCATTTTACTGCTTTATTCCTACTTAATAGCATAGCAAACCTTTAACCCCCTTACATTATTGTTCCTATATCTAAGCTAAGCGGTTTTCTCCAACTCTGCTACAACTCCCATTATTCCTGATCCAGCTCCAGATCAAGCTCTTGATCAGCTTATTCCTTGCAATTGACATAATATACTTAATCAGCACATTATAACATTATTTCATGCTTAGCTAAAGAAGAGCTGTAAAGATGCAGATAATGCGTATGTATGCATGAATAGCCCTAACTTATGCTAAGTCTTAGCTTAATCTCGGTCAATTAAGACCTATGATTGCTGCGCAATCAGATGCTGGATCAATCCTCCTTCTCTCCAAGGGTCGGCCTAAGCTACATTGGCCGCCCCTAATTCTCCTCCTGACCACTCCAAGGCCATCGGGGACCATCCCTGAATGCCCTTTCATTCTACTATATTTAGTTTATGCTCTTAGTAGTTTAGTACTTTTTATTATTGCTTAGTAGAGTAGTCTTTATTCTCCCTCAATGATGCATGCAAAATCCCCCCTTTGATTCTTGTATGCAGTCATTTTTTGGTAGCTAGATTTCCATTTAAGCATTTATGTACAAGCTTTCCTCTACAGTTCTTGTTGCAAACAACTCTCCCATTGAATGAATGAAAAATGCCTTTATATATATCTCCATGTTGTGAAATCACCATGAGCTTATTGATTGCTATCATATTTGCGTGATTCAATTTGCCTGTTTCTAACGCTTAATATTCTTGCAACTAAGCATGTTGTACCTAAATACGTAATAATCATGAACCGGCATGCAATTTTAAACAAAGTAGAGTAATAGAAGATCGATTTCAGAAGTAAACAAATGCCTCCCAAAGACGAACGATCGGGACTTGAAGTCTTGTTATTTTTACAAACTTAATTTTTTTGACGAACATTTTTGTGCAACTATACTACGATTCCGACGACTTTCAAAATGCACGAAAATGGTTCTGTCACTTGGTTGGCCAACAAGGGTCTAATTGGTCTAGGTTGGGTGGAGCTAGGTTGTAAGGAATTGAGTTCCTAAATAGGTTAGTTATAGGATTGATTGGTTAGAGCTTAGAAGACTAGGTTGACCTACATGGGAAATGTGAGCTCAAATGGATTTGACCTAGAAGAGAGGCTCCAATTAAGTCCAAACTTGGTACCTGCACAGATATAAACAAACAAATTACAGTACTAGATATAGATAACCAGAATATTGATGGTAAGTCTAACTAGTCATATTTAGTTAGGTTTGATTGGTAAAAGCTCCTACCTAATCATCTGAGGGTTACAACTCCGTATCATTTTGATTTGAAAAGAGAACAGGGAATTAAGGCTAATTCTGTAATTTTAACAGTACATCACAAACAAAAATTAACCACGAGATCATATAGGGGTTAACTGAAGGTCAAATAAGCACAAAAGTCTAAAAAGTGGATCCACACTGATAGAAATGGGGTTTCATGCTTTTTGAGAGAAGAAACAAAACAAAAAACCCTAATTATTAGCCTTGCTTAAATTAAAGAGGTTCTGGTCAGGATAATATTCATATAAATATCCCAAAATTCATAAAAAAATATTCTATGAGGTTTGGTACTCTTGGTTTGACCATCTGAATCCATTTTGACCTAAAATAGAGTTTCAGATGGAATTTTGCCCTAACTTGGGCTTCTATGCAAATTGCCTAGTAAAACATGGCCAAAACTCAAATACAAGTTGACCATTAGATTCCTTGGGTCCAAATTAGGTTAAGGCCAAAATTTGGATCCAATTGGAGTCCATCTTGACCTAGTTTGCATTTTTGCCCTTTAAAACTCTATTTCTGACATTTTGCCCCTCAAGTTTCGAATTTATTACATTTAGGTCCCTAAGCTTATCATTGTTCTTGGCATTCTTGCCCCTACTGCCATTGGTGTGAATAGAAGCTCACTGTCGACTTTTGAGCGAGGATTCATCGCTCAATTCTCGCCCAAACCTCTCTAAATTTGGAGAGATTCCCTTGAAACGATTCCCCATAGATTAGATTAGGTTTTGAGATTGATTGTGGCCAGATTCATTGCCAGTGAACTCTAGAATTTCAAGCTCAAATGCTGACTTGGATTTTGCATATTCTAGTTGTTTTCATGCTTCTAAGAACTCTACAAAGAGCCCTAGGGCCCTCGTCATCCTCCTCAGCCAGGTTTAAGCCAGGAAACACTTCATCTTTCTCTCCTTCGACTGCCTCGACCTCGGCTTTAGCGACTCTCCTCGACCTCTCTCCTCTGACCTCCTAACGACCAAATTGGGAGGCTTGCTTTCTCCCCCTTTGTCTTCCGCTCCTTGTCAGACACAGTAGGAGTTCTTCCCCTCTTCATTATCGCCCCTTCGCATCACCGGAGGCACTCATCTTCTCTGACTTCGACTAGTCACCGTAGGATGACTCAGAACCCTTCTCTATCCCTAAACCTCTTCTCTCTCTTCTTCTTCTTCCTTAGATCACACTCTCACCCTTTGCACTCACTTTCACCCATCGTATCGCCCTCATCACCTTCATCTTCCCCATGACCAGCGAAACTTCGGTGAGTTCATATGGCCACTACACCACTCTAAATACCATGCCACTACCTCCACGAGCTTTGTTTCACCTCCCCATGCAAAAGCCCTCAATCAATTTCACCTCATGCCCACTAAAAAGCCCCATCGAACAACTCACCTCATGGTCGTCTTCTCCGACCACGACAGGCATCCTTCGACCACTGCTCGCCTTCCAATCACCACCACTGTGTTTGCCTCTTCACAGCGAAGCTCCTGAACGCTTTTGACGAAGCCGCAAGGCCATATTTTCTTCTTCAGGTATTCGTCGGTTCGCCGTCGCCGCCACTATCTTCTCCGACCATGACAACGCTCCTCCGGCCATTGCTCACCCAACTGCTATCCTCAGAAGCTACGACTCACCCTGACGAAGAACTTTAGGTCTTCAATAGAGCAGTGAAGCCCCAGCAACTACCTCGATTTGTAAGAAGCTCTCATTAGCTGAGCATGAAGAAACAGGGACGAAGATCGTCCCACATCATGCACCACCGGAGCTTGCACAACGTATAATACGCAAAGGTGAAGAAGGCTTATAACCTCAGAACACACGGGATGAGGTTCCCTCACACACCCCTTCACATGCGCATCACACATGCATCACACGTGCTTGCTCATGCGCTCTCACCTGGGATTACTCCCACGGGCTTGGGTTGGATCTATTTACCCAGTTACCTAGGTCTGAGTTGGTTTGAGAGGGAGAAATCTGAGGAGGAGTGGGGGAGGGTTTTGTACTGTAGCACCTCAAGACTTAGCCATCCTGAAGTTTGAGGGACCCTTGTGTCTCTCTTCCGTGGTGTTGTTGTCTTAGTGTTGCTGAGACGTGACTTAAGGTGTCTGAGCCTTTAACCTATCATTTGATTGGCTGGTGCTTGGTTCTGATACTGATATTAGATTGAGATTACTGTTCATATATTTGGATTGATTAAGAAGAACTTAGGGTTAATCTGGTGGTTCAAACTAGCAATTTAACCAAATCCTTTTACACTTTATATCCATGTTTTGAGATATATTTTCTGATATATATTGGAAATCTTTATGGTTATCTAATTTACTATTTTTGATTATTGTGATTAGTGATTGAATTGCATATAATTTCTCCCTGCAAATGACCTCGGACTCACTTTTGTTTTCGAGTTATAAATTTAAATGCTGTATTGATTTTTGTCACTATACTACGATGCATTTTCCTAAATACTACTAATTTCAATGCAACAAATATTGAATAAAAACCCCTCAACATGTAATATTTACATAATAATGCAATATGAATAAGCTAACTTATTCTAATGCATTCAGACCCAAATTTCCCACAAACCAGCAATAGTTAAGCATGAATTTCTTAATTAAATGTGAATATATCAAGCACCAAAGATTTTACTTAGAGATGCAACAAGTGCTGAAGGTTTGCTAACATACATAGAACTCCACCTGAAGAAATGGTACCTATAACATCACCCATCTCATTCGCATAGTGAAGAATGGACTTCATAGGAACCTTGCCTATGTCCCTCGTCCAAAAGAAGTTTGTCACAGTAGCATTGTCGAAGTGGGGGTTATGGCAAGCCCCAACGCTGAGCACATTGTTAGCTTCATTCGGAAGGACACTATATGCCACTATGGGGTTCCTCAAATAATTGTGGCAGATAAGGGGACCCCGTTTATCTCCAGGTGCTAAGGACTTCTTCAATTGAGGCATCTGGCTAAAGTTCACCTCCGTTGCCCATCATCGAGCTAATGGCTTGGCGAAGGTCACCAATTGAACAACCATAGCAACCCTCAAAAGGAAGTTTGAGGGCACCAAAGAAAATAGGTAGAAGAGCTAGCTTACATGCTATGGGGGTGCAAAGCGAGCTAGAAAATTGCCAAAGGTGTGACCCCCTTCTGCGTGGTGTATAGAGCAAAGGATTGAATCATACTCTAAGTCGACCTTTCATCCTATTAGGTTTACTTCTTTAACCACACCAGGAACAAGGAGTAGATGCGGTCGTCTATAGATCTACTGGAAGTGATGAGAGAAGAAGTGGGAAATAAATAAGTTACCTACAAAGAAATTATCACAAAGTTCTATAACCAATGATTTAAGTGGAGGTGTTTGAATGTGGGTGACCTGATGCTTAGGTGGGTAGAGGCATCCAACTTAGTGGAACCTGGTGGGAAGTTGGCTCCTAATTAGGAGGGATTGTACAGGGCAACCACCTTAGAGTTGATTAGGTCATTTGAACTAGAAGCTCTAAACGACCAGCACATACCTCGATCATGGCACACAATAAACCTAAGGCCTTATCACACCTAAAGCGCTTGCCCAAACACTTAAGAAAATTTCATTGCAACCTACAACAGGCAACCTAAATAAAGGAAGTCACACAAAAGTAAAGACTTGGAAAAAAGAGAACAAAGATTTTCATTCATAATAACTTTGTTACAAAATTTTGGCGGCCACCCTTACAAATTGAAGAAAGGGGTGGTGAGCTTTCTATATACAAAATGAAAAGGAGAAGGACATGGAGGAAGTAAAGAATAAAGGGGGAAGCCCACCTGGATGCCTCTGCTAAATCTCCATCGACTCATCAGGTGGGGCAGTGATGGTAACATCGTCATCCTCTTTATCTAACTCAAATTGACTAATTTCCAAGGCCAATTCACTTAATTAATGTATTAAAAAGGTATAATTCAATCTTGGCCTTTTTTTTTTGAAACTGAAAGGAAAGCTATCGTGCAATGATAGCAATCCAGTGGGGCATTTTATTGATCAAAAAATAGGAAACAATGAAAAATTACATACAAGATCCCCATCTATGTATGAGGGACCAGCACTGATTGCGCAGCAATCATAGGTCTTAATTGGCCTAGATTAAGCTAGGACTTAGCATAAGTTAGGGTTATTCATGCATGCATATCATTATCTGCATCATTACCGCTTTCCATTAGCTATGCAAGAAATAATGTTATAATGTACTGATTAAGTGCATTATGTCAATTGCAGGCAATAGCTGATCACGAGCTGGATCTGAAGCTGGATCCGGAATAACGGGAGTTGTAGCAGACTGGAGCAGAAGGCCTAGTTTAGATGTAGGAATAATAATGTAAGGGGGTTAAAGGTTTTCTATTCTATTAAGTAGAAATAAAGTAGTAAAATGTGAAGAGCTTAGGTCCATCCTAGCCCTAGGATAGCCTAGAGACTTCCCCAAGCCTTAGCCACCCTTAGATTAGGTTACAACACCCTAGGAAGCCCTAAAACCCTAGTTCCAACCCTTCTCTGGACGTCCAGATAAATTTTAGGACATCCAGGACCCTTAGCCAACTCTCGCACACTTCAAACCCACTTCTGCAGTGTTATTGGATGTCCAGACACTTTGTCAGATGTCTAATTTCTGCAGAATACCCAAAACAAAACCTGAAATCCTTCCTGACTCTGATTCGACGTCCAGACAACAAGTCTAGACTTCTGATTTTTTAGTATAAGACGTCTGATTCTATTATTAGACGTCTGATACTGCTCTCCAATTCTTGTTTTGAGATTTAAGCCTTGATCTTGGATCTCTAGGTCCCTAAACCCAATTCCAACCCCATAGGAACCTAAATTAAGGTGCCCTAACCCTAGTACATCACCTCTAGACCTCCCTAAGGACCTAATTAGGTCCTCACTAAACCTAATTGACTTGGATCTTAGTCAATTCCATCAGCCTATTCAATTGGACTCATTGAGTCCAATTGAGCCCTGATCTCAGCACACACTGTCCAATTGGACTCACTGAGAGTCCAATTGACCTAGACCTAACTTAATTGAGTTGTTTTACTCTCAATTAAGTTTCCACACACCCAACTAAACTTGTATTAAGTTTAATTGCACTTTACCTTAGTGAATTAGGGTTTATAACCCTAATTTAAGACCTACCTTGACCTAAACCCACTAGAACCCAACCTAATCAACCTAGCCACCTAAGTTTCGACCCACACACACCCACACACACCATCCACACGAAAATATCTATCCTAGAGTTCTCTAGAACTCTCTACGATGTGTGGTTGCCTTGGTTGCCAAAAATAGCAACCAAGAGCCATTCAATTTTTAGATCCACATTTGGTGGATCTAAAAACCACCATCCACCCTCTCTCTCTCTCACTCTCCCATGAGCTCCCACCATAGGCCTCTCTAGAGAATTCCATAATTCTCTAGAGAGCTTCCCTTAGGTCTATAAAAAGACCCCTTGGGTGGCCATTTGCAACCATTCACTTCTTTGGCAATTGCACTCCATTGGTGCCCTTCACGCCACCTCCATTGTCACTCCACCTCCACGAGCTCACTACCACCACCATGGAGGACACCATGCCGGGATGCTGGATCAACCCTACCTCTCTCCAAGGGCCGGCCTAAGTTCCATTGGCCGCCCCTCCTTCTCTCGACCACTCCAAGGCCATCAGGGACCACCCCTGAATGCCCTCTATTCTTCTAGCTTTAAATCATGCTCTTCATAATCTTTATTGCTTTCATTTATTGCTTAGTAGTGTAGTCTTACTTATCCCCCAATGATGCATGCGAAATCCCCCCGTTGATTCTTGTATGCAATCGTTTTCTGGTAGTTAGGTTTAATTTTTAAACATTCATGTATAAGCTTTCCTCTAGATTTCCTTGTGCAACAACTCTCTAATGATGAATAAAATTTCACTTTATATATATATATATATATATATATATATATATATATCTTATGTGTTCGAAATCACCACGAGCTGAATGATTATCATATTTGCGTGATTTAAGTGCCTGTTCTTTAATTGCCTATATATTACGCACCAGCATGTCGTTTAAATAAAGTAGAGCGGCTTTAAGATCGATTTCAAAAGCAAAAACAACGCCTCCCAGAGACGAACGACCGGGACTCAAAGTCTCGTTATTTTTACAAAATAATATCTTTGTTGGATCGTATTTCGCAACTATACTACGACGCTTTTATCAAAAATGTGACCTACGACCTTCCAACAAAATGGCGCCATTGCCGGGGAGGCAACGTCATTTTCTTTGATTTCGATTTTGGAACTACCACTAACGAATTGGCCTCTACTTTGTTCTTGATGTGCAGGACAACACGGAAGAAAAACGGGATCTGTGCACACAACGAGCGCGGAAAAGAAATCAGGTACACATCACATTCTCTTAGATTAGGTTTATTTTCTGAACCATAGGACTAGGTCTACTTCCTGCAATTTCTTTTGAAAAAAAAAGGGAGATTTTTCTCCTTTTCGTAAAAAAAAAGGAGAAAAATTTTGAAAAAAATCTACAGTAGGTTCCCTTTTGAATCTAGGTTAAAAAAAAAAAGAAAAAAAAGAGATATTTTCGTTGAATCTTTTGAAAAAATTCTTTTTGAAAAAAAAAAAGAGTGCAAAAGATTTAAAAAAAAAAGCATTTTTGGTGGAAGGCTTGAATTCAAGTTCAAACCTCTTTAAAAGCTTTTCCACCACCTTCTGATTTTCGGCCAGATTTCAAATCTCACTTAAAAATTCGATTGCCGAAAAATTCGTCAGCAAAAAATTCTAAAATTCAGGCTGAACCTTCATTTTCAAACCATCTTTCAAATGCCACCGTTACTTTGAAAAATTTGCGAAGTGCACGGGGTCAGATTGACCCAGATTCAAAAATTTTCAAATTTCCAAAAGTGATTTCGAGCAATCCACGAATATGTTTTGACTAAAAATGATGGGATTTGAAAGCTGATCTAATTGGCTTTATTTTTCATATTTTTCCTGAATTTTTGAAAATCATTTGATACTGTTTCAAAGTGAAAACCATGTAGGGGTCAAAGTTTCAAATCTGACCCCCTGATATTTAAAATTCCCTAAAAATTCGATTGAAATAGTAAAAATTTCAAAAAAAATATTCTCTGAAAAACTAATTGAAAAAGGGATCTACTCGCAAAATTTCAAATTAATTGGATTCCAATTATTATTAGAGAATCAACATTATTTCTGTGGTCTGTTGAAATAGAGAAAAACCCTTGAAGTGCATGCAACTTAGGTTGAACCTTTAGGATCACAAATAGAGATCACACTTTTGGCTAACCTAGACTTAATCAAGTCTAGTTAGCCGGTGAGCTTGGTCACCTTGTGGGCCACTCACCACAAACCCCACTGAAGAAAACGGGTTAAAAAACTAATTTAAAACACGAAATCAACCCGAGTTCATTGTCGTACTACTGGGTGAGTTAATCTCTCTTGCCAAACCTGGTGACTAAGTCTGCGTGGTAGTGTCAAACGACCACGGCTCGGGGGTCAACGGAACCGGAGGCGTAAGCCAAAGGAAGAACCTTCCCCTTAGTCCCCTCGTAACCAGACTGGCTGGGTTAGCTTGAGAGACGGAATTCACTTTCAGTCGGCTGTACGACGAACTTATCTTCAGGAATTCAAATCCCTAACAAAAAATATGGTCACCTGATATATAAGGACCACTTGATTGACAGGGCCTTAGCCTTGTCCTGTGTGGCTACACCAACCCAGAGGTTGGGCGGTGTATGCACGGAAGGAGGTCACTTCGACCTCACTTGGTTGGACCTTGGGAGCCACTCCCAAGGAGGCGAGTCACCTTGCTCGGACCATCTTCTCCCCACATTTCTTCTACTCCAAGAGCCACCACAGCAAATCCTAGACCTGGACCTAGACCGGGTTAGGACATTTAGAATTTGGACCCGATGGCTCGTTTGGAAGCCCGGGTCGCTGAATCTCAGGAACGGCATCAGCAGAGCATGGATCGTATTCTGACGGCGCTTGACAGGATGCAGCACCCGCCACGAGGAGAACAACTGCGGGATTTTTACAACCTAGCCGCACCTATCGTCACACCGCTAGTCAGAATTCCCGCAAGCGGAGATGCGTTTGAGCTCAAGCCCAATGTAATTGGGTTGATCAGCACTCATTTCTACGGGAACTCAAGCGAAGATCCGTTCCAGCACCTTGAGGACCTGAGTCGACTCGCTGAAATGATCCGACCTAGGAATATTGATCTCGAAATCATTCTGATGAAGCTCTTCCTGTTCTCTCTAAGGGACAAAGCTTCATACTGGTTCAAGACTATTGGGAAGCCAATTGGAACCTGGTCGGAATTACGACATGAATTCCTGCAAAAGTTCTTCCCAATCGGTCAAACAAATGCAATGCGGCGCGCAATCACGACTTTCTCCTAGGGAACTGGGGAGAAATTACATGAGGCATGGGATAGATTTCATGACCTTCTCCGAAAATGCCCGCATCATGGTATACCCAGATGACACTTAGCTCAGATTTTTTACCATGGGCTAAATGACACACATCAGTATCTGGCCGATGCATCTAGCGGCAGGAATTTTCTCGCAAAAGACGAGAACAACACATTTGAGCTGTTCGAATCATTAGCGGAGAACTCAATGAATGCCGCATCTACGAACCAGTTCCAGCGGCCTGGTCAGCAGCGGGTTGGTGTCCACGAGGCTCATACTGATTCTATTCGAGCCGACATGGTTATCATCGTCAAGCAGCTGGATAGAATGAACCTGATTGAGAAGAAGATTGACCAGATCATTCAAGGTCAATCCGACTTGAGCTCTGTCACCACAAGATCCTCTTATGCACCCCGAGCTCCACCTGCTCGAGTTAATCTACTCACTCGGGATGCACCTTCTCCGTATTTACGAGATCCCGCATATCAGGATCCCGTGAATAATCTAGATCTGGCACCCTACGACCAGGGTTACGCACCACCCACAGATTATAATGCGTATCCCTTTGATGGATATACGTCTCAAACATCTTCGGCCTACGAGGACGTCAGTGCTATCCAAGGATACGGGCGTAATAGCCCGTATTCAGAGACATAACCTTGGTTGGCACCAGCATCCAAACTTCTCCTGGTCTGGTAATTCATAGAGACCACAACAAGATCCACACCACCAGACCAAGCAATACAGGAATGCGCAAAACACGTATCCTAGGCAGTAGCCATTCCCGCCTCAGCAGCAGCAACCCCGCTCGTTATACCAGCCGCTGCACCAAGCTGCCAACCACCGTCCAAAGCGGGCCAACCCTTTGGAGGTGCTGAAAGAGGAGCTGCAAGAATCGATGAGGAAGTCTACACAAGATAGCTTGCAGATAATGAAGGCTATGGCTGATCAGATTCAGACCATACAAAATACGCAGAACCAGCTGTTGCAAGAGCATAGGACTCAGGGAGCCTTGCCCTCCCAACCCGTCCCGAATCCTCGATATGTGCAGAACCAGGGTGCCCTGCCTAGGTTTTAGGCACTGCAGGGACAGGCACACGCCATACTACAGGTGCCTCCTGCACCACCCGCTTACGCGCAAGGTCAGCTGCCTTTGCAAAATCCCGCGTATTCTGTCCCATCCGCTCCCCCACCACCTCATGGACAGCAAGCCGATGCACACGTTGTCTCATTGAGGAGCGGAAGGAAGATATTCGACCCACCACCTAGGCAGGCAGGTTCTGATTTTTCCCACCCTTTACCGCAGGTAGATTCGACTCCTTCAGAATCTCAGGAGCCACCTGTGGTAGATAAGGGTAAGAGGCCACTTAACCCTGAGATTCCCGTCCCTTTTCCTGAGGCTTTGACACGAAATATAGTATGGAAAAAGGACACGTGGAATTTCGAGGACCTGAAATCGATGTTTAAAGAAGTACATATTCAGGTCCCCCTCCTCGAGGCTATCGATCACATTCCTGTTGTCGCTAGGTTCTTCAAAGACTACTGTACCCCGAAGCGACAGCCGAGAATTGGACGACAGGCGGTACTGTTGAAAGAAGCTAGCACCGTGATTCTAGCTGACTTACCGCCGAAGAAGAAAGACCCTGGCACCCCACTCATATCTTGCTTTTTGTAGGATTCTCCATTTGATGGGCCCTTCTAGATTTGGGTTCGTCCATCAACTTAACTCCCATTGCTGTATTTGATCGATTTCGATTTGGGGAGTTGAAACCCACCTTGGTTACGATTCAGCTGGCTGACAGATCACTCAAAACACCGAGGGGGGTGGTTGAGAATGTGATCGTAAAAGTCCGTGGATTCTTCTTTCCCGCAGATTTTTTCGTTCTCGATATGGAAGTTCCTCTTAATCTCCGAGATGCACCAATTATTTTGGGTCACCCATTTCTGGCGACAGCCCGAGCAAACATCTATTGTGCATCCGGGTGTATGGAGATTGCCCTGGGCAATGAGCGACTTCGACTAGACATATTCAGGGCAGCAAAGAACTTCGATTGTGATCGAATAGAGGATGATGGTGAAGATGAAGATTCGGCTTACTGTGGTAACATTAGGCTCCTTTGTGATGACCTAATGTCTCATTCGTCTACACTATCAGGGCTCTCGGACCTCGATCCACACGGGATCGAAACCACTGCATTACACATATCTCCTCGAGGATCTGACTGTTTAGGACGTGCTTCTGACCACAGCACCCCTGAATCAGCTATCTTGATCCATGTATTACTGAATCACCCCTGTTATTATAGGAAGACGTGACTACAGCTAATAGGTTTCCCATTAACGCAGTCACAACAGATTTCACAGGGAGCGACTCAGCGGGAATTCACGTGCACACGGATCAGCAGATTCCCGCCTTCGAGTTTACTCCTCCCACTCTCATTTTTGACTCAGAACCACCCGTGAGCAAATTGAAGCCTGTACCCACTCCACACATTCTTATAGGTAGACTTTTTGGAGTAGGGGTGCACAATCAGCTGGTTCGCATCTCCGGACCACTGATCTTAGGAGCATATGAGCACATCTTTCTCTTAATCTTAGCCGGCTCCTATGCTAGAAATGACACATCTCATTGAGCTTTCGCCCAGCTGGAGGCATTAAACTCAGCACATATATATACCATTCGCCCCACATTCCACCATCATTTTTATACATAGCATTTTTTTTTTTTAGCATATTTCCCTTTTATATTGCATATTAGCAGGTTGGCCGGTGCTGAATATAATTTCAGGAGCAATCACAGGTGATTTCTATCCATTCTCTCCCTGCAGCATTTATTTTCTTTTACATTCATGCATGAGGACATGCAAGAACTTAGGCATGGGGGGGGGGGGTAGATACAAAAAAACTGAAAAAAATTTTTTTGACAACACTTAGGAAAACCTCGGAGCTGCATGCAAAACGTACTTTAGGACCTTAAATAAAAGAACAACCGACTCCACCTCCAATGCTCTCATTGGAGCTAGAAATCGTTCGTAACAGCCACTTCTGACTCACTCGCCCACCTTTTGTTCTAAATTTAGGGTCAAGCTAATTGTAACCCGATACAGGAAATTCACGAAGTACAAATTATATGAGGTTACATGTTTATAGCATATATAGATATTGCATTCATGAATAAGATTATTTTATTAAGAGAATGCATTAGGGATTTTATCCTTTAGTTGATTCCTGTAATCTGGAATCCAGTACAACTTTTCACACACACGTAGAATTTGCAATGGATTCACGGTGAAGGCTGATAAACGTCTTCAATTTGTCGAGAAGAAGCAGTGCTTCTTTTCCTGAACTCTTGGACAATGTTTTGGGAGTCAGGCAGATTTTCCTCCAAAAATCCACCAAATAGTGTGAGATGAGAGTAGAGTGTACTGGTGCTCTAAGATTAGTGCGAGGAATCTGGAATCCTAGATAATTAGGTAATGATACTCTGAGATTAGACATAGTTTTCACTCTCGATTCCCCCGTATACATTTTTATGCAAAATTTTGAGAGCTACCGAATAAGGCAAATACGCGGAGAGTGAGTTTTCATAAAACTAGGGCTAAGGTGGATGGTTACGACCATTCTTTACGGAATCCTCAGCTGAAGGAGGGTATTGATGTCAAGGTCAAAAATACACCGTCCTATCCGTCTCTCCCGGTGCCGTGAGTAGGCACTTCCACCAAATAAGCCACCCAATGTCTCTTGAGTACCACCAATCCCTAATATTGCCTCCTCAATAAGGTTCATGGATGTATGCCAGTTGTGTTATGCTGAAAAAAAATTATAAAAAAAAATGAGAAAAAGAAAAAGAATGATGAAAAGAAAGAAAACTGAAAAAAAAACTAAAAAAAAAAAATTAGAAAAAGAAGAAAAAGCAAAGAAAAGAATGAATATTTAGTATTTATTTCATCGAGGCAATACCACCAAATAAAATTGAGCTCCACCAAATATGGCCTTAACCTATTTTTCTTATGTTTCTGACCTCCTGAATAATGGCTGAGGAATTCCGACTTAGTGTTAAGGTTATGAGAACTCAATTAAAGTGTTAATGCCTAGTGAGACCACCAAATACAGAACATATGTGTGAATCTGGTGAGGTTGTGAGCTCTAAGAAAAAGAAAGAAAAAGAAAGAAAAAGAGTAAGAGAGAATGAATACAAATGAATCAAAAGAGAGCATAGTTTTTCTCATCTTTCTCTGAGTTTAGTTACTTAGTAATCCGAGAATCTAGATTCTGTAGTACTAGCCTCTATGTAGCACCAAGTGAGAATGAGCCACCAAATATATAATCCTTTCCCTCAGAGATTCTCTACCTAAGCCTAAAGCCAGGGTGGAATTCATAAAATATCTTGAATACCCCGAGGGAAGAAGTCCGCCTATCCCGCTAGAATTTTTACTAGGGGTCAAGTACAGGCTTTAGAGGTGTATTAGTTTTCACTCGAATCCGTTGCAAAAGCTACATAGCTGCACCTTCACGATTGTCTGGATTTCTAGAGTATAGGATGAAAACAAAAAGGAGAAAAATCTCTATGCAAACACTTGATAAAATAACCAGTCCCTTAGGGACCCTTGCTGTAAATAATTTAGTCTTGCATTTGCTAGGGACTAGCAAGATTTAGGCATGGGGGTATGATTGCGCAGCAATCATAGGTCTTAATTGGCCTAGATTAAGCTAGGACTTAGCATAAGTTAGGGTTATTCATGCATGCATACGCATTATCTGCATCTTTACCACTTTCCTTTAGCTATGCATGAAATAATGTTATAATATGTTGATTAAGAGCATTATGTCAATTGCAGGCAATAAGCTGATCAGGAGCTGGATCTAAAGCTAGATCAGGAATAACGGGAGTTGTAGCAGACTGGAGCAGAAGGCCTAGTTTAGATGTAGGAATAATAATGTAAGGGGGTTAAAGGTTTTCTATTCTATTAAGTAGAAATAAAGCAGTAAAATGTGAAGAGCTTAGGTCCATCCTAGCCCTAGGATAGCCTAGAGACTTCCCCAAGCCTTAGCCACCCTTAGATTAGGTCACAACACCCTAGGAAGCCCTAAAACCCTAGTTCCAACCCTTCTCTGGACGTCCAGATAAGTTTTAGGACATCCAGGACCCCTAGCCAACTCCCGCACACTTCAAACCCACTTCTGTAGTGTTATTGGATGTCCAGACACTTTGTCAGATGTCTAATTTCTGCAGAATACCCAAAACAGAACCTGAAATCCTTCCTGACTTTGATTTGATGTCAAGACAACAAGTCTAGACCTCAGATTTTTGAGTATAAGACGTCTGATTCTATTATTAGACGTCTGATACTGCTCTCCAATTCCTGTTTTGAGATTTAAGCCTTGATCTTGGATCTCTAGGTCCCTAACACCAATTCCAACCCCATAGGAACCTAAATTAAGGTGCCCTAACCCTAGTACATCACCTCTAGACCTCCCTAAGGACCTAATTAGGTCCTCACTAAACCTAATTGACTTGGATCTTAGTCAATTCCACCAGCCTATTCAATTGGACTCATTGAGTCCAATTAAGCCCTGATCTCAGCACACACTGTCCAATTGGACTCAGTGAGAGTCCAATTGACCTAGACCTGACTTAATTAAGTTGTTTTACTCTCAATTAAGTTTTCACACACCCAACTAAACTTGTATTAAGTTTAATTGCACTTTACCTTAGTGAATTAGGATTTATAACCCTAATTTGAGACCTACCTTGACCTAAACCCACTAGAACCCAACCTAATCAACCTAGCCACCTAAGTTTCGACCCACACACACCCACACACACCATCCACACGAAAATATCTAGCCTAGAGTTATCTAGAACTCTCTACGATGTGTGGTTGCCTTGGTTGCCAAAAATAGCAACCAAGAGCCATTCAATTTTTAGATCCACATTTGGTGGATCTAAAAACCACCATCCACCCTCTCTCTATCTCACTCTCCCACGAGCTCCCACCATAGGCCTCTCTAGAGAATTCCATAATTCTCTAGAGAGCTTCCCTTAGGTCTGTAAAAAGACCCCTTGGGTGGCCATTTGCAACCATTCACTTCTTTGGCAATTGCACTCCATTGGTGCCATTCACGCCACCTCCATTGTCACTCCACCTCCACGAGCTCACTACCACCACCATGGAGGACACCATGCCAGGATGCTGGATCAACCCTACCTCTCTCCAAGGGCCGACCTAAGTTCCATTGGCCGCCCCTCCTTCTCTTGACCACTCCAAGGCCATCGGGGACCACCCCTGAATGCCCTCTATTCTTCTAGCTTTAAATCATGCTCTTCATAATCTTTATTGCTTTCATTTACTGCTTAGTAGTGTAGTCTTACTTCTCCCCAATGATGCATGCGAAATCCCCCTATTGATTCTTGTATGCAATCGTTTTCTGGTAGTTAGGTTTAATTTTTAAACATTCATGTATAAGCTTTCCTCTAGATTTCCTTGTGCAACAACTCTCTAATGATGAATAAAATTTCACTTTATATATATATATATATCTCTTATGTGTTCGAAATCACCACGAGCTGAATGATTATCATATTTGCGTGATTTAAGTGCCTGTTCTTTAATTGCCTATATATTACGCATCAGCATGTCATTTAAATAAAGTAGAGCGGCTTTAAGATTGATTTCAAAAGCAAAAACAATGCCTCCCAGAGACGAACGACCGGGACTCAAAGTCTCGTTATTTTTACAAAACAATATCTTTGTTGGATCGTATTTCGCAACTATACTACGACACTTTTATCAAAAATGCGACCTACGACCTTCCAACAAGCACTCATTTACAATTTGCTCACAGCATACTAGTCTCTCCTGAAAAGACCTCTCATTCCTCACCCTCCACACACACCAAAGTGTTGCAACCATGCGTAGGTGCAGTCTCCCGAAAACTAAAAAGCTGTGCCACAGAGGTTCCCATGGGGGAAGCGACTCCTGGCAAGTTCTTCTCCAAATCATGTCAGTAATCAAACAGGATGAAAAAATATGATTGATGTTGTATGTGTGCAGCCCACATAAATGGCACTCGTGAAAAGTTGCACATATCCTTTTGTGCCTCAGGTCACTTGTGATCAAGCCCTCCCTTCTGCAAAGGCAAAGGAAAATTTGTACCTTGAGGGGGATCTTCAAAAGGCTTCAAAATCCAAATTTTTCTGTCCATGTGATCATTTTCCACATCTATGCCAGCCCCCATAATTCTGTCATAAGCTTGCTGAACCATATAGAATCAGTCCCAAACATATCTATCTTCCACGCCAATTCTGGGTTTGAACTGTTCTAGCTCTGAAATCATCTTGAGTCTATCCTCCCACAATTTGGTGCCCTCCCTACTGGACTCAGCCTCATTTAGTTCCCAGCCTGCAGCAGTATCTGACCAGTAGCAGCTCACCGTGCCATCTTTGTCCATCACTGCTGAAAATACCCTCGGATAGGCTTCTTTTAATTGACCCAGTGAGGACCAGTCTTCACTCCAGAAATTGAATGATCTGCCATCTCCTAACACTGGCTGTAATAGATGCCAATTGCTCTTAAGAGCGTGGATCACAGACTACCAGAACAGTGAGGGATGTGAAGGACACAATCTTCTCAGTGCATAATTGGATTGACCATAACTGTCTTTGATTAGTTCAGTCCAAGGCCTCTCTTCCCCAATCAGAATTTTTGTTGCCCATTTGAGCAGTAAGGCTTCATTAAATTCCTTCAACGCTTTAAATCCCAATCCACCTCTTCCCTTTGGCCGGCAGGGTTGCTCCCATTTTAGTGGTTGCATGAATCTACCTTCGTCTTTGGAGCCTTTCCAAAAGAACCTCTTTCGCATTAGATAAATGTGTTTCCAAATGGACTTCGGAGCTTTGAATAGGGAGAAGTAAAAGACTGGAATCAAGGTAATAACAGAATTCAGTAGGATAAGTCTACCACCCTTAGACAAAAACCTATTGTTCCACCCCTCCAATTTGACTGCAATCTTATCAAAAAGCACATTCCAGCCACATTTCTTCATTTTTGAACACCTTTGGGGCAACCCCAAATATCTAATGGGCAAGCTGGTATGTAGGGTCCCCAGGATAGTAGAGATAGCTTCTTGTTCTAGTTCATTCAGACCAAAACACACCAAACTGGACTTCTCCCTATTTAATTTCAGACCTGACATGTCGCTAAAAATGTTGACCACATGACCAAGTGCGCAGGCTTCCTCCTCAGTCCCCTCTACAAAAAAGACCGTATCATCCTCATATTGGAGAATAGGGGCCATAGCTCTCCTATTGGATAAAGAATATCCTCTTATTATACCCGCCTCAGACAATTTACAAGCGTATCTCGCCAGCCCATCAACTGCAAGGTTAAAAATCAAAGAAGCTAAGGGGCAACCTTGCCTAACACCACACTGCAGCTGGATCCAAGCTCCACAAGGTTTCCCATTGATCAAGGGAGTGAAGGAAGAAGTTGTAATGCACCGCTTCATCCATTTAATCCAAAGGGGGGGGAATCCTCTTCTCTCAAAAACCTCCCACAAATAGGGCTACAAAATATAATCATAGGCCTTTCGGAAATTGACTTTCCACATAAAGGCTTTACATTTCCTCTTGTGCCAACCACATACCATCTCCTGTGCCATGATAAAAGATTCTTGTAGAGATCTATTGGGGAGGAAGGCAGACTAGACTGGATGAATCAGGTCTTGCAAGACGAATCTTAGCCTATTTGCCAAAATCTTGCTCACCACCAAGTATATGGAGTTCAAGAGAGCTATGGACCTAAAATTAGAGAACTTCACTATTCCTTGCATCTTTGGTAACAAGAAAAGAAAGGATCGGTTTATCTTATCAAAGTCGGAATTGCCCCCCTCAAATTCCTTGATAACATCCATCACCTCTTTACCCACCAAACCCCACATCTCCTTATAAAAGAAAACTTTGACACCATCAGGGCCAGGGGAACCCTAATTATTCAGGTCGTTAATGGCATCCATTGTTTCTTTTTTAGTTATGGTTGTCGTCATTCTAAACACATGCTCCTCAGAGACTCTAGGTGAGTCACTTGCTGCCATTCTCCATAGGCCGCTACCAATTGCTCGTGAAGACTCTCTAAAATATTTAATGGCCTCTGCTCTAATGGCTGGCATGGAGGAGATTCTCTGACCATCAATTGTTATGGAGGAAATTAAATTGATTCTTCTACGAGAGCTAGCAGCCAAATGGAAGAACTTGGTGTTGGCATCCCCCTCTTTAAGCTAAAGTTGCCTGGAGCATTCCCTCCAATCCATCTCCTATTTTAAATCCTCCTCTGCCACCACCCCCTGCCACATCTTTCAATCATCAAGTTCCTGGTCAGTTAAGGGACCGTTTTCCTCTTTTGTATCAAGGCTTTTTATTTCCAAAAGTGCTTCAAGGCGCCTCTGATGTCTGGAAACTATAGCCTCATATTCTTTTAACATTATGCGCATAGCCGCCAGCTTGGATGCAAGTTTAATAGTGGTCGATCCATCTACAAGTTTAGCCCTCCACCATACTTCAAGTATCTCCCGGAATTCCAGTTCCCTCAACCAAGATCTTCTAAAGTTGAAATAAGAACCAATGTGCACGTGGCCAAATTAAGAAGAATTAATGTAAATTTGGTTAATTATGCTATTTTAACATGAAAATTTAAGTACAGATTAACCAAGGGGTGAATCTACAATTGATTGAAGGTCAAATAAGCTTAAAGTTGAAATAAGTGCGCCTACAATGAATGATTTAGGATTTCTATTAAGATTTTAAGATAAATCTTAAATAAAAACCCTGATTTCAGCCCCACTTAGATTCAAAGGATTCTAGTTGACATAAATGTAATCTAATCTGCTAAAAATCATTTAAAAATATTCTGTAAGGTTCAGAATGATCAATTTATAAAAAGAGCCCAAATTGACCTAAAACAGAGACCAAGATGAAGTCACCAATAGATTTCTTGGGTCCTAATGAGGTTAACCTAAAAAGTTGAGAACATTTGGAGTACATCTTGTCATACTTTCTGATGGGTCGGCCTGGATAGGTTGTTAATATGATGTTTTTATCGTTGAAATATGTATAGTGGTTAACCTAATTCAGACCTAACCATCTCTTTACAAAATTTTTAACCTGGCCTAATTGATTTTATCTTGTCACTTTTAGGCCCAGGGTCGAACTCAGGGAAGTGGGGTTAAAGTCGAGTTTCTACGTTTTCCTTAAAACGCGTCTCTTCCATTCGTTTATTGTGTTTTTGGTGTTTTTCTTATTTAGGTTTTTTATGGTAATCCTTGTTCTTGAGGCACACCCTCAAAATTGTGTCCTTGGCTTTTAGCCAAACAGAGTCCCAAAACGAGTCTTGCTACTCGCAAGACGGGGGTACCTGCAAATCAAAGATTATCTTTTCACTTTTATACCTTTTTTTATCTTTTTACTAAGAAGGAAGCTAACAGATAGAAAGTAAATATAGTAGCTATAGATATATATTTATATGTAGTATATATATAAAGGGGTGGGGGTGGAGGTGACGATGGAGTGTAGCACTATGTCGAGTCAGTTGACGTCTAGAGAGACGCAACCAACACGACTATGTGCCGCGTGGAGTGTGGATGGAGGATGGATGATGTATGGGACCACGCTTTTTTGTACGCGTGTATCAGGGAATATCAGCAACTGGTGCAGATATCCCCGTGATACAGCGTATAGTAAATAACGTGAAAATATATGTACATATGTATGTATATGAGTAAATATATCTATATGTATATAAATGTATAAGTATATATGTATAGATATATATAGATATATATGTATTATATATATATATATAGGTGTATATGTATATATATATATGTATGTATATATGTATATAGCTATGTATATATGTATATAAGTATATATATATAATACTATATAGATGTATGTATATATATATGTATATAAGTATATATGTATCTAGATATATATATATATATATGTGTGTATATATATAAGTATATAGATATGTATATATATATATGTATATAAGTATATATGTATATATATATATAAGTATATGTATAAGTATATAGATATATATATACGTGTATATATATATATATATATAGATATATTATATATATGTGTGTGTATACATAAATATATAGATATACTATGTATATAAGTATATATATATATATAAGTATATGTATAAGTATATAGATATATATAAGTAGATATATATATATATATTATATATATATGTATATATTATATATATATATGTATGTATACATAACTATAGATATTACTATGTATATAAGTGTATATATATATATATATATATATATGTATGTATATATTATATATAGATGTATATAAGTATATATATGTTACTATATATAACTATACGTATAGTGTAAGTGTGTGTGTGGGTGTGTGTGTGTGTCGGTGAAGATGTGTGTGTGTTGGTGTAGTGTGTGTCTGTGAGTGAGTGAAAAAGAGAGAGAATACGTGAGAGAGAGAGAGAGCGAGAGAGAGAGAGAATACGTGAGAGAGAGAGAGCGGGAGAGAGAGATCAGCAGAGAGAGAGAGCGGGCTGGAGAGATCGAGAGCGCGGACAATGGCAGCGAGTTAAGTCGTCTGCTCGCGGCGGCGGACGTCTGACGCCGCGTCGTCTGAAGGCGGAGGCGGACGTCTGAAGACGGCGGGTGCGGGCGCGCCTTCGCGCAGGGTTCTGCAGGCCTGCGCGAAGTCGACGAGCGGGCGATGGCGCGGAGGAGCGAGCGTGGAGGAGGTCTGCAGGTGGTCGCGGAGGGTCGCGGAGGGGGGCAGGGGTCGGCGTGAGGCCGTAGCCGGCCGCTGCAGTGCGCACGGCGGCGGGCTACGGGTGCAACTGCGAGGCGGACAGAACGGAGACGGAGGCGGGGAACGCCCTGCAGACGCGAGCGGAGGCGGTGAGCGACTGCGGGGACGGTCGCGGAGGGGCGGGAGGACTTGCTGCTGCTGCTGCTGGGCTGCTGCTGCCGTGGCTTCAAGCTTCGAAGCTTGGAGCGGCGGCAATGGCGTTAAAGAGAAAAAACGAAGCGAGGGAATGCACCACGCCCACCGGCTCGTCGAAGAGCTGGGCGGTGGTGCTCCCACTGTGGTGGTGTTGCACCACAGTGGGTTCTCCTGCTCGCCGGGTGCCTCCTCGACGGAGGGCCGACGTATGGGAGGGGAAAGCGGTGGAGAAGATGGCTGCGGGTTTTTTCAGCAGCTGCGTCGCGAGGATGAAGGTGCAGCTACTTATAGAGGAGGAGAGAGTGGCGTGCCGGCTGCAGCAGGGAGAGGGTGTGCGAGTTGCAGCTATAGGGAGCGGCGTTGGCAGGGAGACGTGACGGGAAGAAGTGCTGCGTGGCTGCTGCATGCAGCTGCGGGAAGAGTGCAGCCGCGGGAAGGATGCAGCCGCGGGAAGGAGAGAAAAGAAGAAATCAAGAGGAAAAATAAAAAGAGGGTGATTTTGCAAGGAGGCACTTGAAGAAAAATGTAACTATGTAGGCGATTGTTTCACTCCTCTTCCTCTCTTGATTAAATGCATGCATGCAAGTGTTTTTACAAATGCGATTACAGAATCCTATTATGCAATGTTAATGCTAGAAAATAGCACAAGAAGGCGTTATTACAGGCGTGTTTTGAGGTGCAAACACTTTCCAATTTGCTCCCTTAGTTTTTAATTCTAGCAAAAAAATCCCTAACTTTCTATTTTTCTTTCGAAGACACCCTTGCGACCATCTTCTTCCTCTTGCCATCCTCTCGTGCTCACTTGATCCTTTAGATGCTAACCCCCCTTTGACCGCGAAGATCTCGCGACTCCAATCAAGAAAGTTTTCCAAACTTAGAAGGTTGGATCGGCTTACAAATTCACTCGCAATCACGCCTTGAAAGCAGCTTCAGCTGTGGCCGCGACACCTCCCGATGAAGCTCCTTCAATCACACATGGCCATCAATGGAAACCCGAAATTCTCATCTCAATTGCTACTGTAGCTTGTTTATAAAGCATCGCTGGTGCGTCTCTACACCATTCTTCTTTCTCCTTGTAGCCACCGATGATGAGACCTTGGAGCTCCCCTATCCTCCTTCGTCGCCACCCTCACTGCCAACTGAGGGTGCAGACGTCTTTCCCGTTCCCTAGCCGAGTTCCTGTCACAGAAGTTGGTCTCCAAATCCCCTTCTTCGCTCCAACCACCTTACCGCCATCGCCGTCTTCTTCGCATCCGGTCGACCAACGCTGGATGCCTCCTAGCCCCTGTCATCCACACATAGGTAGCATATCCTCTTCCCCATCTTTAGTAGAATAGTTTAGGCTTTTCAAACTTTGAAACCAGCCTCACCTCCACCCGTGCCGCCATCATCTTCCTTGCAGCTGATAGCCCTCTGACGAGGTGCTTCCCCTCACTCTATTCATCATTTCCACTCTCCAACTACCCCATAAGGTTCACCACGCTTCGGGGAACAAAAGCCCTCAACTTATTAAGGGTTTTGACACCCCTAGCTCTCCGTCGAATACAACCCACATCCGCCACCTCCTCGTGTTTGGCAAGCTGCCATTGATGACCACACATTAGATTTCCACTGCCATTGCCTTCGCTGAGGTCTGACAAAGGTTTTCGAGTATTTAACTTATGCCGTGAGGCCATATTCCCCTGTGTAGGCTATCGTTGGACCCAGCGACATTGCAGCCGTCGTCCGCCACTCTCCTCATTGCCAACCATCGATCCACCATTGCCATCACGTCGACTGTCGTCTGGCAACACCCCTTCGTCCTTCGTCAAAGCCATCCAACGACCAGGGACTATCTCTGACGTCTCTCTAGTGAGCAACGCTAGCGACGAAGAAGAAAGGTCTAGGGACCTGTTTATAAGAAAAAGAAGTCCCAAGGACTTAATCACAAATATTTTTAGGGATCGGATTGCAAGAATAATTATAGCTTCAGGGACTGATTTGAAGATCTTCTTGTTATATTGAGGATTTGTTTAAATTTTTGGATATTTAGGATTTTTGATGGAATATCATTATTGATTTGATACATTTAGTGCTTGATTGAATCATTTCTTGATTATTTTTAATTAAGCACTAATTAAAATATAATTCCTTTGATCACGTTTTTAAATTACATGGTTAATCCTTTTGAATCAAATTTCACATGTAAAGAGTCAAAATTAATCGTATCTAGTTCCCGAACTAAATTTTTGCAAAATCTTAATAGTGATAACTCGCACATTTAATTTTCTCCCAAGTTGATTTGCGTGATTTGACTATACTACGACGTAATTTTTATTGAATCTCATTTTGCGCTCGTTAGGTAGACTCCACCATAGATGACAGCTCCTCACTGGATGAAGGGTCTGAGCTAGATGACTTCGCTTTTGCCTCCTCTCCTGCTTAGCCTTAATTTGCACCACTTGCCTCTATCGCGGGCTTGATTGGGGCTCGGTCTTGAATCATCCCCTCATGAACCTGCTCCTCATGGAACTAGAAGAGATTAGGCACAGACTAAGAGAGAAACTCCTTCATTAAGCTGATCCCACCGGCTAGCATAGGTTGGGCAGCTGCTAAGATATACTTTCCAATCTTTGTCCTTAGTGTTTGGAAGCTTTCCTTAATACACAGGTTAAAGGAGAAGAAGTCCATTACCACCTTCGAGCAGAGCTATTTTTGCCTCTTGTTCTTTAGTAGTTGGATAGAGTTCGACAATTGCTCATCGTAGGAGGTGGTGACCTCAATAGCCTTCTCCTTCTCTTCCAACTCCTCCAAGTGGACCATTGTTTGAAGAAGGCAGGCCAGGTCTGCTTTATTGGCCTCCTTCTGAACCTTTTGGGTGGTTTTCTCCATCCGAGACTTTGCTAAGACATGCTGCTAGTCGGCATACACCTTTCCGTGGAACACCTACAAAGATTGGCATTCAGTGGTGAATTCTCCAAGTTTTCATCTAACTCTTTTTCCCACTTGACCAATGTTGATAATGCTGGAGTCGAAATTTAAGAATGCGTCGTAGTATAGTCAACAATAGCGAAATCAACACTTAAATTTATAATTCTTGAAGTTCCAGTTCGAGGTCGTTCTCTAGGAGCAAAATTAAAGCATGATTTATCACTATCAAAAACTTTTAGCTCTGGAACTAGAAATGAAATGTTTGTTCTTTTAATCCTAGGTTTCTAATTCAAAATGTACAAAAAGAAAAGTGTTAGGGCCATGCACACGAAGGAAAAGGTTTTGAGTCCTTTGTTAACACGTAAAAGCCCCTTCTTTTTTTTATTATTTCTTCTAAGTGCAAAACCCGGCCCTTCACTAGTCCCAACATTCCCTACTGGGCTGCCCCTTAGTGAGCTCACTCTCTTACCAAAGCTCTATTTAATTCTCAGTATTGAGCTTACATATGCTTAGTGGGGAGTCGTTCCCTATTAGGTTGAATAGCCTTCCTATGTAGTTTCATGTCTCCACGATGTGGGACTATCTTTCTCTAGTCCATTTTAAAATCCAAGCCCTTTTCTTCCCTTTATTCTCCTTACATGTATCCTTATCACGCCTCTCTTCTTCTTCCTTCTTTAAGTCCTTCTTCCCTTTTCTTTTCTAAGTTGTTCCTTCTCCCTACACCAAAACTGGGTTGGCGTGGGTCAAGCAATAGAATGGACCTTCCTCCTCCTCACCCTTATGGGTCGCCAACATTGGTCTATATATATTTATATAGTAATGGGCTCAAGCACAGTTATATATGCGTAGGGTGAGCTTGCCCTGTTAAGCTGAACAACCAAGGGGTGGGATTCCTTTTATTGCACTTCAAAAGCTCGTACACCTACAAGGTGGGACTAAAAAGTGGTGTAAGATTTGCGTGAAAATTAGGATTTAATCACCTAATTAGGCGGAATCGAGTGCTCATGCTTATTGGGCTCTAATCTTGATTAATTAGGATTTAATCACCTAATTAACCTAATTAACTGTAGATTAATGAATATTTTCACAATAAAGACTTTGAATCCACGTTTTGCAATAAAACCCGTAGATAAAATATAATCACGAATGAGTCCTTATTATTTCAAAAGAAATTGTAAAGAGACCCTGAGAAATTATTGAATGCTTGTAATTGGGTCTCTCGACCACAACCCCTATAGAGTTTGTGTTGCAGTTGTCTTCTTTGATGATGGTTCGCTGGATGATGGTTGAAACTTCGATTTGCCCTTCTGATGAGGATGGCGAAGGGCGGGAAGTGATCGCAAGGTGATTTCTGACGTGCGATCGATGGTGGATTGGTGATTAAAATGGCAGAGGCGATGGAAGCGACGACTGGAGATGGTGAAGACGGTGAACTTTGGCGAGGTTCTGTGAGCAAAATACAAAGTCTTTCGACCACACGTTAAGTCCAGAAGCTTCGAGGTGAAGCTGATGTAGCACATCTATTTCACATAAACTGTCTATTTTTGCGTGTTCTTAGGCATATAAAAGCATTCAACATTATAAACATTGCAAAACATGAATCATCATGCATTTAGGTTAATTTGTACAAATTGTATAGTAATTCACCTTTTTTTGTGGTCATGGGATAGGGCGATATTTATCGAGGCCTCAGATTGAAGATCCAACCATACGGATCTGATCAGGGCGACGATCGAAGTCCAACACATTTGAGATCGCCCTGATTGAACCTCCATAGCATCAGATATAGTTTGGAAAGATTAGAGGTCAAGGGTCGAGGTTGTGTAAATCCGTACCTCAGATGACCAATTAAACCGCATGGATGGATTCAGATCAACGATCACAGCCTACCAGTGCAAAACTTGACCCAATCTGACATCCAAGGCAACATCTACAAGCATTAGAAAATGGACGGCCCAAATGGCACCATGTGACACCATCCAAACCGCCCACAGTCGTCGACCTTCCTCTTCTTCATTCATGCCCCTACATCTCAGCCATTGGATAGTCTATCTAACGGCTTAGCGCGCGTGGACGAAAGTTCGAAAACTTGACAAAGTCGAGGGTGTAGGGTAGCGGTCTATGTCCTCACACAAAGCGTGCAACGTGCGATCGAGCTGCGATAAGGGGGGTCGAATTCGTTGAAGGCAGGCCAATTGAAATTCGACCATGTGATCAAGATCAAGCGGTCGCGATGCGGCCACGTGGCGTGATCAGGCACATGGGATGTGAGCACTATGCATACGCATGCGATCACGCGCGATCGTATGTGGAGCCGTTGGTGCGATTTGAAGGCGAACCTTGCATGATCTTGGTTGTTCATCCGCAATCCAACGGTTGAGAGCAACTACCCCTTCACCATGCGTAATGCACACGCGAAGCAACGTGTGATATGTGCCGTATAATCAAGATCCGATGCACCTCCTTCCTCCAGGCATCTTCACTAACGCTTAGCTACAGCAACAGCCACATCCATCACTAAAGAACCTATGTTAATGCTTTTAACGCTTAAAATGCCCTTTCTGCCCTCAAACCTCAGCTATAAAAGGACCACCCCTACCACATATTTCATCCGTCCCTTTCTTTCTTCTCTCACCCCCACCGAAGCTCTATGAGTTGGTCCCATACTCGGGATTCTCGACTAGAGCTAGAGTAAAATAATTTTCCATCTTCTCAGCCCCTTCGTGGAGCATCCCGTGGTTGTCTTCTTGCCACCATTCGGGAAGTGGATCCCACTGCGATGCCACCCTGTTCCATCCTCCATCTTCCAGCTCCATTCTCCCTCATCCAACATCTCTCCAACCTCTTTCGGGCACTCCATCAACGTGCCTCATCCTCCAAGTAGCCGTCGAGGAGGATTTTTTCATCCCTCTCTTTTTATCGCTTTCTAGTGTAGATTTCTAGCTTTCTAGTTGTAGAAATTAGTTGTAATGAATAGATGATTATGAAATATTGGTTCTCTCTCTCTCTTTCTTTGTATTATTCTCTCTCTTTTCTATTATTTATTCTTTAAGTAAAATAGCTAGCGTAAATTAATTTCAACCAGCTAATCTGCTTTATGAAAAATAATTCAATTCTCAAGATTTCAATTTAAATAATAGAGATAAGAAATTATAATCAGAAATTGATTCAGAATAATGTGACAATAAGATCAAGTGTCAAACTGCAAAAAGAATGGAGTAAAATGGTGATTTGAATCACCAATTACTCCCTACAATAATATTTAATGGAACTTAATAGCTATATATGAAATATGCTCAAGTCAGCCATCCGATTGAATGATCAGACGTCTTAAACGTCTGATGAACAGTGCTCCCCTTCTTCTTCTTTCTTTGATTTCTTCTTCTTCTCTTCGTTTCTTGTGCAGCTCTTCTTTTCTTCTTATTTCTTTCTCTCTCTACTCTTATGTTCTTCTTCTGCTTCTCTGCTCTACTCTTCTTCATTCTTTCTTTAATTTCTTCTTCTTTACGTAAAGGGGGAAGGATCCTCAATTTTGGCTAAGTGTCAGCCAATCCTTCTCAAAGAAAAACCCTCTCCTACCCCATGCAGACTCTCCTCTGTTTCTCTCCTTGGGTCACTCTCTTCCAGAGCCTTACATAGTATCGGGTAATCGGATTTGGATTTAAGCACACCCAGGACCATGGCTGCGGGCATGGGTCGCAACCGAGGTGTGCCCGGGTTAGGCAAGTAGTAGGGTGCACCAAGTCCGTGGGGAGCGTGTCGCGGACGAGGTGTGTGTGAGGGTGCAGGGGACCTCACCCCCCAAGTGATTTGAGGCGATAAGCCTCTATCACTTTTTCAATTTATGTGGCCGAAAGAGTTTGTAAACTTCTGAGGTGGGACTAAAGTCCCATACTTCATCAAGAGTTTGCAGCTGCAGCTGTTGAAGGCTCGAATTGGCACACTTCCAGAGGCTGATGGTCCCAGTCGAGGACCTAGGAGAGGTCCTGAGTTCACTCTGCGCGAACTAGGGCAGAGACCTGGAGCAGATGAGGTCGGAGGACTGAAGGGGTGGTCGGTGCAGCCAAGGCGGTGGTGGAGCTCCGGTGGGTGATTTGCAAGACGAAAACGGCCTCACGGCCACATCAAATATGCTCAGGAGGATCGCCTGAGGACGGCGAACGTGACGGTGGCCTTGGTGGTGCATGGGAGTGCATGGAGAGGTCGGACGACCTCAAGATGTTAGTGCGGTGAGGGTGGAGTTCGGTGGAGTCGTAGGGTGGCGAATAGGGTGAACTGGTAGGGGGATTTATTTGAGTGGAGCACAACGGAGCTAATGAGGGTGGTAGCGGCATGTTTCAAGTAGTGTGGCGGTGAGTAGGAATTGCCGGAGTGTCGCCGAAGGTGGAGAATATGAAGTGCATTAAGGGAGAAGCGGTGGTCATGCGTATGTGTAGAGAGTGCGAAAGCGAAATAGAAAGAGAGAGAGAGAGCAAGAGAGGGACTTAGCGAGGTGGTAGGGAGGTGGAGGGCTCCGGTGCTGATCAACCAGAGCCAGAGAAGGAGGAAGAAGCGGCAAGGCGACGACGATGACGCAAACGAAGGAATGCCCTCCCTTTGGCTGGGGAGTGTCGTGAAGAAGAGAGGAAGTGCTTAGGCAGTCCAATTTGATGGTTGGACGGCTGGAGGAGGGAGATCCAGAGAGGTCGCCAGAGCAAGAATTTTTGGTGGCTGGAGAAGGGGGATTAGGGTGATTTGGCTCCCAAAAACTTGTTGAAGAGCGTGGCCGTGCACCATGGGATCTTTTATAGGCCATAGGAAGCCCTTCCAAGTTTGGAAAGAAGCTTCCAAGCTAGGAAGGTTTTTGCAAAATAGGATATCCGAACCTTTGAAAGGTTTGCATGACCTTTTGGGAAAGAATTGGAGCCCATGGAATGGCTCAAATGAAAGGTAACTTCCCAAGGAATTCCCATATCAATTTTGGGAGAGATTGATTGAGAATCGAGCGAGAAATCCTCGCTCGAAACTTGACAATGAAGGTCTAACCTTCCAAAAATGGCATGGGGACCTGCTTGTGAAGAAGACAAAGAAGTTGGGGGCCTATTTGTAATAGAATTCAAAAGTCAATGGTCTGAATGAGATAGAAAGAGTCTGATTGGACCAAAATGCAAACTTGGTCAAAATGATCTCAGATTGGGCCCAATTTTTGGTACAAACCTAATTTGGACCCAAGGAATCCGATGGTGAAGTTATATTTAGTTTTTAACCTTGTTTGACTAGGTAATTTATGAAAAAACCCAAATTAGGTCAAAAGTCATTCTGAGACTATATTTTGGGTCAAGACGGTTCTGATGGTCAAATTGAGGGTACCAAACCTGAGAGAATATTTTTTGATGAATTTTAGAGGGTTTAGGTGAATTTTATCCTAATCAGAACCTCAGTTAATTAAAAGGATTTATTTTTAGGATTTCAGAAGTCATTTAATTCTCAAAACACATGAAAACCCTTTTTTGTCAGCTCTAACCCACTTGTTAGCCTTTTAGGACCATTTGACCCTTAATTAACCCTTGAGAAAACCCATGGTTGTACTGCATTCAAGATATGATGGTAAAATTATAGTTTTAACCCTATTTTCTTGTCTTTCCCTAAGAATGGATTTGCAGTGAATTATGGCTCTCTAGCAGTTACGTAGGAGCATTTATTGACTTAATCAAATCAAAATGAGCTAGTTATGGCTCATGATGGTATTCCCAACACTTGTGTTTGACTTGAGACTCACTAGAGTTTTGGTAAAAAATTTATCTAATAGTGAATTTTTACGCAACTACAACGATGGGTTTTTAACTCAATCTTTTACACATATGAAATATCATTCATCATTTTGGCTTCGAAGCAAAGATCTATAGCTATGGCATGTGGTAGCGTAGCGAAGAAGCTCCTTGAAGCTTTTAATGGCACGATGGTGGTGGGTGATACAAGTAATAAAAATACAAATTAAACTATCCTAAACCTAAAGCTAGCTATGAAGAACGAAAACCCTAACTTAATTAGATGAAAGAGAGGGAGAGAACCTATGGAATTGGCAGACCTTCAGGCGACAAAAAAGGGGAGGAATTGGAGCTAAAGCAGGGGTATTGGGCCATGCTCATTGGCGAGAAGCACGACGAGGAAAGCTAGAAGACGACCGTGCCCTCAGTTGGCAGCGAGGACCGGCGAAGAAAAAGATTGAAAAAGCTCCAAGTTCATCAATGGTGGCGGGTTAGGGAAGCAGGAGAAGATAGATTTGACACCTGAAATCTGGACAAAAAGAATCGTAGAGTAGTTGCGAGGCTTTACAGTGTAGAGGCCACATGAATTGAGGTGAAGAAGAGCCTCTGAAATGCTTGGTTTTTAGGCAAGCTTGGCACAAACTTTGACTGAGAAATCCAAGCTCCATAGATGGAACGAACATACAATTGGGATTTGCATCAACAAATACAAGATTGATTTAAGAACACACCTACCAGTTTTGGTGGGATTTCACTACGTAATTTAGGAAATATTGATCTCCTAAATTTGCATCTGAGAATAGCTCCTGCACCCTCTTAATGTGGTTGGACGAGAAGATGAAGTGCTGACGTCATGATGATGTCAGCAGAGGAACTAATTGCAAAGTTGGTCAAAATAAGGTTCAATTGAATCTAAGTTTTAGGTAACCTCATAAGGATCCAAGGAATCTAATGATGAATTCAATTTTGAGTTTTGATGAAGTTTACTTGGCCAATTTACAATTTAACCCAAAATATGCTGATAGTTAACATTGGTCCTTGATTTAGGTCAAATTGCATTAATTTTACATAATTGGTTGTTCTAAACCTTAAGGAATATTTTTTTAATGATTTTTAGAAGGTTTAGATTACATTTATTTCCAACATAACCCTTTGAATTTAAGAGTGGCTAACATTAGGATTTTTATGAGTGATTTACCCTTTAATTCTCAAAAAGAAACCTTAAATCAATCAATGTAAGCCCACTTATTGGGAATTTGAGCTTAGTGGACCTTTAATTAAGTGTAGGTTTACCCTTTAGTTTATATGCTTTTATACTAGGTTGTTAAAATAATAGAATTAACTAATTTAGATGTCATTCCTCTTAATTCTTGATATTATTAAGTTATACCTCTTTTATTGGTTAATAAAGTAAATTTAACCTTATAACTTAGTCAAGTTAGACTAGATATGAAGGATGATGGCATTACCATCAACCATCTCATCCATCTGAAGAGACTACTCCTCGAAGGTTGTAATAAACTTCACAAAGGTCTTGTCCTAGATCTTTTTGAAGTGGTGTATCTTGCGTGCTTCTGCTTAGGCCACCTCGAGCTCCTTCTGGCGAGTGGTCGCCTCCCTCTTCATTTGAATTAGTCGCTCCTTTTGAGTGGATATCTTTGCTCCATCAATCTCCTATTGCCTTTCCAAGGCAACCTTTTCTTCCTTTGCCTTGTTCTGAGTGACCAAGGCTTTGTCCAGTTGGATGTGAAGGACAAGGGCGTCGATATAAGAAATGTCTGCCTAAGAAGCTACTTGTTCAGTAGCAAAAAATGACTCCCTCCTAAATTTGATTGACGATTATAGGGAAAGCACCTAATAGTAAAGGATATCTTGCATAATCACCTCCACTTGCAAGAGGAAAAGCCAGTTAGTAGAGTTTGAAAAATGCATAAACAAGGAGTGTTCGGCAATAGAATTACCTTTTGGAAGTTGTTTCGCGAAATGTTTTAGAGGTGGGAAGGATTGCGGGGCATGGTGGTCTGCTCAAAGCTTGACGTGAGTAGTTCCAGCACTTTATTCTTGGTCTGGAGGTTCATCTGCTCAAAAGCATCTGACTAGTCCTCCAACACCTCCCAAGAGGATTGGGCCTTGAAGACCCTTTTCCTAGTACTCCTGTGCCTTCCTTAGCACCTCCACCACCTTTGCTGTGTTTGCCTCTGTATTAAAAAAATGGACTACCTCCCACTCTCACTCTTCCCAAACCCTACGCTCCTTCAATGCCTCACCACCAAGCGAAAGTTGGGAGGGAAGATTAAAGATATTGAGCTTGGCGATCTTAGTAGAGCATCCTTGCTTGCCTTAGTAGTTGGCACTAAGGAGGTGACCTTCAAAGAAGTTGAAGTTAGAGTAATATGAGCCATCCTTGCGATGCGGGGCACTTTGAGGCCCGACACGCCATGATGGAAGGGAACACATTCCTAGGTGCTTCAGGCATGTCATCCTTGTTGATTTTGTCACCTAACACTGGGTGTGCACCTTCGGGCATTGGCTAGACCTTTGCTATTTAATCTGCCAGCATCGATTGCGCCACTATCTCAAGTTTCCTCTTTGCCATGGGTTGTTCCTCCCGAACTAGTTGTACCTTCTCAACTAGCTCATCCGTTGAGATAGGTGCCTCTTCTACAACACTTGTCTTTGGCTAAGTGGGGTCTAGATCTACTAAAGTAGGAAGGGGCAAGGGATCCTATTCAATAGTAGTCGAGGCTATAAACCCCACCTTCAACACGAGGGCATCACATGGCGCCTCTGCCTGAGCAAGAGACTTAGGCTTAGGGGAAGAGCTAGCCTGCTACTTTGCTAGTCGCTCGCCACTACTAGAAGAAGGACCGTGCCCTCTCTTCTTCTTTGCTTGTTCACCCATCTTTGTTGTCTTAAATGTCATGAAGGTTGCAAAGAAATAATGGAGTCAAATTAAACTGTCAAATCTAAGTGGTCAAGCTAGTGGATACGCACTAGTGTCTAGGTAATTCTCTATGAACCATAATAGGATCTTCCAAACATCCTTCAGCTAGACTTCTTGCCAAGTAAGAATTAGAACCCTTCCAGGCTGTCACGACCCAAACCCAGATCCCTACAGGATCCGAGACCGGCTCGCCTCGACTAATCCCAAGACCCAGTGGTCCAATGAGAAATAACCAAATAACATGCATCAATCCACAACCACACAAGTACAGTAGCTAAGCAGAAAGAAAATGGCAACGAAAGGAGAAATAGAATAGTAATTCTAGAATATTACATGCCTTCAAGAACAGGAATACTACCATCACGACAAAACTAGTACAGATAGAGAACATAACGGAAAGTACTGAAAAATATAACTATAGGAACTCACTACAACAAGCAGTAGAAACTATAAATGGGTTCGACTAGGCCCAGTGTCCTCAGCAGCCGGTAGTTCGGGCTGCTCAAATCCCTGACCTGTATATAGTTATATAACTGGAGTCAACTGACGCTGAGTAGAGTGGTGGTTAAACATAAAATGCATTTACAGGTAGTTTAACATATTACTTTCCAATCCAAAATATCCTATAAAGATTTTCTATGTAGAGATCTCTAATCAGGGCTTATCTCATTAGTTAATCTTCTTGTTCCCTAAAGGAACGATTTTCTTTGCAGTTTTCCCGTGATGTAGGATGCACACGTGGCACTCTCTTGGTTGGGAGAGTCCCTCCGTGGTAGTCCTACACCTGGTCTACCACCCTGAGGTCACGGTCGTGACGTAGCGCTGACTACGGTGCACGTGATAAGCGTGCGGGTAGCTACCCTGCATTGGCATGCGGTCAGTCGTTTCCGCTAGCGAGTACGACTCAACGTACAGTGCAGAACAATATAGGGCCTTGCCCTCTCAGAACAGAACAGAGGTCTCGCCCCTCCTCAGTCCGCATACCCTTGTCCGACTATCTCGATTTGCCCAACGGGCTAACAAGAGTCAATGTATGGTGGCCATGCCTGACCCCAGGCCCCCTGGGGCGGCTAGTTCCCCCTTATACTAAGTAGCTCACCTCAGTACCACGTACACGAGGGCCAACAAGAGTCGACGTAGAGTGGCCAAACCTACCCCAGGTCTCAACCCAAGGGCAGCAAGCTCCCCTTTACACTACAAGGGATAGTTGCTCTCTTCGGTACCATGTACATGAAGGTCAGCTCACTTCCCTTAAAGGTCACCTGTGGCTGGCAATTCCAGAACCATCCGGTTCTCTGGTACAACTGTGTTCTTATCTCGTTCTACATTCCCCGTAGGGTTTGTACATGAATTTTTCTTTGTTCTATATCTGGTTTGTTACATACAGAACATGCATCTCAATTTCCACAGTACAAGTTTTTTTTCTTTCTATCAATAATGTAGTTCATTATAGGTAGCTTATGATTTATTTAATCATCCATCTTTCTACACATGTGTCTTTTCTATCCCTAGTGTTCATGTCATAACCTAGGGTTTACTTGAATAGCTGTATTCTAGAGCATGCGTTTATTTCTTCCTAGAATTCATCTCACATCCTAGGTTTTAACTAATTGCATGCATTTTATTTAACTTGGAGAATTAGTTATAACCACTCTACTAGGATAACTGGGTGGAATGGGGGCTCGTACAGCAGCTCCTGATGTCTCCGTAGGTCTTGTACGCTCGACGGACTGGAGACCTAAGACGAGGATGGATAGGTCAAAATGATTCCAAAAGATACAGATAAGCTACCATTACGTAAAGAAATTCATACGAAAAACAACGATGTTTCGTTTACGGAAATCGACATCGTTTGGGCCTTGAACGAGTCCAAAAAATAAGGGTTCTGACAGAAATCAGATGTCTGGGAGAGATCTTAGACGTCTTAAATCAACTCTCAAGCATACCTCTCTCGAGGCGACTCTATCAGACGTCTGGAACACAGTGCCAACGTCCAAGGGTTCCGTCAGACGTCTGGAGGTGTTCCCGGATGTCTAAAACTACCTCGATCTGCCTTCCAACTTCTGACACATGTACGTACTGTCAGGACTTTGGTAGAGAAGAAATACGGAAAATAGATCTCTACCAAACTTCTCATACTACCTTCGAATGTCCGGTAAGACATCTGGATGTCGCTCTGGACGTCTGACTCAGTGGAAAATGACTTCCGTTGAACCGCTCTAGCTTTCCTCGTCGCAGACGCTGCAGCAGAGCAGCACAGCGCCCTCCGCTCTCGCGCTCAGACTCGTGATCAGCTCTCCGCTCGTTCTCTGCTTGCTCTTTCTATCTATCTCCCTACTCTCTCTCTCTCTCTCTCGCTCGGCGATGGTGGTGTGAGATGGAGAGAAGGAGGAGGGGGTTTATAAAGGGAAAGGAGGTGAGGGGAGAGGTATGGCGTCGTAGGGAGTGGTGCAGGGATGGCTCTCGCAGGGAGAGGCGTGAGGCGTGGGCGAGGGAGTGGCATGCGCACGGTATGCACTAAAAAGAAAAGCATTTTCAGATGTCTGGGTCTCTCTCCAGATGTCTGGATAGACGTTTGGTGAACATCCCAGATGTCTTAAAGGACTAAAAGGTGACGGGTCATTTCACAGGCTATCCACCTCATACTTAATCTGTAGGCTAAAGGATGGGTAGACATCTCATTTAGGTGGATCTTGCCAGCTATTAAGGACCCTGTGGGGCTCACCATTATTAACAACAGGCTGTTTGGTAAGCCCATGATTTGGTAGCCCAGCTTCCTCGCCAAGAAGTTGTGCGTCCCAATCGACAGATGTCCTTTCTTCACCTTTTCGGGGAATAAGCCAAAAAGTTGTTGGAATAGATCTAGTTGAGACTCTATCCCCAAGTTAAAGGAAGCCAAAAAGGTGTTTAGAATTGGCCAACAGTTCAAACCAAGCTAAGACAGGATGAGGTTATAAAAGGAACAAAAAGAAATGATAAACAGATTGAGCAGGATACGAAATTTGTTCTTTATGGTATATTTACAGATGATAAAGTTATCAGACCAATTGGGTGAACATAGCCACATGTGATCACTTGCCATAGTGTACCTAACCTCACCTAGATTGTGCTTCATAAGAAAACTCCCTATCTCTTCATTTTGAATCATAGAAGGAAAGTTGTATAGTGCAAGCATTTCATCGCTGACCTACCTAAATGAAGAAGGGTTCTCACTTTGATTAATGCACAACATCTTTGGGTCTGTTAAGAAGAAGTCTGCTAGGTCAAGATTCAAGAAGTCTTGACATAGCAACACGATTAACAATTTCAACAATGGTGAAGGCCATTTATTGCCTTGCCTACCTTTATTTATAACAAGGAGAGGGAGATGAAAAGATGTGGAGTTTTACCGCCTAAACATCCCATCAACATTTAATGTAATAGGACAGTATCCCCAACCCAAGCTAATGAAGACATGACACGTATCCCATAATACCAAGCCTTAGGTACACCAACAAGCATTACAATGCCACTTGCCTCACCACCATGAGCAGGTGGTGCAAGGTGATGGATGGCTATCATCTACCCTAAAACCAAGCAGATAGACCACCTAACCTTGGCAGTATGCTCTACTTGAAATTAAGATGGCACATACCACCAAGTCTAGATGGGGGGTTAGACCCTCCAAGGCACCACAAGAGTGCCCAAGTGGATAAACCGCCAAGGGAACAATCCCTACACCCCTTAGAGGCGGTCTATTACACACCCATTTAGAAGCACCAATCGCTCGACAAGCGAGGCGGCAGCTACTGAAGGCAAGAGGGTCCACCAAAAGTGACCGAAACAAAGTACTCCACGATGTTCCCAAGACCTTCACTTTACTCTCGTAGCCAACACAACTACACTACAAGAGTAGGGGCAACTGATAAGGGAAGAAAACTTTAGCCCATAAACATATGGACCCAATGGGACACCTACCCTGCAAGTGAGCCTAGACCCAACAAAGAAAACCATCGGCCTTGACTCAGTTAGGTTTTGCTTCAAGTCTTAGGTTGGATTGCATAGGGACTAGCTAGATTGTAGGCAAAATCACCAACTTAAAGTCCAAGCAAAGCAACCTGAGATCTACCCAGATTGCTGACAGGGGTATCGGTCTAGGATCCAAGCGAGACAGTGCAAGGGTTGCCTAGGTGAGAAGATGATAGAGCTTGGGCAAAGTTGGCCAGAAGGTGAAGTGATGAAAGGGCCCTTGGGAAGTGAAGTGAACAAACTGCTTTCCCAAAAAGGAAATAATTACATGTAACTATTTTACCTTTAACATCCTTTGGAAAGGGCGATGATGTACAATGGTTCAGGTAATTGATCCCTTTGCATCCAAATATACATAGTGCGTATTTGAGGGTTAGACCTCCTCTCGAGACATACATATCATAGGTAAAATTGGGTTACAAATTTTCTTATGTACTTTGAGATTGATTTATTGTCTTTAGCTCTTTCTTTCCGTGTGATTCATAATTGAGTCGGACCGGCTTAATTTGATCAATACTCAGTTTATTTTGGTTGTTTGTTTTTCGATATGATGGCTCGCGGAGGAGATGATCAATGATTCGATATTTAGCAGCCTTCGGTGGAGTTCATGTTGTGATGCTCTCGAGCCTTTAGAAGGTGCAACACGAGAGCACACGCACCCACCCAGCAGTAGCTCCCTACGACCCTTCATCCCTCCACCATGTCTTAGAACCTGGACGGACTTCTGCTGATGGTCGTGGGCCTCTCCATGGATGATGCCATTTTGCAACTCGACGTGACTCTGGAATTTTGAGACTTTTCCTTTTTGCAGCACCGACATCTATCTGTCCTTTCACCGTTAGAGGGGCACACGGTACGTACGATAACAGTAGCAATAGTAAGGCACCCCCTTCAATGCTCTTCCTCTCGTTGAAGAGGAGGGGTCGGGGTTTGCGTACGTAACAGGATTGGTTGGTTGAGGTCATGCATGTCCAACAGTGAGGGCTCTAGAAGATGGGATCTAGTGGGGGTTGTGATGTCACACAGAGATCGATCATGCACAGGGAAGATGGCAAAGCTTTTGGATTTGCTTTTACCGCATACATGCAATTCAGATCGATGAAATATCAATGGTGATTGATTGAGATAACGAAGACAACACTCTCCACGTAACTTTAAATATAATTTTCAACGTAGAATATAACATTGTATGAAACAAGACATGTTATGTTTACGTAATATTTACTTATTATTGACATTTTTTTTTATAAAAAAAAAGTATGATACACGACATATACAATATGACACATCGTGTGACGTAGCTCGATAAATCAGCTGTGTACGAAATAGTATACAAAATTATATTTGTAAAGTATTTTTCATTGGTTGCCTCACAGCCTTCACGTTAGATATTCTGCATTTTACGCCCTCTATACAATATTCTTCTATTTTATTTTGTGTTTAGTGTGGTTGGTACGTAGTGGCATTTTGTTTGCTGAGTTTCGTGAATCCCAACTACAAGGGAGGAAGTTAATTAGTTGCGATTATTATTTGTGGGGTTATGCTTTTCCAGATAAAAAAAAAGAAGAGGAGGATGGAGAATGGAAAGAAAGGTGAAAAGAAGTTTAGAAAACGACGAAGAAAAATTTGGGGAAAATGAGTGAAGTTTCTCTCACGTTAGAAGGTGAACGACTTTGTTTGAGCAATATTTTCGTTTGTTCGATCTTGTGACGATTCCATGTTCTTTTGCGACGTGGATCTCTATATGCTTGAGATCAATTGTGACGGTCGAGACCAACATCAAGCTAATGATCAGAGCTTGATTTGATGTTCGGAGGTAACTGGTGCAGAGTTGATTTTCAACTTAAGTACATGGAGTTTTCAGACCTCTAATCGTTGACCTACCGTGTAATCAATGCATATAAAAATTAAATGAATAAAAAAATATATATTTTTTAATGATTTTATAAAAGTTAAAAATATAAAATTAAACAAGGTAAATATTATTGGAGAAGATTTAAAATAAAATAAATAATTAAAAACATACAACATCATAAATAAATAAAATAAAAAGAGATTGGATTTTACATTGATTAAAGCATCCATGAAGTATTTTCTTAGAGAAAGTATCGTCTTTAATAATATCGGTACGTCGGGGTTTAACAAATTCCTCACAGGATACAATAATTCACCTCTAAGATTTGGTATACTCCAATCTTGAATGTTCTCGAAAATCACCTCAGAAGAATAAAGCTGAGGCAATTTGGTTGATTAACCAAATTTTCGATTGATTTACTAATTTAATTATTTGATCAATAAAAACCTCTTGTACTCTCAACCCTTATGTAAAATTGACAAACTTGATTGGAGATTTTTCTACTAATTTTACGTCGAATGAAGGCATCAAGAAAGATAGATAAGAGCAAGAGAGGGGGGAGAGAGTGAAGAGAGTTTTTCTACTTTTGTTGTATGTCAAATGAGAGCTCTCTCATGACCTTTATATAAAACACACGATCCGACGTTTATGAAAATTCCTGTCTTATGAAAATATGACAATTTAGTCCCATTGATCGATCAAAATTAATTGATCGATCAAACTTAATTTTTTGATCGACTAAGCTAATTGATCGACCAAACTTAACTCATTGATTGATTAAAAAAATCAATCGACAAATTTTACCTTTTGATCGACCAATCCAGGTCAAAATTATGAGATCAAAAATCCATATCAAAAGAGTCAAAGTTCCAAATTGATTCTCACCCGAGCCCGAACTGAGCCAGGGCATGTGTGCACGTGCATAGATCCTAGCCCCACTTTCTCTCTTTATTATATAAGCCATGGGAGGAAAATGCCTTTTACACCACCAAGAGGTTTACTCACTTCCAGTATAGGACTAAAAACATTTACCAAATCTCATTGATTTCAACATGAATTCCCACATCACTATATATTAATTGCATTCTGACTGATGCAATTAGGTTCCCAAAACCAACACCTACTTGTGGAGCATCTCGTTGTTATCAAAGTGGTTGTAGTCAAGATGTGTTGTCATTGTGTGGCGTGTTAAGGGTAGGTGTTTGCTTGATTTGGGTGAGTTCGGATTGTTCAATTTGAGTTATATTCATTTTGGATTGACAAAATAGTCACATATGATCCACCTGAATTAGATTGGATTTGGATTAGGTGAAACTAAAATTTTGCATGTTATTTTTTACAAAGGAAGATATCTCTCTCCATCCTAACATGAATACTCTCCATCCTCATGCCCTTTCCTTCCACCCCTATGCCTAATGTAACATCCCAAAATCCAGGTTTCGAGTCATTTTAGGGTGGTTCGGGTCAATTCGAAGTCGAAAACTCGGTCGTGGTTCAGTGTGGGTGTCAATTGTTTATATGATTTCGCCGAGTATTAAGAAATATGTGTTGTAGTATAATTGACAAAATCACAAAACATTTAAATTTATAAACTCAGATTCTAATTGGAGTCCGAGATCGTTTGCAGGGAGTAATTGTACAATTTAATTCACCAATCACAAGAAATATATATGCAATTGAAATCAATAATACTCAGAATGATATTTCAATAAAAATAAGAGGAATAGTGTAAAAAGATCCGGTTAAAATGGTGATTTAAATCATCAAATTAACCCTTTAAGTTTAAGCTCACAAATATTCAAATAATTGAACAATAAACCACAATCAATAATCCACGTCAATTAAGTTATTTAAATATTCCCACAATAACCAACAAAGTTCCTTAGACAACAACCACAAGCTTCAGACAACTTATCAAAAGGGGCGCAAGGGCCTCAGAAGAGCTCAAGACTCTCTCTCTCAAGAGTCTCAGAAGAGCACAGCAGCAGAAGAGCACAAGGCTCTCTTAAGAGCTTCAGGGCTAAGGCACAACAGAGATCCCACAGAGGCTCAAGGGCCTCTTCAGAGTTTTGCTAAGTGTCGAGAGAGGAGAGGGCTCAAATCCCAAGGTAGCAAAGCCCACCCCCCCTCTCAAATTCTCTTTCTTCCTTCTTCCAATCTCAAAACGGACCAGACCCAAGTAGCTGATGCGTCAATTCTCAACATAGTTAACTAAGTTAATTAAACTTAATTAATTGCCCAATAATGTAACTTAGGTTAACTCGATTTTATGTTGGAAATATACTATAGGGTCAACTTAACTTAACATTTTAGAGTTGATTTCTTTTTTAACTGGTTGAATCCAAGTCATTCACTGGGAGGGATATTGAATCCTAATTCACATTAATTCCTAAAGTATAATTACTATATACTTAATCAATCAAATTATAATTACAATATATTTTAAGTGCATGAATATAGCAGAAAAGATTAATCATTCCAAAGCATGTAATATTCCATTAAGAAGAAATAAATTTACAAGAAATATTTGTCATTAAAAACCAACTAAACATGTTTATTACAACTTTTTACAAGAACATAAGGCAAAGAAATGGTATTACAAGAAGTATCATTGCCTTTACAATAGGTTTAAGCTAAAAAACATACCAAAAGTAACTTCAACCTTGAAATCAGACGTCTAAAAAGAAGATTACACAACTTAAAAAGAGAAATTAGACTTCTGATAATAAGTGTAGACGTCTGATTCTTTGCATTTCTCTTCTTTCATTTTCTTCATCTCCCTGCCTTCTCTCATCTTATTCCTTCTCTCTTTCTCTTTACTTGTGCTCTCTCGAGCTCTTCCTAAACTACTCTTTAATCTCTTAAGCCTTCTCCCTCTTCTTTATTTTCTTTAACTTTTTTCTTCTTCCTTTAACCTACTGTGCCTTTGTTAGTTCCACACTTAGTCGATTTTACGCTCACTTAACCCATTAATCTCTCTCAATTATAAAAGTTTGTACTATTAATGGGCGAGTGGGTCTCGTTCGGGGATACACAGCACCCCGTAGGGTGGGACCAGACCCTACTTGAGGCCCACTCTAATTTATATTAGGTGGATTTTCATTTATTTAGCATCGCATAGTACTGGGCCATATCAAGCCCGCTCACATCCACACCCACACTTAGGCCCATGCACGCACACCCATAGGCTCACACACCCACACATATGCTCATTTCTCTTTGCGCCCTGTGTTGATGACCGAAAAGGTCGTAGCGTGAATTCATGATATACCATGTCGTGCAACCCTTAGTTCCCGAGGTGGGATTATCCTAGTAGTTCCATGCCGAACTTCCAACGAAGAATTCAGCCGACTCACTAGGCCAAATCGATTGTGCAAGAGCTCATTGGAAAGCTCTTCAGGTGTTCTATTCGATTACATCGATTTGGTGATTGGATCAAATCTAATCCATCTATTTCAGAGATGAAGTGGTTTATTCCATCATGGAAGATATGCCTGCAGAGAAGGTCTTCAGGTCTTATGACCTGCAAGAGGGACTTTCCTCCTCAGCTGAAGGCCTGAATGACTTCAGTGAGGTGTTCCGCATCAAATGGAGAAGGAAGGAAGGTCTGGAAAAGGCTCAAGAAGAAGAAGAAGCTCAAAAGCTTCGACCTGAAGCTCCAGAGCTCAGATTTGAGCTCGAATTTGCTCAACAAAGAGAGATTAATCTCCAGAAGAGGTTTAAACATCCTCAGAAGATTGATAGTGACTGATCTGGGTGGAATTGAGGCCTAAATCTCACCGAAAACACCAAGAATAGTGTTGGGTTCCAGTTTGAACCCAAATTGCTCAAAAATCCAATTCTCAATTAATCTTCAATGAAACACAATTAAATCACTTCAAATATATTCTAAATCATAACAGGGACTCAATCAACCCATTTAATCATAAAATTGAGCCTAAATTCCTCAAGTTCAACCCAATTTTGACCCAACCAACTCCAAGTTTGACTTTTTACATCAAGGCTCGTAGATTCAATTTATAACCCTACTCTGACTTAATTCAGCCTTAGGAAGTGAATCCACACTTCAAAATCAAGTTCCAACAACTCTAGAGACACCCTCAGGCATAGCGGCCTGAGGTGAAAAGTAGGGTTGTTCGGTGGAGATTCCTAGAGGTTCTTAGACCAATTAAGGATCATGAACGGATTCTTTAGGTTCTACATGTGCTTCTAGACCTAAATAAGAAGTCTAAACCCTAACAGAATTACCTCTCCAACTCCACTAGAGTTGGAGAAGACAAGATTCGACAGAGGTGTAGAATCAATAAAACACCATTACAATTACTGGAATATAATCCCTAAGTCAAAGAGAAGCAATCTGGAGCTTCTCAAGAGGTTTTAAGGGCCGAATCTCAAACTAGGGTCGCCGGAGCACGTCGAAGCTCCGGTGAACTCAGAAGTAGATGCAGAAGTGAATTCCTTTGCAAAATAGATCATGAGTGGTCCAAATAAACTCCTGAGGTCACAAGAAACCTCAGGAACAAGTCAATTGTTGAAATTATTGCTTGATTTAAAGATTGATCAGTTAATTCAAGGAAATTGAATTTTGAGTTCATATGAACTCAGAGACCAATCTCTCACTCAATTGAGTGAGGGAAAAGACTCAAGAGAGTCTTGCGATTCTTTGTGAGTAGGTGATTAGGTGATGAACTCCTCCTGAGCTGGCATTAACAGCGAGCTTAGCAGGTTGAGGTGAAATTGGATGTTTGTGATATAGGCTTTAATTGATCAAATTAATACATCAAATAGGGCCCTTAAGTGATATTAAGGTGATGAAGGGCCCCAGTGAATGCGGTCTAAGCTCAAGGACTTCCACCATGGACAGTGGAGATCTCCAGTGAGTGTGGAGATGGTCTAGGTGCATAAGCTAATATATCAGTGGGGAAAAAAGCGTAAAATGATCATGAGGGGAAGAGGAAGGTGGACAGGTTCACGAAAAGATGAATAGAAGTCTGACGAAGTTGATTTGGCTTCACTGGAGCCACAGAAGCTAATGAAACTAAGCTATTCTAACCTAATCCTACCTAATTACCTAGCTAGATCTACTCGTAATAGTTAACTCTACTTACTTGATGAAGGAGGTGAGGGAATTCACCGTTGGCAGGGTAGAAACGAGATCGAAATCTAGAATTGGTGATATGAGAAGCTCCGACCGATCGAAGCGAAGGGATTTCAAAGCTGTGGCATGCTCAATCACTGTTGGTAAGGCGAAAGAGAGGAAGAGGGGTTGAGAGAGGCAACGCTCCCTTGGTGGCAGCGCTCAAGAAGGAGAACGGAGATGCTGGAGTTGCGGAGGAAACCTACTAATCGACCACGGTGTCGGAGAGAGGGAAGGGGGTTGATACACGTGAATCGGGGGAGCTGAAGGGGTATTTATAGGTGGTGGTGGTGAAGAAAAGGGGTGTATTTGGACGAAAATGCATCCAGGTTAAGCTAAACCACTAGCGTTGTCTCTGACACCGGTGAGCTCATTCGCCAACCTAAGTTTGGATTTAAGGTTCATCTGAACCATCGAATGACAAGAAGGGGGTGAGCGGAGCAATGGCGGCAGCAGCGATGATTGTCAGGCGCGGGATAGCGGGTGATCGAGCGGTGTTGTCACCGACGTACAGGAGCCGTCCATGCAGATGAAGATGAAGAAGAAAGGAGGAAGAAGACGCTGTGTTCATAGGGACCAATATGCAAGAGAACTTAAGGACCTAAAAATGCATAAAAGGACTCAATTGAAATGATTTCTACGGATCAGGATGTAAACTAAGGCATTTTAAGTTAAATTTAATTTAATTCTTTTCCCACTTTTTATTTATGATTATAAATTAGATAAATATTATATAAATTCCATGAATTTATATTTTTGACCTATTTAGCTTTATTTATTTAATTAATTAAATTACTTAAGTTAATTTCATACTTAGGTGTAAATATTTATAATGTTAAATTAAATATTAATTAGGTAGCTAAATATTTATAATTCGAGTCCAAATTATTATTTAAATTACTAATAATATTAATTGACATTTAATTTAGTATTTTAACTTATTTTTATGGTCCTTAACATTTAGTCCCTCATATCATAATTAAACCCTAAATGGGCATATTCTTAGCTAATTAACTAGAAAAACTAGTTAATTAGAGGTATTTAAGAGCCATGATGAGTCTCTCATCTGTAGTGGGTAAATCGATCCACCGCCTAGACCTGCAAGGCGTGAGTGCAGGTTAGGGCGTGGACAGGCATGTGTGGCGCGCTGTGCATAGGGGCGTGTGTGGGTAGGGACCTAACCTCAGTGATACGAAGGTGAACAGGCTATGCGACTTTTGGCTTTTATCTGCTAGGAGAGCCCCTCACTCTACGATGTGGGACTATCCCACAAAGCTTTCTTCACGTGAGAGCAACAGACGGTGAAGCTTCCAATTAAGGCCAAAGACGTAGTTGGCAACTTCAATTGGCTACCTGGGAAGGAACATGGAATTCGGCCATAGCACCTAAGAGTGGTAGCCATGAAGAACTTGGTCGGAGAACTACAGTGGAGGTCGGAGAACACAATGGTGGCGATAGTGCTCCGGTGGGTATCTAGCTTTAATTAGTCATATTCCACTGATAATGCTCCAACATAACTGCCAGAAGGCCATAATTCATTGCTCATCCATTCTGGAAGATAAACATGAAAATAGGGGTAAAATTACAGTTTTAACATAATATCTTAAATGCGGAGCAATCATGGGGTTTATCAAGGGTTAATTAATGGTCAAATGGTCATAAATATCTAATAAGTGGGTTAATACAGACAGAAATGGGTTTTCACGCGTTTTGAGAATTAAATGACATCTCAAATCCTAAAAATAGACTCACTTAATTCAATGAGGTTTTGATAAAGATAAAATTCACCTAAACCTTCTAAAAATAATATAAAAATATTCTCTGAGGTTTGGTATTCTTTCCTTGACCATTGGAACCCAATTTGACCTAAAATAGAATCTCAAATAGATAATTGCCTTATTTTAGGTTTCTATGCAATTTACCCAGTCAAACTTGGTCAAAAACTAAATCAAACTTCACCATCAGATTCCTTGGGTCCAAATTAGGTTTGTACCAAAATTTGGGCTCAATCAAAGATCACCTTGACCAAGTTTGCATTTTGGTCATGTATAACTCTTTTCTCTCTCATACACACCCCTAACTTTTGAAACCTTTGCAAAAACACCCCTAACATCATCATCTTCTTCACCAATAGGTCCCCACCGCCTTCAACTCCTAAACCCACTTCGCCGGCAACCTTCAATCAGGGAGTACTCCTTGATTTCACGGCCAAAGCCTTCCAAAATTTAAAGGAAGTTTCATGAAAGGATCCTCTAGGATCTAAACCTATTCTTGGGCTTTAATTCTTTCCCAATCTCCCATGCGAATGCATGGGAGATGTGGGTATCTTACATGTGTGTAATACCCAAGCTTGAAAGGTCCTCCTCAGGCCTATAAAATGACCTACAACACATCACCGACCTCGCATACACACCTATCCTTCTTCCTTCATCTCCGGCCAAGCTCCACCTTAGCTCCGGTGGCCTCCTTCCTCATATTCGTACATACAACCAAATTTGTCCATCCAACCTCTTCCTCACTAATGGGAACACCATCATGATCCATAACTAGCTCATTTTAATCCAATTAAGTTAGTAAATGCTCCTACATAACTACCAGAGAGCCATAAGTCACTGCATAATTATTCTGAGGTAAAAATAAGAAACTAGGGTTAAAACTACAATCTTACTATCATATCATGAATTCAGTACAACCATGGGTTTTTCTAAGGGTTAATTAAGGGTGAAAAGGTCCTAAAAGGCTAACAAGTGGGTTAAAACAATCAGAAAAGGGTTTGCACGTGTTTTGAGAATTAAATGACTTTTGAAATCCTAAAAATAGACCTGCTTAATTACCTGAGGTTCTGGTCAAGATAAAATTCACTTAAACCTTCTAAAATTCATAGAAAAATATTCTTTATGGTTTGGAACCTTTAATTTGACCATCAGAGCCTGTTTTGACCCTGAACAGAGTCTCAGACTGACACTTGCCCTAATTTAGGTTTTTACATAAATTAACTAGTCAAATGTGGTCGAAACCAAAATTCAACTTCACCATTGGATTCCTTAGGTCCAAATTAGGCTTGTACCAAAATTTGGACATAAGATGAGTTTGTCTTGACCTAGTTTGCAACTTGGTTTTGTCTGATTTCATTTATGCCCTTAACTTTCAAAATCTTTTCAAATAGACCTCTAACTTTGTCGTCGTTCTCACAAAAAGGTCCCTACTGCCATTAAACCTATTCCTACTTGCTCCAATGACCTTGATTTGGAAAGAACACCTTGATTTCTTGACGAATCCCCTTCAAATTTGAAAGGGAAGTTCGTCAAGAAATTCCCTTCCTTTTGAGTCAAATCCCATGCCCCAAAACCTTCCCAATCTCTCATGCAAACGCATGAGAGATTTGGGTATCAAGGAATTTCCCAACTCCAGCAAGCTTTCAAAGCTTGGGAACATTGCTTCCTAAGCTCAAAACTTCTTCCTGAGGTTTATAAAAGAACCTCCTGATCAGACCGTTCTCCCTACACTTGAAATCGGCCAAGATTCCCCCTAATTCCTCTCTCTCTCTCGTCCAAAAGCTCCTCGACGTTCGGCGAGCTACTCCATCCTTCTTCATCCTCCGTTTGCAATACCAGCAGCGGAGTTATCTTCCTCGTTTCTTCCCGCGTTGAGCTGTACCAGTCGGTGCCCTAATATCCTTCTTCCTCTCTATTTCCCTCTCTCCGGAGTTGTTCTCTTCTCCGACGCCAGCAACACCACAACTAGTGCCTTCTCCTTCCCACTTCGTCCATTACTACATTCAACTGCTCCCTAAACTCTTCCTCATCACACCAACACTTTCGACACGCCGTTTCGATCTCGTCCACGCCCCCGTGACTCCATCGTCTTCCATTGTTCTGGCCACACCTCCGGCGAGGTACATCTCGCTCCACACACCACCAAACCCCTCGCCAACTACCTCAAAACCTCTGCCACACCTCTCCGCTCATTTCCCCTCTCTCATTTCAATCCATCATCCACCCGAACACCGCCCCGAACAGACCCATCATCTCCAACCTAACCCGTGACCGTCCAACCACCATCCACACCCATCCGCCTTGTCGACCTCCTCAACAAACTCGCTGTGCTACAGCGATACTCTCTAAACCTTTTGACAGAGCCGAGAGGCTGTTTGCTTGATTTCAAGTGTGTCCCCTAGCCGCCATTGACGAAGAACTTCAAAGGAGCTTCAAGCTTGCTCCAGGTCTCATTTGCCCCAGGTGGAAGTCCCAGGTCGTGTGGACTTGCTTCAGGTACTGCCCTAGGTGGTCAATTAGACGTTGGGACTTTAGCAGCTACGCTAATCAGAGGAATCTCCTTGCTGCAGACGCATGCGAAGAAGGGACGTGGTTTAGTCCCACATCGTCAGCTAAAGGGTGCCTCGTGGTGCATAAACTGCAAAAGTGCTATAGCCTTATCGCCTCAAGACACGGGGTGAGGTCCCTCTCACCCGCGCACTTGCGCCTCGTCCGTGACCTCTCCCCGCAGACCTGGCTTGACCCGTTAACCGGCCTAAGCCTCACTTCTCGCTCATTACCCACTACCGGTGCGCCTGGACTCGGGTACGCTAAGTCTGATAATCCGATTACCCTTGTGGCTGTGGGAGAGTGGAACTTAAAGAGAGAAAGAGAGAAGAAGAGCCTGCGTGGGTAGGGGGAGGGTTTTGCTCTTGGTGAGAACCGACTAACACTTAGCCGAATTCAAAGCTTTTCCCTTGCTGTGTGAAGAAAGCCAGAGAAAGAAGAGTGGTTGAAGGAAGAAGAAGAGTTGCAGAGACAAAGAAGGAAAGCAAGAGAAGAACACAAAGAAGAAGAAGGACCGTAGCTGAAAGAAGAAGAAACGCAAAAAAAAGAAAGAGAAAAGAAGAAGAAGAAGAGAGAAAGGCTTGAGCAGTTTAAACCGTCTGATTAGTAAATCAGACGATTGGTTTGATTGCATTTCATACATATATACATTGAGTTCATTAGCTATCATTGTAAGGAGTACTTGGTGATCTAAATCACCATTTTACTCCTTTATTTTTGCAGTCTAACACTTGATCCTAGTGCTACTTTATTCTGAAACAATTTTTGTTTACAATTTCATAACTTTCTTGTGTTAAATTGAAATTTTGAGAACTAAATTTCATATTGCTCCCTGTGTTCAACATCATGACTTTTTTTAGTAATAAATTTATTTGTTTAAGCGCTGTTTTGTCTATACTGCAATGCGACAATTTTAAAACACCGATTTTGCACGCAAACATTTTGGCGCCATTACCGGGGAGCAACGGGCAATTTAGAACTCTTGATTGTAATTCCTGATTTGGATTCTAACTTGCTATATCTCTTTTGCTATAGTTTGTTTAGGGGGGATACACTCCGGGAAGATCAGCCGCACATTAAACATGCCAGGGGTAGGTAAGTTCTAACTACTCTCTCTCTTAAGCCCAAGATTCTGAAAAGGTTATAAGGAAAAAAATCAATTAAGGCTACGTGCATTCTATCCTTAGATAATTCATCAAGTTGCCTGATTTGATACATTCTATTTAGACAACAAATCCTGATCTGTGCACCCACTTGAAGCTTAAGGTATCTAGGGCTATCAAATCTTGTTTGAGCCCTAGGTACCACATTTTTGACAAATTAAATTGGACCAAATCAGAGCCAATTAAGGATTCCAATTTAGGGTTTTAGAGACACACTTGCTTAATCAAGAAATTATCTCTCCAAAATAATGTGTGCCTAGACCTTGATTGAAGTGATCTATACAAGCAAAACCCTAAAATCAGGCTCTTAAATTCATTTGAACACTAAAAGAGGGACCTCAAACTTCTCAATAGGACAATACAGGTGAAGTTGACCCACCTTGTTGGGTTAACCAATCATCAAATTATGTCACTTTTCACAAAAACATCTTAAACGTTCAAGTGAAATCATAAGCACCCTTGCTCTTAATTAAAACTAATAGACTTAAGAGGTCAAGTCCCCATTCTGGTCTACCTGGAACATTAGTGACAAGAGAGGTTGGGTGGGGTAAACCCTGTAACCCGTGGGTGCGTGTAAAGACCCGTTCTGTTTTGAGTCCTTTAAGACGTCTGGACGGTCGGTCAGACGTCTGGACACACTCCTAGATGTTTGGAAATTGAAAAAGTTGTACGTAGCTTCGCGTCTGCGCGCTGGCTGCATGCAGACTACCTTTTCCCTCTTCTCTCTCTTTTTCTTCTCCCTCGTAGAACCCTAGCACACCCTTATATAACCCCTCTTCCTCCCTTCCTTTCTTCCCCACTCCACCATAGCAACCTTCCCACCTTCCTCTCCACTACAGTGAGAGGGGTGAGCGCGAGAGAGAGTGAAGAGGAGGAGAGGCGGCGTGAGAAGAAGAGGAAGAGCTTGAGCTCGCGAGCTCATGGGAGCTCACCGAAGGGTGCATGGCCGGAGCGGCGCGTGCGGGAGGAGGAGTGTGTCGGGGAAGCCATCCCCGACACTTGCTGCAGCCGGAGCTGCAGGCGAGGAGGCGAGGCCGTGGCTGCGCGCGGCGAGGAGGAGCAGGAGGTGGTTCTGGTTCTGGGATTTTCCCAGAATCAGACGTCTGGCGTGCCGTCCAGATGACATATTGGATGTCTGGTGACGATACCAGACGTCTAAAAGCAGTGTTACGTGAAGGTATGTGTTCGTCACGCTTTTGTGCGGTTTGTTAAAAGATAATATCGTGTTGTAGTATAGCCGCGAAAGCGTTCAAAACAAATAAAGATTTTTATTACTCGAAAACCGGAGTATCCGAGGTCGAACATAGGGAGCAATCTCAGTACTTTGGAAAACCCAAGAATACAACTGTTACATGCAAATATAATTGATTCAAAGAGTTTTTAGAAAAAGTAGAATTAGACATCTGATTTATGTATCAGACGTCTTAAATGTGATCTTTCTTCCTTTCTTCCTTCTTTTCCTTTCTGCTTCTGTATCTTTCCTTCTGCTTTGCCGTTCCGATCTCTTTGCAATCTGCCCTTGTCCTTCTTCTTCTTCTCTGCGAAGACTTCTAATCTTTCTGTTTTCCTTCTCCTGCGAAGGCTTCTTTCTTCTTCTTCTGTCTTCTTCTTTGGCTTGCTTTTCCTTCTTCTGCAGCGGCCAAGTCCTTTTCCTGCGAACAGGAGCAAAACCTAACCCTTCTCCCGCTACCCGCACGTCTCTCTCTCTCAAGCAATTCACTCAGAGCCGCTCTCCCAGAGCCACAAGCATTAATCGGGTCGGATCGTACCCGGGACCAGGCGCACCTGAAGGTGGTGTGATGCGCGAGGAGTGCGTAGGTCTAGGTCGGGTCGGATCCGCCAAGTCTGCGTGGTCAGGCCACGGACGAGGCGGGTGGGGTCAGTGAGGGACCTCACCCCTGTGCTTTCGAGGCAGTAAAGCTATATCACAAAAACTCTTTATACCATACCTGTGCCTTGAGATTCCACGAGGTGGGACTAAACGTTCCGCCCTTCCTTTGCGCGCGCCCGCAGACTCTCGTGTGAAATTGCCCACGCTGAAGGCCCTGCTGGTGCTCCCTGCTGAACTCAGTCACTTCGCGACACTTGCGAGAGCCAGCTGCACCTGCCGCCTGGGAAGCCTGACGCCTGCTGCTGCTCCAAGCTTCCTGCTGCTTCGGCTGTTAATGGCGGCCGGGGCGTTCACCTGAGATTCCACAGAACGACCTATTGGCCCAATCAGAATAGCTGGAAACCTTCGCCGTAGCACGGCGAAGGCGGTGGGTGATGCTGCAGGTTGTCGGTCGGCCTAGGCGTGCGCGCCTAGGTCAACCTGTGGCCGGAGATGGTGGGTTGTTCGGGGGGTGGTTATGGAGGTCTGGAGTGGCAGTTGTGGGGTGGAGCGAGTTCCTGGTGGTGAGGCGGAGCTCACGAGGTGGTTGGCGAGCCGTGTGGAGTGGCGGAGTGGTGTGGGCGGCTCGCCGGAGTGCGGTCGGAGGCGAGGAAGATGAAGGCGGTTAGGTACTGTCGAGGGGTAATCAAGTAAAATAGTTGGGGAAAAGAGAGAGGAGAGGATGGAGAACGTATCTGGGGTTGTCTGGAGGGAAGGGAGGCGGCGGAGAAGACGGCTCGTAACTGCCGTCGTCGGGGAAGAAAGACCCTGAGGGAGGAAGCGGCGACGAAGACGAGGTCAGAAGTGCGTGCGCGGGGTACAGCGCGACGCTGGAGATAGCGGCGGAGAGGACTCTGCTGCTGGTATGGCAGCAGAGCGACGAGAAGGAGGGAAGGAGGTCGCCGGAGCTTGTGGGTCGTTTGGCCGGAGATGGGAGAGGGAGGAATTTGGAAGGGATCTCCGTCAAAATCAAGCTTGGCCTGTTCGGCCGGAGTTGTGGGTTCTTATATAGGCGCTGGACTGGGTGTGCAGGGCGTGAAGGGCACGTAATTGCCTGAAGTTGGTCTCCGGAGATGGAAAGGAGTTAGGATACCCAAATCTCCCGTGCGTTCGCATGAGAGATTGGGTTCACACCAGCGATTGTAATTGACTTTATAAGGAAGGGAATTCCTCAGAGAATCCTCCTTCCATTTCTGGGAGGGAATCTCTGAGGGATTAGAGAGCAATCCCTCTCTGAACCTCTCCGGAGCTCGGTTTTGCCCTAGCAATGGCGGCAGGACCGGTTTGCAAAGGAGGCGAAGAACCTAGGGGGTTCTCTGCAACGGTATTCAAAAGATAGGGACCAATTTGTGATTTGGGTGTACTAAATTGCAAAGTAGGTCAAGATGACCTCTCCTTAGGTCCAAATTTTGGTACAAACCTAATTTGGACCTAAGGAATCCAATGGTGAAGTTGGATTTTAGGTTTGACCTCGTTTGACTGGATATTTTGCGTAAAAACCCAAATTAGGTTAATTGAAGAGCTAGGACCCTAATCTAGGTCAAACTAGGTTCCAAAGGCCAAATTAAGTGTTCTAAACCCTAGAGTATGTTTTTCCATAATTTATAGAGGGTTTACTTGCTTTTTGTTCTAACCAGAACCTTGTTAATTTAAGAGGGTCTGTTTTAGGGTTACCAAGTGTCATTTAGTTCTTAGATTGCACATGAACCCATTTCTGATTGACTCAACCCACTTTTTATCTCATTTAGACCATTTGACCTATGTTTTGCCTCTGAGAAATCCTGTTTACGTACTACAATGGTAAAATTGCAGTTTTAACCTTTATTTCATGTTTTCTTCTCATGGCACTTGTTCCTTCAGTTAGGCCTTCTTCTAGGTTATGTAGGAGCTTTTATCTTCTTTATTGGGTCAAAATGAGCTAGTTATGGCTCATGATGAGGCTCTCATCAGTATGTTCCTCTTACGGTTACGGCCATGCAAGCCGCATCGCAGCCTCGATCTGCATGGCTAGAAGTGGTTGATTTGCCTGTCGCGTGTAGAGATAGCTTCAAGAAGGCATGGGGCATGCCCTCCCACGCGATTCGGATGTTTGGATAGCTTACCAGACGACCGAAAGCACTCCCAGATGTCCGGAGGAGAAGTCGGACGTCTGGAGCTGGGTTCAGACGATCAGGAAGAGGTTCTGGATGTCTGAGGTCAACGTAGAACCTGAGGTGAGAATCTGGTTACTTTTAAGACATCTGGACCTTGTGCCAGACGTCTGATTTAGGTCTGCGGCCCTGTTTTTGACACGTTTAGGGTCCGTTTGAGGTCTGTTTTACGCAACAAGATATCGGTGTTTTCCTTGTGAGTTCCTCTACTTATTAGAAGGCCTTTTATACTATTCTGAATGTTCCATTGTCGTATCTTCCTTGGTATAGGACTTCGATCGGTTGCAGGTTCGGGGCTTGCTGAGGCACGTGAGCCTGCCGTTCGAGCCCCCAATACTCCCGGGTCATCTGGTCGAGTGGTTTCCCCTTCATTTAAGTATTAAACATGAATGCTTATGTGAAATTGGATAATTACAAACCTAGGATGTGGCATGAATCCTAGGACGAAAGGTACTTGCACTGTTGTATGCGTGTTTGAGATTGCAGTCTTAAATGAATGAATAGAAATATGAACACCTGCCTGTTAATAATCAAGAGCTGCCTGTGAAATATGAAATGCCTGTGGTAGTTAGACAGATATCCATGACATTTCTTGTTTTATATGCAAATTGTGGAAATACGAGCTGCATGTATAAGATCTGAAAATGGAAATGTGAATAAGGAAACCTAGGATGGAATAACATGGGAAATACGAGCATGAACCCTACGAGGAATTAGGAGTAGAGCTCCTATGGATAAATGGAATAGATTTGGAAATGTGATGTGGGAAGTGTGCTGGCCCTTGAGTACGCGGTACCAAGGAGAGCGATTGACCCCTGTTTAGTGTAGAGCGGAGCTAGCCGCCCTTGGGTTGGGAGCTGGGGTTTGGATTGGCCACTCTACACTGACTTCTTGGCCCTCGTGTACACTGTACCAGGGAGAGCTACTAGTGTAGGAAAAGTGCTAGCCACCCCACGGGGCCCGAGGTTCAGCTAGCCACGCTACACCAACTTGTTAGGCCCACTAGGAAAATCGGGGTAGTCAGACGAGGGTGCGCGGACTGTAGAGGGGCGAGACCCCTATTTGGTTCTAAGGGGCTAGACCCTTGTTACTGAGAGGGTAGGCCTTATACTATTCCGTGTTGTACTTTGAGCGCACCCGCTAGCAGAAACGACTAACTGCGTGCCAATACAGGATAGCTACCCGTGTGCTTATCGTGCATGTCGTAGTCACCGTTACGTCTGTCTGTGACCTCAGGGTGGTTGACTGGGTGTAGGATCACCACGAGGGACTCTCCCAGCCAGAAGAGCACCACGTGTGCCTTGTACTCTTCGGAAAAGACTGCAATCAAGATCGTTCCCACGAGGAACCTTCGAGATCAAGAAAGAGATCTGAAAAGTAAACCAATGGGTGAAAAGGAATAACTTGTAAAATAAAATAATTGGAAAAGATAAATCACCTGTTAGTTTTTACTGCTTTAGTTAGTTGGTTACCACTCTACTTAGCGTTCGCTGACTCTGTTTTTACCGTAACCCTTTTCAAGTCCAGGTGTTGAGCAGCCCGAGTCACAGGCTGCAGAGGGTGTTGGGCCTAGTCGCACCCAGCAGTAGTCTTGCTGTTGTTGTACTTTTTTTTGTTAGTGAGTTCAGACTCTTATTGTCGTTTACGTTGCTGTACTTTGTTTACACTTTATTGTTGTGGTGGTGATATGTATTGTTAGCAGCTTTTACTTCCTTTACTGTTGTACTCTTTTACTGTTAGTTACTTAGCATAGTGAATGTGGTTTACTTTCCTGCTTTTTGGTTATTTCTTGTTAGACGACTGGGTCTTGGGATTAGTCGAGTCGAGCCATTCCCGAGTCCTATAGGGATTCGGGAACCGAGTCGTAACAAGATGGTATAAGAGCAAAATCGTCGTGAGAAATGAACCAACTAGCTTGAGAATAACCAATTCACGTGCATGTAACTAGAGTAACCACCACAACATTCCGTTTAACATCTGTTCTGAGGTTCTTTTGCTGAAGTCTGTTAGAGTTGACTTCTTTTTGTTCTGTTTTCCGCATCTCCTTGTAGGAGATGCCTCGACGTGGAGTCCTTGAGGCGGGCTGCGGACACTGCCGTGGACGAGGTCGGAGAGGCGGACGTGCCGTGCTTGAGGTGTCAGTTGACTAGCCACTTCTCTCGGGCGTTCAGGCCCAAGACCTCGCTCAGTTGATACGAGACAGTATGAGAGGAGTTCCACCTGCCTCCACGGGCGCCTTTCCCTGGGGACGTGGAGGGGGAGTCCTCTATGGGGCTGAGAGACCGACGCAGCGCTGGACGAGGGGGAGGGGGTGGTCCTCCACCGCACTCTGACACTTCTGAGCACGATCCCTCCCTGCCTGGAGGGGTGCCTATTCCCCCATTGCAGCTGCACTACGAGCTTTTCGAATAGATCCGGAAGCTGAAGCCCCCTCTTTCAAGGGGAATGAGGACCCGTCTGAGGTAGAGGACTGGCTGGAGCAGATTGAGAAGGTGTTTGACACCCTTCGCCCCCCTGCGAAGTGCCACGTGGCCTTTGCCACATACCAGCTGGAGAGTGCGGCACATAGGTGGTGGAGGGCAGTCAAAGGCCAGGAGAGGGCAGAGCCGACGTGGGACCAGTTCGTGACCCTCTTCTGCAAGCAGTACTTCCCGCAGACTTGGCAAAACCAGAGGAGGCTGGAGTTCCACACTCTCCTCCAGGGGACGATGACTGTTAGCACGTACCACATGCACTTCCTGGAGCTGTCACATTTTGCTGCGACAGGTGTGGCTACTAAAGAGGAGCGCCTATGGAGGTTGACTGAGGGGCTCTGGCCTGTCATTCGGGGGTATGTCAAACCCCTGAAGCTGCCTACCTTCTTGAGAGTGGTGGAGGCAGCTATGATGTACGAGGAGACCAACCCAGCCGCACGAGACACCGACAGTGGACGGAAGAGGCCTTACCAGCTAGAGTACTCACAGGGCCGACGAGAGAGGAGGCACGCGGTGCCCATAGGAGAGCCATCACATTTTGCGGGGCCGTCAGTGGCTTTTGGGGGCCCCTGATAGGGGCCAGCTGTCAGCACTGGACCCCGCCTAGCCATCAGCAGGGACTTACTGAGGGAGGGAGTCGAGTCCCCCTCTGCTACCAGTGTGGCCAGCCGAGCCACATCAGGAGGGACTACTCGTCTAGGGCTAGAGCGCAGCAGATGTTCCCTGCACCGAGCATTGGAGGCCGAGCAGGTGGTCGTGGTTCCCAGGCACGTGGGGGAGGACAGCAGTCGCGGCGAGGGTATCGGCCAGTGACTACCCATCCGATGCATAGTGTGGCTGCTTCTTCTACACTGAGAGCTGAGGGCGTATCAACACCCTGACACACAGATACGCCAGGGCATCGGTTTAGTGGTGGCAGGTATAGTTACAGTTTCTGGCAGATTAGTTTACATACTTTTTTATTCTGGCACCACGCACTCGTTTGTTGCTGCGAGTTTTGCTGTCAGTTTGGGACAGGACTGTGTGTTGTTAGAGGATCCATTTGTGATCAGAGGTCCGGGTGGTCAGCTGTTTGTAGCTAAGGAGGTCTACATAGATGGTAGGGTCAGTATTGGGGGACACAGCCTCCCCGCTGACCTGATTGTGATACCGATGGAGGATTTTGGCATGATTTTGGGAATGGATTGGCTGCCCGCTTACCACGCCTTGGTGGACTGTTTTGAGAGGAAGATCGTCTTATCCATACCGGAGATGCCTTCCTTTGAGTTTCACGGATAGCCGGTGGACGGAGGTTTCAGGTGCATTTCTGCACTTCGGGAAGCGAGACTTTTGGGTCAGGGGTGTGAGGGCTTTCTAGCTTGTGTAGTGGCAGAGTGTAGCCCCGTGGCAGACTTTCAAAGCATCTCAATGGTCTGAGAGTACCCCAACGTATTTCCAGAGAAGCTGCCAGGACTACCGCCTGAGTGTGAGATTGAGTTTGAGATCTCACTGATACCGGGGACCAGCCCCATTTCCACGACACCGTATAGGATGGCACCACTTGAGCTGTGAGAACTCAAGTCACAGTTGCAGGACCTGTTGGAGAAGGGCTTTGTGAGGCCCAATGCAACCCCGTGGGGAGCCTCGGTGTTATTTGTGAAGAAGGATGGTAACCTGCGCCTTTGTGTTGACTATAGACAGCTGAATAGGGTCACCATCTAGAATAGGTATCCGTTGCCGAGGATTGATGATCTGTTTGACCAGTTACGAGGTGCCATAGTATTCTCCAAGATAGATCTGAGATCAGGCTACCACCAGTTGAGGATCAGGGAGACCGACGTCTCCAAGACAGCTTTCCGCACCCGGTACGGACACTACGAGTTTTTGGCCATGCCATTTGGGTTGACCAACGCCCCCCCTGCCTTCATGGATTTGATGAATCGGGTGTTCAAACCGTATCTGGATCAGTTTGTGGTGGTATTTATTGATGACGTGCTCGTTTACTCGCAGGATCAGGCATAGCATGGACAGCACTTACGGATGGTTCTGGATACTTTGAGACGGCACAGGCTATATGCCAAATACAGCAAGTGCGAGTTTTGGTTGAGGAAGGTGACCTTCTTGGGTCACGTGATTTCAAGGAATGGCTTGGCTATGGATCCAGCCAAGGTAGAGGAAGTACTCAAGTGGGAGAGGTCACGTACAGTGATAGAGATACGCAGTTTCTTGGGACTGACAGGTTACTTCCGACGGTTTATCAGGGGTTTCTCATAGATTGCGTGCCCTATGACTTAGTTAACCCGGAAGGACGTGCCTTTTGCTTGGATAGACGCTTGTGAGGTGTGTTTTCAGGAGTTGAAGGAGAGGCTGACTTCAGCTCCTGTGCTTACCATCCTAGAGAGCAGTGGTGGTTTTCTTGTCTACATGGACTCTTCATTGCAAAGGTTAGGGGGTGTGCTCATGCAGCGGGGTCACGTTGTCGCTTACTCTTCGTGGCAACTGAAGCCCCATGAGCATAGCTACCCTACCCATGACTTAGAGCTGGCAGTTGTTGTCTTCGCGCTGAAGACATGGAGGCACTACCTTTACGGTGAGACCTTTGAGATTTTCACGGATCATAAGAGTCTCAGGTATTTGTTTGATCAGAAGGAGCTTAGCATGAGATAGAGACGTTGGTTAGAGCTCCTGAAGGACTATGACTGCAGCATCTCCTATCATCTGGGGAAGGCCAACGTGGTGGCTGACGCCTTGAGCCGGAAGGTGCCCTCCCACTTAGCCAGCTTATAGGCACAGAGTTGGGGACTTATGGAGGAGTTGGGCAGTTGGCGACCCCTAGAATTACAGGGACATTGTGGGGCAGTGACAGTGACACGATAGACGAGACCAGAGCTGATAGACCGCATCATCACAGGACAGATGACAGATCCATACCTGTAGTCGTTACAAGATAGAGTGCAGTCTGGGGACCCAGGAGACTTCACTTTTACAGACAAGGTGTTGTGCATGAGGGGACGTTTGTGCGTTCCCAGGGACAAGGAGCTGTTGAGAGAGCTCCTGACTGAGGCACACGGGTCTAGGTTCACCATACATCCCGAGAACACGAAGATGTATCATGACTGAGACGTGACTTTTGGTGGAGAGGGATGAAGCAAGATGTAGGTGAGTTCGTGCAGCAGTGTTTGGTGTGCCAGCAAGTGAAGGCCGAGCATCAGAGGCTTGCAAGGCCGTTGCAGCCACTTCCTATGATAGAGTGGAAGTGGAAGAGCATCACCATGTACTTGGTGGTGGGCTTACTCATTACCCACCAAGGACACGACGCAGGCTGGGTGATTGTAGATAGATTGATGAAGACGGCACGTTTCTTGCCGATCCGAGTCACCTTGGGGCCAGCGCAGTTGGTAGAGAGGTATATTTGTGACGTGGTACGTCTGCACAAAGTTCCGCATGAAATTGTATCCAACCGGGATACCTGTTTTACTTCCCAGTTTCGGGCTAAGTTTCAGCAGGCCTTGGGGACACGGTTGAGGTTCAGTACAGCGTACCACCCCCAGACTGATGGGCAGTCAGAGCGCACGATACAGACACTTGAGGACCTTTTTCTCACCTATGTACTAGACTAGAGGGGCTCTTAGGAGGAGCACTTACCCCTGGCAGAGTTTGCATATAATAGCAGTTATCACTCGAGTATCGGCATGGCACCCTACGAGGCTTTGTACGGATGGAGGTGTACTGCGCCCTTGAGTTGGGTCGAGGTGGGGACCAAGTGGGAGGTTGGCCCCAGGCAGATCCGGCAGAGTCAGGAGGTGATAGAGTAGATTCACAGATGGCTTCACACTGTCAGGAGCAGACAGAAAAGTTATGCCTATTGGAAGTGCAAAGAGGTGCAGTTCGAGCTTCGAGATTACGTCTTTCTTTGTGTTTCTCCCATGAAGGGCCTGTAGCGTTTTGGGGTGAAAGGGAAGCTTACGTCGAGGTTTGTGGGGCCCTTTGAGGTCCTGGAATGGGTAGGATCCGTTGCTTACAGGCTTGCTCTTCCTCCCCAGCTTTCTTGTGTGCACGATGTGTTCCACGTGTCCAACCTCAGGAAGTACATCGCCAATCCCAGTCACGTTCTTAGCCACGAGAGTGTCGAGGTGGGTGACGACCTGACCTACCCTGAGAGGCCAGTGCAGATACTAGATAGAGCTGTTCGGGGTTTGAGATGGAAGCAGGTACCCCTGGTAAAGGTCTTATGGAGGAGCCAGAGGTACGATGAGGCTACCTGGGAGCCTGAGGTGGCAATGCGAGAGCAATACCCGAAGCTTTTTGAGGGTACGTCTTTTTGGACCGACTTCGGTCCTCTTTAAGTTTGTTATGCGTATATATTTTCCTTTTCCGCACCCTAGCTAGCTTAAGTTTTGGGGACGAAACTTCCTTTAAGTTTGTTATGATGTAAAGACCCGTTCTGTTCTGAGCCCTTTAAGACGTCTGGACGGTCGGTCAAATGTCTGCTCGGACATCTGGACACACTCCCAGACATTTGGAAATTGAAAAAGTTGTACGTACCTTCACATCTGCACGTTGGCTGCATGTAGACTGCCTTTTCCCTCTTCTCTCTCTTTTTCTTCTCCCTCGCAGAACCCTAGCACACCATTATAAAACCCCTCTTCCTCCCTTTCATCCCCACTCCACCACAACCACCTTCCCTCCTTCCTCTCCACTGCAACGAGAGGGGCAAGCGTGAGAGAGAGCGCAAGAGTGAGCGACGAGGAGGAGAGGCAGCGTGAGGAGAAGAGGAAGAGCTTGAGCTCGCGAACTTGTGGGAGCTCGCCGGAGGGCGCACGGCCGGAGTGATGCGTGCGGGAGGAGTACGTTGGGGAAGCCATCCCTGACACTTGCTGCAGCTGGAGCTGCAGGCGAGGAGGCGAGGTCGCGTCTGCGCGCGGCGAGGAGGAGCAGGAGGTGGTTCTGGTTCTAGGATTTTCCCAGAATCAGACGTCTGGCGTGCCATCCAGACGACATATTGGACATCTGGTGACGATATCGGACGTCTGAAAGCAGTGTTGTGCGAAGGTATGTTCCTCTTGCGGTTATTGCCATGCAGGCCGCACCACAGCCTCGATCTGCATGGCTAAAAGTGGTTGATTTGCCTGTCCATGCAAAGATAGCTTCGGGAAGGCACGTGGCACGCCCTCCCACGCAATTCGGATGTTTGGATAGCTTACAAAATGACTGAAAGCACTCCCAGACATCCAGAGTAGAAGTCGGACGTCTGGAGCTGGGTCCAGACGATCAGGAAGAGGTTCTGGACATCTGAGGTCAACACAAAACCTAAGGTGAGACTCTGGTTACTTTCAAGATGTATGGACCTTGTGCCAGATGTCTAATTTAGGTCTATAGCCCTGTTTTTGACTCGTTTAGGGTTTATTTGAGTTCTATTTTACGCAAACAAGATATTGGTGTTTTCCTTGTGAGTTCCTCTACTTGTTAGAAGGCCTTTTATACTATTCTGAATGTTCCATTGTAGTATGTTCCTTGGTATAAGACTTCGATCGGTTGCAGGTTCGGGGCTTGCTGAGGCACGTGAGCCTGCCATTCGAGCCCCCAATACTCCCGGGTCGTCTGGTAGAGTGGTTTCCCCTTTATTTAATTATTAAGCATGAATGCTTATGTGAAATTGGATAACTAGAAACTTAGGATGTGGCATGAATCCTAGGATGAGAAGTACTTGCACTGTTGCATGCGTGTTTGAAATTGCAGTCTTAAATGAATGAATAGAAATATGAACACCTGCCTGTTAATAAACAAGAGCTGCCTGTGAAATATGAAATGCCTATGCTAGTTAGACAGATATCTTTGACATTTCTTGTTGTATATGCAAATTATGGAAATACAAGTTGCATGTGTAAGATCTGAAAATGGAAATGTGAATGAGGAAACCTAGGATGGAATAACATAGGAAATACGAGCATGAACCCTACGGGGAATTAGGAGTAGAGCTCCTGTGGATAAATGGAATAGATTTCGAAATGTAATGTAGGAAGTGTGCTGGCCCTTGAGCACGCGGTACCAAGGAGAGCAACTGTCCCTTGTTTAGTGTAGAGAGGAGCTAGCCGCCCATGGGTTGGGACCCGGGGTTAGGATTGACCACTTTACACCGACTTCTTGGCCCTCACGTACATTGTACTGGGGAGAGCTACTAGTGTAGGGAGAGAGCTAGCCACCCCACGGGGCACGGGGTTCAGCTAGCCACCCTACACCGACTTGTTAGGCCCACTGGGCAAACTGGGGTAGTCAGACGAGGGTGCGTGGACTGTGGAGGGGTGAGACCCCTGTTTTGTTCTGAGGGGCTAGACCCCTGTTATTGAGAGGGCTAGGCCCTACACTGTTCCGTGCTGTACTTTGAGCGCATCCGCTAGCAGAAATGACTGATCACGTGCCAGTGCGGGGTAGCTACCCGTGCGCTTATCGTGCGTGCCGTAGTCACCGTTACGTCTGCTTGTGACCTCGAGGTGGTTGACTGGGTGTAGAATCACCACAGGGGACTCTCCCAGCTAGGAGAGCACCACGTGTGCCTTCTACTCTTCGGAAAAGACTGCAATCAAGATCGTTCCCACGAGGAACCTTCGAGATCAAGAAAGATATCTGAAAAGTAAACCAATGGGTGAAAAGGAATAACTTGTAAAATAAAATAATTGGAAAAGATAAATCACCTGTTAGTTTTTACTACTTTAGTTAGTTGGTTACCACTCTACTTAGCATTCGCTGACTCCGTTTTTACCATAACCCTTTTCAGGTCCAAGTGTTGAGCAGACCAAGTCACCGGCTGCAGAGGGTGCTGGGCCCAGTCGCGCCCAGCAGTAGTCTTGCTGTTGTTGTACTTTTTTTTGTTAGTGAGTTCAGACTCTTGTTACCGTTTACGTTTCTGTACTTTGTTTACGCTTTACTATTGTGGTGGTGATATGTACTGTTAGCGACTTTTACTTCCTTTACTGCTGTACTCTTGTACTGTTAGTTACTTAGCATAGTGAATGTGGTTTACTTTCCTGCTTTTTGGTTATTTCTTGTTGGACGACTGGGTCTTGGGATTAGTCGAGTCGAGCTGGTCTCTGGTCCTGTAGGGATTTGGAAACTGGGTCATAATAGGGTGCTCTACCATGTAGGGATCTTTGCGGGACTCTCCCTCTTTGGCTGCCCAGGTAATTCTCAGATGGATGGCTTTCTGACTAAGGGGTATTATCCGCCCCGAACCTCTATAGTCATCCAAAATTTTTGGGTGTCTTGATTGGGTCTATCACATTCTTTCTCTCATCTAATCCATCGGTGCATGTTTGGGAGGAGGTCCTTAAGACCATCCTTGAGGCCTCCATTAGATATCCACTCTCGTCGAGGTCGAGCCTCGACTTCCGTGTTTGTGCAACAACCTGATCACATTGACATATCCTCTGATTCAGAACCCACTTCCCCTTCATCAACTATGGATCACCAAGAAGAACAACCTAATCTTGGGCAACAATTCCATGACTTCCAAAATTGAGTCAATGCTATCATCAACCCACTACCGCATCCTCAAATGCAAGATCACTATAATCCTGCAGCGGTGGAAATCGAACCCCGAATCAACTTCCCCGTAGGAGGACCCGAGGTAGATCTCAAGCCTAGCATGCTTCATATGACTCCAAAATTTCATGGCTTGAACTCTGAAGATCCTTTCCAACACATTAAGAACCTAAAACATCTGGCCTACACCTTTGGGATAGATGTACAGAATTGGGATGGATTATTCATAAAACTCTTCTCATTCTCCTTGCCTGATAAAGCCGCTCACTGGTTTCAGACTCAACCACACGCGATCAACACATGGGGAGAACTTCAAATCGCCTTTCTGCAAAAATTCTATCCCATCGGTCATACCAACACAATGTGGCACCAAATCACGCACTTCTCCCAAGGAGCGGGAGAATCTCTACACGAAACATGGGATCACTTTTTGGATCTCATGCGTAAGTGCCCCCATCACGGAGTTCCGAAGTGGGAACAAGTCCAATCCTTTTACCATGGACATCATGAGGATATCAAGTTCTTTGTCAATGCAACCTGTGGTGGTAGCATCATGGTCAGCATGAAGATACGATCTGGGAAATTCTCGAAAACATGTGTGAGAATTCCCTGAACAATGAGTCATTAGGTGCGTACGACTGGATGTCCACCCATGCATTGACAAATAATCAGGGGGTACACGAATCTCAAGGCCTTTCCGCATCCGTTGATCTGGAGTTGGTAGCCAGTCAATTGGATAAGGTCTCCATCGTCGAGAAGAAGGTGGACGACATCACTCGTCATCTACACAAATCCACCTCTACACCTCAAGGCACATATGCGTACCTGCCCACGGGAAGGGAGGTTGCACACAACATCTACCACTCCCCAGGGATGGATGCCTATCCACCCCCGTCTGATTATGGCTTCGGAGGCAACTCCAGGTCAAGCCACCTTAGTTGGGGGAACTCTGAACCCCTGTATCCTGATTATCTTGGAGCTCCTCAGACCTGTGAGGATCCTCACGCCATCTAGAATAATCCTTTCTCCAACACTTACAACTCTAGATGGCGTAATCATCCTAACTTTTCATGGTCGGGTAATAACCCGAATCCAAGACCTCAATTTCAACCCCGACCACAAGCTCTGCATCCTTATCAGCCCACCCAACCAAGGCCCACTCAAAATTTTCAATCTGGACCATCTAAAGAAGATCATACATCTTCTATTCTCCAAACCTTGGTTGACATGCAGAAACTGCATCGACAAGACATCACTGAACTTTGCAATCAAGTGACCCAATTGGCAAGCTCCCACCAGCTTGGCACACTTCCTTCCCAATCTTTGCCAAATCCCAACAACATGTTGACCCAAAAACACATTGTAAACCAAATCCAAGGTTAAACATGTTATACCCAACCTACTCCAGTGACTCATACTTGCGTATTTTCTCCATTCACCTCAGTTGAGCTAAAACACACCATGACTTACCCAACACCACCACCACAACAACAGCAAGGCCCGACTTTTCCCCATCCACCTCCCCACCATGATTGTGCTATGATCAATGTTATGAAACCCATCCTTAAAGATAGCCAATCTAATCCCTTATCCCAAGTCATATCTCACCTCCACGCTAAAGGATTGTCCGAAATTGATATAACAAAACCTTTGAGGAATGCACAAGTCACTATTCCACTACTTGATATCCTCACTCTCAACCCAAACTCACCTGACTTACCCAGAAGGGAGATGAAAGAACAAATACTAGGAAAGGTAGTGCTGTATGAAAATATAAGTGCCATCATCCAAAACAGTCTACCCCTTAAAAAATCTGATCCAAACACCCTGCTAATTCCTTGCAATATCAGTGATACCAACTTCAAGTGGGCTGTACTAGACTTGGGTGCCTCAGTCAACCTCATCCCTACCATCCTATTTGAAAAATTATAGATTGGATAGCTAAAACTCACTCATGTCACTTTGCAACTAGCTGACCGCACCCTAATCACACCAATTAAGAAATCTGCTAGGTAGCTGAAATCCTTAACTTTAATTACCCGTGATTTTGGGAAGACCATTCTTAGCCACCGCAAGAGCCATAATCAATTGTGAATCAGGGCATATGACAATTGCCTCAAGAGATCAACATACTAAGATTAATATTTTTGAGGCAACAAAAGGAAAATACTTGATAGAACAACTAGATTTTATACAGGATCTCATGACCATATCCTTAGTAGGAAACCTAGAACCTGAATTGGAATCTTTTCACATCCTAGATAATGATCTAGTCAAGCATAATGACATGAGTACAGTGGAGGCTTTCACCTTTGAACTTGAGAATATACCTAGGAATATCGGGAAACATGGTGACAGACTAGATTTAGAGTCCACAGATCTGGAGACTTTTTTCGAGGACCACCAGGAATCAGGATTGGACGATACTGAGAGTAACCTTCACCTAGAATATGAATCCTTTACATATTTCAAGATGTATGATTCAAAAGGCACTCTCCAAGCATTCACTTTTAATTGGGATGATGATTATAGGGAAGATTTATTTGAAGACCCAATCTATGAGTCATTTCTTGAGGAGATAATCTCAAACCCAAAAGAAAAAAATCACAATGACTCATCAGGTATCAATTTGATAGGTCACAGAGCACGAGAGGAACCACACATCTAGGATACACTAACTAGACCCATTTCTATTGAGCCCTGGAATCACCACAATCCTTCTACAGAATCCCATGATCACCACACCTTCCAACCATTTCCTCTGCAGAAACTTAAGAAAGATCATCCAAAAACAAATTAGCCGGACTTATATCTGAGACATTCTGAAATGACTCTCCACCATGCTTTGATACTTATCTGTGGCCATCCAATTCTCATCCATCATGATCATATCATTCGTAAAGACAATCACATCTCCCTGAGCTCATTACGCCCGGCTGATGGCATTAAACTCAGCGCTTAATGGGAGGCAACCCGTCATCTTTTTGAAAAATCCAAAACCCTTCTTGACACATCTTATACTGAACTTATATTGCACTTTAGGGTTCATCCATCAGAATAGCCGACTTCGCCTTTGGTACCCATACCCGAGCTTGAAATCATCCGCAACAGTCACCCCGACCCATCCACCCACCCAACACCTGTTCTAATGAATGATTTAAGCTAAACTCGAATACACCTAGTTTACAATGAGGACATTTCAAATCGTAGGCATGGGGGGCATTAAAGTGCAAAATGCTGTGAAAATCACTTCACAAGAAAGGGTTGCATCAAAAAAATCACATATTCCAAAAAACCAAAAAAATAAAAAATTGGAAAAGAACAAAAATAGGAGAAGGGAGGAAATTTTGAATTGATGGCATATCATTTTTGAGGAGAAAAAGGGGAGGAGATAAAAATGTCAAAAAGGAGCACAACGTGAAAAGAAAAGAAAAAGAGATAGTCATTAGTAAAAGATTAAGGAATTGACATAGTTTTATACCAAATCAAAAGAAAGAAAATGAAAGACAAAAAGTACTAAAGAAATAAAAAAAGATTAGTAGGAACGCTGATCTTAGGCCTCTTGGGTTGCGATCCTAGGCTTAAAAATTCAAGTATCCGCTAAGATCTGGATAATCCTCAAGAAGTTGGGGAAAATGCGAAGCTTAAGTATTAGGTCTAAGGCTTAAGGTTTATTTGGCCTCGTTAACTAACCTCTGGTTTGCGAGACTCAGTAACCTAAGCACCCCAACCCACACACAGTTTGGTTTAGTGCGCTTAAGTATCAAAATCACGCAAATGCGCTAAATCTGTTCTAAAAAGGTTACCTAGATTAGGAGCAGCTGATCAACACAAGTTGGATGAGTTCCCAATGTGGAGAGGCGGGAAATTCCCCTTGAAGATGCACAATAACATATCGTCTCCTCGGTGCTTTTCTCTAGGATATCTAAATATCCTACCGGGGGCATGTAAACACCTTGTGCTGGTTCAAATACCATGGGCAGCATTATCACGAAATGTCAATTGCCAGGGTCTGAATTTAGTTACAGAATGCTATGGGCAGGATTATCTCGAAATCTCGAAAGCTAGGGTTCTGGGGGTTTCCATGGGCGATGCTATCTCGAAGCATCGATTGCCAGGGACCTTGCGAGGATTGATGGTGGGAACTAGGAATCCGATACAAACCATGTTGTAAAGCTAATCCGAGGCTAGAAATAAAAAGAAAAGAGAGAGAAAACTCTCCAAGAATAAAGAAAAGTTCTTCTGTCCCTCTCTTACAAAAATGCACTACAAACTGAACCTGGGCTAAAACATGTTACAAGTACGGGTGCTTTAACTACGGAGTTCAACGAACCTTAGGTTAGTTCCTGTGGGCCTTAGAAACCTTAGTGGCAGACTGAGGCTAGAGCTGGTTAGGTTCAGATCTTGGTTGGTACTTGAGTACCTCTAGGCCTACTATGGGCATTCTAACCTAATCTACAAAAAAGCACACATCAGAGTTTTAAGCATCGAAAGGCATATGGTCTAGAATCAAAGTTAATACCTTGAAATTTTGCTAAGGGACTAGCGAAAGTTAGGCATGGAGGTATGATTAGAACACCATCATTAGCCATAACTAGCTCATTTTGATTCAATTAAGCCAGTAAATGCTCCTACATAACTGCCAGAGAGCCATAAGTCACTGCATAATCATTCTGAGGAAAAAATAAGAAACTAGGGTTAAAACTGTAATTTTACATCATATCATGAATGCAGTACAACCACGGGTTTTCCTAGGGGTTAATTAAGGGTGAAGTGACCCTAAAAGGCTAACAAGTGGGTTAGAATAATCAGAAAAGGATTTGCACATGTTCTGAAAATTAAATAACTTTTGAAACCCTAAAAACTGACCTACTTAATTAACTGAGGTTCTAGTCAATATAAAATTCACCTAAACCTTCTAAAATTTATAGAAAAATATTTTCTAGGGTTTGGAACCTTCAATTTGACCATCATAACCCATTTTGACCCAGAATAGAGTCTCAGACAGATATTTGCCCTAATTTAGGTTTTTACATAAATTACCTAATCAAACGTGGTCAAAACCAAAATTCAACTTCACCATTGGATTCCTTAAGTCCAAATTAGGTTTATACCAAAATTTGAACCCAAGATAAGTTTATCTTGACCTAGTTTTCAACTTTGTCCTGTCTGATTACATTTATGCCCTTAACTTTCAAAATCTTTTCAAATAGACCCCTAACTTTTTCGTCGTTCTCACAAAAAAGGTCCCTGCCGCCATTAAAGCTATTCCTACTTGCTCCGGCAACCTTGATTTGGAAAGAACACCTTAATTTCTTGACAAATCCCCTTCAAATTTGAAAAGAAAGTTCGTCAAGAAATTTCCTTCCTTTTGAGCCAAATCCCACGCCCCAAAACCTTCCCAATCTCTCATGTGAACGTATGAGAGATTTGGGTATCAAGGAATTTTCCAACTCCGGCAAGCTTTCCAAGCTTGGGAAGCTTGCTTCCCAAGCTCAAAACTTCTTCTTGAGGTCTATAAAAGAACCTCCAGATCAAACCGTTCTCCCTACGCTCGAAATCAGCCAAGATTCCCCCCCAATTCCTCTCTCTCTCTCTCTCTCGGCCGAAAGCTCCTCAACGTCTGGCGAGCTCCTCCATCCTTCTTCATCCTCCATTCGCAATACTAGCAGCGGAGTTATCTTCCTTGGTTCTTCCCGCGTCGAGCTGTACTAGCTGGTGCCCTAATATCCTTCTTCCTCGCCATTTCCCTATCTCCAGAGCTATTCTCTTCTCCTGCGCTGGCAACACCACAGCTGATGCCTTCTCCTTCCCACTTCGTTTGTTACTACATTCAACTGCTCCCTAAACTCTTCCTCATCACACCAACACTTTTGACACACTGTTTCGACCTCGACCTCACCTTCGCGACTCCATCGTCTTCCACCACTCCGACCACACCTCCAGCGAGGTACATCTCTCTCTAGACACCACCAAACCCCTCACCGACTACCTCAAAACCTCCGCCACACCTCTTTGGTCATTTCCCCTCTCTCATTTCGATCCATCATCCACTGGAACACCGCCCCGAATAGATCCATCATCTCCGACCTAACTCGTGACAGTCCGGCCACCATCCACACCCATCCTCCACGCCGACCTCCTCAACGAACTTGCCGTGCTACGGCGATACTCTCTGAAACTTCTGACAGGGTCGAGAGGCTATTTTCTTGATTTCAGGTGTGTCCCCTAGCCACCATTGACGAAGAACTTCAAAGGAGCTTCGAGCTTGCTCCAGGTCTTGTTTGCCCCAGGTGAAAGTCCCAGGTTGTGCGGACTTGCTTCAGGTACTACCCCAGGCAGTCAATTAGATGCTGGGACCTTAGCAGCTATGCCAATCAGAGGAATCTCCTTGCTGCAGACGCACGCGAAGAAGGGATGTGGTTTAGTCCCACATCGTCAGTTGAAGGGCACCCCACAGAGCATAAATTGCAAAAGTGCTGTAGCCTTATCACCTCAAGACACAGGGTGAGATCCCTCTCACCCACGCACTTGCGCCTCATTCGTGTCCTCTGCTTGCAAATCTGGCCTGACCCGTTAACCTACCTAAGCCTCACTCCTCGCTCATCACCCACTGTCGGTGAGCCTAAACCCGGGTATGCTAGGTCCGATAATCTGATTACCCCTGTGGCTCTAGGAGAGTGGATCCTAAAGAGAGAAAGAGAGAAGAGCCTACGCAAGTAGGGGGAGGGTTTTGCTCTTGGTGAGAACTGGCTAACACTTAGCCGAATTTAGAAGCTTATCCCCTGCTGTGTGAAGAATGCCAGAGAAAGAAAAAGGGCTGAAGGAAGAAGAAGAGTTGCAGAGATAGAGAAGGAAAGTAAGAGAAGAACACAAAGAAGAAGAAGAAGAAGGGTCGTAGCTGAAAGAAGAAGAAAGGCAGAAAAGAGAAAGTGAAAAGAAGAAGAAGAACAGAGAAAGGCTTGAGTAGTTTAAGCCATCTGATTAATAAATTAGATGATTGGTTTGATTGCATTTCATACATATATACATTGAGTTCATTAGCTATCATTGTAAGGCATACTTGGTGATCCAAATCACCATTTTAGTCCATTATTTTTGTAGTCTGACACTTGGTCCTAGTGCTACTTTATTTTGAAATAGTTTTTGCTTACAATTTCATAGCTTTTTTGTCCTAAATTGTAATTTTGAAAACTGAATTCCATATTGCTCCCTATGTTCGACCTCGAAACTTTTTCGAGTAATAAATTTATTTGTTTAAGCACTATTTTGGCTATACTGCAACGCGACAATTTTAAAACACCAATTTAGCACGCAAACACTCACATTCATCCATGCCTTGGCAGCCACAGCAAGGGCATCCTCTCCCTTTCCTCGCCACTGTTCACCTCACCGGAGCAAGCTTCATCCTCGGCGCTGGCCAACCACAGCTGACGCTACCCTACCTCCTTCATCTTCTAAATTAGGTCCTTTAGTTCATTCTTCCTCTCTACTTCAAATTCTCCTCCTTAGACTCTAATTCCGACCATGAACCACGCGCCTCCCCCTCCGTCTTTTTGCGCTCTAGCTAAGCTCCAGCGAGGCTAAGAGCTCACTACATGCCATCATTCGCTTCAACACAACTCTTATTCGCTCCGCCAGCTCATGCCCACCAAAACCCCTCTACTTATTTCGCATTCCACCCATCCTAAACCTCCACCGAACACCTCCTGCTCTGTCCATCATCTTCGATGTTGTCCGGCCGCTGAACACCACGAAACACTTCACCATCACTTCCATCACTCTCCTTGCCTCACAGCGAAGCTCCTGAACTATTTTAATTGTGCCGAGAGGCTGTATGTGTGTTTTTAGGCCTTCATCACCCTCCACCATCACCTTCGTCATCTTCGACGCCGTTACGCCTCCTCCAGCCATCACCACTGCTAATTCCACTTGCAATCAACGTGGACACATCCCAAGAGCAGAGCTGCATCTTCAATTGAGCACAGAACATATTCGAGTAGCTCGCAATCAAGTGCTACACTTCCTACGGTTTCGCGAAGAAAAGGCATTGCCTTTAATGCCACATCGTGTGTGGACGAGGGTCTGAGCAGGCATAAGTTGAATTCTTACTGAGGGCTTATTGCCTCAAGCACACCGGGGGTGAGGTCCCCAGCACCATACCCGCATAACCTTAACGCTCTCACTCCTCAGCTGCGATCCACACTCGCAACCCTGGACCCAGGTTATCGCATACCCGATTACCCGTTAAACTAGATTAGAGAGAAGAGAAGGAAGGAAGGAAAGAGAGAGCGAGGGAGGGAGGGTTTTGCTTTAGAGAAGAAAGCCCAACACTTAGCCGTGAGAGTTTGAGAAGAGAAGAAGGAAGGAAGAAGAAGAATAAGAAGAGGCACTGTAGCTAAAGGCAATTTAAGTCGTCCGATTGGGTATTCCACCATTTGATTGCCTCTGACATAGTGCATTGTAGCACGTGAAATCCACATTGGCTCCCTGTGTTCGACCACGGACTTCACTTTTAGATATTCGAGTTATACATTGTATTTGTTTTCGTGTGATTTCGACTATACTACGATGAAGTATTTTAAAACATCAATTTCCCACATAAACATTTTGGCGTTGTTGTCGGGGAGCAACGTGCAATTCATCGCTATTCTCTATTTTATTTGATTATATTTGAGCACTAACTTACCCTATTTGATTTCTTATGATTTTGCGAGGTACATCACGAGGCGATCTTCCACGCAAAGCAACCACTCCAGGGCACGTAATCTCTCTTCTTCCCTAATCCTCGAATCCTTGGGAAGATAAAAAAGGAAACAAATCAATTAGGAACCACCTACCTTATTTTCTTAGTAATATCCTTAAAAAGGCAAGTTTCCTGATTTGTGAAAAGAATTTTCATATCTAATTGAAGTGATTCTATTTAGAATTTCCCACCTAAATTGTGTGTACCTATTAGGGACTACACTTAATTTCTAAAATCATCTTGGGCTAACACACTTCTTGCTTGAAGCCCAAGGTGAACATTTTGAGATTAAATTGAACTTAAAATAGAGCCAATTAGGGTTTTCAACTTTAGGGTTTGAAGTGTTAGTATAGATTCGCCTGCATTAAGGAGAATAAACCCTCCCGCATTTGTGTGCTACCCATACTGTTCGTCGCGCTGAATCAGATTCTAAGAGTATCGTGTTGTAATATAGCCGAAAAAGCATTCAAAACAAATACAATTTTATTACTCGAATTTAAAGTCCGAGGTGAACACAGAGAGCAAATTGGTGTTTAGAAATCAAGATCATAATTCAGAATTTAAAGGAATATGCAATAATATCATTATCAAAGTGCAAAAATATGGGAGTAAATGTAGAGCACAAAATACTAAAGAACTCAATGTATATGAATTAAACTCAAATTGGACGTCTGATTTGAAAATCAGACGACTTAAATTGATGCTACAGTGCTCCTTCTGCCTTCAGCTTCTGCAGCTCTTCTTCTTTCTGCCTTCTTCTGCTTCTACTCCTCTTCTTTCTCTTTACCTTTGGCTTCTGTCTTCTTTTCTTTCTATTTGCCTTTCTCTGCCTTTTGCCTTCTCTGACTTCTTTTGCCTTTCTCTGTCTTCTCCTTTTGTTCTTCTTCTTACTCTGACTTCTGCTTTTTGCTTTCCTTCTTAGCTTCTCCTTCTTCTTCCTTCAGCTTCTTCCTTCTTTGCCTTTCTCTGTTGTGGCCCTTCCCTTAGCTTCTCTTTGTCCTTAGCTTCTCCTTCTTCTTCAGCTTCGCTTCTCCTCTTCAGCTTGCAGCAAAACCTACCCACGCGCACTCTCCTCTCCTTCTCTCTTAGTTTCACTCTCCCAGAGCCACACATATTTGGGTAATCGGGTCAAGTACGTACCCGGGACTAGGCCCACTGGTGTGCGGTGGTGGGAGAGGAGTGCAGGTCAGGTTGGGTCAGCCAGGTCCACGGGGCATGAGTGCAGACGAGACCGGGTTGGTTGGGTGAGAGGGACCTCACCCCGTGGTTTGGTGGCAAACAGCTACAGGCACAAATTCAACTTATGTGCCTTCAATTGCTTCGCAGCCGCCGATGTGGGACTAAACGCATGCCCTTCTTCTCGTGTGCCCGCAGCAGAGGTGGTTTTCCAATTACAGCAGCTGCTACGGCCTTCGACTGGAATTGAGCGCCTGGAGTCGTGCACGAGGGTGTTCTGCGCAACTTGGGATAGGGACTTGGAGCTGGCAAAGCTTGGAGCGGTTGCAAGCAAGCTTCAAGCTTTGCTCCAATGGTGGATGACGCCTACTACCTGAAATCACCAAGATGGCCTCGCGGCCACGTTAAATTGCTTAGGAAGCTTCGTCGAGGGACGGCAAATGTACTGTGGTGGTTGGCGTGGCGTGGGGACGCCTGTGCGAGCGTGCCTAGGGCACACTATGTGCGAAGGTGTGGGTGTGTTCGGTGAGGTGCGTGAGTGAGTGAAGGGGCATGTGAAGTGGGGGGAAATGTTCAGTGGAGTGAGGGGATGCTTATGGACTTATTTGTGAGGAGTGGGATGGCCTGTGGTGGTGGAGCAGCCTCGCCGGAGGTGTTGGCCAGAGGTAAAGGAGATGAGGGTGGTGGAGTGTAGTAGTGGTCGATTTAGGGAAACAGAGAGTGGAGAAAAAAGTAGAGGGAGAAGGGAACTTAGCTAGGGTTTATGAAACAAAGGGGAGACGGAGATGGCGTTGGGCGTGTACTGCTGACACCGAAGACTAAGGCCCTCAAGGAGAGACGGTCGCCGAGGATGAAGGGTGTAATTTCCCTTACTCGGAGGGGGTGAGATCAGCGTGACGTAAAAATACAGAATTAAAAATATAACAATCTCACAGAAATAGACAATCACACAAATGGCATAATTATTTTTAGGTGGAAACCCAAACCAGGTGAGTACCACCACCTAACCCTCTCGAGTTAGGATTTTCCAATCAACCAAGTTGATCAAATCCACTAACGTACTACTTAAACAAGGGTAGTATAACCTCAATTACAACCATGCTACTTTATACGAGGGTAGCGTACCTCAAACCCCTTCTCTTCACGAGAAGGATTTTATCTCACGAAGGAGACGGGAATTTGCAAAGCGAATACCCAACACAAGCAAAGTAAAATACAAGAATAGTCCTATAGAGCCCACAAAGATATTCTTAACCTAAGCTTCTATAGGAGTTAGGATGCTTCCCTTTGCAAGAAGTGTGTTGACGACGCGGATGCGTGAACTACGCAATGGCGCAACGGTGCTCTCGTGAACTACGGTGGGAGAGCGGGTGCGCAAGTGGTCGATGCTCTCTAGATGTAGAACTTAAGCTTGGAGAGCTAGAGCTTGAGCTACCTCTCTTGGACACAAAAGATGTGGAAAGTATGTTGCTAAGTGTGTCTTGGTGTGTCCTTAAGTGGCAAAGGTTCTCCTCTATTTATAGAGGCTCTAGGAAGGCTTTGGAAGGCCTTGGAAGGCTTCCATAGTCGTTGGGTGCAAGGTCCAAGAAAATCAGGACGAAATCAGGATTAATCATTATACTGACAGGGTTATCAGACGTCTGATCCTGGCATCGGATGTCTGGAAAACCAATTTAAGACGTCTGGGAACAAAGTCAGACGTCTGATCGTAGGCGGGTCTTCTTCTTGACTTAAATCAGATTGAAACAGGGTTCTAGTGGAAGTGCATCAGACGACACACAGGACATCTGGAATGATGTCTGGACATCTAGAAACCTACTTTTCTGCGGAAATGGATTCCCAAGGGAGTGCAGCGGCTATAAAACAGTCATGTATCAGACATTTGGGGTCCTCTACGGACGTTTGATATCGACTAACGGTCGTATCCTTCATTGTTTGCTAAGCCAGCCAACGGTCCACTAATTGGACGTCTGGCAAAATCATCAGACGTCTCCTAAGACGTCTGGATTAAGGTCTGAACGTCTGATTTCATCAGACAGAACTAACTAAGTCCAGCCTAAATGTTATCGGATGTCTGAGTCAATAGTCAAACATCTTAAAAGTCAATATCAGACTTCTAATTTTCAGATTAGATGTCTGAAAAGGCTGTTTGAACCATATTTTGGTTTTTTAAGTCCTCTACAGAAAACCTAAGTATTCTAGGGTAGTGCAGGTGTTCCTAGGACTACTTTTTAGGGTTCTTTGAAGCTCTTTAACATGATATTCTAAGAAACAAAAAGAGAAATAAAAGAAACAAGAATACATAGATTACAAGGAAAGAAAATCTATCCTATTCTTCATCTCCTTCCTTCTTCAAGCCATCGCTCCTCGCGAAGCTCCTCTATTCTCCATGAAGCTCCTCCAATACACCATGGATGCGAGCTCGAACTCTGCCTAACCACGTCTCCATTTGCAATTAACCTGAAATCTAAGACTTCAAGTGCAAATGTTAAATGACATGTGTTTTGTTATCATCAAAATAAACAATCGCGGTGCTCTGGCACCAACAAAGGGGAGACAAGGGCATCGGCGGGTGCTGCGCAATGCGGACGAGAGCAAGGAGGAAGAGCCTACCACTGGTATTGTGGTCAGACGACGAGGGAGAGTAGGGAAGGTCGTCAGAGCTTGACGAGCGAATCAGCTGGAGGAGGAGAGAAGAATTTGAGGGGGGGTCTCCGGTCGAATTCAAGCTTAGAGGAGTCGGTTGGATCTGGAGCTTCTTAAATAGATCTCTGGAGGGGGATTTGTGCTTGGAAGCCAAGCTTTCAAGAAAGGTATGCTCGCTGGAGAAGGAAACTCAAAAGTGACCCAAATCTCTCATGCATTCGCATGAGAGACTAGGAAGAGATTAAGGCATCAAACTGGATTCACATTGGAGGGATTTTCTTAGAGAATCTTCCTTCCAATTTTGAAGGGGATTCTCTGAGCAATCAGAGAGAAACCACCTTCCAAAGCTCACTAGAGTAGGATTCCTCCACTATAATGGTGGAGGGACCTAATTGCGAAGATGATGAAGAAGCTAGGGGGCCTTTTGTAAGGGTTTTTAAAAGATAGGGGTACAAATGTAATCAGGCTAGACATTTTTGCACACTAGGTCAAGGTAAACTCAACTTGGATCCAAATTTTGGTAAAAACCTAATTTGGACCTAAGGAATCCAATGGTGAAGTTGGATTTTGGGTTTGACCACGTTTGACTGGAAAATTTATGCAAAAACCCAATTTAAGGCAAATATCTATCTGAGACCCCATTCTTGGTCAAGATGGGTTCCAATGGCCGAATTGAAAGTTCTAAACCCTAGAGAATATTTTTATATGATTTTTTGAGGGTTTAGGTGGATTTTATCCTAACTAGAACCTTGATTAATCAAATGGATCTGTTTTAGGGTTTTAAGAAGTTATTTAATTCACAGGGTACACACAAACCCTTTTCTGTCTGATCCAATCCACTTATTATCTTATTAAGGCCCTTTGACCTTTATTTAGCCTTTGAGAAAATCCATTGTTGTACTGCAATGGTAAAATTGTAGTTTTACCCCTTGTTTCTTGCCTTTCTCTCAGAAAGGTTATGCAGTGATTTAGGACTTTCACTTGGTTATGTAGGAGCTTTTATTCTCTGCATTGGGTCAAAATGAGTTAGTTAGGGCTCATGATGGTGTTCCCATCATATACCCTTGTTTGAAAAGATCTAATTAAGCAGAACCCTAAAATGAAGCTCTAATTTCATTTGAACCTTAAAAGTCTTGGACCTAACAACCTAAGAGTCAATTCAGGGTGATTTCTAGGTCATGACCTAGATTTCATTCTGCCATCTTTAGGGTAGGTCAGGTGAAGTTTGTTAATTCAACTCCTCATATATAATATTTTGATGATTTTACAAAATAAAGAAAATGAAATAAAATATAAGCGTAGCATATTTTTTCTCTCTGTAATAACACAATTGTAGGTTTCATGGAGTTTTTCCAAGACGGGAGATTAAAAGCGTGAAGACTAAGTAGCATAAGTATTGTCATAGGTCATAGGCCTTTCATGTAAACTTTCAAAGTTTGTAATTTTCATTTTATTTGAGTCTAGAGATGTTGTAAAGAGCCCCCAAACATAACCTATAAATAGCTAACTTAGGCTCTCTACACTTAGGATAAATTAGAAACAAAAACCTAACACTAAGACTCAAATCAGATGTCCATAACAGCTGTCAGACGACTGATTTTCAACTTTAAGACGTCTGACAAGTGTTTTAGACATCTAATTACCTATAGCTATGCCTTCAGTTCCTGTCTTCATAAACATCAGTCGAAGCATTCTTCTATCAGAGGTCCATAGCCTCATCCAAACATCTGATACTTTACCTGGACGTCCTCAAAATAACCGTTAGACTAAGCAGCTATCTTCCTTCTATATATAATGGGAAAAATGCATTTTCAAATGTCTGGACATGCTTCCAGACGTCTACCTTTCGACCGTTGCCCATGTATTTCTGTGCGTATCTCATCACAAACCAAAGATCTTTTGTCAGATATCATAGCCAAGTCTTTTTAGGTTTCCAGACATCTAGAGAATCCCTCAGACATCCATAAAGACGTCTGATTCTTGGATATATCAAAGGGATCATCCCGAAAGCCAAGTAATTGGAAGTGTTTCCGATGGTGTTAAAACCCGATCTCATTTTAGTTGCTCTTTTGGTCTCTCCGCCTTTGTATCTCAAGTTGAACCCAAGGGTGTCGAGGAATCATGCTCCGAAGAACCTTGGATGATGGCCATGCAGGAGGAACTCAACCAATTCCAAAGGAATGAAGTCTGGGATCTAGTATCTAAGCCTAAAGGGCAAACGGTAATAGGTACCAACTGGGTATTCTGGAACAAGTTGAATGAATCCGGTATAGTCATTCGGAACAAGGCTCGGCTGTAGCACAAGGGTACAACCAAGAAGAAGGAATTGATTTTCATGAGACCTACGCTCCCATAGCTCGAATTGAATCAATTTGCTTGCTTCTTGCTTATGCCGCCTTTCTTGGCTTTAAACTCTTTCAAATAGATGTTAAGAGCGCATTTCTTAATGGATTCATTAAGGAGGAAGTTTTTGTAAAACAACCTCCTGGTTTTGAGTCTCATGATAAGCCTTATTTTGTCTATAAATTAAACAAGGCACTATATGGTCTAAACTAAGCTCCTAGATCTTGGAATGAAAGGCTCAAAGACTATTTGTTAAATGCAAAATTTTCTATAGGGGAAGTTGATTCCACATTATTCATTGAAAGAAGAGGAAAAGACATTTTATTAGTTCAAATACATGTGATGATATTATATTTGGTGCTATTAATGAATCTATGTGTAGAACGTTTTCAGAAATTATGCAGGAAGAATTCGAAATGAGTTTGATGGGTGAACTCAAGTTTTTCTTGGATTTACAAATCACTCAACTCGAATTTGGAACCTTTGTTTGTCAATCAAAATACACAAAGGAAATGCTGAAAAAATTTGAAATGACAAAAAGTAAAGGGAAGAACACTCCTATTAGTGTCACAACTTCCCTAGACTTAGACGAATCAGGTACGTCCATAGATCAAAAGCTCTATCATAGAATGGTTGGATCTTTACTGTATTTAACTTCCAGTAGACCTGACATTTTATTTAGTGCCTGCTTATGCGCTAGGTTTCAATCAAACCCTAAACAATCACACTTCAATGTTTAAAATTAGTCGTCTGATGTGTCATCTGATGGTTAAAATAGACAACGCCATCAAAAGGGTTAAAATCCCAAAGGTCCAATCCCGACATCTGACAACGTCTCTAAACATCTGATCTGGCAAAAATCTGCAGTTCGCGTCTGTTCTCTGAATGGTTTGGAATGCAAATCTCCCCAACTTCAGGGGGAGACTTGCTCCAAGACCTTAGGATATAACATCCTCGTCGTGAGGTCCCATTCCCCTCTCTTAAATCCCTAAAGGTCTCCTTCCCACCCGACGATCCACGGCTGCAGTTGTCATCGTTCCTCTCACCTCCAGATGAACGTCCCGCCTCCTCAACGACTGGTGGGGTTGCTGCTCCCTTGCGCGCGTGCCCCCCGCTTCTCGTCCGCGCATTTGGAGGCCCTCTCCCGTGGGTATAATCTCTGAACCCTTAGGGCATCTCTATGACCTTTGCTCACAATTAGCTTTGCTCTAGCCTCATCATGTTTTCTTTGATGATCCACTCAGCCTACTTGCTATTTCATGACCTTGTTTGCCTTAGAACCTAAAACCTTGGATCAAGCCCTCTTTTCTCTTGGAGCATAAATGTTCTATGATTTTGGCAAGGGTATTACCTTAAGAGATTCAAGCTGACATTTTAGTGGCTTGAATTCAAAGGTATATTGGCACAACTTCATGGCAGGTTGTATTGCCTCAAGGCATACTGTCACACATTTTTTTATCAATGATGATTGCATATAAGTTGGTTGAATCTGAGTGGCTTGTTGGCATTATTGGTTGAATGTTGTTTGCATGGATGTTTTTGCAGGTGTTCTGTTCTAAAAACACCAACCTTTCCTTCCAAAACCCAACCACCCATTCCACCAAATATGCCTCCCCGTCGGAAGCAAGCCGAGGGCTCTTCCACCTCCTCCTCCACCTATTTTGCTGACCAACTGCGGGGCGACATCGCTAGGCAGCAATTTCATCGCTTCGCAAATGCCAAAGTTAAGTGCCCTTGCTTTATTGTTTAGAATGATTTTTCCCATTTAAACCTTCGAGAACACTTTGAAACTCTCCATCTCTTCCATTATTTTGACCGACAGTTCCATTCTGGCAATGGAACTATTGGCGTGTTCCCCGATCTTGTCCGACTTTTTTACGCCAACATCGTTCAAGATTGTAGCAATGATGAACTTGAACTACATACCCGCTTATTTGGGCATGAAATCCACATCACCTCTGACTCTATTTCCGACCTTCTTGCCATCCCCAATGAGGGCAATGATTTCAATGACATTCTAAGGCAATACGACTCAGAAGTCATAAATCAAGAATTAGTCCTCCCTGAAAAATATGTTGAAAATCTTGGTACCTTACCTTGCAAAAACCTCAAACCCCTTCCCTGTTTACTATCTCGCATTTTTGGGTGGGACCTTCTAAACAAATCAGGAGGTTTTGATTGCATCTCGTGCCAACACAAGGCACTCCTTTTTGCTGTTGTATGTCATATTCCCTTCAATTATTGCCGCCTCATTGTTCGCGTTATGAATGAGGACCATGGGGCATCTCTACCGTTTGGGTCCATTCTATCCAAAATTTTTTCAACCCATCAGATTTCCATAACTGACCAGGCTATTGACAAGAAAATTGAGCCCTACAACCAAGCCACAGCCGCCAAGATGCACATACTTAGGGAGCATCTTGAGCCAACCGACGAACCCATTGAAGAAGAGCTCCTTCAACCCTTTCTGGATTTCCATGAAGCACGACCTCTTCAAATAGAAGCTCCCTGCTTAAGCTTTGATGAAGCATGGGATCTGGCCACAAATTCCCTCTCCTCCGGCATCTCCCTCTTGCTACGACGAACCGGCAAGATGTACACCTATATGGGAAGCATGCGCTGCGACATCGACGAACTTCGATCAGATGTTCAAAATTTACAGATGGGACACGGACCTGCCTGCTGCCGCTACCGCCATGATCAAGAAGACTAGTTTAGTTCTTCTATTTTTCTTTCTTTTTTTCTCTATCTTCCAAGTTTGTATTAAGGGGCCTTGACCCCATACTTGAATATTTTTGGGAACAATAGCTAATCCGTGCTTAAATGTTTCTATCTTCCTAGTTAACTTACTACTTTTTCAGCATGTAGTTTTATTTATGCTCTCAACTTTATAACTATTAGTCTTGTAGTTTAGGTTTCAACCCCCTTCCAGAACCCTTCATGATGATATTCAAAAAGGGGGAGAAGAACGTAGATAAGAACCTAGGGAGTAACATAAAAATGAAAAAAAAAACTTCTCAAATAGGTATAGACCACTAAGTACAACTTTCAGGGGGAGAAAATAAGAACTTACAGGTATATTTTGAAAATCATCAAAAAGGGGGAGATTGTTAGTTCAACTCCTCATATATAATATTTTGATGATTTTACAAAATGAAGAAAAAGAAATAAAATATAAGCGTAGATATTTTTTCTCTCTATAATAACACAATTGCAGGTTTCATGGAGTTTTTCCAAGACAGGAGATTAAAAGCGTGAAGACTAAGTAGCATAAGTATTGTCATAGGTCATAGGCTTTTCATGTAAACTTTCAAAGGTTGTAATTTTCATTTTATTTGAGTCTAGAGATATTGTAAAGAGCCCCCAAACATAACCTATAAATAGCTAACTTAGGCTCTCTACACTTAGGATAAATTAGAAACAAAAACCTAACACTAAGACTCAAATCAGATGTCCATAACAACTGTCAGACGACTGATTTTCAACTTTAAGACGTTTGACAAGTGTTTTAGACATCTAATTACCTATAGCTATGCCTTCAATTCCTATCTTCATAAACATCAGTCGAAACATTCTTCTATCAGAGGTCCATAGCCTCATCCAGACATCTGATACTTTACCTGGACGTCCTCAAAATAACCGTTAGACTAAGCAGCTATCTTCCTTCTATATATAATGGGCAAAATGCATTTTCAAATGTCTGGACATGCTTCCAGCCGTCTACCTTTCGACTGTTGCCCATGTATTTCTGTGCATATCTCATTACAAACCGAAGATCTTTTGTCAGATATCGCAGCCAAGTCTTTTTAGGTTTCCAGACGTCCATAAAGACATCTGATTCTTCAAATCTAGAATCCTATTTAGATCTAGTCAAAATAGGAACGAATCCACACATAATTAGACGTCCAATAACTTTATCAGGCTTCTTATGTGAAAATATCAAATGTCCTTATTTTGATCCAATGAAGTCAGTATAGGTTGGCTAATAGTATTAGACGAACATAATTATAATCAGATGTCTTATAAGACGTCTGACCTTAAAATTAAATGTTTGATATTGTTGTCAGACTCATCATTACCTTGATTTGTGGTGGATTTCATCCCAATCTCTTGGGATTTATCTCCAACGGCTAGGAGATCTCTCCCAAGTGTTCTTGAAGGTCCCAAACTTGCCTATAAATAGACTACAATCCCTCTTAGGCAAGACACACCTCTTGAGATTCAATTCCCTTGGAAAAATCACTTGCGCACTACTCTTAGCTTCATCTTGCCCTTGTACTGTGCCAACACTCTGATCAAAGGGCAAATCCACACTCCCAGCTCACTCCGTTCTACAAATTCTCAAGGAGTTCTCTTTATGCTTAATAGATAAGAAAGTAATCAAAGTATTGGGGCGCTCTGTAGGTGCTGTTTTGATTCCTACTTTTGTACTTTGGGTATCCGGCTTGTCAAGTCCCCGTCTCTTCATTGTGAAGGGAGAAAACCTCCGTTTAGGGATTGGAGGTGTGATTTATAATTGAGGTACACTTCCTTCGTTTAAGTAGTGTGGTTAGTGGATTGATCACCTTGTGATCGAAAATCTTAAGTCAAGGGATTGGCTTAGGTGGTGGTTTTCACCCATCTTGGGTTTCCACCTAAAAACCTGGTGCTACTTTTTGTGATTGAATTTTTTGTATTACAATATTATATAATTTCGCTATTCACCCCCTTCTAGTGCAATTTCAAAGTTGACTTACATTGTAGGCCAACCAACCTCCAAATTAGGTCACAAGTTAAAACAACTTCTAATCAAGTGAAATTCAAGGCACTAATTAGGCTAAAATTGGTAGACTTAAGGTCTTAAGTCCGTACATTCTGGTTTACTTGGAACCATAGTGATAAGGAAGGTCGGGTAGGGAAACCCTATAACTCGTGGGAGTGCTCTACCATGTAGGGGTCCTTGCGGGGCTCTCCCTTCCTAGCTGCCAAAGTATTTCTCGGTTGTGCGAATTTTTGATTTAGAGGTATCATCTGCCTCGAAACTGCCTTAGTCATCCAAAAATTTTTGGGTGCCTTGATTGGGTCCAAATAACATCCAGTCCCTCATCTTTTCTCTAGAGCACATACATAGGAGGTCATTAGGTTTTTTAACCTAAGTGACCTCGCTAGATCTTGGGAATTTCTTTCAGATCTAATCAAGTTCCAATATGATCCTAAGTTTGATTCTACATCTTGATTCCACCATCTAATTCAAAAATGCAACCTGACATTTTAGGAAAACTATTTAGGAAACCTGAATCCCAAATAAGCATCAAAGAGAAGTTGATTGAGGTTGCTCTCAAACACCATGATGACTATTTCAGGACCTCAAATCTAGCTAACAGGATTCAAGTTACCATACCAGAAACAACAACACACATTATGAACGGTGCTGGACTACTATTCACACAAATGATACACGGTTCAACCTAGGATAATCTTTTAACTGAATAGAGTGAATTGTGGAGACTACACAATACCTAGTATATACATTGTTTGTCTAATCCACACCTTTGGGAGATGTACCAAGGTCACATGGAAAAATGTGGGTGTATGTTGAATACATTACAACAAACCATTGGTCAAAATTACCCGTACATCCCTTCAGAAATTGATGAGACACGTTGGAACAACATTGAGGATCAATACAATTTCCCAGAGCCCGGGGAAGAGAATCGAGGTTGTTGTGGACCCCCAACCTAAATAGAATCTGATTCAAATTATGTGCAGATTGATATGCCTGATCTTAAGATGGGTTGGGAGGATTCAATTGCAGGTGTTCCTGATTTTGAGCCAACCCTAGAAAATCAAGAGCCTATTTCACTGATGAGAGCCTCATCATCAGCCATAACTAGCTCATTTTGACCTAAGAAAGAGAATAAAATCTCCTACATAACCTAGAGAAGGGCTTAATTGAAGGAATAAGTGTTCTGAGAAGAAAACATGAAATAAAGGTTAAAACTGCAAGTTTACCATTGTAGTACATAAACAGGATTTCTCAAAGGCAAAACATAGGTCAAATGTTCTGAATAAGATAAAAGTGGGTTGGTTCAATCAGAAATGGGCTTATGCGTAAACTAGGAATTAAATGACATCTTGTAACCCTAAAATAGACCCGCTTAATTCAACAAGGTTTTGGTCAAGATAAAAGTCAAGTAAGCCCTCTAAAATTCATGTAAAAATATACCCTAAGGTTTATAACATTCAATTTGACCTTTGAAACCTAGTTTGACCTAGATTGGGGTCCTAGCTCATCAATTGACCTAATTTGGGTTTTTATGCAAAAAGTCCAGTCAAACATGGTCAAACCTAAAATCCAACTTTACCATTGGATTCCTTAGGTCCAAATTAGGTTTGTACCAAAATTTGGACCTAAGGGGAGGTCATCTTGACCTACTTTGCAAATTAGTACACCCAATTACATTTTAGTCCCTATCTTTCAAAAACCATTGCATAAACCCCCCTAACTTCCTCGCCACTCTTACAAGTAGGTCCCTCCACCATTAATAGGGAGAAATCCTACTCCGGCGAGGAATGGAGGGGGAATACTCCCTGATTCCTCAGAGATCTCCCAGATTTGGAAGGGAGATTCTCTGAGAAATTCCCTTCCATCTTAACTCGATCCTAATCACTGATTTGCACCCAATCTCTCGTGCGAACGCACGAGAGATTTGGGTCTCTTAACTAATTCCATCTCCGATGAGGATTCCTGTGCTTGGAAGCTTGTCTTCCAAGCACAGGAATCCCTGCCAGTGCCTATAAAATGACCCTCAACTCCGGCCGCACCTCCTCAGCTCGACTTGGCCGGAATTCCATCTCAAATTCTTCTTATTCTCCTCCGGCCAAGTGCTCCAACGAGCTCTGACGAACCTCCCTCCTCTTTCTCATCGCTCTGCCACAATACTAGTGGCAGAGCTGCCCTCCCCATCCTCCTCCACGTCGCGCAACACCCACGCGAGCATCCCTAGCCCTGTCATCGCCGCCATCTTCCTCCACTGGATACCTTCTTCTCTGGCGACAGCAGGTATTGCCAGCCACTCTTTCTCCCCCTTCGTCCACTTAATTAGGTTAGAACCGTTTGTCTCCATCTCCTCTTTCATTCCCCTCAACCTATTTCACAAAACACCCCTCGACTGCCACTATCCACAGCCATCGTCCCCATCTCCGGCCGACCTACGGCGAGACGCATCCGTCATTCCACAACTCCACACATCTCGCCACCCACCTCACAACCTCTGCCACACTCCACTGAACACCTTCCACCTATCCACGAACTGCCTACACCACCACAACAGCCCCCCGACCTAACCCATCAATCCGGCCACAGAGCGACCTAGGCATGCACACCTAGGTCGCCCTGCGGCCTGCCACCTACCGCCTCACCTTCGCCGTGACATGGAGAAGGTCCTCCTGTGGTCTAATAGATCCACAAGGCCCCTTTTGTGTCGTGCAGGGTCTAAGCACCAGCCGCCATTAGTGACGGCTCGAGGAGGTCGAAAGCTTGCTCCAGGCTGAAGCGCTACAGGGTCCCAGGTCCATCAGGTTCGGGGAAGTCTCACGCAGTCAGCTGTCCCAGCAATTGGCGCTGCAGCTGCTACAATTGGAAGGAAGATCTCATGCGAGCGTGCGAGCAACAGCGGGTGGAACATTAGTTCCACCTCGTGAACCTGTGAGTGAGGTGCGTGCAATAAATTGATTTTGTGTTCTCAGCTCTTCACCTTGAGACACATGGGGTGAGGTCCCTCACCTATACACGCCTCATCCATGATTTCATCCCGCGAATCTGGCAACCCGACCCGACTATCCTCCTGAGCACTCCTCGTGCACCACACCCACGCCGGTGCGCCTGGACCTGGGCACGCGACCTGACCCGATTACCCGACTCTGGGAGAGCGTACTGAAGAGTGATATACAGAGAGAGACGCAGGTGTAGGTAGAGGGGTAGGTTTTGCTCTCTTCGGTTTGTGCAGGGAAGGAGAAGGAGAAGTGAAGTTGACACTTAGTTGCAAAGGAAAAAGAGAAGGAAAGACAAGGCAGAAGGAAGAGGTGAAACCAAAAAGAGAAAGGAAGTCAGAGAGCTAAGAAGAAGAAAGAAAGAAAGGGAAAGACAAGCAGAAGTAGAAGAAGAAGAAAAGCTGAAGCCAAGCGAAGCAGAGCCAAGGAAAGAAGAAGAAGACCCGTAGGGAAAAAGGAGAAAGACACTATAGAAGAGAGGCAAGGCAGAAGACAGAGGAAAATAAGAAGAAGAAAGAAGAAAGGCAAGAGAGCTACAGAGAAGAAAGAAGAAGCACACGGCCAAAGAAGGAACAGAAGAAAGAGAGGAAATCAGAGAAAGTCAGAAGAAGAACAAGAAGCAGATAGGAGAAACATCTTTTTAAGACGTCTGATCCCATGATCAGATGTCCAAATTCCTTATTTTTGCCACAATTAACTTTTAAACTCATGCATATATATTCTAAATTAAGTTTTGAGTAATTAAGTGTTCAATTACATTCTTGAGATTAGTAATAAATTCCAATTGCTCCCTGTGTTCGGCCTCAGATACTTATATTTTCGAGTAATAAATTTTTATTTGTTGACAATGCTTGGTCACCTATACTACGATGCAACTAACTGTTAAAAACACGATCAAGCCGCGTAAACATTTTGGCGCCATTGTCGGGGAGCAACGTGCAATTTATCACTAGTCTCTACATTCTTTTTGTCATATTGAACACTAACTTGGCCTACTTTACTTTGTTGTGATCTTGCAGGTATTTCACGAGAAAATCCCTCCCGCAAGTCAACTACTCCAGGGCAGGTAATTTCTTTTCTTCCTTAAACCATCCCCTAATCCTGGAAAGATAAAAGGAAGAAATTAATTTAGGAATCAATTGCCTTCTTTTTATAGTAATCACCATCTTTAAGGCAAACATTTCCTGATTTTGCGAAAATTTTTCAAATCTTCTTGAAGTTGGAGCGATTTTTTTAGATTCTATCCCACAAAATTCATGTGCCTAACAGAAATCACACTTAATCTCTGCGGACAACGCACTTCTTGCTTTTGAGTCCAAAGAGAATTTTTTGTGAAAAAAGAGGATTGGAAATAGAACCAAATTAGGATTTCTATAGTATGGCCTTAGAGTGCTAGTTCACACACGCCTGTATAAAAGGAAATGAACCCTCTCGCATCAGTGTGCTACCCAAGCCCTTGATTGAAGAGATCTAAACGAGACAAACCCTAAGAAAAATTGAGCTCTAAAATCACTTGAATCTTAACATCTCGGACCTAATAAACTGGGAGTCAAATCAGGGTGATCTTTAGGTCCCAAGCCTAGAATCATTCTACCATTTTTAGGACAGGTCAAGTGAAGTTGACCCCTTGGGTCAACCAACCTCCAAATTAGGTTACAACATCAAAACATCTAAAGTTCAAGTGAGAACCCTAAAGCACCTTTGAAATAAAAGTGGTAGACTTAAGAGGTCAAGGTCCCCATTCTGGTCTACCTAGAATCTCAGTGACAAGAGAGCTCGGGTGGGGGAAGCCCTGTAACCCGTGGGGACACTCTACCGCGTAGGGGTCTTTGTGGGACTCTCCCTCTCTAGCTGCCTAGGTAATTCTCAGGTGGACGACCTTCTGATCCAGGGGTATCATCCACCTCGAACCTCCATAGTCATCCAAACGTCTTTGGGTGTCTTGATTGGGTCAAAAGCATCTCCAGTCCCTCATCTTTTCTCTTTAGAGCACACACATAAATTTTCAATGGGACTCTTTAGTCAGATCTAATCGCTTCATAACTTGATTCTACATCTTGATTCAAACTCTGATTCTACATCTTGATTCCACCACCTAATCCAAATATGCAGCCAAACCACTTAAGACTACCATTCAAGAGACCTGAATATCGAAGATCCATGAGAGATAGGATGATTGAGGATGCCCTGAAATTCTATGAAAAAGAAGACAAAACCTCAACACCAGTAGAAAACATTCAGGTTGATGTCCCAACAACCACAACCTTTATCATAACTTGTGCCCAAGTACTATTGGCAGAAGCCACAAAAGGATCAATCTGAGACTTGCTCATTACAGGATACATTGAGATAGAAAAACTGCATAATCTTGAATACCTTCAATGCATGACAAATCCTTGACTTTGGAAGCAACACCAAGATGATCTTGAAAAACGGGAAGAGATAATGAGATTATTAAAACAAATTATCGACTAGAAGTACCCGTATATACCACAAACAGAGGATGAACCATCTTGGGACAACATCGAGGATCAATCTGATCTCAGGTTCGAGGCACAAAATGGTTGTGGATTCCCAACCCAGATGGAGTACAATGTTCCTGATGTTGAAGAAGGTTGGGAAGCTCCAATTGTAGGAAAACACAATGTTGAGCCCATTCTAAACCATGAATCACTAGGCTTAAAATCCCAAAACTCTTGCAATAATGAGAGTATAACTGAACCTCTCGAGGGTGTAAATTCCATCCCTTATTCTGATAAGGTAACCCTTGAAGGTTATTCGGACCTAGATTCTAGTGATTCAACCCACATCCTAAGCCTAGAATCTAGATCTGAAACCTATTAGGAAGATTTCAAGGCCCCATATGAGGAAGATCAATTTTTCAATGAAGAGTATGAGTTTGGGCCTCTATTTGATGAATATCCCTCGCCAACATCCTCAGAGGAACTAATCGATTTTTCGGAAGTCATGCCAATTTACGATATAGAAACTGAGTTGGAAGAGTGGGGTTTCAATTGGGTCTGCCCTACCAGCTTAGAACCTGAGCCTCTACTAGATAAGGACACCTTTTTAAGCTCAGAATTGACATCTAGGTTAGACCCCAGTCAGGCTGCTGAATTTATAGCATATGATTTATTCTATGGTGGAACTCATGATCTTGAATCTCATTCAGATTTTCGCAAACTCTTCGACGATTTCGAACCTGACCATAACATCGGAGAAAATCTGCTTCTTGATTATAACAAGACAATTCTCATTGAAGCCACCTCTTCCACACATATATAACTGATCAAAACCCATTCTCTACCCCGACCCGCAACCGGACTCAATTTCTATTTCGATTCACCTCTCATTGAGTCGTTTGCAGATGATTCAACTCCACATCTATACCAGGTATCGGGTGTCGATCAGACTAAAAAACAGGAGCCATCATTCTCTGATCACCCCTGTAGGGTTTCCACACCATGCACTGATTATTTTTTGGAACCCTACTCTGACCAGGCTGATTCGACTCAGCCTAAACCTGATTTTTCACTTCCATACCCATCTGAGCCACATTGCATATGGTGGGTTCCGCATCTGTTGATCTACATCTATCAACCCACCAGACTGATTGGGTTTGGGCTGCATCATCAGCCCACTAATCTTAACAAGCACCTGGTTGGACCAACCAGGCTCTTAATCAAGGTGCTTGTTTTACAAAACTCTGCTGATTTGACCACTCCCTCTCCACCCCATGTTCCGCTCGGCTGAAGGAATTGAATTTAGCGCTTAACGGGAGGCAACCCGTCATTCCAAAAATAGAGATCCATCTAATTATCCGTCTGTACTCCACGTCCATTACACTTTGAGTTCAGCCATAGACAGTTGATCCCACCTCTGGTACACGTACCAGAACTTGAAATCGCCTGCATCAGTCATTTCCGACCAATTCACCCACCCGTTGTATCCTGTTCTAAGTCCCTGACCTCAACACTAGTTCACACCCTCCGTCTACAATGAGGACATTGTAAAACTTAGGCATGGGGGGGTGATAAAGTGCATACATACAGAACCAAGAAAAAGTCAGAAGGATTCTCACAAAAAAATTCACATATGTCAAAAACACAAAAAATTGAAAAATTATGAAAAAGAACAAAAAAATGGAGGGAGGAAATTTTGTGAGCCACATAATTATAAGGAGGAGAAAAAGAGCAAAAATAACAAAAAGGAGCACAAAATGAAAAAGAAAAAGAGATAGTCATTAGTAAGAGATTAAGGGATTAACTGAAGTTCTAGACCAGAGTAAGAAAAGAGAAAAATAAAAGAAAAGTGTTAAGGAGACATAAAAAGAGATTAGCAGGAACACTGATCTTAGGCCTCTTAGGCTAGATTCTTTATCTTAAAACTTCACGTATCCGCTAAGATCTGGATAATCCTCACGAGGTTGGGGAAAATGCGAAGCTTAAGTATTAGGTCTAAGGCTTAGGAAGTATTTGGCCTTGTTAACTAACCTTCAGTTTGCGGGATTCGGTAACCTAAGCACCCTAATCCACACATAGTCTCGTTCAGTACGCATAAATATCAAAATCACGCAAAAAGCATTTTAATGTTATGAAAAAGTCACCTAGATTAGGAGCGGCCGATTAACACAAGTTGATTTGGATGAGTTCCCGGCGTGGAGAGGCGGGAAATTCCTCTCGAAGATGCATAACAACATATCATCTCCTCGGTGCTTGTCTCTTAGGATATTTAAATATCCTACCGGGGGCATGTAAGCACTCTACTGGTTCAGATACCATGGGTAGCATTATTACGAAATGTCGATTGCTAGGGTCTAAATTTGGCCACGGAACGCCATGGGTGGGATTATCTAGAAATCTCGAAAGCCAGGATTCTGGGGGTTGCCATGGGCGGTGCTATCACGAAGCATCGATTGCCAGGGACCCTTGAGGATTGATGATGGGGACAAGGAATCTGATACAGACCGTGTTGAGAAGCCAATCCAAAGCTAGAAATAAAAAGAAAAGAGAGAGAAAACTCTCCAAACAAATAAATCTTCTATCTCTCTCTCACAAAAATGCACTGCAAACTGAACCTACGATAAAAATGTCTCAAGCACGGGTGCTTTAACTGCGGAGTCCAATAAACCTTAGGATAGTTTCTGCAGGCCTTAAAAACCTCTGCGGAAGACTGAGGCTAAAGCGGGTCAGGTCCGGATTTTGTTTGGTACTTGAGTACCTCTAGGCCTTTTGTCGACATTCTAACCTAATCACAAAAGAAAAAAGAAAAGCACTTATCATAACTGGTGACAGACGCTCAGGGTCTAGAACAAAAGTTAAAACCTTGAAATTTTGCTAAGGGACTAACAAAAGCTAATCATGGGGGTATGATGAGAGCCTCATCATGAGTCATAACTATCTCATTTTGACCTAAGAAAGAGAATAAAAGCTCCTACATAACCTAAAGAAGGGCTTAATTGAAGGAATAAGTGTTCTGAGAAGAAAACATACAATAAAGGTTAAAACTGTAATTTTACCATTGCAGTACATAAACAGGATTTCTCAGAGGCAAAACATAGGTCAAATGGTTGGAATAAGATAAAAAGTAGGTCGGTTCAATCAGAAATGAGTTTATGCACAAACGAGGAATTAAATGATATCTTATTACCCTAAAACAGACCTGTTTAATTCAGCAAGGTTTTGGTCAGGATAAAAATCAAGTAAACCCTCTAAAATTCATGGAAAAATATCCCCTATGGTTTAGAACATTCAATTTGGCCTTTGGAACCTAGTTTGACCTAGATTGGGATCCTAGCTCATCAATTGACCTAATTTGGGTTTTTATGCAAAAATTCTAGTCAAACGTGGTCAAACCTAAAATCCAACTTCACCATTGGATTCCTTAGGTCCAAACTAGGTTTTTACCAAAATTTGGACCTAAGGGGAGGTCATCTTGACCTACTTTGCAAATTAGTACACCCAATTACATTTTGGTCCCTATCTTTCGAAAACCATTGCATAACCCCCTAACTTCCTCGCCACTCTTACAATCAGGTCCCTCCACCATTAATGGGGAGAAATCCTACTCCGACGAGGAATGGAGGGGGAATACTCCCTAATTCCTCAAAGATCTCCTCCCAAATTTGGAAGGGAGATTCTCTAAGGAATTCCCTTCCATCTGAACTCGATCCTAATCCCTGATTTGAACCCAATCTCTCGTGCAAATGCACGAGAGATTTGGGTCTCTTAACTGATTCCATCTCCGGCGAGGATTCCTGCGCTTGGAAGCTTGTCTTCTAAGCACAGGAATCCCTGCTAGTGCCTATAAAATGACCCTCAACTCCGGCCGCACCTCCTCAGATCGACTTGGCTGGAATTCCATCTCAAATTCTTCTTCTTCTCCTTCGGCCAAGTGCTCCAGTGAGCTCCAACAAGCCTCCGTCCTCTTTCTTGTTGCTCTGCCACAATACCAGTGGCAGAGCTGCCCTCCCCATCCTCCTCCGCGTCGCGCAACACCCACGCGAGCATCCCTACCCCCGTCATCACCGCCGTCTTCCTCCACTGGATACCTTCTTCTCCAGCGACAGCAGGTACTGCTAGCCGCCCTTTCTCCCCCTTCATCCACTTAATTAGGTTAGAACCGTTCGTCTCTGTCTCCTCTTTCATTCCCCTCAACCTATTTCACAAAACGCCCCTCGACTGCCACTGTCCACAGGCATCGTCCCCATCTCCGGCCGACCTCCGGTGAGATGCATCCATCATTCCACAACTCCACATGTCTCACCACCCACCTCGCAACCTCTGCCACACTCCACTGAACATCTTCCACCTATCCACGGACTTCCTACACCACCACAACCGCCCCTCGACCTAACCCATCAATCTGGCCACAGAGCGACCTAGGCATGCATGCCTAGGTCGCCCCGCGGCCTGCCACCTACCGCCTCACCTTCGCCGTGACACGGTGAAGTTCCCCCTGTGGTTTGATAGAGCCGCAAGGCCCCTTTTGTGTCGTGCAGGGTCTGAGCACCAGCCGCCATTAGCGACGGCTCAAGGAGGTCGAAAGCTTGCTCCAGGTTGAAGCGCTACAAGGTCCCAGGTCCATCAAGTTCAGGGAAGTCTCACGCAGTCAGCTGTCCCAGCAATTGGCACTGCAACTGCTGCAATTGGAAGGAAGATCTCCTACGAGCGTGCGAGCAACAGTGGGTGGAACATTAGTCCCACCTCGTGAACCTGTGAGTGAGGTAGCGCAATAAATTGATTTTTTGTTCTCAGCTCTTCGCCTTGAGACACATTGGGTGAGGTCCCTCACCTATACACACCTCGTCTGTGATTTCATCCCGCGGATTTGGCAACCCGACCTGACTATCCTCCTGAGCACTCCTCGCGCACCACACCCACGCTGGTGCGCCTGGACCTGGGCATGCGACCCGATCCGATTACCTGGCTCTGGGAGAGCATACTGAAGAGTGATATACAGAGAGAGAGACACGGGTGTGGGTAGATGGGTAGGTTTTTCTCTCTTCGATTTGTGCAGGGAAGGAGAAGGAGAAGTGAAGCTGACACTTAGTCGTAGAGGAAAAAGAGAAGGAAAGACAAGGCAAAAGGAAGAGGCGAAACCAAAAAGAGAAAGGAAGTCAAAGAGCTAAGAAGAAGAAAGAAAGAAAGGGAAAGACAAGCAGAAGTAGAAGAAGAAAAGCTGAAGCCAAGGGAAGCAGAGCCAAGGAAAGAAGAAGAAGAAGACCCGTAGGGAAAAAGGAGAAAGACACTGCAGAAGAGAGGCATGGCAGAAGATAGAGGAAAATAAGAAGAAGAAAGAAGAAAGGCAAGAGAGCTACAGAGAAGAAAGAAGAAGCACACGGCCAAAGAAGGAATAGAAGAAAGAGAGGAAAATCAGAGAAAGTCAGAAGAAGAACAAGAAGCAGATAGGAGAAACATCTTTTTAAGACGTCTGATCCCATGATCAGACGTCCAAATTCCTTATTTTTGCCATAATTAACTTTTAAACTCATGCATATCTATTCTAAATTAAGTTTTGAGTAATTAAGTGTTCAATTACATTCTTGAGATTAGAAATAAATTCTAATTACTCCCTGTGTTCGACCTCGGATACTTATGTTTTCGAGTAATAAATTTTTATTTGTTGACAATGCTTGGTCACCTATACTATGACGCAACTAACTGTTAAAAACACGATCAAGCCACGTAAACATTCACCAACTTTTGAATTCCCAGACACTTGTAATGATAAACATAAAATGGAACCTCTCAAGAGTATAAATCCCAAGCTCTATCCTGTTATAGTAACTCTCGAGAGCAATTCTGACATCCCAATAGAGCCCAGCCTAGATCCTAGTGATCCAACCCTTACCATTAACCTAGAATATGGATTTGAGCCTATTTGGGATAATTATGAGGCCCAATGTAATGAGAATCAGATTTTGAGTCTAAACTATGATTCCGGGCCCGTGTTTGATGACTACACCTCTCCAGACTCCTTTGAGATACAGATCGATTCCTTAGAAGTCATGCCAATCTGTGATACAGAAATAGAGGAGTTGGATGAGTTGGGAATTGATTGGGTCTATCCTAGGAGCCAAGAACCCAAGCCTATACCCACTAAGGACACCTTTTAAGCTCGGAATTTGATATTAGGATAGATCCAAATCAGGTTGCTGATTCTACATCTCTTGATCATTTCTATGGTGGAACCTCTAATCTGGAATCGAATTCAGGACACAATCTTCGCAAGTTCTCTGATGATTTCGAATCCTACTCTGATTTCGGAGAACCTTTGTTTCCTGATAATTATGAACCAATTTACGACCTCAGCATCCATGATCCGTTCTTTAACTCTGACTCTGAGGTCCCTGATCCCGAGATCACTAATTCAAAATTAGGTTCTATTGAGATGGAATCATTCCTTTATGGTCTATAAGATTCAAAAGGAGTAAGTGCTGAGAGTGTCTGCAATCCAGAATTTGAATCTTTTATTGACTCAGATTTCCATGATCCTATAGGCACACTTTAGGCATTTACATTTGATTTTGATGAACACTACAAGGACTCTCTAGATGAACCGACCTTTGAACCTTTTCTAGAGGAGCCCTCAACACATATAATTCTCCTTGAAGCCACCTCTTCTGCACCACATTTAGAACCTTCTCGAATCTGATCCCAACCTCGAACCGCCAATGGATTCTCCTCTCAATTATCCGATCGCATATGATTCTCCATCTTTTAATCTGGTTTCAGACTTTGATCAGACTACTAATCACTCCCCATCTTTCTCTGATCACTTTCGTAGGGTTCCTACATCCTCCATAGACTCTTTTTCATTTGAGGATCCCTACTTTGACCAGGTTGATTGGACTTAGCCAAACACTGGATCTTCATTTCCACATCTTTTTGAGCCTCACAACACCCGGTGGGCACCACATCCATTGATTCACATCCATCAACCCACCAGACTAATTGGGTTTAGGCTGCATCATCAACCTGTAGATCTGAACAAGCACCTAGTTAGACCAACCAAGCTTTTGATCAAGGTGCTTGTTCTACAAAACTTATATGATTTGACCACTCCTTCTCCATGACCATTTTTTGCTCAGCTGAAGGCATTGAATTTAGCACTTAACGGAAGGCAACCCATCATTTCAAAAACCCGAGATCCTTCTAATTATCCTTTTGAGCTACATGTCTATTGCACGATGAGTTCATAGTTAGAACAGCTAACTCCACCTTTAGTATTTGAATGAAAGCTTGAAATCGTCTACAATAGTCAGCCCGACCCATTCACCCACCCATTGATCCTGTTCTAATCCTTGAACCCAAGCTGATTTCATACCCTCTGATTTATAATGAGGACATTGCAAAACTTAGGCATGTGGGTGTGTTAAAATGCAAACATATAAAAATTCAAGTTTCTGAAGGATTCTCACAAAAAAAATTACTCATTGAAAAAAAAAACCAAAAAAATAAAAATTGAAAAAGAATAAAAAATGGAAAGGGGAGGAAATTTTGTGAGCTTAAATTGAAAATCATTCTTGAGGAGGAAATGAGGAGGTGATTTTAATGTCAAAAAGGAGCTACAATTTAAAAAAAAAAATTAGGATAGTTATTAGTAAATGGTTATGAAATCTACTTAAGTTCTAGAACAAATCAAAAGAAAAAAATTTAAGTCCTAAAATAATAGAGAGACATAGAGATTAGCATGAGTGCTGATCTTAAGCCTCTTGGGCTTGTTTTAGATCTTAAAAATTTAAGTATCCGTTAAGATCTAGATAGTCCTCAAGAGGTTGAGGAAAATGTGAAGCTTATGTATTAGGTTTAAGGCTTAGTGATTATTCAGCCTCATTAACTAACCTTTGGTATGCAGGACTTGGTAACCTAAGAACCCTAATCCACACACAGTCTGGTTTGGTGCACTTAATAATCAAATCACACAAAAGTGTTCATTTTGTTTTGAAAAAGCTACCTAGATTAGGAGCGGTTTATCAACACAAGTTGATTTGGACAAGTTCCCAGTGTGGAGAGGTGGGAAATTCCCCCAAAAGATGTGCAATAACATACCATCTCCTTAGTGTTTGTCTCCTAGGATATCTAAATATCCTACATGGTGCATGTAAGCACCTTGTGTTGGTTCAAGTGCCATGGGCAGGATTATCTCGAAATGTTGATTGCTAGGGCCTGAATTGAGCTATAGAACGCCATGGGCGGCACTATCTCGAAGTGTCGAAAGCTAGGGTTCTGGAGGTTGCCATGGGTGGTGCTATCTCGAAGCATCAATTGCCAGGGATCCTGTGAGGATTGATGGTGGGAACTAGGAATCTGATACAGATCGTGTTTTTGAGCCAATCCAAAGCTAGAAATAAAGAAAAGTGCTCAAGAAGGAAATTATCAAGTGGCTCGATGCAGGAATCATTTATCCGATCTCTGATAGTCCCTGGGTAAGTTCCATGCAAATTGTGCCCAAGAAAGTCAGGATTACTGTTGTGACTAACGAGAAAGGAGAATCTGTCACAACTCGTTCAGCTTCCTCTTGGAGAGTTTGTATTGCTTACAGGAAGCTGAACACAGCCATGAAAAAGGATCATTTCCCTTTGCCCTTTATCGATCAAATCCTTGAAAGACTAGATGGGTAGAAGTACTTCTGTTTCCTTGACAGTTACTCGAGATACAATTAAGTCACTATCCATCCCGAGGATCAGGAAAAAACAACTTTCACCTGTCCCTACGGAACCTTTGCTTTCCATAGGATGCCATTCGACTTATGCAATGCACCTGCGACTTTTCAAAGGTGTATGCTGGCCATATTCTCTGACGTGGTGGGAGAGTTTATGGAAGTCTTCATGAACGATTTCTCTATTTTCGAAGAATAGTTTGATTCTTGTTTGGCTAATCTTGAAATGACTCTTAAAAGATGCATCAAAATAAGACTGGTCCTTAGCTAGGAAAAGAGTCATTTCATGACACAAGAAGGCATAATCTTGGGTCATATAATCTCTAAACGAGGTATCAAAGTTGACAAAGCTAAGGTTGATGCTATCTCTAAACTTCCTCCTCCTACATCTGTCAAACAAATTCGATCATTTCTTGGTCATGTAGGATTCTATAGGAGGTTTATCAAGGACTTTTCTAAGGTTGGTCGCCCTCTGAGCAACCTTCTCGCCAAAGATACACCATTTGTTTTCAACGAATCATGCCGTAAGGCATTTGATTTTCTTAAAATGGCAATCACTTGTGCTCTGGTGTTGCAACCACCTATTTGGACAGCCCCATTTGAGATCATGATCGACGCTTCTGATTACGCGGTCGGGGCTGTTTTGGGTCAGAAGATTGACAGGAAGCCCTCTGTCATCTACTACACTAGTAAAACTCTAGACGAAGCCTAAAGGAATTACACTGTTACTGAGAAGGAATTACTAGCTGTGGTATTTGCTTTAGAGAAATTCAAGGCTTATCTCTTAGGGTCTCATGCCATAATTTATACCGACCACTCGGCCTTGATTGGCCAAAAAGGATGCCAAATCCCGGCTTATTCGATGGATTCTTTTGCTTCAAGAATTTGATCTTGAAATCAAGGATAAATCTAGGGCATAGAATGTGGTGGCGGATCATCTTTCGAGACTCCTGAGTGATTCTTCTCGTCCGGATATTCCAATTGTTGATACTTTTCTTGACAAGACTATCCTTACAGTTTCAGGTGTCTAAACTCCATGGTTTGCAGACATCGTAAACTATTTGGCCATTGGTCAAATCCCTCAGGATTGGACCAAGAAACAATGAGATAGACTTAAATCTGAGGCCAAATACTACTTCTGGGAGGACCCTGAACTGTATCGCATCAGCTCTGATCAGATTATTCGCCGATGTGTTCCGAAGGGTGAATTCAAAAGTATACTCGACTTCTGCCATGCATCTACATGTGGTGGAAATTTCTCCTAGAAAAAGACGGCTGCAAAAATTTTGCAATATGGATTCTTTTGGCCGTCTTTATTCAAGGATGCCCAGGAATTCTTGAGGTTGTGTTCCCGATGCCAGGCACTTAGGAGCAAACCAAGAGAGACATGATGCCCCTAAACCCGATTCTTCCCGTCGAAATCTTCGACGTTTGGGGCATCGATTTTATGGGACCTTTCCTCCCTTCATTTGGACATCAGTACATTCTCGTCACTGTTGATTACGTGTCCAAATGAATTGAGGCCATTCCCAACCGAACCAATGACCACAAGGTGGTCATCGATTTCTTCAAGAAGAACATCTTCAACCGGTTCGGGATTCCGAGGGCCATCATCAACAATTGTGGTACTCACTTCACTAATGCCCAATTTTGTAATTTGCTAGCAAAATAGGGGGTAAATCATAGAATCTCCACACCTTACCATCCCCAGACGAATGGACAAGCCGAGATCTCCAATCGAGAGATCAAGAATATTCTTCAGAAGACGGTTAGGACTGATCGTAAAGACTAGACTCAAAAGATTGAGGATGCTCTTTGAACCTAGCGTACGGCATACAAAATGACTATCGACATGTCACCATTTCGTTTGGTGTATGGAAATGCATGCCATTTACCCGTAGAAATTGAACATAGGGCATTCTGGGCAATCAAGCAGTGCAATATGGATTTAATTTTATCCGGAAAGACTTGGAAACTCCAACTATCTGAGTTGGAGGAGCTTAGAATGACGCATACGAGAATGCCAAGATCTACAAGGATCGGACCAAAGCTCTTCATGACGAATTGATATCCCACAAGAGCTTTGAGCCGAATCAGAAGATCTAGCTCTTCGATTCTTGACTTAAGTTCTTTCCCAGTAAACTTAAGTCAAAATGAAATGGCCCATTCATCATCGATTAGATTTTTCCAAATGGGGCCATTCAGATTTCTAACCCAAAGACGGGTAATTCATTCAAAGTCAACGGTCAACATTTAAAGCCTTTTATTGACTGTATTGTTCCAAAACCCGTCTCAGACACGATTGCCCTCATTATGTTGTGATCTCTTTAGCTGGACTTCGCCTAGCTGACTGTATTAAACTCAGCAGTTGTACAGTCTGACTCAGAGCTGACCCGAGCATCATATTCAGGTGATATCTTCTACATTCTACGTTCCTTTCATGTCTTTTATTCTCAATGCGGACATTGCATCAACTAGGAATGGGGGGTTGGATTCATTTCTAAATCAATTTGTCAGCTCTGTGGAATTCTTGTAAATTCTACTTGTTTTCTTATATATACATAAAAAAAATAATTTGAATTAGGAAGAAATACTTGGGCATTTGGACTTTTCAATCTTAGGAAATATTACAGCAGGATCTGAACATTAAGACCCTTCAGGTCTTTGGGCTTAATCAGCCCGGGTATCCACTAAAATGTGAATTTGTGTATTAAGTCATCGCCATCCTGAATTCTATTTCAATTTTATTAAATAAGTTTAGGTGATAAGTATACGACTTATCAACCCGCCCTCTGATTTGAGAGAACTTTAAGTCTAAAGCATCTACACACTATTTGTCATTGACTCGTTGTCTGGCGGTTTTAACGGAAATTGGGCAGCTAATGAACCTTCTAGGGTGGCATAGCTGGCAAGTTATCATGGGTAACAACCCATAGGTAGGTTATCCAGAGCCCAGCCACTAGACCATTCTTTTCCTGCTGCCTTTAGGTAAATCTTAGACCAGGGAAGCCACCTACTTAAAAAAAGAAAAAGAAAGTCCAAAAAGAAAAAAAAGAAAAGAAAAGGAGAAAAATAAAAGAAAACAAAAGAAACAAGCCACAGTTCACCGCATGAGTATGGCTGGCAAGTTATCGTGGGTAACAGCCCATTGGTAGATTGTTCATAACCTAGCTCAAGAAATGTATGTCAAATTCCTAAAACATTTAGGAAGAAGTGGAGAAGTAGAATAAGCCGGGGAGATATACACTGGATTCACCCTTGTGTTGACCCCATAAAAAGAAAAGTAGAGAGAAAGCTACTGGTCGCATAGATACACCTTTAGGTAGAATTCTTTTTAAGGTTACCTAGGGGCGTAGAAACCCAAAGTCCATTCTGATTGCCGATCAACGAGTCTATCACTTTCACAAAAAGATGCTTAGAACATAGGGTTCTTATCAAGTCTTGGGTGGGTTGAGTGGCCGTAGAAAGCCACTCTATAACCCTAAACTCAAAAATCCAAAAAAATTAGAAAAGAAGAAAAAAAATGAAAAAAGAGATCTTTCTTTGAATAAGGCGTGGGCTTAAGGCGGTTTACATTCTGGCAGATACCTAGGCGATGTTGTGTCTTTGAAAGTTCAAGTCATAAGTAAAAAATTTCTTAATGTTGAAAATAACTTGTGCCTGAGTAATCCAACCCTAATTCTTTTATAAATAGCATGTAGTTTTTGCTAGGGACTAGTAAAAGATAGGCATGGGGGTGTGATGTGCATATATCTAAATAGCCAAAAATGTTTATTAATGCATGTTCTTAGTGTCATATTAGCATCATACATTGTAAATATTGCATAACATACATTTAGGTCAAGTTGTATAGATTGTATAGTAATTGTCTCCTTTTATGGTCAGGGAAAGGGTGATTTTTAATTAAGGCCTTGAATCGAAGATCCAACCATACAGATCTGATTAGGGTGACGATTGGAGTCCAACGACTCCAAGATCGCCCAAATCAGACATTTGTAGCACCAAATAGAGACCGAAGAACCCTAAAGATCAAGGGCCAAGATGGTGTTAATTCGCAATTCAGATGACAAATCCGACCACACGAATGGGTTTAGATTGATGATCGCAGCCTAACAGTGCAAAAATTGACTCAATCTAACATCCGTGGCACCATCTACAACACACAGAAAATGGACGGCCAAGATGGCACCACGTGGCACCATCCCAACTGCCTAATTGGCCCTCAGGACTGCCGCTACATCTCTAAAGGACTTCCAACACATGATCTGGGTCATTGGATCTTGATTCGACGACCGCGAGCATGCGCGCCTGAAATCAAAACCGCAACAAAGTAAGAGTCGCAGCATAGCGGTTAAGCGGCGTTCCGTGAGCGCACAACACGCGTTCGACTCGCCATCCGTAGCGCACGAGTGAGTAATCGCGACTGTGCGATCGGCTGTGGGCTGCACGGATCAGCCAATAGCGCACATGTGCGATCTAACTCACAACGCGTACGCTCGATCGCACGCGGGTGCATGGTGAAGGCACAGAAGAAGGCGCGCAAGGAGAAATCTAAGCTGTCCGATCTTGCGATCGGACGACTAAGATTTGAAAGACGTGCGTGGGCGTTTTGAGTGCGGAAGGCGAGGAGGCGCGCGCGGCGCGTGCACATCGGCCACGATCAGACCTTTAGTGATGAATAAATCCGTCACTAAAGACCTTATATTAATGTTTTAAGCTTGAAATGATAAATTTGCCCTCGATTTCTACAACTATAAAAGGAGACCCGACCTCCACTTCTTCATCCCTTCACTTCTCTACCTCTCCCAAGCTCAAGAAAAGCTTGTCCCACACCTGGGATGCTATTCTAGAGCTAAATCCAATTTTCTTGCTTCCATTCCGGAAGTGGATCCCGCGACGACGACGGCGTGCTGCCTCATTCCTCCTTCTTCCTGCTTCGTCCTCCTTCTTCCCACTCTGTCCTCCATCTTCCAGGCGTCGCTCCGTTCGACTCGTCCTCCAAGCATTCGTCGAGGAGGATAACATCTCTCTCCCTTCTTTTTAATAGCTTTCTAGAATAGAATTTTCTGCTTTTTAGTTGTAATCATTTCCTACTTTATAGTTGTAAAAACATTCTGATTATATCAAGTGATTGTTCTCTCTCTCTTATTATTTATATCAATTCCAGTGTAATTATTTCATTTTCAAACAAAAACAAAAAAAAATATAAATCGCGGATTTTAGATCGACGTAGCCTCCCTCTATTCGACCTGGAATTCTTAGAATTTTGGTATAAATTTATCTGTTGACTTATTTCTTCTCAATTCGAACTACAACGATGGGTTTTTCGAAACCAACCTCAATTGCGTAGTTTTCCACGTTCAACAGTATCTTATATGTGTGTAAGACCCAAGCTTTCAAGCTTGTTTTCCAAGCTTGAAAGGTCCTCCTCAGGCCTATAAAAGGACCTACATCGCATCGCCGACCTCCCTAGCAAGGTTTTGAGGCCAAATACACCTTCTTCCTCCATCTCCAGCCAAGCTCCACCTTAGCTCCGGTGGCCTCCTTCCCCATCTTCCTACGGACGGCCAATGACCAAATTGGCCCATCCAACCTCTTCCTCACATTTGTCTGCACCTCGCCAGCCACAACGAGGGCATCCTCTCCCTTTCCTCGCTGTCGTTCACCTCACCAGAGCAAGCTTCGTCCTTGGTGTTGGCCAACCACAGCCGATGCCACTCTACCTCCTTTGTCTGCTAAATTAGGTCCTTTAGCTCCATCTTCTTCTCTACTTCAAATTCTTCTCCTTAAACTCTAATTCTAACCACGAACCATGCGCCTCCCCCTCCATCTTCCTTTGCTCTAGTCTAGCTCCGACAAGGCTAAGAGCTCGCTACATGCCATTGTTCGCCTCAACACAACTCCCATTCGCTCTGCCAACTCACGCCCACCAAAACCCTTCTACTTATTTCGTGTTCCACCCATCCTAAACCTCCAACGAACACCTCTTGCTTAGTCCATCATCTTCGATGTCGTCCGACCGCTGAACACCGCAAAACACTTCACCATCACCTCCATCACTCTCCTTGCCCCACGGAGATGCTCCTAAACTATTTTAATTGGGCCGTGAGGCTGTATGTGTGTTTTTAGGTCTTCGCCATCCTCCACCATTGCCTTCGTCATCTTTGACGCCGTCACACTACCTCCAACCATCACCGCTGCTAATTCCACTCGCAATTGACGTGGACACATCCCAAGAGTAGAGTTGCGTCTTCAATTGAGCACAGAACAAATTCAAGTAGCTCGCAATCAAGTGTTGCACTCTTGCAGTTTCATGAAGAAAAGGCATTGCCTTTAGTGCCACATCATGTGTGGACGAGGGTCTGAGCACGCATAAGTTGAATTCTTGCTGAGGGCTTATCGCCTCAAGCACACCGGGGGTGAGGTCCCCAGCACCATACCTGCATACCCGCTTAACCTTAACCCTCTCACTCCTCAGCTGCAATCCACACCCGCAGCCTTGGACCCAGGTTACGGCATACTTGATTACCCGTTAAACTTGGATCAGAGAAAAGAGAAGGAAGGAAAGAGAGAGCGAGGGAGGGAGGGTTTTGCTTCAAAGAAGAAAGCCCAACACTTAGCCATGAGAGTCTGAGAAGATAAGAAGGAAGGAAGAAGATGAATAAGAAGAGGCACTGTAGCTGAATGCGATTTAAGTCGTCTGCTTGGGTGTTCCACCGTTTGATTGCCTCTGACATAATACACTGTGCACCAAGCTTGCGTGGATTTAAAATGGTTGATATTGTTCATTTATTTAGATTATTTAGTAATTAGTATATATATGTATCTAAGCTAATAATTGGTGATTTAAATAACCATTATTTTGCCTTAAGACATCTTTTTACTAGATTAAACTCTTGTTATACTCATGTTCTCTATTGAATATCATATTTGAGTAGATATTATTCATTGATTATCATTATTGGCTTGATTTCCTGTGCTCATGTATATTTTGATTAAGATTAGCGCGTGAATTCCACATTTGCTCCCTATGTTCGACCTCGGACTTCACTTTTAGATATTCGAGTTATAAATTCTATTTGTTTTCATGTGATTTCAACTATATTGCGACAAAGTATTTTAAAACATCGATTTCCCATGTAAATAGCCACGTCAAAGAAGCTCAGAAGGATCACCGAAGGACGGCAAGTGTGTTGGTGGTGGTTGCGTGCTTTGAGGAGGGGTGTGTGCGTGTGGCAAAGTCAGACAAGGTGAACGAAGGTGGTGGTGCTCGGTGGGCGGTTTGGGTGATCAATAGCCCCAATTTTATCGGGGCTTTTGATCGTGAGGTCACGGCGATGCTTCTGGGAGTGGTGGCAAGGCGATTGATGCAGTGGAGCGGGCATGCGTGCTCGCCAGAGTGCGGCAGGAGATGGGGAAGGTGACGGTGAGGCGATTGTGTGAGCATGCAAATGTAGAGTTTAAGTGTGTGTGTAGGGTCAGGGGAAGGTAAGGAGTAGAAGGGAGGTAGATGCAGACGACTAGAGGGCGAAGGCGATGCCGGCTAAGATTGGCCGATGTCGGAGACGAAGGAGGCTCTGAGGAGAGGAACGGCGACGTCTGAAGGGGGAGGAAGCCCCTCACAGGTATGGCGAGGTGCGGACGACGGAGAGGAAGAAGAACCTACTGCCTATAGTATGTGGCAGCAAGCGAAGAGGTCAGAGTTGGGGGGTCACCGGATGTGAGTCTGGAGCCAGTCAGAGGTAGAAGAAGGGTTATTTTGGGCCAAAAACTCGTTAAGGAGCTCGATTTTGCGCAAGGGTTCCTTTTAAAGGCCTTAGGGGGAACTCCAAACAGGGTATGAAGCTTGGTGAGCTCGAAAACTCAGGGAAGAAGATCCCTAAGATTGCGAGCATTCACATGGGCTTCTCGATACAAATCAAGGGCCAATCTGTGGTTCAAACGATAGAGGATCTCTCAAAGAATCCCCTTCAAATTTTGGGAGGATTTGATTGAGAATTGAGCAAGAAAACCTTGCTTGAATCTTGGTAGAGGAGATCCGTTCACACCAATGGTGGTAGGGGCCCTTTTACAAAAATGAAGAAAAAGTTAGGGACCTGATCATAAATATTTTGAAAGTTAAAGGTTTAATTGAGAGGAATAGAGTTTAAATGGACTAAAATGCGAACTAGGTCAAGATGGGCTCTGATTGAACCCAAATTTTAGTACAAACTTAATTTAGATCCAAGGAATCTAATTGTCAAGTCAGATTTCAATTTTGACCAAGTTTGAGTGAAAATTTGTGTAAAAACCCAAATTAGGGTAGAAATCTATTTGTGACTCTATTTAAGGTCAAAATAGGTTCAATGGTCAAATCAAGGATACCAAATCTCAAGGAATATTTTTATATATTTTTTAGGAGATTTAGATGAATTTTATCCTGACCAAAACTTCTATAATTTAAGCAGGTTTGAAATTATGATTTTGGGTGTTGTTTTGGTTCTTAAAATGCATGAAACCCCATTTCTGTCTACATTGACCAACTTATTAATCTTTAATGCTCATTTGACCTTCAGTTAACCCCTGCAAAATCCCGTGGTTATTCTGTGTTCATGATATACTATTAAAATTATAGAATTAACCCTAGTTTCATACTTTATTCTCAAAATAGAATGAAGTGGAGTTATAACCCTCAGATGATTATGTAGGAGCATTTATCTTTCAAAATTGACTAAAAGTGGTCAGTTAGGGCCTATGATGGTGTTCCCATCATCAGCACCTCCTTAAATTGTCAAAAATGAGTATTTCGAGTCAACCGTAAGTCAAACATTGTCAACAGGGTACCATGTATGATATCGTTGGATTTCTCTCATCATAAACTTTTTGGTGGAGCTTGTTTCGCATAAATCTGAGGTGTATAGCCTAAGTTATGGTTAAAACAAGTCAACAATGACTTATGTGTAAGGTGGATCCAACCCTAGGGTTATTTTGGGTATTTCATCCACTAAATCCAATCCTAACGAACCTTGGGCCTATAAAAGGACCCCTTGGGTAGTCATTAATCTCTCAGCCTCTCAAATTAAGAGAGAAAGAGAGAAGGAAACGCTTAAGGATTTTCCTTTTAAAATCAAAAACCTTCTTCTGAGGACTTGGGCGTGAATTTGCAAAACCCGGGCTTCCCACCACAATTGTCATGGCAGTGGTGGTGATGCGCAACAAGTGCATGATGCATGGTGGTGATGCAGGCGAGAAGCGTGGCGAGCAAGTTGCAAGTGTGCACATGCGATTTCGCGCATTAAGCACTAATCGAAGAGGCGTGGGTGGACCGATTGTCGACACGTGGCCTGTCTAACGGCCGCAGCGAGTGAAGGCACAGGTTCTAGCAGTCCACGGGCGTACGTGAGCATGAACGAGAGCTTGACACTTGTTGCAAGTAGGTATGCGCGGACTGTTGATTAGTCTGGTTGAACAGGTTTGGTTTAGGACCCCCTCGCACTACTTTGAGCGGTTTGAGGCCTTCCTGATCTCAAATTTCGACAAGTAAGGTACCGTTGGAATCGTATCGACGTGTACTACGTGTTGTTATAATGTATTTTCACTTTTGAGTTCTGTTTCTTTAGTAAAAAAAATCAAAAACGTGAGTAGGTATTTCCAACCCTATTTCTAGTCCGTGTGAACCAGGTCTTACCTCCGATGTGTGCGCGGATCTTGAGGAGGGAGTGGAGACTATCCCCAGGCCTTGTGCGCACAATTCAGAGTCACCATGACCCTCTGGTGACGTTAGGTAGAGTAGTCTACCCTTCTCTCGATTCCGTCTGATTTTCGAGTATTTATGGACCCATCTTGTGCAATTCTACGCATGTACTGCCTTTGTTGGTGTGTGATTCTCCTTTTTATTGAGTTTGGAACCGGCTGGTGTTTTTCCCTGATTTATAGGCACTTTAATGAGAAATAAAAAAATTTATGTGAAAAGAATTAAAAGTTAATGATTACATGTACCTCTGTCGTCGCATGCATGAAAAGGCCCTGATTTCTGTGAAACCAGTTTCATCGTGGTTGTTGATTGGTAAATAGTATACAATCACCATCATAAATTGGAAATTATCTATAAACTAATAACATTGAAGATTGATATGAATACTTGTTCATCCTAGGCTTAAGGATGTGGAATTAGTAAACAGGACTAGATTTGATGAAAACAAAAGATACAATTATCTGGAATGCATTTAGTACGACTATTTAGTCGGGATTTAAAGGATGGATAACTGGTTTTAGCCCCACTACTCGCCATATTTTGGCTGTAGCTATAGTCTTTCAGATCAGTTTCAGGGGTTAGTCTAAGGAGTTGCTAGCCTCTGTATGACTCTTTGGTTAGGCTTAGCAGCCAACCGGGATAGCAAGATGCGTAGCTTGAGGTTTGGAGTGGTTCTTCTCAGCTAGTGGGTGGGTCATTGGCTATCTGAGGTTCAGTGTACACAACGCTTGTACGTGTTCACGCTGCACAACGGAGCCGCTACCCCTTTTCTCAATGACCCCAAGGTGATGGAGTGTGGCAACTCGATGGGTATAACTAGTCTTCCTGGCCAGGAGGATGGCTTATGCTGGTCTTGTGTTGCAGGAAGTTATACAAGATCGTCTCATACACGAGATATTGATTAATGGATTGAGTACTGTAATAATATGGGAAAATTACATAAACGGATCTAGATATGAAATAAATTGTAAACATACGAACTCTTGGCATAGTGCCCATTTCCTATACTTTTGTTACTATTGTTACCTGTTTAGTTGTTCTACTCTTCTCAGTTTTCATTGATGTTTTGTCTCAGGTTCCGTACTCAGGTGTTGCTAAGCAGTCGGGTGCAACGGCCGTTGTCGGTCAGACTTCTGTGGAACTGGGTCCTACTTAAGGAGATGGTCCATATTGAGCCAGTGACTTGTAGTAGTTTCTTTTCGCTGTTAAGATTTTATTTCCTACCTTTTTGGTAGTTATACGAGACTCTCTTTATTTTTCTACTTTTTATAGTGAATTTTATTATCTTGTTAGCACTTTACTTTATCTTTTATTTAATGCATTATGAATGAATGTTGGCTATTAATGTTTTATAGCTCTATATTGGGTGACTGCAATCTTGTAGGTATTTGTTTTAGTTGTTAGCACATGGCGACCTAGGTTTCGTCGTTTGGCAGGACTCGAGTCGTCAAACCTAATCCCTCGATTTGTTCAAATATCATCGATGATATTTGATTCAGAATTGAAATATTCAAATATCACGAGTGAAATTTCAAATACCGCTGGTGATATTTGATGCAGCATTGAAATATCATTAGTGATATTTGGTTCAAAATTAAAATATCACAAATCCCTAGGGAGGGGAGAGAGGAGAGGGGTGTTTAGGGTTTTGTAAATTATATATTATTAGAAAAATGATTCAGATCAAGTGGGTGGATTTGACCCATGGGTCACCCATAATGAAATTTCAGGTTATTTGGGCGAGTCGGATTGGAAATAATGGATACATTAGTTAACCCAGTACCCACAATGATTGTAATGACCCAGACCTAGATCTGAGTTTAATCGAAAAAAACTAACCTTGACAACTTGTTGGGCATGGGTCCCATGAACCTAAAATGATTAAGCCCAATTGTCAAGTAGTAATTCTCAATCTTTATAGCTCACTACTTACTTTCATGAGTTTATGATGTGGGATTATTTTTGGGGGTGCTACAACATCCTTTACTTGAAATCCTGACGTCCTTGTTAGGGTTCGATACTCTCGGTGGTAGTGGTAGCTCTGCCTCATGATTCACTCTTTGGTCATCCTAAGGGCATCCCTTTTCTCCAACTATAGGGAGTTTGACTCTGATACCAATTGTAATGACCCAGACCTAGATTCAAGTCTAATCGAGCAAAATTGGCATTTACAACTTGTTGGGCATGAGCCCCATAAACCCAAATAATCATAAAAAATGCTCAAATCCAAGTTGTCAAGTATTAATTCTCAATCCTTATATCCCATCACTTACTTTCATGATTTTACGATATGAGACTATTTTTAAGGGTGCTATAATGATCCTACGATTTGGGTCAAGATTCGATCCAAATAATCTACTTAATCTATGAAAAATGGGTGAAATAGTTCTTCCCTACCAGCGAAATAGGTTTTGTTTGGGAGATGGAAATAAAAAAAAAAAAAAAAAAAACAGGAGGAAAGTTGTGCCTATTCAAAGGAGCTGCAACTGGGAATCTTAATTTCCCAAAGAATTTTATTGATAGCAAACATACCAATTCAACGTCAAGGTCTACTCGGAAATGTGTATGCGAAGAATATAAAACATCTCAGTGCGGTTGTCTTTGTATGGAACAGACAATGACAGCTAATAACCAAACAACTGGAACTCACATTGATGAAAGACATATACATTGTCCCATAACAAATGCAGGGTATTGCTCCTCCCTTTGAATATAATCATCTTAAGCCTAATCCTAATTCACAGGTTTAGCCAAATCTGTATTCCCACCACTTTCATTAGTTTAATTACCTGAATTAATTAATCACAGGGTAAAACCCTAATTGCCCTACAAGTGAAAGCTACCTGCCCAAATCCAATCATGTGGAGTGGGGGGTGGACAAGGATCCCCTTAAGCAACTGGCTGCCACTTTGGCAATTTCCATCCCTCTCCTCTTGGTCCTTGGGAAAAATTGTAGGGATTCGCAACTAACCTATGATTAAAGCAAGTTGGTATTAACTAATAATGCCAATCATCTCCTCGCTACTTGGCTGTATAAAATTGCGTATGGAGAATAACAAACAACAATCCAGTCAAGATCTAACAACCCACCAACGCCGAAACTTATTTATGTGGCCGACAAAGCTTCAATCAAAGAAATCTGAAGCACAGAGGATAGAATAAGGCCTAAATGGTAGAAGTTGCTGCTGCATCCCACTCCGTCAAATGCCTGTGAAAGCTTCCACTGGTACCTTTTCTCCCAAAAAGAAAAGATGCCATCGTTCTTTCCCAACAGCCTGAAAATTTTCCAAACCGTCCAAAGCCTTTCCAGAGGATTCCAAGTAATGTGGGCTGTTTAAGTGGAGGAGATAATGTGTCAATTCAATCATATTCTCATCTGGACAAAAGGTTCCTGGTCACATGGTGCATTGAAGTATTCCTTTGTCAAAACCTACCAGCACAGCAACCCCATACCTGCAGTGAAACCCTTTCACATTTCATCAATTCAAGAATGGCAGCATTGATGTGGTTTATCGTGCAAGGAAGCCCATACGTTTTGAACTCAATCAGAATCATATGGGTAAAGGTCCAAAGACAAATCTAACCAAACCAGAAAAGGAAACATCGACATAATAGGCAGGATGGATAGTTACATAAGATACTACCCCTACTACCGTGATTCTCCTTTTTTGGCTCAAAAGCATGACATTACTTCAAAAAAGAATACATTGATGTCGAAGGAAAGGATATAATAAATGTGAAGGTCCTTCTTCTTAATTAGCTTCAAACTTCTTGGGTACGATATGAAAATGTTTCTTTCATGATCGATTATTAAAGTGTTTATTTGTCTAAATCGAGAACTATTCGGAAATCACGTGTTAAGTTCGATCAAAACAAGTATTACATGATTTCGTATAGGGAGATTACTATACTAGATGAATATAATGTTCTTGTCATATATAATAAGATTGATTCGATTTTCACATTAATATCAAGAGATGTTAGATTTAGAGATTACCTCTCTCTCCATGACGTGTGGAGAGGGATGTTGTGAGAGATGAAGCGGAAGTGAATGTGGACACATGCATGATAATGATCACGTCGATGTTTCTCCTTCCCTTCTCCCCTTAACGTTATCGAACTCCTTGATGGTTAGGAGGCATCAACATACTTTTAAGATTTTTCTCTAATGAGGATAGGCCAATTTGAGAGGCTCTTCTATCCTTTTATAGGAGGTCGGAGGGAATCCTGATCACATTGGGATTCTCTACAGTAACCAATTATATCCTTCCCACTATCCATCAACATAGGTCTTTTATATGATATGGCTTAATCTAAATTAGACTATTTTACTATTTTATTCAAGTCTTATAAATCACTAAATGGGATTAATTACATTATTCTCTGTTGAACGAGAATCTACGCTAACGTGTTTGGTTTTGGAAAACCCGTCGTTGTAGTTCGAAAGCGAAGGATTCGTGTTCAACAAATAAAATTTATACCGAAATAAGAATTCCGGGTCGAACACAGGGAGGCGAACGTTTGATTTAAAAACTTCGCGTTTCTTTTTATTTTGTCACGAAGAAATTCAATTTAAACTATCTAAGTATCTACAACAAATAAAAGAGAGAGAGGGAGTAAGAGAGAGAGAAAGAATACTATACATGGAAATCAAAATGAGATGTAGAATAGACAAGGAATTTATCATAAAAGAGTTCGTTCGTTACAACTATAAAACATAAAACAATTACTCTAGAAAGCATTAAAAGAATGGAGGGAGAAATGTCCTCCTCGACGATCGCTCGGAGGACGAATAGACTACTCTAGAAAGCAGTAAATCTATACTAGAAAGCAGTAAAAAGAATAGGGAGAGAGAAATCCTCCTCGACGGTCGCTTGGAGGACGAGCCGGACGGGACGACGCCTGGACGAAGGAGAACGAAGCGAGACGAAGGAGGACGAAGCAGAAGAACGGGAACGAAGCAGCACGCCGTCGTCGTCGCGGGATCCACTTCCGAAGGGGGACGAAAATTTGGACTTTATCTCGCGAGAAGCATCCCGGGTGTGGGACAAGCTTCTCTTGAGCTTTGGAGAGGTAGAGAGGAGAAGGAAGGGATGAAAATTTCGTATGGAGGGGGTCTCCTTTTATAGTTGCAAGGAGTGGGGGCAAAATGGACATTACATCTTCAAAATAATAAATAAGGGGTCTTTAGTGACGGATAAAACCGTCGCTAAAGCCCCGCCGTCGCCGTCGCCGCCGCACCGACGCGCGCCCGCTCGGCTGGCCTGCGCGCGTAACGCAGACGCACGTCCGCGTCGTCTCAGCCGTCCGATCGCGAGATCGGACGGCTTAGATCGCGTCCGCGCCCGCTGCGTAGCGCGCCGCCCGCGTGCGATCGCGCGCCCACCAGAGCGTCCAATTGCGCGTCGGCGCTATCGGGCGTGCGCGGCCGTTGGATCTTCATCCGACGCTCGTGCGCGCCCGCTCGCCCGCGCCTTCGACCCCCTCTCCGCGGCTCGAACCCGCGACCTCCGCTTCGCCCGCAGCTGCGTCGCCGCTGCGCTACGCGGGCGAAATGGTCACGCGGACGTTTTTAAACGCGCGCGACCGCAGCCGTTGGATCGAGATCCAACGGCGGAGAGGAGACGGTGCACAGTCTTCACAGGACCCTTGCGGCCGATTGGGCGGCTGGGATGGCGCCACGTGGCGCTATCTTGGCCGTCCATCTTCTGGAAGTTGTAGATGGTGCCACGGATGTCGGATTGACTCGATTTTTGTGTCGTTCGGCTGCGATCGTCGATCCGAATTCATCCGTGTGGTCGGATTTTCCATCTGAAGTGCGGATTTACACCATCCTGGCCCTTGATCTTCTAGGGTTCCCCGGTCTCTATCTGATGCTACGGATGCCTGATTAGGGCGATCTTGGAGTCGTTGAACTCCAATCGTCGCCCTGATCATATCCATACGGTTGGATCTTTGATCCGAGGCCCCGATAAAATATTTGCCCTGTCCAAGCACATAAAAGGAGACAACTAACCTCCATTTTATTCAAACTACTCTAAATGCAAGATGATGCATGTAATGCAATATTTATATCATGAAATGCAATCCTATGCTTAAGAACATGCATAAATAGACATTTTAAGTAGTGTAAATGTGTTTACATCATACCCCCATGCCTATCTTTTGCTAGTCCCTAGCAAAAACTATATGCTATTTATAAAAGAATTAGGTTAGATTATTTGGACCTGAGTTATTTTCAATCATTAAGAAATTGTCTACTTAAGAACTGAACTTTCAAAGACACAACAGTGCCCGGGTATCAGCCAAAATGCAGACCGCCTCAAGCCTCGCCTTATTCAAAGAAAATTTTCTTTTTCTGTTTTTACTCTCTTTTTTTAGATTTTCAAATTTTAGGGTTTAAGAGTGGCTTTCTACGGCCATTCAACTCACCCAAGATTTGATGAGAACCCTAAGTTTTAAGCATCTTATTGTGATTGTGATAGACTCGTTGACCGGCAATTAAAACGGACTTCGGATTTCTACGCCTCTAGGTGACCTCAAAAAGAATTCTGCCTAAAGGTGTATCTTTACAACCGGTAGCTTTCCCCTACTTTTATTATTTTTTTAACGGGGTCAACACAAGGGTGAATCCAGTGTATATCTCCCCGGTTTATTCTACTTCTCCGCTTCTTCCTAAGTGTTTTGGGAATTTTTAGTGCATTTTCTGAGCTGGGTTCTGGACAACCGGTCGATGAGCTGTTACCACCGACAACTTGCCAGCCATACTCGTGCGGCGAAGTGTGGCTTATTTTTTTTTTTTTTCCTCCTTTTTTTTTTTTTTTTTTTTTTTTTTTAAGTAGGTGGCTTCCCTGGTCTAAGATTTACCTAAAGGCAGCAAAAAGAGAAAGGTCCAGTGACTGGGCTCTGGACAACCTACCTATGGGCTGTTACCCACGATAACTTGCCAGCCATATCACCCTAGAAGGTTCATTAGCTACCCAATTTCCGTTAAAATCGCCAAACAACGAGTCAGTGCAAAGAAAGTGTGTAGATGCTTAAGACTCAAAATTCCCTCACATCAGAGGGCGGGTTGATAAGTCGTGTACTTATCACCCAAACTTATTTACTCCAATTAAAATAAAATTCAAGTTGGCGAGAACTCGAAAAACAAATCCACATTTTAGTGGATATACGGGCTGATTAAGTCCAAAGACCTGAAGGGTCTTTGTGTTCAGAACATAATATGGTATTTCTTAAGATCGAAAATTTTCTTAAACCCAAATTCTCTTTCCTAATTTTGATTTTTTTTTTTTTTTAAAAAAAATAAAACAAATCTACGGAGCTGACGAATGAATTCAAAGATAAATATCCATCCCCCCATGCCTATCTAATGCAATGTCCTCATTGTATTAAAAAGACATAAAACAGAGTGGAAAAGCGTAGAAAGCACCTGAATTGCGTGGATATCGGGTCCGCTCCGAGATGAAAATGAAAAAGAACTATATATGTGCTGAGTTTAGTGCCTTCAGCTAGGCACACTATACAAAGAAAAGAAATGAAGAATTCACATGTGCAGGTCAGAATTAGAATGAACAGAAGAATCCTCTGACCTGTCAGCAAAGGTCCACAGATGTGGACCAGATTGTGGTGCAGACCCACACCCCATAATCGAGAATATCTTAGGTTCTGGATAAAAATTACCCAAAACCTAAAATCAGAATGCAAGCGGGGTCGGGCCTGCGATTTGTGAGGATGCAACCCAAGGCCAAAATGTCGGGTTACAGAGAATTGAAGCTCAAAAGGATAATCGTTAAATGTGTGCTTGAGTTTGACATCCTCGAAACAAATGTCGTAAGGGTTCTGATTTGATGGTTTCAGTTTAAAAGGAACCCTTCGACTCAATCTTCCATTTCCTCCAAAATTGACTTCCCAAATCAGAATTTCCCAGCTCCTATCCTCCTCATTCGGCATATCAAATTCCATGACCTCTTGTATATTCATCACCCCATCTGAAATCTCCAAGTCTAGATGATGTGGCAAAATCAAAATTGACTTGGGTCTAATTATCTCAGAATTAGAATCATCAATAAGCTCAACAGGGTGTAACTGATAATCAGGGCATTGAATTAATTCCTCCAGAAAATGCGATTCTGGATCCGTATCGTGTGCCCTAATAAGATCAGTTTCCTCAGTTATTGGGCTATCAAATGATCTATCAGATTCCTCAGGCCCAATCGTCTCACAAAAATCGTGATCTGAAAACTCGTGTGAGACTTCGCAACTTGAATCTTCACCATCAGGATCCGTATCAATGTATGTTCCAAAATCATTTGTCACTTTGCGTTCCAAGGAGACATACGTTTCCTCGTAACCCGGCTCAGGGATTTCAGGTGAAGAAATCAAATCATCCTTAATTGGTTGTTTTAATTCAATCTGGTCAGCTTCGTAACACGTGTCCCCCCCAACAGGTGCCTGAGCGGGTTCTGTCATTGGCTTTCCTGAAGAGAGTTCATCCTGGGAATTATTCCAAGATTGAATCAAAGCAACCACGAATCTCATCCTCAATTTCGCTAATTTCCCAAGTAGAAACTCACCCGGGTTCTTATCCTTAACATCCTGGAGCCAATCCAATAAAGACTTGTTTAAATCATCAATCATTTCAATCAGGGGCTCCAATCTCTCAATGCAAGGTATTGGCTGAACTTCTAAAGATTGAATGATATTCCTCAAGTTAGCCAGAACCTTATCTTGAACCTGATTAACCTGAACCAAATGAGTTGGTTCAGGATTGGGCGGGTTTGACGTCAAAGCAGAGGAATTAACGAATTGAGATTCGTTATACCCATCCTGATAATAGGTCATTTTAGATTGTTCAAAAGATGGAGATGACCTAAAGGCAGTGAAATCAGAGGATGGGTAAGGATCAGTGTATCCTTCTTGATTGTAGATCGCATTAGGTTGTTCATGAATGGAGGACGATCTATAATCGATGCAACTCTGAGAAGGATAAAATTGAGAATCACAGTGTTCAGGGTTAGACCCTAAACACGGGGGTCCGGAATTGTATCCCCAATCCGAATTATCCCAACTAACTGATGGTCGATTACAATACGAGTTGGGATAATTGTCATGTTGAGGATAATTTACAACAGGAGGGAAAGAGCGGGAATGCGTGAAATATGTGGAAGGATTCATGAGACACAGGAGGAAGAAAGGTGCCCTGCAATACAAACAATCAAACCTGTCCTTAAATGGGTTAGCCTACAGACCTACAGACTCTCAAAACCCGTCTTGAGATAAAGGAATGATTTGATCTACTTCTGTCTGTTCAATCCAACCAGTTAGAAGGAGGGACTGGGGAGAAGGTTCTTCCTTCGGCTTGCGCCTCCGGTTCCTAGTGTACCCCCCAGCCGCGATCGTTTGACTCTGCTCCCCTAGCTAGACATCAGATTGAACAGTAGAAACAGACTAATCGAAAATAATCTCGTTCTGAGTTCTGAAGAGCGAGTCCAATCCTTAAGGCCAACGTCTACTCTGTTTTATTTAGGGCTAGGTTTGAATGTGCTTTGGAATGTGATGGGCCCTTTAAATGGGTTATGCCCTTAATGATTGATTGCTTTGTGTGTGCGTGCACAACCAGTGGTTTTCAAGCAAGATTATTTTTGATGTGATGAATTTTAAGGTTCAAATCTTGCTTAGTAGCTTTTAGGATTCAACTTTAGGTGTTTTCAATCAAGTTTCATTGGCACACCAGGTTTTGCAAGCACAGGTGAAGATATTTTCCTTTAAAGTTTAAAAAGAATGTGGAGTGCCTGGTAGATCCCTAAGAGTTGAACCTAATTGGCAGCTACTTGATGAGTTGATTTTATTTGAAGTGGTGCGGCCCAAACAACTCAAACAACTGGCCTGATGCACCACCTAATTAGGCACACAAATGATTACCCAATCTGATTTCTACTCGATTATGTGTTTGGATGTGTGTACCGGCTCCTAAGATTGGTTTACCGGTTGAGTTAGAAAATCAGATGAGGTTGTGTACCTCTGTGAGATTTTTTTTATTTTTTTCTTTTTTTAATGTGGGGGTTGGAGTGAGTATGGATGTCAAACAACAAACAATCTAACCTTAGAGTTTATAAGAACACCTAGGTTGATTGATGTTTGAATTATTATGTGATGAAATGAAATCTAATGGGTGGGAGGTGGGGGGTAACTTACAAAACCTTCCACAGCACTTTACTCCGATCTACCGCTTTTGCCTGTCTCAAAAGAGTACCTGCAATTACAATAAGAAAGGAGAAAAGTGAGGTAAATGATTTGTAAGTTACAAAATGCGAAGAGAAATCAAAGAGCGTTGCCTCCCCGGCAACGGCGCCAAAATGTTGAACGAGAATCTACGCTAACGTGTTTGGTTTTGGAAAACCCGTCGTTGTAGTTCGAAAGCGAAGGATTCGTGTTCAACAAATAAAATTTATACCGAAATAAGAATTCCGGGTCGAACACAGGGAGGCGAACGTTTGATTTAAAAACTTCGCGTTTCTTTTTATTTTGTCACGAAGAAATTCAATTTAAACTATCTAAGTATCTACAACAAATAAAAGAGAGAGAGGGAGTAAGAGAGAGAGAAAGAATACTATACATGGAAATCAAAATGAGATGTAGAATAGACAAGGAATTTATCATAAAAGAGTTCGTTCGTTACAACTATAAAACATAAAACAATTACTCTAGAAAGCATTAAAAGAATGGAGGGAGAAATGTCCTCCTCGACGATCGCTCGGAGGACGAATAGACTACTCTAGAAAGCAGTAAATCTATACTAGAAAGCAGTAAAAAGAATAGGGAGAGAGAAATCCTCCTCGACGGTCGCTTGGAGGACGAGCCGGACGGGACGACGCCTGGACGAAGGAGAACGAAGCGAGACGAAGGAGGACGAAGCAGAAGAACGGGAACGAAGCAGCACGCCGTCGTCGTCGTGGGATCCACTTCCGAAGGGGGACGAAAATTTGGACTTTATCTCGCGAGAAGCATCCCGGGTGTGGGACAAGCTTCTCTTGAGCTTTGGAGAGGTAGAGAGGAGAAGGAAGGGATGAAAATTTCGTATGGAGGGGGTCTCCTTTTATAGTTGCAAGGAGTGGGGGCAAAATGGACATTACATCTTCAAAATAATAAATAAGGGGTCTTTAGTGACGGATAAAATCGTCGCTAAAGCCCCGCCGTCGCCGTCGCCGCCGCACCGACGCGCGCCCGCTCGGCTGGCCTGCGCGCGTAACGCAGACGCACGTCCGCGTCGTCTCAGCCGTCCGATCGCGAGATCGGACGGCTTAGATCGCGTCCGCGCCCGCTGCGTAGCGCGCCGCCCGCGTGCGATCGCGCGCCCACCAGAGCGTCCAATTGCGCGTCGGCGCTATCGAGCGCGCGCGGCCGTTGGATCTTCATCCGACGCTCGTGCGCGCCCGCTCGCCCGCGCCTTCGACCCCCTCTCCGCGGCTCGAACCCGCGACCTCCGCTTCGCCCGCAGCTGCGTCGCCGCTGCGCTACGCGGGCGAAATGGTCGCGCGGACGTTTTTAAACGCGCGCGACCGCAGCCGTTGGATCGAGATCCAACGGCGGAGAGGAGACGGTGCGCAGTCTTCACAGGACCCCTGCGGCCGATTGGGCGGCTGGGATGGCGCCACGTGGCGCTATCTTGGCCGTCCATCTTCTGGAAGTTGTAGATGGTGCCACGGATGTCGGATTGACTCGATTTTTGTGTCGTTCGGCTGCGATCGTCGATCCGAATTCATCCGTGTGGTCGGATTTTCCATCTGAAGTGCGGATTTACACCATCCTGGCCCTTGATCTTCTAGGGTTCCCCGGTCTCTATCTGATGCTACGGATGCCTGATTAGGGCGATCTTGGAGTCGTTGAACTCCAATCGTCGCCCTGATCATATCCATACGGTTGGATCTTTGATCCGAGGCCCCGATAAAATATTTGCCCTGTCCAAGCACATAAAAGGAGACAATTAACCTCCATTTTATTCAAACTACTCTAAATGCAAGATGATGCATGTAATGCAATATTTATATCATGAAATGCAATCCTATGCTTAAGAACATGCATAAATAGACATTTTAAGTAGTGTAAATGTGTTTACATCATTCTCCTACTTGATCCATATGATGCTTGAGGACTAAATAATTAACTCTAAGTGTGCTTTTTTCTTGAGTCTACTATAATGTCAATGGATTATTTACTTTAATTGAATTAAGATTGATAGGATCATGGCAGTCACACATCCTACATTTTAACATGGGTGAAGAGAAAGTCGGACTATTTTACCTAACATCATTGGGGGGTCATAGCAACTTTGAGACGTGAGACAAAGACCCAGGAGTACTATCTTGGTCATCCTCGTACCTTGCACAGCTCCAGGGTGAAGAACCTAAGTTAGACATACCGAGAACTAAGTCTCATGCATGTTAGAACATATTTTGAATTTTAATGTGAGAAATAGAATTCAAAAGGGATTTTGAGACTCACCAACATGTAGTATCTTTCTTTTAAAAGAAAAAACACTACTCGTTGGTGAGTGAGACTCATCAATTGTTACTACCCAATCCTAGATCCCTACAGGATTTGAGTTCGGCTTACCTCGACTAATCCCAAGACCCAGTTGTCCAATGAGAAATAACCCAAAAGTAAAAAATATACTACAACCACACATGTAATGTAACTAAGCAGAATTAATAAAAATGCAGTAATTGGAAAACAGAACGAGAAGTCTCAAAATATTACATGCCACAAGCAGAATAGTATTACAACATACATAGCCATCACAATTACAACAGAGGGGAGTATAACATGAATAGAAATATAGCAGAACATCTAATACACGCTAAAGGTACTCACTACTACAATAGAGCTCTGAAACAGAAAGGAGAAAAACACTACGGTTGGGCTCGGTTGGGTCCAGCACCCTCGGCAGCCGGCGGCACTAGCTGCTCAACTCCCTGACCTGAACATGGTTATATAATCCATAGTCAGGTAACGTTGAGTAGAGTGGTGGTTAAGCCGTTTACATGCAATTTAACCTAAAGAAACAAGCAATTAACTAATCATTCACTTCCATTTATCTCAATTAGGTGTTTCTGTTTCGGTTATTCTAATAAAGATCCATAACATTTCTTAATCTTCTTATTCCCTAAGGGAACGATCTTGATTACAGTTTATTCCGCGATGTAGGATGTATACGTGGTACTCTTCTGGCCAGGAGAGCCCCCGTGGTAGTCCTACACTCGGTCTATCACCCCGAGATCACGGTCGCGACGTAGCGGTAACTACAGCACGTGCGATAAGCGCACAAGTAGCTACCCCATACTGGCATGCGGTCAATCGTTTCCGCTAGCAGGTACGCCTAAATGTACAACACATAACAAAACAGGGGTCTTGCCCCTCACGACAGGAGTCTCACCCTTCAATAGTCTGTGCACCCCCTCCCGACTATCCTAGTTTTCCCAGAGGGCCTAACAAGAGTCTGTATAGGGTGGTCAATCCTAACCCCGGGTCCTATGGAGCAGTTGGCTCCCTCCCTACACTAAAGTAACCAGAGTCAGTGTAGGGACCCATTCCTAACCTCGGGTCTCAACCCAAGGGCGGCTAGCTCCCCCCTATACTAAAGTGACAATAGCTCTCCTCGGTACCACGCATACGAGAGCCAGCTCACTTTCCATACAAAAGAGACAGTTACTCTCCTCAATACCATGTACTCGAGGGCCAGCTCACTTCTCTCCTGCATACGATATTCGTTCCATACACACGAGTTCCTTTCTAGTTCCTCGTAGGGTTCATACATAGACTTTCACATTTCCACATCTGATTCATTAAATGCATAACAGGAAGCTCAAGATTTCACAATCAATTATTCAATACACAACAGATATTTTCATTCATGTCATGGCTCATTAAAATGTGGTACAGGTAGCTCATGGTTTACTACTTTCAGTAAGCATTGCAGCAATTTAATCATTTAATACATGCACATTCATCTCTTTCATCCCTAGTGTTCATTTTACAACCTAGGGTTTAAGTGAATATTTCTAAAGTAGCATGCATTCATCCTTTACAGCCCTAGGGTTCATTTCACAACTTATGGTTCAATCAAATAATTTCTCAAGCATGCAATTTAATTATTAATTCTGGGATTAGGGAGAGAACCACTCGATCGGGATACATGGGTGGAATGGGGGCTCGGATCGCAGATCCCGTTGTCTTCGTGGGCCCTGTGTACTCAACTAGCTGGAGACCTATACAATTGACCAACCACATCAAACGAGTTTAAAAAGGTATAGGAGTGACACTAATACGTAGAGAAATTCGAACGGAAACTAATGGTACTTCGTTTGGGTAAAACCGACTCTGTTTACAGGCCAAAAACAAGCATACTGACTAAAATAAGACGTCTCGGACTAGACCTAGACATCTTAAATGATCTCAAAACCTCACCTTGCTTCCCTATGGCTTCCTCAGATGTCTGAACCCCTCTGCAACCATCTGAGGGTGATCCCAGACGTCTGACACTCCCTCCGGTTGTCTGAGAGTGTAGTCAGACGTCTGGTACCGTCTCCAGACATCCTAAAGAACCTCGAAGGGCATGCCATGCACCTTTCCTGCATTCCGTACCTGCCTATGCGCATGCGTTTAAAAATACGACACGTAAAAGGTTAAGCACATGCATGCAGGCGCGTACGCAGGACATACCTCAGCACTTTGCGTGCTGTCAAACGTCCGACGCCAACCCTGGACGTCCTGAGGATCTTCTAGATGTATGGATGGAGTTCCAGACATCTGATACTGCGAAAAATGGTTCCGCAGTATCCTCCTGCAAGCTTTGTCCTTACACTCTCCTCTGCCCGCAGATGCCGCAGCAGCACTTCCTGCGGCTGCAAGAGGTCGTGCCTCCTCTCCCGAGCTCCTCCAAGCTCCTCCTTGCACCTCTGACTCCTCTCTCAAGCTCCTCCGGCCACACGTCCTCTCCTACGCTCGCCCTCTCCCTCATCCACGCTCTCCCTCTCCTTCACATCCTCGCTCGCCCTCTCTCCCATGCTCCTCCGTCTCGAGCTTCCTTCCTTCCCCTACTCATGGCGGCAAGGGGACGAGGAAGGGGGAGAGGTCGCCGGCTGTGGTGGATGACGAAGGTGGAGGTAGTGAGTGTAGGGAGAGGTGGTGGAGATGGTGAGGGTGGTGGGGGTTAAATAAGGAGTGGGTGAGTGTTGTGTGTGTGGGTGGGTGTGTGGGGTGTGGGTTGTGTGGGAAGAGAGAGAGTGTGAAAATTGTGGGATCTCTCCTGCAGAATCTTTTCTTCCTGCAAGACCCACACACCTAAACCTGGGGGGTTTAAAATTGCACCTACACCCCTACCTTTCCAGAAAACTACGAACGACCTCTGGAAGGGTCATTTCACCAATGCATAGTACTCATCGAAATGATTTTGACAATACCTTATTTGTAAAAATGGAGTTCGGGAAGGCCCTAAATCGCTTAAAATACATGAAGAGGCTTGAATCCAACTAGTTCAAGTGAATTGATCGTGTGAACCACCACTACCACTTGGTAGCACACGATTGGCTTATCTCATGCACCCTAAATCCCTCCTCATGGGCTCACAACTGTTTGATCATGCACATGCTTGTGATGATGTGCCTAACTTCCTTGCATGCGTGCTACACGCATTAATGCTCACTCCCTGCACCACTCGATGCTTCCTCACTATCTTGTTGTAGCCATGTGTCGCACAGACATGCATCGCTACTGTGCCTATTGTGAAATTTGCAGTGAAGCCCTTGCCAAAGTTTGAAATATCGAAAGATCCCTTCTTCTCCTCCTTTCTTCTTTCTTCTTCTCTCTTTGTTTCCTTGAGTTATGTGTGCCCAAGGGAAGAACATGACAGCCCAAAACCCTAATTACAACCTTATAGACCACTAATTGGAATTAGGATTAGGGATGCATAGGTTTTAACAAAAAGATCCCTTGGTGTTGGTTTAATTGTGCTACATGCTCGTTTGTCTTATTTTTAGCATAACTTGAGCTATATACCTTAGATTTATGCAAAATAAAAATCATTGGAAAGCTTAGATGAGAGGAATCAAACGGTACCGAATATGACCCATTTTGGAAAAGGTTGACCTAGGTTTGACTAAAACACAAGTTTTTCTTGTTTTACGAGGTATTCTAACCTAACTTGATTGCAATAAGTATGAGTGGGTTCGAAATGATGCGATCAACTCTGAAATGACTCAAAACCTAGATTTTTGGGCATTACAACTATTTACTCCAACTTTCTTTTCATGGTATTTAACCACTTTTCAAAATCATCACATTCCATAGCTTGATGGAATAAGGTTGGATCCTTATTAATGCTCAAGTCACATTCATGCTCTAGTGCATAAACCACACAATTATCAAAGATGGCAACCTTCTTTTAACTTTTGAAGTGCTTTAATATCACTTCTTATGGTTGTAGTGCACTTGGCTCATTCATGACTGGTTCATTAATTATGAAATTTTTCTCTAATGGTAGCTCATTTCCTTAATGTTCCATGCCATCATGTGGCTATGGAACCACAACTAAAAGAAAAGTTCTAAAAGTTTTTGGCATAATTAGTACCAATAATTCATCCCTAACTTACTTAATTTCCACATTTCTTGATTTTAGGCTCCCACTAATGTTTCCATTCTCAATGAATCAAGCATTGCCACTCTCAACTATTCGCGTACTACGATTAGGATAATAGAAGCTATACCCTTTCGACCTTTTAGGATAGCCAATGAAAAATCTATTGACTATTCTTGAATCTAATTTCTTTTCATGTGGATTATATACTTGAACATTCTTTGGACAACCCTAAACATATAGATGTCTATGTTGGGTTTCCTAACCATCCACAGTTCAAAAGGTGTCTTTTGAACTACCACCCTATTGAGTAAATATGGAATTGTCCTTAATGTGTATGTCCATAATATAAGCAGTAAAGAACTATTACTTTTCATGCTCCTAACTATATCCATTAATGTATGGTTCCACCTTTCAGCAATGCCATTTTGTTATGGTGTTTCTAGCATCATGTATTACGCACAAATGCCACAACTTTTGAGGAATTTCCTAAATAGACTAGCACATTGACCACTCTCACTATGTTTATCGAAATACTCACTACCCCAATCCGATCTCACATCTTTTACATTTCTATCTAGTTACCTCTTAACCTCATTTATGAAAGGCATCAAAAGCATCATAGATATCTGTGTGTATCAATTCTAGCAAATGAGTACTCCTTGTGGTTGGCTTCTTTATGATGTGCTTGGATGGCTTGTCTTTAATGTAATCCACACGTAGCCCTAGATTAGGAAAATCCAAATGAGGCAAAATTTCCTTCTTACTTAACCTAATCATCCTTTCCTTGGATATATGACCTAATTTTTGATGCCACAAAAGAGCATAACATTCATCTGATGCATTTCTTTCACACTCACATTACATTCAACATAAAACAGTGATTCAATAAAGATAAAGACTACTCTTTAAAGTACTAGAATAAAAAATGTACTTATTCCTAAATAATAAGAAAGATCCATCAGAAATCCTAAAAGACAAACCTAATACTTCCAATACATAAACGAAAATAAGATTTCTAGCACATTCAGGGATGTAGAGACATCCTTCCAGATTAGTCTGACACCCTTTGTCTATGATCAACCTATAAGTCCTAATCCCTTCTAGTCATGCCTTTATCCTGTTCCCCAAGAGTAAGTACTACTCACTTTCCTTTATGCTTTGAATCATATTGAATCCGTGCAATAAATGAGATACATAAGTAGTAGCACCGAAATCTAACCACCGGGCATTATTAGGAACGCTTATTATGTTTGCTTTGAAGCAAATGGAAATGTAGTACCATATCTTCCTTTTCAAACCACGCCTTCCAATTAGGACAATCTTTCTTCGTATGTCCAGACTTCTTGCAAAAGAAATTCAATTCCTTGGAATTGCTTCCTTTAGATTTCATGGAAGCCCCTCCCTTTCCTTTATTCTTTTTGCCTGGATTTCCTTTATTATTGCTCACTCCTACAAAAATCCCTTTAATAGACACAAGGTTCAGTGTTCCTTCCTCTTGAATAAGCATTGCCTTAAGTTCCATGAGGTTCCACTTGTCGTTTAATGTATTATAAGTCATTTGGAATTGCCTAAACTCAGGAGGAAGGGAGTTGATGATGACCTATACTAGGAATGACTCATTGGCGTCCATCCCCAAGTACTTCAATTTAGTTACAGGGTTAAACATCTCAGTCACATGGTCCCTTATGGAGCACCAATTAAACTTTGTCTTGGTCGGCTTACTCATTAAAGTCCCTACAATGGACTTATCAGCTATATTTAACTGAGAATACTCAATTCTCATCATGAATTCCTTAGTGCTACTTATTTTGGGTATATGGACAGCTTTACATTTTCTACCATGGTAATTTCATGAGGTTCAAGCAAAGCCGGTTAAACCTTTCCCAAGAATTATAACAGTGCCTATCTTTGTCTGTGCTAGTGTTTGTAATGGCTTCAAGTTTCTCATTAGTAACTAACACCAAATCTAGGTTCATCACTCCCAAATGGAACTAAATCGATTCGAACTAATTTGCATAGTTGAGCCCATTGAACCTAACAATAGAGTTTCCCAATGCAAATAGGTTCGTAGCTGCATAACATAACACACATGCTCAAATAATTAAATTTTAAGAAAATTTAATACAAATTCAAACTACAGTAATGAAAAAATACATTGAAACATTTTTAATGATACAACAAAATTCACCTTTAGGCAGAAGATTGGCATATCCCAAATATAAATGATGCTCAGTCAGGATATGCTTTCATGGGCAATCAAAATAAAATCATAAAGGAATCATGATTTATACCACAATCGATTAAATTTATCGATTGACAACTTTGATGGGCACGTTCATGGACAATGATTCACATTATTTAATTAACATCCAAAAATCACAAGTAATTATAATACACGTGTTGAAGCATTCAAGACTAGGCGACTTTGGTGACTAATTAATCAATGAAAAAGAACACATTGAATTTTTAAGGAATTCACTGTTATTTTCTAGGATAACTATTATTTTCATGGAGTACCCTTACAAATGCATTAACCTTGTACATTATAGTAAACCTTGAGAAACCCCAAGAAAAAATTAGGAAAAATTTCTACTTTTCAATGGGAAAGTATGAGGTGTTTGATTGGTACAGACCCTTGCAAAAATCAATTATACACCTCCTTTTGTAATGGTTAACCAATTGAATACATGGCTGAACGATTAGGTAGGACTGGTACCCTAGACCCCTTACGGTTCAATCGATCCAAAACTACATTGACTAGTTAAACTTTATGATAAGTCAATGGTCAGTTCGATCTTTCTTGACTAATCGAATACTATGTTGATTGGACAGATAGAATCGACCACACCCCTTATGGGTTGACGGCTTGACTAGTTGGCCAACATTTTGATCAGTCTAGCATGTCCAACTCTTTGTGGTCTAACTAGTCGGGTTCTATTCTGACTAGTCAGATTTGTTATGTTTTCATTGAAATTACAAATTCTTTGCTATTAATCGATCAATAGTGATCCTAATTGATCCATAAGCAATTCCTAAGTGATTTTTCATGAGAAAACATGACAAAAAATCAATGAAAATAATTCTAATCAATTTCTTTTCATCTGTAAATATATGAAAAATCGAAAGAGTTTTAAACTTGACACTACATGAAAGTGTTTCTTTTGTGATAGATTATTAAATCACTTATTCCTCTAAATTAAGAAATATTTGGAAATCACATGCCAAGTGAGCAAAATAAGCATGACATGATTTTACATAGAGATTACTATACTAGATGAATATAGTATTCATACCACATACAACAAGATCACATGAAATACTGAAATTCTTTTAGGATTTTTTCTTCGATTAAAACACACTAAATTGAGAGACTCTTCTATCCTTTTGCAGGAGAAGAGTTAGAGAGAATCCTAATGACATTAGGATTTCCAACTGCAACAGATTATATCCTTCCACTATCCATCAACATGAGGTCTTTTCTTCGATATGGATAAATCCCTTGACTAAACTAATCTCATTTATTATTTAAATCAAATCTTAACGGAATTAATTCCAATACGACAAAGAAAGTTTCAAAAATTCCACTACATTTTAGGAGAGGACGAGTTTCCCTTAGCCATGACCTTTAATGCCGTGGAATCAATTCTGAAGCCTACCTCCCCTTTTTCTACCGTAGTATTCGAATGTAGAAGTTTCCTGATATGTATCATATCCTATTGATGTACATATATGTATGTGAAAATTATGCCTTCGACAAGCTTCACCTCGACATGTTTATTCTTTAAATAGCGTCATTCTTATATATTTAGATAATAGTCAACTTGCGATGCTAATCATGACAAGCTACTTGACACAAGTGAAATCCATCAGGGGCTAAACCCAATTCCGAAACTCAAATGGAGCTCATTACTCATTCCAAAAATCAAGTAAGCAAACTGTAGCTTTCGTAAACTTGGCAAAAGTACTTGTGCTCCCTCTTTTATTTCCATTTCCACCAGCTCGACCTTCACAGCAAGCAGGAAGATATTTTCTTTGGAAAATACTTCGTATACATTAAAATGTGTAAGAAATCAGACACACATGATTTTTTTTTATTAAAAAAAAGTCATATACTTAGATGGTGTTATGGGTATCTGAACGTTGTCATAATTTCTGTAAATAGACGTCAGATCCTACGTATAAAATATTATCTGTGTATCATTATTCATTTTCTTTGACCTCCCAAACTTTTTTGGTGAATTGAAATTTATATCCCTTTAAAATTGTGGAAGGGTGGTAACTGGATATGACCGGCATAAAAAAAGTACGAAGGGTTTGGGCCAACTACGCAAAACATAGAGATAATAGTCAACTGACCTCACCCTGTGTCTTTGATTATTATTGCTCCACCTCCTTCCTTTCTTCTTTGTCCTCCGGGAACACGAAAGTCTGACACAAAGGGGTTTAATAATCCCAAGGTATGAAGTTAAAATTGTCTTCTTTTTAAGGTTATTTTTTGCTTGACTTTTTTTTTATCAGTGACTTGTTCTACCTAGAGGACTACGAGCTGCGATTGGACGGTGGCAGGGAAAGACTTTTTTTAATTAACAAAAGAAAAATTGGATTGCTTCCTCCCAGGTAGATTACTAAAAAGAAAACTTTACTCAAGTTAAAACGGTACTTCCTGATTCTATTATATACGATAGGATTGGGATTAGTGCATTTGTCGGGTTCTGTCCGGGTATTGTATTCTTAGAACTCTATATGCTAATCCCTTCATGATACCAACTAATCAAGATTAACAGTCTTAAGTGAAATTAAAGGAAATAATCACAACTAAAGTCATTAATGATAATTAACACTAACAAATGTCTGTCAAGCACCAGTACAATAAGCCTAACAAGGACTATTAATCTAGCATGTGCGGGTTCTTTGACTAGTTGTCCAACAACCAGATCTTGAAACAATTGACAGGTTGTAGGTGTTAGCTATCATCAAAGTATCAAAAGCATCCTTCTTTTTTGTGAAACAAGTAAATATATTATTTTTCCATGTGTGGATTAAGATAGATTTTTGAAAACATCTCTTTCCCTACCTTTAAATCTCTCAATAATAGCCAAGAAATATGGAGATGGGGATCTAACTAGGACTCACATGCATTGCACACTGCTTTGAGTTGCATCTTCGAAAGATCAAGACAAAAACATCAAGATAAGGCTTTAGATTTTGCTATTGATTTAACTAATTTAAGCATGAAAGGACATATCTAGATGTATTCAAGATCTAAACATTGAATTATCATTGTTTATTCCCTTTACCATATATTGCCTTTATAATTGTGGAAACATTGAATCATATCTATCGACAGATGATATGTGAAACCTGCTTAAGGTTAAATCGTGTCGTTGCAGTGCAAGTTACGCGATCACTCAAACTTAATTTTCTAAACTCATAATGGATTGAAAATGTAACATATGAGAGTCTAGGTCGTATCTCAGGAAGGCTTTTAGTTGGGTTGCTTCCTAATTGAAAGTGTAAAATAGTTGAAGTGAATTTCAAAAAGTGAGATTGCGAATTTACGAAAATGCAAAAATTGCGGATTGTGGAAAACACAAACATGCACATACTACTTTTTTGGATTTTTAAGATAAGAAAGGAATTAAACAACTAACTAGCAAGTAAATTGAGTAGAGAGATGAAAACATAAATATAAATATATTGCTACCAACTAAAGAGCTTACAATTACAACTAAGAATAAGTAGAGCAAAAAGGAGAAGAAAGAGAGACAGTAGAGAAGTAATACCCATAGAGATGACGAAGATGAAGAAGCTTGAGATGGTTGAAGAAGAGTGCCTCCTCAAGCTCCTAGAAGTATAGGAAAGCTTTAAGAAGTAGTCTGTAGAGATGTCGAGGAAAAACTCAAAGATCCTAGAGAAGAACTTGAGGTAGAAGGAGGAGATAATGGAGAACCTAAATAGTTAAGGCATTACCTAATAATCTAAAGGATCTAAGAAGGTTGTTGGAAGGTGGAAGAAGGTGGAGGAAGGTGGAGGACCTAGGAAGAAGAAGGAGGTGGAGGTAGGAAGAAGCTATGGAGGAAGAAGGGGCTAATGAGGTAGAAGAAGATCTAAGGAGGAAGAAGAAAGGAGGAGAGTTGTATTTCTACAAGGGAGGCTATATGATGTTTATTTGGACCTAAAGGGAGAGGGTGGACGTCCATAGGTGTCTTGGTGTCTAAGGAATAGGTTTAGGTTTTGCAAATTAGGTTTAAGTTTACAATTTATCTAAATTGGAAGGTAGAAATCCTGAATTGTCTTCAATTTTTGGCCTCTATATGTTCTGAAGTTGAAGTTACACATAAAAGAAATGCTATAACCCTTGAAATCAGCTTTCAAATTCAACTTGAGTCACTTAATTTGAATTTCAAATGAGAAAGTTGTGTCCAAAATATTGAAATTATGTTAGGCTGTCATGAATTTCAGGATTAGGATTGGAATTGGAATCTTGATTTACTAAGATCATGGGATGTAATTTGTAACGACCCGGTTCCCGAGTCCCTACGAGACACGAGAACCGGACCGACTCGACTAATCTCAAGACCTAGTCGTCCAACGAGGAAGTAACCAAAAGACAGTAAAATAAACCACATTCAGCATGAATATAACTAACAGTAAGAAAGTACAGCAGTAAGGAAAGAAACTACTACAGTAGGTACCACCACAACAGTAAAACAACATTTATCATATAACAAGAACTGCAGGTAAAGAAGGTACAACGGAAACAAAAACTACCCACTAGAACAGAAACAAAAGGGGTACAAAAGCTGTGGTAACTCTACTGGACCCTACTCGACCCAGCGTCCTCTGCAGCCGCCGACCCTGGCTGCACAACACCTGGTCCTGAAAAAGGTAACGAGTGTAACACGTCAGCAAAACGCTGAGTAGAGTGGCAAACTAACTAAAGGCAACAGTAGAGTGTACAGTAGCTGTTATGTTCTATTACTTCCTTTATTCACATCTTTCAATTTTTCTCACTATTTCATTTATTTCTCAGATCCTTTACTTGATCTCGAATGTCCTCGTGGGAACGATCTTGATTGCAGTCTTTTCCAAAAGTAGAAGTAGCACGTGGTGCTCTCCTGGCTGGGAGAGTCCCCCGTGGTGATCCTACCCTCAGTCAACCACCCCAAGGTCACTGACAGACGTAACGGTGACTGCGGCACGCGCGATAAACGCACAGGTAGCTAGCCCGCACTGGCACGCGGTCAGTCGTTTCCGTTAACGGGTGCGCCCAAAGCACAGCACGGAACCAGGGCAGAGCCCTCTCAGTAACAGGGGTCCAACCCCTCCACAGTAACCAAACCGGGGCCTTGCCCCTCCACAGTCCGCGCACCCTCGCTTGACTACCCTAATTTGCTCTAGTGGGCCTAACAAGTCAGTGAAGGAGGCTAGCAGAACCCCGGGGCCCGTGGGGTAGCTAGTACTCTCCTAACACTACTAGCTCTCCTCGGTACTACGTACACGAGGGCCAACAAGTCGGTACAGAGCGGCCAATCCTAACCCCGGGTCCCTGGGGCGGCTGGCCCCACTCTGCACTAAACAGGTACAGGTACTTCCCTTGGTACTGCGTACCCAAGAGACAGTACAAACTACATCTCAGTTCCGTTCCTTTTTCTTTCCAGGAGTTCCACTCCTAATTCCCCGTAGGGTTCCACCTCTTTATCTCAGAACATCATATGTTTCACTTTCCAGATTCACGTTCTCAAAATCCATGATCTCAACATGTTTCTTTATTCATAACAGGAAGCTGTTAATTCAAATTACAGGCAGCTTTATATTCCTTTCCATTTTTCCAAGACTGCAGTATTATACATTCCACTAGTTTTTCCATCCTAAGATTCATGCCACATCCTAGGATCTAACATACAACTAGTTTTCCAACCCTATGATTCATGCATCACCTAGGAGCTATCATTCCATACATTTCTCATTCCTAGGATTCATGCAATGTCCTAGATTCTAGTTATGGTTCCATACTTTAACAGATTTTAAAAATAACTTAAGCCACTCTACCAGGTACAACGGGAGTAGTGGGGGCGTGATCGGGAATCCCGCGTGCCTCCGCGACTCTCAAGACTGCAACCGAACGAGGTCCTATCACAAGGATCAAACACAAGGAGTGTCTCAGAATAGTGTATAGCTACTGTAGGCGGGTAGAGGAATTAATTCTGAAACGAACGCAACTCGAATCGCGGAAAACGGAGCCCAAACGGGCCCTAAACGGGTCGAGAAAGATAATACTGTGCAAAATCAGACGTCTGGAACTCCTTCCAGACGTCTTAAACGGTGGATCAGAGAATTACCTGTTCAGCTTGGTTCCCCGGACGTCCAGAAGTCTGCGGGGACGTCTGTCCTATACCCCAGACGTCCGATGGTCCACACGGACGTCTATAGATCACTCCCGCCGTCTGGTACAACTTCCAGACGTTTGATTCGTAAAGGATGGCGAATCAGCGAACCTGCGCACAGCCAACCCCCCTCCCTCAGTACGGTCAGTCGACAAGAAGGAAGAAGAAAGCAGAAACTCACCTTTCAGACGTCTGTATGATCTTACAGACGTCGACCTTGCCGTCTGGCTATCAACCCAGACGTCTGATTCTGGAAATTTTTCCAGAATCAGAACCCTGCTCGGCCTCCGCTCGCGACGCTGCCCGCGTCGCACCTCGCGCGTCTGCTGCTCAGCCCGCAGCAGGTCCCTCTCCGCGTCGCTCCGCGCCCCCTGCGCCCTCCGTCGGCCGGCCAAGCCGCTTCGGCGAGCTCGCCCTCACGGCAGAGCTCCGCCCTCGCATGCCGCACCTCCGTGCTCACTGCGGCTGCCGCTGCCGCTGCCGCCCTCGAGTCCGCTCGCTCTCGCGCACAGGAAGGAGAAGAAGGAGGAGACGGTGGAGACGGGAGGGGAGGCGCGCCCTTTTAAGGCCGCGCGAGGAGGAGAGAGAAGGTGACAGGCCGCCTGCAGCCGCAGAGAAAAGAGGGAATATGCGGTCTGCGCGCTCAGGCGCGTAGGCGACTCGCGTGTGTCGAAAATAACGGATTTCCAGATGTCTTGAAGCTATCCCAGACGTCTTATCAGACGTCTGGTTGTGATACCAGACGTCTTGTCCGACGTCTGAGCCACCTCCCAGACGTCTTAAAATACGTCTGGGGCACACATTCGTTACAATATAACAAACTCAAAGGAAGTTTCGTCCCCGAAACTTGCGCCAACTAGGGTGCGGGGAAAAGATGTCCAAATAACCATAACAAACTCAAAGAGGACCGAAGCCGGTCCGAAAAGACGTACCCGCGAAAAGCTCTGGGTACCGCTCCCGCATTGCCGCCTCAGGCTCCCAGGTAGCCTCCTCGTACCGCTGGCTCTTCCACAAAACCTTTACCAGGGGTACTTGCTTTCGTCTCAACCTGCGGACGGCTCGGTCTAGGATCTGCACTGGCCGCTCGGGGTAGGTCAGGTCGTCGCTCACCTTGACGCTCTCGTGACTTAGTACGTGGCTGGGATCGGCTACGTACTTCCTGAGGTTGGACACGTGGAACACGTCGTGCACACCAGAAAGCTGCGGGGGAAGGGCAAGTCTGTAAGCAACGGGTCCAACCCGCTCCAGGACCTCGAAGGGCCCCACGAAACTCGGCGCGAGCTTCCCTCTCACCCCAAACCGCTGTAAGCCCTTCATGGGCGAAACACGAAGGAAGACGTGGTCCCCAACCTCGAATTGCACCTCTCTGCGTCTACGATCTACGTAGCTCTTCTGTCTGCTCCTGACAGTGCGGAGTCGTCTGTGGATCTGCTCAACTACCTCCTGACTCTGCCGGATCAACCTGGGGCCAACCTCCCACTTGGTCCCCACCTCAACCCAACTCAAGGGTGCCGTGCATTTCCGTCCGTACAGAGCCTCGTAGGGAGCCATGCCGATGCTCGAGTGATAACTGTTGTTGTATGCAAACTCCGCCAGGGGCAGGTGCTCCTCCCAAGAGCCCCTCCAGTCTAGTATACAGGCACGCAAAAGGTCCTCAAGTGTCTGTATCGTGCGTTCCGACTGTCCGTCCGTCTGGGGGTGGTAAGCGGTGCTAAACCTCAACCTCGTCCCCAAAGCCTGCTGAAACTCAGCCCAAAACTGGGACGTAAAGCAGGTATCCCGGTCGGATACGATCTCCCGCGGAACTCCGTGTAGTCGCACCACATCACGGATATACCTCTCTGCCAACTGTGCTGGTCCCAAAGTGACTCGGATCGGCAAGAATCGTGCCGTCTTCGTCAATCTATCCACTATTACCCAGACTGCGTCGTGTCCTCGCTGGGTAATAGGTAAGCCCACCACCAAGTCCATGGTGATGCTCTCCCACTTCCACTCTGGCACTGGAAGCGGCTGAAGCGGCCCTGCAGGCCTCTGATGCTCGGCTTTCACTCGCTGGCACACTAAGCACTGCTGCACGAACTCACCCACATCCCGCTTCATCCCTCTCCACCAGAACTCGCGTCTCAAGTCATGGAAGATTTTTGTGTTTCCGGGATGTATGGTGAATCTGGAACCGTGTGCCTCAGTCAGGAGCTCTCTCAACAGCTCCTCGTCTCTTGGGACGCACAACCGTCCCCTCAAGCGTAACACCTGGTCTGTGAAAGAGAAGTCCCCTGGGTCCCCTGATAGTACTCTGTCGCGCAAAGACTGCAAGTACGGATCGGCCATCTGTCCCGTGATGATGCGGTCTATCAACTCTGGCCTGGTCTGCCGTGTCACCGTCACTGCCCCACAGTACCCTCGTAACTCTAGAGGTCGCCAACTGCCCACCTCCTCCAAAAGGCTCCAACTCTATAACTGTAGACTGGCCAAGCGTGCGGGCGCCTTACGGCTCAAGGCGTCAGCCACCACATTGGCCTTTCCCGGGTGGTAGGAGATGCTGCAGTCGTAGTCCTTCAGGAGCTCCAACCAACGTCTCTGTCTCATGTTGAGCTCCTTCTGGTCAAAAAGATATCTGAGGCTCTTGTGATCTGTAAAAATCTCGAAGGTCTCACCGTACAAGTAGTGCCTCCATGTCTTCAGCGCGAAGACAACAGCTGCCAACTCTAGATCGTGGGTAGGGTAGGTATGCTCATGGGGCTTCAGTTGCCGCGAAGCGTAAGCGACCACGTGACCCCTCTGCATGAGCACACCTCCTAACCCCTGCAAGGAAGCGTCCATGTACACAACGAACCCGCCACTACTGTCAGGGATGGTGAGCACGGGAGCCGAGGTCAACCTCTCCTTCAGCTCCAGAAAACACGCCTCACAGGCGTCTGTCCAAGCGAAAGGCACGTCCTTCCGGGTCAACTGTGTCATAAGACGTGCAATCTGCGAAAACCCTCTGATGAACCGTCTGTAGTAACCTGCCAGTCCCAGGAAACTGCGAATCTCAGTGACTGAACGCGGTCTCTCCCACCTGAGCACTGCCTCGACCTTGGCGGGGTCCACCGCCAGGCCGTCTCCAGAGATCACATGACCCAAAAAGGTCACCTCCCTCAACCAGAACTCGCACTTGCTGTATTTGGCGTACAGCCTGTGTCGTCTCAGAGTGTCCAGAACCATCCGCAAGTGCTGTCCGTGCTGCGTCCGATCCCTAGAATAGATGAGTACATCATCTATGAAAACCACCACAAACTGGTCCAAGTACGGTCTAAACACCCGGTTCATCAGGTCCATGAAAGCAGCGGGGGCATTGGTCAGCCCAAACGGCATGACCAAAAACTCGTAGTGTCCGTACCGGGTGCGGAAAGCTGTCTTGGAGACGTCGGTCTCCCTGATCCTCAACTGGTGGTATCCAGACCTCAAGTCGATCTTGGAAAACACCGTGGCACCCCGCAACTAGTCAAACAAATCGTCGATCCTCGGCAGCGGATATCTGTCCTTGATGGTGACGCTATTCAGCTGTCGGTAGTCCACACAAAGGCGAGGGTCCCATCCTTCTTCTTCACAAACAGTACTGGGGCTCCCCAGGGAGACGCACTGGGCCTCACGAAACCTTTCTCCAAAAGGTCCTGCAACTGGGACTTGAGCTCTCGCAGCTCAAGCGGTGCCATTCTGTATGGCACGGTGGAGATGGGGCTGGTCCCTGGTACTAGTGAGATCTCAAACTCGATCTCACGCTTGGGCGGTAGTCCTGGTAACTCGTCTGGAAACACATCGGGGTACTCTCTGACCACCGGGATGCTCTAGAAGTCTGCCACGGGGCTGTGCTCTGCCACCACACAAGCTAGGAAGCCCTCACACCCCTGGCTCAAAAGTCTCGCCGCCCGAAGTGCCGAAATGCACCTGAAACCTCTGTCCACTGGCTGCCCGTGAAACTCGAAAGAAGGCAACTCCGGAATGGAGAAGACAATCTTCCTCTCAAAACAGTCTACCAAGGCGTGGTAAGCGGACAGCCAATCCATCCCCAGAATCACTCCAAAGTCCTCCATCTGTATCATAATCAGGTCAGCTGGCAGGCTATGTCCCCCGATGCTGACCCCGCAACCCGTGTACACCTCCTCAGCTACAAACAGCTGACCACTCGGACCTCTGATTACGAACGGATTCTCTAACAGTGTATAATCCTGGTCTAAACTAACTGCGAAACTGGCTGCGACAAACGAGTGCGTAGCGCCGGAATCGAAAAGCGTGTAAACGAGTCTGCCAGAAACTGAAACCATACCTGCTACCACGGATCCCGATGCTCTGGCGTCCCTGTGTGTTAGGGCGTTGATACGCCCCTCAGCTCTGGGTGCGGACGAAGCAGCCACACTCTGCGTCGGACGGGTAGGTGCTGGCCGGTACCCTCCTCGCGACTGCTGTCCTCCTCCTCGTGCCTGGGAACTGCGGCCTCCTGCACGCCCTCCAGTGCTCTGCACGGGAAGTATCTGCTGACCTCCTGCCCTAGATGGGCAGTCCCTCCTGATGTGGCCCGGCTGGCCACACTGGTAGCAGAGGGGAACCCGACTCCCGCCCTCAGTGAGTCCCTGCTGTCGGCTAGGCGGGGGTCCGGTGCTGGCGACTGGCCCCTGTCGAGGGCCCCCAAAGGCCGCTGATGGCCCTGCACAACGTGACAGCTCTCCTGCGGACGTCACGTGTCTCCGTTCTCGCCGGCCCTGTGAGAAGTCTGGCTGAAAGGGCCTCTTCCGCCCGCCGTCGGTCTCTCGCGCGGATGGGTTGGTCTCCTCGTAAGTCATAGCTGCCTCTACCACCCTCGAAAACGTCGGCAGCTTCAGGGGTTTGACATACCCCCGGATCGTAGGCCGGAGCCCCTCGGTGAACCTCCAAAGGCGCTCCTCCTCAGTGGCTACCGCTGTCGCTGCAAAGCGGGAAAGCTCCAAGAAACGCGTGTGGTACGCGCTCACGGTCATCGTCCCTTGGCGGAGAGTGTGGAACTCCCACCTCCTCTGGTCCTGCCACGTCTGGGGAAAGTACTGCTCGCAGAAGAGGGTGACGAACTGGTCCCACGTCGGCTCGTCCCTCTCCTGTCCCCGGACCGCCCTCCACCACCGGTGTGCCGCACTCTCCAGTTGGTACGTGGCAAAGGCCACGCGGCACTCCACCGGGAGGCGAAGGGTGTCGAAGATCTTCTCCAGCTGCTCAAGCCAGTCCTCTGCCTCGGTCGGGTCCTCATCCCCCTTGAAGGAGGGGGGCTTCAGCTTCCGGAACTATCCGAAAAGCTCGAAGTGGTGCTGTAGGGGAGGTGCTGGTGCACCTCCAGGCGAAGGTGCCTCGTGTACAGAAGTGTCGGAGGAAGGTGGGGGCGGCAGGGGCCCATCCCCTCCCTCGTGTCCAGCGCCGCGTCTGTCGCGTGGTCCCACAGAGGACTCCCCCTCTGCAACCCCAGGAGGAGGTGCTCGGGGCGGTGGGTGGAGCTCCTCTCATACAATATCCCGTATCAGTCTGGCGAGGTCCTGTGCTTGGACGCCAGGGAGTGGTGGCTGGTCCACCGAGACGTCAATGACAGCACGTCCACCTCGCCGACCTCGCCCTCGGCCGCGCCCGCGGCCAGTCTCGCCAGTCCCGCGACGAGGCATCTCCTGCAAGGAGACGCGAAACGAAACGGAAACGTCAAAACAGACGGTACCTAACAAAACTTCTAAGAGCTCATGTCAAGAGATATGTTGTGGTAGCTACTCTAGCTATAAACATGTGAATTGGTTATTTTCCAGTCAGTTGATTCACTTCTCGGGATGACCTTGCTCTGATACCATCTTGTAACGACCCGGTTCCCGAGTCCCTACGAGACACGAGAACCGGACCGACTCGACTAATCCCAAGACCTAGTCGTCCAACGAGGAAGTAACCAAAAGACAGTAAAATAAACCACATTCAGCATGAATATAACTAACAGTAAGAAAGTACAGCAGTAAGGAAAGAAACTACTACAGTAGGTACCACCACAACAGTAAAACAGCATTTATCATATAACAAGAACTGCAGGTAAAGAAGGTACCGCGGAAACAAAAACTACTCACTAGAACAGAAACAAAAGGGGTACAAAAGCTGTGGTAACTCTACTGGACCCTACTCGGCCCAGCGTCCTCTGCAGCCGCCGACCCTGGCTGCACAACACCTGGTCCTGAAAAAGGTAACGAGTGTAACACGTCAGCAAAACGCTGAGTAGAGTGGCAAACTAACTAAAGGCAACAGTAGAGTGTACAGTAGCTGTTATGTTCTATTACTTCCTTTATTCACATCTTTCAATTTTTCTCACTATTTCATTTATTTCTCAGATCCTTTACTTGATCTCGAATGTCCTCGTGGGAACGATCTTGATTGCAGTCTTTTCCAAAAGTAGAAGTAGCACGTGGTGCTCTCCTGGCCGGGAGAGTCCCCCATGGTGATCCTACCCTCAGTCAACCACCCCAAGGTCACTGACAGACGTAACGGTGACTACGGCATGCGCGATAAACGCACAGGTAGCTAGCCCGCACTGGCACGCGGTCAGTCGTTTCCGTTAACGGGTGCGCCCAAAGCACAGCACGGAACCAGGGCAGAGCCCTCTCAGTAACAGGGGTCCAACCCCTCCACAGTAACCAAACCGGGGCCTTGCCCCTCCACAGTCCACGCACCCTCGCCTGACTACCCTGGTTTGCCCTAGTGGGCCTAACAAGTCGGTGAAGGAGGCTAGCAGAACCCCGGGGCCCGTGGGGTAGCTAGTACTCTCCTAACACTACTAGCTCTCCTCGGTACTACGTACACGAGGGCCAACAAGTCGGTACAGAGCGGCCAATCCTAACCCCGGGTCCCTGGGGCGGCTGGCCCCACTCTGCACTAAACAGGTACAGGTACTTCCCTTGGTACTGCATACCCAAGAGACAGTACAAACTACATCTCAGTTCCATTCCTTTTTCTTTCCAGGAGTTCCACTCCTAATTCCCCGTAGGGTTCCAGCTCTTTATCTCAGAACATCATATGTTTCACTTTCCAGATTCACGTTCTCAAAATCCATGATCTCAACATGTTTCTTTATTCATAACAGGCAGCTGTTAATTCAAATTACAGGCAGCTTTATATTCCTTTCCATTTTTCCAAGACTGCAGTATTATACATTCCACTAGTTTTTCCATCCTAAGATTCATGCCACATCCTAGGATCTAACATACAACTAGTTTTCCAACCCTAGGATTCATGCATCACCTAGGAGCTATCATTCCATACATTTCTCATTCCTAGGATTCATGCAATGTCCTAGATTCTAGTTATGGTTCCATAATTTAACAGATTTTAAAAATAACTTAAGCCACTCTACCAGGTACAACGGGAGTAGTGGGGGCGTGATCGGGAATCCCGCGTGCCTCCGCGACTCTCAAGACTGCAACCGAACGAGGTCCTATCACAAGGATCAAACACAAGGAGTGTCTCAGAATAGTGTATAGCTACTGTAGGCGGGTAGAGGAATTAATTCTGAAATGAACGCAACTCGAATCGCGGAAAACGGAGCCCAAACGGGCCCTAAATGGGTCGAGAAAGACAATACTGTGCAAAATCAGACGTCTGGAACTCCTTCCAGACGTCTTAAACGGTGGATCAGAGAATTACCTGTTCAGCTTGGTTCCCCGGACGTCCAGAAGTCTGCGGGGACGTCTGTCCTATACCCCAGACGTCCGATGGTCCACACGGACGTCTGTAGATCACTCCCGCCGTCTGGTACAACTTCCAGACGTCTGATTCGCAAAGGATGGCGAATCAGCGAACCTGCGCACAGCCAACCCCCCTCCCTCAATACGGTCAGTCGACAAGAAGGAAGAAGAAAGCGGAAACTCACCTTTCAGACGTCTGTATGATCTTACAGACGTCGACCTTGCCGTCTGGCTATCAACCCAGACGTCTGATTCTGGAAATTTTTCCAGAATCAGAACCCTGCTCGGCCTCCGCTCGCGACGCCGCCCACGTCGCACCTCGCGCGTCTGCTGCTCAGCCCGCAGCAGGTCCCTCTCCGCGTCGCTCCGCGCCCCCTACGCCCTCCGTCGGCCGGCCAAGCCGCTCCGGCGAGCTCGCCCTCACGGCAGAGCTCCGCCCTCGCACGCCGCACCTCCTCCGCGCTCACTGCGGCTGCCGCTGCCGCCCTCGCGTTCGCTCGCTCTCGCGCACAGGAAGGAGAAGAAGGAGGAGACGGGAGGGGAGGCGCGCCCTTTTAAGGCCGCGCGAGGAGGAGAGAGAAGGCGGCAGGCCGCCTGCAGCCGCAGAGAAAAGAGGGAATATGCTGTCTGCGCGCTCAGGCGCGCAGGCGACTCGCGTGTGTCGAAAATAACGGATTTCCAGACGTCTTGAAGCTATCCCAGACGTCTTATCAGACGTCTGGTTGTGATACCAGACGTCTTGTCCGACGTCTGAGCCACCTCCCAGACGTCTTAAAATACGTCTGGGGCACACATTCGTTACATAATTGAACCCTAATTAAATTGATTGACACATTTTATCAATTAATTCCAAGGAATCTTTTGGCAATTTAGTGTAGAAAAATTATGTGGCACATGTTGATAAGGTGTAGGAACCTGTTGGATAGGATTAGGAATAGGATTGAGCTAGTGACACCAGAGTGTAAGTTAGTTTTTAGGACTAGGTTTAGGATGAAGGCTAGGATTAAGGTAAGGGCTTAGGAAGCTAAATGGACATGGTTTAGGGTAAGGATTAGGGTATTGGGCAAGGCTAAAATAAGTAGGTTTTGACTAGGGTTAGGGTTAGATTTTTATAGCCAAAATTAATTCTCCTTCTCTCAATTTGAGCTTTGATGATTTGGATTTCTGCTTCTTCTCCTCTGAACCTAAGTAAAGGATTCCTGCATATAACAAGATCTCAATTTAGCACAATATAGAATCAAAATTGCAATTTTACACTTAGCATGCAAATGTACAATTATGTACATAATGAATTAAATCTAATGCAACTAACACCCAAAACCAACAAATCTAAGTATGCTAACATATAATTATGCTCACTTATTAATAGAGTACCATATTTTCTAAGTGTAAAGTCCTTGTATTGGGGAAAAGATTAGACTTAGGTGCCATCATCAAGTATCATCTCTATTGAATGAGCATGGATAGAGCATCTAAGCACCAATATTATGAAGTACTTTTATAATGAGTGAAAAGTTAGTTGAGGTAAAGGGCAAAAGGTAGCTCATCGAATCAAAAGGCCAATTTCACCAAGTATACTTGTTATATAAGAATTGAAAGAATAGCTCATTCGAGTTATTAGGTCAATGTGCAGCATGTCGAGCTAACAAGCTAACTTGGTAACATGCTTAATGCTTCATGGCATCTTTATAAATTGTCTTAAACCATTAAGCCAAAAATTGTTTTCCTTTTGATAAGTTTATTTAGTACATTAAACTCTATAAATCAAGTTTTTTTCTTACCTTAATTGTATCCAAATGAGTTCCAACAATCATATGAATTTCTCACCTTAGACCATTTTTAGAAGTCTTGAAAGGAAATTCAACTATTATTCTTAATCACTTTTCATAGAACTAAAATTCTATATATGAGATTCTAAATCTTGCATCCTAGGTTATTTGTTAATCAACTCAATTCTATTAGTAGCTCCTAACCTCTAAGTTCATTTGCATATTGGATCCATGCACATTGAAATCACATAAAACCTACTTATGTGATTGTGAAAAATCACAAGTAAGAGTGTCATTATAGCATGAAATCACAACCATTTAAATAATTTTGAACTCCTAAAGATATGAAAGAACTTGCAAAGCGAGAGTTCAAGTCGATCCACAGAGAGACAAAATGTACAAGTCACTTCCTACTATCCCAAACTAACTTATTTTTGGTATTTTTGAATATTCAAGGTTTTTTTTGGTATTTCTAAAATAGAGAAAGATAACAAATCCTAAAACTAAGGACTAAAATGCAAAATATGGACCTAAATGAAATTCATGAATAAATAACTTTTCCTAGCTTTAAAAATTATAACAAAATTTAAGGTCATTTATATCTACCTAATAAAAATTCATCCAAAAATAACATTTAAAATGCACGTAGTAAATTCAAAATGAAAACATAGGAACTACATTGTGACAATGAAAGGATTGCAACATAAATGGATTTTTAATTTTTTTTCTATAGTTTGTAAATGAAAATGGGAATTAAATCAAATATGCAGAAATCAATGTTAATTTTTTTGTAAATTTTTTTATGCAGGAAAATTACGAAATAAGTTTGGAAATTGAAATTAAAATTAGCAAAAAGTAATAAAGAATAGAACAAACTAATTAAAGATTTTGCAATAAACAAGCAAGGGATTAGGAAATAAAGAGAACAATAGAATAAAAGACTTCTATTAATGAGTTAGTGTCAATGGAAATTGAAGTTACAAGTAGGAATTGAAAATCTTAAATTACACTAAATTCTAAAATGCAAATCTAAAAATAAGATTAGAAATAAAATAAATGAGAGAGCATAGCGATGTCATGGTGGTGGTGAAGATAAGAGGAGGAGGTGAAGGTAGAGAGATGTTGGAGGTCGCCTGCTCGGAGGAAGCCTCCACAGTAAGTGAGAGGTTGAAAGTAGAATATCTTTTCTAGGGTCCTCGAGGCTTAGCTATTTATAGACTAGAGAGCTTATAGAAATTCTTGAAAATCATTGAAATTTGCAACAAAGGAATACAAGGTTTGTTTTGGGGTCACAATAACTCTTAATTCAATTAAAACTCTAATTTTTGACATTTTATCTTCTATATATATTACCACCTAGCCTAAATGAGCTCGTTTGTTGATTTTCTTGATGCAAATAACTAAATGGGCCAATAAAAATGTTCTCTTCAATTTTGAACCATCTTGTAGGTCTTTCGTTGCCTCACTTGTGATATAAAAATAAAGAAAATATTATTATTTATAAAATATAAAGAAATATTTAAAATTACTATATTTACAAAATAAATGCCTAAAAAATAGCAATAAGTAGGCACATAATTTATATAAAATTATGACTTGCCAGATTTCTACCATTAGATCAAAAAGAAGCATAAAATATAAATTTACAAGTGATGACGTACATGCTATTATAGTAGGAACATAGATTTCCTAGGAGAGATCATAAATATGCACATGAAGAAGATACCCTTTGATTGTGCTTAAGGATTTTTTGACATCTATGCTTGTCATGGAGAGTTGTGATCTTTTCTTCCCAGATCTTAGCATTTTTGTAGGTATGATTGTTTAAATTATAACCAAATCTCTTGATGCTCCCTTGCCTTCCTTGGATTGTCTTTACATTCTCTTACAATCCTGTATGCTCTAATCTTAGACTGTACAAGGATGTGACATGCCTTACAAAATGCTAAAAAAATATGGAAACTTTCTTATGAGAGTTTTATAGGTTGTATGGTAGGCCTCAAGTGAACTTCCAACCTAATCAATCTATGGTTTCTGTATAGCCTTACCATTTTCTGCAATATGATCTTACTTTTCCTATTTGAGATTAATTTTAACTTGACTATTCATTTATTGCTAGTAAGATGTAACTATTTGAGATGTAGTCCCATATCTCCGCAACAAATTATGAAATTGAATATAGTCAAATGGAAACTGATATGATCATTTTGCGTGAAAATTAATTTAGAAAAGTTGTCATTGTTTGTAGTATAGTCACGTAAAACTCTAATCAAAGATATTTCCATTTGTCTTATGAAACTCGCGTATTGATTTTATCTTTTATTACTTAAGTCCCAATTGTTCGCCTCTGGAAGGCAAAAAATGAAGGTTATTAGATTTAGATTAGTACTTCTAACCTTGTGTTTAATGAGATTTCTACGCTAAGAGTTTGAGTTTGAAAATCCTGTTGTTGCAGTCGCATAAAAATCCGTCAAATAGATAATTTAACCAAAACTTTGGTGAGTTCCAAGTTGAACACGGAGAGGCAAATGTTTGATCAAAAATTGCATTTATAATTATTGTCACGAAGTAGATTAGCTAGTCAAATTAAATCTACCCTAGCTATTCTACTTAAAAAATAAATAATGGAAGATAGAGAAAGAATAATACAAATAAAGAGAAAATAGGGAGAATAAACAAATATTTCATATTGATAGGAACATGTTCATTACATCTATGTGATACACTAGAAAGCAGGAAATTTACACTAGAAAGCGATAAAAGAGAAGGGGATGAGAAATTATCCTCTTCGACGGCTGCTTGGAGGACGAACTGCATTGATGGAGCGCTCGGACGAGGGTGGTGAGATGCTGGATGAGGGAGAACAAAGACGGAGGAAGGAGGATAGAGCAGGGTGACGTCACAGCGGGATCCACTTCCCGATGGATATAAACGTCACTAAAGACCCACGTCGTTAAAACACGCGTGCCTCTTCTTCTTCAGTCGTTCCATGCACAGCCACGTTCACATAATCACTGTTGCTTCTTCTTCAACTATTAAGCGCTCCTGCGTGCGATGGCGTGTTCAATCACGTGTCATCACGCGCGTTTAGCATGCACTTCATCTAGTGTGCGAGGAAACTCCACGTGGGCACATCGCGCCCATTTATCTTCGATCTAGTGGTTGAATTGAGCACAGCGCGCTCGCCTCTTCAATTTGAGGCACAGTGGGGCTCGAACTAGCATCCTCCTCTTCATGAAGGAGCGCGCAACCAACGCGCTACACCCCATCTTGTGTCGCGTTTATGGTTTAAGGTGCAAACGCTCACGATCGTTGGATCTCAATCCAACGGTCGAGATCAAGTGCCCTTAGCCTTCAGTTGATAAGAGTCGTCCTGAGGAGCGACGTGGCACATTCTTACCTATTGGTTCGATGATCCAATGGCTGAGATGCATTGATCATCGCTTGAAGAGGTGGAGCGGGAGGCTTGGGCCACCATTGGGCAGTTGGGATGGCACCACGTGGCACCATCTTGGCCATCCATCTTCTCTGACTTGCAGATGGTGTCACGCATGTCGGATTGGATCGATTTTTACGTTGTTGGGCTACGATCGTCCATCCGATCCCATCCATGCGGTTGGATTTATCGTCTGAGGTATGGATTTACACCACCTTGGCCCTTGACCTCTAATTTTTCTCAGACTACATCTGATGCTACAGAGATCCGATTGGGGCGATCTTGGAGTCGTTAAACTCTGATCGTCACCCTGATCAAATCCATATGGTTGGATCTTTAATTTGAGGCCCCTATAAATGTTTCCTTGTTCCTTGACCACAAAAAGGGAGAATTAACCTAAAATTTGTACAATCTAACCTAAATGCATGCTGATGCATGTTATGCAATATTTATAATGATAAATACTTCTATGACACTAGAAACTAGCATAAATATGTATTTTAGGTCAATTAGATGTATGCACATCACGCCCCCATGTCTATCTTTTGCTAGTCCCTAGCAAAACTATATGCTTTTTATAAAAGAATTGGGATCATATTTCTTAGAAAAAAATTATTTTTTCAATACTAGGAAATTTCTACTAAGGACCTGAACTATGGAGACACAACAGCGCCTAGGTGTCTACCAAAATGTAGATTGCCTAAGCTCTTGCCTTATTTAAAAATAAAAGCATCTTTTTTCTTTTTCTTCTTTTCTAATTTTTTTGGATTTTTGAGTTTAGAGTTTCGGGATAGCTTTCTATGGTTACCCAACCCACCTAAGACTTGAAAAGAACTCTAAGCACCAAGCATCTTTTTGTGTGAAATGTGATAAACTCACTATTCGGCATTCAGAACAAACTTCGGGTTTCTATGCCCCTAGGTGACTTTGAAAAGAAATTCTACCTAAAGGTGTATCTATCTGATCGGTAGCTTTCTCCCTACCTGTTACTTTAATAGGGTCAACACAAGGGTGAACCTAGTGTATATGTCCTCGGCTTATTCTACTTCCCTGCTTCTTCCTAAGTGTTTGGAATTAAACATGCATTTTTGTGAGCTGGGTTTTGGACAACTAACCGATGAGCTATTACCACCGACAACTTGCCAGCCATACTCGTGCAGTGAAGTGTGGCTTATTTATTTTTTTTATCCTCTTTTCTATTTCTTTTTCTTTTCTTTTTGGATATTTTCTTCTTTTTTTTTTCTAAGTAGGTGGCTTCCTTAATCTAAGATATAACTAGAGGCAGTAGAAAGAGAATGGTCGTATGGTTGGGCTTTGGACAACCTGCCAATGAGCTGTTACCAACGATATCTTGCCAGTCATATCACCCTAGAAGGTTCATTAGCTACCTAATTTTCGTTAAAATCGTTGAAAAGCGAGTTAGTGCAAATAGTGTGTAGATGCTTAGACTTAAAGTTCCCTCAAATTAGAGGGTGGGTTGATAAGTCGTGTACTTATCACCCCAACTTATTAACCAATTAGAATGAATTTAGAATGGCGAGGACTCGAGAAACAAATCCACAAATTAGTGGACATGCGGGCTGATTAAGCCTGAAGACTTGAAGGGTCTAAGTGTTCAGGTCCTATCATATCATTCCCTAAAGTTGAAAAATTCTAATGCCCAAGCTCTCTTTTCCTAATTCAATTTAAAAAAAAAAGAAAATAAAAAGAATCTACGGTGCTAACAAAATGATTCAGAGATGAACATCCACCCCCCATGCCCATCTAATGCAATGTCCTCATTATATTAAAAGGACATGAAAAAGAGCGAAGTAGAGTAGAAGGCACCTGAATTTCATGATTACAGGTCGGCTTCGAGATGAAAATAGATTGTATACATGCTAAATTTAGTGCCTTCAGCTAGGCACACTATACAAATAAAGAAGAAATAAAGAATTCACAGGTGCAGGTCAGAATCAGAATAAATAGATTCACCTGAGGACCTACCAGCAGGTGTCCATAAATGTGGACTAGATTGTGGTGTAGGCCCATGCCCCAGGGTCGAGTGTATCTAAGGTTCTAAATAAAAATTACTCGGAACCTAAGATTAGTATGCAAGCGGGGCTAGGCCTACGATTTGTGAGGATGCAACCCAAGTCCAAAAAGTCGAACAATAGGAAAATCAAGATAAAAAAGATAATAGTGAATTTGTGCTTGGGTTTCACATCTTCAGAATAAAAAATGTCATAAGGGTACTCGTAGAAGGTTGGTGGTTTCAGGTCTGTTAGAACCCTTAGACTCAAATTTCTACTTTCTCCAGAATTGGATTCCCAAATTTTCATTTCTCAGCTCATATCCTCCATAATTATAATTTCCAGGACCTTACAAATGTATGAAATATCCAAGTTGAAGATTTGTTACTGAATCAGAATCGACTTGGGTCTAGTGATCTCAAAAACCAAATCATCATTATGCTCAACGAGGTATGATTGAGGAATGGGGCTATGAATTGAATATCCATGAAAACAGGATTTGTATCTTCCAAGCTAGCCCTAATAGGATCAATTTCCTCAATTATAAGGTCATCAAATGATTCATCGAATTCCTCAGGCCCAGTCGTCTTATTGAAATCATTGCTCTCAAACTCAAGTGAGACTTCACATAAAGATTCTTTACCCTCAGAATCAAAGAATTCCAGATCCGCATTTATATATGTCTTAAAATCATTGATCATTGCATAGTCCATGGAGGCATACTTTTCCTTGTACCTTGGTTCAGGGATCTCGGGTGAAGAAATCAATTCATCCTCAATTTATTGCTCTAAAACAACTTGGTTATCCCCAGTTTCGTAAAATGTGTCCCTCCTACAGGTGCCTGAGCGGATTCTAATATTGGCTCTCCTGAAGAGGGTTCATCCTGGGAATCATCCCAAGATTGAACTAAAGCAACCACAAATTTCATCCTCAATTTCAACAACTTCTCAAGTAAAAACCCACCCGGGTCTTTATCCTTAACATCTTGGAGCCAATCCAACAAATACTTGTTAAAATCGTCAATCATTTTGATCAAAGGCTCTAATTCTTCAATGCAAGGTGTTGGCTGAGCTTCTAAAGATTGAATGGTATTCCTTAAGTTAGTCGACACCCTATCTTAGACCTGGTTCACCTAAACCAAATGGTTTGATTCAGGGTTGGGTGGGTTTGGGGTCAATCTAGGGGAGTCAAGGAATTGAGGTTCTTAGTACCCTCCATGATAATAGGTCATTTCTGATTGTTCATAAAGGGGTAGTACCCATATGCAGTGTAATCTGGGGGAGGGTAAGGATCAACATATCCTTCTTGATTGTAGATTGTATTAGGTTGTCCATAGGAGGGCGGTGATCTATAATTGATGTAGCTCGGAGAAGGATAAAAATCAAGATCATGATGCCAGGGTTAGACCTTGAACACGGAGGTCCAGAATTGTATCCCCAATCAGAATTATCCCAACTAGTAGATGGGTGAGAATAAGTCTGGTTAGGATAATAATTATCTTGGGACTAAGTAGTGGTAGGAGGATAAGAGTGGAAATGCGAATAGGATGTGGAAGGATCCATGACAAAGCGGGAAGAAGAAAGGTACCCTGTAGTACAAATAATCAAATCTATCCTTAAGTGAGATAGCCTAAAGATCTACAGACTCTCAAAACCCGCCTTGAGATGAAAAGAACGATTTAATCTACTTCTTTTTTATCAATCCAACCAGTTAGAGGGAGAGATTGGGGAGAAGGTTTTTCCCTTGGCTTTCGCCTCAGGTTCCTTTGATACCCCCCAACCACTGTCGTTTGACTCTGCTCCCCTATCTAGACATTAGATTAAATAGTACAAGCATATTAATCAAAAATAATATCTATTTGGACTATGAAGAGCGAGTTCAATACTTAAGGCCAATGTCTACTCTATTTTAATTAGGCTTAGGTTTGAATGTGCTTTGGAATGTGATGGGCTCTTTATCTAGGTTGTGCCCTGATGACAAGATCATCATGTGCCATAAATAGCTTTAATTAATCAGAATCAAGTGACAAATGCTCCTACATAGCCGCCTGAGTACCATAATTCCTTGCACATCCATTCTCAGAGGAATACATTAAATCAAGGTTAATTCTATAGTTTTAACATTATATCATGAAAGCAGAGTAACCATAGGGTTTTTCAGGGTTTAATCTAAGGTTTAATGAGCATTAAAGTCTAATAAGAGGGTCTACACAGATAGAAACGGGTTTTCGTGCATTTCAAGAACTGATATAGCTCCCAAAATTTTAATTTCAGACCTGCTTGAATTACTGAGGTTCTGGTTAGGATAAATTTTTTTTAAACCTTCTAAAATTCATATAAAAATATTCCATGAGGTTTGGTATCCTTGATTTGACCATTGGAACCTATTTTGACCTTAAATAGAGTCATAGACACAGTTCTACCTTAATTTGGGTTTTTACATAAATTGTCCAATCAAACTTGGTCAAAACTCAAATCTGACTTCTCCATTAGATTCCTTAGATCTAAATTAGGTTTGTACCAAAATTTGGGCCCAATCAAAGTTCATCTTGACCTAGTTTGCATTTTAGTCCAATTAGACTCTTTCTCTCTCAATTAGCCCCTCAACTTTTGAAATCCTTGTAGATTGGTCCCTAACTTTGATATCTTCTTCAGAAAAAAGTCCCTGCCACCATTGAAGGTCAATTGACCTGCGAGAGGTGTTTGACCACTCCTAATCCTACTTTAATCTTCATCATATCCTATCAAATTTGGTGGGATTGATGTTCATACCATGGAGAATTGATTGGGACATGTCTTGGATCCCAAATCACATCTGATTGCCCTAGCGAACCCACAAGATTAATGGGTGTTTCTTGCGTCAAGAACAAGCCATTGTGGACTTGTTTCCTGATCTAGAGCTCGGTCTAGAGCTCTATAAAAGCTCCTGAATTGCAAACCTAGCTCCTTAGTCGTTTCTAGGTCGAAAATCTTCATCTTCCCTTCTCTCCGGCCTTGAGTTCTACCGACTCCGACGACCTCCTCAATCCCTCTCACCAGGGCCTCCAACAGCCAAATTGAAGTCTCCTCCTTCTTCTCCTTCCTTCGCTCCTTGCAACACCAGCGAGAGCACCCTATATCCCCTCGTCCCTGCTGCCCCTTCCACCGAAGGTCTTCATCCCTTCCATGACCGACCAATCATAGCCGTCGCACTTCTCTCTCTTCATCCATAAATAGGTCCAATATCTTCCTCTACTTCTGTAGATCCTGATCGACCCCTCTACCTCTTATATCAACCACCGACTCACCCTCTCCCCCGTTGTTTTCTTTCGCTCTGGTTGAGCTCCGACGAGGCCTCTACACCACCACAAGCCACTAAACATCATCGCAACAACTCCATAAGCTCCACTTCACCTTTCTGCAAAAAAACCCTCACTCAAATCCACTAAAAACTCAATAAATCGCCCCACAGAACTCAACCACCTCCGCTCACCTTCTCCGTCACTGACCTCCCACATTCGAGCATTCCACACCCTAAAATCACCTCTAGCACACTCGTCACTTCACGACGAAGCTTTTGAGATGATTTGACATAGCCACAAGGCCATATGCATGTTTTCAAGTCATCGCCATTCGTCATTATCACTGCCCTCTTCCCCAACGTAGTCCACCTCTCTCCGCTACCATACACCCTGCCACCTCTTCCAATAGTTGTAGACAAGGATTGCAAAGCTCTCCAGCCTCTCAATTGAAGACTTCAGTGCCAGCAACACTTCCAATTGATGAATCACCATCTGCGGCTTTCACGTGAAGAAGGTAGGGACACATAGTCCCACATTGGTGGATGAGAGGCAGCTGACGCATTATAACATTAATTTATGAAATGAGCTGTCTGCCCAAGACACTGTGGGTCGGGTCCTCGCTTCACCCGCTTAAGCACTCCTCGCCTACGACACACACCCGCAGGCCTGGTCCCTGTTCACGACCCGATAACCCGACTAAATGATCCGATTATACTCGGATATTTGAGAGAGAAGAGGGAGAGACTTTTGAGAGGAGGGGGTGGGTTTTTCTATGTGATCCTTTGCCATGGCCCTGTGCTGAAGAAGAGAGCTCTCTCAACACTTAGCCTCTGAAGTGTGCTCTGTGCTTGAAGGCCTTGAAGAAAGGGCAGGCTTTGAAGAAGAATAAAAAGAAGGCTTAGAAGAGAAAAGCCTTGTGCTTGTGCGCCTTCTGTGAGGCACTGTGTTCTGTTGACACTTAAGTCACCTGATGCTATATTCCTATCGTCAGATTGAAGTTGATGATAGCACTATTGAGTTATTTAAGTACTAAGTTAACATTTGATTAAATCGATTAAAGGTATTGATTATTTGATTAACTTAAGTATGAGATGTGCTTAATTAAGATAAATGATTGGTGATTCAAATCACCATTATTTTATCTTTTTTATTCTTTATATCTCATCATCTTTTGAATTACAATCGACAAATTATATTCATTGAATATCTGTTATTGTCATCAATTGATTGTGCTCATCTATTTTAAATGAAGATTAATGTATGAGTTCCATATTTGCTCCTTGCAAATGACCTCGAACTCGCTTTAGATTCTGAGTTTATAAATTTAAATGTCTTGTTGTGCGATTTAGGAGTGTACTACAATGAATGCATCTTTAAAACTCTTCTATCGTCCATCAACATGCCCTTAAAGATTAGTTTCGATGTGTGTGCGTGCACAACCAATGGTTTTCAAGCAAGATTATTTTTGGATGCAATGAATTTTAGGATTTAAATCTTGCTTAGTAGTTTTTAGGGTTCAACTTTAGGTGTATTCAATCAAGTTTAATTGGCAAATTAGGTTTTGAAAGCACAGGTGAAGATCACTTCCTTTAAAACTTAAAAGGAATGTTGAGTGCCTGGTTAATTCCTAAAAGTTGAATCCTATGTGACAAGCTACTAATGAGTTATTTTTAGATGAAGTGGTGTGGCCCAAACAACTCAGGCAATTGGCCTTAATGCACCATTGAGTTAGGCACACCAATGATTACCTAGTATGATATTTACTCAATTATGTGTTGATGAGTGTATCGGTTCCAAAGATCAGATTACCGATTGAGTATGAAGAATCAGAAGAGGTTGTGTATCTCTATGAAATTTAATTTTTTTTTTTATAAGCGGAGGATGAGGCAAGTGGAGGTGACAACCAAATAACCAAACTAAGCCTAGTGTTTATGAGAGCTCCTAGGTTAATTAAGGTTTGTGTTATTAGGTGACGGAATGAAAACTAGCAGGTGGGAGGTGGGGTATACTTACAGAACCTTCATCCGCACTTTTCTCCAATCTAACCGCTTTGACCCGCCTCAGAAGAGTACTTGAATCATAGAAATATCGGAGGAAAAGTGAGATAAAAGTTAGGTAAGGTGGAAAATGAGGGAAATCAAAGGCATTGCCTCCCTGGCAACAGTGCCAAAATGTTTAATGGGATTTCTACGCTAAGAGTTTGAGTTTGAAAACCCTGTCGTTGCAGTCATGTAAAAATCCATCAAACAAGTAATTTAACCGAAACTCTAGTGAGTCCCGGGTGGAATACGGGGAGATGAACGTTTGATCAAAATCTGCATTTATAATTATTGTCACAAAGCAGATTAGCTAGTCGAATTAAATCTACCCTAGCTATTCTACTTAAAAAATAAACAATAGAAGATAGAGAAAGTATAATACAAATAAAGAGAAAATAGGAAGAGAATAAACAAATATTTCATATTGATAGGAACATGTTCATTACATCTATGTGATACACTAGAAAGCGATAAAAGAGAAGGGGATGAGAAACTATCCTCCTTGACGGCTGCTTGGAGGACGAGTCGTGTTGACAGAGCACTCGGACGAGGGTGGTGTTATGCTGGATGAGGGAGAACGAAGATGGAGGAAGGAGGACGGAGTATGGTGATGTCACAGCGGGATTCTCTTCTCGAACGGTGGTGAAGATCCACCGTTGACGTTGCTAAAGACAACTCAGGTGTTTGCTGGTGCTTGCATTTGCACTGCTGCACTGCTGTGCTGCTGACTGCGCTCCGCATGCTCATGTCTCGCATATCCGTGTCGCGCGTGTTACACGCTCGCTGTTGTTGCGCACTGCATGAGTTGGTCATTTGAAGATTTGGTGGGGTTGCGGGTCTTATACCTGCAACCTCCCCTTTGCAATAGGGCTCGAGACCACCACGCTAAGGTCTTCACATTGTCAAAAAGGTGAATTCTTTGCTCTAGCTGGGGATGGTGGCGTGGCCACTTTGTGGCCATTGGATCTTAATCCAAGGAGCTAGATCTGATGGGCTTGAAAGAGAGAGAGGTGGCAGCGGCCCTTGGGCAGCCTGGATAGGCCACTTGGCATGATTTGAGCCGTTTATCTTCCTTCCTTTGCAGAGGCTGCTATAGATGTCAGATTGAAATGATTTCCACGTTGTTAGACTGTGATCGTCGTTCCGAATCCATTTGTACGATTAGATTTGCCATTTTATGTTCCGAATTGCATTACCTTGCCTCTTGGCCGTTGAATTTCCTCAAACTGCATATGGTTCTATGGGACTCCGATCAAGGAGATTTCAGAGGCGTTGGACTCTGATCGTCGTCATGATCAAATCCGTATGGTTGGATCATCAATCTGAGGCCCTAGAATAAATCTCCTTCTCTCCTGGCCGCAAAAGAACGTAAATTAACTTATAATTTATACAAACTATTCTAAATGTAGAATGATGCATGCTATGCAATATTTATAGTGTGGAATGCATCTATAAGGTTAGGAACATGCATAAATAAGCATTTTAACCTAACTGGATGTATATACATCATACCCCCATGCTTATCTTTTGTTAGTCCCTAGCAAAACTTAACTATATGCTATGTACAAAAACAGAATTAGGACTCGATCGCTTAAGGTATTAGTTGTTTATTAACAAATGGAAATTTCGACTAAGGTCCTAAAGTACGAAGACTCAACAGTGTCTAGGTGCCTGCCAAAATGCAGACCGCCCAAGTCCTCACCTTATTTTGAAAAGGGAAGATACATTTTTTTTCTATTTTTTCTTCTTTTCTAATTTTTTTGGATTTTTGAGTTTAGAGTTTCGGGGTAACTTTCTATGGCTACCCAACTCACCCAAGAATCAAAATGAACTTTAAGTTCTAAGCATCTTAACATTAAAAAGTGATAGACTCACTAAGCGGTCGTTAAAATGGACTTCAGGTTTCTACGACCCTAGGTGACCTTAAGAGTTTCTGCCTAAAGATTTATTTGTTCAACCGGTAGCTTTCTCCCTACTTTTTTATTTTTTATGGGGTTAACATAAGGGCGAATCCAGTGTATATCTCCCCAGTTTATTCTACTTCCCTGCTTCTTCTTTAGGTGTTTTGGGAATTATTTGTGCATTTTTGTGAGCTAGGCTATGGACAAATGGCCAATGGGCTTTTACCCATGGTAACTTGCTAGCCATACTCATGTAGTGAAGTGTGATTTATTTATTTTTCTCCTTTTTCTATTTTTTATTTTATTTTATTTTTTGAGTATATATATTTTTTTCTTTTTCTGAGTATGTGGCTTCCCTTATTTAAGATTTACTTAAAGGCAGTATAATGAGTATGGTCATGTAGCTGGGCTCTGAATAACCGGCCAATGGGCTGTTACCCACAACAACTTGCCAGCCATACTACCCTAGAAAGTTCCTTAGCTACCTAATTTCTATAAAAATCATCGAAAAGTGAGTCAGTGTAAATAGTGTATAGATGCTTTAGACTTAAAGTCTCCTCAAATTAGAGGGCGGGTTGATAATCCGTGTACTTATCACCCCAATTTATTAACCAAATTAAAATAAAATTAACTTAGCGAGGACTCGAGACCAAGTCCACATTTTAGTGGACACTCGGGCAGATTAAGCCCGAAGACCGGAAGAGTCTAAGCGTTCAGGTTCTAAAGTATCATTTCTTAAAGTTAACAACTCCTAATGCCTAAGTTCTCTTCTCCTATTTCTATTTTTTTTATCTTTTTGAATTTTAATTTCTTTTTAAAGAAAGTAAAAGAAATTCCACGGAGCTAACAAAATAATCTCTGGATTAAGTATCCACCCTCGATGCCTAAATGATGTAATGTCCTCATTGTAAAAATAAAGACATGAAAAGGTCAGAATAAACAGAATATCACTTGAATTTCATGAAAAATCCGGTCAGCTCCGCAGAGAATATACACAAGTGCTGAATTTAATGCCTTCAGTTAGGCATAGTTAACAAGTAAAGAAGACAATCAAAGTTCATAAGTATAGGTCAAAATTAGAATAAGAAGATTGATTTTGGGACCCGCAAAAAGAAGATGTCCACAGATGTGGACCAAATTGTGATGTAGACCCATGCCTCAAGGTCGAGTGGTTCAAATGTTCTAGATGAAAATCACCCAAACTCGGAGATCGTTGTGTTTGCGGGGTCGGGCCTACGGTTTTGTGGTGTGTAACCCAAGTCTAAAATGGCAGACAATAGGTAGATCTAGTTCAATAGGTTTGGATGTCCACTTAGAGTTCAGCTCAGAAAGATGGTCGATTATTCTGTACTTGGGTTGCATGCCAAAGATATCATAAGGGTCCTGATAAAAGGTATGTGGTTTTCGATCAACAGGAACCCATAAATTCAAACTTGTATGTCCCTCAGAAGTAGCCTCCCAGATTTTCATTTCTAAATTTCTACTCTCCAAAATCAGGGTTTCCGGGACCTTCAAATCGTCGTACACCCCATCTAAAATATCCAAGTCAAACAATTGTGACTGAATCATAATTGACTTGGGTCTGGTGATCTCAAGAATATCATCATTCAGTTCTTTGGGGTGTGGTAGAGGAATGGGGCTACTGATTGAATCTTCTAGTAAATCAGGATTTGAATCCTCTAAGTTGGCCTATTGATAGGGCTAGATCGAGGTTTTAGAAAGATGTGTTCGTTGTAGTAAAAAATCCTCAAAAATAGCTCGAACAACAAATAAAATTTATTATACGAATTTAAGTCCAAGGTCGAAACATGGAGCAAATATGGAATTCACGCATTAATCTCAATAAATAATATAAATGAGCACAATTAATTACTCAAAAATTAATATGAAATGTATAACATGAGTATATGATATAAAAAGAATTCTAGACAAAATAATGGTGATTTGGATCACCATTTATTAACCTATATATAGTATTTACTGAATATAATCAAATGAAGGAACAGATAATCAAATCAGACAACTTAAAGTGCGTTGTTACAGTGCTCCTCCTTTCTTCTTCTTCTGTTGTTGTTCTTCTTCCTTCTTTTTCAGGCCTTCTTCTTCAACCTCTTCTACCTTGGTTCTTCTCAGCTCTTCTTTCAAGCCTCATGGCTAAGCGTTGAGAGGTTGCCTTGAAGAGCAAAACCCCCCTAACCCTTCTCCCTTTTTCTCTTCACAAATCCTCCTCTGTTTCTCCTCCTTTCTCTTTCAATCCAGGACAATCGGGTATATGGATCCGGTTAACAAGGTTTGGCCAGACTCGCGTGCATGTGTGCACGGGCGAGGTGTGAGGCGCGGAGCACGTGAAGCGGGGTACCCGACCCCCAAGTGTTCTTGGGCAAACAACCCAGAGCATAAATCCCTTTTATCCACTGCTGCCTCTTCTTTCCTTCATGAGGTGGGACTATTGTCCCCCTCCTTCCTTCGCATGTGCAGTACTGATGGTGCCTTCAATTGAAGTAGCTGCTGCTCCTCTAGTCTTCGATTGAGAACCTGGGAAAGGTCTTGAAGGTGGTTTGTGGGGCCTGGGAGTAATAGCAACGAAGAACAAGGTCGGAGGAGGGCAGATTTGGCTAGAGAAGGTGGTGGTGATGGCAAACTGCGACAAACAGCTGCAAGTCAAAATATGGCCTCTCAACTCGATTAAAGCAGCGCAAGATGATCGTCGTGAGATGAGGAAGTTAGTGATGGTGGTGGCGAGGTGTTTTGAGCTTTGTGATGGTCGAACGGAGGAGGAGAAGGTGGTCGATGAGGGGTTCGTTCGATGAGGAGTTGGAGTGGGCAATAATTCTGGAAAGGTTAGGGCTTTAGATCTATAGGCCACAGCGGAGCTGATGGAGGTGATAGCAGCGCAATTCATGCGGTGGAGCAGCGAATAGGAATCACCAGAGGTTCACCGGAGCGAAGGAAGGTGAAGGCGTTAGGGTTGAGACGGTGGTTGTTTGTGAGTGTAAGTGAGGGAAAGTGAAGTAGAGGGAGAAAGGAAGAGATAGGACCTAATTTAGTGGACTAATGGGAAGGAATACGAGCGCTGGTGTGATGGCCGGTGATGTGGAAGAAGCGTGTTCCTTGAGGGAGACAATGGCGAAGAGAGGGGGAGACAACCCTCGCTTTGGCTGGCGAGGCACGGATGTGGATGAGGAAGAAGATGAACAAGCCATTTGACCGTTGGCTATTTGTAGGATGAAGGGGATGGAGGTCACCGGAGCTAGGGCGGAACGTGGCCGGGGAAGGAGTTTGTAGAGGGTTTTTGGGCTAAAACTTAGTTGAGGAAGACTGTTGTGCGTTAGGGGTTCTTTCATAGGCTCTTGAGGTCAATTTGAGCTTGGTAAGCAAGCTTCCCAAGCTAGGAAAGTTCGTCGGAGTTGGAAACCTAAAGATACCCAAATCTCTCATGCATTTGCATGAGATATTGGGAAGGTTTTGGGGTTCAAGACCAGATTCATTGGAAAGAGGCTCCTCAAGGAATCTCCCTTCCAATTTTGGAAGGGATTGATTGATCAGAGAAGTTCTCTTTAATCAAAGGTCATTGGAGTTGTAGGAATAGGATTTCATGGTGGTAGGGACCTATTTGTAAAGAAGACGACAAAACTAGGGGCTATTTGTAAGAATTCAAAAGTTAAGGGCATGTGTGTGAGAGAAGAGAGTCAGACAGGATCAAATTGCAAACTAGGTTAAGATGATCTCAGATTGAGCCCAAGTTTTTCTACAAACCTAAATTGGACCCAAGGAATCCAATGGTGAAGTTAGATTTAGGTTTTTACTAAGTTGGACTGGAGAAATTGCATAATTATCTAAATTAGGGTAAAAGTCTGTCTGTGGCTCTATTTTAAGTCAAGATGATTTCTGATGGTCAAATTGAAGGTACCAAACCCTATTGAATATTTTTATATGAATTTTATAGGATTTAGGTAAATTTTATTCTAACCATAACCTCATTTAATTAAGCTGGTCTATTTTTAGGACTTCGGAAGTCATTTAATTCTTGAAATGCGTGAAAACCCATTTCTGTGTGCACTAACCCACTTGTTAGACTTTTAAGATCATTTAACCCTTAATTAACCCCTGAGAAAACCCATGATTGTGCAATAGTTGAGATATACTGTTAAAACTGTAGTTTTACCCCTATTTTACTGTATTTCCCTCAGAATGGATTCGCAGTGAATTATGTCTTCTGGCGGTTATGTAGGAGCATTTAATCCTTGATTATGACTAATTAAAGCTAGATATGGCTGATGATGACGTTATCATCATACTTCCATGCCTAACTTTTGCTAGTCCCTTAGCAAAATCTCATGGAATTAACTCAAATTCTAGACCATGTGTTTAGATCTCTGATGTGTGCTTTTTCTTGTAGATTAGGTCAGAATGCTAATAGTAGGCCTAGAGGTACTCAAGTACTAACCAAGATCCGAACTTGACCAGCTTTAGCCTCAGTCTGCCGTGAAGGTTTCTAAGGCCCACTAGAACTAACCTAAGGTTCGTTGAACTTCGTGGTTAAAGCACCCGTGCTTAAAACATGTTTAGTTTCAGTTCAGTTTGTAATACGTTTTTGTAAGAGAGAGACAGAAGACTTTTCGTATTTTTGGAGAGTTTTCTCTCTCTTTTCTTTTCTTTATTTCTAACTTCGGATTGGCTTTACGACATGGCCTGTATCGGATTCCTCGCTCCCACCATCAATCCTCACAGGGTCCTTGTCTTTTAATGCTTCGACATAGCATTGTCCATGGCAAGCCCCAGAACCTTGACTTTCGACACTTCGAGATAGTGTCACCTATGGCGTTTTGTAGCTAAATTCAGGCCCTGGCAATTGACATTTTGGGATAATCCCGCCCATGGCACCTAAACTAGTACAAGGTGCTTACATGCCCCCAGTAGGATATTTAGATATCCTAAGAGACAAGCACTGAGGAGACGGTATGTTATTGCGCATCTTTGAGGGGAATTTCCCGCCTCTCCACGTTGGGAACTCTTCCAAATCAACTTGTATTGATTAGCTTCTTGTAATCTAGGTAGCTTTTTCAGAACAGAATTAACTCTTTTGCGTGATTTTGATAATTAAGTGCACTGAACTAGACTGTGTGTTGATTAGGGTGCTTAGGTTACTGAGTCCCACAAACCAGAGGTCAGTTAACGAGGTCGAATAATCCCTAAGCCTTAGACCTAATACTTAAGCTTCGCATTTTCCTGAAACTCTTGAGGACTATCCAGATCTTAACGAATACTTGAATTTTTAAGCTTAAACAAGCTCAAGAGGCCTAAGATCAACATTCATACTAAACTCTATATCTCTTAGCACTTTTTATCTTTTATTTCTTTCTTTTGATTTAGTCTAGACTTTAAATAGATTTCATAATCTTTTACTAATGACTAACTCTTTTTGTTTCAAATTGTTGCTCCTTTTTTGACATTTAAATCACCTCCTCTCTTTTCCTATTCTTAAGAATGATATGCAATTAATTCACTCAAAATTTCCTCCCTTCTCCATTTTTTTGTTCTTTTTCAATTTTCAATTTTCAATTTTTTTTTGGTTTTTTGGAATATGTATTTTTTTTTGTGAGAACCCTTCTGAACTTTGAATTTTTATGTGTTTGCACTTTAACACCCCCCATGCCTAAGTTTTGCAATGTCCTCATTGTAAACGAAAGGTATGAAACAGTTAGTGTTTAGGAGTTAGAACAGAACTATCGGGTGGACAAACAGGTCGGGATGACTATTGCGGATGATTTCAAGCTCTGATATGAGTACTAGAGGTGGGATCGACTATTCTAATACTGAGCTTAGAGTGCAATAGATGTGAAGTACAAAAGGATAATCAGAAGGATCTCAAGTTTTTGGAATGACGGGTTGCTCCCATTAAGCACTAAATTCAATGCCTTCAGACGAGCTGAACATGGTATGGAGGAGTGGTCAAATCAGACAAATTTTGTAAAACAAGCACCTTGATTAATAGCCTGGTTGGTCCAACCAGGTGCTTGTTCAGACTAGTAGGCTGATGATGCAGCTCAAACCTAATCAATTTGGCAGGTTGATAGATGTGGATCAAAAGATGTGGTACCCACTAGATGCTGTGGAGCTCAAAAGGATGTGGAAGTGTATAGCTAGGGTTTGGTTGAATCAGATCAGCCCAATCAGAGTACGGATCCTCAAATGAAAAAGAATCAGTGGAGGATGTAGGAACCCTACGAAGGTGATCAGAGAATGATGGGGAGTGATTTGTAGTTTGATCGATGTCCGAAACCCGATAAAAATGTGGAGGAGAATCATGTGCAACTGGCTCATTAAGAGGGGAATCAGAGCAAAAATTGAGTCTGGTTGCAAGTTGAGGTTGAAAATGGGTTTGGGAAGGTTCTGCATGTGTAGAAGAGATGGCTTCAAGAATAATTGCATGTGAAGGATCTTCTAGGAAGAATTCCAAGGTAGGTTCATCTAGAGAGTCCTCATAATGGCTATCAAAATCAAATGTAAATGCCTAAAGAGTGTTTAGAGGGTTATGAAAATTTGAGTTAAGGAAAGATTCAAACTCTGGATTGCAGATACTCTCAGCAATTACTGTTTCTTATTCCTGAGGATAAAAATGGAATGATTCCATCTCAGTGGAACCTGATTTCGAATAGATAATCTTGAGATTAGGGACCTCAGAGTCAGAGTCGAAGAATGGGTCATGGTTGTTGAGGTCGTAAATTGGCTCGTAGTCATCAGGAAACAAGGATTCTCCAAAATCAGAGTAAGATTCGAAATTGTCGAAGAATTTGCAAGAAGTTTCTGAACCTGATTCCAGATTGATAGTTCCATCATAGAATGAATTAAGATGTGGAGAAGCAACAACCTGACTTGGATCTAACCTAAACTTAGAGTTCGAACTCAAAGAGGTGTCCCTATTAGGCATGAGTTCAGGTCCTGGGTTCCTAGGGTAGACTTAATTGAATCCCAATTCTTCCAGCTCCTTGGTCTCTGTGACGTAAATTGGTGTGATTTCTGACAACTCGATCTATATCTCGGAGGAGTCTAGAGAAGTGTAGTCATCAAACATAGTCCTGAATCGTATTTCAGATTGAAAATCTGATTCTCATCACATGGGGCCTCGTAATTATCCTAAATTAGCTCAGATCCAGATTCTAGGTTAAGGGTGTGGGTTGGATTACTAGAATCTAGGCTGGGCTCTATTAGGATGTCATAGTCATCCTCGAGAATTACCTTAGCAGGATAAGGCTCGGGATTTACATTCTCAAGGAATTCTGTTTTAAGTTCATCATTACATGTGTCTGAGAATTCAAGGCTAGGCGAACCAGGTTCTTGTATCTCTAAGGCTGGCTCGAAATCAGGAGCACCTGCAATTGGATTGTCCCAACCCAACTCAAGATTAGGCGTATCAGTCTTTACATAAGTTGGATCATAATTCATCTGGGTTGGGGGTCTGCAACAACCTTGATTCTTGAATCTGGGATTTGGGAAATCAGATTGATCCTCAATATTATTCCAAGATGTTTCGCTAAATGCTTGGGGAATGTACGGGTATTTTTGATCGATAATCTATTTTAATAATTTTATCATTTCTTCCCATTTTTCAAGATCATCTTGGTGTCTTTTCCAAAGTACAGGATTTGTCATGCATTGGAGATATTCAATGTTATGCAATTTCTCTAACTCAATGCATCCTGTCATGAGAATATCCCAGGTTGATCCATTTGTTACTTGTGTCATTATTAATTGGGCACAGTTTATGATGAAGGTTGTTATTACTGGCTCATTAACCTGAATGTTGTCAATTGGATTTGAGGTTTTGTCATCAATCTCATAAAATCTAAGGGCATCCTCAATCATTCTATCTCTCATGGATATTCGAGATTCAGGTTTCTTAAATGATTTTCCCAAATTGCCAGGCTGCATCTTCAAATTAGGATTTAGAATCAAATTCAGGTTCAGAATGAAGTGATTTGATTTGAAAAGAGACTCGCAAGAAGATCTACTGAGGCCTCTGAGGTTAATGATTAGGCTGTGTTTTGCGAATTCAAATTTGGGTTTGAAGGACCCGATCGTCGTAGTCGCAAAATGTCTATCAAATAAAATTTATAACCGAAACTTGAAAAGTAAGTCCCGGGTCGAACACGGGAAGGCGAACATTTGGTTCTATACAAATCCGCACTTCTCTTTTATTTGTTTTTATCTTTTCTAATTATTTTGGTATTTTTAGAGATCGATGAAAAATTTATCTACTTGCAAAAATATAAGAGAGAGAGGGAGAAAGAGAGAGAGAGAGAAACAATCATCTATTCATGAACAACTGTTTGTTACAACTACGAAAGTAGGAAAACTACACTACGAAAGCAAAAAAGATAGAAAGTGGTGAGAGAAATCTCCCTTGATGGTTGCTTGGAGGATGACTCGCTCTGACATTGCCTGGAGGATGGTGGTGAGGAGGGGGACGAATGAGGACGGAGTCGAAGGATGAAAAGTGGGGTAGGATGGCGTCGCAGCAAGGATCTTCTTTCCGAAGGGTGGTGAGAGGATGGCCACAGGATGCTCCACGAATGGGGATGAGAGATGGGAAAACTATTTGATTTTCTACTCTAGAGGAGCATCCCGGGCTTGGGACAAGCTCCCCTTAGAGCCTTGGAGGTGGTGAGAGGAAGAAAGGAAGAGATGAAGAAAAATGGGAGGGGTAGGGGTCCTTTTATAGTGGAGGAAAGAATCAAATTCATATATAGGACATTTAGTGACGGTCATAAACGTCGCTGAAGATCCACCGCAAACATCGCTGAAGACAACCCACGCGCCTATGCTGCCGCTGCACTGGCACACGCTATGCGCTTGCATGCGTTGCCACTGCACCCGCGCACGCACGTGCTACTATGCATGTGTGGTGGCGCGTGCATGCGCATGGGCAGCTTGGGTTGCGTCACGTAGGGCGATCTGGGCCATCCATCTTCTTTTCATTGTAGGGGTTGCTGCAGAGGTCGGATTAAGTCTATTTTTGCACTGTTGGGCTGCGATCGTCGACCCGAATCCATCCACGTAGTTGGATTTGCCGTTTGAAGCTCCGAATTATGTCACCTAGTCCCTTGGTAGTTGTTCTTCCTCGTACTGCATACGGTGCTACAGGACTCCGATCAAGGAGATTTTGGAGGCGTGGACTCTGATCATCGTCTTGATCAAATCTGTTTGATCGGATCATCAACCCGAGGCTCTAAAATAAATATCCTTCTCTCCTGACCACAAAAAGGATGCAATTAACGTAATTATATACAACTACTTTAAATGCAGAATGATGCATGCTATGCAATATTTATAACATGAAATAAAAATCTAAGCCTAGGAACATGCATGAATAGGCATTTTACCCTCAATAATTGTGTCTACATCATACCCCCATGCCTATCTTTTGCTAGTCCCTAGCAAAACTAAACTACATGCTATGTATTAAAACGGAATTAGGATTCGATCGGTTAGGCCTAAGTCGTTTATTAACAGTAGAAAATTTCAACTAAGGTCCTAAACTACGAAGACTCAACAGTACCCGGATGTCTGCCAGAATGTAGACTACCCAAGTCCTCACCTTATTTGAAAAGGGAAGATACATTTTTTTTTCCTTTTCTTCTTTTCTAATTTTTTTTGTACTTTTGGAGTTTGAGAGTTCCAAGATAGCTTTTTACGGCTACCCAACCCACCCAAGACTTGAAAATGACTCTAAGTGCTAAGCATCTTGTGAAAAGAGTGAAAGACTCACTAGGCGGCTGTTAAAATGGACTTTAGGTTTCTACGACCCTAGGTGACCTTGCCTAAAGGTTTATCTTTTCGACTGGTAGCTTTCTTCCTACTTTTTCTTATTTATGGGGTCAACACAAGGGCAAACCTAGTGTATATCTCCCCGGTTTATTCTACTTCCCCACTTCTTCCCTATGTGTTTTGGGAATTATTGTGCATTTTTGTGAGTTGGGCTCTGGACAACCGGCCAATGGGCTGTTACTTATGGCAACTTGCCAGCCATACTCATGTGGTGAAGTGTGGTTTTATTTGTTTTATTTTTTTTTCCCTTTTTCTTTTTTTTGTTCTTTTTTTTTTCAATAAGGTGGCTTCCTTGATCTAAGATTTATCTAAAGGCAGTATGACGAAAATGATCTTGTGGCTGGACTCTGGACAACTGGTCGATGAGCTGTTACCGCCGACAACTTGCCAGCCATACCACCCTAGATAGTTCATTAGCTACCCAATTTCTGAAGAAACCATCGAAAAGTGAGTCAGTGCAGAAAGTGTGTAGATGCTTAGGCTTAAAATTCCCCCAAATTAGAGGGCGGGTTGATAAGTCGTATACTTATCACCCCAATTTATTGACCAAATTAAAATAAGATTGACATAGCGAGGACTCGAGACTAAGTCCACATTCGAGTGGACACCCAGGCTAATTAAACCCGAAGACCTGAAGAGTCTAAGTGTTCAGGTCCTATCGTATCATTTCCTACAGTTAATAACTTCCAAATGCCTAAGTTCTCTTCTCCTAATTCTTCTTTTTTGTTTTAATCTTTTTGAATTTTCATTTTTTTAAAAAAGAAACTAAAAGAAATTCTACGGAGTTAACAAAATGATTTTAGGATAAAGTATCCACTCCTCCATGCCTAAATGATGCAATGTCCTCATTGTAAAAATAGAGACATGAAAAGGGCCGAGTAAACAGAATATCACCTAAATTTCATGACAACCCGATCAGCTCCACAGAGAGAAGAGAGTATACACAAGCGCTAAGTTTAATGCCTTCATCTAGGCATAATATACATACAAAGAAGAAGTTGAGAATTCACAAGTGCGGGTCACAATCAAAATCAAAAGGTTGATCCTGAAACCCGTCAGTAAAAGATGTGCACAGACGTGGACCAGATTATGATACAGACCCATGCCCTAGGGTCGAGTGTTTTAAGGTTCTGGATAAAAATCACTCAAAACCTAAGATTATTGTGTTTGCGGGGCCGGGCCTATGGTTTTGTGGTGTGCAACCCAAGACCAAAGTGTCGGACAATGGGTTGATTTGATTCATTAAAATTGGGTGTCCACTTATAGTTCAGCTCAGGAAGATAGTCAATTATTCCAGGCTTGGGTCGCACGTGAAAGATATCATAAGGGTCTTGATAGAAGGCAGGTGGTTTCAGGTTAATAGGTACCCTTAGATCTAAAATCATAGTTCCCTTAGAATTAACCTTCCAAATTTTTATTTCAATGATTGTATCCTCCAACATCAAAGCTCAGGCTTCGAGACCTCTAGCATATCATTCACCCCATATGATTCTCCCAAGTCCAAAAATCATTTGACTTGGGCATAATGATCTCAGATGTCAGCTCTTTGGTGGGTGGATGAGGAATGGGGATATTAATTGAATCTTCTAGTAAATGAGAATTCGAATCCTCCAAGTTAGCCCCAATCGAATCCAAATCTTCAATGAACGGGCTATCAAATGGTTCATTATGCTCCTCGAGCCTATTTGTCTCACTCAAATCATCTTCCTTAAGCTCAAGTGAGACTTCACTAAGAGATTCCTCACCCTCAGAATCAAACAATCCATGATCCTCATTTGTATATGTCTCAAAATCATATGTCATTTCATGGTCCGTGGAGACATATTTTTCGTTATTCCCTGGCTTTGGGATCTCGGGTGAGAAACTTGATTCATCCTCAAAGGGTTGCTCTAGACCAACCTAGTCATCTCCAATCTCAGAATATGTATCCCCCCCGACAGGCGCCTGAGCAGGTTCAGACATTGGCTGAAGAGGGTTCATCTTGAGAATCATCCCAAGATTTGATTAGGGCAACCACAAATTTCATTCTCAACCACGATAATTTCCCAAGAAGAAACTCACCCAAGCCCCTATCCATAACACTTTGGAGCAAATCCAATAGAGAACTATTAAGTTCATCAATTATTTTGATCATAGGCTCCAATGCTTTAGTACATGGTGTTGGCCGAACTTCTATAGATTGTATGGTGTTCCTTAAATTAGCCAACACCCTATCTTGGATTTGGTTCACCTGAATCGAATGCTTCGATTCAGGTTTGGGTGGGTTTAGGTTAGATCTAGGGGAGTCAAGATATCGAGGTTCTAGGGTCCCTCTCTGATAGTAGGTCGTTTCAGGTTGTTTAAAGGATGGTGGAGACCTATATTCAGTGGAATATTGGGGAGGGTAGGTGTTATAATCAGCATATCCTTCATGGTTGTAGATCTGATTAGGTTGATCATCAAAGGGTGGAGATCTATAATCTTTGTAGCTCTGGGAAGGATAGTAATCATAATCTTGTTGTCCAAGGTTAGGCCCTGGACATTGAGGTCCGTATTCATATCCCTAATCAAAATCATCCTGGCTAGTGGATGAGTAATTACAAGTCAAGTTGGAAGAGTAATCATCTTGGGGATAAGTGGTGGTAGGAGGGTAGGATTGGAAATGTGTGAAAGATGTGGAAGGATGCATTATCCAGTAGGAGGGAAAACAGAAGAGAGAAAGGAGCCTAGCAATACAATCAACCAAGCCTATCCTTATGTGGGTAGCCTAAAGACCTATAGACTCCCAGGACCCGTCTTGAGATTATAAATGATTTAGTCTACTTTTATCCAGTCAATCCAACCAATTAGGAGGGACTGGGGAGAAGGTTCTTTCTTTGGCTTACGCCTCCGGTTCCTAGTGTACCAGCCGCAGTCATTTGATGCTACTTCCTTAGCTAGACATCAGATGGACCAGCAGAAGCAGATTAATCGAAAAAAATCCCAGTCTGAGCCCTAAAGAGCGAATCAATCCTTAAGGCCAACGTCTACTCAAGTTTAATTAGGCTTGGGATGATTGTGCTCTTAGAATGTGATGGGCCCTTTAGATGGGTTGTGCCCTTAATAATTAATTCAAATGTGTGTGCGTGCACAACTAAGGTTTTCAAACAAGGTTATTTGATGATGTGTCTTTTAAGGTTCAATCTTATTTAGTAGCTGTTAGGATTTAATATTTAGGTGTATTCAATCAAGGTTCAATAGAACACTTCAAGTTTTGAAAGCACTGGTGATGATATATTCCTTTAGAAATAAAAAATAATGTGGAGTGCCTGGTTCAGCCCTAAGAATCAACCTTAAGTGGCAAGCTACTTGATGGATCGGCTTTAGATTGAGTGGTGCAGCCCAAACAGTTCAAGCAATTGGCCTATTGCACCATTTGATTAAGGCACACAAAAAGTCTTAACCTAATCAGATTTCTACTCACTTATGTGTGTGTTGAGTTAAGGTGTACTAAATCCACAGGTCAAATCTTGATTAAGTGGTAGAATCAAAGTAGAGTGGTGCGCCTTATGTGAAGAGTTGTGGGTGTTAATGTGTGTATTTTTTAGAAAATCCTACAAGATAAGAGTATTTTTTTAAATTTTTTTATATATGCAGGGGTGAGATGAGTGGAGGTGGCAAACATACAACCAAATCTATCCTACGATTTATAAAAAGCACTTAAGTTGATTTGGGTTTGAGTTATTAGTGTGGTGAAATAAGCTAGTGGGTGGGGAAGTGGGGGAAACTTACAGAATCTTCATCCGCACTTTTCTCTGATCTAACCACTTTGGCCTACCTCGGAAGAGTACCTGCAATCACAGTAAGATCAGAGAAAAAGTGAGATAAAAGTTAGGTAAGGCGGAAAAAACACGAGAAAAACCAAAGAGCGTTGCCTCCTTGGCAATGACGCCAAAATGATTAGGCCGCATGTTTCGTGAATTCAAATTTAGGTTTGGAGGACCCGATCGTCATAGTCGCAAAATGCATCTATCAAATAAAATTTATAACTGAAACTCAAAAAGTAAGTCCCAGGTCAAACACGGGGAGGTGAACGTTTGGTTGTATAAAAATCCACGCTTTGCTTTTATTTGTTTTTGGTTGTTTTTATCTTTTCTAATTTTTTTGATATTTTTAGAGGTCGATGAAAAATTTATCTACTTGCAAAAATATAAGAGAGAGAGGGAGAAAGAGAGAGAGAGAAACAATCATTTATTCATGGACAACTATTTGTTACAACTATGAAAGCAGGAAAACTACACTACGAAAGTGAAAAAGATAGAAAGTGGTGAGAGAAATCCCCTTCGATGGTTGCTTGGAGGACGACTCGCTCTAATGTTGCCTGGAGGAAGGTGGTGAGGAGCGGGACGAACGAGGACGGAGCCAGAGGATGGAGGGCGAGGCAGGATGGCGTCGCGACAAGGATCTTCCCGAAGGGCGGTGAGAGGATGGCCACGGGATGCTCCACAAATTGGGATGAGAGGTGGGAAAACTATGTGATTTTCTACTCTAGAGGAGTATCCCGGGCTTGGGACAAGCTCTCTCTGGAGCCTTGGAGGTGGTGAGAGGAAGAAAGGAAGAGATGAAGAAAAATGGGAGGGGTAGGGGTCCTTTTATAGTGGAGGAAAGAATCAAATTCATATATAGGACTTTTAGTGACGGCCATAAACGTCGCTGAAGATCCACCACAAACGTCGTTGAAAATAGCCCACACACCCACGCTGCCGCTGTGCGGGCGTGCGCTCTGCACGCCTCAGCATGCTAAGCGCCTGCATGCATTGCCACTGCACGCGTGTGTAAACGCGCTGCTGTGCGCGTGTGGTGGTGCATGCGTGTGCATGGGCGGCCTAGGTTGTGCCACGTGGTGCGATTTGAGCCATCCATCTTCTTTTCGTTGTAAAGGCTGCTACAGAGGTCGGATTGAGTCGATTTTCGCACTGTTGGGTTGCGATCATTGACCCGAATTCATCTGAACAGATAGATTTGTCGTTTGAAGCTCAGAATTATGTCACCTAGTCCCTTGGCCATTGATCTTCCTCGGACTGCATATGGTGCTACGGGACTCCGATCAAGGCAATTTCGGAGGCGTTGGACTCAGATCGTTGTCTTGATTAGATCCGTATGGTTGGATCGTCAATCCGAGGCTCCGAAATAAATATCCTTCTCTCCCGACCACAAAAAGGATGCAATTAACCTAAATTATATACTACTCTAAATGTAGAATGATGCATGCTATGAAATATTTATAACATGAAATGCAAATCTAAGCCTAGGAACATGCATGAATAGGCATTTTACCCTCAATAATTGTGTCTACATCAGTTAACAACCTAAGGACCCTCCTGTGTGTGTGTTCTAATGAAAAGATGAGGGATCATATATGAATTGGACCCAATCAAGGCACCCAAAGATTTTTCTTTTTTGATGACTAAGGTAAATTCAAGGTGGCTGATACCTTTGAATCAGAAATTTGCACACCTGAGAAGTATTTGGGTAGCCAGGAAGCCCCCTACATGGTAGAGCATCCCCACTGGTTACAGGGCTTCCCCCACTCGACCTTCCTTGTCATTGAGGGTCCAGGTAGATCGGAATGTACGAACTTAAGAGGTTAAGTCTACCAATTTTATGTCCTAATTTGTGCCTTGATTTTCACTTGATTAGAAGTTAATTCAACTTGTGACCTAATTTGGAGGTTAGTTGGCCTACAATGTAGACAACTTCACCTAACCTGCCCTAAAGATGGTAGAATGAGATCTAGGTTAAGACCTAGAAATCACTCTGATCGACTCTCAGGTTATTAGGTCCAAGGATTTTAGGGTTCAAGTGAATTTAGAGCCTAATTTTAGGGTTTTTGTTGATTATATTTTTATCAACCAAGGGCTTGGGTAGCACACAAATGTGGGTGGGTTTGTTTCCTTTTATGTAGGCAAATGTAAACTCGCACTCTAAAACCCTAAAATTGAAACCTCATTGGCTCTATTCTGCATCCAATTTGATCTTAACTTGGTCTCCTTGAACTTTAAACAAGAGGTGCGTAGTCCAAGAAGATTAGAAATTGAGCGTAGTCCCTAATAGGCACAGTAAATTTGGGGTAGGGAATTCTTAAACAAAAATCGTTTCAATCTTCAATCAGAAAAAAAAATCACAAATAAGGAAACTTGCCTTTTAAATGATGCTTACTATGAAAAATAAGGCAAGTGATTCCTAATTAATTGTTTCCTTTTTTGTCTTCCCAAGATTAGGAGGTAGATTAGGGAAGAATAGAGAAGTTACCTGCCCGGGAGTGGTTGATTTACGCAGAAGATCTCATGAAGTACCTTGCAAAATCACAAGAAAGCAAATAGGGCAAGTCAGTGCTCAAATATAATCAAATAATGCAGAGAATAATGGTGAATTGCGCGTTGCTCCTTGGCAACAGCATCAAAATGTTGACAGGGCTAGATTGAGGTTTTAGAAAGATGCGTTCATTGCAGTAATAAATCCTCAAAAATAGCTTAAACAACAAATAAAATTTATTACTCGAATTTAAGTCCAAGGTCGAACATAGGAGCAAATATGGAATTCACGCATTAATCTCAATAAATACTATAAATGATCATAATTAATTACTCAAAAATTAATATGCAATGTATAACATGGGTATATGAGATAAAAATAATTCTAGACAAAATAATGGTGATTTGGATCGCCAATTTTTAGCGTATATATAGTATTTATTGAATATAATCAAATGAAGGAACAGATAATCAAATCAGACGACTTAAAGTGCGTTGCTACAGTGCTCCTCCTTTCTTCTTCCTTCTTTTTCAGGCCTTCTTCAACCTCTTTTGCCTTGGCTCTTCTCAGCTCTTCTTTCAAGCCTCACGGCTAAGCGTCGAGAGGTTGCCCTGAAGAGCAAAACCCCCCTAACCCTTCTCTCTTTTTCTCTTCAGAAATCCTCCTTTGTTTCTCCTCTTTTCTCTTTAAATCCAAGACAATAAGGTATATGGATCAGATTAACCGGGTTTGGCCAAACCCGCATGCATGTGTGCACGGGCGAGGCATGAGGTGCGGAGCGCGTGAAGCGGGGGACCCGACCCCCTAGTGTTCTTGGGCAAACAACCCAGAGCACAAATCTCTTTTATCCGCTACTGCCTGTTCTTTCCTTCACCAGGTGGGACTATTGTCCCCCTCCTTCCTTCGCGTGTGCAACACTAATGGCATCTTCAATTGAAGTAACTGCTGCTCCTGTGGTCTTCGATTGAGGACCTGAGAAAGGTCCTGAAGGTGGTCTGCAGGGCCTGGGAGTAATAGCAACGAAGAACAAGACCGAAGGAGGGAGGATTTGGCTGGAGAAGGTGGTGCTGATGGCAAACTGCGACAAATAGCTACAAGTCAAAATATGGCCTCTTGGCCCGATTAAACTAGTGCAAGATGATCGCCGTGAGATGAGAAAGTTAGTGATGGTGGTGGTGAGGTGTTTTGAGCTTCGTGATGGCCAGATGGAGGCAGAGAAGGTGCTCGATGAGGGGTTCATTCGGTGAGGAGTTGAAGTGGGCAATAGGCCTGGAAAGGTTAGAGCTTTAGATCTATAGGCCATGGCAGAGCTGATGGAGGTGATAGCGATGCAATTCGTGCGGTGGAGTAGTGGATAGGCATCGCTAGAGCTTTGCCGGAATAGAGGAAGGTGAAGGCATCAGGGTTGAGATGGCACCAAAATGTTCGGGCGCTAAATCAGTATTTTAAAATTGTCTCGTTAAAGTATAGCCAAAATAGCACTCAAACAAATAATTTTATTACTCGAAAAAGTTCCAAGGTCGAACACAGGGAGCAATATGGAATTCATTTCTCAAGAATTGCAATTTAAATCAAGAATTAGAGATTGTCATAAGAATAATGTCAGGATCAATATGCAAAAGAATGGAGTAAAATGGTGATTTAAATCACCAATTACTCCTCACAAATAACACTTAAGTCAAGCCTCAAGTATATGCAATCAAAGTATCAGACGTCTTAAATAGCCCTGTGCTACAGTGCTAGAGACTTAAGGATCTCTCAGCTTCTTTCTCTTCTCTGTTCTTCTTCTTCTCCTTGTTCTTCTTCTCTTCTTATGCGGCACCTTCTCTTCTTTTTCTCTACTTTATTCCTCTACCCTTGTTCTACTCTTCTTTCCTTGCTCGAGCCTTCTTCTTCTGCCTTCACAGCCCTTCTTCTTTCTTTCTCTATTCTCCTTCTTCACACAGAGGGGGAAGGCTTCTTGAATTTGGCTAAGTGTTAGCCAGTTCACACTAAGAGCAAAACCCTCCCCCTACTTGCGCAAACTCGCCTTCTTTCTTTCTCTCTTTAGGATCCTCCCTCCCAGGGCCTCTCAGTGTATAGTCGGGTAATCGGGTAGGCACGTACCTGGGTCCAGGGCTGCAGGCGTAGTCGCAGCCGAGGAGTACAAGCTTAGGCGGGTCGGGTGTACCAGGCCTATGGAGGAGAGGTTGCGGATGAGGCACGTGAGTGGCTGAGTAGGACCTCACCCCGTGTGTCTGAGGGGATAAGCCACAGACACAAAAGCAATTTAAGTGCCTCAGTGCGCTCTGCAGCTAACGATGTGGGACTAAACGATGCCCCTTCTTCGCATGCGTCTACAGGTGGCTTCTTCATCTTATTGCAGTAGCTCGTGAGGTCCAAGCGTCAAATTGACCGCTTGGGGCACTTCCTAAAGCAAGTCTGCACGACCTGGGACTTCTACTTAGGGCATATGAGACCTGGAGTGAGCTCAAAGCTCCTTCGAAGCTCTTCATCAATGGCAGGGAGGTGACACATCTGAAATCGAGCAAATGGCCTCTCGACCCTGTCAGAAGGTTCAGGAAGGATCACCGTGGAGTAGCGAGTGTGGTGGTGGGTGCAGCGTGTGATGAGAGTAAGGGTGGCGGCCTATCGGTGATGAAAATAGTCGTGAGGAGGTGGGTTGTTCGGTGGGCAATTTGGGCGAGCGAGGGAGTGAATGGGAAGAGGGGTTTTGAAGAGGGTGGAGAGGTGAAGGTTATGGGCTTGTCGGCGAGTTGATTGGTGGTCTGTGGTGGTGAGATGGGCTCGTAGGAGGAGTAGCCAGAGGTGAAGACGATGGAGGTGGACGGCGTGTCGAGGGATAGAAGTTGAAGGATAAATAAGGGGAAAAAGAGTAGGGGAGACGAGGGAACGTTAGAACCTAATCTTAGGATGGAAGGGGTAGGGTGGCATTGGCTGTGGTTGGCCGACGCCATGGACGAAAGGTTCTTTGACGAGAGAGACGGCGAGGATGAAGGGGCTAGGGCACCTCTGAGTTGGTTGTCGAGAGGCGGAGGAAGTTAGGGAGAAAGAAGACACTCACAATTTGGAAGTTGGGAGGCCGTAGGATGACAGTGTAGGAGCTCGCCAGATCTAGGTCAGAGGAGGCCGGAGGTTGGGTAAGGAAGAGGGATTTTGGCCTCAAAACTAGTTGAAGAGCACGGCCGTGCCCTGGGGTTTCTTTTATAGGCGATAGGATGCCCTTCCAAGCTTGGAAAGATGCTTTCAAGCTTCGAAGGTGGTTACAAAAATGGATACCCAAACCTTTAAAAGGTTTGCATGACATTTTGGGAAGGACTTAGAGCCCAAGGAATGGCTCAAATAGGAGACTTCCCAAGGAATCCTCGTATCAATTTTGAGAAGGATTGATTGAGAATCGAGCGAGAAATCCTCACTCGAAACTCAACGGTGAAGGTTTCACCTTCCAAAAATGGTGTGGGGACTTGCTTGTGAAGAAGGTAAAGAAGTTAGGGGGCTATTTGTAAGGGAATTCAAAAGTTAAGGGTCTGAATGAAATAGAAAGAGTCTGACTGGACCAAAATGAAAACTTAGTGAAGATGATCTAATATTGGGCCCAAATTTTGGTACAAACCTAATTGGGATCCAAGGAATCTAATGGTGAAGTTAGATTTAAGTTTTGACCTCGTTTGAATAAGTAATTTATGCAAAAGCCTAAATTAGGGCAAAAGTCAATCTAGGACTCTCTTTTGGTTCAAGATGGGTTTTGATGGTCAAATTGAAGGTTCTAAACCCTATAGAATATTTTTATATGAATTTTATAGGATTTAGGTGAATTTTATTCTGACCATAACCTTAATTAATTAAACGGGTTTATTTTTAGGATTTCAAAAGTCATTTAATTCTCAAAACACGTTGCAAACCCTTTTCTGATTGTTCTAACCCATTTGTTAACCTTTTAGGATCATTTGACCCTTAATTAAGTCCTGAGAAAATCTTTGGTTGTACTGCATTCATGATATGCTGGTAAAATTACAGTTTTAACCCTAGTTTCTTATTTCTCCCTTAGAATGATTATGCAGTGAAATACGATTCCCTGGCAGTCATGTAGGAGCATTTACTGATTTAATTGGATCAAAATGAGTTAGTTATGGCTCATGATGGTGTTCCCATCATACCCCCATGCCTACCTTTTGCTAGTCCCTTAGCAAAATTTCAAGGTATTAACTTTGATTCTAGACCATATGACTTTTGATGCTTTAAAATTTTGATGTGTGCTTTTTTTTTTATAGATTAGGTTAGAATGCCGATGGTTGGCCTAGAGGTACTCAAGTACCAACGAAGATTCAGACTTTACCAGCATTAGCCTCAGTCTGCCGCGAAGGTTTCTAAGGCCCACAGGAACTAACCTAAGGTTCGTTGAACTCCGCAGTTAAAGCACCCATGCTTGTAACATGTTTTAGCCTAGGTTCAGTTTGCAGTGCATTTTTGTAAGGGAGAGACAAAGGAATTTTCTTTTATTTTTGGAGAGTTTTCTCTCTCTTTTCTTTTTATTTCTAGCCTTGGATTAGCTTTACAACTCGGTCTGTATCGGAATCCTAGTTCCCACCATCAATCCTCACAGGATCCTTGGCAATCAATGCTTTGAGATAGCATCGTCCATGGCAACCCCCAGAACCTTAGCTTTCGAGATTTCGAAATAATCCTGCTTATGGTGTTCTGTAGCTAAATCTAGACCCTGGCAATCGATGCTTCGAGATAGCACCGCCCATGGCATTTGAACCAGCACAAGGTGCTTACATACCCCTGGTAGGATATTTAGATATCATATGAGAGAAGCACCGAGGAAATGATATGTTATTGCGCGTCTTCGAGGGGAATTTCCCACCTCTCCTTGCCGGGAACTCGTCCAAATCAACTTGTGTTGATCAGTTGCTCCTAATCTAGGTAACTTTTTCATAACAGATTTAACTCATTTGCGTGATTTTGATATTTAAGAGCACTGAACCAGATAGTGTGTGGATTGGGGTGCTTAGGCTATCGAGTCTCGCAAACCAGAGGTTAGTTAACGAGGCTGAATAATCCCTAAGCCTCATACCTAATACTTAAGCTTTGCATTTTCCCCAACCTCTTGAGGACTATCCAGATCTTAGCAGGTTCTTGAATTTTTAAGCCTAGGATTGGAGCCCAAGAGGCCTAAGATCAACGTTCATACTAATCTCTTTTTGTTTCTTTAGCACTTTTTGTCTTTCATTTTCTTTCTTTTGATTTGGTCTAGAACTAAGTCAATTCCTTATTCTTTTACTCATGGCTATCTCTTTTTCTTTTCTTTTCAAATTGTGCTCTTTGACATTTTTATCTCCTCCCCTTTTTCTCCTAAAATATGATATGCAATCCATTCAAAATTTCCTCCCCTCTCCAATTTTTATTCTTTTTCAATTTTATTTTTTTTGGTTTTTTGGAATATGTGATTTTTTTTAATGAAACCTTTTCTTATGAAGTGATTTTCACAATGTTTTGCACTTTGATACCCCCCCATGCCTATGATTTGCAATGTCCTCATTGTAAATTAGGTGGGTTCGAATTCAGCTTAGATCATTCATTAGAGTAGGTGTTGGGTGGGTGGATGGGTCAAGGTGACTATTGTGGATGATTTCAAGCTTGGGTATGGGTACCAGAGGTGGAGTCGGCTGTTCTAATTGATGAACCCTAAAGTGCAATCTGAATTCAGCATAAGATGTGTCAGGAAGGGTTTCAATTTTTTCAAAATGACGGGTTGCCTCCCGTTAAGCGTTGAGTTTAACGCCATCAGCCGGGCGTAATAAGCTCCGGGAGAATGGAGATCAAAAGATACCTCAACCAAGTTTGTATCGGTGAGTTCAATAAATGGTTTGAGACTTTGACTGTTCACGACAAAAGGTTCTGAATCGTGGCTGAGTTGACTGATTTTGACAGCCCCATTTCCAAAGATTCGTGAGACAAGGTATGGTCCAATCCATTTTGATCTGAGTTTTTCTGGGAACAATTTGAGTTTGGCGTCAAAGAGTAGGACTTTCTGACCAGGGAAAAAGATCTTTCTAGATATGTGCTTGTTGTGAAAGGCCTTAACTCGCTCTTTGTAAATTCGCGAGTTCTCATACGTGTCATGGCGTAGTTCATCGATCTCGCTCATTTGAAGCTTTTTGTGGGTTCCTGCCTTAGAAAGATCGAGATTGTAGTTCTATACTGCCCAATAGGCTTTGTGCTCCAATTCGATGGGGAGGTGACATGCCTTCCCATACACTAATCTAAAGGGAGACAAGCCTAATTAGATTTTGTGGGCAGTCCTATAAGCCCACAAAGCTTTCGGAAGGCAAGTAGACTAATCTTTTTTATCAGTTCGAACAGTGACCTGAAGGAACTTCTTGATCTCTCGATTTAACAATTCCACCAGTCCATTAGTCTAGGGTTGGTAAGGAGTCAAGATATGATGTGACACCCCATACTTTTTCATCAGGGATTGGAAGTGCACATTGGTAAAATGAGACCCGCCATCGCTGATGATGGCTTTAGGAACCCCAAATTTGGTAAAGATGTTCTCCTGGATAAATTGGAGGACAACTTTATGATCACTCATTCTCGTGGGGACGGCTTCGACCCATTTAGAGACATAATCAATAGCCATTAGAATGTATTCGAAGCCATTAGATCTAGGAAAGGGTCCCATGAAATCAATTCCCCATATGTCAAAGATTTCGCACACAATAATCGGGTTCAAGGGAATCATATCCCGCAGGCTGATGTTGCTGAGGGTTTGACAATGAGCTCATGCCCTACAATACGTTTGTGCTTCTTTGAACCAAGTGGGCCAAAAGAACCCACACTATAGAATTTTTGCTACGGTTTTATGCCTAGAGAAATGGCCACAGCAAGCCTAGTCATGATAGAATGACATTACGTCATTGACCTCATCGTCAGGAATGCATCTTCAGATCACCTAATCATTGTCGATGTGGAGAAGGTACAGTTCCTCCCAAATATAATACTTGGCCTCGGCAATCAATTTGTCTAGCTTGGAGGTCGTCCAATCTAGCAGAACTTTTCCTGTAACCAAGTAGTTTATAATATCAGCAAACTAAGGGAGATTGTGAATGGCTAGCAGGTGCTCGTCCGGAAAATGCTCAGTAATTGGACCCGACGGGTCGATGACGGAATAAGGAAGACGGGACAAGTGGTCCGCTACCACGTTCTGTTTTCCCACTTTGTCGCGAATCTCGAGATTGAATTCTTGCAACAGTAAGATCCAGTGGATTAGTCGAGGTTTCGCATCCTTCTTTGCAAGGAGGTGCCTCATTGTAGTGTGATCTGAGTATATGATAACATGGGAACCTAAGGGATATGATATGAATTTTTCCAGGGAAAATACTACGACTAGCAGCTCTTTCTCAGTAACTGTATAGTTATGCTGAGCCTCGTCAAGTGTCTTGCTAGCGTAGTAAATGACCATGGGTTTCCTGTCTATTTTCTGCCCAAGTACTGCACCACAGCGTAATCAGATGCATCGCACATGATCTCAAAGGGTTGAGACCAGTCAGGGGACTGCAGGATAGGTGCTTGGGTAACTTGATCACGCAAGATCTCAAATGCTTGAGTGCACTCCTTGGAGATTTCAAAGGGGGTATCCTTACATAGAAGATTAGTCAAGGGGCACATGATTTTCGAGAAATCGGGAATGAATCGACGGTAAAAACTGACGTGCCCCAGGAAGTATCGAATGTCTTTGACCGAGCTAGGCGTAGGGAGTTTGGAAATCAAATTGACCTTGGCTCGATCAACTTGGATGCCTTTTTCATAGATGAGATGTGATGGGAACACTATCATGAGCCCTAACTAGCTCATTTTGACCCAATGAAGAGAATAAATGCTCCTACATAACCAACTAAAGGTCATAATTCACTGAATAACCTTTCTGGGAGAAAAATAAGAAACTAGGGGTAAAACTGTAATTTTACCAATGCAGTACAACAACGGATTTTCTCATGGGCTAAACAAAGGTCAAAAGTTCTTAATAAGATAATAAGTGGGTTGGATCAGACAAAAAAGGGTTTGTGTGAGTTCTGTGAATTAAATGACTTCTTGAAACCCTAAAACAGACCCACTTGATTAACCAAGGTTCTGGTTAGGATAAAATTCACTTAAACCATCTAGAAATCATAGAAAAATATTCTCTAGGGTTTAGAACTTTCCATTTGGCCATTGAAACCCATCTTGACCTAAAATGGTGTCTCAGACAAATATTTACCCTAAATTGGATTTGTACATAAATTTCCTAGTCAAACGTGGTCAAACACAAAATCCAACTTCACCATTGGATTCCTTGGATCCAAATTATGTTTGTACCAAAATTTGGACCCAAGATGAATTTGCCTTGACCTAGTTTGGAAAAAGGTCCAACCTGATTACATTGGTACCCCTATCTTTCAAAAACCCTTACAAACTACCCCCTAACTTCTTCATCATTTTTGCAATAATAAGTGGGTTGGATCAGACAAAAAAGGGTTTGTGTGAGTTCTGTGAATTAAATGACTTCTTGAAACCCTAAAACAGACCCACTTGATTAACCAAGGTTCTGGTTAGGATAAAATTCACTTAAACCATCTATAAATCATAGAAAAATATTCTCTAGGGTTTAGAACTTTCCATTTGGCCATTGAAACCCATCTTGACCTAAAATGGTGTCTCAGACAAATATTTACCCTAAATTGGATTTGTACATAAATTTCCTAGTCAAACGTGGTCAAACACAAAATCCAACTTCACCATTGGATTCCTTGGATCCAAATTATGTTTGTACCAAAATTTGGACCCAAGATGAATTTGCCTTGACCTAGTTTGGAAAAAGGTCCAACCTGATTACATTGGTACCCCTATCTTTCAAAAACCCTTACAAACTACCCCCTAACTTCTTCATCATTTTTGCAATAATAAGTGGGTTGGATCAGACAAAAAAGGGTTTGTGTGAGTTCTGTGAATTAAATGACTTCTTGAAACCCTAAAACAGACCCACTTGATTAACCAAGGTTCTGGTTAGGATAAAATTCACTTAAACCATCTATAAATCATAGAAAAATATTCTCTAGGGTTTAGAACTTTCCATTTGGCCATTGAAACCCATCTTGACCTAAAATGGGGTCTCAGACAAATATTTACCCTAAATTGAATTTGTACATAAATTTCCCAGTCAAACGTGGTCAAACACAAAATCCAACTTCACCATTGGATTCCTTGGATCCAAATTATGTTTGTACCAAAATTTGGACCCAAGATGAATTTGCCTTGACCTAGTTTGGAAAAAGGTCCAACCTGATTACATTGGTACCCCTATCTTTCAAAAACCCTTACAAACTACCCCCTAACTTCTTCATCATTTTTGCAATTAGGTCCTCCACTATTATAGCGGAGGAATCCTACTCCGGCGAGCTTTGGAAGGAGAGTTCTCCTTGATTGCTCAGAGGATTTCCTCCAAAATTGGAAGGGAAATTCTCTGAGAATATCCCTCAAATCTGAAGCCATCTTTGATCCTTGATTCCTTCCTAATCTCTCATGCAAACGCATGAGAGATATGGGTATCCTAATAGAATCCTACTCCAGTGAGCTTTCCTTGCTTGGGAAGCTTGCTTCCCGAGCCCTAACTGACCTTTAAAGCTCTATTTAAAGAAGCCCAGATCGCCCCGACTACTCCACGCTCGAATTCGGCCGTGAACACCCCTGATTCCTCTCTTCTCCTCAAGGCCATAGGTTCCTCGATGTCCGGCAACCTCCCTTACTCCTCCTCGTTGTCCGATTACCATACCTGCGACGAATTCCTCTTCCTTGACTTCGTTCATGCCTCGCCGTACCCGCAGGCGTCTCCTCTTCGTCATCGCCGATCTCCACTCATCGAAGTCACTCTTCGTCTCCGGCATCGGCCATACCAGACCCAATGCCTTCGCTCACCCCCATCATCTCTTCACCTCCCAGATAAGCTCCCTTCCCCCTCTACTTTCTTCTCCACTCTCTATTTCCCAAAATCGACCATTGCCGACCTCCATCACCCTCATCTCCTTCATCTTCAGCCACCACCTCCGGTGAGGCCACTCCACCTCCACAGACCATCCCATCCCTCGCCAACAAGACCATAAGCTTCCCGTCACTCATATCATCACACCACTCACCCAAACGCACCCCCGAACACACCCACACCTTCGCACATAGTGTGCCCTAGGCATGCTCGCACAGACATCCCCATGCCACGCCAACCACCCCAGTACATTCGCCGTACTCTCGCGACACTCCTTGGGCATTTTGATGAGGCCACGAGGCTGTTTTTGTGTTCCCAGGTTCCTACACCCATCCGCCATTGTTACAGAGCTTGAAGCAAGCTTGAGGTCGCTCTAGGCCTTGCCAGTTCCAGGCTCCTGTCCCAGGCTGCGTGGAAGATTCTCACACACGAATCTAGGTTCTCAATTCCAGTTTAAGGTTGTAGCAGCTACTGCAATTGGAAGACCACCTCTGTTGCAGGCGCGCGAGAAGAAGGGTGCACGGATAGTCCTACCTTGGAAAGTCCTGAGGCTGCGCACCCGCATAAGTTGATTTTGTGCCTATATCTGTTCACCTCAGATCCACGAGGTGGGGCCCCTCTCACCCGACCCGGTCTCGTCTACGGCATTGCCTACGTGGACCTGGCTGACCCGACCCGACCTGCACTCCTCGCCCACCACTGCATGCCGGTGGGCCTGGTCCTTGGTACGTACTCGACCTGATTACCCGAATACTTGTGTGGCTCTGGGAGAGTGGATCCTAAGAGAGAAAGAGTGGAGAGTCGCACGGGTAGGGGTAAAGTTTTGCTACAGGGATCTCCGGCCGACACTTAGTCGCATCCAGAAGAAGAAGAAGAAGGCAGAAGGAAGAATCTGAAGAAGATAGAAGGCTCACAGGCAAAGGAAAAAAAAGAAAGAAGAAGAGGAGGTCAGACAGAAGAAAAGAAGAAGTGAAAGAGAAGGACCGTGAAGGTAGAAGGAAGGCAAAGGAAGACAGGAGCCAAAGAAAAAGAAAAGGCAGAGAAAGAAGAAGAAGAGTAGAAGCAAAGCAAAAGAAGAAGAAGAAGAAGAAGAAGAGAGAAGAGGAAGCAAAGGCAGGGAAAGATCAGACCCTTTAAGTTATCTGATCAAAGAATCAGACGATGGATTTTAGCCTTATTGCATATTTATATATTGAATCATTTGGTGATATTGTAGGAGTATTTGGTGATTTTTATCACCGTTTTACTCCCATATTTTTGCACTTTGATATTGATATTATTGCATATTCTTTTAAATTCTAAATTGTGATCTTGATTTCTAAATACCTATTTGCTCCCTATGTTCGACCTCGGAAATTCTTTTGGGTAATAAAATTATATCTATTTTGAATGCTATTTCGGTTGTACTACAACATAATACTTTTAAAATCCAACTCAGTGCTCTAAACATTTTGGCACCGTTGCTGGGGAGCAACAGGCAATTTAGAATTATTGATTACAATTCCTGATTTGGTACTAACTTGCTATATCACTTTTGTGTGGTTGTTTCAGGGGAGAAGATTCAAAGAAAGACAGCCGCACATCAAAGGCGCCAGGGGTAGGTAATTTCTGATTACTCTCTCTCTTAAGCCCCTCATTTTGAAAAGGAAAAAGAAAAGCAAAATCAATTAAGGCTACTTGCTTTCCATTCTTAGCTAATCCATCAAGTTGCCTGATTTGATTTCAACAACAAAATCTGATTTGTGCACCCACTTAAGGTAACTAGGACTACCACATTCTTGTTTTATGCCCTAAATACCACATTTGGCAAACTTAATTGGACCAAGATTAGAGCCAAATTAAGAATTTCAATTTAGGGTTTTAGAGACACTTTCATAAGCAAGAATCAACTCTCCAAAAAGATGTGTGCCTAAGCTTTGGTTGAAGTGATTTATTCAAGCAAACCCTAAAATTCAGGCTCTTAATCTCACTTGAATCCTAAAAGAAGGGACCTAAAACTTAAAGGAGAAATAGCTGAAGTTGACCCACCTTGTTGGGTCAACCAACCTTGAAATTAGGTCACTTTTTGCAATCAATACATCTAAAGTTCAAGTGAAATCTTAAGCACCCTTGCTCTTTAATAAAACTAGTAGACTTAAGAGGTCAAGTCCCCATTTTGGTCTACCTGGAACATCAGTGACAAGAGAGGTCGGGTGGGGGAAACCTTGTAACTCGTGGGGATGTTGTACCAATAGGTGTCTTTACGGGACTCTCCCTCTCTAGCTGCCCAGGTATTTCTTAGGTGGACGGCTTTCTGACTAAGGGGTATCGTTGGCCCCGAACCTCTGTAGTCATCCAAATTTTTTGGGTGTCTTGATTGGGACCATCACATTATACTCTCATACAAACCATCAGTGAATGTTTGGTAGGAGGTCCTTAAGACCATCCTTGAGGCCTCCTTTAGTTATTCACTCCCGTCGAGGCCAGGCCTCGACTTCTATGTTTGTGCAGCAACCCCATCACATAGACATCTCCTCTGATTCATCTGAACCCAATTCTCCTTCTTCCATCATCATGGCACAACCCGTAGAAGAGAATAACCTTGAGAACCAACTTCAACACCTTAATGATTTATTCCAAGCCTTTGTGAATCCACCGCAGCGTCCTATGATGCGAGATCACTACAATCCCGTTGCAGTGGCGATTAAACCTCAAGTCCAAATCCTAGCTGGAGGTCTTGATTCTAAACTCAAGCCCAACATGATTCATGCTATTCCAAAATTTCATGGACTCAATTCCGAAGATCCTTTCCATCACATCAAACAACTCAAGTATTTGGCCCAGACCTTCGGGTCAGATGTCCAAAATCGGGATATTCTTCTCATGAAGATGTTCTCCTTTTTTCTCATGGATAAAGCAGCTCATTGGTATCAGACTCAAATGTGTCCAATCAACACATGGGTTGAACTACAATTCGAGTTTCTAAAAACGTTCTTCCCAGTTGGTCAGACGAATGCCTTACGACACCAGATCACACACTTCACCCAGCAGCCTGCAGAACCACATCATGAAGCATGGGATCGTTTCCTAGATCTCATGCGGAAGTGCCCCCATCACGGAGTTACTAAATGGGAACAAGTCCAGTCTTTTTACCTGGGACTTCGTGAAGATATCCGTTTTTCGTCAATGCAACTTGCAAAGGAAATATCATGGGTCAACACGAAGACATCGTGTGGGAGATTCTCGAGAATATGTGTGAGAATTCCATCAATAATGACTCCATGGGCTTATTCGACTGGAAGAATGCCTGTGCATTGACAAATTCAAGGGGAGCACACGAGACGTAGGGCCTATCCGCATCCGTCAACTTGGAATTGATGGCCAGTCGTTTGGAGAAGCTCTCTATCATTGAGAAGAAGGTAGATGAGCTAACTCGACATCTGCAATGAGCCACCTCCGCGCAAAACCCGTTCGCACAGCTGCCCTCTGGGAGGGAAGTTGTGCATAACATCTATCACTGATCTTCTCAGGGGATGGACCTGTATCCACCCCCGTTTGACTCTCGAACCTGAGGAAACTCCAACCCTGCATACTCTAGCTGAGGGAACTCTGAACCCTTGTACTCTAATTTTTATGAGGTTTCTCAGACCTACTAGGACCTCAACGCCATCCAGAATGACCCATTCTCTAATACCTATAACCATGGATGGCAGAATCATCCCAATTTCCTGTGGGCAGGAAATAATCAAAATCAGAGGCCACCATATCAATCCCGTCCACAAGCTTCTCATCCATTTCAGCTGCCTCAGCCTTGGCCCAACCCCACCTATCAATCTGGGCCAACTCAGATAGATCAAATGACTTTCATCCTTCAGACTTTGGCTGACATTCAAAAGATGAATGCAGCTATGCAAAAATGGCACAAAGATGAGATCACAGAGGTTCGCAATCAACTCTCCCAGATGGCAAATTCCCGCCAACTTGGCACACTCCCTTCGCAACCTCTACCGAATCTTAATAACATGTCAAACCAGAGGCGAGTTATGAACCCAAATCTGGGCCAAGCTTACATGATTTATGAGGCCCCTTATGCTCCATCACCTGACGGGATGGAAGCTTCGGCATCATACTCGGCATTTCAACAGCAGCCACCTATTTTACCAACACCAAACCAGAACCAGGCAGGACCAAATTCAGTAACAACTCGTAGTGGCAAAACACAAGACCCACCTAACCCAAGCCACTTTTAGCCTGGTAGTAACCTAACCTCTAGGATAGTCATCCAAGATACCCCTGTCCCAGATCAAGAACCTAGACCTATTCCAGAGGAACCATCTAAGGTTCCATTTCCCGAGGCCTTGACCAAGGGAAAGAGGACAAACAAACCCATGGCACCTGGGGAGGACCTGGTCAAGCTCTTTGAACAGGTCCAGATAAACATCCCCTTGATGGATGCAATTCGCCACGTATCGGCTTACGCATGATTCTTGAAAGACATATGTACACCTAAGCGTAAGCCGCGAACTAAAAGTGGGAGCCCAATCGTATTGTCAGAGCAAGCTAGCTCTGTAATTTTGAGCAAACTCCCACCTAAGGCAAAAGACCCACGTACTCCCCTGATTTCCTGTATAATTGGTGATATCCAATTTGATAGAGCTTTATTGGATCTAGGAGTCTCCATAAACCTAATACCTACATCCCTACTTGACCATCTTGAGGAATCTGAGCTCAAATCGACAGAGGTGATATTACAATTGGCTGATCGATCCATTAAGTCACCTAAAGGAGTTCTTGAGGATGTCATTGTTAGGTTTCGGGATTTCTATTTCCCGGTGGACTTCGTAGTCTTGGATATGGATGCTCTAGAAAACCCGAGGAATACACCAATTATACTAGGGAGACCCTTTCTGGCCATTGCTAGGGCCAACATAAATTGTGAGGAGGGCTAAATTGAATTGAAATTTGGGAACCAAACATTAAAGATTGACATCTTTAAGGTCCAACAGGGGATTAATTGCGGAGTTATAGAACATATATGTGACATCAAGGCTGTGGTTGATGATCCATATTTTGAGGAAAACTTGATGACTTCGATCAACCACAAGAGGATCAAAACCTACAATCAGAGGAGTCCAAACTTAACCTAGACACACCCATCACTCCTTCCCTTGCTCTTGACACACACCCTGAACCACCCGCTGCTGTTGATAACCCTGTTTCGGAACTCAAGCCTCTTCCCGATCATCTAAAGTACGTCTTTTTGGGTTCCAATCAGACGTTTCCTATGATTATCAATTCTAGACTCACACTTGATTAGGAATCCCATCTGATTACTGTTCTCCAACAACATTGAAGAGCCATTGGATGGACTCTTGATGATTTGACTGGCATCAACCCCTCTTACTGCACACACCGCATCTATACTGAAGAGGGCACACGACCTTGCCGTGAAATGCAGAGACGTCTGAATCCTAATCTGCAGGAGGTCATGAAAAATGAGATCATCAAGTGGTTAGATGCTGGGATCATCTACTCGATCTTCGACAGTTGTTGGGTGAGTCTAATCCAGGTTGTGCCTAAAAAGGTAGGACTCACCATGATCACGACTGAAATTGGAGAAATTATACTGACCCATGTGGTGAATTCGTGGAGAGTCTGCATTGATTACAGAAGACTCAATACCACCACAAAGAAGGATCATTTCCCACTATCGTTTATTGATCAGATCCTTGAGAAACCAGCAGGAAATAGGTTCTGCTTTTTGGATGGGTACTCCAGTTATAACTAGGTGGCAATTCATCCTGGGGACCAAGAAAAGATCACTTTCACCTGCCCCTTCGGGACGTATGCATTTCGAAGGATGTTGTTCAGTCTCTACAATGTGCTCACTACTTTTTAGCGGTGCATGCTTGCCATATTCTCAGATATGGTAGGTGATTATCTAGAAGTCTTCATGGATGACTTTTCAGTATTTGGCGAATCAATTAATGATTGCCTCTTACACTTAGTCTAGATCCTCAGGCGGTGCATTGACGTGAATCTGGTTCTTTCTTAGGAAAAGAGCCATTTCATGGTGCCTGAAGGAATTGTCCTAGGACATCTCATATCAGAAAAAGGCATCCAGGTTAATCGAGCCAAGGTGAATCTGATTTCCAAACTCTTTATGCCTAGCTTGATCAAGGACATCCGATCTTTTCTAGGACACGTCGATTTTTACCATCGATTCATTCCTAATTTCTCAAGGATCGTGCACCCCCTGACCACTCTACTATCTAAGGATGTTCCCTTTAAAATCTCAAAGGTTAAAATCTCCAAGGAATGCACTCAAGCATTTGAAATCCTACGTGATCGAGTTACCCAAGCTCCGATCCTACAGTCCCCTGATTGGTCTCAACCCTTTGAGATCATGTGCGATGCATCTGATTTTGCAGTAGGAGCGGTACTTGGGCAGAAAATTGACGGGAAACCCATGGTCATCTACTACGCTAGCAAGACACTTGACGAAGCTTAGCGTAACTACACAGTTACTGAGAAAGAGCTACTAGCCATAGTATTTGCCTTGGAAAAGTTCAGATCATATCTTTTGGGTTCCCATGTTATCATTTACTTTGATCACACAGCTGTGAGGCATCTCCTTGCGAAGAAGGATGCGAAACCTCGATTAATCCACTGGATCTTGCTGTTGCAAGAGTTTGACCTCGAGATTCACGACAAAGTGGGGAAAACAGAATGTGGTAGCTGATCACTTGTCCCGCCTTCCTTCTGATATTATCGACCCTTCCGGACCCATTACGGAACCTTTTCCTGGTGAGCACCTCCTGACTATCAGTACAGGACTTTCACGATTTGCTAATCTAGTAAACTACCTGGCATCACATTAGATCCCGTCTGATTGGCCGAAGGCCAAGAAGGACAAATTACTTTCCGATGCCAAGTATTACTTCTGGGAAGACCCGTATCCTTTCCGCATCGGTGCTGATCAAATCATTCGACGATGTGTCTCAGAAGTGGAAATTCAAGAGATCTTGTCCTTCTACCATGACTAGGCATGCGGTGGACACTTTTCACGTCATAAAATCACAGTGAAAGTCCTCCAGTACAGCTTCTATTGGTCCACGATTTTCAAAGATGCATACAATCACTGTAGGGCATGCACTCGTTGTCAGACCTTAGGCAACATGAGCCACTGTGATATGATGCCCTTACAGCCGATTCTCGTATGTGAAATCTTCGACGTCTGGGGGATTGATTTTATGGGACCCTTTCCTATTTCAGACGGCTTCGAGTACATTCTACTCGCTGTTGACTACATGTCCAAATGGATCGAAGCCATTCCGACCCGAACCGATGATCATAAGGTGGTTATCAAATTCATCCATCAGAACATCTTTTCACGGTTCAGGATTCCACGTGTTATAATCTCTGATGGAGGGACCCATTTCACTAATGCTTAGTTCAGGTCACTAATGACCAAATACAATGTATCGCACCGAATCTCTACTCCTTATCACCCTCAAACTAATGGTCTAGCCAAGCTATCAAATTGGGAGATCAAGAAAATCATCTAGGTTACTGTTCGACCTAAGAGGAAAGACTGGTCATCTTGACTTCTGGAAGCTTTGTGGGCTTATAAGATCGCCCACAAAACCCAATTAGGTATGTCTCCCTTCAGATTGGTGTACGGGAAGGCATGTTACCTCCCTATCAAATTGGAGCACAAAGCCTATTGGGCAGTACGAACCTGCAACCTAGATCTTTCTAAGGTAGGAACCCACAGAAAGCTTCAAATGAGAGAGATCGATGAATTACGCCACGACACGTATGAGAACTCATGAATTTATAAAGAGCAGGTTAAGGCCTTTCATGACAAGCACATATCTAGAAAGATCTTTTACTTTGGTCAAAAAGTCCTACTTTTTGATGCCAAGCTCAAACTATCCCAGGAAAACTCAGATCGAAATGGATCGGACCTTACCCCATCCGACGAATCTTTGGAAATGGAGCTGTCGAGATCAGCCAACTCAGCCATGACTCAGAACCTTTTGTCATGAATGGTCAGTGACTCAAACCGTTCATTGACCTTATCGATACAAATTTGGCTGAGGCATCCTTTACCCTCCATTCTCCCCAAGCTCATTGCACTCAGCCGATGGCGTAAAACTCAGCACTTAACGGGAGGCAACCCATCATTTTTGAAAAACTTGAAACCTTTCTTGACATTCCTATGCTAAAATCATATTGCACTTTAGGGTTCATCCATCAGAACAGCCGACTCCACCTCAGGTACTTGTACCCGAGCTTGAAATCGTCCGCAAACAGTTATCTCGACTCGTTCACCCACCCAGAACCTGTTCTAATGAATGATTTAAGCTGAACTTGAACCCAGCTAATTTACAATGGGGACATTGCAAATCGTAGGCATGGGGGGTATGAAAATGCAAAAAGCTGTGAAAATCATCTCACAAGAAAAGGTTTCATCAAAAAATCACATATTCCAAAAATACCAAAAAAAAAGAAAAAATTATTGAAAAAGAACAAAAAATTCTGATGGGAGAGAAAATTTTGAGGCCATACAAATCTTGAGGAGAAAAAGGGGAAAAGTGAAAAATGTCAAAAAGGAGCACAACTTGAAAAGAAAAAGAAAAGAGATAGTCATTAGTAAGAAATTAAGGAATTAACTTAGTTCTAGACCATATCAAAAGAAAGAAAATGAAAGAACTAAAAAGTGCTAATGAAACACAGAAGAGATTAGTAGGAATGCTGATTTTAGGCCTCTTGGGCTATATGCTTAGGCTTAAAAATTCAAGTATCCACCAAGATCTGGATAGTCCTTAAGAGGTTGGGGAAAATGCGAAGCTTAAGTATTAGGACTAAGGCTTAGGGAGTATTCGACCTCATTAACTGACCTCTGGTTTGCAGGACTCGGTAACCTAAGCACCCCAATCCACACACAGTCTAGTTCAGTGTGCATAAGTATCAAAATTACGTAAATGCTTTTAAATTATTAAAAAAAAATCACCTAGATTAGGAGTAACCGATCAACACAAGTTGATTTGGACGAGTTTCCGATGCGGAGAGGCGGGACATTCCCCTCGAAGATGCGCAATAACATATCGTCTCCTCGATGCTTGTCTCCTAGGATATCTACATATCCTATTGGGGGCATGTAAGCACCCTGTGCTGGTTCAGATGCCATGGGCAGCATTATTCCGAAATGTCGATTGCTAAGGTTTGGATTTAGCTACAGAATGCCATGGGCAGGATTATCTCGAAAGCCAGGGTTCTGGGGGTTGCCATGGGTGGTGCTATCTCGAAGCATCGATTGCTAGGGACTGTTTGAGGATTGATGATGGGGACTAGGAATCCAATACAGATCGTTTTGTGAAGCAATCCAAAGCTAGAAATAAAAAGAAAAGAGAGAGAAAACTCTCCAAACAAAGAAAATTCCTCTATCTCTCTTACAAAAAGATGCACTGCAAATTGAATCGAAGCTAAAATATGTTACAAGCACAGGTGCTTTAACTGCGAAGTTCAATGAACCTTAGGATAGTTCCTATGGGCCTTAAAAACCTTCGAGGCAGACTGAGGCTAGAGCTGGGCAGGTCCGGATCTTGGTTGGTACTTGAGTACCTCTAAGCCTACTATCGGCATTCTAACCTAATCCACAGAAGAAAGCACACATCACAATTTTGAGCATCAAAAAGATTACACAGTCTAGAATCAAAGTTAAAACCTTAAAATTTTGCTAAGGGACTAGCAAAAGCTAGGCATGTGGGTATGATGGGAACAGCATCATGAGCCTTAACTAACTCATTTTAACCCAATGAAGAGAATAAATGCTTCTACATAACCAACTGAAGGTCATAATTCACTGAATAACCTTTCTGAGAGAAAATAAGAAACTAGGGGTAAAACTGTAATTTTACCAATGCAATACAACAACGGATTTTCTTAAGGGCTAAAAAAAGGTCAAAAGTTCTTAATAAGATAATAAGTGGGTTGGACCAGATAGAAAAGGGTTTGTGTGAGTTCTGTGAATTAAATGACTTATTAAAACCCTAAAACTAACCTACTTGATTAACCAAGGCTTTGGTCAGGATAAAATTCACTTAAACCCTCTAAAAATTATAGAAAAATTTTCTCTAGGGTTTAGAACTTTCAATTTGGCCATTGAAACCCATCTTGACCTAAAATGGGGTCTCAGACAGATATTTATCCTAAATTGGGTTTTTCCATAAATTTCATAGTCAAACGTAGTCAAACCCAAAATCCAACTTCACCATTGAATTCCTTAGGTCCAAATTATGTTTTTACCAAAATTTGGACCCAAGATGAATTTGTCTTGATCTAGTTTGCGAAAAGGTCCAGCCTGATTACATTTGTACCCCTATCTTTCCAAAATTGTTACAAACTGCCCCCTAGCTTCTTCATCATTTTTGCAATTAGGTCCCTCCACCATTATAGCGGAGGAATCCTACTCCTGCGAGCTTTGGAAGGAGAGTTCTCCCTGATTGTTCAGAGGATCTCCTCCAAAATTGGAAGGGACATTCTCTGAGAAAATCCCTCCAATCTGAACCCATCTTTGATCCCTGATTTCTTTCCAATCTCTCATGCGAATGCACAAGAGACATGGGTATCCTAACGGAATCCTACTCCGGTGAGCTTTCCAAGCTTGGGAAGCTTGCTTCCCAAGCCCTAATCGACCTTCAGAGCTCTATTTAAAGAAGCCCAGATCTCCCCAACTACTCAACGCTCGAATTCGACCGTGAACACCCCTGATTCCTCTCTTCTCCTCACGGCCGTAGGTTCCTCGACATCCGACGACCTCCCTTACTCCTCGTTGTCCGACCGCCATACCTGCAGCGAATTCCTCTCCCTTGACTTTGTCTGCGCCTCACCGTACCTGTAGGCGTCTCCCTCTCTTCGTCCTCTCCTATCTCCACTCACCGGAGCCACTCTTCATCTTCGATGTCGGCCATACTAGACCCAACGCCTCCGCTTGCCCCCATCGTCTCTTCACCTCCTAGATAAGCTCCCTTCCCCCTCTACTTTCTTCTCTACTCTCTATTTCCCAAAATCGACCACTGCCGACCTCCATCATCGTCATCTCCTTCATCTCCGGCCACCATCGACGAGAGCGCTCCACCTCCACAGGCCATCCCATCCCTCTCCAACAAGCCCATAATCTTCCCCTCACTCCACTGAACACTTCCCCTCATTTATATCACCGCGCCACTCACCCAAACGCACCCTCGAACACACCCACACCTTCTCACATAGTGTGCCCTAGGCATGCTCGCACAGATGTCCCCATGCCATGCCAACCACCCTAGCACATTCGCCGTACTTTGACGACTCTCCTTAAGCGCTCTGACGAGGCCACGAGGCCATTCTTGTGTTCCCAGGTTCTGGCACCCATCCTCCATTATTGCAGAGCTTGAAGCAAGCTTGACGTTGCTCCAGGCCTTACCAGTTCTAGGCTCCTATCCCATGCTGCGTGGAAGACTCTTACGCACGGATCAAGGCTCTCAGTTCCAGTCGAAGGCCGTAGCAGCTGCTGCAATTGGAAGACCACCTCTGCCACAGGCGCGCGAGAAGAATGGTGTGCGGATAGTCCCACCTCGGAAAGTCCTGAGCTGCGCACCTGCATAAGTTGATTTTTTGCTTATATCTGTTCGCCTCAAATCCATGGGGTGAGGTCCCTCTCACCTGACATGGTCTCATCCATGACACTGCCCACGTGGACCTGGCTGACCTGACCTGCACTCCTCGCCCACCACCTCACGTCGGTGGGCCTGGTCCCGGGTACGTACCCGACCCAATTACTTGAATACCTGTGTGGCTCTGGGAGAGCAGATCCTAAGAGAAAGAGAGGAGCATCACGCAGGTATGGGTAGGGTTTTGCTACAGGATCTCCAACCGACACTTAGTCGCATCCAGAAGAAGAAGAAGGCAGAAGGAAGAAGCCAAAGAAGAGAGAAGGTCCACAGGCAAAGGAAAAAAAAGAAAGAAAAGGAGGTCAGGCGGAAGAAAAGAAGAAGAGAAAGAGAGGGATAGTGAAGGCAGAAGGAAGGCAAAGGAAGACAGAAGCCAAAGAAAAGGCAAAGGCAGAGAAAGAAGAAGAAGAGTAGAAGCAAAGCAGAAGAAGAAGAAGAAGAAGAAGAAGAAGAGAGAAGAAGAAGCAAAGGCAGAGAAAGATTAGACCCTTTAAGTCATCCGATCAAAGAATCAGACGATGAATTTTAGCCTTATTGCATATTTATATATTGAATCATTTGGTGATATTGTAGGAGTATTTGGTGATCTACATCACCATTTTGCTTCCATCTTTTTACACTTTGATACTGATATTATTGCATATTCTTTTAAATTTTGAATTGTGATCTTGATTTCTAAATGCCAATTTGCTCCCTGTGTTCAACCTCGGAAATTCTTTCAAGTAATAAAATTATATTTATTTTGAACACTATTTCGGTTGTACTACAACGCAATACTTTTAAAACCTGACTTAGTGCTCTAAACAAGATGTCCTAGGATAATTTCCTCAGGTACCATGAAGTGGCTCTTTTCCCAGGAAAGAACTAAGTTCACGCTGATGCACCGCCTGAAGATTTGGACCAAGTGCAGGAGGTAATCGTCAAATGATTCACTAAATACCGAGAAGTCATCCATGAAGACTTCAAGGTATTCACCTACAATATCTGAGAAAATGGCAAGCATGCACCGCTAAAAAGTAGCGGGTGCATTGCAGTGACCGAACGGCATCCTTCGGAATGCGTAAGTTTCGATGGGGCAGGTGAAGGTGGTCTTCTCTTGGTCCTCGGGATGGATTGCGACCTGATTGTAACCGGAGTACCCATCCAAAAAGTAGAAGAATCGATTTCTCGCTAGTTTCTCGAGAATCTGATGAATGAACGGTAGTGGGAAGTGATCCTTCTTCGTGGAGGAATTGAGTCTTTTGTAATCAATGCAGACTCTCCATGAGTTTGCCATACGGGTCGGTATGGTTTTTCCAGTTTCAGTCATGATGACGGTGAGTCTTGCCTTTTTAGGCATAACTTGGATTGGGTTCACCAACTGACTGTCGGAGATCGGGTAGATGATCCCCGCATCTAACCACTTGATAATCTCCTTTTTCACGACATCCTGCATATTTGGATTCAGGTGTCTCTGCATTTCATGGGATGGTCGTGAGCCCTCTTCAGTGTAAATGTGATGTGTGCAGTATGACGGGATAATACTAGTGAGATCGTCGAGAGTCCATCCAATGGCTTTTCGATGTTGCTAGAGAACAGAAATCAGGCATGTTTCCTGATTAGGTGTGAGTCAGGAGTTAATAATCACAGGAAACGTCTGATTGGAACCCAAAAAGACGTACTTGAGATGATCGGGAAGAGGCTTTAATTCCAAAACTGGGTTTTCAGCAGCAGCGGGTAGTTCAGAATGGGTGTTGGGGGCAAAGGAAAGAGTTATGGGTGTGTCTAGGTTGAGTTCGGGCTCCTCTAATTGCGGGTTTTGATCCTATTGTGGTTGATCAGAAATAGTTGATTTTTCCTCAATAAAGTTGTCAACCACAGCTTCAATATCGTAAATTTGTTCTATGACTCTGCAATTAATTCCTTGTTAGGCCTTAAAGAAGTCGATCTTTAGTGTCTTACTCCTAAATTTTAATTCAATTTGGCCCTTCTCACAATTGATATTGGCCCTAGTAGTGGCCAGAAAGGGTCTCCTTAGTATGATCAGTGTATTCTTCAAATTTTCAGGAGTGTCCATGTCTAAGACAATAAAATCCACTAGAAAATAGAAATCATGCACCCTAACTATGACATCCTCAAGAATTCCTTTTGGTGACTTAATTGATCGGTCGGCTAATTGTAAAGTCATTTCTCAATTTAAGTTCAGATTCCTCGAAGTAGTCTAGTAGGGATGTAGGTATCAAATTTATGGAGGCTCCTAAATCTAATAAAGCTCGGTCAAATCGTATATCACTGATTTCACAGGAAATAAAAGGGGTGCCTGGGTCTTTTGCCTTATGTGGGAGTTTGCTCAAAATGACAAAGTTGGCTTGCTCTAACAGTACGATCAGATTCCCTTCTTTGGTTCGTGGTTTACACTTAGGTGTACATACGTCTTTCAGAAATCATGTGTAAGCCGGTACGTGGCGTATCGCATCCATTAAGGGGATGTTTATATAGACCTGCTCAAAGAGCTTAACCAGGTCCTCCTCAGGTGCCACTGTTTTGGGTGTCCTTTTTTCCTTGGCCAAGGCCTCAGGAAATGGAACCTTAAATGGTTCCTCTAGAATGGGTCTAGGTTCTTAATCTGGGATAGAGGTGTCCTAGATGACTATCCTAGGGTTAGGGTTTGTATTACCAGGCTGGGAGTGGCTTGGATAAGGTGGGTCCTGTGTTGTTTTACCACTGCGGGTAGTAACAGAATTCAATCTCGCCTGGTTTTGGTTTTGTGTAGGTAGAAGAGGTGCTTGCTGCTGGTAACCCGTATATGATGTCGAATCCTCCATCCTGTCGGGTGATGGAGTAGAAGGGGCCTGATAAACAAAGTGAGCTTGGCCCGAATTTGGGTTCATAACTCACCTCTGGTTCGGCACGTTATTCGGATTAGGTAGAGGTTGTGAAGGATGTGTACTAGGTTGGTGAGGATTTTCCATCTGGGCAAGTTGATTGTGAACCTCTGTGATCTCGTCTCTATGTTTTTTTTGCATAGCCGCATTCGTCTTTTGAATGTCAGCCAGAGTATGAAGGATAAGAATCATTTGATCTGTTTGAGTCAGCCCAGATTGATAAGTTGGATTAGGCTGAGGTTGAGGCGGCTGATATGGACGAGGAACTTGTAGTCAAGGCGGATATTGAAGTCTCTGATTTTGATTATTGCCTGACCACGTGAAATTGGGATGATTATGCCATCCAGGGTTGTAAGTGTTTAAGAATGGATCATTCTGAATGGCGTTGAGGTCCTCGCAGGTCTGAGGAACCTTGGGAAAATCAGAATATGAGGGTTCAGAGTTCCCCAAATTAGAGTAGGTTGGTCCAGAGTTCCCTCTGAAACCAACATCAGATGGGGGTGGATACGGATCCATCCCGTGAGAAGGTTGGTGATAGATGTTGTGCATAGCCTCCCTGCCAGAGGGTGGTTGAGTGAACGGGTTTTGTGAAGAGGTGGCTCGCTGCAAATGTCGAGTTAGCTCATCCACCTTCTTCTCAATAATAGAGACCTTCTTCAGATGACTGGCCATCAGTTCCAAGTCAACGGAAGAGGATAGGCCCTGTGTCTCATGTGCTCCCTTTGGATTCGTCAATGCACGGGCATTCGTCCGATCGAACATGCTAATGGATTCATTATTGATGGAGTTCTCACACATATTCTCGAGAATCTACCACACGGTGTCTTCGTGTTAACCCATGATGTTTCCTCTGCAGGTCGCATTGATGAATAATTGAATATCCTCACGGAGTCCCTGGTAAATAGACTGGACCTGTTCCCATTTAGGAACTCCGTGGTGGGGGTACTTTCGAATGAGATTCAAAAAATAATCCCATGCTTCGTGAAGTGGTTCTCCTGCTTGTTGTGTGAAATGCATGATCTGGTGCCGTAAAGCATTTGTCCGACCAACAGGGAAGAACTTTCTTGAAAACTTGAATTGAAGTTCTACCCAGGTGTTGATTGGATGCGTTTGGGTTTGGTACCAATGAGCAGCTTTATCCATGAGAGAGAAGGGAACATTTTCATGAGTAGAACATCTCGATTTTGAGCTTCTGATCTGAAGGTCTGGGCTAAATGCTTGAGTTGTTTGATATGCTGGAAAGGATCTTCGGAATTATGCCCATGGAATTTGGGAATGGCATGAATCATGTTGGGCTTGAGTTCAGTGTCAGGACCTCCAGCGGGGATTTGTACTCGAGATTCGATTGCCACCGTAGCGGGATTGTAGTGATCTCACATCATTGGATGCTACAGTGGGTTCACAAAGGCTTGGAATAAATCATTGAGGTGCTGAAGTTGATTTTCAAGATTATTTTCTTCTGTGGGTTGTGCCATGATGATGGATGAAGGAGAATCAGGTTCAGATGAATCGGAAGAGATATTAGTAGGATTGGGTTGTCGCACAAACAAGGAGGTTGAGGCTTGGCCTCGACGTGAATGAGTAGCTAAAGGGGGCCTCAAGGAAGGTCTCAGAGACCTCCTCCCAAACTTGCACCGATGGAGTAGATGAGAGGTAGAAAGTGATGGACCCAATCAAGACACCCAAAAGAATTTTGGATGACTATAGAGGTTCGGGGCGGATGATACCCCTTAGTCAAAAAGTCATCCACCTGAGAATTACCTGGGCAGTCAGAGAGGGTGAGTCCTGCAAAGACCCCTACACGGTAGAGCGCCCCCACGGGTTACAGGGTTTCCCCCACCCGACCTCTCTAGTCACTGACGTTCCTTGTAGACCAGAATGGGGACTTGACCTCTTAAGTCTACCAGTTTTAATTAAGAGCAAGGGTGCTTAAGATGTCACTTGAACTTTAAGATGTGTTGAGTGAAAAAAGTGACATAATTTGAAGATTGGTTAACCCAACAAGGTCGGTCAACTTCACATGTATTGTCCTCTTGTGAATTTTTTAGGTCCCTCTTTTAGTGTTCAAATGAATTTAAGAGCCTGATTTTAGGGTTTTGCTTGAATAGATTAGTTCAATCAAGGTCTAGGCACACATTGTTTGGAAAGATGATTTCTTGATTAAGGAAGTGCCTCTCTAAAAACCCTAAGCTGGAATCCTTAATTGGCTCTAATTTGGTCCAATTTAATTTGTCAAAATGTGATACCTAGTCTCAAGCAAGAATGTGATAGCCCTAGATACCTTAAGCTTCAAGTGGGTGCACAGATCAAGATTTGTTGTCTAGATAAAATGTATCAAATCAGGCAACTTGATGAATTATCTAACGATAGAATGCAAGTAGCCCTAATTGATTTTTTCCTTTTAACCTTTTTAGAATCAGGGGCATAAGAGAGGGTAGTTAGAACTTACCTACCCTTGGCGTGTTTAATGTGCGGTTGATCTTCCTTGAATGTATCCCTCCTTGTAACAACCATAGCAAAAGAGATATAGCAAGTTAGAATCCAAATCAGGAATTGTAATCAAGAGTTCTAAATTGCCCGTTGTTCCCCGACAACGGCGCCAAAATGTTCGCGTGCTAAATCGGTGTTTTAAAATTGTTGCGTTGTAGTATAGCCAAAATAGCGCTCAAACAAATAATTTTATTACTCGAAAAAGTTTCAAGGTCGAACACAGGGAGCAATATGGAATTCAGTTTTCAAGAATTGCAATTTAAATCAAGAATAGAGATTGCAATAAGAATAATGTCAGGATCAATATGTAAAAAGAATGAAGTAAAATGGTGATTTAAATCACCAATTACTCCTCATAAATAACACTTAAATTAAGCCTCAAGTATATGCAATCAAAGTATCAGATGTCTTAAATATCCCTGTGCTACAGTGCTAGAGAATTAAGGGTCTCTCAGCTTCTTTCTCTTCTCTGTTCTTCTTCTTCTCCTCCTTGTTCTTCTTGTCTTCCTATGCGGCACCTTCTCTTCTTTTTCTCTACTTTATTCCTCTGCCCCTGTTCTGCTTTTCTTTCCTTGCTCAAGCCTTCTTCTTCTGCCTTCACAACTTTTCTTCTTTCTTTCTCTGTTCTCCTTCTTCACACAGAGGGGGAAGGCTTCTTGAATTTGGCTAAGTGTTAGCCAGTTCTCCCCAAGAGAAAAACCCTCCCCCTACCCGTGCAAACTCGCCATCTCTCTTTCTCTCTTTAGGATCCACCCTCCCAGGGACTCTCAGTGTAGGCGCGTACCTGGGTCCGGGGCTGCAGGCGTGGTCGCAGCCAAGGAGTACAGGCATGGTCGCAGCTGAGGAGTTCAGGCTTAGGAAGGTCGGGTGTACCAGGTCCGCGGAGGAGAGGTCATGGATGAGGCACGTGAGTGGGTGAGCAGGACCTCACCTTGTGTGTCTGAGGAGATAAGCCACAGACACAAAAATAGTTTATGCGCCTAAGTGCGCACTGCAGCTGACGATGTGGGACTAAAATACACCCCTTCTTCGCGTGTGTCTGTAGGTGGCTTCTTCTTCTTATTACAGTAGCTCATGAGGTCCAAGCATCAAATTGACCGCCTAGGGTAGTACTTGAAGCAAGTTCGCCCGACCTGGGACTTCTACCTGGGGCAGACGAGACCTGGAGTGAGCTCGAAGCTCTTTTGAAGCTCTTCGCCAAAGGCGGAGATGTGACACACCTGAAATTGAGAAAACGGCCTCTTGACCTTGTCAGAAGGTTCAGGAAGGATCACCGTGGAGTGGCGAGTGTGGTGGTGGGTGTAGCGTGTGATGAGAGTGAGGGTGACGGCCTGTCGGTGACGAAAACAATTGTGAGGAGGTGGGTTGCTCGGTGGGCGATTTGGGTGAGCGAGGGAGTGAATGGGAAGTGGGGTTTTGAAGAGGGTGGAGAGGTGAAGGTTGTGGGCTTGTCGGCGAGTTGATTGGTGGTCTGTGGTGGTGAGATGGGCTCGCCGGAGGAGTGGCCGGAGGTGAAGATGATGGAGGTGGATGGCGTGTCGAGGGATCGAAGTTGAAGGATAAATAAGGGGAAAAAGAGTAGGGGAGATGAGGGAACGTTAGAACCTAATCTCAGGATGGAAGGGGTAGGGAGGTGTTGGCTGTGGTTGGCTGGCGTCGTGGACGAAAGGTTCTCCGATGACGGAGACGGCGAGGATGAAGGGGCTAGGGCATCTTTGAGTTGGCTGTCGAGAGGTGGAGGAAGTCAGGGAGAAAGGAGACACTCCCAATTTGGCAATTGGGAGGCTGTAGGATGACAGTGGAGGAGCTCGCCGGAGCTAGGTTGGAGGTGGCCAGAGGTTGGGTTAGGATGAGGGATTTTGGCCTCAAAACTAGCTGAAGAGCATGGCCGTGCCCTGGGGTTTCTTTTATGGGCCATAGGACGCCCTTCTAAGCTTGGAAAGAAGCTTTCAAGCTTGGAAGGTGGTTACAAAAATGGATACCCAAACCTTTAAAAGGTTCGCATGACCTTTTGGGAAGGACTTAGAGCCCAAGGAATGGCTCAAATGGAAGGAGACTTCCCAAGGAATCCCCGTATCAATTTTGAGAAGGATTGATTGAGAATTGAGCGAGAAATCCTCACTCAAAACTCGATAGTGAGGGTTTCATCTTCCAAAAATGGCATGGGGACCTGCTTGTGAAGAAGGTAAAGAAGTTGGGGGGCTATTTGTAAGGGAATTCAAAAGTTAAGGGTCTGAATGAAATAGAAAGAGTCTGACTGGACCAAAATGCAAACTTGGTCAAGATGATCTCAGATTGGGCCCAAATTTTGGTACAAACCTAATTTGGACCCAAGGGATCCAATGGTGAAGTTAGATTTAATTTTTGACCTCGTTTGAATAGGTAATTTATGCAAAAACTCAAATTAGGGCAAAGGTCAGTCTAGGACTCTATTTTAGTTTAAGACGAGTTCTGATGGTCAAATTGAAGGTTCCAAACCCTAGAGAATATTTTTATATAAATTTTAGAGGGTTTAGGTGAATTTTATCCTGACCAGAACCTCAGTTAATTGAGTGGGTCTGTTTTTAGGATTTCAAAAGTCATTTAATTCTCAAAACATGTTGCAAATCCTTTTCTGATTGTTCTAACCCACTTGCTAGCCTTTTAGGACCATTTGACCCTTAATTAACCCCTGAGAAAACCCGTGGTTGTATTGCATTAATGTTGTACTGTAAAATTGCAGTTTTAACCTTAGTTTCTTATTTTTCCCTCAGAATGATTATGCAGTGAAATACGACTCTTTGGCAGTCATGTAGGAGAATTTACTGACTTAATTGGATCCAAATTAGCTAGTTATAACTCATGATGGTGTTCCTATCAGTTGTTTGTGAGTGTAAGTGAGGGGAAGCGAAGTAGAAGGAGAAAGGAAGAGATAATACCTAATTTAATGGACGAATGGGAAGGAATACGAATGCTGGTGTGATGGCCGGTGCCGTGGAAGAAGCGTGTTCCTTAAGGTAGATGGTGGCGAAGAGAGGGGGAGACAGCCCTCGCTTTGGCTAGCGAGGCGCAGATGTGGATGAGGAAGAAGATGAACAAGCCAATTTGACCGTTGGCTGTCTGTAGGATGAAAGGGATGGAGGTCACCGGAGCTAGGGCGGAACGTGGCTGGGGAAGGAGTTTGAAGAGGGTTTTTGGGCCAAAACCTAGCTGAGGAAAATTGCCATGTGTCAGGGTTTCTTTTATAGGGCTCTAAAGGTCAATTTGAGCTTGGTAAGCAAGCTTCCCAAGTTAGGAAAGTTTGCCAAAGTTGGAAGCCTAAAGATACCCGAATCTCTCATGTGTTTGCATGAGAGATTGGGAAGGTTTTGGGGTTCAAGATCGGATTCATTGGAAAGAGGACTCCTCAAGGAATCTCTGTTCCAATTTTGGAAGGGATTGATTGATTAGAGGAGTTCTCTTCAATCAAAGGCCACCGGAGTTGTAGGAATAGGATTTCATGGTGGTAGGGACCTATTTGTAAAGAAGATGCCCAAGCACGCATGCAATCGCATGCGTGTACGTTGGGCACATTTAAGGAGAAGCGATGCTGATGGCTTTTAAGCCGTCTGATCGCTTGATGGGATGACTGTGAGCTCATGTACGTGATGCATGCGTTGGGCATGAGGCGGGGAGGCGCACACACGTTGCCCACGTTCAGGTCTTTAGTGATGGTTTTATCCATCACTAAAGACCCCTTCATTAATGTTTTAAGTTTAAAATGACCTATTTGCCCCCAACCTCTGCACGTATAAAAAGGCCTTTACCCCCTACATATCATTCATCCCTTCCTTCACCTCTCTCTCTCTCTCAAAAGCTCTAAAGAAGCTTGTCCCAAACCCGGTATGCTCTTCTAGAGTTAAAAGTAAAATTTTGTCCACTTCTCATCCCATTCGTGGAGCTACCGTGGTCGTCTTCTCACCCTTATTCCGGAAGTGGATCTCGCGACGATGACATCCTACCTCGCCCCCAGTTCTTCTCACTTCATTCTCCGTCTTCCATCTTCACTCTACGTCTTCTAGGCATCACCCCGTTCCAGCTCGTCCTCCAAGTAGCCATCGAGGAGAATAATTTCTCACCTCCCTTCTCTTTATTACTTTCTAGTTGTAATATTTCCCGCTTTCTAGTTGTAAAAACATTATCCTTTTTATAAAAAGTGTTTTGTTCTCTCTCTCTCTCTCTCTCTTAGTGTTAATATTAGATTCATTGTGATTATCTCGCTTTTCAACAAAAATTACAAAAAAAAGTAATCGCGGATTTCAAATTAACGTAGCCTCCCTGTGTTCAACCCGGAATTCTTTTCAAGTTTCGGTAAAATTATCTATTGACAGATGATGTAAAGATGTTTACACTACATAAGATGTCTATTTATGCATGTTCTTAAGCATAGAATTGCATTGTATACTATAAATATTGCATAGCATGCATCATCTTGCATTTAGACTAGTTTGAATAAAATGGAGGTTAATTGTCTCTTTTTATGTTCATGGATAGGGAAAATTTTTATCGGGGTCTCGGATCGAAGATCCAACCGTACAGATTTGATTAGGGTGATGATTGGAGTTCAATGACTCCAAGATCGCCCTAATCAGACATCTGTAGCATCAGATAGAGATCGAGGAATCCTAGAAGATCAAGGGTCGAGATGGTATGAATCCGCACTTCAGACGACAAATCTGACGACACGGATGGATTCAGATCGACGATCGCAGCCTAACGACGTGAAAATCGACTCAATCCGACAACCGTGGCGCCATCTACATCATCTAGAAGATGGACGGCCAAGATGGCGCCACGTGGAGCCATCTCAGCTGCCCACCTGGCCAGTACACCCGCCGCACCCTCTCTTCTTTGTCGATTCTCCACCGTTGGTGCGCATCCAATGGCTGTGGATGCACGCACACGAAATCTTCCCACGACACAAAAGCCTCCGTAGCACAGCGGGTGAAAGCGTTCGCGAGTTCAAGGGGCGCATGTTCGAATCTTCAGAGGCGACTGCTGGGGTGCGAGCGAGCAGGCTTTGTGACCACTTGATCGCGATCGAGCAGTTGTGAGCACTCAATAGCACCCACGCGTTATCGCACGCCTGTGTGTGACGGGCCATCAGACGCAGGTGTTGCGGCTTGAAGAGGTGCGGCGAGGGCGCATCTCAGCGATCGAACGATCGAGAATTGAAGGACATGGTTGGCGCGGAAGATGGGCGGGCGGCACAGGTCGCCCACAATGGGGCTTTAGTGACGATTTTATCCATCACTAAAGACCCCTTATTTAATGTTTTGCAATTGTAAAGACCAAATTACCCTCACTCCTTGCAACTATAAAAGGAGACCCCCTCCATACAAAATTTTCATCCCTTCCTTCTCTCCTCCACCTCTCCAAAGCTCAAGAGAAGCTTGTCCCACACCCGAGATGCTCCTTAAGAGATAAAGTCAAATTTTCGCTCTCATTTCGGAAGCGGATCCCGCGACGATGACGTGTTGCCCCGTTCTCATTCCTCCTGCTTCGACCTCCTTCTTCCCGCTTTGTCCTCCTTCGTCCAGGCACCGTCTCGTCTGGCTCGTCCTCCAAGCTATCGTCAAGGAGGATAACTTCTCCCTCCCATTCTTCTTTACAGCTTTCTAGAGTAGAATTTTTCTACTTTCTAGTGTAGCTGATTTCTCACTTTCTAGTGTAATTCTTCTCTGGTTTTATTATATAAATATTTTGAAATATTGAGTGCATGTTTTCTCTCCCTCTCGTTTATTCTGATTGTTAATATTGCTTCATTTTAATTACATTGCTTTGCTTTTCAACAAAAACTCTAAAAAAAATATAATTGCGAATATAGATCAACGTAGCCTCTCTAAGTTCGACCTGGGATTTCTATTCTGGTACAAATTTTATTTGTTGAACACGAGTTCTTCACTTTCAAACTATGACGATAGGTTTTTCAAAACCAAATACGTTAGTGTAGTAACTCGTAGTCTCAACATTTTGGAGCCGTTGCCAGGGACGCAACAATTTCTGATCTTCGTTTCGCATTTCATGCACTTTATTACCTTCTAACTTGCTTTCTCTTGTATCCATTGTTTTGCAGAGACCTCCATCAGGGAGTCATCAAGCGGTAGATCGGAGTAAAGTGCAGTTGAAGACAATCGTAAGTGCTCCCCATTCTTTCCCCCTCCATAGATTTCATTTGACACATTAAATCCAAATTCCAATTAACCTAGGTGTTTGCATAAATCCTAGGAATAGTTTGATTGTTTGGATTCTCACTCACATTCATTCCACCCTCGTTTATAAAAAAACAACAAAAAGATAATCTTGTGGGGCAATTTTTAACAAACACACAATGTACACCCACATTCAAGGCACTTAACCTAATTGATTTGTTTCTACTCAATCGGGTTCTGATATGTGGAATCGGTACACACAATGCAACACATAAAAGAGTAGAAATCATTCTAGGTTAACCATCTTTGAATGCCTAACTTAGTAGTGCGATTGTGGCCAGTTGTTTGAGTTGTTTGGGCTGCACCACTCTACTTAAAATCAACTCATCAAGTAGCTCTTCCTTAGAGTTTTCAATCTAGGTCTATTCCAGGCACTCCACTTTATTTCTGGTTTTAAAGGAAAGCAATCTTCACCCATATTTGACAACTTGGTTTGCCTCAAAACTTGATTGCAATCAACCTAATTTTAAACCCTAAAAGCTACTTAAGCAAGATTTGAACATTAAAATCCACACATCACAAATAATCTTGCTTGAAAATCCTGGTTGTGCATGCACTTATACAATTCCCAACCAATCATTAAGGGCACAACCCATTTTAAGGGCCCATCACATTCCATAAGCACCATAATCCCAGGCCTTAAAAAAATTGAGTAGACATTGGCCTTAAGGTCTGATTTGCTCTTCAGGGCCTAGTCTGTGATTGTCTTTGATTAACCTACTTGTATTGATTAATCTGATGTCTAGCTAGGGGAGTAGCGTCAAACGATCGCGGCTGGGGGTACACTAGGAACCGTAGGCGAAAGCCGAAGGAAGAACCTTCTCCTCAGTCCCTCCTTCTAACTGGTTGGATTGAGCAAATGCAAGTAGAGTAAATCGTTTAGAATCTTAAGGCTGGTTTTGGGAGTCAGTAGATCCCTAGGCTACCCCACTTAAGGACAACCTTGTTTTGTTGTGCTGTAGGATCCCTATCCCCAGTCCTTCCGACCTTCTCCTAGTTTATGCTGGGAAGACGGTCATTGAATCCCCAATTGGAAGGACCACTAGAGTATTCTAGGAGGCGCAAATTGGATTTTAGTCAAATTGATCCCATGGCCAACTAACAGCCTCCTTTGCCTGGAGATCCACAGGAAGAATTTTGAAGGCAGCTAGAACAAATGCAGAGAATGCAGGAATGGTTCCAGAGAATGCAGAGCGCTCAACCCTTGAAGGATTTTTATGATCCTTCAAATTACGGGGAACGTCTCGGTGTCTAAATTCCAGCCGGTGATGTAAAAATCAAGCCCCAGGTGTTAAGCTTGATCAAACATTATCATGGGCTTGGCTTCGAAGATCCATTTCAGCACTTGGAGGACTTGACCACTTTGGTCCAGACCGCCAAGGCACGAAACGTAAACGAGGAGCAAATGATCATGAGGCTCTTCCCCTACTCTCTTAGGGATAAGGCCACGCAATGATACAAGACAATAGGAAGACCAATTGCAACTTGGAATGAGTTGAAATCGGCCTTTCTAAAGAAATTCTTCCCAGTTGGACGTACCAATGCCTTGAGACAGGCAATCACTACCTTTACCCAGTAGCCAGGGGAGCAGTTTCATGTGGCCTGGGAGCAATTCCAGGACCTATTGCGGAGGTGTCCACACCATGAGGTGCCGAAATGGCAACTCATGCAGATCTTCTATCATGGGTTGATTGAGCAACTCAGAAATCATGTGGATGCTTGTTGCGGAGGCAATTTCCTCAATAAAGATGCAGATAGTGCACACTATTTATTTAAGGAAATGAGAGAGAATTTAATCAATCATGCCTCCATGGATACATTTAACCGGTCCCAGCAGCCCAGATCAAATGTCAATGAAGTCCATGACTCTCATTCATTTGATATGGAATTGATTTGTAACAAACTTGACAAGGTGGACTTGGTTGCTAAGAGAATGGAAGAGTGGATGGCTGGAAATTCTATGAACAACTATCGATCTACTCAATCCCAAAATTTCCGATTCCATTCTTCACGAGCTCCTTCTGGACGGGAGTTCGTGAATCAACTCGATGCAGCTCAACCTGTGAGTCAGCATTTTTCAGAACCTCATGGGTTCCAAACTGGGGCCTTTGATCCCAATTTTTCTGATCCTTCCCTTTCTTTCTCTCCATCCTCACCCTATGAGGATGTCTGTGCTATATAAGAGAATGTTAGATCTAACCCCTACTCTAATGCTTATAATCTGGATTGGAGAAACCACCCTAACTTCTCTTGGAAAAACCCGGGGCAACAGACCCAATTTCGACACGGCAACTATGCTTCGCAATGACCAATGGGTCAGGGTCATGTATATACTCAGTTGCCCCCAAATCAGGTCAATCAGCCAACTCGGAATGCCTGCCAACCTGTAGGGTAGGCTGATTTGAACCGGCAAATGGTAGAGATGCAAGGATCCATGCTCCAGCTCATGCAGCAAATGAAAACCTCGCTGGACAACTTGCAAACTGGGCTCATTGCTAACTCTCGTCAACCCAGATCTCTACCATCCCAACCCGTACCCAACCCACGAAATATTCTGAATCCGGGCAACCAAGCCCATGGTTACGAAAATCAGAGGGACCTACACTCACATGCTCAGGTGGTTGAGCTGGGTCCCTCCTCTTCTTCTTCTGCAAATCAACAATTCCTGGCTAATCAAGCCCCTCCAATCTTTCCTAACCCTCCCCAAGACCCAAACTCTTATGCATCTGCAAATTCTGTCACCTTAAGGAGTGGTAAGTGTTGGGAGATCGTAGCTCGCATTTTTTATAAAAGCGTCGTAGTATAGTTGCGAAATACGATCCAACAAAGATATTGTTTTGAAAAATAACGAGACTTAAGTCTCGATCATTCGTCTCTGGGAGGCGTGTTTCTGTTTTTGAAATCGATCTTAAAGCCGCTCTACTTAGTATTCTGGTGCGCAATATATAGGCGGTTAAAGAATATGCACTTAAATCATGCAAATAAAATAATCATTCAGCTCATGGTGATTTCAAACACATAAAGAGATATATATATATATATAAATGCATTTTTCATTCATTCATTGGGGGAGAGTTGTTTGTACAGGAAATCTAGAGGAAAGCTTATACAGGAATGCTTTAAATTAAACCTAGCTACCAGAAAACGATTGCATACAAGAATCGACAGGGGGATTTCGCATTCATCATTGGGGGAGAAGAGAAACTACTCTACTAAGCAGTAAATGAAAGCAGTAAAACTTATGAAAAGCATGATCTAGAGCTAAAAGAGTAGAGGGCATTCAGGGGTGGTCCCCGATGGCCTTGGAGTGGTTGAGAAGAGAATGAGGGGTGGCCAATGTAGCTTAGGCCGACCCTTGGAGAGAGGTAGGGTTGATCCAGCATCCCGGCATGGTGTCCTCCATGGTGGTGGTAGTGAGCTCGTGGAGGTGTAGTGAGTGGCTAAGTGGAGGTGGCATGAATGGCACCAATGGAGAGTAATTCCCAAGGGAGTGAATGGGTGCCAATGGCCACCCAAGGGGTCTTTTTATAGACCTAAGGGAAGCTCTCTAGAGAATTATGGAATTCTCTAGAGAGGCTATGGTGGGAGCGCGTGGGAGAGTGAGAGAGAGAGGGTGGATGGTGGTTTTTAGATCCACCAAATGTGGATCTAAAAATTGAATGGCTCTTGGTTGCTATTTTTGGCAACCAAGGCAACCACGCATGGTAGAGAGTTCTAAAGAACTCTAGGCTAGATATTTTCGTGTGGATGGTGTGTGTGGGTGTGTGTGGGTCGAAACTTAGGTGGCTAGGTTGATTAGGTTGGGTTCTAGTGGGTTTAGGTCAAGGTAGGTCTCAAATTAGGGTTATAAACCATAATTCACTAAGGTAAAGTGCAATTAAACTTAATACAAGTTTAATTGGGTGTGTGAAAACTTAATTGAGAGTAAAACAACTCAATTAAGTCAGGTCTAGGTCAATTGGACTCTCACTGAGTCCAATTGGATAGTGTGTGCTGAGATCAGGGCTCAATTGGACTCAATAAGTCCAATTGAATAGGCTGATGGAATTGACTAAGATTCAAGTCAATTAGGTTTAGAGAGAACCTAATTAGGTCCTTAGGGAGGTCTAGAGGTGATGTACTAGGGTTATGGCACCTTAATTTGGGTTCCTATGGGGTTGGAATTGGGTTTAGGGACCTAGAGATCCAAGATCAAGGCTTAAATCTCAAAACAGGAATTGGAGAGCAGTATCGAATGTCTAATTATATAATCAGACGTCTTATACTCAAAAATCAGAAGTCCAGACTTGTTGTCTGGACGTCCAATCAGAGTCAGGAAGGATTTCGGGTTCTGTTTTGGGTATTCTGAAGAAATTAGACGTCTGACAAAGTGTCTGGACGTCCAATAACACTGCGGAAGTGGGTTTGAAGTGTGCGGGAGTTGGCTAAGGGTCCTGGACGTCTTAAAACTTATCTAGACGTCCAAAGAAGGGCTGGAACTAGGGTTTTAGGGCTTCCTATGGTGTTGTGACCTAATCTAAGGGTGGCTAATGCTTGGGGAAGTTTCTAGGCTATCCTAGGGCTAGGATGGACCTAAGCTCTTCACATTTTACTGCTTTATTTCTACTTAATAGAATAGAAAACCTTTAACCCCCTTACATTATTATTCCTACATCTAAACTAGGCCTTCTGCTCCAGCTCTGCCACAACTCTCGTTATTTCAGATCCAACTTCAAATCCTGCTCCAGATCCAGCTCCAGATCTACTTATTGCCTGTAATCGACATAATACACTTAATCGACACATTATAACATTATTTTATGCATAGCTAAAGGAAAGCAGTAAAGATGCAGATAATGCGTATGCATGCATGAATAACCCTAGCTTATGCTAAGTCTTAGCTTAATTTAGGTCAATTAAGACCTATGATTGCTGCGCAATCATACCCCCATGCCTAAATCTTGCTAGTCCCTAGCAAATGCAAGACTAAATTATTTACTGCAAGGGTCCCTAAGGGACTGGTTATTTTATCAAATGTTTGCATAGAGATTTTTCTCCCTTTTGTTTTCATCCTATGCTCTATAAATCCAGACAATCATGAAGGTGCAGCTATGTAGCTTTTGCAATGGATTCGAGTGAAAACTAATACACCTCTAAAGCCTGTACTTGACCCCTAGTAAAAATTCTAGCGGGATAGGCGGATTTCTTCCCTCAGGGTATTGAAGATATTTTATGAATTCCACCCTGGCTTTAGGCTTAGGTAGAGAATCTTTGAGGGAAAGGATTGTATATTTGGTGGCTCATTCTCACTTGGTGCTACATAGAGACTAGTATTACAGAATCCAGATTCCCGAATTACTAAGTAACTCAACTCAGAGAAAGACGAGAAAAACTATGCTCCCTTTTGATTCCTTTGTATTCATTCTCTCTTGCTCTTTTTCTTTCTTTTTCTTAGAGCTCACAACCTCACCAGATTCACACATAGGATCTGTATTTGGTGGTCTCACTAGGCATTAACACTTTAATTGAGTTCTCATAACCTTAACACTAAGTCGGGATTCCTCAACCAGTATTTGGGCAGTCAGAAACACAATAAAAATAGGTTAAGGCCATATTTGGTGGAGCTCAATTTTATTTAGTGGTATTGCCTCAATGAAATAAACACTAAATATTCATTCTTTGCTTTTTCTTCTTTTTCTAATTTTTTTTTCATTTTTTCTTTCTTTTCATCATTCTTTTTCTTTTTCTCATTTTTTTTTATTTTTTATTTTTTTTCAGCATAACACAACTGGCATACATCCATGAACTTTATTGAGGAGGCATTATTAGGGATTGGTGATTCTCAAGAGACATTGGGTGATTTATTTGGTGGAAGTGCCTACTCACGGCACTGGGAGAGACGGATAGGACGGTGTATTTCTGACCTTGACATCAATACCCTCCTTCAGCTGAGGATACCGTAAAGAATGGTCGTATCCATCCACCTTAGCCCTAGTTTTATGAAATCTTGCTCTCCGCGTATTTGCCTTATTTGGTGTCTCACACAATTTCGCACAAAATGCATACGCAGGAACCGAGAGTGAAAACTATGTCTAATCTCAGAGCATCATTACCTAATTATCTAGGATTCCAGATTCCTTGCACTAATCTTAGAGCACCAATACACTCTACTCTCTCACACTATTTGGTGTATTTTTGGAAGAAAATCAGCCTGACTCCCAAAACACTGTCCAGGGGTTCAGGAAAAGAAGCACTGCTTCTTCTCGACAGACTGAAGACGTTTATCAGCCTTCACCGTGAATCCATTGCAAATTCAACGTGTGTGTGAAAGGTTGTACTGGATTCCAGATTACAGGAATCAACTAAAGGATAAAATCCCTAATGCATTCTCTTGATAAAATAATCTTATTCATGAATGCAATATCTATATATGCTATAAACATGTAACCTCATATAATTTGTATTTCGTGAATTTCCCATATCGGGTTACAATCAGCTTGACCCTAAATTTAGAACAAAAGGTGAGCGGTTGAGTCGGAATTGGTTTTTACGAACGATTTCTAGCTCCAATGCGAGCATTGGAGGTGGAGTCGGTTGTTCTTTTATTTAAGGTCCTAAAGTACGTTTTGCATGCAGCTCTGAGGTTTTCCTAAGTGTTGGCAAAAATTTTTTTTTTTAGTTTTTCTGTATCTACCCTCCCATGCCTAAGTTCTTGCATGTCCTCATGCATGAATGTAAAAGAAAATAAATGCTGCAGGGAGAGAATGGGTAGAAATCACCTGTAATTGCTCCTGAAATTATATTCAGCACCGGCCAACTTGTTAATATGCAATATAAAAGGGAAATATGCTAAAACAAAAATATGCTATGTATAAAAATGGCTATATATAAATGATGGTGGAATGTGGGGTGAATGGTATCTATATGTGTTGAGTTTAACACCTCCAGCTGGGCGAAAACTCAATCAGATGTGTCATTTCTAGCATAGGAGCCGGCTAAGATTAAGAGAAAGATATGCTCGTATGCTCCCAGAATCAGTGGTCTAGAGATGTGAACCAGCTGATTGTGCACCCCTACTCCAAAAAGTCCAGCTATAAGAAAGTGTGGAGTGGGTACGGGCTTCAATTTGATCACGGGTGGGTCTGAGTCAAAAATGGCTATGGGAGGAGCAAACTCGAAGGTGGGAATTTGATGATCCGTGTGCACGTGAATTCCCGCTCAGTCACTCCCTGTGAAATCGGTTGTGACTGCGTTAACGGGAAACCCGTTAGCTATAGTCACGTCTTCCTGCAATAACAGGGGCAATTCAGTAATATATGGATCAAGATAGCTGGATTCAAGGGTGCTGTGGTCAGAAGCGCACCCCAAACAGTCAGATCCTTGGGGAGATATGTGTAATGCAGTGGTTTCAATCCCATGTGGATTGAGTTCTGAGAATCCTGATAGTGTAGACGAATGAGACATTGGGTCGTCACAAAGGAGCCCAATGTTACCATAGTATGCCGAATCTTCGTCTTCACCATCCTCCTCTATTCGATCACAAACGAAGTTCTTTGTTGCCCTAAATATGTCTAGCCGAAGTCACTCATTTCCTAGGGCAATCTCCATACACCCGGATGCACAATCGATGTTCGCTTGGGCTGTTGCCAGAAATGGGCGACCCAAAATAATTGGTGCATCTCGGAGATTAGGAGGAACTTCCATATCGAGAACGAAAAAATCTGCGGGAAAGCAAAACCCGCGAACTTTTACGATCATGTTCTCAACCACCCCCTCGGTGTTTTGACTGATCTATCAGCCAGCTGAATTGTAACCAAGGTGGGTTTCAACTCCCCAAATCGAAATCGATCAAATACGGCGGTGGGAGTTAAGTTGATGGACGAACCCAAATCTAGGAGGTCTCGATCAAATGGAGAATCCTGCAAAAAGCAAGATATGAGTGGGGTGCCAGGGTCTTTCTTCTTTGGCGGTAGGTCAGCTAGAATCACGGCGCTAGCTTCTTTCGACAGTACTGCCTGTCGTCCAACTCTCGGCTGTCGCTTCAGGGTACAGTAGTCCTTGAAGAACCGAGTGACAGCGGGAATGTGGTTGATAGCCTCGAGGAGGGGGACCTGAATATGCACTTCTTTAAACATCGCTTTCAGGTCCTCGAAATTCCGCGTGTCCTTTTTCCGTACTATATTTCGTGTCAGAGCCTCAGGAAAAGGGACGGGAATCTCAGGGTTAAGTGGCCTCTTACCCTTATCTACCACAGGTGGCTCCTGAGATGCTGAGGGAGTAGAATCTGCCTGCGGTGAAGGGTGGGAAAAATCAGAACCCGCCTGCTTAGGTGGTGGGTCGAATGTCTTCCTTCCGCTCCGCAATGAGACAGAGTGTGCATCGGCTTGCTATCCATGAGGTGGTGGGGGAGCGGATGGGGCAGAATACGCAGGATTCTTTAAAGGTGGCTGGCCTTGCACGTAACCGTGTGGTGCAGGAGGCGCCTGTAGTATGGCATGTGCCTGTCCCTACGGTGCCTGAAACCTGGGCGGGGTGCCCTGGTTCTGCACATATCGAGGATTTGGGACGGGTTGGGAGGGCAAGGCTCCCTGAGTCCTATGCTCCTGCAACAGCTGGTTCTGCGTATTTTGTATGTTCTGAATCTGATCAGCCATCGCCTTCATTATCTGCAAGCTATCTTGTGTAGACTTCCTCATTGATTCTTGCAGCTCCTCTTTCAGCGCCTCCAAAGGGTCGGCCCGCTTTGGAGGGTGGTTGGCAGCTTGGTGCAGCGGCTGGTATAACAAGCAGGGTTGTTGCTGCCTAGGATACGTGTTTTGCGCATTCCCGTATTGCCTGGTCTGATAGTGTGGATCTTGATGTGGTCTCTGTGAATTACCAGACCAGGAGAAGTTTGGATGCTGGCGCCAACCAGGGTTATATGTCTCTGAGTACGGGTTATTACGCCCGTATCCTTGGATAGCGCTGACGTCCTCGTAGGCCGAAGAAGTCTGAGACGTATATCCGTCAAGGGGATATGCATTATAATCTGCGGGTGGTGCGTAGCGCTGGTCGTAGGGTGCCAGATCTGGATTATTCACGGGATCCTGATATGCGGGATCTCGTAAATACGAAGAAGGTACATCCCAAGTGAGTAGATTAACTCGAGCAGGTGGGGCTCGGGATGCATAAGAGGATCTTGCGGCAACAGAGCTCAAGTCAGATTGACCTTGACTGATCTGGTCAATCTTCTTCTCAATCAGGTTCATTCTATCCAGCTGCTTGACGATGATATCCATGTCGGCTCGAATAGAATTGGTGTGAGCCTCGTGGACACCAACTCGCTGCTGACCAGGCCGCTGGAACTGGTTCATAGATGCAGCATTCATCGAGTTCTCCGCTAATGATTCGAACAGCTCAAATGCGTTGTTCTCGTCTTTTGCGAGAAAATTCCCACCGCTAGATGCATCAGCCAGATACCGATGTGTGTCATCTAGCCCATGGTAAAAAATCTGAGCCAAGTGCCAGCTGGGTAAACCATGATGCGGGCATTTTCGGAGGTCATGAAATATATCCCATGCCTCATGTAATTTCTCCCCAGCTCCCTGGGAGAAAGTCGTGATTGCACGTCGCATTGCATTTGTTCGACCGATTGGGAAGAACTTTTGCAGGAATTCACGTCATAATTCCGACCAGGTTCCAATTGGCTTCCCAATAGTCTTGAACCAGTTTGAAGCTTTGTCCCTTAGAGAGAACGGGAAAAGCTTCATCAGAATGATCCCGAGATCAATATTCTTGGGTCGGATCGTTTCAGCGAGTCGACTCAAGTCCTCAAGGTGCTGGAACGGATCTTCGCTTGAGTTCCCATAGAAATGAGTGCTGATCAACCCAATTAAATTGGGTTTGAGCTCAAACGCGTCTCCTCCTGCGGGAATTCTGACTAGCGGTGCGACGATAGGTGCGACTGGGTCGTAAAAATCCCGCAGTTGTTCTCCTCGCGGTGGGTGCTGCATCCTGTCAAACGCCGTCAGAATACGATCCATGCTTTGCTGATGCCGCTCCTCAGATTCGGCGACTCAGGCTTCCAGACGAGCCATCGGGTCCAGATTCTCAATGTCCTGACCCGGTCTATGTCCAGGTCCAGGATTTGTCATGGTGGCTCTTGGAGTAGAAGAAATGGGGGGAGAAGATGGTCCGGGCGAGGTGACTCGCCTCCTTGGGAGTGGCTCCCAAGGTCCAACCAAGTGAGGTCGAAGTGACCTCCTTCCGTGCATACACCGCCCAACCCCTGGGTTGGTGTAGCCACGTAGGACAAGGCTAAGGCCCTGTCAATCAAATGGTCCTTATAAATCAGGTGACCAGATTTTTTTGTTAGGGATTTGAATTCCTGAAGGTAAGTTCGTCGTACAACCGACTGAACGTGAATCTCGCCTCTCAAGCTAACCCAGCAGTCTCGTTACGAGGGGACTAAGGGGAAGGTTCTTCCTTTGGCTTACGCCTCCGGTTCTATTGACTCCCGAGCCACGGTCGTTTGACACTACCACACAGACTTAGTCACCAGGTTTGGCAAGAGAGATTAAATTCGTTCAGTAGTACGACAACGAACTCGGGTTGAATTCGTGTTTTAAAATTATTTTTAACCCGTTTTCTTCAGTGGGGTTTGTGGTGAGTGGCCCACAAGGTGACCAAGCTCACCGGATAACTAGACTTGATTAAGTCTAGGTTAGCCAAAAGTGTGGTCTCTAGTTGTGACCCTAAAAGTTCAACCTAAGTTGCATGCACTTCTAGGGTTTTTTTTTTAATTTCACCAGACCACAAAAATAATGTAGATTCTCTGATAATAATTGGAATCCAATTAATTTGAAATTTTGCGAGTAGATTCCTATTTCAATTAGTTTTTCAGAGAATATTTTTTTTGGAATTTTTACTATTTCAACCGAATTTTTAGGGAATTTTAAATATCAGGGGGTCAGATTTGGAACTTTGACCCGTGGACGGTTTTTCACCTTGAAACAGTATCAAATGATCTTCAAAATTTTGGGAAAAGTATGGAAAATAAATCCAATTAGATCAGCTTTCAAACCCCACCATTTTTAGTCAAAACAGATTCACGGATTTCTCGAAATCATTTTTTGAAATTTGAAAATTTTTGAATCTGGGTCAATCTGACCCCTGTGCACTTCGCAAATTTTTAAAAATTTTATATTTGGAGTTTTTTCAAAGTAACGGTGGAATTCTTAAGATGGTTTGAAATTGAAGGTTTTCCTGAATTTCTAAATTTTTTTCTAACAGATTTTTCGGCAATCGAATTTTCAAGTGAGATTTAAAATCTGGCTGAAAATCAGAAGGTGGTGGAAAAGCTTTTGAAGAGGTTTGAATTTGAAATTCAAGCCTTCCACCAAAAATGATTTTTTCTTAAAATCTTTTGCAATTTTTTTTTAATTTTTTATTTTAAAAAAAAAATAATTTTTCAAAAGATTCAAACGGAAATATCTCTTTTTTGTATTTTTCTTTTTTTTCTAACTTAGATTCAAAAGGAAACCTAAAGAGATTTTTTTTCAAAATTTTTGATTTTTTTAAATTTTTTTTTCACGAAAATAAGAAAATCTCTCTTTTTTTAATATTTTTTTTCAAAAGAAATTGCAGGAAGTAGATCTAGTCCTAGGGTTCAGAAAATAAACCTACTCTAAGAGAATGTGATGTGCACCTGACTTTCTTCACCGTGCTCGATGTGTGCGCAGATCCCATTTTTCTTCCGTGTTCCTGCACATCAACAACGAAGTAGAGGCAGATTTGTCAATGATAAGTAAAAGATCGAAATCAATAAAAATGACATTGCCTCCTTAGCAACGACGCCATTTTGTTGGGAGATCGTAGCTCGCATTTTTGATAAAAGCGTCGTAGTATAGTTGCGAAATACGATCCAACAAAGATATTATTTTGAAAAATAACGAGACTTAAGTCCCGGTCGTTCGTCTCTGGGAGGTGTGTTTCTGTTTTTGAAATCGATTTTAAAGTCGCTCTACTTAGTATTCTGGCGCGCAATATATAGGCGATTAAAGAACAGGCACTTAAATCACGCAAATAAAATAATCATTCAGCTCATGGTGATTTCAAACACATAAAGATATATATATATATATATATATATATATATATATATATATATATATATATATATATATATATATATATATATATATATATATATAAATGCATTTTTCATTCATTCATTGGGGGAGAGTTCTTTGTACAGGAAATCTAGAGGAAAGCTTATACAGGAATGCTTTAAATTAAACCTAGCTACCAGAAAACGATTGCATACAAGAATCGATGGGGGGATTTCTCATGCATCATTGGGGGAGAAGAGAAACTACTCTACTAAGTAGTAAATGAAAGTAGTAAAACTTATGAAAAGCATGATCTAAAGCTAAAAGAGTAGAGGGCATTCAGGGGTGGTCCCCGATGGCCTTGGAGTGGTTGAGAAGAGAATGAGGGGCGGCCAATGTAGCTTAGGCCGACCCTTGGAGAGAGGTAGGGTTGATCCAGCATCCCGATATGGTATCCTCCATGGTGGTGGTAGTGAAATCGTGGAGGTGGAGTGAGTGGCTAAGTGGAGGTGGCGTGAATGGCACCAATGGAGAGTAATTCCCAAGGGAGTGAATGGGTGCCAATGGCCACCCAAGGGGTCTTTTTATAGACCTAAGGGAAGCTCTCTAGAGAATTATGGAATTCTCTAGAGAGGCTGTGGTGGGAGCTCGTGGGAGAGTGAGAGAGAGAGGGTGGATGGTGGTTTTTAGATCCACCAAATGTGGATCTAAAAATTGAATGGCTCTTGGTTGCTATTTTTGGCAACCAAGGCAACCACACATGGTATTGAGTTCTAGAGAACTCTAGGCTAGATATTTTCGTGTGGATGGTGTGTGTGGGTGTGTGTGGGTAGAAACTTAGGTGGCTAGGTTGATTAGGTTGGGTTCTAGTGGGTTTAGGTCAAGGTAGGTCTCAAATTAGGGTTATAAACCTTAATTCACTAAGGTAAAGTGCAATTAAACTTAATACAAGTTTAATTGGGTGTGTGAAAACTTAATTGAGAGTAAAACAACTCAATTAAGTCAGGTCTAGGTCAATTGGACAGTGTGTGCTGAGATCAGGGCTCAATTGGACTCAATGAGTCCAATTGAATAGGCTGATGGAATTGACTAAGATCCAAGTCAATTAGGTTTAGAGAGAACCTAATTAGGTCCTTAGGGAGGTCTAGAGGTGATGTACTAGGGTTAGGGCACCTTAATTTAGGTTCCTATGGGGTTAGAATTGGGTTTAGAGACCTAGAGATCCAAGATCAAGGCTTAAATCTCAAAATAGGAATTAGAGAGCAGTATCGGATGTCTAATTATATAATCAGATGTCTTATACTCAAAAATCAGAAGTCCAGACTTGTTGTCTGGAAGTCCAATCAGAGTCAGGAAGGATTTCAGGTTCTGTTTTGGGTATTATGCAGAAATTAGACGTCTGACAAAGTGTCTGGACATCCAATAACACTGCAGAAGTGGGTTTGAACTGTGCGGGAGTTGGTTAAGGGTACTGGGCGTTTTAAAACTTATCTGGTCGTCCAGAGAAGGGCTGGAACTAGGTTTTTAGGGCTTCCTAGGGTGTTGTGACCTAATCTAAGGGTGGCTAATGCTTGGGGAAGTCTCTAGGCTATCCTAGGGCTAGGATGGACCTAAGCTCTTCACATTTTACTGCTTTATTTCTACTTAATAGAATAGAAAACCTTTAACCCCCTTACATTATTATTCTTTCATCTAAACTAGGCCTTCTGCTCCAGCTCTGCCACAACTCTCGTTATTTTAGATCCAACTTTAGATCCTGCTTCAGTTCCAGCTCCAGATCTGCTTATTGCCTGCAATCGACATAATACACTTAATCAGCACATTATAACATTATTTTATGCATAGCTAAAGGAAAGTAGTAAAGATGCAGATAATGCGTATGCATGCATGAATAACCCTAACTTATGCTAAGTCTTAGCTTAATTTAGGTCAATTAAGACCTATGATTGCTGCACAATCAGTAAGCAGACTCAGGATCCACAACCACACTATTCTTATCTACTGAATCTTGAAGAACTTGAGGAGAGAGAGGAGAATTCTAAAGAAGAAATCAAGGCTCAGGAACCTGATTCCAAAGATCTGACTCATGTTTCTTTTCCTGAAGCCTTGATCAAATCAAAGAAGTCTGTTGATAGCAATGAGGAGCTTCTGAATCTATTTAAGAATGTTGAGATCAATATCCCACTCCTCGATGCTATCAAGTATATACCGGCTTACGCAAGATTTTTAAAGGATTTATGTAAACAAAAGCGTAAGTCGAGAGAATCTGTTCCGAGGAAGGTGGTACTCTTCGAGTAGGCTAGTTCTGTTATCCTGCACTACCTCCCTCAGAAAAAGAGAGATCCAGGTGCTCTGTTGATTTCTTGTGTCATCGGAGATTACACATTTGATAGAGCACTTTTGGATCTGGGTGCATCCATCAACCTAATTCCGACTTCTCTTTACGAGAAATTTGGATTAGGTGAACTTCGGCCAACTTCAGGAACGCTACAGTTAGCGGACCGCTCAGCCACAAATCCACGAGGCGTTATTGAAGATGTTATAGTTAAGGTCAAGGATTTCTATTTTCCTATAGATTTCCTTGTCCTTGACATGGATGTACCTGAAAATCTAAGGAGCACGCCCATCATTCTGGGGCATCCGTTCCTGGCTACTGCTAAGGCCAACATTAATTGTGAAAGCGGTAGCATGAAAATCGCCTTTGGAGATCAACGAATGAAATTGGATATTTTTAAGGCGATAAATAAATTTGAGGATTGTGGATTTATTGAGGAACTTGAGGAGGATAATGAAAACATTGAAACTTGTTTGATGGTTTCTTCAATTGAAAGTTACTCCTTTGATGACGAATTCGACCCGCAACCCTTTATGGTAGACCTGCCATCTTCTGAAGAGGTTATTGATTTTGTTCACTCACAACCTCTTTCTCTTGTTGAGCCTTCAGCATCTTCCTTACCATCAATCATCAACCCGCCCTAGCTTGAACTGAAACCATTGCCTGAGAATTTGAAATATCAATTTTTAGGACCTCAGAAGACGCTCCCTGTGATTATCAGTGCTAAATTAACAAAGGAGCAAGAGATTAAATTGATCAAGGTCCTGAAGGAACATAAGAAGGCAATTGGTTGGACCATTCATGACCTCAGGGGGATCAAGCCATCTTACTGCAATCATAGAATATTCTTGGAAGATGGATCCCACCCTTCTCGTCAGATGCAGAGGAGATTAAATCCAAATATGTGAGAAGTGGTCAAAAAGGAAATCATCAAGTGGCTCGATGCAGGAATTATTTATCCAATCTCTGATAGTCCCTGGGTAAGTCCCATGCAAATTGTTTCGAAGAAAGTCGAGATTACCGTTGTGACTAACGAGAGAGGAGAATTTGTCACAACTCGATCAGCTTCCTCTTGGAGGGTTTGTAATGATTACAGGAAGCTGAACACAACCACTAAAAAGGATCATTTTCCCCTACCTTTCATTGATCAAATCTTGGAAAGACTAGCTAGGCAGAAGTACTTCTGTTTTCTTGATGGTTACTTGGGATACAACCAAGTTCCTATCCATCCTGAGGATAAGGAAAAAACTACTTTCACCTGTCCCTACGGAACCTTTGCTTTCCATAGAATGCCTTTCGATTTATGCAATGCACCTGCGACTTTTCAAAGGTGTATGTTAGCCATATTCTCTGATATGGTGGGAGAGTTTATGGAAGTCTTCATGGACGATTTCTCTATTTTCAGAGAATTGCTTAACTCTTGTTTGGCTAATCTAGAAATGATTCTTAAACGATGTATCAAAACACGATTGGTCCTTAGCTGGGAAAAAAGTCATTTCATGACCTAAGAAGGCATCGTCTTGGGCCATGTAATCTCTGAACGGGGAATTGAAGTGGATAAAGCTAAGGTTGATGCTATCGCTAAACTTCCTCCTCTCACATCTGTTAAAAAAATCCGATCATTTCTTGGTCATGTGGGATTCTATCGAAGATTCATCAAGGATTTATCGAAGGTTGCTCGTCGCCTGAGCAATCTTCTTGCCAAAGAAACGCCATTTGTTTTTGACGAATTATGCCAAAAGGCATTTGATTTCATGAAAACGATAGTCACCTGTGCTCTAGTATTGCAACCACCAATTTGGACAGCCCCTTTTGAGATCATGACCGACGCTTTTGATTACGCGATCAGGGCTGTCTTGGGTCAGAAAATTGATAGAAAACCCTCTGTCATCTACTACGCTAGTAAAACTCTGGATGAAGCCCAGAGGAATTACACTATCACTGAAAAGGAATTACTAGCTGTAGTGTTCGCTTTGGAAAAATTCAGGGCTTATCCCTTAGGGTCTCATGTTATCATCTATACCGACCACTCGGCCTTGAGACATCTCTTGGCCAAAAAGGATGCCAAACCCCAGCTTATTCGTTGAATTCTTCTGCTTTAAGAATTTGATCTTGAAATCAAGGATAAAACCAGGGTACAAAATGTGGTGGTGGATCCTTTGTCGAGTCTCCTAGGTGATTCTTCTCTTCCGGACATCCCGATTGCTGACACTTTTTCGGATGAAGCTATTCTTACAGTTTCAGGTGTCCACACCCCGTGGTTTGCTGACATTGTTAACTATTTGGCTGTTGGTCAAATCCCCCAGGATTGGACCAAGCAACAACGGGATAGACTCAAATCTGAGACCAAATGCTACTTCTGGGAGGACCCTAAACTGTACCGCATCGGCTTTGATCAGATTATTCGCCGATGTGTACCGGACAATGAATTCAACAGTATACTCGAGTTCTGCAATGCATCTGCATGTGGTGGACATTTCTCCGGGAAAAAGACGGCTTCAAAAATCTTGCAATTTGGCTTCTATTGGCTGTCTTTATTTAAGGATGCCTAGGATTTCTCAAGGTCATGTTCTCGATGTCAGGTACTTGGGAGCATAACTAAGAGAGATATGATGCCCCTAAACCCAATTCTTCATATCGAAATTTTTGATGTTTGGGGCATCGATTTCATGGGACCCTTTCTCTCTTCATTTGGACATCAGTACATTCTGGTTGCGGTTGATTATGTGTCTAAATGGATTAAGGTGATTCCCACCCGAACCAATGACCACAAGGTGGTCATCGATTTTGTCAAGAAAAATATCTTCAGTAGGTTCGGGATTCCGAGAGCCATAATCAGTGACGGTGGCACTCATTTTACTAATGCCCAATTTCGGAATTTGTTGGCCAAATACGAGGTTAATCCCCGAATTTCCACACCTTACCATCCCTAGACTAATGGACAAGCTGAGATCTCCAATCAGGAGATCAAGAACATTCTGCAGAAAACGGTTAGGCCTGATCGCAAGGACTGGACTCAAAAGCTTGAGGACGCTCGTTGGGCCTACTGCATGATGTATAAAATGCCCATCGACATGTCTCCATTTCGTTTGGTGTATGGAAAGGCATGCCATCTACCTATAGAGATTGAACACAGGGCATTTTGGGCTATCAAACAATGCAATTTAGATCTAAATTTAGCTGGGAAGACCAAGAAACTCCAACTATCTGAGTTGGAAGGGCTTAGAAATGATGCATAGAGAATGCCAAGATCTACAAGGCTCGGACCAAAGCTCTACATGATCAATTGATTTCCTGCAAGAGCTTTGAGTTGAACCAGAAGGTCTGGTTATTCGATTCTAGACTTAAGCTCTTTCCTGGCAAACTTAGATCTAAATGGAATGGCCCATTCATTATTGACCAGATTTTTCCAAATGGAGCCGTTCAGATTTCTGACCCAAAGACGGGTAACACATTTAGAGTCAACGGTCAACGTCTAAAGCCTGTTATTGACTGTACTCTTCTAGAACTCATCTCAGACATGGCTGGTCTAGCCATTCTGTGACTTCTTTGGCTGGACTTCGCCTAGCTGACGGCATTAAACTCAGCAGTTGTGCATATGACACAAAGCTGACACGAGCTTCATATTCAGGTGACATCTTTCATACTCTACCCTTTCTTTTATGTCTCTTTCTCAATGTAGACATTGCATCAACTAGGCATGGGGGTGTGGATTCATTTTTGAATCATTTGGTCAGCTTTGTGTAATTCGTGCAAATTATTTTTCTTTTCTTATTTATACATAAAAAAAAATTTCAATTAGGAAGGAATAGTTGGACATTAGGACTTTTCAATCTTAGGAAATATTACATTAGGATCTGAACACAAAGACCCTTCAGGTTTTTGGACTTAATCGGCCTGTGTATCCACTAAAATGTGGATTTGTTTTTCGAGTCCTCGCCATCTTAATTCTATTGTAATTGCAGTAAATAAGTTTGGGTGATAAGTACATGACTTATCAATCCACCTTCTGATTTGAGGGAACTTTGAGTTTTAAGCATCTACACACTTTCTTTGCACTGACTCGTTGTTCGACGATTTTAATGAAAATTAGGTAGCTAATGAACCTTCTAGGGTGATATGGCTGGCAAGTTATCATGGGTAATAGCCCATAGGTAGGTTGTCCAGAACTCAGTCAATGGACCATTCTCTTTTTGCTGCCTTTAGGTAAATCTTAGACCAGGGAAGCCACCTACTTAAAAAGAAAAAAAGAAAAAAAGAAAAGAAAAAGAAAGGGAGAAAAGAAAAAAAATAAAAGAAATAAGCCACACTTCGTCGCATGAGTATGGCTGGCAAGTTGTCGGTGGTAACAGCTCATCGACCGATTGTCCATAACCTAGCTCAAAAAATGCACTGAAAATTTTCAAAACACTTAGGAAGAAGCAGAGAAGTAGAATAAATCGGGGAGATATACACTGGATTCACCCTTGTGTTGACCCCATTAAAATAAAAGTAGGGAGAAAGCTACTGGTTGTAAAGATACACCTTTAGGCAAAATTCTCTTTTTAAGGTCACCTAGAGGCATAGAAATCCGAAGTCCATTTTAACTGCCGATTAACGAGTCTATCACATTCACAATAAGATGCTTAGAACTTAGGATTCTCATCAAATCTTGGGTGAGTTGAATGGCCGTAGAAAGCTACTTTTAAACCCTAAACTCAAAAATCCAAAAAAAATTAGAAAAGAAGAAAAAGAGAAAAAGAAAATTTTCTTTGAATAAGGCGAGGGCTTGAGGCGGTTTGCATTTTGGCAGATACTCGGGCAGTGTTGTGTCTTTAAAAGCTCAGATCCTAAGTAAATGTTTTCTTAATGATTGAAAATAACTTATGCCCAAATAATCTAACCTAATTCTTTTATAAATAGCATATAGTTTTTGCTAGGGACTAGTAAAAGATAGGCATGGGGGTGTGATGTAAACATATTTACACTACATGAGATGTCTATTTATACATGTTCTTAAGCATAGAATTGCATTGCATACTATAAATATTGTATAGTATGCATCATCTTGCATTTAGATTACTTTGAATAAAATGGAGGTTAATTGTCTCCTTTTATGTTTAGGGATAGGGCAAATTTTTATCGGAGCCTCGGATCGAAGATCCAATCATACAGATTTGATCAGGGCGACGATTGGAGTTCAACGACTCCAAGATCACCCTAATCAGACATCTGTAGCATCAGATAGAGACTGAGGAATCCTAGAAGATCAACGACCAAGATGGTGTGAATCCGCACTTCAGACGACAAATTCGACCACACGGAATCGATTCAGATCGACGATCGCAACCTAACGGCGTGAAAATCGACTCAATTCGACAACCGTGCCACCATCTACATCATCTAGAAGATGGACAGCCAAGATGGCACCACGTGGCACCATCTCAGTTGCCCAATCGGCCGCTACACCCGTCGCACCCTCTCTTCTTCGTCGATTCTCCGCCGTTGGATGCGCATCCAACGGCTGTGGATGCATGCACACGAAATCTTCTCGCGACACAAAAGCCTCCATAGCGTAGCGAGTGAAAGCATTCGCGAGTTCAAGGGGCGCGTGTTCGAATCTTCAGAGGCGGTTGTTGGGGTGCGGGCGAGTGGGCTTTGTGACCGCTTGATCGCGATCGAGCAGTCGTGAGCGCTCAATAGCACCCACGCACTATCGCACGCCCGTGCGTGGCGTGCCATCTGACGTAGGTGTTGCGACTTGAAGAGGCACGGCGAGGGCGCATCTCAACCGTTCGATCTCATGATCGAATGACCGAGAATTGAAGGACATGGTCGACGCGAAAGATGGGCGGGCGGCACACGTCACCCATGATGGGGCTTTAGTCACGGTTTTATCCGTCACTAAAGACCCCTTATTTAATGTTTTGCAATTGTAAAGACCAAATTGCCCTCACTCCTTGCAACTATAAAAGGAGACCCCCTCTATATGAAATTTTCATCCCTTCTCTCCTCTACCTCTCCAAAGATCAAGAGAAGCTTGTCCCACACCTGGGATGCTCCTTAAGAGATAAAGTTAAATTTTCGCTCTCATTTCGGAAGCGGATCCTGCGACGACAACGATGTGCTACCCCATTCTCATTCCTCCTGCCTTGACCTCCTTCCAGCTTTGTCCTCCTTCGTCTAGGCAGCATCTCGTCTGGCTCGTCCTCCAAGCGATCGTCGAGGAGGATAACTTCTCTCTCCATTCTTCTTTACAACTTTCTAGAGTAGAATTTTCCTGCTTTCTAGTGTAGCTGCTTTCTCACTTTCTAGTGTAATTCTTCTCTGGTTTTATTGTATAAACATTTTGAAATATTGAGTGCATGTTTTCTCTCTCTCTCTCATTTATTCTGAATGTTAATATTGCTTCATTGTAATTACATTACTTCGCTTTTCAACAAAAACTCAAAAAAATATAATTACGAATATAGATCAACGTAGCCTCTCTGAGTTCGACCTGGGATTTCTATTCTGGTACAAATTTTATTTGTTGAACACGAGTTCTTCGCTTTCAAACTACGACGACAGGTTTTTCAAAACCAAATACGTTAGCGTAGTAACTCGTAGTCTCAACAACAGATTTCATAACTTGAAGAGATGCATTACAACAGCCTCTTTTTCCTCATTAATAAATGGTAAACCGTGTCGTTCTTGGATTCAACCCCAATGTGGAGTAAGGCAAGGTTGTCCTATTGCCCCTTTGATTTTTAATCTTGCGGTGGATACTTTGGCTAGGTTTGCCTGCAAATTGGCTATGGATGGTTTTATAAGGGGGTATTCAATGTCTAATCATAGGGCTTTAGCTCCTATACTTCAGTATGCTGATGATACTATTTTTCTTGTAGAAGGGGGGAAGAGAGAAGCGCAGGCTCTGTTACATATGGTTAAATTGTTTGGAGAGGTTTCTAGGCTCAGATTGAATGGAAGTAAATCTTCCTTGGTCTGTTTTTGGGATGAATGATGGTTTACAGAATGAGATCTCTGCCATTCTTAGTACACCTGTGGTGCCATTACCGATTAAATATCTGGGTCTACCTTTGAAATGTTCTAAGTTGAAGAAAGCAGATTGGTCTTTCCTCTTTGAAAAGGTAGCTACAAAATTGGAGGGCTGGAATAGTAGATACCTATCAAAAGGGGAGAGGTATATATTACTGAATTCTGTTATCACATCGATTCCTGTTTTCTTCTTCTCTGTCCTGAGAGCTCCAAATTCTATTTGGAAAAAGCTGGAGGTGATGCAGAAAAGATTCTTTTGGAAAGGGGCCTCCCATCAAGGGGCTTTCTTTCAACCCTTAAAATGGGAGTCAATTTGCAAACCAAAGAAGCTGGGAGGCATGGGTGTCAGATCCCTTAAGGAATTCAATGAAGCTTTACTTTTGAAATAGGCTGTTCGGTTACTGCAGGGGAAAAAAAAATTTGGACAGAAATTATTCAGGACAGTTACGGGAGTACCAATGATGAGAAAAATCGTCTTAACCCACGTAAACCATCACCTTTTTGGCTTTCTGTGGTGAGAGCCTTGAAGGAAAATTGGAATTTTTTCAAATCTGTTTTAGGTGATGGAAAAAGCTTTAAGTTTTGGCTGGAGAATTGGGTACACGAAGGGACGCTTAAAGATAGGTTCCCCCTTACTTATGCTGCGGTAGCAAATAAAAATGCAGTGGTAGCTGATTATTGGGATGCGGATTTGGAGTAGTGGCTGTTAAATATTGGTGGGAGGAATAATCATGAAACAAGAACCCGAGTAGAGAATGAACGTCTCATGCAAGAGCTTGCTGCTTTCAAACCCATGCCTCATGAATATGACACATACAAATGGGAAGGTAATTTTTCTACTGCGGCTGCCTATGACAAATTGATAATGTCCTCCAGGATGGCGGAAGATGAAGAAATGGGGAAAAAGCTATGGAAGTTAAAAGTACCACTAAAGTTACAAATTTTCTTATGGCTGTGCAGGAGGGATGGTTTGATTACTGGATATCTAAGGCACAGAAGGATGGGGACCCCAACCCAGTTTTGTTATTTGTGTGGGTTGCATAATGATTCTACAGATCATATCTTCTCTTCATGTGCTATCACTGATTATGTTTGGAGGAGAGTATGCAATGAGTCCTTACCCACCTGAGGAAATTTGTGGAGCTGTCTGGTAGATGGGAATAAGCCTTATATACATATGGTGGCTGTTCTGTGGGCGGTATGGAGGGCTAGAAATGAGTGTGTTTTTCAGGAGACCCCAGCTCATGTGGAAAATATTGTAAATTTATGCTGGAGGCTCATACAATGCTGGGAGTCAAACTTGTAAATTATTTTTTTTATTATCAATAATAGCTCTCCTGGTTTGCTATCGGTGATTCGATAGCATTCCTTTCTTCCTCAAAAAAAAAAAACAACAGATTTCCTCGCAAATTGCACTATAACGACGGGTTTTCAAAACTAAACCTTTTTGCGTAGAATTTCTGATCCAACATTTTGGCATTGTTGCCGGGGAGGCAACGAATCTTGATTTCCTTTCCACATTTCCACGCACTTATCTATTTTCTAACTTGCTTTTATTTCTTTTCTATTATTTTCCAGGTACCTCAACAGGGAATCTTTAAGCCGTAGAAAGGAGTAAAGTGTAGTTGAAGAAAACTGTAAGTGCTCCCCATTCTTCCCCCCTCCATAGAGTTCATTTCATAACCCTAATTCAAACTTTAATTAACCTAGGTGTTCTCATAAACCCTAGGATTAGTTTTGATTGTTTGATTTCCACCTCCACCCATCCCACCCTCCGCTTATAAAAAGAAAGAAAAAAATCTCACAGAGGTACACGACCTCTTTTGATCTTCGTACTCAACCGGTCAACCGATCTTTGGAACCTGCACACACACACCTAAACACTTAATTGAGTAGAATTATATTAGGTAACCACTTGTGTGCCTAACTTAGTGGTGCATTAAGGCCAATTGTTTGAGTTGTTTGGGCCGCACCACTTCATCTAAGATCAACTCATCAAGTAGCTCTCTCTTAGGGTTTATAATTTAGTTCAATACCAGGCACTCCCCTTTACTTTTGATTTCAAAAGGAAAAGATCTTCTCCCGTGTTTTGAAAATCTGGTTTGCCTCTCGAACTTGATTGAATTTACCTAATTCTAAACCTTAAAAGCTACATAAGCAAGATTTGAACCTTAAAATCCACTCATCCAAATAATCTTGCTTGAAAACCCTGGTTGTGCATGCACTCACATATATTCAATCAATCATTAAAGGCACAATCCATTTTAAGGGCCCATCACATTCCATAAGCACTACAATCCTAAGCCTAAGTTAAAATTGATTAGACTTTGTCCTTAAGGATTGATTCGCTCTTCGAGGCCCAGATTGAGATTGTTCATGATTAACCTACTTGTACTAGTCAATCTAATGTCTAGCTAGGGGAGTAGTGTCAAACAACCATGATTGGGGGATACACTAGGAATCGGAGGCGTAAGCCAAAGGAAGAACCTTCTCCCAAGCCCCTCCTTCTAACTGGTTGGATTGACTGGATACAAGTAGAGTAAATCATCTATAATCTTAAGATGGATTCTGAGAGTCTGTAGATCCTTAGGCTACCCAACTTAAGGACAGGATTACTTTGTTGTGCTGCAGGGTTCTTATCCCCAGTCCTTCTAACCTCCTCCTAGTTTATGCTTGGAAGGAGGTCATTAGATCACTCTAGGAGGCGTAGATTGAATTTTGGCCAAAATAATCCCATGGCCGATCAACGAGATGTTTCAAATGCAGCTGGAACAAATGCAGAGAATGCAAGAATGGTTTCAGAGAATGCAGGGCGCTAAGCCCTTGAAGGATTTTTAAGATCCTTCAAATTATGAGGAATGTCCCGGCATCCAGATTCCAGCCGGAGACATTGAAATCAAGCCCCAGGTGTTAAGCCTGATCAAACATTTCCATGGGCTTAGCTCTGAAGACCTGTTTCAGCATTTGGAGGACTTGACCACTTTGGTCCAGGTCACCAAAGCACGAAACGTGAATGAAGAGCAAATGATCATGAGGCTCTTTTCCCATTCTCTTAGGGATAAGACTGCTCATTGGTACAAGACCATAGGAAGACTGATAGCAACTTGGAATGATCTTAAATCGACTTTCTTAAAGAAATTCTTTCGAGTCATGCGTATCGATGCACTGAGGCAGGTGATTACTACTTTCGTCTAGCGGCCGGGGGAGTAGTTTCATGTTGCCTGGGAGCGATTCTAGGACTTATTGCAGAAGTGTCCACACCATGAGGTGCCAAAAATGGCAACTCATGCAGATCTTTTACCATGAATTGATTGAGCAACTTAGAAATCACGTGGACGCTTCTTGCAGAGTCAATTTCATCAACAAAGATGCAGATAGTGCACATGATTTTTTTGAGGAAATGAGTGAAAATTCAATCAATCATGCCTCCATGGATACGTTTAACCGGTCCCAACAACATAGATCAAATGTTAATGAGGTCCATGACTATAATTCATTTTATATGGAGCTGATTTGTAATAAACTAGATAAGGTGGACCTGGTTACTAAAAGGATGGAGGAATGGATGGCTGGAAACTCTGTGAACAATTCTCGATCCACTCAATCCCAAAATTTCGGATTCTATTATTCGCGAGCTCCTTCCAGATGGGAGTTCGTCAATCAACTGGATGCGGCTCAACCTATGAGACCGCATTACTCAGAACACCATGGGTTCCAAACCGGGGCCTTTGATCCCAGTTTCTCTGATCTCTCCCTGTCTTTCTCTCCATCCTCACCCTATGAGGATGTCTATGCTGTACAGGAGAATGTTAGGTCCAACCTATACTCCAATGCTTATAATTCGAGTTAGAGGAACCACCCTAACTTCTCTTGGAAAAATTTGGGGTAGGAGACCCAATTTTGACCCAACAACTATGCTCCACAAAGACCAATGGGTCAAGGTCATGTTTATACTCAACTACCACCAAATCAGCTCAATCAGCTAGTTTGAAATTCTCATCAACCCATAAGGCAAGCTGATTTGAACCGACAGATGGTAGAGATGCAAGGATCTATGCTCCAGCTCATGCAACAAATGAAAACCTCGCTGGGCAACTTGCAAATCGGGCTCATTGCTAATACCCGTCAGCCTGGATCTCTGCCGTCTCAATTCATACCCAACCCGCGCAACATATAGAATTCGGGCAATCAAGCCCAAGGGTACAGGAATCAGAGGGACCCACATGCACATGCTCAGGTGGTTGAGCAGGGCCCTTCATCTTCTGCTTCTTCATCAAATCTAGGGTTTCTGGCTAATCAAGCCCCTCCGATCTTTCCTAACCCTCCCCAAGACCCAAACCCGTATGCATCTGGCAATTCCTTTACTTTGAGGAGTGGAAGGCAAACCCATGACCCACAACTACCCTGCTTTAGTTAAGAAAATCCTGGCGAGCCTGAGGAAAGAAAGAAAAACTCTGAAGGAGAAATCAAGGCTCAGGAACCTAATTCCAAAGATCTGACTCATGTTCCTTTTCTTGAGGCCTTGATTAAACCTAGGAAGAAGAAGCCAGTTGATAGTGACGAGGAGCTTTTGAATATATTCAAGAATGTTGAAATCAATATCCTACTCCTTGATGCTATCAAACACATACTAGCTTATGCTAAATTCTTAAAGGATTTATGCACCTAGAAGCATAAGCTGAGGGAATCTGTTCTGAAGAAGGTAATACTCTCCGAGCAGGCTAGTTCTGTTATCTTGCATCACCTTCCTCCAACAAAGAGAGATCTAGGTGCCCCTTTGATTTCATGTGTTATCGGAGATTACACTTTTGTTCGGCACTCTTAGATCTAGGTGCATCCATTAACCTAATTCCGACTTCTCTTTATGTGAAGCTTGGATTAGGTGAACCTCGGCCGACCTCAGCAATGCTGCAGTTAGCGGACCGTTCCGTCACAAATCTGAAAGGCATTATTGAGGATGTTATTGTCAAGGTTAATGATTTTTATTTTCCTATAGATTTTCTTATCCTTGAGATAAATGTACCTGAGAATTTAAGGAGCACGCCATTGACGAGGCAAGATCGTGTTTTTAAAAGATGTTCATTGCAGTATAAATGAAATTGCCGCGAAAACAAATAAGAATTTATAACTCGAAAATCAAGGTATCTGAGGTCGAATGCAGGGAGCAATTGGGTATTTAAAAACTTAAAAGCACAACTCTTAATTTAATAAAAATCAATAACCAATCCAATCAAAATTGAGTACTGTCAATGTAGAAATAATGCTAAAAAATTGGACGTCTGATGTTTAAAAGCTCTTACTACAGTGCTTGATTTATCTTTCTCTTTCTGATTTTTGTCTTCTCTTTCTCTCTTCTTTCTCTTTCTCTTTCTCTGCGGCTATGCTTCTTTTGCCTTCTTTGGCTTCTCCTTCTTTTCTTTCTTCTGCTGCGGCTAAGTCCCTACTTGGCTTTGCCTTCAGCAGCTACCTTCTTCTTCTTCTTCTCTTCCTCTTCTGCACTTGGTCTTCTTCTTCAGCCGCTCCTCTGCTATAGTGCTTCTCTTTTCTTCTTCTTCTTTTTCCTCCCTTGATGTGGCTAGGTCCTTCCTTCTTCAGCCTTTACCTTTAGCTGCACCTTTTTCCTTTGCTTCTTCTTCTTTCACTTCTTTACTGCACCTCTTCCTTCCTTAGCTCCTTCTTCTTTCCTGCACAGCACAATGAAGCAAAACCTACCCCTCGCCTCCCCACGTCTCTCTCTCTCTCTCTTTCTCTCTTAGGAACGCTCTCCCAGAGTTGGGTAATCGGGTCGGGTGCCAGGTCCGGGTCCAAGCGCACCGGCGTGGTGTAGTGCACGAGGAGTGCTAGGTATAGGTAATCGGGTCGAGTGCCAAGTCCGTGGGGGTAGGGGTCGCGGATGAGGCGTGAGTGAGCGAGGGCGAGGGACTTCACCCCTGTGTTACTTGAGGCAACCAACTGAAGGCACAAATTCAATATATATCAAACTGCTTACCCCTGAGTTTACGAGGTGGGACATTTCGCTTCTGCTGGTGCCTGCAGGAGGAGAAGCCATGCAATTAGAGCGGCTGGAAGCCTCACGACATCTGCTCTCAGGCTGGATACACTCGCATGCTTAACGTGCGTAACCTGGAGCCCTGAAGCCTGGAGCATGCGACCTGGAGCTCTGAAGCAAGCAAGCTTGCTTCAACGCTAATGGCGGAAGAAGGCTCAGACATGCACGACACGAAGATGGCCTTGCGGCCCTATCAAACAATAGGGAAAGCTTTGCCGTATCACGACGAAGGTGAGGCGGGGATCAACATGGCACAGAATGGCCTAGGCATGCGTGCCTAGGTCGGACTGTGACTGTGTGTGTGGGTTTGTTAGGTGGAAGTATGGGGCGAGTGTGGCGGTCAGTGGATGGGCGGAGAGTGATCAGTGGGTGATGGCAGAGGTGATGAGGTTGGTGGCGAGAGGTGTGGAGATGTGGAGTGGTGGATGCGTCTTGCCGGAGGTCCACCTGAGATGGAGAAGATGAAGGTGGACAGTGGCAGTCGAGGGGCGGTTTAGGAAATAAAATGAGGGAAAATGAAGTGTGGGAGGAGAGAAATTTATCTATGGTGATTGGGACGAAGGGGAGGCAGAGGAGACGAGCGGTGCGTATGTGCTGTCGTTGGGGAAGACAGCCCTGAGGTGGAGATGACGGCGACAAGGAGGAGGTCGGAGAGGCGTGCGCTGGTATAGCATAACGTGGAGGAACGAGACGAAGCTAACCCTGCCACTGGTATGGTGGCAAAGTGACGAGAGGAGGGAGGGGAGATCGCCAGAGCTTGCGGGCGTTGGACCGGAGATGAGGAGGGAAGAAATTAAGAGGGTATCTGCGGCCAAATCAAGCTTGGGAGATGCGCAAAGGATCGGGGGTCCTTTTATAGCCGCTGGCCGAGCCCTTTGTGGTTGGAAGGTAAGACTTGTTGGTGCTAGAGCACCAAGATCATTTGTTTTGATGATAACAAAACACGTGTTATTTAACATTTGCAATTTGAGTCCTAGATTTCAGGTCAATTGCAAATGTGGACGTGTTTAGACGGAGTTCGAGCTCGCATCCAGGACGGATTGGAGGAGCTTGACGGAAAACAGAGGTTCGCGTGGAGCGACAGATTGAAGATGGAAGGAAATGAAGAATAGGATAGATTTCCTTCTTTTGTACTTGTTGTATTTTTCGTTTCTTTTGTTGCTCTTTATTTCCTTAGAAATTATGTTAAAGAGCCTCAAAGAACCCTAACAGTAGTCCTAGGAACATCGACACAACCCTAGGATACTTAGGTTTTCTGTAGAATACTTAGAAAACCAATATAGGGTTCAAACAGCACTTCCAGACGTCTAATTCCAAAATCAGACGTCTGATAAAGTATTTTAAGACGTCTGACTGTTGCTTCAGACGTCTGAGAACTGTTAGGCTGGATGTACCTAGTTCTGTCTGATGAAATCAGACGTCCATACCTTAGTCCAGACGTCTTAGAAGGCGTCTGATGGACTTGCCAGACGTCCAGATAGTGGACCGTTGGCTAACTTAGCAAGCACGGCAGTATATGACCGTTAGAGCCTTATCAGACGTCCATAGGTCTTCCCGGACGTCTGATAATTGATCGTTTTGCCTCGACTGACCCGAAAATCTCTTCTCAGAGATTTTTTAGCCGTTGCAAATCCATTCCGTAGAAAAAGTTGGTTTCCAGACGTCCAGGCATAGTGCCAGACATCCTGTATGTCGTCTGATCGACTTGAACAAGAACCCTGTTTAGATCTGATTCAAGTCAGGAGGAAACCCGCATGAAATCAGACGTCTGACCTTGAAATCAGACGTCTTAAAGTGGCCTTACAGACGTATGATGCCAGAATTAGACGTCTGATCACCCTGTCAAATGTAATCATTGTCCTGATTTCGGCCTGATTCTCTTGGGCTTTGCACCCAACGGCTATAGAACCCTTCCTAAGCCTTCCAAAGCCTTCCTAAGGCCTCTATAAATAGAGGGGAACCTTTGCAACACAAATACACACCAAGAGAAACACAAGAGACACACTTGGATACACTTAGCTACACACTTCCACACTCTTTTGTGTCCAGAAAAGATCTTGCTCTCTAAGCTCATGCTCCATCATCTTGAGAGCATCAAGCCTTCGCGCACCCGCTCTCCCGCCATTGTTCATGAGAGCGACATTGCACCGTTGCGTGGCTCATGCACCCGCGTCATCGTCGACGCACTCCTTGCAAAGGGGAGTTTCCTAAATCCTATAGAAGCTTAGGTTTATTACTTTGTTGGCTCTATAGGTTTGTTGTTTATTTTACCTTTGTCTTTTGGTTGGGTATTCGCTTTGCGAATTCCCGTCTCCTTCGTGGGACAAAATCCTTCTCGTGGAGAGAAGGGGTTGAGGAACGCAACCCTCGTACTTGTAGCATGGTTGTACTGAGGTTGAATCACCCTCGTTTTAAAGTGATTCGGTTAGTGGATTTGATCAACTAGGTTGATCGGAAAATCCTAACTCGAGAGGGTTAGGTGGTGGTTTTCACCCGGTTTGGGTTTCCACCTAAAAATCTTTGTGTACTTGTGCGATTGATTTTTTTGTGAGATTGCTTTATATTTTATTTCCGCATTTTATTACGTCACCCCTCTTCGAAGGGAGAACCTTCAATCTAAGCTTGCGGGCTTTTGACCGGAGATGAGGAGGGAAGAAATTAAGAGGGTATCTGCGGCCAAATCAAGCTTGGGAGATGCGCAAAGGATCGGGGGTCCTTTTATAGCCGCTGGCCGAGCCCTTTGTGGTTGGAAGGTAAGACTTCCAGTGCAAAGTCCTCACCGAAGAAGGAAGGTGCATAGGACACCCAAATCTCTTGAGCGTTCGCATGAGAGATTGAGTGTAAATCTGAGCTAGAGATCTTGTTCAGACGATGGAGAAATCCTCAAAGAATCTTCCTTCCAAATCTGGGAGGAGATCTTTGAGGATTCGAGGAGATATCAGCCTCAAATCCTTGTCAGAGTGGGATTTCCCCTGTAATGGTGGTGGGACCTGAATGTAAGGGTGGCGAGGAAGTTAGGGGGCTCTGCACAAGGGTTTTCAAAAGTTAGGGCCCAGAATGTAGTTGGGTGGATCATTTTGCAAAGTAGGTCAAGATGACCTTCTCTTAGGCCCAAATTTTGGTACAAACCTAATTTGGACATAAAGAATCCAATGGTGAAGTTGGATTTTAGGTTTGACCACATTTGACTGGACATTTTCGTACAAAAAACCTAAATTAGGTTAAATACTTAGCTAGGACCCCAATCTAGGTCAAAATAGGTTTCAAAGGCCAAATTGAAGGTTCTAAACCCTAGGGGATATTTTTCCATGAATTTTAGAGGGTTTAGTTGATTTTTATCCGGACTGAAACCTTGTTGAATTAAGAGAGTTTGTTTTAGGGTTACAGAATGTCATTTAATTCTTAAATTTCACAATAACCCTTTTCTGACTGAACCATCCCACTTTTCTTCTTATTAAGTCCAATTGACCTATATTTAGCCCTTGAGAAATTATGTTGATGTACTGCAATGGAAAACTTGTAATTTTACCCTTTAGTTCATGCTTCCTTCCCAGAACAGTAATCCCTTGACTTAGGCCTTCCTTTAGGTTATGTAGGAGCTTTTGTTTACTTTCTTAGGTCAAAATGAGCTAGTTAGGGCTCATGATGAGGCTCTCATCATACCCCCATGCCTAGCTTTTGCTAGTCCCTTAGCAAAATTTTAAGGTTTTAACATCTGTTGTAGACCATGAATTTCTTCTACCAGTTGTGATAAGTGCCTTTTCTTTTTCTTTTATGATTTGGCCAGAATGCTGACAATAAGCCTAGAGGTACTCAAGTACCAACCAAAATCCGGACCTGACCCACTTTAGCCTCAGTCCTCCGCAAAGGTTTTCAAGGCCCACCGGAACTATCCTAGGGTTCGTTGGACTCCGTAGTTAAAGCACCCGTGCTTGAGACATTTTTAGCCTAGGATCAGTTTGCAGTGCTTTTTTGTAAGAGAGAGATAGAGGATTTATTTGTTTGGAGAGTTTTCTCTCTCTTTTCTTTTTATTTCTAGCTTCATATTGTCTTCTCAACACGGTCTATATCAAATTCCTCATCCCCATCATCAATCCTCAAGGGTCCCTGGCAATCGATGCTTCGTGATAGCACCGCCCAAGGCAACCCCCAGAACCCTAGCTTTCAAGATTCGAGATAATCCCGCCCATGGCATTCCATGGCCAAATCTAGACCCTGGCAATTGAAATTTCGTGATAATGCTGCCCATGGTATCTGAACTAGTAGAGTGCTTACATGCCCCTAGTAGGATATTTAAATATCCTAAGAGACAAGTACCGAGGAGACGATATGTTGTTACGCATCTTCGAGGGGAATTTCCTGCCTTTTTGGGCCGGGAACTCGTCCAAATCAACTTGTGTTGATCGATCGCTCCTAATCTTGGCAACTTTTTCAGAACATTAAAACATTTTTTTACGTGATTTTGATAGTTATGCACACTGAACTAGACTGTGTGTGGATTGGGGTGCTTAGGTTACCGAATCCCGAAAACCCAAGGTTAATTAACGAGGCCGAATACTCCCTAAGCCTTAGACCTAATACTTAAGCTTCGTATTTTCCCCAACCTCTTGAGGAATATCCAGATTTTAGCGGGTACTTGAATTTTTAAGCCTAAGAGTCTAGCCCAAAAGGCCTAAAGTCAATGTTCCTATTAATCTCTTTTGTGTCTCCTTAGCACTTTTTTTTCTCATTTTTTTTTCTTTTTTCTTGTTGTGGTCTAGAACTTCCGTTAATCCCTTAATCTTTTACTAACTCTTTTTCTTTTTCATTTTGTGCTCCTTTTTGGCATTTTGCACTTTTCCTCCTCATATTTTATTTAGCCCAAAAAAATTTTCTCTCCCCCCTCAGTTTTTTTGTTATTTTTCCAAATTTTTCATTTTTTTAATGTTTTTTTTTGTGATATGTGATTTTTTTGTTGAAACATTTTCTTGATATGAGTTTTCCTGACATTTTGCACTTTCATACCCCTCCATGCCTACGATTTGCAATGTCCCCATTGTAAATTAGGTGGATTCGAATTCAGCTTAGTTCATTCATTAGGACAGGTGTTGGGTGAGCGAACGAGTCGAGGTGACTGTTGCGAATGATTTCTAGACTCAGGTATGGGTACCTGAGGTGGAGTCAGCTATGCTAATGGATGAACGTTAAAGTCAATATGAATTCAGCATGGAAATGTTAGGAAAGGTTTTGAGTTTTTCAAAGAATGACGAGTTGCCTCCCGTTAAGCGTTGAGTTTTACGTCATCGGCTGGGCGCAATGAGCTCAGGGAGAATGGAGGATAAAGGATGACTCAGCTAAATCTGTATTGGTCATGTCAATGAACAGTTTGAGTCTCTGACCATTCACGATGAAGGGTTAGGAATCACGGCTGAGTGGACTGATCTCAACGGCTCCTTTTCCAAAGATTCATCGGACTAGGTAGGGTCCGATCCACTTTGATCGTAGCTTTCCTGGGAATAATTTGAGTCGAGCATCAAGGAGTAGAAACTTTTGACTAGGATGAAAGATCTTTCTAGAAATGTGTTTGTCGTGAAAGGCTTTAATTCGCTCTTTGTAAATTCGCAAGTTCTCATACGCGTCGTGGCATAATTCATCGATCTTGCTCATTTGAAGCCTTCTATGGGTTCCAGCTTTAGAAAGATCTAAGTTGCAATTCCGTACTACCCAATAGGCTTTACGCTCCAATTCGACAGGGAGGTGACATGCCTTCCCGTACACTAGTATGAAGGGAGACATGCCTAATTGGTTCTTGTGGGCGATCCTATAAGCCCACAATGCTTCCAGAAGCCGGGATGACCAATCCTTCCTGTTAGGCCGAACAGTAACCTAAAGGATTTTCTTGATCTCCCGGTTTGATAGCATAGCTAGACCATTAGTTTGGGGGTGGTAAGGAGTAGAGATTCGATGCAACACCCCGTATTTGGTCATCAGCGACCTGAACTGAGTGTTTGTGAAATGGGTCCCTCCGTTGGATATTATTGCTCGTGGAATCCCGAACCTTGAGAAGATGTTTTGATGAATGAATCTGATAACAACCTTGTGATTATTGGTTCGGGTAGGAATGGCTTCGATCCACTTGGACACGTAGTCAACGACGAGTAAGATGTATTCGAAGCCATCTGAGATAGGGAAGGGTCCCATAAAATCAATCCCTAAATTTCAAAAATCTCGCATACCAGGATCGGCTTTAAAGGCATCATGTCTCGATGGCTCATGTTGCCCAAGGTCTGGCAATGGGTACATGCCTTACAGTGATCGTATGCATCCTTGAAAATTGTGGGCCAGTAAAAGCTACACTGGAGGACTTTTGATGCTGTTTTGTGTCCTAAAAAATGTCCACCGCATGCCTGGTATGGCAGAAAGAGAGTATGTCTTTGATTTCTACTTTCGCGATACATCATCTAATTATTTGATTAGCACCAATGAGGAATAGATACGGGTCTTCCCAAAGGTAATACTTGGCATCGAAATGCAATTTGTCCTTCTTGGCCTTCGGCCAATCGAATGTGATCTGATGTGATGCCAATAGTTCACTATGTCTGCCAACCATGGAAGCCCTGTAGTGATAGTCAGGAGGTGCTCATCAGGAAAGTGTTCTGTGATGGGTCCGGAAGGGTTAATGATCTCAAAAGGAAGGTGGGACAAGTGATCAGCTACCATGTTCTATTTTCCCACTTTGTCATGAATCTTGAGGTCAAATTCTTGCAACAGCAAGATCCATCGAATTAATTGAGGTTTCACGTCGTTCTTTGCAAGGAGATGCCTCACAGCTGTGTGATCCGAGTAAATGATAACACGGGAACCCAGGAGGTATGATCTGAATTTTTCTAGGGCAAATACTACAGCCAGCAGCTCTTTCTCAGTAACTATGTAGTTACATTAAGCCTTGTCTAGTGTTGGTGTAGTAAATGACCACGGGTTTCCCGTCAATTTTCTGCCCAAAAATTGCTCCTACAGTGAAGTCAGATGCATCGCACATGATCCCAAAGAGTTCAGACCAATCAGGGGACTGTAGGATCAGGGCTTGGGTAACTCGATCATGAAGGATCTCAAATGCTTAAGTACATTCCTTGGAGATTTCGAAAGGCACATCCTTGGAGAGAAGAGTAGTCAGGAGGCACAAGATTTTTGAAAAATCAGGGATTAATCGACGGTAAAAATCGACGTGCCTCAGAAAAGATTGGATGTCCTTGATCGAGCTAGGCATAGGGAGTTTGGAAATCAAGTTAACCTTGGCTCGATCGACTTGGATGCCTTTCCTCGAAATTAGATGTCCCAGGATGATTTCTTCAGGCACCATGAAATGGCTCTTTTCCCAAGAAAGAACCAAATTTACATTGATGCACCGCCTGAGTATTTGGACCAAGTGCTGGAGGCAATCATCAAATGATGCTCCAAAAACTAAAAAGTCATCCATGAAGATTTCCAGATAATCACCTACCATATCCGAGAATATGGCAAGCATGCACCGCTAAAAGGTCGCAGGTGCATTGCAGAGATCGAAAGGCATCCTTCGAAATGCGTACGTCCTGAAGGGGCTGGTGAACGTGGTCTTTTCTTGATCCTCTGGATGGATTGCCACTTGGTTATACCCGGAGCACCCGTCAAGAAAGTAGAAGAACCTATTTCCCGCTAGTTTCTCGAGGATCTGATCAATAAACGGTAGTGGGAAATGGTCCTTCTTCATGGAGGAGTTGAGTCTTCTGTAATCAATGCAGACTCTCCATGAGTTAGCTATTCGAGTCAATATAACCTCTCCGATTTCAGTCGTAATGATGGTGAGTCCGGCCTTCTTAGGCACAATCTGGATTAGACTCACCCAGTGACTATCGGAGATCGGGTAGATGATCCCTGCATCTAACCACTTGAAGATCTCCTTTTTCATGACCTCCTGCAGGTTAGGGTTTAAAGTTCTCTGCATCTCTCGCGAAGGTCGTGAGCCCTCTTCTGTGTAGATTCGATGTGTGCAATACGAGGGGCTTATGCTAGTCAAGTCATCGAGAGTCCATCCAATGGCTCTACAATGTTGCTGGAGAACGGTAATCAACGGGATTCCTGTTCAAGTGTGAGTCAGGAGTTAATAATCACAGGAAACATTTGATTGGAACCCAAAAAGACATACTTCAGCTTGGGAAGGGGCTTGAGTTCCAGGATGGCATTATCAGCAATAGCGGGCGGTTCAGGGTCTGTATCAGGGACAAGGGTTGAAGTTATGGGTGTGTCTAGATCAGATTCAGACTCCTCTATTTGCGGGTTTTGATCTTCTGGTGGTTGATCGGGGATAATCAGGTTGTCCTCAACATGCGATTCATCAACCACGGCGTTGATATCACATATTTGCTTTATAACCCCTTGTTGGGCCTTAAAGATGTCAATCTTCAGAGTTTGATTCCCAAATTTTAATTCTATTTGGCCCTCCTCACAGTTTATGTTGGCCTTAGTAGTGGCCAAAAAAGGTCTCCTTAATATAATTGGTGTATCCCTTGGGTTCTCGGGTGCATCCATATCCAGAACTATGAAATCCATCGGGAAGTAGAAATCCCGTACCCTAACAATGACACCCTCAAGTATTCCTTTAGGTGACTTGATGGATCGATCAGCTAACTGTAATGTCACCTCAGTTGGTTTCAGTTCGGACTCTTCAAGGTGGTCAAGGAGGGATGTAGGGATTAGGTTTATGGAGGCACCTAGGTCTAGCAAGGCTCTATCAAATTGGGTTTCACCAATTTTACATGAAATTAGGGAAGTTCCTGGGTCTTTATACTTGGGTGGGAGTTTACTCAAGATTACAGAGCTGGCTTGCTCTGATAGTACGATCAGATTCCCACTTTTGGTTCACGGCTTACGCTTGGGTGTACACATGTCTTTCATGAATCGTGCGTAAGCCGGTACGTGGTGGATTGCATCCATCAAGGGGATGTTTATTTGGACCTGTTCAAAGAGCTTGACCAGATCCTCCTCAGGAGCCACGGGTTTGGTTATCCTTTTTCCTTTGGTCAAGGCCTCGGGAAATGGAACCCTAGTTGGTTCCTCTGGAATAAGTTCAGGTTCTTGATCTGGGATAGGGTATCCTAGATAACTATCCTAGGGCTTGTATTACTACTAGGCTTAAAGTGGTTTGGATAATGTGGGTCTTGGGTTGCTTTACCACTACGAGTTGTTACGGAGTTCAATCATACTTGTTTTGGTTCGGGTTTAGTAGGATGGGTGGCTGCTGCTGAAATCTCGCATAAGATGTCGAAGCTTCCATCCCGTCTGGTGATGGGATAGAAGGGGCCGAATAAATCATATGTGCATGGCCTGAATTTGGGTTCATAACACGCCTTTGGGTCGGCACGTTATTTGGGTTTGGCAGAGGTTGTGAAGGAAGGGTGCCAGGTTGGTGGGAATTTGTCATCTGGGCTAGTTGATTGTGAACCTCTGTGATCTCATCCTTGTGTTGTTTTTACATTGCTGCATTCATCTTTTGAATGTTAGCCAGCGCTTGAAGGATAAGAGTCATTTGATCCTAGTTTGGCCCAGATTGATATGTGGGATTAGGCTGAGGCTGAGGCGGCTGATATGGACGAGGAGCTTGTGGATGGGGTTGATAAGGTTGTCTTTGAGTCTGAGAATTTCCTGTCCACTGGAAGTTGGGATGATTTCGCTGTCCAGGATTGTAGGTATTGGAGAATGGGTCACTCTGGATGGCATTAAGGTCCTAGCAGGTCTGAGGAGCCTCAGAAAGTCAGAATACGAGGGTTCAGAGTTCCCCCAACTATAATAGAGTGGATCGAAGGTCCCTCCAGTCCGAGAGTCAGACGGGGGTGGATACGGGTCCATCCCCTTAGAAGATTGGTGATAGATGTCTACACAGTTTCCCTTGCAAGAGGTGGCCGTGCAAAAGAGCTCTGCACAGAGGTGGCTCGCTGTAGATGCCGAGTCAGCTCGTCCACCTTCTTCTCTATGATAGAGACCTTGTCCAACCGATTGGCCATTAGTTCCAAGTCGACGGATGTGGACAAGTCCTGTGTCTCATGTGCTCCCGTAAGATTCATCGATGTGCAGGCATTCGTCCGATCGAATAAGCCCACGGAGTCATTATTGATGGAGTTCTCGCACATATTTTTGAGAATCTCCCATATCGTGTCCTCATGTTGACCCACGATGTTTCCTTCGCAGGTTGCATTGACGAATAATAGAATGTGTTCACGGAGTCCCTGGTAAAAAGACTGGACTTGTTCCCATTTAGGAACTCCGTTATGGGGGCACTTTCGCATGAGATCTAAGATCTAAGATCTAAGAATTGAAGAATTGAAGAGTTGAAGTTGTTCCTGAGAATCTGTTGGAAAGTTTTAGAGTGATCAAACTGAGCTCAGATGAATGATTTGGTGAGAATTCAAACCCTGTCAGTTTGGGTTATTTTCGAACCCAAACTGATGGCAGTAGTATTTTGTTGAGATTTAATTGTAAAACCTCCCTAGTTGAGTCAATTTTAACCCTTAAAATCTGTTTTAATCAGTTAGAAATGTTCTTAAGTGTCTGTTCACCTATTTTAAGTTGTCTAATTCCTGTCTCTGAAGCTTACAGAGAAGCTTGAAGCTTCTCTATGTTGCCTGAAGCTTAAAGAGCTTTAAATCCTACTTCTGAAGCTGCCGAATCATTTATAGAACCTATTCAGACCTTTAAATATGAGAGACAAGTCCATCTATGGACTCTGTAAGATAAACTTCATTTTCCAGGTAGTTTAAACCTGTAGGAATCCCCTTATTTCACTCTTCAAATTGAAAAGGAAAACATCCTCTTATCTTTAAATTGACTATGCAATCTTGTTGTTCTACCTGAGAGCTTTCCAACAAGCTTTGAATCGCCTGATTTGGAGCTCTGAGCTAGGAGATATGGTCGATTGAAGTCGGGTCTGGAGGGGGAGAACATAGTCCCACATCGATAAGACATAAGCATGCGCCTTAGTATAAAACTGATTTGTTGTATAGGCTTCTCAGTCGTCAAGCGCTCGGTACGATCTGAACATCTAGCATTTCGAGCATGTGTGTGTGTGTGTGTGCGGGCATGTGTTCCTGCGAGTGTGCGCCTGAGTGGGAGTGAGAAAGTGTGGCCCTGGGAGGGCAAGGCCTGGGAGGCGGTTGAGTTGGATTGGCTCGAATCTGTGAGCTGAAAAATAAACTGAAATGGAACCTTAATTGAAATCAGGTGAGGACTGAGTAGGGTCTGGTCCTACCTTGATCTCAGGGTGCTGTGTATCCTCAAAAGGACCTCGTCTCAAATAAAAATAATTTTTGGTTAAAAAGTAAAAATAAACCCGGTTCAACTGATGATTCAAAGGAAATCTTAAGGAAAAGAAGAGCTGATGGCTAAATGTTGAAGAGACTAAGTGTTGAAGAAAGAAAGGCACTAAGGGAACTAAGATGGAAGTACTAGAAGCAAAAGAAGACTAAGGGAAAAGCAAAAGGCAGGAGTAGAACAGGAGAAAAAGAAAGAGAGCTCGAGAGAAAGTAAAAAAAAAAGAAAATAAAAGGAAAAAAGAGAAAGAAAGAAAGAAGAAGAAAAGAGAGGCTGAAGAAATAAAGGAAAATTTATTTCTTGCATCATTTTAATTACTTTTTGTTCTCAACTGTTGTAATAAGGCATGTTTTGATTAAATAAACCCTTTCTTACCTTAAATCATTTGAAATAAATAGAGGATTTACATGCTTTAAATGTTGAAAATGAGTTTTCATATAGGATTTTGCATACTTCTTCAATCTAATCAATTTTGCAAAATTCATGTTTCTAAATTAATTTAAATATACCTCCTAAACTTATAAAGAAAATAAAAGATAACTAGTGAATTTAGAATGAATTATACCTCCTAGCGAACGACCTGGACTCAACCAGTAAAAATTTCTAAAATATTAGGTTAATTCGACCTTATACTACTAATCAACACAACTTCGAGTTAACCTATGTGACTTTTCTCTACTCTAAATTAAGTAAAATTAACTTAATTACTGAGTTGAGTAAGTAACGGATTATTTTAATGGCGCCGTTGCCGGGGAGGGAATTTATGAATAATCTGGATTCTAGAGATCCAACTTCCTTGGGTTTTCTATCTATTCCTTCACCAACCCAAGGAGGGACCTTTGTCCCACAATCTTACCCACCCTTTTCCCTACCCTTTCCTGTTGCAGAAAACATGCCATATCTTTTAGGATTACACGCCATCCAGGAAAACATTCCAAGACCAAACTCTTATTCAAATTCCTATAATCCTGGATGGAGATGCCACCCAAATTTTTCTTGGGCTGATCAAAATCAAAATCAAAGACCAAATTATTCTAATCAGACCCATTTTAACCCACCTCCATTGCCTCCTCAGTAATCAAATTTAACGCCTAACCCGATGAGTATGCAAAATTACTCTAGGCCTATTAGAGATACACAGCTAGAACAGATTTTAAGAGCTGTGTCAGAGAGTCAGCGACAAAATGCTAAAGCTCTTGCTGAGATCCATAGGCAATGTAAGGTAGAGTTGGCTAATTTACCAAATCAGATCACGCTTTTGGCTGAGTCTCGTCAGCCAGGTACCCTTCCATCTCAGCCAATTCCGAATCCTAGGAATCTGCCAAATCCTAGGCAAAATCAAGGTCAAGTCCATTTCCTTAATCAGGCCTTTGATTCTAATCATAACCCGTCCTCCATATTACTTGAAAACAATCCACCAAACCCGCATCAGCAACCTATTTTATGTCAAAATGACCCACCTATTATTGAGAATCAAAACTGACTCTACTGATCTTCTGAACTTGGTGGAATCATTTCTTGAATTGCCTTAATCCTTAATATTCTGCATCTCAACCTCAATCAGATCTAATCTTCACGCGACTCACTCTGATCTTTCTAAGATTTTTCATGAGAATGTAATTTTGGTTCTACGATATCTATTCTAGGTAATTTCTGGAGGAGTTTTGACCGGGTGGTTTAATCTGTTTTCTGTTTTTAATCTAATTTTTTATATAACTCCTTTGTTTTTACCATATACCTATTCTCTTTAAGAGTTCTTTACTAGGGTTTACGCCTAGCTGAAGGCATAAAACCTAGCATTTGTACATAGCTATTTCCTATTTTTACCTTTTATATTTTCTTCTACACTTACTCTGAAATTTCACTTCATATTTTATTGATTAATTTCATTTAGTCCAACTGACCACTCTGACCTTTGGTCAGACTTGAAATCGTTCGCACAGATATTTTTAATCTCCTCTATTCGACTCATTCCATCACCCTATACTAAATGAAGTGTAATATATTTTCACCCTTCTTACAATGAGGACATTGTAAAATTTTGGCTTGGGGGGGTGTTGAAGTGAAATTTTCACTTTAAGTGTGGGTTTAAAATAAAAAAACACATAAAAATTAAATATCCATGAAATTTTAAAAAATAGAAATTCCAAAAATGGTAAAAAAATTTAAAAAATAAAAAATTTCATAAAAATTTGAAAATTTTTTAAAAAAATCATAAAAATTGAGAAAATATTATATACATAAAAATAAAAATATATAAATACAAAAATTTTAAAAAGAAAATTCATAAAAATAATAAGAGGGGTACATTCATTTTTAAAGAAGAAAAGAAGAAATAAATATATATATATATTGTAATTAAGAGTTTAATTTTCTTTTAGGTCAGAAATTAAAATGTATATAGAATATATATAGATATTTAAGAGCATTCAATTCTTAATTAGATTTTTACCTTAAACATTTTGTAAAAACACACTTTTGTTTTTAATTTTTAAAACAAGATTTTATTTGAATTAGGAATCTTTTAAATCTTTTTAAGATTTGTTTTTCTATTCTTACCTTGAATTAAGAAACTAAGTGTATTAAGATTTAAACTTAAGTTTTGAAATTAAATTATAACTTTCTAATTAAAGATAAGAGGATGCTTTCCTCTTCAATTTGAAGAGTGAAATAAGGGGATTCCTACGGGTTTAAACTACCTGGAAAATGAAGTTTATCTTACAGAGTCCACAGATGGACTTATCTCTCTTATTTAAAGGTTTGAACAAGTTCTATAAATGATTCCGCAGCTTCAGAAGTGGGATTTGAAGCTATTTAGGCTTCAGGCAACACAGAGAAGCTTCAAGCTTCTCTGTGAGCTTCAGAGACAGGAATTAGACAACTTAACATAGGTGAATAGACACTTAAGAACATTTCTAATTGATTAAAATAGATTCTAAGGGTTAAAATTGACTCAACTAGGTAGGTTTTACGATTAAATCTCAACAAAATACTACTGCCATCAATTTGGGTTCGAAAATAACCCAAACTAATAGGGTTTGAATTCTCACTAAATCATTCATTTGAGCTCAGTTTGATCACTCTAAAACTTTCCAATAGATTCTCAGGAACAACTTCAACTCTTCAATTCTTCAGTTTGAGCTTAGAAATAAGGTTTCCTCCTCAGGTTTGACTGTAAGGCTTAAAAATTTGACTTTCTGATTAATGCCTTCTCCCAAGAAATTAAAACCTCAAATAGCATCTCCTCAACATCAAGAATTCATTCAGACCCTCAGATAGGTGTTCTAACCCTAAAAATTAGGGTTTCAGGCTCGCCGCCTGAGATTCAAAAAGTGTTTGATCGTCAGAAAAATTCAGAGGTTGATACAGTACTTTGAGGACATAATTAACTTCAGTGCATTGCACTGAAGCTTTTGAATCCATCAAGTGCCTTTATAAGACTTCTATCAGACTTCTCCAACTCCGCTGGAGTTGGAGAAGATGAACCTCAATCTACAGCTCTAGTCACTTAATCTTCAAATAAACATCCTCAGAATAATCACTGATCCATATTATATCATTCTGGAGCTTCACACCAAGTTCCACAAGCTGAAGAACAAAAATGACTTGCTAGAGCTCACCAGAGCTCCGGTGAGTCCAGTAAAAGGTGAATTTTGTGCTCAGAATGTCAAAATGTGTCATTTTTAGTCTAAAAAGGTTCCTGAGGTTGCAAGGAACCTCAGGGACTCAATTAATTCTTCATTTGTTCATTAAAACTAAGATTTAATAGTAAATTTCATTTCTTAAAAGATCTGTGTGGTTAATGATCAGGACCTGTTTTACCACTCAATTGAGTGGTCAAAACAAGTCAAGTATTTACGATCATAAATATATATATAATTAAGGATTTGAACTGCTCCTGAGCCGCTATGGACAGCGAGCTCAGGAGCTTAGTTAAAAATTGGGCATTTAAGTTATATGTGGTAATTATACATATTATAGTGTCAATTAGGATCCTTAGGTTGTGAATAAGTGATGGAGAACCCTATGAAGGTGAAGCTATGATCAGCTACTATCGTCATGGACAGCGACAATAGTCTGTGGAGGTCAAGGTAAATTAGGCAATTAAATGATCAATTAAACGATTAAGTGTAATAAAAATGATCGTGGATGAAAGAAGAAGGTGATCAGTGAGTTTAAAAGATGAAATTAAAGCTCTGGCGAGCTCAAGGAGCTCGCCGGAGTCGGAGAAGATAACAACTAAAATTCTAACATTAACTCTAATCTAACTAACTATCTAACTAACTAAGTTATCCTACTCCTACTCGTACTCCTAATCTACTATTACCTGGATGAAGGGGTCAATAGGGTTTCGCCGAAGGTTCATAGCAGACGACGAAATCAGAGGGTTTTAGGAGAAGATCTCCAGCGAGCGGATTTGAGATGAAGCAGAGGATTCCTTGGTCATAGCATGTGTTCAGAGACGTGGCTGACCACGGCGGATCTCCTCTGCTAATCAAGATGGATGGAGGAAGTCGGAGAGTGGTGTGGAAGGTCGCCGGAGAGAATAGCCTATCGAAGTCAGCTCAGTGAAGAAGAGGGAAGGGAGCCAACTTGAGAGAAATCGAAGGGGTGAGGGGGTATTTATAGTGGTTAGCGACGAAGAGAGTGGCGAGGTCTGGATGAAGGAGCTTGAGGAGCTTAACCTCCGGCGTCGCCTCCGACGATGATGAGGTTATCTCTCTCTGAAAATTAGGATTTCCGATTAATCCAGACCGGTGGATGAAGATGGAGTGGTGAGCGCAAGCTGCAAGAGCTTGGAGAAAGAAGGATGATGTCGGCAGGGCGGTGATCGTGCAGTGGCGTAACTCTTCGTCGCCAGCCGTCCAAATAGATGAAGAAGAAGAAGGAAAAGGACTTATGTGCAATGAAAATTAAGGACCTGTGTGAGAATTAAGGACCCGATTATAATGAATATTAAGGACCAAAATGTAAACCCAGGTTTTGAAGGTTTAGTTTAACTTAGATTTTTTTCAACTTTTTATATATGTTAGTAAATAAGGTAAATATTATGTTTTCACCTTGAATTTACATTTTTGACCTTTTTTAAGTTAATTTATTAGATTAAGTAAAATTACTTAAGTTATTATATACTTCTGTATATAGTATGTTTAAGTTACTTAACTTATTAATTATGGAAATGATTAATAAAATTTTGAGTCCAATTATTAACTATATTATTAATAATATTAATTGAATGATAAAATATCATTTTTAGCTTATTTTAAGGTCCTTTACCAAATATCCCTTATTTAATAATTAACCCTTATATATTCATAACCTTAGCTAATTAACTAGGAAGACTAGTTAATCAGGGGTAATTAGAGAACATGATGAGTCTCTCATCAATGCCTCATGAAGGGGTTCTCCCATTTGCTGGGTGAAATGAGTGATCTGGTGGCGCAAGGCATTTGTCCAGCCAACGGGAAAGAATTTCTTCAAAAATTCGAACTGAAGTTCATCTCATGTGTTGATCGAACGAGTCTGAGTTTGATACCAATGAGCAGCCTTGTCAATGAGGGAGAAAGAAAACATCCTCATGAGTAGAATATTATGGTTTTGTGCATCTGACCCGAAGGTCTGGGCCAGATGCTTGAGCTGTTTAATGTGTTGGAATGGATCCTCGGAGTTAAGCTCATGGAATTTTGGTATCGCATGAATCATGTTGGGCTTGAGTTCAGAATCAGGACCTCTAGCCGGGATTCGGACTCAAGGCTCGATTGCCACCGTAGCGGGATTATAGTGATATCGTATCATAGGACGTTTCGGTGTGTTTACAAAGTTTTGGAAGAGATCATTTAGGCGCTGAAGCTGGTGCTCAAGGTTGTTCTCTTCTTCAATGGGTTGTGCCGTGATGGAAGGAGAACTTGGTTCTGAATCAGAGGAAAGATCTATGTGGTGGGGTTACTGCACAAACAGGGGCATCGAGGCTTGGCCTCGATGAGAGTGAATTTCTAAAGAAGGTCTTAAGGATGGTCTTAAGGACCTCCTACCAAATATGCACCGAAGGATTTGATGAGATCAGAAGGTGCTGGACCTAATCGAGACACCCAAAAATTGTTGGGTGACTATAAAGGTTCAGGGCGGATGATACCCCTTAGTCAAAAAGGTCGTCCACTTGAGAAGTACCTAGGCAGCCAGAGAGGGAGAGTCCCGCAAAGACCCCTACACGGTAGAGCATCCCCATGAGTTACAGGGTTTCTCCTACCCGACCTCTCTTGTCACTGAGATTCCAGGTAGACCAGAATGGGGACCTTGATCTCTTAAGTCTACCTTTTTTAATTAAGATCAAGGTGCTTAGGGTTCCACTTGGACTTTAGGCCTTTGAGTGCAAAGGGTAACCTAATTTTAAGGTTGGTTGACCCAAACGATCAACTTCACCTCTTTGTTCCTTTGAGAGCTTTTAGGTCCTTGCTTTTAGGGTTCAAATGGATTAAGAGCCTGATTTGCTTAGGGTTTCTCTTGTATAGATCTTTTCAAACAAGGCTTAGGCACACCTCTTTTTGAAATTTTTGCTTCTTTACTTAAGAGAAGATGTGTCTCTAAAAACCTTAGCTTTGCAATCCGTAGGTTGGCTCTAGTTGGTCCAATTTAGTTGCCTCAACAATTGGTATCTAGGGCTCAATTAAGAAGGTTTTAGCCCTAGTTACCTTAATTGGATGTGCAATTCAAAATGTGTTGAAATGAAAATCAGGCAACTTTGGTGAATTACTAAATATGGAAACAGGTAGCCCTAGATTGATTTTTCTTTGTTTTTTCCTTTTCAGACTTTGAAGGGATTAAGAGAGAGGGCTAATGAAAGTTTACCTGTTCCTTGGTGTGGCTGTTGTGCTGCTGCTTTTCTTTCCTCCGCTTTCCCTAAGGCAAACACAACAAAAGAGATAGATTAAGTCAGTATTGAATTAGAAGTTGTGATCAAAGCTTCTAAAATGCCTATTACTCCCCGGCAACGACGCCAAAATGTTGACGAGGCGAGATCGTGCTTTTAAAAGATGTTCGTTGCAGTATAAATGAAATCGTCGCAAAAACAAATAAGAATTTATAACTCGAAAACCTAGGCATCCGAGGTCGAACATAGGGAGCAATTGGGTATTTAAAAACTTAAGAGCACAACTCTCAATTTAATAAAAAGCAATAACCAATTCAATCAAAATTGAGAAGTAATGTCAATGTAGAAATAATGCTAAAAAATTGGACATCTGATGAAAAATCAGACGTCTTAAAAGCTCTTGCTATAGTGCTTGATTTATCCTTCTCTTTCTGATTTTTGCCTTCTCTTTCTCTCTTCTTTCTCTTTCTCTTTCTCTATGGCTATGCTTCTTCTACCTTCTTTGGCTTCTCCTTCTTTTCTTTCTTCTTTTGCGGCTAAGTCCCTGCTTGGCTTTGCCTTCAGTAGCTACCTTCTTCTTCTTCTCTTCCTCTTCTACACTTGGTCTTCTTCTTCAGCCGCTCCTCTGCTATAGTGCTTCTCTTTTCTTCTTCTTCTTTTTTCCTTCCTTGCTATGGCTAAGTCCTTCCTTCTTCAACCTTTACCTTCAGCTGCAGCTTTTTCCTTTGCTTCTTCTTCTTTCACTTCTTTGCTGCGCCTCTTCCTTCCTTAGCTCCTTCTTCTTTCCTACATTGAACAATGAAGCAAAACCTACCCCTACCCTCCCCGCGTCTCTCTCTCTTTCTCTCTTAGGAATGCTCTCCCAGAGTCGGGTAATCAGGTCGAGTGCCAGGTCCGGGTCCAGGTGCACCGACGTGGTGTAGTGTGCGGGGAGTGCTAGGTCTAGGTAATCGGGTCAAGTGCCAAGTCCGCGGGGGCAGGGGTTGCGGATGAGGAGTGAGCGAGTGAGGGTGAGGGACCTCACTGATGAGAGCCTCATCATGAGCCATAACTAGCTCATTTTGACCCAATAAAGAAGATAAAAGCTCCTACATAACCTAGAAGAAGGCCTAACTGAAGAAACAAGTGCTCTAAGAAGAAAACATGAAATAAAGGTTAAAACTGCAATTTTACCATTGCAGTAGATAAACGGGATTTCTCAGAGGCAAAACATAGGTCAAATGGTCTAAATGAGATAAAAAGTGGGTTGAGTCAATCAGAAATGGGTTCATGTGCAATCTAAGAACTAAAAGACACTTGGTAACCCTAAAACAGACCCGCTTAAATTAACAAGGTTCCGGTCAGAACAAAAAGCAAGTAAACCCTCTACAAATCATGGAAAACCATACTCTAGGGTTTAGAACACTTAATTTGGCCTTTGGAACCTAGTTTGACCTAGATTAGGGTCCTAGCTCTTCAATTAACCTAATTTGGGTTTTTACGCAAAATATCCAGTCAAACGAGGTCAAACCTGAAATCTAACTTCTCCATTGGTTTCCTTAGGTCCAAATTAGGTTTATACCAAAATTTGGACCTAAGGAGAGGTCATCTTGACCTACTTTGCAATTTAGTACACCCAAATCACAAATTGGTCCCTATCTTTTGAATACCGTTGCAGAGAACCCCCTAGGTTCTTCGCCTCCTTTGCAAACTGGTCCTGCCGCCATTGCTAGGGCAGAACCGAGCTCCGGCGAGGTTCGGAGAGGGATTGCTCTCTAATCCCTCAGAGATTCCCTCCCAGAAATGGAAGGAGAATTCTCTGAAGAATTGCCTTCCATTTAAGACCGATATCGATCCCTGGTGTGAACCCAATCTCTCGTGCGAACGCACGAGAGATTTGGGTATCCTAACTCCTTTCCATCTCCGGCGACCAACCTCAGGCAATTACGTGCCCTTCACGCCCTGCACACCAAGTCCAACGCCTATATAAGAACCCACAACTCCGGCCGAAGAGGCTGAGCTTGATTTGGCCGAGTTTCCCCCTTCAATTCCTCTCCTCCTGCTCGGCCAAATACCCCAGCTAGCTCCGGCGAGCCCCCCTCCCCTCCCTCTTCGCTCTGCCACAAAACCAGTGGCAGAGTTAGCTTCCTGACCTCCCTCCGCGTCGCGCAGTACCAGCGCACGCCGCCTCAGCCCCGTCGTCGCCGCCGTTCTCCCCCACTGGGCGTCATCTTCTCCGGCGACAGCAAGTACTGCTGTCCGCCTTCTGTCCCCTTTCGTCCTTACAATTAGGTTAGAACTCCTCTCCATCCTATCCTCTCTCTTTTCCCCCTGTTATCTCATCTGATTACCCCTCGACCGACGCTGACCACCCTCATCTTCCACATCACCGACCGAACTCCGGCGAGCCGCCCACACCACTCCGCCACTCCACACGGCTCGCCAACCACCTCGTGAGCTCCGCCTCACCACCAGGAACTCGCTCCACCCCACAACTGCCACTCCAGACCTCCATAACCACCCCCCGAACAACCCACCATCTCCGGCCACAGGTTAACCTAGGCGGGCACGCCTAGGCCGACCGGCAACCTGCAACATCACCCACCGCCTTCGCCGTGCTACGGCGAAGGTTTCCAACTATTCTAATTGGGCCAATAGGCCGTTCTGTGGAAGTTCAGGTAAACGCTCCGGCCGCCATTAACAGTCGAAGCAGCAGGAAGCTTGGAGCAGCAGCAGGCGTCAGGCTTCCCAGGCGGCAGGTGCAGCAGACTCTCGCAAGTGTTGCGAGGTGACTGAGTTCAGCAAGGATCAGCAGCAGGGCCTTCAGCGTGGGCAATTACACACGAGAGTCTGCGGGCGCACGCAAAGGAAGGGTGGAACGTTTAGTCCCACATCGTGGAATCTCAAGGCACAGGTATGGTATAAAGGTTTTTTGTGATATACGTTTACTGCCTCGAAAGCACAGGGGTGAGGTCCCTCACTGACCCCACCCGCCTCGTCCGCAGCCTGACCACGCGGACCTGGCGGATCCGACCCGACCTAGACCTACGCACTCCTCGCGCATCACACACCTGCAGGTGCGCCTGGTCCCGGGTACGATCCGACCCGATTGAGACTGTGGCTCTGGTAGAGCGGTTAGAGTGAATTGCTTGAGAGAGAGACACGCGCGGGTAGAGGGAGAAGGGTTAGGTTTTGTTCCCCTGTGCAGGCAGGCTGATTGCAGGAGAAGGACGTGGCCGCTGCAGAAGAAAGGAGAAGCAAGACAAAGAAGAAGAAGAAAGCAAGATAAAGAAGAAGAAGAAGGCAACGAAGAAAGGAGAAGCAAGACAGAAGAAGAAGAAAGAAAGAAGTCTTCGCAGGCGAAGGAGGAAAACAGAAAGGTTAGAGGTCTTCGCAGGAGAAGAAGAAGAAGGACAAGGGAAGATTGCAAAGAGATCTGAAAGGCAAAGCAGAAGAAGAAAAAGAGAAAGAAAGATCACATTTAAGACGTCTGATACATAAATCAGACGTCTAATTCTATTTTTTTTACATCTTTCTTAAAAACTCTTTGAATCAATTATATTTGCATTTAACAGTTGTATTCTTGGGTTTTACAAAGTACTGAGTTTGCTCCCTGTGTTCGACCTCGGATACTCTAGTTGTTCGAGTAATAAAATTATTTGTTTAAACGTTTTGTCGGTTCTACTACAACGTAATACGCCTTTAAATCCGCACAGAAACGTTGACAACATTTTGGCGCCGTTGCCGGGGAGCAACGGGCACTTGTAAAGCTTTTGAGTACAACTTTTCTATTTAATATCTGACTTAACTTCTCTTTTGTTGTGTTTAAACAGGGAAAGCAAAACAAAAAGGAAAGAATAGCAACTGCACAACAGACTGGAGCAGGTATTTCATGAGAAAATCTCTCCCGCAAGTCAACCACTCCAGGGCAGGTAATTTCTTTTCTTCCTTAATCATCCCCTAATCTTTGAAAGACAAAAGGAAGAAAATCAAGTTAGGAATCAATTGCCTTCTTTATATAGTAATCACCATCTCTAAGGCAAAACATTTCTTGATTTTGCGAAAATTTCTGCAAATATTCTTGAAGTTGGAGTGATTTTTTTTTCCATCCCACAAATTCTTGTGCCTAATTGAAAATAAACGCTTAATCTCGGCGGACCACACACTTCTTGTTTATAAGTCCAAAGAGAACTTTTGAAAAAGAAAAAGAGGATTGGAAATAGAACCAAATTAGGGTTTCCACATTAGGGTCTTGAAGCGCTAGTCACACATGCCTGTGTAAAAGGAAATAAACCATCCCGCATCAGTGTGCTACCCAAGCCCTTGATTGAAGAAAGTTAAATAAGACAAACCCTAAAATTGAGCTCTAAAATCACTTGAATCTTAAAAATTTTTCTTTTGACCTAATAACCTGGGAGTCAAATCAGGGTGATCTCTAGGCTCCGAGCTTAGAATCATTCTGCCATCTATAGGACAGGTCAGGTGAAGTTGACCCCTTGGGTCAACCAACCTCTAAATTAGGTCACAATACCAAAAACATCTAAAGTTCAAGTGAGAACCCTAAAAGCACCTTTGAAATAAAAAGTGATAGACTTAAGAGGTCAAGGTCCCCATTCTGGTTTACCTGGAATCTCAGTGACAAGAGAGGTCGGGTGGGGGAAACCCTGTAACCCGTAGGGACGCTCTACCGTGTAGGGGTCTTTGCGGGACTCTCCCTCTCTGGCTGCCCAGGTAACTCTCAGGTGGACGATCTTCGGATCCAGGGGTCCATCCGCCCCAAACCTCCATAGTCATCCAAACATCTTTTGGATGTCTTGATTGGGTCAAGAACATCTCCAGTCCTGCATCTTTTCTCTGTAGAGCACACACATTCATTTTCAGTGGGACTCGTTATTCAGATCTGATTGCTTCATAACACATCTTGAGTCAAACTCTGATCTTGATTCCACCACCTGATCCAAATATGCAGCCGAACCACCTAGGACTACCAGTCGAGAAACCTGAATATCAGAGATCCATGAGAGATAAAATGATTGAGGATGCCATGAGATTTTATGAAAATGAAGAAACCTCAACAACAGTAGGAAACATTCAGGTTGATGTCCCAACAACCACAACCTTTGTCATAACTTGTGCCCATGTACTATTAGCAGAAGCCAACAAAGGATCAACCCGTGACTTGCTCATTACTGCATACATTGAGATAGAAAAATTGCATAATAGTGAATACCTTCAATGTATGACAAATCCTCGACTTTGGAAGCAACACCAAGATAGTCTTGAAAAACGGGAAGAGATAATGAGATTAATAAAACAAGTGATTGATCAGAAATACCCGTACATACCGCCAACAGAGGATGAACTATCTTGGGACAACATCGAGGATAAATCTGATCTCGGGTTTAGGGCACAAAATGGTTGTGGATTCCCAACCCAGATGGAGTATAATGCACCTGATATTGAAGAAGGTTGGGAAGCTCCAAATGCAGGAAAAGACCATGATGAACCCATTTTAGAATCCCAAGACTCCTGCAAGTATGAGAGTAGAACTGAACCTCTCGCGGGTGTAAATTCCGTCCCTTATTCTGATAAGGTGGCCCTCGAAGGTTATTCAGACCTAAATTCTAGTAATTCAACCCACATCCTAAGCCTAGAACCTAGATCTGAAGCCTATATTGAAGATTTCAAGGCCCCATATGAAGAAGATCAACCTTTTAATGAAGAATATGATTTTGGGCCTCGATTTGATGAATATCCCTCGTCAACCTCCTCAGAGGAACGAATCAATTTTGCGGAAGTCATGCCAATCTACGACACAGAAACCGAGGAGTTGGACGAGCAAGGTTTCAATTGGGTCTGCCCTACTAGCTTAGAATCTGGGCCTCTACCAGATAGGGACACCTTTGTAAGCTCGGAATTAACATTTAGGCTAGATCCCAGTCAGGCTGCTGAATATACAACATATGATTTATTCTATGGTGGAACTCATGATCTAGAATCTCATTCAAACTTTTATTTTCGCAAACTCTCCGACGATCTCGAATCTGACCATAACATCGGAGAAAATCTGCCTCCTGATTATAACATGTCAATCTTCTTTGAAGCCACCTGCTCCACATATACAGCACCAATCAAAACCCGTTCCCCACCTCGACCCGCAACCGGACTCAATTTCTATTCTGATTCACCTCTCAATGAGCCGATTGCAGATGATTCAACTCCGTATCTATACCGGGTATCGGACACTGATCAGACCACAAATCAGGAGCCTCCATCCTTTGACCGTCCCTGTAGGGATTCCACATCTTACATTAATTATTTTTCGGAACCCTACCCCCACCAGGCTGATTCGACTGAGCCCGAACTCGAGTTTTCACTTCCATATCTATCAGAACATCACTGCATTTGGTGGGTCCCACATCTGCTAATCTACATCTATCAACCCACCAGACTTATTGGGTTTGGGCTGCATCATCAGCCCACTGATCTGAACAAGTACCTGGTTGGACCAACCAGGCTCTTAATCAAGGTGCTTGTTTTCCAAAACTCCATTGATTTGACCACTCCCTCTCCACCCCATTTTCCGCCCGGCTGAAGGCATTAAATTTAGCGCTTAACGGGAGGCAACCCGTCATCTCAAAAATAGAGACCCGTTTGATTAGTCGTCTGTACTCCACGTCTAATGCACCTTGAGTTCAGCCTTAGACAGTTGATCCCACCTCTGGTACACGTATCAGAGCTTAAAATCATTCGCATCACTCATTCCCGACCCATTCACCCACCCGATATATCCTGTTCTAAGCCCCTGACCTCAACACTAATTCCCACCCTCTGTTTACAATGAGGACATTGCAAAACTTAGGCATGGGGGGGGTGATAAAGTGCATACATACAAAACCAAGAAAAAAATCAGAAGGATTCTCACAAAAAAATTCGCATATGTCAAAAACACAAAAAATTGAAAAATTACGAAAAAGAACAAAAAAAATGGGGAGGGAAGAAATGTTGTGAGCCATATAATCATAAGGAGGAGAAAAAGAGCAAAAATGAAGAAAGGAGCACAAAAGGAAAAGAAAAAGAAAAAGTCATTAGTAAAAGATTAAGGGGTTAACTGAAGTTCTAGACCGAGTCAAGAAAAAGAAAAGAAAAGTGCTACGGAGATATAACAAGAGATTAGCGGGAACGCTGGTCTTAGGCCTTTTGGGCTAGTATCTTTAGCTTAAAAATTCACGTATCCGTTAAAATCTGGATAATCCTCAAGAGGTTGAGGAAAATGCGAAGCTTGAGTATTAGGTCTAAGGCTTAGGAAGTATTCAGCCTCGTTAACTGACCTCCGGTTTGCGGGATTCGGTAACCTAAGCACCCCAAATTCACACACAGTCTGGTTCAGTGCGCATAAAACATCCAAAACACGCAAGAGCGTTTAATATTCTGAAAAAGTCACCTAGATTAGGAGCGGCCAATCAACACAAGTTGATTTGGACGAGTTCCCAGCGCGGAGAGGCGGGAAATTCCCCTCGAAGATGCGTAACAACATATCATCTCCTCGGTGCTTGTCTCTTAGGATATTTAAATATCCTACTGGAGGCATGTAAGCACTCTGTTGGTTCAGACACCATGGGTGGCATTATCACGAAATGTCAATCGCCAGGGTCTGAATTCAGCCACGGAACGCCATGGGCGGGATTATCTCGAAATCTCGAAAGCCAGGGTTCCGGGGGTTGCCATGGGCGGGATTATCTCGAAATCTCGAAAGCCAGGGACCTTTGAGGATTGATGATGGGGACGAGGAATCCGATACAGACCGTGTTGAGAAGCTAATCCGAAGCTAGAAATAAAAAAGAAAAGAGAGAGAAAAGCTCTCCAAAGAAATAAATCTTCTATCTCTCTCTTACAGAAAACGCACTGCAAACTGAACTTAGGCTAAAAATATCTCAAGCACGGGTGCTTTAACCGCGGAGTCCAACAAACCCTAGGTTAGGTTCTGTGGGCCGTAGAAACCTTTGCAGAAGACTGAGGCTAAAGCGGAACAGGTCCGGATTTTGGTTGGTACTTGAGTACCTCTAGGCCTATTGTCGGCATTCCCACCTAATCACAAAAGAAAAGGAGAAGCACTTATCATTGTTGACAACATTCAGGGTCTAGAACGGAAGTTAAAACTTTGAAATTTTGCTAAGGGACTAGCAAAAGCTAGGCATGGGGGTATGATGAGAGCCTCATCATGAGCCATAACTAGCTCATTTTGACCCAATAAAGAAGATAAAAGCTCCTACATAACCTAGAAGAAGGCCTAACTGAAGAAACAAGTGCTCTAAGAAGAAAACATGAAATAAAGGTTAAAACTGCAATTTTACCATTGCAGTAGATAAACGGGATTTCTCAGAGGCAAAACATAGGTCAAATGGTCTAAATGAGATAAAAAGTGGGTTGAGTCAATCAGAAATGGGTTCATGTGCAATCTAAGAACTAAAAGACACTTGGTAACCCTAAAACAGACCCGCTTAAATTAACAAGGTTCCGGTCAGAACAAAAAGCAAGTAAACCCTCTACAAATCATGGAAAACCATACTCTAGGGTTTAGAACACTTAATTTGGCCTTTGGAACCTAGTTTGACCTAGATTAGGGTCCTAGCTCTTCAATTAACCTAATTTGGGTTTTTACGCAAAATATCCAGTCAAACGAGGTCAAACCTGAAATCTAACTTCTCCATTGGTTTCCTTAGGTCCAAATTAGGTTTATACCAAAATTTGGACCTAAGGAGAGGTCATCTTGACCTACTTTGCAATTTAGTACACCCAAATCACAAATTGGTCCCTATCTTTTGAATACCGTTGCAGAGAACCCCCTAGGTTCTTCGCCTCCTTTGCAAACCGGTCCTGCCGCCATTGCTAGGGCAGAACCGAGCTCCGGCGAGGTTCGGAGAGGGATTGCTCTCTAATCCCTCAGAGATTCCCTCCCAGAAATGGAAGGAGAATTCTCTGAAGAATTGCCTTCCATTTAAGACCGATATCGATCCCTGGTGTGAACCCAATCTCTCGTGCGAACGCACGAGAGATTTGGGTATCCTAACTCCTTTCCATCTCCGGCGACCAACCTCAGGCAATTACGTGCCCTTCACGCCCTGCACACCAAGTCCAACGCCTATATAAGAACCCACAACTCCGGCCGAAGAGGCTGAGCTTGATTTGGCCGAGTTTCCCCCTTCAATTCCTCTCCTCCTGCTCGGCCAAATACCCCAGCTAGCTCCGGCGAGCCCCCCTCCCCTCCCTCTTCGCTCTGCCACAAAACCAGTGGCAGAGTTAGCTTCCTGACCTCCCTCCGCGTCGCGCAGTACCAGCGCACGCCGCCTCAGCCCCGTCGTCGCCGCCGTTCTCCCCCACTGGGCGTCATCTTCTCCGGCGACAGCAAGTACTGCTGTCCGCCTTCTGTCCCCTTTCGTCCTTACAATTAGGTTAGAACTCCTCTCCATCCTATCCTCTCTCTTTTCCCCCTGTTATCTCATCTGATTACCCCTCGACCGACGCTGACCACCCTCATCTTCCACATCACCGACCGAACTCCGGCGAGCCGCCCACACCACTCCGCCACTCCACACGGCTTGCCAACCACCTCGTGAGCTCCGCCTCACCACCAGGAACTCGCTCCACCCCACAACTGCCACTCCAGACCTCCATAACCACCCCCCGAACAACCCACCATCTCCGGCCACAGGTTAACCTAGGCGGGCACGCCTAGGCCGACCGGCAACCTGCAGCATCACCCACCGCCTTCGCCGTGCTACGGCGAAGGTTTCCAACTATTCTAATTGGGCCAATAGGCCGTTCTGTGGAAGTTCAGGTAAACGCTCCGGCCGCCATTAACAGTCGAAGCAGCAGGAAGCTTGGAGCAGCAGCAGGCGTCAGGCTTCCCAGGCGGCAGATGCAGCAGACTCTCGCAAGTGTTGCGAGGTGACTGAGTTCAGCAAGGATCAGCAGCAGGGCCTTCAGCGTGGGCAATTACACACGAGAGTCTGCGGGCGCACGCAAAGGAAGGGCGGAACGTTTAGTCCCACATCGTGGAATCTCAAGGCACAGGTATGGTATAAAGGTTTTTTGTGATATACGTTTACTGCCTCGAAAGCACAGGGGTGAGGTCCCTCACTGACCCCACCCGCCTCGTCCGCGGCCTGACCACGCGGACCTGGCGGATCCGACCCGACCTAGACCTACGCACTCCTCGCGCATCACACACCTGCAGGTGCGCCTGGTCCCGGGTACGATCCGACCCGATTGAGACTGTGGCTCTGGTAGAGCGGTTAGAGTGAATTGCTTGAGAGAGAGACACGCGCGGGTAGAGGGAGAAGGGTTAGGTTTTGTTCCCCTGTGCAGGCAGGCTGATTGCAGGAGAAGGACGTGGCCGCTGCAGAAGAAAGGAGAAGCAAGACAAAGAAGAAAGGAGAAGCAAGACAAAGAAGAAGAAGAAAGCAAGATAAAGAAGAAGAAGAAGGCAACGAAGAAAGGAGAAGCAAGACAGAAGAAGAAGAAAGAAAGAAGTCTTCGCAGGCGAAGGAGGAAAACAGAAAGGTTAGAGGTCTTCGCAGGAGAAGAAGAAGAAGGACAAGGGAAGATTGCAAAGAGATCTGAAAGGCAAAGCAGAAGAAGAAAAAGAGAAAGAAAGATCACATTTAAGACGTCTGATACATAAATCAGACGTCTAATTCTATTTTTTTTACATCTTTCTTAAAAACTCTTTGAATCAATTATATTTGCATTTAACAGTTGTATTCTTGGGTTTTACAAAGTACTGAGTTTGCTCCCTGTGTTCGACCTCGGATACTCTAGTTGTTCGAGTAATAAAATTATTTGTTTAAACGTTTTGTCGGTTCTACTACAACGTAATACGCCTTTAAATCCGCACAGAAACGTTGACAACACTCACCCTTGTGTTACTTGAGGCAACCAACCGAAGGCACAAATTCAATATATATCACACCGCTTACCCCTGAGTTTACGAGGTGGGACTAAATGTCCCACCCGCTTCTGCTGGCACTCGCAGGAGGAGAAGCCACGCAATTAGAGCGGCTGGAAGCCTCGCGACGTCTGCTCTCAAGCTGGATACACTCGCATGCTCAACGCGCGTAACTTGGAGCCCTAAAGCCCGGAGCGCGCGGCCTAAAGCTCTGAAGCAAGCAAGCTTGCTTCAGTGCTAATGGCGGAAGAAGGCTCAGATTTGCATGACACGAAGATGGCCTTGCGGCCCTATCAAACAATAGGGGAAGCTTCACCGTATCACTGCGAAGGTGAGGCGAGGATCGACGTGGCGCAGAACGACCTAGGCGTGCGTGCCTAGGTCGGACTATGACTGTGTGTGTGGGTTTGTTTGGTGGAAGTGTGGGGCAAGTGTGGCCGTCAGTGGATGGGCGGAGAGTGATCAGTGGGTAATGGCGGAGGTGATGAGGTTGGTGGCAAGACGTGTGGAGATGCGGAGTGGTGGATGCGTCTCGCCGGAGGTCAGCCTGAGATAGAGAAGATGAAGGTGGACAGTGGCAGTCGAGGGGCGGTTTAGGAAATAAAATGAGGGAAAATGAAGAGTGGCAGGAAAGAAACTTATCTGTTTTGATTGGGATGAAGGGGAGGTAGAGGAGACAAGCGGCGCGTATGTGCCATCGTCGGGGAAGATAGCCTTGAGGTGGAGATGACGGCAACGAGGAGGATGTCAAAGAGGCATGAGCTGGTGCGGTGCAACGCGGAGGAACGAGAGGATGCTAACCCTGCCACTGGTATGGTGGCAGAGCGACAAGAGGAGGGAGGGGAGATCGCTAGAGCTTGCCAGCGTTTTACTAGAGATGTGGAGGGAAGAAATTAAGAGGGTATCTGCGGCCAAATCAAGCTTGGGAGATGCGCAATGGACCGGGGGTCCTTTTATAACCGTTGGTTGAGCCTTTGTGCTTAGAAGGGAAGCTTTCCAGCGCAAGGTCCTCGTCGGAGAAGGAAGGTGCATAGGACACCCAAATCTCTCGAGCGTTCACACAAGAGATTGAGTGTAAATCTAATCTGGAGATCTCGTTTAGACGATGGAGAAATCCTCAGAGAATCTCCCTTCCAAATCTGGGAGATCTCCGAGGATACAAGGAGATATCAGCCTCAAATCCTCGCCGAAGTGGGATTCCTCTGCTGTAATGATGGAGGGACCTGAATGTAAGGGTGGCAAGGAAGTTAGGAGGCTCTACGTAAGGGTTTTCAAAAGTTAGGGGTTAGAATGTAATTGGGTGGATCATTTTGCAAAGTAGGTCAAGATGACTTTTCCTTAGGCCCAAATTTTGGTACAAACCTAATTTGGACCTAAAGAATCCAATGGTGAAGTTGGATTTTAGGTTTGACCACGTTTGACTGGATATTTTTCATAAAAACCCAAATTAGGTTAAATACTTAGCTAGGACCCCAATCTAGGTCAAAATAGGTTCCAAAGGCCAAATTGAAGGTTCTAAACCCTAGGGGATATTTTTCATGAATTGTAGAGGGTTTAGTTGATTTTTATCCAGACTGAAACCTTGTTGAATTAAGCGGGTTTGTTTTAGGGTTACAGAATGTCATTTAATTCTTAAATTTCACAATAACCCTTTTCTGACTGAACCATCCCACTTTTCCTCTTATTAAGTCTAATTGACCTATGTTTAGCCCCTGAGAAATCCCGTTGATGTACTGCAATGGAAAAATTACAATTTTACCCTTTAGTTCATGTTTCCTTCCCAGAACAGTAATCCCTTGACTTAGGCCTTCCTTTAGGTTATGTAAGAGCTTTTGTTTACTTTCTTAGGTCAAAATGAGCTAGTTAGGGCTCATGATGAGGCTCTCATCACACACCTATCATTTAGGGGTGTTCGTTCCTGGCTACCGCTAAGGCCAATATAAACAGTGAGAGTGGCAGCATGGAAACCGCCTTTGGGGTTTGGAAACTGAAACTGGATATTTTCAAGGTGATTAATAAATTTGAGAATTATGGATTTATAGAGGAACTCGAGGAAGATCATTTGAATATTGAGACTGTAATTCCCTGGTTGGAGGAGGTGACGTAATAAAGTGCACAATAAAAATAGACAATCTCACAAAATGAACAAACACACAATGGGCACAAGAATTTTTAGGTGGAAACCCAAATTGGGTGAAATCCACCACCTAACCCTCTCGAGTTAGGATTTCCCGATCGACCTAGTTGATCAAATCCACTAAACCCAGTCACTTAAACGAGGGTGACTGAACCTCAATTACAACCACACTACTTAGACTGATGGTAGTGTACCTCAACACCCCTTCTCTTCACAAGAAAGAATTTGTCTCGCAAAGGAGACGGGAATTCGCAAAGCGAATATCCAACCAAAGACAATATAAAATACAACAATCCTATAGAGCCTCAATTATTTAATTCTAGCTTCTATAGGAGTTAGGAAACTTCCCTTTGGTGGAAGTGCGTCGAAGTGACGATGCAGATGCGTGAGCCACGCTTTGGCACAGCAGCACTTTCGTAATGTTGGCGGGAGAGTGGGTGCACAGCAGGATGAAGCTCTTAGGTGAGGAGAGTGCTTGTAGAGCAAGAGCTTTCTTCTATTTGATCTTCTACTTATTTTTGACATAAGTAAGTGGAAATATTCTTGCAAGGTGTGTCCTGGGTGTCTCTTGCAAGCCAAGGGGTTCTCCTCTATTTATAGAGGGCCTATGAAGGCTTTGGAAGGCCTTGGAAGGCTTCCATAGCCGTTGGGTGCAAGGCCCAAGAGAATCAGGTCGAAGTTAGAAATAATCATGATTCTGATAGGGCCATCAGACGTCTGGAAAACCTGTTTAAGACATCTGGAAACTAAGTCAGACGTCTAATTTTAGGCGAGTTTCCTTCCTGACTTAAATCAAATCTAAACAGGGTTCTAGTGTATGTCCATCAAACGACACACAGGACGTCTGGCATAAGGTCTGGATGTCTGGAAACCTATGTTTTCTACGGAAATGGATTCCCAAGGGAGTACAACAGCTAGAAAATCTCTGAGAAGAGATTTTGGGTCATCGAGGCAAAATGATCATGTATCAGACGTCTGGGGTCCTCTACGGACGTCTGATACGAGGCTAACAGTCATTTCTTCAATGTTTGATAAGGAAGCCAACGGTCCACTAATTGGACGTCTGGCAAAGGCATCAAACATCTCAGACGTCTGAACTAAGGTCTGGACGTCTGATTTCATCAGACAGAATTAACTAAGTCCAGATTAAATAATCGGACGTCTGAGTCAACAGTCAGACATCTTAAAAGTTTTTATCAGACGTCTGAAATACAGATAGGACATCTGAAAAGGTTGTCTGATCCCTATTTTGGTTTTCTAAGTTCTCTATAGAAAACCTAAGTATCCTAGGGTAGTGCAGGTGTTCCTAGGACTACTTTAAGGTTTCTTTGAGGCTCTTTAACATAAGATCTAAGACAAAAATAAAGAGTAAAACAAAGAAACAAAATTACATAGAACAAGATAAAATGAAATCTATTCTATTATTCATCTCCTTCCTTCTTCAAGCTTTCGCTCCTCGCGAAGCTCCTCTGCCTCTGTTAAGCTCCTTCAATCTGCCATGGATGTGAGCTTGAACTCCATTGAAACACTTGTCTCTATTTGCAATTTAACCTAAAAACTAGAACTCAAATGCAAATGTTAAAAGATACGTATTTTGTTATCATCAAAATAAACAATCGTGGTGCTCTAGCACCAACAGAGACTTGTATCGTTGTATCTGCTATTGAGAGTTCCTCCTACACCGATGAACCCAACCCACAACCCTCTGTGGCAAACCTGCCACATTCTAAAGAGGTTGCTGATTTTATTCACTTTCAACCTCTTCATCTAGATTGTCTTGATGACTCATCATCAGCATCCTCCTTACCTTCCACCTTAGACCCACCCCAGCTTAAACTGAAACATTGTCTGAGAGTTTGAAATATAAATTTTTAGGACCTAAGAAGATGCTCCTTGTGATTATTAGTTCTAAAATGACTACAGAGCAGGAGATAAAACTGATCGAGGTCTTAAAAGAACATAAAGAGGCAATTGGTTGGACTATCCACGACCTTAGGGGGATTGAGCCATCTTACTGCAATCACAGAATTTTCATGGAAGATGGATCCCACCCTTCTCACCAGATGCAAAGGATATTAAACCCTAATATGCGAGAAGTGGTCAAGAAGGAAATTATTAAGTGCCTTGATGCAGGAATCATCTATCCGATCTCGGATAGTCCATGGGTAAGTCTCGTGCAAATTGTTCCCAAGAAAGTCGGGATTACCTTGTGACTAACAAGAAAGGAGAATTTGTCACAACTTGTTTAGCTTCCTCCTGGAGAGTTTGTATCGATTACAGGAAGCTGGACACAGCTACCAAAAGGGATCATTTCCCTTTGCCCTTCATCAATCAGATCCTTGAAAGATTAACTGGGCAAAAGTACTTCTGCTTCCTAGACGGTTACTCGAGATACAATCAAGTCCCTATCCATCCTGAGGATCGGGAAAAGATGACTTCCACCTATCCCAACGGAACCTTTGCTTTCCATAGAATGCCATTCGGGCTTTGCAATGCATCTGCGACTTTTCAAAGGTGCATGCTAGCCATTTTTTCTGACATGGTGGGAGAATTTATGGAAGCTTTCATGGACAATTTCTCTGTTTTCGGAGATTCGTTTGAATCTTGCTTGGTTAATCTCGAATTGATCCTTAAAAATGCATCAAAACAAGATTGGTCCTTAGCTAGGAAAAGAGTCATTTCATGACACAAGAAGGTATTGTCTTGGGTCATGTAATCTCTGAATGGGGAATTGAATTCGACAAAGCTAAGGTTGATGCTATTTCTAAACTTCGTCCTCCCACATCTGTTAAACAAATTCGATTATTTCTCGGTCATGTGGGATTCTATTGAAGGTTCATCAAGGACTTCTCTAAGGTTGCTCACACTTTGAGCAACCTTCTTGCCAAAGATACACTATTTGATTTCGATGAATCATGCTACAAGGCATTCAATTTTCTTAAAATGGCAGTCACTTGTGCTCCGGTGTTGCAACCACTGGTCTGGATAGCCCCATTTGAGATCATGATCGAGGCTTCTGATTACGCAGTCGAGACTATTTTGGGTTAAAAGATCAACAGAAAGCCCTCTGTCATCTACTACGCTAGCGAAACCTTGGACGAAGCCTAGAGGAATTACACTGTTACTGAGAAGGAATTACTAGTTGTAGTATTTGCATTAGAAAAATTCAAGGCTTATCTCTTATGGTCTCACATCATAATTTTCACCGACCACTCGGCCTTGAGATATCTCTTAGCCAAAAAGGATGCCAAACCGTGGCTCATTCGATGGATTTTTCTGCTTGAAGAATTCGATCTTGAAATCAAAGATAAATCTAGGCCACAGAATGTGGTGGCAGATCATCTTTCGAGGCTTCTAAGTGATTCTTCTCATCTGGATATTCCGATTACTGATACTTTTCCAAATGAGACTATTCTTCCAGTTTCAAGTGTCCAAACCCCTTAGTTTGCAGACATAGTAAATTATTTGGTTGTTGGTCAAATCTCTCAGGATTGGACCAAGCAACAAAAGGATAGACTAAAACCTGAAGCCAAATATTACTTTTGGGATGACCCTGAACTATATCGCATCGGCTCTAATCAGATTATTCGCCGATGTGTTCCCGAGAATGAGTTTCAATGCATACTTGAGTTTTGCCATGCATCTGCGTGTGGTGGACATTTCTCTGGGAAAAAGATAGCTGCAAAAATACTTCAATTTGGATTCTTTTGGCCATCTTTATTCAAGGATGCCCAAGAATTCTCGAGGTCGTGTTCTCGATGCCAGTCACTCGGGAGCATAACCAAGAGAGATATAATGCCTCTAAACCCAATCCTTCCCATCGAAATCTTCAACGTTTGGGGCATCGATTTCATGGGACCCTTCCTCCCTTCATTTGGACACCAGTACATTCTCGTTGCTGTTGATTACATGTCCAAGTGGATTGAGGCTATTCCCACTCGAACCAATGACCACAAGGTGGTCATCAATTCATCAAAAAGAACATCTTCAGTCGATTTGGGATTCTGAGGGCCATCATTAGTGACGGTGGTACTAACTTCACAAATGCCTAGTTCCCTTCGAAATCTTCGACGTTTGGGGCATCAATTTCATGGGACCCTTCCTCCCTTCATTTGGACACCAGTACATTCTCGTTGCTGTTGATTACATGTCCAAGTGGATTGAGGCTATTCCCACTCGAACCAATGACCACAAGGTGGTCATCAATTTCATCAAAAAGAACATCTTCAGTCGGTTCGGGATTCTGAGGGCCATCATCAGTGACGGTGGTACTGACTTCACAAATGCTTAGTTCCATAGTTTACTAGAAAAATACAGGGTAAATCACAGAATCTCCACACCTTATCACCCTCAGACGAATGAATAGCCTGATATCTCCAATTGAGAGATCAAGAATATCCTGTAGAAGACTGTTAGGCCTGATAGAAAAGATTATACTCAAAAGCTTGAGGATGCTCTTTTGGCCTACCGTACGACATACAAAACACTTATCGGCATGCCACCGTTTCGTCCGGTGTATGGAAAGGTTTACCATTTACCCATAGAGATTTAACATTGGGCATTTTGGGCTATCAAGAAATGCAACTTTGATTTAAGTTTACTTGAAAAGACCAGGAAGCTCCAACTATCTAAGTTGGAAAAGCTTAGAAAAGATGCATATAAGAATGCCAAGATCTATAAGGCTCGGACCAAAGCTCTTCATGACCAGCAGATTTCTCACAAGAGCTTTAAGCCGAACCAGAAGGTCTGACTCTTTGATTCTCGACTTAAGCTCTTTCCCGGCAAGCATAGGTCAAAGTGGAGTTGCTTGTTCATCATCAATCGAATATTTTCCAATGAAGCCATTGAGATCTCTAACCCAAAGACGGGTAATTCTTTTAAGGTCAACAGACAACATCTGAAACCTTATGTTGACCGTGTTATTCCAGAACCCATCTCCGACAAGGTTGCTTTAACCATAATGTGACTTCTTTGGCTGGAGTTCACCTAGCTGATGGCATTAAACTTAGCACATGTACAGTCTGATTCAGAGCTGAACCGAACATCATGGAATACAGGTGATACTTTCTTCATTTACCCTTCTTCTCAAGCCTTTCATTTTAAATGAGGACATTGCATAGCTAGGCATGGGGGGGTGGATTCATTTCTGAATCATTTTGTCAGCTGTATGGAATTCTTGTAAATTTTGCTTATTTTTCTCTTTATTTATTATTTAAAAAGAAATTGAATTAGGGAAAGAATACTTGGGCATTAGGATTTTTCAACCTTAGGGAATAATTCAGTATGATCTGAACACGTAGACCCTTCAGGTCTTCGAGCTTAATCATCCCAGGTGTCCACTAAAATGTGGATTTGTTTATCGAGTCCTGGCCATTCTGAATTCAATTTCAAATTGGTTAAATAAGTTAGGGTGATAAGTACACGACTTATCAACCCGCCCTCTGATTTGAGGGGATTTTAAGTCTAAGCATCTACACACAGTTTGCATGGACTCACTTTTCTGTGGTTTTAACGGAAATTAGGTAGCTAATGAACCTTCTAGGGTGGTATGCTGGTAAGTTATCATGGGTAACAATCCATTGGTCGATTGTCCAGAGCCTAGCCACATGACCATTATTTTCCTGCTACCTTTAGGTAAATCTTAGATCAGGGAAGCCACCTACTTGGAAAAAAAGAAAAAAATAGAAAAATATCCAAAAAGAAAAGAAAAAGAAATAGAAAAGGAGAAAAGAAAAGAATGAAAAAGAAATAAGCCACACTTCACCGCACGAGTATGGCTATCAAGTTATCATGGGTAATAGCCCATTGGTAGGTTGTCTAGAACCTAGCTCAAGAAATGCACATATAATTCCTAAACACTTAGGAAGAAGCGGAAAAGTAGAATAAGTCGGGGAGATATACACTAGATTCACCCATGTGTTGACCCCATGAAAATAAAAGTAGGAAGAAAGCTACCGGTTGAATAGATATACCTCTAGGCAGAATTTCTTTTTAAGGTCACTTAGGGGCATAGAAACCCGAAGTCCATTCTAATCACCGATCAGTGAGTCTATCACATTTCACACATAAAGATGCTTAGAACTTAGGGTTCTCTTCGAGTCATGGGTGGGTTGAGTGGCCGTAGAAAGTTGCCCCGAAACCCTAAACTCAAAAATCCAAAAAAAAAAATTAAAAAAGAAGAAAAACATCCTTCTTTGAATAAGGTAAGGGCTTGAGGCGGTCTGCATTTTGGCAGACACTTGGGTATTGTTGTGTCTTTGTAGTTCAGGTCCTTGGTGAAAACTTCCTAGTGTTGAAGAATAACTTTTTCCCAAGAAATCCAATCCTAATTCTTTTATAAATAGCATATAGTTTTTGCTAGGGACTATGAAAAGATAGGCATGGGTGTGTGATGTGTATGCATCTGAATAGCCTAAAATGTCTATTTATGCATGTTCTTAGTGTCGTAGAAGCATCATGTATTGTAAATATTGCATAACATGCATCATCATACATTTAGGTCAAATTGTATAATTTGTATAGTAATTTACTCCTTTTGGTGGTCAGGGACAGGCGATTTTTAATCAGGGCCTCTGATTAAAGATCAAATCATACGGATCTGATCAAGGTAACAATCAGAGTTCAACGACTCCAAGATCGCCCCAATTGGATTTCCGTAGTATCAGATGCAGTCTGAGAAAGATCAAAGGTCAAGGGGTTAAGTGGTGTAAATCCATTCTTCAGATGACAAACCCGACCGCAAGGATGGGTTCGGATCAACAATTGCAGCTCAATGGTGCGAAAATTGGTCCAATTCGACATCCGTGGCACCACCTACAAGCATGTGAAGATGGACAACCAAGATAGTGCCATGTGGTGCCATCTTGACCGCCTAAACTGACCCAGCTAAAATGGCGAGGACCTACCACGCCCTTACTCTCGTCAACCGCACGATCAAATCTAGGCCATTGGATCTTGATCCAACGGTCATGAGCATGCGACCCTCGGTTAGAAATTTGACGAAGCAGCGAGATGGCACGTTGGTTGAGCACTCCACGTGCGAAATGAGGGTGCAGGTTCGAAGCTCACCGCTAGCCTCAATTCAGCGCAATGCAAAGCACAGTCAATTTCAGTCGTTGGATGAAGCATGGGCGGTGCAGATGGGTGAGATGTGGTGCAACGAGATGCTTGGGTGGTCGCATTTGTGATCAGATGCCCAAGCCACGCGTAATCGCATGCACAGGTATTGGGCGCATTGAAGGAGAAGTGACATTGAGGGCTTTTAAGCCGTCCGATCAAGCCCGTGTACATGATGCGTGCGTTGAGCACAAGGAGGCGGGGAGGCGCATGCACATCACCCACGTTCAGGTCTTTAGTGACTATTTTATCTATCACCAAAGACCCCTACATTAATGTTTTAAGGTTAAAATGACCTATTTGCCCCCAACCTCTACACCTATAAAAAGGCCTACACCCCCCACATATCATTCATCCCTTCTTTTACCTCTCTCCCACTCCAAAGCTCTAAAGAAGATTGTCCCAAACTAGGGATGCTCCTCTAGAGTTAAAAGTAAAATTTTGTCCACTTCTCATCCCGTTTGTGGAGCTCCCGTGGTCGTCTTCTCACCCCCATTTCGAAAGTGGATCCCTCGACGATGACGTCCTGCCTTACCCCAAGTTCTTCCCGCTTCGTTCTTTGTCTTTCATCTTTGTTCTACGTCTTCCAGGCATCGGCCCGTTCCGACTCGTCCTCAAGCAGCCGTTGAGGAGAATAATTTCTCACCTCCCTTCTCTTTACTGCTTTCTAGAGTAGATTTACTGCTTTCTAGTTGTAATATTTTCCGCTTTCCAATTGTAAAAACATTGTCCTTTTTATAAAAAGTGTTTTGTTCTCTCTCTCTCTCTTAGTGTTAATATCAGATTCATTGTGATTATCTCTCTTTTAAACAAAAATTACAAAAAAGAAATCATGGATTTCAAATCGATGTAGCCTCCCTGTGTTCGACCCAAAATTCTTTTCGAGTTTCGGTAAAATTATCTGTTGACGGGTATCCGCGCAAATCGCACTACAATGATGGGTTTTCAAAACTAAACCTTTTTTTATAGAATTTCCAATCCAACAGCTCGGTTTCTAAAGATTGTATAGTGTTTCTCAAATTGGCCAAAACCCTATCTTGGACCTGGTTCACCTAAATAGAATGGTTCGGTTCAGGGTTGGGTGGATTTGGGTTAAACTAGGGGAGTAAGGAAATTAAGGTTCTTGGGTTCCTCCCTAATAATAGGTCATTTGAGGTTGTTGAAAGAAGGGTGGTGACCTATATTCAGTATAATCCTTGGGAGGGTAAGAGTTATAATCATCATATCCTTCTTAATTGTAGATTGGGTTAAGTTGATCATCAAAGGGTGGAGATCTATAATCAGTGTAGGTGTGAGAAGGATAATAATCATAGTCTTGTTGTCCAGGGCTAGGTCCTAGACATTGTGGTCCGGAATCATATCTCCAATCAAAGTTATCTCGACTAGGGGATGGGTAGTCATAAGTTAAGTTAGGATAGTAACCATTTTGGGATAAGTGGTAGTATGAGGGTAGGATTGGAAATGAGAGTGTGGTGTGGAAGAATACATGGTGAAATAGGAGGGAAAACATAACAGAGAAACATGCCCTGCAGTATAATCAACCAAACCTATCCTTAGGTGGGTAGCCTACAGACCTACAGACTCTCAAAACCCGTCTTGAGATGGAGACAATTTGGTCTACTTCTACCCAGTCAATCGAACTAGTTAGAGGGAGGGATTAGGGAGAAGGTTATTCCTTTAGCTTGCCCCTTCAGTTCCTTTTATACCCATCAACCGCGGTCGTTTGATGCTACTCCCCTAGCTAGACATCAAATGGACTAGTAGAAGTAGATTAATCGAAACAAATCTCAGTTAGAGTCTCAAAGAGCGAGTTAATCCTTAAGGCCAACGTCTACTCAGTTTTAATTAGGCTTGGGATGATTGTGCTCTTGGAATGTGATGGGCCCTTTAGATGGGTTACGCCCTTAAATATTAATTAATATGTATGTGCATGTACAACCAGGGTTTGCAAACAAGGTTATTTGATGATTTGCCTTTTATGGTTCATCCCTATTTAGTAGCTTTTAGGGTTCAACTTTAGGTTCCTTCAATCAGGTTCAGTAGAACACTCCAAGTTTTGAAATCATAGGTGATGATGTATTCCTTTAAAACAAAAAATGAATGTGGAGTGCCTGGTTAGTTCCTAAATATTGAACCCTAAGGAGCAAGGTACTTGATGGAGGCGTGTTTCGAAAATTAAAATCAGGGTTCGGAGGACCTGCCATCGTAGCTCGCAAAACACGTCTATCAGATAAAATTTATAATCGAAACTCGAAATGTGAGTCCCAGGTGGAACACGGGGAGGCGAACATTTGGTTTTGAAAATCCGCGCTTTGCTTTTATTTATTTTTGGTCATTTTTATCTTTTCTAAATTTTTTGGTATTTTTATCAAGAAAGTGATTAGGTCAATGAAAACTTTATCTACTTGCAAAAAAATATAACAGAGAGAGAGATAATCACATATATTTCTGAATCCAATGTTTTCTACAACTAAGAAAGTGGGAAAAACTACACTAGAAAGTAGTAATGATAGACGGAGATGAGAAAATCCCCCTCGACAGTTGCTCGGAGGATGACTTGCTTTGATGTGGCTTAGAGGAAGGTGGTGAGGAGCAGGATGAACATAGACGGAGCTAGACGACGGAGGATGGGCAAGATGGCATCACGGTGAGGATCTTCTTCCTGAAGGGTGGTGAGAGGACGGCCATGCGATGCTTCACAAATGGGGATGAGGGGAGGGAAAACTATTTGGTTTTCTACTCTAGAGGAGCATCCCGAGCTTGGGACAAGCTCTCTTTAGAGCCTTGGAGGTGGTGAGAGGAAGAAAGGAAGAGATGGTTTGGAATAGTGGTGGGTAGGTCCTTTTATAGTGGAGGAAGAACAAATTCGCATTTGAGTCATTACTGACATTCGTAAACGTCGCTACAGATCTTCCCTTTCTGTCACTGAAGATCCATGCCTTCAATTCCCTTGTTGGCTTACAAGGGCCATTAGTGATAGTTGTATGCGTCACTAAAGGCCTGCACAACTATTGCTAAAGACCTACGCATATCCCCGCTAGCGTTGCGTGCTCCACGCACCCGTGCTTGCACAGGCTGGTCCGTGCTATTACTCTGTTGCACGCTATTATGCTGCACTGCACCCCGGGCATGTGCACTCGTGCCTTACTATTGCTGTGCTCAATTCCTCAATTGGGGGGGCTACGAGGATTCGAACCTATGCCCCTCCCTTGGAGTCTAGCACCCCAACCAACGTGCCAAGTTATCGAATGCGTCAAGCAAATGTCTTATGGTATGCGGTGGAGGAAGCTTCTTAGCTGTTGGATCAAGATCCAACGGCTGAGAATGAAGGTCACGGATGATGGAGAGATGGGAGAGGGCGTTGTGGCCATTGTTGGGCGCCGTCCATTCTTCTTTCTATTGTAGGGGGTGCCACGGTGCTCAAATCGAGATGATTCCCGTATTGCTAGACTGCGATTGTTACTCCGATCCATCCATACTGTCGGATTTTTCATCCGAAGCCCTAATGGATGTCGCATTGCCCCCCTGGCTGTCGATCTTCCTCGAACTTCATATGATGCTACGGGACTCCGATCTAGACGATTTCGGAGGCATTAGACTCCGATCATTGTCTTGATTAGATCCGTATGGTCCGATCGTCCATCCGAAACCCTAAAATAAATCTTCTTCTCTCCTGACCATGAAAAGGACCTAATTAACCTAAAATATATACAACTACTCTAAATGCAGAATGATGCATGCTTTGCAATATTTATAACATGAAATGCAAATCTAAGCCTAGGAACAAGCATGAATAGCCATTTTAACCTAAATAGATGTGTCTACATCAGTACTGATGAATCACTTTTATCTTAAGTGGTGCAACCCAAATAGCAGAATCAATTGGCCTATTCGCACCATAGATTAAGGCACACAGAATGTCTTAACTTAATCATATTTCTACTCAGTTTTGTTATGAAGTTGAAGTGTATTGAGTTCACAGGTCAGATCCCAGGTTAAGTAGTAGAATCAAAGTGATTGTGCACCTTAGGTTGAGAAATTTGTGGGTGTTTAAGGTGTGTCACTTTTAGCTTAATCCCACAAGAAGAGAGGAGTAATTCTTTTTTTTTTGTATTTTTAATTTATGCGGATGGGTGAGGTGAGGTGAAGTGACAATCAAACAACCAGGACAAACTTCGGGTTTATGCAAGCACCTATGTCAGTTTGGGTTTGATTTATTAATGTGGCGAAATGAAATCTAGGGTGGGGGTGGTGGGGATACACTTACAGAACTTTCTAACCGCACTTTACTCCAATCTATTCCGCTTTGGCTCGCCTTGGAAGGGTACCTATAATCACAGAAAGTGAAAGAGATGTTTTCGCTTAAATAGGATGATCACAATAAAATGATAATGTTGTTATATATTGCATGGTGGAAAACTCTCAATCAACACAAAGTAAAATTAACCACTCAAAAGAGAGCGGGTCTTATCCACAGGGAGGCAATGTCTATTACAAACCCACACGAGTCAAAAATCGTTGTCCACTATTGATTTCACCCAAGTATCAATCCAAAATCCCCTTTAAATTATGCTATCAAGTGTTAGATATGTTGAAATCTCATTTATATGAAAGAAGAGGGTTATGCTCATAAAATCAACAAAATAGAATATTAATAACTCAAAAGCCTCTCCCCTGCAATGGCACATAAATGTAATTACTAATTAAACTAAAATTGAGGATTTGCTTTGTTGGTACTCATGCACGAAGGAGATGACTGGCGGCGAGGTCTTCATCGGAGGTGGGCGAGGCCGGCGTGCACCCGACGGAGGTGGTGGCGAGGTGTGGCATGCTGGAGTCAGCCGGATGAAGTGGAGAGGGGCGGCGGTGGTGGAGCTCTTCCTGCTATCTACAGGAGCGGGAAGGAGCATTGCTCCATGATGGCGCGCGTGGATGGCAAAGGTGTAGCAGCGGTGAGCAGCACGTGGAGTGAGGAGGAAGAGGAAATGTGAGCAGCATGAGGGGAGGCACTGGAGGTGGCTTCTACTGCTACTACTATGCGTGCGGAGATGCGCGTATACATGGCAAGAGGTGCAACGAGGCAGGGTCGTGCGGCTGGCCTGTTGGAGGTGCATGCGGGCACGCTGCTAGCTGTGCTGGGGAGAGGAAGGTGCAGGCGTAGTGTGCTACAGGTGGCTATTGGAAGGTGGCGATGTTGGGTTCTCTTGATTGAAGAGAAAAAGGAGAAGAAGAAGATGAATAGTGGATGTTGATGGACGATGACGATGGAAGTGGAGTTGTGTGGCGGTGTAGTGGGCAGTTGATGATGTTGCTGTTGGTGTAAGGAGTCAATGGTGGTCTACGAGGAGTTGGTGGTTATGGGTTTTCACAGAGGTGAAGATGGTGGTGGGTGTTCGTAAGAAAGATGGAAATGAAGGAGAAAAAGATATTCACGCGGCTGGTGCGGCCACGCTCACGGTAAGGTGGAGCCGTGAAGGCTCATGCACAGTGTTGGCACAAGTCCACCGGTTTGGCGTGGCGAGCTGTCACCTCGTCGATCCACGATGTGGTGGAACTCATCCATGGAGGCTGGCGGTGGGAGCAGAGCACAGTGATGGAGTGGGTGGTGGCCTCGTTGAGGTGGAGGAGAAATAGAGGAAGAGGAAGAATGAAGAAAAGATGGAGATGTTGGTGGTGGTGAGGATGACCATGGACAGGGGGATGTGGTGTTGGTGGTTAGGTGGTGGCACGGTGAAGTTATAATGCAGAGCTCTGCGATGGCAGTGCAAGCTGTCACCCCAGATGCCCACAGTGGCGAAGCTCTGCCACGATTGAGGCCGATGGTGCTGGAGCGTATGAGAAGTTGAGCTCTCTACACAATAGGGAAAGGGATCAAGGCTTGCCAAGCATAGTTGCCTCCTCTTCTCTCTTGTAACCGCGACTACCTCGACTAGATCCTTATTTCATGGCCATCAAAGCAATGAGTAAAGGGCGTCGTCACTGCAGCCGTTGAGGAGAGGAAATAAAAATGGATTAATACAATAAGAAAAGAAATGATGGCTTATTTATCTACAAACCCTCACGTAAATTGTTAATTCTAATACATGCATGAAATGCAACCTAATGACTAATTATTTCAATGCATGTTATTCTAAATGAACTCTAAATGTATTTAGATATGAATGCAATGCATGAAATGTGCAAATAAATGAATAATTAGACTAATCTATTTACATCTTATTGTATGCTATTTTTATGTCAATATTAATCTAATGTCTAGGCATTTAAGTAACTAATTAGCCCATAAATATGGGCTCATTAGAAAGAAAGGAGAAAAGTGAGCTAAAAAGTTATGTAAGGTGGAAAACGTGAAAAAAACCAAAGAGCGTTGCCTCCTTGGCAATGGTGCCAAAATGATTAGCGTTATTTCGCGAGGGAAATCAGGGCTTTGGAGAACTCGTCGTCATAGTTCTAAAAAATTGCTACCAAATAAAATTTATATCGAAACTCGAAGTGAGTCCCGGGTCAAACATAGGGAGGCAAATGTTTGGTTTGAAAACCATGCTTCGACTTTACTTGTTTTTGGTGTTTTTATCTTTTATGTTTTTTTTTTCTATTTATAAGGCAAGAGATCAGGTCGATAAAATCTAGCTAATCTACTTGCAAAATAAGAAAGAGAGAGAAAACATCAATGTATGTCTGAAAGAGTTTGTTAAGATAATTAAGATAATTACAACTACACTAGAATGCAAAAAACATAGAGAAAGGTGAGAAGAGTCCCCCTCGACGGTTGCTTGGAGGACAACTCACTCTAACAGTGCTTGGAGGAAGGTGGAGAGAGGCAGGAGAAAAAAGAACAGCATTGGAGGAAGGAGGATGGGATAGGATAGTGTCACGATGAGGACCTTCTTCCGGAAGGTGGTGAAAAAATGGCCACGGGATGCTCCATGAATGGAGGAGAGAAGTGGGAAAAAATATTTGATTTCTACTCTGGAGGAGCATCCCGAGCTTGGGACAAGCTCTCTCTAAAGCCCTTGGAGGTGGTGATGGAGAGAAAGGAAGAGATCAAGAAGAATGGGAGGGGTAATTGATGCTAACACCATCATTATCCATAACTAACTTAAATTAGTGGACATCAAGTGTCAAATGCTCTTGAAATGATCGCCTGAGAGCTGTAATTCCACTTAGATCCATTTTGTGGAGAGAACATTAAACAGGGTTAATTCTGTAGTTTTAACATCATACCATGAATGTAGAGTAGCCGTGGGATTTTTCAGGGGTTAATTGAAGGTCAAATGAGCATTAAAGTCCTAAGAGTGGCTAGATAGGAATGGGGTTTCATGCATTTCGAAAATTGCATCAGAACATAAAACCCTAATCTCAGACCTACCAGAATATAAGAGGATCTGGTTAAGATAAAATTCATATAAACCTCCTAAAATTCATAGAAAAATATTCTGAGAGGTTTGGTACCCTTGGTTTGACCATCTGAACCCATTTCGACCTTGAATAGAGTCTCAGATAGGATTTTGCCCTAATTTGGGCTTCCATGCAAATTTTCTAGTCAAACATGCTCAAAACACAAATCCAAGTTCACCATTATATTCCTTGGGCCCAAATTAGGCTAAGGACAAAATTTGGGCCTAATCAGAGTCCATCTTAATCTAATTTGCATTTCAATACCTAAAACCTCTATTTCCTACACTCAGACCCCTAACTTTCGAAATGCCTTTCCAATTGGTCCTTAACTTCTTCATCTTCTTGCAAAAATGCCTTTACCACCATTGAAGGTGTGAAAGCACCTTTGGCCGAGATTCAAGAGAAGGAATCTCTCTTAAATGAGATCCATATCCCTCCAAAATTGGAGGGAATGATCTTAAGGAGATATCCGATCACTTGAGCCATCTCAAAAGCCCTAAATCAAATCCCAGAGATCAGGCGAGCTCGAGGAATTTGAGGGATTCTTCCCTCTGAAATTGTGGCTAATTGAACCCCTTTCCTCATTTAGAGCTCAGGCTTGAGCTCTATAAAGGCTCCCCATGCTTCCACAATTCTCTTTAGCTCGATTCTAAGCCAAAAATCTTCTTCCACCTCAGCCACCTCTGACCGTAGCTTCAATGAGCCCCTCAATCCTTTGTCGTCGCCCTTTGCTATGTATGATAGGATGAGGGATTTTCTCTCTCCTTCCGCTTCTCACCGTACCAAGTAGAGGCCCCCTGACCCCGTCTTCCACGCCATTTCTTCCACCGGAGACTTCGCCTTCTCTGACACTGACCAATCAAAGCCGGTGCAGATCTCCTTCCCCGTCATCCATAATTAAGTCTATCTTCTTCCACTCTCTCCTTAATGTAGATTCCACCCACAACAACCCTAATTCAACTGCCAAATCGCCCTCTCCCCATCCATCTTCTCCACGGCCGGTGACGCTTCTGGCGAAGTCATGCCACCACCACACTCCACCAAATCACACACTACCACCTCCAAGAGCTCCGCTTCACCTTTTCGCACAAAAGCCCTCACTTAATTTCACCTTACACCCATTGAAACACCCCATCGATCAACCCATCATTGCACCTTCATCTCCGACGATGACAGACCTCTTCTGACCATCTCATGCCCTAATTCCACCACCATCACATTCGTCGTGCTCTGGTGATCCTTCTAAGCGCTCTAATTAGGGTGATAAGCCCGTTATTTGTATTTCAGGTACCACCGCCGCTAGTCGTCTTCTCTGATGTCGAGCACCATCACATAACCATCAATCGACCTCGCTACCACCCCCAACAGCTGTGGTTTCAAACACTGAACCCACATGCAACATCAATCGAGGAGAGGAATAGTAGTAGGACTTCAATTTGACACGAGCTTCTTTAGCAGCTGCATGGAGGGGTGGGAAACATAGTCCACATCGTGAAGAACAAAGCCTCTAACAGCGTATAAGTTGATTTTGTGTGTAGGCCTTATCGCATCAACACTAAGGGGTGAGATCCCTCCTCATTCACGCACTCCTCACCTGCAACCACTGCCCACAGGTTTGGACCCTATCCAGATCCATTTACCTGCCTAAATCTATATACCCAGTTCTGATTTGAGGGAAGAGAAATTCTAAAGGGGTTAGGGGAGCGTTTTGCACTATGCATCCTCGAGATGCATGCCTATATGTTCTACACTTAGCAATGTTTGAGGCATTGTGCTCTAGCTTTGGGCTGCGCTTGGTGCCCTTGTGTGTCTGCTTTGCTAAGGCTCCATGCCTTGGCTGTGCTCTGAGTAGTTAAGTCCTCTGCCACTTGTGGCCGACGTCTGATCTGATACTGTGGCAATATTTGAGCTTGTATTGCGGACTTATTTGATGTAGATTAGTGGTTCAAGATACTGTTGAAATATTTGGTTTATTTGAGAATTGTGATATGTGCTTAATTATGGGATTTAAGTGATGATTCAAATCACCATTTTTTATAGTCCTTTCTATTCTTTTTATCCTAATAATTCTTGAGATACAATTGCTCGTTATTGAATATCATATTGAGTTGATTATTCATTGCATATCTTTATTATTGTACTCATTAATTATAAATTGCGGTTAGTATGTGAATTCCATATTTGCTTCTTGCGAACGACCTCGGACTCAAATTCCTTGTTTTCAAGCACTCAAATTTAAATGTTATAAATTGGTTTTGTCGACTATACTACAACACAAGCATTCTTCTTCCTCATAACATTGACTCGAACATGCTACCAATAGTAATGGTCCTTTTATAGTGGAGGAGAAGAGGCATTTCGTGCATGGGACAATTAGCGACACTCAAAAACATCGTTGAAGATCCGTCGTAGATGTTGTTGAAGATAGCTTACGCACTCGCTAGCTCTTTCGTCCATGCAGTTGCGCTGTTAGTGTGCGCTCGGCACTCCCCTATCCCACACGTCCGTGCAGCGCGTGCTACGCGCTCGCTGCTGCTATGCGCAGCGCACTACATGCGCTATGCGCTACACGTGCTCCTCAATTGGAGATTTGGGGGCGTTGCGGGTCTCGAACCCATGACCTCCCCTTTGCGATAGGGTTCAAGACCACCACGCCAAGGCCTTCACTTTGTCAAAAAAGGTGAATTCTTTGCTTTGGCTGGGGATGGTGGTGTGGCCTCCCCATGGCCATTGGATCTTGATCCAATGGCCTAGATCTGATGGGTGTGAAAGAGAGAGACGTGGAGCAGCCCTTGGGCGGCTTGGATAGTGCCACTTGGTGCGATCTGGGTCGTCTGTCTTCTTTCCTTTGTAGGGGCTACTACAGATGTCGGATCGAGATGACTTCCACGTAGTTTGACTATGATCGTCGTTCCATATCTATCTGCATGGATAGATTTGTCATTTAAAGTTTTGAATTGCATCATCTTGCCTCTTGGCCGTTGATTTTCCTAGGACTACATATGGTGCTACAGGACTCCATTCAAGGCAATTTCGTAGGTATTGGATTCCGATTGTCATCATGATCAGATCTATATGGTTGGATCGTCAATCTAAGGCCCTATAATAAATCTCCTCTCCTGGCCACAAAAGGACGCAAATCAACCTATAATTTATACAAACTATTCTAAATGCAGAATGATGCATGCTAAGCAATATTTATATTATGGAATGCATCTATAAGGTTAGGAACATGCATAGATAGGCACCTTAACCTAACTGGATGTGTATACATCATTCCTTACATCGGAAATGCCGTAAGGGCCATCAACTTTTGTGCAAGGATGGTGGCTAGACCATGGGCATAAGAGCCCATCTACATGCCAACTAAAGGAAGAGGACAACCTCTAGAGGCTATAGAGGAGCCTTCATGGCCGACCAAGCATAAGAAGAGAAAGGGGAAGAAGAGGGTGCATCCTCTCTATGGGGAAGAGAGGGCACACCCAAGTGAAGAGAGGAGAAGAGGGTGTTGCACCCTTTAATCTCCTTCATGCCGCTAATCGAATGACTTGCAACATCCATCAAACAATCACAATAAAGCACTGTTGTCGAGTTTTTATCCCCGACAATAATGCCAAAAATATGATTGTCAATCGACGGGTTACACTAAAAAGAGTGTTTAATGTGTCGTTGTTGTAGTATAGGTGTCACAAATGCAAACTAATGTCGCGTCACCTTTATTTATTTACAATTTTTACTGGTTTATTTCCAAGTCGTTCATTGGGAGGCAGTTATTGATATACATTACTCTCTAAGTCCAAAAAATATTCTTTTATTCCAAAAATGTTAATTTTATTTACAAAATGAATCAATGAATCAATCAATGAAAGAATTGGTTAATTATTTACAAAAGAGTCAACTAACATGCATTATAATTCCTGAAATAAATGTACTACAAATAGGCATCAAAACTATATGTAATTACTCTGTGTTAGTTATATACAATAGTATAAGTATTACCTAAGTATAGGTACAAAAATAGTTATTGCTATCTACTTTACTAGGTTATATTAACTTACTAATACCTTTAGTAACGTATATATAGATACAGTAACATATATGTATGTTAGTATAACCTCTGTAAACTATATACATACCCTAAGGCAAAAACTACTATCTATACTAACATATATACAAATGTACAATGACAAATAATTGTCACTAAAGCTTTAGTTTATTTATATATTTAAGAGCTCAAACAATACTCATACTCTACTATTTATACTTATATACATATATGTATACACTACTTACATATATATATACACTATATACATATCTTATTTACTTAATTTATATACATATAGTTATACTGTGATATTCATATACATATATGCATACATCTATACACATGCACACATATGCAGCACCTAGAATACTTAGCCGCAGGAGCAGCCTTCTTCTTTCTTCTTCTTTCCTTCTCTTCACTCTTTCTCAATACTTAGTCAACTTTGGCATTATTTAACCTCTCATCAGACGTCTGTGTTTTACTTAGATCAAAAATTTATTCTAATAGGTGGACCAGCCTATTTCGAGGGATACACAACACTCCATTGGGGTGGGACAAGACCTCTACTTTGGGCTATCCCTTCTATTTTCATCCTTTTTTTTGGCCCAATATCAAGTCCATTTAAGCTTAACTACAGTGCAGGCCCCCGGCCCATCACTATTCAAATATTCATTCATATGCTCATTCATATCAGAAGAGAAGAGAGGTATGAGGTATGTGCGCTAAGCGCTGATGACTGAGCAGTCATCGACACTCATTCAACTTATACAGCTACAGCACTCCTTCACCACAGGATGCAGTGCTAATCTTAGGTGCCAAATTGATGTGACAGCGCTCTATGTTCTTTTGATTTCCATGGTTTTGGTCCTCAATTTGAGGGCTATAATTAGTTCTGATTTTAAATTAAAATATACCATTAGGAAGCCCTTATATAGGGCTACATAATTATGTAATTTATTTAACAAAATAACTTAATTATTTATATTTTAAAATTGGTTAAAGTTAGTGATTTATACATGTTAAATTAAGGGTTAATATATTAATTAAAGTTCCAATTGGTTAATTAATTATACAATTGACCTTATACAGTGTTAATGTACAAAATAAATTATTTATTATACAATTTTAATATATTTTAGAAACTTTATTTTAATTTATATACATTTAAATATTAGTTTAAGTTAGTTTTACACATAAATAATTTATAAATACCATAATACAGTATAAATACAATATAAATAGGTTGAAAATACTTAATATAATATTATACAAGTACACATTATAACTTCAATATTAACTTAAATTATTAATTTACTTTACTTTAAGTTAATAAATCACTTAATTAACCTAATAACTTAATTACCTACTGTAAACACTTAATTTAATTAAATTACAAGTATTATACATTTCTTATTATATTGTTAAATACATACATACAGTATTAGGTACAATTATGTACATATAGATAGGTTTATATAATTACTTAGTTTATTATACATTTAATTAATATAAATTAATAAATAATTATACTAAAGTTATATATACATTAAATCATCCTAAATATTTAATTTAATATATAGTATACATATATAAGTTAATTATGGATATTATTTACATATTATAGATTATGTATACTTAGCTTAAGTTCAAGTTATATATACAAGTATATACATAGTTTACAAGGTATTTTTAGGTATTTTAGGTGTTTTTCTGATTTTATAGATTTTATATGTGTAAGAGGGATAGAGGATGAGTGAGAGAGAGATGAGATATAAAAGTTTTTTTTTTATGATTTTTCATCTTTAGTTCTTCATTAAATTCCAAGGTATACTGAACTGTCGGCTGATATGTTCTACTAAGTCGGGGGTTTAGAATGACTTGAACTTGGCACAAACCTAAAGAAACACGTAATCTTACTCAAGACACCTTTATTTATTTTATTGTGATTTTTTAAAGTATTTTATTTATATACAAACCAACCCCAAGATAAGGCCTACAAGGATGTTTTAAAATGAACCTAAGGCCTTGACTTAACTTGTAATGGCTGGAATGAGAATTTTAACACTCAAAACTACCCAAACATCATCATGCAATATTTCTAAACATTAAACATTCATTTATACTTCAATATCAATAAAATCACCATTTGGACACTTAATCTATTTCAAATTTGAAAAGAAGTTTAAAACAGAAAATACAAGCATTTTGGAAAGAATTAAAATCAAATCTTGGTACATGAATGCTTATACATGAAACTCTAACATTACAAAGTGTTCGCTCACGAGATGCGTAAAAGATTAAGTCTTATCGTTGTAGTGCGAATCATGATGAAACAAATAATATTTATAAAGTTTGGTATATATCGAGTCGTTCGCAGGGAGGCAAACACAATTTCTATGCTAAAGCTTTTCAGAATTTTTTTCTAAATGAATATTTATATATTTATATATGTATATATATAGGCATCCGATATCCAGATAATCAAAACATTATTGCTATTTGGAAACATTTTTTTCAACTATGAATAGAAATAACTATGCTAGAGAGAGAGAGAGAGAGAGAGAAAGAGAGAGATAGCAGATGACGTCGCTTGTAGGATTCTTGTGTGAAGTGCGACAACACTTCAAATCCAGAGCATTAGGAGGAAGTCTAGAGAGAAGTTGTAGAGAGAGAGAGAGGCTAGAGTTGTATCTAGTGGGACCTCTAGTGGAAGATATATCAACAAGGGGGCCCTGGTCTTCTTTTATAGCTTTGATGAGGGGCAAAGAGGGCATTTTAGCCCTTAAAATCATGCAACAAATTTAGGTTGATCAGATCCATTGATCAGGAGATCAACGGCTCTGATTGGACCTCAAAATAACCTTATTTGCACCTTCTATGCTTAGATTTAACCTGGGCTTGACATGTGGCACGCCCGCAACCATCGAATTGCCATCACATGGCTATCGCTGGGCCTTCCTATTCTTTGCGCACCGGCTTCTATGTTCCCTCTCCTCGCGTGCACTTGCACATTCAAATCATGTGCCCTTTGATTTCGGTCATCTGATCTCTCAATCGGACAGCTTAAAATCTCACCCACACCACCTCTTTTTGAAGAGAGCGCGTGAGATCGCGTGTAGCATGCGTGTCTCTTCTTGCGTGCAGCAGTGGAGGTCTCTAGTTGCGCCACACGGCCGCTTCAACGCCCACTGATGGGAACACCATCATGAGCCCTAACTAGCTCATTTTGACCCAATGAAGTCAATAAATGCTCCTACATAACCGCTAGAAGGTCATAATTCATTGCATAACCATTCTGAGAGAAAAATAAGAAACTAGGGTTAAAACTATAATTTTACCAATGCAATACAACCATGGGTTTTTGCAAGAGGTGAATAAAGGTGAAATGGTCTTAATAAGATAACAAGTGGGTTGGATCAGATAGAAAAGGATTTGTGTGTTCTGTGAATTAAATGACTTCTGGAAACCCTAAAAACAGACCTACTTAATTAATCAAGGTTCTGGTCAGTATAAAATTCACCTAAACCCTATAAAAATAATATAAAAATATTCTCTAGGGTTTAATACCTTCAATTTGGCCATCAGAACCCATTTTGACCTGAAATGGAGTCTTAGACAGATATTTGCCCTAATTTGGGTTTTTGCATAAATTACCTTGTCAAACATGTCAAACCAAAATCGAACTTCACCATTGCATTCCTTGGGTCCAAATTAGGTTTGTACCAAAATTTGGACCTAAGGAGAACTTGTCTTGACGTAGTTTGCAAAGTGGTCCTATCTGGTTTCTACCCCTGACTTTCAAAAACCCTTGCATTTAGCCCCCTAGCTTCTTCATCTTCTTCGTAAATAGGTCCCTCTGCCATTATCGTGGAGGAATCCTACTCCGGCGACCTTTGAAAGGAGATTTCTCCTTTATTGCTCAGAGAATCTCCTCCAAAATTGGAAGGGAGATTCTCTGAGAAATTCCCTCCAATATGAACCTGGTTAGATGCCCTGAATCTTTCCCAATCTCTCATGCGAATGCATGAGAGATTTGGGTCTCTTGAAGTTTCCATCTCCGGTGAAGCATTCCTTGCTTGGAAGCTTGGCTTCCAAGCACAAAACCCTCTCAGATCCCTATTTAAAGACTCCCCAGGGTCCAACTGTCTCCTTAGCTTGAAATTGGGCTGGAATTCCCCCTAATCCTCTCTCCCCTCCGGCCACAAGACTCCACAAGCTTCGGTGGTCACTACCTAATTTTCTTGTCTCCCAACCACAATACCAGTGGCAGGTTTATCTTCACCACCGTCCTCCGTGTCGAGCAATACCAGCCGACACCGTTCCTACCCCGTCTTCACCGCCGCCTCTCCTACGAAGGTTCATCTTCCCCACGTCCGGTAACCACACTGGCATGGGATCTCTATCCCTTTCATCCCTTAGAAGTAGGTTCTTAGATTCCCTCTATCTCACACTTTCTTCCTCTCTCTCTATTTCCCAAAACCGACCACCGACGCTATTGACCACCGTCATCTCCTCCATCTCCGGCGACTCCTCCGGTGTGGTGCTCCCACCGCTACGCACCTCCATCCACCTCGCCGACCACCCTACAACCTCCACCACACCTTCCCGCTCATTTCCCCTCACTCCATTCGCTCCATCGTCCACCCAAACACCTCCTCGAACACACCCACTCCCACGCACATAGTACGCCCTAGGCATGCCACCGCAGGCACCCTCGCTTAACGCCACTGCCACCGTTACATCCGCGGTGCCACGACGACCCTGCTGAGCATTCCGATGTGGCCATTAGTCCTCTTTTCTTGATTTCAGGTAGTAGGCCCAAGACCCGCCATTGCTGCCGATCTTCGACGAAGCTTCAAGCTGCCCCAGGTGTTGCTGTCCTAGGTTGCTGCCCCAGGACGTGCGGAATTACCTCGCTCATGGTTCCAGACCCTCAAGTGAAGTTGTGTGCCTCTGCAGCCTCACCAATTTGACAAAGACCCTACTGCTGTGGTGCGTGGAAGATAGGTGGGACATTTAGTCCCACCTCGGATATGCAGAGACGCCTGTAGCCGCATAAGTTGATTTTGTGCCACCAACTGTTCGCCTCCAAACATTGAGGGTGAGGTCCTCCTCCCCCTTTACCGGACTCGTCCGCAACATTGCCCACGCGGACTTGGTTGACCTGACTACCCACCTGACCTTCACTCGCTCACCACGCACATCGGTAAGCCTGGACCGGGGTATGGGATAGGTCCGATTACCCGATCGGCTGTGGCTCTGGGAGAGCGAGACTGAAATAGAAAAGAGCGAAAGAGAGAGGAGAGTTGCGTGGGGTAAGGGGGGTTTTTGCTCTGAGAGGATTGGCTCCAACACTTAGCCAGATTCTGAGAGAAGAAGAGCCAAAGAAGGAAGAAGAGAGGAAGAAGAGGAGGACTATAGGGCTTAAGGCAGAAGGGTTAGAGGAGAAGAAAGCCTAAGGAAGAAAAGGAAGGAGGAAAAAGAAGAGTCACAGGGCTGAAGGAAGAAGAGTAAGAGAAAAGGAGAAGAGAAGTCTTGCAAAGAAAAAGGAAGAAGAAGGAGAAAGAAGAAGCAAGCCTAAGAAGAATAGAAGAGAAAAGAAGAATAAGAGAAATCAGACAAGGAGAAAGAGAAGAAGAAAGGAAGCATGCAGACAAGAATAACAGGGATACTGTAGCACAAGTCATTTAAGATGTCTGAATTCATATTCCCTTCTTTAATTCATTTGAGTAATTATTCTATGTATTAGACTTATAGTTGGTGATTCAGATCACCATTATTTTGTCTAAAACTATTTTACTCTTCATATACTCATATGCTCTACATTCCTAATTAGTTTTTGAGTAATATTTTGTGTTCAAATTACATTAATTGTTGAGATTAGTGTGTGAATTCCATTTGCTCCCTGTGTTTGACCTCAAAATCTTTTCGAGTAACAAAATTGTATTTGTTTTCAAAGCGATTTCGACTATACTGCAATGCGATTATTTAAACATTGATCTCACCACATAAACACCAGTTGATCACCATCCAATGGCCAATCATGCACGAGCGAATCGCCTTCCTAATTTTAGCGCTGAGCTCATCTTGAACCGGTGCCTCACACTTGTGTGTGGGTGAGCTAACCAATGCGCTAAGGCACATTTTGTGTTGCATTTATGTTTTAGGAAACTCCGCTCTCAGCCATTGGATGGAGATCGAATTCCTACCTTTGGCTCGTGACTTACGCTTAGGTGTACATACATCTTTCAAGAGTCTCGCGTAGGTCGGTACGTGGCGTATTACATCCATCAAGGGGATGTTTATTTGGACCTACTCAAAGAGCTTGACCTGGTCCTCCTCAATTGACATGGTTTTGGGTTTCCTCTTTCCCTTGGTCAAGGCCTCAGGAAATGGAACCTCAGTTGGTTCCTCTAGGATTAGCTCAGGCTCTTTGTCAGGGATAGGGGTGTCCTGGTTGACCAATCTAGGGCTAGAGTTTGCAGTATTAGGCTTGTCATGGCTACAAAATGGTGGGTCTTGCGTCGTTGCAGGTGATGATAAAGTTTAATCCTTCCTGATTCTAGTTTGGGTTAGGCAAAATAGGTGTCTACTGCTGAAATCCAGAGTATGAAGTGGAAGCATCCACCCCGTCAGGTGATGGAGCAGAAGGGGCCTGATAAATAAATTATGCTTGGCCTTGATTTGGGTTCATAACGCGCCTTTGGTTTGGCACGTTATTTGGGTTCAGAAGAGGCTAAGAAGGAAGTGCACCAGGTTGGCGAGCACTTGCAAGCTAGGCCAATTGATTTCACAGTTCACAGATCTCTTCTTTGTGTTGTTTTTGCATGTTTACCAAGGTCTAAAGACTCAGGAACGTCTGGTCCTCTTTAGGTGGGCTAGATTGGAAATTTTGATTGGGCCTTAGTTGAGTGGGCTAATACAGCCGTGGGTTTTATGGTTGGGGTTGGAATTTAGGTCTTGGATTTGGGTTATTTCCTGACCACACAAAGTTGGGATGATTATGCCATCTAGGGTTGTAGGTATTAGAGAAAGGATTATTCTTGACAACGTGGAGATCCTTGCAGGTCTGAGGAACTCTAGCAAAATCAAAATATGAGGGTTCAGAGTTCCCCCAACTGTGGTAGGCTGGCCCGGAGTTTCCTCCAAGACTGAAATCTGACTGGGGTGGATAGGCATCCATCCCCTGAGAGTGGTAGATGTTGTGTGTAGCCTCCCTACCTGAGGGCGGGTGCGCGTATGGGCTTTGCGGTGTAGTGGTGGTCTTGTGTAGATGTTGAGTGATGTCATCCACCTTTTTCTCAATGATAGAGACCTTATCCAATTGACTGACTACCAATTTGAAGTCAACGGACGTGGAAAGGCCTTAGGTCTTGTGTCCCCCTGATTGTTTGTCAATAAGCAGGTGGTCGTCTGGTCGTATGCATCAAGTGACTCATTATTTAAGGAGTTCTTACACCTATTTTCAAGAATTCCCCAAATCTCATCTTCATGTTGTCCCATGATGCTGCCACCACAAGTTGCATTGACAAAAGCTTTATGTTGTCATGGAGCCCATGGTAAAAGGATTAGACTTGTTCCCATTTCGAGACTCCGTGATGGGGACATTTGCGCATGAGATCTAGAAAATGATCCCATGACTCGTGTAGAGATTCTCCTGCTCCTTACGAGAAGTGCGTGATTTAGTGCCGCATTGCATTAGTTTGGCCAATGGGATAGAATTTTTGTAAGAAAGTAGTCTAAAGTTCTTCCCATTTGTTGATCAGGTGAGGGTATGTCTGAAACCAATCGACGGCTTTGTCAGCTAGAGAGAAGGAGAAGATTTTCAAGAGAATACCATCTTGATTTTGCATGTCTACCCCGAATGTATGGGCCAGATGGTTCAGATTGTTGATGTACTGGAAAGGATCCTCGGAGTTCAAGCCATGAAATTTCGGGGTCATGTGAAGCATATTAGGCTTGAGCTCCACCACGGGTCCTCCCGTTGGAATGTTAATTCAAGGTTCGATCTCCATCGTAGCGGGATTATAGTGATCTCGCATTTAAGGACGCAGCAGTGGGTTGATGTAGGCATTGAATTGATCTCTAAAATCAAAGAATTGTTGTGGTTCAAAGTTAGGTTGTTCTGGATGATCCATGGTTGTGGCTGGAGATTCGTGCTCAGAAGTGGAGTTGGAGGAGATGTCGATGTGATCGGGTAGTTACACAAATAAGGAAGTCGAGGCTTGGCCTTGAGGAGAGTGAAAAACTAGCAGAGGCCTCAAGGGTGGTCTTAAGGACCTCCTCCCGTACATACACCGATGGAATAGATGAGGTACAGGAGGTGTGATGGACCCAATCAAGACACCCAAAGATTTTTGGATGACTATAGAGGTTCGAGGCGGATGATACCTCTAGATCACGAAGTCGTCCACCTAAGAATTACCTAGGCAGCCAGGAAGGGAGAGTCCCGCAAAGACCCCTACACGGTAGAGCATCCCCATGGGTTACAGGGTTTCCCTCACTTGACCTTCCTTATCACCATGGATCCAGGTAGACCAGAATGGATAACTTGACCTCTTAAGTCTACCAATTTTAAGTTTAGATGAGGTGCTTAGGATTCCACTTGAACTTTAGAATGAATTTGTGAGTGGTGACCTAATTTGAAGATTGGTTGACCACACAAGTTAAGTCAACTTCACCTAATTTGTCCTAACATTATTAGGGCCCAATTTTATGATTCAAGTGGATGTTTAGAGCTTGCTTTTAGAGTTTGCTTGATTAGGTAAATTCAACCAAGGCTTAGGAAACACACAGTTTGGGGAAGTAGATTCTTTTTTAAGCAAGTGTGATCCTCAACCCTAAAGTGGAAACCGTAGTTTTGGCTCTAATTGGTCCAATTAATTTTTGTCCAAATTTGGCACCTAGGGCTTAATCAATAAGGTGAGTAGCCCTAGGTGTCCTAAATCCTTAATAAGTGCAGAAAATCAAGTTTGGGATTTTTTCTAATCAAATCAGGCAACTTGATGATTAGTTCTACGTAGAAAATGCAAGTTGATCCTAAGTGATTTCTTCCCTTATTTTAGCTTTTCTCATAATCAGGGGCTTAATGGAAAAGGAGATGAGGTTACTTGCCCCTGGAGTGTTTGATGTGCGGCTGATCTTCCTCCAATGAATCCCTGCACAAATCACAGTGAAAGAGATAAAGCAAGTTAGTGCTAGATCAGAAATTGTAATCAGAGAGATCAAATTGCATGTTGCTCCCCAGCAACGGCGTCAAGATATTAATCGCGTGAAATCGATGTTTTAAAATTGCTTCGTGGTAATATAGCTGAAATAGCATGAAAACAAATAAAATTTATAACTTGAATGAAATCTGTGGTTGAATGCAGGGAGCAAGTGTTGCAATTAATCTCAAAGATCACAATATCACTACAAATATGAGCAAGTAAGAATGATATATATATGAAAATCAATGTCAAGGTGCAAAAAGAATGGGGTAAAATAGTGATTTAAATCACCAATTAGCCTTTACAATTATACCAAATAAATGCACAGTATCAACCAAGTAATCTCACGGAAGATAAGTAAGCAATATAGCCTCAGAATCATAATTTGGTGGAATCAGACGTTGGATGCTTAGATCAGATGACTTAAATAGCACCCTACTACAGTGCTATATAAAGAGCTTGTCTCCTTCTTCTTCCTTTCTTCTCTCTTCTTCTCTTCAACTCTTCCTCAAGTCATGCACAGAGGCAAAGGCCTCTTATCCTCAAGTGTTAGGGAGTTAGAGAGCGAGGCAAAACCCCCCTCCTCTCTCTCTTTCCTTCTGTTCTTTCTCTCAAAGACCTCAAGGTTAACCGGGTAGGAAGAATAACCAGATCCGGGTGTAGGTCTGCAGGCGTGATCGCAGGCGAGTAGTGAGGTTAGGCAGGTTAAGCAGGTGAGGGTGCATGAGGGACCCGACCCCTCATGTACTGGGCGAGGAGTTGGATGCAGAAAAATAACTTATTCGTTGTGGAGAGCTTCCACGTCCCTGATGTGGGACTATCTTGGTTGCAGCTCCTCGCGTGCGAGCAGCAACTAAAGGCAGGTCCAATTGAGAGTGAGGGAGCAGTCAACGCTCCTAATTGAGAGCCTGGATCTGCACCTGCGTGAATTCCTCGTCGCCTGAAGGTTTTGACTGGAGTAGTTGAGGCAAGAACATGGCTTCAAGGTCTCTTGAAGCTACTCGTTAATGGCAGTGATCAGCTTCGTACCTGAAATGGAAAACATAGCCTTGCGACCTCGTCAGATAAACTCAGAAGATGTGCACATATGTTGCGAAGGCAGTGGTGGTGTGCCATGGAAGGGGTCGGAGATGGCTGGCGAACGCGAAAATGAAGGTGGAGGTGGTCGTGTTCGGTGGAGGGATAGGGCGAGCAATCCCCTCAATTTCTTAAGGGGTTTTGTTAGCGAGGATGAGGTGAAGCTTTTGGGACCAGTGGGAGGTGGTTTGGTGGAGTGAAGCGGACGCATGACCATACCGGAGGTATGCCGACCGTGGGGAAGATGATGATGGAGCAGGCGTGACGGTGGTCGAAGCAATGGTATAGTCATGTGGTTGTGATCAATAGAAGGCAAGGAGTCGACAAAGCTAGCTAATGGACAAAGGGGAGTGGAGATGGCATCGGTTGCAGTATGGCTGGCGCCGAAGACGAAGGGTGCTCAGGTGAGAGATATCCATGACAGAGGGGTAGAGGGCAACTTGCTGGTATTGCAAGGTGCGAAAAAGAATGGGGAAGAAGATCTGGTCACCTATCGTACGTGGTAGCTGGCAAAGAAACCGAAGGAGGATAGTCGCTGGAGCGAGCTTGGAGCGAGCCAATGGTTGAGGAAGAAGAGATGTTTTTGGCTTAAATTCTTGCTAAGGAGGTGCACTTTTTCATGGAGGTCCTTTATAGGCCTTCAAGCGAGCTTCCAAGCTTGAAAACAAGATTGAGAAGCTCAGATTTTTAGGGAAAGAAAGCTTGAGGTCCAAGGATTCGCACGAGCCACAAGGGAGGATTTGGAAACTAGAAATAGGTTTAGATGATCAGGGATTTCCTTAGGATCATCCCTTCCAATTTTGGAAGGGATTGGTCAGGTAATCGACGAATCCTTGATGAAAACCTCAGGTGTGTGGGTTCACACCTGCCATGGCGGCAGGGACCCATTTGGGAAAAAGAAGATAAAGTTGGGGGCCAGTTCATAAGGATTTGTGAAAGTTGAGGGGCTTTTTGTAAGAAAAAGAGTTAGACTTAGACCAAAACTAGGTCAAAATCATCTCAGATTGGGCTTAAATTTTGGTACAAACCTAATTTGGACCCATGAAATCTAATGGTAAAGTTGGATTTTGGTTTTGACCATGTTTGACTGATAAAACTATGTAGAAGCCCAAATTAGGGAAACTTTCTATCTGTGACTTTGTTTCAGGCCAAAATAGGTTCTGATGGTCAAATCAAAGATACCAAACCCTATAGAATATTTTTCTATGAATTTTAGAGGGCTTGGGTGAATTTTATCCTAACCAGAACCTTAGTTAATTAATCAAGTCTATTTTTAGGATTTTAGATATCCATTAACTCTTGAAATGCGTGAAGACCCGTTTCGTTCTGCATAAACCCACTTTTGAGACATTAATGACCATATGACCTTTAATAAACCCTTGAAATACTTCATGGTTATTTTGTAATTGTGGAATGCTGTTAATTTTGGAGAAATAACCTTGTATTCTTTTCATCTTTTCAAAATGGGATTTTGTGCCCTTAGGACCTTATGATGGATATGTAGGAGCATTTGTCAACCTTTTTAGACCAAATTGAACTATTTATTCCCATCATCAGCTCTTCCTCAAGTCACACACAGAGGCAAAGGCCTCTTTCCTTCAAGTATTAAAGAGTTAAAGAACGAGGCAAAACCCCCCCTTCTCTCTTCTTTATCTCTCAAACCCGAGGCTAATCGGGTCGGTAACCGGTTATACGATCAGAGGTCCAGGTCCACGGGCTGTGATCACGGATGAGGGTGCACAGGTGTGCGAGGGACCTTACCCCCCATGTGTCGAGGAGACAAGGCCTTGGCACAAATTCCCTTTATCCACGATTGAAGGCTCAACTATCTCCAATGTGGGACTAAAATCCCACCTTCCTTCACGTGAAATTGCTACTGCCTCCTTCCTCAAATTGATCTAGGGGAAGTGGTCAACACCCCCAATTGACTATCTAGGAAGCTTCCTAGGTCGAGTCCGCTTTGCCTGAGTCACAAACTTGAAGCGGACGTCTAAAGAGCACGCCTCGAGCTCGCTCAAAGTAGCTGCAGCAATGGTGTGTTGATCTCTTTCCTTGAAAACAAAAATATGGTAATTCGACCTCGTCAAACCAGCTCCAAAGGTTCGCCGGAGCATGGTGGACATGGCGGTGGTGGTTTCGTGATGTGGGGTGGTGTGTGTGTGTAGGGTGAGTGATGGGAACACCATCACGAGCCATAACTAGCTCAGTTTGATCTGATTAAGTCAATTAAAGCTCCTACATATTCATCAGAAGGTCTTAAGGGCACAAAACATTGATTTGAGAAGAAAAGAATATAGGGTTATTTATGCAAATTTACTATTCTTTCACAAAGACAGAATAACCATGGGTTCTCTCAGGGGTGGAAAAAAGGTTAAATGGTCTTAAGAGTCTAATAAGTGGGTCAGAATAGACGGAAAAGGGTTTTCATGCGTTACAGGAATTAATGGACATCTGAAATCTTAAAAACAGACTCAATTAACTGAGGTTCTGGTCTGGATAAAATTCACCTAAACTCTCTAAAATTCATAGAAAAATATTCTCTAGGATTTGGTACCTTCAATTTGACAATCAGAACCCGTCTTGACCTGAAATAGAGTTTCAGATAGACATTTGCTCTAATTTATGTTTTTTCATAAATTACCTAGTCCAACTAGGTCAAAACCAAAATCCAAATTTACCATTAGATTCCTTAGGTCTAAATTATGTTTGTAGCAATGTTTGGGCCCAATATGAGATTACTTCAACCTAGTTTACAATTTGGTCCTATCTGATTCTTTTATCTCACACATATGCCCTTATCTTTGGAAATCCTTGCAGATAGCCCCCTAGCTTTGTCATCATTTTCACAAAGAGGTTCTGCCGCCATGAATCCTAATCCTACAAACTTCGGTGACCTTATAATGGCATGTTTTTTTTTATTCCTTGACGAATCCCTCTCAGATTTAAAAGGGAAGTTTGTCAAAGAATTCCCTTCCTTTTGAGCCAATTCCTAAGCCCTAGAACTTTCCTAATCTCTCATGTGAATGCATGAGAGATTAGGGTATCCTAGAAAATTCCTATTCCAGCAAGATTTCCTAGCTTGGGAAGCTTGCTTCCCAAGCCCAAAACTCCCTCCAGAGGTCTATAAAAGGACCCCCAGATCAGGCCGAACTTCTCAAGCTCGATTTTGGTTGGAAACTTCCCATATTCCTCCTTCCTCTTCCTTCCGAAAGGATCCTCGAGCTCCAACGATTCCTCTCGACTTCATTCCTTGTCCATTCGCAATACAAGCGACAGATTTGCCTCCCTCATCCTCCGCGTCATGCCATACCAGCAGGCACTTCTATCTCCATCGTCGCCGTTCTTCCCCCACCGGAGTCACCTTCATCTTCGACACTGACCATACCGCAATTGGCATCGCCTCTACCCCTCTTCATCCGCTAATCACCTAGATAAGTTCCCTAACTCCTCTACTTCATTTACACACCAACCACACTTCATTTTGATCATCGTATCACCCCAACCACCTTCACCTTCCTCCGCTCCAACCAGACCTCCGACGAGGCTCCTCACTCATTCCACTACTCGAAACGCCTCACCGACCACCTCACAACCTTCGCCACACCATCCTCTACAAATCCCCCATCCTATTTCGCCCTATTACGCCCCTAGTCACTACACTGAACAACCCACCTCTAGACCTTCATCTCCGCCTTCGCTAGCCACCTACGACCACCTTCACAGCTTGCCACCGCCACCCACACCCTCACCGCAACCTTACGAAGCTCATGAACCTATTTAACAAGGACGAGAGGCCGTATTCTGATTTTCAGGTAGCAGGTCCTCCACCGCCATTATTGAAGCTTCAAGCGAAGCTTGAAGCTTGCTCTAGCATCTGCAGGCCCCAGGCAAAGTCCAAGGCACAGCAGAGAGTTTCTAGGACCACAACTCAGGAACCAATTAGGCCCTTTGACTGGGCCCTTGACTGTAATCGCAAGAAGCAGCAGCTGCACACAGAGGAAAGGCAGCGGGATAGTCCCACCTCGGAAGCTGAAGGGCACCCACAGCCGAATAAATTGAATTCCTGCCACAATCTATTCACCTCAACTAACATAGGGGGTGAGGTCCCCATGCCCCTCATGCACCTAGCTCGTGACACTGCTCACATGGGTTTGGTGCATCCGGTTACTCGCCTAAGCCCTGTTCACACCTCGCTTATCACCCACTACTGGTGAGCCTGGTCCCAGGTGCGCTCTACTCGAATACCCGATAACCCGAGGCCCTGGGAGGGTGGATCCCAAAGAGGGAAGGAGAGAAAGTGCGTGGGGGCAAGGGGGTTTTGCCCTGTGATCCAGTGGCTGACACTTAGCTGTTTAAGGATCCCTTCCCCCTTGTGTGTGAGAAGGAAGAAGAAGAGAACCCAGAAGAGAAGAAGAGAGAAGGCACAGCCAGAAGAAGAAGGAAAGAAAAGAGGAGTAGAAGAAAGAGGAGTTGCAGAAGAGAAGATGCACAAAGAAGAAGAAGAAAGGGAGAAGCCTCACAAAAGAAGACGAATTAGTAGTGAATGGGTTAAGCCATCTGATTGGCTGAGCAGACATCTGAAGTGCACTGTGCACTTATCCTACATGGCATTTAATTGCTTAGTACTATTGAGTTAGTTGATATAATTGTGAGGGGTAATTGGTGATTCAAATCACCATTTTACCCCATTCTTTTTGCACTATTTGACATACGCTTTCATTCATATATTATTACTGCTTGAAATTTTGTTATATTGCTCATATATTTTCTAGAATTGCAATCTTGAGAATCATTTTCCCAATTTCTCCCTGTGTTCGACCTCAGACTTCATTTATGATATTCGAGTTATAAATTTTGTTTGTTTTTTGCGCTGATTCAACCTATACTACATGCATTTATTTTAAAACCTGACTCAGAGTGAACAACAGCGAGGTTGGGGTAGAGCTGTGAAGATGGTGGTGTTCAGGGAGATGGTAGAGTAGGTAATTAGTGGAATTAGTTAGTGCTTTAGTTGATGGGGGTGGTAGTGGCGAGATTCATCCAGTGGTGTGGCGGATAGGCATTGCCGGAGTGGAGGAAGGCGATGGCGGACATGTGAGCGGTTGAAATGGGGTGTTGGTGGTACGGTGGTGATAAGTAGATGCTAGGGAGTCTAATGATCTAGCTATTGGACGAAGAAGGACGGAGTTAATGCCAGTTGCAGTATGGTCGGCGCCGAAGGAGGTGAAGGCTTTAGGAGAAGGAACGGTGATAAAGAGGGGTTCAGAGAGCTCCACGCTGGTATTGCGAGGTGCAGTTTGAAATGAGGAAGAAGAACTAGCCACCTATTGTACGTGGCATTCGACGAAGTGAATGGAGGAAGGTGGTCACCAGAGATGAGTCGGAGCAGGCTGGAATGTCATGGGCGAGCTTATAAAGGCCAAGAATGAGTCTCCAAGCTTGAAGACCTCGAGAATCTCGGATTAGGTCTGGAACTTCCATGAGTTCATATGAAGTCTTGGCTTGCTTAGGAAAGTTGAGGAATAGCATAAATGGAAGGAGATCCCTTCAGGAGTCCATCCATTTTGGGAGAGTTTTGTTGAAGATTCAAGGAGAAATCCTTGATTGAAACTTACCATATACTCAAAGAAGCTTCCATGGCAGCAAGGACCTCTTCGCGAAAAAGATTAAGAAGTTAAGGGGTTTTTGTAATGAATTCAAAAGATGAGGGGCTATTTGCAAGAAAAAGAATCATGACAGGATTGAAATGCAAACTAGGTCAAGATGATCTCAGATTGGGCCTAAATTTTGGTAAAAACCTAATTTGGATCCAAGGAATCTAATGGTGAAGTTAGATTTTGGATTTGACTATGTTTGACTTGGAAAATTATGTAAAAGCCTAAATTAGGGCAACTTTCTATTTAAGACTATTTTAGGTCAAATTGGGTTCCAATGGTCAAATCAAAGGTACCAAATCTTTAGGGAATATTTTTATGTGATTTTTAGAAGGTTTAGGTGAATTTTATTCTAACTAGAACTTCAGTTAATTAAGTGGGTCACTTTTTAGGTTTTAGTGTCCATTAATTCTTGAAATGCGTAAAACCTGTTTTGTTCTGCATGGACCCACTTATTACACATTAATGACCATATGACCTTTAATAAACCCATGAAATACCCCATGGCTATTCTATATTTGTGGAATACTGTTAATTTTGTAGAAATAACCTTATATTCTTCTCTTCTTTTCAAAATAAGATATTGTACCCTTAGGACCTTTTGATGGATATGTAGGAGAATTTATCAACCCTTTTAGACCAAATTGAGCTAGTTATGGCTCATGATGGTGTTCCCATCATGCCCCCATGCCTAGCTTTTGCTAGTCCCTTAGCAAAATTCTACGGAACAAACTAGTTATCTAGGTCAGATGTAACCATCAGGATGCCCTACTAAGCCGCATATCTAGGAATCAAATCTTAATACCAACAATAGGCCTAGAGGTACTTGAGTACCAGCCCAGATCTAGACCTGACTAGCTTTCGCCTCAGTCTTCAGTGAAGGTTTCTAAGGCCTGTAAGAACTATCCTAAGGTTCGTTGGACCCAGCAGTTAAAGCACTAGTGGTTATAACTTGGTTAGCCCAAGTTTAGTTTGCCTGCGCATTTTTTGTAAGAGAGATGGATAGAAAAGGACTTTCAATTTTTGGAGAGCTTTCTCTCTCTTTTTCTTTTCATTATTTTTTTCTTAGATCCAACCTTGGATTGGCCCTAAACACATTTTGTATCGGGATTCCTTGTCCCCACCATCAGTTGTCGCAGGGTCCCTGGTAATCAATGCTTCGAGATAGCACCGCCCATGGCAACTCCCAGAACCATGGCTTTCAACACTTCGAGATAGTGCCGCCTATGGCATTCTATAGCTAAATCCAAACCTTGGCAATCAACATTTCGTGATAATGCTACCCATGGCATCTGAATCAGCATAAGGTGCTTACATGCCCGCGGTAGGATATTTAGATATCCTAGGAGACAAGCCCCGAGGAGACGATATGTTATTGCACATCTTCGAGGGGAATTTCCTACCTCTCTGTGCTGGGAACTCGTCCAAATCAACTTGTGTTTTCGAGCCGCTCCTAATCTAGATCTTAAGACCACTTTTAGAATAGCATAAATGCTTTTTGGCATGATTTCATATTTAAGCGCACTGAACCAGACTGTGTGTGATTTAGGGTGCTTAAGTTACCGAGTCCTGCAAACTAGAGGTCAGTTAACGAGGGCGGATAATCCCTAAGCCTTAGACCTAATATATAAGCTTTGCATTTTCCTCAACCTCTTGAGGATTAATTCGGATCTTGACAAGTACGTGAGTGTTTAAATCTCAGAACAAATCTAGGAGGCCTAAGGTCGGTATTTTCCACTAATCCCATAAGTTTTAGCCTTCAAAGTCTTAATTCATCATTCGATCCAACCTAGAAGTTAGGTAAGTTCCATAATATTTTGAAGGGACTCAATTTCTTTCTTTATATTTTTGCTCCTTTCTTTTCTTTTCAATTTTTCTCCTACCTTTTTCTCATTTTTCTCTCAAATGGATCTTTTTCCTCAATGTCCTTTTATTTATATATATATTTGTGAAATCCTTTCGTGATTTGATTTTCATAGCATTTTGCACTTTAATACCCCCCCATGCCTGCGATTTGCATTGTCCTCATTGTAAATTAGGTGGGTTTGAGTTTAGCGTAGTTCATACATTAGAGCAGGGTCAAAGGATGGGTGAATGGGTCGAGGTGTCTGTTGCAAACGATTTCAAGCTCTGATATAAGTACCAAAGGTGGAGTCAGCTATTCTAATGGATGAACCCTAAAGTGTAATATGAGTTTAGCAAAGAGTTATGTCAAAAGGATTTCAGGTTTTTCAAAAAGATGACGGGTTGCCTCCCGTTTAGTGCTAAGTTTAACGCCATCAGCTGGGCACAATGGGTTCAACAGGTGGGTGGGGTGATCGGGAAAATATGTGATCGTGATGAATGAAAATCATATGGCCACAAATGAATGTCAAATTATGATGAAGAATCATTCCAGAAGATCTATAATATGGATCAGATTGATTCGTTTCTTGATGCTCTTCCTTGAATTCTTGAGGAGGAATCATTCGGAAGGTGTAGTGGGCATGGGATTTTGAAATAGGTTTGTCATGAGTCCAGGACTCAATAGAGAAGGATCTAGTATCCCAGATGTGTGGTTCCTCTCATGCATTATGGCCTATTAAATCGATACTCAATGAGTCATCTTGATTCTTTTCATTTGAATGTGAGATCGTCTCTTCAAGAAATGACTCGAAGATTGGTTCTTCTAATGATTCCTCTCCATAATTCTCATCCCAATAGAAAATGAATGCTTGGAGAGTGCCTTTCGGATTGTCTAACTCTGATTCTGTAAAGGATTCATACTCTGGGTGTAGGTTACTCTCAGTGTTTGCCAATCTTGATTCCTGGAGGTCCTCAAAATGAAATGTCTCTATGTCCATAGGATCTGAATCTGGTATGTCACCATGTTTCTCGAAATCTGAGGGTATGTCTTCAAGGTCAAAGGTGAAAGCCTCCACTATTCTTCTGTCATTATGCTCAGGCAAGTTAAGATTATCTAAGATGTGAAAAGTTTCTAATTCTGGCTCTAGGTGTTCTACCAAGGATATGGTCATGAGGTCCTGGATAAAACCTAGTTGTTCTGCTGAGCCTTTTCCTTTTGTAGCCTCAAAAATATTAATCTTAGCACGTTGATATCCTGAGGCAATGATCATGTGCCCTGATTCACAATTGATTATGGCTCCTACAGTAGCCAAGAATGGTCTTCCCAAAATCACGGGCATATCCTGTATCTGTTGTGGCATATCCATGTCAAGAATTAGGAAATCAGCTAGGTAGCTGAAATCCTTAACTCTAATTACCAAATCCTCCACCATCCCAATCGGTGTGATCAGGGTTCAGTCAGCTAGTTGCAAAGTAACATAAGCAGGTTTTAGTTGTCTGATCTGTAATTTTTCAAATAGGGTGGTAGGGATGAGGTTGACAAAAGTGCCAAGGTCCAATACAGCCCGCTTGAAATTTGTATCACCAATATTGCAGGGGATTAACGGGGTGCCTAGATCAAATTTCTTAGGAGGTAGACTATTTTAGATTATGGCACTTACATCTTTAGATAGTACTACCTTCCCTTGTGTTGGTTCTTCTACCACTTTTTTGGATAAGTCAGGTGAGTCAGGATTGAGAGTGAGGATATCAAGTAGTGGAAGAGTGACTTGTACATTCCTCAAAGGTCCTGTTATATCAATTTTCGACAATCCTCTAATGTGGAGGTGGGATACGACCTGGGATAGGGGAATAGATTGGCTATCCTTGCGGATAGGCTTTTATTTTTTTCCTATAGTATTGATCATGGCACAATCATGGTGTGGAGGTGGAGAGGAGAAAGTCATTCCTTGCTGTTGATGTGGAAGTGGGGTCGGGTAAGTCATGGTGTGTTTTGGCTCAGTTGAGGTGTGTGGAGAAAATACGTAGGTATGAGTCACTGGGCCAGGTAGGGTATAGCATGCTTGACCCTGGATTTGGTTTACAACGTGTTTTTGGGTTGACAGGCTGTTTGGATTAGGGAGAGATTGGGAGGGAAGTGTACCAGGATGGCTGATTAGCCCATATTTGTGGGCTATTTAAGTATTTAAGTGCTTAGACATTAAGTTAATTTTAACATTTAGATAGCATACATTGGGATGTAAATAAATTAATTCATATTTTTAGCTTAAGTGCATAATTCATGTGTGGCATCCAAATCTAAATGCATTTAGAATAACCTAGAATTGCATGCATTTGATTAGTTAATTAATTAGGTGCATTACCTATATTATTTTAATTAACATAGAAGTTAAGGAGTTATGTATAAATAATCCTAATTATTTATTATTATTTTTTTCCTTCTGCAGGAACGACTCTGCCTCTCCTCCTCCAGCCATGCCTACTTAATGGCCGTGAGAAGTGGATCTGCTCCCACCTCTCCATTTCAAACCCATGTGCACGGCTAGAAAGGGAGGAGGAGACGACCATGCAACGAGAGACACCACCCCACTCCACCACTGTGTACTCCACCACCATGGTCTCCAAGGCTGAGCTCCACCACACTATGGGCTGGTGAGGTGATAGCTCGCCGCATCGATCCAGTGAGCCTGGCCATCACCATGCAATTACCAGATCTCCCTCCCTATCCACGCCCCACCAACACCATCATCTTCTTTTTCTTCTTCTTCTTCTTCTTCCTCTATTTTCATAACAAAACCATCCCTGAGTCCTCCTTGATGCACCTCTGTGCCACACCCACAGTAGCGTACAACCTCCTGCACGTGCTCCCTTGCCATCCCTACGTGGCTGCCCTCTATCTCCACTACAGCAGCGATCGCACGCCCTTGCTGTGTGCACCACCCTCCAGCTCCACCGCAGCAGGCACACACCCACCAGCACCCCTCAGTGCACCCACTCGCCTCTTGCGCATGCTTGCACTCCCTACAACACGCCATCAACGCTTGCAGCAACAGTGGTCACACATCCACCAGCCCACCAACCCTCTCCAGTGCGTGCAGAGCATGCGCTACAGCTGCTACTCCGCCCTTGCGCAGAGCGCACTGCACCTCTACCTGCACACCCTCCAATAGCTCCGCCCGTGCACCTTCAGCACATAGGGATGTTCGTTCGCTGTGCCTCCAGCGAGCAGCACCTCCAGTGGCCTCCTACACTATGTGCGCGCATCCCCCTGCGCTCCTCCTCGCCTCCAGCCATGAGTTGAGCTGCTTCACAATAGCAGCAAGCAACCCATCGCCACCACCTCTCTCTGTTCCATCTGGCCACCTCGGGCCACCCCGCACTTCGCCGCGACCACCATCGCAAAGCCCTCGCCTCACTCATCTCCTACGCCAAGTCTCACCTCCAACCGTGGCCTGCCTTGTACACATGCCAAGCTTAAAGCAAATGCTCTATTTCTTATCGTATTAATATTTACATTCATATGCCATTGCCACTCTTTTTATTTTGAATTTATTAATTAAATATTATGGCTAATTTATGCAAGTGACCTCCCTTTTTCTCATAGATGCCATTTCAGCATGATCTCTTGATGTTTTCTTAAGCTGAAGGCGGATTTGGCTTGATTTCTCAATGAAATTAATCGTGAACATCTGTTTTTAACCTATGCAAGTTTAAATAGGTCATTGCCTCCCTGTGGACATGACCCGCTCTCCTATGAGTGATTTAATTTTAATTCTAATTGTTTTGATTAGTCGATTTTCCACTACTTAGAAATACAACAATAAATCTTCTTAATCATCATTTTCAAAAGTGAAATTTGACTTGTCAAATGGCACCGTTGCCGGGGAGGTAACGAGCCTGTTAAACTTGCATTCATTTATTTATTGGTTTACACATTATTTTTGAAGCGTATTTAACTTCGATCCTTTTGGTGTGAGGTACTCATATCTGCTTGACAAGTTGTTGCACCAGCCTTAGCTACATCGAGGTGGACCTTGTTTCCACTTCTTAGAGGACACTAGGAGCTGCATTTCTGATGGTAGGAGTTCGACGCACTGTGGTGCGCCTTGTCTCCACCACCGAAGGAGGACATTTGGAGTGATCATCTTCATCTCCGTCGTCTTTTTTTTCAGTAGATAGAATTTAGGTTTTAGAACATAATTTTCATTGCACATTTGGTTTGAGACCCTTATTCTGGGGTACATTTTAAGGATTTGTTCCCCGACTTTCTTTTAGGTCAATGTTGGGTAGCTTTTCAAGAGCTATTCCCATTTATTTAGACTTAGATTTTTATTTTCTTTGTTGGATTGATTTTTCATTATTTGTCCACAGGTAGGTAAAAATAAAAAAAATAAAAAAAATGAGTTGCCTGCTAGAAGCTGCCTGCCCAGATGTCAGATCATTTAGGATTGAATGAGCAGCATCTAGATCTAATTTCTTGTCTTGCATATTGCATGAAGAATGCTGGCATCAGGTATCCACTTTCTAACTTTGCATTTCTACCTGTCGTGCAAATGCATTTGGATTAATTTCATGACCACCTAACTTGTATTGAATAGATCTAATAAGTGGTCACATTTAATTTTTTGAAAAAAAAAGGGACTAATTGAAGGAGGAACATTTAAAAACCAAGGATTTGATTTTCAAACTTGGCATGCAATTCAAAATTCAAAATCTTTTGTGGTGTATGAACACTTATATCTCTTGCACCACGGCACGTTTTTAGGCACTCCTTAGGCTTGGAACCGATAGGACTAGAGCCTCCTATTACTAGGGTCTAAAGTGACCTGAGCTTTAGTACAGAGGTGGACTTGCCTCAAAACCTTGTGGATTGAGGGTAGTTAAGAAGCACCGTGAAAGCAACGCTTTAAAGGAAGGGTTTGACCCTACTTGCATCCCTCTTTGTCGTGTTTGGTGGTGACTAAACTTTTTGGGCTTCAGGGAGGATCACCTAAGTCCCAGTTAGGTCTTCTTAGGCGTATTGTAGGTTGATAAGTAGGCGCATAACTATTTCGATAACTTGATTTGTCACCTACAAGTGGACTTAAAATCTCAAAAGCCTAACTGATTAAAGACCTAAAAAGTCCTCTGTTTTGTGTTTGCTTGGGGAATCTGATTGTGGTGTGTGTTAGAATGGACCATGTTGACTTTCATCCTTTCACATCTTGTCTACACCCTTACCCCCACTCTACAATCTTCGATCCCGTACGCCGAGATGGTCCATCCTTTGATGGACATAATGACAGTCATTGGCATCCGTTTTACTCCTATTATAGGAGCATTGGCCTGGTTAAGCCCTAAATCAGTGAGCAGAACTTAGGAACGGGATTTTCCTTACCCAATATCCCACACACCATAGAAATACTGAAAGAACCGAATTTTTCACTTTACGTTATAGTATTTAAGTGGTGGAAAAATCGACTAATCAAAAATAATAATAACCACTCATAGAGGAGCGGGTTGTGTCCACAGAGAGGCAATTATGCAATAAATTCTTAATTATTTTATATTCTTTCGGATAAGTACGAAATCCCTATTCAATTCTACAAAGGAAAGTAGATTCGCAATAACTTAAAAAGATAAGGGTATATGTGCAATTTTCCCTCACTGAAATCTTCAATAAATTTATGATGATTTTATGCAATTTTCATGTGACGTGTACTAGAGAAAATTAGTGCTCAAGTTAAGCCCAAAAATCAATCTTAAAACTAGTGAATATCAATAACATGCAATTATAAGGAAATATAAGTGTTCATGTGCAATTCTGCCATAATATAATAATAATAAATAAAAATCAAATTCTGTGGCAATGGAAATGAATGTAAATATTAATTGACTTAAAAATAGAGCATTTTTGCTCTCTCCTCCTCGCGAGAGAGAGAGCACCGGCAGGTGTTAGAGAGGCTAGGGAGGTCGGCGAGGATGAGGGCTATCTGATGGTGGCTGCGGCGTCGACGGAGGTGGCCGATTGGCGGAGGCTACTGCTGCAGCGAAGCTGTTGCTTGGTACGGTGAGCGGAGGTGTGCGCCTGCAGGCGCTTGCAAAGGGGCGCGTCTACAGGGACGATGGAGGCACGTAAGGAGGATGCGCTGAAGTGGTCTGCAGATGCACCTGCAGGATGGGCGCTGGTGCTGCGGGCTTGAGGTGCTCCTGAAGGTTGGAGCACGCGTGGAAGATGGGCGTGCTGAGGCGCGCCTGCAGGAAGTGCTAGAGATGCTTGGCTTGCGCTCCTGCGGGGAGCGCTGGATAGATTGAGGCGCCTGCGGTGAGGCAGGTCTGCAAAGGGAAGAGGGCACGGCTGTAGGCTTGGTGTAGTGCAGGCGCCTGCAGGGAGGCACTGGAGGGTGGAAGTGATCTGCAGACGCGGCGGGTGAGTAGTGCTACTCTAGGCCGCGGTGCAGGCTGAAGGGAGGTAGCGCCTGTGGGTGCTAAAAGGTGCGGGCGCGTGGTGAGATTTGAAGGTTGAGGCGCGCGCAGGCGAGAGGGTGCGCAAGGCAAATGCCTGTAGGCGCTCTTGCAAGGGAGCTTGGTGGCTTGGCGGTGCTAGGGAAGGCGGTGTAGATGGCAGCGAGCACCTGCGGGTGCTGGAGAAGGGAGTGCCTGCGGGCACTTGCAGGCAGTGCAGTGTGGCTGCAGGCGGTGGTGAAGGCGCACATCGCCTTTAGGCGCTGCTAGAGGGAGGTGCTGTGAGGGAGAGGCGCGCCTGCGGGCGTGCGGTGGGAAGTTGTAGATCCACAGTGCACGCTGAAGAAGATGGTGCAAGTTCTTCTCTTCTGGATGATCTTCTCTTTCTCTGCCTCTTCTTTTAACTCTTCTCCTTTGCGCGTGCTCCAATCAAGGGATTTTCAAATCCCTTTTCTAATTTTGGCAGGAGGCTGTTGGGGAGAATTCTTCAGGCTGGCGGCTGTTGAGGGTGGCCGATGGAAAGGGAAGAGAGCCGCAGGTTATTTGAAAGGGTAATTTACCCTTTCCCCCTCATTCTTTTGCCACTTATTTTTTCTACACATAAAAAGCACATATTAAGTTATAGAATAGATGTAAACCTAAATCATGATGCATGCAAACATTCTATAACTTAATATAGTTATTAACAAACTTAAAAGATATAATTAAAGTTACTTAGGCATAATATTAGTCCATTAAAATGGATTCATCAAATACCCCCATGCCTAAGATTTGCTAGCCTTAGCAAAAATGAAAAATCATAGAAGTAATTAGAAGATTTCTTCTTTTCTTACTTCAAAACTTTAGAAATCCAGACAAATGTGAAGTGTTGATAGCCTAGGTAACAGATCCAAGTGAAAGAGCCAATTTGCATTGGAAGTTCATACTTCACCCTAGGTAAATATTGCATCTGGAAGGGCAACTACTTCCCTCGGGGATAAAGTAGACGATAATCTGTAATTTGACCCCGGCATTCGGCTTAGGTAGGAGATATCGAATTGAATGGATTTATATTTGGTGGCACACATTCATCTGGTGCTACATATAGTCTAGTACTGCAGACTCTAGATCTCTAGACTATTAGACAAGTCAACTCAGAGAGAGGCTATACAACTGTGCTCTCTAGATGTTCCTGGGCACTCCCTCTTCTTTTTCCTTCTGAGATCACAAATCTTGCCAAATTTAGAAATTGTACTCATTATTTGGTGGCCTCACATGGCATCCGCACTCCAATTAAAGTCCTAATAATTTTACAACTAAGTTAGAGTCCTCAACCAGTATTTAGGCGATCAAAAATACTAGAAGGTAGGTATGGGTCATATTTGGTGGAACGCAATAGGTGTCTATTGCCTCAGAAACAGTGTTACATCATAAACTTGGACTTTTTTTTTGTATATAACTATTTCTTCTTTTTGTTCTTTCTGTTTCTTCTTTTTCTTCTTCTTTTCTTTCTTCCCTTTTTTTTATTTCTTCTTGTTTTTGTTTCTTTTTCAATCAACACAACACGATACTGACTTTTATTTACGAGACATTATTAGGGATGATGATGGTCAAGAGGAAGTTGTGTGGCTTATTTGGTAGAACTGCCTATTCTTGGCACCGGGAAGGAATGGATAGGGTAGCCGTATTTCTGATCATTGACACTATTACCCTCCTTCAGCCGAGGACTCTATGAAGGACGGTCCTAACCATCCACCATAGTCATAGCTTTATTAAGACTTAATCTCTGTGTATATGTCTTATTTGGTGACTCTCAGGAATTCACTCAAAGTACGCACACAGGAACAGAGAGTGAAAACTACGCTTAACTCTGAAGTATCATCATCTAATTATCCAAAACTTAAGAGTCCTTGCACTAGACTTAGCACACCAGTAATCTCTCTACTTCTTCTCACAAATATGAGGTAGATCTACTAGAAGATAGTATGCCTGAGTCCCTATGAACTGTCCAAGGGTTCAGTGGACTACAAATGCTTATTGATTTTTCTAAAGGATCCATTACCAAGTCTATGTGCACGTGAAATAAATGTACTGGATTCTAAACTTAAGAAATAATTCCGGAAGAAAAACTTCCAATAGCAAAGGTATTTTGCTAGGGACTAACCCATTTAGCTCAAGAAAAGAGGAATTTTTTTTTATATATAGATAAATATGTATGCAAATATTTATAAATGCTATAAACATTCTCATGTTATACCCCCCATGCCTAAGACTGACAATGTCCTCATTGGAAAAATACAGACATAGAAGAATATCACCTAAGGAGGAGAGTGCGAGGAGCTAGGGCTCCTTAAGCTGAAGTGCGTCCAAAACCTGGCCATCTGAAAGAGTAATATACGGTTTAAATCACTGGCCATTTACTTTAAATCTTGCACCTGAAATAGGGTTCCTAATCTCTACAGCTCTATGATGGAAGGTATTGATAACAACGTATGGCCCATCCCAGCGGGACTTGAGCTTTCCAGGAAATAATTTAAGTCTAGAATTGAAAAGCCAGACCCACTGGTTGGGCTCAAAAGTCTTTCTAATGATGTGCTTGTCATGGAAGACTTTTGTACGTTGCTTGTATGCTTGAGAAGTTTCATAAGCTTCATTACGAAGCTCCTCAAGCTCACTTAATTCTAACACACGTGCTTTTCCTGCTTTATCCAGATTTAAGTTAACATTTTTAATAGCCCAATAAGCTTTATGTTGGATTTCAACGGGAAGGTGGCACGTTTTTCCGTAGATAAGACGGAAAGGAGACATGCCTAAGGGAGTCTTATACGCAGTTTTGTAGGCCCAAAGAGCATCATTTAGTTTTTTAGACCAATCCTTCCGATCAGGCCTGAAAGTTTTTTCTAAAATTCGCTTAATCTCCCTATTAGACACTTCAACTTGTCCACTCATTTGGGGATGATAAGGTGTGGCTATCATGTGGTTGACTCCCAAATTTTGGAGTAGTCTTGTGAAGTGTACATTCTTAAAGTGAGGTCCTCCATCATTTATGATCGTCCTTGGGCACCCATACCGAGAAATGATATTAGCCTTAACAAAGCCCAAGACCACGAAATGGTCATTGGTTCACGTGGGTATGGCTTCTATCCACTTTGATACATAGTCAACAGCCACAAGGATGTATTCATATCCGAAGGACACAGGAAAGGGACCCATAAAGTCAATGCCCCAAATATCAAAGATTTCAACAGGGAGGATATGTTGTTGGGGCATCTCATCCCTTTTTCCAATGGTTCCCGTCTGCTGGCAACGTAGACATGTGCCCACATACGTATGTGCATCTCGGAATAATGTGGGCCACCAAAAACCAGACTAAAGAACCTTATGGGAAGTCTTCTTCCCACTAAATTGTCCCCCACAGTGGAGGTCATGGCAGAAACTCAGAACACTTCTTTGCTCCTCATCAGGGACGCAACGGCAAAACAGCTGGTCAGGGCCTATTCTAAAAAGCTCGGGTTCCTCTCAGTGATAAAATTTAGCATTGGCGAGAAACCTGTCTCGCTTCTGCTTGTCCCAAGTACTGGGGGTGATGCCAGTGACCAGATAGTTCACTATGTCAGCGAACTAAGGAGTTTTAGCTTCCATGGACATTAGAGACTCATCAGGGAAAGTCTCTTGAATACCACTAGCAGCGTTTGATGCCTCAATAGGGATCCTAGACAAATGGTCTGCTACCACATTCTCAACACCTTTCTTGTCTTTAATTTCCAGGTCAAATTCTTGGAGTGGCAGAATCCAACGAATTAGATGAGGTTTGGTGTCCTTTTTAGCCAGAAGATGCTTAAGGGCTGAATGATCAGTGAACACCACAACCTTGGATCCCAAAAGATAAGACCGAAACCTTTCCAAAGCAAATACTGCAGCAAGTAATTCCTTTTCAGTGACCGTGTAGTTTTGCTGAGGATCCGTAAGGGTCATGCTGGCATAATGTAACACATGAGGTTTGCCATCAACCCTTTGACCTAAGACCTCTCCCACTGCAAAATCAGAAGCATCACACAAAAGCTTAAACGGGAGGGTCCAATCTGGTGCATGGAGAATCGGCGCGGTAATGAGGGCTTTCTTCAAAGCTTGGAAAGCCTCACCACATCTATCATCAAAATCGAAGGAGACATCCTTCGCTAACAGGTCGTAGAGTGGCTTAGAGATTTTACTGAAATCTCTAATGAAGCGCTTATAAAATCCAGCATGGCCAAGGAAAGATCTAACCTAACGAACATTGGTGGGCAATGGAAGCTTAGAGATGGAATCAATTTTTGCGGTGTCCACCTCTAAACCTCTCTTGGAAACTATATGCCCTAACACAATGCCCTGCTGGACCATAAAGTGGCTTTTCTCCCAGCTAAGCACCAGCTTTGCCTCTTCGCAATGGGTTAAGACTTTATCAAGGTGCGAAAGGCATAGGTCAAATGACGAGCCATAAATTGAGAAGTCATCCATGAAAATTTCAACGAACTCGTCGATCATATTAGAAAATATAGCCATCATACAACGTTAGAAAGTGACAGGAGCATTACATAACCCAAATGGATTCGACAGAACGCAAAAGTGCCATACGAACTTGTGAAGGTGGTATGCTCCTGATATCCATACGCAAAAATGGCTATCTGATTGTACCCAGAGTACCCGTCAAGAAAATAAAAGTACTTGTTCCTCGCCAATCGTTCCAGAATTTGATCGATAAATGGTAAGGGGAATTGGTCTTTCTGGGTAGCCGTGTTTAAACGGCGGTAATCAATGCAGACCCTCCAATCAGTTGAGGTCTAGTGGTCACCAGTTCTCCTTGGTCATTCTCTACCACAGTGATTCCTGCCTTTTTCGGAACTACGTGAATAAGACTGACCCATTTACTATCTGAAATGGGATAGATAATCCCTGCATCCAGCCATTTCAGAATCTCCTTTTTAACAACCTCCTGCATATTTGGATTGAGCCTTCTCTGCATATCTCGGAAGAACTTCACGGACTCGTCCGTGTATATATGATGCATGCAAAGAGAGGGATCAACACCCTTAATATCAGCAATTTTCTAGGCAATTGCTTCCTTGTGCCTTTGTAAACACTCAAGCAGAGCTCCCTCCTTCAATTCAGATAATGCAGACGAGATAATAATGGGGAGCGTGTTATTAGGGCCAAGGAAAGCATATTTCAATGTGCTCGGAAGAGGTTTCAACTCCAATTCAGGAGGCTTCTGGATTGAGGGTTTTAGTTGAGATGTCCCCTCCTCAGGCAGCGGATCTACCTTCACAGTCTAGGGTGGGGACAGAGACTCAGTGTGTACCCCCAGCAACTCTTCTAGTTCGGCCATTTTCCTTTCAGTTTCTTTAATAATCGAGGGATGGTCTTGAGATATGACCTTCTGAAGGGGATCTCTACATAAAAGTGCTGGAGTAGTCTCTTCAATTATTTCATCAACGACCTCAATTTGAGAACAATCTTCAAATTCGGGTTGCTTGTAAGTATCGAAAACATTCAACTGAATCTTCTTGTTCCCAAAGCCCATTTTAAGTGCCCCGGATCTACAATTTATAGAGGCATTGGCTGTGGCCAAGAAGGGGCGTCCCAGAATAATGGACGGCTTTGTGGGCTTATTAGATGGGTCAGTATCAAGTACTAGAAAGTCAACGGGGAAGAAGAAATCCTCCACTCTCACAAGGACATCTTCCAACAATCCTCGCGGTGTCTTAAGTGTTCTGTCTGCAACCTGGAGGATGACTGGACTAGGCTTCAGCTTTCCTCCTCCCAAAAGGTCGTAGACAGAGCTCGATAGAATGTTTACCCCCGCACCCGGATCGAGCAGAGCCTCGTCAATGTGTTGGTTACCTATAACCACTGAAATATACGAGGCCCCAAGGTCTTTCATTTTGGGGGGTGTTCCATGCTGAAGAACCGAGCTAACATGGTCAGGCAAGATGACCTTGGTTTGGACCTATTTCCTAGATCAGCGCTTCTGGGTGCACAAGTCCTTCAGAAGCTTGGCATAGGACAGAATCTGTTTAATCGCTTCCAACAGAGGCAAGTTAATCTGGACTTGCCTAAAAGTATCCATAATCTCTTCCGTCCTATCCTTGGCTCCAGATGAGCCAACAGAAGATTCCTCAGGAGTAGATAGGCACTCTGGATAGGGCACCCTTGGCTTCTGGGTAGAGGGGTCATCATGGTGGGAAAGGGGTGGTGGAAGAATGACATCCTCATTGTGGGTGATTTTTTGTGAGGGAGAGTGGTGTGGCTCTTCCTCGGGTGAGATGGAAGTCGGGTCAGGTGTGGAAGGGGAATTCTGAGATGTAACCGTAGGAGTGTTACCAGGCTTGTCAATCTTTTTTCCACTCCTCAACACGGTCACTGCTTGGGCATGCTCCCTGAATACAACCCCCTTGCCCTTAGGGTTCTCCTCAGAAGAGCTAGGCAGCTTCCCTGGATCACGTTGCCTAACTGCCTCAGTAAGATGACCAATTTGAGATTGCATATCAGTAATCATCTTATTCTAAGATTGGATAACCATATTCTGATGCTCTTGCATTACTTTCATCATGGCCTTCAGTTCATCCATCTCAGAGGGCTTATTCGGAGGAGGGTTTTCATAAGAAGGTTGGCATGTGGGCTGGGGAGGTAAGGGTCTTGTATTCCCTGAGTTAGAAGCATTAGCTTGCTTCCAAGAGAAGTTTGGATGGTTCCGCCACCCTGGATTATAAGTGTTGGAGTAAGGGTTATTGCGAGGCGGGCGGAAACCTTGGGCCGCGTTCAAGTCGACCTGAATCAACTTAGGGAATTGGTTTGCCTGATGGCACTCCACAGTGGCGTGCGTTGTGCTTTGGCAAATGGAGCATTCTCTTGAAGCCTGAAAAATAAAGGCTATTTGCGGGTTCATGCCGGGGTTTACTAAAAGCCTATCAAAGTTTTTATTCAATAATTGAATCTGATAAGCCAAATCCTAAGTAGCTCCGACTTCATGGGCCTCTATCTTCCTCTATAAGATTAATGGTTTTCTTTCTTGATAGGCAGAGGACATATGTATGGAGTTATCACTTAATATTTCAAATAATGCCCAGGCTTCATCCTCAGTTCTGGTCATGAAGGTTCCTACATAGGCTACATCAATGGTTTGCCTATGCCTTTCAGATAATCCATTATAGAACCTTTCGACCAACTACCATCTTGGCACTTGATGGTGGGGGCATAACCTAAGAAGGTCATTAAAGCACTCCTAAGTCTCATGAAATTGCTCCCCTTCCTGTTGAGTAAAACCCATAATCTCTCTTCTGTAGTGGTTAGTTTTACTCATAGGAAAATACTTTTTTAAAAATTCTCCCTTAAGGGTGGCCCAATCATTTACCCTTGCATCGAGGGTATGATACCAGTGCTTGGCCTTATCCTTTAGGGAGAAAGGAAACAGAGTCCTCATCATGGCTTCATTAGTAAAGCCCTAGAGCTTCACTGTGGAACAGACCTCGGTGAATTCCTCTAAATGCTGGTAGGGGTCCTCCCTAGTAGTACCATAAAAAGAGGGCAATAAAGATATGGTACTGCTCTTGATCTCATACAGATTATCCACTACCGGTCGTCTTAGTGCTTGTGCAGGTTGGTTAGTAGGAATAAAATAGTCCCTTAGGGTCCTTTATTGATTTGCACCTTGCTCAGCCATTCCTTCTTTTTCTTCTCCTAGGTGAGCTCTCCTAAGAATTCTCTCAGGCTCAGGATCAAACACTACACTACCCTCAAGAGAGCGTCTACCAAGCATACAAAACACAATTCAGATTTTTTTTATTGAGTAAGTTAAACCTCCACTCCAAAGATAAGTCAAAAGATCAAGACTTATTCCTCCGTTTCCACGTAAGTGGTATAAGAGGGGTGTGGACTTGAAATCTTAACCTTCTTTATTGTGGATGTCGAATTAGTTAATATAAATGGCCAAACAAGTTTTTCACTGCAATTACGTGCCTTAATTCAACCTTCGAGTGCCCTAGGACCTATACTTTGCTTGGATGATACTCCCAGGTGATCAAGTGAGAAGTTACTCCAAGGACGAACAAAGGGATGCAAGTAGGGCGAACCCTTCCTTTGAGGCGATGCGTATGCGGTGCCCCTTAACTACCCTTTTGTTCCTTTAAGGGCTGTCCCCCTCCGTGGAGTATCAAAACACTTGGTCAAAAGATAGTATCACCACCACCACAAAGCACAATAGGAGGGTCTGCACCGATAAAGAGATCGGTGCCTATAGCCTTAAGGGATCAAGCCTTAGTGCGGTGCCTAATGTGCGTGCTTAGTGTCAGAAGTGTGCAACACACCGCAAATCTTTGTAATTTCTTTTGAAATCGCAGACAAGTCCCTTAGAATTAGATTAAATGTGAATTGCTTTCAGGGTTGAATCTGATTATTAGTTCCACTTTTAGTTATGTGACCACTGAATTAGTAAATTCAAACAACTTGGTGGTCTTGAATTTAAATTTGAATGTAAATGCGTGAACAGGAGCTGGATGCAAAAGTTAGAAAGATGTACCTATCTCCAGCGATCTTTGTACTAATATGCTTGCAATGCAATAATAAGATCTAATGTGCTGCTCAATCACCCCTAAATGCGATCACCTAAGGGCATACAACTTCTAAATAGGCAGCTCGATATTTTCTTTGTTGATTTTAAAAGCAGGCAAGCAGAAAATAGAGTCACGCATGCACCAAAATATTGTAAGCCCTAGTAGCTAAAAAATGCGGGGACAAACCCCCAAAAATTCAGCCCCAATTACTACAAGGGCAAAAAGACAGAATTAAATTTGTGACGACAGAGAATCCTCTGCGAAAACAGGATCTTGGTCTCCTTCGTCTTTTCCTCGTGTAGCTTAACTCGTGATTGCTGTCGCTGCTCTGTTGCACCTTGTTGCCTTTCAAATTCCTCGCACAGTAAAAAAATTGATCAAATAATTTTGCAACTCAGAATATTTAAAAACAATGAAGTAAATCTATTGCATCTGTTGCCTCCCCGGCAACGGTGCCAATTTGAAAGAGCTGAATTTTTTACTTTGCGTTATAGTATTTAAGTGGTGGAAAAATCGACTAATCAAAAATAATAATAACCACTCATAGAAGAGCAGGTCATGTCCACAGGGAGGCAATTATGCAATAAATTCTTAATTATTTTATATTCTTTCGGATAAGTGCGAAATCCCTATTCAATTCTACGAAGGAAAGTAATGATTTCCTTAAAAAGATAAGGGTATATGTGTAGTTTTCCCTCACTGAAATCTTCAATAAATTTATGATGATTTTATGCAATTTTCATGTGACATGTACTAGAGAAAATTAGTGCTCAGGTTAAGCCCAAAAATCAATCTTAAAACTAGTGAATATCAATAACATGCAATTATAAGGAAATATGAGTGTTCATGGGCAATTCTCCCATAATATAATAATAATAAATAAAAATCAAATTCTGTGGCAATGGCAATGAATGTAAATATTAATTGACTTAAAAACAAAGCATTTTTGCTCTCTCCTCCTCGCGAGAGAGAGAGAGCACCGGCAGGCGTTGGAGAGGCTAGGGAGGTCGGCGAGGATGAGGGCTATCTGATGGCAGCTGCAGCGTCGACGGAGGTGGCCGGAGGTGGCCGACCGATGGAGGAGAAGACACCGGTGGAGGCTACTGCTGCAGTGAAGCTGCTGCTTGGTGCGACACGCAGAGGTGTGCACCTGCGGGTGCTTGTAGAGGTGCGCAAGGAGGATGCACTGAAGCGGTCTGCAGATGCGCCTGCAGGATGGGCGAGGGTGCTGCGGGCTTGAAGTGCTCCTGAAGGTTGGAGCACGCGTGGAAGATGGGCGTGCTGAGGCGCACCTGCAAGAAGTGATAGAGATGCTTGGCTTGCGCTCCTGTAGGGAGCGCTGGAGAGATTGGGGCGCCTGCGGTGAGGCGGGTCTGCAGAGGGGCGAGGGCACAGCTGTAGGCTTGGTGCGGTGCGGGCGCCTACGGGGAGGCACTGGAGGGTGGAAGCGATCTGCAGACGCGGCGGGTGAGCGGTGCTGTGCTAGGGTGCGGTGCGCGATGAAGGGAGGTAGCGCCTGTGGGTGCTGGAAGGTGTAGGCGCACAGTGAGATTTGAAGGTTGAGGTGCGCGCGGGCGAGAGGGTGAACAAGGCGGATGCCTGTAGGCACGCTTGCAGGGGCACTTGGTGGCTTGGCGGTGCTAAGGAAGGCGTTGTAGATGGCAGCGAGCACATGCGGGCACTGGAGAAGGGAGTGCCTGCAGGCACTTGCAGGCAGTGCGGTGCGGCTGCAAGCGGTGGTGAAGGTGCACAACACCTTTAGGCGCTGCTGGAGGGAGGTGCTGTGAGGGAGAGGCGCACCTGCGGGCGTGCGGTGGGAAGTTGTAGATCCACAGTGCACACTGGAGAAGATGGTGCGAGTTCTTCTCTTCTGGATGATCTTCTCTTTCTCTGCCTCTTCTTTTAACTCTTCTCCTTTGCACGTGCGCCAATCAAGGGATTTTCAAATCCCTTTTCTAATTTTGGCTGGAGGATGTTGGGGAGAATTCTTCAGGCCGGCGGCTGTTGAGGGTGGCCGATGGAAAGGGAAGAGAGCTGCTGGTTATTTGAAAGGGTAATTTACCCTTTCCCCCTCATTCTTTTGCCACTTATTTTTTCTGCACATAAAAAGCACATATTAAGTTATAGAATAGATGTAAACCTAAATCATGATGCATGCAAACATTCTATAACTTAATATAGTTATTAACAAACTTAAAAGATATAATTAAAGTTACTTAGGCGTAATATTAGTCCATTAAAATGGACTCATCAAATACCCAACCCACCCTCCCTAAATGATTATAATGGTTCGATAGAAACTCCTAGTTACTTTAAGCCTGAGACTGACTTCTCTCTTGATGGTAATGATGATTTCTCCTCCTTGAAGATGGAAATTCAGAAAATGCAAGATGAAATGATTGAATTGTTAGGAGAATCTTCGTGAGCAGGCCAATCAGAAAAACAAGACATAGCCATCCAACCTATCCCATTGAGGATGACGTGCACCCCTCTATGCTAGATGCATCCCCCATGGGAGAGCCACACCCTAAGTTGGATGGAAATTTTGGGGATTATGTAAGGGAGAATAGCTACTTTTCGAGGATTGATTTTGAAACCTCCCCGCTAAATGACACTTCCTTGAGAGGTCCACACCTTAAGTGGGAGGAGGATATGTATGAAAGTAGCTATACATGGGATGAAGAAAGATGGCAACCCGAGGAAGAAAATGGTCAGGTTTAGTATCCACCTGAATTATATTGGAGTCAAAAGAAGGGAATGATGGTACCATTGGAAGACCTCGACCCCGATGATAGTATTTTCATGACATTTGATGAAGTGGGTCAAAGTCAAGTTGTTAATTCTGCCCTCCCTTATGATCACGAGATGGAACTAAAGCCCACCCTTAGGAAACCTAACCCTGAAGAAATTCACCTATCTGAGGAGTCTGATGTTACCAGTGTAAACCATGTACCCTAGATAGAGTGCCCTAGGGGATCTGCTGAGATTTTAGATGATTCTAGACCTCGGGTACATGATGAATCGTATGATGAGGAGAAGGATGAATTATATGCGGAACCTACATTCAAGATTTTGAGTGACACTAAGGGTGATTATGTCTTATTTGAAGAATTAACCCCCGAGGATGTAACAATGTTGACTAAATTAGGTTTCCTGAGCACACCTATTGATGATATCTCTCCTCATCACGAAATAATGGAAAACATGGAAGCAACTTCTAAGATTTATGTGGATTCACATATAGAGTCCGGGAAGGATTTGAGTAAAGAACAAGAACCCAGCAATGATATTGATAGGATAATCCCTAAATCTGTTGCTTCCAACCCGACAATGTCTGAAGGCGAAATGTTCACTCCATATGTTGAAATGATCATTAATGAAGTGCAGATCTCTCTCAACAACAACAACGGAGGAGGAGGAAAAGAGAGAGATCTCTCTCAACAACAACAACGGAGGAGGAGGAAAAGAGAGAGATTATTTCTTTGGTTTTGGAACCTGACTTGCAAGTTCTTTGGTTACTTGGCTACAAACAAAATAATGGTAGCCCAACTTTGACCTAAGTAATACTCTTCTATGCAATGGGGACATTGCAGATTTTAGGCATGGGGGGGTGTACGTGGGGATATACATAGCATTTATACATAGTGCATTCATGCATTTAGTTAAAGCATTCCGCATTGCATACATTTGCATCAAAAAAGAAAACAAAAGAACAAAGAGAAAAACATTTGGTATTATTGAGCTTCACTAGCTGGGCCCTACATTCTTAAGCGGACTAGAACTTTAGGTTAAACTAAGTTGATTCTAAGTGTCGAACTTTAGAAGCTAAGTAAGCTACTAGCTTTAGACCTTTAGGGTCCTTTGTGGACTTAAAAACTTAAGTAGGAGTTAAGTTGCGAACCATTCCTCAAGAGGTTAAGGAAGGAAAGCTAGAGATTGAGTTAAAGGCTGGGTAGTACCTGGAGTCTTGTTCTACCTTTTGGTTTACGGGTCCTCGTAACCTAAGCATCCATATTTCACACACACTTGGTCTTGTGTAAATAGTGATCACCCTAATTCATTTCTTAAAGAAAAGTTGCTTCTCTTAGTTTTGACTTAGGAGAAGCTTGAAAATACAATTTGATTGGAAGAGTTCCTAACGCAGGAGAGGTGGAGTACATACTCACCTTGAGGATGCGATGATAACATGTCACCTCGTTGGTGCTTGTCTCTTAGGATATCCATCCTACTGGGGGCATGTAAGCGCATTGTGCGGTTCAGGTACCATGGGCGGCACTATCTTGAAGTGCCAATTGCCACAGGCCTAAATTCGCTTAAGAAATCCATGGGCGATACTATCTCGAAGTGTCGATTTCCAGGAGTTCTTAGGGTCGCTATGGACGGTGCTATCTCAAAGCATTGAAAGCCAAGCACCCCTCGAGGTACGGTGATGGGGACAATGAATCCGATACATATCGTGTTGATAGCTGATCCAAGGTTAGACTTAGAGGAATCAAACAAACATATATAAATTAAAAAAAAATCCTTTTTCCTCTCTAGGTTGGCAATCATACCAACCTCAAATAACTCAGATCAATGCACATGCACGGATGCTTTAATCTCGGAGATCAATAAACCCTAGGGTAGAGTTAGAAATCAGGGAAACCTATGCCTGCAACTCATCTTTAGCCGACCTAGTTTGTAACTTGGCAACTACTTAGGAACCTCAGGTCTAAAGTTTGAACTTAACATGTTACTAATCTCTCTCAACAACAACAACGGAGGAGGAGGAAAAGAGAGAGATATCTCTCTCAACAACAACAACGGAGGAGGAGGAAAAGAGAGAGATATTTGATTAGCCCATATTTGTGGGCTATTTAAGTATTTAAGTGCCTAGACGTTAAGTTAATTTTAACATTTAGATAGCATACATTAGGATGTAAATAAATTAATTCATATTTTTAGCTTAAGTGCATAATTCATGTGTGGCATCCAAATCTAAATGCATTTAGAATTAACCTAGAATTGCATGCATTTGATTAGTTAATTAATTAGGTGCATTACCTATATTGTTTTAATTAACATAAAAGTTGAGTTATGTATAAATAATCCTAATTATTTTTTATTATTCTTTTCCTTCTACAGGAACGGCTCCGCCTCTCCTCCTCCAACCATACCTCCGTAATGGTCATGAGAAGCGGATCTACACCCGCCTCTCCATTTCAAACCCATGTGCACGACTAGAAAGGGAGGAGGAGACAACCATGCAATGGGAGACACCTCCCCACTCCACCACTATGTACTCCACTCCACCACCGTGGTCTCCAAGGCCGAGCTCCACCACATCGTGGGCCGGTGAGGTGACAGCTCGCCGTGCCAATCCAGTGAGCTTGGCCATCACCGTGCAACTACCAAATCTCCCTCCCTATCCACGCACCACCAACACCATCTTTTTCTTCTTCTTCTTCTATTTTGAGAACAAAACCATCCCCGCGTCCTCCTTGCTGCACCTCTACACCACACCTGCAGCAATGCACAACCTCCTGGGCATGCTCCCTCGCCATCCCCGTGAGACAGCCCTCCAGCTCCACCGCAGTATCGACTGCACGCCCATGCTGTGTGCACCGCCCTCTAGCTCCACCGCAGTAGGAGGGCGCCCCTCAGCGCACCCACTCACCTCCTTCGAGCACCTGCACTCCCTGTAGCGTGCCATCAATGCTTACAGCAGCAGCAGCCGCACATCCTCCAACCCACCGGCCCTCACCTGCGCGTGCAGAGCACGAGCTATGGCTATCGCTCCACCTGCGCGCTGCACCTCCACCCGCGCGTCGAGCAAGCTACACCTCTTCCCGTACGCCCTCTAGCAGCTCCGCCCGCACGCCTCCAGTGTGCAAGGACGTCCATACGCTGAGCTTCCAACGAGAAGCACCTCCAGCGGCCTCCTACACCACGCGCACACATCCCTCTGCGCTCCTCGCCTCCAACCGTGCGTTGAGCTACTTCACAGTAGTAGCAGCCAACCCATCACTGCCGCCCCTCTCTATTCCTTCTGACAACCTCGGGCCACCACGCACTTCACTGCGACCACCATTGCGAAGCCCTCGCCTCACTCATCTCCTACGCCAAGTCTCACCTCCAACCGTGGCCTGCCGTGCATGCATGCCAAGCTCGAAGCAAATGCTCTATTTCTTATCGTATTAATATTTACATTCATATGCCATTGCCACTCTTTTTATTTTGAATTAATTAATTAAATATTGTGACTAATTTATGCAAGTGACATCCCTCTTTCTCATAAATGCCATTTCAGCATGATCTCTTGATGTTTTCTTAATCTGAAGGAGGATTTGGCTCAATTTCTTGACGAAATTAATCGTGAACATCTATTTTTAACCTATGCAAGTTTAAATAGGTCATTGCCTCCCTGTGGACACGACCCGCTCTCCTATGAGTTGTTTAATTTTAATTCTAATTATTTTTATTAGTCGATTTTCCATCACTTAGAAATACAACGATAAATCTTCTTAATCATCATTTTTGAAAGTGAAAACCCACTTGTCAATGGCGGGAAGTCGCCATCCGTGCAAGCTGATTACGGATCTCTGTGATCTCATCTTTATGCTGTTTTTGAATGTCAACCAGGGTTTGAAGGATCAGGGCCATCTTATCGCCCTTGCTAAGCCCTAATTGGTAATTTAGGTTGGATCTTGGTTGATTGAGCTAATATGGGTGAGGGGCCTTTGGTCAAGGTTGGAATTGAGGTCTCGGATTTGGGTTATTTCCCAACCACGCAAAGTTTGGATGATTACGCCATCTACGGTTGTAGGCATTAGAGTAAGGATTGTTCTAGATGGCGTGGAGATCCTCATATGTCTGAGGAACTCTAGAGTAATCAGGATATGAGGATTTAGAGTTGCCCCAACTATGGTAAGCTAGTTCAGAGTTTCGTCTGAGATCGAAATCAGACAGGGGTGGATAGGCATCCATCCCCTGAGAGTGGTAGATGTTGTGTGCCACCACCCTACCAGAGGGCGGGTCCGCGTATGTGCTTTGCGGTGTAGTGGTGGTCTTGTGTAGATGTCGAGTGATGTCATCTACCTTTTTCTCAATGATAGAGACCTTATCCAATTGACTGGCTACCAACTCCCAGTCGACGGATGCGGAAAGGCCTCGGGATTCATGTACCTCCTATTGTTTGTTAATGCGCAGGTGGTCGTCAGGTTGTACGCACCCAGTGACTCATTGTTTATGGAGTTCTCGCACATATTTTCGAGAATTCCCGAAATCCCGTCTTCATGCTAACCCATGATGCTGCCACCACAGGTGGTATTGACAAATAGCTTGATGTTGTCATGGAGCCCGTGGTAAAAGGATTGGACTTGTTCCTACGTTGGGACTCTGTGATGGGGGCATTTACACATGAGATCTAGAAAACAATCCCATGCCTCATGTAGAGATTCTCCCGATCCTTGCAAGAAGTGTGTGATTTGGTGCTGCATTGCATTGGTTCAACCAATGGGATAGAATTTTTGCAAGAAAGTAGTCTGAAGTTCTTCCCATGTGTTGATCTGGAGTGGGTATGTCTGAAACCAATGGGTGACTTTGTTAGCTAGAGAGAAGGAGAAGATTTTCAAGAGTAGACCGTCTCGATTTTGCATGTCTGCCCTGAATGTATGGGCCAGATGCTTTAGATTCTTGATGTGCTGGAAAGGATCCTCGAAGTTCAAGCCATGAAATTTCGAGGTCATGTGAAGCATACTAGGCTTGAGCTCCACCTCAGGTCCTCCTGTAGGAATGTTGATTCGAGGTTCGATCTCCACCGCAGCGGGATTGTAGTGATCTCACATTTGAGGACGCGACGATGGGTTGATGTAGGCATTGATCCAATCTCTGAAATCAAAGAATTGTTGTGGTTCAAAGTTAGGTTGTTCTCTTTGATGATCCATGATCGTGGCTGGAGAATCAGGCTCAGAAATGGAGTTGGAAGAGATGTCAATGTGATCGAGTAGTTAAACAAATAAGTCGAGGCTTGGCCTCGACGAGAGTGAAAAACTAGTGGAGGCCTCAAGGGTGGTCTTAGGGACCTCCTCCCGTACATACACCGATGGAATAGGCGAGGAACAAAAGGTGTGATGGACCCAATCAAGACATCCAAGGATTCTTGGATGACTATAGAGGTTCGAGGCGGATGATACCTCTAGATAACGAAGTCGTCCACCTAAGAACTACTTGGCCATCCAGGAAGGGAGAGTCCCGCAAAGACCCCTACATGGTATAGCGTCTCCACGGGTTGCAGGGTTTCCCCCACCCGACCTTCCTTGTCATCACGAATCTAGGTAGACCAGAATGAATGACTTGACCTCTTAAGTCTACCAATTTTATGTTTAGACGAGGTGCTTTAGGGTTCCACTTGAACTTTAGAATGAATTTGTCAGTGGTGACCTAATTTGAAGATTGGTTGACCCCACAAGGTGGGTCAACTTCACCTATATTTGTCCTTGATTATTAGGTCCCAATCTTAGGATTCAAGTGGATGTTTAGAGCTTGATTTTAGGGTTTGCTTGATTAGGTAAATTCAATCAAGGCTTAGGAAACACACAATTTAGGGAAGTAGATTCTTCTTTAAGTAAGTGTGATCCTCAACCCTAAAGTGGAAACCCTAATTTTGGCTCTAATTAGTCCAATAAGTTTTTGTCCAAATTTGGCACCTAGGGCTCAATCAAGAAGGTGAGTAGCCTTGGGTGTCTTAAATCCCTAATAGGAGCTAAAATCAAGTTTGAGATTTTTCTAATCAAATCAGGAAACTTGATGATTAATTCTAGGTAGAAAATGCAAGTTGATCTTAATCGATTTCTTCCTTTTTTAGCTTTTCTCAGAATCAAGGGTTTTAATGGAAAATAAGATGAGATTACTTGCCCTTGGAGTGTTTGATGTGTGGTTGATCTCCTCCAATGAATCCCCTGCATAGATCACAGCAAAAGAGATCGATCAAGTTAGTACTAGATCAGAAATTATAATCAGAGAGATCAAATTGTGCGTTGCTCCCTGGCAACGGCACCAAAATGTTAACACGTGAAATTGATATTATAAAATCGTTGTGTTGTAGTATAGTTGAAATTGCTTGTCAACAAATACAATTTATAACTCGAAAGATCGTTAAGAAAGTCCAACGTCAAATGCAGGGAGCAAGTATAGCAATTTATCTCAAGATCACAATTTTAGCACAAAGATGAGCAATTTATAGTGAAAAATCCATGAAGAATGATATATATAGGAGAGCAAATGTCAATGATGCAAAAAGATTAGGGTAAAATGGTGATTTAAATCATCAATTACCATAATTACAATAATAGCAAATATTTGAATAGTCTGAAGCAAATTTAATCCATGCAAGCCAAGTGCACAGTGCACTATCAGAGATATTAGATGACAAGGCTCCAAATCAGATGGCCTAAATGCTCAGTTGCTACAGTGCAAAGGCACTATTCTCTTCTTCTCTTCTTTCCTTCTCAACTCTTCCTCAAGTCACGTATAGAGGCAAAGGCCTCTTTCCTTCAAGTGTTAGAGAGTGAGGCAAAACCCCCCTTCTCTCTTTCTCTCTCAAACCCAGGGCTAATCGAGTCAGTAACCAGGTATACGGTCAGAGATCCAGGTCCACGGGCTGTGAGCACAGATGAGGGTGCGCAGGTGTGCGGGGGACCTCACCCCCCGTGTGTCGAGGCGATAAGGCCTCGGCACGAATTCCCTTTATCTACGATTGAAGGCTCAGCTATCTCCTATGTGGGATTAAAATCCCACCTTCCTTCGTGTGAAACTGTTGCTGCCTCCTTCGTCAAATTAGTGTGGGGGAAGCGGTCAATGCCCCAATTGACTGTCTAGGAAGCTTCCTAGGCTGAGTCTGCTTTGCCTGAGTCGCAAACCTAGAGTGGAGATCTGAAGAACACGCCTCGAGCTTTCTCGAAGCAACTGCAACAATGGCGTGTTGACCTGTTTCCCTAAAAACAAAAATATGGTCTTTCAACCTCGTCAAACCAGCTCAAAAGGTCTGCCAGATCATGGCGGACATGGCGGTGGTGGTTTCATGATGTGGGGAGGTGTGTGTGCATAGGGCGAGGTCGAGGCGGAGTTGTGAAGATGGTGGTGTTTGAGGAGATGGTAGAGTAGCTAATTGGTGGAATTAGGTTAGGGCTTTAGTTGGTGGGGTCGCGGCGAAGCTGATGGGGGTGGTAGTGGTGAGATTCATGCGGTGGAGCGGCAGATAGGCGTTGGTAGAGAGAATTTCGCTTTCAACAATTAATATTAAGATAATTAGTCGTTGTATCACAAAAGGTGGTGGAAAATCTTTCGATCAACAAATAAAATATTTCTAACCACTAGGATCAGGTCGTATCCACAAGGAAGAACGATTGCAATAAATTCACGAGTGTAGAGCCATAATGTTTGCAGAAGTATTTGCAAAATTAATTCAATGAATATGCTGCTTTGAATGTCTCTTCCAATTTCATGAGAAGTCCAGGGCTATTTATATAATGAGAATGTCTCTTCCAATATGCTGCAGACTCTAGATCTCTAGACTATCGAACAAGTCAACTAAGAGAGAGGCTAAACAACTGTACTCTTTTGGTGTTCCTTTGTGCTCACTCTTTTCCTTCTTTTCATTCTGAGATCACAAATCTCACCAGATTTTGTAAATGTACTCATTGTTTGGTGGCCTCACATGGTATTCACACTTCAATTAAAGTCCTAATAACCCTACAACTAAGTTAGAGAACCTTAGCCAGTATTTGGGCGATCAGAAATACTGAAAAGTAGATATGGGTCATATTTGGTAGATCGAAATGGATGTTTTTGTTGTTGCCTCAAAAACATTGACACAAAAAGTGACATGAAGATAAAACTCCAAACTTGAACTCTTTTTTTTTCTTCTTTTTCTTCTCCTTTTTTTTCATATTTTTCTAAATATAAATGTTTCTTCTTTCCTTTTTCTCTTTTTTTATTTTTATTTTTTTCAACTACTAAGCACAAAATGGCGCATACTTTTATTTATGAGGCATTATTAGGAATGATGATGGTCAAGAGAATATTGTGTAGCTTATTTTGTAGAAGTGCCTACTCTCGGCACCAGGAAAAGATGGATAGGACAATCGTATTTCTGACATTTGGCATTACTACCCTCCTTTAGCCAAGGACTCTATGAAGGACAGTCGTAACCATCCACCATAGTCATAGTTTTATTAAGACCCAATCTCTGTGTATATGCCTTATTTGGTGACTCTCAAGAATTCACACAATGTTTGCATGCAGGAACAGGGAGCAAAAACTATGCCTAACTCTGAGGTATCATCAACCAAATATCCAGAACTTAAGAGTTCTCACACTAGACTTAACGCACTAGTAGTCTCTCTACTTCCTTCTCACAAATAATAGGTGGATCTAATAGAAGATAGTATGCCTGACTCCTTATTAACTGTCCAAGGATTCAGTAAACTAAAAATGCTTATTGATTTTCTACAAAGATCCATTTCCCAATCTACGTGCAAGTGAATGTAACTGTGTACTAGATGCTAAACTTAAGAAATAACTCAAGAAGAAAATCTTCCATAACACTTCCTTGATAAATTTTCTACTAGGGACTAACCAATTCAGCTAAAAAAGATGAAAGATTTTTTTTTTCCTGAATGTATGCAAATATTTACAAATGCTATAAACATACTCAAGTTATATCCCCCTGTGCCTAAGATTGACAATGTCCTCATTGGAAAAATGCAAACATAGAAGAATATCACCTGAGGAGGAGAGTGGGAGGAGCTAAGGCTCCTCAAGCCGAAGTGCGTCCAAAACCTGGCCATCTGAAAGAGTAACATAAGGTTTAAGTCATTGGCTATTCACCTTAAAGCTAACACCAGAAGTAGGGTTTGGAATTTCTACAGCTCTATGAGGGAAGGCATTAATAACAACGTATGTCCTATCCCAGCGTGACTTGAGCTTTCCTGGAAATAATTTAAGTCTGGAATTGAAAAGTCAGACCCACTGGTTAGGCTCAAAAGTCTTTCTAATGATGTGCTTATCATGGAAGACTTTTGTACGTTGCTTGTAAGCTTGAGAAGTTTCATAGGCTTCATTACGAAGCACCTCAAGCTCACTTAACTCCAACATACGTGCCTTTCTTACTTTTTCTAGATTCAAGTTAACGTTTTTAATAGCCCAATAGGCTTTGTGTTGGATTTCAACGGGAAGATGGCATGCCTTTCCGTAGACAAGCTGGAAAGGAGACATGCCCAAGGGAGTCTTATATGTTGTTCTATAGGCCCAAAGAGCATCATTTAGTTTTTTAGACCAATCATTATGATCGGGCCTGACAGTTTTTTCTAAAATTCGTTTAATCTCCCCATTAGATACTTCAACTTGTCCACTCGTTTGGGGATGGTAAGGTGTGGCTATCATGTGGTTAACTCCCAAATTTTGTAGTCTTATGAAGTGTACGTTCTTGAAGTGAGGTCCTCCATCACTTATGATCGTCCTTGGGCACCCATATCGAGAAATGATATTAGCCTTAACAAAACCCAAGACCACGGAATGGTCATTGGTTCACGTGGGTATGGCTTCTATCCATTTCGATACATAGTCTACAGCCACAAGGATGTACTCATATCCGAAGGACACAGGAAGGGGACCCATGAAATTGATGCCCCAAATATCAAAGATCTCAACAGAGAGGATAGGTTGCTGGAGCATCTCATCCCTCTTTCCGATGGTTCCTGTCTGCTAGCAATGTAGACATGCGCCCACATATGTATGTACATCTCGGAATAATGTGAGCCACCAAAAGCTAGACTGAAGAACCTTAGGGCAGTCTTTTTTCCACTAAAATGTCCCCCACAGTGGAGGTCCTGGCAGAAACTCAGAACACTTCTTTATTCTTCGTCAGGGACGCAACGGCAGAAAAGTTGGTCAAGGCCTATTCTAAAAATCTCAGGTTCCTCCCAGTGATAAAATTTAGCGTCAGCAAGAAACCTGTCTCGCTTCTGCTTGTCCCAAGTACTGGGGGTAATGCCCGTGACCAAATAGTTCACTATGTCAGCGAACTAAGGAGTTTTGGCCTCCACATCCATCAGAGACTCATTAGGGAAAGTCTCTTGGATACCGCTAGCAGGGTTTGCTGCCTCAATAGGGATCCTAGACAGATGATCTGCTACCACATTCTCAACTCCTTTCTTATCTTTAATTTCCAGGTCAAACTCCTGGAGTAGCAGAATCCAATGAATTAGGTGAGGTTTGGTGTCCTTTTTAGCAAGAAGATGCTTTAAAGAAGAATGATCAGTGAACACCACAACCTTGGATCCCAAAAGATAAGATCAAAACTTTTCCAAAGTAAACACTACAGCAAGAAGCTCCTTTTCAGTGACCATGTAGTTTTCTGAGGATCCATAAGGGTCTTGTTGGCATAATGCAGCACATGAGATTTGCCATCAACCCTTTGACCTAAGACCGCTCCCACTACAAAATCAGAAGCATTGCACATTAGCTCAAATGGGAGGGTCCAACATGGTGCTTGGAGAATCGGTGCGGTAATATGGGCTTTCTTTAAAACTTGGAAAGCCTCGCCACATCTATCATCAAAATTGAAGGAGACATCCTTCGCTAATAGGTCACAGAGTGGCTTAGAGATTTTACTGAAATCTCTAATGAAGCGCCTATAAAATCCAGCATGGCCAAGGAAAGATCTAACCTGACGAACATTGGCGGGCAATGGAAGCTTAGAGATGGAATCAATTTTTGCGGTGTCCACCTCTAATCCTCTCTCAGAAACTACATGCCCTAACATAATGCCCTGCTGGACCATAAAGTGGCTTTTCTCCTAGCTAAGCACCAGCTTTGCCTCTTCACAATGGGTTATGACTTTATCAAGGTGCGAAAGGCATAGGTCAAACGATGAGCCGTAAGTAGAGAAGTCATCCATGAAAATTTTAACAAACTCGTCGATCATATCAGAAAAGATAGCCATCATACATCGTTGGAAAGTGGCAGGAGCATTACATAACCCAAATGACATTCGACGGAACGCAAATGTACCATACGAACTTGTGAAGGTAGTATGCTCCTAATCATCAGGAAAGATGGCTATCTGATTATACCAGGAATACCCATCAAGGAAATAAAAGAACTTATTCCCCGCCAGTCGTTCCAAAATCTGATCGATAAACGGTAAGGGGAAATGGTCTTTCTGGGTAGTCGTGTTCAAACGGCGGTAATCAATGCAAACCCTCCAACTAGTTGAGGGTCTAGTGGTCACCAACTCTCCTTGTTCCTTTTCTTCCACAGTGATTCCTGCCTTTTTGGGCACCACATGAATAGGACTGACTCATTTACTATTTGAAATGGGATAGATAATCCCTGCATCCAGCCATTTCAGAATCTCCTTTTTAATAACCTCTCGCATATTGGGGTTAAGCCTTCTCTGCATGTCTCGAAAAGGTTTCACGGACTCGTCCGTGTATATATGATGCATGCAAAGGGAGGGATCAACACCCTTAATATCAGCAATTGACCAAACAATTGCTTCCTTGTGCCTTTGTAGACACTCACGTAAAGCTCCCTCTTACGATTCAGATAATGCAGACGAGATAATAACAGGGAGAGTGTCATTAGGGCCAAGGAAAGCATACTTCAATGTGCTCGGGAGGGGTTTCAGCTCCAACTCAGGAGCCTTTTGTGTTGAGGGTTTAAGTTGATACGTCCCCGCCTCAGGTAGTGGGTCTACCTTCATGGTCCAGGGTGGGGACAGAGACTCTGTGTGTATCCCCAGCAACTCTTCTAATTTTGGTATTTCCCATTTAGTTTCTTCAATAGTCAGAGGATGGTCCTTAGATATGACCTTTTGAAGGGGATCTCTACATAAGAGTGCTGGAGTAGTCTCCTCAATTATTTCATCAATAACCTCAATTTGAGAACAATCTTCAAATCTGGATTGCTTGTTGGTATCAAAAACATTCAACCGGATCTTCTTGTTCCTAAAGCCCATTTAAAGTGCCCCTAATCTACAATTGATAGAGGCGCTGGCTGTGGCCAAGAAGGGGCATCCCAAAATAATGGATGGCTTGGTGGGCTTATTAGAAGGGTCAGTATCTTGCACAAGAAAGTCAACAGGGAAGAAGTCCTCCACTCTCACCAGGACATCTTCAAGTAATCCCCAAGGTGTCTTAAGTGATCTATCTGCGACCTAGAGGATGAATGGACTAGGTTTTAACTCACCTCCTCCCAAAAGGTCGTAGATAGAGCTCAGAAAAATGTTCACCCCTGCCCCCAGATCGAGCAGAGCATCGTCAATGTGTTGGCTACCTATAATCACTGAAATATACGGGGCCCCTGGGTCTTTCATTTTGGGGGGTGTTCCATGTTGGAGAACCGAGCTAACATGGTCAGACAGGATGATCTTGGCTTGGACCTATCTCCTAGATCGGTGCTTCTGGGTGCACATGTCCTTAAGAAACTTGGCATAAGATGGGATCTGTTTGATAGCTTCCAACAAAGGCAAGTTGATTTGGACTTGCCTAAAAGTATCCATAATCTCCTCTATCCTATCCTTAGCTCTAGATGAGACAATAGAAGATTCCCCAGGAGCAGATAGGCACTCTGGATAGGGCACCCTCGACTTCTGGGTAGAGGGGTCGTCATGGCAGGAGAGGGGTGATGGAATGACGACATCCTCATTATGGGTGATTTCAAGCGAGGGAGAGCAGTGTGGCTCTTCCTCGGTGGAGATGGAAGTCAGGTCGGGTGTAGGAGGGGAATTCTGAGACATAATCGTAGGAGTGTTATCAGGCTTATCAATTTTCTTTCCACTCCTTAGCTCGGTCACAGTTTGGGCGTGCTTCCTGAATACGATCCCCTTGCCCTTTGGGTTCTCTTCAGAAGATCTAGGCAACTTCCCTCGATCACGTTGCCTAACTACCTCAGTAAGATGACCAATTTAGGATTTCATATCAGTAATCATCTTATTCTGAGATTGGATGACCATATTCTGATGCTCTTGCATCGCTTTCATCATGGCTTTAAGTTCATCCATCTCAGAGGGCTTATTCTGAGGAGGGTTTTCATAGGATGGTTGGTATATGGGTTGGGGAGGTAGGGGTCTTGTATTCCCTTAGTTAGAAGCATCACCTTGCTTCCAAAAGAAGTTTGGATGGTTCCACCACCCCGAATTATAGGTATTGGAATAAGGGTTATTGCAAGGAGGTGGGAGGAAACCTTGGGCCGCATTCAAGTCGGCCTGAATCAACTCAGGGAATTGATTTGCCTGGTGGCACTTCGCAGTGGTGTGCATTGTGCTTTAGCAAATGGAGCATTCACTTTAAGCCTGAAAGATAGAGGCTGCTTGCGAGTTCATGCTGGGGTTTGCTAAAAGCCTATCAAAGTTTTTGTTCAATAATTGAATCTGATAAGCCAAATCCTAAGTAGCTCCAGCTTCATGGGCCTCTATCTTCCTCTATAAGATTAATGGTTTTCTTTCTTGATAGGCAGAGGACATATGTATGGAGTTATCACTTAATTTTCAAATAATGCCCAGGCTTCATCCTCAGTTTTGGTCATGAAGGTTCCTGCATAGGCTACATCGATGGTTTGCCTATACCTTTCAGATAATCCGTTATAGAACCTTTGGACCAACTGCCATCTTGGCACTTGATGGTGGGGGAATAACCTAAGAAGGTCATTAAAGCACTCCCAAGTCTCATGAAATTGCTCCCCTTCCTGTTGAGTAAAACCCATAATCTCTCTTCTGTAATGGTTGGTCTTACTCATAGGAAAATACTTTTTCAAGAATTCTCCCTTAAGTGTGGCCCAATCATTTACCCTTGCATCGAGGGTATGATACCAGTGCTTGGCCTTATCCTTAGAGAGAATGGAAATAGATTCCTCACCAGGGCTTCATCAGCAAAGCCCTGGAGCTTCACCGTGGAACAGACCTCGGTGAATTCCTCAAGATGCCTGTAGGGATCCTCCCTAGTAGTACCATAAAAAGATGGGAGCAAAGATATGATGCTGCTCTTGATTTCATATGGATTATCCACTCTAGGTCTTCGGATAGGTAGGGCTTGGTGGGTTGTAGGGAGGAAATAGTCTCTCAAAGTTCTCTGATTTTCACCAACCCTAATCTCTTCTTCAGGTCTTTCTTCAGCCATTTTTCTTCTTTCTTGGTTAGCTTTCCTTATAATTCTCTTAGGCTCAGGGTTGAAGAGAAGACTACTACTAAGAGAGTGCCTACCAAGCATACACCAAGCAAACACAAGGCAAGAGGTGTTTTGTTAATTTAAAGTTCTTTAAGGCTTCTTCCAACTCTTCAGCTTGGCCAAATATAGTCAAGGCAGTTTTTCTCTGTTCCCACATAATTAATATAAGAGAAATGAGGCACTTGAAATTTTTTGTTAATGACTGTTAAGAAGGTTGAGGTTACTTTTAGTCCTTTTTGGGTGATCAATCAAGTTGTCAAACAATTACACACCGTAAATTGACCTTCGAGTGCCCTAAAGGCGTACACTTTGTTACAATAATATTCTCTAATGCTCAAGTAAAAAGGTACTCCAAGGATGGAACCAAGGGATGCAAGTAGGGCTAACCCTTCCTTCGAAGCATTGCGTTAGCGGTGCCTCTTAACTACACTTGAATTCCTTTAAGGGGTGTCCCCCTCCTTAAAGTATCAAGTCACTCGGGCAAAAGTTAATATCATCGTTTCAAAGCGAGATAGGAGAGTTTGCACCAATAAAGCGATATATGCCTATAGTCTTAAAGGTCCAAGTGCTAGTGCAGTGCCTAGTACAGGAAGTATGCATTCACCACGAAAAGTAATTTTGTTTTTGAAAACCGCAATCAATTTATTCAAGCACTTCCTGTGTATTTTCCTTTCTTTTCAAGAAATAATGTGACCACTTGATTAATCTTTTCAAATCTATTTAAGTGGTCTTCTTTAATTATGTTTAGATGCAATGCATGTGCAGATAACTGATGCAGTAAGATAAGAAATGCGTACCTTGCTCCAACACTCTTCTATGCAAAAATGTACGCAATGCAGTAAGAAAATCTAGATGCTGCTCAAGCAATCCTAGATGGTCGTCCTATGGATATGCAGCTTCTAGTAGGTAGTTCCGATTTATTTTCTCTTTTTTTCTTTTGTAAAAATAAATGCATAATCAAAATATCTAACTACCACAGAAGGATCCTAAAATCTAAAGAATCGGGGACACTCCCCCACAAACTAAACCCAGAGTACAAGGGCGAGAAAACAAATAACTAGGCTAATCCTAAAGAGTCTATCCTAAAATTCTAAATCAGAAGTATAAGAGGAAGAATCCTCCTAGATGGTCCTTCGTGTGTCTCTATGCATGTGGGATCAAGGCCCACAAGCTCCTACAATTATCTCCGCGTATAGACGTCGCTCAAGGTAGACGTCGTCTCTTAGCTACGCCTGTCGCCTCATCAGATTCCTCGCACAGGAAAGATAATGAATGATCAGATAAATGCGCAACTAAGAATAACCAAAAATAAATTCAGGTGAATTTATTGCATCGATTGCCTCCCCAGCAACGACGCCATTTGGTAGAGAGAATTTTGCTTTCAACAATTAATATTAAGATAATTAGTTGTTATATCAAAAAAGGTGGTGGAAAATCTCTCGATCAACACATAAAATATTTCTAACCACTAGGATCAGGTTGTATCCACAGGGAGGAACGATTGCAATAAATTCACGAGTGTAGAGCCATCATGTTTGCAAAAGTATTCGCAAAATTAATTCAATGAATATGCTGCTTTGAATGTCTCTTCCAATTTCATGAGAAGTTTAGGGCTATTTATATAAATTTCACGTCAGAAATCAAGTTCCAAAAATATGTAGATGATGCATGTTTGTGGCATGTCATATAATTTTTAGTTGCATGCAAATCGGAATCCAATTTCAATGTTAAATGATGTGCATAACATAAGTTAAGCAATTTCAGAAAACGTAAGTGTATCCTTGCAATTTCACTTCAATTTAATATTCCAAAAATCAAAAATCCATATCTCTTCATTGGCATGCAATGTAAATACTAATTAAACCCAAAACAGAGGAAATCTTCCTCTCGTGCGTGCGTAAAGAGGAGGCGATGGAGGGTCGCGGGAAGCTCAAAGGAGGATAAGTGCGACGAGAGCTTTCCGATGGTGGTGGTGATGCTCCGAATGGTGGCCAGCAGTCTCGTTAGCGACATGGAGGATGGCCGACGTCGGTGGCATCTCGCTGGTGTGTGGGGGCTATTTCCGACCTTTAGAGGGTGTGGCCGATCTCGTGAGGGTGCAGCGAGTCAGTTGGAATTGATGGCGTGAAGTTTCGAGGCCTGTAGACGTGGCTGCATGGAGGAGCTTCACGATGACTTTGGGTTCTTTCAGTCTATTGTAGAAGAAGAAGATGAAGGAGAGGAGGAGGAGGACTGCTGCGTGGATGGCACGTCGCACGCAAGGGTGTGTGTGCAAGCGTGCACGCGCACGCTAGGAGGGTGCGTGCAGTGGGGTTGCTATGCGAGGAGAGACTGCTTCATGCATGGGCTTGGCTGCGCGCGAGTGTGGCTGCATGCAGGTGTGGCTATGCGCAGTGAGGGGGGCACGCATGGCGGGGCTACTACTCGCTGGCAGGAGTGCGGGCGTAGCTGCGTGGCATGCGCTATCACCGCACCGCCGATCGGTGAAGAGGAGGTGGTGGTGCCCCTGTGCATGCTGAGAGGGTAATAATGTGTGTGGCTTCCACGGTGCAGGGTCTGCTTCACGATGGAGAGGCAGGGAGTGGATGGATCCCCCTCTATCCAGGGGGCTGCGCCTAAATGCCTCTCCCATTTATTTCTCTCCCCCCGAACCTCGACCAGCAACTCGCCCAGCGTGTTAATCTCAACTGTTGGGGCGTTGCATTGAAGTTCGGCGACGAGGGTGCGATCTATTGCAAGGGAAAAAAATAAAAATAAAATGGGTTATTTACAGAGATATTCCAAAATAATGCATGTATGTCACCATAATTATATTACCTTCTATTACATGTGAATGTAATGTATAAAACAAGCATGCCATCATATTTATAAACTAATCTATTTATAAATCTAGGTATGCTATATACAAGTAGAAATCCTTCTAATATCTAGGTATTTATGCATTCGATTAGCCCACAAATGCGGTCTCATTAGGCATCGCCGGAGAGGAGGAAGGCGATGGCAAAGTGGGTGCGTGAGCGATTGAAATGGGGTGTTGATGGTACGGTGGTGATAAGTAGATGCTAGGGAGTCTAATGATCTAGCTATTGGACAAAGAAAGATGGAGTTGATGCTGGTTGTGGTATGGTCGGTGCCGGAGAAGGTGAAGGCTCCAGGAGAAGGAACGGCGACGAAGAGGGGGTCGGAGAGCTCCTCACCGATATTGCGAGGTACAGTTTGAAATGAGGAAGAAGAATCGGCTGCTTATGTACGTGGTGGCCGGTGAGGTGAACGGAGGAAGGTGGTCGCCGAAGACGAGTCGGAGTAGGCTGGAGGTGGAGGAAAAGAAGATGTTTATGGCCCAAAAACTCGCTATGGAGGTGAGGAATGTCATGGGCGAGCTTATAAAGGCCAAGAGCAAGTCTCCAAGCTTGTAAACAAGCTTGAGACCTAGAGAATCTTGAATTAGGTCTAGAACTTCCAAGAGTTAGCATGAACTCTTGGCTTGATTAGGAAAGCTGTGGAATAGCTCAAATGGAAGGAGATCCCTTCAGGAGTCATTCTATTTTTAGGAGAGTTTTGTTGAAGATTCGAGGAGAAATCCTTGATTGAAACTTACCATATACACATGGAAGCTTCCATGGCAGTGAGGTCCTCTTCGCAAAGAAGATTAAGCAGTTAAGGGGGTTTTTGTAATGAATTCAAAAGTTGAGGGGCTATTTGTAAGAAAAAGAGCCAGAGTAGGATTGAAATGCAAACTAGGTCAAGATGATCTCAGATTGAGCCCAAATTTTGGTACAAACTTAATTTGAACCCAAGTAATCTAATGGTGAAGTCAAATTTTGGCTTTGACCATGTTTGACTGGTAAAATTATGTAGAAGCCCAACTTAGGGCAAATTTCTGTCTAAGACTCTATGTTAGGTTAAATTGGGTTTCAATGGTTTACTCAAAGGTACCAAATCTTAGGAAATATTTTTACATAATTTTTAGAAGGATTAGGTGAATTTTATTCTTACCAAAACCTCAGTTAATTAAGTGGGTCAGTTCTTAGGGTTTCAGACGTGAAATGCGTGAAAACCGATTTTGTTCTGCATAGACTCACTTATTAGACATTAATGACCATATTACCTTTACAAAACCCCTGAAATACCCCATCGTTATTTTGTATTTGTGGATTGCTATTAATTTTGCAGAAATGACCTTGTATTCTTCTCTTCTTTTCAAAATAGGATATTATGCCCTTAGGATCTTCTAATGGATATGTAGGAGCATTTATCAACCTTTTTTGACCAAATTGAGCTAGTTATGGCTCATGATGGTGTTCCCATCAGGCAAGACCTTCCCGCGAAGCACAGCGACGACTAAATCCAAATCTTAAGGAGGTCGTAAAGAAAGAAATCATCAAGTGACTAGATGCTGACATTATTTATCCTATATCTGATAGCCCTTGGGTGAGTCTAATTCAAGTGGTACCCAAAAACCAGGACTCATCATAATCAAGATCAAATCTTCCCATTCCCACACGAATTACGAATTTGTGGTGGGTTTGCATCGACTACCACAGACTCAACACGGTTACAAAGAAGGACCACTTTCCTCTACGATTCATTGATCAAATCCTTGAGAAACTTGCTGGTAATAAATTCTTCTACTTTTTGGATGGTTACTTTGGATACAATCAAGTTGTGATCCACCCTGAAGATCAAGAGAAAACGACCTTCACCTGCCCCTTCGGAACTTTTGCTTTCTGAAGGATGCCATTGGGCTTTGGAACACACTCGCAACTTTTTAGAGGTGCATGCTAGCCATTTTTACCGAGATGGTGGGTGCATATATGGAAGTATTCATGGATGATTTTTCAGTCTTTGGGGAGACCTTCGATATCTATCTTGATAATCTGTCGAAGATCTTGAAACGTTACATTGAAATGAATCTTGTCCTTAGTTGGGAGAACAACCATTTTATGGTTCCAGAGGGCATTGTACTTGGCCATCTCATGTCTGAGAGAGGTATCCAAGTAGATTGAGCCAAGATCAATCAAATCCCTAATCAACCAATCCTTGAATCGATCAAGGGCATCCGATCTTTTCTCGGGCATGTTTGATTTTTTAGAAGTTTTATATTTGATTTTTCAAAGATTGACCGACCGCTCACGAATCTCCTCACGAAAGACAATTTTTGAGATGAATGAGGAGTGTATATCTGTATTTATGACCTTAAGAGACAGAGTTACACAGGCTCCTATTCTGCAACCTCCTGATTGGAATCTACCTTTTGAAATCATGTGTGATGTATCTGATTACGCAGTTGGAGCCATTTTAGGATAGAAAATAAAGAAAAATCCTGTAGTGATTTACTATGATAGTAAGACAATGAATGACATGCAAAGGAATTATACTGTTATTGAGAAGGAATTGCTAGCGATAGTATTTGGATTGGAAAAATTTAGATCTTATATCCTTGGATCTTGAATCATTGTGTACTCTGATTACTTTGCAATCAAACACCTTCTATCTAAGAAGGACACGAAACCTAGGTTGATCAGCTTCTACAAGAATTTGACCTAGAAATTCGTGATAAGGCGGGATGACAGAATGTCGTTGTCGACCACCTTTCCCACCTTCCTTCTAAAAAAGTAGAGTCTTCTCCAATCACTAAACATTTTCCTGATGAACATCTTTTGACTATATATTCTGATCTTCCTCGGTATGCCGACATCGTTAACTATTTGGTTACACATCAATTCCCACTTGACTGGGATGGGAATCACAAATCACGACTCAAATCATAAGCCAAATACTATTTCTGGGAAGATCCATATCTGTTTCGACTCTACAATGATCAAATCATCAGGCGTTGTGTATCTTCTTCTCAAATTGACTCTATCCTATCTTTTTGTCATGATCAGGCTTGTGGCAGTCATTTTTTTGGTCGTAAGATTGCTACAAAAGTTTTGCAGTGTGGGTTTTATTGGCCCACTCTTTTTGCAGATTCACAGATATATTGTAAGGCATGTAGTCATTGCCAAACTCTTGGTAGCATGTCATGCAAAGACATGATGCTTCTGAATTTGATTGTTGCCTGTGAAATCTTTGATATCTAAGGCATAGATTTTATGGGTCCATTCCCATTTTCTTCTGGCTTCGGGTACATTTTACTCACTGTTGATTATATTTCTCATTGGATCGACGCCAAACCCACACGCACAAATGATCATAGAGTTGTCATTCCTTTTATTTAGAGTCATATCATCTCTCATTTTGGGGTACCACGAGCTATCATTTCTGATGGCGGATCCCATTTCAATAATGCCCAGTTTAGGAATTTGCTTAGAAAATATGGGGTCGCACATCATTTTGCTACACCTTTTCATCCCCAAACTAATGGGCAAATCGAGGTCTCTAATCGAGAGATTAAAAAGATCCTTCAAATGGCAATCCAACCCAATAGGAAGGATTGGTCTTCCCATTTAGAAGAGGCTTTGTGGGATTATAGGACTGCCCACATAATAACCATAGGCATGTCACCATACAAACTTGTTTACGGGAAACCCTGTCATCTTCCCATAGAAGTAGAACACAAGACCTATTGGGCAATTGAAACCTGTAATCTTAACCTCGTGAAGGCTAGTGATCACCATAGGTTACAACTTAGTGAACTTGAGGAACTCCGACATGATTCCTATGAGAGTTCTAAGTTGTATAAGGGAAAATTAAAAGCCTTCCATGATAAACACATTTCCCGCAAATCTTTTGCACCTGGTCAGAAGGTGTTGCTTTTTGATGCCCGTTTAAACCTCTTCCACAGTAAACTTAGATCCAAATGGATAGGTCCATTTGATGTCATTAGAGTCTTCGACAATGGAGCTGTCGAAATCACCAAACCCAATAAGAATCAACCCTTCAAAATCAATGGTCAACTCCTTAAACCTTTTCTGGAAACACATGTCTTGGGTCTTGTTGGAGACTGTTACACATTCCATTAACTCTCTAAGGTTTACACCTAGTTGAAGGTGTAAAACTTAGCATTCACACATCCTGTATATAGTTGTTTCCTGCTTTCCACACTTTCATCTACCTATACACTTGAGTCTATTCTATATCTGTCACTTCCTTATTTTGTCTACTCTTCACTTAGTCTGACTAACCACTTTGACTTTTGTTAGGCTTGAAATCGTCAACACAAAATTGTTCTCTTCTTTGCGACTCCTTTTGTTACCCTATACTAAGTGAAGTGTAGAGTCTTTTTCACCCTTTTTACAATGAGGACATTGTAACATTTTAGCTTGGGGGGTGTGAAGTGAAATATTAATACTCAAAGTGTATTGGTAGATAAAAGAGAAAATTTAAAAATAGAAAAAGTAAAATAAAACTACTTAAAAATTTGAAAATTTTCATAAAAATTTGAAAATTTATAAAGCATAAAAACTAAAATATATAAATATAAAAATTAAAAAAATATAAAATGATAAAAATAATAATGGGGGGATAACATATATTTTTTAAGAAGAATAGAAGAACATAAAAACGTATTTAAATATTTATAGTAGCAATTAAAGAGCTTAATTTTCTTTTTTAAGGTCAAAAACCAAAAATAGTGATAGTGTATATACTAGAAAGAGCATTGAATCTTTACTTTGGACTTTATCTTAAATACTTTTTCAAAGCACATATTTGTTTGCGAATTTTGATCGGGGATTTTCTCGAGTTAGAGTCTGAAACCCTAAAGGATTTGTTTCTCCTCTTTATTCTAAAACAAAGTAATTAAGATGTATTAAATTTTATACAAGACTTAAATTTTGGAATTAAATTGTAACTTTCTTGGTCAATAAGACTAGGTTAGATCCTTCTGATTTTTGAATATTTGTTTTTACCACCTAGTTGGGTAAAAAGACTAGATACCTAAAGTTGATTAATCAATTAAGGACATTTGGCTAGACTTGGCGAGTTGCATCTTGACATATCCTACAGGATGATACTAATGGTTTAAGGGACCTAAGAGTGAAAGGCTTTGCTATCCACACTCTGGTTTGAGAGCTAAGTAACCTAAGTGCCCAAATTTCACACACATTAAAATTATCTTGTTGGCATCTGAGACTACGAAAATACAGAGGTTAAGAGATCAATTCTAAATCCTCTTTAGTCCAGGGATTTTCACAGGGCAGCTCTTGAAAGGGTGAAGGATGTGCCACTCACCTAGAAAAAGGAATTGGAGTATTTTATTTAGTAAGAAAAATGAGGAGGAGAAAAATAAATTATATACATGCTGCAGTTAAGCATCTCGGTACAAACGGATGCTTATGCAGTTTTTATCCACCAAATAAAGCATCTCGCTACCAATGGATGTTACCCCTTCCTCCGTCAATAAAACACCTCGCTACATATGGGTGTTTTAACCTATAGAAAATGGACTAAAAAAAATACGGAGATAAAATATAGGAATAAGAGACCTAATGGTCCACCGGGGAGATATACACAAAAAATGTTGACCTTGGGATAGAAAAATGGTGAGGAGAAAGCAACCAAATCTGAGTAAGGCCAAGCCAAAAGCTTGAATTGGTATAACCTGAATTGAAAATTGATATCTTAAGATCTAAATTTTTGCAACTTTGGATGCCTTTAGGATGAGTCTCTTCATGAGCATGGATGCTTTAAAATCATAGCTACTAAACCTTTGTATTGGGCAGTGAAGCCTAAGAAATCGGGTTTTGGATACTAGCGGTTGAGGTCTAAAAGAGATAGATTGACAAAACCCTAGGTTTAGAAGTCTGTCCTTGGTGCTGTGGGCTGGCTAGTTAGGGATTTTACTTTACTCTGAATTTGGTTAATAAAGGGTGTCTAGTTAATTTGCAAAGGCTAGGTTGGTAAAAATCAGATTTCACAAACTTAAGGATTAACCTGTCTATTGAATTTTTGAGTTGGAATTTAAATTCCAGTCTTTGAATTCTATTTTCTTAGCCATCTTGATTTCTTTGGTTTTAGAGTCTAGAGTGGATACAAAGAATAAACAGGTTTTCAATGTTCTAATTCGAAGGAAATTCCCGTCAAGATTCTATTTTTGCAAATACACATTGCTGAGAAGTATTTAGGGTTTTGAGCCCATAGTAAGCAAATTCTTGCTAATGCTCTGTACATTTATGGATATTTATTTAAAATATAAAAATTAAAAAAAGTGAATATTAAAAATTATGACCTAAGCATTCTTCTACTATAAAATTATTTATAATTATTTAATCACCCTGGTGCTTAAATCATCATATTTCTTGGTTAATTTTGTTAGGGACTAGCAAAACTTTGGATTGGGGGTATGATGAGAGACTCATCATGACTCTTAATTGCCCCTAATTAACTAGTGTCCCTAGTTAATTAGCTAAGAATATACTTAATACAGGGTTAATTATACTATAGGGGATTAAATACAAAGGACCTTCAAAATAAGTTAAAAACACTAAATTAAATATCAATTAATATTAATAATAATTTAATTAATACTTTGGACTCAAATATTAAACATTTAGCTATTTATTTAATATCTGAACTAACTTAATTAATTTTATGACCTAAGTATTTAATTAACTTAAGTAAATTAATCACTTAATTAAATATAGCTAAGAAGGGAAAAAACATAAATTCAAGGCATGAATATAATATTTACCTAATTTATAATTATATATAAAATGTTGAAAAAGAAATAAATTAAAATAAGCCAAAAAGCTAACTGTTTGCATTTTAGTCCTTAATTTCTATGCCAATTGAGTCTTTTACTACAACTAGGTCCTTTTTTTTATTGCAAGGAGACCCTTGTGAACACTGCCTTCATCATCTTCTTCTTCTTCCTTAGCTACGAACGACCGAGGAAGTCCAGTCACCACACTATTCGATCACCTTCCATCCGATGTCAGAACTTAACCATCGTTGTCGCCAACCTTCCGCTCACCTTCTCTTCTTCATCCGACGACTCTAATCTCCTTCTAATCCTAATTACGATAGGTGAAGATCATCGACATTGGAGATGACGCTGGTGAGTTAGGCTGCATCTAGATGCATTCCCATCCAGATACAACCCCCTAACCCTCTCCGCCACCTATAAATAGACTTCCACACCTTTGATCTCGAGGAGCGACACCCTACCCTCTTCCCCAACTAAAGTCGCTTAATAAGATATTCTTTCCTAACCTCCGGTGACCTCTACCCCCTTCTTCTAGTCTTCTCCGAAGTCCTAATCGTCCTTCGATCTCTGCCACCCTCTGCAGCATCTAGCAACAAGGTTGCACCCCCATCCTCTTCCTCCTACACGTCACATTCCTCACCGCCGGAGCTCTTCCTTGACCCTTTGATTTCATCATGAGCCTTCAATGGAGTCTTCTAAACTCCTTCCAGGTAACAGCATAGATTAGTTTAGCCTAGTTAGTTAATTAGTTAGCTTAGTTAAATGACTTGTCTTCCGATGTCTTAATCAGCTTCGACAAGTTCCTTGAACTTGTCAGGTGCCTCCTTTTGTCTTTTAATTCCATTAATCACACTCTAAAGCCTCTCGCGATCATTTCTACTCTACTAATTACATAATTTTATCATCTTACCATCTAATCCACTACACCTCCACCAGAGACCTCCGCTATCCATGGCAAAGGTCCCATGGCTTAAATCACCTCCATTAGGGGCCCTCCATCACCTATCCACAACTATAGGGCCCTGATCTTATCTTTAATTAGACAAATTAACGCCCATGATTAAAACACCTAAATCACTTCAATCTCCTGAGCTCACTGTCAATGGCGGCTCAGCAGGAGTTCTTTCACCTAAGTAATCACTATTAGATCATCGCCACACACAACCATTTCCCCTCACTCAATTGAGTGAGGGAAATGCTCTTGAGTTTAGACGAACTCAAGAGGCAGATCTTCTGAATTTTGGATTAATCTGTGTACTTGATCATCAATTGTATTAATTGACATTTTCTTGAGATTCCTTGCAATCTCAAGAACTTGTTGAGACCACTTTTGGTCCATTTCTTGGAGATTTCATCTCCAACGTATAAACTTGGTGTTCACCAGAGCTCCGACGAGCTCCGACGAACCAATTATGAACCTCAACCTCCCAAAGACCCTAAGAAGTTCCATATCACTTAGAGGTGATCTCAGGGCTAGATTCCTGTATCTAAATTTATGATTCAATAGGGATTCCTCTTTGTTGAACTCTATCTTCTCCAACTCCATCGGAGTTGGAGAAGCTTAATCATTGAGGTTATCTATTTAGAAATAGGTTCATAAACACCAGTAGAACATCTAGAACCTATTCTAAATTAGAATTAAGTATGAGAAACTCTAGAATCTTCCACCAAACAAGCTACCTTCAGAACTTAGGTGACGAGTCTGGAAACACCTTTAGAGCTATCAAAACCTTAATTTAAGATGCTGAGCAACTTCCTGAGGTTGAAATAGACCCATTTAGGTCTTTAATTTGATCTATGAAGTTGTGAATTTAAAAGTAAACCTTTGAGCTCTTTTGGTCAACCTTGAGTCCAATCTTAGATATAAAGGATTGAATCTGAGATTTAAGGGGTTATTTGAGTTCCTGGGGTGATTGCAAATCAAGTTAAATTGATTTGATGATGTTTAGACAAGATTTGAGAAGGATCCCAAGAACTGTACAGTTTGGGTTATTTTTGAACCCAAAGCTGTTCTTGATCTTTTCGTCGAGATATGAAGTTAATCTTCACCTAGATTAGTTTCTTTTGATTCATTGAATCAATCTAGATCAATTCATGATGTCCTAATCTATCTCCTGGCCTGATTCAACTCTGAATCAGAAGCTTTGAATCTGAGATCCAAAGCTTTCAAGATTTTGGCCTCCTGAAACCTTTCCAGGCCTCTCTCTTCTAAACCACGCGGAATGCTTACTTGAATACTTCTGAATCCTAAATTGAGGGTAATAATTCCTCTGCAGATCATTTGACCTGAGAATGTCTCTTCTAAGTACATTCTGGGCACGTGAACAGTGACATGTTCATCCTCTAATTTCTTGGATCAAATCTGATCCAAAGCCCAAAAATTGGGGCTAATGGAGGATCTTTAGGGCTTTCGATCAAGCCCTTGTTTGCTCGATTTGGAGCATTATGCTATCTGGAATCTTCATTTGAAGATCTAACCTGATGCTGTGTGGCAACGAAGGAGGGAGCGGCTTTTTAGTCCCACCTCGGGAGTTCTTGGCCACGTGCGTTGGTATAATATGGAAATGTGCACCCAACGCTTCAGTCGTCAGCGCTAGGCACACATATCCCCTATATGCCTTATGATCTTGCGAGTGCAGATGTTGTGCACGTGCATATGAGTTGTGCGCAGGCATGTGCCTACGTGCGTGGGCCCGGGTGGGCGAGCGTGTATGTGGGCCTGTGAGGGGCTGGAGAATGTGCATTGCTCAAACTGATAAAAATCCACCTAATTAAAACTAAGCTTGGGTTTAGTAGGCGCTGTATATCCCTGAAAAGCCTGAGCTGCCCATTAACAAATTTTTGTTAAAATTGAGAGAGATGGGCTTAAGTTGTGTAAAATTTGGCTAAGTATGGTACACAGTGAAGCACAGTGTAGAGAGAAAACTAAGATAGAGAGTGCACAGAAGAAGAAAGAGAGGTTAAGAGAAGAGAGGAGCTAAGGGAAGAAAGAGGATAGAGAAAAGGAATGAAATTGAAAGGTTAAAGTAGAGAGAACAATTTAAGAGGGAAATTAAATGCAGGGAATAAGAAGAAGAAAATTAGATGACTGAAGCATTAAACAAGAGTCTAACTTTTAATTTTAAGTCATCTACTATTCCTAACAAACGTCTGACTGAAGGCTGAGCTGTGAAGTGTTTAAGCTTTGTATCGACATAAAAGGCATCTTTATTCATTGTAATTTATTTTTATGGCTTATATTCTTATGAAAATTGTAATAAACATTCCTCTACCTTAGTATTCGTTGTAAATTTTTCTTGTACATCTTCCTCTATTAATGGAATAATTGCATGATTTTAGAAATTTAATTTCTTGTGCAATTGTTCATATGCTTAACATATATGTAATATTGACTTGATTAATTAAGTAATTAGTAATCTAAGCATTAGAATGAGATGGTGAATTAAAATCACGATTATGCCTCCTAGTGAATGACCTGGACTCAACCAGTTAAAAAAGAATTAAATCTAAAATGTTAGGTTAACTTGACCCTATACTATACTAAACGACAATGATTCAAGTTAACCCAAGCCATTTCTTATACGATTAATTAAGACTTTTAACCTTAATTAACTGTGTTGAGAAATTATGCATCAGTACACTCATCAACATATAATTGAGTAGAAATTAGATTAGGTAGCCATTTGTGTGCCTAATTCAATGGTGCATCAAGCCAATTATTTGAGTTATTTAGACCGGACCACTTCATCTAAAAACAACTCCTCAAGTAGCTGCCTCTTAGGATTCAACTTTTAGGAATTATCTAGGCACTCCACAATCTTTTAAGTTTTAAAGGAATACATCTTCACCTGTACTTTCAAAACCTGGTGTGCCAACTAAACTTGATTGAATACACTTAAAGTTGAACCCTAAAAAGTACTAAACAAGGTTGAACCCTAAAAGACAAATCATCAATTAACCTTGTTTGAAAACCATTGGTTGTACACGCACACACATCAAAACTAATCACTAAGGGCACAACCTAGATAAAGGGCCCATCACATTCCAAAGCACATCTAAACCTAAGCTTAATCTAAAATCAAGTAGACGTTGACCTTAAGGATTTGACTCGCTCCTCGAGGCCCAGATCGAGATTATTTTCGATTAATCTAGTTCTACTATTCAATCTGATGTTTAGCTAGGGGAGCAGTGTCAAACGACCATAGTTGGGGGGTATCAAAGGAACCTAAGGTGAAAGCCAAAGGAAGAACCTTCTCCCTGACCCCTCCCTCTAACTGGTTGGATTGACCGGAAAGAAGTCAATCAAATTGTTCTTTTCATCTCAAGGCAGGTTTTGAGAGTCTGTAGGTCTTTAGGCTACCCTACCTAAGGATAGGCTTGATTGTTTATACTGTAGGGCACCTTTCTTTGTCCCGTTTTATCATGGATCCTTCCACATCCTACTCGCATTTCCACTCTTACCCTCCTACCACTACTTACTCCCAAGATGATTATTATCCTAACTAGACTTATTTTTACCCATCTACTAGTTGGGATAATCCTGATTGGGGATACAATTCTGGACCTCCATGTTCAGGGTCTAACCCTGGACACCATGATCTTGATTTTTGTCCTTCTCTGTGCTACATAGATTATAGATCACTGCCTTCCTATGAACAACCTAATACGATCTACAATCAAGAAGGATATCCTGATTCTTACCCTCCCCCAGATTACACCACATATGGGTCACCACCCCTGTTTGAACAACCAGAAATGACCTATTATCAGGGAGGGCACCAAGAACCTCAATTCCTTGACTCTCCTGGACTGAACCCAAACCCACACAACCCTAAACCAAACCATTTGGTTTAGGTGAACCAGGTCCAAGATAGGGTGTTGGCTAACTTAAGGAATACCATTCAATCTTTAGAAGCTCAGCCAACACCTTGCACTGAAGAATTGGAGCCTCTGATTCTTCACTGATTCAAATGATTGATGATCTTAACATGTATTTGTTGGATTGGCTCCAAGATGTTAAGGATAAGGACCCGTGTGAGTTTTTACTTAGGAAGTTGTCGAAATTGAGGATGAAATTTATGGTTGCTTTAGTTTAATATTGGGATGATTCCCAGGATGAACCCCTTTCAAGAGAGTTATTGTTAGAACATGCTTAGACACCTATAGGGGGGACACATTTTACGAGACCAAGGATGACTAGATTGATCTAAAGCAACCAGTTGAGGATGAATTGATTTCTTCACCTGAGATTAATGAGCCAGGGTACGAAGAAAAATATGTCTCCATGGATAAGGAAATGATCAATGATTTTGAGACATATATAAATGCGGATCCATAATTCTTTGATTTTGAAGGTAAAGAATTTTTATGTGAAGTCTCACCTGAATTTGAGGAAATTGATTTGAGTAGACGACTGGGCCTGAGGAGTATGACAAATCATTTGATGGCCCTATAATTGAGGAAATTGATCCTATTGGGGCTAGCTTGGAAGATTCAGATCCTGACTTCATGGATGATTAAAGCAGTAGCCCCATTCCTCAATCACACCCATTGAGCATACTGAAGATTTTGATTTTGAGATCATTAGACTCAAGTCAATTCTAATTCAGCCACAAATCTTCGACTTGGATACTTCAGATGAGGTGCATAACATGCAGGAGGTCCCGAAATATGAAATTATGATTATGGAGACTAGGAACTGGGAAATGAAGATTTGGGAAGCCAATTCTGAGGGAAGTAGAAGTCTGAGTCTAAGGGTTCCTATATGCCTAAAACTACCAACCTTTTACCAGGACCCTTATGACATTTTTGATTATGAGGATGTGCAACCCAAGCACAAATTCCTTGATTATCTTTTTTATCTTGATTTTCTTATTATCTGACTTTTTGGACTTGGGTTGCATCCTCATAAATCGCAGGCCTGACCCCGCTTGCATAGTGATCTTAGGTTCTGGGTAATTTTTATTCAAAACCTTAGATACACTCGATCGTGGGGCATGGGTCTACACCACAATCTGATCCACATTTATGGACACCTGCTGGCAGGTCCTGAGGTGAATCTTTTTCTTTTGATCCTGACCTGCAATTGTGAATTCTTTATTTCTTCTCTATTTGAATAGTGTGCCTAGCTGAATGGACTAAATTCAGCACGTATACAGTCTCTTTTTATCTCGGTGCTGATTGGGTAACCATGAAATTTAGGTGGTTTCTACTCTATTCTACTCTTTTTCATGTCTTTTTAATACAATTAGGACATTACATTAGATAGGTATGGAAGGGTGGTTATTCATCCCTGAATCATTTTGTTAGCTCCGTAGATGCTTTTTATTCTCTTTATTTTTGAAAAAAATAAAAAAATTAAATTAGGAAAAGAGAACTTGGACTTTAGAAATTTGTCAACCATAGGAAATAATACGATAGGACCTGAACACTTAGATCCTTCAGGTCTTCGGGCTTAATTAGCCCGGGTGTCCACTAAAATGTGGATTTGTTTCTCAAGTCATCGCCATTCTGAATTCATTTCTAATTAGTTAATAAGTTGGGATGATAAGTACACGACTTGTCAACCTACCCTTTGATTTGAGGGGACTTATAGTCTAAGCATCTACACACTATTTGCACTGACTCACTTTTTGGCGATTTTAACGAAAATTGGGTAGCTAATGAACCTTCTAGGGTGGTATGGTTGAAAAGTTGTCGGTGGTAACAGCTCATTAGTCGATTATCTAGAGCCCAACCACATGACCATTCTCTTCCTGTTGCCTTGAGGTAAATTTTAGATCAGGGAAGCCACCTACTAAAAAAAAAGAAAAATAAAGAAATACCCAAAAAAATGATAAGAAAAATAGAAGAAGAAAAAAAGAAATAAGCCACACTTCATTGCATGAGTATGGCTCACAAGTTGTCAGTGGTAACAGCTCATTGCTCGGTTATCTAGAACCAACTCATAAAATGCATATATAATTTCTGAACACTTAGGAAGAAGCGGGGAAGTAGAATAAGTCGAGGAGATACACATTGGGTTCACCCTTGTGTTGATCCCATGAGAAAGCTACCAGTCAGACAGATACACCTTTAGGCAGAATTTCTTTTCAAGGTCACCTAGGGGCGTAGAAATCCGAAGTCCATTCTGATTGCCGATCAATGAGTCTACCACTTAACACAAAAAGATGCTTAGTACTTAGAGTTCTCTTCAAGTCTTGGGTGGGTTGGGTAGTCGTAGAAAGCTGCCCTGAAACTCTAAAGTCAAAAATCCAAAAAAATTAGAAAAGAAGAAAAAGGAAAACATCCCTTTGCTTTTAAATAAGGTGAGGGCTTAGGTGGTCTACATTTTGGCAGATACTCAGGCACTGTTGTGTCATTGTAGTTCAAGTCTTAGTTGAAATTTCTTAGTTTAAATATTTCCCAAGTAATTTGATCCTAACTCTCTTATAAATAGTACATAGTTTTCCAGGGACTAGCAAAAGATAGGCATGGGGTGTGATGTGCACACATCTAATTGACTTAAAATGTCTATTTATGTATGTTTCTAGTGTTATAAAAGCATTCATCATTAAAAATATTGCATAGCATGCATCATCATGCATTTAGCTTAGATTGTATAAATTATAGGCTAATTTTCTCTTTTTGTGATGAGGGGACAGGGCAAATATCGTTTCAGGGCCTCGTATTTGAGATCCAACCGTATTGATTTGATCAGGGCGACGATCGGAGTTCAACGACTCTGAGATCACCTCAATCTGACTTCCATAGTATCAAATACAGTCCGAGAAAGATTAAAGCTGAAGGGCCAATGTGGTGTTAAATCTGTACCTCAGATGAAGAATCCAACCGCATGGATGGGTTCGGATCGACGATCGCAGCCTAATGGCGCAAAAATTAATCCAATCCGACATCTGTGGCACCACCTACAAGTGAAAGAAGATGGACGACTTAGATAGTACCACGTGGCACCATTCCAGCCACCCACGTCACCGTAGTTGTCATCGCAGCCAACCTTCTTCACAAAGATCAAATTAATCTCCACCGTTGGATCATCATCCAACTGTGGAAAGCGTTGGAGGAAGAAATCAAAAGAGCGACACAAGAAGAGGTGCAACGCATTGGCTGACGCCCATGCGCGGAGAGGGAGGCATGGGTTCGAACCTCGCCCTACCTCAAATGAGGTGGAGTGCAGCACGCGAGGAAATTCAATCGTAGGATGCAGTGTGGATGGCCGATGGATCGGCAACGTGGTGTGTAGAGAAGCGAGGATCGTGCACATGCGTGATGACCCACCGCTCTAAGCCCAATCTAATGCAGGTGCACTGAATGCTAGAAGGTGAAGTGGCAAGGCGCAATCTTGACCATTCAATCTCTTGATCGGACGGCTGATATCGTGTGAAATGTGGTATGAATGCCTAACTCTTGAAGATTAGGAAGCATCGACGTGGCGCATCGTGGACGCTTGGATCAGAGGTGAATGGTGGAGATCAAGGCAAGGCTTCAACGACATGGAGGCTTTAGCAACGTGCATATCCGTTACTAAGACCCTGCCATCAATTTCAAGCCTTTAAAAGGCCTTTTTGCCCCCAATTTTCGCACCTATAAAAGGGCACCCCTACCGCTCATTTTCATCATCCCTTTCTCTCTTCTCTCACCTCCTCCAAAGCTCTAAGAGCTAGTACCATACCCAGGATGCTCCATTAGAGTTATAAGATAATTTTTCCATCTTCTCACCCCCTTCATGGTGCATCCCACGGTTGTCCTCTCGCTGTCATTCAGGAAGCGAATCCTACTGCGATGTCACCCTGTTCCATCCTCCATCTTTGTCCTCTTTCATCCAGCATCTTACCACACTCGTCCGGGAGCCCCGTCAACGTAACTCGTCCTCCAAGCAGCTGTCGAGGAGGATTATTTCTCATCCCCTTCTCTTTTATCGCTTTCTAGTGTAGATTTCCTACATTCTAGTGTAGCACATAGATGTAATGAACATGTTCCTATCATTATGAAATATTTGTTTATTCTCTCCCTATTTTCTCTTTATTTGTATTATTCTTTCTCTCTCTTCTATTAATTATTCTTAAAGTAGAATAGCTAGTAGATTAATTTCAACCAGCTAATCCACTTTGTGACAATAAATCTAATGCAATTTTTAGTCAAACGTTCTGTTGAACGTGTTACGAACCTACGCTAACGTGTTCGGTTTTGGAAAACCTGTCGTTGTAGTTCGAAAGCGAAGGATTCGTGTTCAACAAATAAAATTTATACCGAAATTAAAATTCCGGGTCGAACACAGGGAGGCGAACGTTTGATTTAAAAGCTTCGCGTTTCTTTTTATTTTGTCATGAAGAAATTCAATTTAAACTAAGTATCTACAACAAATAAAAGAGAGAGAGGGAGTAAGAGAGAGAGAAAGAATACTACACATGGAAATCAAAATGAGATATAGAATAGACAAGGAATTTATCATAAAAGAGTTCGTTCGTTATAACTAGAAAACATAAAACAATTACTCTAGAAAGCATTAAAAGAATGGAGGGAGAAATGTCCTCCTCGACGATCGCTCGGAGGACGAATAGACTACTCTAGAAAGTAGTAAATCTATACTAGAAAGCAGTAAAAAGAATAGGGAGAGAGAATCCTCCTCGACGGTCGCTTGGAGGACGAGTCGGACGGGACGATACCTGGATGAAGGAGGACGAAGCGGGACGAAGGAGGACGAAGCAGAAGAACGGGAACAGAGCAGCACGCCGTCGTCGTCGCGGGATCCACTTCCGAAGGGGGGCGAAAATTTGGACTTTATCTCGCGAGAAGCATCCCGGGTGTGGGACAAGCTTCTCTTGTGCTTTGGAGAGGTAGAGAGGAGAAAGAAGGGATGAAAATTTCGTATGGAGGGGGTCTCCTTTTATAGTTGCAAGGAGTGGGGGCAAAATGTACATTACATCTTCAAAATAATAAATAAGGGGTCTTTAGTGACGGATAAAACCGTTGCTAAAGCCCCGACATCGCCGTCGCCGCCGCGCCTACGCGCGCCCGCTCGGCTGCTCGCGCGCGTAATGCCTACGCACGTCCGCGTAATCGGACGGCTTAGATCGCGTCCGCGCCCGCTGCGTAGCGCGCCGCCCGCGTGCGATCGCGCGTTACGCCCGACGTCCAATCGCGCGTCGTCCTGATTGAGCGCGCACAGCCGTTGGATCTTCATCTGACGCTCGTCCGCACCCGCTCGCCCGCGCCTTCCACCCCCTCATCATGGCTCGAACCCGTGACCTCCGCTTCGCCCGCAGCTGCGTCGCCGCTGCGCTACGCGGACGAAATGGTCGCGCGGACGCTTTTAAGCGCGAGCGACCGCAGCCGTTGGATCGAGATCCAACGGCGGAGAGGGATCGGGCGTGCGGTCTTCACAAGATGCATGCGGCCATTTGGGCGGCTGAGATGGCGCCACGTGGCGCCATCTTGGCCGTCCATCTTCTGGAAGTTGTAGATGGTGCCACAGATGTCGGATTGACTCGATTTTTGTGTCGTTGAGCTGCGATCGTCGATCCGAATTCATCCGTGCAGTCGGATTTGTCATCTGAAGTGTGGATTTACACCATCCTGGCCCTTGATCTTCTAGGGTTCCCCGGTCGCTATCTGATGCTACGGATGCCTGATTAGGGCGATCTTGGAGTCGTGGAACTCCAATCGTCGCCCTGATCATATCCATACGATTGGATCTTTGATCCGAGGCCCCGATAAAATATTTGCCCTGTCCAAGCACATAAAAGGAGACAATTAAATTCCATTTTATTCAAACTACTCTAAATGCAAGATGATGCATGTAATGCAATATTTATGTCATGAAATGCAATCCTATGCTTAAGAACATGCATAAATAGACATTTTAAGTAGTGTAAATGTGTTTACATCACGTTCACCTCCCTGTGTTAGACCTGGGACACACTAGAGTTTCGGTTAAATTATCTGTTTGATGGATTTTTACGCGATTTCAACGACTGGTTTTGTAACGACCCGTTTCCCGAGCCCCTACGAGAATCGAGAACCGGACCGACTCAACTAATCCCAAGACCCAGTCGTCCAACGAGGAAGTAACCAAAAGAGCAGTAAAATAAACCACATTCAACATGAATATAACTAACAGTAAGAAAGTACAGCAGTAAGGAAAGAAACTACTACAGTAGATACCACCACAACAGTACAACAACATTTATCATATAACATGAACTGCAGGTAAAGAAAGTACAGTGGAAACAAGAACTACTCACTATAACAGAAACAAAAGAGATACAAAAGACAGTGGTAACTCTACTGGACCCTACTCGGCCCAGCGTCCTCTGCAGCCGCTGACCCTGGCTGCTCAACACTTAGTCCTGAAATGTAACGAGTGTAACACGTCAGCAAAACGCTGAGTAGAGTGGCAAACTAAACTAAGACAACAGTAGAGTGTACAGTAGCTGTTATGTTCTATTACTTTCTTTATTCACATCTTTCAATTTTCTCACTAATTCATTTATTTCTCAGATCCTTTACTTGATCTCAAATGTTCCTCGTGGGAACGATCTTGATTGCAGTCTTTTCCAAAAGGTAAAAGTAGCACGTGGTGCTCTCCTGGCCGGGAGAGTCCCCCGTGGTGAACAGACGTAACGGTGACTACGGCACGCGTGATAAACGCACAGGTAGCTAACCCGTACTGGCACGTGGTCAGTCGTTTTCGTTAACGGGTGCACCCAAAGCACAGCACGGAACCAGTCTAGGGCAGAGCCCTCTCAGAAACAGGGGTCCAACCCCTCCACAGTAACCAAACCGGGGCCTTGCCCCTCCACAGTCCGCGCACCCTCGCCTGACTACCCTGGTTTGCCCCAGTGGGCCTAACAAGTCGGTGAAGGAGGCTAGCAGAACCCCGGGGCCCTTGGGGTAGCTACTGCTCTCCTAACACTAGTAGCTCTCCTCGATACTACGTACACGAGGGCCAACAAGTCGGTACAGAGTGGCCAGTCCTAACCCCGGGTCCCTAGGGCGGCTAGCTCAGCTCTGCACTAAACAGGGGGACAGTCGCTCTCCTTGGTACTCCGTACTCAAGGGCCAGCTCACTTCCCCAATTCTATTCCATTCGCTTTCCAGGAGTTCTACTCCTACTTCCCCGTAGGGTTCCAGAACATCTTATGTCTCACTTTCCATTTTCACGTTCTTACAAACCATGATCTCAATCATGTTTCTTTATTCATAACAGGCAGCTGTTAATTCAATTTACAGGCAGCTTTATATTCCTTTCCATTTTTCCAAGACTGCAGTATTATACATTCCACTAGTTTCTTCCATCCTAGGATTCATGCCATATCCTAGGATCTATCATACAATCTAGTTCTCCAGCCCTAGGATTCATGCAACACCTAGGAGCTATCATTTAATCTATTTCTCATTCCTAGGATTCATGCATGTCCTAGGTTCTAGTTATGGTCCCACACTTTAACAGATTTATTAATAACTTAAAGCCACTCTACCAGGTACAACGGGAGTAATGGGGGCATGATCGGGAATCCCGCGTGCCTCCGTGACTCCCAAGACTGCAACTGAACGAGGTCCTATCAGAAGGATCAAACACAAGGAGTGTCTCAAAATAGTGTATAGCTACTGTAGACGGTAGAGGAATTAATTCTGAAAGGAACGCAACTTGAATCACGGAAAACGGGACCCGAACGGGCCCTAAACGGGTCGAAAACGACGACACTGTGCAAAATCAGACGTCTGGAACTTCTTCCAGACGTCTTAAAAAGTGGATCAGAGAATTACCTTATTCTGCGAGGTTTCTCAGACGTCCAGAAGTCTGCGGGGACGTCTGGCCTAGCTCCCAGACGTCCGATGGTCACCCCGGACGTCTGGAGGTCGCTCCCGCCGTCTGGTACAACAGTCAGACGTCTGATTCGCAAAGGATGGCGAATCATCGAGCCTGCGCACACCCAACTCCCTCCCTCAGTACGGTCAGTCGACAGGAAGGAAGAAGAAGACGGAAAACTCACCTTTCAGACATCTGTATGGTCCTCCAGACGTCTCCCTCGCCGTCTGTCTATCTACCCAGACGTCTGATTCTTGAAACTTTTCCAGAATCAGGCCGCCACTCGGCCTCCGCTCGCGACGCCGCCCGCGTCGCACCTCGCGCACCTGCTGCTCAGACCGCAGCAGTCCCTCCCCCGCCGTTCCACGCCCCCCTGCGCCCTCCGCCGGCCGACCCTAGCAGCCTCGGCGAGCTCGCCCGCACGGCAGAGCTCCGCTCTCGCATGCAGCACCTCCTCCGCGCTCACTGCAGCCGCCGCTGCCACCCTCGCGCTCACTCTCGCGCTCACTCTCGCGCACTGGCTGAAGGAGAAGGGGAAGGAGACGGTGGTGACGGAGTGAGGGGAGGCGTGGCCTTTTAAGGCCGTGCAAGGAGGAGAGAGGGCGCGGCAGGCGTTTGCAGCCGCAGAGAAAAAAAGAGGGAATAACGAATATGCGATCTGCGCGCTCAGGCGCGCAGACGACTCGCGCGTGTGGAAGATAATGGTTTTTCAGACGTCTGGAAACCATCCCAGACGTCTGGCAAGACGTCTGGATGTGATCCCAGACGTCTGGTCTGACATCTGGGCCACCTCCCAGACGTCTTAAAAGACATCCGGGGCACGCGCAGTCACGTCCCCGAAACTTGCGCTAACTAGGGTGCGGAAAAGACGTCCAAATAACCATAACAAACTCAAAGAGGACCGAAGCCGGTCCGAAAGACGTACCCGTGAAAAGCTCCGGGTACCGCTCCCGCATTGCCGCCTCAGGCTCCCAGGTAGCCTCCTCGTACCGCTGGCTCCTCCACAAAACCTTTACCAGGGGTACTGGCTTTCGTCTCAAACTACGGACGACTCAGTCTAGAATCTGCACTGGCTGCTCGGGGTAGGTCAGGTCGTCACCCACCTCGACGCTCTCGTGACTCAGTACGTGGCTGGGATCGGCTACGTACTTCCTGAGGTTGGACACGTGGAACACGTCGTGCACACCAGAAAACTGCGGGGGGAGGGCAAGTCGGTAAGCAACGGGTCCAACCCGCTCCAGGACCTCAAAGGGCCCCACGAACCTCGGTGCGAGCTTCCCTCTCACCCCAAACCGCTGCAGGCCCTTCATGGGCGAAACACGAAGAAAGACGTGGTCCCCAACCTCAAACTGTACCTCTCTGCGTCTCCGATCCGCGTAGCTCTTCTGTCTGCTCCTGACAGTGCGGAGTCGTCTGTGGATCTGCTCAACTACCTCCTGACTCTGCCGGATCAACCTGGGGCCAACCTCCCACTTGGTCCCCACCTCAACCCAACTCAAGGGTGCCGTACACCTCCGTCCGTACAAAGCCTCGTAGGGAGCCATGCCGATGCTCGAGTGATAACTGTTGTTGTATGCAAACTCCGCTAGGGGCAGGTGCTCCTCCCAAGAGCCCCTCCAGTCCAGTACACAGGCACGCAAAAGGTCCTCGAGTGTCTGTATCGTGCGCTCAGACTGTCCATCCGTCTGGGGGTGGTAAGCTGTGCTAAACCTCAACCTCGTCCCCAAGGCCTGCTGAAACTCAACCCAAAACTGGGACGTAAAGCGGGTATCCTGGTCGGATACGATCTCCCGCGGAACTCCGTGTAGTCGTACCACATCACGGATATACCTCTCTGCCAACTGTGCTGGTCCCAAAGTGACTCGGATCGGCAAGAACCGCGCCCTTCTTCGTCAATCTATCCACTATTACCCAGACTGTGTCGTGTCCCCGCTGGGTAACAGGCAAGCCCACCACCAAGTCCATGGTGATGCTCTCCCACTTCCACTCTGGCACTGGAAGCGGCTGAAGCGGCCCTGCAGGCCTCTGATGCTCGGCTTTCACCTGCTGGCACACTAAGCACTGTTGCACGAATTCACCCACATCCTGCTTCATCCCCCTCCACCAAAACTCGCGTCTCAAGTCGTGGTACATCTTCGTGTTTCCGGGATGTATGGTGAATCTGGAACCGTGTGCCTCAGTCAGGAGCTCTCTCAACAGCTCCTCGTCCCTGGGAATGCACAACCGTCCCCTCAAGCGTAGCACCTGGTCTGTGAAAGAGAAGTCCCCAGGGTCTCCTGACAGTACTCTGTCGCGCAAAGACTGCAAGTACGGATCGGCCATCTGCCCTGTGATGATGCGGTCTATCAGCTCTGGCCTGGTCTTCCGCGTCACCGTCACTGCCCCACAGTACCCTCGTAACTCTAGAGGTCGCCAACTGCCCACCTCCTCCAAAAGGCTCCAACTCTGTAACTGTAGACTGGCCAAGCGTGCGGGCGCCTTACGGCTCAAGGCGTCAGCCACCACATTGGCCTTTCCCGGGTGGTAGGAGATGATGCAGTCGTAATCCTTCAGGAGCTCCAACCAACGTCTCTGTCTCATGTTGAGCTCCTTCTGGTCAAAAAGATATTTGAGGCTCTTGTGATATGTAAAAATCTCGAAGATCTCACCGTACAAGTAGTGCCTCCAGGTCTTCAGCGCGAAGACAACAGCTGCCAACTCTAGGTCGTGGGTAGGGTAGGTATGCTCATGGGGCTTCAGTTGCCGCGAAGCGTAAGCGACAACGTGACCCCTCTGTATGAGCACACCTCCTAACCCCTGCAAGGAAGCGTCCGTGTACACAACGAACCCGCCACTACTGTCAGGGATGGTGAGCACGGGAGCCGAGGTCAACCTCTCCTTCAGCTCCAGAAAACACGCCTCACAGGCGTCTATCCAAGCGAAAGGCACGTCCTTCCGGGTCAACTGTGTCATAGGATGCGCAATCTGCAAAAATCCTCTGATGAACCGTCTGTAGTAACCTGCCAGTCCCAGGAAACTGCGAATCTCAGTGACTGAACGCGGTCTCTCCCACCTGAGCACTGCCTCGACCTTGGCTGGGTCCACCTCCAAGCCATCTCCAGAGATCACATGACCTAAGAAGGTCACCTCCCTCAACCAGAACTCGCACTTGCTGTATTTGGCATATAGCCTGCGCCGTCTCAGAGTGTCCAGAACCATCCGCAAGTGCTGTCCGTGCTGCGTCTGATCTCTAGAATAGATGAGTACATCATCTATGAAAACCACCACGAACTGGTCTAAGTACGGTCTAAACACCCGGTTCATCAGGTCCATGAAAGTAGCAGGGGCATTAGTCAGCCCAAACGGCATGACCAAAAACTCGTAGTGTCCATACCGGGTGCGGAAAGCTGTCTTGGAGACGTCGGTCTCCTTGATCCTCAACTGGTGGTATCCAGACCTCAAGTCGATCTTGGAAAACACCGTGGCACCCCGCAACTGGTCAAACAAGTCGTCGATCCTCGGCAGCGGATATCTGTTCTTGATGGTGACCCTATTCAGCTGTCGATAGTCCACACAAAAGCGTAAAGTCCCATCCTTCTTCTTCACAAACAGTACCGGGGCTCCCCAGGGAGACGCACTGGGCCTCACGAAACCTTTCTCCAAAAGGTCCTGCAACTAGGACTTGAGCTCTCGCAGCTCAATCGGTGCCATCCTGTATGGCGCGGTGGAGATGGGGTTGGTCCCTGGTACTAGTGAGATCTCAAACTCGATCTCACGCTCGGGCGGTAGTCCTGGTAACTCGTCTGGAACATGTCAAGGTACTCTCTGACCACCGGGATGCTCTGGAAGTCTGCCACAGGCTAGGCTCTGCCACCACACAAGCTAGGAAGCCCTCAGACCCCTGGCTCAAAAGTCTCGTCGCCCGAAGTGCTGAGATGCACCTGAAACCTCCGTCCACTGGCTGTCCGTGAAACTCGAAAGAAGGCAACTCCGGAATGGAGAAGACGATCTTCCTCTCAAAACAGTCCACCAAGGCGTGGTAAGCGGACAGCCAATCCATCCCCAAAATCACTCCAAAGTCCTCCATCTGTATCATAATCAGGTCAGCTGGTAGGCTGTCCCCCGACGCTGACCTCGCAATCCGTGTACACCTCTTAAGCTACAAACAGCTGACCACTCGGACCTCTGATTACGAACGGATTCTCTAACAGTGTATAATCTTGGTCCAAACTAACTGCGAAACTGGCTGCAACAAACGAGTGCGTAGCGCCGGAATCGAAAAGCGTGTAAACGAGTCTGCCGGAAATTGAAACCATACCTGCTACCACTGATCCCGAAGCTCTAACGTCCCTGTGTGTCAGGGCGTTGATACGCCCCTTAGCTCTAGGTGCGGACGAAGCAGCCACACTCTGCGTCGGACGGGTAGGTGCTGGCCGGTACCCTCCTCGCGACTGCTGTCCTCCTCCTCGCGCCTGGAAACCACGGCCTCCTACGCGCCCTCCAGTGCTTTGCGCGGGGAGTATCTGCTGACCTCCTGCCCTAGATGGGCAGTCCCTCCTGACGTGGCCCGGCTGGCCACACTGGTAGCAGAGGGGAACCCGACTCCCGCCCTCAGTGGGTCCCTGCTGTCGACTAGGAGGGGGTCTGGTGCTGGCGACTTGCCCCTGTCGAGGGCCCCCAAAGGCCACTGATGGCCCTGCACAACGTGACGGCTCTCCTACGAACGCCACATGTCTCCGTTCTCGCCGGCCCTGTGAGAAGTCTGGCTGAAAGGGCCTCTTCCGCCCGCCGTCGGTGTCTTGTGCGGACGGGTTGGTCTCCTCGTAAGTCATAGCTGCCTCTACCACCCTCGAAAATGTCAGCAGCTTCAGGGGTTTGACATACCCCCGGATCGCAGGCCGGAGCCCCTCGGTGAACCTCCAAAGGCGCTCCTCAGTGGCTACCGCTGTCGCTGCAAAGCGGGACAGCTCCAAGAAACGCGTGCGGTACGCGCTCACAGTCATCATCCCTTGGCGGAGAGTGTGGAACTCTCGCCTCCTCTGGTCCTGCCACGTCTGGGGAAAGTACTGCTCGCAAAAGAGGGTGACAAACTGGTCCCACGTCGGCTCGTCCCTCTCCTGTCCCCGGACCGCCCTCCACCACCTGTGTGCCGCACCCTCCAGCTGGTACGTGGCAAAGGCCACGCAGCACTCCACCGGGGGGCGAAGGGTGTCGAAGATCTTCTCTAGCTGCTCAAGCCAGTCCTCATCCCCCTTGAAGGAGGGGGGCTTCAGCTTCCGGAACTGCCCGAAAAGCTCGAAGTGGCGCTGTAGGGGAGGTGCTGGGGCACCTCCAGGTGAAGGTGTCTCCTGCACAAAAGTGTCGGAGGAAGGTGGGGGCGGCGGCGGCCCATCCCCTTCCCCGAGTCCAGCTCCGCGTCCGTCGGGTGGTCCCATAGAGGACTCCCCCTCTGCAGCCCCAGGAGGAGGCGCTCGGGGCGGTGGGTGGAGCTCCTCTCGTACGATGTCCCGTATCAGCCAGGCGAGGTCCTGGGCCTGAATGCCCGGAAGTAGTGGCTGGTCCACTGAGGCGTCGGCAACGACACGCCCACCTCGCCGACCTCGTCCTCTGCCGCGCCCGCAGCCCGCCTCACCAGTCCCGTGACGAGGCATCTCCTGCAAGGAGACGCGAAATAAACGGAAATACGTCAATACGGAACGATATCCAACGAAAGACGTCGAAGAACTCATGTCAAAAGATAAGTTGTGGTGGCTACTCTAGCTACAGACATGTGAATTGGTTATTTTCCAGTCAGTTGATTCACTTCTCGGGACGACCTTGCTCTGATACCATCTTGTAACGACCCGTTTCCCGAGCCCCTACGAGACTCGAGAACCAGACCGACTCAACTAATCCCAAGACCCAGTCGTCCAACGAGGAAGTAACCAAAAGAGCAGTAAAATAAACCACATTCAGCATGAATATAACTAACAGTAAGAAAGTACAACAGTAAGGAAAGAAACTACTACAGTAGATACCACCACAATAGTATAACAACATTTATCATATAACATGAACTGCAGGTAAAGAAAGTACAGGGGAAACAAGAACTACTCACTATAATAGAAACAAAAGAGGTACAAAAGACAGTGGTAACTCTACTGGACCCTACTCGGCCCAGCGTCCTCTGCAGCCGCTGACCCTGGCTGCTCAACACTTGGTCCTGAAAGGTAACGAGTGTAACACGTCAGCAAAATGCTGAGTAGAGTGGCAAACTAAACTAAGACAACAGTAGAGTGTACAATAGCTGTTATGTTCTATTACTTTCTTTATTCACATCTTTCAATTTTCTCACTAATTCATTTATTTCTCAGATCCTTTACTTGATCTCGAATGTTCCTCGTGGGAACGATCTTGATTGCAATCTTTTCCAAAAGGTAGAAGTAGCACGTGGTGCTCTCTTGGTCAGGAGAGTCCCCCGTGGTGATCCTACCCCCAGTCAACCACCCCAAGGTCATTGAACAGACGTAACGGTGACTACGGCACGCGCGATAAATGCACAGGTAGCTAACCTGTACTGGCACGCAGTCAGTCGTTTCCGTTAACGGGTGCACCCAAAGCACAGCACGGAACCAGTCCAGGGAAGAGCCCTCTTAGAAACAGGGGTCCAACCCCTCCACAGCAACCAAACCGGGGCTTTGCCCCTCCACAGTCCGCGCACCCTCGCCTGACTACCCTGGTTTGCCCCAGTGGGCCTAACAAGTCGGTGAAGGAGGCTAGCAGAACCCCGGGGCCCGTGGGTAGCTAGTGCTCTCCTCGGTACTACGTACACGAGGACCAACAAGTCGGTACAGAGTGGCCAGTCCTAACCCCGGGTCCCTGGGGTGGCTAGTTCAGCTCTGCACTAAACAGGGGGACAGTCGCTCTCCTTGGTACTCCGTACTCAAGGGCCAGCTCACTTCCCCAATTCTATTCCATTCTCTTTCCAGGAGTTCTACTCCTACTTCCTCGTAGGGTTCCAGAACATCTTATGTCTCACTTTCCAGTTTCACGTTCTTACAAACCATGATCTCAATCATGTTTCTTTATTCATAACAGGCAGCTGTTAATTCAATTTACAGGCAGCTTTATATTCCTTTCCATTTTTCCAAGACTGCAGTATTATACATTCCACTAGTTTCTTCCATCCTAGGATTCATGCCATATCCTAGGATCTATCATACAATCTAGTTCTCCAGCCCTAGGATTCATGCAACACCTAGGAGCTATCATTTAATCTATTTCTCATTCCTAGGATTCATGCAATGTCCTAGGTTCTAGTTATGGCTCCACACTTTAACAGATTTATTAATAACTTAAAGCCACTCTACCAGGTACAACGAGAGTAATGGGGGCGTGACCGGGAATCCCGCGTGCCTCTGCGACTCCCAAGACTGCAACTGAATGAGGTCCTATCACAAGGATCAAACACAAGGAGTGTCTCAAAACAGTGTATAGCTACTGTAGATGGTAGATGAATTAATTCTGAAAGGAACACAACTTGAATCACGGAAAACGGGACCCGAACGGGCCCTAAACGGGTCGAAAACGACGACACTGTGCAAAATCAGATGTTTGAAACTTCTTCCAGACGTCTTAAAAAGTGGATCAGAGAATTACCTTGTTCCGCGAGTTTTCTCAGACGTCCAGAAGTCTGCGGGGACGTCTGGCCTAGCTCCCAGACGTTTGATGGTCACCCCGGACGTCTGGAGGTCGCTCTCGCCATCTGGTACAACAGCCAGACGTCTGATTCGCAAAGGATGGCGAATCACCGAGCCTGCGCACACCCAACTCCCTCCCTCAGTACGGTCAGTCGACAGGAAGGAAGAAGAAGATGGAAAACTCACCTTTCAGACGTCTGTATGGTCCTCCAGACGTCTCCCTCGCCGTCTGTCTATCTACCCAGACGTCTGATTCTGGAAATTTTTCCAGAATCAGGCCGCCACTCGGCCTCCGCTCGCAACGCCGCCCGCGTCGCACCTCGCGCACCTGCTGCTCAGACCGCAGCAGTCCCTCCCGCGCCGTTCCGCGCCCCCCTGCGCCCTCCACCGGCCGACCCTAGCATCCCCGGCGAGCTCGCCCGCACGGCAGAGCTCCGCTCTCGCACGCAGCACCTCCTCCACGCTCACTGCGGCCGCCACTGCCGCCCTCGCGCTCACTCTCGCGCTCACTCTTGCGCACTGGCTGAAGGAGAAGGGGAAGGAGACGGTGGTGACGGAGTGAGGGGAGGCGTGGCCTTTTAAGGCCGCGCGAGGAGGAGAGAGGGCGCGGCAGGTGTCTGCAGCCGCAGAAAAAAAAAGAGGGAATAACGAATATGCGGTCTGCGCGCTCAGGCGCGTAGACGACTCGCACGTGTGGAAGATAACGGTTTTTCAGACGTCTGGAAACCATCCCATACGTCTGGCAAGGCGTCTGGATGTGATCCCAGACGTCTGGTCCGACGTCTGGGCCACCTCCCAGACGTCTTAAAAGACGTCCGGGGCACGCGTTCGTAACAGGTTTTCAAACTCAATCTTTTAGCATAGAAATTCCGTTCAACATTGACTATGCGTAGACTGATAGTTTCAAGTGTCTAGGCTTCCGTTTGGGTAACCAAATTGACCCAATTGTGATTGATTTATTAGAGGTGCCAAACTCACATCGCCTTCCAATTTAGGTTGCCAAGTTTAGCATTTAGGCATCCAAAGATACATTATTTACCAACTTATTTTTCTTATAACTTTTGCATCTGATATCTAATTGACCCCATTCTATTTCCTACGCATTCTTCTTTTTAAAAAGGACATTTTTGTCTAATTGGATCAAGATCTTAACTATTGGATTTTAAGGGAATCTCCTAAAACCTCCAAGGCCACAAATCTTGATCTTAGTGAATCACCACAAGCTACCTTAACTTAAACTTAACCTCCTCAACCCTCCTTAGTATTTTATTAATTATTCAACCTCATGAATGATTTGAGAACTAATTAGGATGTAATATTTGATGTTAATTGTAATGGTTATTACAAGGAAGAATGTACTTGTGATTAAAAGATGGAGAAGAACACATAAAATTAATCCATTAAAATATTTAAAATTTCTATATTCAGAATAGAATTCAATGGCATCACATCTCTTTTGGATATATTTCCTATAGGTTGGATCTTGTGCAAGATTTAGAGAATAAATGAGCATCCTTGTAAATATGAAGTCAGTAAAAGCCGCTTTAAATAATTTTTGCTATGGTCTTTTCTCCAAAGGAATGTCCTTTGAATTAAGGTAGAATCTCAAAATGTCATGGATTTCTTCCTTAAGAACAAAGTTATGGATGACATAATTAAAGAAAAGTTAACAATGCTCTGGATCTCAATAGCGACCGGCATTAGAGAAGAATTTACCTTTTGATTATTCGGTCCAGTTGGTAAGGATTCTATGTTCAAGTAGGTAATTAATAGGCTTATAATTGGATGTCCAAATTTGAATAGAAACCTAGATTCAAATCTATTTAACTTAAATTTTTATCTATTTTCTGAATCCGATGAATCAAATTTGGATCTTATATTCACATAGGAATAAATAGATTAGTATCCTATTCAATTAAAATCTGATCTAGTATGAGAGAAATTTTAGTTATGCATATTATATTGAGTCATGTATATATGACATGTCCAACAATAAAGAAGCAATGTGACCAACTTTACAATATCGAAACAACCTTATCGCTCATGTCATGTGACCTATCTCCTATGTACATTTGTACTCTAAGACCTCCTCCATTCCTATCCACATTTGTGTTTAAATCCCCAAGTGATTGAATTTGAATTTTATTCGAATATGGATAAATCCACTCGGATAAGAATTCATATCTCATATTTTACGTCCGACGGATCTCAAATTGAATGTCGAATAATTCAAATAAAAAATATGTGTAGATTTAGATATTGGGGTATTTGCTCTGTATTGACTCTGTTTACAGGCCTAGTAATAAGCATATCAAAAAGTTGGGGAATTTAATTCCCAACACTATCAAAAGTTTCTCATCTAGGAAGGAATAAGTGATCGGGATATTAAACAAAGGATCTTCTACTAGCATCTTGATAGATGATTGGCTACAACATTCTCAGCTCCAATCAAATCCTTGGTTGCTAGGTTGAACTCTTGAAGTAAGAGTATCAGCCTAGTCAATTTAGATTGAGCACTCTTAGTTAAGAGGTGTTATAAAGCTAAATGGTCATTGTACATCACAACATAGTGCCTTTGTGGCTATTGTTTAATAGTTGTGTTACTTCTGAGAGCCATCTAGAGTTTTCCTTGAACAGTATAAAACTAGTTTGTTTTTTGTCCACTCTCCAACTGAAATAGCTCCTTGGTTAAAATCTTATGCACCACACATTAACACAATTTGTAAAGTGTAGTTAGGTGCCATTAAGTTGAGAGCTTAGTCTCTTACCCTAAAAGAGTAGTTTATGCCTTGTGGGAATACTCTTCAAATGGAAGTGTATTCTATTCTCCTTGTTCATGAGGCTGCTAAGTGGCCTAGTTATCTTAGATAAACTCTTAATAAATTGTTCATAGAATCCCACATGTCCATAAGAGGATTTAATGTTTTTTACCTAGGTAGGAGGCTAGAATTTATAAATTACATCAAGCTTGGACTTGTCTATTCAGTTCCTCCCTTAGAAGCCACACGTCCTAAAATTGTACCATCTGATACTATGAAATATATTCTCTCATAGTTAAGGATAAGATTAACCTTACTACATTTCAGCATGAATAGTTAAAGATGTGATAAGTAAGATGTGAAGAATCAACGAAAATTTAGAAATATCAGCCACAAAAATATTTAAGAAAATCCTTGTAATACATTGTTGAAAAGACATTGTAAAGGTCAAGTGACATTCTATGGAAAGTAGATGTTCCATAAGGATAGGTGAAAGTGGTTCTTTCTTGATTCTCAGGGCCCATTGAAACTCCATTCTAAATACCATGAAGGAAGCAATAAAATTTGTTACTAGCTAACCTTTTTAAGATCCAACAATAAAGGGCACGGGGAGGCAATATTCATTATGGTTCAACTCATTATATTATAATGTTAATTAAAAACCTTTCAGGATAAAGTAGTTATAGTTGATATGAGGTCCCACTTTTAATTGGAAAAATAGTCAACCCTACTTTCTTAAGGACAACCTTGGACTTGTCTAACCTATATGCTATGAGATATAAGGTAGGTAGATCTTGTGTCAAGCCACTTAACTATCTTCTTTTTAGCAACCTCTTCAATGTTTAGATTCAAACATCTTTGTAAATCATGAAAAGTAGCACCATCTTTGATATATATGTGAAGGATGAAACAAAGGTTCAATTTTGTCCAGGTCATATTGGAATGATGGAGATTTAATTTTGATGTTTAAATGTATAATATAATTATCATTTGATAAGTTTGCAAGCATATATGCACTATACCCTTGTACAAAAATATTACAAAAGTTGTAGGTTTAGAGATATCACTGAATATGAGAGTATGGCATTCATTAGTTTTTGTGTTGGGGAATTGAAGGTATGGAGTTTTGTAGATGATAAAGTGAAGTTAGTTGAAGAAGAAGAAACTTCCACTTCAAGTGTTTTCCTAGAACCATTGGAAAGGTCAATGCGGGATGTTATTTCAGCTTGATCAAGACTGAACTGTATGATTTAGACTCAAGTCTATTAATCGAACTCGAAAGTGCCCAATCTGAAAATCAACAATTAATCACACATGGTAATTTATAAGATTAATAACCTAGTTTCAACTATACGGTGTACATCTAGAGAGGGGATCTAACCCTTAAGGATGCACTAAAAGTTGTCTTGAGTACGATGGAGATGATTAACACTTTCCTACGTACATTGAACCCTTCTTATAGGGTGTTTAGGGCCCTATTAATTACATGTAAACATTTTGTTTTTGGAGAGCATAATTGTCTTCCCTAGGATCCTCCCCATCTTTGTATTGTTTTAACTTCTAGGTCAGTGTCACCTGGGATTCACTATCTTGGCGTCTAGGTGGGAATCATGCTTAGTGTGGATATTGAGTTGGCTCCTCTCCAGGTAGCTTGGCCAGTTTGCTTCATCCTACTCAGATTTCTGGGCCAACACCATCTTGGATGTTTTGACCAATTCTAGCACTACTCTATCTGAGGTCTTCGATGGGCCCTTTCTACTAGCCAATCAATCGAGATGATCGGTGAACGTGGCAAAATGGGCTCAATTTTCTTATAATGGGTCTGCTCCATATGGGCCTTAGACTAACCCATTTTTCAATCCATTGGCCTTGTTGGGCTAGCTATTTGGGCCTAAATTTTCTCCCCTCATCACCTATTAAGCCTAAGTGTAAATCAAATTTGTTTGAGGTATAGAACCACTAAAAGATCTATCAATCTACATACAAACCTGCCTATAACCATAATTTAGATGATCCACCAATTGCAAATAAAAAGGGAAAAATTGAATTAAATATGGCATTCTAACTCTCAATAATCAACTCAACCAACCTAATTTGTGTGTTGGTTAATCAATTGTGTGAAAATCAGATATCTTATTTGATATGATTGAATATGTATGATTTCCCTCACTTAATTAAGGCTCTTTACACCTATAAATAGAGGACCTTAGATGCCTTTGTAAGACACATTCATAGTCTATAACCATCAAGAGAATAACTTTGTTGTCTCACATGATTCTCAAGGTTTTAAAAAATAAGACCTCGGAAGAGACAATTCTTGAGAAATCTTTAATGAATCTAATTTTAGATGGCAAGGAGAAAGCCCTTTCACCAAGTTGAAGATTTCTTCTCAACACTGTTCTTGATTAAGTAATGTTGTTCTATCTTTTAGATTTTAAAGAACCACAACTAAACAATTCCCAATGGTCAATAGTTGTAGGATGCACTACAATTGAGACTGAAAATGATTATTATTTTGATGATAAAAATTGAGGGTATTGAGTGAATAGTTAATATAATGAAGAATTAAACTGAATGATCAATATACATTGGAACCAAAAGTGAGCACCATTCAATCCTTATTGCTATCCTACCTTCAAGTCAGTAATAATGTAATCTATTATTACCATCTTATTATTCTTGAAGCCTTGACCAATTATTCTTTTTTCTTAGTTAATTTGAAGCTAACAATCACTTGTAATGTTTTATCAGGTCTTAAGAATACATATTGGGAATGTTAACCAAAGGTTTTAGTTTTAAGCAAGGTATAGAAGATGGTTCATGTAGTTTCTCCTTGCAGTAAGTCTAAGGGGATCTTATGGTAGAAATGTTATTTAAAGTACTATCTGCCTCTTGAAAGCATTAAGTCTTTAAGACTTCTTTTAGCTAAATTAAGCAAGCTAGGATAGGGTCTTGTTTTCTTCATGAAACTTCTTTGAGGCTTTGATTTAACAATTAGCTACATTATTTTGGTCTCTAAAGGCAATTTCCATATCCTTGATTCATAGTTTATATATGATGTCCCTATTAGAAACCAAAAGGGCTGATGTAAGGAATATGTTTCTTTCACTTGTTCAAGAAAATACATGTATAATACCAACAAAACAACAAGGAAAGAGAAGTCCTTATCACTTAATACGACACCTTCTAATTCTCTACATATTGATTTTACAAATTAATCTACCAATTGAAGTGAAATTAAGGTTGGCTTGAGTTTATAGAATTCAATTTATTTTTATTAATGTAGAAGGTTATTTGACATACCTACATTTGAAAGGGCTCAACCAAAAGCTATATCACCTATATCATAAACATGGTATGATGCTTCTAAGTACAAATACTTTTTAAAACATTTTGTACATCTATGTACATGCTCAATGGCATCAAGGAGCAAAATGTTGATTTCTACCTTTATGGACAATTGTAGTATTTCCTTATTTAAAGTGTAAATCTTCTTCTTAGAAGGCCTTGATTTCAAGGCATTTAGGGCATGTATGAGGGTTGAGAGAGAATGAGGTTGTTGCTTAGAAAATGGTTCCTTATTAAATGCACTCACCCCATCCTCGAAGTTAGTTTGTGGGAAAGATGACATTGGAAGGGGTGGGTGTGAACAGTGCCCTCCAAATACTAAGTAAACTAGCTAAACAATATATTGTTCTAAATAATTATGTGGAATATTAAACAATATCAATCACAATGATATAAAGAACATTCAACCACAATATGCAAAAGAGATTTTGCAATGGTTCACCCACCTCTTGGGCAACAACTAATATTTGCGATTAGCGCAATTACTACGTCAATCAATTAGAATGGGCAAAGATCAAAATTAACACTCTAAAAACATCCTCCCAAGAGAAATTTCTTCTCCCCAATTGTATGAAAGTGGTTTTCTCTCAACCTAGAGAGCCAATTGTCAATAATAGATTGAAAATTATAATAGCGGCAAAGTTGTAAAATAACCATTTATCAAGATAATAAAAAATTCAACATAGCAATGAATAAGAATTTTAGTTAATAATCTGATTGCAAAGCAATCATAGGTCTTAATTAACCTAAATAATGTTAGAAACCTAACTATTATGTGAATATTGCATTCATAAGTAGCATATCATGCATTGCATCATTTTATATAGTTGTACATAGAATAATATGAAATTATCTTGCTATTTGATGTTTTATTCATTTTGCAAGAAATAAGATCAGAAGATGATCCTGGCATGGAATAAAGTGAAGCAAAGAAGGTTACTGATAGATAGAGAAGAATAAAGCATGGAATAAAAGGGTAGAAGACTGGAGAGAGAGAGAACTTGCATGAAATAAAGAGAAGAGAGAAGAGGATAACCCTATCCCCAACCTCCAAAACCTAGGTTAGCTTGACCCAAACCTAGAACCACCTTTACCTTAGTTGACCTAATCTCATAATTCCAAAACTTGGATAACACTATCCATAGTGTTATCTCACTATTTGTGACCCTATCCCTACTATCCACCATTCTAATTTTCCTACCCATATCCCAATTTCACCTTTCCTATCCCAATTACCTATTAGGTTTCCAATTAGGCTAGGTGTGACTCAAATTTACTCTTCCTGAGTCAATTGGGCTAGCTTAGATTTAATTGGGTTCACCTAGAATCAATTAAGCTATCCTATATCTAATTAGGTCTACTAAGCCTTGATTGGACCAAGTTAGACCTAATTGGGTTCACTCATTACTTGATTAGGTGCACCTCGAATTAATTGGGTTCACATAAACCTAATTGGGTTCACATAGACCTAATTAGTCTCACGCCAAGCGAGGCTAGGTCGACCTAACCTAATTCAACCTAACTCTACACAACCTATTTTACGAAATTTGAACACAACACACACCAACTCAACGCACACTACCCACCATAATAGGTGACAATTGAAGACCCTAAAAAGATGGCGATTTCCATCTTTGTAGGTCCAATTGACACACACCTTGGAATCCCACAAAAAGTGGCAATTTCTATAGGTGAAGACCTTCCCATATAAAACCAAAAAGCCACTTGTGCTATCCTTCTTCCTCCACCAAAAGAAAATTGTAACGACCCGGTTCCCGAGTCCCTACGAGACACGAGAACCGGACCGACTCGACTAATCCCAAGACCCAGTCGTCCAACGAGGAAGTAACCAAAAGACAGTAAAATAAACCACATTCAGCATGAATATAACTAACAGTAAGAAAGTACAGCAGTAAGGAAAGAAACTACTACAGTAGGCACCACCACAACAGTAAAACAACATTTATCATATAACAAAAACTGCGGGTAAAGAAGGTACAGCGGAAACAAAACTACTCACTAGAACAGAAACAAAAAGGGGTACAAAGCTGGGGTAACTCTACTGGACCCTACTCGGCCCAGCGTCCTCTGCAGCCGCCAACCCTGGCTGCTCAACACCTGGTCCTGAAAAAGGTAACGAGTGTAACACGTCAGCAAAACGCTGAGTAGAGTGGCAAACTAACTAAAGGCAACAGTAGAGTGTACAGTAGCTGTTATGTTCTATTACTTCCTTTATTCACATCTTTCAATTTTTCTCACTATTTCATTTATTTCTCAGATCCTTTACTTGATCTCGAATGTCCTCGTGGGACGATCTTGATTGTAGTCTTTTCCAAAAGTAGAAGTAGCACGTGGTGCTCTCCTGGCCGGGAGAGTCCCCCGTGGTGATCCTACCCTCAATCAACCACCCCAAGGTCACTGACAGACGTAACGGTGACTACGGCACGCGCGATAAACGCACAGGTAGCTAGCCCGCACTGGCACGCGGTCAGTCGTTTCCGTTAACGGGTGCGCCCAAAGCACAGCACGGAACCAGGGCAGAGCCCTCTCAGTAACAGGGGTCCAACCCCTCCACAGTAACCAAACCGGGGCCTTGCCCCTCCACAGTCCGCGCACCCTCGCCTGACTACCCTGGTTTGCCCTAGTGGGCCTAACAAGTCGGTGAAGGAGGCTAGCAGAACCCCGGGACCCGTGGGGTAGCTAGTACTCTCCTAACACTACTAGCTCTCCTCGGTACTACGTACACGAGGGCCAACAAGTCGGTACAGAGCGGCCAATCCTAACCCCGGGTCCCTGGGGCGGCTGGCCCCACTCTGCACTAAACAGGTACAGGTACTTCCCTTGGTATTGCGTACCCAAGAGACAGTACAAACTACATCTCAGTTCCATTCCTTTTTCTTTCCAGGAGTTCCACTCCTAATTCCCCGTAGGGTTCCAGCTCTTTATCTCAGAACATCATATGTTTCACTTTCCAGATTCACGTTCTCAAATTCCATGATCTCAAACATGTTTCTTTATTCATAACAGGCAGCTGTTAATTAAATTTACAGGCAGCTTTATATATTCCTTTCCATTTTTCCAAGACTGCAGTAATATACATTCCACTAGTTTTTCCATCCTAGGATTCATGCCATATCCTAGGATCTATCATACAATCTAGTTTTCCGGCCCTAGGATTCATGCAACACCTAGGAGCTATCATTCCATAGATCTCTCATTCCTAGGATTCATGCAATGCCCTAGGTTCTAGTTATGGTTCCATACTTTAACAGATTTTATTAATACTTAAAGCCACTCTACCAAGTACAACGGGAGTAATGGGGGCGTGATCGGGAATCCTGCGTGCCTCCGCGACTCTCAAGACTGCAACCGAACGAGGTCCTATCACAAGGATCAAACACAAGGAGTGTCTCAAAACAGTGTATAGCTACTGTAGGCGGGTAGAGGAATTAATTCTGAGACGAACGCAACCCGAATCGCGGAAAACGGAGCCCAAACGGGCCCTAAACGGGTTGAGAAAGACGATACTGTGCAAAATCAGACGTCTGGAACTCCTTCCAGACGTCTTAAATGGTGGATCAGAGAATTACCTGTTCGGCTTGGTTCCCCGGACGTCCAGAAGTCTGCGGGGACGTCTGCCTAGATCCAAGACGTCCGATGGTCCCTCCGGACGTCTGGAGGTCACTCCCGCCGTCTGGTACAACTTCCAGACGTCTGATTCGCAAAGGATGACGAATCAGAGAACCTGCGCACAGCCAGCCCCCCTCCCTCAGTACGGTCAGTCGACAAAAAGGAAGAAGAAAGCGGAAACTCACCTTTCAGACGTCCGTATGGTCTCACAGACGTCGACCTTGCCGTCTGGATATCAATCCAGACGTCTGATTCTGGAAATTTTTCCAGAATCAGAGCCCTGCTCGGCCTCCGCTCGCGACGCCTCCCGCGTCGCACCTCGCGCGTCTGCTGCTCAGCCCGCACAGGTCCCTCTCCGCGACGCTCTGCGCCCCCTGCTCCCTCCGACGGCCGGCCAAGCCGCTCCTGGCGAGCTCGCCCTCACGGCAGAGCCCCGCCCTCGCACGCCGCAGCTCCTCCGCGCTCACTGCGGCTGCCGCTGCCGCTGCGCCCTCGCGTCCGCTCGCTCTCGCGCAGAGGCAGGAGAAGAAGGAGGAAGATGGTGGAGACGGGAGGGGAGGCGCGCCCCCCTTTTAACGCCGCGCGGAGAGGAGAGAGAAGGCGGTCGCAGCCGCCTGCAGCCGCAGAGAAAGAGGGCAGAAACGCAGGTCTGCGCGCACAGGCGCGCAGACGAATATCCCGTGCGAGCATAACTGTTCGCCAGACGTCTGTAAACTATCCCGGACGTCTGGTCAGACGTCTGGATGTGATCCCAGACGTCTTGACAGACGTCTGGGCCACCTCCCAGACGTCTTAAAAGGCGTCTGGGGCACGCGCTCGTTACAAAAATCATCCACACCTTCTCAACCTTCTTCCTCTCCAAGAGGATGTCCACCATTGTAGGAACTCTACCTTCACCACTTGAGGTTGTCTACCATTAGAGGCCAGGGGTTCCCTCTTCCTTGGAGCACCACTACCGCCCTTCTCTCTGTCTTTAACAACTAGGCTGACCCTCGCTCAGTCTCTCTTTTATTTTTTTCTATGCAAGTTGTTTCCTCCTTCTCTCTAGGTAACACCCTTGCTTCTCCATAGCTTGGGTGTGCCATCCCATGGTGTAACATGCAGATGACCTCTTCGAGGTCTTGGTCTAGTCGCCACCACCCTCCACAAGCTGACGACCCCTTGTGGCACTACCGTTGGGGTGGAATTTCTATTAGTTAGATTTATTTTATTATTATTTATTTGCAAGCATTTCTCTATTGTTGTTTGTTTAGTTGAATGTTCATGATGTTTGTCTAGAGGCAATAGAATTTTGTTTAGTATTATATTATGCTAATCGTCTTCATTGAGCATTATTACATTTTTTCGCATCACCTTTGCTTTCGCCCACACCACCTACACATGTCAACTATCACCATCAGGAGGTGGTTGGATGTCCAACACTATCATCACCAACATCACATTCATGCCCCGCCCCCCTCCCCCCCCCCCGTCTCCACCTTAGATTAAGGTTTTGCTTAGTTAGGTAGTTATTATTAAAATTAGGTTCACTTTGGTTTTCTTTTTTAAAAAAATCAAAAAAAAAAAGTGCAAAGAAAAAAAATCACAAAAAGAAAATGTTCAACATTTTAGTTATAACTCCAATAATCACCACAACTATGTGCTTCACACCCACTCCCTTTCCACATCTCGCACACCTTATGCACCAGCGATCTCACCAACTCACTTTTTGCATCACCATAATCATAATCTTTGTGTAGATTAGGTGATCCCCACTTAGATTAGGTTTTTTGTGTTTCGCTAGTTAGGTTAGTCGCTCTTGTATTAAAAAAAACACAAAAAAATTTGCAAAACAAAAAAATTAAAAAATATATATAGATGGCAGTTCTCGCAAGAGTCAACGACGCGAATATATTTTTAAACTCTCTCAATAGCATGCACATAATTCAAGAGGTTTGTAATGAACGTTACATATACACGTTTTACACTTACCTCCCTTATATGATGATTATCTGCATCGAGAATGCCACAGGTGAGATTCTTGTGAGAGAAGTCAACCATCGTCTTTAGATTAGGTTAGATCTAGGATTTAGATCACAAACAATAGTTTCAAAGATCGAGATCAAATCAAGAAAACATGTTTGTGTCCCTGAGTTTGACCAGGACTCAAAATTCAAAATGAGTTTCGTTAAATCTTTTTGTTATTCAAGATTTTATGTGTAACTATACTACAATATAAGAAAAGTCTAATTTTTCGCATAAGTTATCACTGAACATAATCAAATCTGCTTCTCTTAATAAGAATGATGTTACCAATCAATACCCAAGAAAGGTAAAATTGAAGCTACTAACTTAAGCAGAGTATCCCTATAACCTTGGAGTTAAAGTAGAGCTAGATCCTTTAACAAAGAGCTGCAAGAATCATCTTGCTAGAGATCCATTTAGAACCACGTCTAGAATCTCAAAATCACTTCACCAAAGATTCCTTTGGAATCACTTCTTTTCAAATCATTGAAATCATAAAATCTCCAAAACTTCAAGAGAACCTCTCTCTATTGAAAAATTAAGAGCATTTCCCCATAGAAAGCTACAATTAATGCTGGAACTCCTTTCAACTGGAATTTTAGAACTATAATTCCAGAAGTAGAAAGCTAGGGAGAAAGAGAAAACTCTCAAAGTTAATCCCCAATCCATCACAATTTAGCTATATCACAATTGTCTTCACTTCTAGATGGCCTTAATCACCTCACACATATGCAACTTCTGCCACCCACCCACGATTGTTATTTGATGCAACATAGGAATGAGCATATGATCCTACCAATGTGTACGTGTATACACTATTTGCTTTTTAAAATGTTAAGATGCAAAGGAAACACCTCATAGAGTGCCCCCTATTGAAAGCCTCATGGAGTAACATTATGGAAGTTTTAACAAATGAGTAGGAGATGTGTTTTGATGCCCAATGTCCAATTAACATCACTCATTTGTTTGTCTCTCTCCCTCTCTTAAAGAAACAATAATAAATGCCTCAATATCACTATTTTTGATCTTTTGTTTCTTTAGGACTTGTGCTGTTCATAAAGATTGATTGAAAGGTTAGTAATGCCTTGATGAGGGTGTATGCCATGACCTTCTTAGCTCAGAATAAATACAGGTTTTACATAAATGATCCTATGTTCATTGGATAATACACCATACCCTCGAGTTCTTGGAAGCTAGATAGATACTCTTAAAACTTGACTCCATTTACACAAGTCACCCTTGGGTTAACTTTCGTTACTAAATTGGTTAATGGCCATTAGTTAACGAGAAAAATGACCTTTTTGTCATCAAAAGTGGTTCTGTAATGTTGAAGGGAAAAGTGGTTTACTTTCTTCCTCTTGGAGTAATGATCACCTTATGGACCAAAGTGGATTGTTAACATGATCGTTGGGATTTTTTTTTACTTACCTACTATATATACAACCTAAAGAAGATGTAAAACCATGTAACTCAGTAAGAGAAGAAACTTGAAGGAAAATCCAACTCAAGGGGAAAAAAATTCACAACCTTATTCACCTATGAATGTTCACATTATAGCAACATTTATAATTGTATAACTATATAATTGATTGTACAACTATGTAGTTGATACAGAAATCTTGTATAGAGTGCATTTATACAAATATAATTTTCACAGTATAGCAACATTTATAATTGTATAACTTTATAATTGATTATACAATTGTACAACTGATATAAAAATATTGTATAGAGTACATTTATACAAATATCATGAAAACTACAAAATGGTGTTCCAATCACACTGTTCAAGCAATAATCATCCTTAGAGTAGTACTCCCTTGCATAGAAAACCTAGTTGAAGTCTTTATATGACCATGGAGCAAGGCATTGTAGTTTTATTTCTATGCGGACAATAGATGCTACTTCTTCAAATGGGTGAAGCTTGCATCCAATGAAGACCATAATCATAACTTGTGGAAGAAAAGTTACAAAAAGATAGAGATAGGAATGTATTTTACATGCATTGAGTGAGATAAATGTCAAAGTCTTTGAAATACAAAAGCCTTTGAAAGAGTTATTTCTATATCTAAAGCCCATGTTTCCTCTCATTCTCATTATCCTCTTCGCTGTCCATCGTTATTTTCCTTCTCTATTTTAATAGTTATGTTCACCCCACCAACATCACCAACATCATTATAAATCTCCAACTCAGGAACAAACCCATTGCCACCATCACTGACATTAGGGACAACTAGAGAAGCACAAACAAACCAACATCATCTATATTGACCCCACCTAAACTACCCATATTATTCATCACAACCTTAATCTTCTCTTGATTCACAATTATCGAAACTAAGAGTGGTAGCATCATCAAACTCAATGATGAATTCAATACTCGTCCCATTAGAATGACCATTAAACATCATTATCATCTTAGCTTCATTAGTAAGGGGCACATACATTGATGGGATTGCCTTAAGATCTTTGTACTTGAATTGAGCACCTTCCCAATCGTCCAAGGTAGAGTTTTAGCTAAAATCTCCATTAGATAAAACTAGAAAGTAGTGTTTGGGTCGATTAAGACCATTGTCTACTGACCACACAAGTACTTGACACCATTCTTGTCTTAATTGTGCTTGAAATATACTCTACACCTTATGTTATGGGGAGAAAATCTGCAAGCATCATGCACATGAGATGTATGTACCTTTGAATGTAGAGGGATCTATGAGAATGGGCCTCTAAGCACTTATATAGGACACACATATAGGACCATAGGACAACTGAGTATTAATAAAAGCCTTTCTTAGGCACATAAGAGTAATAAATTCTTTTAGAGAATGTGTCATAACACAAGATGGGGTCCTAAACCATAAAAAATGATTCACTCCTTGAAACAAGAACCTTTGTGTGTAACAACAAGGATTATGTTGTAAAGGTGCTACTAATAGTGAGAAGTTTCAACATATAATGGCACGTGGTCATGTAAGAGGAAAGGTACATATTAAACAAATATATTTGGATGCAATTTAATCCTCTTATGGCCAAATTCCTTAAGACAAAAACAATAGCATAAAGGGCAATGACAATCATCTTGTATGCTATAGTAAGTACTTTCAATTTCTTATTTTGCTTTTTTGATCCTTGAAATATATTTAACCACGATCCTCACAATGAAATTTTGAGGAAGGAACCAAAAGTGGAAACATTGAATGAAAACATTTCATGGAGCATATGCATGATCCCTAAGAGATGCTAGTTGAAGATCTTCTGCAAATCTTGGAGTGTGATCTTTTTGATTCGTGGAGTGGGTTCTTGATGGAACCAGGATTGAGGAAGCCTATAAAAAAATGTAAAGAGATGGTAGGAAGATCCATCTAATTCTTACAATCTACTTTTTCTTTTCCAGAGATTATACTAAGAGAGTTAAAGAGCACATTTGTAATCGAATTTCCCATGTCTTAGTGAAAGTTGAGGGTTAGATCCCCTCTTTAGATGTACACTTTCATTGGTGAAACCAAGTTTATAATCTTGCTTTCTTGCGATTTTCTTGGTATGGCTCTCCACGCTACTTTCATATACGACATTGGGCCCATTGTCCATCCGAACCCAAGAGGAATCTTGGGATTCTCATTTGATCATCACACCTCTCCAAAATGGCAACTTGTTCCTAAAACCAACCCATTCTAATAATAGGGAGTGCACACATTAAAAGAACTTTAGAAACGATGATTAGTGCTAATGGTGGATAAATAAGCAAATAAAGCAATTAAAATCAAATACAATGTAGCTCAATAAAAATGGGTAGCAAAAATGTCAATTAATCACCGACAACACTAGAATATTGTCATGATCCGACCCCAGCTCCCTACAGAACCCGAGACTGACTCACCTCGATGAACCCTAAGACCTAGTCGTCCAACGAGAAACAACCAAATGCATACTGATTCCACAACCACATGAGTAATGTAACTAAACAGAAAATATATAACTAGCAGTAAAAGAAAGAGAACAACAAACCACAAGATTATTACATGATACAGTAGAAATGTACTGTTACAAATATAGCCATCACAACAGGGAACTATTAGAAATATAACTGATTATAACCACAAGCTATAGGTACTCACTACAACAAAACTCTCTGCAGTGAAACAAAAGAAAGGAAACTATGGCTGGGCTTGATTGGGTCCAGTGCCCTCAGCAGCTGGTGGCTGTGGCTGCTCAAATCCCTGACCTAAACATGGTTACAAAATCCGGGGTCAGCTAACACTGAGCGGAGTGGTGGTTAAGTCATTTACATGCTACATAATTAAATAGTAACCAACTAAACATACAATTGTGGATTATTTATTTTCATCCGTTTCCGATTCTTTGGTTTTTGTGTTTTTGAGTCGAGTACTCTAATCAGGTTCCATGACATAGCTCAATCTTCTTGTTTCTTAAGGGAACGATCTCGCTTGTAGTTTTCCCGCGATGCAGGATGTAACGTGGCACTCTCCTAGCTAGGAGAGTCTCCCGTTGTAGTCCTACACCCGGTCTACTACCCCAAGGTCACAGCTGCGAAATAGTGGTGACTACGACACATGCGATAAGCGCACGGGTAGCTACCCCGCACTAGCACGCGGTCAGTCATTTCTGCTAGCAGGTACGCCCAAACATACAACATGGAACAACATAGGGCCTTGCCCTCTCAGAACAGGGGTCTCGCCCCTCAGAATAGAACAGGGGTCTTGCCCCTCCACAGTCCACGTATCCTTGTCTGACTATCCCAGTTTGCCCAGCGGACCTAACAAGAGTTGGTGTAGGGTGGCCAGCCCTAACCCCGGGCCCCATGGGGCGGCTAGCTCCCCCTACACTAAGTAGCTCACCCTAGTACCACCTATGCGAGGGCCAAACAGGAGTCGACATAGAGTGGAAAATCCTAACCCTAAGTCTCAACCCAAGGGGCGGCTAGCTCACCTCTACTCTAAAGGGATAGTTGCTCTCCTCGATACCATGTACACGAGGGCCAACTCACTTCCCTTAACCAAGTCCGAACAGCCACCCATTTGCAACATGTTCCAAAACCATCAAGTTTATCATACTACAGTGTCCTTGGTTTTTTCTAAATTCCCCGTAGGGTTCATATATGGACTTTCTTTTTTCCATATCTGGTTTGTTACATGTAGAATAGGAAACTCAAATTTCACCATCGATTACTCAGTACAAGTATGTATTTCCATTCATGACATGGAGCATTACAGGTAGTACAAGAAGCTCATGATTTGTTTCTTTTCAGGAAGCATGGTAGTAACTCAATCATTCATTAACTACACATGCATTGCTTCCGGCTCTAGTGTTTATTTCACAACCTAGGGTTCAATCAAATATATTCTAAAGTAGCATGCATTTGTCTCTTTTCAATCCTAGGGTTCATCTCACAACCTAGGGTTCAAATAATTCTACACATGCAATTTAATTATTAACTCCAAGATTAAGGTGAAAACCACTCTACTAGGTTAACTGAGTGGAATGGGGGCTCGTACGGTAGCTCCCGATGTCTCTGCAAGTCCTGTATACTCTACAGACTGGAGACCTACAACATGGACCGATAGGTCAAATGAGCTCAAAACTACATAGACACTATATCATTACATAGAAAAACTCGAATGGAAATCAGTGATGTTTCGTTTGTGGAAATCTAACTCCATTTGGGCCTTGATCGGGCCCAAAAACATCAACCCTGACCAAATTAGACATCCGAGAAGAGTCCCAGACGTCCTAAACAAACTCAGACTCACCTTGCTCGAGGCACCTTTTTCGGATGTCTAGAACTTCGTGCAAATGTCTGATGGTGTCTTCAGATCTTTGGAGGCACTCCCAGATGTTTGAAACTGCCTCGGTCCTCGCACCAACACACTTCCCCAACCCCTGACATACGTACGCACGGTCAGACTTGTTTGGAAGAGAAAATAAATGAAAACTACGAGCTATCAGACGTCTGGTATTACCTCCAGGCATTTGACCAGATGTCTGATGGTATATCCAAAAGTTAGATACTGCGAAAAAATGATTCTGCAGAATCATTTGTGAGCTTCTTCTCACCGCAGAAGCTGCAGCAAATGCAGCACCTCCCCGTCTCCCTCATGAGCCCTCTGCTCTCAGGCTTCTAGTCTCCTCTACACTCCACTCTCTCCTTTTCCTACTCCTTCTCGGCAGTGGTGTGGGAGAGAATGGAGGAGGAGGGGGGTTTTATATGGAGGTGGGAGGTATAGGAAAAGGCAAGGTGGAGGTGGAGGGAATGGGGAGGGTGTCATCGTAGGGTGACAGATGGGGTGGTGTGAGGGGTGAGGGGGATGGTGTACGGTGGGTTAAGAGAATGGGGTGAGGTACGATGGGGTAAGGTGTGGGGAAAATTGCAGGTTTTCCCTTTACAAGTTCCCTTTCTCCCTTGTAATTCCCTCAACTAAAACCCAGGGGGTTTAAAATTGCACCAATACCCCTAAAAATTTTGAAAAAGTCACACGATCCTAGGAAAGGGTCATTTCAACATAAAAAACTTAAAGGAAGTTTCATCCCCGAAACTTGAGCTAACTAGGGTATAGAAAATTAAATGTAAATGTGCATAACAAAGTTAAAGAGGATCAAAGTAGGTTAGAAGTGACGTACCCTCGAAAAGCTCCAGGTACTGTTCTCGCATCGCCGCCTCAGGCTCCCAAGTGGCCTCCTTGTACCACTAGCTTCTCCACAAGACTTTCACCAGGGGTACCTCCTTCCATCTCAGACTCCGGACGACTCTGTCTAGTATCTGTACTGGCCTCTCAGGGTAGGTCAGGTTGTTCCCCACCTCGATGTTCTCGTGGCTCAGAACATGGCTAGGGTCGGCAATGTATTTTCTGAGGTTGGACACGTGGAACACGTTGTAAACTCTAGAGAGCTAGGGAGGAAGGGTAAGCTGGTAAGCAACAAGTTATACCCACTCCAAGACCTCAGAAGGCCTTACAAAACTCGACGTGAGCTTCCCTCTTACCCCAAACCGCTGCAAGCCCTTCATGGGCGAAACACGGAGGAAGATGTGATCTCCAACCTCAAACTATACCTCCCTATGCTTCAGGTCAGCATAGCTCTTATGCCTTGATGGGAACACCATCATGAGCCTTAACTAGCTCATTTTGACGTAGAAAAGAGAATAAAAGATCCTATATAACCAACTGGAGGTTCTAATTCCATGAATAACCATTCTGAGATAGAACTAAAAAATAATGGGTAAAACTGCAATTTTACCATTACAGTACAACAACGGGTTTTCTCATGGGATAAACACAGGTCAAATGGTCTTAACAAGATAAAAAGTGGGTTGGTTCAAACAGAAAAGGTTCATGTGAATTCTAGGAATTAAATGACTTCTTCTAACCCTAAAACAGACCCACTTGATTTAACAAGGTTCTGGTTAGTATAAAATTCACCTAAACCCTTTAAAAATCATGAAAAAATATTCTCTAGAGTTTAGAACCTTCAATTTGGCCCTTGGAACCTATTTTAACCTAAATTGGGGTCTCAAACAAATATTTACCCTAAATTAGGTTTTTACATAAATTTCTCAGTCAAACATAGTCAAACCCAAAATCCAACTTCACCATTGGATTCCTTAGGTCCAAATTAGGTTTTTCCCAAAATTTGGACCTAAGGAGAATTCATCTTGACCTACTTTGCAAACAGGTCCAGCCTAATTACATTTCTACCCTTATCTTTTGAAAACCACTATAGAAACTCTCCTAGCTTTATCTTTGTTCTTTTCAATTAGGTCCCTCCACCATTTTCGTGGAGGGAATCCTACTCTGACGATATTTCGAGGGCAAGATCTCCCTGATTTCTCAAAGAATCCCCTTTAAAATTGAAAGGGAGATTATCTGAGAAATCACCTCCAGTTTGAACACAATTTGAGGCTCTATTTGATACCCAATCTCTCATGCGAATGCATGAGAGATTCGAGTCTCCAGCAAGTTGCCATCACCGGCGAGCTTGCCATGCTTGGAAGCTTGGCTTCCAAGCACAAATCCTTCCCCGAGGGCCTATATAAGCAGACCCAAGTCACCCTGCATCTCCTAAGCTTGACATTGGCTAGAGAATCCCTGAAATTCGTCTCTTCCCCCTTCGGTCAGTATCTCAGCAAGCTCCAGCAACCTTCCTCTCTTTCCCTCGTCGCCTAGCCACAATACCAGTGGCTGGGTCCTCTTCCTCCTATTCGTTCGCGTCGTGCCGCACCTGCCGATGCCTCTACAGCCCCTTCCTCATTGCCTTCTCCCCCCACTGAGCACTTCGTCTCCGGCGACAGTAATACGAGTCAGACGCCATCTCTACCTCCCCCTTCATCTCCTTACACCCAGATAAGTTTCGTTTCCCTTCTACTCGTTTTTCCCTTCTTTATTTCTTCAAAACACCCCTCGACGCACTCAATCACCATCACCCCTTCAACTCTGGCCAGACCTCCGGCGAGGCATCCTCGTTACTCCACACCTCCATCCACCTCGCCAACCACCCCATAAGCTCTGCCACACTTCATTGAACATAAACCCTCACTTCACTCACCGCGCCACGCCCCCAAAACACCCTCCGAACACACCCACTCTCACGCACACAGGGTGCCCTAGGCACGCATACTCCGGTAGCCCCATGCCATGCCGACCTCCGCAACACATTCGCCGTGTCTCGACGAAGCCTCCTGAGCTTTCTGATGTGGCCGAGAGGCCGTTTGCGTGTTAATTGGTGTAGGAGGTTCGCCGCCATTGACGTAAGCGAGGAGCTTGCTTGCGAGCTCCCTCCAGGTCTTCCACGCACAGCTCCAGGCAAGCAATTGGCTTCAAAGGCCAAAGTAGCGGCTGAAATCAACCGAAGACATCCCTGCAGCAGGCACGCACAAGAGAGGTGGGAAGATAGTCCCACCTTGGAAATTCTGGAAGCACCGCAGCTTCATAAGTTGCAAAACTGCATAGGGCTTATCGCCTCCTGACCACGGGGTGAGGTCCCACTCACCTTCACCCACCTCGTCCGTGACCAGACCTTCGCAGACCTAGCGTGACCCATATACTTGACCCTGCACTCCTCGCCCACCACCGCACGCCGGTAGACTTGGTCTCGGGCACGTACCTGACCCGATTACCTGAGATGGTGGCTCTGGGAGAGTGAGCCTAAGAGAGAAAAAGGAGAAGAGAGCATGCATGGGTAGGGGTAGGTTTTTCTCTCGCAGGGAAAGGAGAAGAAGAAGCCAAGGAAGAAGAAGGCAGAGACCAGAGAAAGCTAAGGAAGGAGAAGGCAAGGCTGAAGAGCTAAAGAAGAAAGAGAAAGATAGAGACAGAGAAGGACTGAAGGTAGAAGAAATGAAGGAGCTGTCAGAGAAGGAGAGAAAGAAAAGAGAAAGAGAAGCAGTTGAAGGAATCAAAGGCAGAGGAAAAGAAGCAGAGAAAGACTAAGGTACGAGATCAGAAGAAGAGAAAGAAGAAGAAGAAAGAAAGGAAGCTTCAGAACAAAGAAGAAAAGGGAGGAAATAAAACACTGTAGCACCCATAGTTTAAGATGTCTAATTCACAAATCAGACATCCAATTTTTGTGCTTCTTTATATACATTGATATTCTGTGTTTACATTTATCTTTGTGCATCATAACTCTGGTTTTCATTGCATATTATATTCAATTTCTCAAAGTTGTGCTCTTGATTTCTAAACCCTAATTTGCTCCCTGTGTTCGACCTCGGACTTAAAACTTCAAGTAATAAAATCTATTTGTTTTCAAAGCGATTTCAACTATATTACAACGCTTTATTTTAAAACCTGATTTCGCTTCGACAAAACATTTTAGAACCATTGCTGGGGAGCAACGGGTGATTTAGAAATCTTGCACAATTTCTGATTTGGTACTAACTTGATATATCTCTTATGTTGTGGTTGTTTCAGGGGAGAAGATTCAAAGGAAGACGATTGCACAGCAAACACACCCGGGGCAGGTAATCTCTGATTAGTCCTTTTTCTTAAGCCCCTCATTCTGAAAAGTAAAAAAATAAGATAATATCAATTAGGGCTACCCGCTTTCCATCTTTAGCTAAATCACCAAAGTTGCCTGATTGGATTTCAACAACATTGATTTGTGCACCCATTTAAGGTAACTAGGGCTACCACCTTCTTGATTGAGCCCTAGATACCATATTTTTGGCAACTAAATTGGACCAAAATTAGAGCCAAATTAAGGATTCCAATTTAGGGTTTTAGAGGCACATCATTCTAAGCAAGAATCAACTATCCAAAAAGAGGTGTGCCTAAGCCTTGGTTAAAAAGACTTATTCAACAGAAACCCTAAAAATTCAGGCTCTTAATTTCACTTGAATCCTAAAAAAGGGACCTAAAACTTCTCAAAGGACAAATAGGTGAAGTTGACCCCCTTGTTGGGTCAACCAACATTGAAATTAGGTCACTTTTGCACTCAACACATCTAAAGTTCAAGTGAAATCTTATGTACCTTTGATCTTAAATAAAAGTGGTAGACTTAAGAGGTCAAAGTCCCCATTCTGGTCAACCTAGAACCTCAGTGACAAGAGAGGTCGGGTGGGGGAAACCCTGTAACTCGTGGGGACACTCTACCATGTAAGGGTCTTTGTAGGACTCTTCCTTTCTGGCTACATAGGTATTTCTCAAGTGGACGACTTTCTGACTAAGTGGTATCATCCGTCCCGAACCTCTATAGTCATCAAAATTTTTGGGTGTCTTGATTGGGTCCAGCACATTCTACTCTTGTCCAAACCATCGGTGCATGTTCGATAGGAGGTCCTTAAGACCATCCTTAAGACCTCCTTTAGCGATTCACTCCCGCCGAGGCCAAGCCTCGACGTCCGTGTTTGTACAGCAACCCCACTACATAGACATCTCCTCTGATTCATCATAACCAAATTCTCCTTCTTCCATCATCATGGCACAACCAGTAGAAGAAGAGAATAACCTTGAAAACCAACTCCAGCGCCTGAACAATTTATTTCAAGCCTTTGTAAACCCGCCGCAGTGTCCTATGATGCGAGATCACTACAATCTCGTTGCAATGGCAATCGAACCTCGAGTCCAAATCCCATCTGGAGGTCCTGATTCTGAACTCAAGCCCAACATGATTCATGCTATTCCAAGTTTCATGGGCTTAATTCTGACGATCCCTTCCAACACATCAAACAACTCAAACATTTGGCCCAGACATCAAACAACTCAAACATTTAGCCCAGACCTTTGGGTTAGATGTCCAAAATTGAGATATTCTTCTTATGAAGATGTTTTCCTTCTCTCTCATGGACAAGGCAGCTCACTAGTATCAAACTCAAACACATCCAATCAACACATGGGTTGAACTACAATCCGAATTCTTGAAAATTATTCTTCCCAGTTGGTCAAACGAATGCCTTACAACACCAGATCACACACTTCACCCAGTAATCTGGAGAACCTCTTCATGAAGCATGGGACCATTTCCTAGACCTCATGCAAAAGTGCCCCCATCATGGAGTTCCTAAATAGGAACAAGTCCAGTCTTTTTACCAGGGACTCCGTGAAGATATCTGCTTTTTTGTCAATGCAACCTGCGGAGGAAATATCATAGGTCAACACGAAGGCGCTGTGTGGGAGATTCTCTAGAATATGTGCGAGAACTCCATCAATAATAACTCCATGGGCTTATTCGACCGGACGAATGCCCACGCATCGACGAATCCAAGGGGAGCAACTATTCAAACGCTCTCGATCGGGTTTTAAAGAATGTCACGTTGTAATATAGCCGACAAAGCATTCAAAGAAATAGAGAATTTTATTACTCGAAAATCGGAGTATCCGAGGTCGAACACAGGGAGCAATTGGAATTTACTACTAATCTCAAATGTAATTGAACACTCTAATTTACTCAAAACTTGAATTCAAATATGAATGTATGCGATTAAAAAGTAATTATGACAAAAGGGTGAAATTGGACGTCTAATCTTGTGATCAGACGTCTTAAAAGTGTTTTCCCTTTTTCTTTTGCTTTCTTCTTCTTTCTCTCTTCTGCAAAGACTTCTTTTTCTTCCTTGCCTTTGCTTCTTCTCTCTTCTGTCTTCTTCTTCTTTCTCTTCTCTTTCTGCGAAGGCTTCTTTTCTTCCTTGGTCTCTTCTCTTCTTCCTGCCTTGGCTTCTTTTCTCTCAGTCCTTTCTTCCTTCCTTCTCTTCTCTTCTGTCTTCTTCTTCTTTTTGTCTGCAGCCCTTTTCTTCCTTGGCTATGTTTCTTCTCTTCTTCGCTCAACCTGCCTGCACAGAGAGCAAGACCTACCCCTTTCCCTCTACCCGCACGTCTCTCTCTCTCTGAAATTCACTCAAAGGATGCTCTCCCAGAGCCACGGGTAATCGGGTCGGATTTCGCACCCGGGACCAGGCGCACCGGCAGGTGGGTGATGCGCGAGGAGTGCTTAGGTTGGGTCGGGTCGAAGCCCACCAGATCCGTGAGATGAAGCCGCGGATGAGGCGAGCATGGGATAAGGTGAGGGACCTCACCCCTGTGCGTTCGGAGGCGAATAGACAGTAACACAAAAATAATTTATACCGCACCTGCGCTTCGCGTTTAGCCGATGTGGGACTAAAGTCCCGCCTTCTTTCTCTCGTGCCTGCAGACGATTCTTCTTCGATTGCCAAGGCTGCGGACGTCGCTGCGCTCCTTGCTGAGCCAGATCACTTCGCACTGCTCGCCCGAGTCCGCTGCACCTAAAGCCTGGAGCTGCTGATGCCTAGAGCTGCTTTGAAGCTTCTTCAACCGTCGTCAATGGCAGCAGGGGCTTCGATACTGTCACACACAAAACAAGCCTCTCGGCTCAATCAAACCAGCTGGACACCTTCGCCGTGGCACGGTAAAGGTGGTGAGCCATGCGGCCGGCTGTGGGATGGCCTAGGCGTGCGTGCCTAGGTCAACCTGTGGCCGGGAGTGTGGGTGTGTTCGGGGGACTGTGGTGGAGGCGTAGAGGGATGATGGATGGGCAGAGAGTGTTCCTTGTGTTGAAGCGGAGCTTATGAGACGGTTGGCGAGCCATGTGGAGGGGCGGAATGGTGGGAGCGGCTCGTCGGAGGTCGGTCGGAGGCGAGGAAGATGGAGGTGGTCAGTGATGGTCGAGGGGCAATTAAATGAAATAAAAGGGGGAAAAGAGAAAGGGGAAGATGGAGAATGTATTAAGCCTAACTACAGGGATGAAGGTGGACGGAGAGGCGGACAGCTGTACCTGCTGCCGCCGGAGAAGAAGCTACCCAGTGGAGGAAGACGGCGGTGACGACGGGGCTGAGGCGGCGTGCACGGGTGTTGCGCGACGCGGAGGAGAATCAGGAAGATGCCTCTGCCACTGCTTTTGTGGCAGAGCGAAGAGGGAGGGGAGGGGGGCTCTCCAGAGCTCGCTGAACCCTTGGCCAGAGAAGAAAGAGAAGAAGTTGAGGTGGAAGTCCGGCCAAGTCAAGCTAAAGATGAGCGGCCAGGTTTGGGGGTTCTTTTATAGGCACTGGGCCGTGCTTTCAGAGCGTGGAGGGCACGCCTTTGTCTCCGATGGCTCACCGGAGAAGGAAAGAGGTTAGATACCCAAATCCCTCGTGCGTTCGCACGAGAGATTGGGTTCACACCAAGGATCAAGATTGGCCTTAGATGGAAGGGAATTCCTCAGAGAATCTCCCTTCCATTTCTGGGAGGGGATCTCTGAGGAATCAGAGAGTATTCCCTCTCTAATCCTCGCCGGAGAGGGATTCTGCCCCAATAATGGCGGCAGGACCTGATTGCAAAGGTGGCGAGGAAGTTAGGGGGCTCTCTGTGATGCTTTTCAAAAGATAGGGACCAAATTGTGATTTGGGTGTACTAAATTGCAAAGTAGGTCAAGATGACCTCCCCTTAGGTCCAAATTTTGGTACAAACCTAATTTGGACCTAAGGAATCCAATGGTGAAGTTGGATTTTAGGTTTGACCATGTTTGACTGGACATTTTGTGTAAAAACCTAAATTAGGTTAATTGATGAACTAGGACCTAATCTAGGTCAACTGGGTTCCAAAGGCCAAATTAAGTGTTCTAAACCCTAGGGGATATTTTTCCATGATTTTTAGAGGGTTTACTTGATTTTTATCCTGACCGCACCTTGTTGATTTAAGCAGGTCTGTTTTAGGGTTACCAAATGTCATTTAATTCCTAAATTGCACATGAACCCATTTCTGATTGACTCAACCCACTTTTTATCTTATTTAGACCATTTGACCTATGTTTTGCCTCTGATAAATCCTGTTTATGCACTACAATGGTAAAATTACAGTTTTAACCTTTAATTCATGTTTTCTTCTTAGAGCACTTATTCATTCATTTAGGCCTTCTTCTAAGTTATGTAGGAGCTTTTATCTTCTTTATTGGGTCAAAATGAGCTAGTTATGGCCCATGATGAGTCTCTCATCAAGCACACAAGATGCAGGGCCTGTCTGCATTCGTTGACTTGGAACTGATGGCCAGTCGGTTGGACAAGGTCTCTATCATAGAGAAGGTGGATGAGGTGACTCAACATCTGCAGCGAGCCACCTCTGCGCAAACTCGTTTGCACAGCTGCCTCTTGGGAGGAAAGCTGTGCATAACATCTATCACTGATCTTCTCAGGGGATGGACCCATATCCACCCCCGTCTGACTCTAGGATAGGAGGAAACTTCAATTCGACCTACTCTAGTTGGGGGAACTCTAAACCCTTGTACTCTGACTTTCCTGAGGTTCCTCAGACCTGCGAGGACCTCAACGCCATCCAGAATGACCCATTTTCTAATACCTATAACCTTGGATGGCAGAATCATCCCAACTTCCTGTGGGTGGGAAATATTCAGAATCAAAGACCACCATATCAACCCCATCTACAAGCTCCTCGTCCATATCAGCCGCCTCAGCCTCGGCCCAACCCCACCTATCAATCTGGGCCAACTCAAACAGATCAAATGACTCTTATCCTTCAAACTCTGGCTGACATTTAGAAGACGAATGCGGCTATGCAAAAATAGCATAAGGACGAGATCACAGAGGTACGAAATCAACTCGCCCAGATGGCGAATTCCCGCCAACCTGGCACACTCCCTTCGCAACCTCTACTGAATCCAAATAACGAGCCAAACCAGAGGCACGTTATGAACCCAAATCGGGCCAAGCCCACATGATTTATCAGGCCCCTTCTATTCCATCACCCGACGGGATGGAAACTTCGACATCGTATGTGGGATTTCAGCAGCAGCCTCCTATTTTACCAACTCCGAGTCAAAACCAGGTAGGACTAAATTCTGTAACAACCCGTAGTGGCAAAGCAACACAAGACCCACCTTATCCAAGCCACTTTTAGCCTGGTAGTAACCCAAGTCCTAGGATAGTTATCCAGGATACCCCTATCCCAGATCAAGAACCTGGACCTATTCTAGAGGAACCATCCAAGGTTCCATTTCCCGAGGCCTTGACCAAGGGAAAGAGGACAAACAAACCCGTGGCTCCTGAGGAGGATCTGGTCAAGCTCTTTGAACAGGTCCATATAAACATCCCCTTGATGGATGCAATCCGCTACGTACTGGCTTATGCATGATTTCTGAAAGACGTGTGTACACCCAAGCATAATCCATGAGCCAAAAGTGGGAGTCCGATCGTACTGTCAAAGCAAGCCAGCTCTATAATTTTGAGTAAACTCCCACCTAAGGCAAAAGACCCAGGTACTCCCCTGATTTCCTGTACCATTGGTGATACCCAATTTGACAGAGCTTTATTAGATCTAAGAGCCTCCATAAACCTAATACCTACATCCCTCCTTGACCACCTTGAGGAATTTGAGCTTAAATCGACAGAGGTGACATTGTAGTTGGCTGACCGATCTATTAAGTCACCGAAAGGAGTTCTTGAGGATGTCATCGTTAGGGGGTACGGGATTTCTATTTCCTGATGGATTTTGTAGTCTTGGATATGGATGCTCTAAAAAACCCAAGGGATACACCAATTATACTCGGGAGACCCTTTCTAGCCACTGCTAGGGCCAATATAAATTGTGAGGAGGGCTAAATTGAACTGAAATTCGGGAACCAAACATTAAAGATTGACATGTTTAAGGCCCAACAAGGGATCAACTGCGGTGTTATAGAACAAATAGGTGATATCAAGGCTGTGGTTGATGAACCGTATATTGAGGATAACCTGATTACTTCCGATCAACCACAAGAGGATCAAAACCCACAATCAGAGGAGTCCGAATCTGACTTAGATACACCCATAACTCCTTCCCTTGCTCCTGACACACACCTTAAACTGTCCGCTGCTGCTGATAACCCCATTCTGGAACGCAAGCCTCATCCCGACCATCTAAAGTACATCTTTTTGGGTTCCAATCAGACGTTTCCTGTGATTATCAACTCCAGACTCACACCTGACCAGGAATCCTATCTGATTACTGTTCTCCAGCAACATCGTAGAGCCATTGGATGGACTCTCGATGATTTGACTGGTATCAGCCCCTCTTACTGCACACACCGTATCTACACTGAAGAGGGCACACGACCTTCCCGTGAAATGCAGAGACTTCTAAATCCTAATCTGTAGGAGGTTGTGAAAATGGAGATCGTTATGTGGTTAGATGCAGGGATCATCTACCCGATCTCTGACAATCGGTGGGTGAGTCCAATCCAGGTTGTGCCTAAGAAGGTAGGACTCATCGTGATCACGACTGAAATTGGAGAAATCATACCGACCCATGTGACGAACTCATGTAGAGTCTGCATTGATTACATAAGACTCAATTCCTCCACGAAGAAGGATCATTTCCTACTGCCATTTATTGATCAGATCCTCAAGAAACTAGCGAGAAATAGGTTCTTCTGCTTTTTGGATAGGTACTTCAGTTATAACCAGGTGGCAATCCATCTTGAGGATCAAGAAAAGACCACTTTCACCTGCCCCTTTAGGACGTACATGTTACAAAGGATGCCATTCGGTCTCTACAATGCACCCGCTACTTTTCAGCGGTGCATGCTTGCCATATTCTCAGATATGGTATGTGATTATCTGAAAGTCTTCATGGATAACTTTTCAGTATTCGGAGAATCATTTGACAATTGCCTCCTGCACTTGGTCCAAATCCTCAGGCGATGCATTGACGTGAATCTGGTTCTTTCCTGGGAAAAGAGCCATTTGATGGTGCCTGAAGGAATTGTCCTGGGACATCTCATATCAGAAAAAGGCATCAAGGTCGATTGAGCCAAGGTGAACTTGATTTCCAAACTCCCTATGCCTAGCTCAATCAAGGACATCCGATCTTTCCTAGGGCACATCAGTTTTTACCATCGATTCATTCCTGATTTCTCAAAGATCGCGCACCCCCTGACCACTCTGCTTTCTAAGGATGTACCTTTCAAAATCTCCAAGGAATGCACTCAAGCATTTGAAATCCTTCATGATCAAGTTACCCAAGCTCCGATCCTGTAGTCCCCTGATTGGTCTCAACCCTTTAAGATCATGTGTGATGCATCTGATTTCACTGTAGGTGTGGTACTTGGGTAGAAAATTGATAGGAAACCCGTGGTCATCTACTACGCTAGCAAGACACTTGACGAGGCTAAACGTAACTACACAGTTATTGAGAAAGAGTTGCTAGCCGTAGCATTTGTCCTGGAAAAATTCAAATCTTATCTCTTGGGTTCCCGCGTTATCATTTACTCGGATCACATAGCTGTGAGACATCTCCTTGCAAAGGATGCGAAACCTCTATTAATTCACTGGATCTTGCTATTGCAAGAGTTTGACCTCAAGATTCGCAACAAAGCGGGAAAACAGAACGTGGTAGCTAATCACTTGTCCCACCTTCCTTCTATGATTATCGACCCTTTTGGACCTATCACGAAATATTTTCCTGATGAGCACCTCTTGACTATCAATACAGGGCTTCCATGGTTTGCTGATATTGTAAACTACTTAGCATCACATTAGATCCCATCCAATTGGCTGAAGGCAAAGAAGGACAAATTACTTTCCGATGGCAAGTATTACTTCTGGGAAGACCTGTATCTTTTCCGCATTGGTGCTAATTAGATCATTCGACGATGTGTCGCGGAAGCGAAAATTCAAGACATATTGTCTTTCTGCCATGACCAGGCATGCGATGGACATTTTTCAGGTCATAAAATCACAGCGAAAGTCCTCTAGTGCGGCTTCTATTGGCTCACGATTTTCAAAGATGCATACAATCACTGTAGGGCATGCACTCATTGCCAGACCTTAGGCAACATGAGCCATCGTGATATGATGCCCTTACAGCCGATTCTTGTATGCGAAATCTTTGATGTGTAGGGGATTGATTTTATGGGACCCTTCCCTATTTCGAACGGCTTCGAATATATTCTACTCGCTATTGACTATGCGTCCAAATGGATCGAAGCCATTCCGACTCGAACCAATGATCATAAAGTGGTTATCAAATTCATTCATTAGAGCATCTTTTCACTATTCGGGATTCCACGTGCTATAATCTCTGATGGAGGGACCCATTTCACTAATGCTCAGTTCAGGTCACTGATGACCAAATACTGGATGTCTCACCGAATCTCTACTCCTTACCACCCCTAAACTAATGGTCTAGCTGAGCTATCAAATCGAGAGATCAAGAAAATCCTCTAGGTTACTGTTCGACCTGACAGGAAGGACTGATCATCCCGACTTCCGGAAGCTTTGTGGGCTTATAGGACCGCCCAAAAAACTCAATTAGGTATGTCTCCCTTCAGATTAGTGTACGGGAAGGCATGTCACCTCCCCGTAGAATTGGAGTGCAAAGCCTATTGGGTAGTACGGAACTGCAACCTAGATCTTTCTAAGGCAGGAATCCACAGAAAGCTTCAAATGAGCGAGATCGATGAATTACGCCACGATGTGTATGAGAAGTTGAGAATTTACAAAAAGCGGGTTAAGGCCTTTCACGACAAGCACATATCCAGAAAGATCTTCCATCCTGGTCAAAAGGTCTTACTCTTTGATGCCAAGCTTAAACTATTCCCAGGAAAACTACGATCAAAATGAATCGAACCTTACCTCATCCAACGAATCTTTGGAAATGGAGCCATCGAAATCAGTCCACTCAGCCACGATTCAGAACCTTTCGTAGTGAACGGTTAGAGACTCAAACCGTTCATTGACTTGACCGATAAAAATTTGGCTGAGATATCCTTTACCCTCCATTCTCCCTGAGCTCATTGCGCCCAGCCGATGGCGTAAAACTCAGCGCTTAATGGGAGGCAACCCATCATTTTTGAAAAAAGACCTGAAACCTTTCTTAACATTCCTATGCTGAATTCATTTTGCACTTTAGGGTTCATCCATTAAAACAGCCGACCCCACCTCAGGTACCTGTACCCAAGTTTTAAAATCGTTTGCAACAGTCACCTCGACTCGTTCGCCCACCCAAAACCTATTCTAATGAATGATCTAAGCTGAACTCGAACCCACCTAATTTATAATGGGGACATTGCAAATCGTAGGCATGGGGGGTATGAAAGTGCAAAACACCATGAAAACTCATCTCACAAGAAAATGTTTCAATAAAAAAATCACATATCACAAAAACACCAAAAAAAATGAAAAAATCTTGAAAAAGAATAAAAAAATTTCGAGGGGAGAAGAAAATTTTAAGGCCATACAAGTCATGAGGAGAAAAAAAAAGTGAAAAATGTCAAAAAAAAAGAGCACAAAATGAAAAGAAAAAAAGAAGAGATAGTCATTAGTAAGAAATTAAGGGATTAACTAAGTTCTAGACCATATCAAGAAAAAGAAAATGAAAGGAAAAAAGTGCTAATGAGACACAAAAGAGATTAGTAGGAACGCTGATCTTAGGCCTCTTGGGCTAGACTCCTAGGCTTAAAAATTCAAGTATTTGCTAGGATCTGGATAGTCCTCAAGAGGTTGGGGAAAATGCGAAGCTTAAGTATTAGGTCTAAGGCTTAGGGAGTATTCGATCTTGTTAACTGACCTCTGGTTTGTGGGACTCGATAACCTAAGCACCCCAATCCACACACAGTCTGGTTCAGTGCACATAATTATCAAAATCATGCAAAAGTGTTTAAGTGTTCTAAAAAAGTCTCCTAGATTAGGAGTGGCCGATCAACACAAGTTGATTTGGACGAGTTCCCAGCGCGGAGAGGTGGGAAATTTCCCTCGAAGATGCACAATAACATATCGTTTCCCTGGTGCTTGTCTCCTAGGATATTTACATATCCTACTGGGGGCACATAAGCACCCTGTGCTGGTTCAGATGCCATAGGCAGCATTATCATGAAATGTCGATTGCCAGGGTCTGGATTTAGCTACAGAATGCCATGGGTGAGATTATCTCGAAATCTCGAAAGCCAAGGTTCTGGGGGTTGCCATGGGCGATGCTCTCACGAAGCATCGATTGCCAGAGACCCTTCAAGGATTGATGATGGGGACAAGGAATCCAATACAGGCCGTGTTGAGAAGCCAATCCGAAGCTAGAAATAAAAGGAAAAGAGAGAGAAAACTCTCCAAACAAAGAAAATCCTCTGTCTCTCTCTTACAAAAAACACACTGTAAACTGAATCGAGGCTAAAATATGTTATAAGCACAGGTGCTTTAACCGCGAAGTCCAACGAACCTTAGGATAGTTCCTGTGGGCCTTAAAAACCTTCACGATGGATTGAGGCTAGAGCCAGTCAGGTCCGGATCTTGGTTGGTACTTGAGTACCTCTAGGCCTACTATTGGCATTCTAACCAAATCAAAAAGAAAAAAGGCACTCATCATAATTTGTGAACATCAAGGAACTCATGGTCTAAAACAGAAGTTAAAACCTTAAAATTTTACGAAGGGACTAGCAAAAGCTACGCATGGGGGTATGATGGGAACACAATCATGAGCCCTAGCTCATTTTGACCTAGAAAAAAGAACAAAAGCTCCTACATAACCAATTAGAGGTCCTAATTCCATGAATAACCATTCTAAGATAGAAGCAAGAAACAAGGGGTAAAACTGTAATTTTACCATTGTACTACAACAACAGATTTTCTCATTGGCTAAACATAGGTCAAATGATTTTAACAAGATAAAAAGTGGGTTGGTTTAAACAGAAAAGGGTTCATGTAAATTCTAGGAATTAAATGACTTCTTATAACCCTAAAATAGATCCACTTCATTTAACAAGGTTTTGGTCAGGATAAAATTCACATAAACCCTCTAAAAATCATGAAAAAATATTCTCTAGGGTTTATAACCTTCAATTTAGCCCTTATAACCTATTTTGACCTAAATTAGGGTCTCAAATAAATATTTGCCCTAAATTAGATTTTTATGTAAATTTACCAGTCAAACATGGTCAAACCCAAAATCCAACTTCACAATTGGATTCCTTAGGTCCAAATTAGGTTTGTACCAAAATATGGACCTAAGGGGAATTCATCTTGACCTACTTTACAAATAGGTCCAGCCCAATTACATTTCTACCCCTATCTTTTGAAAACCTTTGCAGAAACCCCCTAACTTTGTCTTCATTCTTTGCAATTAGGTCCCTCCACCATTTTCGTAGAGGGAATCCTACTCCGATGAGATTTCAAGGGCAAGATCTCCCTGATTTCTCAGAGAATCCCCTTCAAAATTGAAATGGAGATTCTCTGAGAAATCTCCTCCAATTTAAACACAATTTGAAGCTCTATTTAGTACCTAATCTCTCATGCGAATGCATGAGAGATTCGGGTCTCCTACAAGTTGCCATCTCTGGTGAGCTTGCCATGCTTGGAAGCTTGGCTTCCAAGCACAAATCCTTCCTCCAGGGTCTATATAAGCAGACCCAAGTCACCTCGCATCTTCTAAGCTTGACATTGGCTAGAGAATCTCTAAAATTCATCTCTTCCCCCTCCGGCTAGTAGCTCAGCAAGCTCCGGCAACCTCCCTCTCTTTCCCTTGTTGCCTAGCCACAATACCAGTGGCTGGGTCCTCTTCCTTCTGTTTGTCCGTGTCACGCCGCACTCGCCGATGCCTCTACAGCCCCTTCGTCATCGCCGTTCTCCCCCCACTGAGCACTTAGTCTTCAGCTACAGCAATACAAGTTGGCCGCCATCTCTGCCTCCCCCTTCATCTCCTTACGCCCAGATAAGTCCCTTTTCCCTTCTACTCATTTTTCCCTTCTTTATTTCTTGAAAACACCCCTTGACACACTCAATCACCATCACCCCTTCCAACTCAGGCCAGACCTCTGGCAAGGCATCCCCATTGCTCCGCACCTCCATCCGCCTCACCAACCACCCCATAAGCTCTGCCACACTTCACTGAACATAAACCCTCACTTCACTCACCGTGCCATGCCCCTAAAACACCCCCCGAACACACCCACTCTCACGCACACAAGGTGCCCTAGGCATGCATACTTTGGCAGCCCCATGCCACGCCGACCTTGGTAACACATTCACCGTGTCTCAGCGAAGCCTCCTGAGCTTTTTGATGTGGTCGAGAGGCCGTTTGCATGTTAACAGGTGTAGGAGGTTCGCCGCCATTGACGCAAGAAAGGTGCTTGCTTGTAAGCTCCCTCCAGGTCTCCCTGCTCCAGGTTCATAGCCCCAGGTTGTGCGGAATACTTCTGTACACAGCTCCAGGAAGGAAATTGGCTTTGAAGGCTGAAGTAGCGGTTGAAATCAACCGAAGACATTCCTGCGGCAGGCACGCACATGAGAGGTGGGAAGATAGTCCCACCTTGGAAATTCTGGAAGCGTCACAGCTGCATAAGTTGCAAAACTGCATAGGGCTTATCGCCTCCTGACCACGGGGTGAGGTCACACTCACCTTCACCTGCCTCGTCCGTGACCCGACCTCTGCGAACCTGGCATGACCCGTATATCCGACCCTGCACTCCTTTCCCACCATCGCACACCGATAGGCCTGGTCCCGGGTGCGTACCTGACTCGATTACCTGAGACGGTGGCTTTGGGAGAGCGAGCCTAAGAGAAAAAGAGGAGAATAGAGCATGCGCAGGTAGGGGTAGGTTTTGCTCTCGCAGGGAAAGGAGAAGAAGAAGCCAAGGAAGAAGAACGTGGAGGCCAGAGAAAGCTAAGGAAGGAGAAGGCAAGGCTGAAGAGCTGAAGAAGAAAGAGAAAGAAAGAGACAGAGAAGGACTGAAGGTAGAAGAAAGGAAGGAGCTGTCAGAGAAAGAGAGAAAGAAAAGAGAAAGAGAAGTAGCTGAAGGAATCAAAGTAGAGGAAAAGAAGCAGAGAAAGACTAAGGCACGAGATCAGAAGAAGAGAAAGAAGAAGAAAGAAAGGAAGCTTCAGAACAGAGAAGAAAAGAGAAGAAATAAAACACCGTAGCACCCATAGTTTAAGACGTTTGATTCACAAATCAGACGTCCAATTTTTGTGCTTCTTTAGAGACATTGATATTCTGTGCTTAAATTTATCTTTGTGCATCATAACTCTGGTTTTCATTGCATATTATATTCAATTTCTCAAAGTTGTGCTCTTGATTTCTAAACCTTAATTTTCTCCTTGTGTTCGACCTCAGACTTAAAACTTCGAGTAATAAAATCTATTTGTTTTCAAAGCGATTTCAACTATATTACAACACTTTATTTTAAAACCTGATTTTGCTTCGACAAAACATGCTCCTGACAATACGGAGTCATCTGTGGCTCTACTAGATCACCTCCTGACTCTGCCGTATCAGCCTGGGGCCAACTTCCCACTTGGTCCCCACCTCAACCCAACTCAAGGGAGCAGTACACCTCCTCCCGTACAGAGCCTCATACGGTGCCATGCCGATTCTCGAGTGGTAGCTGTTGTTGTATGCAAACTCTACCAGGGGCAAATGTTCCTCCCAGGAGCCTCTCCAGTCCAACACGCAAGCGCGTAGGAGGTCCTCAAGGGTCTGAATGGTGAGCTCCGACTGTCCGTCGGTCTGGGGGTGTAGGCTGTACTGAACCTCAGACGAGTCCCCAAAGCCTGCTGAAACTCCACCTAAAACTAGGAAGTGAAATGATTATCTCTGTCTAAATAATCTCGCGAGGGACTCCGTGAAGGTGCACTACGTCTCGGATGTAGCGCTCTGGCAACTGTGCTGGTCCAAAAGTGACTCGGATCGGTAGAAACCATGCCGTCTTCGTCAATCTGTCCACTATCACCCAGATTGCATCGTGTTCTCATTGTGTCACAGGTAACCCCACTACCAAATCCATAGTGACACTCTCCCACTTCCACTCCGGCACGAGAAGTGACTGTAGCGGCCCTACAGGCCTCTAGTGCTCAGCCTTCACCTACTGGCATACGAGGCAATGCTGAACAAAACTACCAACATCCTACTTCATCCCCCTCCACCAGAAATCATGTCGTAGGTCGTGGTACATCTTCGTGTTCCTGGCATGTATGGTGAATCTGAACCCGTGTGCCTTAGTCAGAAGCTCTCTCAGCAGCTCCTTGTCTCTAGGAACGCACAAGCGTCCCCTTATATGCAGGACCCCGTTAGTGAAAGAGAGCTCTCCTGGATTTCCTGTCAATACTCGATCTCGCAATGTCTGCAAGTATGGATCCGTCATCTATCCAGTAACGACACGATCTATCAGCTCTGGTCGTGCCTACCTTGCCATTGTCACTGTCTCGCAGTACCCCCGTGACTCCTCGGGTCACCAACTGCTCACCTCCTCCATGAGTCTCCAACTTTATGCCTGTAGATTGGCCAAGTGGGTAGGCGCTTTCCGACTCAAAGCATTTGCCACCACATTGGCCTTCCCTGGATGGTAGGAGAAGCTGCAGTCATAGTCCTTCAGGAGTTCTAACTAGCGTCTCTGGATTATGTTGAGCTCCTTCTGATCAAACAGGTATCTGAGGCTCTTATGAATAGTAAAGATCTGGAATGTCTCTCTGTACAAGTAGTGCCTCTATGTCTTCAGCGCGAAGACAACAGCTGCCAGCTCCAAGTCATGGGTGGGGTAGTTGTGCTCATGGGGATTTAGTTGTCGTGAAGCATAAGCAACAATGTGGCCCCGCTGCATGAGCACACCACCCAATCCCTGCAACGAGGCATCGGTGTAGACCACGAATCCGCCACTGCTATCTGGGATGGTGAGTACAGGAGCTGAAGTCAGCCTCTCCTTCATCTCCTGAAAGCATGCCTTACACTCGTCTGTCCAAGCAAAGAAGGGTACGTCTTTCCGGGTCAACTGAGTCATAGGGCATGAGATCTGCGAGAAACCTCGGATAAAATGCCTATAGTAGCCTGCCAGCCCCAGGAAACTGTGTATCTCTGTCACTGTGCGAGGCTTCTCCCACTTGAGGATGGCCTCAACCTTGGCTGGATCCACCACCAATCTGTCTCCCAAGATCACATGGCCCAAGAAGGTAACCTGTCTCAATGAAAACTCACACTTGTTGCACTTGGTGTATAGCCTGTGGTATCTCGAAGTGTCTAGGACCATGAGGTGATGCTGTCCATGCTGTACCTGATCCCGAGAGTAGACAAGCACATTGTCAAGGAATACTACCACGAACTGATCCAGGTACGGCCGGAAGACGCAGTTCATCAAATCCATGAAAGTGGCAGGGGCGTTGGTCAGCCCAAACGATATGACCAAGAACTCGTAGTGATCATACCGGGTGCGGAAGGCTATCTTGGAGACGTCAGTCTCCCTGATCCTCAACTGATGCTAGATCTATCTTGGAGAACACTGTGGCATCTCTCAGCTGGACGAAGAGGTCATCAATATGAGGCAATGGGTACTTATACATGACGATGACCAGGTTCAGCTGTCTATAGTCGATGCACAGTCGAAGGGTACCATCCTTCTTCTTCACAAAAAGGACAGGGGCTCCCCATGGGGATGCACTGGGCCTCACAAATCCCTTCTCCAATAGATCCTATAACTGATACTTGAGCTCTCGCAACTCAAGTGGAGCCATCCTGTATGGTACAATAGAGATGGGATCGATCCCCGGTACTAGTGAGATCCCAAACTCGATCTTACACTCAGGTGGCAGTCCTAGTAGCTCCTCTAGAAAGATGTCGGGGTACTCATGGACCACCAGGATACTCTGTAAGTCAACCACGGGGCTAGGCTCTACTACGACACAAGATAGGAAGCCCTCACACCTTTGGCTCAGTAGCTTTGCTACCCAAAGTGCAGAGATGCACATGAATCCTCCGTCTACTAGCTGGCCGTGGAACTCGAAGGGAGGCAACTCTGGTATGGAGAAGATGATCTTCCTCCCAAAGCAATCTACTAGGGCATGATAAGTAGCTAGCCAGTTCATCTCTAGGATCATGCCGAAATCCTCCATCGGGATCACATTCAGGTCAATCGGAAGGCTGCGCCCCCTATAGCGACCTCATAATCAGTGAAGACCTCCTTGGCGACAAATACTTGTCCACCTGGGCCTCTAATTAGGAATGGATTTTCTAACAGTACACTACCTGATCCCAAGCTGACGACAAAACTCATAAAGACAAATGAGTGCATGGCATCAGAATCGAAAAGCACATAAATGAGCCTGCCAAAAACTGTAACCATACCTGCCATTACGAAACCTGAAGCTTTAGCATCTTCATCAGTCAGGGCATTAACATGCCTCTCAGCCCTTGGTGCAAAAGAAGCAGCCACGCTCTAGGCCTGGCAAGAAGTAGCTGGTCGGTACCCTCCTCATGACTGCTGTCCTCCTCCTCGGGCCTGGTAATCGTGGCCGCCAGATCAGCTTCCAGTGCTTGGTGCTGGGAGCATCTGTTGTGCCATGGCTCTAGATGGGCAGTCCCTCCGTATATGGCCCAGCTGGCCACACTGCTAGCAGAGAGGAACGCAACCTCCTCCCTCTGTCTGCCATCCTTGATGGTAGTTAGGAGGGGGTCTGCTGCAGTCTTTTGGTCTCGGTCTGGGGCCCCCAAAGGTCCCTGGTGGACCTACAAAGTGAGATGACTCCCCTGCAGGTGTCGTGTGCCTCCTTTCTCGGTGGCCCTACGAGTAATCCTACTGGTAGTGCCTCTTTCGTCCTCCCCCATCGACGTCTCGTATGGCCGAGTTGGTCTCCTTGTAGGTCATGGCCACCTTGACTACGTGGGAGAAAGTAGGCAACTTTAGAGGCTTCACATACCCCCGAATGGCAGGCCAAAGGCTCTCAGTGAACCTCCACAGGTGCTCCTCCTCGGTAGACGCAGCTGTCGGGGCGAAGGGTGATAGCTCCAGGAAACACGTACGGTACGTGCTAACCATCATCGTCCCCTGGTGGAGAGTATGAAACTCACACCTCCTCTGATCCTGCCAGGTCTGTGGGAAGTACTACTCGCAGAAGAGCGCTACAAACCAGTCCCATGCTGGCTCTCCCTCCTCCTGTCCTCTAACCGCCCTCCACCACTTGTGGACTGCATTCTTCAGCTGGTACGTGGTGAAGGCCACGCGGCACTCTGTAGGAGGATGGAGTGTGTTGAAGATCTTCTCCATCTACTCCAGCCTCAGACGGGCTCTCCTCCCCCTTGAAGGAGGGGGGCTTTAGCTTCCTGAACTGGCCAAAGATCTCGTGGTGGAGCTGCAACGGCGGAATAGGTGTGCTTCCCAGCAAGGAGGGCTCGTGTTCCAAAGTTTCTAAGGGAGGTGGGGGTGGTGGAGGATCACCCCTTCCCCCTCCAGCTAGTCCAGTGCTGTGGCAACTAGCCTGCCTCACGGAGGACTCCTCCTCCGCATCCCTAGGGAGAGTTGGTTGAGGAGGAGGCTGTTAGAGCTCCTCTCGTATGATATCTCGGATCAGCTGGGCGAGGTTCGGGGCCTGAACGCCCAGAAGGAGGGGTGGAACTACCCCATCCTCAGCCATCGCTCGTCCTCCCCTGCGACCACGCCCACGGCCACGACCACATCTGCAACCCACCTCAAGAGTTCCTTGGTGAGGCATCTCCTATACGGAGATCGAAGAAAAGACAGAAGTGTCAATGACACTTGATTACAGAGGGAAATAAGACTCGGAAGCGACAATCAAGATAATACCTTGTGATGGCTATCCTAGCTACATGTACAAGTGTGGTTACTTCCAGATCATTTGGTTCATTTCTCAGGATGACCTTGCTCTGATACCATCTTGTCATGACCTAACCCCGTCTCCCTACAGAACTCGAGATCGGCTTGCCTCGAGGAACCCCAAGACCTAGTCATCCAACGAGAAACAACCAAATGCATACTCATTCCACAACCACACAAGTAATGTAACCAAACAAAAAATATATAACTGATAGTAAAAGAAAGAGAATAGTAAACCACAAGATTATTATATGATAAGTGGAAATGTACTGTTACAAATATAGCCATCATAACAGTGAACTGGTAGAAATATAATTGAATATAACTGCAAGCTACAGGTACTCACTACAACAAAACTCTCTACAGCGAAACAAAAGAAAGGAAACTATGGTTGGGCTCAACTGGGCCCAGCGTCCTCAGCAGCTAAGGCTCTGGCTGCTTGAATCTCTAACCTGAACATGGTTACAAAATCTAGGGTCAGCTAATGTTGAGTAGAGTGTTGGTTAAGTCAATTACACGCTACATAATTAAATAGTAACCAGCTAAACATACAATTGCCGGCTATTTATTTTCATCAGTTTCCGATTCTCTGGTTTTTGTGTTTCTGAGTCAAGTACTCTAATCAAGTTTCATGACATTTCTCAATCTTCTTATTCCCTAAGGGAATGATCTCTCTTGTAGTTTTCCTACTATGTAGGATGTACACGTGGCACTCTCCTGGCCAGGAGAGTCTCCTGTGGTAGTTCTACACCCGATCTACTACCCCGAGGTCATGGTCGTGATGTAGCAGTGACTACGGCACGTGCCATAAGCGCACAGGTAGCTACTCTGCAGTGGCACGTGGTCAGTCATTTCTATTAATGAGTATGCCCAAACATACAACACGGAACATCATAGGGCCTTGCCCTCTCAGAACAAGGGTCTCACCCCTCCACAGTCTGCGTACCCTCGTCCGACTATCCTGGTTTGCCCAGCAGGCCTAATAAGAGTCGGTGTAGGATGGCCAGTCCTAACCCCAGGCTCCATGGGGCAGCTAGCTCCCCCCTACACTAAGTAGCTCACCCCGGTACCACGTACGCGAGGGTCAAACAAGAGTCGACGTAGAGTGGCAAATCCTAACCCCGGGTCTCAACTCAAGGGGCGGCTAGCTTCCCTCTACTCTAAAGGGATAGTTGCTTTCCTCGGTACCATGTACACGAGGGCCAACTCACTTTCCTTAACTAAGTCCAAATAGTCGCCCGTAGGCAACATGTTCCAAAACCATCAGGTTTTCCGTACTACAGTATTCTTGGTTTCTTTCTAAATTTCTCGTAAGGTTCGTACATGGACTTTCTTATTTCCATATCTGGTTCGTTACATGTAGAATATGCAACTCAAATTTCACCATCGATTACTTAGTACAGGTATGTATTTCCATTCATGACATGGTTCATTACAGATAGTACAGGCAGCTCATGATTTATTTCTTTTCAGGAAGCATCACGGTAACTCAATCATTCATGAACTACACATGCATTTCTTTCGACCCTAGTGTTCATTTCACAACCTAGGGTTCAATCGAATATATTCTAAAGTAGCATGCATTTGTATCTTTTCAGTCCTAGGGTTCATCTTACAACCTAGGGTTCGAATAATTCTATGCATACAATTTAATTATTAACTCCGGAATTAAGGTGAAAACCACTCTACTAGGTTAACCGGGTGGAATGGGGGCTCATATGGTAGCTCCTAACGTCTCCGCAGGTCCCGTATACTTTACCGACTGGAGACCTACAACATGGACCGACAAGTCAAATGAGCTCAAAACTGCATAAACACTATATCATTAGGTAGAGAAACTCGAACGGAAACCAACGATGTTTCGTTTGCGGAAATCCAACTCCGTTTGGGCTCTGAATGGGGCCAAAAACTCCAAACCTGACCAAAATCAGACGTTTGGGAAGAGTCCTAGACGTCTTAAACAAACTCAGAGACACCTTGCTTGGGGCATTTTTTTTGGATGTCTGGAACTCTGTGCAGACGTCTGATGGTGTCTTCAGATGTCTGGAGGCATTCCTGGACAGCTGAAATCGCCTCGGTCCTCTCACCAACGCACCTCCCCAACCCCTGGCATACATATGCATGGTCAGACTTGTCAAGAAGAGAAAATAAATGAAAACTGTACGCTATCAGACGTGTGGTATTACCTCTGATCGTCTGACCAGACGTCTAATGGTATATCCAGACGTCTGATCCTGCTTAAAAATAATTCCGTAGAATTGTTTGCGAGCTTCTCGCCGTAGAAGCCGCAACAACTGCAGCACCTCCCCATCTCCCTCACGAGCCCTCTACTCTCAGGCATCCGGTCTCCTCTACTCTCTGCTCGATCCTTCTCCTACTCCCTCTCAGCGATGGTGTCGGAGCGAATGGAGGAGGACGGGGGGGTTTATATGGAGGTGGGAGTTATGGGAAGAGGCAAGGTGGAGGTAGAGGGAATGGGGAGGGTGTCATCGTAGGGTGACGTTTGGGGTGGCATGAGGGGTGAGGGGGATGGTGTACGGTGGGTTAAGGGAATGGGGTGAGGTACGGTGGGGTAAGGTGTGGGGAAAATTGCAGGTTCCCCCCCCCTCGCAAGTTTCCTTTCTCCCTTGTAATTCCCTCAACTAAAACCCAGGGGGTTTAAAATTGCACCAATACTCCTAAAAATTTTGGAAATGTCACACGATCCTAGGAAAGGGTCATTTCAAATATACAGTAGAAAATCCTCTAAAAGGGAAGAACCACTACATAGATCTCCCAACCTAGAATTTTTCCTCAGCCCTACTTAGAATCACTAATCATGGCACTTGTGGGGTACCTAAACCCTTGTTACAATAACTACTCTTAAATCCCAATCAAAATTAATGCCCTCTCCCTAGAGAGATTTGGGATCCACACTTTGGGTTGTCAACATACAATTTAAATGGAGATAGATGAAGAAATTTGATGTAATAAACCCAACAAAATATTCGTATGGATAGCCCCAATGTAGATGTACGCTAAAGAAGGAAATGAGCTATCTCGAAATCAATTTAATAGTCCCTGGTATTTCCTTGATGTGTGTAAGAATGTGGTGAAGAAAGGAGTGAGGCGTCAAAGCTCCAACGATGGTGTAGGGGAAGCACATGAGCTCTAGGTGTGGTTAAGAGCCAAGTAGAGTAGGGAATTTTAGTGGAAGGGCTCGTTCAAGCTTAAATGCACTTAAGGATGTGGAAATAATGTGTACAAGAAGTGCTAAGGGGCTATTCGGTATATAAAGGAGTGTTAGTCCCCCTCTTCATCGTTAGGTTCTTGGCTACAGTGGCTTCAATTTTGCTCTTCATGGCTCTTCTTTGAAAGTTCCTTGCTGTTCACATGATATCCATTAGGCTCTCATCAAATAAATACCTCTTTTGACCCTTTATAACCCCTGATCTTGCACATTAGCCATCACAAAAACAAACATGTATACCGAATTATATTTGAATTTTTTTTGAAAGAGGAACGATATTTGAACATTGATTTTAATCTTGGTATGTTTGAGTTGTTTGTGTTAATTAAAACCACAATTGAAGTGCCATGGTTAGAGAGACTGAAACCTCATGAAAAAGCTACATAAAAGCATGATGTATTTGAGTAAGGCCAATTTCCTATACTTGCTTGCCGATAACCCTCTTGAAACCCTCCTTACCTCAAGATCAAGATGCAAAAATCCTACATGTACATCATCAAAATGCATTAAAACCCTAAAAGCATGAAAACCTAGAAATAGCATCAAAACCCTAAGTATGTCAAAGCCCTAAATGCATTCAAAAAGTAGTAGTAGAATCAAATTTCTAAATGTGTCAAAATCCTAAATGCGTGAAAATCGTGACTAAATTAAAACCCTAAATCAATACCCTAAAAGCATGTTAAAGGGGGTTGTGCTACTCACCAAAGGGTTTGTGGCCTTTGGGTTGAAAGTCCTCTTGTTTGCTTTCTCCACTAGCATATTTGCCACATCCCCTTTGTAGCCTCTATTGACCTCCAGGTGTTAGATGGCAGTCGATTACCTCCTTCGTTGCCCTCAACACTCACACCAGGTGTTAGAGGGTGTTTGGCGACGATGGTCTTCACAAGATGGTGAGGTGAAGGACATGGAGACATGGAGGGTGGTTGGCAAGGATTAGATTAAGGTTTCTCCCTCATAGAGGAGGAGATGGAGAAGGGAAGGAGGTGAGGAATGGTCGAAGGGGCGAAGGAATGGCTAAAGAGACTATAGGGGAGATGGAGAGATGGTGACTTGGATGGGGTTTGATGCTTAGGAGAGTAGGATTTCATCCGATATGAATGAAAAGATGGGGGAAGGATGTGTGAATGGTTGAAGGGGCATGGATGTAACATCTGAGAATTCAATGGTATGATCACAATATTCAAAGATTACACAAAAATGAAAATCTCAAATAGATAATTACACCAGAGAACAAAAAAGAGAGAAGAAACGGTGAAAATTAAGAATAAAACATTTTATTTTTAACAAGGGGTAGAGAGAGAGAGAGAGAGAGAGAGAGAGAGAACATCGTTGTTTTCATGCTCGTGGCAAATTGCAGAGGAGTGCCATCACTCGCCACCAACCATCCCTCCCTGCTCTCCCCCGAACACCTCACTTTCCATCTCGGCTGGCAGGCTCTTCCCACGACAGTATACGGCTTGGGACCGGAGGTGCTCCCATCCCAAACACACCCACAACTCCTCCAAGTAAAAACCATTAACGAGATAAGAAAGCAGCAGTAATTCTACCATCTATGATTAGTTACCTCCGCAATTGGACATGCCCATCCAAACCCCACACCCTCCAAAATCGCCCCACCCCCATCCCCTTTGTATAAAAAAGCTCCATCCCTCTTTCCCAAAGCCCATCATCCACTCCTCCCGCCTCCACCCATCACCAAAAAAAAGAAAAGCAAAGAAAAGATCCCCACTTTTCTTTAACCCCTCCCTTCTCACTTGGGTCACCTTCTCTTCCCGACTCTCGTGCCCATCTGCTCGCTCACCTCTTTCTGGACCCTTTTCTCCACCAGAAAGCTCACTGCCCCTGTGGTCCTTCCCTCCCCCCACACGGCTACCATCTCGAGATCTCTCCCAATTCGCGCGATTCCCCATCTGGGTCATCTCAAAGCTTCGACGTTTCCCGCCATAGATGGAAGGCGAGAGGCTCTTCGCCCACTGGCAGCAGCAGCACGGAGAGGCGTCCATGTCGGAGATGGGCTCAACGCTCTCCCTCTCGGAGCAGCTCCACCACCCGTCCCTCCTCCATATCAACTGGGACCAGTCCATGGAGCAGAGCTCCCACTTCGAGTCGGCTCTGAGCTCGATGGTCTCCTCCCCATCCAACCCCAACCCCCCTCCCGCCGGCGACAGCGTCGTGATCCACGAGCTCATCGGACGGCTCGGGAGCATCTGCAACTCCTCCGGTGAAATCTCCCCTCAATCCCATCAATACCGCAGCAGCAGCACCCCCACCGGTGCCGCCGCCGCCTCCTGCTACAGCACCCCTTTGAACTCCCCACCAAAGCTCAACCTCTCCATGGTGGACCACAGGGATTTATCCTTCTCCGTGCCCCCCGTGGGCCCCCAAATCGCGCCCTTCTCGGCCGATCCCGGTTTCGCCGAGCGGGCCGCCCGTTTTGCAGCCTTAGGCGGCCATAATTACGTGCAGATCCCGCTGCCAGACTCCGGGAAGCTCTCGAAGGCCTCGAGCAGCAAGTCCCTGATGGTCTCGGGGTCCACCACGCCAGAAGACGGGCGCGAGGAGTCGTCGGTCTCGGGTGCGGTCGGCGCCGGCGAGAGCAATGCGCGCAAGAGGAAGGCTGGCCATAGGGGTAGAGGCAATCCCACAGCCAATGATCTCCCAAAGGTGAGAAGGGGTCGCTCTGTTGGAAGCCTTTGTTTCCCACCACCTTGGTGTGCCGTTGTTGATGTGAATTTTGGGAATTGTGATATGCTTTCGCAGGTCGCGGAGGAGGAGGATGCTTATGGGAAGAAGACTAGATCTTCTGCCCATGGGAAGGGAAAGGATGAGGTTGAGCCTAAGGAGGAGGTTAGCGGGGACTCGAACAGCGATGACAAGAACGGGAAAGAGAGCAACTCGAAGCCGCCGGAGCCTCCCAATCAGGGCTATATCCACGTCAGGGCAAGGAGGGGACAGGCGACGGATAGCCACAGCTTGGCAGAGAGGGTGAGGATGACCATGGCATTCATTTTTCGCGTAGGAATTTTCTCCTTAGAATCGAAAGTGATCTCGCATTTGATTGTGCATCCAACAGCTTAGAAGGGAGAAGATCAGTGAAAGGATGAAGTTCCTTCAGAATCTCGTGCCAGGCTGCAACAAGGTAATTCCATATCGTTTTTGCAGCGGCTCTATGCTTTGATGCCCACACACCCACCCCCTCCCCTCCCATATTGTAGTTCGAATCTTCTTAGGAATTCGGTGTGTGTGAACCATCAGGTGACGGGCAAAGCCGTGATGCTCGACGAGATCATAAACTACGTGCAGTCGTTGCAGCGCCAAGTTGAGGTATGTGAATAATGTTAACAGATTCGAATTCTTCAGGAGGAATTACTTCTCCGTTCGTCATGGGAGACCATGTCTTGACTTTGAATTTTGCTTCCTCTGCCTGATTCCCTCTGCAGTTCCTGTCGATGAAATTAGCCACGTTGAATCCGCAGCTGGACTTCAGTATGGATGGCCTGCTGCAGAAAGATGTAAGCCCAAGTTTTACTTTTCACATGTTCTGATTTGAGTATCAACAAAATGCCTTCTTTCTACGGAGTTGGTTTTCCTTTGTGACAGATGCTGCTTCAGCAAAGAGGACCCCTTCAGCACTCAGGTTTTCCGGTAGAGGCGCACATTCCACCTCTGGCATTTCCATTCCCACAGCAGCCTTCGAATGGCTCCACGCTTCAGAGCATCGTGACGAGTGGGATGGAGAGCCATTGCGGTGTGAACCCCATGGACGTAGCGATCCGGCCGCAATTCGATGGAATCGGTGATGCTCCTCCTCCTCAGGTACTCGATCTAATCGGAAAATCGAATAACTGCAAAAAAGCAAGAGGGGCTACTCTTGGATAAAAGCAGGACTGTCATTAATTTTCAGGTTGGAACGTTGTGGGAGGATGACCTCCATAGTTTTGTCCAGATGAGCTATGGCCAAAACCAGGAGATTCCAGTTTCATCACAGCCCTTCCCAAGTATGCTAAATTCCATGCTATTCATTAGTTAACCACCTAAGAGAAAATGTATATTTGGAAAACTCACAAACGTATCTGTCTACTGCAGGCTCATTGCCCATGACACACATGAAGGTCGAACTTTGATCTTCAGGAAGAGTTTGTACATACAGAGAGAGAGAGATATGTCTGTTCCAGATCATAATTAGAGCCTCGAACTAACGGTTCTTTAGGTCGAGGCGTGCTCACAATCAATTTTCAGTCTGTTTTTTGGGACGAAAATTCTTTTGAGGATTTCGAGAAATGTCTGCCTAGGGTTGGATTCGAAGACTCGATGCGACTGTAGTGGGAAGATTTTAATCACCAAATGTAAGATGTAAAAGAAAAAAAAAATCTCTCTATCTATATATAAATAGTTTTTCGTTGTTGTTATGTTCAGTTACATCTATGACTATATGCTGTATTATGATAATACAGTGAAATTGATGAGATGGTCCTTCATTAGAAGCTTTGTTGTGGATTATTTAATCTTATTCGCTGCCGGAATCTCAAAGTTAGAATTTAAATTGATTGAGATGTGGAAAGCTGAGCTTTGCCATCACACTTACCGAAGAGACCTTTGAGATTATTTGGGGGTACCTCTTAACAGCTGGAGTTGATTGAGACGTTGAAGAATTTGGGGTCTTACCTTTCGTAGGCCAACTAGTTCTTGGGGAATCTTCTATTTTTTTACTTTTATTTATTTGTCCACGGCATCCCACCACTGCCGGCTTCATATGCCAATGTAAGAACTGCACCAAGAACTCCGACTTGGCAAAACTTGGGAAGTTGACTAACGTTGGAAGCCATTTTACCGGAAAAAAAAAAAGAAGAAGAGAGGAGGAAAAAGATGGTGCGAAGCCATGTGCTGACTTCTTTTTTGCAAATCAAGAGAGAGAAAATGATGGGTTGTAATCCATAAGTGCATAAATGGCACTTTGACTGATGCTTCCACCCATTTTGGTATTTTTAGAATGACTTGAGTCTTACCTTGCAAGTTTAGAGGCGATTTGGTGTGACATCAATTTACATAAACAAGACAACTGTAACTGACATAAATACGAAATGGTGTTGATCAAAATGGATGGATTCCTTCAGTTTGGGTGTGGACTACTTAGATATCTTTCATGAATTTATCTAAGTATAGTCTATCGAATTTGAAAGTGCTTCGGGATGCTTTTTAGCTGAGGGTAATGTTGAAAGAAAATGATGATCTATTCTCTATAGCTAGGGGACTATTATAGATGGGCCTTTAAGAGAGTAAGAAAATAAAATAAATTATCAAAAGTTATAGAAAAATGCTTATATATCTCTACACTTTTCTTCAAGTTAGAACATATATATCTATCTTACTTGACTTGAAACGACACTGGTCAAATGAAGCTCGAGGAGGTACCTTGGTAAACATTCCTATTGTCTAATCTTTAGAAGATACGTGAGAGTTGTAGATAATTCCTTTCTAGATCATCTCGTGACTGTAATGACAATCTATTTCCTCATGATTTGTCCTTTTGTGTGAAGAGGATTGCCTTGCCTTGTTATCACATTTCATTTCCATGAGGCTAGATATTGGAACATGTAGATCCATGCGAACTTATCTAATCCACATAAGTTTAGATGTGATTTGAGTCATAGCTCTATATTTTGATTCTGAACTCGACCTGGCTACAGCGATCTATTTCTTGCTCAGACATGTAACTAGAATAACTTCAACAAATGTGAAAAAACCAGTGGTAAGGCATCCTATCTTTTGCACATCTAGCATAGTCGACATCTGTGTAGGCCACCACATCAAGGGATCTCTTGTAAGTAAGCAACAATCCCTTTCCTGGAGGTGATTTCATGTTACGACCCGAACCCGGCTCCTTGTGAAGCCCAGGAATGACTCGCCTCGACTAACCCCAAGACCCAGTCGTCTAACAAGAAACAAACCAAATATAAGGATAAACATTTCCACAAACCATACATGCAACGTAGCTAACCAAATAAGAAAAAGGTAGTAATGGAAAGTAGAGCATAGTTAAAGAAGAATAACACTCCACAGGAGGAAAAATAAAATTCGCTAGCTAGCCATCACAACTAAAGTAGAAAGGACATAAATAATAACAGGTTCCAACATATACCAGAAATACTCACTAATAGTAACTAAAGTCCTTGAAATGGAAAGGGGAACGAACAAACTACAGTTAGGCTTGACTGCTCAACTCCCTGACCTGAACATGTTTACATATATCTGTGGTCAGCTAATATTGAGTAGAGTGGCACATAAGAACATTAAATGCATTTAAACATGAAGGAAATGCAGTAAACTATTCATGCATCTTTCCAGTTATTCATTTTCATCTGTTTCCGTTTATAATCAACTATGTGTTTCTGATTTGGTTATTCTAGTAAGGTTTCATAACATTATTTAATCTACACATTCCTTAAGGGAACGATTTTGATGCAGTTTTCCCGCGATGTAGGACGCCTACGTGGCACTCTCCAGATTGGGAGAGTGCCCCGTGGTAGCCCTACACTCGATCTACCACCCCGAGGTCATAGTCATGACGTAGCGGTGACTACGGTATGTGAGATAAATGCACGGGTAGCTACCCCTCAACAGTTTGCGTATCCTCGCTTAACTATCCCAGTTTGCTTAGTGGGTCTCATAGGAGTCGGTATAGGGAGGCCAATTCTAACCCCAAGTCCCAACCCAAGGGGTGGCTAGCTCTCTCCCTACACAAAGGTGTCAGTAGCTCTCCTCTATACCACATACACGAGGGTCAGCCTATACTCTCTACACTAGGGGTGATTAACTCTCGGTACGTGTGTACAATAGGGCAAGGTCATGCCCAAGTTAGAGCTCAACTAGTAGTCATGCCTCATAGTAAGCGAATTATTCCATAACCATCAGAGTTTCCATGTCATAGTACTTAAGCTATCTTTTTAGTTCCCCATAAGGTTCGTTCAAAGTACTCATCCCATTTCATTACATGGCATGTATCTCTGTTCACATTCTGGTTTCTTATTCATATAACAGGCAGCTCGTGATTTAACTGGACAAGCAATCATCACATCAATTTAAGTATTCAATTACTCACAGTAGGGAATTTAACCACATGCATTCTCAATTTATAATAAGCGAGTTTCATGCATCGAATATAAATATTCACATTCTCAGTCTTAGGATTCATCTCATATCCTAGGTTTCAAGTAGATATTTCTAATTTAGCATGTACTTTAATAATTTGAACAACAGGAGTAGAAAAGACCACTCTACCAAAGTGTACGGGGGATATGGGGGCACGAATGGTGAATCCTGAGGTCTCCGCGGGTACCATGTGTACTACGGACTAGAGACCTATTCCAAACAATTGATCAAACCAAACATTAACATCGTTGACCAAATTCAATTATGTCAAACAAGCTCAAAACAGTAAGGAAACGACCGTAACATGTAGGAAATTCTGAAGGAAAATCAACAGTACTTTATTTGCACAAAACCGACTTCGTTTGAGTCCTGAACCAGCCCAAACACATGCACCCTAACCAAAATCTGACATATGGGGTGAGTTCCTGTTAAGACCCGAGACATCAAACACTTTTTAAGACGTCTAGGAGTTGGTCCAGATGTCTGGTCAGACATCTGGACGCCTTCCCAGAGGTCTGGAAATAAATTTTGGCGTGCGTACGATCGCGAGTCTGTGCACGTGCCGTACGCAGACTGCAACCCGCCGCCCTCTTCTTTCTCTCTCTTCCCTCGCTGACTTGCAGACACCTCCCCTATGCCTTCAAATACCCCTCCCCTCTCCCTCATTCACCACCCCACCGTATCCTTCTTCCTGCAGTGTGAGCGCGAGAGAGAGAGAGCGAGGGCAGCAGCTGCTACCAGGTGCATTGCGGAGAGGAGGGGTGCAGTGAGAAGGAAGAAGAGGGAGAGCGCACGAGAAGGAGAGAGAGAGCCCGCCAGAGCAGCTCGAGGCTGGTCGGCGTGTGCGCGGAGGAGCGTCGTGCTGGGGAGATCTCCCCTGGTGCTTCTGCAGCTCGAGCAGCAGGCGAGCGGCTACGTGGTGAGCTCTCGTACAGTGGGAAGAAGGCGAGGAGGTTCTGATTCTGGGGATTTTTCCTAGAATCAGACGTCTGGACCTACATCCAGACGATGCGGGCGACGTCTGGAGGGAGCTCCAGACATTTGAGAGGTATGAAATTTCTCCTCTACCTCGTTTTTGCGGATGCAGCCATGCAGGTCGTCCGCCGAAGTGCTGAGACATGTCGTGTTGAGGAGGCTTTCGTCGCACGTGCAGGTTTCGTTTTGGGAAGGTTTGGGGACATGCCCTCCCACGCAGTTCAGACATCTGGGCACAACACCAGATGACAGAGAGCATCTCCAAACATCCGAAGAGGTGGTTGGACATCTAGAACTAGGTCCAGACGATTCAGCAGGATCCCTGGACGTCTGAGGAGCAGCGTAGAGTGACGTATGACCTGGACCACTTTTTAAGACGTCTGGAAGGTGTTCCAGACGTCTGATTTGAGTCAGAATTGTCGTTTTTGGCCCGTTTAGGGTCCGTTCGAGGTCTAATTTCCGCGGTTAAGATTCCGTTCTTCTCGGAATTAGTTCCTCTACTTGTTTAAAATACTTGTATCCTTTTCTAAATGGTTCCTTGTGATTGATCCTTGTGTTAGGATCTCGTTCGGTTGCGGCTTTGGGGGTTGCTGAGGCACGTGGACCTACCGATCACGCCCCCATTACTCCCGATTTTGCAGGTAGAGTGGCTCCCCTTAGTTATTTACAAACATTAATGCATCTCTGAAATGAATGATAGATCCTAGGGTATGGCATGAATCCTAGGACCTGAAAACTATATTGAATGATAGATCCTAGGGTATGGCATGAATTCTAGGACCTGAAAACTAGATTGAATGATAGATCCTAGGGTATGACATGAATCCTAGGACTTGAAAACTAGATTGAATGATAGATCCTAGGGTGTGGCATGAATCCTAAGAACAAGAACACTGAAACGAATGTCTTGAATACCTGAATTGCAGTCTTGGATAAGTAGATAGAACAATGATAATTGCCTGTAATTGGATAACAGTTGCCTGTGAAATGTAGAGTACTGTTGCTCGTAACTGCTACATGTAATTTCTGTTGTTGGAAACTAAATTTGAGTTGCTTGTATATAAATTTATATTAAATATTGGAAACACGGGCTATATGCGAATTAAATTGAAATGATGAAACCTAGTATGGATTGGCCTGAGAAATATGAGTATGAACCCTACGAGGAATTAGGAGTAGAGTTCCTGGAAAAGAAATAGAATGGAACTGGGAAAGTGGATGGGGAAGTGAGCTGGCCCTTGAGTACGGAGTACCAAGGAGAGCGACTGTCCCCCCTGTTTAGTGCAGAGCGGAGCTAGCTGCCTCAGGGATCCGGGGTTAGGTCTGGCCAGTTTGTACTGACTTTTGGCCCTCGCATACACAGTACCAGGGAGAGCTACTAGTGTAGGGAGAGAGCTAGCCACCCCACGGGCCCCGGGGTTCAGTTAGCCGTCCTACACCGACTTGTTAGGCCCACTGGGCAAACCAGGGTAGTCAGGTGAGGGTGCGCGGACTGTGGAGGGGCAAGACCCCTGTTTGATTACTATGGAGGGGCTGGACCCCTATTACTGAGAGGGCTCTGCCCTATACTAGTTCCGTGCTGTTCTTTGGGCACACCCGTTAAAGGAAATGACTGACTGCGTGCCAGTGCGGGGTAGCTACCCATGCGTCTATCACGTGTGCGGTAGTCACCATTACGTCTGTCAGCGACCTTGGGGTAGTTGACTGAGGGTAGGACCACCACGAGGGACTCTCCCGGCCAGGAGAGCACCACGTGCTACTTCTACTTTTCAGAAAAGATTGCAATCAAGATCATTCCCACGAGGAACATTCAAGATCAAGAGAAAGATCTGAGAAATAATTCAAGAAAGAGTAAATAGAGAAATAAAGAAAGAAATTAAAAACAACAGCTACTTGTCCACCTTTACTATTTTCTTAGCTAGTTGGTTGCCACTCTACTTAGTATTTCGCTGACATGTCATATTTGTCACCTTTTTCAGGGCCAGGTGTTGAGCAGCTAGAGCCTGCGGCTGCGGAGGGTGCTGGGTCTAGTAGAGCCCAGTAGTTGTACTTTTGTTCTATCGTTTTTCTGTAGTAGTGAGTATTTATGTTGCACCTTGTACTCTTTTATTGTAAACTTCATATTTCTGTACCTATTTTTAATTCTCTACTGTTGTGGTGGTATGTACTGTAGTAGTTCTTTTCTTTACTGCTGTACTTTTGTTACTGTTAGTTACTTGCATGGTGAATGTGGTTTATTTTACTGCTTTTTGGTTACTTTCTCGTTGGATGACTGGGTCTTAGGATCAGTTTATTCGGTCCGATTCTTGTGTCCTGTAGGGATTCGGGAACCGGGTCGTAACAAGATGGTATCAGAGCAAGGTCATCCCGAAAAGTAAACCAACTGGCTGGAAAATAACCAATTCACGTGCTTGTAACTAGAGTAGCCACCACAATGTACCTTTTGACATCTGTTTTAAGGTTTCTTCATTGAATATTGACTAGTATTGACATCTTTTCTGTTCCGTGTTCGCGTCTCTTTGCAGGAGATGCCTCGACGAGGAGGTAGCGAGGCGGTCCGAGGATGAGGTCGGAGGGACGGGCGCGTCGAGCCCGACGCCTCAGTGGACCAGCCACTGCTCTCGGGCATTCAGGCCCAGGACCTCACCCAGCTGATACGAGACATCGTGCGAGAGGAGCTTCACCTGCCACTATGAGCACCTCTCCTTGGGGCTGCGGAGGGGGAGTCCTCTGTGGGACCACGAGACAGACATGGCACTAGACGCGGGGGAGAGGGTGGGCCTCCACCGCCCCCACCTTCCTCCGGCACTTCCGAGCACGAGGCTTCTTTACCTGGGGGCGTATCAGCTTCTCCACTTCAGCGCCACTATGAGCTTTTCGGACAGTTCCGGAAGCTGAAGCCCCCATCCTTCAAGGGGGATGAGGACCTGACCGAGACGGAGGGCTGGCTCGAGTAGATCGAGAAGATATTTGACACCCTTCGCCCCTTGTGGAGTGCCGCGTGGTCTTCGCCACATACCAGCTGGAGAGTGCGGCATACAGGTGGTGGAGGGCAGTCAGGGGTCAAGAGAGGGATGAGCTGACTTGAGACCAGTTCGTCACCCTCTTCTGCGAGCAGTACTTCCCCCAGACATGGCAGGACCAGAGGAGGCGGGAGTTCCACACTCTCCGCCAAGGGACGATGACCGTGAGCGTGTACCGCACGCGTTTCCTAGAGCTGTCTTATTTTGCTGCGACAATTGTGGCTACCGAGGAGGAGTGCCTTTGGAGGTTCACCGAGGGGCTCGGTGATGAGTGGCTACTCATCATGGCTAAAAGGCTGAAATTAAGCTAGACACTAAGCAAAACAATATCAAATTAACATATAAAAAGGGTTAAGTGTGGGAATTAAAGAAAAGACCTAAAACTTTTAATATGTGTTAAAATCTCCTAATTAGGTCACAAAAATGAGATATTCTGAAAACTAAAGAACAAATGATGATCCATGCATAAATTGAACACATAAACAAGTTTGAGAAGCCAAATCAGAAGTAAAATCAATGTCGTAAATGTTCAATTAAGCACATGTAAAAATTTGAAAGCAATTGGACATCATTTAGGCTTAGAAATAAATAGATTACAATTAGGTCCTTCATGCATTACATTTCTACCCTTCAAAACTCCTTTTTGGACCTATTTGCAAGCCGCAGGGACCCTTTTGTAAGACTGCAGGGCCCTTCCAGCTGCTATTCTTCTCACTTTTGGACCTGCACGCTATTCTTCTACCCCTTCTTCTAAGGGTCCGTCTGCAAATTTCCCCTTTATTTCAACGAGAAGCTGAGTTCTTCACGCTCACTGTAGCGCGCGAAGAACACAGCCATTCTCGACCGTCCATCGCACTTTTGATCTCGATCTGCGGCTGGATTCAAATGGAACCTTCGCGCGATTCGGTGCGTGCGTTCACCTCTCTTCCCAGATCTCATTTGACGGTCAGATCTCTCTCTTGACTCGCCGCGCGCTCTACCCATCTCATCCTCACCGCTGGCCTGATTCTGATTAACCTCACCCTTGCGGTGATCTCAGTCACTGAGCTGCTATTTAAGCACCTCAGTGGTGTCGCGCGCGGAGGATCGCTCCCTCCTACATCTCTTAGCGATCAATTCTTCCACTCCAGTCTCTCCTCCTCACCTAGACCCTGATTTCACAGCCACCGGCTGTGGAATCATCGCCTGCTCTCGACCCTCCTCGTCGCTAAGGACCTCGTAGCACCTGAGGACGACCCTGGAGTCTCACTAGCAGACTCTTCCCTCCGCTGGAGTCACCCTCCTCCTTTCTTCCTCCTTAGCCGCCGGCTAAGGACCCATAGGTCCCATTCTTCCTTTTAGTTTAGTTTTTTAATTCTGCACAAGTAGTGTTAGATTTAGTTTGCAGTAGTTTAGAATAGATTTAGTTTTAATCGTTAGCATTTAATGTTAGCTGTAGTTAGATTAGTCTTAGGAGTAGAATTAGTATTAGATCCCCTCCCTCACCTCCTCTGATCAGTCCAGATCAGAGGGGAAGAATCATCTGCTCATTAATCAATTTATCTCCCTCTTCATGTTTTGTTTTTCCACCATCCAATTCTGATTTATGTTCCTTTTAACGACGAATCTTTCATCTGTCACCCACACATCCGGACCCAATTCCAGATCTGATGGTGTACTGCCTCAGATCTGAAATTGGCGTCACAAGCACCATTTGGGGCTTCTCACTCACCCCATTTGTGTTCACAAAAGCCCCTTTTATTTTAGATTGATTGCCTCAGTTTGTCAGATTCACTTTAACATGGGTTTTGAAGAGATTTTGCTTTCTGAAATGTCTTGACAGATCTGACAAATTGAAGGGATTTTGGTTTTCCTTGAGGGCAAGGATTCTGAGAAGTTCTCTGGTGACAGAGAACAAATCAGAAGAGCCTTTCATGAATTTGCTTCTGCCTTGATCTGAATGCATTCGCTAGCTTTTATAAATTCCTTTAATGCATTCTTTTTCTGATTTGTCATTTCAGAACTGCCATACACCACCTGTTTGATAATTATTTTTGTATGGTGATTCTCTAACCTAAGGAGTTTTCCATACTCCTTAAGGTTGCAAGAAACTGGGATTGTATGTTTTTGGTTTTAATTGATTGAGTTAAGTCTTCCTTCATGCTGTCTATGGCATTAGGAAGACTAACTCAATGCCATTTGTGTTTTGATCTGAAATGATGCTTTTGATAAGGGCTTTTCCTTGTGGGTATTTGAACTGAATTCTTATGTGATTTTCGTGAGATTTATACCCTTATCAGATTTGGATTTCAACTCTTTAATTTTTAGTTTGTTCTGAATTTTCTCTTATTCCCAGTTATACAGTAAAATGCTGCAAACTGCAGCAACATTCCCCTCTTCTCTAAATTCTCCTCTTCTCTGTGAATGCTTTCCCCCTCTTCAAATGGACTAACTGCAGCAGCAGTTAGCCCATTTGACAGTGGCTTAAGCCACTGACACTGCTAAAACACCCTGAACAGCACATTCTCTTCCCTCTCCATCTTCTCTGACAGTAGCTTAGCTGCTGTTTAAAATGAAATAAAAACTTAATTAACCCTCATTCCCTAAATTCCTACTAAAACCTAATTATACATACTTAATTTCACACTGTAAATATACATATCCATACTATTATAACTATAATATACAGCCTGATTATGTACGTAGACATACATAGATATACTGTAAATACTGTATAAACTTGTACATAAATCTATATACATATGTAATCTATGTAAATATATGTATAAATACTGAACTATTATGTATGTATTTACTGATATATGTATATGTATATATACAGATTCATATGTACATATTCAGTAGCTATATTGTAGAATAAATTAGCTAAATTAATAATTTAGAGCTATAATTAAGTAAATAAATCTATAGACTTAGGTTAACATATATAGTAAGTAATTTAAGTTAGTTAAAGTACAATTATACCTAGTATAGCTTACTGTAACTTAGTTTTATTTAAAACACTCAGAACAGCTAGTTTAGCTTAAATAAAATAGAAATAAATTCGTAAATATACAAGAAAAATATGTATAAAATACTTAAGTATGTAAATTAAATCTGTATAAGGTCAATTAGACCATTTACTAACTATTTTATAAGTAATTAACTATTTAATCACCTAAATCAACCTGTACAATCAGCCTAGTTTAGCGAATTTATTTGTATAGTAAACATATTTAAAATTCAAAATTAATTAATCAATTATGTAGTATTATGTAAATACTTTATTAACCATATTTTATTTTATTTTATTTAATAATTTATGGCCCCCAAATCGAGGGCCAAAAGCACGATCAGACGCAGCTGCGCCTGATTTCCAGCGCACGATGTGGCGCTGGAATAGCACCACATCGTGTGCTGCAAGTCAAGCGCAGCCACATAAATGTGATTTGTGATTCTTACAGGCCAGTCGTCACGGGCGCCGGGCGCCCGAAACACTGCCTTTACCCGATTACCCGTTGAGCGCTGGTCTGAGTACTCTGTCTGATTTGCGATTAGTATGTGACGCGTGTGTGTGGCTGGGGGCCCGAGCGTGTGCGAGCATATGGCGTTGGGCTGAGGCCTGGCGCTGAGATTAAAGACATAATTAAGCCACCTAATCTGAGATTAGGGCGCGCTTAGTAGAGGTCTGGTCCCACCCGTAGGGTGCTGTGTATCCCTCGAAAAGCGTGCCCGCAAACTAAACACGTTTTAAACTAATGATATTAGCCTAATCCCCTCCCCACCGCAGCCTCTGAAATATGCTAAGACAGAAGAGTTAACAAAGAGAAGAACAAAGAGTTAACACGAGAGAAAAAAGCAAAGAGTACAAGAACAACAGAGAAAAGAACAAGAGTAATAAAAAGAGAAAGAAGAAGATGAATACTTAAAACAGAAATATGAACACAAGAAGAACAGGAGTTAAGAATACAACGAATAGAGACTTAATGAAGAATGAAAGAGAAACAAAGAAAAAGAATAAGTAGTATACATACGTATAAGTAAATCTATATAATTACTAACAGAATAAAGTGACACTATAAACGTCGCTAAAGATCTCAGTTTTGCCTCTTTAGGTTGTATAGTGTTTTCTGAGATTTAGCGACGCTTATATCTGTCACTGAAACTGCTGTATATGTTACTGTACATAACAGACTAATAAGTTAAATTTCTACACCATTGCATTCTAATGTATTATATACGATTATGATAGTACTAATAGGATAACTTGTAAATACATAGTTTAGAGTATAATAATAGATTGTTTGATGCTTGTTCATAGTTAGTATTTTTGCAAGCACTTCTTAGTAATTAGGTAAATAAAACACACATTCATTCATTCTTTAATAAAATGTAAAGTTTCTTTTTTTTGAATAAGAAGACAATTTTGAGATAATCAAAGAGTGACCGAATTAAATTCAATAAATTGCCTCCCAGTGAACGACCTGGAACAAAACCAGTAAAAATTAGATAAATAAGCAAATGATAATAATGGTTGTAATGACTGGAACTCACCCATACTCACCACTATACGACATCCTTAATGTTATATTATACACCCTGTACTACAACGACATAATCAACAATTATTACCAATTTCAAACACAACAACCACACAACCATCATTATTTTGGCGCCGCTGCCGGGGAGCCATCATTATTTTGGCGCCGCTGCCGGGGAGCCATCACTCGGCCTATCATTTGGGGGTATGTCAAACCCCTGAAGCTGCCTACGTTCTCAAGGGTGGTGGAGGCAACTATGACGTATGAAGAGATCAACCCGTCTGCACGCGACACTGACAGCGGGCGGAAGAGGCCCTACTAGCCAGACTTCTCACAGGGCCGATGAGAGAGGAGGCACGTGGCGCCCGCGGGAGAGTCGTTACACTTTGTGGGGCCATCAGTGGCCTTTGGGGGCCCCCAACATGGGCCAGCTGCTAGCACCAGACCCCCGCCCAGCCGTCAGCAGGGACCCACTGAGGGCGGGAGTCGAGTCCCCCTTTGCTACCAGTGTGGCCAGCCGGGCCACATCAGGAGGGACTGCCTGTCTAGGGCTGGAGGTCAGCAGATGCTTCCCGCGCCGAGCACTGGAGGGCAAGCAGGAGGCCGTGGTTTCCAGGCACGAGGAGGAGGACAGCAGTCGCGGGGAGGGTACCGGCTAGCAGATACCCGTCCGACGCAGAGTGTGGTTGCTTCGTCCGCACCTAGGGCTGAGGGGCATATCAACACCCTGACACATTGGGATGCCAGAGCTTCAGGATCAGTGGTGGCAGGTATGGTTTCAGTTTCAGGCAGACTTGTTTATACTCTTTTTGATTCCAGCGCTACGCACTCGTTTGTCGCTGCCAGTTTTTCTGTTAGTTTGGGGCAGGACTGTATGTTGTTAGAGGATCCGTTCATGATCAGAGGTCCGAGTGGTTAGCTGTTTGTAGTTGAGGAGGTGTACATAGGTTGTGAGGTTAGTGTTGGGGGACACAGCCTTCCTGCTGACCTGATTATGATACAGATGGAGGACTTTGGCGTAATTCTGGGGATGGACTGGCTGTCCGCTTACCACACCTTGGTGGACTGCTTTGAGAGGAAGATTGTCTTTTCCATACCGGAGTTGCCTTCTTTCGAGTTCCATGGGTAGCCAGTGGATGGAGGCTTCAGGTGCATTTCTGCACTTCGGGCAGCGAGACTTTTGGGCCAAGGGTGTGAGAGCATTTTGGCTTGTGTGGTGGTGGAGCCCAGCCCTTTGGCAGACTTCCAGAGTATCCTGGTGGTCAGAGAGTACCTTGATGTGTTCCCAGATGAGTTGCCAGGACTACCGCCCGAGCGTGAGATCGAGTTTGAGATCTCACTGGTACCGAGGACCAGCCCCATCTCTACAGCACCGTACAGGATGGCACCACTTGAGTTGCGAGAGCTCAAGTCTCAGTTGTAGGACCTTCTGGAGGACTTTGTGACGCCCAGTGCATCTCCGTGGGGAGCCCCGATTTTGTTCGTAAAGAAGAAGGATGGTACCCTACGCCTTTGTATGGACTACCGACAGCTGAATAGGGTTACCATCAAGAACAGGTATTCGCTGCTGAGGATTGATGACTTGTTTGACCAGCTGCAAGGTGCCACGGTATTCTCTAAGATAGACTTGAGGTTTGGATACCACCAGTTGAGGATCAAGGAAGCAGACGTCTCCAAGACAGCTTTCCACACCCGGTACGGACACTACGAGTTTCTGGTCATGCCATTTGGGCTGACCAATGCCCCCGTTGCCTTCATGGATTTGATGAACTGGGTGTTCAGACCGTACTTGGACCAGTTTGTGGTGGTATTTATTGATGATGTGCTCATCTATTCTCGAGATCAGACGCAGCACGGATAGTACTTGCAGATGGTTTTGGACACACTGAGACGATGTAGGCTGTACGCCAAATACAGCAAGTGCAAGTTCTGGTTGAGGGAGGTGACCTTCTTGGGTCATGTGATCTCCGGGGATGGCTTGGCTGTGGACCTAGCCAAGGTTGAGGTAGTGCTTAGGTGGGAGAGACCGCGTACTGTTACTGAGATCCGCAATTTCTTGGGACTGGCAGGCTACTACCGACGGTTTATCAGGGGCTTCTCGCAGATTGCACGTCCTATGACACAGCTGACCTGGAAGGACGTGCCCTTTACTTGGATAGACGCTTGTGAGGTGTGTTTTCAGGAGCTGAAGGAGAGGCTGACTTCGACTCCTGTGCTCACCATCCTAGACAGTAGTGGCGGGTTCGTTGTGTACACGGATGCCACTTTGCAGGGGTTAGGGGGTGTGCTCATGCAAAGGGGTCACGTTGTCGCTTACGCTTCACGACAACTGAAGCCCCATGAGCATAGCTAACCTACCCACGACCTGGAGCTGGCAGCTGTCGTCTTCACACTGAAAACTTGGAGGCACTACTTGTACGGTGAGACCTTTGAGATTTTCACATATCACAAGAGCCTCAGATACTTGTTTGATCAGAAGGAGTTCAACATGAGACAGAGACGTTGGTTGGAGCTCTTGAAGGATTATGACTGCAGCATTTCCTACCACCCGGGAAAGGCCAACGTGGTGGCTGACGCCTTGAGTCGGAAGGCACCCGCCCACTTGGCCAGTTTACAAGCGCAGAGTTGGAGCCTCCTGGAAGAGATGGGCAATTGGCGGCCCCTAGAGTTACTGGGGCACTATGGGGTAGTGACTGTGACACGACAGACGAGGCCAAAGATGATAGACTGTATCATCACAGGACAGATGGCTGACCCGTACTTGCAGTCATTGCATGACAAAGTGCTGTCAGAAGACCCTGGGGACTTCTCTTTTACAAACCAGGTACTGCGCATGAGGGGACGTTTGTGCGTTCCCGAGGACGAGGAGTTGTTGAGAGAGCTCCTGACTGAGGCACACGGTTCCAAGTTCACCATACATCCCGGAAATACAAAAATGTACCATGATTTGAGAGCGACTTTTGGTGGAGGGGAATGAAGCGGGATGTAGGTGAATTCGTATAGCAATATTTAGTGTGCCAGCAGGTGAAGGCCGAGCATCAAAGGCCTACGGGGCTATTGCAGCCACTTTCAGTGCCAGAGTGGAAGTGGGAGAGCATCACCATGGACTTGGTGGTGGGCTTGTCCATTACCCAGCGAGGACACGACGCAGTCTAGGTGATCGTTGACGGATTGACGAAGACGGCACGTTTCTTGCCGATCTGAGTCACCTTGGGACTAGCACAGTTGGCAGAGAGGTATATCCGCAATGTGGTACGTCTACACAAAGTTCCGTGGGAGATCGTATCCGACCGGGATACCCATTTTATGTCCCAGTTTTGGGTTGAGGTTCAGTACGACATACCACCCCCAGACGGATGGACAGTCTGAGCGCACGATACAGATGCTAGAGGACCTTTTGCATGCTTGTGTACTAGACTGGAGGGGCTCTTGGGAGGAGCACTTGCCCCTGGCGGAGTTTGCATACAACAACAACTATCACTCGAGCATCGGCATGGCACCCTACGAGGCTCTGTACAGACGGAGGTGTACGAGACCCTTTAGTTGGGTTGAGGTGGGGACCAAGTGGGAGGTTGGCCCCAGGCTGATCCAGCAGAGTCAGGAGGTGATTGAGCAGATTCACGGGTGACTTCGCACTGTCAGGAGCAGATAGAAGAGCTATGCAGATTGGAAACGCAGAGAGATACAGTTTGAGGTTGGGGACCACGTCTTCCTTTGCATTTCGCCCATGAAGGGCCTGCAGCTGTTTGGGGTGAGAGGGAAGCTCGCACCGAGGTTCGTGGGACCCTTTGAGGTCCTGGAGCGGGTTGGACACGTTGCATACAGGCTTGCCCTTCCTCCCCAGCTTTTTGGTGTGCACGACGTGTTCCATATGTCCAACCTCAGGAAGTACGTTGCCAATCCCAGTCATGTCCTGAGCCATGAGAGCGTCGAGGTGGGTGACAACCTGACCTACCCCGAGCGGCCAGTGCAGATTCTCGACAGAGCTGTCCGGAGTCTGAGATGGAAGCAAGTACCCCTGGTGAAGGTTTTGTGCAGGAGCCAGCGGTACGAGGAGGCTACTTGGGAGCCTGAGGCGGCGATGCAGGAGCGATACCCAGAGCTCTTTGAGGGTACGTCTTTTCGGACCGACTTCGGTCCTCTTTGAGTTTGTTATGCGTATATTGTTCTTTTTCCTCACCCTAGTTAGTGCAAGTTTCGGGGACAAAACTTCCTTTGAGTTTGTTATGTTGTTAAGACCCGAGACATCAAACACTTTTTAAGACGTCTAGGAGTTGGTCCAGATGTCTGGTCAGACGTCTGGACACCTTCCCAGATGTCTGGAAATAAATTTTGGCATGCGTACAATTGCGAGTCTGCGCATGTGTCGTGCGCAGACTGCAACTCGCCACCCTCTTCTTTCTCTCTCTTCCCTCGCCGACCTGCAGACACCTCCTCGATGCCTTCAAATACCCCTCCCCTCTCCCTCGTTCACCACCCCACCGTATCCTTCTTCCTCCAGAGTGAGCGCGAGAGAGAGAGAGCGAGGGCAGCAGCTGCTGCTAGGTGCATCGCAGAGAGGAGGGGTGCAGTGAGAAGGAAGAAGAGGGAGAGCGCGTGAGAAGGAGAGAGAGAGCCCGCCGGAGCAACTTGAGGTCGGCTGGCGTGTGTGTGGAGGATCATCGTGCTGGGGAGATCTCCCCTGTGCTGCTGCATCTCGAGCAACGAGCGAGCGACTGCGTGGCGAGCTCGCGTGCAGAGGGAAGAAGGCGAGGAGGTTCTGATTCTGGGAATTCTTCCTAGAATCAGATGTCTGGACCTACATCCAGACGACGTGGGCGACGTCTGGAGGGAGCTCTAGACGTCTGAGAGGTATGAAATTTCTCCTCTACCTCCTTTTTGCGGATGCGGCCATGCAAGACATCTGCCGAAGTGCTGAGACGTGTCGTGCTGAGGAGGCTTTCGTCGTGCGTGTAGCTTTCATTTCGGGAAGGCATGGGGACACGCCCTCCCATGCAGTTCAGACATCTGGGCACAGCACCAGACGGCGGAGAGTGTCTCCAGACGTCCGGAGAGGTGGTCGGACGTCTGGAACTGGGTCCAAATGATTCAGCAGGATCCCTAGACTTTTGAGGAGCAGTGCAGAGTGAGGTATAACCTGTACCACTTTTTAAGACGTCAGGAAGGTGTTCTAGACGTCTGATTTGAGTCAGAATTATCATTTTTTACCCATTTAGGGTTCGTTCGAGGTCCGATTTCCACGTTTAAGATTCCGTTCTTCTCAGAATTAGTTCCTCTACTTGTTTAAAATACTTGTATCCTGTCCTAAGTGGTTTCTTATGATTGATCCTTGTGTTAGGACCTCGTTCTATTGTGGCTTTGGGGGTTGCAGAGGCACGTGGACCTGCCGATCACAGCCCCATTACTCCCGATTTTGCGAGTAGAGTGGCTCCCCTTAGTTATTTACAAACATTAATGCATCTCTAAAATGAATGATAGATCCTAGGGTATGGCATGAATCTTACGACCTGAAAACTAGATTGAATGATAGATCCTAGGGTATGGCATGAATCCTAGGACTTGAAAACTAGATTGAATGATAGATCCTAAGGTATGACATGAATCCTAGGACTTGAAAACTAGATTGAATGATAGATCCTAGGGTGTGGCATGAATCCTAGGAACAGGAACACTGAAACGAATGTCTTGAATACCTAAATTGCAGTCTTGGATAAGTAGATAGAACAATGATAATTGCCTGTAATTGGATAACAGCTACCTGTGAGATGTAGAGTACTGTTGCTCGTAACTGCTACATGTAATTCCTATTGTTGGAAACTAAATTTGAGCTACTTGTATATAAATTTATATTAAATGTTGGAAACACGGGCTATATGCGAATTAAACTGAAATGATGAAACCTAGTATGGATTGGCCTGAGAAATATGAGTATGAACCCTACGAGGAATTAGGAGTAGAGCTCCTAGAAAAGAAACAGAATGGAATTGGGAAAGTGGATGGGAAAGTGAGCTGGCCCTTGAGTACGGAGTACCAAGGAGAGCGACTGTCCCCCCTGTATAGTGCAGAGCGGAGCTAGCTGCCCCAGGGACCCGGGGTTAGGTCTGGCCAGTTTGTACCGACTTTTGGCCCTCGCGTACATAGTACCGGGGAGAGCTACTAGTGTAGGGAGAGAGCTAGCCGCCCCACGGGCCCCGGGGTTCAGCTAGTCGTCCTACGCTGACTTGTTAGGCCCACTGGGCAAACCAGGGTAGTCAGGCGAGGGTGCGTGGACTGTGGAGGGGCAAGACCCCTGTTTGGTTACTGTGGAGGGGCTGGACCCCTGTTACTGAGAGGGCTTTTCCCTATACTGGTTTCGTGCTGTGCTTTGGGCGCACCCGTTAACGGAAACGACTAACCACGTGCCAGTGCGGGGTAGCTACCCGTGCGTCTATCGCGGTGCCGTAGTCACCATTATGTCTGTTAGTGACCTTGGGGTGGTTGATTGAGGGTAGGACCACCACGGGGGACTCTCCCAGCTAGGAGAGCACCACGTGCTACTTCTACTTTTCGGAAAAGATTGCAATCAAGATCGTTCCCACGACGAACATTCAAGATCAAGAGAAAGATCTGAGAAATAATTCAAGAAAGAGTAAATAGAGAAATAAAGAAAGAAATTAAAAACAACAGCTACTTGTCCACCTTTACTGTTTTCTTAGCTAGCTGGTTGCCACTCTACTCAGCGTTTCGCTGACGTGTCATATTTGTCACCTTTTTCAGGACCCGGTGTTGAGCAGCCAGAGCCTACGACTGCGGAGGGTGTTGGGCCTAGTAGAGCCTAGTAGTTGTACTTTTGTTGTACCATTTTTCGGTAGTAGTGAGTATTTCTGTTGCACCTTGTACTCTTTTATTGTAAACTTCATATTTCTGTACCTATTTTTAATTCTCTACTGTTGTGGTGGTATGCACTGTAGTAGTTCTTTTCTTTACTGCTGTACTTTTATTACTGTTAGTTACTTGCATGGTGAATGTGGTCTATTTTACTACTTTTTGGTTACTTTCTCGTTGGACGACTGGGTCTTGGGATCAGTTGAGTCGGTCCGATTCTCGTGTCCTATAGGGATTCGGGAACCGGGTCGTAACAGTCCCAGATGTCTTAAACTAGCTCAGGATCTCACCTTGCATTCCTGCATCTGCTCCTATCATATGTTTCCCTTTACAGCTATTCGATATATCTTCGGACATCTGATACTTCACTCGGTTGTCTGGGAGAGCAATTGGATGTCTGACACCACTCTCAGATGTCCTAAAGCACCTAGAACGCCGCACCAACGCACATTTTCAATGTCTTTGGTACCTGCACACACACGCGCAGTAGTGCACGACCCTGAACAACTACCGTGGTATGTATGCATGACACAGAGCTTGGGTAGAGAAATACCTTGGCACTCTACGTGCTACCAGATGTCCGGAGCTCCCTCTGATTGTCCGACGATCCCTCCAGACGTATGGCGAACGTCGTAGATGTCTGATAGCACGAAAAAATGATGCCCGCAAAACCTCCTCACAAGCTCTCCTCTCCTCGCGAAGCTCTCCTCCCATGCGTGGAGCTACAGCAGCTCCCCGCAATGGTGCCGCAGCAACCTTGGGCCCTCACGAAGCTCTCCCTCACGAGCTCCTCTGGCTGCTCCTCTCACATGGCCACACCCTCTCCTCCGCGTTCCTCTTGCTTCCTGCTCTCCCTCTCCTTCTCCCTCACTCACGCAAGCTACAGGGAATGAAGGAGAAGGTGGAGGGGTGGGGGGAAATGGGTGCTGTTGGGGGATGGAGAGAGTGGAGGAGGGGGGAAGGTGTTTTATTAGGAGGAGTTAAGGTTTGGGGTATGGGGGATATGGTGTGGGGTAAGGTGGGGTCAGGAAAATTGCACCTAGCCCTGCAAAAAAATCTCAGGGGTGTTGGAATTGCGCAAGACCCCTCCCGAAAGTCACAAACTTCTCACGGGGTCTTTTTGGCGTACAGAAAATTTATGAGAAAACCTCTAAAATTCCAAAAAAACCCAAATGACCCTTTAGAAAGGTCATTTCAACATAACAAACTTAAAGAAAGATTTTCCCCTGAAACTTGAGCTAAATTAAGATGAGGAAAGAAACAGACATGTGCATAAATAACTTAAAGAGGATCAAAGTAGGTCATAAGTGACGTACCCTCAAAAAGCTTCGGGTACTGAATTCGCATCGCGACCTCGGGCTCCCAAGTTGCCTCCTCATACTGCTGGCTTCTCCATAGGACCTTCATTAATGGCACCTCCTTCCTCCTCAAGTTCTTGACGGCTTTATCCAGTATCTGTATTGGCTTCTCAGGGTAGGTCAAGTCATCCCCCACCTTGATGCTCTCGTAGCTCAAAACATGGCTGGGATCGTCGATGTATCTCCTGAGGTTGGACATGTGGAACATGTCGTGCACTCTAGATAGCTGGGGAGGGAGGGCAAGTCAGTTAGCAACGGATCCTACCCACTCCAAGACCTCAAAAAGTCACACAAACCTTGGTGTGAGCTTCCCCTTCACCCCGAAACGCTGCAAGCCCTTCATGGGCGAAACACGGAGAAAGACATGATCCCCAACCTCAAACTGTACCTCTCTGTGTTTCCTATCAGCATAGCTCTTCTACCTGTTCCTGATAGTACAGAGTCGGCTATGAATCTTCTCTATCACCTCATGACTCTGATGGATCAACTTGGGATAAACCTCCCACTTAGTCCCTACCTCGACCCAACTCAAGGGAGTTGTACACTTCCTCCCATACAACGCCTCATAAGGTGCCATGCCAATGCTAGAGTAGTAACTGTTATTGTATGCAAACTTTGCTAGGGGCAAATGCTCCTCCTAGGAGCCTCTTCTGTCTAGTACAAAAGCACGTAGAAGGTCCTCAAGGGTTTGAATGGTGCGCTCCGATTGTTCGTCGGTCTAAGGGTGGTAGGTAGTGTTGAACCTCAAATGAGTCCCCAAGGCGTACTAAAACTTCACCTAGAACTAGGAAGTGAAACGAGTGTCTCCGTTTGATATGATCTCACGAGGGACTCCATAAAGGCGTACCACATCTTTGATGTAATGCTCTGCTAACTGTGCTGGCCCAAAGGTGACTCGGATCAGCAAAAATCGTGCCTTCTTCGTCAATCTGTCCACTATCACCCAGGCTGCATCATGTCCCCGCTATGTAACCGGTAACCCCACTACCAAGTCCATAGTGACACTCTCCCACTTCCACTCTGGCATAGGAAGTGGCTGTAGCGGCCCTGCAGGCCTCTAGTGCTCGGCCTTCACCTGTTGGCATACCAAGTACTGCTGAACAAACTCACCAACATCTTGCTTCATCCCCTTCTGCCAGAAGTTGCGCTGCAGATCATGGTACATCTTGGTGTTCCTGGGACGTATGGTGAACCTGGATCTATGTGCCTTAGCCAGAAGCTCTCTCAACAGCTACTTGTCTCTAGGAATGTACAAGCGTCCCCTCATGCGCAGGATTTCGTCAGTAAAAGTGAAGTCTCCTGGGTTCCCTGTCAACACCCTATCTCACAGTGTCTGCAGATACAGATCAGCCATTTGTCTAGTAATGAATACGGTCTATAAGCTATGGTCGTGCCTGCCTCATCATTGTCACTGCCTTGTAGTACCCCCGTGGCTCTTGGGGTTGCTAACTGCCCACCTCCTCCATGAGTCTCCAACTCTATGCCTGTAAGTTGGCTAAGTGGGCGAGCGTTGATGTGCATACATCTTATTAACCTAAAATGTCTATAAATGCATGTTCTTAGTTCCACATTAGCATTATACATTGTAAATAGTGCATAACATGCATAATCATGCATTTAGATCAAGTTGTATAAATTGTACAGAAATTGTCTCCTTTTTATGGTCAGGGATAGGATGACTTTTTAATTGGGGCCTCAGATCAAAGATCTAATTGTACGAATCTGATCAGGGAGACGATTAGAGTTCAACGACTCCAAGATCGCCCTAATTAGACATTCGTAGCACCAGATAGAGATCGAGGAACCCGAAAGAGCAAGGGCCAAGATGGTGTTAATCCACACCTCAGATGACAAATTCGACCACATGGATGGGTTCAAATCAACGATCGCAGCCTAATGGCATGAAAATCGATCCAATCCGACACCCATGGCACCATCTACAACACTCAGAAGATGAACGACCTAGATGGTGCCACGTGGCACCATCATAGCCGCCCAGCATCGACCGCAGCTCTTCTTCTTCACCCGTTCAACAAATCTCAGCCGTTGGATGCCCATCCAACAGTCGAGAACGTGCCACGCCATCGCTCATCCAGCGCTCTCCTCATCTGAAGGTGCAAGCAACGCTTGATCTTGACCGTCGGATGAAGATCCAATGGCCGAGATCAGCCGTGCGTAAAACTCACCACGCGACATAAACTCACGCTCAGCGCAGTGGTCGAGTGCACTACGCGAGCACGCGATGCGTGTTCGAGCTCACATTCGCTGCGAGTGGGTGCACGATTGGAGCAGCACAATGCGCATCCAGTGGTGGAGATCGACCGATAGCGCCCACATGCGATCAGACACGCGGCACAAACGCATGATCACACACGGGCGCGGGTGAAGGCAGTTTAAGCCGTCCGATCTCTTGATCCGACGGTCGAGTGCACGTGAACGTGCGTGAGCGTTGAAGAGCGCAGAGGCGAGTGGTCGTGTGAGCGATGCGCACGTCAGCCATGTTTAGGCCTTTAATGATGGATAAATTCGTCACTAAAGGTCCTGAGTTAATGTTTTTCATGTTGTAATGTCCAAAATGCCCCCACTCCTTGCAACTATAAAAGGAGACCCCTATCATACGGATTTCTTATCTCTTCCTTCTCTTCTCTCCCTCTCCAAAGCTCAAGAGATGCTTGTCCCACACCCGGGATGCTCCTCAAGAGCTAAAACCAAGTTTTCGCCCCCATTCCGGAAGCGGATCCCACGACGATGACGACGTGCTACCTCGTTCCCGTTCCTTTTGCTTCATCCTCCTTCTTCCCACTCTGTTCCTCGTCTTCCAGACGTTGTCCCGTCCAGCTCATCCTCCAAGCGATCGTCGAGGAGGATAACTTCTCTCTCCCATTTTTTTACTGCTTTCTAGAGTAGAATTTTCCTACTTTCTAGTTGTAATAATTTCTCGCTTTCTAGTGTAATCATTTCTCGCTTTCTTAGTTGTAAAAACTTTTTGCAATATCAAGTGAATGCTCTCTCTCTCTCTTTCTCTCTTATTGTCTATATTGATTCCATTCCATTGTGATTATTTTTCCCTTTAAATAAAAACACAAAAATATAATTACAAATTTTGATCGACGTAGCCTCCCTGAGTTCGACCTAGGATTTCTTTATAGATTTTTCAGTATAAATTTTATTTGTTGAACGGATTTCTTCGCTACTCGAACTACAACAACATGTTTTCAAAACCAATTCCAATAGCGTAGTCATCCGTCAATCAACATTTTGGCACCGTTGCCGGGGAGGCAACGATTTTTCAATCTTCTTTTTGCATTTCATGCACTTTACTATCTTCTAATTTGCTTTCTCTCGTGTCTATTGTTTTGCAGATACCTCTATCAGGGAATCGTCAAGTGCTAGATCAGAGTAAAGTGCAGTTGAAGACGACTGTAAGTGCTCCCCATTCTTCCCCCTCCATAGATTTCATTTCATCACATTAAATTCAAATTCCAATTAACCTAGGTGTTTGCATAAATCCTAGGATTAGTTTGGTTGTTTGGATTTCCACTCACATTCATTTCACCCTTGCATATAAAAATAAACAAAAAGATATTTTTGTGGGGTAATTTAACATACACACAACATACACCCACATTCAAGGCACTTAACCTAATTAATTTTCTTCTACTCAATCGGATTCTGATCTATGGAACCGGTACACCCAAATCAACACATTAAAGAGTAGAAATCATTCTAGGTTAATCATTTTTGTGTGCCTAACTCAGTGGTGCAATTGTGGCCAATTATCTGAGTTGTTTGGGCCGCACTACTCAACATAAAATCAACTCACCAAGTAGCTTCCTCTTAAGGTTCATACCAGGCACTCCACTTTATTTTTTATTTCAAAAAGAAAGCAATCTTTACCCGTGCTTGAAAACCTGGTTTGCCTCAAACTTGATTGAATTAGACCTAATTCTAAACCATAAAAGCTACTTAAGCAAGGTTTGAACATTAAAATCTACCCATCACAAATAATCTTGCTTGGAAACCTTGGTTGTGCACGCACTCACACATACTCAATTGATTATTAAGGGCACAACTCATTTTAAGGGCTCACCACATTCCATAAGCACTATAATCCTAGGCCTCAATAAAATCGAGTAGACGTTGGCCTTAAGGACTGATTCGCTCTTTGGGGTCTAGTATGAGATTCTTACGATTAACTTGTTTGTACTGATCAATCTGATGTCTAGCTAGGGGAGTAGCGTCAGACGACCGCGGCTGGGGGGTACACTAGGAACCGGAGGCGCAAGTCAAAGGAAGAATCTTCTCCCCAGTCCCTCCTTCTCACTAGTTGGATTGAGCAGACACAAGTAGAGTAAATCGTTTATAATCTTAAGGCGGGTTCTAAGAGTCTGTAGATCCTTAGGCTACCCCACTTAAGGGCAGGCTTGTTTTGTTGTGTTGCAGGGTTCTTATCCCCAGTCCTTCCGACCTTTTCCTTGTTTATGCTAGGAGGAAGGTCATTGAATCCCCGATTCGAAGGACCACTAGAGTATTCTAGGAGGCGTAGATTAGATTTTGGCCAAATTGATCCCATGGCCGATCAACAGCCTCCTCTGCCGCAGGATCCACAGGAGGTATTTCGAAGGTAGCTGGAACAAATGTAGAGAATGCAAGAATGGTTCTAGAGAATGCAGGGCGCTCAGCCCTTGAAGGATTTTTATGATCCTTCAAATTACGGGGAACGTCCTGGCATCCAGATTCCTACCAGAGAGGTAGAAATCAAGCCCCAGGTGTTAAACCTAACCAAGCATTTCCATGAGCTTGGCTCTGAAGACCCGTTTCAGCACTTAGAGGACTTGACCACTTTGGTCCAGACCACCAAGGCGCGAAACGTGAATGAGGAGCAAATGATCGTGAGGTTCTTCACCCACTCTCTTAGGGATAAAGCCACTCATTAGTACAGGACTATAGGAAGACCAATTGCAACTTGGAATGAGTTGAAATCGGTCTTTCTGAAGAAATTCTTCCCTGTCGGACCTACTAATGCTTTAAGATGGGCAATTGCTACCTTTACCCAGCAGCCGGAGGAGTAGTTTCATGTTGCTTGGGAGCAATTCCAGGACCTATTGCGGAGGTGTCCACACCACGAGGTGCCAAAATGGCAACTCATGCAGATTTTCTACCATAGGTTGACTGAGCAACTCAAAAATCACATGGACGCTTCTTGCGAAGGCAATTTTCTCAACAAAGATGCAAATACCACGCATGATTTATTTGAAGAGATGAGCGAGAATTCGATGAATCATGCCTCCATGGATACTTTTAACCAGTCCCACCAGCCCAGATCGAATGTTAATGAAGTCCACGACTCTCATTCATTCAATATGGAATTGATTTGTAATAAACTTGATAAGGTGGACTTGGTTGCTAAGAGAATGGAGGAGTGGATGGCTGAAAACTCAATGGACAACTCTTGATTCACTCAATCCCAGAATTTGGATGGGAGTTCATGAATCACCTTGAGGCGGCTCTACCTGCGAGCCAGCATTATTCAGAATCCCACGGGTTCCAAACTGGGGCCTTTGATCCCAGTTTCTCTGATCCTTCCCTTTCTTTCTCTCCATCCTCACCCTATGTGGATGTTTGTGCTGTAGAGGAGAATGTTATATCCAACCCCTACTCCAATGCTTATAATTCAGGTTGGAGAAACCACCCTAACTTCTCCTGGAAAAACCCGGGGTAGAAGACCCAATTCCGACCTAGCAACTATGCTCCGCAATGACCAATGGGTCAGGGTCATGTTTATACTCAGTTGCCCTTGAATCAAGTCAATCAGCCAGCTTGGAATGCCCGTCAACCCGTAGGGTAGGCTAATTTGAACCGACAAATGGTAGAGATGCAAGGATCTATGCTCCAACTCATGCAGCAAATGAAAACCTCGCTGGACAACTTGCAAACTGGGCTCATAGCTAATTCTCGTCAACCCAGATCTCTACCATCACAACCCGTACCCAACCCACAAAATATCCTAAATCCGGGCAATCAAGCCCATGGGTACAAGAATCAGAGGGACCCACACGCACATGCTCAGGTGGTTGAGTAGGTCCTTCCTCTTCTTCTTCTTCCGCAAATCAATGGTTCTTGGCTAATGAAGCCCCTCCAATCTTTCCTAACCCTCCCCAAGACCCAAACTCGTATGCATCCGCAAATTTTGTTACCTTGAGGAGTGGTAAACAAACTTAGGATCCACAACCACACTGTTCTGATTTACCGAATCCTGAAGAACCTTAGGAGAGAAAGGAGAACTCTGGAGAAGAAATCAAGGCTCAGGAACCTGATTCCAAAGATCCGACTCATGTTCCTTTTCCTGAGGCCTTGATTAGATCAAGGAAGAAGAAGTCTGTTGATAGTAATGAGGAGCTTCTGAATATTTTCAAGAATGTCGAGATCAATATCCCACTCCTCAACGCTATCAAACATATACCAGCTTACACAAAATTTTAAGTGGAGAGAATCTGTTCAGAGGGAGGTGGTACTCTTTGAGCAGGCTAGTTCTGTTATCCTGCACCACCTCCCTTAGAAAAAGAGAGATCCAGGTGCTCCTTTGATTTTTTGTGTCATTGGAGATTACAATTTTGATAGAGCACTGCTGATGTAAACACATTTACACTACTTAAAATGTCTATTTATGCATGTTCTTAAGCATAGGATTGCATTTCATGATATAAATATTGCATAACATGCATCATCTTGCATTTAGAGTAGTTTGAATAAAATGGAGGTTAATTGTCTCCTTTTATGTGGTTGGATAGGGCAAACATTTTATCGGGGCCTTGGATCAAAGATCCAACCGTATGGATGTGATCAGGGCGACGATTGGAGTTCAACGACTCCAAGATCGCCCTAATCAGACATTCGTAGCATCCGATAGTGATCGGGGAACCCTAGAAGATCAAGGGTCAGGATGGTGAAAATCCACACTTCAAATGACAAATCCGACCACACGGATGAATTTGGATCGACGATCGCATCCCAACGATGCAAAAATCGAGTCAATCCGACATCCGTGGCACCATCTACAACTTTCAGAAGATGGACGGCCAAGATGATGCCACGTGGTGCCATCTCGGTCGCCCAAAGGGTCGCATGCAATCTCGGCAGTCTCCGCATTCGCCTTTCCCCACCGTTGGATCAAGATCCAACGGCTGCGACGTGCCCGCGCTGAAGTCAGGCGCTCGACATAAACGCGACCCCAGCGCGTTGGTCGAGCGCTCTAACGCGAAGCAGGGACGCGCGTTCGAGCCTCGCCACGCTGAAATTGGAGCGGTGGCGCACCTCCAATCGACTACACGATCGCGATCCAACGGCCGCACGTGCTCAATCAAGATGACGTGCTTACACACACCCACGCGTAACGCGTGATCGCACGCGGGCGGGCGTGCAATGCAGCGGGTGAAGGCGTGACTTAAGCCGTCCGATCTCGCGATCGGATGGCTGAGGATCGCTGGACGTGCGTGTACGTTGATGAAGTAGGCAGCCGAGGAGGCGCGCGTGGGCGTGGAAGCTACGCCCACGTTGGGGCTTTAGTGACGGATTTATCCGTCACTAAAGACCCCTCATTTATTATTTTAAAGTTGTAATGTCCATTTTGCCCCCACTCCTTACAACTATAAAAGGAGACCCCCTCCATACGAAATTTTCATCCCTTCCTTCTCCTCTCTACCCCTCCAAAGGTCAAGAGAAGCTTGTCCCACACCCGGGATGCTCATCGCGAGATAAAGTCTAAATTTTCGTTCCCCTTCGGAAGTGGATCCTGCGACGACGACGGTGTGCTGCTTCGTTCCCGTTCTTCTTCTTCGTCCTACTTCGTTCTCCTTCGTCCAGGCGTCGTCTCGTCCGGCTCGTTCTCCAAGCAATCGTTGAGGAGGATAACTTCTCTCTCCCATTCTTATTTACAGCTTTTCTAGTGTAGAATTTTCCTGCTTTATAGTGTAATTGATTTTTCGCTTTCTAGTGTAACTTTTATTTAGTTTGATTATATAAACAGTTGAAATATTGAATGCATGTTCTCTCTCTCTCTCTCTCTCTTGTAGTCTGATAGCTCCATTGTAATTATATTGCCTTGCTTATCAAAAATCCTAAAAAAATATAATTGCGAATATAGATCAACGTAGCCTCCCTGTGTTCGACCCAGAATTCATTTCGGTATAAATTTTATTTGTTGAACACGAATTCTTCGCTCTCGAACTACAACGACAGGTTTTCCAAAATCGAACACGTTAGCGTAGCGTTCGTATACATTCAACATTTTGATGCCGTTGCCGGGGAGGCCACGATTTCTGATCTTTTCTTCGCATTTCTTGCACTTTATATTATTTTCTAACTAGCTTTCTCTTGTGTCTATTGTTTTGCAGAGACCTCCATCAAGGAATCAACAAGCGGTAGACTGGAGTAAAGTGCAGTTGAAGACAATTGTAAGTGCTCCCCCATTCTTAACCCCTCCATAGATTTCATTCGCCACATTAAATCTAAATCCCAATTAACCTAGGTGTTTGCATAAATCTTAGGAATAGTTTGGTTGTTTGGATTTTCACTCACATTCATTCCACCCTCATTCATAAAAAAATGACAAAAAGATAATCTTGTGGGGTAATTTCCAACAAACACACAACACACACCCACATTCAAGGCACTTGATCAACTTGATTTGTTTTATACTCAACCGGGTTCTGATCTGTGGAACCGGTACACACAAAGCAACATATAACAGAGTAGAAATTATTCTAGGTTAACTATTTTTGAGTGCCTAACTTAGTGGTGCATTTGTGGCCAATTGTTTGAGTTGTTTGTGCCGCACCACTTTATTTAAAACCAACTCATCAAGTAGCTCCTCCTTAGGGTTTTCAATCTAGGTATATTCCAGGCACTCCACTTTCTTTCTGATTTTAGAGGAAAATAATTTTCACCCGTGTTTTACAACTTGGTTTGCCTAGAAACTTGATTGCAATTCACCTAATTTGAAACCCTAAAAGCTACTTAAGCAAGATTTGAACATTAAAATTCACGCATTATCAATAATCTTGCTTGAAAACCCTGGTTGTACACGCAGTTACACAAATCTCATTCAATCATTAAGGGCACAACCTATTGTAAGGGCCCATCACATTCCATATGCACCACAATCCCAGGCCTTAATAAAATTGAGTAGACGTTGGCCTTAAGGTTTGATTCGCTCTACAGGGCCTAGTCTGAGATTATTTTTTGATTAACCTACTTGTACTGATTAATCTGATGTCTAGCTAGGGGAGTAGCGTCAAACGACTGCGGCTGGGGGGTACACTAGGAACCGGAGGCGAAAGCCAAAGGAAGAACCTTCTCCCCAGTCCCTCCTTCTAACTGGTTGGATTAAACAGACGCAAGTAGAGTAAATCACTTACAGTCTTAAGGCTGGTTTTGGGAGTCAGTAGATCCTTAGGCTACCCCACTTAAGGACAGCCTTGTTTTGTTGTGCTGCAGGGTCTCTATCCCCAATCCTTCAGACCTTCTCCTAGTTTATGCTGAGAAGACGGCCATTGAATCCCCGATTGGAAGGACCATTAGAACATTCTAGGAGGTGCAAGTTAGATTTTGGTCAATTTGATCCCATGGCCGAACAACAGCCTCCTTCGCTTGAAAATCCACAGGAAGAATTTCGAAGGCAGCTGGAACAAATGTAGAGAATGCAGGAATGGTTCCAGAGAATGTAGGGCGCTCAGCCTTTGAAGGATTTTTATGATCCTTCAAATTACGGGGAACGTCCCGGCATCCAGATTCCAGCCGGTGACGTAGAAATCAAGCCCCAGGTGTTATGCCTGATTAAACATTATCATGGGCTTGGCTTCGAAGATTCGTTTTAGCACTTGGAAGATTTGACCACTTTGGTCCAGACCACCAAGGCTCGAAACGTTAACGAGGTGCAAATGAACATGAGGCTCTTCCCCCACTCTCTTAGGGATAAAGCCGCGCATTGGTATAGGACAATAGGAAGACCAATTACAACTTGGAATGAGTTGAAATCGGCCTTTCTGAAGAAATTCTTCCCAGTCGGTCGTACCAATGCTTTGAGACGGGCAATCACTACCTTTACCCAGTGGCTGGGGGAGCAGTTTCATGTGGCCTGGGAGCGATTCCAGGACTTATTGCAGAGGTGTCCACACCACAAGGTGCCGAAATGGCAACTCGTGCAGATCTTCTATCATGGGTTGAATGAGCAACTCAGAAACCATGTGGATGCTTCTTGCGGAGGCAATTTCCTCAATAAAGATGCAGATAGTGCACATGATTTATTTGAGGAAATGAGTGAGAATTTAATTAATCATGCCTCCATGGATACTTTTAACCGGTCCCAGCAACCCAGATCAAATGTCAATGAAGTCCATGACTCATTCATTTGATATGGAATTGATTTGTAATAAACTTGATAAAGTGGACTTGGTTGCTAAAAGAATGGAAGAGTGGATGCATGGAAATTCTATGAACAACTCTCAATCCACTCAATCCCAAAATTCGGGATTCCATTCCTCACGAGCTCCTTCTAGACGGGAGTTCGTGAATCAACTCAATACGACTCAACCTATGAGTCAGCATTTTTCGGAACCCCATGGGTTCCCAACTGGGGCCTTTGATCCCAGCTTTTCTGATCCTTCCCTTTCTTTCTCTCCATCCTCACCCTATGAGGATGTCTGTGTTGTACAAGAGAATGTTAGATCCAACCCCTACTCGAATGCCTATAATCCAGGTTGGAGAAACCACCCTAACTTCTTTTGGAAAAATCCGGGGCAACAGGCCCAATTTCGACCCGGCAACTATGCTCCACAATGACCAATGGGTCAGGGTCAAGTATATACTCAGTTGCCTCCAAATTAGGTCAATCAGCTAGCTTGGAATGCCCGTCAACCCGCAGGGTAGGCTGATTTGAATCGTCAAATGGTAGAGATGCAAGGATCTATGCTCCAGCTCATGTAGCAAATGAAAAACTCGCTGGACAACTTGCAATCCGGGCTCATTGCTAATTCTCGTCAACCCGGATCTCTACCATCCCAACCTGTACCCAACCCACGAAACATTATGAATTCGGGCAATCAAGCCCAAGGGTACGGAAATCAGAGGGACCTGCACGCACATGCTCAGGTGGTTGAGCAGGGTTCCTCGTCTTATTCTTCTGCAAATCAACAATTCATGGTCAATCAAGCCCCTCTAATCTTTCCTAATCCTCCCCAAGACCCAAATTCTTACGCTTCTGCAAATTCTGTAACTTTAAGGAGTGGTAAGAAGACTCAGGATCCACAACCACATTATTCTGATCTTTTGAATCATGAAGAATCTGAGGAGAGAGAGGAGAATTCTAGAGCTCAGGAACCTGATTCCAAAGATCTGACTCATGTTCCTTTTCCTGAAGCCTTAACCAAAGCAAAGAAGAAGAAGTCTGTTGATAGCAATGAGGAGCTTCAGAATTTATTTAAGAATGTTGAGATCAATATCCCGCTCCTTGATGCTATCAAGCACATACCAGCTTATGCAAGATTTTTAAAGGAATTATGTACACAAAAGTGTAAGTCGAGAGAATCTGTTCCAAGGAAGGTGGTACTCTTCGAGCAAGCTAGTTCTGTTATCCTGCACTACCTCCCTCAGAAAAAGAGAAATCCTGGTGCTCCTTTGATTTCTTGTGTTATTGGAGATTACACATTTGATAGAGCACTTTTGGATCTCGGTGCATCCATCAACCTAATTCCGACTTCTCTTTATGAGAAGTTTAGGTTAGGTGAACTTCGGCCAACTTCAGTAACGCTACAGTTAGCAGACCGTTCGGTCACAAACCCGCGAGGCGTTATTGAAGATGTTATAGTTAAGGTTAAGGATTTCTATTTTCCTATAGATTTCCTTGTCCTTAACATGGATGTACCAGATAATCTGAGGAACACGCCCATCATTCTGGGGCGTCCGTTTCTGGCTACCGCAAAGGCCAACATTAATTGTGAAAGTGGTAGCATGGAAATCGCCTTTGGGGACCAACGAATGAAATTGGATATTTTTAAGGTGATCAATAAATTTGAGGATTGTGGATTTATTGAGGAACTTGATGAGGATAATGTTAATATTGAAACTTATTTGACAGTTTCTTCAATTGAAAGTTCCTCTGTGGTTGATGAATTTGACCTGCAACCCTCTTCGGAAGAGGTTACTGATTTTGTTCACTCAAAACCTCTTCCTCTTGTTGAATCTTCAGCATCTACCCTACCATCAATCATTACCCCACCCCAGCTTGAATTGAAACCATTGCCCAAGAATTTAAAATATCAATTTTTAGGACCGCAGAATACGCTCCCTGTGATTATTAGTGCTAAATTGACAAAGGAGCAAGAGATTAAATTGATTAAGGTCCTAAAGGAACATAAGGAGGCAATTGGTTGGACCATTCATGACCTCAGGGGGATCGAGCCATCTTACTGTAATCATAGAATATTTTTGGAAGATGGATCCCGCCCTTCTCGCCAAGTGCAGAGGAGATTGAATCCAAATATGCGAGAAGTGGTCAAAAAGGAAATCATCAAGTGGCTCGATGCAGGAATTATTTATCCAATCTCTGACAGTCCCTAGGTAAGTCCCGTTCAGATTGTTCCAAAGAAAGCTGGGATTACTGTTGTGACTAATGAGAGAGGAGAATCTGTCACAACTCGTTCAGCTTCCTCTTGGAGAGTTTGTATTGATTACAGGAAACTGAACACAGCCACTAAAAAGGATCATTTTCCCCTACCCTTCATTGATCAAATCTTGGAAAAATTAGCTGGGCAGAAGTACTTCTGTTTTCTTGATGGCTACTTGGGATACAACAAAGTTCCTATCCATCTCGAGGATCAGGGAAAAACTACTTTCACCTGTCCCTACGGAACCTTTGCTTTTCGTAGGATGCCTTTCGGGTTATGCAATGCACCTGCGACTTTTCAAAGGTGTATGCTAGCCATATTTTCCGACATGGTGGGAGAGTTTATGGAAGTCTTCATGGATGATTTCTCTATTTTCGGAGAATCATTTGACTCTTGTTTGGCTAATTTGGAAATGATTCTTAAGCGATGTATCAAGACACGACTGGTCCTTAGCTGGGAAAAGAGTCATTTCATGACCCAAGAGGGCATCGTTTTGGGTCATGTAATCTCTGAACGGGGAATTGAAGTAGACAAAGCTAGGGTTGATGCTATCGCTAAACTTCCTCCTCTTGCATCTGTTAAACAAATCAGATCATTTCTTGGCCATGTGGGATTTTATCGAAGATTCATCAAGGATTTCTCGAAGGTTGCTCGTCCTTTGAGTAATCTTCTTGCCAAAGAAATGCCGTTTGTTTTTGACGAATCATGCCGAAAGGAATTTGATTTCCTAAAAACGGCAGTCACCCGTGATCCAATTTTGCAACCACCAATTTGGACATCCCCATTTGAGATCATGACCGACGCTTCTGATTACGCGGTCGAGGCTGTCCTGGGTCAGAAAATTGACCGAAAGCCCTTTGTCATTTACTATGCTAGTAAAACTCTGGATGAAGCCCAGAGGAATTATACTGTTACTGAAAAGGAATTACTAGCTGTAGTATTTGCGTTGGAAAAATTCAGGGCTTATCTCTTGGGGTCCCATGTTATTGTTTATACCGATCACTCGGCCTTGAGACATCTCTTGGCTAAAAAGGATGCTAAACCCCGGCTTATTAGTTGGATTCTTCTTCTTCAAGAATTTGATCTTGAAATCAAGGATAAAGCCGGGGTACAAAATGTGGTAGCGAATCATTTATCGAGACTCCTAGGTGATTCTTCTTTTCCGGACATTCCGATTGCTGACACTTTTCCGGACGAAACCATTCTTATAGTTTTAGGTGTCCACACCCCATGGTTTGCTGACATTGTTAACTATTTGGCCATTGGTCAAATCCCCCAGGATTGGACCAAGAAACAACGGGATAGACTCAAATCTGAGGCCAAATACTACTTTTGGGAGGACCCTGAACTGTATCGCATTGGCTCTGATCAGATTATTCGCCGATGCATACCGGAGAATGAATTCAACAGTATACTCGAGTTCTGCCATGCATTTGGGTGTGCTGGACATTTCTCCGGGAGAAAGACGGCTACAAAAATCTTGCAATCTGGCTTCTATTGGCTGTCTTTATTCAAGGATGCCCAGGATTTCTCAAGGTCATGTTCTCGATGTCAGTCACTCGGGAACATAACTAAGAGAGACATGATGCCCCTAAACCCTATTCTTCCTGTAGAAATTTTCGATGTTTGGGGCATCGATTTCATGGGACCCTTTATCCCTTCATTTGGACATCAGTACATTCTTGTTGCTGTTGATTATGTGTCCAAATGGATTGAGCCAATTCCCACCCGAACCAATGACCACAAGGTGGTCATCAATTTTGTCAAAAAAAATATCTTCAGTAGGTTCGGGATTTCGAGGGCTATCATCAGTGATGGTGGCACTCATTTTACTAATGCCCAATTCCAGAATTTATTGGCCAAATATGGGGTTAATCATCGAATTTTCACACCTTACCATTCCCAAACGAATGGACAAGCCGAGATCTCCAATCGAGAGATCAAGAACATTCTGCAAAAAACGGTTAGGCCTGGTCACAAGGATTGGACTCAAAAGCTTGAGGACGCTCTTTGGGCCTACCGTACGGCGTATAAAATGCCCATCGGCATGTCTCCATTCCGTTTGGTGTATGGAAAGGCGTGCCATCTACCCGTAGAGATTGAACACAGGGCATTCTGCTCAATCAAACAATGCAATTTAGATCTGAATCTAGCTGGAAAGACCAGGAAACTCCAACTATCTGAGTTGGAGGAGCTTAGAAATGATGCTTATGAGAATGCCAAGATCTACAAGGCTCGGACCAAAGCTCTACATGATCAATTGATTTCCCGCAAGAGCTTTGAGCTAAACCAGAAGGTCTGGTTATTTGATTCTAAACTTAAGCTCTTTCCTGATAAACTTAGATCTAAATGGAATGGCCCATTCATAATTGATCAGATTTTTCCTAATGGTGCCATTCAGATTTCTGACCCAAAGACGGGTAACACCTTTAAAGTCAACGGTCAACGTTTGAAGCCTGTTGTTGACCGTAATCTTCCAGAACCTGTCTCAAACTCTGTTGCTCTAGCCATTCTGTGACTTCTTTGGCTAGACTTCGCCTAGCTAACGGCATTAAACTTAGCAGTTGTACATATGACACAAGGTTGATATGAGCTTCATATCCAGGTGACATCTTTCATATTCTACCCTTTCTTTCATGTCTCTTTTTCAATGAGGACATTGCATCAACTAGGCATGGGGGGGTGGATTCATTCTTGAATTATTTGGTCAGCTTTGTGAAATCCATATAAATTGTCTCTCTTCTTATTTAAAAAAAAAAATTTAGGAAGGATTAGTTGGACATTAGAACTTTTCAATCCGAAGTAATTTTACATTAGGATCTGAACACAAAGACCCCTCAGGTCTTTGGACTTAATTAGCCTGTGTATCCACTAAAATGTGGATTTTTTTTTGAGTCCTTGCCATCTTAATTCTATTATAATTGGAATAAATAAGTTTGGGTGATAAGTACACGACTTATCAACCCGCCCTCTGATTTGAGGGAATTTTGAGTTTTAAGCATCTACACACTTTCTTTGCACTGACTCATTGTTCGACGATTCTAACGGAAATTGGGTAGCTAATGAACCTTCTAGGGTGATATGGCTGGCAAGTTATCATGGGTAACAGCCCATAGGTAGGTTGTCTAGAGCCCAGTCACTGGACCTTTCTCTATTTGCTGCCTTTAGGTAAATCTTAGACCAGGGAAGCCACCTACTTATAAAAAAAAAAAGGAGAAAAGAATAAAAAGAAATAAGGCACACTTCTCCGCACGAGTATGGTTGGCAAGTTGTCGGTGGTAACAGCTCATCGACCGGTTGTCCAGAACCCAGCTCAGAAAATGCACTAAAAATTTTCAAAACACTTAGGAAGAAGTGGAGAAGTAGAATAAATCGGGGAGATATACACTGGATTCACCTTTGTGTTGACGCCGTAAAAAAAATAAAAGTAGAGAGAAAGCTACCGGTTGTAAAGATATACCTTTAGGCAGAATTCTTGTTAGGTCACCTAGAGGCGTAGAAATCCGAAGTCCGTTCTAACTGCCGGTCAATGAGTCTATCATAATCACAATAAGATGCTTAAAGCTTAGGGTTCTCATCAAATCTTGGGTGAGTTGAATGGCCGTAGAAAGCCACTCTTAAACCCTAAAATTTGAAAATCCAAAAAAATTAGAAAAGAGAAAAAGAGAAAAAGAAATTTTTCTTTTAATAAGGCGAGGGCTTGAGGCGGTCTGCATTTTGGCTGATACCCGAGCCCTGTTGTGTCTTTGAAAGTTCAGTTCCTAAGTAGACAATTTCTTAATGATTGAAAATAACTCAAGTCCAAATAATCCAACCTAATTCTTTTATAAATAGCATATAGTTTTTGCTAGGGATTAGTAAAAGATAGGCATGGGGGTATGATGTAAACACATTTACACTACTTAAAATGTCTATTTATGCATGTTCTTAAGCATAGGATTGCATTTCATGATATAAATATTGCATAACATGCATCATCTTGCATTTAGAGTAGTTCGAATAAAATGGAGGTTAATTGTCTCCTTTTATGTACTTGGACAGGGCAAACATTTTATCGGGGCCTCGGATCAAAGATCCAACCTTATGGATGTGATCAGGGCGACGATTGGAGTTCAACGACTCCAAGATCGCCCTAATCAGACATTCGTAGCATCAGATAGTGATCGGGGAACCCTAGAAGATCAAGGGTCAGGATGGTGAAAATCCACACTTCAAATGACAAATCCGACCACACGGATGAATTTGGATCGACGATCGCATCCCAACGATGCAAAAATCGAGTCAATCCGACGTCCGTGGCACCATCTACAACTTTCAGAAGATGGACGGCCAAGATGATGCCACGTGGTGCCATCTCGGTCGCCCAAAGGGTCGCATGCAATCTCGGCAGTCTCCGCATCCGCCTTTCCCCACCGTTGGATCAAGATCCAACGGCTGCGACGTGCCCGCGCTGAAGTCAGGCGCTCGACATAAACGCGACCCCAGCGCGTTGGTCGAGCGCTCTAACGCGAAGCGGGGACGCGCGTTCGAGCCTCGCCATGCTGAAATTGGAGCGGTGGTGCACCTCCGATCGACCGCACGATCGCGATCCAACGGCCGCACGCGCTCAATCAAGATGACGCGCTCGCACACGCCCGCGCGTAACGCGCGATCGCACGCGGGCGGGCGCGCAATGCAGCGGGTGAAGGCGCGACTTAAGCCGTTCGATCTCGCGATCGGACGGCTGAGGATCGCTGGACGTGTGTGTACGTTGATGAAGCGGGCAGCAGAGGAGGCGCGCGTGGGCACGGAAGCTACGCCCACGTTGGGGCTTTAGTGACGGATTTATCCGTCACTAAAGACCCCTCATTTATTATTTTGAAGTTGTAATGTCCATTTTTCCCCCACTCCTTGCAACTATAAAAGGAGACCCCCTCCATACGAAATTTTCATCCCTTCCTTCTCCTCTCTACCCCTCCAAAGGTCAAGAGAAGCTTGTCCCACACCTAGGATGCTCCTCGCGAGATAAAGTCTAAATTTTCGTTCCCCTTCGGAAGTGGATCCCGCGACGACGACGGCGTGCTGCTTCGTTCCCGTTCTTCTGCTTCGTCCTCCTTCGTCCTGCTTCGTTCTCCTTCATCCAGGCGTCATCCCATCCGGTTCGTCCTCCAAGCAATCGTCGAGGAGGATAACTTCTCTCTCCCATTCTTATTTACAGCTTTTCTAGTGTAGAATTTTCGTCCTTTATAGGGTAATTGATTTTCCGCTTTCTAGTGTAACTTTTATTTAGTTTGATTATATAAACAGTTGAAATATTGAATGCATGTTCTCTTTCTCTCTCTCTCTCTCTCTTTTAGTCTGATAGCTCCATTGTAATTATATCGCCTTGCTTATTAAAAATCCTAAAAAAATATAATTACGAATATAGATCAACGTAGCCTCCCTGTGTTCGACCCGGAATTCATTTCGGTATAAATTTTATTTGTTGAACACGAATGCTTCGCTCTCGAACTACAACGACAGGTTTTCCAAAACCGAACACGTTAGCGTAGCGTTCGTATACGTTCAACAACTGCTGGATCTAGGTGCATCTATCAACTTAATTCTGACTTCTCTTTACAAGAAGTTCGGATTAGGTGAACTTCGGTCGACTTCAGTAACGCTGCAGTTAGCATACTATTCGGTCTCAAATCCGTGAGGCATTATTGAAGATGTTATTGTTAAGGTTAAGGATTTTTATTTTCCTGTAGATTTCCTTGTCCTTGACATGGATGTACCTAAAAATCTGAGGAATACACCCATCTTTCTAGGGCATCCGTTCCTGGCTACTGCCAAGGCCAACATTAACTGTGAAAGTGGTAGCATGGAAATTGCCTTTGGGGATCAAAGAATGAAATTGGATATTTTTTAGGCGATTAATAAATTTGAAGATTGTGGATTTATTGAGGAACTTGAGGACGATAATATGAATATTGAGACTTGTATGATGGTTTTTGCATTTGAAAGTTCCTCCTCTGATGATGAATTGGACCCGCAACCCTCTATGGAAGACCTGCCATCTTCTAAAGAGGTTATTGATTTTGTTCACTCTCAACCTCTTTCTCTTGATGAGTCTTCATCAGCATCTTCCTTACCTTCAATCATCAACCCGCCCCAGCTTGAACTAAAACCATTGCCTTAGAATATCAAATATCGGATTTTAGGATCACATAAGATGCTCCCTGTGATTATCAGTGCTAAATTAATAAAGGAGTAGGAGATTAAATTGATTAAGGTCCTGAAGGAACACAAGGAGCAATTGGTTGGACCATTCATGACCTTAGGGGGATCGAGCCATCTTATTGCAATCACAAAATATTTTTGGAAGATGGATCCTGCCCTTCTTGCCAGATGCAGAGGAGATTAAATCCAAATATGCGAGAAGTGGTCAAGAAGGAGATTATTAAGTGCTCGATGCAGAAATCATTTATCCAATCTCTGATAGTCCTTGGGTAAGTGATGTAAACATGTTTACACTACTTAAAATGTCTATTTATGCATGTTCTTAAGCATAGGATTGCATTGCATACTATAAATATTGCATAACATGCATCATCTTGCATTTAGATTAGTTTGAATAAAATGGAGGTTAATTGTCTCATTTTATGTTTATGGACAGGGCAAACTTTTTATCGGGGCCTCGGATCGAAGATCCAACCGTACAGATGTGATCAGGGCGACGATTGGAGTTCAACGACTCCAAGATCGCCCTAATCTGACATCTGTAGCATCAAATAGAGACCAGGGAACCCTAGAAGATCAAGGGCCAAGATGGTGTGAATCTGCACTTTAAATGACAAATTTGACCGCATGGATGGATTCGGATCGACGATCATAGCCTAACGACGCGAAAATCGACTCAATCCGACAACCGTGGCACCATCTACATCATCCAGAAGATGGACGACCAAGATGGCACCATGTGGCACCATCTCGACCGCCCAACCGATCGCCCTCAACTTCTGAAGATGCTAGCACCCATGAATCTCCGTCCTTGGATCAAGATCCAACGGCTAAGATTGCGCTCAACTATCATGCCCATCCTTTGAGCCGCACCTAAAGAAGCTGCCTTGACCGTTGGATCATGATCCAGCAGTCCTGATCGCGTGTTCAGAAGATCAGCTGCTCTCCCATCCACGCGCGCAGCGTAGTGGATAAGGCTCTCGGTCACCTTCAGGCGTGGGTTCGAGTCTGCATGATGCTGCGAGCGGGCTTGGGCGAGCGGGCGCGATTGATCGCTCGATCGTGATCGAGCGATCGTGTGTGCGCAATAGCGCCCACGTGCTATTGCATGCCAGCGCCTCACGTGAGATCAGACGCGGGCGGGCGTGCAGAGGAGGCGGGTGCGTAGCTGAACGTGGAGCGTGCATTACGCACGAGCAGGCGAGCGGCCGCGTGGGTGGCACCCCACTACGCCCACGATGGGGCCTTAGCGATGGTTTTATCCATCACTAAAGACCCCTGATTTAATGTTTTTCAAATTAAAATGACCAAATTGCCCTCACTCCTTGCAACTATAAAAGGAGACCCCCTCCACACAAAATTCTCATCCCTTCGTTCTCTTCTCTCCCTCTCCAAAGCTCAAGAGAAGTTGTCCTACACTCGGGATGCTTCTCGCGAGATAAAGTCAAATTTTCATCCCCCTTTCGGAAGCGGATCCCACGACAATGATGACGTGCTGCCCCATTCCCGTTCTTCCCGCTTCGTCCTCCTTCATCCTGCTTCGTTCCCCGTCTTCTAGGTGTCATCTCGTCCGACTCGTCCTCTAAGCGACTGTCGAGGAGGATATCTCTCTCTCCATTCTTTTTACTACTTTCTAGAGTAGATTTACTACTTTCTAGTGTAATCATTTTCCCGCTTTCTAGTCGTAATGTTTAGTGTAATGAACAATCATTTCGATAATGAATTCCATGTTCATTCTACATCTCTTTTTGGTTTTTGTTTGTAATATTCTCTCTCTCTCTCTCATTCTCTCTCTCTTCTATTTAGTGTAAATAGATAAATAGTTTCTAATCAATTATTCTACTTCGTGACAAATAAAACAAACGTGCAATTTTAAATCAAACGTCCGCCTCCCTGAGTTTGACCCGAGATTTTCATTCTGGTATAAATTTGATTTGTTGAACACGAGTTCTTCACTTTCAAACTACAACGACAGGATTTTCAAAACCAAACACATTAGCATAGCAACTCGTAGTGTTCAATATTTTGGCACCGTTGCCAGGGAGGCAACACTCTTTGATTTTTTTCACGTTTTCCAACTTACAAATCATTTACTTCACTTCTCTCCTTTCTTATTGTGATTGCAGGTACTCTTTTGAAACGAGCAAAAGCAGTAGAACGGAGCAAAGTGCTGTTGAAGGTTCTGTGAGTTATCCCCCACCTCCCACCCATTAGTTTTCATTTCATCACATAATAACACAAACATCATTCAACCTAGGTGTTCTTATAAACCCTAAGGTTAGATTGTTTGTTGTTTGACACCCACATCCGCCTCAACCTCCACATTTAAAAAGAAAAATAAAAAAAAATCTCACAGAGGTACGCAACCTTATCTGATTTTCAAACTCAATTGGTAAACCAACCTTTGGAGCCTGTACACACATCCAAACACATAATTGAGTAGAAATCAGATTAGGTAATCATTTGTGTGCCTAACTAAGTGGTGCAGCAGGCCAATTGTTTGAGTTGATTGGGCCGCACCACTTCAATTAAAATCAACTCATCAAGTAGCTACCACTTAAGTTCAACTCTTAGGGATTTACCAGGCACTCCACATTCTTTTTAAGCTTTAAAGGAAAACATCTTCACCTGTGCTTTCAAAACCTGGTGTGCTAGCAAAACTTATTTGAAAACACCCAAAGTTGAATCCTAAAAGCTACTAAGCAAGATTTGAATCCTAAAATTCACAGCATCAAAAATAATCTTGCTTGAAAATCACTGGTTGTGTACGCACACACAAATCAATCAATCATTAAGGGCACAACCCAGATAAAGGGCCCATCACATTCCAAAGCACATTCAAACCTAGCCCTAAATAAAACAGAGTAGACATTGGCCTTAAGGATTCGACTCGCTCTTCAGAGCCCAGAACAAGATTATTTTCGATTAGTCTGTTTCTACTGTTCAATCTGATGTCTAGCTAGGGGAGCTGAATCAAACAATCGCAGCTGGGGGGTACACTAGGAATTGGAGGCGCAAGCCGAAGGAAGAACCTTCTCCCCAGCCCCTCCTTCTAACTGGTTGGATTGAACAGACAGAAGTAGATCAAATCATTTTTCTATCTCAAGATGGGTTGTGGGAGTCTGTATGTCTTTAGGCTAGCTCACTTAAGGACAGGTTTGATTACTTGTATTGCAGGGCACCCTTCTTCCTCCCATTTATCATGAATCCTTCCACATATTATACGCATTCCTGCTCTTTCTCTTTTGTTTTGAATTATCCTCAACATGACGATTATCCCGACTCATACTATAATCATCCATCAGTTAGTTGGGATAACTCGGATTGGGGATACAGTTTCGAACCTCCATGTTTAGTGTCCAACCCTGAACACTATGATTATGATTTCTATCCTTCTCAGAGCCACATCGATTATAGATCGTCATCCTTTCATAGACAACCTAATACGATCTACAATCAAGAAGGATACACTGATCCTTACCCATCCTCTGATTACACTGCCTTTAGGTCATCATCACCTTTTGAACAATCTGAAATGACCTATTATCAGGAAGGGTATAACGAATCTCAATTCGTTAATTCCCCTGCATTGACCCCAAACCCGCTCAACCCTGAACCAACTCATTTGGTTCAGGGTAACCAGGTTCAAGATAAGGTTCTGGCTAACTTGAGGAATATCATACAATCCTTAGAAGTTTAGCCAATACCTTGCATTGAGAGATTGGAGCCTTTGATTGAAATGATTGATGATTTGAACAAGTATTTATTGGATTGGCTCCAGGATGTTAAGGATAAGAACCTGGGTAAGTTTCTACTTAGAAAGTTAGCGAAATTGAGGATGAGATTTGTGGTATCTTTAGTTCAGTCGTGGGATGATTCCCAGGATGAACTCCCTTCAGGAGAGCTAATGTCAGAACCTGCTCAGGCACCTGTTGGGGGAACATGTGTTACGAGGCTGACCAGATTGAATTAGAGCAACCAATTAAGGATGATCTGATTTCTTCACCTGAGATCCCTGAGCCTGGGTATGAGGAAACGTATGTCTCCTTGGAACAGAAAGTGACAGATGATTTTGGGACATACATTAATACGGATCTTGATTTCTTTGATTCTAATAGTGAAGATTCAAGTTGCGAAGTCTCATGTGAGTTTACAGAACACGATTTCTGTGAGACAATTGGGCCTGAGGAATCTGATAGATCATTTGATAGCCCAATAATTGAGGAAACTGATCTTATTGGGGCTCACATTACGGATCCAGAATCGCATTTTCTGGAGGATTCAATTCAATGCCCTGATTGTCAATTACACCCCATTGAGCTTATCGATGATTCTATTTCTGAGATAATTAGACCCAAGTAAATTCTGATTCCGCCACATCATTCACACGGGGTGATTAATATGCAAGAGGTCCTGGAATTTGACATGCTGAATGAGGAGGATAGGAGCCGGGAAATTTTGATTTGGGAAGCAAGTTCCGGAGGAAGTAGAAGACTGAGTTGAAGGGTTCCTATTAAGCTGAAACCATCAAACCAGGACCCTTACGACATTTGTTCTGAGGATGTCGAACCCAAGCACACATTCAATGGTTATCCTTTTTAGCTTGATTTCTCTGTAACCCGACTTTTTGGTCTTAGGTTGCATCCTCATAAATCACAGGCTCGACCCTGCTTGCATACTGATTTTAGGTTTTGGGTAATTTTTATCCAGAACCTGAGATATTTTCGATTATGGGGTATGGGTCTGCACCACAATCTAGTCCACATTTGTGGACATTTGTTGATAGGTCAGAGGTTTCTTCTATTTATTCTTATTCTGATCTGTACTTGTGAATTCTTTATTTCTCTTCTTTGTATAGTGTTCCTAGTTGAAGGCACTAAATTTAGCACGTATACAGTTCTTTTTAGTTTCTATCTCAGAGCTGACCTGACATTCATGCAATTCAGGTGGTTTCTACTCTATTCCACTATGTTTTATGTCTTTTTAATACAATGAGGACATTCATTAGATAGGCATGGGGGGTGGATATTCATCTTTGAATTTATTCGTCAGCTCCATAGATATGTTTTATTTTCTTTTATTAAAAAAAAATGGAATTATGAAAGAGAACTTGGGTTTAAGAAAATTTTCAATCTTAGGAAATACTACATGATGATCTGAACACAAAGACCCTTCAGGTCTTTGGACTTAATCAGCCTGTGTATCCACTAAAATGTGGATTTATCTTTCGAGTCGCCAACCTGAATTCTATTTTAATTGGAGTAAATAAGTTTGGGTGATAAGTACACGACTTATCAACCCACCCTCTAATTTGAGGGAATTTTGAGTTTTAAGCATCTACACACTGTCTTGTCACTGACTCGTTGTTCGGCAATTCTAACGAAAATTGGGTAGCTAATGAACCTTCTAGGGTGATATGGCTGGCAAGTTATCGTGGGTAACAGCCCATAGGTAGGTTGTCCAGAGCCCAGTCACTGGACCTTTCTTTTTTTTTTGCTGCCTTTAGGTAAATCTTAGACCAGGGAAGCCACCTACTTTGAAAAAAGAGAAAAGAAAGTCAAAAAAAAGGAGAAAAGAAAAAAAGAAATAAACCACACTTCGCCGCTCGAGTATGGTTGGTAAGTTGTCGGTGGTAACAGCTCATCGATCGGTTATCCAGAACCCAGCTCAATAAATGCACAGAAAATTCCCAAAACACGTAGGAAGAAGCGGAGAAGTAGAATAAACTGGGGAGATATACACTGGATTCACCCTTGTGTTGACCTCGTAAAAATAAAAGTAGGGAGAAAGCTATGGTTGTAAAGATACACATTTAGGCAGAATTCTCTTTTTAAGGTCACCTAGAGACGTAGAAATCCGAAGTTCATTTTTACTATCGGTGAACGAGTCTATCACATTCACAATAAGATGCTTAGAACTTAGGGTTCTCATCAAATCTTGGGTGAGTTGAATGGCCGTAGAAAGTCACTCTTAAGCCCTAAAACTTGAAAATCCAAAAAAATTAGAAAAGAGGAAAAAGAGAAAAAGAAATTTTTCTTTGAATAAGGCGAGGGCTTGAGGCGGTCTGCATTTTGGCTGATACTCGGGCACTGTTGTGTCTTTGAAAGTTCAGATCTTAAGTAAAAATTTTCTTAATGATTAAAATAACTCAAGCCTAAATAATCCAACCTGATTCTTTTATAAATAACATATAGTTTTTGCTAGGGACTAGCAAAATATAGGCAAGGGGGTATGATGTAAACATGTTTACACTACTTAAGATGTCAATTTATGCATGTTCTTAAGCATAGGATTGCATTGCATACTATAAATTTTGCATAACATGCATCATATTGCATTTAGATTAATTTGAATAAAATGGAGGTTAATTGTCTCATTTTATGTTTATGGACAGGGCAAACTTTTTATCGGGGCCTCAGATCGAAGATCCAACCGTACAGATGTGATCAGGGCGACGATTGGAGTTCAACGACTCCAAGATCGCCCTAATCTGACATCTGTAGCATCAAATAGAGACCAGGGAACCCTAGAAGATCAAGGGACAAGATGGTGTGAATCTGCACTTTAAATGACAAATTTGACCGCATGGATGGATTCGGATCGACGATCGCAGCCTAATGACACGAAAATCAATTCAATTCGACAACCGTGGCACCATCTACATCATCCAGAAGATGGACGGCCAAGATGGCATCACGTGGTACCATCTCGATCGCCCAACTGGTCGCCCTCAACTTCTGAAGATGCTGGCACCCACAAATCTCCGCCGTTGGATCAAGATCCAACGGCTGAGATTGCGCTCAACCGACATGCCCATCCTCTGAGCCGTACCTGAAGAAGTTGCCTTGACCGTTGGATCCTGATCGTGTGTTCAGAAGATCGGCTGCTCACCCATCCACGTGCACAGTGCAGTGGATAAGGCGCTCGGTCGCCTTCAGGCGCGAGTTCGAGTCTGCATGATGCTGCGAGCGGGCGCGATTGACTGCTTGATCGTGATCGAGCGGTCGTGCGTACGCAATAGCGCCCACGCGCTATCGCACGCCCGCGCCTCACCCGAGATCAGACGCGGGCGGGCACGTAGAGGAAGCGGGTGGAGAGGCGACTTAAGCTATCCGATCTCATAATCGGACGATTGAGATTAGCTGAATGTGGAGGGCGCGTTACGTGCAAGCAGGCGAGCGACTGCGCGGGCGGCGCCCCACTACACCCACGATGGGGCTTTAGCAACGGTTTTATCCATCATTAAAGACCCCTGATTTAATGTTTTTCAAATTAAAATGACCAAATTGCCCTCACTCCTTTCAACTATAAAAGGAGACCCCCTCCACACGAAATTCTCATCCCTTCTCCTCTCTCCCTCTCCAAAGCTCAAGAGAAGCTTGTCCCACACCTGGGATGCTTCTCACGAGATAAAGTCAAATTTTCATCCCCCTTTCGGAAGCGGATCCCGTGATGACGACGACGTGCTGCCCCGTTCCCGTTCTTCCTGCTTCGTCCTCCTTTGTCCCGCTCTGTTCCCCGTCTTCCAGGCATCTCCCATCCTGCTCGTCCTCCAAGCGACTGTCGAGGAGGATATTTCTCTCCCCATTCTTTTTACTGCTTTCTAGTGTAGATTTACTACTTTCTAGAGTAGATTTACTGCTTTCTAGTGTAATAATTTTCCCGCTTTCTAGTCGTAATGTTTAGTGTAATGAACAATCCTTTCGATAATGAATTCCATGTTCATTCTACATCTCTTTTTGGTTTTTGTGTGTAATATTCTCTCTCTCTCTCTCATTCTCTCTCTCTCTCTTCTATTTAGTGTGAATAGATAAATAGTTTCTAATCAATTATTCTACTTCGTGACAAATAAAACAAATGCATATTCTTAAATCAAACGTCCGCCTCCCTGAGTTTGACCCGGGATTTCCATTCCGGTATAAATTTCATTTGTTGAACACGAGTTCTTCACTTTCAAACTACAACGACAGGTTTTTCAAAACCAAACACGTTAGCGTAGCAACTCGTAGTGTTCAACAGTAAGTCCTGTGCAGATTGTTCCCAAGAAAGCCGGGATTACTGTTGTGACTAATGAGAAAGGAGAATTTGTCACAACTCGTTTAGCTTCCTCTTGGAGGGTTTGTATCGATTACAGGAAGCTGAACATGGCCACAAAAAAGGATCATTTCCCTCTGCCTTTCATTGATCAAATCTTGTAAAGATTAGCCGGGTAGAAGTACTTCTGTTTCCTTGATGATTACTTGGGATACAATCAAGTTTCTATCCATCTTAAGGATCAGGAAAAAATGGCTTTCACCTGTCCCTACGTAACCTTTGCTTTCCGTAGGATGCCATTCGACTTATGCAATGCAGTTACGACATTTCAAAGGTGTATGCTAGCCATATTCTTTGACATGGTGGGAGAGTTTATGGAAGTCTTCATGGATGATTTCTCTATTTTTGGGGAACGTTTGACTCTTGTCTAGCTAATCTTGAAATGATTCTTAAACGATACATCAAAACAAGACTGGTCCTTAGCTGGGAAAAGAGTCATTTCATGACACAAGAAGGCATCATCTTGGGTCATGTAATCTCTGAATGGGGAATCGAAGTGGATAAAGCTAAGGTTGATGCTATCGCTAAACTTCCTCCTCCCACATTTGTCAAACAAATTCGATCATTTCTTGGTTATGTGGGATTCTACAGGAGATTCATCAAGGACTTTTCGAAGGTTGCTTGTCCTTTGAGCAATCTTCTCTCCAAAGAAACACCATTTGATTTCGACAAATCATGCTTTAAGGCATTTGATTTTCTTAAAATGGCAGTCACTTGTGCTCCAATATTGCAACCATCAGTTTGGACAACTCCTTTTGAGATCATGGCCGACGCTTCTGATTACGCGGTCGAGGCTGTTTTGGGTCAGAAAGTTGATAGGAAGCCCTCTGTTATCTACTACGCTAGTAAAACTCTGGATGAGGCCCAGAGAAATTACACTTTATTGAGAAGGAATTACTAGCCGTAGTATTTGCTTTGGAGAAATTCAGGGCTTATCTCTTAGGATCTCACGTCATCATTTATACTGACCACTCGGCCTTGAGACATCTCTTGGCCAAAAAGGATGCCAAACCCAGGCTTATTCGTTGGATTCTTCTGCTTCAAGAATTTGATCTTGAAGTCAAGGATAAATTTGGGGTACAGAATGTGGTGGCGGATCATCTGTTGGGACTTCTGAGTGATTCTTCTCGTTCGTACATTCCGATTGCCAAATCTTTTCCGGACAAAACCATTCTTATAATTTCAGGTGTCCAAACCCCATGGTTTGCTAACATCGTTAATTATTTGGCCGTTGGTCAAATACCCCATGATTGGACCAAGAAACAATGGGATAGACTCAAATCTGAGGCCAAATATTACTTCTGGGAGGACCTTGAATTGTACCGCATCAGCTCTGATCATATTATTCGTCGATGCATTCCGGAGAACAAACTCAAGAGTATACTCGAGTTCTGCCATGCATCTACATGTGGTGGACACTTCTCCAGGGAAAAGATGGCTGCACAAATTTTGTAATCTGGATTCTATTGGCCGTCTTCATTCAAGGATGCCTAGGAATTCTCGAGGTCGTGTTCCCGATTCTAGGCACTTGGGAGCATAACTAAGAGAGATATGATGCCCCTAAACCCAATTCTTCTTGTTGAAATCTTCAATGTTTGGGGCATCGATTTCATGGGACCCCTTTTCCCTTCATTTGGACATCAGTACATTCTTGTCGCTGTTGATTATGTGTCCAAATGGATCGAAGCGATTCCCACCCGAACCAATGATCATAAGGTGGTCATCGATTTTGTCAAGAAGAATATCTACAGCAGGTTCGGAATTCTGAGGGCCATCATCAGCGATGGTGGCACTCATTTCACTAATGCCTAGTTTCGTAATTTGCTGGCAAAATACGGGGTTAATCACCGAATCTCCACACCTTACCATTCCCAGACGAATGGACAGGTCGAGATCTCCAATCGGGAGATCAAGAATATTATGCAGAAAATGGTTAGGCCTGATTGCAAAGATTGGACTCAAAAGCTTGAGGACGCTCTTTGGTCCTATCATACGGCGTATTAAACGCCCATCGGCATGTCTCCGTTTCGTCTGGTGTATGGAAAGGCATGCCATTTACTTGTAGAAATTGAACATAGGGCATTCTGGGTAATCAAGCAGTGCAATCTAGATCTAAGTTTAGCCGGGAAGACCAGAAAACTCCAACTATCTGAGTTGGAGGAGCTTAGAAATGATGCATATGAGAATTCCAAGATCTACAAGGCTCGGACCAAAGCTCTACATGACCAATTGATTTCCCACAAGCGCTTTGAGCTGAACTAGAAGGTCTGGCTATTCGATTCTCGACTTAAGCTCTTTCCCGGCAAACTTGGGTCGAAATGGAACGGCCCATTCATTATCAACCAAATATTTCCAAACGAAGTTGTTCAGATTACTGACCCGAAGACGAGTAATTCATTCAAAGTCAACGGTCAACGTCTGAAGCCCGTTATTGACCGTACTTTTCTAGAATTCATCTCAGACACGGTTGCTCTAGCCATGTTGTGACTTCTTTGGCTGAACTTTGCCTAGCTGATGGCATTAAACTCAGCAGTTGTACAGTCTGACTTAGAGTTGACCCGAGCTTCATATTCAGGTGATATCTTCCGCACTCTACCCTTCCTTTCATGTCGTTTATTCTCAATGCGGACATTGCATCAGCTATGCATGGGGGGATGGATTCATTTCTGAATCATTTTGTCAGCTCTCGAAATTCTTGTAAATTCTATTTCTCTTCTTATATATAAATAAAAAAATTTTGAATTAGGAAGGAACACTTGGACATTAGGACCTTTCAATCTTAGGGAATATTACAATAGGATTTGAACACTAAAACCCTTCAGGCCTTTGAGCTTAATCATCCTGGGTATCCACTAAAATGTGGATTTGTTTTCGAGTCCTCACCATCCTGAATTCTATTTTAATTTGATTAAATAAGTTTGGGTGATAAGTAACGACTTACCAACCCGCCCTCTGATTTGAGGGAACTTTAAGTCTAAGTATCCATACACTATCTTGTCACTGACTCGTTGTTCGGCGATTTTAATGGAAATTAGGTAGCTAATGAACCTTCTAGGGTGATATGGCTAAAAAGTTATCGTGGGTAACATCCCATAGGTAGGTTGTCCAGAGCCCAGTCACTGGACCATTCTCTTTTTGCTGCCTTTAGGTAAATCTTAGACTAGGGAAGCAACCTACTTAAAAAGAAAAAGAAAGTAAAAAAAAAAGAAAAAGAAAAAGAAAAAAAGAGAAAAGAAAGAAAAAAAGAAAACAAAAGAAATAAGCCACACTTCGTCGCACGAGTATGGCTGGCAAGTTATCGGTGGTAACAGCTCATCGACCGGTTGTCTAGAACCCAACTCAAGAAATGCACTAAAAATTTCCAAAACACTTAGGAAGAAGCGGAGAAGTAGAATAAGCCGGGGAGATATACACTGGACCCACCATTGTATTGACCCCATAAAAATAAAAGTGGGGAGAAAGCTACCAGTTGTAAAGATATACCTTTAGGCAGAACTCTCTTTTTAAGGTCACCTAGAGGCGTAGAAACCCGAAGTCCGTTCTAATTACCAATCAACGAGTCTATCACATTCACAACAAGATGCTTAGAACTTAGGATTCTCATCAAATCTTGGGTGGGTTGAGTGGCCGTAGAAAGCCACTCTTTAATCCTAAACTAAAAAAATCCAAAAAAATTAGAAAAGAAGAAAAAGAGAAAAAGAGATTTTTCTTTGAATAAGGCAAGGGCTTGAGGTGGTCTGCATTTTGGCAGATACCCAGGCTCTGTTGTCTCTTTGAAAGTTCAGATCCTAAGTAAAAATTTCTTAATGTTGAAAATGATTTTTGCCTGAGTAATCCAACCTAATTCTTTTATAAATAGCATATAGTTTTTGCTAGGGACTAGCAAAAGATAGGCATGGGGGTGTGATGTGCATACATCTGATAAACCTAAAATGTTTATTAATGCATGTTCTTAGTGTCACATTAGCATTATACATTGTAAATAGTGCATAACATGCATAATCATGCATTTAGATCAAGTTGTATAAATTGTACAGTAATTGTCTCCTTTTTATGGTCAGGGACAATGTGACTTTTTAATCGGGGCCTCGGATCAAAGATCCAATCGTACAGATCTGATCAGGGCGACGATTGGAGTTCAACAACTCTAAGATCGTCCTAATAAGACATCCGTAGCACCAGATAGAGACTGAGGAACCCTAAAGAGCAAGGGCCAAGATAGTGTTAATTCACACCTCAGACGACAAATCCAACTGCACGAATGGGTTTGGATAGACGATCTCAGCCTAACAATGTGAAAATCAATCCAATCCGACACCCGTGGCACCATCTACAACACTCAGAAGATGGATGGCCTAGATGACGCCACGTGGCACCATCATAGTCGCCCAGCATTAGCCATAGCTCTTCTTCTTCACCCGCTGAACAAATCTCAGCCATTGGATGCCCATCCAACAACCGAGAATGCGCCACGCCACCGCTCATCCAACGGTCTCCTCATCTGAAGGCACAAGCAATGCTTGATCTCGACCACCGGATGAAGATCCAACGGCTGAGATCGACCGTGCGCAAAACTCTGCATGCGACACAAACTGACACTCAGCGCAGCGGTCGAACGCGTTACGCGAGTGCGCGACGCGCGTTCGAGCCTACATTCACTGCGAGTGGGTGCGCGATTGGAGCCGCACAATTTACATCCAGCGGCGGAGATCGACCGATAGTACCCACGAACGATTAGACGCACGACGCAAATGCGCGATCGCATGCGGGAGCGCGGCACGATCGAAGGCAATTTAAGTCATCTGATCTCTTGATTGGATGGCTGAGCACGCGCGAACGTGCGCGAGCGTTGAAGAGCGTGGAGGTGAGGGGGCACGCAAGGGGCACGCACGTCGGCTACGTTCAGGCCTTTAGTGACGAATAAATCTGTCACTAAGGGTCCTAAATTAATGTTTTTCATGTTGTAATATCCAAAATGCCCCCACTCCTTACAACTATAAAAGTAGATCCCTACCATACAGATTTCTCATCCCTTCCTTCTCTTCTCTCCCTTTCCAAAGCTCAAGAGAAGCTTGTCCCACACCTGGGATGCTCTTCAAGAGCTAAAACCAAGTTTTCACCCTCGTTCCAGAAGTGGATCCCACGACGACGATGACGTGCTGCCTCGTTCCCGTTCCTCTTGCCTCGTCCTCCTTCTTCCCACTCTGTTCCTTGTCTTCCAGGCATTGTCCCATTCGGCTTGTCATCCAAGCGATCGTCGAGGAGGATAACTTCTCTCTCCCATTCTTTTTACTATTTTTTAAAGTAGAATTTTCCTGCTTTCTAGTTGTAATAATTTCTCGCTTTCTAGTGTAATCATTTCTTACTTTCTTAGTTGTAAAAATATTTTGCAATATCAAGTGAATGTTCTCTCTTTCTATCTTATTGTTTATATTGATTCCATTCCATTGTGATTATTCCACCCTTTAAACAAAAACACAAAAATTTAATTGTGAATTTTGATCGACGTAGCCTCCCTGAGTTCGACCTGGGATTTCTTTACAGATTTTTCGGTACAAATTTTATTTTTTGAATAGATTTCTTCGCTACTCGAACTACAACAACAGGTTTTCAAAATCAATTCCGATAGCGTAGTCATTCTCCAATCAACAGGAGCCTTCCAACTCAAGGCATCAGCCACCACATTGGGCTTCCCTGGGTGATAGGAGATGCTGCAGTTGTAGTCTTTCAGAAGCTCCAACCAACACCTCTGCCTCATATTGAGCTCCTTCTAATCAAATAGGTACTTAGGGATCTTATGATCTGTGAAGATCTCAAAGGTCTCATCGTATAGATAGTGCCTCCATGTCTTCAGTGCAAAGACAACCGCTACTAGCTGTAATTCATGAGTGGAGTAGTTATGCTCATGCGGCTTTAGTTGCCGCGAAGCGTAAGCGATAATGTGGCCTCGCTGCATGAGCACACCACCCAACCCCTGCAACGAAGCGTCAGTGTAGACCACAAAACTGCCACAACTATCCAAGGTGGTGAGTGCAGGAGCTGAAGTCAGCCTCTCCTTCAACTCCTGAAAGCACAACTCACACTCATCCATCTAAGTGAAGGGCATGTTCTTCCTGGTCAATTGAGTTATGGGACGCGCAATCTGGGAGAACCCTCTGATAAATTGCCGGTAGTAGCCTGCTAGCCCTAAGAAGCTGGGTATCTCTATCACTGTACGTGGCCTCTCCCACCTAAGCACGGCCTCAATTTTGGCCGGATCGATAGCTATCCCATCTCCTAAGACCACATGGCCCAAGAAAGTAACCTGTCTCAACCAGAACTCGCACTTGCTGTACTTGGCATACAATTTGCGTTGCCTTAAAGTGTCTAGGACCATGCGTAGATGTTGTCCATGATGTGATTGATCCCGAGAGTAGATTAGCACATTGTCAATGAATACCATCACAAATTGGTCTAGGTACGATCTGAAGACGTGGTTCATTAGATCCATGAAAGCAGCAAGGTCGTTGGTTAGCCCAAATGGCATGACCAAGAACTCGTAGTGTCCATACCGTGTACGGAAAGCTGTCTTGGAGATGTCGGACTCCTTGATTCTCAGCTGATGGTAACTAGACCTCAGGTCTATCTTGGAGAACACTGTGGTGTCTCTCAACTGGTCAAAGAGGTCATCAATGCAGGGTAGAGGGTACTTGTTCTTGACGGTGACCCGATTCATTTGTCTATAGTAAACACAAAGCCGAAGGGTGTCATCCTTCTTCACAAATAACACAGGGACCCCCATGGGGATGCACTGGGCCTCACAAAGTCCTTCTCTAACAAATCTTGCAACTGGGACTTGAGTTCTCACAGCTCAAGGGGTGCCATCCTGTACGGTGCAGTGGAGATGGGGTTGGTCCCTAGTACTAGTGAGATCTCAAACTCGATCTTACACTCAGGTAATAGTCCTGGTAGCTCCTTTGGGAAGATGTCGGGGTACTCGCAGACCACCGGAATACTCTGTAAGTCAGCTACTGGACTAGGCTTTGCTACAATACAAGCTAGGAAGCCCTCACACCCCTGGCTCAGTAGCTTCACTGCCTAAAGTGCAAAGATGCACCTAAAACCTCCATCCATCGGATGGATGTGGAAGTCAAAGGGAGGCAGCTCAGGTATGGAGATGACGATCTTCCTCCCGAAACAATCCACCAGGGCATGATAGGTAGACAACTAGTTCATCCCTAGAACCACGCCAAAATCCTCCATTGGGATCACGATCAGGTCAGCGGAAAGACTATGTCCCCCTATAGTGACCTCACAGTCCGTGAAAGCCTCTGTGACAAACAACTATCCACCTGGTCCTTTAAACAAGAACTGATCCTCTAACAGTGTATTGTTTGGCCCCAAACTAACGGCAAAACTAGTGGAGACAAAGGAATGCGTTGCATCAGAATCGAAAAGTATATGAACTAATCTACTGGAAACTATAACCATACCTACCACCATAGAACCTAAAGCTCTAGCGTCCCTGTGAGTTAGGGCGTTGAGACGCCTCTCAGCCCTAGGTGTAGAAGAAGCAGCCATGCTCAGGGTTAGGCGAGCAGCAATTGACCAGTACCCTCCTCGCGACTGCAGTCCTCTACCTTGTGCCTAGTAACCACGGCTGCTAGATTGGCCTCCAGTACTTGGTGCTGGGAGCATCTGGTATGCTCTGGCTCTAGATGGACAGTTTCTCCTCATGTGGCCCGACTAACCACACTAGTAGTAGAGAGGGGCACAACTTCCTCCCTTAGTTTGTCCCTGCTGGTAACTGGGTGGGAGTCTGGTGCAGGCAGCTGGCCCCGGTCTGGGGCCCCCAAAGGCCACTGGTGGCCCTGCAGAGCGAGACGACTCCCCTACGGGTACAGTGTGCCTTCTCTCCTGACAGCCCTGTGAGTGCTCAGGTTGGTAGGCCCTCTTTCATCCTCCTCCGTCAGTGTCTCGCATGGTCGGGTTGGTCTCCTCGTAGGTCATAGCTGCCTTGACCATGCGGGAGAAGGTAGGTAGCTTCAGAGGCTTCATATACCCCCGAATAGCAGGCTGGAGGCCCTCCGTGAATCTCCACAGTTTCTCCTCTATAGATGCAGCTGTCAGGGCAAAGCATGATATCTCTAGGAAACACGTACAGTACATGCTAACCGTCATCGCCCCCTGGCGGAGAGTGTGGAACTCTTGCCTCCTCTGGTCCTGCCAGGTCTGTAGAAAGTACTGCTCGCAGAAGAGCACCACGAACCAGTCACACGATGACTCTCTCCCCTCCTAGCCTCTGACTGCCGTCCACCACCTATGGGCTGCACTCTCCAACTGGTATGTGGCAAAGGCCACGCGACACTCTGCGGGATGGTTGAGTGTATCGAAGATCTTTTCCATATGCTCTAGCCAATCTTCTACCTCAGACAGGCTCTCCTTCCCCATGAAGGAGGGGGGCTTCAGTTTCTGAAACTGGGCAAAAAGCTCGTGGTGGAGCCGCAACAAGGAAACAGGTGCACCCTCCTGCTAGGAGGACTTGTGCTCAGTAGTGTCTGAGGGTGGTGGGGATCACCCCACTCCCCCTCCAGCTCGTCTAGTGCTGTGGCGACTCCCCTGTCTCACAGCGGACTCCTCCTCCACGTCCTCAGGGGGAGGTGGCCGAGGAAGAGGCTGTTGAATATCCTCCTGTACTATATCTTGGATCAGCTGGGCCTGGTCCTGGGCCTGGATGCTTGGGAGGAGGGGTGGATCGATGATAAACGCCAGTTTATCATCATTTTTATGCTTTAAAACTAACCTAGCTCTTAGGATTTTACTCTGCAAACGGGTTTTTGGGCTGCATTTAGGCATAAATTAGGATAGGCATGCATTGCATTTTTTATTGTCATTTTAATGAGTTTTTGTGAGTGTTAGGGATGTACAGATGCACAGATCCCTAAAACCCTAGCACTCAAGAAGGCAAATGGTGAAGGAGAAGCCCAGACTAGCTGGAACTCATCCTAATCCAGCTCACCTCAGCTTGATCCAGCTCACCTCAGCTTGATCTAGCTCACCGCAGCTGGAACCTAGCTTACTTGAACTAGGGTTAGCTCATCCCAGCTCCATTCAGCTAATCTCAGCTGGATGGCAGCTCAAGAGAGTTCACCTTAGCTCACCCTAGCTCAAGTCAGCTCAGATCCAGCTCAACTTAGCTGAGTCTAGCTCATCTCAGCTCCCACTAGTTCACAGGGAGCTCTAGTTAGCTCGGCTAAGTTGACAGGAGTTCACCCCAGCTCAGATCCAGCTACATCCAGCTCCACTCAGCTCCAACCAGCTGAAGAAGAATTCATCCCAGCTCAGGAAGCTCAAGTCCAGCTCACAGGGACTCAGCTTAGCTCAACTCAGTTGAGCTAAGCTACCTTAGCTGCCTCAACCAGCTTGATTCTCCCCGGGAGCACCAGACCTAGCTCACCTCAGCTCATTTTGGTAGAAGCTAGCTCACTTTAGCTTGGCTTAGCAACTAGCAAAGAACTAGCAAGCTAAGCCAGCTAGAGTAGCCCCATGCCAGCCTCTTCAGCAGCAGCCAGCTCCAGCTCCAGACTTCTCCTCCTCAACTCTTCTCCCTGAAAACCCTAGCTCCAAATGCCTCCAACTCTACTCCCTATTAGCTAAGCTAGCTAAGCTGCTTAACATAGCTAGTCCACCTCCATGGCACCAAAACCTACTACCCTACTACCTAAGCTCCAGCAAAAAGACCACCTACTCCTACTTTATTTTGGTGCCAACTATCCCTTCCATCACCACCCTACATCCACCATCAAAGCCCATCTCCACCCTCCATTTTTTCCCTCCAAAATTGCCTTCTAGAAGGTATTTTTGGAGGGAAAACCAAGGCACCTCTTCATTTCCCTCCCATTTTTCCCTCCAAAAATAACTAAGCACCCCTTCATTTCCCTCCAAAAAAACACCATAACCACCCCCCTTCCCATCCTATAAATACCCTACCCTACCACCACATAATTCCCATCCTCCCTTAGTGTATTTTCTACCTACATCCACCTATACCTACGCCCAAGGAGAAGGAGTAGAGAAGGAGATTAAAGGGGCACACCACCAGCCCTTTTGGTGCCTTCTTCTCCCCACTCTCTTCAACTTGGGCCACGCCAAGGAGGAGGACTCTCCCACTTCAAGGAGGACGGACAGGCAAAGGAGAAAAGCTTAGGGTGGACGTCCACCCTTGGAGAGAAACTTAGGGCACGCCCCCTTAGGGCTTGCCTTGGAGGTCATCACCTTGGCGGAGTTCTGCAAGGAAGGAGTTGAAGGATTCTTTTCAAGCTTGGGAGCCACCAACCTTGGAGAAAGAAGCCCTCTTCTTCACCATCTATTTAGAGGATTTGTGTTTTCTTTTACTTCAATTATCTAGTAGTAGAAGCATTCCTCTACTAGGCATTTTTGTTAAACACTTTATCAATTATCTAGTTGCCTTCTTCGTATATCTTGTTTGCATTTCTATTTGCTTATTTTCAGCATTCTTCACTCCCTCTCCCTAATTATTCTAGGCCTCCACTTGCCTAGAGTGAGCTTAGGGAGAGGTTCTGCTTGTCACATAAAAGTAGTATTTTAATTCGAAGTGTAAACACTTTTCCCGCCATCAGTTCGCATGTTGCCTTAGTTTAAAAATAAAAAAAATGATATATTGAAAAATACCAAAAAGAAAGTTGAGATTTATATTCCTAGCAAGAGAATCACTATTGCAAACATTTGGCCTCCTTGGACGACCCTAGATACTCCCCTATCTAGGAATATAAATTTAAGAGTTGATCGATTTTACGCGTTACAACGACGTAATTTAACAAACCGCGTATTATCGCTATCAATCGACTGCTGCCTCAAGTCCAGCACGTCCGCCCCCTCGACCACACCCACGCCCACGTGCACGGCCTGCCGCACGAGCTCCTCGACGAGGCATCTCCTACAATGAGATGGAAGAAAAGAATAGGAATTTTCAATGCTACTAGCCTACAAAAGAAATAAGATTCAGAAGTGAAGATCAAGATAACAGGTTATGATGGCTATACTAGCTACATGCACATGAATGGTTACTTCCAGACTGTTTGGTTTATTTCTCGAGACGACCTTGCTCTAATACCATCTTGTTACAACTCGAAACCGGCCCCTCGTGGAGCCCAGGAATGGCTCGCCTCGACTAACCTCAAGACCCAGTCATCCAATGAGAAACAAACCAAATGCAAGGATAAACATTTCCACAAACCACACATGCAACATAGCTATGCAAATAAGAAAAAGGCAACAACAGAAAGGAGAACAGAGTTCAAAAAGAACAACACTCCAATGGCGGAAAAATAAAGTTCACTACCTACCCATCACAACTAAAGTAGAAAGGACATAAACAATAACAGGTTCCAACATATACCAGAAATACTCACTAACAGTAACTAACGTCCCTGAAATGGAAAGGGGAAAGAACAAACTACTGCTGGGTTCGACTGGACCCAACACCTTCTATAGCCGGTGGCGCTGGCTGCTCAAATCCCTGACTTGAACATGTTTATGTATATCTATGGTCAGCTAATGCTGAGTAGAGTGGCACATAAGAACATTAAATGCATTTAAACATGAAGGAAAAGCGGTAAACTATTCATGCATCTTTCCAGTTATTCATTTTCATCTGTTTAATTTTATAATCAACTATGTGTTTCTGATTCAGTTATTCTAGTAAGGGTCCACAACATTGCTTATTCCACATGTTACCTAAGAGAACAATCTTGACGTAGTCTTCCCGTGATGTAGGATGCCCACGTGGCACTCTCTTCGCCGAGAGAGTACCCTGTGGTAGCTCTACACTGGATCTACCACCCTGAGGTCATGGTTGCGACGTAGCTATGTCTATAGCACGCATGGTAAACGCACGGGTAGTTACCCTGCACTGGCACACGGTCAGTCCTTTCCGATAGTGGGTACACCCAAACGTACAACATAGAATAGAACAGGGGCCTCACCCCTCAACAGTCCACGTACCCATGCTCGACTATCTCAGTTTGCCCAGTGGGCCTCACAGGAGTCAGTGTAGGGAGGCCAATCCTAACCCTGGGTCCCAACCTAAGGGATGGCTAGCTCTCTCCCTACACAAAGGTGTCAGTAGCTCTCCTAGGTACTACGTACGCAAGGGCTAGCCTATTCTCTCTACACTAGGGGTGATTAGCTCTCCTCGATACGTGTGTACATGAGGGCCAGCTCACACCCAAGTTAAAGCTCAACTAACAGTCATGCCTCACAATAAGCAAATTATTCTGTAAGCATCAGAGTTTCCATGTCACAGTACTTAAGCTATCTTTTTAGTTCCCCATAGGGTTCATTCATAGTACTCGTCTCATTCCAATGCACGACATGTATCTCTATTCACATTTTGGTTTCTTATTCATATAACAAGTAGCTCGTGATTCAACAGGACAAGCAATCATCACATCAATTTAAGTATTCAATTACTTACAGTAGGGAATTTAACCACATGCATTCTCAATTTATAGCAAGCAAGGTTCATGCATCGAATATAAACATTCACATTCTTAGTCCTAGGATTCATCTCATGTCCTAGGTTTCAAGCAGATATTTCTAATTTATCATGCACTTTAATAATTTAAACCACAGGAGTAGAGAGGACCACTCTACCAAAGTGTACGGGGGTTATGGGGGCACAAACGGTGGATCCCGAGGTCTCCGTAGGTCTCGTGTGTACTACAGATGGAGACCTATTCCAAACAGTTGATCAAACCAAACATTAACATCATTGACCAATATTCAATTATGTCAAAGAAGCTCAAAACAGTATGGAAACGACACTAACATGTAGGAAATTCCGAAAGAAAACCAACGGTACTTCGTTTGTGCAAAACCAACTTCATTAGGCCATGAACCAACCCAAACATGTGTACTCTGACCAAAATTAGACGTATGGGGTGAGTCCCAGATGTCTTAAACGAGCTCAGGATCTCACCTTGCATTCTTGAGTCTGCTCCTGTCGTTTGTTGCCCTTTAGAGCCTTCCGACGGTATCTCCGAACATCTGACACTTCTCCTGGTCGTCTGGGAGAGCAGTCGGACGTTTGACACTATTCCCAGACATCCTAAAGCACCTCAAACGTTGCGTTAATGTGCCTTCCCAACATCTCTAGTACCTACACACATACGCGCAGCAGAGCATGACCCTGAACAACTATCGTGGTACGTATGCATGGCATAGAGCTCGGGCTGAGAAATACCTTGGCACCCTGTGTGCTACCAAACGTCCGGAGCTCCCTCTGGACGTTCGATGATCCCTCCAGACATCTGGTAAACGTCGCAGATGTCTGATATCGTGAAAAAATGATGCCCGTAGAACCTCCTCGCGAGCTCTCCTCTCCTCGTGAAGCTCTCCTCCCGCGCCTGGAGCTGCAGCAGCTCCCCGCAATGGTGCCGTAGCAACCTCGAGCCCTCCACAAGCTCCTTCGGCCGCTCCACTTGTACAACCTCACCCTCTCCTCTGTGCTCCTCCTGCTTCTTGCTCTCTCTCTCCTTCTTCCTCACTCATGTTGGCTACAGGGAATGAAGGAGAAGGTGGAGGGGGGGATGATTGGGTGTCGTTGGGGGATGGAGAGAGTGAAAGAGTGGGGAAGGTGTTTTATAGGGAGGAGGTAAGGTTTGGGTATGGAGTGGGGTATGGAGTGGGGTAAGGTGGGGTCAGGAAAATTATGCCCGACCCCATAGAAAAATCTCAAGGGTGTTGGAATTGTGCAAGACCCCTCCCACAAGTCACAAGCTACACATGAGGTCTTTTTGGAGTACATAAAATTTACAAGAAAACCCCTAAAATTCTAGAAAAAACCCAAATGACCCTTGGTAAAGGCCATTTTACTTCAGGTAGCTCATTCTAGTGTACTTAGTTTGTATATGAACTGACTCACTTTGCTTACCACATGCGCTATATCAGGCTTTGTGACAATGATATATTGTAGCTTCCCTACTCAACATCTGAATTTCCTAGCATTAACTTACTTCGACCCATCTTCATATAGATGCATGCTAGGGTCCATGGGAATAGAAGCGGGCTTGGCCTTTAGTTTGTTAGTCTCCCAGAGTAAATCTGCTACATACTTTCTCTGAGAAAAAACTACTTCACACTCATTCTGAGCCACCTCAATTCCAAGGAAATAAAGGAGTGGACCTATGAAAGTAGAATTTGCACTCACATAATAACATTGGCCAATAGATCATAACACCTGTAATCTTTTTGTATTTTTAAGTACGCAACAAAGACACACTTGACTACTCAAGGAGCTAACTTATCCATGTTGGGTCCATGGAGGTGCACAAATGCTACAAATCCGAATACCTTGGGCGGAACTCCAAAGAGCTTACAATTTAGAAATAGAATCAACTAAGGGATCCACTCATCCATAACGATAAATAGCATCCTATTGATGAGATATCATATAATGAGCATCGCATCTCACCAGTTTGAAATATATACACTATTCTGGATCACAAGTGTATGTGCCATGTCCAAAATACGATGATGTTTCCTCTTAACCACACCATTATGTTGTAATGTGTAAGGACAACTTGTTTGATGAATATTCCCACATTCCTTGTAGAAGGTATGGAGAGAATATGTGCAAAACTTCTAGGCATTATCAAATCAAATGGTCTTTACATTGGCTCCAAATTGGTTCTTCATCTCTACTAGATAGGTTTTGATCATGTCACCTGCTTCTAACTTCGATTTTAATAGGTGCACGCATACTAATCGAGGGAAATCATCCACAGCAACCAAATAGAATCTGTGACCTACATGATCTAGAACATGATTAGGTCCCCTTATATCCAAGTGAAGTAATTGAAATATAGACTCTGAGCTCTATTGTTGTTGCCTTGGAAATGAGCTCCCATGATATTTTCCTAAATGACAAGCCTTGCATTGAAAAGTAGCTGTAGGTGGAATCTATGTTATCACACATTGGAGCTTAGGCAATGGAAGATGATCAAATCAGAGATGACATAAATAACTAGATGATCCACTTGAAGGAAGCAACACATGCCCTACATATGGTGACTACAAAAGGCAATAGGTGCCCTCTTCTTCACGCCCATAACCAATTAGTTGACCAGTCAGTATGCATGTCTTGAAATGTAAGCGACATTGCATCAAATATTGCCCTGCAATTCAACTCTTTTATAATTTTACTAACAGAGTGTAGATTTAAAGGGAAATAGGAAGCAAGAAGAATGTTCTCCGATTGTATGTGTGCGGCAAGTTGTACTTCTCCCTAACCAATAATTAGAGAATGCTTTCCATCAACTTCCAATATGGTTCTTCCCGATCAGATTGGTAGCTTGGAAAGCTTTCTATTTGTCACCACTTATATTCTAACATGCACTCGAGTCGACTAGCTAATCTATGTCCTTGATTGCACAGCAAAAATACACCAACAATTGTGCCATCTTGTGCTATTTCCTAGCATTACCAGTGCATGTTAGGTAGACATAGTCGCATTTGTAAAAATACACGCATGCATGCATTTATTTGAGAGGGGAGGAGAGTGAAATAAATGGCCTTGTAATTAACAAATTCCTCAAGTGCTGCCTCGCAAAATTTCCATCTTTATTTTTATTTTTATTTGAATTTCTTCTCTGCGGCTACAAAGCATGGCAGCCTCCTCTTCACGCCATTCCTTGCTCAAGCTCACCCTGAAGCCGCATGCACAGCCATGCATAGCCAGGGCATGGCTGTGCATGCCTCTTTCTTCTTTGAAAAGGGCACGGCTTCCTTCTTTGAGCGGAGCCTGGTCCACCTCACACACATCACCTTCTTCTCCAGGCCATTTCCTCCCCTTTCCCCTCCATATGCAGCCTCTCCTCCTTCTGAGGAGCCACTCTACGGGCAGGAGCAGCTCACAGTGGTGCACAACCACCACTGTGAGTCCCACCACCGCCCAGCTCATCAAAGAGCCGGTGGGCGTGGTGGTCTTCTCTTCTCTGAATTCGTCATTCATCCATTTCCGCCATTGGAGCAAGAGCTTCAAGCTTTGAAGCTCAAGCTCCGCAGCAGCAGCAGCAGCAATGCAGGCCACCGCTCACGCTTGCAGGCTACCCTCACCCCTCTCCACGAGCCCTGTCGCGAATCGCCTCTCCGCAAGCCAGCAGCCGACACAGCTTCTCCACGTGTGCTCCAAGCCGCTCTACACCTCCCGCACTCATAGAACCGGACACGCCCAGCTATAGCCACTGTTCACGCTAGTCAGCGGAACACTGTGGCTACAGTGCGGAGACCGGTAAGTTTCTCACTTATCCGGTCACTCGGCACGCCGCAACCTGCACTAGCCCGCGCCCGCATCCCACCTCGAGCCCGCTCCAGTGCCCGCCCGCGCGTCTGCATTTGCTCGCATACGCCCGCCCGCTTCAGCATCTGCATGCGCTCGCTCCCTTCGTCCGCATCCCGCCTCGAGCTCGCTCCAGCGCTCGCCTGCACATCTGCGTTTTCCCACGTATGCCTGCTTCCTTCAGCGTCTGCATGCGCCCACTCCCTTCGCCCGCGTACGCCCGTCCGCTTCAGCACCCGCCTCACCGTGTAGTGCAGTGCGCTGCGGCCTCTCTCCCTCACCCTCACTCCCTCCAGTGTGCATGTCTTCGTGTGCCTACACGCAGTGCGGTGCGCTATGGCCATCAGACGACGCCCTGAGGACGCGGATGACTTAACTCCAGCATTCTTCACTCAGCAGGCGCTCTCCCTCTCTCTCTCTCTCACAGCACTCTCTCACACTCTCTGCACACACATACACACACACACTCACACTCTCGCACACACACACTCTCACTTATACATTAATATATACTTATATATATATACATACATATATATATCTATATATTTTTATACATATATATATACTTATATCTATACATATAGTAGTACCTATATACCTAAGTATTAGTATACATACATACATATATATATATACTTATCTATATATATATACATATATATGTACATATATACATATATTTATATACGTATAAATATATAAATATATATATATATATCTATATATATATTATTACCTATATAACTAAGTATAAGTATATATACATATATATCTATAACTATATATACATATATATATATATACATATCTATCTACATATATCTATATATATATATACATATATACATATATAATATATATTTATAACCATATATATATTTACATATAGATATATATTTACAGATATATATATATATTTTTTCATATCGCCTACCATAAGTTGTGTCGTGGGAATATCTGCACCAGTTGCTGATATTCCTCGATACACGCATACAGAAAGCGTGTTCGCACTCATCTTCCACCCATCCACCTTACATTCCATGCGGCACTTCGTCCTGTTGGTTGCATCTTCCTAGATGACGACCGACTTGACACCGTGCTACACGCCATATCCACCTCCACCCCCACCCCTTTATACATATATAATATATACCTATATATATACTATATTTACTTTATTTCTGCTTCTCTTTCCTGCCAGTAAAAAGATAAAAAAATATACAAAAAAGAAAAGATAATCCTTGACTTGCAGGTACTCAGTCTTGCGAATAGCAAGACTAGTTTTGGAACCCTAATTTGGCTCAAAGCCAAGAACCTGATTTTGAGGGTGTACCTCAATGAAAAAAACTATCAGAAAAAAATCTTAAATAGAAAAACACCAAAAACATAATAAGCGAACGGAAGAGATTTGTTGTAGGAAAGGCGTAGAAACTCATTCACTTCTAATCCCACTTCCCTGAGTTCGATCCTAGGCCTAAAAGTGACCAAGATAAAATCAAGTAGGCCAGGTAAAAAATTTTATAAAGAGATGGTTAGGATTGATTTAGGTTAACCACTATACACATTTCAACGATAAAATCACCATATTAACACAACCTGTCTGGGCCTGACCATAGCCTCTTTTCAGTCCTCCACCTTAAATTGACAAGCAATGTTAGTTTGGAATGTATCACACTACCAGAGTCTTTGGGTCATTGTATCATATTCTATTTTAGGAATAGTAACTATCTCATGCACCAACTCTAGTATAGTAAAGGCTCAATCTTCAGTCAAAGGATGCCCATACACCATGCATTGGGACATAGTATGCCTTTAGCCCCCATGACCATGTCCATGCCCATATGTGGATGGTAATCTACTTCTCCTCTTCCCTTGAGAGGTTGTTATAGCACCCATATGCCCTTGAGACCTTGCAAGCCTTCTTGAATGCTTTGATTCAATAAAAGTATGTTTCTTGCCAAGTCTTCTGATGACAAAATCGATCCCATCAACCATCATAGCTGGGTTGATGATAGGATTTTCGAACTCCCCTTGGTTCCCATCTTCGTGAGCAGGTTTGTAAATAATTTTGGAATACATACTCTAATTTGATCAGAGTCCAAAGGTGCACAAAATAGCAGTAGATGGAACAACTTAGGTTATTAAGAGTAGAAATCAATTACCAAACCATAAGAGTAGTTCGATGGCCTTAAGAACTCTCTTCAAAATAGTGGAGGTGTAAGATACATAGCATCAACAACACTGGTAGCCTCCACAAGATCAGTTGGCAAAGGTTAAACAACTAATAGGCGGTGCCATTGGACTCCTACAATGGAACAAGAGGTTGCTACGACCTTAGGTGTGCTAGCATGGTGGATGTATGGCCACTCATCTCATTAGAGGCTCCAAAACTGATGCCTACAAGAGTCGTTGCTACTCAGAACCAACGTTAGGCTCTATATATGGTCATCAGAGCCAAAGGTGGCATTTCTATTTATCGGTTGATGCTTCGTTGATCGGTGCCAGGGTAGATGTCCGATGAAGAGGCTGCCCTTAGGCTTCAAGCCCTAGGAGAAGAGAAGAAAAGGCAATCCTTTCTTTTTCAAACTTGTGCACAAGTTCCAAGAATCAAAGAAACTCCTAGCAAAATTATTTGGTGGGGAAGAAAGAAGGGATAGACTGAGGAGATATCGAGTTCTTACCTAGGGCCACTCCTCTGACACATTGAAAACAAATGATCTATTCTCTATGCAAACCCTAAACCTCCCTATATGGGAAGAGGTAAGGTTACCGTTACAAACATGCTCTTAGGAAAGTAAGAAAATAAAATAAACTATCAAAACTATGAGAAAAATGCCCATCTCTTTCTACAGGTAATATAGGAAACATTTTTTCCTCACACTTCTATCAGATCTGAGTTTGCACTTTGCTTTTAACATGAAACTATCTCCTCGTTGATTCCACTATCAAGCCCTTGTCTGTTTGATTGATTAAATCTTTTGAATCTTGTCTTTGTAATTGCTTATTTGCTTTTGTTGATTGTCACTTAGCCGATATTCATTTTCTTATTCTTCTTTCCATAGTTAAATACTTTGAGTTTGACTTTTTTCACAAAAATTTTTGTCTTCCATTTCAGTTTTGATCATTTGATAGTTTCCACAACTAGAAATTTGTTTGGTATTTCTATACATCAGTGCACATGGCTATTCTAAAGAACTCATTGAATCTATTTTTTGGGCTCATAACAAATTAAAGGATATTCAATCAGTTGTGCCTCCATCAATGTAGGTTTTACTGAAGTGTATTTCCCCTTATATGTTATAACCTTTTTGAATAAGATCCAAAGTTAGAATTCTCCTTTGTGATACAAAGTCCACTAATAAACTAAGATACGAGTTAATGCATGAAGGAATCTCATCTCCTTTTTTTTCCTGAATGCTAAGTTACCAAATTCCTGTAGGTTGTAGCATTTAAACTAATTTAGGGAAAGCCATTGAGGTTACTAATGATAACGTCATCATCAGCCATATCTAGCTTTAATTACTCATAATCAATAGATAAATACTCCTACATAACTACCAAAGAGCCATAATTCAATGCAAATTCATTCTTAGAGAAATGCATTAAAATAGGAGTAAATCTATAGTTTTAACAAAATATCCTAATTGTAGAACAATCATGGGGTTTCTCAGGGGTTAATTAAAGGTAAAATGGTCATAAATTCCTAATAAGTGGGTTCATACAGACAGAAATGGGCTTGCACGCGTTTCAAGAATTAAATGACATCTGAAACCCTAAAAATAGATCCGCTTAATTAATCGATGTTTTGATCAGGATAAAATTTACCTAAACATCCTAAAAATCATAGGAAAATATTCCCTAAGGTTTGGTACCCTTGATTTGACCATTGGAACCTAATTTTACCTAAAATAGAGCCTCAGACAAACAATTGCCCAAATTTGAGTTTCTGCATAAATTATCCTATCAAACATGGTCAAAACCAAAATCCAACTTCACTATCAGATTCATTGGGTTCAAATTAGGTTTGTACCAAAATTTGGGCCCAATTAAAGATCATCTTGACCTAGTTTGAATTTTGGTCCAGTCTAACTCTTTCTCTCTCATTTATGCCCTTAACTTTCAAAATATTAGTATAAAGCCCCCAATCTTTGTCATCATCTTCACACAAAAGCCCCTGCGATCGTTGAGGTCAAATCCTACCTCCAAGCAACTTTGATTGGCCTAAATCCTACTCTAATGGCAATCAAATCCCATTAAAATTGGTGGGATTGATGTTCACACATGGGCTATTAATTTGAGATCATTATGGAGTTCCAAATTCCCACAGATTGCTCGTTCGAATGCATGAGAATATTTGGTTCTTTTCCTTTAAGCCCAAGCCATGGAATCCCTCATTCCTGATCCAAAGCTTCCCCTGAAGCTCTATAAAGAGTCGGGGTGCACAACCTTCTTTCCATAGCTCTTTTTGGACTGATTCCCCACTATCTTCTCTTCTCCCCAACTGAAAGCTGCGCGAGCTCCAACGAGTCCTCCGACCACCTTCCTCGTCCACCTTCATAGACAATAGCAGGTGGATTCTTCTTCCCTAACTTTGTCCGTGTCTCACAAAACCAGCAGACATCTTCTTCCATGTCTTCCTCGCTGCTCCATCACTAGAGGCTTCATCTTCTCCGTCGTCGGCATGCCAAAGATGGTGCAAATCCTAGCCTCCATCCAATTAGATTAGGTAGTTAGGTTAGCTAGATCTATAGGTTAATTCCCTACACTTAAAACCCAAAAAAAATACCTGCGACCCACACACACGCCATCATCTTCCTCCTCTCCAGCTGCCCTCCGGTGAGGTCCTCCCTCGCTACACCTGTCTATCCACCTCACCGACACTCCCAAAAGTTCCACCGTCCTTCCGCCAACCAAAGCCCTCTCCTAATTTCACCTTTCGCTCTCCCTTGCTCCCCGTCGGCCAACCCATCTTCGCGTCACCTTCCCCAAGGCCATCCGGCCACCACACGTTGCCACTCACCACATACGCACCACTTCTACACTCCACACTTTTGGTGATGCTTGTGAGCTATTTTAATGTGGCTGAGAGGCCGTGTTCTTGATTCTTAGGTACTTGCCGTTCTCCACTATCGCTGCCATCAATGTTGCCGTGTTCTTCGAGCTCCAGGTCGTGCGAACCCCAAGTTCAACCTCCAGGTAGCGTGAAGTTGCTCCAGGCTTCATCACAGGTCATCGATTGGAGGCCACACCTTCGATTTCACTCGCAATTGGAGATATCTCCCTGCTATTGGCGCATGCGAAGGAGTGACTTTAGTGCCACATCGTAAAGAGCCAAGAATCTATTCACGCATAAGAGGAATTTGTGTTGTGGTTTTATTGCCCAAGCACTGAGGGGTCGGGTCCCTCCTCACATATGCTTCACTCCTCAGTCACTACCTCATGCCGGTGACCCTGGTCCCTTATGCTCATGACTCGATAACCCAATTACCCGGATCCAACTGGGAGCATGTTGGGGTTTGAGAGAAGGAAAGGAGAAAAGGGAAGAGAGAGAGGGGTAGGGGGGTTTTGCTCTCTTGAGGGTTGGCTGAACACTTATCCATGAGGAAAAACAGATTGAACCCCTTTTGCGTGAACAAAGAAGAAGAGAAGAGGAGTTGAAGAAGTTCTATACAGGGCATTGTAGCACGGCTTGTTTAAGTTGTCTGATTCATAGAACTGACGACTAATTCCTCTGACATAGTGCACTGTGCACTTGAGCTTGCGTGGAATAAAGTGGTTGATATTATTCATTTATTTAGACTATTGAGTAATTAGTATATATATGTATCTAAGCTAATAATTGGTGATTTAGATCACCATTATTTCATCTTGGTTCTCTTTTTACTTCATTAAACTATTGATATACTCATGTTATGCATTGAAGACCTATTTTGAGTAGATATTATTCATTGAACATCATTATTGGCTTGATTTCCTATGTTCATTTATATATTAATTGAGATTAGTGTGTGAATTGCAACACTTGCTCCCTATGTTCTACCTCGAACTTCATTTCTAGATTTTTGAGTAATAAATTGTATTTGTTGACAAGCAATTTTGACTATACTACAACACAATGATTTTAAAACATCGATTTTGTATGTTTAACATTTTGGCGTCGCTGCCGGGGAACAACGGGCAATTCACTGCTATTCTTTATTTTATTTGATTATATTTGACCTCTAACTTGCCCTACTTGATTTCTTGTGATTTTGCGAGGTACATCATGAGGTGATCTTCCACGTAAAACAACCACTCCGAGGGCAGGTAATCTATCTTCTTCCTTAATCTCCTAATCCTTGAAAGAGAGGAAAGGAAACAAAACTAATTAGGAATGACCTACCTTATTTTCATAGTAATTTTCATTTAAAGGCAAGTTTCCTCATTTGCGAAAAAAATTCACTTCTGATTGAAGAATGAGACGATTTTGATTAGCTATTCCCCATTCTTGAATTCCTGTACCAATTAGGGCTAACACATTTCTTTCTTGAAGCCCAAGGTGAACAATTTGAGATCAAATTGGACTTAGAATAGAGTAAATTAGGGTTTCAACATTAGGGTTTTGAAGTGTTAGCTCACATTTTGCCTACATAAAGAGAATTAACCTTCCCACATTTGTGTGCTACCCAAGCCTTGTTTGAAAAGATCTAATAGGAAAGAACCCTAAAATCAGGCTCTAAGATTCACTTGAACCCTAAAACTCTTGGACTTAATAACCTGAGAGTCAATTCAGGGTCATTTCTAGGTCTTGACCTAGATTTCATTCTGCCATCTTTAGGGTAGATCAGGTAAAGTTTGTCTACATTGTGGGCCAGCCATCCTCCAAATTAGGTCACAAGTCAAATCAACTTCTAATCAAGTGAAATTCAAGGCATTAATTAAGCTAAAATTGGTAGACTGATTGTGCAGCAATCATAGGTCTTAATTTACCTAGATTAAGCTAGAACTTAGCAAAAGTTAGGGTTATTCATGCATTGAATAATGTTATAATGTGCTGATTAGGTGCATTATGTCGATTGTAGGGAATAAGCAGATCTAGAGCTGGATTTGGAGCACGATCTAAGGCCGGATCTAGAATAACGGGAGTTGCAGCAGAGTTGGAGAAGAAGGCTTAGATTAGATGTAGGAATAATAATGTAAGGGAGTTAAAGGTTTGCTATGCTATTAAGTAGGAATAAAGTAGTAAAATGTGAAGAGCTTAGGTCCATCCTAGCCCTAGGATAGCCTAGAGACTTCCCCAAGCCTTAGCCACCCTTAGATTAGGTCACAACCCCCTAGGAAGCCCTAAAACCCTAGTTCCAACCCTCATCTGGACGTCCAGATAAGTTATAGGACATCCAGGACCCTTAGCCATCTCCCGCACACCTCAAACCCACTTCTACGGTGTTATTGGACATTCAGACACTTTGTCAGACGTCCAATTTCTGCAGAATACCCAAAACAGAACCCGAAATCCCTCCTGACTCTGATTGGATGTCCAGACAACAAGTCTTGACTTCTGATTTTTGAGTATAAGACATCTGACACTACTATTAGGTGTCTGATACTTCTCTCTAATTTCTGTTTTGAGATTTAAGCCTTGATCTTGGATCTCTAGGTCCCTAAACCCAATTCCAACCCCATAGGAACCTAAATTAAGGTGCATTAACCCTAGTACATCACCTTTAGACCTCCCTAAGGACCTAATTAGGTCCTCACTAAACCTAATTGACTTGGATCTTAGTCAATTCCATCTGCCTATTCAATTGGACTCATTGAGTCCAATTGAGCCCTAATCTCAGCACACACTGTCCAATTGGACTCAGTGAGAGTCCAATTGACCTAGACCTAAATTAATTAAGTTTTTTTACTCTTAATTAAGTTTTCACACACCCAATTAAACTTGTATTAAGTTTAATTTCACTTTACCTTAGTGAATTAGGGTTTACAACCCTAATTTGAGACCTACCTTGACCTAAACCCACCAGAACCTAACCTAATCAACCTAGCCACCTAGGTTTCGACCCACACACACCCACACACACCATCCACACGAAAATATCTAGCCTAGAGTTCTCTAGAACTCTCTACCATGTGTGGTTGCCTTGGTTGCCAAAATTAGCAACCAAGAGCCATTCAATTTTAGATCCACATTTGGTGGATCTAAAAACCACCATCCATCCTCTCTCTCTCACTCTCCCACGAGCTCCCACCATAGGCCTATCTAGAGAATTCTATAATTCTCTAGAGAGCTTCCCTTAGGTCAATAAAAAGACCTAAGGGGTGGCCATTCACACCCATTCACTTCCTTGGCAAATTCACTCCATTGGTGCCATTCACGCCACCTCCACTTAGATTAGCTACTCCACCTCCACGAGTTCACCACCATCAAGGAGGACATCATGCCGGGATGCTGGATCAACCCTACCTCTCTCCAAGGGTCGGCCTAAGCTACAATAGCCACCCCTCATTCTTCTCCTGACTACTCCAAGGCCATCGGGAATCACCCCTGAATGCCCTTTATTCTGCTAGATTTAGTTTATGCTCTCCATAATTTTTACTGCTTTTATTACTGCTTACTAGCGTAGTTTTAACTTCTCCCCTAATGATGCATGCGAAATCCCCTCATTGATTCTTGTATGCAGTCATTTTCTGGTAGCTAGATTTCCATTTCAAGCTTTCCGTTATAAGCATTCCTCTACTTCCATGTTGCGAACACCTTCTTGAATGAATGAAGAAAATTATATATATATATATATATGTCCTTGTGTAGAATCACCATGAGCTCATCGATTGTAATATATTTGGTGTGATTAAAGTTGCCTGCTTTTCATTATCATCTATTGCAACTAAGCATGCCGTATCTAAATACGTAACAATCATAAATCGCCATGCGATTTCTAAACAAAGTAGAGCGGCAAAAAGATCGATTTCAAAAGTAAAACAAATGCCTCCCAGAGATGAACAACCGGGACTCAAGTCTCGTAATTTTTACAAACTTAATTTTTGACAAACATTTTTGCACAACTATACTACAATTTATGACGACTTTCAAATGTGCGAGAACGGTTCCCGTCATAGACTTAAGGTCTTAAGTCCATACATTCCGATCTACTTGGAACCGAGTGACAAGGAAGGTCAGGTGGGGGAAACCCTGTAACCTGTGGAGACGCTCTACGTGTAGGGGTCTTTGTGGGGCTCTCCCTTCCTGGCTACCCAGGTATTTCTCGGGTGTGCAGATTTCTGATTCAGAGGTATCATCTGCCTCGAAACAGCCTTAGTCATCTAAAAATCTTTGGGTGCCTTGATTGGGTCCAAATAATATCCAGTCCCTCATCTTTTCTATAGGGTAGATACACAGGAAGGTCATTAGGATTTTAACCTAAGAGACCTTATTAGATCTTCTCAAGAATTTCTTTCAGTTCTAATCATTTCAAATTTGAACTTGAGTTTGATTCTAAATCTTGATTTCACCACCTGATTTGAAAATGCAACCTGATATTTTAGGAAAACTGAATCCCAAATGAGCATCAAAGAGAGGATGATTGTGGTTGCTTTCAAACACCATGATGACTATTTCAGGACCTCAAATGTAGTTAACAGGATTCAAGTTACCATACCATAAACAACCCACATTATGAACCATGTTGGACTGCTATTTACACAAATGATACACGGTTCAACCTAGGATGATCTTTTAACTGAATACAGTGAATTGTGGAGAGTACATAATATCGAGTATATACATTATTTGTCCAATCCACACCTTTGGGAGATGTACCAAGGTCTCATGAAAAAATGGGGGTGTATGTTGAACACATTACAGCAAACCATTGATCAAAATTACCCATACATCCCTTCAGAAATTGATGAGACATCTTGGAACAACATTGAGGATCAATACGATTTCCCAAAGCTCGAGGAAGAGAATGAAGGTTGTTGTGGACCCCCAACCCAACTAGAATTTGATTCAAATTATGTGCAGATTGATATGCCTGATCTTGAGATGGGTTGGGAGGATCCAATTGTAGGTATTTCCGATTTTGAGCCAGCCTTAGAAAATCAAGAGCCTGGCTCACCAAACTTTGAATTCCCAAACATTTGTAATGATGAACTTAAAACAAAACCTTTCGAGAGTGTAAATCCCGAGCCTTATCCTGTTAAGGTGCCTCTCGAGAGTAATTCTGACATCCCTAAAGAACCAGCCTAGATCCTAGTAACCCAATGCCTACCTTTGACCTAGAATCTAGATCTGAGCCTAATTGGGATGATTATGAGGCCCAATGTTATGAGAATCAAATTCTAAATCTAGAATATGATTCTGGGCCTGTATTTGACGAATACACCTCTCCAACTTCCTCTGAGACACAATTGATTTCTTGGAAGTTACACCAATATATGATACATAAATTGAGGGGTTGGAAGAGCTGGGACTCGATTGAATCTATCCTAGGAGCTAGGAACCTAAGCCTATACCCACTAAGGATACCTTTTTGAGCTCGGAATCTGGAATTAGGTTAGATCCAAGTCAAGTTGCTGATTCTACATATCCTGATCCTTTTTGTGGTGGAACCTCTGATCTGGAATCGAGTTCAGAACATGATCTTTGCAAGTTCTTTGATGATTTCGAATCTTACTCTGATTTCGTAGAACTGTTGTTTCCTAATGACTTCAAACCTGTTTACGACCCCAACGACCATGACCCATCCTTTGATTCTAACACTGAGGTTAATGATTTGAAAGAAACCACCTCTTCTACAGCACATACAGAACCTTCTCGAATCGGATCCCAACCCCAACTGCAACCGGAATCAACTTCTACTCTAATTGTCCTCTCGATAATTCGGTCACACATGGTTCTTCTCCATCTTTTGATTGGGATTCAGATATCGATTAGACTGATAATCATGTCCCATCTTTCTCTGATCACTCTTGTAGGGTTCCTACATCCTCGACAGACTCTTTCATTTGAGGATCCCTACTCTAACCAAGCTGATCCGATTTAACCAAACCTGCATTTCGCATTGCCACATCTTTCTGAGTCACAGAGTAACTAGTGGGCATCGCATCTATTGCTTCACATCCATCAACCTACCATATTGATTGGGTTTGGGCTGCATCATCAGCCTGTTGATCTGAATAAGAACCTGGTTGGACCAACTAAGCTATTGATTAAGGTGCTTGTTCTACAAAACTCTACTGATTTAACCACTCCTTCTCCATGACCACTTTTTGCCCGGCTAAAGGCATTGAATTTAGCACTTAACGGAAGGCAACCCATCATTCCAAAAGCTTTAGATCCTTCTAATTATCCTTTTGAGCTTCACGTCTACTGTACTCTGAGTTTAATTTTAGAACAGCTGACTCCACCTTTGGTACTCGTACTAGAGCTTCAAATCATCTGCAATAGTCATCCCAACTTGTTCACCCACCCTTTGACCCTGTTCTAATCCTTGAACTCAATTGATTTCATACCCTCCGATTTACAATGAGGACATTGCAAAACTTAGACATGGGGGGTGTTAAAGTGCAAACACACAAAAAATTAAAGTTTCTGAAGGGCTCTCACAAAAAAGTATATATTCAAAAAACCAAAAAAAAAAGAAAGAAAAAGAACAAAAAAATGGAGAAAGGGGAGGAAATTTTGTGAGATTAAATTGCATATCATTTTTTAGGGGAAAAGAGCAGGTGATTTAAATGACAAAATGGAGCTACAATTTGAAATAAAAAAGGAATAGTCATTAGTAAATGATTATGGAATCTACTTAAGTTCTAGACCAAATTAAAAGAAAAAAATTATGTCCTAGAATAACAGAGAGACATGGAGATTAGTATAAGTACTGATCTTAGGCCTCTTGGGCTTGTTTTAGAGCTTAAACATTCACGTACCCATTAAGATTTGGATAATCCTTAGGAGGTTGAGGAAAATATGAAGCTTATGTATTAGGTCTAAGGCTTAGGGATTATTCAGCCTCATTAACTGACCATTGGTTTGCGGAACTCGGTAACCTAAGCATCCTAATCCACACATAAGTCTGGTTCAATGCTCCTAATAATCAAAATCATGCAAAAGCGTTTATTCTATTCTGAAAAAGCTTCCGAGATTAGGAGTGGCTTATCAACACAAGTTGATTTGGACGAGTTCCCAGTGCGGAGAGGCTGGAAATTCCCCTCGAAGATGTTCAATAACATACCGTCTCCTCAATGCTTGTCTCCTACGATATCTAAATATCCTACCGGGGGCATGTAAGCACCTTGTGCTGATTCAGCTGCTGATGAGCCCATATTTGTGGGCTAATTAGTTACTTAAGTGCCTAGGCATTAGATTAACATTAGTGTTTACATAGCATGCATTAAGAAATAAATAATTTAGTTTATATATATTTGCTTGTATGCATTACATTCATATATAAATTATTTAGCATGCATTAGAATAACATGCATTAGTCTTTAGGTTGCATTATATGCATGCATTAGAATCAACATTTTATGTGAGGGTTTGAAGATAAATAAGTCATCATTTCATTTCTTAGTTTATTAATCTATTTTTCTTCTTCAATGGCTGTTGTAGCTGCACGCAATGCATGAAATGATGGCTGTAGTGAAGACGAGCGGAGAATGTGGATCTTGACACTCCAAATTCAAGTTGTTGCAAATACAAAAGAGAGTGGGAGACAATTGGGCTGGGGAAGACTCCGCCCCGACTCCACCATCGTGAGTCTCCAAGGCCGAGCTCCACCACACTGTGGGTCGGTGAGGTGACAGCTTGCCACGCCAAGCTGATGGACTCGTGCCAACACTGTGCGCGTGTGTCTCCGAGGCCACCACCCACTCCATCACTGTGCTCTGCTCCCACTGTCGACCTCCATGGATGAGTTCCACCACACCGTGGGCTGACGAGGTGACAGCTTGCCACGCCAAACTGGTGGACTTGTGCCAACATTGTGCGTGAGACTTCACGGCTCCACCTTACTGTGAGGACCTCAGCACGCATATCCCTCCAAACTGCAACAATAGTGTGCACCACCACCAACACCACCACCGTAGCCACGCACCAGCATTCATCCACGTGCATTTAAGACGTCTGGGAATGTTCCCAAATGTCTGAAGACCCAATGCACCACTATTCATCTCCCCTGACACTTCATCTTCTTCTTCTTCATCTCCTTCTGTTGCCTGAGAAACCCACCACCACCATCACCAACATAGCAGCCACCACCATCAGCCACCCCCCGTGCACCCTCCACAACCCCCTGCACGTGACCAGCTCTCCTCACACACGTGTGCACTACCTGTCAACACGTAGGCAGCAGCACACCGCAACCTCTCACCACTCCCGTAGCTGCTGCCCGCCACCAACACCTTGTGCGATCCACCTTCTCGAGCACTATCACACACGTAGCAGTAGGCGCCCACCACGCGCCACCTCCAACAGCTCCCCTCAGCGCACGCTGCCTTCTTGCTCTCCATGCATGGCTAGCAGCAACTCCAGTGCACAGCAGCAGCCGCGCCTTCTCCTCCATGCGCCGCATTTCCTCGTGTGGCCAGCAGACCACACACACCACCTGGCCATTGTTGGCAGTGCTTGATCGTGTTTTAAGTCAGTTGCGTTGTAGTATAGGTGACCAAGCGTTAACAACAAATAAGAATTTATTACTCAAAAACCTATGTATCCAAGGTCGAACACATGGAGCAAATGGAATTTATTCACTAATCTCAATAATGTAATTGAACACTTAGAATTATTCAAAACTTAATTCAGAATATAAATGCAAGAGTTTATGAATTAAATCTATAGCAAAAATAGAAGAGTTGGATGTCTGATTCTATGATCTGACGTCTTAAGTGATGGCCTCTATTTTCTTCTATTTGCAGCTTTTCTCTTATGCTTCTTCTTCTTCCTTCTCTCTATCACTGCTTCAGTTACTTCTCCTCTACCTTCTTAGCTTTTGCTTTCTTCTTTCTCTTTGTCAGTGTCTTTCTCCTCCTCCTTCCATTGCGGGTCTTCTTCTTTCTTTCTTAGCTTCTTCCTTCTTCAGCCTTAGCTCTCTGACTTCCCCTTCTCTTTCGGCTTTGCTTCTCCTTCTACATTCTCTTTTCACTTCTCTTATTTCCGGCTAAGTGTCAGCTTCACTTTGCCTTGGCTTCAAGCTGTGCCTTCCTTTTCCTTCTTCTTCCCTGCACACACTGAAGAGCAAAACCTACCCCTCTACCCACCCCCGCGTCTCTCTCTCTGTATATCACTCTTCGGTACGCTCTCCCAGAGTCAGGTTATCGGGTTGGTCGCGCGCCTAGGTCCAGGCGCACCGGTGTGGGTGTGGTGCGCAAGGAGTGCTTGGTAGGTTAGTCGGGTCGGGTGCCAGGTACGTGGGGGATATGTCACGGACGAGGCGTGGTAAGGGCGAGGAACCTCACCCCATGTGTGTCTCGAGGCGAATAACATAAAACACAAAATCAATTTATCACACGCGCCTCACTTATACATTCACGAGGTGGGACTAAATGTCCCACTTGCTTCTGCGCTTTCACCCGCAGGAGCTCCTTCTTCCAATTGCTGTAGCTGGAGGCCTCACCAAACCAATTTCCCTACTGTCTGAGTTCACGCACGCGTCTGCTTCCTCTGGGACCCTGACACCTGGAGCACCCAGCCTGGGATGAAGCTCGCGACCACCTCACTGTGTGCGTTAATGGCGGCAGGTGGTGAAATCTGTCACACACAATCACGGCCTTGCGGCCCCATTAAAATACATGGGAAGCTTCGCCGTGCAAAGGCAAAAATGGGTCGGTTGGTGGCAGGCCGTGGGGCGGCCTAGGCGTGCGTGCCTAGGTCACTCTGTGGCCGAACTTATGGGTTTGGTTGGGGGGCGTTTATGGTGGTGTAGGCGGTCGATGGATGGGTGGATGATGTTCAGTGGGACTGTGGTGGAGGTGAAGAGGTTGGTGGCGATACTTGTGGAGGTGTGGAGTGACGGATGTGTGTCGTCGAAGGTTGGCCGGAGATGGGGAAGATGGCGGTGGACAGTGGCTGTCGGGGGGTGATTTGTGAAATAGATTGAGGGGAATTGAAGAGGGGATAGAGAGGAGTAAGTCTAACCTAATTAAGTGGATGAAGGGGGAGAGATGGCGACTGGAAGTACCTGCTGTCGCCGGAGAAGACGACGTCCAGTGGAGGGAGACGGCGGTGACGAAGGGGCTAGAGATGCTCACGCAAGTGTTGCACGATGCGGAGGAAGATGGTGAGGACAGCTCTGCCACTGGTATGGTGGCAGAGCGACGAGAAAGAGGAGGGAGGCTCACCGGAGCTCGCTGGACTACTTGGCCGGAGGAGAAGAGGATGAAATTGGGGTGAATCTCTAGCCAAGTCGAGCTGAGGAGGTACAGCGAGGGTTGAGGATCCTTTTATAGGCACTGGCAGGGGCTCTTGTGCTTGGAAGACAAGCTTCCAAGTGCGTGAATCTTCATCAGAGATGGAATCAGTTAGAGACGCAAATCTCTCGTGCATTCGCACGAGAGATTGGGTGCAAATCAGAGATTAGGATCGAGCTCAGATGGAAGGGAATTCCTCAGAGAATCTCCCTTCCAAATCTAGGAGATCTCTGAGGAATCAGGGAGTACTCCCCCTCCATTCCTCGCCGGAGTATTTTTTCTCCCCATTAATGGTGGAGGGACCTATTTATAAGAGTGGCGAAGAAGTTAGGGGGGTCTGTGCAATGGTTTTCAAAAGATAGGGGACAAAATGTAATTGGGTGTACTATTTTGCAAAGTAGGTCAAGATGACCTCCCCTTAGGTCCAAATTTTGGCACAAACCTAATTTGGACCTAAGGAATCCAATGGTAAAGTTGGATTTTAGGTTTGACCATGTTTGACTGGCCTTTTTTGTACAAAAACCCAAATTAGGTTAATTAATGAGCTAGGACCCTAATCTAGGTCAAAATAGGTTCTAAAGGTCAAATTGAAGGTTCTAAACCCTAGGGGATATTTTTCCATAAATTTTAGAGGGTTTACTTGATTTTTATCCTGATCAGAACCTTGTTGAATTAAGCAGGTCTATTTTAGGGTTACAGAATGTCATTTAATTCTTGGATTGCACATGAACCCATTTTTGATTGAACCAACTCACTTTTTATCTTATTCAGACCATTTGACATTTATTTTGCCTCTGAGAAATCCCATTTATGTACTGTAATGGTAAAATTGCAGTTTTAACATTTATTTCATGTTTTCTTCTCAGAACACTTATTCCTTGAATTAAGCCCTTCTCTAGGTTATGTAGGAGCTCTTATTCTCTTGCTTAGGTCAAAATGAACTAGTTAGGGCTCATGATGAGGCTCTCATCATACCCCCATGCCTAGCTTTTGCTAGTTCCTTACCAAAATTTCAAGGTTTTAACTTCTGTTCTAGACCCTGAGTGTCTGTTACTAGTTATGATAAGTGCTTTTCTTTTTCTTTTGATTAGATTAAGAATGCTGACAATAGGCCTAGAGGTACTCAAGTACCAACCAAAATCCGGGCCTGACCTGCTCTAGCCTCAGTCTTCCGCAAAGGTTTTTAAGGCCCGCAAAAACTAACCTAGGGTTTGTTGGACTCCGCGGTTAAAGCACCCGTGCTTGAGACATTTTTAGCCTAGGTTCAGTTTGCAGTGCATTTTTGTAAGAGAGAGATAGATGATTTATTTGTTTGGAGAGCTTTATCTTTCTTTTCTTTTTATTTCTAGCTTCGGATTAGCTTCTCAACACGGTCTGTATTGGATTCCTCATCCCCATCATCAATCCTCAAGGGTCTCTGGCAATTGATGCTTCGTAATAGCACCACCCATGGCAACCCCAAAAACCATGGCTTTTGAGATTTTGAGATAATCCTGCCTACGACGCACCGTGGCTGAATCCAGACCCTGGCAATCGACATTTCAAGATAATGCCGCCCATGGTATCTGAACCAGCAGAGTGCTTACATGCCCCCAGTAGGAAATTTAAATATCCTAAGAGACAAGCACCGAGGAGATGATATGTTGTTACGCATCTTTAAGGGGAATTTCCCACCTCTCCGCACTAGGAACTCGTCCAAATCAACTTGTGTTGATCGGCCGCTCCTAATCTAGGCAACTTTTTCAGAACATTGAAATGCTTTTTGCGTGATTTTGATAATTATGTGCACTGAACCAGACTGTGTGTGGATTGGGGTGCTTAGGTTACCGAATCCTGCAAATCGAAGGTCAGTTGACGAGGCCGAATACTTCCTAAGCCTTAGACCTAATACTTAAGCTTCGCATTTTCCCCAACCTCTTGAGGATTATCCAGATCTTAGCAGGTACATGAATTTTTAAGCCTAAGAGTCTAGCCCAAAAGGCCTAAGATCAACGTTCCTGCTAATCTCTTTTTTTGTCTCCGTAGCACTTTTCTTTCATTTTTCTCTTTTCTTGATCTAGTCTAGAACTTTGGTTAATTCCTTAATCTCTTACTAATGACTATCTCTTTTTTTTTCATTTTGTGCTCCTTTTTGTCATTTTTGCTCCTTTCCTCCTCCTCATGATTATGTGGCTCACAAAATTTCCTCCCTCCCCCATTTTCTTTTTCTTTTTCATAATTTTTCAATTTTTTTGTGTTTTTGACATATGTGAATTTTTTCTGACTTTTTCTTGGTTCTGTATGTATGCACTTTATCACCCCCCCATGCCTAAGTTTTGCAACGTCCTCATTGTAAATGAAGGGTGTGAAATAGTGTTGAGGTCAGGGACTTAGAACAGGGTACATCGGGTGGGTGAACGGGTCGGAAATGATTGATGCGGATGATTTCACGCTCTGGTATGTGTACCAGAGGTGGGATCAACTATTTAAGGCTAAACTCAAGGTGCAATCGATGTGGAGTACAGACGGGTAATCAGACGAGTCTCTATTTTTGGAATGACAGGTTGCCTCCCGTTAAGCACTAATTCAACGCCTTCAGACTAGCGAAAAATGGGGTGGAGAGGGAGTGGTCAAATCAGCGAAATTTTGTAAAATAAGTACCTTGATTAAGAGCCTGGTTGGTCTAACCTGATGCTTGTTAAGATCAACAGGCTGATGATGCAGCCCAAACCTAATCAGTCTAGTGGGTTGATAGATGTAGATCAACTGATACGGAACCCACCATATGTAATGAAGTTCTGATGGATGTGGAAATGAAAACTCGGGTTTAAGCTGAGTCGAATCAGCCTGGTCAGAGTAGGGTTCCAAAAATTAATCAGTGCATGGTGTGGAAACCCTATAGGGGTGATCAGAGAATGGTGGATCATGTTTTTTAGTCTGATTGATACCCGATACCTGGTATAGATGTGGAGTTGAATCATCTGCAAATGGCTCAGTAGAGGTGAATCAGAATAGAAATTGAGTCCGATTGCGGGTTGAGGTAGAGAATGGGTTTTTATCGGTTCTATATGTGTGGAAGAGGTGGCTTCAATGAGAATCGTGTCTGAGGGCTCTTTTAGAAAGGAATGACAGGTGGTCCTATGTAGAGAGTCCTCATAGTAACTTTGAAAATGTGAGCTGAGGTCATAGATTGGCTTGTTATAATCAAGAAGTAGATTTTCTCCGATGTTATGGCCAGATTCGAAATCATCGGGGAGTTTGTGAAAATCAAAATCTGAATGAGATTCAAAATCATGAGTTCCACCATAGAATAAATCATATGCTGTAGATTCAACAACCTGACTGGGTGACGGGAAGCTATTCTCACGCGTTTTGAAAGTTGTCAGAAATTGTAGTATAGTCGCGTAAAAACGTTCGTCAAAAATTAAGTTTGTAAAGATTATGAGACTTGAGTCCCGATCGTTCATTTCTGGGAGTCATTTGATTTACTTTTGAAATTGATCTTTTTGTCCCTCTACTTTGTTTAAAATCGCATGCTGGTTCGTGATTATTACGTATTTAAGTACGACATGCTTAGTTGCAAGTATATTAGGAATCAAAAACAGGCAATGTTAATCACTCAAAAGATATTGCAATAAGCTCATGGTGATTCTCAACACACACACACACACACAGATATATATATATATCTTCCATTCATTCAAGAGAGTGTTTGCAACATAGAAGGTACAAGAAAGCTTGTACATGAATGCTTAAAAATGTAAATCTAGCTACCAGAAAACGATCGCATACAAGAATCTACAGGGGGATTTTGCATGCATCATTGCGGGAGAAGTAAGACTACGCTATTAAGCAGTAATAAAAGCAATAAAAATTATGAAGAGCATGAATTAAATCTAGAAGAATAAAGGGCATTTAGGGGTGGTCCCGGATGGCCTTGGAGTGGTCAGGAGGAGAATGAGGGGCGGCCAATGTCACTTAGGCTGACCCTTGGAGAAAGGTAGGGTTGATCCAGCATCCCAGCATGGTGTCCGCCATGATGGTGGTGAGTTCGTGGAGGTGGAGTAGCTAACCTAAATGACGGTGGGCGTGTATGGAGCTAATGAAGTGAGTGGTGCCAATGGAAGCTAAGGGATGTGAAAATGGGTGCAAATGGCCACCCCTTAGGTCTTTTTATAGACCTAAGGAAAGCTCTCTAGAGAATTATGGAATTCTCTAGAGAGGCCTATGGTGGGAGCTAGTGGGAGAGTGAGAGAGAGAGGATGGATGGTGGTTTTTAGATCCACCAAATGTGGATCTAAAAATTGAATGGCTCTTGGTTGCTAATTTTGGCAACGAAGGCAACCACACATGGTAGGGAGTTCTAGAGAACTCTAGGCTAGGTATTTTCATGTGGATGGTGTGTGTGGATCGAAACTTAGGTGGCTAGGTTGATTAGGTTAGTTTCTAGTGGGTTTAGGTCAAGGTATGTCTCAAATTAGGGTAATAAACCGTAATTCACTAAGGTAAAGTGCAATTAAACTTAATACAAGTTTAATTGGGTGTGTGGAAACTTAATTGAGAGTAAAATAACTTAATTAATTTAGGTCTAGGTCAATTGGACTCTCACTAAGTCCAATTGGACAATGTGTGCTGAGATTAGGGCTCAATTGGACTCAATGAGTCCAATTGAATAGGCTGATGGAATTGACTAAGATCCAAGTCAATTAGGTTTAGTGAGGACCTAATTAGGTCCTTAGGGAGGTCTAGAGGTGATGTACTAGGGTTAGGGCACCTTAATTTAGGTTCCTATAGGGTTGGAATTAGGTTTAGGGACCTAGAGATCCAAGATCAAGCCTTAAATCTCAAAACAGGAACTGGAGAGTAGTATCAGACGTCTAATAATAGTGTCAGATGTCTTATACTAAAAAATCAGAAGTCCAGACTTGTTGTCTGGATGTCCAATTAGAGTCAGGAGGGATTTTGGGTTCTATTTTGGGCATTATACATAAATTGGACGTTTGACAAAGTATCTGGATGTCCAATAACACTGCAGAAGTGGGTTTGAGGTGTGCGGGAGATGGCTAAGGCTCCTGGACATCCTATAACTTAGCTGGACGTCTAGATAAGGGTTGGAACTAGGGTTTTCGGGCTTCCTAGGGTGTTGTGACCTAATCTAAGGTTGGCTAAGGCTTGGGGAAGTCTCTAGGCTATCCTAGGGCTAGGATGAACCTATGCTCTTCACATTTTACTGCTTTATTTCTACTTAATAGAATAGAAAACCTTTAACCCCCTTACATTATTGTTCCTATATCTAAACTAAGACTTCTACTCCAGCTCTGCTACAACTCCCGTTATTCCAGATCCAGCTTCAGATCCTGCTCCAGATCTAGCTCCAGATCTACTTATTGCCTATAATCGACATAATGTACTTAATTAGCACATTACAACATCATTTTATGCATAGCTAAAGTAAAGCAGTAAAGATGCAAATAATGCTTATGCATGCATGAATTTCCCTAACTTATGCTAAGTTCTATCTTATTCTAGGTCAATTAAGACTTATGATTGCTGCGCAATCATACCCCCATGCCTAAATCTTGTTAGTCCCTAGCAAATGCAAGACTAAATTATTTACAGCAAGGGTCCCTAAGGGACTGATTATTTTATCAAGTGTAGCATAGAGATTTTTCTCCTTTTTGTTTTTATCCTATGCTCTAGAAATCCAGACAATTGTGAAAGTGCAGCTATGTAGCTTTTGCAACAGATTCGAGTGAAAAGCTAATTCACCCCTAAAGTCTATTGTTGACCCCTAGTAAAAATTCTAGCAGGATAGGCGGACTTCTTCCCTCGAGGTATTCAAGATATTCTATGAATTCCACCCCGACTTTAGGCTTAGGTAGAGAATCTCTGAGGGTAAGGATTATATATTTGGTGGCTTATTCTCACTTGGTGCTACATAGAGACTAGTACTACAGAATCTAGATTCCCGGATTACAAAGTAACTCAACTCAGAGAAAGACGAGAAAAACTATGCTCTCTTTTGATTCCTTTGTATTCATTCTCTCTTTTTCTTTTTCTTAGAGCTCACTATCTCACCAGATTCACACATAGGATATGTATTTGGTGGTCTCACTAGGCATTAACACTTTAATTGAGTTCTCATAACCCTAACACTAAGTCGGAATTCCTCAGCCAGTATTCGGGCAATTAGAAACACAAGAAAAATAGGTTAGGGCCATATTTGGTGGATCTCAATTTTATTTGGTGGTATTTCCTTGATGAAATAAACATTAAATATTCATTCTTTTCTTTGATTTTTCTTCTTTTCATCTGTTTTTTTTTTAACATAACACAACTAACATACATCCATGAACTTTATTGAGGAGGCATTATTAGGGATTGGTGGTACTCAAGAGACATTAGGTGACTTATTTGGTGGAAGTGCCTACTCACTGCATCGGGAAAGATGGATAGGACGGTGTATTTCAGCCCTTGAGATCAATACACTCCTTCAGCGGAGGATTCCGTAGAGAATGGTTGTAATCATCCACCTTAGCCCTAGTTTTATGAAAACTCACTCTCTGCATATTTGCCTTATTTAGTGGCTCTCAAAATTTCACACAAAAATGTATACGCTGGAATCAAGAGCGAAAAATATGTCTAATTTCAGAGTATCATCACTTAATTATCTAGGATTCCAGATTCCTCGCACTAATCTTAGAGCACCAGTACACTCTACTCTCATCTCACACTATTTGGTGGATTTTTGGAAGAAAGTCTGCCGACTCCCAAAATACTGTCCAGGGGTTCAGGAAAAGAAACACTGCTTCTTCACGACAGACTGAAGACGTTTATCAGCCCTCACCGTGAATCCATTGCAAATTCTACGTGTGTGTGAAAAGTTGTACTGGATTCCAGATTACAGGAATCAACTAGAGGATAAAATCCCTAATGCATTCTCTTAATAAAATAATCTTATTCATGAATGCAATATGTATATATGCTATGAACAATTAACCTCGTATAATTTATACTTCGTGAATTTCCCATATTGGGTTACAGTCAGCTTGACCCTAAATTTAGAACAAAAGGTGGGTGGGTGAGTCGAAAGTGGCTGTTGCGAATGATTTCTAGCTCCAATGCGAGCATTGGAGGTGGAGTCGGTTGTTCTTTTATTTAAGGTCCTAAAGTACGTTTTGCATGTAGCTCCGAGGTTTTCCTAAGTGTTGACAAAAAATTTTTCAGTTTCTGATGTATCTACCCCCCCATGCCAAAGTTCTTGCATGTCCTCATGCATGAATATAAAAGAAAATAAATCTGATAGAGGATGAGTGGGTAGAAGTCACCTGTAATTGCTCCTAAAATTATATTTAGCACCAGCCAACCTGTTAACATGCACTATACAAAAGGGAAATATGCTAAAAGAAAAATATGCTATGTATAAAAATGGTTATGTATAGATGATGGTGAAATGTGGAGTGAATGGTATTTATACGTGCTAAGTTTAACGCCTCCAGCTGGACGAACACTCAATCACACGTCCTCACTAGGATGAATAGTCTCGTCAGGTGGAGGAGGTTCCTGGGCCAAAAATGGCTTGAGGCACTGGCCATTTACCATGAATATATGGCCAGATTTTAGCTCCTTGATTTGGACTACCCCGTTAGGATATGGCTGTATCACAACATACGGGCCAGTCCACTTGGACTTAAGCTTCTCCGCAAATAATTTTAGCCGTGAATCAAATAACCAGACTCACTGGTTGGGCGTGAATACTTTCCTCTAGATGTGGCGGTCGTGAAAGGCCTTGGTCTTGTCCTTGTATATTAATGCATTCTCATAGGCCTCCCGCCGAATTTCTTCTAATTCGCTGAGCTGGAGTTTCCGTTCTCGACCTACTGCATCGAGGTCAAGGTTGCATTTCCGCACCACCCAAAAGACACGGTGTTCCAGCTCTACAGGAAGGTTACAGGCCTTGCCATATACCATGCGATATGGTGACATTCCGAGTGGGGCCTTGTATGTGGTCCGATATGCCCAGAGTGCATCGATTAATTTGTCGGACCAATCCTTCCTGTCTGGTTTAACCGTCTTCTGGAGAATCAGCTTGATTTGATGGTTAGACACTTCAGCCTGCCCATTGGTCTGCGGGTGATCCGAGGTGGCTATGCGGTGATGTACCTCATATTTATTTAATAACGACCTGAAATGGACGTGGATGAAGTGGCTTCCCCCATCGCTAATCAGAGCGCGGGGTATTCCGAATCTCGCGAAAATATTTTGCCATACGAAAGAAATGACGGTCTTGTGGTCAACCCGTCTCGCCGAGATGGCCTCGACCCACTTCGAGACATAATTAACAGCTAGAAATATGTACTCGAAGCCATGCGAGTTCAGAAAAGGGCCCATAAAATCGATGCCCCAGATGTCGAACACTTCACGACCATGATGGGTTGGAGTGGCATCATGTCTCTCCTGGTCATAGAACCGACTGACTGACATCGTTTGCAGTGTTGGGCGTAATCGTGTGTATCTCTGAAGATGGTTGGCCAGAAAAATCTCGACTGCAAAATTTTTGCAGCTGTTTTTCATCCTGAAAAATGGCCACCACACGCATCATTGTGGCAGAAAGATAACACACTGGGGATCTCAGAGTCTGGAATGCATCTACGAATAATCTGATCTGCTCCAATGTGGAAGAGCAGTGGGTCATCCCAGAGGTAGTATTTGGCCTCTGCAATGAATTTGAGTTTCTGGTCCTTGGATAGGTTCGCGAGAATTTTGCCTGCAGCAAGGTAGTTCGCAAAATCCGCATACCAGGGGAACTCAACAGAATGAATTGCTAAAAGAGATTCATCCGAAAATTGTTCATGGATAGGCAGGGAATAAGGAATGTGGTCTGGGTCCAATCTGGATAGGTGATCCGCCACAACATTTTGTTTTCTAGCTTTGTCGCGGATTTTGATATCAAATTCCTGCAATAGAAGGATCCATCTAATGAGTCATGGTTTGGCATCCTTCTTTGCCAACAAATGCCGGAGTGCGGAGTGGTCAGTGAAGATGATGACCTTGGACCTTAATAAATATGATCTGAATTTATCCAACCCAAATACCTTGCTAGCAGTTCTTTTTCGGTGATAGTGTAATTACGTTGAGCCTCATTCAGTGTCTTGCTAGCATAGTATATGACAAAGGGTTGTTTCTCCCGACGCTGGCCTAAAACAGCATCGACAGCAAAATCAGAAGCGTTGCACATCATTTCAAAATCGAGTGACCAGTCGGGTGGTTGGAGAATCGGGGAGTCGGAAACAGCGCTTCGTAAAGTCACGAAGGCGTTGAGACATAAGGTATCAAATTCCAATGGGACATCGGTAACCAGGAGATTCGTCAAACCAATTGCCCTTCCATCTGCTTCCTCTATTTTCTTCTGTTTGCAGCTCATGTTAAGTGGAAAATGAGGCAATTGGTAACAGAAGAAACCAATTTCCCTGCTGTCTGAGTTCGCGCATGCGTCTGCTTCCTCTGGGACCCTCACACCTGGAGCACGCAGCCTGGGATGAAGCTCGCGACCTCCTTGCTGTGTGCGTCAATGGCGGCAGGTGGTGAAATCTTTCACACACAATCATGGCCTTGCAGCCCCATTAAAATACATGGGAAGCTTCGCCGTGCGAAGGCGAAGGTGGGACGGTAGGTGGCAGGCCACGGGGCGGCCTTGGCGTGCGTGCCTAGTTCACTCTGTGGCCGGACTTATGGGTTTGGTCGGGGGGCGTTTATGGTGGTGTAGGCAGTCGATGGATGGGTGGATGATGTTCAGTGGACTGTGGCGGAGGTGAAGAGGTTGGTGGCGAGACGTGTGGAGGTGTGGAGTGATGGATGCGTCTCGCTGGAGATTGGTCGGAGATGGGGAAGATGGTGGTGGACAGTGGCTATCGAGGGGTAATTTGTGAAATAGATTGAGGAGAATTGAAGAGGGGATAGAGAGGAGTAAGTCTAACCTAATTAAGTGGACAAAGGGGGAGAGATGGTGACTGGCAGTACCTGCTATCGCCGGAGAAGACGACGTCCAGTGGAGGGAGACGGCGGCGACGACGGAGCTAGAGATGCTCGCGTGGGTGTTGCACAATGCGGAGGAAGATGGTGAGGATAGCTCTGCCACTGGTATGGTGGCAGAGAGACGAGAAAGAGGAGGGAGGCTCGTCGGAGCTCGCTGGACTACTTGGCCGGAGGAGAAGAGGATGAAATTGGGGTGAATCTCTAGCCAAGTCGAGCTAAGGAGGTGCAGCCTGGGTTGAGGATCCTTTTATAGGCACTGGCAAGGGCTCTTGTGCTTGGAAGACAAGCTTCCAAGCACACGAATCTTCGCCGAAGATGGAATCAGTTAGGGACCCAAATCTGGAAGGGAATTCCTCAGAGAATCTCCCTTCCAAATCTGGGAGGAGATCTATGAGGAATTAGGGAGTACTCCCCCTCCATTCCTCGCCAGAGTAGGATTTCTCCCCACTAATGGAATAGGGACCTATTTGTAAGAGTGGAGAGGAAGTTAGGGGGTTCTGTGCAATGGTTTTCAAAAGATAGGGGCCAAAATGTAATTGGGTGTACTATTTTGAAAAGTAGGTCAAGATGACCTCCCCTTAAGTCCAAATTTTGGTATAAACCTAATTTTGACCTAAGGAATCTAATGGTGAAGTTGGATTTTAGGTTTGACCACATTTGACTAGTATTTTTGCACAAAAACCCAAATTAGGTCAATTAATGAGCTAGGACCCTAATATAGGTCAAAATAGGTTCGAAAGGTCAAATTGAAGGTTATAAACCCTAGGGGATATTTTTACATAAATTTTAGAGGGTTTACTTGATTTTTATCCTGACCAAAACCTTGTTGAATTAAGCAGGTCTGTTTTAGGGTTACAGAATGTCATTTAATTCTTGGATTGCACATGAACCCATTTCTGACTGAACCAACCCACTTTTTATCTTATTCAGACCATTTGACCTATGTTTTTCCTCTTAGAAATCCCGTTTATTTACTGCAATGGTAAAATTACAGTTTTAACATTTATTTCATGTTTTCTTCTCAGAACACTTGTTCCTTGAATTAAGCCATTCTCTAGGTTATGTAGGAGCTCTTATTCTCTTTCTTAGGTCAAAATGAGCTAGTTAGGGCTCATGATGAGGCTCTCATCAGCCGTGCACATGCAGTAGCAGCAGCCACCGGAACCCACCTCCACCGTAGCTCCGTCCGCCCACCTTGGGTCGCTCTACACTTCGCCACTACCGCCATCGTGGAGCCCTCGGTCTAGAGATCCTCCTTCGAGCTTCACACCTCTGGCCATTCCCTCCTTGCGCACGGTCAGGGGGAAGAAATCCCCTGTTTTGGGTTGTATTTCTATTTACCATTCCATGCCATTGTCAAACTTATTTTTCTCATTTAATGAATATTATAATGTTGGCTATTTTGTGAAGATAACCTCCCTCCTTTCCTTAATTACTTTATCAGCATATGCAGCTCTATGTGCCTCATTTGAGAAGGGTTTTGGCATTGACTTTCCACGATTTCATTTGTGAACATTATTTTTTGAACCTTACGACTTTTAATAGGCATGTTCCTCCCGGTGGACACGGCCTGCTCTTTTGAGTGGTTTATTTTAATTATTTTGTTAAGTGATTTTCACCACTTTGATACTAAAATGACACATCATTTTATGTGCGAAACAATGAAAGCGAAAACCATCTTTTCAGCTACCATGGGCAGGATTATTTCGAAATGTCGATTACCAGGGCTTGAATTTAGCTACAGAACGTCATGGGTGGCACTATCTCGAAGTGTCAAAAGTCAAGGTTTTGGGGGTTACCATGGGCAGTGTTATCTCGAAGCATCGATTACTAGGGACCCTGTGAGGATTGATGGTAGGAACTAGGAATCTAATACATACCGCATTGTTGAGCCAATCTGAAGCTAGAAATAAAGAAAAGAAAAAGAGAGAACTCTCCAAAAATGTAAAAATTCTTCTATCTCTCTTATACAAAAATGGATTGCAAACTGAACCTGGACTAACCAAGTTACAAGCATGGGTGCTTTAATCGCAGGGTCCAACAAATCTATGGATAGTTTTTGTGGGCCTTAGAAACCTTCGTGGCAGACTGAGGCTAAAGTTGGTAATGTCTAGATCTTGGTTGGTACTTAAGTACCTCTAGCCTACTATTAGTATTCTGATCTAATTTCTAAAAAGAAGAAATAATCAAGACTCTGAGCATCAAAGCATGGTCTAGAATTCGAGTTAATTTAATAAGATTTTGCTAACGGACTAGCAAAAGTTAGGCATGGGGGTATGATGATAACATGATCATCAGCCATATCTAGCTTTAATTAGTCATAATCAACAGATAAATGCTTCTACATAACTACCAAAGAGCCATAATTCATTTCATATTCGTTCTGAGAGAATGCATTAATATAGGGATAAATTTACAGTTTTAACAGAATATCCTAATTACAGGACAATCATGGGGTTGCTCAGGGGTTAATTAAAGGTAGAATGGTCATAAATATCTAATAAGTGGGTTCATGCAGAGATAAACAAGTTTCATGCATTTTGAGAATTAAATGACATCTGAAACCATAAAAATAGACCTGCTTAATTAACATAGGTTCCAGTCAAGATAAAATTTATCTAAACCTTCTAAAAATAATATAAAAATATTTCCTAAGGTTTGATACTCTTGATTTGACCATTGGAACCCAATTTGACCTAAAATAGTCTTAGGCAGATAATTACCCTAATTTGGGTTTCTACGCAAATTACCCAATTAAACGTGTTCAAAACAAAAATCTGACTTCACCATCAGATTTCTTGGGTCAAAATTAGGTTTTACCAAAATGTGGGCTCAATCAAAGATCATCTTGTCCTAGTTTACATTTTGGTCCAATTTGACTCTTTTTCTCTCATTTATGCCCTTAACTTTAGAAATATTTGCATAAATCCCCCCATCTTTTTCATCATCTTCACACAAAATCCCCTACCACCATTGAGGTCAAACCTAACCTCCATGCAACTTTGACTGGCCTGAATCATACTCTAATGGCAATCAAATCCCACCAAAATTGGTGGAATTGATGTTCACACGTGGGTGATTAATCTGAGATCATTGTAGAGTTCCAAATCCTCATAGATTGCTCGTGCGAATGCATGAGAATCTTGGGTTCTTTTCCTTCAAGCCCAAGCCATGGAATCCCTCTTTCCTGATCCAAAGCTTCCCCTGAAGCTCTTAAAGAGCCAGCGTGCCCAATCTTCTCTCCTTAGCTCATTTTTGGTTAGTTCCCCACCGTCTTCTCTTCTACCTGACCAAAAGCTTCGTGAGCTCTGGCGAGTCCTCAGAGCACCTTCCTCGTCCACCCTCAAAGACAATAGCGGGTGGATTCTTCTTCCCCAACTTCGTTCACGTCTTGTAATACCTGCAGACGTCTTCTTCCACGTCTTCCTCACCTCTCCTTCATCATCGGAGGCTTCATCTTCTCCACCGCCGACGTGCCAAAGCCAACGCAGATCCTAACCGCCTTCATCCCATCAAATTAGGTAGTTAGGTTAGTTAGATCTTTAGGTTAATTCCCCACACTCAAAACCCAAAAAGATACCCTACGACACACACGCACGCCATCATATTCCTCAGCTCTGGCTGCCCTCCGGTGAGGTCCTCTACCCGCTACACCTGTCCATCCACCTCGCTTACACTCCCAAAAGTTCAACCGTCCTTCTGCCAACCAAAGCCCTCTCCTAATTTCACCTTTCTCTCACCCTAGCTCCCCGCCCACCAACCCATCTTCACATCACCTTCCCCGAGAATGTCTGGCCACCACATTTTCCACTCACCACATGCGCAATGCCTCTACACTCCACACCTTCTGGTGATGCTTGTGAGATATTTTAATGTGGCTGGGAGGCTGTGTTATTGATTCTCAGGTACTAGTCATTCTCCATCGCCGTCGCCATGTTCTTCAAGCTCCAGGTTGTGCAAACGCCAAGTTCCACCTCAAGGTAGCACGGAGTTGCTCTAGGCTTCATCCCAGGCCATCTATTGGAGGCCACACCTTCGATTCCACCTGCAATTGGAGATGTCTCCCTGCTACTGGCACACGTGAAGGAGTGGCTTTAGTGCCACATCGTGAAGAGCCAAGTATCTGTGCACGCATAAGAGGAATTTGTGCTATGGCTTTATCGTCCAAGCACTGAGGGGTCAGGTCCTTCCTCACATATGCTTTACACCTCGGTCACTACCTTACGCCGGTGACCCTGGTCCCTTATACTCATGACCCAATAACCCAATTACCCGGATCCGACTGGAAGCATGTTGGGGTTTGAGAGAAGGAAAGGGGAAAAGGGAAGAGAGAGAGGGGTAGGGGGTTTTTGCTCTTGAGGGTTGGCTGAACACTTAGCCATGAGGAAAAACAAAATGGAACCCCTTGTGCGTGAGCAGAGAAGAAGAAGAGAAGAGGAGTTGAAGAAGAAGTTCTATACAGAGCGTTGTAGCACGGCTTGTTTAAGTTGTCTAATTCATAGAGTTGACGACTAATTCCTTTGACACAATGCACTGTGCACTTGAGCTTACGTGGAATAAAGTGGTTGATACTGTTCATTTATTTAGACTATTGAGTAATTAGTATATATATGTATCTAAGCTAATAATTGGTGATTTAAATCACCATTATTTTGTCTTGATCTCCTTTTGCTTCATTAAACTCTTGATATACTCATGTTATACATTGAAGACCTATTTTGAGTAGATATTATTCATTGAACATCATTATTGGCTTGATTTCCTGTGCTCATTTATATATTAATTGATATTAGTGCATGAATTGCAACACTTTCTCCTAGTGTTCGACCTCGAATTTCATTTCTAGATTTTTGAGTAATAAATTGTATTTGTTGATAAGCGATTTCGACTATATTGTAACGCAATGAGTTTAAAACATTAATCTCGCTTATCAACAGTTACATATTATAGAAGGATGATGAGAGCCTCATCATGAGCCATAACTAGCTCATTTTGACCTAATAAAGAGAATAAAAGCTCCTACATGACTTAGAAGAGGGCTTAATTGGAGGAATAAGTGTTCTGAGAAGAAAACATGAAATAATGGTTAAAACTATAATTTTACCATTGCAGTACATAAATGAATTTCTCAGAGACAGAGCATATGTCAAATGATCTAAATGAGATAGAAAGTGAGTTGAATCAATCAGAAATGGGTTCATGTGTAGTCCAGGAATTAAATGACATTTGGTAACCCTAAAACAGAGCCACTTAACTCAACAAGGTTTCGGTCAAGATAAAAATCAAGTAAATCCTCTAAAATTCATGTAAAAATATCCTCTAGGGTTTATAACATTCAAATTGGCCTTTGGAACCTAGTTTAACCTAGAATAGGGTCTTAGCTCATCAATTGACCTAATTTAGGTTTTTACGCAAAATATCCAGTCAAACGTGGTCAAACCTAAAATGTAACTTCACCATTTGATTCCTTAGGTCAAAATTAGGTTTGTACCAAAATTTGGATCTAAGGGAAGGTCATCTTGACCTACTTTGCAATTTAGTACACACAATCACATTTTGGTCCCTATCTTTTGAAAACCATCACATAAACCCCCCTATCTTTCTCGCCAATCTTACAATCAAGTCCTTCCACCATTATTGGGGAAGAATCCTCTCTGACGAGGTTGACAGGGGGGATACGCTCAGATCCCTCAGAAATCTCCTCCCAGAATTGGAAGGGAGATTCTCTAAGGAATCCCCTTCCATCTAAGCCCGATCTTGATCTCTGATTCCTTTTCAATCTCTCATGCGAATGCATGAGAGATTCGGATCACAACCACCTTCCTTCTTCGGTGAGACAACGGTGGCCAAAAGCTTGCCCTCCACGCACCAGAAAGCTCGGCCAGCACCTATAAAAAGACCTCCGACCCTCTGCGAAATCTCTCAGACTTGTCTTGGCGGTAGAATCCTCCAAATTTCTTCTCTCCCCTCTCCGGCCAAGAAACCCGCAAGCTTCGACGATTACCTCTCTTCCTTCTCGTCGCTCTGCTGCCATACCAGCAGCATAGTCTACTTCACCTCATCTTCTTGCGTCGCGCCGCAACAAGCGCACGTTTCCCTGACCTCCTCCTCGTCGCCACTATCTCCCTCAGGGTTATCTTCTCCGACGACGGCAACTACGAGCTGTCTGACTCCGCTGCCCCCTTTCTCTCGCAACAGTCCAGATAAGTTCCCCATCTTCCCCTCTTTCATTTCCTCACTTTATTTCACTCAATCGGCCCTCGACCGTTCCTGTCCACCGCCACCTTCCTCAACTCCGGCCACCCTTTGGGGATACGCTCTCGTTGCTTCGTAGCCCCACACGTCTCGCCAACCATCACATACCTCCGCCTCACCTCACTGAGCACCCTCCACTCATCCACAGCCCCGCCACACCACCACAACAACCCCCCGAACACACCCACCCGTCCGGCCACAAAGCGACCTAAGCACTCATGCCTAAGCCACCCCGCGGCCTGCCGCATAGCTCATCACCTTCGTCGTGACACGGCGAAGGTCCCCTGGTGATCTGATTAGGCTGCGAGGCTATTTTTGTGTCAGACAGATCTCAAGCTCCGGCCGCCATTGACGGCAACTCAAGGAAGCTCCACGCTCGCTCCAGGCCTCAGGACTTCAGGGCTCCAGGGGCTGCGAATTTGGGAAGGTCGTGCTAGGGTAGCTGACCCAGCAAGTGAAGCCAATAGAGCTTGCAGTTAAGGAATTGAAGGCGTGGTCTGCTGCGGGCGCGCGAAGGAAAGCAGTGGGCTTTAGTCCCACATCGGTGAGCCACGACGCACGCACACCCTTTATATTGTTTTTGTCATATACGCTCTTCGCCTCCAGTCACAGTTGGGGTGAGGTCCCTCACCTATCTCACTACGCCTCGTTCGTGAGTTCACTACGCGGATCTGGCGCGACCCGACCCGACCCTGTCCTGAGCACACCTCACGCGCCACCCTCACGCCAGTGCGCCTGGTCCCGGGCGCGCGATCCGACCCGTTTACCTGGCTCTGGGAGAGCATGCTGAGAGTGGTTTACACAGAGAGAGAGAGATGCGCGGGTAGAGGGTTAGGTTTTGCTGTGCCTAGTTGTGTGCAGGACGCAGGGACTTAGCCTTTGCAAGCAGAGGAAGAAAGAAGGAGGCTCTGCTAAGGAAGAAAGGCAAGGCAAGAAGGAAGAAGAACAACCAAAGGGAAGCAGAAGAAAGGAGGAAGGAGGCTCTGCAGAGGAGAAAGAAAGGCAAGGAAGAAAAGAGGCAAGGCAGAGAAGAAGAACAGAACCAAGGAAGGCTTCACAGAAGGAAAAAAGAGAAGAAGAAGCAAGGCCAAGGAGAATAGAACTAAAGAAGAAGACAAGGGGCAGATAAAGACTCAAGAAGGCAAAGGAAAAGAAAAGAAAGAAGAAAGCCAAACCTTGGTCGCAAGAGGAAAAGAAATAAAGGAAGAGAAACAGAAGCATCAAGGAAGAAAAGGAGCTTTATTTTAAGACGTCTGATATTGTATCAGACGTCCATTTTTGTTCCCTTTGAGCAATTTCTTTTTATAACACTCTCATTGAACTAGTCATTTATTTTCATTTAAAAAGTTGTGTTCTCAAGTTTTGAAAGTACTTAGATTGCTCCCTGTGTTCGACCTCGGATACTCCAGTTTTCGAGTTATAAATTTTTATTTGTTTTCGCAGAAAGTTCGTCTATATTACAACGCATTAATTGTTAAAACATGATCTAGCCACGTCAACAGAAGGCCTAGGGATGAACAAATATTTCATACTCTTGGAGGGGGGAACACCACTGATGTAGACACATCCATGTAGGTTAAAATGCCTATTTATGCATGTTCCTAGGCTTAGATTGGCATTCCATGTTATAAATAGTACATATCATGCATCATTCTATAATTAGAATAGTTATGTATATTTTAGGTTATTTTCATCCTTTTTGTGGTCAGGAGAGAAGGAGATTTATTTCGGAGCCTCAGATTGACGATCCGACCATACGGATTTGATCAGGATGACGATCGAAGTCCAATGCCTCCAAAATCGCCTTGATTAGAGTTCCATAGTACCATATGCAGTCCGAGGAAGATTAACGGCCAAGGGACTAGGTGACATTATTCGGATCTCCAAACGACAAATCCGATCGTGTGGATGGATTCGAGTCGACGATCACAGCCCAACGCCGTGAAAATAGACTCAATCCGACCACTGTAGCAGCCCTTACAATGAAAAGAAGATGGATGGCCCAGATTGCGCCACGTAGCGCAACCCAAGCCACCCATGCGCAAGCACGCACCACTGCACGCGTAGCAACAGCAACGTACGTGGGCGTGTAGCACGCAGAGGTGAGCGACATAGGCACGCATAGCCCACACAAGCGCAACAGCAGCATGGGCATGTGGGCGATTTTCAACGACGTTTGCGGTGGATCTTCAGTGACATTTATGACCGTCACTAAATGTCCTGTATACGAATTTGATTCTTTCCTCTACTATAAAAGGACTTCTACCCCTCCCATTTTTCTTCATCTCTTCCTTTCTTCCTCTCACCACCTCCAAAGCTCTAGAGAGAGCTTGCCCCAAGAACGGGATGCTCCTCTAGAGTAAAAAACAAATATTTGTTCCCGCCTCTCATCCCCCCTCGTGGAACATCCCGTGGCCATTTTCTCACCTACTTCGAGAAGTAGATCCTCACTATGACGATGTCCCATCTTGTCCTCCTTCCTCCGCCATTGTTCTCCTTCGCCCTGCTCCTCACCACCTTCGTTCGGGTGCCGTTAGAGCGAGTCGTCCTCCAAGCGACCGTCGAGGGGGATTCTTCTCATCTCCATCTATCTTTACTATTTTCTAGTGTAGTTTTTCTCGCTTTCATAGTTGTAGAAACACTTGTTGAGATATATGTGATTATTTCTCTCTCTCTCTTATATTTTGCAAGTAGATTAGTTAGATAAGAATTCTTCAACCTAATATCTTGCTTGCTAAAAATACCAAAAAAATTAGAAAAGACAAAAATGACAAAAACAAATAAAAGCAAAATGCGTATTTTTCAAAACCAAATGTTCGCCGCCCTGTGTTTGACCCATGACTCACTTTTCAAGTTTCGGTTATAAATTTTATCTGATCGATGGATTTTCTCGCAAATCAAATTATGACGATGGGTTTTCCAAACTCGAACCTTTTCGCGATAAATCTCCGATGCAATCAGCCACTTAAGGTAGGTGCGAGAGGAGAGCAGTGCGAGAGTGCTCCCTTGAGTGCCTCTTCCCCTCTCCCTTTTCACTCCCCTCCCCTCTTCTCTCTTCTTTTTTGTGCTCCTTGCTCCTTTGGTTTTTTGTTGCCATCCACGATTCTGGTGAAGACCTTGCTTTTCCCCCTCTTTGATGGGGGAGCCGTGAGGCTCCTTCCCTTAGCAATGCTATTCCTAGGCTTTGCAATTAGATGGTAGTGCTAAGATCCTGTTGCTCCTCGCTTGGTGTTTTTTCTAGGGTCTTTTTTGCCTTTTTTCTGTTCGATTTTGTCATTAGATTTTTGATTTGTGGTTTTGTTTCGTGGCTTTGAGGCTGGCCGTTCTTGGGAGTTTACTTCTGGGGCTATCGAGGGATTTAGGTTTTACTGTTACCTCCTTTACCCAATCCGTGGATCTCAGGTTTTGGTCCAGTTTTAGACCTGTGAGGTGCCCCTTAGGTGTTGGCCACCCCATTGTTCCTGTGTTGGCTTTCAGTTGCTCTTAGTTCTCCTTTCTTGGCTTTGATTAGTGATGCCTTCTTCTTCATCCCCTTTGGATCCTGATCCTTCATCCTCCTCAATTGCTAGAGGACCTTCCCCTTCCTTTAGGCCCTCTTTTACCTCGACTGTGAAGGGCTCTGTTGTCTCCTCCTAGTCAATGGCGAATGTGGGTCTTCAGGTTTGCCTTACGGTTGGTCGTGATGGCTTCCAATGTACGATTTTTTCCTCTGATGAAGTGGCTTCCCTTAGTAAGGGCTTTGAATCTTGTCTTACTATTGAGTCTTGGGGTCCCAAGCCTCCGATCCAGGCTTTGTCTGGATTTTTATCTAACAAGATCAAGATCTCAGCCTTCTTGATTGTTCCCCATGATTCTCATCATTATTTTATTAGATGTGCCTCGTATGTCGATTTTGTCAAAGTTCTTGTGCGTTAGTTGCTTTTGCTTGAGTGTGTTCGGATTCAACTTATTAGATAGACCCCTTCTTTTCGTCTTGATGCTCCCACTACTAAGGTTCCAGTTTGGGTGGTTTTCCCTGGATTGAACCTTCATCTGTTGCATCCTAATGCTTTGATTTCCCTTGCTTACCAGCTTGGTGTTCTGATTTGTGTTGACCCTCGTTCCCTTGAAGGATTTTGTTTGGGCTACCCATGTGTTTCGGTTGAAATCAATCTTATGGCTCCCCAGCCTTCCTTTGTTCGCTTTTACAATGGCTCGGAATTTGTTCAACAAAAAGTTATTTTTGAGCTTGTTTCGCTATTTTGTGTTAAATGCCTTAAGATTGGTCATCTAGCATTGGCTTGCAAATCGAATTCCTATGCAGGTACGGTTCATTCCATAGATGTCGTGCCCTCTTCTGTTGTACTTCTCCTTGTGCGAAACCTGCCGCTAATACTTCTTCCAGCAAGGAGCTTGTAGACCATCCTCCAATTCATCTATCCTCCTCCTCAACCCTGCCTATCGATTAGGGTGGGCCTGATTCTTGCAAAAGTTCAGCTTATATAATCTCTTCCTCTTCTCCTGGGGGGGTTCCTTTAGAGTCTGATGATCGATAGGTAGGGAAGACCCATTGTCGCAAATGTATTTATCATTGACACTATGTCAAATGCATTCAGATCATCTCTTCGCCCGGATCTTCCTAGGTGTCTGATTCCCGTATCCCCTCCTCCTCGGGCGCAGGTGACATGCCCTTCACTTGAATGTGTTCAATCTTCTAGTTTATCGATTTCTGACTTGCATTTTCTTTGTTCATTTGCGATTTCCCTATCATTCTCTTGATTGAATTTTGATGTTTTGACGCAAACCCGTATAGTCTCATTGCTTAGTTAGGCTTTACCTTTTGAAAAGATTCGTAAATCTAACTTGCTTCATTATATTCATTGTGTTTTAAATGACCTAATGGTTTCGAAGTTAATGTATTACTCTCAAAATATCACTCGTTTGCCACTGCAAATTGAATATCCTTCAGGTTCTAACCCTTAGATTAAAGAAAATATATCGGATGAACATGGTGCCCATAAGGATATCTCTATTTCCCATAATCATCCTATTAATTGGGGCATCTATTTACCTTTACCTAGTCCTCCTCTGCATGATCTTGATCCCCCCTTGATTATGGAGGTATCTAATGAAAATGATCCTTTTATAAGCAATGATGCAAACATTTATGATACCAGGTCTGATGAGGAGTTCTCTAAATATTCAGATTCTTTGGTGGTACCTTGTTCTGTTTGAGGATCTGGAAAATGTGGCACACTCTTCCCCTAGGACTAGAGGAGTCCATGGTGGTCAATCCTTAAGTGGTACTAGTAGAATGACTAAAAGTCTATTGAAATCAAGATCTATAGCCTTTGCTAAATGAAGTGTCTTCTTTGGAACTGTAGGGGCATTATGAATGCTCCCACACTGAATCACCTTAATCATTTGATTTCTAAATTCTATCTTGATCTTATCTTCGTGCTTGAGCCTTTCTCTAAAATTGATAATTCTTAGTCTATTAAGAATGCTTTGAAATTTGATAATGTCTTTGCTGACTCCAGAGCCCCAAATGTGTGGTGTTTCTCCAAAAATTCTGTTGAGATCTCTACTGTTGAGGCCATGCCTCAGGCTCTCTTCGTCTTATGCAAGTTCAACTTTAAATCTATTATGATCTCTATGGTCTACGCCTCTTATGACAATGATTGTAGTCACTCTCTCTGGCTTCATTTGACTAATTTTTGTCATTCTTTTCCTCTTCCTTGGCTGGTTGGCAGTGATTTCAATTGTACTCTTTGCCCCCCTGATAAAACTGGGGGTGCCCCCTTCAAGGATGCTCAGGCTTTGGAATTCGCTAATTTCATCGACTCCCTATCCTTAGTTGATTTTCCTTTAGGCAGGAGTCAATTATGTTGGTGCAATGGTCGTACAGGCTCTACTCATATTTATCAAAAGCTAGATCACATCCTTTCCTCTTCAGATTATTTTACCTTCTCCCCTACTGGCAAATACTTATCACACTATAGTACTGATCACACTCCGATCTTCATTTGTCTCACATCTACTGACCACATGCCTCATCATTTTCATTTTTAGAATATGTGGCTTAGGGAATCCTCACTTCGTGATTTGATTTCTTCGGTTTGGGAGCATCCTCCTTCCTTCAGGAATCACATAGATCAACTTTGCTTTAGATTAATTATTCTGAAAAAGGCTATTAAATCTAGGAATTGATCGACTATTGGTAATATTCATAAGCGGGTTGAAAAGCTAGAGATCCTTTATGAAGACCTGGACTTGAAACTCCCTTCCAATTGGAACGATGAGGTCCATGCTAAACTCAATTCCATTAAAATCGATCTTGAGGATGCTTTGGCTAAGCAAAATGACTATCTTCAACAGGTTGCTAAAGTCAAATGGATCAAAGATGGTGAAAGAAATAATAAGTTCTTCTCTTATATTAAATGCAGATTTGCTACGTGATCATGCAATTCTCTTACCTTGCTGTCTGGAAATGGCTCTTGGGATCTTGCTGTCACCAATTAGGTCAATTATTTTCAAAATCTTCTCTCCTCGGAGGGTCCCACGTCTATTGACTTTTTCCTTGACTTTATCCCTCCTTTGGTGTCACATGGTGCTTCATATACCCTCTCCCATCCTTCCTCAGAGAAAGAAATCTTTGATACTCTTTCCAACATGCCCAACAATCGCACTCCTAATCTTGATGGATTCAATTCTAATTTTTTTCTAGCTTTTTGGGATATTGTCAAAAAGGACTTCATGGTTGCCATTATATCATTTTTCTCCAACTAGGCCATTCCGTGTGCTTTTAATAACACTTTCATTTCTCTCATTGCTAAAAAGGTCTCGCCTTTACATCTTTCTGATTTTAGACCCATTAGCCTTTGTAATGTTTGCTATATATAAGATAGTCTCTAGAATTTTGGCTAATCGTCTTTGTAATTTTCTCCCAAACCTGATTTCGCCTGACTAGGCTAGTTTTATTAACGATGGATCAACGTTTGACCATATTGCCACTACCTTTGAACTCACTCAAAGAATCAATCATAAAGTCTTTCGTTCCAATGTCATTCTCCAACTTGATCTTGAGAAAGTTTACGATAGAGTTGAATGGTTTGCCCTCTACCATATTTTGGAGAAATTTGGCTTTTCCCCGAAGTGCATTAGTCTTTTCAAGGCTTGTATGGATTACTGTGGGTCTTCTATCCTTATTGATGGGGTCTCACAATTTTTTAATGCTTCTCGTGGCCTTCGTCAAGGAGATCTTCTTTCTCACCTTTCCAATCTCTTCATGGAGCCATTTATTCCTGGCCTAAAAGAACTTGCCTTCACGGGTAAAATTACCCCCTTTGTTAAAAGAGGAGTCTCCCCTCCTATTGCCCTTCTTTATGCTGATGATATTATCATATTTTTGAATGGCAGTACTAATTCCATCTCTAATCTTGCTAATTTCATTAAGAACTTTGAGAACACTTTCCATCAAAATATCAGTTTGAGCAAAAACTCATGCTTTATTGGTAAGCATTTCCCCTTTGGCAGACTATCTTGCATTCTTCAGATTGCTGGCTTTCAATTAGGGATCCATTCACTTATCTTGGCTATCCCATTTTTTCTGGGAGATATAAAATTTCTTACTTTCATCCCATTATTGAGAAGGTTCAATGTAAACTTGCATCTTGGAAGGCTAACCTCCTCTCGACTTCAGCGAGATTTCTTTTGATTAAGCATGTTCTCTCATCCATTCCCATTCATATCCTTCTATTCTTGAAGTCCCTAAAGCGGTCTACCGAAAGCTAGTATATCTCTCTGCAAATTTTTTTTGGGGTTCTTTTGATTATGGCCACAAACATCATTGGGTTTGTTGGAAATGTATCATGTGCCCCTTGCTTTTGGGGACCTTGGTGTTTGGGACCTCTCCCTCCTAATTAACTCTCTCAGAATGAAGCATGCTTGGAATATTCTCTTTCTTCACTCTCCTTATAGCACTCTAATCAAAAAACTCTACGGTACTCGTCTTCTTGGTTCTCTTCCTGCCAGAATCAAAGTCATGCAGGATTCCTTTTTCTAAATGAAACCTTATATACATTGGGAAATTCATGAGGGTCTTATTGATTTTTGGACAGATCTTTGGGTTGGGGATTCCCCCCTTAAGGAATTTCTCCCTTCTTATGTTAATATGCCCCACACTCTGGTTAAGGATGTCATTACTAACAAGTTTAGCTCTCCTCTATTCTCCATGATCTCCGGTCATATTCGCTCCCATATTCTCAATCTCTCCCTAGATAATCTCCCTGACAAACCTCTTTGGAAGTTCTCCCCTTCTGGCTCCTTTTCTGTTGCGTCACCCTATATGAGTCATTTTCCCATCTCTTCTTCATACCGCTCTTGGAAACTCCTTTGGAACCTTTAGCTTCTGCTGAAGATTCTTCTTTGCAGCTGGTGTATACTCCATGATAGTTTGCCAATGAATGATAATATTATGAAACTTCATATTTCCCTTGCATCTAAATGTGTCTATTGCAATTTTGCTTCTTGTGAAACTACTTCACATTTATTTAAGGAAAGTTTGTTAGTCAACAATGTTACTATCTGGGTATTCAACCAGGCCCATCATGCACGCATCTCCCTGACAAGTCGATTTTTCGTGCATTTTGAAATCGTCGAAAATCATAGTATAGTTGCAAAATCCCTTTGAGAAAAGTATTTGTAATAAGGAAACTCGATTGATTTTATTCTTTTGAGTCCTGGTTGTTCGTCACTGGGAGGCATGAAAACGAGTTGAGATTTGAATCCACTTTTTCTACCCTAAATCTAATCTAACCTAATCTTTTTGGACTTTTTGTTTTTGCGATTTTTTTCATTTTTGATTTCTGGAAAACAAACTCAAATGCAAAAACTACCTAAGTGAAACCCTAAAACCTATATGGATCTAGGTGAGGCCATTGTGGCTGTGCACAAGGTGACTAGCCCAAGTAGCGTGTAGTGAAACAAATGTGAAGATGAGTAATCACAGAAGCATCATAATATTATTTATGCATAGAATAATCAAAAGAATATCACATAACATCTATGCTAGAAAGCACATAAACAGATGAAATCCCTCACACTGGAGAGTGCCACTAGGGCCATCGGCTATGTGTGAGGGTTTAGGCTAGACCTTAGGTATGCAAACCTACCTACACGCCTACTAAAATAGATGGCCGACCATAAGAGGCTATGGGTGAGCCTTCATGGCCATCCAAGAAGAGAGGAAAAGAGGACATGTGCCTGCTCCCAAGGAGGACGAAGACATGCCCAAGAGATAAGAAGAGAGGGTGGCATGGACCCTTCTTCTCTTCTAGTGGCCGGCATTGAAACTTGGAGAAGCTTCTTGTTATCCACCCATGGAGGGGGCCTTGGAGGAGGAGGATGTCCTTAAGAGGGAGAGGAGTTGTGGTCGCAAGTTTTGGAGAGGAGAATTGGAAATTGAAATGTGCGGCACCTCTTTTTGGCTTTTATGGGAAGGCTTCTTTTGGTCGCCAGTTTTGGTGGCTCCCAAAATAGAAGTCACCACCTTTGGTGGCCTTAGTGTTGACGACCAAAAATAGGGAGGGTAGATTTGGAAGGTTGGTTTTGGAAGGTGTGTGTGTGTGGTTTGAATTTCGTAGAGCCATTTTGTGGGTGTTGGTAGGATTAGGGGCTAAATAGGTTGGGTCAATCTAGATTAGGTGAGTGTGGACCTAATTAGGCTTAGGAGAGTCTAATTTGAGAGGGGTGAACCTAATTTGGTCTAGGTCAAGTCTAATTGGATGTGTGTGTGTGGTTTCACTAAGGTAGTCCTAATAGGTGTGAGTCAATTAGATCCTGGGTGGATCCAATTGGGTTTAAGTGCACCCAATCAACTGTAGATGCATCTAATTAGATATGGGCCTTCTCAATTGGGTCAGGGATAGGATAAGTGAGGGTATGGATTGTGGGATAGGCGTAGGAGGTGTCTAATTAGGTTTCCTGAGGTGTTTGGTGGGGTTTTTGGGTCAAAAGGGGCGAGCTAGGGCTTCTAGCACCAAAAATAGGAACCAGAGATGACTTCTAGACGTCCAAACAATTGATCAGACATCTTATACTCCAAAATTGGACGTCTGGAAGTTAGCTTAGACGTATAATTCTATGTTAGTGTGAGTTTTGGCTTCTTAGATTGATTTTCTTCAGAAATCAGACGTCCAGCCTAATGTCTGGACATCCTAAAAGATGCTAGAGAGTGGGTTTTGGGTTTTCTAAGGTAGGTTTCAGTTCCTAAGTATTTGGGAGAGGGATAAGATGGATAAGAACATGGATAGTGCTATCTATGTTTGGGTTCTAAGGCTAAGATGTCCTAATGGAGGTGATTTTGGGTTTAGGAAGGCTATCCTAGGGTTTCTAAGGGTAGGGATAAGGCTATCCTCCTCACTCTTTTCTGGATCAGTCTTCTTCTCTCTTTATTACCTTCTTCCGCCCCATCTCATATCTTAGATCACTCTATTACTTGCAAATAACAACAAAAAACATTAAATAGCAAAATATCTCACCTTATTCTATATAAAATGATGTAATGCATGATATGTAGGATATGAGTGCAATATTCACAAACATACCCCAATATTATTTAGGTTGATTATTCACAAACATACCCCAATATTCACAAATATTATTTTGGTTGATTAGGACCTATGATTGCTGTGCAATCATACCCCCATGCCTAAACTTTGCTAGTCCCTAGCAAATGCAAGACTAAGTGTATGACTATGCTATTTACAAGTTTGGTCCCCAAAGGACTGCTTATTCTTTTTATCAAAGAGTCTAACTAAAGATTTTTCTCATTCTGTTTCATCCAAAAATCTAGAAATCCAGGCAATTGTGAAAGTGTAGTGATGGTAGCTTAAGCAATGGACCCAATTGAAAAGCTAATTCACACTTAAAGTTCATACTTGACCCTTAGTAAAAATTCTATCGGGATAGGCAAACTCTTCCGTCGGGGATACGTATCAAATAATCTGAAATTTTACCCTATCTTTTTAGCTTAGGTAGAAGATATCTGAGTCAAGTGATTTTTTTATTTGGTGACTCACACTTAACTGGTGCTACATATAATCTAGTACTACGGATTCTCAATTTCTAGACTATTAAACAAATCAACCTAGAGAGAGGCTAAAAACTGTGCTCTCTTTGGTTCCTTCATACTCTCTATCTTTTTCTTCTCTTTTTCTTTTCAAGCTTACAATCTCACCATATTTTGTCAATGTGCTCAATTTTTGGTGGCCTCACATGGTATTAATACTTTTATAGAGTTCCAATAACCCTAACACTAAGTCGGAATTCCTCAGCTAGTACTCGAGCGGTCAGGAATACTGGAAAGTGGGTTAAGGCCATATTTGGTGGATTGCAAATGTGGTAGGTAATGCTACCTCAATGTAATTGAAATACATACTAAAACACTCATAAACTCATCACTTTTTTTTGCTTTTTCTAATTTATAATGTTTTTTTTCTCTCTCTTTTTTTCATATATATTTTTTCCTATCTTTTTCTTCTTTTCTTTCTCCTTTTTCTATGTTTTTTTTGTTCTTTTTTTTTCTTTCAACACAGCGTAATACAACACACAATATCGGGTGGTGTATTATTAGGGATTGGTGGTGTTCAAGAGATATCGGGTGGCTTATTTGGTGGAAGTACTTATTCTCGGCACCAGGAAGGGAACAGATAGGACAACGTATTTTCTGACCTTTGACACTAATACCCTCCTTCAGCTGAGGATTTCGTAAAGAATGGTCGTAGCCATCCACCTTAGTCCTAGTTTTATTAGAACTCAATCTCAGCGTATTTGCCTTAGTTGGTGGCTCTCAAGAATTCTCACAAAATTCATAGGTAGGAACATGAGGGCAAAACTTATGCCTAACTCCAAGTCTCATTATCTAATTATCCAGAGAGTAAGAATCCTTACACTAGACTTAGAGTACCAGTAGACATTCTACTCTCACCTCACAAATGTTTGGTGGATTTACTGGAAGAAGATTTACCTGACTCCCTAACCACTGTCCAAGGGTTTTGGAAAAACTAATGTCTATTGGTTTTCACAATGGATCCATTGGAAAATCTACGTGCAAGTGTAAACATTATACTGGATTCTAGATTTAGAATTAACTCAAGAATAAAATCCCTAATAAAACTTCCTTGATAAAAATTAATGCATGAATATAATATATATAAATGCTATGTGTAACCTTTCAAAGTTTCACTTTGAAGATTTCCCTAATTCGGGTTACACTCAGCTCAGCCCTAAATTTAGAACACAATGGTGAGTGGATGAGTCGGAAGTGGTTGTTGTAGACGATTTCTAGCTCCAATGTGAGCATTGGAGGTAGAGTCGATTGTTCTTAATTTAAGGACCCTAAAGTGCAATTAGCATGATGTACGAAAGGTTTTTCCTAGGTGTTGGCAGAAAAATTTTCAGTTTACATACACTAACCCCACCCATGCCTACCTTCTTGCATGTCCTCTTACAGGAAGATAATGAAAAATAAATTAAAACAGAGAGTAAATGGGTAGAAATCACCTGGAATAGCTCCTGAATTTTTCGTTCCGCTTATTCCAACACCTATGAAGTAAAATAAATATGTAGGAAAATATGACAAATAAAATATGCTATATATAAAGTACTGAGACTAACACCTCCAGCTGGGCGTAAACTCAAAAAGGATATGCCAATACAGTATTGAGAATGGCGAGTAAAATGGTAAGAATTTTAATCTCGTTTTCCAATAAGGGGCCACAGATGCGGACCAGCTATTTAGGAATTCCAAGCCCAAATACTCGGGAAAATATTATGATGGGGCTTGGGAAAATCTGCAGCCATATGCTACAGAAGAAAGATAGATAAATACGGGTGCCTGGAAGAAATGAAGATGAAGGCATCCCGAAGAAGTGATCGAGGATGTGGGTGGTTGGGGTATGAGCAGACTCATGTGGGGTAAAATCATATGGGTCTTGATAATGGTGATGAATAGAAGGCATGGCCCAAGTGGTGTGGTCAAATATGGAAATCAAGGTCTAGTGATCAATCTCTATCTCTACCAAAGATGTTTCTTCCTAAGTATCGTCTATTTCTTTTTCCTCTTCCAAATTTCTCAATTCTAATTCCCAATTATCACATGATTCGACGAAATTTTTAGCTTCCTCCAATAACTCATCATATGTAATCCCCAATAATTTTTTAATCTCTTGAATATCTTTTTCATAAGGGGATATTTCCTCCTCACTTAGATGGAATTGGGCATTAGATTCAGTAGTGAGTCCCTCCATGAAAGTGGAATGGGCTGAATCATTGATTGAGGAGTCGTTAAAGTCTTTTTGATTTTGTTGTTTAATGTATGTGATTATCTAAATCAATTCATCATTATCTCCATGGATAACCTCAAATACATCAAAATCATATTCCAATTCGTTAATGCTTGGTTCCTCAAAATGAAATGATTGATATTTAGGCCCTAAATCAAGATTAAGATCCTCAAATGAATCTCCTTCCTCTACTTCAGTAGGAACATCAATATCATCCACCTCGGGTGCTTGATCTACAGAATCCTCAATGACCACCTCAGAATCATAAATCTGTTGTGGAACACCTGACCTGACTTCAAACATTTCTGATTTTTGTTGCTCATCCTGGATTCTATGAAGCACTTTTCGCATATGATCATATTCTCTAGCACTAGCTTCTTTTGTTTCATGAACCATTTTGATTAATTGAGTAATTTGGGTTTCATTGCAAGGGGTAGGGCTTTGAATTGGGCAACGTCGGTCAAGATAGTATACCATGCTAACAAAGAATTGATCCTGTATTGATGGTGACTCTTGTGATTTAGTAGATTCTTGATTCAAGTCATGTGGTCCTACCCAGGTGTCAATTGCAATGGTTTCTTCCGAATTACCCTTCGAATCACTTTCCGTATCATCCAAAAATTTCCCTAACGTCGTTTACCTAGCGGCTGCATAAATATGAAAGTGAATCTTCTCATTGCCGCTACTCATTTCCATACATCCTGAGTAATAGTCAATCCATGCATTAGCCGTAGCCAAGAAAGGGCGACCCAGAATGATGGGTGAATCACTTAGCTTCTTCGGTATATCCATGTCCAAAACAATAAAATCAATCGAAAAGCTAAGACCTTGCACTTTAATGATCAGATCATGAACTACCCCCTTAGGTGTTTTGATGGACCCATCTGCCATTCTAATGGTGACAGGTGTGTGGTGTAGATCTCTAAGTCTGGTGAGGTCAACAAGGGTGGTAGGAATCAAGCTAATGGAAGACCCTAGATCCACAAGAGCTCTATTAAAGGTGAATCCCTTGATGGCACAAGATATGAAAGGTTTTCCAGGGTCAGTCTTTTTAGGTGGTAGAGTGCCAAAAACAAATGCACTTACGTTAGCAGATAAAGCCACCTCTTTAGGTGTGCAAGTTAATGTAAACATGTTTATATTATATAAAATATCTATTTATGCATGTTCTTAAGCATAAAATTGCATTATATACTATAAATATTGCATAGCATATATCATCTTGCATTTAGATTAGTCTGAATAAAATGTAGGTTAATTGTTTCCTTTTTATGGTCAAGGACAGGGCGACTCTTTATCAGGGCCTCGGATCGAAGATCCAACCATACAGATCTAATCAGGGCGACGATTGGAGTTCAACGACTCCAAGATCGCCCTAATCGGATATCCGTAGCATCAGATAGAGACCAAGGAATCCTAGAAGATCAAGGGCCAAGATGGTGTTAATCCACACTTTAGATGACAAATCCGACTGCATGGATGGGTTCGTATCGACGATCGCAGCCTAACGACATGAAAATCGATATAATCTGATATCCGTGGCACCATCTACATTACTCAGAAGATGGACGACCAAGATGGCGCCACGTGGTGCCATCTCGCCGCCTAACCAATCACACGCACTCGCTGAAGCTCTTCTGGCCAACGCTTCTTCACTGTTGGATCAAGATCCAAGGGCTGTGAGGCGCACGCGCTTGAGTTGTGCGCTCGACACAAATGTGCCCATAACACATTGGTCGAGCGTCTCATCCAAACGAGGCACGGGATCAAGCCCCCGCACGCCTCAAATTAGATCGGGCGCATGGGCGGATCAGCCGTGCGATCAAGATCCAACGGCGCCACGCAGCCGATAGCGTCCACGCACCATTTGACACCCCCACATGACGCAGGATCTCACGCGCAAGGCTTGCGGTTGAGGCACAGCGAGGAGAGCTCTCAGCCATCCGATCTCACGATCGGACGACCGAGATTTGATGGACGTGGAGGGCACGTTGAGGCACGGAAGGGGAGCGGGCGTGCAAGCGCCGCCCACGAAAGCCACGTTCAGGCCTTTAGTGACGGATTTATCCGTCATTAAAGGTCCTGAATTAATGTTTTTCAACATGTAATGACCAAAATGCCCTCACTCCTTGCAACTAGAAAAGGAGACCCCCTCCATACGAATTTCTCATCCCTTCCTTCTCTTCTCTCCCTCTCCAAAGCTCAAGAGAAGCTTGTCCCACACCCGGGATGCTCCTCAAGGGATAAAGTCAATTTTTCGTCCCCATTTCGGAAGTGGATCCCACGACGACGACGGCATGCTATCTCGTTCTTGTTCTTCCTACCTCAACCTCCTTCTTCCCACTCCATTCTTCTTATTCCAGGCGTTGTCTCGTCCGGCTCGTCCTCCAAGCGATCGTCGAGGTGGATAACTTCTCTCTCCCATTCCTTTTTCCTGCTTTCTAGAGTAGAATTTTCCTGCTTTCTAGTTATAATAGTTTTCCTACTTTCTAGTGTAATTTCTCGCTTACTTAGTTGTATAAATATTTTGAAGTATTAAGTGGATATTTTCTCTCTCTCTTTCTCTGATTGTTTATAGTGCTTCATTTCATTGTAATTACTCCATTTTTTAACAAAAATATGAAAAAAATATAATTGCGAATTTGGATCGACGTAACCTCCCTAAGTTCGACCCAAAATTTTTATTCCGGTATAAATTTTATTTGTTAAACCGAGTTCTTCGCTATTCAAACTACAACGACAGGTTTTCAAAATCAAATTCGATAGCGTAGTCCTCCATTGTTTCAACATTTTGGTGCCATTGCCAGGGAGGCAACGATTTCTGATCTTCTTTTCACATTTCATGCACTTTATTGTCTTCTAACTTGCTTTCTCTTATGTCTATTGTTTTGCAGAGACCTCCATCAGGGAATCGTCAAGCGGTAGACCGGAGTAAAGTGCAGTTGAAGACAACTGTAAGTGCTCCCCATTCTTCCCCCTCCATAGATTACATTTGTCACATTAAATTCAAATTCCAATTAACCTAGGTGTTTGCATAAATCCTAGGATTAGTTTGGTTGTTTGGATTTCCACTCACACTCATTTCACCTTTGCTTATATAAAAAAAAGATAATTTTGTGGGGTAATGTTCAACATACACACAACATACACCTACTTTCAAGGCACTTAACCTACTTGATTTTCTTCTACTCAACTGGATTCTGATATGTGGAACTGGTACACACAAATCAATACATAAAAGAGTATAAATCATTCTAGGTTAACCATTTCTATGTGCCTAGCCTAGTGGTGTAGTTGTGGCCAGTTGTTTGAGTTGTTTGGGCTGCACCACTCAACCTAAAATCAACTCATGAAGCAGCTTCTTCTTAGGGTTTTCAATCTAGGTTCATACCAGGTACTCCACTTTATTTTTGGTTTTAAAAGAAAGCAATCTTCACCCATGCTTGAAAACCTGGTTTGCCTCAAACTTGATTGAAATCAACCTAATTCTAAACCCTAAAAGCTACTTAAGCAAAATTTGAACATTAAAATCTATGCATCACAAATAATCATGCTTGAAAACCTTGGTTGTGCATGCACTTACACATACTTAATCAATCATTAAGGGCACAACCCATTTTAATGGCCCATCACATTCCATAAGCACTATAATCCTAGGCCTTAATAAAATCGAGTAGACATTGGCCTTAAGGACTGATTCGCTCTTTGGGGCCTAGTCTGAGATTGTTCATGATTAACCTACTTGTATTGATTAATCTGATGTCTAGCTAGGGGAGTAGCGTCAAACGACCGCGGCTGGGGAGTACACTAGGAACTGGAGGCGCAAGCCGAAGGAAGAACCTTCTCCCCAGTCCCTCTTTCTAACTGGTTGGATTGAGCAGGCACAAGTAGAGTAAATCATTTATAATCTTAAGGTAGGTTTTGAGAGTCTTAGATCCTTAGGCTACCCCACCTAAGGACAGGCTTGTTTTGTTGTGCTGTAGGGTCCTTATCCCCAGTCCTTCTGACCTTTTCCTAGTTTATGCTAGGAAGACGGTCATTGAATCCCCGATTGGAAGGACCTTTAGAGTATTCTAGGAGGCGTAAATTGGATTTTGGTCAAATTGATCCCATTGCCGATCAACAGCCTCCTCTGCCTCGAGATCTACAGGAGGAATTTCGAAGGCAGATGGAACAAATGCAGGAATGGTTCCAGAGAATGCAGGGCGCTTAGCCCTTGAAGGATTTTTTTGATCCTTTAAATTACGGGGAACGTCCCAGTGTCTAGATTCTGGTCGGAGACGTAGAAATCAAGCCCCAAGTGTTAAGCCTGATTAAACATTACCATGGGCTTGATTCTGAAGACCCGTTTCAGCACTTGGAGGACTTGACCACTTTGGTCCTGACCACCAAGGCACGAAATGTGAATGAGGAGCAAATGACCATGAGGCTTTTCCCCCACTCTCTTAGGGATAAAGCTGCTCATTGGTATAGGACTATAGGAAGACCAATTGCAACTTGGAATGAGTTGAAATCGACCTTTCTAAAGAAATTCTTTCCTGTCAGACGTACGAATGCTTTGAGATGGGCAATCACTACCTTTACCCAGCGGTCGGGGGAGCAGTTTCATGTGGCCTAGGAGCGATTCCAGGACCTATTATGGAGGTGTCCACACCACGAGGTGCCGAAATGGCAACTTGTGCAGATCTTCTACCACGGGTTGACTGAGCAACTCAGAAATCACGTTGACGCTTCTTGCGGAGGCAATTTCCTCAACAAAGATGCAGATGGCGTGCATAATTTGTTTAAGAAAATGAGTGAGAATTCAATCAATCATGCCTCCATGGATACTTTTAACCGGTCTCAGCATCCCAGATCAAATGTTAATGAAGTCCATGACTCTCATTCATTTGATATGGTATTGATTTGTAACAAACTTGATAAGGTGGACTTGGCTGCTAAGAGAATGGAAGAGTGGATGGCTGGAAATTCAATGAACAACTCTCGATCCACTCAATCCTATAATTTGGGATTCCATTCGTGACGAGCTCCTTCTGGATGGGAGTTCCTGAATCAACTCGATGCAGCTCAACCTGCGAGTCAGCATTTATCGGAACCCCATGGGTTCCAAACTGGGGCCTTTGATCCCAGTTTTTCTGATCCTTCCCTTTCTTTCTCTTGATCCTCACCCTATGAGGATGTCTGTGCTATACAGGAGAACGTTAGATCCAACCCCTACTCTAATGCTTATAATCTGGGTTGAAAAAACCACCCAAACTTCTCCTGGAAAAACCCAGGGCAACAGACCTAATTTCGACCCAGCAATTATGCTCCGCAATGACCAATGGGTTAGGGTCATGTGTATACTCAGTTTCCCCCAAATCATGTCAATAAGCTAGCTTGGAATGCCCGTCAACCTGTAGGGTAGGGTGATTTGAACTGACAAATGGTAGAGATGCAAGGATCCATGCTCCAGCTCATGCAGCAAATGAAAACCTCACTGGACAACTTGCAAACCTGGCTCATAGCTAACTCTCATCAACTCGGATCTCTACCATCCCAACCCGTACCCAACCCGCAAAATATCCTGAATCCGAGCAACCAAGCCCATGGGTACAGAAATCAGAGGGACCCACACACACATGCTCAGGTGGTTGAGCAGGGTCCTTTCTCTTCTTCTTCTTATGCACATCAACAATTCTTGGCTAATCAAGCCCCTCCAATCTTTCCTAACCCTCCCCAAGACCCAAACTCATATGCATCCGTAAATTCTGTTACCTTGAGGAGTGGTAAACGAACTCAGGATCCACAATGACACTATTTTGATTTACCGAATCCTGAAGAACCTGAGGAGAAAAAGGAGAATTCTGGAGAAGAAATCAAGGCTCAAGAACCTGATTCCAAAGATCTGACTCATGTTCCTTTTCTTGAAGCCTTGATCAGATTAAAGAAATCTATTGATAGCAATGAGGAGCTTCTGAATATTTTCAAGAATGTTGAGATCAATATCCCGCTCCTTGACGCTATCAAGCATATACCGACTTAATTGAGATTTTTAAAGGATTTATGTACACAAAAGCGTAAGTCGAGAGAATCTATTCTAAGGAAGGTGGTACTCTCCGAGCAAGCTAGTTCTGTTATCCTGCATCACCTCCCTAAGAAAAAGAGAGATCCAGGTGCTCCGTTGATTTCTTGTGTCATCGGAGATTACACTTTTGATAGAGCACTTCTGGATCTGAGTGCATCCATCAACCTAATTCCGACTTCTCTTTACAAGAAGTTTGGATTAGGTGAACTTCGGTCGACTTCAGTAACGTTGCAATTAGCGGACCATTCGGTCACAAATCCACGAGGTGTTATTGAAGATGTTATAGTTAAGGTTAAGGATTTATATTTTCCTGTAAATTTCCTTGTCCTTGACATGGATGTACTAGAAAATCTAAGGAACACGGCCATCATTCTGGGGCATCTGCTCTTGGCTACTGCTAAGGCCAACATTAACTGTGAAAGCGGTAGCATGGAAATCGCCTTTGGGAATCAACGAATGAAATTGGATATTTTTAAGGTGATTAATAAATTTGAGTATTATGGATTTATTGAGGAACTTGAGGAGGATAATGTGAACATTGAAACTTGTTTGATGGTTTCTGCAATTGAAAGTTCCTTCTTTGATGATGAATTGGACCCGCAACCCTCTATGGCAAACCTGTCATCTTCTGAAGAGGTTATTGATTTTGTTCACTCTCAACCTCTTCCTCTTGATGAGTCATCAGCATCTTCCTTACCTTCAATCATGAACCCGCCCCAGCTTGAACTGAAACCATTGCTTGAGAATTTGAAATATCAATTTTTAGGTCCACAGAAGATGCTCCCTGTGACTATCAGTGCTAAATTAATAAAGGAGCAGGAGATTAAATTGATTAAGGTCCTGAAGGAACACAAGGAGGCAATTGGTTGGACCATTCATGACTTTAGGGGGATCGAGCCATCTTACCGCAATCATAGAATATTCTTGGAAGATGGATCCCGCCCTTCTCTCCAGATGTAGAGGAGATTAAATCCAAATATGCAAGTAGTGGTCAAAAAGTTGATTATTAAGTGGCTCGATGCAGGAATTATTTATTCGATCTCTGATAGTCCCTGGGTAAGTCCCACGCAGATTGTTCCCAAGAAAGTCGGGATTATCGTTGTGACTAACGAGAGAGGAGAATCTATCACAACTCGTTCAACTTCCTCTTGGAGGGTTTGTATCGATTACAAGAAGCTGAACACGGCCACGAAAAAGGATCATTTTCCTCTGCCTTTCATTGATCAAATCTTGGAAAGATTAGCCGGGCAGAAGTACTTCTATTTTCTTGATGGCTACTCAGGATACAACCAAGTTCCTGTCCGTCCCGAGGATCAGGAAAAAACTACTTTCACCTGTCCCTACGGAACCTTCGCTTTCCGTAGGATGCCTTTCGATTTATGCAATGCACCTGCAACTTTTCAAAGGTGCATGTTAGCCATATTCTCTGACATGGTGGGAGAGTTTATGGAAGTCTTCATGGACGATTTCTCTATTTTTGGAGAATCGTTTGACTCTTGTCTAGCTAATCTAGAAATGATTCTTAAACGATGCATCAAAACACGATTGGTCCTTAGTTGGGAAAAGAATCATTTCATGACATAAGAAGGCATCGTCTTGCGTCATGTAATCTCTGAACGGGGAATTGAAGTGGATAAAGCTAAGGTTGATGCTATCGCTAAACTTCCTCCTCCCACATCTGTTAAACAAATTCGATCATTTCTTGGTCATGTGGGATTCTACAGAAGATTCATCAAGGATTTCTAGAAGGTTGCACGTCCTTTGAGCAATCTTCTCGCCAAAGAAACACCGTTTGTTTTCGATGAATCATGTTGTAAGGTATTTGATTTCCTGAAAACAGCAGTCACTTGTGCTCCGGTGTTGCAACCATAGATTTGGACAGCCCCTTTTGAGATCATGACCGACACTTCTGATTACGTGGTCGGGGCTATTTTGGGTCAGAAAGTTGACAGGAAGCCCTCTATCATCTACTATGCTAGTAAAACTCTGGATGAAGCCTAGAGGAATTACACTGTTACTAAAAAGGAATTACTAGCCACAGTGCTTGCTTTGGAAAAATTCAAGCTTATCTCTTAGGGTCTCATGTCATTATTTATACCGACCACTTGGCCTTGAGACATCTCTTGGCTAAAAAGGATGCCCAACCTCTGCTTATTCGTTGGATTCTTCTGCTTCAAGAATTTGATCGTGAAATCAAGGATAAATTCAGGGTACAAAATGTGGTGGTGGATCATTTGTCGAGACTTCTAAGTGATTCTTCTCATCCAGACGTCCTAATTGCTGATACTTTTCTGGAAAAAACCATCCTTACAGTTTTAGGTGTCCAAACCCCGTGGTTTGCTGACATTGTTAATTATTTGTCCGTTGGTCAAATTCCATTGGATTGGACCAAGCAACAACGGGATAGACTCAAATCTGAAGCCAAATACTACTTCTGGGAGGACCCTGAACGGTACCGCATCGGCTCTGATCAGATTATTCGCCGATGTGTTCCGGAGAACGAATTCAACAGTATACTCAAGTTCTACCATGCATCTGCGTGTGGTGGACATTTCTCTGGGAAAAAAATGGCTGCAAAGATTTTGCAATCTGGCTTCTATTGGCCGTCTTTATTCAAGGATGCCCAGGGTTTCTCAAGGTTGTGTTCTCGATGTCAGGCACTCGGGAGCATAACTAAGAGAGATATGATGCCCCTAAACCCAATTCTTCCTGTTGAAATCTTCAACCTTTGGGGCATCAATTTCATGGGACCCTTTCTCCCTTCATTTAGACATCAGTACATTCTTATCGCTATTGATTACGTGTCCAGATGGATTGAGTGATTCCCACCTGAACCAATGACCACAAGCTGGTCATTGATTTTGTCAAGAAACACATCTTTAGCAGGTTTGGGATTCTGAGGGCCATCATCAATGATGATGGCACTCATTTTACTAATGCCCAGTTCCATAATTTGCTGGCAAAATACGGGGTTAATCACTGAATTTCCACACCTTACCATCCTCAGACGAATGGATAAGTCAAGATCTCCAATCGGGAGATCAAGAATATTCTGTAGAAAATGGTTAGGCCTGATCGCAAAGATTGGACTCAAAAGCTTGAGGACACTCTTTGGGCCTACCGTACGGCATATAAAATGCCCGTCGGCATGTCTCCATTTTGTCTGGTGTATGCAAAGGCGTGCCATTTACCCATAAAGATTGAACATAGGGCATTCTGGGCAATCAAGTAGTGCAATTTAGATCTGAGTTTAGCCAGGAAGACCACGAAACTCCAACTATCTGAGTTGGAAGAGCTTAGAAATGATGCATATGAGAATGCCAAGATCTATAAGGCCCGGACCAAAGCTCTACATGATCAATTGATTTCCCGCAAGAGCATTGAGCCAAACCAGAAGGTCTAATTATTTGATTCTCGACTTAAGCTCTTTCCCGGCAAACTTAGATCAAAATGGAACGACCCGTTCATTATCGACCAAATTTTTCCAAACAGAGTCATTTAGATCTCTGACCCAAAGACGGGTAATACATTTAAAGTCAACGGTCAACGTCTGAAGCCTATTATTGACCATACTCCAGAACCCATCTCAGACATGGTTGCTCTAGCCATATTATGACTTCTTTGGCTAGACTTCACCTAGCTAATGGCATTAAACTCAGCAGTTGTACATATGACACAAAGATGACTCGAGCTTCATATTCAGGTGATATCTTTCATTCTCTACCCTTTCTTTCATGTCTCTTTTTCTCAATGTGGACATTACATCAGCTAGGTATGGGAGGGTGGATTCATTTTTTAATCATTTTGTCAGCTCTGTGAAATCCTTGTAAATTGTATTTCTCTTCTTATATATACATAAAAAAAATTTGAATTAAGAAGGAATACTTGGACATTAGGACTTTTCAATCTTAGGAAATATTACATTAGGATCTGAACACAAAGACCCTTCAGGTCTTCAGACTTAATCAACCTGTGTATCCACTAAAATGTGGATTTGTTTTTCGAGTCCTTGCCATTTTAATTCTATTGTAATTTGATTAAATAAGTTTGGGTGATAAGTACACGACTTATCAACCCACCCTCTGATTTGAGGGAACTTTAAGTTTAAAGCATCTACACACTTTCTTTTCACTGACTTGTTGATCGGCGATTTTAACGGAAATTGGGTAGCTAATGAACCTTCTAGGGTGATATGGTTGGCAAGTTATCGTGGGTAACAACCCATAGGTAGGTTGTCCAGAGCCTAGTTACTAGACCATTCTCTTCTTGCTGCATTTAAGTAAATCTTAGACTAGGGAAGCCACCTACTTAAAAAGAGAAAAGAAAAAAGAGAAAAGAAAACAAAAAAAGAAAACAAAAGAAATAAGCCACACTTCACCACACGAGTATGGCTGGCAAGTTGCCGGTGGTAACAGTTCATCGACCGATTGTCCAGAACCCAGCTCAAGAAATGCACTGAAAATTCCCAAAACACTTAGGAAGAAGTGGGGAAGTAGAATAAATCGGGGAGATAAACGCTGAATTCACCCTTGTGTTGACCCCATAAAAATAAAAGTAGGGAGAAAGCTACCGATCGTAAAGATACACCATTAGGCAAAACTCTCTTTTAAGGTCACCTAAAGGCGTAGAAACCAAAAGTCCATTCTAATTGCCGATCAACGAGTCTATCACATTCACATTAAGATGCTTAGAACGTAGGGTTCTCATCAAATCTTGGGTGGGTTGAATGGCCGTAGAAAGCCACTCTTTAACCCTAAACTAAAAAATCCAAAAAAAATTAGAAAAGAAGAAAAAGAGAAAAAGAAAATTTTCTTTGAATAAAGCGAGGGCTTGAAGTGGTCTGCATTTTGGCAGATACCCGGGCGCTGTTGTGTCTTTGAAAGTTTAGATACTAAGTACAAAAATTTCTTAATGTTGAAAATAACTTATGCCTAAGTAATCCAACCTAATTCTTTTATAAATAGTATGTAATTTTTACTGGGGACTAGCAAAAGATAGGCATGGGGGTGTGATGTAAACATGTTTATATTACATAAAATGTCTATTTATGTGTGTTCTTAAGCAAAGAATTGCATTACATACTCTAAATATTGCATAGCATGCATCATCTTGCATTTAGATTAGTCTGAATAAAATGTAGGTTAATTGTCTCCTTTTTATGGTTAGGGATAGAGCGACTTTTTATTGGGGCCTCGGATCGAAGATTCAACCGTACGGATCTGATCAGGGCAACGATTGGAGTTCAACGACTCCAAGATCACCCTAATCGGATATCCGTAGCATCAGATAGAGATCGAGGAACCCTAGAAGATCAAGGGCCACGATGATGTTAATCTGTACTTCAGATGACAAATCCAACTGCACGGATGGGTTCGGATCGACGATTGCAACCTAACAAGGCGAAAATCGATCCAATTCGATACTCGTGGCACCATCTACATTACTCAGAAGATGGATGGCCAAGATGGCACCACGTGGTGCCATCTTAGCCACCCAACCGGCCGCACGCCCTCGCTGAAGCTCTTTTGGCCAGCGCCTCTCTGCCATTGGATCAAGATCCAATGGCTGTGAGGCGCGTGCGCTTGAGTTGTGCGCTCGATACAAACGTGCCTGTAGCATGTTGGTCGAGCATCTCATCTAGACGAGGAGGCGCGGGATCGAGCCCCTGCACGCCTCAAATTGTAGCGGGCGCGCAGGTGCGATCAGCCACACGATCAAGATCCAATGGCGTCGCGTGGCCAATAGCGTCCACGCACCATCTGATGCCCCCGCGTGATGTGGGATCTCACGCGCAAGGCGCGCGATTGAGGCGCGACGAGGAGAGCTCTCAGCTGTTCGATCTCACGATCGGACAGCCAAGATTTGGTGGATGTCGAGCGCACGTTGTGGCGCGGAAGGCGAGCAGGCACGTAAGTGCCGCCCACAAAGGCCACGTTCAGGTTTTTAGTGATGGATTTATCTATCACTAAAGGTCCTGAATTAATGTTTTTCAACATGTAATGACCAAAATTCCATCACTCCTTGCAACTATAAAAGGAGACCCCCTCCATACAAATTTCTCATCCCTTCTCTTCTCTCCCTTTCTAAAGTTCAAGAGAAGCTTGTCCCACACCCAAGATGCTCCTCAAGAGATAAAGTCAATTTTTCGCCTCCATTTCAGAAGCGAATCTCGTGACGACGACGATGTGCTGCCTCATTCTCTTTCTTCCTACCGCAACCTCCTTCCCGCTCCGTTCTTCGTCTTCCAGGCATCATCTCATCCGACTCGTCTTCCAAGCGATCGTCGAGGAGGATAACTTCTCTCTCCCATTCCTTTTCACTACTTTCTAGAGTAGAATTTTCCTGCTTTCTAGTTATAATAGTTTTCCTGCTTTCTAGTGTAATTTCTCGCTTACTTAGTTGTATAAACATTTTGAAGTATCAAGTGGATGTTTTTTCTCTCTCTCTCTCTGATTGTTTATAGTGCTTCATTTCACTGTAATTACTCCATTTTTTAACAAAAACACAAAAAAATATAATTGCAAATTTGGATCGACGTAGCCTCCCTGAGTTCGACTTGGGATTTCTATTCCAGTATAAATTTTGTTTGTTGAATCGAGTTCTTCACTATTCAAACTACAACGACAGGTTTTCAAAACCAAATTCGATAGCGTAGTCCTCCGTCGTTTCAACACAAGTCTTTTCTTCTCTTGTGATTCTTTCTTTAAGGCCCTGGGAAAGGGTAAATAAGTCAAATCAAATTCAAGAGCCTTTTTCTTCTTTTTGTCCCAAGAGTCTGAGTCAGAGCTGGATGCAGATTTGGTCTTAAGATTTTTGGTTGTGCCCGAATTAGATCGTTTAGGTGGGCTCTTAGCTTTCCTCTTCCTTTTAGAGGATAAAGAATTGACACATGCATAATGGCATGTATGATAAATTGGAGGAGGAGTCGAAAGAATAGGTGAAGAGTAGGGATGAAGAGGAGTGTGCATTCGAGGATAAAATGATTCTTGAAGTATCTTGATTTGATCCCCTTGAGATTTCACTTGATTTTCCAAATTAGTCAGCCTTTCTTCATTTTTCTTGCCAAAGTCCAACAAAATGTTCATGATATCCTCAAGGGTGGTTGTGGGTTGGATTGGACTAGATTGATCTTGAGTTTGATTTTTTTTTTTGTGGAGGCCATGAAAGATCATGATTGTCTCTCCACTCTAGGTTATACAAATTAGGACATGAATCAAAGTGTGTATCACCCTAAGTGGGGCTGACTATAAAGAGAGTTGATTGGGAACCTGATGTGTGGTCCTGTACTTGTGATCCATTATTCCAATTCTTAAGTGATATATCATTAAGTATAGGTGTATTAGAAATGGTGCATTCCCCAAGTGATCTACCTAAATCATGAAGTAGGTCCAAAGGTGCCTTCTGGGTTGGCTGAGTCCAGGATGCCTCCCTAGGGTAGCAAGAGTCAGTAGAGTAGTTAATGGATCCAAAATATGGATCACCTGATCCACTAGGAGGAGTGATAAGATTGAGATTGTGCCTAGCATTGTCTAATTTGCTCCAGGAGCTTGGCACATTGATTCTCTAAGCTCTTGTTAAACTCTCGTAATTAAGCAACTATGGCGTTCAATCGATTTTGATCTAGATAAGGGTTGGATTCATGAGGTTTAGGTTCTAAATAAGCTGGGGGATAAGAAGTATGAGAATAATCATATCCCAACTACTGACGATGAGTCTCCCAACCAGGAGGAGTTGAAATATGGTAGGGTTGGGAGATAGAGGACCCTGAGGGTCAAAAGGATGATATGGGTTCATGGATATTTGAGAAAAGAAGAGAATAGAGAGAAGAGAAGGTCTTCCTCAGGAAGACACACCTGGGTACAAGGTGTTAAACGCTCTGAATCGGATTTTAAAATCAATGTGTTGTAGTATAGATTGAATCAGTGTGAAAAATAAATAATATTTATACTCGAATATAAAAAATGAAGTTTGAGGTCAAACACAGGAAGTAATTGACAAAATAGTTCTCAAGATCGCAATTTAAATGAAATATATGCAATGTATAATAGAACTTCAAACAAGAATGAGATATAAATGAAAGCAGATGTCAAATAGTGTAAGAAGAATGAGGTAAAATAGTGATTTGAATCACCAATTACCCCTCACAATTATATCAAATAACTCAATAGTACTAATCATTCTAAATTCCACGTAGGATAAGTGCACAGTGCACTTCTGCTTAGAGGTACTGTTCTTTCTCCTTCTTCAGCTCCTCTTCACTTCTTTCTCTTCTCTGGCTACTCCTCTCTTCTCTTCTTCTTCCTTAAGCTCTAGAGAAAGCACAACACAGGGCTCAGCAATGCCAGTAGAGGTAAAGGCCTCCCTCAGATTTCACAAGTGTTGAGAGGAAGGTGGTAGAGCAAAACCCCCCCTCTCTCGCTTTTCTCTTCTTTCTCTCTCAGAACCAGGCAAACCAAAACAGTCCTGGGTATCCAGGTAAACGGACCGAGCCCAAACCCGCAAGGCGTAAGCATGGGAGAGGGTGTGCATGAGCCGCGTGCATGTGGGGACCTCACCCCCTATGCGTGCTGAGGCGATAAACCGTAAGCATAAAATCCTCTTATGCGCCTTCGCGTGCCCGTCAGCAAACAAGGTGGGACTATGTCCCTAACTTTTTCTTCGCATGCAATTGCAGGAGGTAATGCCTCCAATTGAAGGTGAAGGAGTGGCTGTGGTATGCTATTGAGGACCTGCGATGGGTCTTGGAGACACTGCACGTCACCTGGGCGTGGAATTGGCGAAGAACACGGCTGAAGGAGCTTGAATGATGTCGAAGACGGAAGCGGCAGTGGTGGAGCTTCGACGGCAACCTGAAACCAAGAACATGGGCTGAATGCCCTAATCAATATGCTCGGAAAGTTTGCCGGACCACGGTGAGTGCAACGGTGGTGGTTCGAGGGTGTGTAGAGGTCAGTGGAGGGCTGACAGTGATGCGAATGAGGGCGGCAGGTGGGTGTCTTCGATGGGAAGGTAGAGGGTGTTAAACACTAAATTTCTTTAGGGCTTTTGGAGGGTAAGTCATGGCGGAGGTTTTGGAACGGTTGGCGAAGAGGATGGAGTTGTGGAGCGATGGAGATGCTTTGCCAGAGATGTGGTTGGAGAGGAGGACAACGATGCGGTTAGAGGCATATCGGCAGTCGAAATGAAGTCTTGAAGGTGTAGAAATGATCGTGGGAGAGGGAGAGAGAGTTTAGGGAACTTAGGGAGATGTTGGGAGGTGGAGGCGCCCGGTGGTGGTGGACTGGTGCCGGATAAGAAGAATACGACGAGACGGCGACGACGAAGTAGGAGGAGAAATGCCCTCCCTTTGGCTGGAGAGGGTCGCGATAAAGAGAGGAGTTGAGAAAGATGACCAATTTGGTCGTTGGACGACCGGAGGAGGATCGAAGAGGGTTGCCAGAGAAAGGGTTTTGGAGACTAGAGGAGAATCAGAGGTGGTTGACTCACCAAAACTTGCTGAGGGGATGCGCAAGGCCACGGGGGTCCTTTTATAGGGCTCTTGATGGAGTTCCATGGTTGGAAACAAGCTTAGAAACTCTGAGCGCTTCGTCGGTGATAGATACCCATTCAATCAAAACATCCGCATTAGGATTCTAGGGAGATTTAGGAGCCCTAAATGGGCTCATTTGGAAGGTAATTACTTGACAAGTTTCCCTTTCAATTTTGAGAGGGATTCGTCAAGAAATCATAGAGACCTTGCCATTTGTGAAAATGATGATAAAGATTGGACTGAAATGTAAAGAATTCAAAATTTAGGGGCATATGTGTGAGATAAAAGAGTCAGATAGGACCAAATTGCAAACTAGGTTAAGATGATATCAAATTTGGTCAAAATTTTGGTACAAACCTAATTTTGACCTAAGAAATTCAATAATGAAGTCAAATTTTGGTTTTGACCTAGTTTTACTAGGTAATTTATGCAAGAACCCAAATTAGGGTAAAAGTCTACCTGTGGCCCTATTTTAGGTAAAGACGGGTTCTGATTGTCAAATCAAGCATACCAAATCCTAAAAAATATTTTTCTATAAATTTTAAAGGGTTTAGGTGAATTTTATTCTGACCAGAATCTCAGTTGATTAAGCAGGTCTATTTTTAGGGTTTTAGAAGTCATTTAATTCCTGAAATGCGCGAAAATCCATTTCTATCTGTATTAACCCACCTGTTAGACTCTTAAGACCATTTGACCCTTAATTAACACCTGAGAAAACCCGTGGTTGTTCTACATTCAAGATATGATGGTAAAATTACAGTTTTAACCCTAGTTTCTTATATCTCTCTGAAAGGATTTGCAATGAATTATGGCCTTTTGGTGATCATGTAGGAACATTTAATGACTTAATTAGATCAAATTGAGCTAGTTATGGCTCATGATGGTGTTCCCATCATACCCATATGACTAGCTTTTGCTAGTCCCTTAGCAAAATCTCATGGAATTAACTTAGATTCTAGACCATGCCTTTTTATGTTCAGATTTCTACTGTGTGCTTTCTTTTGTGGATTAGGTCAGAATGCCAATAGTATACCTAGAGGTACTCAATTACCAACCAGGATTTGGACCTGACCAGCTCTAGCCTCAGTCTACCGCGAAAGTTTCCAAGGCCCACAGGAACTAACCTAAGGTTCGTTAACTCTACGGTTAAAGCACCCGTGCTTAAAACATGTTTAGTCCTGATTTAGTTTGCAATGCATTTTTGTAAGAGAGAGACAGAAGATTCTTTTATTTTTGGAGAGTTTTATCTCTCTTTTTTCTCTTTATTTCTAGCTTCGGATTGGCTTTACAACACGGTCTGTATCGAATTCCTAGTTCCCACCATCAATCCTTGCAAGGTCTCTAGCAATCGATGCTTCGATATAGCACCGCCCATGGCAACCCCCAGAACCCTAGTTTTCGACACTTCGAGATAGTGCCGCCCATGGCATTCTGTAGCTAAATTTAGGCCTTGGCAATCGACATTTCGGGATAATCCTACCCATGGCACCTGAACTAGCACAAGGTGCTTACATGCCCCCGGTAGGATATTTAGATATCCTAGGAGACAAGCACTGAGGAGACGGTATGTTATTGCCCATCTTCGAGGGGAATTTCTCGCCTCTCCGCGTAAGGAACTCTTCTAAATCAACTTGTATTGATAAGCCGCTCCTAATCTAAGTAGCATTTCAGAACATAATTAATGCTTTTGCATGATTTTGATACTTAAGCGTACTGAACCAGACTGTGTGTGGATTAAGGTGTTTAGGTTACTGAGTTTCGTAAATCATAGGTCAGTTAACAAGGCCAAATAGTCCCTAAGTCTTAGACCTAATACTTAAGCTTCGCATTTTCCTCAACATCTTGAGAACTATCCAGATCTTAGCAGATACATGAATTTTTAAGCTTAAAATCCTAGCCCAAGAGGCCTAAGATCAGCGTTCATACTAATCTCTTTTGTCCCTTAGCACTTTTGTCTTTTATTTCTTTCTTTCTGATTTGGTTTAGAACTAAGTAGATTCCTTAATTTTTTACTAATGACTATTTCAACTTGTTGCTCCTTTTTGACATTTATATCAACTCCCCTTTTCCTCTCCTCAAAAATGATATGCAACTTGATCTTTCAAAATTTCCTCCCTTCTCCATTTTTTCTTTTTTTTTTAATTTATTTTTTTGGATTTTTGGAATATGTATTTTTTTTTTTATGAAACCCTTTCTTGTGAGGTGATTCTCACAACGTTTTGCACTTTAATACCCCCCATGCCTACGATGTGCAATGTCCTCATTGTAAATTAGGTGGGTTCAAATTCAGCTTAGATTGTACATTAGAACATGTTTTGGGTGAGTGGATGGGTCGGGGCGACTGTTGCGGAAGATTTCAAGCTCTGGTACGGGTACCAGAGGTGGGGTCGGCTGTTATAATGGACGAACCCTAAAGTGTAATATGAGTTCAGCATGGGATGTGTCAAGAAGGGTTTTGGGTTTTTCAAAAAGATGATGGGTTGCCTTTCGTTAAGCGCTAAGTTTAACGCCATCAGCTAGGCGCAATGAGCTCAGGGAGAATTGGAGGGTAAAAGATACCTCAGCCAAGTTTGAGTCAGTGAGTTCAACGAATGGTTTGAGTCTCTAACCGTTCACTACAAAAGGTTTAGAATCAAGGTTGAGTTCACTAATTTCAATGGCTCCATTTCCAAGGATTCGTCTCACCAAGAATGGTCCAATCTATTTTAATCTGAGTTTACCTAGGAACAGTTTGAGTTTGGCATCAAAGAGTAAGACTTTTTTACCAGGGTGGAAAGATTTTCTCACAATGTGCCTATCATGGAAGGCTTTGACTTGCTCTTTGTAGATACGCGAGTTCTCATACGCATCATTGCCTAATTCCTCGATCTCGCTCAATTGCAACTGGCAATGTATTCCAACCTTCATCAGATTCGGATTGCACTTCCGTACTGCCCATAAGCCTTGTGCTCCATCTTGACGGGAAGGTGACATGCCTTTCCGTAAACTAATCTAAAGGGAGACATGCCTAATTGGGTCTTGTGGGTGGTCCTATAGGCCCACAAGTCTTCCGGAAGGTGAGTAGACCAATCCTTCCTATTAGGCTGAATAGTGACCTGAAGGATCTTCTTGATCTCTCGATTCGACAGTTTTGCCAGTCCATTAGTCTGGGGGTGGTAATGAGTCGAGATAGATGCGACACCCCGTACTTTTTCTTCAGGGACTGGAAGTGCACATTGTTAAAATGAGACCCGCCATCGCTGATGATGACCTTAGGAACCCCAAATCTGGTAAAGATGTTATCCTGGATAAGTCGGAGGATAACTTTATGATCACTAGTTCTCATGGGGACGACTTCGATCCATTTAAAGACATAATCAACAACAAGAAGAATATAATCGAAGTCGTTAGATCCGGGAAAGGGTCCCATGAAATCAATTCCCCATATGTCAAAGATTTCGCACACAATAATCAGGTTCAAGGGCATCATATCTCGCAAGCCCATGCTGTCGAGGGTTTGACAACAAGCGCATGCCCTACAATGCATCTATGCATCTTTGAACAAACTGGGCCAGAAGAGCCCACATTAGAGAATTTTTGTTGTGATTTTGCGCCCAGAGAAATGGCCACCGCAGGCTTGATCGTGACACAATGAGATAACGTCATTGACCTCGTCGTCAGGAATGCATCTCCTGATCACCTGAACATCGCCAATGTGGAAGAGGTATGGTTCCTCCTAAATATAGTACTTGGCCTCAGTAATCAATTTTTCCTGCCTGAAAATCGGTCAATCTGGTGGGACTTTCCTAGTAACCAAGTAGTTTACAATATCAGCAAACCAAGGGAGACCGTGAATGGCTAGCAGGTGCTCGTCTGGAAAATGCTCAGTGATTGGACTAGACAGGTCAATGACTGAAGAAGGAAGACGGGACAGATGGTCAGCTACCATGTTCTGCTTTCCCGCCTTATCGTAAATCTTGAGATCGAATTCTTGCAACAGCAAGATCCAGTGGATTAGTCGAGGTTTCGCATCGTTCTTTGAGAGGAGGTGCCTCACTGCTGTGTGATCCGAGTATATGATAACACGGGAACCCAAAAGATAAGATCTAAATTTTTCTAGGACAAATATGACGGCTAGCAGCTCTTTCTCAATAACTATGTTGTTACGCTGAGCCTCGTCAAGTGTCTTGCTAGCATAGTAGATGACCATGGGTTTCTCGTCTATTTTCTGCCCAAGTACCGCACCCATAGCATAATCGGATGTATCGCACATGATTGATTTTTTTCTTTGACAAAAGTACTTGTAAAAATGAAACTCAATTGATTTTATTCTTTTTAGTCCCGGTCGTTCGTCTCTGAGAGGCATGAAAACTAGTTAAGATTTGAATCCACTTTTTCTACCCTAAATCTAATCTAACCTAATCTTTTTAATCTTTTTTCTTTTGTGATTTTTTTTTCATTTTTGATTTTTGGGAAACAAACTTGAATGCAAAAACTACCTAAGTGAAACCCTAAACCTATATGGTTCTAGGTAAGGCCATGGTGGTCGTGCACAACGTGACTAGCCCAAGTAGTTTGTAGGCAAACAAATGTGAAGATGAGCAATCACAGAAGCAACATAATATTATTTATGCATAGAATAATCGAAAGAATATCACATAACATCTATACTAGAAAGCACATAAGTAGATGAAATCCCTCACACTGGAAAGTGCCACTAGGGCCATCGGCTATGTGTGAGGGTGTAGGCTAGACCTTGGGTATGCAAACCCATCTACACGCCTACTAAAATAGATGGTCGACCATAAGAGGCTATGGGTGAGCCTTCATGGCCATCCAAGAAGAGAGGAAAAGAGGAGGACATGTGCCTGCTCCCAAGGAGGAAGAAGACATGCCCAAGAGAGAAGAAGAAGAGAGGGTGGCATGGACCATTCTTCTCTTCTAGTGGCTGGCCTTGAAACTTGGAGAAGCTTCTTGCTATCTACCCATGGAGGGGGCCTTAGATGAGGAGGATGGCCTTGAGAGGGAGAGGAGGAGGTGTGGTCTCAAGTTTTGGAGAGGAGAATTGGAAATTGAAATGTGCGACACCTCTTTTTGGCATTTATGGGAAGGCTTCTTTTGGTTGCCACTTTTGGTGGCTCCCAAAATAGAAGTCACCACCTTTGGTGGCCTTAGTGTTGACAACCAAAAATAGGGAGGGTAGATTAGGAAGGTTGGTTTTGGAAGGTGTGTGTGTGTGGTTTAAATTTCGTAGAGCCATGTTGTGGGTGTTGGTAGGATTAGGTGCTAAATAGGTTGGGTCTAGGGATGCAAGTTTCGCTAAACCCGATTCGAACCAGACCCAACCCAACCCGAAAAGAATGGGTAAAACCCGACCCGAACCCGATCAAGTTTGGGTATGGGTTTTATCTAAAAAACCCGATCGGGTTTGGGTATGGGTATGCATATGAGTCTATACCTGATTACCCTACCCGAATACCCGAATAAAATCCCCATTTACTCGAGATATATATCAATCCCATCCTAAGTCCCTTATTCCCCCAACCTTAATCTTCTTCATGATTCCCTCCATGATTTTGAAGGATGGGAATGCTTCTGAAGCTTCCATTAAACATTTATTTTGGAGGGGGGATTTTTTGTTTGAAATGCACTTGTATTTAGTCTTTCTTTGTATTTTTTGTATTTTTATTTTTGATGTATTCCCCTTGAAAGGCTTTTTTTGTAATAATTTTAATGGAGATCAAGAAAATTAGAATAATCCGAGTTCCTATGTTGAGGCTTGCTAAAAATAAATAATTTGGTTTTATAGATTGTTCCTCTTCTTTGACTTTAATTTGACATGATTTGATTGTAAGATCAATTTATACATAAGTACCCGATGCGTAAATGGGTACCCGATGGGTAGATGGGTATGGGTATGAGTTTGAATTTTTGTATCCGATGGGTAAATGGGTAGGGTATGGGTATAGATTTTGTAAATGAGTATGGGTATGGGTTTAGCCAAACCTGACCTGAACCCGACCAGTTTGCATCCCTAGTTGGGTCAATCTAGATTAGGTGGGTGTGGACCTAATTAGGCTTAGGAGAGTCTAATTGTAGAGGGGTGAACCTAATTGGGTCTAGGTCAAGTCTAATTGGATGTGTGTGTGTGGTTTCACTAAGGTAATTCTAATAGGTGTGAGTCAATTCGATCTTGGGTAGATCCAATTGGGTTTAGGTGCACCCAATCAACTGTAGATGCATCCAATTGGTATGGGCTTGCTCAATTGGGTTAGGGATAAGATAAGTGAGGGTCTAGATAGTGGGAGAGGATTAGATTAGGTTTCTTAAAGTGTTTGGTGGTTTTCTAGGTCAAATGGGGCGAGCTAGGGCTTCTAGCACCAAAAATAGGAACCAAAGATGACTTCTAGACATCCAGACAATTGATCAGACATCTTATACTCCAAAATTAGACGTATGGAAGTTAGCTTAGACGTATAATTCTGTGTTAGTGTGAGTTTTGGCTTCTTAGATTGATTTTCTTCAGAAATCAAACGTCCAACCTAATGTCTAGACATCCTAAAAGATGCTGGGGAGTGGGTTTTGGGTTTTCTAAGGTAGGTTTCAGTTCCTAAGTATTTGGGAGAGGGATAAGGTGGAGAAGAACATGGATAGTGCTATCTATGTTTGGGTTCTAAGGCTAAGATGCCCTAATGGAGGTGGTTTTGGGTTTAGGAAGGCTATCCTAGGGTTTCTAAGGGTAGGGATAAAGCTATCCTCTTCACTAGTCTTGTCTGGATCAGTCTTCTTCTCTCTTTATTACCTTATTCCACCCCATCTCATATCCTAGATCACTCTATTACCTACAAATAATAACAAAAAAATTAAATAGCAAGATATCTCACCTTATTCTATATAAAATGATGCAATGCATGATATGCATGATATGAATGCAATATTCACAAATTAAGCTAGGTTTAAACATTATTTAGATTGATTAGGACTTTTGATTGTTGCGCAATCACTCCCCTACTCGTTTTGTCGACCTTCTTCACTCCTCGGGTAAATCTCCTACTAATCATATCACCAACGGTTTAATTTGCTTCATTTGGACTAATGTGTGGTATATTAGGAATCGCATTATTCATGATAACTTTCCCCTTCAGAACTTTGCCTATATTTTATGTCACCAATGGGATGATTATAATCTTAATTCTTGGCTTCACGCCTAGAAACCCTCCTCGTTAGCTTTGTCTTGGGTTATTCCTAATTTTGGATTTAAACTTAATGTTGCTGTCTCCTATGGTGATAATCATCTCTGTGGTGGTTGGGTTGTCAAAAATTATCATGGTGATTTTATTGGGGGTGTTGCTCATAAGTGGCATTTCGTTCATACCGATTCCACTATTTTACAAATTCTCTGGAATGCCTTCTCCTGTTTTACGATTTCCTTGCTGAAATTTCACATTGAGATAGATTCATCAATGGTGTATTATTGGTGGAAAGGCAAATTGGAAATTCCATGGTATGCTAAGTCTGACTTCCAACTCCCTAATGGCCAAAAGCATCGTATTGAATCTCTGGATTATGTTCACAGTGCTGTGAACTTTTTGGCTTGTCATATTGTAGACTTTGGATCTGAAGATTGGGTTGTTTTTGACGTTGTTGATAAGCTTCCTAAGAAGATTCGGGGCATTATCTCCCTTGACAAGTTGTAATTCCTCTATGCTGTTTAGCTCTCTTCAATTATGGGTCATGAGTTTGTATCAGTTGCCTTTCGATTGTTCCCATGGATTGTACTAAATCACGAGCCATTCCCTTTTTCTGTACTGCAGATTTTGGTCTAGTCTCCCTGTCTTTTTTGTTGCCTCCAGAGACTGAAAGATGAATAATATTGGCTTCCGATTTTCTTTAAGAAAAAAAAACACAAATTGCATGTTTTGGTTCCAATCCTAGAAAATTTTAGGAAGATTAGAATGTGATATTAAATACACACAAGATCGGACGTGTATATGGATACAACCCTTCACATCCACTTCCTTTTGGATATACATGGATAGATGTAATTCTTAATTCGTAGTAACTGAAATCTTCAAATTAGGTAATTATAAATCTCTATATTTTAAACATTTGCCATCTATACAACACATACCTGCAAGCTTTATCAATTATCCATTCTTTCAGAATGTACTAAGATACTTTTTATTTTTTGACAAATTGTTATCATACTTCTTATCTGCCCAAATGTCCATGTACCCATAGTCCACACGTCAGCATCCAAGGAAATACAACGCTCAGGCAAGAATCTTCCTGATTCCCTCTTCTCTAGATCCCTCATGTAAATTTAAATTTGACAGAAACCTGCCTGCTCAAGATTACTCGTGCAATTATGTCAGGCCATTCCTTCTTCAGAGTTCTCCATGCAAATCCACCAATCACCTCCATATTCAAGATTGGGAAAATCAACCTCAACAAAATTGCATAACGTGACATATTTTGTAACGTAGAAAGGTGGTGAACGTGATCCCAGACATACAATTGAAATTTAACGTAAGAAAATAAAAAAAATATAAATATAAATTTTGTTATGCGGTGAGACTCGTCACACTAAAAGCTATCACTTTGTAGTCGGTATAAGGTGAATTTTTATTTTAAATTAAAATGTATCTATGTAAAATGTCTTCGGAGTAATTTTATATTAATATAAAATAATTTTATAAGTAATTTTACATAAATATAAAATAATTGAAAAATAATTTTTGTGATATCATATCAATGCAAAATAGTTTCATTTTCTTATTTAGAATTAGTAACAATTTTTTTTGAGCGGTGGTTGACTTCATAATGTGACGATACTTGTATTACCTTTTTCTTACGTAAAAGAGAGACACATGATATAATCTTCACTTTTAAATTTTTTTTAGTTATTCTCACTTGTTTTACAAAATATGTCACCTTTTCCATCTTTATATCTACTTCCATTAATAAACCTCACCTTTTAGGATACCATCTGTCAATTGAGGCATACCCTGATAGGACCATATCTTCATGTTAAAGGAACAAATATGGTAAACATCGTTATCTCCGTATTCGACGTGCATTTGCTCTCCTAAGGACGATGGCCATGTAACAATGACGTCGCTTCCTTTGCGTCACTGTTCATCTACTGTCCCGTGGGATAAATGCGAGAAAGGGGGAAGCGTTCATCGCATTGTTGTTGATTTATGTGGAATATCTAAAAAGGACAACGTTCAGGAAGGAAGATCAAATGGATATGGAGTATAAGGATTTATAGATTGGCAACTGGGTACCAGCTGCAAGAAAATTGCTCAGAATCTTTCCCATCCTCAAGTTCGACAATCCCAAATGCTGCAGCGAAGACGTCAGTGGTTTGCACAGATGAGCTGTCGGCGATAACCTGTGGTCCTGAGGGGGTGAAATCCGGATGTGGGAGATGGATTTGTGGCTTAGTCGGGGTTGCAAACTTTAATAATAATAATTAGAATAGGATGCCCTTCCACCGTCTGCTAGCCACAGGTCGGCAGTACTGTCCTTATTAGTAATTACTCTGGCCTCTCCCTCCTTTAATCTGCTCCTCTCTCCATCTCACCCTTTGCACCCTGGAAGCATTCGTTATGCTATCTACGTTGCTTACCAAATCCAGGCCTGTGAATAGGTATGGTTAGTTTGGACAAGAATGGGACTCCGCAGCCTGTAATATATATCTGAAAGGTGCGCACACGTCTGGGAGAAACTTGACCTATAATTTGGAGAATGATTTTGCACAAGTATCTTCTCAAAGTTCTTTTCCAAGTTCCCCTCTTATCAAAAGAGGGTTTGCATCTCAAAACAGTACATATGGTGTCCGAAACAATGTGGATCTAAAGGCTATGCTGGAAGGTTTAAAAAAAAAAATGGATTATTACTTATCTTTACTATTGCTGGTAAATGTCGGCTCCGCTTATGTTCACACTGAATCCTCAGATATCGAGAGAGTTAGAGTTTCTAGACGGACAAAGTCTATGAATTATTTATTACCGATTGCGGAGGTAAAATTATATATGCGAAAGTTGACCCTTTGACTCCCGAGTTGTAGACACCCAGGAAAATCTGTCTCAGCTACCGGTGGTGAGAACTGTGGACTGTCGTCAACATAAATCACTAGGTTAATATGTTTATGTGCCCCGTTTTTTCTTTTTTTTCTTTTTTGCCTTTGGCCTTCTGCTCTCTGAAAGGGATAAAATTTGGTCATGATCAATAATAGACCGTTTAAGTCCCTTACTTACTCCTATATAAATGCATAGATTTTATATTTAGTAGGCTACAATTATATGCTTGTTGATATATGTGCTAAGGAGGTAAAAGAAATGTAAATTTCTTTAGGTATAGTTTGATTGTAGGGATTATTTAGGAGGGATCTGATATGTTGTAGATGGAATTGTAGGATAATCCTGGAATAGTAGAGTTTTCTTATTTGTTTAAAATGTGGGTCAAGTAATGTGATAAAAGCTACTCATCCTATGTTTGGCAAACTATGTTTGCATGTTGGGGAAAACGTGGTGGTTAGTGTGTCATATCAATGCCAAAGTTGGTTGGAAAGTTGTTTGTGGACCATTTTAACCCTATGGAAAAACTTTATTTATCTCATCATCCTTTGGTATAGGGAATGCTCTCAAGTACAAATTTGATAAATGGGTCGTTGGGACCTTACATTGCTAGAAACTGAAGTATCCATGTTAATCCCTGATAAGTTATGGTTACAATATGTAAATTATGTGGTTGACATAAATACAAGTATCGGTATAAAAGAAATCGTATTCCCACTAAATTGGCCACATAAAACTATGAACTATAAACTCTAATCAAATGAGGTTTGCAGGATATTTGTCATTGTAGAATATGAGAGCTTACAAGGAAATGTAGGTTTCTAAATTGCCATGAAAGCTTTAAGCTACACATGAACAATCTTGCGAGTTCATGATTGAGGTATGAAGTATTTCAATTGAAGCTCTTCAAAAAGATGATGGAAACCATGTCTACTGGAAGCTCTTCACAAAGAGGGTGGCAAGTAGGTATCCCAACAAAAGAACCATAGCAACTATCCTAATGACAACATCCTCTAAGCATTAGGTGCAACAAGTGGTAACAGCAACAGAACAACTGCTTGTTCAAAAATAACAACTACATCATCAATAACTCAATCATTAGCAAAGTATCCACTCAAGGGCAAGCAAATCATTACAGACTAAAATTAACATTCAATAGAGTAATGGTAGTGTTGTGGCACAAAATCCACAAATTACAAAGTTCAGAGTAAGAATGGAAGTTGAGAACTAAATCCATAAGTTCTACCATTCTTACAAGTTGGCAAGTAGAATTATGGCACTACGCCTTCCCAGCTATTCCAAATATCGTGAATCCTTCATACATGGAAGATAATATTATCTCTAAGGTTTAATCCCATTAGATAGCCGTCATTCATCCTTAGATAACATTATTTCTGATATCTTTTTATATCGTTAGTACGAGAATGAAGACCAGCTACTTTCCCAAATGACTTTCTTCTCTTTCTTGCTTGAGTTTGATTAGGACTTTTTGACCACATGTGGAATTGTCTTTTGTAATATACTCTAAGTGAGGTCATTCTTCCAATCTGCCACATACAAATTTGTGTAATCTTTGACTACATGTGGAATTGTCTTTTGATCAGAACTCTTGCTTGAGACAGATTTGTGTAATCCTTTTGAGAGATCATATACCTCTTATCCCTTCCTACATATACCAGCCTTTTAGTATCAACACCAAGGTGGGTACATGTAATTATTGATCCACAAAATGTACACATTCGTGAATAGAGACACATATTTATCTCAGGTTAAAGAAAACACCTTCTCCATGATAGCATTGGAGAAGGACTTTGGCTATCTCTTGTTTCATCAGGTTAACTCTTTAACTCGACCTGCGTGAGAGTTCTTAATCTTCACTCAAGAACATCCCAACTTAGTTTGAAAACAACTGATCGAATCAAATGGTTTCGTTATGAGCTATTAAATCCTCTAAACCATTTAGATTTTGGATTTAGCACACATTAAGTTTATTCGATCTGGTTAAGTACGTTACTCTATTCGTATTAAGGGATCCAATTCATGTATTGGAAAATAAACTAATTCTTTTATTCAAATGTACTATGATCATATTACATTATCCAGATGGCTCACTCAGGGCATACAAAATCTAACAAAAGTAAAAGCTAAAGTAAAACCACTGCTATGATAGTATAACTACTACTACCATTACTACTAATACTACAACTACCGGTGCAGCCAGTGTCCAACTACAACCATCAAACACCACAATGTATATTCACATGGCAATCCTTGGAGCATACTATCAACAACTCCAGTAATCGGCCCATAGAGTTTATGCAATCTGCTCATGCAAGAAATCACTAGCTCAAATAGCAATCTCATCCAACTCAGCATCTCTAACTTCAGAATCTACATCTTCTTCACAATCATCAATGCTTGAGTCAAAGAGCTCATCATCATTATTCCAACGGCGGATCATGTCGTGTATAATACAACATCCTGTGACAACGTGTTGCTTGGTCTTGAAATTGTAAAATGGTTGGGCCTTAAGAATCTTGAACCACCTCTTAAATACATTAAAGGCACACATAACAACATTGCAAAGTTGTGTGTGTTGATGGTTATGCAGCTCCCTATAATTGCGATATCAATTTGTATGATTTTGATACTCTTACAAGGGATATGCAGTGCCATGAAACAACGCATGAAAATAGTTAGTGTTTGCATAACCCAAGTCCACTAAATACCTATGCCCATAAGATACATTGAGTCCCTTCCCCACAACCCATCTCATGACTTGCATGTCCATGGCTGATGTGAAGCCTTGAATCTAGATTCTGGAGTCATTTTGGACTTAAACGTGTCAAGAAAAGCCTGTCGACACTTGTCGAGTGCAAATCAGGTTCATGTACCCTAAAAATGAGAAAATTATGTGTTTTGGTCAAACTTGGTCAACCCTAGTGAAATTTGCCTAAAATACTTTATAAATGGTACTATTGGATTCCTTTTGTCATAAGCTTTCCAACAAACTCTATTTCATGGAAATCCAAGTTGTGTAGCATAAATTACGCATGAAACTCGTTTAATAGGGACATAGATGCATGTGAATCGAACCTAAGAGTCTGAGGGGCTATCTATGTTGAAATCCAGGTTTTGAGTTGTTTCAAAGTTGATCATGTCGTTTCTGACCTGTTAATACCCATTAGGCTTGGGTCAAGTCAAAATGCCTCGTAAAATGTGGAAAACATATTATTGCAGTTAACCATTGATCATACCTTTTCAAAAGGGGGGCATGTATGGTACCGTTGAATTTCTCTCATCGCAAGATTTCTAGCGATACTTGTTCCATGCAAATTTGAGATGTGTAGCTCAAGTTATGCACAAAATAAGATGAATAGGATTAAAGCCTTAATAAACCAACTTTCTAAGGGTATTTTAGTCAAGTAGGGATTTTCCTTAACCTCAATCCTAATTAGTGGTGGATAAAAAGGCCTAGTTAGGATTTGAGGGTGTCATTAACACCCTTGGGTCCCACAGAAATTGAGAGAAAGGAGAGATAGGAAGAAAGAAGGAAGAGAGGAGGGAGAGAGAAGCTGCAACATGCATGTGAAGGGGTATGTTGGCGCACAACATCCACACGCAGTAGCAACAGTACAGTGAGACATATATTGCACGCAGTGGCTAGTGGGCATGCAGCACTGCTGTGAGCAAAGAAGAACATGATGATGTGCGTGCAATGCACACGTAAGCACATGGGCGGTTGATTCAAGGCTGACATGCATATTTTGGCCTGTTTGGGTCCTTTTCTAATTCCCCATTTTGCAAATAAAGTATCGTTGGAATCATCTCGTTGAGTACTACACAATGGTGAGTCATATTTTCCTTTTTGCGTACTATTTCTTGCATGAAAAATTTAATTATTATTTTAATGAGTTTTAGACTCAATTCTTGTGTCTAGACTAGTGAGTCACCTTGGAGCATGCACAAATTACGAGGAACATTAAACTTTCATCCATTTTCTATGAGCGTAAGTTTCAAAGTCATTGCATCCCTCCGCTGACAGTAGGTAGAGTAGTCTCACTTTTTCCCTGTGTGATTTATCTGTAGTGTAATTTTCTTTATGTATTACACCATTTAGCGTGCGTTCTCGCCTCTGGCTAGAATTGAATCATGTCTTCATGTGTTTTACTATTTTAGGCTAAATGCCTCATTAATGCTATGATCAAGGTTGATGAATTGGAAATTGTGATTGAATTAAATTTTTGAATATCAGGTTGGATAACTGATTTTTAAAATTGAAATCCTAAAATTCAAATATGATGGTTCAGGATGATTTTGTTAATTAAAATACTTGATTTCATGTTTGGAATAATGAAAACTTATGTTTAGAATTGAATGATTAATGAATCTATGATTAAAGAAGGATTATGTTGATTAATTAAAAGACATGACTTGTATTGGTAATTATAAACTCAGTTATCCAGAAATAAATTATGAAATTTATAACAACAGATTAGTCAGAAATAAATTGGATAATTGATGATAACGTCATCATGAGCCATAACTAGCTTCAATTAATCACAATAAATTGACAATTGCTCCCACATCACCATCAAAAGATCCTATATGCATGATGTTCTGTTTTGAGAAGAAAAGAAACCAGGGTTATTTATGTAATTTTAATAGCATTTCATAAACATAGAATAATCACGGGGTATTATAGGGGTTAATTGAAGGTTAGATATTCATAAATATCTAATAAGAGGGCCCGTGCATACAGAAACGGGTTTTTACGCATTTTGAGAGTCAAAATAATACCCAAAACCCTAATTTCAGATCCACTTAACTAACAGAGGTTCTGGTCAGAATAAATTCCATCTAAACCTTCTAAAATTCATATAAAAATATTCCATAAGGTTTGGTATCCTTGATTTGACCATTGGAACCTCATTTTGACCTAAATAGAGTCTTAGACAGAAAGTTACCCTAATTTGAATTTCTACGTAAATTTCCTAGTCAAACTTAGTCAAAAAAAAATCCAACTTCACCATCAGATTCCTTGGGTCAAAATTAGATTTGTACCAAAATTTGGGCCCAATCAGAGTCCATCTTGACCTAGTTTACATTTTGGTCCAGTCTGACACTTTCTCTCTCATTCATACCCCCAACTTTTGAAATCCTTACAAAAGCCCCCTAACTTCTATTCATTTTTTTTAAAATGGGTCCCTGCTGCCATGGCAGGTGTGATCCCAATCATGCCAAGCTTCAATCAGGGATACCTCCCTGATTTCTTGATCAATCCCTTCCAAAATTGGAAGTGATGATCTTGAGGTCATCCCTAAACAACTAAACCTAATTCTAGATCCCAAATCTGCCCAAGAAGCTCATGCGAATCCTTGATTTCCAAGGATCTTCCTCCCTGATTTCTCGAGCTTTTCAAGCTTATTTCCAAGCTTGAGAACCTGCCCAAACTCTATAAAAGATCCTCATGGACTGCCTCACCTCTGTAGCTTGGTTTGGACCAGGTTCCACCCTTCTTCCCCTCTCCCCGACTGAACTCTTCACAAGCTCTGGTGACTCCCTCCATCTGACATCTTCGTCAGCCGCCACAAACAATAGTCAGTCGATTTTCCTTCCTCAAGTTCTTCCGCACCTTGCGATACCAGCAGGAGTCCTTTTCCTCCATCGTCCTCGCTGTTCTCCTCCATCGGAGGTTCTTCCTTCTCCGGTGCTGGCCATACCACAATCGGCACCATCCACATCCTTTCGTCCGTTAGCTTAAGTTAATTAGGTTCCCCTCTCCCTCTACTTCATTTTCATCTCCTTTATCCTTCAATTCGACCACCGATGCCGCCGTTCGCCTTCCATCTTCCCCATGACCGACCGAGCTCTAGTGAGGCTTCCACACCTCCATAAGCCACCAAACACTCCACAACCGGTCCCAAAAGCTCCACCTCACTCTTGTAAACAAAACCCCTCAAGAAATTGAGGGGATTGTCCATCTAAAGGGCCCACCGAACTCACCCACATCCACTCACCTCCTCCGAGTTTGACCAGCCACCACACACACTCCCACACCATGAAACCACCACCACCGAACTCCATGTTCTCCAGTGATGCTAATGAACCCTCTAACTGGGGCTTCAAGCTCGTATTGTGATTTGCAGGTAGACGCCGCCCCTCGTCGTTGCCTTCGTCATCTCTGACCACGAACATAATCCTTCGGCCACATTCACCCTTGAATTCTCCTCCAGGACGTGTGCAACTCCTCCAGGTATCACTCCAAGCCCTCAATTGAAGACCACATCCACGACATCACCTTCAATTTGACGAAGTCTCCTCTGCTATTGCTATGTGAAGGAGGGGGACTAAGATAGTCCCACCTCATGGAGTGAAAGGCATGCACACACACTTAAATTATTTTTATGCTATGGCCTTATCGCCCAGTCACTGAGGGGTCGGGTCCCTCCTACCCCATTCACCCGATAACCTACCTATGCCACTCCTCGATCACTACCCACGCTGGTGACTTTGACACTGTACATGACCCGTTTACTCAAATATGGATCCGACTATGCTGGGTCTGGGTTTGAGAGAAAAAGAGGAGGGAATTTGTGAGAGAGCGGGGGAGGGTTTTGCTCTCTTGGTCTTGTGCTCCTGTGTGACACTTAGTTGCTGAGGGAGTTGGTTCCCTTGTGTGCTGTGAAGGAAAGCTGAAGAAGAAGGGAAGGTCTGAAGAAGAAGAGAGAAGGCTTGTGAAGAGAAGAAGAAAGAAGGAAGGAGAAGCCTCATGCTGATGTGCACTAAGTGTTGACGCACTTAAGCTGTTTGAAAGAAAAACCTGTCGTCTGATTGAGCATGATTTGAATGTTACTGTTGCATTATTTAAGTATTATAGTTTACAATTGAAATAATTGAGTAATTGCATGCATGCTTGATTAAAGAGGATTAATGGTGAACAAAATCACCATTGTTTTGATTCCCTTTTCTTTTTTGATTCCATGAAATCTTGAGATACATTGATTGATATTAATTCTAATCAATTTCATTCATTGACTAGCTTTATTGTGCTCGTTGATTCTGAATGTGATTAATGTTGTGAATTTCACATTTGCTCCCTATGAAATACCTCGGACTCTTTCTAAATCTAAGTTATAAATTTTATTTATTTTCGAGCGATTGAGGCTTTACTATGATGATTGCATCTTTTAAATCTCCTCGATATCTTGTAAACAATAATGGGTTTAGATCAATTGCTAGGACTACCGATTTTTTCTTGATTTTGCTCCTTTGGCATTTTGTATTTCCTCCTCTTTTCCTCAAGAAAGATTTTTCAATCATTTCACAAAATTTTCCTCCCCTTTCTCCATTTTTTTTATTTTAAATATGTAGTTTTTTGTGAGAACCTTTCAGAGACTTGAATTTCCCATTTGTTTTGCACTTTAACACCCTTCTATGGCTAAGTTTTGCAATGTCGTCATTTAAAATCAGGTGGGTATGAATTCAGCTTAGTTCAAGGTTTAGAACATAGTCAAAGGGTGGGTGAACGAGTCAGGATGATTGTTGCAGACGATTTCAAGCTCTAATGCTAGTATCAAAGGTGGAGTTGTGTCTATAGAGTCTGAGTCGTTTGTTAAGAGATGTATTTGCGTTGTAGTACAGTTGAAAAAAATGCGACAAACACTTAAATTTATAAAGCTCGAAATCAAAGAATGTGTGTCTGAGGTCATTCGCAGGAAGCAAATGGAATTCACACACTACTCACATTCAGAAATAATGTGCACAATAAATTAAGCACCAGAGAGATATTCAATGAGTAATATACGCATAAATATATTCAATAATAGCATTCGTATCTCAAGGGATCAAAGGGATAAAAAGAAGATGAGAACTCTAAAAAGTGGTGATTTAAATAACTAATTATTCCTAAAATTAAGCATATATCCCAATTCTCAAATAAGCCAAATATTTCAACAGTATCTCGAACCATTTACCACATCCCCCAGACGACTTAAGTTATCAAGGCTCAACAACATAAGGCACAGCAGTAGTTGCCACACAAAAGCACAAAGCCTCAGCGTAAAGCATAGACCCAACACAGAGACCTCAAGTTTAGATTCTTCTCCAGGCATGATCTCGAGGCAAAACAACACCCAGGCTCACGCCCTGGCACATGCTCACGCATGCATATGAGCAGGAGTGTGTGTGTGCATATGTATGGGGCAGGGGACCCGACCCTCAGTGTTCATGGGCGAAAAGCCCTGAACACAAATCCAATTTATACTAATTTTTGTTTCTTCTTCCTCCGATGTGGTAGCAAAGTGAGGTGCCTCTTGTTCTCTTCCTTCGCGTGTGGTTGCAGCTGAGGGTTCATTGTAAGTGGGTCTGATGGAGCTTCTTTCTCGTCCAATTGAAGTCCCCAAGAGCTTCGTTACTTCAATCCACTTTCACTGGAAGTGGGAGCTAATGCTGCAATGCATGGATGGTAGCAGAGGGTGATGGAGAATCGACAGTGATGTTGTCGACGATGAGGAGTTCTTGAAATCAGAATCATGGGCCTCAAGCCCCAATTAGATGCCTCATTAGCAATGTCGGAGTGTGTGGAGTTCGATGGTGGTCTTGGTTTGGTGATTGGAAGTGTATGGTGGCCGAATTGCGTCAGAGAAGATGGCGGGAGGGTGGGTCTTCCGATGGCGGTCTCCAAAGGTCAAAAGCTCCAACAAACTTGGGGATTTTGATCTCTAGGATGGGACGGATCTTATGGATGTGGTGGTGAGGTGTTAGGGTGCGTGTGTCGATGGGGTGAGTTTGTCAGATTGCGACTGGAGGTGGAGAAGATGATGTGGGAGAGGGTTGAACGACGGTGGAATTTGGGTTCTAAAGGTCTTAGTCTTAACTAGAGAAGGAGAAGGAGAGATTGGCCTAAGCTAAGGGATGAAAGGGGGTAGGATTCATGTTGGTGTGACTTACCGGACGTGAAGGGGATGAAACCCTCTGTTGAGGTCGAGCGGCGAAGATGAATATGGAAGAAGCCCTTGCTTTGAATGGCAAGGAGTGAACGAACTCGGGGAAAGTGGAGGAACGACCAATTTGGTGGTTAGTCGCCCTGAGGAGAAAGTTGATGAGGCTCACCGAAGCCATGGTTAGAGGCGGCCGGAGTTGAGGAGGAAGAGAGATTTTTGGCCTAAACTGGACTGACTTGAACACTGGGAAGTAGGGGAGTTTATATAGCTCCTCTTCAATCCATCAAAGAGTCGATTTAGGTAGGTTCTTCTCACTTCAAGGCCAGCAAGCTAACTTGGAATTTCAAAGCATCGCCAGTGAGTTTTTGGTAATAGTTGATCTCGAAACTTGGCCCATCTATAGAGAATTCATTCAGGGACAATCTCTCTAATTTTCGAGAGATTTGAGCAAGAATTGAGCGAGAAATCTTCACTCAAAGTTGGTGGTGAAGTTTGTGTTCACATTCATGGCAGTGGGGACCCTTTCGTGAGGATGACAGCAAAGTTAGGGAACTAACGCAAGGAATTTCGAAAGCTAGGGGCCTAATTGAGAAAAATAAAGATTTAGAGGACTAAAATGTAAACTAGGTCAAGATGGATTCTGATTAGGCCCAAAATTTTTTAATAACCTAATTTAGACCCAAAGAATCTGATGGTGAAGTTTGATTTTAGTTTTGACCATGTTTGACAAGATAATTTACATAGAAGGCCAAATTAGGGTAGAATCTCGTCTGAGACTCTATTCAAAGTCAAAATGGGTTTAGATAGTCAAATCGAGGGTACCAAACCTCTCAGTATATTTTTCTATGAATTTTAGGAGGGTTATACAAATTTTATCCTGACCAAAACCTCTTCAATTCAAGCGGGTCTGAAATTATGGTACCAAACCCTTTTCCTATCTGTATAAACCCACTCATTGGAATTTTATGCTCAATTGACCTTCATTTAACCCCTGACAAATCTCGTCCTTACTCTACATTCATGATGTGTGTTAAAATTATAGAATTAACCATATTTTAATGTTTTCTTCTCAAAATGGATCTAAATGGAATTACGGCTCTCAGGAAATTATGTACGAGCTTTTGTCTCTTAATTTTGACTAATTAAAGCTAGTTATAGATACTGATGGTGTTACCATCAAGTCGGTTGTTATAAAGTTGAGCCCTAAACTGCACTAGGAGTGTGACTCAAAAGGATGATTGGAAGAGTCTCAGGTTTTTAAAATGACGGGCTATCTCCAGTTAAGAGCTAAATTCAATGCCTTCAGCTGAGTAGAAGGTGGTCAAGGAGACGAGTGGTTAGATTGGAGGAATTTTGTAGAACGAGGTGCTTGTTCAAATCAATAGGTTGATGATGAAGACCAAACCCCATCAGTCTAGTGGATTGATGGATGCGAATCAATAGGTGTGGAGCCCACCAGATGCTTTGTGGCTAGAAAAGATGTGGAAATACAAATCTAGGGTTTGGCTGAATCGGCTCAGCTTGATCAGAGTAGGGGTCCTCAAATGATAATGGATCTGTGGCAAATGTAGGAACTCTAATGGTAGGATTAGAGAAGGACAAGATGTGGTTATCATTTGGATCAATGTTTGATTCCCTATCAAAAGATGGAGGTGAATCATATGCAAGCGAATTATAAAGAGGTGAGTTAGAATAGAAATTGATTCCGATGGTGGGTCGGGGTTGGAATCAGGTTTTGAAAGGCTCTGTAGGATGTGTGGCTGCTTAGAGTTCCAAATTATCGGCCTCTAAATCAGAATCAAAGAATGGATCGTTGATACTGAGGTCATAAACTGGCTCGTAGTTATCTGGAAACAATGGTTCTCCTAAATCAGAGTATGACTCAAAATCATCGGAGAATTTGTGACTATTAGCTTCTAAACTTGATTCAAGATCAAAATTTCCACCATTGAATAAATCATGATGTATGGAGTTATTAACTTGACTTTAGTCTAACCTAGTCTCAACTTCCAAGCTAAAAAAGGTGTCCTTAGTAGGCATAGGCTCAGGTTCTGGGCACCTAGGGTAGATTCATTCAATTCCCAACTCTTCCAACTCCTCTGTTTTTGTATCGTAAATCAGTGTGACTTTTGAAAAATCAATTCGTTCCTCTGAGGAGTCTGGAGAGGTATAACCATCAACTATAGGCTCAAAATCATAGTTTAGATCTAAAATATAATTCTCATCATATTAGGCCTCATGATCATCCCAAATAAGCTTAGATCTAGATTCTAAGTCAGGGGTAGGAATTGGGTTATTAGAATCTAGACTTGGTTCTAGTGGGATATCATAATCATTCTTGAGGAATACCTTAACAAGATAAGGTGCGAGAGTTACATCCTCAAGACATTCTAGGTCAAGTTCATCACAGGTGTTTGGACAATCTAGGCATGATGGACCAGCTTCATAGCTACCCATGGTTGGCTCAAAATCGGGAACACCTGTAGGTGGATCCACCCAACCCATATTTTGATCAAGTATGTCATTCTACATAAAATCACTATTTGGTTCCATTTGGGTCAGGGGTCCACAACAATGACCTTCATTTTTGAACCTAGGTTATGGGAAATCACATTGATCCTCAATGTTGCTCCAAGATGTCTCAGCAACTTCTAAGTGGTGATATGGGTATTTCTGATCAATGTCTTATTGCGACAAATTTAACATACTCGCCCATTTTTCAATGACATCTTGGTGAATCTCCTAAAGTGGTGGATTTGTCAAACAAATTGAAGCCCTCTATGCTATGCAATCCACAATTCATTGAATTATGATATGAGGGCATCTCAAGTTGAATCATTTATCATTTGTGTCAACATCAGATGGGAACGGTTCACAATGAGGGTTGTTGTCTCTAACACATTAACTTGAATGCTTCTAAAGGGATTTGAGGTTTTGTAATACTAATCATGATGTCTAAGAGCAGCCTCGATCATTTTCTCTTTCATGCTCATGTGGGACTCAGGTGCCTTGAACACTCTTCCTATGTTGTCAGGTTGCATTTCCAAATCAAGCGGTGGATCAGGATGTAAAATCAAATTCATGTTCATATTAAATTGATTAGATCAGATCAAATTTCCCACAAAAGATCAACTCTAGTGGAGGCCTCTAGGTCAAACCTAGGGACCTATCCTATGTAAGTGCACTACAGAATAGGTGATGGACTGGATGTGTATTGGACCCAATTGAGGCACCTAAAAAAAATTTTGGATGACTAAGGCTATTTTGAGGTGGATGATACCCCTGGACCAGAAATCCACAAACTTGAGAATTACTTGGGCAGCCAGGAAACAAGAGTCCCGCAAAGACCTTTACACAGTAGAGCATCCCCACAGATTACAGGGTTTCCCCCACCCAACCTTCCTTGTCATTGAGATTCCAAGTAGACCAAAATGCATGAATTGCAACCTAAGTCTACCGATTTTAACCCTAATTTGTGCATTGAATTTTACGTGATTTAGAAGTTATTTCAATTTGTGACCTAATTTGGAGGTTGGTTGACTCACAAAGTGGACCAACTTCACCTGACCTGCCCTAAGGTTGAGGATGAAATTTGAGTCAAGACCCAAATCACCCTGAATTGATTCTCAGGTTATTCGGTCCCAAATTTTAAGATTCAAGTGAATTTAATGCCTTGATTTTAGGGCTTACTTGGATAGAACAGTTCAGACAAGGGCTTGGGTGGCACACAAATGCGGGAAGATCAATTTTCTTTATTGCAGGCAAATGTGTACTAACATTTCAAAACCCTATTGTGGAAATCCTAATTGGCTCTATTTCAAGTCTAATTTTATTTCAAATATAATATCTTGGACTCAAACAAGAAAGTGAGTAGTCCAAGATGTTGAGAAATTTTAGCACAAATCCCTAATAGGAACAAGAAATTAGGATGGGGAATCTATAATCAACTCGTCTCAACTTCAACCAGATATCAAGTTTGCAAATCAGGAAATTCTTTGCCTTTAAATGATATTTACGAAGAAAATAAGGCAAGTGGATCCTAATTGATTTTGTTTTCCTTTTTCTCTTTCCCAAGATTAGGAGATGATTAAGGAAGAAGAGAAATTTTACCTACCCTTGGAGTGGCTGATTGCGTGGAAGATCTTCTTGTGATGTACCTCGCAAAACACAGTAAAATAGATAGGGCAAGTTAGAAATCAAAGAAATCAGTCGAGAATGATATGACTAGTGGTCAATTACGCGTTACTCTTCGGAAATGGTGCCAAAATGTTGTGTTAAAAGTCATCGTGTTTAAGAAATGATTGCATCATAGTATAGTGACGAAAATCAATACAGCATTTAAATTTATAAGTTTGAGAAACAGAAATGAGTCTGAGGTTGTTCGTATGGAGCAAATGTAGAATTCACACATTAATCGCAATGATAAACAAATGAACACAATAATTCAATCACAATAAGATGTTCAATGAATAAAAATGATATTTAAGAATAGCAATTTATGTCTTAGAAATTAGTAGGATATAAAGAATAGTAAAAAACCTAAAAATGGTGATTTCAATCACCAATTAATCCTACCAATCAAGCATATATCCCAATGATAATCTCAAGTCAATCACAGCCAAATTTCTCTACGGTGGTCTTGAACCACTTAACCAAGTCTGCATAGACCTCAAATAACCCCACAGTACCTTCAACAAAGCCACAACAGACGTCAAAGGCAAGCCTCAGAGGACTTAAGTGTTCAAAGCACAGCACAAGGCACAAGGAGCAACAACCTCAACCCAAGCATAAGGCCTTAGAAATGCCTAAGTGTTGGGCATGTGTAGGCACAAATCTCAAGGATGAATAGTGCAAAACCACCCCTCACCCTCCTCAGAATTTCCCTTTCTTTGTAATCGAATATTTAATCAGGTAATTGAGTCGAGTATAGGGGACCAGGCCCACTGATAATGGTGGTGGGTGAGGAGTGAGAAAGGCAGAGTGAGGCAGGGACCTCACCCCCGCTACGAGAGGAAAAAAGCCCCCTAATCAATGACTTGTGACAATCATCAATCAATCATAATAAAGCACTACTGTCAGGATTTTGTCCCTGGCAACGAGGCCAAAAATATGTTTATCGACTTTCTACCTACACTAAAAATATTATTTTAGGTGTCATTGTTATAGTATATTTGTTATAAATGCAAACAGATGTCACATCATTTTATTTAATTACACTTTTTACTGGTTAGTTTCCAAGTCGTTCACTGGAAGGCAATTATTAATATACGTTACTCTCTAAGTCAAAAAATATTCTTTTATTCCAAAAATGTTAATTTTATTTACCAAATGAATTAATGAATCAATTAATGAATGAATTGGTCAATTATATACAAATGAATTAATTAGCAAATGCTACAATGCCTTAAACAAATTTACAAATAACTGGCATCAAAAACCTATTAAAACTATGTTAAGTTAATTATATATAGCTATTCTAAGTAATACATAAATATAGGTACAAAAGTAATTACTAATATATACTATACTAAGTTAAATTAACATATTAATGTCTGTAGTAACATATATTCTATATACAGTAACATATATATACATCAGTATAGCCTTAGTAAACTATATACATAACCTCAGGAAAAAATAGTTATCTATACTAACATATATACATATCTATAGTGACGGTTATATCTGTCACTAAAACCTTAGGTTATTTATATACAAAAGAGGCTCAAACATTACTTACTTTACATATATACTACCTATATACATTATTTACATATATGTATTTTCATTATTTATATATATATATATACACACACGCACACACATATAAGCCACAGACAGCATTTTTTTCTTCGCTTACAGCTCTCTTCTTCTCTTCTTCACTTAGGCAAATTTTTAAGGCAACTCTTCTCTCACAAGCATGGTCACTGTACACCAACCAAAAAATTACGTTTACTAGTAGGCAGGTCGGCCCATTTTTGAGGGATACACAATACTTCAAAAGGTGGGACCAGACCACTACTAGCGGGTCAGCCTTAGTTTTATTTAGATACATTTTCATTCATTTTTGGGCCCAATAGGCCCACCAAGCCCACACACGTGCCTATATGTGTTCACGCACACACCCACACACACCCGCAGGTGCATGCAGGCATGTACCTCGAGGATAAATCTTGTATGCTCATTAGTTGTGCCTAGTGTCGATAACCGAGAGGGTCGCCAACATAAAGGCGTAATATACCGCTTCGGAGCCTCTACGCTGCACGATGTGGGACTAACCCACGCAGCAATTTCAGCTCAAAACAATGCTGCAGTGCATTTGATTGCGAGGGTTTTGGCCCTTGATTTGAGGGCCCAAATAAGGTTCATTTTTAGAATAAATTATATTTTTGGAAAGCACTAATATAGGGCTATATGATTATGTAATTTATTTACAAAATTAAATTATTTATATATATTAAAGTTAGTTAAAGTTAGAGATTTGTACATCTTAATTTAGAGGTTAAATTGTTAATTAAAGTATAAATTGGTATCCTAATCACAAAATTGACTTTATACAGAGTTCATTTACATAATAAAATATTTATTATACATTTTTAATATATTTTAGAGACTTTATTTTAATTTATTTTCATTTAAATACATGTAAATTAGTTATATACATATTTAAGTGATACATACTGAAATACACTATAAATATAGTATAAATAGGCTGGAAATACTTAATATAATACTATACAAGTGTACATTATAAATTACTTTAGTATTAATTTGAATTACTAATTTATTTTATTTTAAGTTAATAATTTACCTACTTAACTTAGTAACTTAATTATTTACTATAAATAGATAATTAAGTTAATTTACAGGTACTTTATACTATATATTACTTACCTAAATACATATGTACAGTATGAGATATAATTATATACATATACATAGGTTTATATAATTTACTTAAGTTAATATACATTTACTTTATATAAATTAATATATATTTATACAATAAAGTTTCATGTATAATAACTCATTCAAATATTTAATTTAATATATAGATTAAATATAAGTTAATTATGTACATTATATACATATTGTATAACTTATGCATTTAGCTTAGGTTTTAAATTATATTTACAAGTATATGCATACTATATAAGATATTTTTGGGTATTTTTGGAAATTTTTTGATTTTTATAGTTTTTATATGTATAAGAGAAGAAGCGGATGAGAGAGAAAGGATGAGATGAAAGATGAAGAGATATTTTTGGTGCTTTCCAACTTGGGCTTTTTATTGAATTCCAAGGTATACTAAACCGTCGGCTGGCATGTTCTACTGAGTTAGGGGTTAACAATAACTTGAAACTTTTCATATACCTAGAAATATACCTGATCTTACTTAAGACAGGTTTATTTTATTTTTTTATGATCTTTGTATGAATTTTTTTTTTATTTACAAGTCAACCCAAGTTTAGGCCTTGAAGAGTGTTTTAAAATGAACCTAAGGCCTCAAGCTCAATTATAAGGGTTGGAATCAAGATATAAACATCTAAAAACATCCAGCACATCACATAAAACATGTTTGAATCATTAAACAAGATTTTGTCATTAATTTTCATTCAAATCAACATATTGTATGGTTAGTTCATTTCATAAGAATTGACAATGGATTTAAACAATAGATTACAAGCAATTATAATTGAATTTTTTATCATTTCAAATACATGAATGCTTGTTTACTAAATTCCTAACACTATACATCACAAGTCAGCTCCATAAAGCCTCTCAAATCAACTTAAACTCTCTCAAAACCAGTCCAATCAATGCAGCTGCTGCTACAATTGCTATCAGCTGGATAGATGGCTCAAATCAGACCTTTAAGGCTGAACTAAGGCAAAATGCATCAACCTTCAATCTAAGACATCAAATCAAGGTGTAGTTCAACGAAGAAAATCAGTTCATCCATAAATCACTCAAAAATTCTCAACATACACTACTAGAAATATGACATTCACTGTCGGTTAGTTGCCGCCGGTTTACAAAGCGATGATGATGATGTTTTTGCCATCATTCCTTGGATAAATCGATGGTGAATCCACTTTCAAAATTCAACCACAGCACTTGAAGAGGAGAACAACAGTTTTCGCTTGATAGCGATTTCACGTGGTTTGTTAATTAAGTCGTTGTAACGCGTAAAATCGATCAACTCTTAAATTTATATTCCTAGATAAGGGAGTATCTAGGGTCGTCCAAGGAGGCCAAATGTTTGCAAAAGTGATTCTCTTGCTTGGAATACAAATCTCAACTTTCTGTTTAGTATTTTTCAATATATCATTTTTTAATTTTAAATTAAGACAACATGCGAAATGGTGGCGGGAAGGTGATTTACACTTCAATTTAAAATACTATTTCTAAGTAGTAAGTAGAGCCTCTCCCTAAGCTCACTCTAGGCAAGTGGAGGCCTAGAATAATTAGGGAGAGGGAGTGAAGAATGCTGAAAACAAGCAAGTAGAAATGCAAAATAGAAAATTGCAAAGAAGGCAACTTAGATTGATGAAAAGTGTTTTACAAAAAAAAAAGTCTAGTAGAGGAATGCTTCTACTACTAGAAAAATTAAAATAAAGAAAAGCAAACACAAATCCTCTAGATAGATGGTGAAGAAGAGGGCTTCTTGCTCCAAGGTTGGTGGCTCCCAACCTTGAAAAGAATCCTTCAACTCCTTCCTTACTGTACTCCGCCAAGGTAATGTCCTCCAAGGCAAGCCCTAGGGGGCGTTCCCTAAGCTTCTCTCCAAGGGTGGACGTCCACCCTAGGTCCTTCTCCCTTGCCTGGCCATCCTCCTTGAAGTGGAAGAGTCCTCCTCCTTGGCGTGGCCCAAGTTGAAGAGAGTGGGGAGAAGAAGGCACCAAAAGGGCTGGTGATGTGCCCCTTTAATCTCCTTCTCTACTCCTTCTTCTTGGCCGTAGGTATAGGTGGTTTAGGTAGCAAATTACACTAATGGAGGATGCCCCAAAATGGTGGTAGGTGGTGGGTTTTTATAGAATAGGAAGGGGGATAAGGTGTCCCTTGAAATGGAGGGCCAAGATGAAGAGATGGAGGTGGTTAAAGATCCTATGGCCAAGGTGAGTTGGCGTCACCTTAAGGGACACCAAGGGGGTAGTTATGGGTGTTGACACCCCTTGATGTTGGCGCCAAAAAGGGTTCTAGAAGGTGGTCTAAGTTGGCGCCAAGAGGGATTCTAGAAGGAGGGGTAGGTGGATGGCTAGGATGGCTTATGTGGGTAGGTGTAGGGTGGATTAAGGGCTGAAAGTTGGCGTCAATATAGAGGTGGTTAGGGGTAGTTTTTGGTGCCAACTTAAGGTGTCTTTTGGTGGTGATAATGGGATGAAGGGATGGCTAGGAGGTGGCGCCAACTTGAGTAGGGTAGCTAGCTTAGGTAGGCTTAAGTTGGTGGAGCTAGCTAGGGTTGACTTTGAAGGTGGTGGATGGCCAAGGAGCTGGTTGCTAGCTAAGATAAGCTAGCTTAGCTAATGGAGGAGTAGAGGAGAAGGTGTTGGAGCTAGGGTTTGGAGGGAGGAGCTGAGGAGGAGAAGTCAGAAGCTAAAACTGGAGCTGGCTGCTGCTGAAGAGGCTGGTATGGAGCTACTCTAGCTAGCTTAGCTTGCTAGTTCTTTGCTAGCTGCTAAGCCAAGCTAAAGTGAGCTGGTTTCTTCCACAATGAGCTAAGGTGAGCTGGGTCTGGTGCTCCCGGGGAGGGTCAAGCTGGTTGAGGTGGCTAAGGTAGCTTAGCTCAATTGAGTTGAGCTAAGTTGAGTCCCTGGGAGCTGGACTTGAGCTTCCTGAGCTGGGATGAGTTCTTCTTCAGCTAGCTGGAGTTGAGTGGAGCTGGATGTAGCTGGATCTGAGCTGGGGTGAACTCCTGTCAACTCACCTGAGCTAGCTAGAGCTCCCTGTGGACTAGTGGGAGCTGAGATGAGCTAGACTCAGCTAAGTTGAGCTGGATCTGAGCTGACTTGAGCTAGGGTGAGCTAAGATGAACTCTCTTGAGCTGCCATTCAGCTGAGATTAGCTGAATGGAGCTGGGATGAGCTAACCCTAGTTCAAGTGAGCTAGGTTCCAGCTGCGGTGAGCTGGATCAAGCTGAGGTGAGCTGGATCAAGCTGAGGTGAGCTGGATCAGGCTGAGTTCCAGCTAGTCTGGGCTTCTCCTTCACCATTTTCCTTCTTGAGTGCTAGGGTTTTAGGGATCTATATATCTGTACATCCCTAACACTCACAAAAACATATTAAAAAGATAATAAAAAATGCAATGCATGCCTAACCTTTTTTATGCCTAAATGCAGCCCAAAAACCCATTTACGGAGTAAAATCCTAAGAGCTAGGTTTGTTTTAATGCATAAGAATGATGATAAATTGGCGTTTATCATCGCTCGTGGTCAAATTAGATATCGAGAATAGTTGTCATTTTGTCTAATAAGAGATGGGAAATTGAGGAAATTTAATTCCCCCCTCCTCAGCATCACCACCAATAGGAATAATTAGGGTGTGCGCTATAAAATTTGCTTCGACTTTTGCCGTCACTTTATAATTTAAGCGACGGGAAATTGAGGAAATTTAATTTCCCCCTCTGACATTACCACCAATGGGAATGATTTGGGCGTGCGCTTCAAAATTTTCTTCGGCTTTTGTCGTCGCTTTCTAATTTAAGCGACGACAAAAGTTCATGATCTATTCACAACCATAGACCCTCTCCTCCCCCATCACTATTTCATATTTGCAAAAACCCTCGCACCTCATCGTTGCCCCTCCTTGAGCGCCTCCTCTCCTCTGTCCTTCAAGCCAGTCCTCCTCATCGATGCCCCCATCCTTTTTGTCCTCCCCTTAGCCTTCCTCATCCTCTTCCTCCTTCGTGCAACCCCCGTCCTCCTCGTCTTCCTCCTCCGCACAACCCTCCTCCTAGGACCCTTAGTCTCCACCGCTGCCCCTCGCTGTCGGCTAGAAGCCCACCTGGACTCGCCCCTCTACCGCCTCCACCTTTGTTGATGCCGTTTCCTGGCTTGCCCTCCCTACCATCGCTCGATCTCCCTCCTCCTCGATCGTAATCCTTGTCCCTTCCCCTTATCCCATATTATCTTGATTTCCCTCTTATGCAGCTACAACAATGAGGCCAATGCCTACAAGTCGTACCACCCTACGGTCGCCTTCTTCTAATAGCTAGTGCCATTCTACAGCCCCCCGCAGATCGAGAGCTACCCGAACGTGATGGGATTCGGAGGTTTATGCCTTTTCATTATATGGTTGGATGGTAGTTTGTTGGATGGTTGGTGCTGATGCCGATGATGCTTCTTTCCTATGCTTGCAGATGCTTTCGTGCACATGTGGTACATCTAGGTGCCCATGCTACCATATCCCAACTATGTTCGGGGAAGTCCTCCGCCTCTGCCACAAGTGCTCAGTCAGCCTCATGAGCACTTGAGATCTGCTGTGCTTCAGTAGATTGAGTATTACTTCAAGTGGTTCAATGCAACTAGAGATTGGATTCTTGGTCTTGCTTTTCTGTTTCAGTTATTTTTGACTGAATACCTTGTCTTCTTGCATCCTTCACAGTGAGAACAATCTGTGTAAGGATCGCTTCCTGAGGTGACACATGGATGAAGAGGGATGGGTTCCGATATCTCTCATTTTGGCTTTAAGAGGGTGAGGAATATTTCCTGCAGAATTTTGTAATTTGATCCAAAGCTTTTGATCTTATTAGTTCTTTCTTTCATTAATATTAAGAAATACTCATCATGTAAATCACAATTATAAGGTAATTCTTTTATTCATAGTTATGAGTGAAGAGAGCTAGGGAACTAATGGGGGAAGTTTAAGTAGTGTGAAACCATTTAGTTTTTTAGTTTGAATAACATTTCAATCAAAGATTAAGTGTTCGTGTTAAAGGTTTTGTTGAAGTGGTAGTTTATGCATGTTCTATTTTTTCGTAAAAAACTTAATGTTTTCTCTCAGGTAGAGAATTCTTGGTTTCTTTTTTCCCCTTAGTTAGTCTGAGACCAAATAAAATATTATCTAGCATATACTATAAATGCTCCATTCTATCTTGAGGAATTATGTCATTTGACAATCTAATTTAGGATTAACAAAATCACTTCACATACCATTGCCTTATTGGCCTAAAATATCCCAATGTGCTAACAAAAGAAACCCAGTGCTCTTTCTATTATTAATTATTGGAGATGATGTCATGAGAGCTTTTCTTTCTAGAAATGTCATTCTTTACCACTCCATGGTTGAGCTTCTATTATACATTATGGTCATTTTATGCTTTAAATTATTATTGGTTTCTTTTTTTTTTTGGGACATTGGGTGACCCATTGAAATCAATAGCATTCTCTTGTATCTTAATATTTTTTGACATAGTTAGAGTTTGCTACCTTCAATCTACGATTTTTCACCTCAGACCATTGTTTTGGATGGTATGAGCCTCTAAGCGATGTCTGACAATTAACATGCCAATACTTAAAAGTATAATTTTTTGTTCTTCATCCTCAACTGGTTTACGTTTCTTGGCTGCTTGACCTACATATCCAGTAATGGTGTTATCTAAGTGAATTTTCTTGCTATTAATAAGGTTTACTTAATGTATTTACTATATGAGAATGATAAAATATTGTTTGTTTGCTCTTTCCTGCATTTTTTTTATCGTCAGTGTTAATTTATTCGTTATTGAATTTTTTGGCTGCAGACTGACAAAGGTGACAAGGACTTATGCAGTGTGTATGCTCCTACAAATCACTTGTATATTAGGGATATCTTTCTGGTTAATTCAAAGAAATTATAAGACCGAGTTTTTCCATCCGTGAAGGCATAGGTAACCTTGTTAACTAAAATTGAATGATGTTGATTTTTTGCATTTTATTGGTCCTTAGTAATTTTTAGTACTCATTTTTATGATTATAATGTCTCATTTGGCTAAAAGTTTCTATATTGTTACAACGTTTATCCCATTCTTTTAACCGCTCTAGAGCCATCTATATATTAAGTCTTTTCATATAGGTTGCCTTTGGTGGTTTATGGGTTATCTTCGCAGCTACCTGAGGATTGCACCTTTACTTCTGCAACTGCTACTACTACTGCTACCTGTACTCTTGCATCTACTGCATGTTATTTTTGAACCAAGCTTGTAAAGTGTTTATACGTGAAGTTCTAGATGTAGCATGTTGCTGGTGGTGTGATCTGTTTATACTTGAAGTTGGCATCAGTTCCATTCTTTTCACTTTATCAAATATGTATAGGTTTGCTATTGCCTTTCTTGGTGGTCAAACTAACCCTAGAGTAGTTGCTCTAGTTGCACAGGTAAGGGTCCCCTTTTCCTATTCATTTATGAATAGTTGGCATACCATGTAGAAACATTTTTCTTACATTATTTCAATAGCAATAGTTGGCAGTTTTGAAAGCTACATTGACATGTATGGTGATCATATAGGGATGAGATCGGAACTCCAAGTTGACAGATTGAGCCTCCAGAAATGCATATGATCTATCTTCCTTATTTAGATGATATTAGACATGCTGAGGAGGTAACAAATATAACTACTACTCTAGTTAATCTAATGTGTTCTTCTTCCAATCAAATACTAAAGTAACTATGCAATCAAGACTCATTAGATGTTCTTATGACATTTTGGGTTTTTTTACTTGTAGGAGGAAGTGGAATTCAAAGAACTTATTTTGCAATGCTCTTAACAGTTACCACACCTTTTTAAGAAAGAAAAAGCACTCTCACCACCACACCAGCCAAAGGCAAGTTGATAGATTGATTTGTTTGATTTTCTTTGTTAAGATATTTTCTCAAATTTGTGTTGAAGGAGGAGAATGAGGAGAGGCTAGAGAGTGGTAAATCAAAAAAGACATGGGGTTTGCGTGGGAAGGTACTCTACTTGTTTGTTTGGTTTATGTGTTTAAGTTGATTTTAGTTGGTGGTTACTCTTGCCTATGTTTGCCTGAATTGGGAATGAGGTGTCATAGTCGAATTCGGCATTTTGTGTTGTAAATGAGTATGATCTACTGTGTAAGAGTGAACATGTGCAATTTTTGAATTTGGATCATGAGCCAACGAGGGTATTGGTTTGGGTAAAATGTAAAGTAACGGGCTCTATTTTGGATATATTTTGGTATTTGATAATATATCTGTTGATTTCACACAATTGAAAAGTGTGATGTATTTTTCAAGACAATTGGAAAGTGTTATTATATGGTGAGTGAAGATTGTTTGGCAAGTAAGGGGTTATGACCAAGGTCATACTTGCTAGTTGCTACTGGTGGATCAAAGTTGGATGGTGATGGAATTGACATTGGAATCCTAGGGTAGCTTTGAGACATTTCCTTGGCATTATCTAGATTTATATATGGAGATATTGAACTTTGCCAAATCAGTTAAGAATGTAGGCATCTTACATTTAGGAAAAAGGTCATCATTCATCAAAAAAGGAAAGAAAAGTTATAAAGAAAACCAAGTACGACCTGAAGAGCAGAAATTAAAGTGATTTTGTGCATGTAATGCATTTTTTGCCCCTTTTCTTTTCTGTCTTCTACTTCATGCTCTCTACCAGACTACAAACATTTGAAAATTATCTTTATTGCACCCATAATTGTGCCTATGAGTTGGGGTGGGGGGGCACTCAGTTAAGTCCATGTTTCACTTTCTTCCCTCTTTTGGATCTTTTTGATCCAAGGTGTTGCCATATTTACCGCTTTTAGGTCCTTCTCAGATTTTTTCTAAAGAAGTAATAGTGGGTTTACAACCGTATGTGATTCAAGAATAGAGAAGCTGATTATACCATGTGTGTGGTTGCAGTAGCATAGCAAATGCATCCATTTATGCCTCCCGTGCCTCATAAATTATGTTGCATAAGCAATTCATTATGGTAGGCAACCATGTCAAATTCATGACATCCTCAGGCTTCGAACTTCCTTTTTGCGGTTTAACTGTATGCCTTTTGAAGACAATATGAAAATCAGCTCATCCTTTTATTCAGGAAACTTGAGTCTAAACAGGTATTGAAGCTACTTCCTCTAGCTCAAGAATTTATCTATTTTTTTAGGATTGAATAAGGATCTTAATTTGTAGAATTAAAAAAAAATGTTCCTACCTTTGACGTCGACTATTGCAATAATCGACGGCAAAGGTAGGAACATTTTTTTTTTTAAATCGACAGCATTAAAAGGTAATTTTTTTAACAAAAATGACTATGTGCCATCGCTTATTACAGAAAGCAACGGCAAAAAAAGTTAAGTTTTTGAGCGAATGAATGGTTTTTGACGATGCCTATTTGAGACATCGACGACAAAAGTATTACCGTCGCTTGTATTAGCGACGATGTTTTCTTTTAAATGATGGTAAAACTCAGAAAATGGCATGTTAATGTGGGAAAAATTAGCAAAAAAATGCCCTCACTTTTTTATAAGCGATGGGAAATATAATTTTCGTCGGTTGTCAAACAACAACAAAAGATCCAATCCATCCGCTGGGAGAACGATATTTCTATGTTGGATGTTCCTTGTAACCAACGGGAAGAAGAAATAGCGACACTAATTACATCGTCGCCTTTTGGCGTCGATTAAAGGGGCTTTGCTATTAGTTTTCAACCGACGGCAAAAGTGGATACTATTGTAGTGATAACTGCTGCTGCTGTTGCTGCCGTCAAATTCAGCAGCAGCTACTGCTGCACTGAAACCCAGTAGCTACTAGCGGCTAATCTTTCTCTCATGCCATAGAAAACATGAAGATGAAGGATCAAGTTAGTCTTTGAAACCCTACTGAAAGCAATCTCAAATCCAATTACTTAAAATCAGGAATCAATCCAAAGAATGTAGCTTCTATGCAGCTCTTTTATGTACTTATGTGGGAGAGTTTAAACCAGAAATCACATGATCAAGCTATTGTTCACAACATGATCAGACTGAGAATTCATTCAAAGTCACATTTACATGCTGCAATCATCACCAAACACCCCTAAATCGCATGAAAACTCATCTAAAATCATCTTGAAAACTATATTTATCTCCCAAAAACATTAAAAGCTTAATCTGATTTCCATCTTACACTATAGACAGTGTAAGATGTAAATTCATCTCAAGATTTTATACATGAAAGCTTCCTCTTCTACCATTTGCAAATTACATCAAATAAATCTCAATATACTCAAAGGGAAATCAGAGCTCACAAAACACAAAATAATCTGAATCTAATGCTCCTTTTATGCTGTAGATAGCATGAAGAGAAAGAACTTAGATCAGGCAATCGACTCATTCACATTTCAATCTAAAACTCTGATTATTGTCAAATCAAAACAAATCTGAAACGATTTGTGGTTCAAATTAGTAGAAACCAAACTTGGATCATTGTAAGCAAATGGGATGAATGGAGTGACCCTCAAATGAAATTGAGTGCTCAAATAAGATCTAAATGCTCAAGAGCATTAGCTTTGATTTGATGCCTTGATGAATGGGTGGTTGGCGAATAAAATGTGAGGAAATCAGTGAATGTGGATTGTGAGTTGTGGAGGAAGATCAGGGTATTGAAGTGAAAGCAGGAAATCACCTCTCTGATCTGAATTGATTAGAGAGGGTGAAAGCGATCTAATCTATTCTAATTCTAACTAACGCATCCATCAATTCATCATCTAAACTGCTCTAACTAAACTACAGTACACTAATCACTACTCTAAATTACTCCAGAAAGTAAGGAAATCCTAATCTAGAGGGAAGAACGAGATGCCTAGGCTGCAGCTGGTCTTTGCAATGACGAAGGGTGATGAGGAGATCTCCAGTGAAGAATGAGGTCCCTGGATCCACAGCGGGTTGCTGTGGTGACGAAATTGGGAGGGAAGAGCCACCTTTGTCACCGACGACTCTGATGAAGGACAAGGTAATTGGCTCAAGGTGGTAGGGAGTCAATGCCTCGTGTGTGAGCTCAAGTAGTTGCTTATATGGGCATGCGAGCTGATCAGGGTACCGCGAGGGTTGGATTAGTTGGGTAAGGTATTCAAGGTGGATACAAGCTAAGAAGAGGGTGGGAAGTGTTTGAGATGAATCCCACTGAAGGATGGGATCTGGACTAGGGGTTGAAGCTACGTTCAGGCCCGTGTGAAGATTAGATGAAGATTTGCCACTAGATTGAGAGTGCATGGAATCGACGGCGTCTGTGCGTCAAGTTCCTCACTAGTGAATAGTACATTGCAGGTGTAGGCATAAAGGGAATTTTGAAAGGATGCCTTTATAAGCGAAACGATAGAGAATTTTCACGGAAGCCTGTAAGTGGCTAAAAAAGATGTAGAGCGACCCTTGCAAGGTAACAACAAATAGGTCCCTAACGGCTCGCAATTGAGTCCTTGGAAAGTTTCATGTGAAGAAATGTGAATGACCTAAGGACCTAGATGTAACGTCAATAATGCAAGGTCCAAATGATTTCCAAATGCAACCATGTTTTTATTGAAGTACAATTGAACATTTAAGAATATGATTTCCATTTCATTTTTAACTTTTGAACCTAAATATGTGTTTAATTTGCAATTGGATCATCAAATTATATTTTTGAATAGAATATCTCATTTTGTGACCTAATTATGCATTTTTAACATTGATTTGCTGTTTTAGCTTATTTCTGTTAATTCTTACACTTAACCTATTTCCTGTGTTAATTACGTAATGTTTAACCTAGTTTCTAGCTTAACTTGGGCATTTTAGCTATGATGAGCCACACCTCATCACCCTCACACCAATTACATTTTATGTGCATTTAGGATTTCGTAGCCTATGATGTGGGACTATTGGGAGAAGTCTTCTCCCGTGAAGTTGCAGCAGGCCATTCTCTTAAATCGACGTTGCTACAGCTATCGTGCACCTTGATCGAGAGCATAGAGCTCTTCCTGATATCCTCCCACACTGCTTGGAGGTGGTAGTGATGGAAGACGATGACTAGACAACGACGGAGGGAGGTGGTGTGTGGCGGCAATCTGAGGAACACTGAATCACAAAAATATGAGCTCTAAGCCCAAATTAAAATGTTCCAGAGCTTCGCCGTGAAGCGAGGAGGATGACGGCGATGATTTCGTGGCATTTGGTGATGTATGGAGGTTGGCCGAGGTCAATGAAGGTGGTGGTGGAGTGGGTTCTTCGTCCAAGCACTACAGAGGTCAAAGCTCTCAAAAATTGAGGGCTTTTGGTTTATGAGGCTTAGGGAAGGTAGTGGTGGTAGCATATGGGTTGCGTGCGTGCAGCGGCTGAATGAAGCTCATCGGAGCTTCACCGGCTGTGGAGAAGACGACGGGGATTAGTGTGAATATGTGGTTGAACCTACGAACTAAGGTCCTAAATCTAGTCTAGAGAAAGAGAGAGGGAGAGAGGGAGAGAGAGAGAGAGAGAGAGCTGCTCTATGGGATGAAATAGGGAGACACTCGCGTTGGCGTGCCTTGCCAGACGTGAGGGAGGTGAACTCCTTCGGTGGGGGTAGACGATGAGGAAGAAGGGGACAAGAACTCCTGTTGTGGCCAGCGAGGAGTTGATGAAGGTGGGGAGGAACTTGGGCCATCCAATTTGACAATTAGACGGTCGGCGAAAGGGGATCGAGTGGTGTCACCGGAGCCATGGTCAAAGGTAGCCAAAGTTGGAAGAGAAGAGGTGTTTTCAGCCTAAACCGGGCTAAGGAGGACGTTGAGACATAGAGGAGCCTTTATAGAGCTCAGAACCGAGCTCTAAATCAAGGAAGAGGCCTGATTTAGTTGGGATTTGGAATCAAGAAACCTCACAATTTCCTCGGATTCGCTGGGACTTTTCTGTCAAGATTCGTGTCGCTCTTTCGTTGGTTTTAAAAGTATAGTCGTTGTAGTATGTTAAAAAAAATGATGGTCAATTTGCTTCAATTTGTTACTCAAAATTTAGAATATCCCAAGGTCGAACTCAGGGAGCAAACTTTTGTTCTAGAAGCATACAAATCCATAATTAACTATATACTATTTTACAAAAATTAAAGAGAGAGAGAGTGAACAAAAAAAATCCTTTTTTTTTTCTTTCTTCTCTTCTTTCTCTACCTTTCCTTTCTTGGACATCTGATTCTTTGAATCAGATGCCTTATCAGCCCCTTTGCTACAGTGCCTCGTAGCTTCTTCTCCTCTTGGCTTCTTTTTATTCTCTTCCCTGTTCAGCTTCCTTCTTCTTCTTCTTCTTGCACTGTAACTTCTCCTTCTTCAGTTACCTTCTCTGCCATCCTGTCTTCTTCTTTCTTCTTCTGTTGCAGCTCTTGGCTGCTTCTTCTTTTTCTTTTCTTTGTAGCTTCCTCCTTCCTGTCTTCTTCTTTCTTTTCTCTGCAGCTTCCTCCTTCCTGTCTTCTTCTTCCTTCTTTAGCTGCTCCTCTGCCTTGAGTTCTTCCTTCTTCTTTCTTCAGTAGCTGCCCTGTGCGGCTAAGTGTCCACAGTCATTCCTCCTCCTTTCTCCTTCTCATGCTTCCCTGCACGTTACACGGTTAGGCAAAGCATAACCCCTACCCGCCCCACGTCCCTCTCTCTCTATTTCTCTCTCAAAGGTTTGCTCCCAGAGCATTCGCAGGTATACGGGTCGGGTAACGCGCCCGGGATCAAGCCCACCGGCGTGCAGTGGTGGGCGAGGAGTGCTTGGTCTGGTAGTCAGGTTCGAACCCAGATCCGCGGGGTGTGAGTGCGGGCGAGGGTAGGTGCGAGCACATGGCACGCTGCATGCGTGGGAGAGGGACCTGACCCCTGTGTATCGAAGGCGATAAGCCTAATACACTTTTTCAATTTATTTGCAGCACTGTGCTCAGACACTTAAGAGGTTGGACTAATGTCCCACCCGCTTCTGCACTCGCGTTCGCAGGAGACCTTTTGCCATAGCCTCGATCACCTACTGAGCCAATTGCTTGGCTATGTGAGTTTACGATGCCAATCTGCACCTCCTAGGACTCTAACGCCTGGAACTCGCGAGCAAGTTTCTTCGTGCCCGCATCAATGGCGGAATAGGGTCGAAACCTGAAATGTGGAAACACGGCCTTGCGGCCCTGTCAGAATAGAGGCAAACCTTCGTTGTATCACGGCGAAGGTGAAGCAAATGCTGGCTGGCCGCGGGAGACCTAGGTGTGCGTGCCTAGGTTGCTCTGTGGCCGGAGTTATGGGTTACGTCGGGGGAAGAGTGGAGTGCGTGTGGCGTTCTGTGGATGGGTGGAAGTTGTTCAGTGGAGTGTGGTGGAGGTTGTGAGGTGGGTAGCGAGACTTGTGGGGGTGCTGAGTGACGGAGGCGTCTCACCAGAGGGTGGTCGAGGATGGGGAAGATGCAGGCGGATAGTGGCAGTTGAGGGGTGTTGTGTGAAATAGAATGAGGGAAATGAAAGAGTAGAAGATGGGGAGCTTATCTGGATTAGTTGGAGTGAAGGGGGGTAGCGGAGATGGATGGCTCGTTTGTGCCGTCGTCGGAGAAGATGACCCTGAGGGAGATAACGGCGACTAGGAGGAGGACAGGAAGGTGTGCGCTGGTGCGGCGCGATGCGGGAGGATGAGGTGGAGTAAACCCTGCTGCAGGTATGGTAGCTGAGCGACGAGAGGGAGGAGGAAGAATCATCGGAGCTTGCGGGCTACTTGGCCGGAGAGAGGGGAGATGAAATCTGGGGGATTCTGCAGCCAAAACAAGTCTGACGGAAACGGCAGCCCTTACCGCTCCTTAAATAGGTGTTGGCAAGGAGGAGAACTCGAGGAGGAAGCATGGGCAGGCCGTTGGAGAATGGCTGGAAAAGAGACCCATGCCTCTCGCGCGTTCGCATGAGATGTATGGGCGTCGGCAGGGCATGGGAGGGGGTCCATGTAGAAGAAGACAACGCAGGGGACCCCTCTCTCGTTTCTGGGGCTGGTCCCCATACCCTGCACAGCGCCATCCTCCGCGCAAAGTCGTTAGAGGCATGGGCAACTGCTACGGGTGGCAGAGGGACTGGTTTGCAAAGAACGAACGAAAAGTTGAGGGGTTAAGTGTAAGGGTTCAAAAAGTAATTCTTGAAAACCAATTTGTAAAGTAGGCCAAGGCAAACTTTCATTAGGTCCAAATTTTGACATAACCCTAATTTGGACCTAAGGAATCCAATGGTGAAGTTGGATTTTAGGTTTGACCACGTTTGACCAGTCAATTTGCAGAAAAACCCAAATTAGGCAAAAATTGGGTATGGTTTTCAATCTAGGTCAAGATAGGTTCCAATGGCCAAATTGAAGGTTCAAAATCCTAGGGGATATTTTTCATGAATTTTAGAGGGTTTAATTAATTTTTATCTTACCTGAAACTTTGTGAATTAGAGCGGGTTATTTTAGTGTTACAGCATGTCATTTAATTCCTAGAAGCTACTATAACCCTTTTCAGATCAAATCATCCCACTTTCTCTCTTATTAAGCCCATTTGACCTATGTTTAGACCTTTAGACATCCCATTTGTGTACTGCATTGGTAAAATTGCAGTTTTACCCCTTATGAGTTGCTTTATACTTGAATTTATAATTCTTTGATTTAGGCTTTCCCTTAGGTTTTGTAGGAGCTTTTGTATACTTATTTAGGTCAAAATGTGCTAGTTAGGGTTCATGATGAGGTTCTCGTCATACCCCCATACCTAGCTTTTGCTAGTCCCTTAGCAAAAATTTAAGGTTTTAACATTTGTTCTAGACCATGAATTTCTTCCATCAAATTTTGATAGGTGTTTTTCCTTTTGTATCCTTGATTAGGTCAGAATGCCAATAATAGGCCTAAAAGGTACTCTAGTACCAATCAAGATCCAGATCTATCTAACTTTAGCCTCAATTTTTAGCAATGGACTTTAAGGCCTACAGGAACTAACCTAAAGTTTATTGGACTCCGTGGTTAAAGCACCCGTGCTTGAGATATTTTTAGGCTTGGTTCAGTTTGTAGTACGTTTTGTAGGAGTGAGACAGAAGGTTTATTTGTTTGAAGAGTTTTCTCTCTCTTTTCTTTTTAATTCTAACTTAGGATTGGCTTCACAACACGATCTGTATTGAATTCCTTGTCCCCATCATCAATCCTCAAGGGTCCCTGGCAGTCGATGCTTCGAGATAGCACCGCCCATGGTAACCCCCAGAACCCTGGTTTTCGAGATTTCGAGATAATCCCATCCATGGTGTTCCATGGCCGAATTCAGACCCTGGTAACTGACATTTCGTGATAATGTCATCCATGGAATCTGAACCAGGAGAGTGCTTACATGCCCCCGGTAGGATATGTAAATATCCTAGGAGACAAGCACCGAGGAGATGATATGTTGTTACGCATCTTCGAGGGGAATTTCCCACCTCTCCGTGCTGGGAGCTCGTCCAAATCAACTTGTGTTGATCGACTGCTCCCAATCTAGATGACATTTTTTGAATATTTGAAACGCTTCTGCATGATTTTGATATTTATGCTCACTGGGCTAGATTGTGTGTGTGAATTTGGGTACTTAGGTTACTAAGTCCCGTAAATCGAAAGTTAGTTAACGACGCCGAATACTCCCTAAGCCTTGGACTTAATACTTAAGCTTTCATTTTTCTCAACCTTTTGAGGAATATCTAGATCGTAATAGGTACTAAGAGTCTAGCCAAGAATGCCTAAGGTTCGCGTTCTTACTAATCTTGTTGTGCACTTTTGTTTTTCTTTCCCTTAATGTGGTCTAGAACTTTGGTTAATTCCTTAATTTCTTACTAATGACTACCCTTTTTTTCTTCATTTTGTGCTCCTTTTTATCATTCTGCTCTTCTCCTCCTCTTTTTGTAAAGTTTTCCAGCAATTTCTTCTTCCTTCAAAGTTTTTTTTTTTGTATATGCAGATTTTTTTGTTGAAATCTTTTCTTGTTATGTCATTTCATTGCACTTTCATAACCCCCCATGCCTAAGATTTGCAATGTCCTCATTGTACATTAGGTGGGTTTTTATTTAGCTTGGTTTATGCATTAGGACAGGTATTTGGTGAGTGGATGGGTCGAGGTGACTGTCGCGGACGATTTCTAATCTCAGGTACAAGTACCTGAGGTGAAGTTGGCTGTCCTAAAGGAGGAACCTAAAGTGCAAAGGGATGTCAGAAAAGGTTTCGGATTTTTCAGAAAGAATGACCGGCTGCCTCCCGTTAAGCGCTGAGTTTTACGCTATTAGCTGGGTGCAATAAGCTCAAGGAGAATGGAGGATAAATGATGACTCAGCCAAATCTGTACTGGTTACGTCAATGAACAGTTTGAGTCTCTGACCGTTCATGACGAAAGGTTCAGAATCGTGGCTGAGAGGACTGATTTCGATAGCTCCATTTCCAAAAATCTGTCGGACAAGATACGGTCTGACCCACTTGGATCGCAGTTTCCTAGGGAAGAGTTTGAGTCGAGCATCAAAGAGTAGGACCTTCTGACCAGGGTGGAAGATCTTTCTAGATATGTACTTGTCATGAAAGGCTTTAACCCATACTTTGTAGATTTGCGAGTTCTCATACGCATCAAGGTGTAGTTCATCAATCTCGCTTATCTGAAGCTTTCTGTGGGTTCCAGCCTTAGAAAGATCTAAGTTGCAGCTCCGTACTGCCCAATAGGCTTTGTGCTCCAGTTCGACGAGAATGTGACATGCCTTCCCGTACACCAGTCTAAAAGGAGACATGCCTAATTGGGTCTTGTGGGTGGTCCTATAAGCCCACAAAGCTTCCAGAAGTTGGGAAGACCAGTCCTTCCTATCAGGTCGAATAGTAACCTGTAAGATTTTCTTGATCTCCCGATTTGATAGCTCAGCTAGACCATTAGTCTGGGGGTAGTAAGGAGTAGAGATTCGGTGAGACACCCCGTATTTGGTCATCAATGACCTGAACTGAGCATTAGTAAAATGGGTCCCTCCATCAGAGATGATCGCACGAGGAATCCGGAACCGTGAGAAGATATTCTGATGAATGAATTTGATGACGATCTTGTGATCACAGGTTCGAGTCGGAATGGCTTCGATCCATTTGGACACGTAGTCCACAGCGAGTAAAATGTACTCGAAGCCGTCCGAAATAGAAAAGGGACCCATAAAATCAATCCCCCAAATATCGAAAATCTCTCATACGAGAATTGGCTACAAAGGCATCATGTCACGGTGATTCATGTTACCCAAAGTTTGGTAACGACTGCATGCCTTACAATGAATGTATGCATCCTTGAAGATAGTGGGTCAGTAAAAGCCACAATGGATGATTTTTGATGTGGTTTTGTGCCTAGAGAAGTGGCCACCGCATGCCTGGTCATGGCAGAAGGAGAGAATGTTATTGATTTTGCCCTCTGGGACACATCGTCGGATGATTAGGTGATGAGAGCCTCATCATGAGCCATAACTAGCTCATTTTGACATAATAAAGAGAATAAAAGCTCCTACATAACCTAGAAGAAGGCCTAAGTGAAGGAATAAGTGCTCTGAGAAGAAAACATGAATTAAAGGTTAAAACTGCAATTTTACCATTGCAGTGCATAAACGGGATTTCTCAGAGGCAAAACATAGGTCAAATGGTCTAAATAAGATAAAAAGTAGGTTGAGTCAATCAGAAATGGGTTCATGTGCAATTTAGGAATTAAATGACATTTAGTAACCCTAAAATAGACCTGCTTAAATTAACAAGGTTTCGGTCAGGATAAAAATCAAGTAAACCCTCCAAAAATCATGGAAAAATATCCTCTAGGGTTTAGAACATTCAATTTGGCCTTTGGAACCCAGTTTGACCTATATTAGGGTCCTAATTCATCAATTGACCTAATTTAGGTTTTTACGCAAAATGTCCAGTCAAACGAGGTCAAACCTAAAATCCAACTGCACCATTGGATTCCTTAGGTCCAAATTAGGTTTGTACCAAAATTTGGATATAAGGGGAGGTCATCTTGACCTACTTTGCAATTTAGTACACCCAAATCATAATTTGGTCCCTATCATTTGAAAATCATCGCAGAGAGCCCCCTAACTTCCTCTCCACCCTTACAATCAAGTCCTTCCACCATTGTTGGGGCAGAATCCTACTTCGACGAGGATTAGAGAGGGAATACTCTCTGATTCCTCAGAGATCCCCTCCCAGAAATGGAAGGGAGATTCTCTAAGGAATTCCCTTCCATCTAAGGCCAATCTTGATCCCTGGTGTGAACCCAATCTCTTGTGCGAACGCACGAGGAATTTGGATATCTAACCTCTTTCCTTCTCCGGTGAGCCGTTGGAGATGATGGCATGCCCTCCACGCTCTGAAAGCACGGCCCAGTGCCTATAAAAGAACCTCCAAACCCGGCTGCTCATTTTTAGCTTGATTTGGCCGGGCTTCCACCTCCAATTCCTCTCTTCCTTCCCGGCCAAAGTACCCAGCGAGCTCCGGCGAGCCCCCCTCCCCTCCCTCTTCGCTCTGCCACAAAACCAGTGGCAGAGTCATCTCCCTGATTCTCCTCCGCGTCGCGCGACACCCGCGCACGCCGCCTCAGCCCCGTCGTCGCCGCCGTCTTCCTCCACTGGGCAGCTTCTTCTCCGACGACAGCAGGTACAGCTGTCCGCCTCCCCATCCCCCTTCATCCCTGTAGTTAGGCTTAATACATTCTCCATCTTCCCCTCTCTCTTTTCCCCCTTTTATTTCATTTAATTGCCCCTCGACCGTCGCTGACCACCTCCATCTTCCTCGCCTCCGACCAATCTCCGGCGAGCCGCCCCCACCATTCCGTCCCTCCACATGGCTCACCAACCGTCTCATAAGCTCTGCCTCACCACAAGGAACAACCTCCGCCCATCCACCATCCCTCTACGCCTGCACCACAGCCCCCCGAACACACCCACACCCTGGCCATAGGTTGACCTAGGCATGCACGCCTAGGCCATCCCGCGGCCTGCCGCATGGCTCAGCACCTTCGCCGTGCCACGGCGAAGGTGCCCAGCTGGTCTGATTAAGCCGAGAGGCTTGTTTTGTGTTGGACAGTATTTCAGCTCCTGCCGCCATTGACGGTTGAAGCAGCTTCGTAGCAGCTCCAGGCTTCAGCAGTTCCAGGCTTCAGGTGCAGTGGACTCGAGCGAGCGGTGCGAAGTGATCTGGTCTAGCAAAGAGCGCTGCGAAGCCCGTAGCCTTGGCAATTGCACAAAGAATCTTCTGCGGGTGCGCGCGAGAGCGGGGCAGGACAAATAGTCCCACATCGGCGAAATACAAAGTGCAGGTATACTTTAAATTATTTTTGTGTTATCTACTATTCGCCTCCGAACGCACAGGGGTGAGGTCCCTCACCTTATCCCATGCTCGCCTCATCCGTGGCTTCATCTCGCGGATCTGGTGGCTCCGACCCGACCCAACCTGAGCACTCCTCGCGCATCACCCACCTGCCGGTGTGCCTGGTCCCGAGTGCGAAATTCGACCTGATTACCCGCGGCTCTGGGAGAGCGTCCTTGAGTGAATTTCAGAGAGAGAGAGAGACGTGTGGGTAGAGGGAAAGGGGTAGGTTTTGCTCTCTATGCAGGCAGGCTGAGCGAAGAAGAGAAGAAACATAGCCAAGGAAGAAAAGGGCTGCAGACAAAAAAAAGAAGACAGAAGAGAAGAGAAGGAAGAAAGAAGGACTGCAAGAAAAGAAGCAAAGGCAGGAAGAAGATCAAGGCAAGAAGGAGAGACTGCTGAGAAGAAGAAGACAGAAGAGAAAAGAAACAAAGGCAAGGAAGAAGAAGAAGTCTTTGTAGAAGAGAGAAAGAAGAAGAAAGGGAGAGAGACTGCAGAGAAAGAAGAAGAAAGCAAAAGGAGAAGGGAAAACACTTTTAAGACGTCTGATCACAAGATCAGACGTCCAATTTTACTCTTTTGTCATAATTACTTTTTAACCGCATACATTCATATCTGAATTCAAGTTTTGAGTAAATTAGAGTGTTCAATTACATTTGAGATTAGTAGTAAATTCCGATTGCTCCCTGTGTTCGACCTCGGATACTCCGATTTTCGAGTAATAAAATCTTTATTTGTTTTGAACGCTTTTTCGGCTATACTACAACGTGTTATCTTTTAAAACCCGATCAAGCACGAAGAACATTAGGTCAGCATCTATGCGGAATAGGTACGGGTCTTCCTAGATGTAGTACTTGGCATCGAAGCGTAATTTGTCTTTTTTGGCCTTCGACCAATCAGACGGGATCTGGGGTGGTGCCAAGTAGTTTACTATATCAGCAAGCCAAGGAAGCCTTGTCTCAATAGTCAAGAGGTGCTCATCAAGAAAATGCTCCGTGATGGGTCCAGAAGGGTCGATGATCTCAGAAGGAAGGCGAGACAAGTGGTCAGCTACCATGTTCTGTCTTCCCGCCTTGTCACGAATTTCGAGGTCAAACTCTTGCAACAGCAAGATCCATCGGATTAATTGAGGCTTCGCGTCCTTCTTTACAAGGAGATGCCTCACAGCTGTGTGATCCGAGTAGATTATGACTTGGGAACCCAAGAGATAAGATCTGAATTTTTCAAGGGCAAATACTACTGCTAGCAGCCCTTTCTTTGTAACCGTGTAGTTACACTGAGCCTCGTCAAGTGTCTTGCTAGTGTAGTAGATGACCACGAGTTTCCCGTCAACTTTCTGCCCCAAAACCACTCCTACGGGGAAGTCAGATGCATCGCACATGATCTCAAAGGGTTGAGACCAATCAGGGGATTGTAGGATCGGGCTTGGGTGACTCCGTCACGAAGGTTCTCAAAAGCTTGAGTGCATTCCTAGAAAATCTCAAAGGGTACATCCTTGGAGAGGAGAGTAGTCAGGGGATGCACGATTTTTGAGAAATCAGGGATAAAACAACGATTAAAATCGACGTGCCCCAGAAAAGATCGGATGTCTCTGATCAAGCTAGGCATAGGGGGTCTAGAAATCAGATTAACCTTGGCTTGATCCACTTGGATGCCTCTCTAAGAAATTAAGTGTCCTAGGACGATCCCCTCAGGCACCATAAAGTGCTCTTTTCCCAGGAAAGAACCAGATTTACGTCAATACAACGCCTGAGTATGTGAACCAAGTGCTGGAGGTAATCATCAAATGATGCCCCGAAAACTGAGAAGTCATCCATGAAGACTTCCAGATAATCACCTACCATATCAGAGAATATGGCAAGCATGCTCCGCTGAAAAGTCGTGGGTGCATTGCAGAGACTGAAAGGCATCCTTCGAAATGCGTATGTCCCGAATGGGCAGGTGAATGTGGTCTTCTCTTGGTCCTCTGGATGAATCGCCACTTGGTTGTAACCGGAGTACCCGTCAAGAAAGTAGAATCTATTTCCCGCTAACTTCTCGAGAATCTGATCAATAAATGGTAGTGGGAAATGATCCTTCTTCGTGGAGGAATTGAGTCTTCGGTGATCTATGCAAACTCTCCAGGAGTTGGCTATACAGGTAGGTATAACCTCTCCGGTTTCAGCTGTGATGGTGGTGAGCCCTGCCTTCTTAGGCACAACCTGGATTGGGCTCACCCAACGACTGTCGGAGATCGAGTAGATGATCCTTGCATCTAACCACTTAATAATCTCCTTTTTCATGACCTCCTGCAAATTGAGATTCAAACGTCTCTGCATCTCACGTGAAGGTCGTGCGCCCTCTTCAGAAGAGATACGGTGTGTGCAATAAGAGGGACTTATTCCAGTCAAATCATCGAGAGTCCAACCAATGGCTCTGTGATGTTGCTGGAGAACAGTAATCAGATAGGATTCCTGATTAGGTGTGAGTTTGGAGTTTATAATCACAGGAAATTTCTGATTAGAACCCAAAAAGACGTATTTTAAATGATCAGGAAGGGGTTTGAGTTCAAGAATGGGGTTATCAGCAGCAGCGGGTGGTTCAGAGTGAGTGTGGGGTACAAGGGTAGAAGTTATAGGTTTGTCTAAATCAAGGTCTGACTCCTCTAATTGCGGTTCAAGATCTTCTTGTGGTTGATGTGGAATAATCATGTTGTCCTCAAGTTGTGGTTCATCAACCACAGCTCTAATATCACAGATTTGTTCAATGACACCGCAATTAATCCCTTGTTGGGCCTTAAAGATATCAATTTTGAGAGTTTGATTCACAAATTTTAGTTCTATTTGGCTCTCTTCACAACTTATATTGGCCCTTGGAGTGGCCAGAAAAGGTCTCCCCAATATGATTGGTGTATCCCTTGGATTTTCAGGTGCGTCCATATCTAAGATGATGAAATCTACGGGGAAATAGAAATCCCACACCCTAACAATAACATCCTCAAGAATTCCTTTAGGTGACTTGATAGATCGATCTGCTAACTGCAATGTCACCTCGGTCTGTTTTAGCTCAGATTCTTCTAGATGGTTAAGTAGGGATGTGGGTATCAAGTTTATGGAGGCACCTAGGTCCAATAATGCTCTATCAAACTGGGTTTCACTGATCTTACATGAAATTAGGGGAGTGCCTGGGTCTTTTGCCTTGGGTGAGAGTCTACTCAGGATTACAGAGCTGGCTTGCTCTGACAGTACAATTGGACTCCCACTCTTGGTTCGCGGCTTATGCTGAGGTGTACACACGTTTTTCAGGAATCATGCGTAAGTCGATACGTGGCGGATTGCATCCATCAAGGGGATGTTTATTTGGACCTGCTCAAAGAGCTTGACCAAGTCCTCCTCAGGAGCCATGGGCTTGGTTGTCCTTTCTCCCTTGGTCAAGGCCTCGGGAAATGGAACCTTGGTTGGTTCCTCTAGGATTGGTCCAGGTTTTTGATCTGGGACAGGGATAGGAACATCCTAGATGACTATCCTAGGGTTTGGGTCACTATCAGGCTTGGAGTGGTCGGGATAAGGTGGATCTTATGTTGCCTTACCACTACGGGTTGTTACAGAATTTATTCCTGCCTGGTTTTGGTTAGGGGTTGGTAGGATGGGCTGCTGCTGTTGGTAACCCGCATAGGAGGTTGAAACTTCCATCCCGTCGGGTGAAGGAATAGAATAGGCCTGATAAACCAAGTGTGCTTGGCCCGGGTTTGGGTTCATAACGCGCCGCTGGGTCGGCACGTTATTCAGGTTAGGAAGAGGCTGAGAAGGAAGTGTGCCTAGTTGGCGAGAATTTGCCAACTGGGAAAGTTGGTTGCGGACGTCTATGATTTCGTCCTTGTGTTGCTTTTGGATAGCCGCATTCATTCTCTGAATGTTAGCCAGAGTTTGGAGGATGAGGGACATTTGATCTTTGTTGGGCCCGAATGGATAAGTTGGGTTGGGCCGAGGCTGAGGCGGCTAATAAGGACAAGGGGCTTGTGGACAGGGCTGAAAAGGTGGTCTCGGATTCTAAGAATTTCCTGCCCACTGGAAATTGGGATGGTTTCGCCATCCAGGATTGTAGGTGTTGGAAAATGGGTCATTCTGGATGGCGTTGAGGTCCTCACAAGCTTGAGGAGCCTCAGAAAAGTCGGAGAATGGGGGAGTAGGGCTCCCCCGACAAGAATAGAAAGGATCGGAGGTCCCTCCAGTCCTGAAGTCAGAAGGGGGTGGATACGAGTCCATCCCAGGAGAAGGTCGGTGGAAAATGTGTTGCACAGTTTCCTATGCGGGAGGGGGATGTGCGAGGGAGTTCTGCGCAGAGGTGGCTCGCTGCAAGTGCTGAGTCAGCTCATCCACCTTCTTCTCAATGATAGAGACCTTGTCCAATTGATTGGCCATTAATTCCAGGTCGACTGATGCGGACAGGCCCTGCATCTCGTGTGCTCCTCTAAGGTTCGTCGTTGCGCGGGTATTCGTCCGGTCGAATAATCCCATGGAGTCATTGTTGATGGAGTTCTCGCACATATTTTTGAGAATCTCCCACACGGTGTCTTCATGTTGACCCATGATATTTCCTCCGCAAGTTGCATTGATGAACAATCTAATATCTTCACGGAGTCCCTGGTAAAAAGACTGGACCTATTCCCATTTAGGAACACCGTGATGGGGGCACTTTCTTATGAGATCCTGAAAACAATCCCATGCCTCATGAAGAGGTTCTCCCGTCTGTTGCGTGAAGTGAGTAATATGATGGCACAAGGCATTGGTCTAACCAACGGGGAAGAACTTCTTCAAGAACTCGGACTAAAGTTCCTCCTAAGTGTTGATCGGGCGGGTCTGTGTTTGATACCAATGGGCTACCTTGTCTATAAGGGTGAAAGAGAACATCTTCATAAGTAGGATATCCCAATTCTGCGCATCTGACTCGAAGGTCTGGGCAGATGCTTAAGCTGTTTGATGTGCTGGAAGGGGTCTTCAGAATTAAGCCCATAAAATTTGGGTATGGCATGAATCATGTTGGGCTTTAGTTCGGAATCCGGTCCTCCAGTTGGGATTTTGACTAGATGCTCAATTTCCACCGCAGTGGGGTTATAGTGATCTCGCATCATGGGGCGCTATAGTGGGTTCATGAAGTTTTGGAAGAGATCATTGAGTCGCTGGAGTTAGTGCTCAAGATTATTCTCTTCTTCAACAGGCTGAGCCATTGTGGAAGAAGGGGAATTGGGTTCAGAATTAGAAGAGAGGTCTATGCGAAGAGGTTGTTGCACAAACAAGGGTAATGAGGCTTGGCCTCGGGGAGAGTGAATTTCTAGAGGAGGTTTCAAGGACCTCCTACCAAACATACACTGATGAATTGGACGAGGTTAGCAGGTGCTAGACCTAATCAAAACATTTAAAATGTTGGGTGACTATAGAGGTTCGGGGCGGATGATACCCCTTAATTAGAAGGTTGTCCACCTGAGAATTACCTGGGAAGCCAGAGAGGGTGAGTCCCTCGAAGACCCCTACACGGTAAAGTGCCCCCACGGGTTACAGGGTTTCCCCCACAGGACCTCTCTTGTCACTGAGATTCCAGGTAGACCAGAATGGGGACCTTGACCTCTTAAGTCTACCACTTTTAATTAGGATCAAGGTGCTTAGGGTTTCACTTAAACTTTATCCTTTTATGTGTAAAGAGTGACCTAATTTTAAGGTTGGTTGATCCAAGGGATCAACTTCACCTATTAGTTCCTATGAGAGCTTATTAGGTTCTGTCTTTTGAGGTTCAAGTGACTTAAGAGCCGGATTGCTTAGGGTTTCTCTTCATAGATCTTTTCAAGCAATGGCTTAGGCACATTTCTTTTGGGGTTTTCAATTCTTGATTAGAAGGTGTGTCTTTAAAACCCTAGCTTAGAATCTTATATTGACTCCAAGTGGTCCAGTTAGTTGCCTCAAGATTAGGTAACTAGGGCTCAAGCAAGAAGGTTTTAGCCCTAATTACCTTTAGCGGATATACGGATAGAATGTGTTGAAATTGAAAAATAGGTAACTCTTGTGATTTACTATGTATGAAAGACAGGTAACCCCTAGATTGCTTTTCTTTTTTCTTCCTCTTTAGAATTTTAGGGGCTTAAAAGAGAGGATAGAAAATTACCTATCCCTCGGTGTGGTTGTTGTGCGGCTACTTGCTCCTTGTTTTCTTGTGCCTACACAACAAAAGAGAAGAGATTAAGTCAGCAGTAAATCAGAAATTGTGAATTAATAGCTTCTAGAATGCCCGTTGCTCCCTGGCAACGGCACCAGAAACTAACTGTCGCTCTTTCGTCGATTTTAAAAGTATAGTCATTGTAGTATGTCAAAAAAAATGATGGTCAGTTTGTTCTAATTTGTTACTTGAAATTTAGAATATCCCAAGGTCGAACTCAGGAAGCAAACTTTGATTCTAGAAGCATACAAATTCACAATTAACTATATACTATTTTACAAAAATTAAAGAGAAAGAGAGTGAACAAAAAAAATCCTTTTTTCTTTCTTTCTTCTCTTCTTTCTCTGCCTTTCCTTTCTCAGATGCCAAATTCTTTGAATCAGACGCCTTATCAGCCCCTTTGCTACAGTGCCTCGCAGCTTCTCCTCCTCTTGGCTTCTTTTTCTTCTCTTCTCTGTTCAGCTTCCTTCTTCTTCTTCTTCTTGCACTGTGCCTTCTCCTTCTTCAGTTGGCTTCTCTACCTTCCTGTCTTCTTCTTCTTTCTTTTCTCTGCAGCTTCCTCCTTCCTGTCTTCTTCTTCCTTCTTCAGCTACTCCTCTACCTTGAGTTCTTCCTTCTTCTTTCTTCAGCAGCTGCCCTGTGCGGCTAAGTGTCCTCAGCCATTCCTCGTCCTTTCTCCTTCTCCTACTTCCCTTCATGTTACATGGTTAGGCAAAACCTAACCCCTACCCGCCCCACGTCTCTCTCTCTCTTTATTTCTCTCTCAAAGGTTCGCTCCCAAAGCATTCGCGGGTATACAGGTCGTATAACGCGCCCGGGACCAGGCCCACTGGCGTGCGGTGGTGGGCGAGGAGTGCTTGGTCAGGTAGTCGGGTTCGCACCCAGACTTGTGGGGCGTGAGGGTGGGCGAGGGCGGGTGCGAGCGCATGGCACTTTGCGTGCGTGGGCGAGGGACCTGACCCCTGTGTATTGAAGGCGATAAGCCTAATACACTTTTTCAATTTATTTGCAACGCTGCGCTCAGACACTTACGAGGTGGGACTAATGTCCCACCCGCTTTTGTGCTCGCGTTCGCAAGAGACCTGCCCCAATTGCCATAGCCTCGATCACCTACTGAGCCAATTGCTTGGCTGTGTGAGTTCGCGATGCTAATCCGCACCTCCTGGGACTCTGATGCTTGCAGCGCATGACCTGGAGCTCATGAGCAAGCTTCTTCGTGCCCGAGTCAATGACGGAAGAGGGTCAAAACCTGAAATGCGGAAACATGGCCTTGCAGCCCTGTCAGATCAGAGGAAAACCTTCGTCGTATCACGGCGAAGGTGAAGCAAACGTTGGCTGGCCGCGGGGTGGCCTAGGCGTGCTTGCCTAGGTCGCTCTGTGGCCGAAGTTATGGGTTAGGTCGGGGGAAGCGTGGAGTGCGTGTGGCGTTTTGTTGATGGGTGGAAGGTGTTCAGTGGAGTGTGGTGGAGGTTATGAGGTGGGTGGCGAGACGTGTGGGGGTGCGGAGTGACGGAGGCGTCTCGCCGGAGGGTGGCTGGGGATGGGGAGGATGCGGGTGGATAGTGGCAGTCGAAGGGTGTTGTGTGAAATAGAATGACGGAAATGAAAGAGTAGAAGACAAGAAGCTTATCTGGATTAGTTGGAGTGAAGGGGGGTAGCGGAGATGGACGGCTCGTTTGTGCCGTCGTCGGAGAAGACAGCCTTGAGGGAGATAATGGCGACGAGGAGGAGGACAGGAAGGCATGCGCTGGTGCGGCACGACGCGGGAGGATGAGGTGGAGTAAACCCTACTGCAGGTATGGCAGTAGAGTGACGAGAGGGAGGAGGAAGAATCACCGGAGCTTGTGGGCTACTTGGACGGAGAGAGGGAAGATGAAATCTGGGGGATTCTGCAGCCAAAACAAGTCTGACGGAAACGGCAACCCCTGCCGCTCCTTAAATAGGTGCTGGCGAGGAGGAGAACTTGAGGAGGAAGCATGGGTAGGCCGTCGGAGAATGGCCGGAAAAGCGACCCATGCCTCTCACGTGTTCGCACGAGATGTATGGGCGTCGGCAGGGCATGGGAGGGGGTCCATGCAGAAGAAGACAACGCAGGGGACCCCCCTCTTAGTTCTGGGGCCGGTCCCCATACCTTGCGCGGCGCCATCCTCCACGCAAAGTCGCCAGAGGCATGGGCAGCTGCTGCGGTTGGCAGAGGGACCGGTTTGCAAAGAACAAACGAAAAGTTGAGGGGTTAAGTGCAAGGGTTCAAAAAGTTAAGGGTCAAAAGGTAATTCTTGAAAATCAATTTGTAAAGTAGGTCAAGGCAAACTTTCCTTAGGTCCAAATTTTGATATAACCCTAATTTTGACCTAAGGAATCCAATAGTGAAGTTGGATTTTAGGTTTGACCACGTTTGACCAGTCAATTTGCATAAAAACCCAAATTAGGTCAAAAATTGGGTATGGTTCTCAATATAGGTCAAGATAGGTTCCAATGGCCAAATTGAAGGTTATAAACCCTAGGGATATTTTTTCATGAATTTTAGAGGGTTTAATTGATTTTTATCTTGCCTGAAACTTCGTGAATTAGAGCGGGTTTGTTTTAGGGTTACAGAATGTCATTTAATTCGTAGAAGCTGCTATAACCCTTTTCAGATCAAATCACCTCACTTTCTCTCGTATTAAGCCCATTTGACCTATGTTTAGATCCTTAGACATTCCGTTTGTGTACTGCATTGGTAAAATTACAGTTTTACCCCAATGAATTGCTTTATACTCGAATTTATAGTTCTTTGATTTAGGCTTTCCCTTAGGTTTTGTAGGAGCTTTTGTATACTTATTTAGTTGAAAATATGCTAGTTAGGGTTCATGATGTGGTTTTCATCATACCCACATGCGTAGCTTTTGCTAGAAACTTGAAACTTAAGGGGCTGATTGTGGGAACAGAGATCTTAGGGACTAAACTAGGTCAAGATTGACTCTAATTGAGCCTAAATTTTGGTGTTAACCTAATTTAGGCCCAAGGAATCTAATAGTGAACTTGGATTTGAGTTTTGATCATATTTGGCTAGTCAAATTCCACAGAAGCCCAAACCAAGTAAATTCCTGTATGAAACTCCTTCTTAGGTCAAAATGGGTTCAGATGGTCAAACTAAAGGTACTAAACCTCTTAGAATATTTTTATATAAATTTTATGAGGTTTACATTAATTTTATCCTGACGAAAACCTCTTTACAATTCGAGTGGGATTGATAATTAGGATTTTGTGTATTATTTTAGTTCTCGAAATGCGTGAAACATTATTTTAATCAGTGTGATCCCACTTCTTGGTCTTTAATGCTCAATTAACCTCTAATTAACCCTTGGGTGACCCCGTGGTTACTTTGCACTTGTGATGTGATGTTGAAACTGTAGAATTAACCCTATTCTTTTGTCTTCTTCTCAAAACATATCAAAGTGAAATTATGGTCCTTAGGCGATCATTCAGTTGCATTTATGTCTTGATTCCGGCTAATTCAAGTTAGTTAAGATAAATGATGGAGTTACCATCAGTACTCCTTGGGTTCCATACTCAAGAGTAGTTGAGTAGCCTGGTGTAGTGACTATGGCTGGTCCTTTTTCTGTAGGACCTAAAGTGGTACTAGGGGACGGTTCGTATGGAGAGTAGTTTTCTTTTGCAGCGTAGTTTTAGTTTTCTTTTTTATAATGATTATGCTTTGTTACTCTACCACTCCTTTCCTTTTACTACTTTCTGTTAGTGAACTCTTATTATTTTTGTCAGTACTCTTTTACTTGATGCATTATGGATTTCTATTTGGATATTGATGTTTTGTGATTATATGCTAGGTTACTGCGATCCTATAACGTGTTGGATGCTATTTTGTATTTGGTAGCCCAAGTTATATTTGGTTTACTTAGTTGGTGGGACCTGGGTTGTCACAAGCGAGGCCTCCCATCCGGTGCCCATGAACAAAACCTATAGGTTATAGTCGATCATGTTGGATTTGAGAGCCTAATTGCACTAATCATGATAAAATTGTTATATGATGACATGAGAATTTATGTTGAAATTAGTGAGATTTAGGAGAGGTTTTTAGTCCCATACTAGAAGTGGACAAACCTATTGGTGGGTGTAAAAGGCTTCTGCCTCCCATGGCTTATATAGCAAAAAGTGAGAGGTGGAGCTGGGAACCACACACGCATGCGCACACACTAAGCCCCACCCTAGCTCGGGCTCTGGTGAATCAATTTAGAATTTGGAACTTAGACTCTTTTGTTATGAATTTCTAATTTCACAATTTTGACTTAGATTGGAGGATGAAAAGGTAACATTGGTCAATCAATTACTTTGATCGATCAATGAGTTAAATTTGGTCTATCAATTGGTTTAGTCTACCAAAAAGTTAAGTTTGATCGATCAATTGATTTTAATCGATCAATTGCTGTATTTCCATAAAATGGGAATTTCCATAAATGTCTGGTGATGGGCTCTATATAAGGGCCACGAGGGAGCTCTCATTTACACACAACAAGAGTGGAAAAGCTCTCTCCACTCTCTCCCCCTCTCTCATTCTTTTCTCTCTTTATTGGTGCATTCGTTCGATGTGAGATTGGTAGAAAAAATCTCCAATTACTTTTGTCGATCTTGCGCAAGAAGATTGAAAGATCCACGAGAAGTTTTTGATTGATCAAACCAATTAATTGGTAGATCAATCAGGCATTTGGTTTACCAACCAAATTGCTTCGGCTTCATTTTCTGAGGTGATTTTCAAGGACATTCAAGATCTGAGTGCACTGAATCGTGGAGGTGGATCGTCGTATCTTAGGAGGAGTTTGTCAGGCCCCGATACACCGATATTGTGGGGGGCAATACCTTCTCTAAGGGAAGTCTTTAATGAGCGCTTAGATTAGAATAATCTCTAACATTTCTTCATTTTGTTTATTTGTGTTATTGTATGTTATTTATTCTTTATTTTATTCTGGATCTCGCCAAATCATGTTTGACTTGCTTGATTTAATATTTTTTATCTATGCAAAAATATTGAAAATGCATATATTTTATTTATTTATTTCCTTTATGCATTTATTTCAACAGATCATAGTAATTACATTCTAGCTCATCCATCCTTTTCAATTATGAAACCAAGCCTGATCCTTTGGCATCATCGTAGCACGAACATGACACCCATCATTAGCTTCCATCACATCCTTTTAAAGACAACCCAAACTATTAGCACACTATCATCGATAAATAATATATTCTGTAGCTGATGTGCTCTTGGAATTAACCTGAAAGTATGGGAAGAACCTAGGATTGCCTTGAATTTGGGCTAATACCTCAACATTGATTTATGGCATCCTAATGAACATGCACTTTAGAGAGACTAAGGCAATCGACGCACTGTTAAAACATTAGGAGATGGTCTCTCTAGAATGTTGAAACCTCTCTTCGAGATGATGATTTGATGAAGCATAAGCAAGAGCATGCAAGAAGATCGCTAACTGCTCATTCACGGTTATAGCCAGAAATCGTATATGGCAATTTAGCATACAACACATGCTTCCTCTTGAGCTCCTTCCACTTTTTAAGGGGTTGATTGTGGCCGTACGGCGATCTAGTTGCAATGACAAACTCCTTGTCAATCTCCTTCCAAGTAGTCTTGATGAATGATCCCTCCTATCAATGACCAAGTCCATGGTGCTTCAGCAAAATTTTCAACAACTCATTTGTGGTCCTATAGTCCCATTTCTTTGCCCTCTTCGTCCTAGATGACGACGGTTAGGACAATGACATTCTAGATAAGGAATCATAGGGTAACATTAAAATCCATGATACAACAATGGCCATTAGGTGCTACTTTTGTGGGTTCCTTAGAGCTGATGTAATTTCCCAACACCGCAAGATATCGAAATTTCAATCTCGCGGACAAAGACATTGAGGAGTCATAAATTGCAGACAAAGAGGACCTAAGAAACAACCAAGAAAGCGAAGGCAAGTGAATAGTACGTCCTTGTATTGGCTAGTTTTATTTCTCAACGGGCTCACAGCACTTTTCCGGTGAATGCACGTCTAGTGAAGTAGGTTGTTCTCTGAGTGGTATATGTTTTTTTGAAAGAATTCTCTTGAGTGGTATATGATGGTATGTAATTGGATCTAAGTTCGTTGACGTCAAGCTAATTTTTTTAAATGCCATAATCATAGCAATCACGCATCATGAGTTAAAGTGAAATACCTATTGGCACATAATGGTAGATAAATCATTAGGACAACACACCAAATCAGATTAATTGCCCCGGTTGAAATTTATCGGCCTATCCAGAAATACATGACCATATTCATCCCAAGTAAGATCAATTTACAAAAATCGATTTGCATCACCATACAATGAAAATGCAGCTATCCAAAACCCGAACACCATGAACTAAAATTAATCGATAGCATGATCGGTTTACAAAAAAAAGCTCCATGGCCATAAACGAACAACACAACTACGAAGAATCCAACCCCCAGCAATACAAACTAAATCCCAAGCCCAACACCCATCACTTCACACTAATCCCGACGAAGACCACCTTACAAAAATCTACCAACATTATAATACAACACCCCAGCTATCCACAACCCAAACTCGATCCATTTAAATTAATATACCAACATGATAATACAGCACCCTAGCTATCTTTAACTAAAATTAATCACAAGTAAGATAAACTTACAAATACTTAGCTACCTCAACATAGAAGAACATCCCAACGATACTGGAGGTAAAGATCCTGAACTAAAATTTATTTCACTTAAACACAGTAAAGAAAGACCATCAACATGAGATATCCAACAAATCCATATAACAACATTAAACAGTTTTATTGAGTTAAAAACTACATCTCATTTGTTAGTAAAATGGACCTACATGACAATAAGGAATATCAACACACAACATGAATATATTATTTAGTTAAGGAATGAGTAGAAGGGGTTGAAAGGGTAGCTCAGTTGGTGTTATCCTTCCCCATAAGTGCCTCCCCCTTGGGGGTTGTGGGTTTAAGTCCCTATATCCTCATCTTTGATCTAACCCTCAACTTTCCATTAGAAGTTTTATTATGTCCATACATGGGGGGAATGAGAGTTTTTTTTCTTTGGATACACGAATCCTCTTTTATAGGGGATCATTCCCTATTATGGGAGAAAGCAACATTTACTCCTTAAGGGTTGTTATCTTCTAGTAGGCTGCCTCGTAAAATGTGTTGGTCTCACTTTTTGGGCCTATTTTGTAATGATTAATTCATTCCCTCATCAGTCACCCCCACTCTTGTAGTGTGATTTTGTCGACTACGAGAATATTTTATGTTTCTTTCCCTTCTTCCTTTTCTTCCCCTACCTTTTGTTTTTTGCATAACTCCCCTTTCTCCCAATAGCTATTGCTTGGGATCATTAGGGGGTAGGCGCTCTTACACCCCTTGCTTCCTTTGGGTCAGGAGGTACTGCTACTTATGCTCTTACTGAGGTACTTCCAGCCTATTCTATTGCTATGAAGGATGATGGCTATTGGCCCCTTCCCTTATCGATGGGTTAACTGGTTGTTCTTATGGGATACAAGCTTGTTGTCTATCCTCTTTGTAAGGTAGATGATGGCTTCTTGCCCCTACTTCCCTCGGTGGGAGGGGGGGAAGGGGGGAGGAGCTAGCTTTTATGGTGAGATGCCTGCTAATTTCCCTACCTAATTGGTAAGGTGGGTGATGGCAACTTGTCCCCTCTCCTCTCAAGAGGGGGGGTGCTTGGTAAGGTAGGTGATGCTCTCTCCTCTGGGGGAAGGGCTTGTTTGATGTTCGTACTTGGTGGGCATTTGCTACCCTTACTTTGTGGTTTATCCCCTTGAATTTTAGGGTGGATGGTGGCTAGCCATCGCCGCCTCAAACCTTTCGTACACGACGGTTGGGTTGATGATGAAACTATGTCATTTGAGTGTCTTGAGGGTTGGCTTATGGTGGGAGTCACATCCTTCTAGGCTCATTGTTCGGCCAAGTCTAGTTAAATTAAATGTTAATAGGACGGTTGGGGGTGGTCAACGGGTTGCATCTCTTCACCTTCCTCTCCCCCTTCATGTTCAACACCTTATTTGGGTAGGTGGTGAGGTGTTGTGTGAAAGTTTAATTCCTATTAGTTGCAGCACTTACAAACCTATGAATATGGTTAATCAAGTTTTCCTTTACTTTCGAAGAGGGTTTGTTTTTGGTGTTTCTGGGGAATGCATCTATTATAACTTTTCCATCATATTGTACCTTTTTGAAAGGAAAGAAGGGAAAAGGAATGGGCCATCGAACACCCTAAGCTACGCCTCCCCCCGTCTCTCCACCTCTGTAGCATAATATGGGGAAGTGGGTTAGGACTTTGCACATCGCAGTCTTAGATGGTGGATGTGGATGACCCACACCGACACTTCGGTTGTAGTACGTGAATGGGGTGTGGATTTCCATTTTTTCTTTCTAAAACGTCACGAGTACCATAATATGATCCACACCCACTGCTTCTTTCTAAAAGAGCCTTTCCATATTCCTATCAGCTGTTACTTGTATTCCACGTACGTGTATGAATTCAAATTATGTACGTAATTTGAATCCAACTAAGAAACAGGATTTGGAGTCATGTATTGCATATGTAAATAGAGAAGTAAAACCTCTAAATTGCGCACATCCAGTTGAGAGAGAGGGAGGTTTAGTAAAACATATCATCGTATCTAGAGATCATCTATACGTTATTTCAGGTGATGAAGTTATCCTTCCGATGATCGTGAATAGTATAATTGATATCATCATACCTATATTATTGTCCATGCGTACGTGCTGTAGTTTGTGCATGTCCCCTCCATCTTCAACACAAATTAGCTCTCCTAAATAGTGCAACGGTTGTGATATTAATATGCCACCAAACGACAAAGAGCTTCCAGAGAAAAGGATTACAGTCAAGAATTTGCACATCACTTAGCAGTCCTTAATCTGCTTAGTTAAGGACTCAAGGAGTTTTGCCATTCTCTGGGCAAAATCTTAATTAACAAATTCATACGTCCTGTCGAAATCTATGTACCTCTTATTTTGTTAATACCTGGAGAGAGTTCAGTCATATATATATATATATATATATATATTACTTTATTTCTTATTTTTTTCTTTTCACATAGATACATTTTATTGATAGGAAGAAACAGTTACATCACAACACCAACACTCTGCACTGAAGGAAATACACCTCCCGCAAGTGAGTGATACTCATCCAAAAAACACAAAAACATGAACCAAGGTGTGTGTTGAATATAACCCACTTTTAAAATCACGTCAATGTGACAATTCACGCCATCAAATAATATCGATGAATTACGTGAGACAAAACAACCCAATAGACGAGCATATTGGTCGGGACCGGATTCCTTTTCCACACCGAAATTACTCCTTGTTCTTCTTCTTTCACCGAAATGGTCCTACGACCACACATGGCTTTCACAAGGTCGTACATGGTTAGATTTGATCGACATAACTGGCAAGATCTGCTAGCTTGCCACCGTATACTGACAAATTAAGAAGTCGATCTTCCTATCTGTAAAACCGATTACTTGGAGATCAAAATGAGCGAATCCCAAAATTGATCAGAACTTTGAAGTTAGTTATTCTACTTGGTACTATCGTCAAAGCCTTCGTGGACCTATTTATGAACACAAGAAATCAATCCTCTTGCAAAGACTACCAGAACTCCTTCACATCAGGCTTTGCATTCGAGGTATATATAGTTAGAATTTAAATTGTACTAAATGGACCGGTTTCCATGCAAAGACGAAGTCATATCATATTCGAGTACAGACAATATACAGAGCAAGAACCCTAGATCTAGAAATCAGAAAGGAAAGAAACAGGAAATGTTAGGTGTAGTAAATGTGGTTAGTGGAACCGAGGAAAGCAGTATAAAGTCACAATCCAGTGGCGACCTAATTTAAGTCCGAAATCGAGATCCGTAAATAATGTAGTGGACCGGGTTCCACCATTCCCTTTACCAGGCAGTCCTTTTTCCATGAGACAGCTGTTCAGCTTTCATGCGTCACAACTGTAAGGTTGAGACACCGATCGAGGACGAGATGCTTCCTGTTAAGGGTTGCTGTCCCTCATATTACCTTCACCTAATCACCTTACCATTGACATTCCTGGAAAGTGACGTAGAAATCTCACCCTTCTGCCTGTTATTTTCTCGAGAACCTTCCGTCTATCATTACTCCATCTGGTGAAGTGTTCGTTGCGCGGTCTCTATCCATCGTCCTATGATCCTGTTGGCTTGCAGAAGTGATGAGATATGCTGAGAGCGGAACAGTAACAGTGGGTGTGGAGAATCCAATGACGAGAAGGGTTTATTCACGGGCCTCCAATTTATGGGGAGTTAAGCAGGAGAAAGAGGTATGCCTTGATGCTGTGTTTGACCGCGTGAGTTAATTTTCTCTACCAGATAATTTTGTATGGGGGGAACAAGTTGAAAGAAGTGATTTTGGTGTAGGGAATGGATTGAGCACTGGTTTGGATGTAATAGGCAAGTGGATATATCGTAAATGAATATTAGTTCACTAGAGGGGTAAGTGGATATGGAGTTAAAAAAAGGAAAAAGTGAATACGTGGCAAGTCTATTAATTTTTTAATTCAAGAGATGAGAGAATATATCATCAATACAGAACTACCGAATTGTAGAAGCGAAAGAAATATTGCTTCAGTGGGTTTTAAGGGCGGATTGGAGCAGACGCAATCGCTAGATTAATGTGTCTGGGGCAGAAAAGGAAGAAAGTAGTACTATCCAATCAGAAAATGCGGATGGACTTCGACTGTGTTTCCTTGTTAGAAAGATTAGTTTCTCATTTTCCTATCAGACAACTAAAGCAACTGTTTCCTTTACGGCAGAGTAAGGCGACACTGTTCCCTCACACTGTGGGGCAATTTTCTAGGGTTTTTCTCCTCTCCGTTTTCCCCGAAGCTTCTTCTTTATGCCAAGGCGATGCTCTCAGTTTCTGCTCTCCGGTTTTTCCTAAATCTTCTCTGCAATGTCAAGGCGATGTTGGTGTGATTAGTGTTGCAATAGAGAGTGGAAAGGTTGTGAGAGAGAGCCTACTCTCTCTACTCTCACACCTATATATTTATAAGAAGCTCAAGGTTTGTTACAACAACAATTTTATACAAGAAATTACAATAATATTATGTAGAATTTACATATCAACACCTCCCCTCAAACACAAACATATGTAAGAAGTTGAAGTTTAGATCGTAATAGCAAAAATTTGACAGTAGATAATGGTTTTGTAAAAAGATTCGTAATTTGAAAAAGTCCTGGAATAAAATGAACATGTAGTTGTTTTGAGGCAACCTGATCTCGGACAAAATAATAATCTATCTCTATGTATTTTGTTCGTGCATGAAAAATTGGATTGGATGCCATATAAGTGGCTCCAATATTGTCACACCAAACAACAGGAGTAGATGATAAGGATATTTCTAATTGTCGCAATAACGACATAAGCTTAGTTAGTTCAGCAGTTACATGTGCAAGAACTCGATACTTAGCTTCAGTACTAGATTATGCCACAGTTGATTGCTTCTTAGTTGACCATGACACTAAGTTATTTCCCAAATAGATTGCATAGCCAGAAGTTGACCGTCGATTATCTACTGAGCTTGCCCAATCAGCATCAGTATATGCTTGAATATCTAGATAGGCTGCTGGAGTGATATGTAATGCATATGAAATGGTGCCTTTGATATATCTAAGCAATCTTTTCAAGCATTCCATATGTTTATTAGTAGGTTGACTCATCATTTGAGCTGATTTGTTTATAGCATAACAAATATCAGGTTGAGAAAAATGTAAGTATTGTAGACTGCCTATTATTTGACGAAAAGGAGTTGGATTAGTAAGACGAACACAATTGCTTTTTGTCAAAAGCTGAAGATGGGATGAAGTTAATGGTGTGCAGATAGGTTTAATTCTATCATACTGAAACTTTAATAAGAGATCAACAATATATCGCTGTTGACAAAAGGAAATACCAGTAGCAGTTTTTGAAATTTCCACACCAAGAAAAAATGATGGGAATCCCATATTTCTGATAGGAAATTCAGTAACTAGCTTTTGTAAAAAATCTGTCATACTGTCTTTGGTAGAGGAAACGAACAAAATATCATCCACATAAACGAGAAAGAACATTGTAATATTCCCTTGTTGAAAGAAAAACAATGAAGGATCTGTCTTAGATCCTTTAAAACCATGTTTGATTAGAAAAGAGGTTAGTCTGTTGAACCAAGCTCAAGGGCTTGTTTAAGACTATATAATGATTTCTTTAGATTACAAACATGGTTTGGAAATTCTAGATGAATAAACCCTTGAGGTTGCATCATGTAGATAGATTCTTCCAAAAAAACATGTAGAAAAACATTATGTATATCCAACTAAGAAATTGACCAATTTTTGCTAATAGCTAAAGTAAGCAATAGCTGAATTGTAGTAGTTTTGATGACTTGACTAAAAGTGTTAAAGAAATCTTCACATTCAATCTGATGAAATCCTTTTGCTACAAGCCTTGCCTTATATCTATCAATGGAGTCATTTGCTTTCTATTTGATTTTATAAACCCATTTATTACCAATGATATTTTGTGTAGAACTGGGAGGAACCAACTCCCAAGTATCATTCCTTAAAAGCACTTCAAATTCTCCAGCCATAGCTTTGTGCCAGTGAGGACTTTTCGTAGCTTGAGTGTAAGATGAAGGTTCAATCTCACTATTAAAAGTAGTCACCAAGCATTCTGGTAAAGGATGAATGGTAGAGGTGAAAACCTTCTTTTTGGAGATCCCATTCATTGCTCTAGTTACCATGGTATGTGTTCTCAGTGGATTTTGTTGGGTTTCTTGTTGGAATTTTTCTTGGGCAGTGGAAGAATTGTTTTAACAAGAAGTTTGAACACAACTTGTGAATTGTGGTATAGCTGATGGTTCTGAAAAAGAAGTATCAAATGAACTGATACATTGCTCATGCGAAAGAATATTGGGATCAGCAGCTGTAGCAAGAGAAGTAGAATTACTGTCAAACTTTGGTTGGGTAGACAAACATGGCATAGCATTAGAACTGGTTATGAAAGAAGGAACAAACAAAATAATAGGTAAGGTTGATTGAGGTGGAGCAGTGGATTTAGTTGGATTTTCAGTGAATGGTAGAATGGTTTCATCAAATGAAACAAATCTAGAATGAATTATTTTATCACTAAAGCAATCTAGACAACGATAAGCTTTATGATAGGGACTATAACGAAGAAAGATATGATGTCAAGACCTGGGTTGTAATTTATGTTTAGTGTATGGCTTTAGAAAAGGAAAGCAAACACAGCCAAAGATTTTTAGAAAGTGATAATCTGGAGAAATGGAATAGAGAAGTTGAAAAGGAGTAGACTGATTGTTGGTGGGTGGTAGATCATTTATAATAGAAGCAGTAGTGTGAACAGTAAGAAACCAGAATCTAAGATGAACATTAGCATGAAACAATAGACCTCTAGCCATTTCAATAAGGTGATGATTTTTTCTTTCAGCACTACCATTTTGTTGAGGTGTATATGGGGCAGAAATCCGATGATGAATTTAATGTTGTTTAAGCCAATGATGTAGTTGATGATATTCTCCTCCCCAATCAGATTGAAAAGCCTTAATAGTCTTGTTAAATTGTCTCTGGATATGGGTTATAAATTTAATAGCAATGTGGTATGTATCAAACTTCATTCTTAAAGAAAAATCCACACGAACTTAGTACAATCATCAATGAAAGTAAGACAATATTTGTACCCATCAAAAGAGTTTATTGGTGATGTCCAGACATCAGAAAAAACAAGATCAAATGGCCTTTGACTAATAGTACCAGTAGAAGGAAGACAACTTCTGTGAGCTTTAGCTTCACAACAAGTAGAACATAGCTGCTGCTCACTGCTATTTTGTATGTAGGGAATTTGATGAAGATTCAAAACATGTCTAAGAAGTTGCTAATTCACATGCCCAAGCCTATAGTGCCAAGTTGAAAGAGAAGTCTTTATTGTAGCTGTATTAATAGAAGTTGAAAAAACGAACTTTAAGGTGGTTGCTGAAGGTGTCGGCACGGAAGTATCAGAAGAGACTGTAGTAGACATATTCTTCTTCATGGAATTTGGAAGATAAAGCTGGTATAAGCCATTTCTAGGTACTCCCTTTAACAAGATTTCCTTGGTCTTGAGATCCTTGACAATAATAGAGTTAGGATACAACTTGAAATAGCAGTTATTGTCATTTGTGAATCTATATATAGACATCAGGTTTCTAGACACCTTAGGAACATGTAAAATATTCTTTAAACATAACTGTCGACTTGAGGTAGCAACATATTTGTGACCAATATGATATAGACTCACCTTTGCCATTGCCAAAGGTGGCATTGTCTTGACCATCATAATCAGCTACAATGTCCAAATTTGCCATGGAATTCGTAATGTGCTGATTTGCTCCAGCATCAGTTAGCCAAGGAGTAAAATTAGACATAGAAAAATTGGCTTGAGGGGACTGATCATATCTTCTATAACAAGTAAAAGATGAATGATTTAATCTACCACAAATTTGACAAGTCACTCCAGCAACAGATGAAGGTCTTGGAGGATTTATTCTAGTACCCAACTGAGGCCTTTGTAATGAAAATTGAGCATTGATAATAGGGCCTCCTATGAAAAATTTTCCTGAGCAACCTCAACTGTTTCTGTTAGCTTTGCGACCTCCATGAGCATTGCTTGTTGCAGCATGATTAATAGAAATATCAAGTTGAGATTGGGCTCTTAGTAGCCTCTGCTCATGGCTGAGTAGAAGACTTATAACCTCATCTAAAGTGGTAGTACTTCTAGAAGTTATGACAGCAACAATAGGATCATAATCAGATCCTAAGCTATTTAGAAGAGCTAAAATTAGATCATCATCATCTAACTTCTTCCCACAAGTTGCCAGATTAATAGCAAGTTGTTTTTCTTTGTTAACCAAATCAAGAATACTAGAATCCCCTTTCTTTAAAGTAGTAAGTTTGCAGTGATATTGAACAATTTGAGCTTAAGATTTTGTGCCAAAAAATCGCTCTAAGTACTCCCAAACTTCCTTGGTAGTGGCAAGATCAGACACTTGAACACAGATTTCCTCACTAATAGAGGAAATTAACCAACTCAAAACCAATTGGTCTTTCTTGTGGAATAAAAAATATTCCTCATTTAGTACTTGTGTAGCTGATGTACCTTCACTACTCCTAATAAATTTTGATGGTTGAATTGCAGATCCATTAACAAAACCAAGTAAATCATATGCACACAACAGTGGCAAAAACTGAGCTTTCCAACTAGGAAAGTTTGTAGAAGTTAGTTTGTTTGGAATACTATGTTGTATAGAAGAAGGAAGTGATGAAGAAACCACACCAGTAGCAGACAAGTTGATCATGGAACCTGAGCCAAAATTGCTACTAGAACTCATCGAGAAAATACCAAATCAGTGAAGAGAACTGTTGCAATATAGGAAGAACTTGATGCAGTTAAGGTAGATCTGACGACAGATCTGATGAAGTCGATTGCCTAGCTATGTTAAGAATCTGTTATAGAAATAGGGCAATGTGGCGCAACGAGGCAGCAATCTGGCATAGCAGTGACACAATCTGAAGAACTTGATGAAGGAGTGTCATGATTTGATGAAGTTGAGACAAAATCTATCGATGAGGGAAGGAATCCATTAGGAGAGCTCAACAGCAAGTAGCTCACCCATATAGATCATCTGATACCATGTTGCAATAGAGAGTGGAAAGGTTGTGAGAGAGAGCCTCTCTATTCTCACACCTACATATTTATAAGAAGCTCAAGGTTTGTTACAACAAATTCTGTTACAGCTTTATACAAAAAATTACAATAATACCCTATAGAATTTACATATCAACAATCAGTTTAGTGGATGGCTAAATTGAGCTAGTGGTAGTTTGGTCCTTTGTCTTGTTGGTGCTTGTAAAATTGTAACAAAAAAAAAAAGTATAGGTACGAATGGTCGTGAAGATTTGGACATCAACGAAGGAATCAGAAAACTACTACAATAGTCAGAGGAGATAGCAAAGGTTTCGATAAGGGCTGAAGATCTAGAAGATTCAAAAAAATGGAAGAAATGTATTTTCTTCACGGTTATAATAAACAAAAAACCACGAACCAAGGCAGTGATTGAAGTCCTATTGAGGGCATGAAATTTCAACAAGCCTTCGATGATATCAGGCATGACAGAGAAGAGATGGATGACACTTTTCAAAGAAGAACCAAACATCAGAACAATTTTGAATAAAAGTCCATGGCACTTCGAAGGAGATTTGATAGCAATGGAACTGGCAAAAGAGTGCATGAGGCCATCGGATTATAAATTCAATGCCATTTCATTATGGGTGTAGCTCTTTGATATTCCTCCTGAATATAGATGTAGACCTGTATTGATGAGGACACAGAAAGCTTTCATGCAATCACTGGTATAGATCTGGATGAAAAAAGAGGGGGAAGGTTTGTTAGAATGAAAGTAGTGCTAGATGCAAGAAAAACACTCCTACAGAAAATTAAACTTGTGCTATTACAAGGAGATTTAATTATAAGCTCATTGAAATATGAAAGATTGCCTAGAGTTTGTGCTTTTTGTGGGAGGATAGGTCATGTCTACAAAGACTGCAAAGTTCTTTTAGAAGCAAAAGCAAGATGGAAGAAATCAAGTCCTTGGAAGCAAGACAAAATATGGCAAATGAAATACAACTGCAGATCGATAAAGAATTCATGGCTGAGAAAAGAATGATCTCAAAGAATAAAGCAGTGGATGATGTTCAGGCTGCCTAGGGGATACAAATAGGGGAATAAGAGTAGGAGGGAATATTGCTGATCAGGAATGCCACGAAGCAATGGGGTGCTATGGAGGATAATGTGCCGCAGCTATAGCAACTTATAAGTCTATCATAGACGTGGCAAATTGAAGAAACAAGGGAAGATGATAGAATGATGCAATTTGGTATGAGGTAGGAACAAGAAGCAGGGATGTAGGATGAAGAACAATCGATGCAATCTTATTGGCTAGAAAGCCTGGACAACCCCGTGGTATAGAAGAAAAATTTCAAGAGGAAAGCTCATGAATTTAATAAAGAAGAGAATCAGTTGTCAAAGAAAAAGAAGTTGGAAATAGGGGAGGGTTCTGGTGGAGATATGGCAGCTACCAATGGAGAAATGAATTTCTTATCTTGGAATTGTAGAAGGTTTGGGATCATCCTCTACAATCAAGCATGTAAAATCACTTTTGAAGGCTACAAAAGGAGTTCTAGCTTTTATATTAGAAACTTATGTGGATGGAAAGACTTTTGGAAGGATAGGTAGAAGCTTGAAACATATAAGGCTTTTGCTTTACCTGCTGAAGGTAGGTCTGGTGGGCTAGGCATTTTCTATGTGAATACTATGGATGTAAATATTATGTACTCAGTGGCCCACTGTATATTGCTCAATATTATAAATAATGAAGGTTCTTGGTACTTGGCATGTATATATGGAACTCCAAAGCAAAAGGGGAGGAAAAATTTTTGAGGCAAAATGGAAAGGCTACTACACAACTAGGTAGAACATCTAGTTTGCATAGGGGATTTTAATGCAATTATGTCATTAGTGGATAAATGGGGAGGCAATACATTGCTGTTGAGACAATTTCAATATTTGAGATCTTTCACTGCAAGTCTTGGATTGATAGATATTGGTTTCTCTGGCCAAGCCTTTACTTGGCCTAATAAGAGAAGGCCAAAATATTTAATCAAGAAAAGGTTAGATAGAGTGTTTGTGTCTCCTAGCTAGTTTTTAAAATATCCAAAAGCAGGAGTTCTAAATCTCCTAGCTATAGGTAGCAACCATAGTCCAATATTGCTTCAATTGATGAGAAAATAGTGGAGAAGAACCGTTTAGAAACTAGTTGTGGAATGGAGTCTAAGAGCTGATTATGAAAGTGTGGTAGAAAAAGGTTCAAAGGCGGTGGAAGATGGATTGACTATCTGGGAGAGAGGGGAAAAATTGGTGGTGGAGTTGAAAACTTGGAATGCAAGATCAGATGTTAACTGAAGAAAAGGAAAAATGATATAGACTTGCAACTTGCAGAAATTCCAAGTAGTCACTCAAATGAATCTAATGCTGAAAAAGAAAAAATTTTATTGAGAATGTATGAAGATATATTACTACAAGAAGAAATCTATTGGTTTCAAAGGTCAAGAAAAAATTGAATCCAAAGTGGAGATTGGAATACCAGATACTATCATATATATGCTCAAAATAGAATAAGGAAAAACTCAATTGAATGGATTGTAGATCAGGACGGAATGGAGATAGGTTCTCAGAGGAAGATTGAAGAAACCTTCTTCTACTTCTATAAAAATTTATATAGTTCACAATGTCGAACAATTCTACCTGAAAGCCTCTTCTCTGTGCAAGATTAGGCTACAGAGATAGATCAGAGACGGTGTATGCAGATAAGGACTATATGAGGAATGTATGGTGTATTTAGACGGTATACAGTCACTCTAAGAGGAGATAAGGAATGTTCTATACAAGATGCATCCTTACAAAAGTCCTTGACCTGATGGATTGCCAGCCTTTTTCTATCAAAGCTGTTGGGATACTATCAACAATGAAGTTATAGCTTTTGTTCAGAATTGCTTCATTAATCAATCAATGCCTATACAGATGAGTCGTACATATTTAACACTTGTTCCAAATCTTCAATTGCCAAGGCAACCTAGGGATTACAGACTAATTAGTATGACTAGTACATTATTGATGGTAACACCATCATTCATCATAACTAACTTGAATTAGTTGAAATCCAGTGATAAACGCTCCTAAATGATCGTTTGAGGATCATAATTCCGTTTTAAGCTGATCTAAGAAGAAGATAAGAAAATAAAGTTAATTCTGCTATTTTAACATCCACTCATAAATGCAGGCTAACCAAGGGGTTGATCAGAGGTTAATTCAAGGTCAAATAAACTTTAAAATCCAAGAAGTGGGCTCACATTGAGTGAATCAGGGTTTCATGCATTTTAGGATTAAAATATTATTGAAATTCTAATTATTAATCCTACTTAAATTTAAAGGGTTTTGGGTGAGATAAATTCAATCTAAACCTCCTAAAAATCATTTAAAATATTATAAGAGTTTTGATACCTTCACTTTGACCATCTGAACTCATTTGAACCAAGAACAAAGATTTAGATGGGAATTTGTCTTAGTTTGGGCTCTTATGCAATTTACCAATCAAACATGGTCAAAAATTAAATCCAATATCACCATTAGATTTCTTGGGTCCAAATTATACTAACACCAAAATTTGAGCCCAATCAAAGCCCATCTTGACCTAGTTTGCATTTCTACCCTTGGAATCCCTATTTCTCACATCCAGATCACTAAGTTTCAAGTTTCTTTACAAATACTCCCCTGATTTCTCATCATTTTTGCAGAAAGGTCCCTACTGCCATTGTGGTTTGAACAACATCTTCAACCCAACAACCGCTAACTTCATCTTAGGAAATCTCCTTCAATTTGTGACCAAATCCCTCTAAACTTGGAGGGATTGATCACCTGAGGATCCCCTACCGCTTGAACACAACTTGGGAGCCCAATTTGGACACAATCAGCTCCAGCGAAGCTAAAAAAATTAGGTTCTTTGAGTTTCCAAATTCGCAAAGAAGACTTCACGAATCTTGGCAATTCAAGGCCTAGAACAGTTCTATATAAGCTTCCCTAGATCTCAGCATGCTCCTCAGCCAAGAATCGACTGGAATTCCCTCTCTTCATCCTTCTCCGACCACCTCCTTCTTTAGCTCCGACAAGCTTCTCTACCTCCCTCTTTCAGCCATCCAACCACCAAATTGGGTGGCCCACACACTCCCTCGTGCTCCTTGCCAACCAAAGCACAAGCGCATCATGTCTCTTCTTCCTTGACGATTCCATCACCAAACTTCGTCGCCTTCCTTGCATTCGGTCGGCCAATGCCGGATGCTCCCCACATCCACTCGTCCAGAATCTCATCTCTCTCCCTCTCTCTCTGTCTCTAGTAACTTCGCGCACCCTTTAGACTGAGTTTCATTCACCAAACCACCCTCGCCCACTCCATCTCCCGTACGTCCAGTAAGAGCACCAGCGAGCTCGCGCCGACAATCCACGCCACCAAACAACTCACCAACACCTTCATTACCTTCCTCTCACTCCACAGAACAAAAGCCCAAATCTTATTGGGTGCTTTGACCAAGTATCCACCTCCCCCATCAAACCCACCTTTCGCTGCTGATGCGAAAAATTATGCGATTTTTAAGATTAAAGTTTTAAGTCGCTGCAACATGTAAATCCGTTCGCTTTTAAAATTTATAACCTAGATAGTGGGGTATCTAGGGTCATCCAAGGAGGCCAAATTGTTTGCAAATCAAATCCCTTGCTTGAAAATTGAAATCAACTTTCTTTTTAGTCTTTTTCAAAATATAATTTTTATGTCATGAAATAATGAAGACAAAATGCAAATTGTTGATGGAAAAACAACTAACACCTACAATCACTAAGTTAAAACCTAAGTGACAAATATGACCCCTCCTTAAGCTCACTCTAGGAACATGGAGGCCTAGAGTAATTAGGAAGTGGAAGTGAAAAAGTGTTAGAACAAAGATAAAGCAATTGCAACAAAAAATAGAAAGAAGGAAAATTGATTTAATAGAATTTGTGTTTTACAAAAAAAAATGTAGAGGAATGCTTCTACTTAAAATGGGAAATATAAAAGCAATAAAAACACAAATCCTCTTGCAAAATCTGCAGAAGAAGGGAGTCCTCTTGCTCCAAGCCTAGCTGCTCCTTGGCTTGAAAAGGTCTCCTTCTTCTCCTTCCTTGAATGCTCCTCCAAGGTGGATGCTCTCCACCTCAATTCTTTCCTCCTCCAAGGGTGGACGTGCACCACCCTTTCTTCTCCTTGCCTAGTTGTCCTCCTGGTGGGGAAGATCCTCCTCCTTCTTGGTGTGACACAAAGGGAAAGAATGGGGAGAAGAAGGCACCAAGGGGGCGGGTGATGTGCCCCCATAATCTTCTTTTCTACTCCTTCTTGGTCGTAGGTTTAGGTGGAAGTAAGGTGGAAATTCTCTAATGGGAGGATGAAGAAAATGGTGGTAGGTGATGGGCTTTTATAGAGTGGGATGGGGGTAGGGTTGGCGTGAATAGGTGGAAGGCTAGGATGGAGTTTGGTGGTGGTTATGGGTGGTTAAGTTAATCCTAGGGCTAGAGTTAAGTGGCGTCACCTAAGGGGTGCTAACGAGGGTGGTTAGGGCTGGCCAAGGGTCACCTAAAAGTGGTGCCAACCATGGAAGATTGCCATGGGTTGGCGCCAACTTGAAGGCTTCTAGATGGAGGGTGAGGTGTAGGGTGGATAGGGCTTGGAAGGGGTAGGTGTAGGGTGTAGATGGGAGGTTATTTTGGCACCAAAAGGAGGGGGTTCTAGAAGGCTTAGTTGGCGCCAAAATAGGTGTCTTTTGGAAGGAGGTGAGGGGTGAAAAGGTGGCTAGGGTTGGCGTCGGTGGACTAGGTTAACTAAGTGGAGTTAGGGTTAGGGTTGATTGGTGGAGCAAGTTAGGTGGGGTTTTAAGGTGGTAGATGCCAAGGGAGTTGGAGCCTAGCTAAACTAAGCTAACTTAGCTAGTAATAGAGTAGAGGAGTAAGTAATGTGAGCAAGGGTTTGAAGAGAGGAGCTGAGGAGGAGAAGTCTGGAGCTTGAACTGGAGCTGGTAGTAGCTGAAGAGGGTGGCATGGAGCTACTCTAGCTGGCTTAGCTTGCTAGTTCTTTGCTAGCTGCTAAGCTAAGCTAAACTGAGCTAGCTTCTACCATAATGAGCTGAGGTGAACTGGCTCTGGTGCTCCTGGGGAGGATCAAGCTGGTTGAGGCAGCTAAGGTAGCTTAGCTCAACTGAGTTGAGCTAAGCTGAGTCCCCAGGAGCTGGACTTGAGCTTCCTGAGCTGAAATGAAGTCATCTTCAGCTAGCTGGAGTTGAGTGGAGCTGGATGTAGCTGGACCTAAGCTGGGGTGATGCTGGGAATGCCATCATGAGCCCTAACTAGCTCATTTTGACCTAGAAAAGAGAACAAAAGCTCCTACATAACCAACTAGAGGTCCTAACTCAATAAATAACCATTTTGAGAGAAAAGCAAGAAACAAGGGGGTAAAACTATAATTTTAGCATTGCACTACAACAACGGGTTTTCTCATGGGCTAAATATAGGTCAAATGGTCTTAACAGGATAAAAATTGGATTGGTTCAAACAGAAAAGGATTCATGTAAATGCTGGGAATTAAATGACTTCTTATAACCCGAATACAGACCTACTTAATTTGACAAGGTTCTGGTCAAGATAAAATTCACCTAAACCCTCTAAAATTCATGTAAAAATATTCTCTAGGGTTTAGAACCTTCAATTTGACCCTTAGAACCTATTTTGACCTAAATTGGGGTCTCAATCAAATATTTGCCATAAATTAGATTTTTGCTTAAATTACCCAGTCAAACGTGGTCAAACCTAAAATCCAACTTCACCATTGGATTCCTTAGTCTCAAATTAGGTTTGTATCAAAATTTGGACCTAAGGGGAATTCACCTTGACCTAGTTTGCAAACAGGTCCAGCCCAATTACATTTCTACCCCTAACTTTTGAAAACTTTTGCAAAAACCCCCTATCTTTATCTTCCTTCTTTGCAATTAGATCCCTCCGCCATTATAGCGGAGGGAATTCTACTTCGGTGAGGTTTCGAGGGAAAGATCTCCTTGATTCCTCATAGAATCCCCTTCAAAATTGAAAGGGAGATTCTATGAGAAATCTCCTCTAGTTTGAACACAATTCCATGCTCGATTTGGTATCCAATCTCTCATGCGAATGCATGAGAGATTCATGTCTCATTTGACCTTCCATCTCCGACGAGGTTGCCATGCATGGAAGCTTGGCTTCCAAGCACGAAACCTTCCTTCAGAGCCCAAACCCCAAAGCCCACCGCATCCTTCAAGCTTGAAATTGGCCTGACCAACCCTCTATTTCGTCTCTTCCCCCTCCGTCCAGTAACTTAGCAAGCTCTGACGACCCCCCTCTCTTTCATCGCTCTACCACAATACCAGTGGCAGGGTTCTCTTCCTCCTCTTCGTCCGCATCACGCCGCACCAGCTGACGTCCATGCAACCCCTTCATCGTCATCATCCTCCTCCACTGAGTATTTCGTCTCCGGCGACGACAATACGAGCCAGCCACCTTCTCTACATCCCCCTTCGTCTATCTACGCTCAGCTAAGTTCTCTCACCTCTCTCATCATTTTTCTATCTTTATTTCTTCAAAACACCCCTCGACGCAAGCCATCACCCTCACCTTCCTCATCTCCAACTAGACCTCTGGCGAGGCATCCCCGCTGCTCCATGCCTCCATCTGCCTCGCCAACTACCCCATAAGCATCACCACACTCCACTGACCACAAAGCCTCACTCCACTCACCACGCCAAGCCCCCAGAACTCCCCCTGAACACACCCACTTTCACGTACACAGGGTGCCCTAGGCACGCACGCTCCATCCACCCCACGCCACGCCGACCCTCGCACTACCTTCGCCGTGTCTAGGCGAAGCTGTCTAAGCGTTATGACGAGGCCGCAAGGCCGTTTTTGTGGTTGACAGGTTTAGACGCCCGCCGTCATTAACACAAGCAAGGAGCTTGCTTGGGAGCCTCCTCCAGGACTCCTCGCTCCAGGCTACAGGTCCCAGGTGTGCAGAATCCCTTCGCGCACAACTCCAGCTAAGTGATTGCCACTGAAGCCCCTTGTAGCTGCTGCAATCAAGGGGAATCCTATTGCAGGTGTTCGCGAAGGAAGGCGGGACAACATAGTCCCACCTCGGAAGATTGTGAGCGGGTGTCGTGAGATAAATTGCAAAAGTGACATAGCCTCTTTGCCTCTTGACCACGGGGTGAGGTCCCACTCACTCATCTCACAGCCTCATCCGCAGCACTGCCCACGCGGATCTGGCTTGACCCGTATACCCTACCTGCACTCCTCGCCCACCACCGCATGCCGGTGGACCTGGTCACGGGCGTGCATACCCGACTTGATTACCCAAGAAGCGACTCTGGGAGAGCGAGCCTAAGAGAGAAAGAAGAAGAGAGATCGTGGGGGCAGGTAGGGGTAGCTTTTGCTCTCTCACAGGGAAGGAGAAGAAGAAGAAGCCAATGAAGAAGAGGGTTGAAGCTAGTGGACGCTAAGGAAGGAGAAGGCAAGGACTGAATAAGAAGCTGAAGGGCTGAAAGAGAGAGAGAAGGAGAAGGAACGCAAAAGAAGAAGAAGAAGAAGACAAGGGCTAGAGCAGCTAAAGGCAAAAGAAGCACAGGCACGAAGAAAAGAAAAGAAGAAGAAGGAAGAAAGCCAGACTGAGATCAGAGACAGAGAAGAGAAAAGATCAGAAATAGCACTGTAGCAATCACCAGTTTAAGATGTTTGATTTACAAATCAGATGTCCATTTTTTGTGTTCTTCATATACATTGTTATCTAGTATTCACATTTACATTTTTGCATTGTAACTCTGATTTCCATTTCCTATTATATTCAATTTTAAAGCTATGCTCTTGATTTTTAAACTCCAATTTGCTCCCTGTGTTCGACCTCGAACTTAAAACTTCGATTAATAAAAATTTATTTCTTTTCGATCAATTTCAACTATACTATGATGCATTGATTTTAACATTGATCTCACCCGATAAGCAGGTGAACTCCAATCAACTCAGCTAAGCTAGCTAGGGCTCCCTGTGGACTAATGGGAGCTGAGATGAGCTAGACTCAGCTAAGTTGAGCTGGATTTGAGCTGACCTGAGCTAGGGTGAGCTAAGATAAGCTCTCTTGAGTTGCCATTCAGCTGAGATGAGTTGAATGGGGCTAGGATGAGCTAACCCTAGTTCAGGTGTGTTGAATTCCAACCATGGAGAGCTGGATCAAGCTGAGTTCCAGCTGGTGAGAGCTTCTCCTTCACCAGTTGCCTTCCTAAGTGCTAGGGTTCTAGGGATCTGGCAATCTATATTACCCTAACACTCGCAAAAACACATTAAAAAGACAACAAAAAGTGCAACGCGATGAGTCCATTTTAATGGACTAATATTACGCCTAAGTAACTTTAATTGTATCTTTTAGGTTTGCTAATAACTACATTAAGTTGTAGAATATTTGCATGCATCATGATTTAGGTTTACATCCATTCTATAACTTAATATGTAATGATTTGGTTGTTTTTATGTGCAGGAATGATATTTAGAAAGAACAAGGGTTGGGGAGTAAATTTCCTTAACAAACAACCGGCGGCATTGTTCCCCATCTCCGGCCACCCTCAACAGCCACCGGCCTCAATAACGCCTCCCCAACAATCTCCTGCCAAAATTAGAAAAGGGATTTGAAAATCCCGTAATTGGCGCACGCGTGAAGAGAGAGGAGTTAAAGAGAGGCGGTGAAGAAAGGATCGTCATCTTCCCCCCTGCGGGGAACTGCAACCCCAGTGTGCACTGTGGACCAAGTTCTTCACTGCTTCCTCCTTCTAGTGTGTAGCACTCCAGCGCACACTGCCTACCACAAGTGCAGACCGCCCTAGCACCTGCAGGTGGTCGCTCCTTCTCTAGTGCTACCCCCTTCCAGCGCCCGCCTTCACCACTGCCAAGTGCCCGCAGGCACACCCTTCCAGTGCCCGCCTTCAGCCTTGCCAGGCACGTGCCCCTTTACTGCAGGCGCACCCGCTTCGCTTCACCCACAGGCGCTACCCCTTCTAGCGCTCGCCATCACCGCAGGCCTATTCAGGTGCCTCACCTCCACTTCACCCAGCACCTCAAGCGCCGCACCTCCACGCGTGCCTACGCGCTCTGCAGAGCGCCTGCACACCAACGCCTTAGCGTCTCCACGCATCTGCAATACGTGCCGCAGCAGCAGCCCATCTCCACCACCGCCACTCCTCTCCGCCAGCCGGCCACCTCTGGCCATCTCCATCGACGCCGCAACCTCCATCGGATCGGCCTCGTCTTCGCCAACCTCCCTTGTGGTTATCAGCCCCGCCGGTGCTCTCTCTCTCTCTCGCGAGGAGGAGAGAGAGAAAATGCTCTGTTTTGAGGGAGATTAAAAATTACATTCACTGCCATTGCCACCAGAAATTATTTTTGATTTATTATTATTTTATTATGGAAAAATTGCGCATGCACCCTCATGCTTTCTGATAATTGCATGTTATTGATATTCACCTATTTCAAGATTGGTTTTGGGCTTAACCTGTGCACCAATTTTCTCTAGTATATGTTAATTGAAAATTACATAAAATCATCATGTATTTATTGAAGATTTCAGTGAGGGAAAATTGCACATATACCCTTATCTTTTAAGTTATTGTGAATCTACTTTCCATCGCATTTTATGTCAGATTTGAATAAGGATTTCGCACTGAACCGAAAGAATATAAAATAATTGAGAGTTTATTGCATAATTGCCTCCCTGTGGACATGACCCACTCCTCTGTGAGTGGTTATTTTTATTGTTGACTAGTTGATTTTTCCACCACTTAAATACTACAACGCAAAGCAGAAAGTCGACTCATCACAATGCATGCCTAACCTAATTAATGCCTAAATGCAGCCCAAAAAACCCATTTGTGTAGCAAAATCCTAAGAGCTAGGTTTTTTTTAATGCATAAAAATGATGATAAACTGGTGCTTATCACACCCCCAAGCTTATCTTTTGCTAGTCTCTTAGCAAAACTTTAATTTTTACAAAATAGAATTTTGGGAAATCTATTTTTTTTAACTTTTGAGGAGAAAAAAGATTATGGGACCTTGGTTGGTTTAAATACAGGAGGTATGGGATTTGTTAAAGATAAACATCAGGATTCATTTTCGGATCCAAAAATTAAACAAAAATGGGATCAATATATCCTCCAAAAAATTCATGGATTAACCCCTTGTTAATTCAGATGACTTGAAATTTTTATTTTTAAGATTTTTCTGGCTCTTGAATTTGATTCACAACTTGCAATAACCTTTAAAACCTTGTGTCTGTGCTTGTGAAAAGCCAACATTTATAAGAGCGTGTTTTTGGTTTAAAACTCTCTTTTTTTGTTTTGTCCCCCATGCTTATTTCTAGCTTAGTCTTACAACAGATGTGTCGGGATCATCATTCCCATAACCAATCCTTGAGGGGGCTCTGGCACTAGTACTTCGAGATAGCACTGTCCATGATACCACCCAGGAGCTTACAACCCCAAAACACAATGTGGTGTAAAGGGGCGCTCCAAGCAAACTCAAGCTCTTTCTCCGATACTATAGGTAGAGCATAGTCCAAGACACTTGAGCTGCTAAAATGTGCTTTAATGCTCCATCTAAAGATATGAAATATTGATATGGAACAACGCCAAGGTGGTAGCATGTTGACATCGCATCCTCAAAGGAAGTATTTTCCTCCTTCTTGACGGTGGGAACTCAAATCAATGATCTGCTTCAGACTTTTACTAAGTCCAAACAAGGGGGTTTTTTCTAAGTTTTAGTGATTTCTAGGTGTTAGCTTGTGTGTGAAATTTGACACAGGAAGTTTCACAAGAAATGTAAGTTTTTGAATCAGAAACTAAGCCAGATACTTTCCATATTACAAAAGATGATCAAGTCACCTGAACTATCATGAGTTCAGGTGGAATTTTGGAGAAGGATATCTGATTTAGTCTAAAAACTAACCCTGAGATTATAATGATCAGATCTATATCCTCATCCCTAGTTTGTTAAAGATAAAATCCCATTGTATCAAAAGTGAGTTTCAACCTTAGTCCCTATTTCAAAATTTTCCTCAAAAAATTTTTAACATTTTATATTTTATGTTTATATTTATATTTATTTTTTTTTCTTTTTGGGTATGCTAGTAGAAAAACAAAATGATAAAAGAAAAATGCATTTTTTTAGGTTTTGAAAGTCCTAAATTGATCGTCTAAATTTTAAAAACATCCCCCTATGCTTATGATATGCAATGTCATGCATTAGGAGGGAAAAGGGATCACCTTAGTGAAGGGCGGTAGGGTTTAGGATGGTCAAAACCTGGAAAAAGAAAGGAAAAAGGAAAGTAGGGAAAATGATGGGTTACCTTCCATCCAGTGCTATCTTTTACGCCATTCACCCGAGCGTGAAGGTATGCACGGAAGATGGAAAATCATGTAAATAATTGGACACTTGGATGCCCGCATAGAATGTGTCTTCTTTTGGATCCTTAGAAAATGGATGAGAAGAAATATAGGGATCAAAGTTGGATGGAAAATGATAAGTGTAGCCTGAGTCTGACCACGATTTTAAATCAGGTTGAATGCCAAACTCGGGTGGGTCTGGTGGCAGGTCCATAAGAAAGGGGTCGGGGAAGGGATGGTGAGGATTGGGTGAAGTTAGTGTGGAAAGGTGGGGTGAGGGAAGAGTGGGCGGGTCAAGGTGATTAGGGGATTCATCAGGAATGGATTTTTGGTCAAGACAAGTCTCCAAATCATAGATTTCTCCGACCACTGATTCTGAATCTGATTCCTCAAAAATATTGTGGTCGGTAAGGGTATCTATCAACATTGTCTCCACCATATTTGAAATTTTAGTATCTGAGTCCTCAAAAAGGTTATCATCATGGAATCTCTTGGAGGATTTGAAAATATCTAGAGTGATAGTTTGGCCTGCGTAGGTGATGTCCATTTTGCCTATGTGGCAATTGGTATTTGCCTTTACAGTGGCCAAAAAGGGTTGTCCAAGGATTATTGGGGCATTCAATAAAGATTCAGGTACCTCAATGTCAAGGACCAGAAAGTCTGCAGGGAAGACGCAATTCTGGACCTTGACCAAAACATCCTCAACAATCCCACGAGGTTTAATTGTAGATCGGTCGGCTAATTGCAGGGTAACCTCGACAGGTTTTAATTCACCGATCTGAAACTCTTCAAATAAAATCATGGGAATGATATTAACTGAGGCACCAAGATCAAGGAGGGCGTGATCAAAGGTAGTATCATCAATAATCATTGAAATTAATGGTGCCCCCAGATCTTTCATCTTAGGAGGCAACTTGCTTTGTATAACAGAGCTTACTATCTCTGAAAGATGTACCTGTCCTAAATTTTTGGCCTGCCTTTATGGAGTACTGATCTCCTTCAAAAATTTGGTGTAGGCAAGTATATATTTGATGGCATCTAGGAGAGGAATACTGACTTGAACTTGCCCAAATAGATCCATGAGTTCTTCTTTGGTGGACTCAGATTTCATTTTTCTATTGGTGGTGGGGTGGAGAGCTTGTGGAAAAGGGATAGGAGTTGTGTCTTGAGGTTTTTGTGTTTCTTTTTTTACCTGATGGGGAGGTGGAGAGTCAATTTGCACAGGGATGGGGATTTCACCAGGTTTTTGTGAAGGCCTGGGATCAGTGGTGGTTTTCCCACTCCTCAACGTAACTGCATGTATAATCAGATTATTATTTGGAGGAGGTGGGAGGCCTATGGTTGTGGAAACTTGGGAGGCTGCTGAGGTGGTGGATTAGTAGGAGGCTGAGTTGGGTAGTGTGGATTTTTGCTCGGATATTGGTTCCTTTGGTGATTAGGGTTGGGCATGGGTTGGGAGGGAAGATGTCCTGCGGGTCTTTGAGTGGGAATAATCCTGATTTGATTATTCAGATTTGTGATGGTGCGGGTTACTTCCATCATCTTTGTCTGCATGTCCTGCAGGGTTCTCATCATTTGGGCATTGATGCCTTATTAGGATGGCCCAGGATGAAAGGTCAGATTAGATTCATACCCATTAAATTGATTTGGTTGGGGAGGAACCTGATTATTCTAGGAGTAGTTCAAGTAATTCTTCCAATTGGAAGAATTTTTAAATGGCTCCTGGATGGCAAAAATATTTTGAGTGGGGTTAAGATCTGGATAGTTGTAATTCCCCAATGAATCATGGGCAACCTCAGAAAATTGGTAATAATCAATAAGAGTAGTGTTGAGATTGTGCAAATTTTCCCTTTGTGGAAAGTTAGGTTGGGTTAGATGTGGACTGTGTGGAGCTTGGGTTGATGTGGCAAGTCTTTCCTCAATCTTCTTTTGATTAATGTGCATCTGGTTGAGTTTTTATGCAATCATTTGAAGATCATCTTGGGTTACAGGAATAGATTGAGTGCCTACTTCATGAACATCGAACTACGGGTTTGAAGCTCTGCAAAATGTGTTCATGGAAGCTTGATTAAATGAGTTTTCACTCATTTCTTCAAAAAGGTCATAGGCACTCTAAGCATCCTTATTCAAGAAGTTGCCGCCACACGAGGCATCGACGAAATGTCGGATTTGATCTTCTAATCCATGATAGAAGATCTACATGAGCTGCCACAAAGGAATTTCGTGGTGAGGGAAACTTCTTAGAAGATCTTGAAATCTTTCCCAAGAATCATGAAAAGTCTCACTGGATTTCTGTTGAAAGGTCGTAATAGATCTTCGTAGGGAATTAGTATGACCTATGGGAAAGAATTTTTTGAGGAAGGCGCTCTTGAGCTAAGGTCATGTGGTGGTGGGTCGGCCAATGGTCCTAAACCAGTAAGCGACCTTATCTTTTAGAGATAATGGAAATAGCCGCATCAGCCAAAGGTCTTCTTACACATTTCGGGAACGGGTTGTTTGTGTAAGAAGAGTTAGCTCTTCAAGGCGGTCGAATGGGTCTTCCCTAGGAAGGCCATGGAAGTGTTTAATCAGGTTCAGAATTGCCGGCTTGATTTCGAGGTCCCTCTCTAGTATGACCACCCCCGGTCGTTCCTCATAATATGAAGGATCATAAAAATCTTTTAGAGGAATAACAGGCTGCTGACGGGGTGGTGGGTTTGGCTTTTGATTGGCTAGGTTTTGGATGTTCCCAATCAATGTTTGTTGATTGGCATTCAATTTAGCAATCTGCTCAGCCATCATTGTCAAGAGATCTAGCAGGGGGGCTTGATGTTGTGATTGAGGCAAATCAGCATTAGGGAGCTCCAAGTGCGAGAAGTCAAAGGTGGGGGGTTGTGGGTGGAAGGGTCAGAATTAGGGTTAGTAGTGAGGTTAGAGGTGGGATTAGAGGTGGAAGTGGAAGGGTTAGTGGACCTATTTTGTTGATTTTCCATATTGTGAGAAGAAGACAGAAAAAGCGATCTTTTTGCACGTGGGGCGAAATCAAATGATCCCTCCAGGTGCGGATGTTGAGATCGTCGCCCGTGTATAAAATGGAAGAACAGGAGGGGAGGAGAAGAGATGGAGATGAGAGAAGTGTGCACACAAGAAATAAAATTCCAGACCTAACTTAATTGTGACTCCGTAAAATTAACATAAGACTTAGTCTACCTAGGAAATAAGTAATCAACAGTGAATACCCGTTCTGTCAACAAATCTAGCCAAGTTGCTTAAGAAGAGGTTTGGGCCCAAGCATTTTCCAGGAAAATTCTCAAGTTTTTGTACAAACCCGCACCTGGTAGTTTGACACGGCCCCTCAACCTGAACACCAGATATAGATGACAGAATTGATATCAACTAAAGAGAACTTAAGACCTAGATAGTAAGCCTAAGTTGATAAAACCTTAGAGGTCAAGTTGCTACAAATTTTAATTAGGTCTAGGATACTAAAGTACACACAGAATGTGGAGGGTGTTGATTGGGTTATTGCTCTATTATTTCAATTTTTTTGTCTGTGTGTAGGAATTGGAGAGTGGTTCCAATTGAAAAGTAAGTTGCCACATAATTTTTTGTATTTTTGTCTTTTAGGATTTGATATAATTGAATGTGTTTTAGGGTTTCTCTTTTTAAATTTTCAACCAAGTTTGAAACTCCACAATCAAAGGAAAAAATAAGTTATATTGGTGATGGTTAATTTCCTTTAATGTGGGTCTCTAAAAATAAAGAAAGAAACTCTAATTCAATTGTCCCTAAGATAGAAAATTACTACCAATGAATTATTTTTAGGCTTTCTATATTAAGTAGTGGTCCAAACAAATCAAACAACACCACTACTTTGAAGAAAATCAAATAAGGATTCCAAAAAAGATTTTTCTAAGATTTTAAAAATTTGTTTGATATTTGTTTTGAATTTTTCTTTGTGCTGGTGTCAAAGTCCAGAAATGATACCTGTGTGTATTTTGGACTTTCTGTACCACCGCTGGCCTCCAAAAATTTTTATGAATTTATGTGATGTATAGAATTTCAGAAGAATTCCAGAAACCTAAATTTCATAAAAATTGGCTAAGTATAAAAAATATAAAAATTCATGGATAGTATAAAAATAGGAAGAATAAAGGGTGTGACCCCTATGCAGTCCATGAATTTTTAAACATTAATTACAAATCCAATTACTTTGAAATTTAGAATAGATGTTCCTTATTTGATTTGGAATCTTTGTGTGAAATTTTATAATTTGAGAAAGCATGTGGTGTCGAGAATTGATTTTTCAAGTCCAGCCAGATAGAAATCTGGACCTGAAAAATAGAACACCCACACTTAAGGTAGAGTGGTATTTAATGGAGCAATCAATCAAATAATGGGTTTTAAAGATACCACTTGACCAAAATTTGATGTTTAATATCCTGAAAGCCAAGTTTAGTGTATTTTGATAGTCTTTTAGGCTAAGTGTGACAAGAAAAAAGAAACCAACCTAGAATCATGGGAAGAAAAGGAACTTTGAGCTCTCGCTTCCAAATTCTCGCTTTCTTCCTGTAGTTCCTGCACACATAAGAAAGAAGAGAGGCAAGGGGATGAGATCCACTTCAAATAAGAGAAAAATAAATTTCCAAGCAGTGCCACCCCAGCAACAGCACCAGAAAGTGATGTGGAAAATTACACGATTTTTAAGATTAGGATTTTAAGTCGCTGCAATGCATAAATCCATTCGCTTTTTAAATTTATAACCTAGATAGTGGGCTATCTAGGGTCGTCCAAAGAGGTCAAATTGTTTGCAAATCAAATCCCTTGCTTGGAAATGGAAATCAACTTTCTTTTTAATCTTTTTCAATATATAATTTTTGTGTCTTAAAATAACGAAGACAAAATGTGAATTGTTGATGGAAAAACAACTAACACCTACAATCACTAAGCTAAAACCTAAGTGACAAATATGAACCCTCCCTAAGCTCACTCTAGGCACATGGAGGCCTAGAGTAATTAGGAAGTGGAAGTGAAAAAGTGTTAGAACAAAGATAAAGCAATTGCAAAAAAAAATGAAAATAAGAAAAATTGATTTAATAGAATTTGTGTTTTACAAAAAAAAATGTAGAGGAATGCTTCTACTTAAAATGGAAAATATAAAAGCAATAAAAACACAAATCTTCTTGCAAAATTTGGTGAAGAAGGGAGTCATCTTGCTCCAAGCCTAGCTGTTCCTTAGCTTAAAAAGGTCTCCTTCTTCTCCTTCCTTGAATGCTCCTTAAAGGTGGATGCTCTCTGAAGTCGGTTATTCTCAACCGGGTTTGAGGGTTTTGGTTTTGTTATAACGTTGTAGTAAAGCCGGTTATTACCAACATTTCAAATATAAATTTTTTTACTCGGAAAATGAAAGAGTTCCCGAGGTCGAACTCAGGGAGCAAGTCGTATTCTAGAGATATACATGTTTCTTTTACAAAATAAAGAGAGAGGGAAAGAATTTGTTGTGATGTTCTTCTTTCTTTCTTTTCTTCAGATCTCCTTCTTCTTCTTTGTTCTGCAGAGGTGATGTTCCTCTTCAGATCTCCTTCTTCTTCTTCCTTGGTTTCTGTCTTGGCCTCTCTTCTTCTTTTTCTGCAGTTTCTTCTGTGAATGTTTCTTCTTCCTTTCTTTCTTCAGATCTCCTTCTTCTTCTTCCTTATGGCTGCAGAGCTTCTACCTTCAGCTACTAAGTCTTCCTTTCTTCTTCTTCTGCTTTGGCCGTTGCTCTTCTTTTCTTTCTTTCTTCAGCCTGCCTTCTTTCCTGCTCTGGCTGCTGACCTTCCGTCGTCTGACCCGGTGCTTCGACGACTTAACTATGCATTTGCTACAGTGCATCTCCTTCTTCTTCGCCTGCACTTCTTCTTCCGCGGGTCTTCTTCTTCGCCTGCACACTTCAGAGTTTCTCGTCAGAAGCAAAACCTACTCTACCCTCCCCCCCCCCCGCGTCTCTCTTTCTCTCTGAAACCACTCTTGGGAAAGCTCTCCCAGAGCTACCGGGTAACCGGGTTCGGATCAGGCCCGGGTCCAGGCCCACCGGCGTGCGTGGTGGGCGAGGAGTGCAGGTCAGTCGAGTCGGGTCGGGTCGGTTCGGGTCAGGTCCGCGGGGCGTGAGCGCGGACGAGACCGGGTAACCGGGCGGGTGAAGGGGACCTCACCCCGTGTACTGAGGCAGTAAGGCTATTGCACTTTTGCATCTTATGTCGCTGCGGCTCTTCAGGCGTTTCCGAGGTGGGACTAAACGGCCCACCTCAATTGCGCGCCCGCAGCGGGGAATTCAGCAGGAGATGGCAGCGTCACGCGGAGTTTTCTTCCTCGGCTGCGAACCTGGTGTTTTGCCAAAACTCCTCGCAAGGCCTGGGAGTGAATCTGGGCTTGGTGCTGAGCGTGGCGCGCCTGTAGCTGCAGGCGGAAGCAGGTCCTCCTGCGCGTCAATGGCGGCGGAGGTCGGGTGGCCTGTCCACAAGAAAACGTCCTCTCGGCCTAATCAGAGAGTACCAGGAGCTTCGCCAGGGTGCGGCGAAGCTCGTGTGGGTGGTGGCGAGGCGCGGGGCGGCGTGCGAGGGCTGCCCTAGGTCGGACTGTGGGTCGGAGGATGGGTCTGTTCGGTGGAGTTGCAGAGGGTGATGTGGGGGAAGTGGTAGGGCGGAGATTGATCAGGGTGAGGAGGCGGAGGTCCTGCGGTGGTTGGCGAGCCGTGTGGGTCGCTGAGGTGATGGGAGCGGCTCGCCGGAGGGTGGTCGGAGACGAAGGGGGTGAAGGTGGTCAGGGTCGGTCGAGGGCTTAATTGACTAAATCGAAAGCGGGGAAAGAAAGAGGAGAAGGGGAGTAGCTCTAGCTTACTTGCAGGGACGAAAGGGGAGGAACAGGGCGACAGTCGTATCGACTGTCGCCGGAGAAGACGATGCTCAGGGAAAGGGGCGGCGGCGAGCAGAGAGCCGGAGAGGCGCCAGCTGGGTGCGGCGTGGCGCGGGAAGAGCAGGGGAGGAAGTCTCTGCTGCTGGTATTGCGGCAGAGCGAAGAGGTGGAGGGGGAGGAAACCGCCGGAGCTGGTGAGCGTCTGCCGGAGGAAGAAGAGAAGAAAGTTGGGGATTTTCTCCGTCAGATCCAGGCTGCCCTGGTCGGTGGAGCAGCGGGGGGTATTTATAGGGATGAAACAGGGAGGAAGGCGGAGGGAGACGACGTGTCTCCCTCGCCGGAGAATGGTCGGAAACACGAACCCATATCGTCCGTGCGTTCGCACGGCCGGTATGGTGGGCTACAATGACCAGGGGGGTGCCCCTGCGACGGCTGACGACGCAGGGCACCCCCGGTTTACTTGCCAGGTCCCCCACCTCACCCTGCGCGGCGCCATGCTCCGCGCAAGGTCGCCGGAGCATGGTGCTGGCAGGTTTTGCAGGAGGGACCTGATTGCAAAGAACGAAGGAGAGTTAGGGGCCAAAATGCGAGGGTTCAAAAGTTGAGGGCCAAAGAGTAAATATATGAGGACCAAAGTGTAAAGTCGGTCAAGGAGGTTTCTTCTTAGGCTCAAGTTTTTATACATGACTAATTAGGACCTAAGGAATCTGATGGTGAATTTCATTTTCATATTAAACCTTGTTTGACCGGTCAATTTGCGTAAAAACCCAAATTAAGTTATTAATTGGGCATGGTTCTCAATGTAGGTCAAAATGGGTTCTAAAGGCCAAATTGAAGGTTCTAAACCCTAGAGATTATTTTTCTATGAATTTTAGAGGGTTTATTCTATTTTTACTTTGCCTCGAACCTTGTGAATTGAAGTGGGTTGTTTTAGGGTTACAGATTATCATTTGGTTTCTTGGAAGTGCTGTAGCCCTTGCTAGATCATCTCATCCCACTTTTATTCTTATTAAGCTGCTTTGACCTATGTTTGGGCCCTGAATTACCCTGTATGCAGATTATACTGGTAAAATTGCACTTTTACCCCTTATGACTTGTTTTCTTCTCAAACTCAGAATTCTCTGAGTTAAGCCTTTCCTTGAGATATGTAGGAGCTTTTATCCTTTGTATTGGGTCAAAATGAGCTAGTTATGGCTCATGATGAGGTTCTCATCACTCTCCACCTCAATTCTTTCCTCCTCCAAGCGTGGGCGTGCACCACCCTTTCTTCTCCTTGCCTAGTTGCCCTCCGGGTGGTGAAGATCCTCCTCCTTCTTAGCATGGCACAAAGGGAAAGAATGGGGAGAAGAAGGCACCAAGGGGGTGGGTGATGTGCCCCCTTAATCTTCTTCTCTACTCCTTCTTGGTTGTAGTTTAGGTGGAAGTAAGGTGGAAATTCTCTAATGGGAGGATGAAGAAAATGGTGGTAGGTGATGGGTTTTTATAGAGTGGGATGGGGGTATGGTTGGCGTGAATAGGTGGAGGGCTAGGATGGAGTTTGGTGGTGGTTATGGGTGGTTAAGTTAATCCTAGGGCTAGGGTTAAGTGGCACCACATAAGGGGTGCTAAGTGCGGTAGTTAGGGCTGGCCAAGGGGCACCTAAATGTTGCGCCAACCATGGAAGGGTGCTATGGGTTGGCACCAACTTGAAGGCTTCTAGAAGGAGGGTCACGTGTAGGGTGGATAGGGCTTGGAAGGGGTAGGTGTAGGGTGTAGATGGGAGGTTATTTTGGCACCAAAAGGAGGAGGTTCTAGAAGGCTTAGTTGGTGCCAAAATAGGTGTCTTTTGGAAGGAGGTGAGGGGTGAAAAGGTGGCCAGGGTTGGTGCCAACTTAGGGGTGGACTAGGTTAGTTAGGTGGAGTTAGTGTTAGGGTTGATTGGTGGAGCTAGTTAGGTGGGGTTTTAAGGTGGTAGATGCCAAGGGAGTTGGAGCCTAGCTAAACTAAGCTAAGCTAAGCTAGCTTAGCTAGTAATAGAGTAGAGGACTATGTAATGTGAGCTAGAGTTTGAAGAGAGGAGCTGAGGAGGAGAAGTCTGGAGCTTGAACTGGAGCTGGCAGCAGCTGAAGAGGATGGCATGGAGCTACTCTAGCTGGCTTAGCTTGCTAGTTCTTTGCAAGCTGCTAAGACAAGATAAAGTGAGCTGGCTTCTACCATAATGAGCTAAGGTGAGCTAGTTTTGGTTCTCCCGGTGAGGATCAAGCTGGTTGAGGCAGCTAAGGTAGCTTAGCTCAACTGAGTTGAGCTAAGCTGAGTCCCCGAGAGCTGGACTTGAGCTTCCTGAGCTGAAATGAAGTCATCTTCAGCTGGCTGGAGTTGAGTGGAGCTGGATGTAGCTGGACCTGAGCTGAGGTGAACTTCGGTCAACTCAGCTGAGCTAGCTAGGGCTCCCTATGGACTAATGGGAGCTGAGATGAGCTAGACTCAGCTAAGTTGAGCTGGATCTGAGCTAACCTGAGCTAGGGTGAGTTAAGATGAGCTCTCTTGAGCTGCCATTCAGCTGAGATGAGCTGAATGCGACTAGGATGAGCTAACCCTAGTTCAGATGAGCTGAATTCCAGCCATGGTGAGCTGGATCAAGTTAAGTTCCAGCTGGTGAGAGCTTCTCCTTCACCAGTTGCCTTCCTGAGTGCTAGGGTTCTAGGGATCTGGCAATCTATATATCCTTAACACTCACAAAAACACATTAAAAAGACAACAAAACGTGCAATGCATGCCTAACCTAATTAATGCCTAAATGCAACCTAAAAAACCCATTTGCGGAGCAAAATCTTAAGAGCTAGGTTTGTTTTAATCCATAAGAATGATGATAAACTAGCATTTATCAACTACCTTCTCCGACGTCGCCCGACCTTCACAGTGCCCCAAACCCCATGAAACCACCGCCATCATCTTCCTCACCTTACGACAAACTCCAGAGCTTTCTAATTTGGGCTTATAGCCAGTATTTTGGGATTCAAGCCTTCACCACCGTCGACCTCACCGCCAACCAACAGCTACCTCCGTTCGCTATGCGTTGGCCACCAACAGCCCTGCTACCACTTCCAATCGATGCGGATACTCTCCACCAACCCACCTACAATGTCGATTGAGGATTGAAGCACAACGGTAGTTGCGATTGAAGGGAGATCTTTTATTACGCACGAGAAGGAGACCTAAGCTACAATAGTCCCACATCATGGGATTACTTTTCAGATTTTCGTTAATAATATTTCATGTGCATGGGCTTATTGCCTCAGTACAGGGTGAGGTCCCTCTCACCTACCCACTCACTCCTCACCCACCGCCCTCACCCAGGCAGGCCTGGTCCCCAGATGTGATTACTCAAATACCCTTTACCCAGTTCTGAAGAGAGAGAGGGGGGGCGGGGATTTTCGAGGGAAGGAGGGGGGGTTTGCATTGTGGCTTGGGATTTGTGCCTACGCTTAGGCAATTTCAGAGGTGCTTTGGGCTTGATACTTAAGCCATCTGAGGCTTGTTGGGGACGTCTGATCTGTGAAGAAAAGTTGACTCTGATTTGGCTAAGTATTTGAGATATGATCTTGAATTGGGATTTGTGCCTGACTGTTGAGACTAATTAGTGGTTCCAACCACCATTTTTATTCTCTATTATATTTTTTGTTTTGAGATACAATTTCAGCATTAATTTATTATTCTTATATTTGTGATTGAATATTAATTGCATACATCATTATTTGTGATTGTTGTGATTGGTGGATTGAATTGCAATATTTGCTCCCTGCAAACAACATCGAAACTCATGATTTTTCGAAAACTTATAAATTTAAATGTTAATTTGATTTTTATCACTATACTATGATGCGATACTCTCCTAAACTACAATGATTTTCGAAGAAACAATTATATAAGTTGGTAGCCAAGATTACAGCAAGAAGAATTAAGCCTATATTGAAAAGAATCATATTTGATAAGCAATCAGGTTTTCTCTCAGGAAGGTAGATAGCAAACAATGTTCTTCTAGCTAAAGAGATTATACATGCAATGAAAACATCATCGAGGATGAAAGGATCGATGGCTAATAAACTAGATATGGAGAAAGCATGCATTTAACATAGTGGAATGGGACTTTATACAATTCTATTTGATGCAAATTAATATTTCATCGCAATTGGTAAATCTAATTATGTCTTGCATAAGGACAGCAACATTTCAGGTTTCAATCAATGGAAATCCAACAGATACTATTACCCCATCACGAGGTAGAAGGCAAGGATGTCCTATGCTCAAAATACCTTACTAGAAGTCTCCAAAGAGCACTTCATACTAAGTTGATATTTGGATATCAGTTGCATAAAAGCTCAGAACCATTAACACATCTAATGTTTGCAAATGACACTATGTTATTTGCAAGGGGTACAATGAGCGAAGCATTGGCAGTTAAAGGGATCTTAACAAATTATGAGAGATACTCTGGGCAAAAGGTAAACTATCAGAAATCAAAAATATTTTTCAGCAAAGGCACAAGAATAGAAGAACAGAAATTGATTATTGATATCTTTCAAGTGGGATGTATGAAGGACAATGAGTTATACCTAGGAAATCCTATTATGGATGGGGCACATCAAAAGGAGCTGAATGTACTACTTATATCCAAATATGTAAAGAAATTGCTGGATGGAAAGGGAGAGTGCTCTCTTAGACAGGAAGAAAAATACTAATTCAAGCAAACCTTGCAGCAATTCCTTGCTACCTTATGACCACTGTACTATTCTCCAAGAGATTGTGTGCCAAGCTGGATGTTATAGTGAGGGATTTTTGGTGGGGAACATCTGATGAGAAAAAGATTATGTATCTTGAGGCATGGAAAAGTATTTGCATGCCAAAGCATATGGGAGGGCTTAGATTTAGATCTATTAGACTGGTCAATTTAGCCTTCGTACTTAAAATGGGATGGCTTTTATGTGTTGATCAGGAAGGTTGGTGGAAAAAACAAATAAGGACAAAGTATTATCCTGAAGGTTCCTTTTGGGAGTACTTATCCAAGCCCCTTGATTCTTGCTTTATGAAAGCATTGGACACAATTAAAGCTACCCTTCGTCAAAACTAATTATGGCTGGTAGGCGATGGTAAAAAGATCAATATTTGGAGTGACCCCTGGCTAGAAGATGGAAGTCATCCTTTCCCCCTTAATGATGAATCTCTACAATTATCTTGGGTTTATCACTAATAAATGTGGAGAAAGCAGAATGGGAGAAAGAGAACATTGATAATTATTTTACGCCTAATATAGCACAAAATGTATCAAATACTCCAATTCATATGGAAGGTGATATAATGGTATGGAAGCCTAATGATGAGCAAGAACATCCATAGTCATAAGAACACGTTATTGTCGGGTTTGAATTCCGAGCAATGGTGCCAAAACATGATGTTGAACCTTCCGGACTGCATGTTAATTAAGAGTCATTATGTTGTAGTATAGATGCAATCCAGACTGATGTCATGTCCTTTATTTAATTACATAATTTTTATTAGTTTATTCCAGATTGTTCATTAGGAGGCAATTATCGATAAACATCACTCTTTATGTTCCAAAAGTATTAAGTTTATTCTCAAAAGAGTGAATGAATTAAATAATTAATCAATCTAAGTCAATTATGTACAAAATGAATCAATTAATATTAATCACAATGCATCAAACATATTTACAAGTGTAAAGGCATTAAAAATCAATCTGAACTACTTTATGTTAATTATTTGCAATTCTACCTAATAAATGCCTAACTGTTGGTACAAAAAGAATATATAAATACACCATATACTATACTAATGTATATAATTACTTATACTAACATATCTAACTGTCACTAAAGCCTTACCAATATATTAACATAATAAGGCAAAAACAATATCTACACGTATACTATATATCCATATACACTATACATGTATATACTACATTTCATAGACATACAACATACGCATGAACACAACACCTAACACTATATTACATATACACACACACTATAACACTTAACATATGCACAGCACAACACACATTCAACACTAAGTCATTAACCTTAACATTAACTATAATTTAGACCAAAATTATTGATTTGTGGGTCGACTTTTCACAGGATCAACATCCCCTCTCAAGGTCGGATCGGTACCATTACATGGTGGGTCCTAGTTTGACTAGTGTGTGTTTTAGGTATAATTTCATGCTAATGTGTGAAATTGCACTAGAGGGGGGGTGAATAGTGAAATTATATAGTATTGTAATACAACAAATTCAATCACACAATATACTCAATTATTTTTAGGTGGAAACCTAAGATGGGTGAAAACCACCACCTAAGCCAATCTCTTGACTTAGGATTTTCGATCACAAGGTGATCAATCCACTAACCACACTACTTAAACGAGGGTAGTGTACCTCAATTACAATTCCCACCTCCGATCCCTAAACGGAGGTTTCTCTCTTCAAAATGAAGAGACGGGGACCCGACAGGCCGGATACCCAAAATACAGAAATTAACAAGTAAAAATAACACCTATAGAGCACCCCAATAATTTAGTTGCTTTCTTATCTACTAAGCATGAAAAGAACTCCCTGATGATTTGCAGAACGGAGCGAGCCGGGAGTATGGATTTGCCCTTTGATCAGAGTATTAGCACAGCACAAGGGCAAGATGGAGCTTAGAGTAGTGAGAAAGAGATTTTTCTAATGGAATTGTATCTCAAGAGGTGTGTTTTGCCAAAGAAGAGTTGTAGTCTATTTATAGGCAAGTTTGGAACCTTCAAGAACACTTGGGAGAGCTCTTCTAGCCGTTGGAGACAAATCCCAAGAGTTTAGGACGAAATCCACACAAAATCAGGGCAATGATGATTCTGACAGCAACATCAGACGTCTAATTATATGATCAGACGTCTTACAGGACGTCTGATTTTTACTATGGTCATCTAATCTTGCAGGACATCCTTAACGGACTCTATTGGATCAAAAGAAGGACGTCTGATATTATGTCATAAGACGTCTGATTAGTTTACTGGACGTCTAATGAATGGTGCATTTGTTCCTGTTATCATCGGATCCAAACAGGGTTCTAGGTTTAGAGGATCAGACGTCGTTACGGACGTCTGAGGACATTAACAGACGTCTGGAAACCTAAATACTCTTCCTTCCTGCTTCTGCCAAAAGATTATGTGGCCGTAGACAGATACGCACAGAAAATCATGGCCAACGGTTCAAAGGCAGACATCTGTAAGTGTGTCAAGACGTCTTGAAATTGTTTTTGCCTACAAAAAGTCTAACGGTTAGTATGAGGACGTCTGGGTAAATAATCAGACGTCTGTGAACGGTTATCGACATCTGAAAGTGAAGTCCTTCGACTGATGTTTATGAGGAGATGAACAAAGGCAGAAATATTTGAAATTAGACGTCTGATACACATGTCAGACGTCTTATGGTGGAAAATCAGATGTCTTGACTTTGTCCTGGACGTCTGATAAAAGTATAAGAGTTGGGTTTTTGTTTCTAATTTATCCTAAGTGTAGAGAGCCTAAGTTAGCTATTTATAGGTTATGTTTGGGGGCTCTTTACAATATTTCTAGACTCAAATAAGATGAAAATTACAACCTTTGAAAGTTTACATGAAAAAAGCCTAAGACCTAATACTTATGCTACTCGTCTTCAAGCTTTTAATCTCCCGTCTTGGAAAGATTTTTGAAATCCTGCAAATATGTTATTATAGAGAGAAAACAATATGCTACGCTTTATTTATTATTTCATTTTTTACATTTTGTAAAATCATCAAAATATTATATATGAGTGGTTGAACTAACAATCTCCCCCTTTTTGATGATTTTCAAAATATAGCTGTAGGTTCCTCTTTCCTCCCCCTAAAGGTTGTACTTGATAGCCTTTATCTATTTAAGAAGGTTGTTTTTATATTATTCCTTAATTTCTTACCTACATTCTTCTCCCCCTTTTTGAATATCATCATGAAGGGTTGTTTAAAGGGAGTCAAAATCCAAACTACAAGGGTGATATCTACAAAGTAGAGTGCGTGACTAAAATTGCATGTTTAAAAGATGACAAGGCATTAAGGAAAATTGATTAGGAATAGAAATATTTAAGCATGGACTAGCTATTTGTTCCCAAAAATATTAAGTACAGGGTCAAGGCCCCTTAATACAAACTTAGAATAAAAGATAGAAAAATAGAAGCACTAAAACTATTCTTCTTGATCTTGGCGGCGGCGGCGACGAGCGGGTCCTTGTCCTATCTGCAAATTTTGAACATCTGATCTAAGTTCGTCGATGTCGCGTCGCATGCTTCCCATGTAGGTGTACATCTCGCCGGTTCGACGCAGCAGGAGGGAGATGCCGGAGGAGAGGGAATCTGTGGCTGGATCCCATGTTTCATCAAAGCTCGAGCGGGGAGCTTCTATTTGAAGGGGCCGTGGTTCATGGAAGTCTGGAAAGGGTGGAAGGGGCTCTTCTTCCATGGGTTCGTCGGCGGGCTCAAGATGTTCTCTAAGTATATGCATCTTGGCGGCTGTGGCCCGGTTGTAAGGCTCAATTTTCTTGTCAACTGCTTGGTCAGTTATGGAAATCCGATGGGATGAAAAGATTTTGGATAGAATAGACCCAAACGGAAGTGATGCCCCATGGTCCTCATTCATGACGCGAACAATGAGGCGGCAATAATTGAAAGGAATATGACGAACGGCCGCAAAAAGGAGCGCCTTGTGTTGGCGCGAGATGTAATCAAAACCTCCCGATTTGTTTAGGAGGTCCCACCCAAAAATGCGAGAGAGTAGACGTGGAAGGGGTTTGAGATTTTTGCACGGTAGAGTGCCAAGGTTTTCAACATATTTTTCTAGGAGAACTAACTCTTGATTGATGATTTCTGGGTCGTATTGCCTCAGAATGTCATTGAAATCATTTCCCTCATTGGGGATGGCTAGAAGGTCGGAGATAGTTTCGGATGTGATGTGTATTTCGCGACCAAATAGGCGGGTATGGAGTTCAAGTTCATCGTTGCTGTAGTCCTCAACGATGTTGGCATAAAAGAGACGGCAAAGATCAGGGAACACACCAAGAGTTCCAATGCCGGAGTGGAATTGACGGTCAAAATATTGGAAAAGATGGAGAGTTTGGAAGTGTTCCCGAAGGTTCAAATGGGCAAAATCATTCCAAACAATAAAACGAGGGCATTTAACTTTGGCATTCGTGAAACGACGAAATCGCTGCCTAGCGATGTCACCCCGCAATTGATCTGCCAAATAAGTGGAAGAGGAACTGGAAGATCCCTCAACTTGCTTCCTATGGGGAGGCATATTTGGTGGAATGGGTGGTTAGGTTTATGAAAAATGAGTGGTGCGTTGAGGATAGAATACCTGCAAAAAAGAAACAACCATTCAACCAAACAGCATTCACCCAAAACATAGTTTCAAACACTGCAATCATCATGAAAAAATATGTGGCAGTATGCCTTGAGGCAATACAACCTGCCATGTAGTTGTGGCAATATACCTTTGGATGCAAGCCACTAAAATGTCGGCTTGATCCTCATGAGGTAATACCCTTGCCATGGAAGATGTAGCTAGGGCTAACAGGGTTTTCTTGACCAAGGGTTAGGGTTCTAAGGCTGATAATGATATGAAATGCACATGTAGGTCAAGTGAATCAAGAAGGAGAACTAGATGCTACAGGATGCTGCAAGGTCGTGGGTAAAAGATCATGGAGGTGCCCTAGGAGTGGAGAGGATATACCCACGGGAGGAGGGAAGCCTCCAAATGCGCGGTCGAGAGGCAGGGAGGACGCGCGCAGAGGAGCAGCAGTTCCGTCAGTCGTCGAAGAGGCGCGACGGTCGTCTGGCTGCGAGCAGAACTTCGCCAACTGCTGCTGTGGGCCGTCGGGTGTGAGGGAGAGCGGCGCGCAGATCTTGTGTGGGGTAGGGATTTTGGACAGGAGAGTGGGACCTTTGCGAAGGGGATCTTATATCCCAAGGTCACGGAGCAAGTCTCCCCCTGAAGTTGGGGAGATTTGCATTTCAAACCGTCCAGAGAAAAGCCGCGACGCGCAGATTTTTCCCCGATCAGACGTCTGTCAACGATATCAGACGTCGGGATTTGCCAGAGGGATTTTAGCCCATTTTAGGGAGACGTCTGTTTTATTCATCAGACGAATAATCAGACGACTAATTCTAATATAGACGTCTGATTTCTGCAGGAATCCTCCCCAGCAAAAAGATTTATTCTCCAGGTTGTCGTCTGATTTCTTACTCAGACGGCAATGAAGACGTCTAAATTTAATATTAGACGTCCGATTTCTGCAGACAGACCTTCCTGGATTTTCGTTTAAAGTTACAGGGTCGTCCGCTTTTCCTGTCAGACGATCCCTACGACGTCTAACCACATATTCAGACGTCCGACAGGCAGTACATGTTCTGTCTCCGAGATAGACGTCTGTCAACACATTTGGACGACATTTCAGACGTCTGTGTGGTGTACCAGACGTCTGATATGACTGTTTTGTTATATAAAATCGTCGTCTGTCCCAGATGTTTAGACGACGAATTTTAATGTATAAGATGTCTGATTATTTAATCAGACATCTGATATTGGACAGAGTGTGCATTTGGATGTTTGAATGAAGGCTTAGTGAAATCAAGGTTCAATCTATGCTCATGACAAAAGAGGTTCCATTAAATCACTAAATGCTTCAAATATCACTTAGCTTACATATGCCTAGTGATGTAAACACATTTACACTACTTAAAATGTCTATTTATGCATGTTCTTAAGCATAGGATTGCATTTCATGATATAAATATTGCATTACATGCATCATCTTGCATTTAGAGCAGTTTGAATAAAATGGAGGTTAATTGTCTCCTTTTATGTGCTTGGACAGGGCAAATATTTTATCGGGGCCTCGGATCAAAGATCCAACCGTATGGATATGATCAGGGCGACGATTGGAGTTCAACGACTCCAAGATCACCCTAATCAGGCATCCGTAGCATCAGATAGAGACCGGGGAACCCTAGAAGATCAAGGGCCAGAATGGTGTAAATCCGCACTTCAGATGGCAAATCCGACCACACGGATGAATTCGGATCGACGATCGCAGCCCAACGACACAAAAATCGAGTCAATCCGACATCCGTGGCACCATCTACAACTTCCAGAAGATGGACGGCCAAGATGGCGCCACGTGGCACCATCCCGGCCGCCCAAACGGCCGCCTACACTCTATGAAGACCGCGCACCCATCCCCTCTCCGCCGTTGGATCTCAATCCAACGGCTGTGGACGCATCGTTTTAAAAGCATCCGCACGACCATTTGGGCGAGGCAGCGCAGCGGTCCAGCGCCTTATCGCGAGGCGCTGGCGCGCGTTCGAGCCTCGCCAAGCAATTTCTGAGGCGGGCGGGCGCGCTCCAATTGACCGCACGATCGCGATCCAACGGCCGCGCGCGCCCGATAGCGCCGACGCGCAATTGGACGCTCTGGTGAACGCGAGATCGTACACGCAGGCGGGCGGGCGGCAGCGGTGAAGGCGCGATTTTAAGCCGTCCGATCTCGCAATCGGACGGCTGTAAATCAAGCGACGTGCGTAGGCGTTACGCGAGGGCAGCCGAGCGGCTGCGCGTGGGCGCGGCGGCTACGCCCACGTTGAGGGCTTTAGCGACGGTTTTATCCGTCACTAAAGACCCCTTATTTATTATTTTGAAGATGTAATGTCCATTTTGCCCCCAATCCTTGCAACTATAAAAGGAGACCCCCTCCATATGAAATTTTCATCCCTTCCTTCTCCTCTCTACCTCTCCAAAGCTCAAGAGAAGCTTATCCCACACCCGGGATGCTTCTCGCGAGATAAAGTCCAAATTTTCGTCCCCCTTCGGAAGTGGATCCCGCGACGACGACGGCGTGCTGCTTCGTTCCCGTTCTTCTGCTTCGTTCTCCTTCGTCCCGCTTCGTTCTCCTTCGTCCAGGCGTCGTCCCGTCCGGTTCATCCTCCAAGCGACCGTCGAGGAGGATTCTCTCTCCCTATTCTTTTTACTGCTTTCTAGTATAGATTTACTGCTTTCTAGAGTAGTCTATTCGTCCTCCGAGCGATCGTCGAGGAGGACATTTCTCCCTCCATTCTTTTAATGCTTTCTAGAGTAATTGTTTTATGTTTTCTAGTTATAACGAAAGAACTCTTTTATGATAAATTCCTTGTCTATTCTACATCTCATTTTGATTTCCATGTATAGTATTCCTTCTCTCTCTCTTACTCCCTCTCTCTCTTTTATTTGTTGTAGATACTTAGATAGTTTAAATTGAATTTCTTTGTGACAAAATAGAAAGAAACGCGAAGTTTTTAAATCAAACGTTCGCCTCCCTGTGTTCGACCCGGAATTTTAATTTCGGTATAAATTTTATTTGTTGAACACGAATCCTTCGCTTTCGAACTACAACGACGGGTTTTCCAAAACCGAACACGTTAGCGTAGCTTCGTAAACACGTTCAACATTTTGGCGCCGCTGCCGGGGAGGCAACGCTCTTTGATTTCTCTTCGCATTTTGTAACTTACAAATCATTTACCTCACTTTTCTCCTTTCTTATTGTAATTGCAGGTACTCTTTCGAGACAGGCAAAAGCGGTAGATCGGAGTAAAGTGCTGTGGAAGGTTTTGTAAGTTATCCCCCACCTCCCACCCATTAGATTTTATTTCATCACATAATAATTCAAACATCAATTAACCTAGGTGTTCTTATAAACTCTAAGGTTAGATTGTTTGTTGTTTGACATCCATACTCACTCCAAACCCCACATTAAAAAAAGAAAAAAATAAAAAAAAAAATCTCACAGAGGTACACAACCTCATCTGATTTTCTAACTCAACCGGTAAACCAATCTTAGGAGCCGGTACACACATCCAAACACATAATCGAGTAGAAATCAGATTGGGTAATCATTTGTGTGCCTAATTAGGTGGTGCATCAGGCCAGTTGTTTGAGTTGTTTGGGCCGCACTACTTCAAATAAAATCAACTCATCAAGTAGCTGCCAATTAGGTTCAACTCTTAGGGATCTACCAGGCACTCCACATTCTTTTTAAACTTTAAAGGAAAATATCTTCACCTGTGCTTGCAAAACCTGGTGTGCCAATGAAACTTGATTGAAAACACCTAAAGATGAATCCTAAAAGCTACTAAGCAAGATTTGAACCTTAAAATTCACCACATCAAAAATAATCTTGCTTGAAAATCACTGGTTGTGCACGCACACACAAAGCAATCAATCATTAAGGGCACAACCCGTTTAAAGGGCCCATCACATTCCAAAGCACATTCAAACCTAGCCCTAAAATAGAGTAGACGTTGGCCTTAAGGATTGGACTCGCTCTTCAGAACTCAGAACGAGATTATTTTCGATTAGTCTGTTTCTACTGTTCAATCTGATGTCTAGCTAGGGGAGCAGAGTCAAACGATCGCGGCTGGGGGGTACACTAGGAACCGGAGGCGCAAGCCGAAGGAAGAACCTTCTCCCCAGTCCCTCCTTCTAACTGGTTGGATTGAACAGACAGAAGTAGATCAAATCGTTCCTTTATCTCAAGACGGGTTTTGGGAGTCTGTAGGTCTGTAGGCTAACCCATTTAAGGACAGGTTTGATTGTTTGTATTGCAGGGTACCTTTCTTCCTCCCGTGTCTCATGAATCCTTCCACATATTTCACGCATTCCCGCTCTTTCCCTCCTGTTGTAAATTATCCTCAACATGACGATTATCCCAACTCGTATTGTAATCGACCATCAGTTAGTTGGGATAATTCGGATTGGGGATACAATTCCGGACCCCCGTGTTTAGGGTCTAACCCTAAACACTTTGATTCTCAATTCTATCCTTCTCAGAGTTGCATCGATTATAGATCGTCCTCCTTTCATGAACAACCTAATGCGATCTACAATCAAGAAGGATACACTGATCCTTACCCATCCTCTGATTTCACTGCCTTTAGGTCATCACCATCCTTTGAACATTCTGAAATGACCTATTTTCAGGAAGGGTATAACGAATCTCAATTCGTTAATTCCTCTGCTTTGACGTCAAACCCGCCCAATCCTGAACCAACTCATTTGGTTCAGGTTAATCAGGTTCAAGATAAGGTTTTGGCTAACTTGAGAAATATCATACAATCTTTAGAAGTTCAGCCAATACCTTGCATTGAGAGATTGGAGCCCCTGATTGAAATGATTGATAATTTAAACAAGTCTTTGTTGGATTGGCTCCAGGATGTTAATGATAAGAACCCGGGTGAGTTTCTACTCGGGAAATTAGCGAAATTGAGGATGAGATTCGTGGTTGCTTTGATTCAATCTTGGGATGATTCCCAGGATGAACCCTCTTCAGGAAAGCCAATGACAGAACCCGCTCAGGCACCTGTTGGGGGGAACATGTGTTACGAGGCTGACCAGATTGAATTAAAGCAACCAATTAAGGATGATCTGATTTCTTCACCTGAGATCCCTGAGCCGGGTTACGAGAAAACGTATGTCTCCTGGGAACACAAAGTGACAACTGATTTTGGGACATACATTGATACGGATCCTGATTTCTTTGATGGTGAAGATTCAAGTTGCGAAGTCTCACACAAGTTTTCAGATCACGATTTTTGTGAGACGATTGGGCCTGAGGAATCTGATAGATCATTTGATAGCCCAATAACTGAGGAAACTGATCTTATTAGGGCACACGATACGAATCCAGAATCGCATTTTCTGGAGGAATTAATTCAATGCCCTGATTATCAGTTACACCTTGTTGAGCTTATTGATGATTCTAATTCTGAGATAATTAGACCCAAGTCAATTTTGATTTTGCCACATCATCTAGACTTGGAGATTTCAGACGGGGTGATGAATATACAAGAGGTCTTGGAATTTGATACACTTAATGAGGAGGATAGGAGCGGGGAAGTTCTAATTTGGGAAGTTAATTTTGGAGGATATGGAAGATTGAGTCGAAGGGTTCCTTTTAAGCTGAAACCATCAAATCAGAACCCTTACAACAGTTGTTTCGAGGATGTCAAACTCAAGCACACATTTAACGATTATCCTTTTGAGCTTCAATTCTCTGTAACCCGACATTTTGGCCTTGGGTTGCATCCTCACAAATCGTAGGCCCGACCCCGCTTGCATTCTGATTTTAGGTTTTGGGTAATTTTTATCCAGAACCTAAGATATTCTCGATTATGGGGTGTGGGTCTGCACCACAATCTGGTCCACATCTGTGGACCTCTGTTGACAGGTCGGAGGATTCTTCTGTTTATTCTAATTTTGACATGCACTTCTGAATTCTTCATTTCTTTTCTTTGTATAGTGTGCCTAGCTGAAGGCACTAAACTCAGCATATATACAGTTCTTTTTCATTTTCATCTCGGAGCGGACCCGATATCCACGCAATTCAGGTGCTTTCTACGCTTTTCCACTCTGTTTTATGTCTTTTTAATACAATGAGGACATTGCATTAGATAGGCATGGGGGGGTGGATATTTATCTTTGAATTCATTCGTCAGCTCCGTAGATTTGTTTTATTTTATTAAAAAAAAAAAATCAAAATTAGGAAAGAGAATTTGGGTTTAAGAAAATTTTCGATCTTAAGAAATACTATATTATGGTTTGAACACAAAGACCCTTCAGGTCTTTGGACTTAATCAGCCTATGTATCCACTAAAATGTGGATTTGTTTTTCGAGTTCTCGCCAACCTGAATTTTATTATAATTGGAATAAATAAGTTTGGGTGATAAGTACACGACTTGTCAACCCACCCTCTGATTTAAGGGAATTTTGAGTTTTAAGCATCTACACACTTTCTTTGCACTGACTCGTTGTTTGGCGATTTTAACGGAAATTGGGTAGCTAATGAACCTTCTAGGGTGATATGGCTGGCAAGTTATCGTGGGTAACAGCCCATAGGTAGGTTGTCCAGAGCCCAGTCACTGGACCTTTCTCTTTTTGCTGCCTTTAGGTAAATCTTAGACCAGGGAAGCCACCTACTTAAAAAAAAAAAAACAGAAGAAAAAAAAAATCAAAAAGGAGAAAAGAACAAAAAGAAATAAGCCACACTTCGCCGCACGAGTATGGCTGGCAAGTTGTCGGTGGTAACAGCTCATCGACCGGTTGTCCAGAACCCAGCTCAGAAAATGCACTAAAAATTCCCAAAACACTTAGGAAGAAGCGGAGAAGTAGAATAAACCGGGGTGATATACACTGGATTCACCCTTGTGTTGACCCCGTTTAAAAAAAAAAAATAATAATAATAATAATAAAAGTAGGGAGAAAGCTACCGGTTGTAAAGATACACCTTTAGGCAGAATTCTTTTTGAGGTCACCTAGAGGCGTAGAAATCCGAAGTCCGTTCTAATTGCCGGTCAACGAGTCTATCACAATCACAATAAGATGCTTAAAACTTAGGGTTCTCATCAAATCTTGGGTGAGTTGAATGGCCGTAGAAAGCCACTCTTAAACCCTAAAATTTGAAAATCCAAAAAAAAAAAAAAAAAGAGAGTAAAAACAGAAAAAGAAATTTTTCTTTGAATAAGGCGAGGCTTGAGGCGGTCTGCATTTTGGCTGATACCCGGGCACTGTTGTGTCTTTGAAAGTTCAGTTCTTAAGTAGACAATTTCTTAATGATTGAAAATAACTCAGGTCCAAATAATCTAACCTAATTCTTTTATAAATAGCATATAGTTTTTGCTAGGGACTAGCAAAAGATAGGCATGGGGGCATGATGTAAACACATTTACACTACTTAAAATGTCTATTTATGCATGTTCTTAAGCATAGGATTGCATTTCATGATATAAATATTGCATTACATGCATCATCTTGCATTTAGAGTAGTTTGAATAAAATGGAGGTTAATTGTCTCCTTTTATGTGCTTGGACAGGGCAAATATTTTATCGGGGCCTCGGATCAAAGATCCAACCGTATGGATATGATCAGGGCGACGATTGGAGTTCAACGACTCCAAGATCGCCCTAATCAGGCATCCGTAGCATCAGATAGAGACTGGGGAACCCTAGAAGATCAAGGGCCAGGATGGTGTAAATCCGCACTTCAGATGGCAAATCCGACCACACGGATGAATTCGGATCGACGATCGCAGCCCAACGACACAAAAATCGAGTCAATCCGACATCCGTGGCACCATCTACAACTTCCAGAAGATGGACGGCCAAGATGGCGCCACGTGGCACCATCCCGGCCGCCCAAACGGCCGCCTACACTCTATGAAGACCGCGCACCCATCCCCTCTCCGCCGTTGGATCTCAATCCAACGGCTGTGGACGCATATTTTTAAAAGCATCCGCGCGACCATTTGGGCGAGGCAGCGCAGCGGTCCAGCGCCTTATCGCGAGGCGCTGGCGCGCGTTCGAGCCTCGCCAAGCAATTTCTGAGGCGGGCAGGCACTCTCCAATTGACCGCACGATCGCGATCCAACGGCCGCGCGCGCCAGATAGCGCCGACGCGCAATTGGACGCTCTGGTGAACGCGACATCGTACGCGCAGGCGGGCGGGCGGCAGCGGTGAAGGCGCGATTTTAAGCCGTCCGATCTCGCGATCGGACGACTGAAAATCAAGCGACGTGCGTAGGCGTTACGCGCGGCCAGTCGAGCGGCCGCGCGTGGGCGCGGCGGCTACGCCCACGTTGAGGGCTTTAGCGACGGTTTTATCCGTCACTAAAGACCCCTTATTTATTATTTTGAAGATGTAATGTCCATTTTGCCCCCAATCCTTGCAACTATAAAAGGAGACCCCCTCCATACGAAATTTTCATCCCTTCCTTCTCCTCTCTACCTCTCCAAAGTTCAAGAGAAGCTTGTCCCACACCCGGGATGCTTCTCGCGAGATAAAGTCCAAATTTTCGTCCCCCTTCGGAAGTGGATCCCGCGACGACGACGGTGTGCTGCTTCATTCCCGTTCTTCTGCTTCGTTCTCCTTCGTCCCGCTTCGTTCTCCTTCGTCCAGGCGTCGTCCCGTCCGGCTCGTCCTCCAAGCGACCGTCGAGGAGGATTCTCTCTCCCTATTCTTTTTACTGCTTTCTAGTATAGATTTACTGCTTTCTAGAGTAGTCTATTCGTCCTCCGAGCGATCGTCGAGGAGGACATTTATCCCTCCATTCTTTTAATGCTTTCTAGAGTAATTGTTTTATGTTTTCTAGTTATAACGAAAGAACTCTTTTATGATAAATTCCTTGTCTATTCTACATCTCATTTTGATTTCCATGTATAGTATTCCTTCTCTCTCTCTTACTCCCTCTCTCTCTTTTATTTGTTGTAGATACTTAGATAGTTTAAATTAAATTTCTTTGTGACAAAATAAAAAGAAACGCGAAGTTTTTAAATCAAACGTTCGCCTCCCTGTGTTCGACCCGGAATTTTAATTTCGGTATAAATTTTATTTGTTGAACACGAATCCTTCACTTTCGAACTACAACGACAGGTTTTCCAAAACCGAACACGTTAGCGTAGCTTCGTAAACACGTTCAACACCTAGTTTCCTACGTATATAATTAAAGCGATCATAATTCAAAGGTTTAGTGAAAATATCAGCTAATTGCAGTTCAGTACAAATAAATTCAACTTCGATTTCTCCCTTAAGTACATTGTCTCTCAGGAAGTGATGTCGAACATCAATATGTTTTGTGCGAGAGTGATGTACGGGATTTTTCGAGAGGTTGATAGCACTAGTATTGTCACATAATATTTTTATCTTATTAAATATCAAGTTAAAATCCTTCAAAGTACTTTTCATCCAAAGCACTTGGGAACATGCTAGTGCAGCGGCTATGTATTCAGCTTCTGTAGTTGATAAAGCTACACTAGTTTGTTTCTTTGAGAACCAAGAGACTAGTGATTCGCCTAAGAATTGGCACGTCCCACTAGTACTCTTCCTATCAGTGCGGCTACCTGCGTAGTCCGCATCGCTATATGTAACTAAGTTGAATTGTGGACTCCTAGGGTAGAATAAGCCATAATCAGATGTGTCAACTAGATATCTAAATATTCGTTTTACAGCATTTAGGTGTGATTGTTTAGGATTTGATTGAAACCTAGCGCATAAGCAGGTACTAAACAAAATATCAGGTCTACTGGAAGTTAAATACAGTAAAGATCCAATCATGCTACGATAGAGCTTTTGATCTATGGGCGTACCTGATTCGTCCAAGTCTAAGGAAGTTGTGACACTCATAGGAGTGTTCTTCCCTTTACTTTTGTTCATATCAAATCTCTTCAACATCTCCTTTGTGTATTTAGATTGACACACAAAGGTTCCAATTTCGAGCTGAGTGATTTGCAAGCCCAAGAAAAACTTGAGTTCACCCATCAAACTCATTTCGAATTCTTCCTGCATAATTTCTGAAAACTTTCTACACATAGATTCATTAGTAGCACCAAATATAATATCATCTACATATATTTGAACTAATAAAATGTCTTTTCCTTTTCTTTTAATGAATAATGTGGAATCAGCTTCCCCTATAGAGAATTTTGCATTTAACAAGTAGTCTTTGAGCCTTTCATACCAAGCTCTAGGAGCTTGCTTTAGACCATATAGTGCCTTGTTTAATTTGTAGACAAAATGAGGCTTATCATGAGACTCAAAACCAGGAGGTTGTTTTACAAAAACTTCCTCCTTAATGAATCCATTAAGAAACGCGCTCTTAACGTCCATTTGAAAGAGTTTAAAGCCAAGAAAGGCGGCATAAGCAAGAAGCATGCGAATTGATTCGAGTCGAGCTACGGGAGCGTAGGTCTCATCAAAATCAATTCCTTCTTCTTGGTTGTACCCTTGTGCTACCAACCGAGCCTTATTTCGAATAACTATACCGGATTCATTCAACTTGTTCCGGAATACCCATTTGGTACCTATTACCGTTTACCCTTCAGGCTTAGGTACTAGATCCCAAACTTCATTCCTTTGGAATTGGTTGAGTTCCTCCTGCATGGCCATCATCCAAGTTTCTTCGGAGCATGCTTCCTCGACACTCTTCGGTTCAACTTGAGATACAAAGGCGGAGAGACCAAAGGTGCAACTAAAACGAGATCAGGTTTTAACGCCATCAGAAACACTTCCAATGACTTGACTTTCGGGATGATCCCTTTGATATATCCAATCTTTTGGAAGATTATGGATATTGGAGTTTGGAATGTTAGACACATCAATAGTAGAATCATCTTCATCATCCATATTGACTCGGTCAATGGAGGAATGAGGAGATTCATCGAAGGAGACATGAAGGGTTTCCTCCACTATTAATGTGGTCTTGTTAAAAACCCGATATGCCTTACTACGTGAGGAGTAACCAATAAAGATGGCTTCTTCACCTTTGGCATCAAATTTATCTAAATTAGAGCGGGTATTCAAGACAAAACATCGACATCCAAAAACTTTAAAATAACTAATTTTGGGTATTTTCCCATAGTATAGTTCAAAATAAGTTTTTTGCAATCCGGATCGAATTAAGGTGCGATTTAACACGTAACAAGCCGTGTTAACCGCCTCAGCCCAAAAGTACTTCGGTAACCCCGAGTCTATGAGCAATGTTCGAGCACACTCTTGAAGAGTACGGTTCTTTCTCTCAACCACCCCATTTTGTTGAGGTGTTCGAGGAAAAGAGAACTCATGAGCAATACCATGCTCTTGACAAAAATCATCAAACAAGGAATTTTCAAACTCGCCCCCATGATCACTACGGATACGAGTGATTTGGTAGCCTTTTTCAGTTTGAATTTTCCTACAAAAAAATAGAAAAGACGGAAAACACTCCTTCTTTAGATCTCAAGAAGGAGACCCATGAAAACCTCGAAAAATCATCTACAATTACAAGGCAATATTTGCATCCACTGAGGCTCTCATATTTTGTTGGTCCAAACAGATCTAGGTGAAGTAGTTCTAAAGGTCTTGATGTGGATATAACTTCTTTGCTTTTAAAACTAGATTTTATAATCTTACCTAATTTACATGAATCACAAATAAGCTCATTTAAAAATTTTCTTTTAGGAAGACCTCGAACTAGTTCATGTTTAGCTAATTTTTGAACCAGCTTCATATGAACATGTCCTAGTCTTTTATGCCATATACTTAACTCATCATTTGCTATAAGACATTCATAAGTGCCATTTTTATCAAATTCTACGACATAAATGTCTTTAAATCTAGTTCCCTTAAGAAGGGTTTCATTGGTTAATGCATGCATAATTTCAAACATTTTAGAAGTAAACACTACTTTAAAACCCTTATCACATATTTGACTTACACTTAAAAGATTATGTTTTAGTCCTTTAACTAGAGAAACATTTGAGATGGGAGAGAGAGGGTTACCTATTTTACCAAGGCCAATAATATGGCTCTTGTGGTTGTTGCCAAATGTAACTGTTCCTCCATCCGTAGGTTGGAGGTCCAAAAATAGGCGCTTGTCTCCTGTCATATGTTTGGAGCATCCGGAGTCCATCACCCATCGGCCTCCTTGGTGGTGGAGGTTTCCTTGTCTTCCTCCTTGTAGACCTTCTTCCTCCTACAAAAGATCTTCGATGGTGACTTGGTGTTTCTATAGGTCTTTCTAATTTGAGTCGTCCATCCTTCATTTTGTATATCCAATTTTTGACATTATGATGTCCTTTCATCCCTACAAAACAAAGTGAGAGTTGTCTTTTCGGTATCCATTGTAAAGTGGATCCGTATTTGTTAGTGTTCTCCTTTAGAGGAGGGTCCTTTTTCGGCTCACTTTGACTAGGCTCATAAAAGCCTAATCCAAATTTACTTGAGGAAGGTTTTTGATGGGCAATGAGTTTGTCCAAGTTATCTTTCCCCTTTGTAAATTTGGCTAGGTCCTCAAGAAGTTGGTTTGACTTTTCTTTGAGATGATTTATCTCTATTTTCATTATATCTAGTTTATCTTCTAATGCCCTAATCTCTACTCTAAGTAAGCCATTTTCATCCTTTTTAAAAGAGTTTGATTTTTCAAGCACATGGATTTTGTCGAGTAATTCTTCTCTATCTAAAAATTTTTATTCACTCATTGCTGTATACAAATCATTTGTTAATGACTCTTTCTCAATCATTAGATTTCTTATTTGCATATTTAAAGCAGTGGTTTCTTTTGTAAGAATTAGATTCTTTTCTTCAAGATCATTGATTAATCTCTTATTTTCTAACTTTTCTTCTTTTAAAGCCTTGCTTTGGGTTTTAGTTTTCTTAAGATCTATATATAATGAATCAAAGGCATCTTGTAATTCATCGAAAGAGTAGGGGTTTACCTCAGGTTCCTCAGATTCAGACTCGGAACCATCATTTGTTGCCATTAGTCCCAAGCATGCCGTTTCTTCATTTGTTTCCTCCTCCTCTTCTTCTTCGGAGGTGGAGTCATCCCACGTTGCTTGAAACGCCTTCTTCTTGAATCCTTTCGGTTTGGAGATCTTCTTGTAGTCAGAAGGCTTCTTGGGTTTCTTCTCATCATCCCTTTTGAGTAAGGGACAATCTTTCCTTATGTGACCTCTCTTTTTGCAATTATAGAAAATTAGAGGATCTTCTTCTCTTTTCCTTCCCTTGATCTCTCTTCTATTTCTGAGAAACTTTTTAAACTTTTTAGCTAATAAAACAAATTCTTCGTCATCGGTACTTACCTCATCATCCGAAGTAGCTTTGAAGGCTAAGGTCTTCTTCTTTGGCTCCGATGAGATTGATTTCTTCTTTTGCTCCATTTTTGATTCGTAAGCCATGAGATTCCCAAGTAGATTTTCCATGTCTAGATCCTCTACTTGGTTGGCTTCTTCTATTGCCGTTACCTTTTGCTCCCACTCAGGTCCAAGGGAGCGAAGGAGCTTCCCTTGAAGCTCCCCCTTTATAAATGTCTTTCCTAAAGACTTGAGGTTATTCACGATTAACGTGAATCGGGTGTACATGTCCCCAAGTCTTTCATTCTCCTTCATAGAGAAAGATTCGAATTCCTGCGATAACAAGTTTATCTTTGAGGATTTAACTTTAAATGTACCTTCGTGAGTAACCTCCAAGGTTCTCCAGATCTCGTGGGCGGTTTCGCATTGGCTGATGCGGTTGAATTCCTCCGAGCTGAGAGCGCAGTAGAGTGAGTTCATTGCCTTGGCATTCAGTCCAAGGTGATGGATTTGCTCCACTGTGTAACCAGTTTCTGGTTTCTCGGGAATGACGTATGCGGATTCGCATTTCTCCCAAATGGAGAAATCGTTGGCTTGAAGCCACATCTTCATTCTCAGCTTCCAGTAAGTGTAGTTGGTTCCTTCGAAGAGTGGTGGTCGAGTGGTGGATTGCCCCTCCAATCTGCTTGTGGAAATGGCCTTCCCCTCCATGTGATCTTTCCGCGGATGTTACTCCTGTAGGCGGAAAACCTGCTCTGATACCAAATGAAATTGCACTAGAGGGGGGGTGAATAGTGAAATTATATAGTATTGTAATACAACAAATTCAATCACACAATATACTCAATTATTTTTAGGTGGAAACCCAAGATGGGTGAAAACCACCACCTAAGCCAATCTCTTGACTTAGGATTTTCGATCACAAGGTGATCAATCCACTAACCACACTACTTAAACGAGGGTAGTGTACCTCAATTACAATTCCCACCTCTGATCCCTAAACGGAGGTTTCTCTCTTCAAAATGAAGAGACGGGGACCCGACAGGCCGGATACCCAAAATACAGAAATTAACAAGTAAAAATAACACCTATAGAGCACCCCAATAATTTAGTTGCTTTCTTATCTACTAAGCATGAAAAGAACTCCCTGATGATTTGCAGAACGGAGCGAGCCGGGAGTATGGATTTGCCCTTTGATCAGAGTATTAGCACAGCACAAGGGCAAGATGGAGCTTAGAGTAGTGAGCAAGAGATTTTTCTAATGGAATTGTATCTCAAGAGGTGTGTTTTGCCAAAGAAGAGTTGTAGTCTATTTATAGGCAAGTTTGGAACCTTCAAGAACACTTGGGAGAGCTCTTCTAGCCGTTGGAGACAAATCCCAAGAGTTTAGGACGAAATCCACACAAAATCAGGGCAATGATGATTCTGACAGCAACATCAGATGTCTTACAGGACGTCTGATTTTTACTATGGTCGTCTAATCTTGCAGGACATCCTTAACGGACTCTATTGGATCAAAAGAAGGACGTCTGATATTATGTCATAAGACGTCTGATTAGTTTACTGGACGTCTAATGAATGGTGCATTCGTTCCTGTTATCATCGGATCCAAACAGGGTTCTAGGTTTAGAGGATCAGACGTCGTTACGGACGTCTGAGGACATTAACAGACGTCTGGAAACCTAAATACTCTTCCTTCCTGCTTCTGCCAGAAGATTATGTGGCCGTAGACAGATACGCACAGAAAATCATGGCCAACGGTTCAAAGGCAGACGTCTGTAAGTGTGTCAAGACGTCTTGAAATTGTTTTTGCCTACAAAAAGTCTAACGGTTAGTATGAGGACGTCTGGGTAAATAATCAGACGTCTGTGAACGGTTATCGACGTCTGAAAGTGAAGTCCTTCGACTGATGTTTATGAGGAGATGAACAAAGGCAGAAATATTTGAAATTAGACGTCTGATACACATGTCAGACGTCTTATGGTGGAAAATCAGACGTCTTGACTTTGTCCTGGACGTCTGATAAAAGTATAAGAGTTGGGTTTTTGTTTCTAATTTATCCTAAGTGTAGAGAGCCTAAGTTAGCTATTTATAGGTTATGTTTGGGGGCTCTTTACGATATTTCTAGACTCAAATAAGATGAAAATTACAACCTTTGAAAGTTTACATGAAAAAAGCCTAAGACCTAATACTTATGCTACTCGTCTTCACGCTTTTAATCTCCCGTCTTGGAAAGCTTTTTGAAATCCTGCAAATATGTTATTATAGAGAGAAAACAATATGCTACGCTTTATTTATTATTTCATTTTCTACATTTTGTAAAATCATCAAAATATTATATATGAGTGGTTGAACTAACAATGTGCATTGATATACACACAATTATTGAGAGTAAAATGCCTATCATTGCATGTTCCTAGGCTTAAATTTGCATTTCATGTTATAAATATTGCATAGCATGCATCATTCTCCATTTAGACTAGTATATAATTTAGGTTAATTGCATCCGTTTTGTGGTTAGGAGAGAAGGATATTTATTTTGAAACCTCGGATTGATGATCCAACCATACGGATATGACCAAGATGACGATCGGAGTCCCGTAGCACCATATGCAATCCAAGGAAGATCAACGGCCGAGGGACTACGTGACATAATCTGAAGCATCAAACAACAAACCCGACCTCACAGATGGATTCGAGTCGACGATCGCAGCCCAACGACATGAAAATCGACTTAATCCGACCTTTGTAGCATCCCTTACAAAGGAATGAAAATGGACAGCCCAGGTCACGCCATGTGGTGCGACCCAGGTCGCCCATGCGCACGCATGCACTGCTGTACGCGGACAGCAGCGCAGGGGCGCGCACACATGCGCGCAGTACCAACGCAAGCACAAAGACACGCGTGCAACAGTAGCACGGGTGCGGGCACGTGTGAGCTCAGTAGCAGTGCAAGCGCACGTGCTCACGCAATAGCAACGCAAGCGCAGGGGCAGTGGCAGCAGCGGTGCGTATCGTGCGTGTGCACACGATAAGGGCGCGTGCAGCACGTGCCAGCGGTGCAGCAGCATGGGCGCTTGAGAGGGATCTTCAGCGATGTTTGTGGCCAATCTTTAGCGACGTTTATGATCATCACTAAATGTCCTGTATATGAATTTGATTCTTTCCTCCACTATAAAAGGACCCCTACCCCTCTTATTTTTCTTCATCGCTTCCTTGCTTCCTCTCACCACCTACAAGGCTCTAGAGAGAGCTTGTCCCAAGCCCGGGATGCTCCTCTAGAGTAGAAAATCAAATATTTTTCCAGCCTCTCATCCCTATTCATGGAGCATCCCATGGTTGTCCTCTCACTAACCTTCGGGAAGAAGATCCTCGCCGCGATGCCGTCCTGTCCCATCCTCCGTCCTTCGGCTCCACCCTCGTTCATCCCTCTCCTCACCACCTTCCTCTAGGTGATGTCAGAGCGAGTGGTACTCCAAGCGACCGTCGAGGGGGATTTCTCACACATCTTTCTATCGTTCTACGCTTTCGTCGTGTAAATTTTCCACTTTCGTAGTTGTAACAAATAATTCTTGATAAATAGATAATTGTTTCTCTCTCTCTCTTATATTTTTGCAAGTAGATAAAGTTTTCATCGACCTAATCGCTTGCCCGATAAAAATACCAAAAAAAATTAGAAAAGATAAAAATGATAAAAGAAAATAAAACAAAACATGAATTTCATAAAACCAAACGTTCGCCTCCCCGTGTTCAACCCGGGGCTCGCTTTTTGAGTTTTGGTTATAAATTTTATCTGATAGATACATTTTGCGAGCTACGACGACGGGTCCTCCAAACCCTGATTTTAATTCGCGAAGCGCACCCTCATCATTTTGGCACCATTGCTGAGGAGGCAATGCTCTTTGGTTTTTTTCCCATGTTTTTTTCGCCTTACCTAACTTTTATCTCACTTTTTCTCTAATCTTACTATGATTGTAGGTACTCTTCCAAGGCAGGCCAAAGTGATTAGATTGGAGAAAAGTGCAGATGAAGGTTTTGTAAGTTTATCCCCACCACCCCTACCTTAGTTTTCATTCTATAACCTAATAACTCAAACCCAAATCAACTTAGGTGCTTTCTATAAACCTTAAGATAGATTTGGTTGTTTGTTTGCCACCTCCACTCACCTCATTGTCCACATAAAAAAAAACTAAAAAAAAGTTATCTAATTATGGGATTTTCTGAAAGAGATATACCTTAACACCCACAACTCTCAACTTAAGGTTCACCACTCCACTTTGATTCTACCACTTAACCGGGATCTAACCTGTGGACCTGATACACTTCAACTCCAAACACATGAATAGAAATCTGATTAGGCTAAGACATTGTGTGCCTTAATCTGTGGTGCGAATAGACTAATTGATTGATTTGTTTGGGCCGCACCACTCAAATTAAAAGCGATTCATCAGTACCTTGCCACTTAGGGTTGATTTTTAGGGCTGAACCAGGCACTCCACATTATTTTTGATTTTTAAAGGAACATATCATCACCCATATTTTCAAAACTTGGAGTGTTCTACTAAACCTTGATTGAACCAACCTAAGAATTAAACCCTAAAAGCTACTAAGCAAGATTAAACCCTAAAAGACACATCATCAAATAACCTTATTTGTAAACCTTGGTTGTGCACGCACATACATTTGAATCAATCATTAAGGGCACAACCCATTTAAAGGGCCCATCACATTCCAAGAGCACAATCATCCGAAGCCTAATTAAAACTGAGTAGACGTTGGCCTTAAGGATTGATTCGCTCTTCGGGGCTCAGACTAAGATTTTTTTCGATTAATCTGCTTCTGTTGGTCCATCTGATGTTTAGCTAGGGGAGTAGCATCAAACGATCGTGGCTGGGGGGTACACTAGGAACTAGAGGCGTAAGCCAAAGGAAGAAGCTTCTTCCCAACCCATCCTCCTAACTAGTTGGATTGATCAAATAAAAGTAGACCAAATTGTTTATAATCTCAAGACGGGTCCTGGGAGTCAGTAGGTCTTTAGGCTACCCACATAAGGACAAGTTTGGTTGATTATACTGTAGGGCACCTTTCTCTCTTCTATTTTCCCTCCTACTCCACAATGTATCCTTCCACATCTTTCACACATTTCCAATCCTATTCTCCTACCACCACTTATCCCCAAGATGATTACTATTCCGACTTGACTTGTAATTACCCAACCATTAGCTGGGATGATTTTGATTAGGGATATGAATATGGACCTCAGTGTTCAGGGCCTAACCCTGGACAACAAGACTATGATTACTATCCTTCCCAAACCTACAATGATTATGGATCTCCATCCTTTGATGACAAAACCAACCCAATCTACAATGGAGAAGGATATGTTGATTATAACACTGATGGGAACACCATCATGAGCCATAACTAGCTCATTTTGACCCAATTAAGTCAATAAATGCTCCTACATAACCGCCAGAGAGTCACAAGTCATTGCATATTCATTATGAAAGAAAAATAAGGAACTAAGGTTAAAACTACAATTTTACCAACTCATCTTGAATGCAATTCAACCATGGGTTTTCCTAGGGGTTCATTAAGGGTTAAAAGGTCCTAAAAAGGTAACAAGTGGGTTAGATCAATCAGAAAAGGGTTTGCACATGTTTCGAGAATTAAATGACTTTTAAAACCCTAAAAATAGACCTACGTAATCAACCAAGGTTCTGGTCAGGATAAAATTTACCTAAATCCTCTAAAATTCATAGAAAAAATTCTTTAGGGTTTGGTACCTTCAATATAACCATCATAACTCATCTTGACCCAAAACAAAGTCTCAGACAGATATTTGCCTAAATTTGGGTTTTTGCATAAATTACCTGGTCAAACGTGGTCAAAACCAAAATCCAACTTCACCATTGGATTTCTTAGGTCCAAATTATGTTTGTACCAAAATTTGGACCCAAGATGAGCTTGTCTTAACCTAGTTTGCAAAATGGTCTTGTCTGATTACATTTATACCCCTAACTTTCAAAAATCCTTGTATTCAACCCCCTAACTTCCTTGTCATCTTCACAATTAGGTCCCCCTACCATTATTTCGGAGGAAACCTACTCCGGCGATCTTTTACAGGAGATTTCTCCTTAATCTCTTAGCGAATCCCTTCCAAAATTGGAAGGGAAACTCCTTAAGAAATCCTCTCCTATTTGAACCCATTCTTGTACACCGAGTCTTTCCTAATCTCTCATGCAAACGCATGAGAGATTTGGGTATCAAGAAACAACCAAATTCGGCGAGGCTTTCCGAGCTTGGAAAGCTTGATTTTCGAGCTTTCCTTGCCTCTAGATCCTTATAAAAGGGCTGCCAAATCTTCCTGAACGCTTTACGCTCGACATCGGCCATGATTTTCCATAATTCTTGTCTCTTTTTCACGGTCGAAGGCTCCTTGACGCTCAGCGACCTCCTTCATTCTTCCTCGTCGTCCTTCCACAATACCAGTGGCAGATTCATCTTCCTCACTTCCTTCCGCATCTCGCCGTACCAAAAAACGCCCTTTCCTCCTTCATCTTCGTTGTTTCTACCTCACCGGAGCCACCTTCGTCTCCTACGTCAGCCATACCTCATCTGACATCTCCTCTGCCCTGCTTCCTCCACTAACTTCCCAGATACATTCCTCATCTCCTGCACTTTATTTTCACGTCCACTCCACTTCGAATCAACCACTGACGACCCTCCACGACTTCATCTCCTCCATCTTCGACCATCCCCTCCAGTGAGACCATCCCACCACCACAGACCACCAAATCCCTCGCCGACTACCTCAAAATCGTCGCCTCAACTCTCTGCTGATTTCCCTTCTCTTTATTCATCACTCCAATCACTCACGCACTCCCCCGAACACACCTACTCTCACTCACATAGTCCGACCTCACCATGCACTCACAGACCACGAGACACCACGCAAACACCCTCATTGCACTCACTGTTGTCCGAAGACCCTCCCTGAGCATTCTGACGTGGCCAAAAGGCCATTTCACTATTTTTAGAAACTCGACCTCCCTGCCATGGTAGTAGCAAGCTTCAAGCTTACTTGAGAGCTGCTTCAGGTGCCCTTGTTCCAGGCTAGCACTGCAAGTTGCATAGAAGCGTCTCGCACACAAGTCCAGGTCCTTAATTGAAGACACAAGCCCAGCAGCTGAAGCAATTGCAGAGGAGACTTACTTCGGCAGACGCGAGAAGAAGGGACGCGTAGATAGTCCCACATCATCAGCTGTAAAGCGCACTGAGGCGAATAAATTGAATAAGTGTTTGTTACTCTTTGCCTCAGTTCACGGGGTGAGGTCCCTCTCACTTGCTCGCCCGACCTCGTCCGTGAAACGTACACGCGGACCTAGTTTGACCCGTATACCCGCCTAAGCTCCACTGCACTCCTTACTCACCGCCGCACACCGGTGAGCCTAAACCCGAGTACATGCCTGAATCTAATAACCTGATTACCCGTGGCTCTGGGAGAGCGTATCCTAAGAGAGAAAGAGAGGAGAGCTGCACGGGTAGAGGGAGGGTTTTGCCCTGAGAAGCTTGGCCCTGACACTTAGCCAAATTTTGAAGAAGAAAAGAAGAAGGGACGAAGAAGAGTAGTTACAAAGCAAAGCTAAGAAGAAGAAGAGTTGCAGCACATCAGCAAATGACTTTAAGACAAATTTGAGCTTTCATTTCATACATATATATTGAGTTCCTTAGTTAATATTGTAGGAGTATATGGTGATTTAAACCACCATTTTACTCCCATCTTTTTACACATTGATACCTGATATTATTGCAAATTCTTTTAGTTTAAATTGTGATCTTGATTTCTGAATTCCATATTGTTCCCTTTGTTCGACCTCGGAATCTTTTCGAGTAATAAAAATTGTATTTGTTTGAACTTCAGCTATACTGCAACGCGACACCTTTTAAAACACCGATTTAACATGAAAAACATTTTGACGCCATTGCCGGGGAGCAACGGGCAATTTAGAACTCTTGATTGCAATTCCTGATTCAGATTCTAAGTTGCTATGTCTCTTTTTCTGTGGTTGTTTCAGGGAGAAGATACATTCAAGGAAGATCAACTGGACAAGAAACACACCAAGGGCAGGTAAATTCTAATCACTCTCTCATAAGCCCCTCATTCTGAAAAGGTTAAAAGGAAGAAAAAAATCAATTAAGGCTACTTGCTTTCCATTCTTAGATAATTCATCAAGTTGCCTTATTTGATTTAAACAAAACTTGATTTGTGCACCCACTTAAGGTAACTAGGGCTATCACATTCTTGTTTGAGTCCTAGATACCACATTTGACAAACTAACTTGGACCAAAATCAAAGCCAATTATGGATTCTAGTTTAGGGTTTTAGAGACACACTTGCTTAAGCAAGAACTGATCTTTCCCAAGCAATGTATGCCTAAGCCTTGGTTGAATTGATTTATTCAAGCAAACCCTAAAATCAGGCTCTTAATCCCACTTGAATCCTAAAAGAGGGACCTGAAATTTCTCAAAGGACAAATAGGTGAAATTCACTTACCTTATTGGGTCAACCAATCTTTAAATTAGGTCACTCTTGCACTCAATACATCTTAAAAGTTCAAGTCAAATCCTAAGCACCCCTGCTCTTAAATAAAACTGGTAGACTTAAGAGGTCAAGTTCCCATTCTGGTCTACCTAGAAGATTAGTGACAAGAGAGGTCGGGTGGGGGAAACCCTGTAACCCGTGGGAACGCTCTACCATGTAGGGGTCTTTGTGGGACTCTCCCTCTCTGGCTGCTCAAGTAATTCTCAGATGGGTAGCTTTCTGACTAAGGGGTATCATCTGCCCTGATCCTCTATAGTCATCCAAAATTTTTGGGTGTCTTGATTGGGTCCATCACATTCTATTCTCATCCAGTCCATGTTTGGTAGGAGGTCCTTAAGACCACCCTTGAGGCCTCCATTAGTTATTCACTCCCATCGAGGCCAGGCCTCGACTTCTGTGTTTGTGCAGCAACCCCATCACATAGACATCTCTTTTGATTCATCTGAACCTAATTCTTCTTCTTCCATCATCATGGAACAACCAGAAGAAGAGAACAACCTCGAGAATCAGCTTCAATGCCTTAATGATCTATCCCAAGCCTTTTTGAATCCACCGCAGCATCCTATGATGCGAGATATTACAATCCCGCCACAGTGGCGATAGAACCTCGAGTCTAAATCCTGGCTGGAGGTCCTAATACTAAACTCAAGCCCAACATGATTCATGCTATTTTGAAATTTCATGGGCTCAATTCCAAGGATCATTTCCAGCACATTAAATAGCTCAAGCATCTGGCCCAGACCTTTAGGTCAGATGTCCAGAATCGGGATATTCTTCTCATGAAAATGTTCTCCTTCTCTCTCATGGACAAAGTAGCTTACTGGTATCAGACTCAAACACATCCAATCAACACATGGGTTGAACTACAATCCGAGTTTTTGAAAAAGTTCTTCCCAGTTGGTTAGACGAATGCTTTACGTCACTAGATCACGCACTTCACACAACAACCTTGAGAACCACTTCATGAAGCATGGGATCGTTTCCTTGATCTCATGAGAAAGTGCCCCCGTCACGGAGTTCCTAAATAGGAACAAGTCTAGTCTTTTTACCAGGGACTGCGTGAAGATATCCGATTATTCATCAATGCAACTTGCAGAGGAAATATCATGGGTCAACACAGAGACACTATGTGGGAGATTCTCGAGAATATGTGCGAGAACTCCATCAATAATGATTCCATGGGCATATTCGACCGGATGAATGCCCGCGCATTGACGAATCCAAGGGGAGCACATGAGACGCAGGGCCTGTCCTCTTATGTCAACTTGGGACTGATGGCCAGTCGTTTGGACAAGGTCTCTATTATTGAGAAGAAGGTGGATGGGCTAACTCAACATCGACAGTGAGCCACCTTTGCGCAAAACCCTTATGCACAGCCGCCCTTTGGGAGGGAAGCTGTGCATAACATCTACCACTGATCTTCTCAGGGGTTGGACCTGTATCCACCCCCATCTGACTCTAGGGCCGGAGGAAACTTCGGACCTACCTATTCTAGTTGGAGGAACTTTGAACCTTCTTATTCTGACTTTTCTAAGGTTCCTTAGACATGTGAGGACCACAACGCCATCCAGAATGACCCATTCTCTAATACCTATAACCCTGGATGGCGAAATCATCCTAATTTCATTTGGGCAGGAAACAATCAGAATCAAAGACCACCATATTAGCCCTGTCCACAAGCTTCTCATCCATATCAGTCACCTCAGCCTCGACCCAACCCTACCTATCAATCTGGGCCAACTCAAGGAGATCAAATGACTCTTATCCTTCAGACTCTGTCTGACATTCAAAAGATGAATGTGGCTACGCAGAAACAACACAAAGACGAGATCACAGAGGTTCGCAATCAACTCGCCTAGATGGCAAATTCCCACCAACCTGATACACTCCCTTCGCAACCTCTAACTAATCCTAATAACATGCCAAATCAAAGAAGTGTTATAAACCCAAACCAAGGCCAAGCCCACATGGTTTATTAGGCCCCTTCTGCTCCATCACCCGACGGGATGGAAGCTTTGACATCATACTCAGGATTTCAGCAGCAGCGACCTATTTTACCTACACTAAACCAGAACCAGCCAGGACTGAATTCAGTTACGACCTGTAGTGGCAAAGCAACATAGGACCCACCTTACCCAAGCCACTTTCAGCCTAGTAGTTGCAACCCAAACCCTAGGATACTCATCCAAGATACCCCTGTCCTAGATCAAGAGCCTAGACCTATTCTAGAGGAACCATCTAAGGCTCCATTTTTCGAGGCCTTGACCAAGGGAAAGAGGACAACCAAACCCGTGGCACCTAAGGAGGACTTGGTCAAGCTCTTTGAACAGGTCCATATAAACATCCCCTTGATGGATGCAATTCACCACGTACTAGTTTACGCACGATTTCTGAAAGATGTGTGTACACCTAACGTAAGCCGCAAACCAAAAGTGGGAGCCCAATCATATTATCGGAGCAAGCCAACTCCATCATTTTGAGTAGGCTCCCACTTTAGGCAAAAGACCTAGGTACTCCCCTGATTTCTTGTACAATTGGTGATATCCAATTTGATAAAGCATTATTAGATCTAGGAGCCTCCATAAATCTAATACCTACATCCCTACTTGACCATCTTGAGGAATCTGAGCTCAAACCAATAGAGGTGACATTACAATTGATAGATCGATCTATTAAGTCACCTAAAGGAGTTCTTGAGGATGTCATTGTTAGGGTTCAGGATTTCTATTTCCTAGTGGATTTCATAGTCTTGGATATGGATGCTCCAGAGAATTTGAAAAACACACCGATCATACTAGGGAGACCCTTTCTGGCCACTGCTAGGGCCAACATTAATTGCAAGGAGGGCCAAATTGAATTAAAATTTGGGAACCAAATACTAAAGGTCGACATCTTTAAGGCCCAACAAGGGATTCATTACAAGGTTATAGAATAAATATGTGATATCGAGGTTGTGGTTGATGATCAGTATATCGAGGAAAACCTGACAACTTCTGATCAACTACAAGAGGATCAAAACCCACAATTAGAGGAGTCTGAACTCAACCTAGACACACCCATAGCTCCTTCCCTTGCTCCCGACACCCACCCTGAACCACCCGCTGCTGCTGATAACCCTGTTTTAGAACTAAAGCCTCTTCCTGATCATCTAAAGTACGTCTTTTTGGGTTCCAATCAAACGTTTCCTATGATTATCAACTCTAGACTCACACCTGATCAGGAAACCCGTCTAATTTCTATTCTCTAGCAACATCGAAGAGCCATTGGATGGACTCTTGATGATTTGATTGGTATTAGCCCCTCTTACTGCACACATCACATCTACACTGAAGAGGGCACATGACCTTCCTGTGAAATGTAGAGACATCTGAATCCTAATCTGCAGGAGGTCGTGAAAAAGGAGATCATTAAGTGGTTAGATGTTGGGATCATCCACCCGATCTCCGACAGTCAGTGGGTGAGTCCAATCCAGGTTGTGCCTAAGAAGGCAGGACTCACCATGATCATGATTGAAACCGGAGAAATCATATTGACTCGTGTAATAAACTCGTGGAGAGTCTACATTGATTATAGAAGACTCAATACCTCCATGAAGAAGGATCATTTCCCACTACCATTTATTGATCAAATCCTTGAAAAGCTAGTGGGAAATAGATTCTTCTGCTTTTTGGACGGGTACTCTGGTTACAACCAAGTGGCAATCCATCCTGAAGACCAAGAGATGACCACTTTCACCTGCCCCTTCGGGACATACACATTCCGAAGGATGCCTTTCGGTCTCCACAATGCACTTGCTACATTTTAGCGATGCATGCTTGCCATATTCTCATATATGGTAGGTGAATATCTGGAAGTATTCATGGATGACTTCTCAATTTTTGGCAAATCATTTGACGATTGCCTCCTGCACTTGGTCTAAATCCTCAAGCGGTGCATTGACGTGAATCTGGTTCTTTCTTGGGAAAAGTGAAACTTCATGGTACCTGGGGGAATTGTCCTAGGACATCTCATCTCTAAAAAAGGCATCTAGGTTGATTGAGCCAAGGTAAATCTGATTTCAAAACTCCTTATGCCTAGCTCGGTCAAAGACATCTGATCCTTCCTGGGGCACATCTATTTTTACCGGTGATTCATTCCAGACTTCTCGAAGATCACACGCCCCTTGACTAATCTACTATCTAAGGATGTCCCTTTTGAAATCTCTAAGGAATGCACTCAAATATTTGAGATCCTACATGATCGAGTTACCCAAGCTCCGATCCTACAGTCCCCTGATTGGTCTCAAGCCTTTGAGATCATGTGCGATGCATCTGATTATGCTGTAGGTGCGGTACTTGGGTAGAAAATTGACGGGAAGCCCGTGGTCATCTACTATGCTAGCAAGACACTTGATGAGGCTCAACGTAACTACATAGTTACTGAGAAAGAGCTGCTAGCCGTAGTATTTGCCCTGGAAATGTTTAGATCATATCTTCTGGGTTCCTGTGTTATCATTTACTCTGATCACACTGCTATGAGGCACCTCTTTGAGAAGAAGGATGCGAAACCTCGACTAATTTGTTGGATCTTGCTGTTGCAAGAGTTTGACCTTGAGAGTCGCGACAAGGTGGGAAAGTAGAAGGTGGTTGCTGATCACTTGTCCCGCCTTCCTTCTGACATAATCAACCCTTCTGGACCTATTACGGAACATTTTTCTGATGAGCACCTCCTATCAGTACAGGACTTCCATGGTTTGCTGATCTAGTAAACTACTTGGCATCACATTAGATCTCGTTCGATTGGCCTAAGGCCAAGAAAGACAAATTACTTTCTTATGCCAAGTACTACTTTTGGGAAGACCCATATCTCTTTATCATTGGTGCTGATCAAATCATCCAATGATGCGTTCCGAAAGCGAAAATTTGGGACAATTTGTCCTTCTGCCATGACCAGGCATGCGGTGGACACTTCTTTGGTCATAAAACCGCAACAAAAGTCTTCCAGTGTAGCTTCTATTGGCCTACAGTTTTCAAAGACACATACAATAACTGTAATGCATGCACTCGTTGCTAGACCTTAGGCAACATGAGCCACCGTGATATGATGCCCTTACAGTCGATTCTCGTATGCGAAATCTTCGATGTCTGAGGGATTAGTTTTATGAGACCCTTTCCTATCTCGGACAGCTTCGAGTACATTCTGCTTGCTGTTGACTACGTGTCCAAATGGATCGAAGCCATTCCGACCCGAACCAACGATCATAAGGTAGTAATCAAATTCATTCATCAGAACATCTTTTCTCTATTCAGGATTCCATGTTCCATATCTCTGATGGAGGGACCCATTTCACGAATGCTTAGTTCAGGTCACTGATGACCAAATACAAGGTGTCACACCAAATCTCTACTCCTTATCACTCCCAAACCAACGATCTAGCTGAGCTATCAAATTGGGAGATCAAGAAAATCCTCCAGGTCACTGTTCGACCTAACAGGAAAGACTGGTCATCCCGACTTCCAGAAGCTTTGTGGGCTTATAGGACCGCCCACAAAACCCAATTAGGCATGTCACCCTTCAAATTAGTGTATGGGAAGGCATGTCACCTCCCTGTCGAATTGGAAGCCTACTGGGTAGTACAGAACTGCAATCTTTATCTTTCTAATGCCGGAACACACAGAAAGCTTCAAATGAGCGAGATCGATGAATTACGCCACGACGTGTATGAGAACTAGCGAATTTACAGAAAGCGGGTTGAGGCCTTTCACGACAAGCACATATCCAGAAAGATCTTTTTCCCTGGTCCAAAAGTCATACTCTTTGATGCTAAACTCAAACTGTTCCTAGGAAAACTCAGATCAAAATGGATTGGACCTTACCTTGTCCGACGAATCTTTGGAAATGGATCCGTTGAAATTAGTAAACTCAGCCATGATTCAGAACCTTTTGTCATGAACGGTAAGCGACTCAAACTGTTCATTGAACTTGCCGATACAAATTTGGCTGAGATATCTTTTACCCTCCATTCTCCTTGAGCTCATTATGCCTGGCTAATAGCATTAAACTTAGTATTTAACGGGAGACAACCTGTCATTTTTGAAAAACCCAAAACCTTTCCTAACACATCCTTTACTAAACTCATATTGCACTTTAGGGTTCATCCATTAGAACAGCCAACTCCACCTCTAGTACCTGTACCTGAGCTTGAAATCGTCCATAATAGTCATCCCGACCCATTCACCCACCCAACACCTGTTCTAATGAATGATCTAAGCTAAACTCGAATCCACCTAATTTACAATGAGGACATTGCAAATCGTAGGCATGGGGGGATAGGAAAGTGTAAAATGAGATGAAAATCATTTCACAAGAAAGGGTTTCATCAAAAAAATCACATATTCCAAAAATACCAAAAAAATAAAAAATTCTTGAAAGAGAACAAAAATATGAGAGGAGAGGAAATTTTGATGGCATATCAGGCTTTAAGGAGAAAAAGGGGAGGAGTTAAAAATGTCAAAAAGGAGCACAATTTGAAAAGAAAAAGAAATAGCCATTAGTAAAAGATTAAGGAATTGACTTACTTCTAGACCATATCAAAAGAAAGACAAAAAGTGCTAATAAAACTGAGAAGACATTAGTAGGAATGTTGATTTTATGCCTTTTGGGCTATAATCCTAGGCTTAAAAATTCAAATACCCGCTAAGATCTGGATAGTCCTCAAGAGATTGGGGAAAATGCAAGGCTTATGTATTAGATCTAAGGCTTAGGGATTATTCGACCTCGTTAACTGACCTATGGTTTGTGGGACTCGGTAACCTAAGTACCCCAATCCACACACAATCTGGTTCAGTGCACCTAAGTATCAAAATCACACAAATGCATTTAAATTATTCTAAAAAAGTCACCTAGAATAGGAGAGGCTGATCAACACAAGTTGATTTGGACGAGTTCCTGACGTGGAGATGCAAGAAATTCCCCTCGAAGATGCATAATAACATATCGTCTCCTCGGTGCTTGTCCCCTAGGATATCTGCATATCCTACCGGGGCCATGTAAGTACCCTGTGGTGGTTTAGATGCCATGGGCGGCATTATCCCGAAATGTCGATTTCGAGGGTCTAGATTTAGCTATAGAACGCCATGGGCGGGATTAATCTTGAAATCTCGAAAGCCAGGGTTCTGGGGGTTGCCATGGGTGATGCTATCTCGAAGCATTGATTACCAGGGACCTTGCGAGGATTGATGGTGGGGACTAGGAATCCGATACAGACCTTATTGTAAAGCCAATCCGAAGCTAGAAATAAAAAGAAAAGAGAGAGAAAACTCTCCAAAAATTAAAGAGAAATTCCTCTGTCTCTCTTTGACAAAAACACACTACAAACTGAACCAAGACTAAAACATGTTACACGGGTGCTTTAACCGCGGAGTTCAATAAACCTTAGGTTAGTTCCTATGGGCCTTAGAAACCTTCGTGGTAGACTGAGGCTAGAGATGGTCAGGTCCGGATCTTGGTTGGTACTTGAGTACCTCTAGGCCTTTCATCAACATTCTAACCTAATTTACAAAAGGAAGCACATAGCAAAGTTTTTAAGCATTAAAGGATTTTATGGTCTAGAATCAAAGTTAATACCATGAAATTTTGCTAAGGGACTAGCAAAAGCTAGGCATGGGGGCATGATGGGAATACCATCATGAGCCATAAGTACCTCATTTTGACCCAATTAAGTCAATCAATGCTCCCACATAACCGCCAGAGAGTCACAAGTCATTGCATATTCATTATGAAAGAAAAGTAAGGAACTAAGGTTAAAATTGTAATTTTACTAGCTCATCTTGAATGCAGTGCAACCACAGGTTTTTCGAGTGGTTCATTAAGGGTTAAAAGGTCCTAAAAGGGTAACAAGTGGGTTAGATCAATCAGAAAAGGGTTTGCACATGTTTTGAGAATTAAATGACTTTTAAAACTCTAAAAATGGACCCACTTAATCAACCAAGGTTTTCGTCAGGATGAAATTCACCTAACCCGTTTAAAACTCATAGAAAAATATTTTCATGGGTTTGGTACCTTCAGTTTAACCATCAGAACCCATCTTGACCCAAAACAAAGTCTCAGATAGATATTTTCTCTAATTTGAATTTTTGCATAAATTACCTAGACAAACGTGGTCAAAACCAAAATCCAACTTCACCATTTGATTTCTTAGGTCCAAATTAGGTTTGTACCAAAATTTGGACCCAAGATGAGCTTGTCTTGACCTAGTTTGCAAAATGGTCCTGTCTAATTACATTTATACCCCTAACTTTCAAAAATCCTTGCATTCAACCCCCTAACTTCCTCATCGTCTTCACAATTAGGTCCCCCTTCCATTATTGCAGAGGAAACCTACTCCAACGATCTTTGACAGGAGATTTCTCCTTGATCTCTTAGCGAATCCCTTCCAAAATTGGAAGGGAAACTCCTTGAGAAATCCTCTCCAATCTGAACCCATTCTTGTGCACCGAATCTTTCCTAATCTCTCATGTGAACGCATGAGAGATTTGGCTATCAAGAAACACCCAAATCTGGTGAGGCTTTCCGAGCTTGGAAAGCTTGATTTCCAAGCTTTCCTTGCTTCTAGATCCTTATAAAAGGGCCGCCAGATCTTCCTGAATGCTTCACGCTCGACATCGGCCGCGATTTCCCATAATTCTTCTCTCTCTTTCATGGTCGAAGGCTTCTCGATGTCCGGTGACCTCCTCCATTCATCCTCGTCGTACTTCCACAATACCAGTGGAAGATTCATCTACATCACTTCCTTCCACATCTCGCCGTACCAGCAGACGCCCTTTCCTCCTTCGTCTTCGCTGTTTCTACCTCACCAGAGCCACCTTCGTCTCCGGCATCGTCCATACCACATCCGACGTCTCCTCTGCCCCGCTTCCTCCGCTGACTTCCCAGATACATTCCTCATCTCCTACACTTTATTTTCACGTCCACTCCACTTCGAATCAACCACCGAAAACCCTTCGCGACTTCATCTCCTCCATCTCCGGCCATCCACTCCAACGAGACCATCCCACCACCATAGACCACCAAATCCCTCGTAGACTACATCAAAACCTCTACGTCACCTCTCTGCTCATTTCCCCTCTCTTTATTCATCACTCCACTCACGCACTCCCCTGAACACACCCACTCTCATGCACACAGTCCGACCTCACCACGCACTCATAGATAATGAGACGCCACGCAAACACCCTCATCGCACTCACCGTTGTCCGACGACCTTCCCTGAGCATTCTGATGTGGCCGAAAGGCCGTTTCACTATTTTTAGGAACTTGACCTCCCCGCCATGGAAGTAGCAAGCTTCGAGCTTGCTTGAGAGCTGCTCTAGGTGCCCTTGTTCCAGGCTAGCACCGCAGGTTGCGCGGAAGCATCTCGCGCACAAGTCTAGGTCCTTAATTGAAGACGCGAGCTTAGCAGCTGAAGCAATTGCGGAGGAGACGTACTTCGGCAGATGCAAGAAGAAGGGACACACAGATAGTCCCACATCATCGGCTGCAAAGCGCATTGAGGTGAATAAATTGAATAAGTGTTCCATTGAAAATAGGTCATCTCCATTCTTTGAACAACCTGAAATGGCTTACTATCCGGGAGGGCCCCGAGAACCTCAATATCTTGACTCCCTCAGAATGAACCCAAACCCACCCAAACCTAAACTGAACCAGTCGGTTCAGGTGAACCAGGTCCAAGACAGGGTGTTGGCTAACTTGAGGAACACCATCCAATCTTTAAAAGCTCAGCCAACACCATGCACTGAAGCATCGGAGCCTATGATAAAAATGATTGATGAACTTAATAGTTCTCTATTGGATTTTCTCTAAAGTGTTAGGGATAGGGACCTAGGTGAGTTTCTACTTGGAAAATTGTCGAGGTTGAGGATGAAATTTATGGTTGCCCTAGTCAAATCTTGGGGTGATTCTCAAAATGAACCCCCTTCAGGAGAGCCAATGTCTAAACCCACTCAGGCGCCTGTTGGGGGGGATACATATTCTGAGATTGGAGATGACCAGGTTGGGCTAAAGCAACCCATTGAGGATGAACCAATTGATTCACCTGAGATCCCCGAGCAAAGGAGCGAGGAAAAATGTCTCTTTGAACCAGGAAATGATAATCAATTTTGAGACATATATAAATGACGATCATGAATTCTTTAATTCTAGGGGTGAAGAATCACTTAGTGAAGTCTCACTTGAGCATAAGGAAGATGATTTTAGTGAGACAAATGGGCTTGAGGAATCTGACGAACCATTTGACAGCCTAATTATTGATGATTTAGATTCAGTCGAGGCTAACTTGGAGGATTCAAATCACTACAAGAAATTAGGGTTTTGGTCACAGTTAAAAATCTTGACCAAATGACTCACAACCGTAACCAATTAGCGACAGCAAAAGTTGTGTTGCGGAAGGGTCTTTGGTGATGATTCCATGCAAAACCGTTACCAAAGGCTTTGGTAAAGGTTCCATGCAAAATCTTCACCAAAGCTATAGGGTTTTGGTGACGGTTTGGGGTGGAACCGACACCAAATCCCTAAGCTTCGATGATGATTCCACCCAAAACCATCACCGAAGCCCGCCGTTAGCTATGTTCTACAACTTCGGTCACGGGGCATTGGTGACGGTTTTAGGTGGGACCATCACCGAAGCATAGGGATTTGGTGCTGGTTCCACCCAAAACCGTCATCGAAGTGCACTGTTAGCTAAGCTCAACAGCTTTGTTCACGAGCCTTTGATGACGGGTTTAGGTGGAACTGTCACCAAAGCATAGGGCTTTGGTGATGGTTCCACCCAAAACCGTCACCAAAGCCCACCATTAGCTACGTTCTGCAGCTTTAGTCATGGTTATAAATTGTAACCAAAGACTTTTAGTCATAGATGTAGAACCGTGACCGAAGAGAAAGCTTTGTTTACGGTTAATAACCATGACCAGAGGTTGGCATGGAAGAAAGAAGGTTCCTTTGGTCACGGTTCCCTAACCATCACCAAAGGGTCATCGTGACCAAAGGAATTACCTTTGGTGACAGCTAACCAACCATCAAGAAAGATTCTCTTTGGTAAGGCTAGTAAATTTAGCTTTCTTACTAAAAATGGGCTGGTTATTGTGCACCAAGTAGGGTCTTTAACAAAATCAGATAAGAAGCAAGTATTTCCCAGATGGTAATTTTTGGGAATATATGCCCAAGTCACTAGATTCTTCCTTCATGAAGGCGCTTCCGGCTATAAAAAGCATGCTTTTCAGCAATGTGTTATGGTTAGTTGGAGATGGGGAGAATATAAATATTTGGAGTGATCCATGGTTGAAGGCTAAAGAGTAAGAGTCGATTAGATAGAGTATACTCTAGGAATTAAAGGCGGTAGATTTGATAAATGAACAAAATTAGAACTAGAATGAAGAAAAAATTTCCAGTAGCTTTGGCTGTAGAAAAAATTTTAAGTACTCCAATAGACATGGGATAAGACTTACTAATATGGAAACCACATCCTAATTGGAAGTTCTCAGTTAAGTCTGCATATATGACCTTGCTAAATGAAAAGGGAATCAACTCAAGTCTTACAGAGAAACAAATAGCCTATTGTAAAAAGGTTTGGAATATGAAGGATATAGCTCTGAAAATAAAGTTATTCCTCTTGGAGAGCAGTGACTGATGCTCTACCTTTAAAGGGACCATTATTGAAAAAGTTTCATATTGAAGACTCATTGTGCCCCTTTTGTCGAATTGATAAACAGGATTGGGTGCATATGATTAAAAATTGCCCCTTTGCAAAGGAAATTTGGTTTTATTAGGGTATAACAGCATGGCCTGAGCAAGATGGTTGGATGGATGAGATGGAAAAAGTGACTGAGCTATTCCAACTGCAGGGCTCAAAAAAGAACTTATAGTATATTTGTTGCACCCCTTATGGATACATAGATGCAAAGTTGTGAGAGAAGGGGAGACTATTTCATTAATGGCAGAATAATTCTTAGTGTGCGAGGTACTTTATCATGTACCTAAATCAATGCAAGATGTCACGTAAACAATCACCATAATGCAAAGCGCATTTCAAATGAAATGTTTTTTTTTCTGAACATGGCACTTCAAATAAAATTCAGAAATCCAAAAATACATCAGGGAAATATATCCTTTTCTATCTTGAACTAAGAATCAACATCGAATTAAGAATAAAATTTCATACTAACCATTGTAGCATCAAATACATAAAGTTTCTCCCCTGAAGGAATGTGAATTGTCTTTGGTCCTACTTCACCCTTTAGTAGCTTGTTAACAAGGTGAATATTGGCAAATGTAAGTTGACTTGGGATCCCATGAGTATAGCTTCGACTCTGGAACTTGTACCTGATTCCACGTTGGGTTGCCCTTTGTGATGGCCTCATAGGTGCTTCTGAACATGTCTGGTAGGACACTGGACTGAACTACCTGCAATTAGAGATATCATGCCAAGAATGATCCTTTCAAAAAACCTCATGCCAAGAACAAGCTCCATCCAAAAAAATAGAACTTAAGATTTGGGTGAATTACTACTGGAGCTTCCACTTCCAGCTGCATCTGCTGCTGCTATTGCTACATTTGCTACTGCTGCTGCTGCATCTACATCTGCTACTGCTATTGCTGCATTTGCTACAACTGTTGCTGCATCTGCATTTACTGCTGCTACTGCTGCATCTGGAAAAGTGACTCTTTATGGAATAAGGATGGAAAAGAAGAAAATATATATAATACCTATTAAGCTCCAAAATCTATCTATCTACCTAGGAAATATACCACTGAAAAGGAGGAGCATCTCTACTGCATCTCTACTACTGCATTGCTGAGTTGAATGCTATGAAGGAGCTGAAGGCTGCAAATGAGCACTTGGTTTATCTGGAAAAAGAGCAGGTCCAGCAGCATCAGCAGGTCTAGCAGCAACAACAGCAAACTTACTTGGGTCCTGCTTCATCATGTAATATGTTTGATTAACCAGGAAAGTTAATTTGCAGCCTACTGTTTAGAAAATCTACTTATGATACCTTTATTGGTTGTTTGACAGTCGTAGAGCGCATTTTTGAAAGGAAAACGTCGTAGTATAGTGAGACATACGGTCAAACAAAGATTTTTAATAAAAGATAACGAGACTTAAGTCTCGGTCATTCGTCTCTTGGAGGCATTTGTTTAGTTCTGAAATCGATCTTTATCGCTCTACTTTATTTAGAATCACACATCGGTTTATGATTATTACATATTGAAGTACGACATGCTTAATTGCAAGTATATCAGGAATTAAAAGCAGGCAACATTAATCACACAAAAGATATTGCAATGAGCTCATGGTGATTCTCAACACATAGACATATATATATATATATATATATATATATATAGAAAATATATTTTTCATTCATTCATTCAGAGGATGTTTGCAACATGGATGCAGAGGAAAGCTTGTACTGGAATGCTTAAAAATGTAAATCTAGCTATCAGAAAATGATCGCATACAGGAATCTACGGGGGGATTTTGCATGCATCATTAGGGGAGAATAAGGACTACACTACTAAGCAGTAAATAGAAGCGGTAAATGTAAAGAGCTAGCTACTAATCTATCAGAAGTGAGGTCATTCAGAGGTGGGCTTCGATGACCTTGGAGTGGTGGAGAGGAGAAAGAGGGGCAGCCAATGGAGCTTAGGCCGGCCCTTGGAGAGAGGTTAGAGGAGTGATCTAGCATCCTGGCATGGTGTCCTTCATGGTGGTGCTTAGCTCGTGGAGATGGAGTGGAGATGGTGGTGGTAGCCTAAGTGGAGGTGGATGGAGCCAAGCAAGTATGGCCAAAAAGTGGATGGAAGCCAAGGAAGTGAATGGGTGCAAATGGCCACCCCTTAGGTCTTTTTATAGACCTAAGGGAAGCTCTCTAGAGAATTATGGAATTCTCTAGAGAGTTCTATGGTGGGAGCTTGTGGGAGAGTGAGAGAGAGAGGGTGGATGGTGGTTTTTAGATCCACCAAATGTGGATCTAAAAATTGAATAGCTCTTGGTTGCTAATTTTGGCAACCAAGGCAACAACACATGGCAGAGAGTTCTAGAAAACTCTAGGCTAGATATTTTCGTGTGGATGGTGTGTGTGGGTGTGTCTGGATCGAAACTTAGGTGGCTAGGTTGATTAGGTTAGATTTTAGTGAGTTTAGGTCAAGGTATGTCTCAAATTAGGTTTATAAACCTTAATTCACTATGGTAAAGTGCAATTAAACTTAATACAAGTTTAATTGGGTGTGTGGAAACTTAATTGAGAGTAAAACAACTCAATTAATTTAGGTCTAGATCAATTGGACTCTCACTGAGTCCAATTGGACAATGTGTGCTAAGATCAGGGCTCAATTGGACTCAATGAGTCCAATTGAATAGGCTAATGGAATTGACTAAGATCCAAGTCAATTAGGTTTATTGAGGACCTAATTAGGTCCTTAGGGAGGTCTAGAGGTGATGTACTAGGGTTAGGGCACCTTAATTTTGGTTCCTATGGGGCTGGAATTGGGCTTAGGGACTTAGAGATCCAAGATGAAGGCTTAAATCTCAAAACAGGAACTGGAGAGTAGTATCAGATGTCTAATAATAGTGTCAGATGTCTTATACTAAAAAATCAGAAGTCCAAACTTGTTGTCTTGATATCCAATCAGAGTCGGGAGGGATTCAAGGTTCTGTCTTGGGTATTCTGCAAAACTTGGGCATCTGACAAAGTGTCTGGATGTCCAATAACACTGCAGAAGTGGGTTTAAGGTGTGCGGGAGTTGGCTAAGGGTTCTGGACATCCTATAATTCATCTGGACATCGAGATAAGGGTTGGAACTAGGGTTTTGGGCCTTCCTAGGGTGCTGTGACTTAATCTATGAAGCTTGGGGAAGTCTCTAGGCTATCCTAAGGCTAGGATGGACCTAAGCTCTTCACATTTTACTGCTTTATTCCTACTTGAATAGCAAACCTTAACTCCCTTACATCATTATTCCTACATCTAATCTAAGTCTTCTGCTCCAGCTTTGCTGCAACACCTGTTATTCCTGATCGAGCTTCAGATCCTGCTCCAGATCCAGCTCCTGATCAACTTATTGCCTGCAATCGACATAATGCACTTAATCAGCACATTATAACATTATTTTATGCATAGTTAAAGTAAAGCAGTAAAGATGCAGATAATTCTTATGCATGCATTAATTACCCTAACTTATGCTAAGTCCTAGCCTAATTTAGGTCAATTAAGACCTATGATTGCTGCGCAATCATACCCCCATACCTAAATCTTGCTAGTCCCTAACAAATGCAAGACTAAATTATTTATAGCAAGGGTCCCTAAGTGGCTGATTATTTTATCAAGTGTATGCATAGAGATTTTTCTCCTTTTTGTTTTCATCCTATGCTCTAGAAATCCGAACAATTGTGAAAGTGCAGCTATGTAGCTTTTGCAATGGATTTGAGTGAAAAACTGATTCACCTCTAAAGCCTGTAGTTGACCCCTAGTAAAAATTCTAGCAGGATAGGCAGACTTCTTCCCTCGGGGTATTCAAGATAGTCTATGAATTTCACCCAGCTTTAGGCTTTGGTAGAGAATCTCTGAGGGAAAAGATTATATATTTGGTGGCTCACTCTCACTTGGTACTACATAGAGACTAGTACTACAGAATCTAGATTCCCGAATTACTGAGTAACTCAACTCAGAGAACGACGAGAAAAACTATGGTCTCTTTTGATTCCTTTGTATTCATTTTCTCTTACTCTTTTTCTTTTTCTTTTCTTTTCTTAGAGCTCACAACCTCACCAGATTCACACATATGATCTGTATTTGGTGGTATCATTTGGCACTAACACTTTAATTGAGTTTCCATAACCTTAACACTAAGTCAAAATTTCTCAGCCAGTATTCGGGTGGTCAGAAACACAAGAAAGGTAGGTTAAGGACATATTTGGTGAATCTCAAATTTATTTGGTGGTATTGCCTCAATGCAACTGAACTAAATATTCTTTCTTTTTTCTTTGATTTTTCTTCTTTTTCTAATTTTTTTTTCAATTTTTCTTTCTTTTCATCATTTTTTTTTCATTTTTTTCTCTTTTTTTTCTTTTCAACATAACACAACTAGCACACATCCATGAACTTTATTGAGGAGGCATTATTAGGGATTGGTGGTACTCAAGAGACATTGGGTGGCTTATTTGGTGGAAGTGCCTACTCACGGCACCGGGAAAGACAGATAGGACAGTGTATTTCTGACCTTAGCATCAATACCCTCCTTCAGCCGAGGATTCTGTAAAGAATGGTCGTAACCATCCACCTTAGACCTAGTTTTATGAAAACTCGCTCTCCGCGTATTTGCCTTATTTGGTGGCTCTCAATATTTCGCACAAAAATGTATACGCAGGAACCAAGAGCAAAAACTATGCCTTATCTCTAAGTATCATCACCAAATTATCTAGGATTCCAGATTCCTTGTACTAATCTTAGAGCACCAGTACATCCTACTCTCATCTCACACTATTTGGTGGATTTTTGGAAGAAAATATGTCTGACTCCCAAAACACTATCCACGGGTTCAAGAAAAGAAGCACTGCTTCTTCTCGACAGACTAAAGACGTTTATCAGCCTTCACCGTGAATCCATTGTAAATTCTACATGTGTGTGAAAAGTTGTATTGGATTTCAAATTATAGGAATCAACTCGAGGATAAAGTCTCTAATGCATTCTCTTAATAAAATATTCTTATTCATGAATGTAGTATGTATATATGCTATAAACATGTGACCTCTTATATTTGTACTTCATGAAATTCCCGTATCGGGTTACATTTAGCTTGACCCTAAATTTAGAAGAGGTGAGCGAGTGAGTCACAAGTGGCTGTTGCGGACGATTTCTAGCTTCATTGCGAGCATTGGAGGTGGAGTTGGTTGTTCTTTTATTTAGGGTCCTAAAGTACGTTTAACATGCAGCTCTGAGGTTTTTCCTAAATGTTGGCATAAAATTTTTCAGTTTTGTTGTATCTACCCCCCCATGCCTAAGTTGTTGCATATTCTCATGCATGAATATAGAAGAAAATAAATATTGCAGGGAGAGAATGGGTAGAAATCACCTGTAATTTCTCCTGAAAGTATACATTAAGCACCTACCAACCTATCAGTATGCAATATGTAGAAAGAAAATATGCTACTAGAAAAAAAATGCTATATATAAAAATGGTTATGCATAATTGATGGTGGAATGTGGGGTAAATGCTGAGTTTAACACCTCCAGTTGGGCGAAAATTCACTCACACGTCCTCAATAAGATGAATAATCTCGTCAAGTGGAGGAGCTTCCTGGGCCAAAAATGGCTTGAGGCACTGGCCATTTACCGTAGATATATGCCCAGATTTTGTGTCCTTGATCTGGACCGCCCCATTAGGATATGGATGAATCTCAACATACGGGCTAGTCCACTTGGACTTGAGCTTCCCTGCGAGCAGTTTTAATCGTGAATCAAACAACCAGACTCGCTGGTTGGGCGTGAATGCTTTCCTTCGGATGTGGCGGTCATGAAAAGCCTTGGTCTTGTCCTTGTATACCAATGCATTCTCATAGGACTCCAGCCAGATCTCTTCTAATTCATTGAGCTGGAGTTTCTATTCTTACCCTCCTGCATCATGGTCAAGGTTACATTTTCACACCACCCAAAAGGCGTGGTGTTCCAGCTCTACAGGAAGGTGACAGGCCTTGCCATATACCATGCAATATGGTGACATTCTAAGTGGGGCCTTGTATGCGATCCGATATGCCCAGAGTGCATTAACTAATTTGTTGGACCAGTCCTTCCTGTCTAGTCTAACCATCTTCTCGAGAATCAGCTTGATCTGACGGTTAGACACTTCAGCCTACCCATTGATCTGCGGGTGATACAGGGTGGCTATACGGTGATGTGCCCCGTATTTCTTTATAATGACCTGAAGTGGGCGTGAATGAAGTGGCTTCCCCCATCGCTAATCAGAGCATGGGGTATTCCGAATCTCACGAAGATGTAATGTCGTACGAAAGAAATGATGGTCTTATGATCAGCCCGTCTCGCTGGGATGGCCTCAACCCACTTCGAGACATAATCAACAGCTAGTAATATGCACTCGAAGCCATGTGAGTTCGGAAAAGGGCCCATAAAATCGAAGCCCCAGACATCGAACACTTCTACTACCATGATGGGCTGGAGTGGCATCATGTCTCTCTTGGTCATAGAACTGACCGGCCGGCATCGTTTGCAGTGTTAGGCGTATTCATGTGTATCTCTGAAGATGGTTGGCCAGAAAAATCCCAACTGCAAAATTTTTACAGTGGTTTTCCGTCCCGAGAAATGACCACCACAAGCATCATTGTGGCAAAAAGATAACACATTGGGGATCTCAGAATCTGGGATGCATCTTCGAATAATCTGGTCCGCTCCAATGCGGAAGAGTAGTGGGTCATCCCAGAGGTAGTATTTGGCTTTGCAGTGAATCTGAGTTTCTGGTCCTTAGATAGATTCACGGGAATCTTGCCTGCGGCAAGGTAGTTCGCGATATCCGCATACTAGGGGAGCTCAACAGAATGAACTGCCAAAAGAGATTCATCCGGAAATTGCTCATGGATAGGTAGGGAATAAGGAATGTGATCTGGGTCTAGCCTGGATAGGTGATCCGCCACAACATTTTGCTTTCCGGCTTTGTCGCGGATTTTGATATCAAATTCCTTCAATAGAAGGATCTATCTGATAAGCCGTGGTTTGGCATCCTTCTTTGCCAACAAATGCCGGAGGGCGGAGTGGTCAGTGAAAATGATGACCTTAGACCCTAATAAGTAAGATCTGAATTTCTCCAACCTGAATACTACTACTAGCAATTCTTTTTCGATGATAGTGTAATTGCGCTGAGCCTCATTCAGCATCTTGCTAGCATAGTATATGACAAAGGGTTGTTTTTCCTGACGCTGGCCTAAAACAGCACTGACGGCAAAATCAAAAGCGTCGCACATCATTTCGAAATCAAGCGACCAGTCGGGTGGTTGGAGAATCGGGGAGTTGGAGACATCCCTTCATAAAGTCTCGAAGTCACTGAGACACAAGGTGTCAAATTCAAAAGGGGCATGCAACCAGGAGATTTATTAAAGGCCGTGCGATTTTCAAGAAATCATGTATAAATCTCCGATAGAAGCCGATGTGACTCAAGAATGACCTGATCTGCTTGACCGAGCTAGGTGGCGGTAAGTGGGAGATAATCTCTGATTTAGCTCGGTCGACCTCAAGTCCATTTTTGGAGATCCTGTGTCCTAGTACTATGCCATCCCTCACCATGAAATGGCTTTTCTCCCAGGATAGTACTAGGTTCACCTCAATGCACTGTTTCAGGATCTTGGTGAGGTTGTCAAGACAAGATGCGAAATCATCTCCAAAAATGGAGAAGTCATCCATGAATACCTCCACATAGTCCCCAATCATGCCAGAGAAGATGGCCATCATACAACGTTGAAATGTCGCTGGTGCATTGAAGAGGCAAAAGGGCATCCACTTGAAAGTGAATGTTCCAAAGGGCATGTGAATGTGGTCTTGTCTTGATCTTCTGGGCTAATCGCTACTTGATTATACCCGGAGTATCCATCCAGAAAGCAGAAGAAACTGTGTCCGGTTAACCGTTCCAAGATCTGATCAATGAAAGGCAAAGGAAAGTGATCCTTCTGGGTAGGCGTGTTCAGTTTCCTTTAGTCGATGTAGACTCGCCAAGATGTCACAATGCGGGTCGGGATGGATTCGCCCTTCTCATTCTTTATGATGATGAGGCCTACTTTCTTGGGCACTATCTGGATTGGACTCACCCACTGGCTGTCTGACATTGGGTATACAATACCTGCATCCAGCCATTTGATGATCTCTTTCTTAACAACCTCTAGCATATTCGGGTTAAGCCGTCTTTGAGGTTGTCTCGAAGGTTTCACCCCCTCATCTGTGTAGATGTGTTGAGTACAATACGAAGGGCGAATACCGCGGAGATCAGCAATACTGCACCTGATAGCAGCCCTATGGTCTTGCAGCGTAGAAATCAATTGGTGCTCCTATTCTTGGGTTAAGTGGGCATTGATAATGACTGGGTATGTCTCACTTTCGTCCAAGAAAACATACTTGAGTGAGTCAGGTAAGGGCTTCAATTCAATCACGGGTAGGTCAGAGTCAGAAATGAGAGTGGGAGGAGCAGAATTGAGGGTGGGAATTTGCTGATCCATGTGCACGTGAATTCCCACTGGGTCGCTCCCTGTGGAATAATCGGTTGTGACTACGCTAACGGGAAACCCGTTAGCTGTGGTCACGTCTTCCTGCAACAACAGGGGCGATTCAGTAATGTATGGATCAGGATAGCTGGATTCAGGGGTGCTGTGGTCAGAAGCACACCCTAAACAGTTAGATCGTTGGGGAGATATGTGTAGTGCAGTGGTTTCAGTCCTGTGTGGATCGAGGTCCAAGAACCCTGATAATACAGACGAATGAGGCATTGGGTAGTCACAAAAGAGTCCAATGTTACCACAGTATGCCGTATCTTCATCTTCACCATCCTCCTCTATTTGATCACAGTCGAAGTTCTTTACTGCCTTGAATATGCCCAGTTGAAGTCGCTCATTGCCTAGGGCTATCTCCATACACTCGGATGCACAATCGATGTTCGCTCAGGCTATCGCTAGAAATGGGAGACCCAAAATAATTGGTGCATCTCGGAGATTAGGAGGAACTTCCATATCGAGAACGAAAAAATCTACAGGAAGGCATAACCCATGGACTTTCACGATCACGTTCTCAACCACCCCCCTCGGTGTTTTGACTGATCTGTCAGCTAGCTGAATTGTGACTGAGGTGGGCTTCAACTCCCCAAATCGAAATCGATCAAATACGACAGTGGGAGTTAGGTTGATGGATGAACCCAGATCTAGAAGGGCTCGATCAAATGGAGAATCTTGCAAGTAGGATATGAGTGGAGTACCAGGCTCTTTCTTCTTCAATGGCAAGTCGGCTAGAATCACGGCGCTAGCCTTTTTCGACAGTACCGCCTGTTGTCCAATTCTCGACTATCGCTTCAGGGTACAATAGTCCTTGAAGAACCTAGCGACAGCGGGAATGTGATCGATTGCCTCGAGTAGGGGGACCTGAATATGTACTTCCTTGAACATCGATTTCAGGTCCTCAATATTCTGCGTGTCCTTTTTCTGTACTACATTTCATGTTAGAGCCTCAGGAAAAGGGATGGGAATGTCAGGGTTGAGTGGCCTCTTACCCTTATCTACTGCAGGTGGCTCCTGAGATGAAGGAGTAGCTACCGCCTACAGCGAAGGGTGGGAGAAATCAGGGCCCACCTGCCTAGGTGGTGGGTCAAATGTCTTCCTTCTGCTCCTTAAAGAGACAGCGTGTGCATCGGCTTGCTGTCCATGAGGTGGTGGGGGAGTGGAAGGGGCAGGATACGTGGGGTTCTGCAAAGGCGGCTGGCCTTGCACGTAACTGTGTGGTGCAGGAGGCGCCTGTAGTATGGCATGTACTTGTCCCTACGGTGCCTGAAACCTAGGCGGGGCACCTTGGTTCTACACGTATCGGGGGTTCGGGATAGGTTGGGAGGGCAAGGCTCCCTGAATCCTATGCTCCTGCAACAGCTGGTTCTGCATGTTCTGTATGGTCTGTATCTTGCCAGCCATCGCCTTCATAATCTTCAAGCTATCTTGTGTGGATTTCCTCATTGATTCTTGTAGCTCCTCTTTCAGTGCTTCCAAAGGGTCAGCTCGCTTTGGAGGGTGGTTGGTAGCTTGGTGCAGTGGCTGGTATAGAGAGCGGGGTTGCTGCTGCTGAGACAGGAATGGCTGCTACCTAGGGTACGTGTTTTGCGCGTTCCCATATTGCCTGGTCTGGTAGTGTGGATCTTGATGTGATCTCTATGAATTACCACATTAGGAGAAGTTCGAATGTTGGTGCCAACCAGGGTTATACATCTCTGAATACGGGTTATTACGCCCGTATCCTTGGATAGCACTAACGTCCTCGTAGACCGAAGATGTTTGAGACGTAAATCCTTCAAGGGGGTACGCATTATAATCTGCTGGTGGTGCGTAACCCTGGTTGTAGGGTGCCAGATCTAGATTATTTATGGGATCCTGATATGTGGGATCTCATAAATACGGAGAAGATGCATCCTGATTGAGTAGATTAACTCGAGCAAGAGGGGCTCAGGGTGCATAGGAGGGCCTTGAGGCGGCAGAGCTTAAGTCAGATTGACCCTGACTAATTTGGTCAATCTTCTTCTCAATTAGGTTTACTCTAACCAGCTGCTTGACGATGATATCCATGTCAGCTTGGATAGACTCAGTGTGAGCCTCGTGGACACCAACCCGCTGCTGACTAGGCCACTGGAACTGGTTCATGGATGCAGCATTCATCGAGTTCTCCGCTAATGATTCAAACAGCTCAAATGCGTTGTTCTCATCTTTTGCGAGGAAATTCCCACCACTAGATGCATTAGCCAGATGCTGATGTGTGTCATCCAGCCCATGGTAAAAGATCTGAGCCAGGTTTTATTTGGGTATACCATGGTGCGGGCATTTCCAGAGAAGGTCATGAAATCGGTCCCATGCTTCGTGTAACTTCTCCCCGCTCCCTGGGAGAAAGTCGTGATTGCGTGTCGCATTGCGTTTGTTAGATTGATTGGGAAGAACTTTTGCAGGAATTCACGTTGTAATTCTGGCCAAGTTCCAATTGGCTTCCCAATGGTCTGAAACCAATATGAAGCTTTGTCCCTCAGAGAGAACGGGAAAAGCTTCATTAGAACAATCCCGAGATCGATATTCCTGGGTCTAATTGTTTCAGCGAGTCGACTCAGATCCTCAAGGTGCTGGAATGGATCTTCGTTTGAGTTCCCATAGAAGTGAGTGCTGATCAACTCAATCACATTGGGCTTGAGCTCAAACGCGTCTCCATCTCTGGGAATTCTGACCAGTGGTGCGATGATTTGTGCGGCAGGGTCATAGAAATCCTGCAGTTGTTCTCCTCGCGATGGGTGCTGCATCCTGTCAAGCACCGTTAAGATGCGATCCATGCTTTGCCGATGCCGCTCCTCGGATTCGACTACCCGAGCTTCCAGACGAGCCATCGGGTCCAGATTCTCGATATCCTGACCCGGTCTAGGTCCAGGTCTAGGATTAGCCATGGTGGCTCTGGGAGTAGAAGTGGGGGGAGAAGATGGTCCCGGAGAGGTGACTCGCCTCCTTGGGAGTAGCTCCCAAGGTCCAACCAAGTGAGGTCTAAGTGACCTCCTTCCTCGCATTCACCACCCAACCCCTTGGTTGGTGTAGCCAAGTCAGACAAGGCTAAGGCCCTGTCAATCAAGTGGTCCTTATGAATCGGATGACTGGATTTTTTCGTTTCAGGTTTTAATTCCTAAAGAAAATTGTCATACAACCGACTGAAAGTGATTCCCACCTCTTCGCTAACCCAGCCAAGAGGTTGAAATCACCTAGTAGTACGACAACAAATTCGAGTTTTATTTCGTGTTTTAAAATTTATTTTAACCCATTTTCTTCAGTGGAGTTTTCTCTTGGTGAGTGGCCCACAAGGTGACCAAGCTCACCGACTAAGTGCTTGACTTGATTAAGTCTAGGTTATCCCAAGTGTGGCTCTAAGTTATAACCCTAAAGATTTAACTTAAGGTTCATGCAATTCTAGGGTTTTATTTTATTTTAGTAGACCACAAAAGTAAAATTCATTCTCTGATAACAATTGTTATCTAATTAACTTGAAATTTGGCCAGTAGATTCTTTTTTTAATTAGCTTTCCAGAAAAATATTTTTTTGGAATTTTTACTATTTCAAATGAATTTTTAGGGATTTTTGAATGTCAGAGGATCAGATCTGAAATTTTGACCCCTCATTGGTTTTTCACTTTGAAACAGTATCAAATGACCTTCAAAAATTCATAAAAAATATGGAAAATAAGAAAATGATATCAGCTTTCAAACCTCATCATTTTTAGTCAAAACAGATTCGCGAATTGATCGAAATTACTTTTTGAAATTTGAAAAATCTCGAATCTGGGTCAATCTGACCCCCTTGCACTTCGCTAATTTCTAAAAATTGTATACTTGGGATTTTTCCAAATGAATGGTGTCGTTTAAAAGATGGTTTGAAAATGAAGATTTAGCCCAAATTTTAGAATTTTTTGCTCACCAATTTTTCGGTAATCGAATTTTTAAGTCAGACTTTGAAATCTGGCATGGTGGAAAAGCTCTTAAGGAGGGTTTTGGGTTTGAAATCCAAGCTTTCCACCAAAAATGTTTTTTTTTTTTGAAAACTTTTGCAATTTTTTTTTAAAAGAATTTTTCAAAGGATTCAAAGAAAATATCTCTTTTTTTTTTCTTTTTTTTTCAAACTAACCTAGGATTCGAAAAGGAAACCTAATCTAAAGGGGAGATGATGTGCACCTGATTTTTTCTTTGCTGTGCTCGTTGTGTGCGCAGATCATGTTTTTCTTCCGTGTTGTCCTGCACATCAAAAATAAAGTAGAGAGAGATTTGTTAGTGATAGTTTAAATGATCGAAATAAAAAAAAATGACATTACCTCCCCGGCAACGATGCCATTTGTTTGGCAGTCGTAGAGTACATTTTTTAGAGGAAAACATTGTAGTATAGTGCGTAATATGGTCAAACAAAGATTTTTATCGCTCTGGGAGGTGTTTGTTTAGTTCTGAAATCAATCCTTATCGCTCTACTTTATTTAGAATCACATGTCGGTTTATGATTATTACGTATTGAAGTACGACATGCTTAGTTGCAAGTATATTAGGAATTAAAAGCAGGCAACATTAATCACACAAAAGATATTGCAATAAGCTCATGGTGATTCTCAACACATAGACATATATATATATATAGAAAATATATTTTTCATTCATTCAGTCAGAGGATGTTTGCAACATGAATGCAGAGGAAAGCTTGTACAGGAATGCTTAAAAATGTAAATCTAGCTACTAGAAAATGATCGCATACAAGAATCTATGGGGGGATTTTGCATGCATCATTGGGGGAGAATAAGGACTACACTACTAAGCAGTAAATAGAAGCGGTAAATGTAAAGAGCTAGCTACTAATCTATCAGAAGTGATGTCATTCGGAGGTGGGCTTCGATGGCCTTGGAGTGGTGGAGAGAAAGAGGGGCAGCCAATGGAGCTTAGGTCGGCCCTTGGAGAGAGGTTGGAGGAGTGATCTAGCATCTTGGCATGGTGTCCTTCATGGTGGTGCTCAGCTCATGGAGATGGAGTGGAGATGGTGGTGGTAGCCTAAGTGGAGGTGGATGGAGCCAAGCAAGTATGGCCAAAAAGTGGATGGAAGCCAAGGAAGTGAATGGGTGCAAATGGCCACCCCGTAGGTCTTTTTATAGACCTAAGGGAAGCTCTCTAGAGAATTATGGAATTCTCTAGAGAGGCCTATGGTAGGAGCTCGTGGGAGAGTGAGAGAGAGAGAGGGTGGATGGTGGTTTTTAGATCCACCAAATGTGGATCTAAAAATTGAATGGCTCTTGGTTGCTAATTTTGGCAAACAAGGCAACAACACATGGTAGAGAGTTATAGAGAACTATAGGCTAGATATTTTTGTGTGGATGGTGTGTGTGGGTGTGTCTGGATCGAAACTTAGGTGGCTAGGTTGATTAGGTTAGGCTTTAGTGGGTTTAGGTAAAGGTATGTCTCAAATTAGGGTTATAAACCCTAATTCACTAAGGTAAAGTGCAATTAAACTTAATACAAGTTTAATTGGGTGTGTGGAAACTTAATTGAGAGTAAAACAACTCAATTAATTTAGGTATAGATCAATTGGATTCTCACTGAGTCCAATTGGACACTGTGTGCTGAGATCAGGGCTCAATTGGACTCAATGAGTCCAATTGAATAGGCTAATGGAATTGACTAAGATCCAAGTCAATTAGGTTTAGTGAGGACCTAATTAGGTCCTTAGGGAGGTCTATAGGTGATGTACTAGGGTTAGGGCACCTTAATTTTGGTTCCTATGGGGCTGGAATTGGGCTTAGGGACCTAGAGATCCAAGATGAAGGCTTGAATCTCAAAACAGGAACAGGAGAATAGTATCAGACGTCTAATAATAGTGCCAGATGTCATATACTCAAAAATCATAAGTCCAGACTTGTTGCCTGGACGTCCAATCAGAGTCGAGAAGGATTCAAGGTTCTGTCTTGGGTATTTTGCAGGAATTGGACATCTGACAAGGTGTCTGGACATCCAATAACACTGCAGAAGTGGGTTTAAGGTGTGCGGGAGTTGGCTAAGGGTTCTGGACATCGTATAATTCATCTAGGCATCCAGATAAGGGTTGGAACTAGGGTTTTGGGCCTTCCTAAGGTGTTGTGACCTAATCAAAGGGTGGCTAAGGCTTGGGGAAGTCTCTAGGCTATCTTAGGGCTAGGATAGACCTAAGCTCTTCACATTTTATTGCTTTATTCCTACTTAATAGAATAACAAACCTTAACTCCCTTACATCATTATTCCTGCATCTAATCTAAGTCTTCTGCTCTAGCTCTGCTGCAACACCCGTTATTCCTGATCTAGCTTCAGATCTTGCTCTAGATCCAACTCAAGATCTAGCTCCTGATCAGCTTATTGCCTGCAATTGACATAATGCACTTAATCAGCACATTATAACATTATTTTATGCATAGCTAAAGTAAAGCAGTAAAGATGCAGATAATGCTTATACATGCATGAATTACCCTAACTTATGCTAAGTCCTAGCCTAATTTAGGTCAGTTAAGACCTATGATTGCTACGCAATCATTGGCCAGCCTAGCAAATCTACTTGAAAATATCCTGTTGCAGTCCCTATTATACAAACTGAACCATTCTTGACAATGGTCCCAGGATGAAGACATTGAGCAAGGTCAAGATCTGCCAAAGGCTCTCTCCCCCTACAGCAATAGTATATCACTCCTTCCTAGGGAGCAAGAGCACCTCCTAGTGGCCCCATCCTACCCCTCCTCTAGACCAGAAACCACCTTTCTCCTCCCTCACCACTTGCATTCTCCCTAAATCCCTCCAAATGTACAATATCTTAAGTTGAGCAAATAATATGCATCTTTTACTCCATGTGGACAAGGAGGAGACATTGTCATATTCTTAAAATATGGGGGATCGTGGATGTAAGTTGAGTTGGGATTGCATGAGTATAGCTTCAACTCTGGAACTTGTAGTATGACTCAAGAAAGGGAGAAAGAGGTAGGCAAGGCATGCTTAAGGCAACGATGTGACTCCCTAGGTAAAGAGCCTCACCTTTGAGGGAATGGGTCTATTCCTTGCCTCACGCAGTTGCTTGGTTGCCTCGGGCAACAACCTCAATAGCACTGACAGGTCAATCAGACTTCAGGAACCAGAAAATGACAGTGATGAATCCATGCACAAACTACTCAATCATCTCATTAACATTTAGCTTGCTATTTTCTTAAAGGAGTAAACATATCTAAGGTTGACAACTTGTTATAGATAGGCAGGTATTGCACATAGAACTATGTTTTGGAAACACAAATTTTATCAAGAACTAGCAAAGCATTAACCAATCAGCTGCAAAGCCATGTCCTTTTCCTTGAATTATCTCAGGAGGTAAAAAATCTGCTACCCCGCATATAGTAAAACTCCTATCCTTGGCCAAGTTCTTTGCAAATCTAAAGTCTATAAGCTACATTTTAGGATAGAAACATGATCAAAGGAGAAAAACTATTTCCTGTTGCAATACCAAAGTAAGTTTGTTAAATATAATTGAAATACAGACCTATAGATGTCCACATTTGTCAAGCATTAAGATATTAGGAGAAACACCTCTGTAAAGAACTAAATTCTGAATTGAAAAAAATGCAGCCATAAGTGTATTGCACCATAACACTGCAACTCCACCAAACCAGTGAACCAAATGTCTAAAGCACATGGAAGTCGAAATATGTCAATAACCTTGTGTAATTCTTCCAATGCAATTACAATTGATGCTGCACAAAACCATGCAGATGATTCATTAAGAGGCAAAGTGAGTATTGAAGCTAGTGGGCAAGCTAGATAAGTGCTTAGCAAAATGGCAGCATGAAACTTATCGGAACATGTGTGCAATACTTGTGGCACACAAGAAGATGGGCTCAAGCTCTTAAACAGATCTCTCTCTTTCAAAACCTGTGCTTCTTTTCCAAGCTACTTGACTTTCCTCTTGGAATATCTTTTCAGGGTACGCAACTTTTTTGCTTAGCGATCAGGGAGAAGCCACGAACATGTCAATACCATTCACTGGATCATATTCCATATATTTTTTGAAAAAGGAAAGGGTGATCATATTCCATATAGGTGGTAGTCATTTTGGAAGAAAATATAAAGTCAATTATAATTTGTTTCTCAAAGGAGAAGATGGATATCTACCTGATCGTTTAGGTAGCACAATGCCTATCTCTGAATAGTCAGTTGAATACAAAACCACTTTCCATTCCTTGGCAGAATAATAACTAGATTAATGTGCCAACAATTCTAAACACAAGAAGATACACAATTGAAACCACTGAAAACATACCAAATCAGACAATTCAATGTTGGTGAATCTGTAAGCATCATCCTTGATGGCCTACCCCCCAGAAGGAAGTGCTAAAGAATCTTTCGACCTGATAAGCAAATACATAACACAAACAAGCGAGAGGAACATTTTCATTCTAGACCCTTCTCTCAAAGTACCAACACTACATGGTAGATGCTTCTAATTTCCACAGCATAATTAGTTACGTCACGTACATACTTTCTGTCATCCTGCTGCAGCTTGGACAACATGCTGACAGCTGAATCAAACTTCTCCTTTGTAATGACTGTACAAGTTACACTGCCAAGAGCAACTGCACATATCAAAGGAATCTGTTCACCAAGAAGTTCCCACTCCCCAAAATTGCTCCCTTCTGAAAGCTCTAGCTCAGGCTCATTACTGTCTTGGGAATGACCATATTCAATAGCAGAGGATGAAAGACTGCTAAGATGAGGATTTCCTATGAAATCTACATTGTAAGTCAGTCGCACCTGTCCCTTTTGGATGATATACAAGGCAAATATAATGTCATTTTGCAGCAGTCAACAAACATGAGAACATCAATGAGCAGAACATTTGAACTATTATTGTCAAAACCTTAAACAGTCTATGGATCTAAATCCCTCCAAATGTACAATATCCTCAATGCATCTATATTTCTTTTTTTTTAAAAAAAAGAGGATCAATGCATATGTAATTTAATAGCAGTGACATGTTAGGCTACCTTTTTTTATTGACTTGGAATCTTTGACAGAGAAGCAAACTAAGGGGATTGGACAGGGTAGAGCAGTATGGAATGGTGAGACCAAAAAGGTGAAGGCACCATAATGGCAAGAAATCTCCACAATAGCAGAAACATGATGGCGATAATAGGTATAGGTTGCAATTGGGGGCAAACCACTCCACTGCTAGTGTTGCCAAGAGGTCACTAAAATAGTCAAAACATGACTGTTACATGGTTTTACCACTTACCCTACAAACATAAAGATATAAATATCCAAAACTTAAAGTGGTAACGGTTTCATTTGTTTCTTACTTGTTCAACAGAAAGCTCAGGTTTCACCATATTTGCCCGCACGTCAAAATTCTACAATAAACCACACAAGGTACTGATTGGTAGAGGTGCACACTCTTGGTCAACTTTGAACCGTACCTGAAAATAATAAAGCTACATGAGTTTACAGGTTATTATCTCAAATTATGATCAAACAACAAATGTTACAACTAGTACATGAGAAAATGACAGATTAAATGTCTTTCTTGCATGCATTGGAAAATCATTCTACCACAGAATCAGTCATTTCCTCAAGGAACTAACCCCATTTATATTCGTACGTGCCAAATGTGGGAATCAGTAAATACCAAGATAAAAAGTTGATATACCAAGCTATGGCCCTATAGCGAATTCAGTTGTTTTCGAACAGCAAATTCAAGAAGATATAAAATATAAGTTCGATAGATTAACAAGTAGTTTTATAGTGTTCAGTGCCCATGACAAGAGAAATTGGGATGAACTGAAAGCTCCAAATCCAAAATTGGACAGAACACAAGTTGGAAGGTGCATTACAATTCTCATGTATGCATACTTTTTTAGGTAGAATATGGCTTGCTTTGCAATGTGTAGATGTAGTTAACAAACTAATAAGAGTTCTATATAATAACACCTATGCTGGAAAACCCCCATTGAAGGCTGCAGGTTAAAGTCTCTTGCCCCCTGCTGATACTACCTTGTAAATTCAGTGCAGAACCTTAAAATGATGTCATAAAGGAAGAGTTTTAAATCAAGCTCTATTGACATCACAAGCTCTATCCTGCTATCTAGAAAGCCCAAAACCATGTAACGGAAGCAATCTGGTTTTGTCTTTGCATTACACAGGAAAATCATGCCACCAAGCTCCTTGATTCTTTGATGATTTGTCTGGCTATTGTTTTCCATAGTATATTGCCCTCTGCTTTGTTGACCAAGCTGCTATTGATTGCTAATGATTCCATTGCTATTTTCTTTAAATTGGTTGTCGATGCTTTTCTTTACCTCTTCACTTTGATATGTGGGTTGTTTCCTTAAATTTTGTTCCTTTGGGTATCCCCTCAACATCAGGATTTTCTATAAGATGTTCTTTTTTTGCGCTCTTCACTGCAACTGAAACTTCGGTTACTTTTGCTACAGAGTTGAGTGTATTTACCAGATTTATTTTGGAATGCAAGTTTTTTGATTCCTCAGAATCATTCCTTGCTGCTGATGTAAACACATTTACACTACTTAAGATGTCTATTTATGCATGTTCTTAAGCATAGGATTGCATTTCATGATATAAATATTGCATAACATGCATCATCTTGCATTTAGAGTAGTTTGAATAAAATGGAGGTTAATTGTCTCCTTTTATGTGCTTGGACAGGGCAAACATTTTATCGGGGCCTCAGATCAAAGATCCAACCGTATGGATGTGATCAGGGCAATGATTGGAGTTCAACGACTCCAAGATCGCCCTAATCGGGCATCCGTAGCATCAGATAGTGACCGGGGAACCCTAGAAGATCAAGGGCCAGGATGGTGTAAATATGCACTTCAGATGACAAATCCGACCGCATGGATAAATTCGGATTGACGATCGCAGCCCAACGACACAAAAATCGAGTCAATCCGACATCTGTGACACCATCTACAACTTCGAGAAGATGGACAGCCAAGATGGCGCCACGTGGCACCATCTCGGTCGCCCAAACGGCCGCATGCAACCTCTAAAGACCCCGCACCCGCTCGCTCTCTGCCGTTGGATCTTGATCCAACGGCTGTGGTCAGCCGTGCCTAAAAGCACCCGCTCGACCATCCGCGCCCCGTAGCGCAGCGGTCTAGCGCGCTTACGCAAGCGGCGGGCGCAGGTTCGAGCTGCAGCAGAGGGCTGGAAGGCGTGGGTGATTCAGCACGGGCGGGCGTTGGATCTTGATCGGATGACCGCGCGCGCCCGCGTTATTGAACGCACGGCGTCACGCAGCATCGTACGCGCGGGAGGGCGCGCAGCGCAGCGAGTGAAGAAGCGACTTAAGCCGTCCGATCTCGCGATCGGATGGTTAAGATTCAGAGGACGTGGGTAGGCGTTGCGCGTGCGAGCAGGCGAGCCGTCACTAAAGACCCCTCATTTATTATTTTGAAGTTGTAATGTCCATTTTGCCCCCACTCCTTGCAACAATAAAAGGAGACTCCCTCCATACGAAATTCTCATCCCTTCCTTCTCTTCTCTACCCCTCCAAAGCTTAAGAGAAGCTTGTCCCACACCCGGGATGCTTCTCGCGAGATAAAGTCCAAATTTTCGTCCCCCTTCGGAAGTGGATCCCGCGATGACGAGGGCATGCTGCTTCGTTCCCGTTCTTCTGCTTCGTCCTCCTTCATCCTGCTTCATTCCCCTTCGTCCAGGTTTCGTCTCGTCCGGCTCGTCCTCCAAGCAACCGTCAAGGAGGATTTCTCTCTCCCTATTCTTTTTACTACTTTCTAATATAGATTTACTGCTTTCTAGTGTAGTTTTGCTCGTCCTCCAAGCAAACGTTGAGGAGGACATTTCTCCCTCCATTCTTTTAATGCTTTCTAGAGTAAATTTATCGCTTTCTAGAGTAATTATTTTTTGCTTTGTAGTTGTAAGAGTGAAATGAACAATCTCCTTAATGATAAATTCCTTGTTTATTCTACATCTCATTTTGATTTCTCTATGTAATATTCTCTTTCTCTCTTACTCTCTTTCTCTTCTATTTATTGTAAATAATTAGATAGTTTTAAATTGAATGATTCCGTGACAAATAAAAAGAAATGCATAGTTTTTAAATCAAACGTCCGCCTCCCTGTGTTCGACCCAGAATTTTAATTTCGGTATAAATTTTATTTGTTGAACACGAATTCTTCGCTTTCAACCTACAACGACAGGTTTTCTAAAACCAAACACGTTAGCGTAGCAATTCGTGCGTTCAACATTTTGGCACCGTTGCCGGGGAGGCGACGATCTTTGATTTCTCTTTGCGAATTGTAACTTACAAATCATTTACTTCACTTTTCTCCTTTCTTATTATTGCAGGTACTCTTTTGAGATGAGTAAAAGAGGTAGATTGGAGTAAAGTGCTATGGAAGGTTTTGTAAGTTATCCCCCATTCTTTCCCCCTCCATAGATTTCATTCGCCACATTAAATCCAAATTCCAATTAACCTAGGTGTTTGCATAAATCCAAGGAATAGTTTGGTTGTTTGGATTCTCACTCACATTCATTTCACCTTCATTTATATATAAAAAAAACAAAAAGATAATTTTGTGGGGCAATTTTCAACAAACACACAACGTACACCCACATTCAAAGGCATTTAACCGAATTGATTTGTTTCTACTCAACCGGGTTTTGATCTGTAGAACCGGTACACATAAAGCAACACATAAAAGAGTAGAAATCATTCTAGGTTAACCATCTTTGTGTGCCTAACTTTGTGGTGCATTTGTGGCCAGTTGTTTGAGTTGTTTGGGCCGCACCACTTCAAATAAAATCAACTCATCAAGTAGCTGCCAATTAGGTTCAATTTTTAGGGATTTACCAGGCACTCCACATTCTTTTAAACTTTAAAGGAAAACATCTTCACCTGTGCTTGCAAAACCTGGTGTGCCAATGAAACTTGTTTGAAAACACCTAAAGTTGAATCCTAAAAGCTACTAAGCAAGATTTGAACCTTAAAATTCACCACATCAAAAATAATCTTGCTTGAAAATCACTGGTTGTGCACGCACACACAAATCAATCAATCATTAAGGGCACAACCCATTTAAAGGGCCCATCACATTCCAAAGCACATTCAAGCCTAGACCTAAATAAAACAGAGTAGACGTTGGCCTTAAGGATTGGACTCGCTCTTCAAAATCCAGAACGAGATTATTTTCGATTAGTATATTTCTACTGTTCAATCTGATGTCTAGCTAGGGGAGCAGAGTCAAACGATCGTGGCTGGGGGGTACACTAGGAACCGAAGGCGCATGCCAAAGGAAGAACCTTCTCCCCAGTACCTCCTTCTAACTGGTTGGATTGAACAGACAGAAGTAGATCAAATCGTTCCTTTATCTCAAGATGGGTTTTGGGAGTCTGTAGGTCTGTAGGCTAACCCATTTAAGGACAGGTTTGATTGTTTGTATTGCAGGCCACCTTTCTTCCTCCCGTGTCTCATGAATCCTTCCACATATTTCACGCATTCCTGTTCTTTCCCTCCTATTGTGAATTATCCTCAACATGACGATTATCCCAACTCGTACTATAATCAACCATCAGTTAGCTGGGATAATTTGGATTGGGGATACAATTCCAGAACCCTGTGTTTAGGGTCTAACCCTGAACACTTTGATTTTGATTTCTATCCTTCTCAGATCTACATCGATTATAGATCGTCTTCCTTTCATGAACAACATAATGCGATCTACAATCAAGAAGGATACACCGATCCTTACCCATCCTCTGATTTCACTGCTTTTAGGTCATCACCATCTTTTCAACAACCTGAAATGACCTATTATCAAGAAGGGTATAATGAATCTCAATTAGTTAATTCCCCTACATTGAGCCCAAACCTGCCCAACCCTGAACCAAATCATTTGGTTCAGGTTAACCAGGTTCAAGATAAGGTTCTGGCTAACTTGAGGAATATCATACAATCTTTAGAAGTTCAGCCAATACCTTGCATTGAGAGATTGGAGCCCCTGATTGAAATGATTGATGATTTGAATAAGTCTTTGTTGGATTGGCTCCAGGGTGATAAGGATAAGAACCTGGGTGAGTTTCTATTTGGGAAATTAGCGAAATTGAGGATGAGATTCGTGATTGCTTTGATTCAATCTTGGAATGATTCCCAGGATGAGCCCTCTTCAGGAAAGCCAATGACAGAACCTGCTAGGGGGGACACGTGTTACGAGGCTGACCAGATTGAATTAAAGCGACCAATTAAGGATGATTTGATTTCTTCACCTGAGATCCCTGAGCTGGGTTACGAGGAAACGTATGTCTCCTTGGAATAGAAAGTGACAACTGATTTTGGGATATACATTGGTACGGATCCTGATTTCTTTGATGGTGAAGATTCAAGTTGCGAAGTCTCACACGAGTTTTCTGAACACAATTTCTGTGAGACGATTGGGCCTGAGGAATCAGATAGATTATTTGATAGCCCAATAACTAAGGAAACTGATCTTATTAGGGCACACATTATGGATCTAGAATCGCATTTTCTGGAGGAATCAATTCAATGCCCTGATTGTCAGTTACACCCCATTGAGCTTATCGATAATTCTGTTTCTAAGATAATTAAACCCAGGTCAATTCTGATTCTGCCACATCATTTAGACTTGGAGATTTCAGACGGGATGATTAATATACAAGAGGTCCTAGAATTTGACATTCAGAATGAGGAGGATAGGAGCTTGGAAGTTCTGATTTGGGAAGTTAATTTTCGAGGAAATGGAAGATTGAGTCGAAGGGTTCCTTTTAAGCTGAAACCATCAAATCAGAACCCTTACGACATTTATTTCGAGGATGTCAAACCCAAGCACACATTCAACGATTATCCTTTTGAGCTTCAATTCTCTGTAACCCGACTTTTTGGTCTTGGGTTCCATCCTCATAAATCGCAGGCCCGACCCCACTTGCATTCTGATTTTAGGTTCCGGGTAATTTTTATCCAGAACCTAAGATATTCTCAATTATGGGGGATGGGTCTGCACCACAATCTGATCCACATCTGTGGACCTCTGTTGATAGGTCGAAGGATTCTTCTGTTTATTTTAATTTTGACCTGCACTTGTGAATTCTTCATTTCTTTTCTTTGTATAGTGTGCCTAGCTGAAGGTACTAAACTCAGCACATATACGGTTCTTTTTCGTTTTCATCTCGGAGCGGACCTGGCATTCACGCAATTCAGGTGATTTCTATGCTTTTCCACTCTGTTTCATGTCTTTTTAATATAATGGGGACATTGCATTAGATAAGCATGGGGGGGTGGATATTTATCTCTGAATTCATTTGTCAGCTCCGTAGATTTGTTTTATTTTCTTTTATTAAAAAAAAAATCAAAATTAGGAAAGAGAATTTGGGTTTAAGAAAATTTTCAATCGTAGGAAATACTACATTAAGATCTGAACACAAAGACCCTTCAGGTCTTTGGACTTAATTAGCCTGTGTATCCACTAAAATGTGGATTTGTCTTTGAGTCCTCGCCATCTTAATTCTATTATAATTGGAATAAATAAGTTTGGGTGATAAGTACACGACTTATCAACCCACCCTCTGATTTGAGGGAATTTTGAGTCTTAAGCATCTACACACTTTCTTTGCACTGACTCGTTGTTCAGCGATTTTAACGGTTTAACGGAAATTGGGTAGCTAATGAACCTTCTATGGTGATATGGCTGGCAAGTTATCGTGGGTAACAACCCATAGGTAGGTTGTCCAGAGCCTAGTCACTGGACCTTTCTCTTTTTGTTGCCTTTAGGTAAATCTTAGACCAGGGAAGCCACTTACTTAAAAAAAAAAAATCAAAAAGAAAAGGAGAAAAGAAAAAAAAAGAAATAAGCCACACTTCGCCGCACGAGTATGGTTGGCAAGTTGTCGGTGGTAACAGCTCATCGACCGGTTGTCCAGAACCCAGCTTAGTAAATGCACTAAAAATTCCCAAAACACTTAGGAAAAAGCGGAGAAGTAGAATAAACCGGGGAGATATACACTGGATTCACCTTTGTGTTGACCCTGTAAAAAATAAAAGTAGGGAGAAAGCTACCGGTTGTAAAGATACACCTTTAAGCAGAATTCTTTTTGAGGTCACCTAGAGGTATAGAAATCCGAAGTCTATTTTAATTGCCGGTCAACGAGTCTATCACAATCACAATAAGATGCTTAAAGCTTAGGATTCTCATCAAATCTTGGGTGAGTTGAATGGCCGTAGAAAGCCACTCTTAAACCCTAAAATTTGAAAATCCAAAAAAAAAAAAAAAGAGAGTAAAAACAGAAAAATAAATTTTTCTTTGAATAAGGCGAGGCTTGAGGCGGTCTGCATTTTGGCTGATACCCGGGCACTGTTGTGTCTTTGAAAGTTAAGTTCCTAAGTAGACAATTTCTTAATGATTGAAAATAACTTAGGTCCAAATAATCCAACCTAATTATTTTATAAATAGCATATATTTTTTGCTAGGGACTAGCAAAAGATAGGCATAGGGGAATGATGTAAACACATTTACACTACTTAAGATGTCTATTTATACATGTTCTTAAGCATAGGATTGCATTTCATAATATAAATATTGCATAACATGCATCATCTTGCATTTAGAGTAGTTTGAATAAAATGGAGGTTAATTGTCTCCTTTTATGTGCTTGGATAGGGCAAACATTTTATCGGGGCCTCGGATCAAAGATCCAACCGTATGGATGTGATCAGGGTGACGATTGGAGTTCAACGACTCCAAGATCGCCCTAATTGGGCATCTGTAGCATCAGATAGTGATCTGGGAACCCTAGAAGATCAAGGGCCAGGATGGTGTAAATATCCACTTTAGATGACAAATCCGACTGCATGGATGAATTGGGATCGACGATCGCAGCCCAACGACACAAAAATCGAGTCAATCTAACATCTGTGGCACCATTTACAAGTTCCAGAAGATGGACGGCCAAGATGGTGCCACATGGCACCATCTCGGCCGCCCAAACGGCTGCATGCAACCTCTGAAGACCCCGCACCCGCTCGCTCTCCGCCGTTGGATCTTGATCCGACGGCTGTGGTCAGCCGCGCCTAAAAGCGTCCGCTCGACCTTCTGCACCTCGTAGCGCAGCGGTCGAGCGTGCTTACACGAGCGGCGGGCGCGGGTTCGAGCCATAGCAGAGGGCTGGAAGGAGCGGGCGATTGAGCGCGGGCGGGTGTTGGATCTTTATCGGACGGCCGCATGCGCCCGCGCTATTGAACGCACGGAGTCACGCAGCATAGCGAGTGAAGGCGCGACTTAAGCAGTCCGATCTCGCGATCGGACGGCTAAGATTCAGAGGACGTGGGCAGGTGTTGCACGCGCGAGCAGGTGAGCAAGCACGCGCGGGCTGCCCACGACTCCCATGAAGGAGGCTTTAGTGACGGATTTATCCGTCACTAAAGACCCCTCATTTATAATTTTGAAGTTGTAATGTCCATTTTGCCCCCACTCCTTGCAACTATAAAAGGAGACCCCCTCCATACGAAATTCTCATCCCTTCCTTCTCTTCTCTACCCCTCCAAAGCTCAAGAGAAGCTTGTCCCACACCTGGGATGCTTCTCGTGAGATAAAGTCCAAATTTTCGTCCCCCTTCGGAAGTGGATCTCGCGACGACGACGGCGTGCTGCTGCGTTCCCATTCTTCTGCTTCGTCCTCCTTCGTCCTGCTTCGTTCCCCTTCGTCCAGGCGTCATCTCGTCCGGCTCGTCCTCCAAGCAACCGTCGAGGAGGATTTCTCTCTCCTTATTCTTTTTACTGCTTTCTAGTATAGATTTATTGCTTTCTAGTGTAGTTTTGCTCATCCTCCAAGCAATCGTCGAGGAGGACATTTCTCCCTCCATTCTTTTAATGCTTTCTAGAGTAAATTTATCGCTTTCTAGAGTAATTGTTTTATGCTTTATAGTTGTAAGAGTGAAATGAACAATCTCTTTAATGATAAATTCCTTGTTTATTCTACATCTCATTTTGATTTCTCTATGTAATATTCTCTTTCTCTCTTACTCTCTCTCTCTCTTCTATTTATTGTAAATAATTAGATAGTTTTAAATTGAATTATTCCGTGACAAATAAAAAGAAATGCGTAGTTTTTAATTCAAACGTCCGCCTTCCTGTGTTCGACCCGGAATTTTAATTCGGTATAAATTTTATTTGTTGAATACGAATTCTTCACTTTCAAGCTACAACGACAGGTTTTCCAAAACCAAACACGTTAGCGTAGCAATTCGTGCATTCAACAGCTACCTTCTTTCTCTTCCTTCCCATAAGTTAGACTCATGAATCAGAATAATGAAACCTAGACAAATGAAGATGGTAGCAGACAAGTCAAATTCCTGATGGATAAATAGATATTTTACCTAAAAAGTGAAACAAGAAGAATACAATAAAAGAACATGAAAATTATATGCTTCAAAACCTAAAAGTAACCAACAGGACTCCAAAAACAAAACTTGATAGCTACTTATTCCTTAATAGCAAATGCTGAAGTTAATCTAGAATCATGATCAGAGTTGAATGCATTAGAATGTAAATTTTGGAAATGGGTTCAGTATCTGGATACAAGGTAGGTTCTAATTACCCTTCCAGGTAGGATTATCTGGAATTGTTTCTTTACCCTTCTAGCTTGCATGATCTGGAAGGTGAGTTTCATAAAATCCAAAGTCATCAAGTAATGATGTCTTGCTACCATGATCCTTAAACAACTTCAGAATTTGATTACCATGTTAAAGGATGCCATCAGCATAATTTGTAGTTAATTACTATACGAACGCAATTGTTGAAAGTAGAACCCTTGTTTTAACGAAGAAGAAGAAGTAGTAGCTATATATAGTTAAGCATTTCTTTATCAAATAGATCAAGCATGGATATTACTTTAGCACTACTTGAGAGTGAACTAACGCATAATATGACTAATCAACATACACAACTATTGGAAAACATGATCACAAAGGCAATGGAAAGTACCGAGCCTAGGGAGTTGGCTCTCTCATCATGCAGATAAGCAAGCCCTCGACCCATCCCAAGAATTATGTTGAATCTTTGTTTCTAGTTAGGGGTCCATGTTGTTCACCTATTAGCTAACTGCTAGAAAAAGAACAACACCACAAATCAGAGTTAAAAAAAAAGGGGTGAACGAAGGAAAAATGGTAGGTAGATCTGATACCTAAGCTCTTTATATCATTATTATGGTACTTGTCTCATACATTCACCACAAATGCAAACATACTAATATTATTATTTCCCAAATTCATATACTACAAATGCAAATATACTCATATCATTATTTTCCACATTCATATACCACAAGTGCAAGTATATATTCTACCATTCATATATATATTCCATCATTCACCACATACATGATACTCATTCATAAATAAAACACATGTATATATCACATGTTTTGAAATGTATACATAAAACTAGACGTGAAAAAAAAAAAATCCAAGCAACTATGTAGTGGCTTCTATGTTGTCTGCTCCAGAACCTCCGCAGTCATCATCAGGTGGATGAGGTGGGAAGTGGAAAGAAGCATAATCTGCACCACCTCGTCCTAATGCACTTAAGATTGCCTGAAACTGTGCCTGCATCTGTTCCTGCATCTTCTCCCATTCTTGTTGTGCTTCATGTCTCTATCGTTCTAGTATATCATTTGTCTTGTCCAATTTCGATGTAACATCATTTAGTTTCTCTTGAAATGTCTCCACCTGTGTCTGTAACTATTGCAACCTCTATGAACCCCCCCATCCTTTTTCCATACCAACTAGTAACAGTTTCACTCTCACCAGCACTACGAACAAAACCACCATGCTCGGGGGGCATAACTGTCCTAAATGCTTGATCTGTTGTCATAGGCTATAATGGGCCAGTCTCTGATTGCTCATCCATATATCACTAGAAGGATGCATCAACTCCATCATGCGACCCTACACATAGTTGAGCTTATGGTAAGTTCTCCTAAATGTTTATCACTAAGTTATTCATTACTTGTTTGAACAAGCTTACATGTCTCTCTTGATATAATTGATCAATCCAAACACGGGGGCCATCAGCATTAGACTTGCTATGACTCCTCTCATAGATCAAAACATGATCAAGTTGTACACCGTTATGGGTATCTGAATGCATATTTGAGATGTGGTTATAAATTAAGTTATCCTAAATTTAAGCTTCTCTTATTTAAATCTCGTAACTTGTAAGTTTATAATAGATATTATAATCAATAATCTTCTATCATCAATTAAGCTGATGAAAATGTACTTACATAAGTATCCCTCAAGGTATCTATGCTCATCCGTCCCAAGCAGTGGGTTGCAGTCGGAGCTTTCGCCCTATTAGCTTTATTTTTCTTAGCTTGCTCCTATAACCACAAATTATGGAAATTGATACTTAATTATTTTGCTGTTAGAATAGAAGTTATTAATATAAAATATTAATTACCTTCATGTTTTCCTGAACCCAATATTTTCAGCACTCCACCCAATGACCAGCTTATATTCCTGATGGCACGTCTCTCAGTGCATCCTCATAATTCTTACCAATAAAGAACTATTTATATATACAGAAAAGTCGACAACACCTAAAAGTAAATTGTGTTATTATGAATTCTAAATGTATGCTTATGTCTTACTTGGCTTTTAAGCTCTTCTCTCCAGCTACGAAGTGCCCTCCCTGTTGCTTGGAGAATATATGCAGTCGTCATCGGATTTGTTTCCCAATCATATGTCAACTGCATTTTATATTATAATGAATAAATAGATAAAGGATTTTAAGTAAAACAAATGAATGACATAACAGCAATATCATATTAATACCCCTATCTCACGAATGAACTCATCCTTATGTTGTTGAGGGACCTGCCTACAATCAAAAGAACATGGGGTATCAACAGTCTCACAAGTGTAGGGATCCTGCTATTAAAGGGTGCATAACGTGAACATCTTCCGCTACAATTTACATCAACTGTTATTCGAGTCCCTTCAGTTAATTTTCTCAATTCCAAATTCCTTGTCTTTCCCCTTGGCTTTGATTTTATACCTTCAGTAAACAAATAGTCAAAATAAAATTGTTATAAAGAATTAATATCAAAGAAAATTAATGTGAGAATTTATATACCATTAGACCCTGCTTGACTCTACTCCTGAGATTGGCTCTGTGACTAACTCTGTGGCTAACTATTCTGCTAAGATTGGCCATATAACTGGATCTGAGGAGGGTCTACAAACTAAGATGGTGCCTGCTGCTGGGATTGACTCTGGGGAGGGTGTTGGGGCTGAGATAGTGCTTGATGCTAGGATCGACTTTGGGGAGGGTGTAGGGACTAAGTTGGTTTCTGCAGCTAGGATTGGCTTTGGGGAGCGTGTAGGGGCTGAGCTGGTGTCGGCTACTAGGACTGGCTCTAGCGAGGGTGTAGGGGTTGAGCTGGTGTTCGTAGCTAGGACTGGCTCTGGGGAGGGTGTAGGGGCTGAGTTGGTGTCAGCTGTTGGGATTGGGTCTGGGGAGGGTATAAGGGCTGAGCTGGTGTTCGCTGCTGGGACTGGCTCTGGGGAGGGTGTAGGGGCTGAGCTGGTGTCCGTAGCTGGGACTGGCTCTGGGGAGGGTGTAGGGGTTAAGCTGGTGTCCACTATTGGGACTGGCTTTGGGGAGGGTGTAGGGGCTAAGCTGGTGTCCGTTGCTGGGACTGGCTCTGGGAAGGGTGTAGGGGTTGAGCTGGTGTCCACTGCTGGGACTAGCTCTGGGGAGGATGTAGGGGCTGAGCTGGTGTCGGCTACTGGGACTTGCTCTGGGGAGGGTGTAGGGGCTGAGTTGGTGTCTGCAGCTGGGATTGGCTTTGGGGAGGGTGTAGGGGCTGAGCTGGTGTCAGCTGCTGGGACTGGCTCAGGGGAGGGTCTAAGGGCTGAGGGTGTGTGTGCCTAAGTGGAAGCTGAGAGTGATGCTGTGTATTTTGTTGAGGTTTATACTGAGGCCTAGACTTTGTAAGAGTATGAGGTGGGATCATAGCATGTTGAGTTTGAGATTGAAGTCGAGTATGACGTAGTGGCATGGGGGAAGGCAACTGGAGTTGATTGTCATGCTGTGAGTGGCGTTGAGGTTCATGTTGGGGCTCAGGCTGGGTGTCGATGCCACCCTCATGTCCTTGGACCTGGTCATCTGGCTCAAATGAAGAGTCATCACATCTAGAATCAAGACGACGCTTTTTGTATGCCATCAACTTTTTAGGTGCCATCTACAGATGAAAAATAAATTATTAATTAAAAAAAATACAATAGAAAATTTACTATTGAATGTGACCAACTTATTTACTCCAACTTGATGCCACTTTGTATTAAATTTCACTTTGATTATTCTAATAGAATAATTTCAATTTGATTATACTTCATGCCACTATGTATAGAAAGCACAAACTTGAAAATAGAAAGCTTGCTCTAATATGATTCATTCAAAAAAAAATCATAACTTTGGTTACATGAAATATGAGAGGAGGTACAAATTATAAAAGGATGATGTCATGCTTTTTATATAGTCAACTATAACAAAAGAATTATGCCAAAGTAAGTAAAAGATCAACCCAATACAATAAGAAAACCTGCAAGGGAGAAAATATATGAAAAAAATTTTAAGAAAGAAATAATTAAACTCTACAAAATAGCTTAATTGAAAATGTTTATCTCAAATATCAATATCCATTGCACCATGACCTATTCCTCCATCTTGTAGCACATCTTGGTATGCTTCAGAATCAAAGTCAGTATCCTTATCATGTTCTACATCATAATAATCATGCAGCATTGTTCTTACTAGTACTATCCAGCCATTTCTTTTTTTTGAAACATTGAGGATTGCTATCAAGATTCGATAGCAATCTAGGGGGTAGTATATTCCATAACAAAAAAGCAATTACAGGTAAGAAGCCCAACTATGTATGAGAGACCAGCACTCCTTTACAATATTCTCACATCTCACCGATCTCTCCTGAAAAAGCTTACCATTATGCCCCCTCCATACACACCACAACACAATTGCCATAGCCCCCACGGGTTGACCAGGAGAGATTAACCTCTGCCATACTGCATCCCAAGAGGGGAGGGGTTCTAAACAAACCAACCTCCATATCTTATCAGGCACGTAAAAAACTTGTTCAACTTGACAAGCTAATGTAAACGATTCATATGCTTGAAGAATTGTATGATCCTCATTCAAACTTATGAAACCAATTTTTCTGTCAATTTTAACACCATATCTACTGTTAAAAATATCAAACCAGTCACACTTAAATAAGATGACTCGGCAATCATGACTATAGTTGACTTCCACAATCTCTTTGATTTTCCCATAGTACCCATCACAACCAGTTTGTATGCCATCATATTTCACAGTAACGCATGAATGTTGTATAGCCTTCACATCATCAACTGATTGCACTCTAAATCTAAACCCATTTATTATATATCCAAAGTGATAATGTGCATGACTTAAAAGTATATTCATCATTACATCAAAATCTTCTATCCATTGCGGATCATTGTTTTGTTTCATTTCTTGCACATGAGTTCTGAACCAATCAATGAAATCTTCTTCACATCTAGAAATGTGCTAAGATTGTCGAAATTCATCGTAAAAATTTAGAATATGCTTTAATATATATATATGAGTTAATCGTCGATCATGTTTAGACATTGGTTTAAAATCCATTCGTATGATTGGCCTTCCTCGGATATCAAATACAGAAAAAGAATCTTCCACATTTTCACCATTTTGTCTATCATCATTCCTATCCAATCGATTGAATCGATTACTTGAACCATCCATATACATCGCATAAAAGTTGATGCATTCTTCTATAAGATACCCTCTGAAAATTGAACCTTCTGGTTTAGCCTTATTGAAGATGTAGTCTTTCAATTTTTTCAAGAAGTGCTCAACTGGATACATCCACCTATACTGAACTGGTCGAGCAATCCTTGCCTCATTCGCTAGGTGGAGTATAAGATGTATCATGACATCGAAAAATGCAGGAGGGAAAAGCTGCTCCATCTTGCATAGTGTGATCACAATTTGCTTGTCCCAATAGTCTAGTAGTTGAGAATCCAATGTCTTTGAATATATAACCTTGAAGAATCGGCTTATCTTCATCACAGAGTCAACCACTGGTTGAGGAAGCATTCCAGGGATTTCTAATGGAAATAAGATTTGCATGTAAACATGGCAATCATCACTCTTTAACCCACTTACCTTCTTAAATACTTCATTTACACATGTAGAAAGTTGTGATGAGAATCCATATGGAACTTTAATATTTTTAAGAAAAGATAATATTTTCAGTCGTTGCTCATCCTTCAAAGTATATAATGCCTGAGGAAAGTCATAACTGCCATCATCTTTATGATTTACATGCAACTCAGGATGAATATCCAACATCTTCAAATCAGTACGGGTCTTCAACGTGTCTTTTGGACTATCCATTAAGTTTAGCCTATCTAAAATATTATCCATAACATTCTTCTCGATATGCATCACGTCAAGATTGTGATGAACTATGAGATCTTGCCAATAAGGGAGCTTCATGAAGAATATGCTTTTCTTTTTAAATCCAAAATTACGTAAGTCTTTAAGATCTTTCTGAAATAGACGACTCAATCAGATATTACCAATCTGTTGTAACTTCTCCATTATATTGTATCCTGACAACCTGATTGTATCTGTTCTTCCAAAATTTTTTGGATTTTTGGATGAATAGCGGCATGGTTTACCATCAAATTTGTCTTTAAACCTCGATTGTCGCCATCTATGTTTAATTGGTAGGAATCTACGATGCCCTAAATAGCATAACTTTTTGGTTTCAGGTAAACGCAAGTAATGAGTATCATCCATACATACAGGACATGCCAACTTGCCTTTAGTACTCCAACCAGATAAATTTGCATAAGCTGGGAAATCATTAATAGTCCACAACAGTGCTGCATGCATCTTAAAAAATTATTTTCTAGCTGCATCATATGTTTCAACCCCGTTATACCATAGCAATTTCAACTCATCGATGAGTGGTTGCATGTAAACATCGATTGCATTTCCTGGTGCCTTCTTCCCAGGGATGAGAAGCATCAGCATCATAAACGAAGATCTCATACACATCCATGGTGGCAAATTATATGTAAATATCACCACTGGCCATATTGAATATGATGGATGCATATTTTTGAAAGGATTGAATCTATCACTTGCAAGACAAAGCCTAACATTACGCGTTTCCTCTGCAAATAGAGCATGCTTGTTATCAAATGTAGCCTACTTGTCAGAATCTGTCAGATGATGCATAAGTCCATCACGTGATTTGTTATTATGATGCCATGTCATCCACTTTGCAGTCTTACTTGACATAAAAAGACGTTATAGCCTAGGAATCAAAGGAAAGTAATGTAGTGCCTTCCTTGATCGTTTCTTCCCTCGTGCATTTGAATTGGTATTTTCTTCATATCTTCCTTCTCCACATTGCAGGCAACTATTCAAGCATGCATTTTCTTTAGTGTACAGCATACAATCATTCTTACAAGCATCAATCTTTTCACACTTCAAGCCAAGTACGCAAAACTGTTTCTTCGCATCATACCACGACTGAGGAAAATCTTTGGGATTATTTAACAACTCTTCTATGAACTTAAGGACATCAGTCATTAACTTAGATGTTGCCTTATTCATCACTTTAATTTGAAACATTCTCAAAAGAAATGACAACCTTGACATGGAATTAATTCCAGGAGTAATGGGTTCCTCTGCTGCCTTCAGTGCATCATAAAAATTATTACAATCTCTAAACATATTATCATTATCATGACTATTAGCATTTGCAGCTCTCATCTCTTGTAACATCTCTGCAACATTATCACCTCCAATATCTTTAATGCGATTCTCAACATCATTATCAATAGAAGGATAAGTGATTTCTTCTCCATGCGAGGTCCAGGCTGTGTAGTAAGGCCACCAACCAGTACAAATTAGATGCTCAAGTACTGTGTTACGATCATACATAAATCCATTCAAACAACTTTTGCATGGACAACAAATTCTCTCATAGAAGTCTCCTCTTCTATATTGCTTCCTATCTTCATGGAATGCCCAGTCTAAAAATGAAATCACTCTACTCTTATATAAAAAATAATCAGAAATCCTCAAAACAATCCAGGACTTATCCATGGAAGCCTATAATCAAATAAACCCACAAACAATGAAAGCAAGTTACATAAAGAAACATCAGATATTTAATACCTAATTTGTGATCAAATTTAAGGTGCTTCTCCAGTATATCCCCAAGACTAACCTCAACTAGATTCCTTTAACACCAAATTTAAGGTGCTTAAGAAACCTAGGTAAGTTTAGTTAGTATACCAGAAAAGAGCATAAAGATATCACCGAGATTTCTCCAAACACAGATTACATGTAACAAGTAACACCTAAGTTGTGATCAAATTTTCAAGAACACTCCTTAGTTCGGAACTTTACTGAACTAAGGACGATCAAGACTTATGACATATTATAAAGACAACACATCATGCATGTATGTGAAATACACATACATTTACGCATTGTCTGTATGACATGATTATAAGTCTTGAATGACCAGGTATATTAATACAATTTTGCCTACTCTTTCAACTTGTACCCTAAGGGTTATATTTCTTATTGTTTGTCATCGAGTGCATCTAAGGTTGTGCAAATGTGGATATCTACAAATTGCATAAATAAATACTAACAAAGAAAAGAATAGTAATAACATAAGTCAGCATCATAAATGTACTACTACCAAGAATGGAATATCTTCTTTGTCAATTTGAAGTAGATTCGATCAAGATCTACTTGTTAAGAGGATGATTATATGGATTCTTATTTAGAATAATATGGCAACTAGACCTAAATAAAAACATCAAAGATTGCTTAACCCTCTCAAGCGTAACACCTCCCATGCCAACTTGCCCATCCATGTTGAGTCACCAGTTTACCTAACTCAACCTATCCTACTGAACATGGATAATGATGCTCCTTTCTTCCACCCTCTCTTCCCAACATTTACGATTCTATCGGGATAATATAAATGTAGCAATAACATTCATAAACTTTCAAAAGTTCATGATGTACATTAGGGAAAGAAAACAAAGGAAACAAGTTGTTTTGTTTTAATTGATCAAAAAAACCCAACCAAATCAAGAAATATTTGAATTGTATCAAATGATAGGATAACCTTTTTAGAATAGTAGACACTTAGATCATATTACGTGAGCATCAGGGCAAATTGTATTCTGACCTTATAGGCAAGACCAATTTTTCATTTGCATCCAATACATGATTGCAAGACAGATACCCTTTACCCACAGAATATTAGATGCGTGGTCCACCCTAATGCATATCAAAAGATCCAAGTCAATTTGCCTTTTTTCTTCTGCTATCCAGATGCTCTTTCATAACCTTATCGACGCGGCCAAGGGACGTTGCCTAGATCCAAGCTTGGAATTACATGAAGGGCCACACTTTAAAGGATCTAAGCTTGAAAATAATTACAAACCTCTCCAATTGGGTCACATTTATGTAAACTCAACTCTTACCGAATGCAGTAGTGAAAAAACTTAAAGCCTCACTTAATAAAGGTTTAAAGTTCACAACTAGACAAACTTTAGAAAGATGTAGGGTTTAAAAGTGATGAAGTATGTGATGGATTAGTAAACAATAGAAGTGATGATTAAATTCTTATATTATTCTTTCTTTTTGTTTTCATTTGTATTATGAGTACATTAACGAAAATAGATACAATATATAAGTGAATATGATGCGAGTAATTTTTGTTTTCATTTGTAGTAAAAATTTGTCAAGGTAGATGTAAAGTATACTTTGAGATGATGAAAGTAAGAATAAAAAAAAAATATATGATGCCCCTTAATACCATATATTTTTCATTTATGCAGAACTACCCTTGAGTTGAAAGATAATGCCTCATTTTTAATTCTATGACACATGGACCCATAGGAGTAGACCAACAACGCTTGCATCTTCCTTCAGTCCCCAAGTGAAATGAACATAATAAGTATCCAAGCTTGAAATCATATTCCTTACATACACCTCCTTGCTGCCACCCAACTTAACAACCATTCATAAAGACATCACACCCTGACACCCACCTCTTAGCACACAGTAACCATGCATATGATTATCAACTCACGAAAGATGGTCAAAAAGGCCATTGACAATTTTAATTACTTCTTTGCAGAATGTTCCATTTCTCACGGCTAACACTTTTTTTTTTTGTAGGTTGTAAGCTTCGATTCCTATCTCTCCATGGATCAATGGCATAACATTTTAAGTGGACTGCATGTTTGACTCTTCCATTAACAGCTTTGGAGGTACCATCCAGATTCCTCCCCTCTGGGATCAGCTCCAACCAATGGAGATCTCCCCTCCTCCCATCACAATCTCCCTTAACCTTTCGCCCCCACCTCCCGACGACCCTCCACCACTCGTGCACTGCAGTTGATCTGGAACTTTATTCCCTTATACTTTACACCTCATTAATTACATGATACATCCATCCACCACGTCCACCAATCAACAACCCCCCTTGGAGATATTTCAAAGCACACACACACACCACCAAATAGCAACAATAAAAGAATCAAACACATAGAGCCTTGTAAAGACCTAAGATTGGAAACTCATCATGTGACCTCAAGAAAACTAGAAGAGGAAAAAAAAGAAGGCAACAAGAGGATTTCCTTTTGGTCATGAGCAATAAACACCCTCTTCTTCTTCATCTCCACACTAACAAAACACATCATGGGTAGAGGGATTAACCATCTAATAATGGTTTGGTCTGTGGCAAAACTACCATGATGTAGATAAGATTATCTAAGAAGCTTCCAAGATGCAAGTTGTTTATGACCAAAAAAGGCTTCCTAGTTTCAAAACTTGTTTGCATACCATCAAACACCTGGCGTGCGTGTAAACCCTTGAGGCAATCCAAGGTCAATAGATCTCATTGAGCCACCTCGCAGCCAATAAATCCACCAAGTATTGCAACAACAATAATAACAAGAGTTCAAGAGAAGTGAAGTTGGACGAGGAGGTAAGAAATAAGAGAATAAATAAAATGAAGGAAGAGTGGTGGATTAACCCTACTTGTAGCAACAGTAGTGGTAATGGAGGTGCTGCTGGGGAAGATGAGGGAGGGAGAAAGGTAGCGGTCTTGAGGGGGAGGAGACGTGCTGCTGGGGAGGGGATGGTCAGGGGAGGCACCTTCGTCAGGAGAGGGAAGGGGGTTGGGGATGGTCCGGGGAGGTGACGTCATCGGGGATTTAGTCAGGAGTCAAGGGAGGGGGAAGGTAATGGTAGCGGGAGTTGGTTTTCGGTGGTGATCTTGAGGGGTAGGCGAGGTGCTTCTAGCAACCTTGAGGGGGAGTCAAGACAAGCACTACCGTCGGGAGAGGGAAGGAGGCAGGTGATGGTCAGGCTGGCTGACGCCGTCGGGGAGGGGGTCGGGGAGTCAGGGGAGGGGGAAGGTGATGGGGGCAGGACTGGGTTTTTGGGGAAGTCGGCGGCGAGGAATTTTGGAGGAGGGATGTGAAAATTTTGAAACCGTTGCCAAAGGGAAATGCGGGACAGGGCAAGCAGGCGAGGGAAGGCTATGGTGACGGTTTCACTTGAAATCGTCACCAAAGGGATATGCCAAAGAGGGCACACTCATGAGGGAAGGCTATGGTGACGGTTTCAAGTGGAATCGTCACCAGTCATGGTTCCACTTGGAATCATCACCAAAGTTATCCTATGGTCATGGCCCCACTTGGAATCGTCACCAAAGCAGAAAGCAAATCTCACTCTCCCTCTATGGTCACGATTTTGAGTGGAATTGTTACCATAGGTTACTTTTGGAGATAGTTCCCAAAATCGTCACCAAATATCCATCACCAATTCTCCCTTTCCTAGTAGTGAATCCTTATTTTCTAGAAGATTCAATCAGTAGCCCCATTCCTCAACCATACCCCAAAGGGATTAATTTTGATTTGGAAATCATTATTCCCAAGTCAATCTTGATTCAACCGCAACTATTGGACTTGGGTACTTTAGATGGGGTGTACAATGATTTGAAAGTCCCGGAAACATTGATTTCGGAGGATAGGAAGTTTGAATTAAAAATCTGGGAAGCTAATTCTGAGGGAACTTTGATTTTGGATCTGAGGGTTCCCATTAACCTAAACCCACCTATTTTTATACCAATACCCTTACGATATCTTTCACGTGCAACCTAATCTTGAAATAACTGATTACTTTTTGAGCTAAATATTAAGAGGGCATCTGAACCTATTGAACCATCTTTACCCGTTGTCTGACACTTTGGTCTTGGGTTGCACACCACAAAACCACAGGCCTGGCCCTACAAGCTTAACAACCTTCGATTCTGGGTGATTTTCATCCAGAACCTTAGAACTACTCGACCTTGGGGCATGCGTCTGCATCATAATCTGGTCCACGTCTGTGGACATCTTCTGCTGACAGGTTTCAAGATCAACCTTTTGATTTTGATTCTGACTCGCACTTGTGAATTCTCAATTTCTTCTTTGTATGTATGTTATGCCTAGCTGAAGGCATTAAATTTAGCACATGTTTATATTCCACATTCTCTGTGGAGCTGACCCGATTTTCACGTTATTCAGGTGATATTCTATTTACTCTGCCTTTTCGTGTCTTTATTTTTACAATGAGGACATTGCATCATTTAGGCATGGGAGGGTGGATACTTAATCCTGAAATTATTTCATTAGCTCTGTAGAATTTCTTTTATTTTCTTAAAAGAAATTTGAAAACTCAAAAAAAAAAAGAATTAAGAGAAGATAACTTAGGCTTTTGGAGGTTATTAACTTTAGGAAACGATACGATAGGACCTGAACACTTAGACTCTTCAAGTCTTCGAGCTTAATTAGCCTGGGTGTCCACTTGAATGTGGACTTAGTCTCAAGTCCTCGCCAAGTCAATCTTATTTTAATTCGGCAAATAATTTGAGATGATAAGTATGCAACTTATCAACCTGCCCTCTGATTTGAGGGGATTTTAAGTCTAAGCATCTACACACTTTTTGCACTGACTCACTTTTTGACGATTTCTTCAGAAATTAGGTAGCTAATGAACTATCTAGGGTGGTATGGCTAGCAAGTTGTCAGTGGTAACAGCTCATCGGCCAGTTGTCTAGAGCCCAACCACAAGACCATTTTCTTTGTACTACCTTTAGGTAAATATTAGATCAAGAAAGCCACTTAGAAAAAAGAAAAAAAACACCCAAAAAGAAAACAAAAAAAAAGAAAAAGGAAAAAATAATAGAGCCACACTTCATCACACTAGTATGGCTGGCAAGTGGTCGTGGCTAATAGTCCATTGGCCGGTTGTCCAGAGCGTAGCTTACAAAAATACATAATAATTCCCAAAACACGTAGGGAAGAAGCGGGGAAGTAGAATAATCCAGGAAGATATACATTGGGTTCACACTTGTGTTGACCCCATAAATAAAAGTAGGGAGAAAGCTACCGTTCAAAAAGATAAACCTCTAGGCAAGGTCACCCTCAAAGTCCATTTTAACGACCATCTAGTGAGTCTTTCACTCTTTTCACAAGATGCTTAGCACTTAGAGTCCTTTTCGAGTCTTGGGTGGGTCGGGTAGACGTAAAAAGTTATCCCGGAACTCTCAAAGTCCAAAAGTACAAAAAAATTAGAAAAGAAGAAAAGCAAAAAAAAAAGCATCGTCCTTTTTCAAATAAGGCGAGGACTTGGGGGAGTCTGCATTCTGTTGAGTCTTCGTAGTTTAGGACCTTAGTTGATAATTTCTATTGTTAATAAACAACATAGGCCTAATTGATTGAATCCTAATTCTATTTTTATACAAAGCATCTAGTTTAATTTTTGCTATGGACTAGAAAAAGATAGACATGGGGGTATGATATAGGCACAATTATTGAGAGTAAAATGCCTATTCATGTATGTTCCTAGGCTTAGATTTGCATTTCATGTTATAAACATTGCATAGCATGCATCATTCTACATTTAGAGTAGTTGTAAATAATTTAGGTTAATTACGTCCTTTTTATGGTCAGGAGAGAAGGATATTTATTTCAGAACCTCAGATTAACGATCCTCAGATTGACGATCCGACCGTATAGATCTGATCAAGGCAACGATCGGAGTCCAACACCTCAAAAATTGCCTCAATCGGAGTCCCGTAGCATCATATGCAATCCAAGGAAGATCAACAGCCTAGGGACTAGGTGACGCAATCCAGAGCATCAAACGGCAAATCTATCCTTGTGGATGGATTCGGGTCGACGATCGCAGCCCAACGACGTGAAAATCAACTCAATCCGACCTCTGTAGCATACTCTACAAAGGAATGAAGATGGACGACCTAAGTCGTACCACGTGGTGCAACCCAAGCAGCCCATGCGCATGCATGCGTCGCTGCACACGCAAAGCAGCGCGGGCACGCGCACGAGTGCACGTAGTAGCAACGCAGGCGTGCATGGTAGAAGCGCAAGCGCAAAGGCACGCATGCAACAGCAGCGTGGGTGCACGCGTGCAGCACAGGTGCGGGGGCAGCGATAACAGTGGCACGTATCATGCATGCACGCGTGACAAGGGTGCGTGCAGCACGTGCCAGCGGTGCAGTAGTAGGGGAGCTGATGAGCACCTCATCATGAACCCTAACTCGCACATTTTAACCTAATAAATTGAACAAAAGCTCCTACAAAACCTAAGGGAAAGCCTAAATCCGGGAAATGCAAATCTGAGAATAAAATAATACACAAGAGGTAAAACTGTAATTTTACCATTGCAGTGCATGAACGGGATTTCTAAGGGCCTAGACATAGTCAAATGGACTTAATCAGAGAAAATGTGGGATGGTTGATCAGAAAAGGGTTATGACAAAATTTGGGAACTAAATGACATTCTGTAACCCTAAAATAAACCACTTCAATTCACAAAGTTCTAGCAAAGATAAAAATCAATTAAATCCTCTAAAATTCATGAAAAAATCTCCCCTAAGGCTTAGAACCTTCAATTTGGCCATTGGAACCTATCTTGACCAAGATTGAGAATCATACCCAATTTTTGACTTAATTTGGGTTTTTGTGCAAAATGTCCAGTCAAACATGGTTAAACCTAAAATCCAACCTCACCATTGGATTACTTAGGTCAAAATTAGGTTTATACCAAAATTTGGACCTAAGGAAAGGTCTTTTTTACCCACTTTACAAAATGGTCCTCAATAATTACTTTTTGACCCTTAGCTTCTTGGACTCTTGTAGATACCCGCCTAGCTTTCCTGTTATTTTATTCAAACAGGTCCCTCTGCCACCCGCCTACACAGGCGATACCTCCGGCAACTTTGCGTGGAGGATGGCGTCGCACAGACCTGGGGAGCCAACCCCAGATTTGAAAGGACTCCTTGCGTTGTCCCCTACAGCATGGGCCGGCTCCCATGCACTGTCGACCACCATACCTCTCGTGTGAACACTCAAGAGGTATGGGTCTTTTTCCGACCATGCCTCTGACAAGGTATCCTCGTCTCCTCCTTGTGACTCTATCTCTACCAACACCTATTTAAGGAATGACAACCCCTGCCACTTCCTTCAAGCTTGATTGGGCCGAAGAAAACCCTCAAATTTCGTCTCCTCGTCCAGCCATTCACCCGCAGGCTCCGGCAACCCTCCTCCTCCTCTCTCGTCACCTTGCCACCATACCAGTGGCAAGGTTACCTCCGCCGTCATCTGCCGCTCCTTGTCGTACCAGCAGGCACCCTCCAGCCCCTCTTCCTCTTCGTCGCCCCTTCCCCTTGGCTCTTTCATCTCCGGCGATAGCAACATAGCCGCTCACCACCTCTGCCCTCTCCCCCTTCGTCCAGAGACTCTTAGCTAAGTCCTCTCTCTCTACTCTTTATTTTTCCCTCATTTATTTCTGATATTCCACCTCACCGCTCACACACCACCACCATCTTCTCCACCTCCGGTAGACCACCGGCGAGGCGCAACCACCGCGTCACACCTCCACATGCCTCGCCAATCACCCCACGAGCTCCGCCACAATCCACTGATCACCTTCCGCACATTCACTAACCGCCAGCTCCACCCCACACTTCCACCAAACTAACCCACCTCCACAGCCACAGAGTGACCTAGGCACGCACACCAAGGCCACCCCACGGCCAGCCAGCCCCTGCCTTACCTTTGCCGTGACGCGATGAAGGTTCTCTTGTTTTCTGATAAAGCTGCAAGGCTACTTTTGTGACGTGCAGGGTTGAGCCCTTGTCCGCCATTAACAAGCAAACAAGCTTGCTTGTTCTCCAGCTCCAGGGCACGCACTTCAGGTTCCAGGTTCCCAGGCTGCGCGGATTGAGTGTGTGCACGAGTCCAGCCTGAGAGCAGTTGCTGCGAACCCTTCAGCTACATCAATCGTGCAAAGACATTCGCCTACAGGTACCAGCAAAAGTAGGTGGGACATTTAGTCCCACCTCGTGAATGCAAGAGTGAAGTGGGGAACAAAAGAGGAAGCAAAGGAGGAGGAGCGGCGAGGACTTAACCACAGGGAGACAGCTGCGGTAAGAAAGAAAGGAAGAAGGACTTAGAGCGGCAGAGAATAAAAGGAGGAAGACGACACTGTAGCCGTAGAGGGGCTGAGGCAAAAGGAGAAGGAAGAGAGAAGAAAGCAAAAAGGCACGCAGCAGAGAAGAAAGAAGAAGTCGGAAGAGAAGGCGTGTAGCAGAGATAGCAAAGAAGAAGAAGAAGAACCAGCAGTAGCAGCAGAAGCACTGTAGTAAGAGGTATTTAAGGCGTCTGACCCTTGGAGTTAGATGTTTGAAAAGAGAGAGAGAGAGAGGCAGACACAAGAAGAATAAAAGAAGAGACATTTTTATTTTCCTTTCTTCAATCTTTTTTGTAAAACAATATATTGTAAATTGTGATTTTCTACACTTGTAGAATCAAGTTTGCTCCCTGAGTTCGATCTCGGAGATTTTCTATTTTCGAGTAATAAAATATAATCAAACCGGTCGATTTTAACCCCGACCAGTTTTTGGCGCCGTTGCCAGGGAGCAATGGGCATTCTAGAAGCTACTAAATCACAATTTCTGATTATATACTAGCTTAATCTCTCTTCTGTTGTGCAAGTGCAGGAAGGCAAGAAGGAACAAGCAGCCGCACAACAACCACACCAAGGGACAGGTAACCTTCTACCCTCTCTCTTAAATCCCTTAAATTCTAAAGAGGAAAAAGAAAAGAAAAATCAATCTAGGGTTACCTATCTTCCATTCTTAGTAATTCACAGAGTTGCCTACTTTTAAAATTTCAACACATTTTATCTGCATATCCACTTAAGGTAACTAAGGCTAAAACCCTCTTGCTTGAGCCTTAGTTATCCAATTCTGAGGCAACTAATTGGACCAATTAGAGCCAACCTAGCATTATAAGCTAGGGTTTTAGAGACACATCTTCTAATCAAGAACTGAAAATTCCAAAAAGAGGTATGCCTAAACCATTGTTTAAAAAGACCTATTAAGAGAAACCCTAAGCAATCCGACTCTTAATACACTTGAACACTAAAAGAAAGGACCTAATAAGCTCTCACAGGAACTAATAGGTGAAGTTGATCCTTTGGATTAATAAACCTTCAAATTAGGTCACTCTTGCACAACAAAAGGTTTAAAGTTCAAGTGAAACCCTAAGCACATTGATCTTAAATAAAATTGGTAGACTTAAGAGGTCAAGGTCCCCATTCTGGTCTACCCGGAATCTCAGTGACAAGAGAGGTCGGGTGGGGGAAACCCTGTAACCCGTGGGGGTGCTCTACCGTGTAGGGGTCTTCGCAGGACTCACCCTCTCTGGCTGCCCAGGTAATTCTCAGGTGGACGACCTTTTGATCAAGGGGTATCATCTGCCCCAAACCTCTATAGTCACCCAACAGTTTGGGTGTCTTGATTGGGTCCAACACCTTCTAACCTCGTCCAATCCATCAGTGCATGTTTGGTAGGAGGTCCTTAAAACCTCCTCTAGAAATCCATTCTCCCCGAGGCCAAGCCTCGGTACCCTTGTTTGCGCGACAACCACTCCACATAGACCTCTCTTCTGACTGTAAACCTAATTCCCCTTCTTCCACCATGGCTCAGCCAGTTGAAGAAGAGAATATTCTTGAGCACCAGCTCCAGCGACATAATGATCTCTTCCAAAACTTCATGAACCCACCATAGAGCCCCATGATGCGAGATCACTATAATCCCGCTGCGGTGGCAATTGAGCCTCGAGTTAGAATCCCTATTGGAGGATCTGATTTCGAATTGAAGCCCAACATGATTCAAGCCATACCAAAATTCTATGGGCCTAACTCTGAATATCCCTTCCAGCATATCAAACAGCTTAAGCATCTGGCCTAGACCTTCGGGTTAGATGCGCAGAATTGGGATATCTTACTCATGAAGATGTTCTCTTTCTCTCTTATGTACAAGGCAACTCATTGGTATCAGACACAGACCCGCCCGATCAACACTCGGGAAGAACTTCAGTCCGAGTTTTTGAAGAAGTTCTTTCGCGTTGGTCGGAAAAATGCCTTGCGCCATCAGATTACTCACTTCACATAGCAAACGGGAGAACCTCTTCATGAGGCATGGGATCGATTCCAGGATCTCATGAGAAAGTGCCCCCATCACGGAGTTCCTAAATGGGAACAAGTCCAGTCTTTTTACCAGAGACTCCACGAAGATATTAGATTGTTCGTCAATGCAACTTGCGGAGGGAATATCATGGATCAACATGAAGACACCATGTGGGAGATTCTCGAGAATATGTGCGGGAACTCCATCAACAATGACTCCATGGGATTATTCAACCGGACGAATACCCACGCAACGAAGAACCTTAGGAGATCACATGAGACGCAGGGCCTGTCCGCATCAGCCGACCTGGAATTAATGGCCAGTCGGTTGGACATAGTCTCAATTATTGAAAAGAAGGTGGACGAGCTGACTCATCACTTGCAGCGAGCCACCTCTGCGCAGAACTCCTTCGCACAGTCCCCTCCCGTATGTGAAACTGTGTAGAACATTTTTCACTGACATTCTCCTGGGATGGACTCGTATCCACCCCCATCTGACTCCAGGACCGGAGGGACCTCGGATCCTTTCTATTCTTGCCGAGGGAACACTACTCCCCCATTCTCCGACTTTCCTGAGGCTCCTCAGACCTGCGAGGACCTCAATGCCATCCAGAATGACCCATTTTCCAACACCTACAACCCTGGATGGTGAAACCATCCAAATTTCTAGTGGGCGGGAAATTCTCAGAACCCAAGACCACCCTTTCTGCCCCATCCACAAGCCCCTCGTCCTTATCAGCTTCCTCAGCCTCGGCCCAACCCCACTTATCCATCCGAGCCCAACCAAAACCAAATGTCCCTCATCCTCCAAACTCTGGCTGACATTCAAAGAACGAATGTGGCTATCTAGAAACAACATAAGGATGAAATCACAGAGGTTCGCAACCAACTCGCCCAGTTGGCAAATTCTCGCCAACTTGGCACACTTCCTTCTCAATCTCTGCCTAACCCGAATAGCAAGACGACCCAGCAGCGTGTTATGAACCCAAACCTGAGCAAAGCACACTTGATCTATCAGGCCCCTTCTGTTCCATCACTTAATGGTATGGAGGCATCAACCTCCTATGCGGGTTACCAACAGCAGCAACCCATCTTACCAACCCCCAACCAGAACCAGGCAGGACTAAATTCGATAACAACTCGTAGTGGTAAGGCAACCCAAGATCGACCTTATCCAGACCACTACAAGCCTGGTAGTAACCCAAACCCTAGGACAGTTATCCAGGATGTTCCTATCCCTATCCCAGATCAAAAACCTGGACCTATCCTAGAGGAACCAACCAAGGTTCCATTTCCTGAGGCCTTGACCAAGGGAAAGAGGATAGCTAAACCTGTGGCTCTTGAGGAGGACTTGATCAAGCTCTTTGAGCAGGTCCAAATAAACATCCCCTTGATGGATGCAATCCGCTATGTACCAACTTACGCATGATTCTTGAAGAACGTGTGTACACCTCAGCATGCCACGAACCAAGAGTAGCAGTCCAATTGTACTATCAGAGCAAGCCAGCTCTGTAATCCTGAGTAAACTCTCACCCAAGGCAAAAGAACCAGGCACTCCCTTGATTTCATGTAAGATTGGTGAGACTCAGTTTGATAGAGCATTATTAGACCTAGGTGCCTCCATAAACCTGATACCCACATCCCTACTTAACCACCTAGAAGAATTCGAACTGAAATTGACTGAGGTGACATTGCAGTTAGCCGATCGATCTATCAAGTCACCTAAGGAAATTCTTGAGGATGTTATTGTTAGGGTGCGGGATTTCTACTTTCCTGTAGATTTCATAGTTCTAGACATGGACGCACCCGAGAATCCAAGGGATACACCAATCATACTAGGGAGACCTTTCTAGCCTCTGCAAGAATATAGGTTGTGAAGAGGGCCAAATAGAGTTGAAATTTGGGAATCAGACTCTCAAGATTGATATCTTTAAGGCCCAACAAGGGATTAATTGCGGTGTCATTGAACAAATTTGTGACATTAGAGCCGTGGTTTATGAACCATAAATTGAGGACAACATGATTATCTCGCATCAACCACAAGAAGATCTAAAATCGCAATTAGAGGAGTCAGAACTTGATCTAGACAGACCCATAAAAAAAATTATACCCCACACTCACTCTGAACCACCCGCTGCTACTGATAACCCCATTCTTGAACTCAAGCCCCTTCCCGATCATTTGAAATATGTATTTTTGGGTTCCAATCAGACACTTCCGATGATTATAAACTCCAAACTCACACCAGACCAGGAATCCCGTCTGATTGTTGTTCTCCAGCAACATCGCAGAGCCATTGGCTGGACTCTCGATGATTTAACTAGAATAAGTCCCTCTTATTGCACACACTGCATCTATTCTGAAGAGGGCGCATGACCATCACGTAAGATGCAGAGACATCTGAACCCCAATCTGTAGGAGGTCGTGAAAAAGAAGATCATTAAGTGGTTAGATGCAGGGATCATCTACCCGATCTTCGACAGTCATTGGGTGAGCCCAATCCAGGTTGCGCCTAAGAAGGCAGGTCTCACCACCATCATGACTGAAATCGGAGAGATCATACCTACCCGTATAGCCAACTCGTGGAGAGTCTGCATAGATTACCGAAGACTCAATTCCTCCACGAAGAAGGATCATTTCCCACTACCGTTTATTGATCAGATTCTCGAAAAACTAGTGGGAAATAGATTCTTCTGCTTTCTTGACGGGTACTCCGGTTATAACCAAGTGGCGATTCATCCAGAGGACCAAGAAAAGACCACGTTCACCTGTGTAACGACCCGATTCCCGAGTCCCTACGAGACACGAGAACCGGACCAACTCGACTAAACCCAAGACCTGGTCGTCCAACGAGGAAGTAACCAAAAGAGCATTAAAATAAACCACATTCAACATGAATATAACTAACAGTAAGAAAATACAGCAGTAAGTAAAGAAACTACTACAGTATGTACCACCACAACAGTAGAACAACATTCATAGCATAATATGAACTGCAGGTAAAGAAAAGTACAGCGGAAACAGGAACTACTCACTACAGTGGAACCAAAAAGAGGTACAAGAGAACAGTGGTAACTCTACTAGACCCTACTCGGCCCAGCGTCCTCCACAGCCGCTGACCCTGGCTGCTCAACACCTGGTCCTGAAAGGTAACGAGTGTAACACGTCAGCAAAACGCTGAGTAGAGTGGCAACTAAACTAAAGAAACAGTAAAGTGTACAGTAGCTGTTTTAATTTTCTTTCTTCCTTTATTTACGTCTTTCTATTGTTTCACAATTTATCTATTTCTCAGATCCTTCACTTGATCTCGAATGTTCCTCGTGGGAACTATCTTGATTGCAGTCTTTTCCGAACAGTAGAAGTAGCACGTGGTGCTCTCCTGGCCGGGAGAGTCCCCCGTGGTGATCCTACTCTCAGTCAACCACCCCAAGGTCACTGACAGACGTAACGGTGACTACGACACGCGCGGTAAACGCACGGGTAGCTAACCCGCACTGGCACGCGGTCAGTCGTTTCCATTAACGGGTGCGCCCAAAGCACAGCACGGAACCAATACAGGGTAGAGCCCTCTCAGTAACAGGGGTCCAACCCCTCCACTGTAACCAAACAGGGGCCTTGCCCCTCCACAATCCGCGCACCCTCGCCTGACTACCCTGGTTTGCCCAGTGGGCCTAACAAGTCGGTGTAGGAGCCTAGCAGAACCCCGGGGCCCGTAGGGTAGCTAGTACCTCTCTACACTAGTAGCTCTCCTCGGTACTACGTACACGAGGGCCAGCAGGTCGGTACAAAGTGGCCAGTCCTAACCCCGGGTCCTTGCGGCGGCTAGCTCCGCTCTACACTAAACAAGGGGACAGTCGCTCTCCTTGGTACTCCGTACTCAAGGGCCAGCTCACTTCCCCAATTCTATTCCATTCACCTTCCAAGAGTTCTACTCCTAATTCCCCGTAGGGTTCCAGCTCTTTTAACTCAACACAATCAGGTTTCACCTTTCCAGTTTCACGTTCATACAATCCATGTTCTCAATCACGTTTATTTATTCATAGCAGGCAGCTGTTAATTCAATTCACAGGCAGCTATTAATCCCTTTCCACATTTTCCAAGACTGCAGTATTCATACATTCCACTAGTTTTCCCGTCCTAGGATTCATGCCATATCTTAGGATCTATCATACAATCTAGTTTTCCAGCCCTAGGATTGATGCAACACCCTAGGATCTACCATTCAATCTATTTCTCATTCCTAGGATTCATGCAATGTCCTAGGTTCTATTTATGGTTTCATAATTTAACAGATTATACTTAAAGCCACTCTACCGGTTACAACAGGCGAACTGGGGGCGTGGTCGGGAATCCCGCGTGCCTCCGCAACCCCCGAGACTGCAACGAAATGGGGTCTTATCACAAGGATCAAACACATGGAGTTTCTCAAAATAGTATATAGCTACTGTAGACGGGTAGAGGATGTAATTCCGAAAAGCACGCAACTCGAAACGCGAAAAACGGACTCCGAACGGGCCCTAAACTGGTCAAAAAACGACGAAACAGTGCAAAATCAGATGTCTGGAACTTATTCCAGACGTCTTAAAAAGTGGATCAAAGGTTACCTTGCTCTGCGTGGTCTCTCAGACGTCCAGAAGCCTGTGGGGGCATTTGGCCTAGTTCCCAGACGTCCGCTGGTCACCCAGGACGTTTGGAAGTCGTTCCCGTCGTCTGGCACTGCAACCAGACGTCTGATTCGCGTTGGATGCGAATCTCAGAACCTGCGCGTGCCCATTTCCTCTCTCTCTTAGTACGGTCAGTCGAAGAAAATGAAGAAGCGAAAATAACTCACCTTTCAGACGTCTCGATAGTCTTCCAGACGTCGTGCCCGTCGTCTGGCTAGAAGCCCAGACGTCTGATTCTGGAAAAGTTTCCAGAACCAGGGCGCAACTCGCCCTCCACTCGCGACGCCCGGCTGCGTCGCGTCTTGTCTGCCTGCTGCTCAAACTGCAGCAGTCTCCCCCGCGTCGCTCCACGCCCGCTGTGCCCCCCGCCGACCGTCCCTTGCAGCCCCGGCGAGCTCGCCCTCACGGTCGGGCGCCTCTTCCATTCACAGCACCTCCTCCCACGCTCACCGCGGCTGTCGCCGTTGCCGCTCACTCGCGCTCGCTCTCGCGCACTGGCTGGAAGGAGAAGAGGAAGGGGGCGGAGGTGACGGGAGTGAGGGAGAGGGCGTGGCCTTTTAAGGCCGCGCGAGGAGGAGAGAGAAAGCGAACAGGGTGGGTCTGCGGCCGCAGGAGAGAGGGGAAAAGAGAGGGAGAGATAGCGTACCCAGGTCTGCGCGCTCAGGCGTGCAGACGAAACACGCGTGCCAAAAATAACCGATTTCTAGACGTCTAGAAGTGGTTCCAGATGTCTGGTAAGACGTCTGGGCCACCTCCCAGACGTCTGAAGCCGCGTTCGTAACAATATCACAAACTCAAAGGAAGTTTCGTCCCCGAAACTTACACTAACCAAGGTGCGGGAAAGATGTCAAAATAACCATAACAAACTCAAAGAGGACCGAAGCCGGTCCGAAAAGACGTACCTGCGAAGAGTTCCGAGTACCGCTCCGTCATTGCTGCCTCAGGCTCCCAGGTAGCCTCCTCATACCGCCGGCTCCTCCACAAAACCTTTACCAGGTGCACTTGCTTTCGTCTCAAACTTCGGACAGCTCGGTCTAGAATCTGCACTGGCCGCTCGGGGTAGGTCAGGTCGTCGCCCACCTCGACGCTCTCGTGACTCAGTACGTGACTGGGATAGGCTACGTACTTCCTGAGGTTGGACATGTGGAACACGTCGTGCACACTAGAAAGCTGCAGGGGGAGGGCAAGCCTGTAAGCAACGGGTCCAACCTGCTCCAGGACCTCAAAGGGCCCCACAAACCTCGGCGCGAGCTTCCCTCTCACCCCAAACCGCTGCAGGCCCTTCATGGGCGAAACGCGAAGAAAGACGTGGTCCCCAACCTCAAACTGCACCTCTCTGCATCTTCGATCCGCGTAGCTCTTCTGTCTGCTCCTGACAGTGTGGAGTCGCCTATGGATCTGCTCAACTACCTCCTGACTCTGCCGGATCAACCTGGGGCCAACCTCCCACTTGGTCCCCACCTCGACCCAACTCAAGGGTGCCATACACCTCCGTCCGTACAGAGCCTCGTAGGGAGCCATGCCGGTGCTTGAGTGATAGCTGTTGTTGTATGCAAACTCCGCCAGGGGCAGGTGTTCCTCCCAAGAGCCCCTCCAGTCCAGTACACAGGCATGCAAAAGATCCTCAAGTGTCTGTATCGTGCGCTCAGACTGTCCGTCCGTCTGGGGGTGGTAAGCTGTACTAAACCTCAACCGCGTCCCTAGGGCCTGCTGAAACTCAGCCCAAAACTAGGACGTAAAGCGGGTATCCCGGTCGGATACGATCTCCCGCGAAACTCTGTGTAGTCGTACCACATCACGGATATACCTCTCTGCCAACTGTGCTAGTCCCAAAGTGACTAAGATCGGCAAGAATCGCGCCGTCTTCGTCAGTCTATCCACAATTACCCAGACAGCATCGTGCCCTCGCTGGGTAACAGGTAAGCCCACCACCAAGTCCATGGTGATGCTCTCCCACTTCCACTCTGGCACTGGAAGCGGCTGTAGCGGCCCTGCAGGCCTCTGATGCTCGGCTTTCACCTGCTGGCACACTAAGCACTGCTGTACGAATTCACCCACATCCCGCTTCATCCCCCTCCACCAAAACTCGCGTCTCAAGTCATGGTACATCTTCGTGTTTCCGGGATGTATGGTGAACCTGGAACCGTGTGCCTCAGTCAGGAGCTCTCTCAACAGCTCCTCGTCTCTGGGAACGCACAACCGTCCCCTTAGGCGCAGCACTTGGTCTGTGAAAGACAAGTCCCCTGGGTCTCCTGACAATACTCTGTCGCGCAAGGACTGCAAGTACGGATCGGCCATCTGTCCTGTGATGATGCGGTCTATCAGCTCTGGCTTAGTCTGTCGTGTCACCGTCACTGCCCCACAGTGCCCCCGTAACTCCAGGGGTGGCCAACTGCCCACCTCCTCCAAAAGGCTCCAACTCTGTAACTGTAAACTAGCCAAGTGTGCGGGTGCCTTACGGCTCAAGGCGTCAGCCACCACATTGGCTATTCCCGGGTGGTAGGAGATGCTGCAGTCGTAGTCCTTCAGGAGCTCCAACCAACGTCTCTGTCTCATGTTGAGCTCCTTCTGATCAAAAAGGTATCTGAGGCTCTTGCGATCTGTGAAAATTTTGAAGGTCTCACCGTACAAGTAGTGCCTCGAAGTCTTCAGCACGAAGACAACCGCTGCCAACTCTAGGTCGTGGGTAGGGTAGGTATGCTCATGGGGCTTCAGTTGCCACGAAGCGCAAGCGACAATGTGACCCCTCTGCATGAGCACACCTCCTAACCCCTGCAAGGAGGCGTCTGCGTACACAACGAACCCGCCACTACTGTCAGGGATGGTGAGCATGGGAGCCGAGGTCAACCTCTCCTTCAGCTCCAGAAAACATGCCTCACAGGCGTCTGTCCAAGTGAAGGGCACCTCCTTCCAGGTCAACTGTGTCATAGGACGCGCGATCTGTAAAAAACCTCTGATGAATCGTGTGTAGTAGCCTACCAGTCCCAGGAAACTGCGAATCTCAGTGACTGAACGTGGTCTCTCCCACCTGAGTACTGCCTCGACCTTGGCTGGGTCCACCGCCAAGCCGTCTCCCGAGATCACATGACCTAAGAAGGTCACCTCCCTCAACTAGAACTCGCACTTGCTGTATTTGGCGTACAGCCTACGTCGTCTCAGAGTGTCCAGAACCATCTGCAAGTGCTGTCTGTGCTGCGTCTGATCTCTAGAATAGATGAGTACATCAACTATGAAAACCACCACGAACTGGTCCAAGTACGGTCTAAACACCCAGTTCATCAGGTCCATGAAAGTAGCGGGGGCATTGGTCAGCCCAAACGGCAAGACCAAAAACTCGTAGTGTCCATACCGGGTGCGGAAAGCTATCTTGGAGACGTCGGTCTCCCTGATCCTCAACTGGTGGTATCCAGACCTCAAGTCGATCTTAGAGAACATCGTGGCACCCCGCAATTGGTCAAACAAGTCGTCGATCCTCAGCAGCGGATATCTGTTCTTGATGGTGACCCTATTCAGCTGTCGGTAGTCCACACAAAGTCGTAAGTCCCATCCTTCTTCTTCACAAACAGTACCGGGGCTCCCCAGGGAGACGCACTGGGCCTCACGAAACCTTTCTCCAAAAGGTCCTGCAACTGGGACTTGAGCTCTCACAGCTCAAGCGGTGCCATCCTGTATGGTGCGGTGGATATGGGGTTGGTCCCTGGTACTAGTGAGATCTCAAACTCGATCTCACGCTCGGGTGGTAGTCCTGGTAACTCATCTGGAAACACGTTAGGGTACTCTCTGACCACCGGGATACTCTGGAAGTCTGTCACAGGGCTGGGCTCTGCCACCACACAAGCTAGGAAACCCTCACACCCGTGGCTCAAAAGTCTCGCCGCCTGAAGTGTCGAAATGCACCTGAAGCCTCCGTCCACTAGTTGTCCGTGAAACTCGAAAGAAGGCAACTCTGGAATGGAGAAGACGATCTTCCTCTCAAAACAGTCCACCAAGGCGTGGTAAGCGGACAACCAATCCATCCCCAGAATCACTCCAAAGTCCTTCATCTATAACATAATCAGGTCAGCTGGCAGGCTATGTCCCCGAACGCTGACCTCGCAATCGTGTACACCTCCTCAGCTACAAACGGCTGACCACTCAGACCTCTGATTACGAACGAATTTTCTAATATTGTATAATCCTGGTCCAAACTAACTGCGAAATTGTTTGCGACAAACGAGTGCGTAGCGTCGGAATCGAAAAGCGTGTAAACGAGTCTGCCAAAAACTGAAACCATACCTGCTACCACCGATCCTGAAGCTCTGGCGTACCTGTGTGTCAGGGCATTGATACACCCCTCAGCTCTAGGTGCAGACGAAGCAGCCACACTCTACGTCGGACAGGTAGGTGCTGGTCGGTACCCTCCTCGTGACTGTTGTCCTCCTCCTCGCGCCTGGGAACCGTGGCCTCCTGCACGCCCTCCAGTGCTCTGCGCGGGGAGTATCTGCTGACCTCCTACCCTAGATGGGCAGTCCCTCCTGATGTGGCCCGGCTGGCCACACTGGTAACAGAGAGGAACCCGACTCCCGCCCTTAGTGGATCCCTGCTGTTGGCTGGGCGGGGGTCCGGTGCTGGCGACTGGCCCCTGTCGAGGGCCCCCAAAGGCCACTGATGGCCCTGTAAAATGTGACGGCTCTCCTGCGGACGCCAGGTGTCTCCTCTCTCGCCGACCCTGTGAAAAGTCTAGCTGAAAGGGCCTCTTCTGCCTGCCGTCAGTGTCTCGCGCGGACGGGTTGGTCTCCTCGTAAGTCATGGCTGCCTCCACCACCCTCGAAAATATAGGTAGCTTCAGGCGTTTGACATACCCCCGAATCGCAGACCGGAGCCCCTCGGTGAACCTCCAAAGGCGCTCCTCCTCAGTAGCTACCGCTGTCGCTGCAAAGCGGGACAGCTCCAGGAAACGCGTGCAGTACGTGCTCACGGTCATCGTCCCTTGCGGAGAGTGTGGAACTCCCGCCTCCTCTGGTCCTGCCACGTCTGGCGAAAGTATTGCTCGCAGAAGAGGGCGACGAACCGGTCCCAGGTCGGCTCGTCCCTCTGCTGTCCCCGGACCGCCCTCCACCACCTGTGTGCCGCACTCTCCAGCTGGTACGTGGCAAAGACCACGCGGCACTCCACCGGGGGGCGAAGGGTGTCGAAAATCTTCTCCAGTTGCTCAAGCCAGTCCTCTGCCTTGGTTGGGTCCTCATCCCCCTTGAAGGGGGGGCTTCAGCTTCCGGAACTGCCTGAAGAGCTCGGAGTGGCGCTGCAGTGGGGATGCTGGTCCACCCCCAGGCAACGGTGCCTCATGCACAGAAGTATCGGAGGAAGGTGGGGGCTGCGGCGGCCCATCCCCTCCCCCGTGTCCAGCGCCGCGTCCGTCGAGTGGTCCCACAGAAGACTGCCCCTCCACAGCCCCAGGGTGAGGCACTCGGGACGGTGGGTGGAGCTCCTCTCGTACAATGTCTCGTATCAGCCTGGCGAGGTCCTGGGCCAGGACGCCCGGGAGTAGTGGCAGGTCCACTGGGGCGTCGGCAATGGCACGCCCACCTCGCCGACCTCGTCCTCGACTGCGCCCGCGGCCAGTCTCGCCAGTCCCGTGACGAGGCATCTCCTACAAGGAGATGCAAAACAAACGAAATACGTTAGTACGGAACAGTACCTAACGAAAATGTTTAAGAGTTCGTGTCAAAAGATATGTTGTGGTGGTAACTCTAGTCATAGACATGTGAATTGGTTATTTTCCAGTCAGTTGATTCACTTCTCGGGATGACCTTGCTCTGATACCATCTTGTAATGACCCGATTCCCGAGTCCCTGCGAGACAAGAGAACTGGACCGACTCGACTAAACCCAAGACCTGGTTGTCCAACGAGGAAGTAACCAAAAGAGCAGTAAAATAAACAGCATTCAACATGAATATAACTAATAGTAAGAAAATACAGCAGTAAGTAAAGAAACCACTACAGTATGTACCATCACAACAGTAGAACAACATTCATAACATAATATGAACTGCAAGTAAAGAAAAGTACAGCGGAAACAAGAACTACTCACTACAGTGGAACCAAAAAGAGGTACAAGAGAACAGTGGTAACTCTACTGGACCCTACTCGGCCCAGCGTCCTCCGCAGCCGCTGACCCTGGCTGCTCAACACCTGGTCCTGAAAGGTAACGAGTGTAACACGTCAGCAAAAAGCTGAGTAGAGTGGCAACTAAACTAAAGAAACAGTAAAGTGTACAGTAGCTGTTTTAATTTTCTTTCTTCCTTTATTTACGTCTTTCTATTGTTTCACAATTTATCTATTTCTCAGATCCTTCACTTGATCTCGAATGTTCCCCGTGGGAACGATCTTGATTGCAGTCTTTTCTGAACAGTAGAAGTAGCACGTGGTGCTCTCCCGGCCGGGAGAGTCCCCCGTGGTAATCCTACTCTCAGTCAACCACCCCAAGGTCACTGATAGACGTAACGGTGACTACGGCACGCGCGGTAAACGCACGGGTAGCTAACCCGCACTGGCAGGCGGTCAGTCGTTTCCGTTAATTGGTGCACCCAAAGCACAGCACGGAACCAGTACAGGGCAGAGCCCTCTCAGTAACAGGGGTCCAACCCCTCCACAGTAACCAAACAGGGGCCTTGCCCCTCCACAGTCCGCGCACTCTCGCCTGACTACCCTGGATTGCCCAGTGGGCCAAACAAGTCGGTGTAGGAGGCTAGCAGAACCCCGGGGCCCGTGGGGTAGCTAGTACCTCTCTACACTAGTAGCTCTCCTCGGTACTACGTACACGAGGGCCAGCAAGTCGGTACAAAGTGGCCAGTCCTAACCCCGGGTCCCTGCGGCGGCAAGCTCCGCTCTACACTAAACAGGGGGACAGTCGCTCTCCTTGGTACTCCGTACTCAAGGGCCAGCTCACTTCCCCAATTCTATTCCATTCACCTTCCAGGAGTTCTACTCCTAATTCCCCGTAGGGTTCCAGCTCTTTTAACTCAACACAATCAGGTTTCACCTTTCCAGTTTTACGTTCATACAATCCATGTTCTCAATCACGTTTATTTATTCATAGCAGGCAGCTGTTAATTCAATTCACAGGCAGCTATTAATCCCTTTCCACAATTTCCAAGACTGCAGTATTCATACATTCCACTAGTTTTCCCATCCTAGAATTCATGCCATATCCTAGGATCTATCATACAATCTAGTTTTCCAGCCCTAGGATTGATGCAACACCCTAGGATCTACCATTCAATCTATTTCTCATTCCTCGGATTCATGCAATGTCCTAGGTTCTATTTATGGTTTCATAATTTAACAGATTATACCTAAAGCCACTCTACCGGTTACAACAGGCAAACTGGGGGCGTGGTCGGGAATCCCGCGTGCCTCCGCAACCCCCGAGACTGCAACGAAACGGGGTCCTTTCACACGGATCAAACACACAGAGTTTCTCAAAACAGTATATAGCTACTGTAGACGGGTAGAGGATATAATTCCGAAATGCACGCAACTCGAAACACAAAAAATAGACTCCGAATGGGCCCCAAACAGGTCGAAAAATGACGAAACAATGCAAAATCAGACGTCTGGAACTTATTCCAGACGTCTTAAAAAGTGGATCAGGGGTTACCTTGCTCTGCGTGATCTCTCAGACGTCCAGAAGCCTGTGGGGGCATCTGGCCTAGTTCCCAGACGTCCGCTGGTCACCCAGGATGTCTGGAAGTCGTTCCCGTCGTCTGGCACTGCAGCCAGACGTCTAATTCGCATTGGATGCGAATCTCAGAACCTGCGCGTACCCATTTCCTCTCTCTCTTAGTACGGTCAGTCGAAGAAAATGAAGAAGCGGAAATAACTCACCTTTCAGACGTCTGGACAGTCTTCCAGACGTCGTGCCCGTCGTCTGGCTAGAAGCCCAGACGTCTGATTCGGGAAAAGTTTCCAGAACCAGGGCGCAACTCGCCCTCCCTCGCGACGCCCGGCCGCATTGCGTCTCATCTGCCTGCTGCTCAAACTGCAGCAGTCCCCCCGCACGTCGCTCCGCGCCCGCTGCGCCCCCCGCCGACCGGCCCTAGCAACCCCGACGAGCTCGCCCTCACGGCCGGGCGCCTCTTCCACGCACAGCACCGCCTCCCACGCTCACCGCGGCTGTCGCCGCGGCCGCTCATTCACGCTCGCTCTCGCGCACTAGCTGGAAGGAGAAGAGGAAGGGGGCGGAGGTGACGGGAGTGAGGGAGAGGGAGTGGCCTTTTAAGTCCACCCGCGGAGGAGAGAGAGAGCGAACAAGGTGGGTCTACGGTCGTAGGAGAGAGGGAAAAAGAGAGGGAGAGAGAGCGTACGCTGGTCTGCGTGCTCAGGCGCACAGACGAAACACGCGTGCCAAAAATAATCGATTCCCAGACGTCTGGAAGTGGTTCCAGACGTCTGGTAAGACGTCTGGGCCACCTCCCAGACGTCTTAAAAGACATCTGAAGCCGCGTTCGTAACAACTGGCCCCTTCAAGACGTACGCATTTCGAAGGATGCCTTTCGATCTCTGCAATGCACCAACGACTTTTCAGCGGTGCATGCTTGCCATATTCTCTGATATGGTAGGTGATTATCTGGAAGTCTTCATGGATGACTTCTCAGTTTTTGGGGCATCATTTGACGATTGCCTCCAGCACTTGGTTCACATACTCAGGCGTTGCATTGACGTAAATCTGGTTCTTTCCTGGGAAAACAGACACTTTATGGTGCCTAAGGGGATCGTCCTGGGACATTTAATTTCTGAGAGAGGCATCCAAGTGGATCGAGCAAAGGTTAACTTGATTTCTAAACTTCCTATGCCTAGCTCGATCAGGGACATCCGATCTTTTCTAGATCACGCCAGTTTTTATCATCGTTTCATCCTTGATTTCTTGAAAATCGCGTGTCCCTTGACCACTCTTCTCTCCAAGGATATACCCTTTGAGAATTCCAAGGAATGCACTAAAGCTTTTGAGATCCTTCGTGACTGAGTCACCCAAGCCCCAATCCTATAGTCCCCTGATTGGTCTCAACCCTTTGAGATCATGTGCGATGCATCTGACTTCACTGTAGGAGCAGTTTTGGGGCAGAAGATTGACGGGAAACTCGTGGTCATCTACTACGCTAGCAAGACACTTGACAAGGCTCAGCGTAACTACATGGTTACAGAGAAAGAGCTGCTAGCCGTAGTATTTGCCCTTGAAAAATTCAGATCTTATCTCTTGAGTTCCCACATCATAATCTACTCGGATCACACAGTTGAGGCATCTCCTTGTAAAGAAGGACGCGAAGCCTCGATTAATGTGATGGATCTTGCTGTTGTAAGAATTTGACCTCGAGATTTGTGACATGGCAGGAAGATAGAACGTGGTAGCTGAGCACTTGTCTCGTCTTCCTTCTAAGATCATCGACCCTTCTGGACCCATCACGAAGCATTTTCCTGACGAGCACCTCTTGACTATTGGTACCAGGCTTCCATGGTTTGCTGATATAGTGAACTACTTGGCATCACACTAGATCTCGTCTGATTGGCCGAAGGCCAAGAAAGACAAGTTGCACTACGATGCCAAGTACTATATCTGGGAAGACCCGTACTTATTCCGCATAGGTGCTGACCAAATTATCCGGCGATGTGTCCCGGAGGTCAAAATCAATGACATACTCTCTTTCTGCCATGACCAGGCATGTGGTGGCCATTTTTCTGGGCATAAAATCGCATCAAAAATCTTCCAGTGTGGCTTTTACTGGCCCACTATCATCAAGGATGCATACAGTCATTGTAAGGCATGCAGTCGTTGCCAAACTTTGGGCAACATGAGCCATCGCGACATGATGCCTTTACAGCTGATTCTCGTATACGAGATTTTTGATATTTGGGAGATTGATTTTATGAGCCCCTTCCCTATCTCGAACGGCTTCGAATACATTATACTCGCTGTTGACTACGTGTTCAAATGGATCAAAGCCATTCCGACCCGAACCTATGATCACAAGATCATCATCAAATTCATTCATCAGAACATCTTCTCACGGTTCAGGATTCCTCATGCAATCATCTCTGATGGAGGGACCCATTTTACTAACGCTCAGTTCAGGTCACTGATGACCAAATACAGGGTGTCTCACTGAATCTCTACTCCATACCACCCCCAGACTAATGGTCTAGCTGAGCTATCAAATCGGGAGATCAAGAAAATCCTGCAGGTTACTGTTCGATTTGACAGGAAGGACTAGTCATCCCGACTTCCGGAAGCTTTGTGGGCTTATAGGATCGCCATAAAACCCAATTAGGCATGTCTCCTTTTAGACTGGTGTACAAGAAGGCATGTCACCTTCTCGTCGAACTAGAGCACGAAGCCTATTGGGCAGTGCGAAACTACAACCTAGATCTTTCTAAGGTTGGAACCCACAGAAAACTTTAGATAAGCGACATTGATGAATTACGCCTTGATGCGTATGAGAACTAGCGAATCTACAAAGAGCGGGTTAAAGCCTTTCATGACAAGCACATATTTAGAAAGATCTTCCACCCTGGTCAGAAGGTCCTACTTTTCGATGCCCAACTTAAATTGTTCCCTGGGAAACTGCGATCCAAGTGGGTCGGACCATATCTTGTCCGACAGATCTTTGGAAATGGAGCTGTCGAGATCAGTCCGCTCAGCCATGATTCCGAACCTTTCGTTGTGAATGGCCAGTGACTCAAATCGTTCAATTGACGTAGCCAATACAGATTTGGCTGAGTCATCATTTATCCTCCATTCTCCCTGAGCTAATTGCTCCCAGCCGATGGCGTAAAACTCAGCGCTTAATGGGAGGCAACCCATCATTCTTTTTGAAAAATCGAAACCTTTTTCTGACATTTCTTCGCACTTTAGGTTCATTCCTTAGGACAGCCGACTTCACCTCAGGTACTCATACCTGAGATTAGAAATCATCCGCAACAATCACCTCGACCCATCCACTCACCTAAAATTTATCCTAATGCTTGAACATGGCCAAATAAAAACCCACCTAATGTACAATGAGGACATTGCAAACCTTAGGCATGAGGGGGTATGAAAGTGCAATGAAATGACATAACAAGAAAAGGTTTCTACAAAAGAATTCACATATAAATAAAAAAATAAAAAAAATTTGAGAGGAGGGAAGAAAGTGCTGGTAAGCTTCACAAAAGGAGGAAAAGAGCAGAATATTAAGGAGCACAAAATGAAAAAGAAAAGGGATAGTCATTAGTAAGAAATTAAGGAATTAACCAAAGTTCTAGACCACATTAAGGAAAAGCACAGAGAAAGTGCACAACAAGATTAGTAAGAACGCGAACCTTAGGCATTCTTGGCTAGACTCTTAGTACCCGTTAAGATCTAGATATTCCTCAGGAGGTTGTAGAAAATGAAAAGCTTAAGTATTAGGTCTAAGGCTTAGGGTGTATTCGGCCTTGTTAACTGACCTTCGGTTTATAGGACTCGGTAACCTAAGCACCCAAATTCACACACAGTCTGGTTCAGCCAGCATAAATATCAAAATCATGCAGAAGCGTTTCAAATATTCTGAAAATATCACTTAGATTAGGTGTAGCCAATCAACACAAGTTGATTTGGACGAGTTCCCGGCGCGGAGAGGTGGGAAATTCCCCTCGAAGATGCGTAACAACATATCATCTCCTTGGTGCTTCTCCTAGGATATTTACATATCCTACCGGGGGCATGTAAGCACTCTGCTGATTCAGATTCCATGGATGGCATTATCATGAAATGTTAATTGCTAGGGTCTGAATTCCACCACAGAACACCATGGACGGGATTATCTCCAAATCTTAAAAGCCAGGGTTCTGGGGGTTACCATGGGTGGTGCTATCTCCAAGCATCGATTGCCAGGGACCTTTGAGGATTGATGATGGGGACGAGGAATCCAATACAGACCGTATTGTGAAGCCAATCCTAAGCTAGATTAAAAAGAAAAGAGAGAGAAAACTCTCCAAACAAATAAACCCTTTGTCTCTCTCTTACAAAATGTACTGCAAACTGAACCAAGGCAAAAAATATCTCAAGCACGGGTGCTTTAACCACGGAGTCCAATAAACTTTAGGGTAGTTCCTATGGTCCTTAAAAACCTTTGCTAAAGACTGAGGCTAAAGCTAGATAGATCTGGATCTTGGTTGGTACTAGAGTATCTTTCAGGCCTATAGTTGGCATTTTGACCTAATCAAGGAGACAAGAGAAAAAAGCACTAATCAAATTTGACGAAAGGAATTCATGGTCTAGAATAGAGGTTAAAACCTTAAATTTTTGCTAAGGGACTAGCAAAAGCTAGGCATGAGAGTATGATGAGAACCTCATCATGAACCCTAACAAGCACATTTTGACCTAATAAATTGAATAAAAGCTCCTACAAAACCTAAGGGAAAGCCTAAATCAGGGAATTGCAAATCTGAGAATAAAATAATACACAAGGGGTAAAACTGCAACTTTACCATTGCAGTGCATGAACGGGATTTCTATGGATTTAGACACAGGTCAAATGGACTTAATCAGAGAAAAAGTGGGATGGTTTGATCAGAAAAGGGTTACGACAAAATCTAGGAATTAAATGACATTCTATAACCCTAAAAAAACCCACTTCAATTCACAAAGTTCTAGGAAAGATAAAAATCAATTAAACCCTCTAAAATTCATGAAAAAATCTCCCCTAGGGTTTAGAACCTTCAATTTGGCCATTGGAGCCTATCTTGACCTAGATTAAGAATCATACCCAATTTTTTACCTAATTTAGGTCTTTGTGCAAAATATCTAGTCAAACATGGTCAAACCTAAAATCCAACCTCAGCATTGGATTCCTTAGATCCAAATTAGGTTTATACCAAAATTTGGATCTAAGAAAAGGTCGCCTTGACCCACTTTACAAAATAGTCCTCAATAATTACTTTTTAACCCTTAGCTTCTTAGACTCTTGCAGATACCCCCCTAGATTTCCCATCATTTGATTCAAACAAGTCCCTCTACCACCTGCCTACGCAGGTGATACCTCCAGCAACTTTGAGTGGAAGATGGCGCCACACAGACCTGGGGAGCCGGCCCTAGATTTGAAAGGACTCCTTGCGTTGTCCCCTACAGCATGGGCCAGCTCCCATGCACTATCGGCCACCATACCTCTTGTACGAACACTCAAGAGGTATGGGTCTTTTTCCGACCATGCCTCCGATGAGGTATCCTCGTCTCCTCCTTGCGACTCCGTCTCTACTAACACCTATTTAAGGAACGGCAACCCCTGCCGCATCCTTCAAGCCTGATTTGGCCGAAGAAAACCCTCAAATTTCGTCTCCTCCTCCAGCCATTCGCCCGCAGGCTCCGGCAACCCTCCTCCTCCTCTCTCGTCTCCTTGCCACCATACCAGTGGCAGGGTTACCTCCACCGTCATCTGCCGCACCTTGCCGTACCAGCAGGCACCCTCCAGCCCCTCTTCCTCGTCGCCGCCCCTTCCCCTGGGCTCTTTCGTCTCTGGCGACGGCAGCACAGCCACTTGCCACCTCCGCCCTCTTCCCCTTCGTCCAGAGACTCTTAGCTAAGTCCTCTCTCTCTCTGCTCTTTATTTTTCCCTCATTTATTTCTGATATTCCACCTCACCGCTCACACACCACCGCCATCTTCTCCACCTCCGGCAGACCACCGGTGAGGCGCAGCCACCGCGTCACACCTCCACACGCCTTGCCAGTCACTCCACGAGCTCCACCACAATCCACTGATCACCTTCTGCACATTCACTAACAGCCAACTCCACCCCACACTTCCACCAACCTAACCCACCTCCACTACCACAGAGTGACCTAGGCACACATGCCTAGGCCGCCCCGCGGCCAACCAGCCCCTACCTCACCTTCGCCATGACGCGGCAAAGGTTCTCCTATTTCTGATAAAGCCGCAAGTCTACTTTTGTGATGCGCAGGGTCGAGCCCTTGTCCGCCATTAACAAGCAAGCAGGCTTTCTTGTTCCCCAGCTCCATGCCACGCGCTTCAGGTTCCCAGGCTACGTAGATTGAGTGTGTGCGTGAGTCCAGCTTGAGAGCAGTCGTTTCGAACCCTTCAGCTACGTCAATCGTGCGAAGACATTCGCCTACAGGTGCCCGCAGAAGCCGGTGGGACATTTAGTCCCACCTCGTGAATGCAAGAGTGCGGCGAGGAACAAAAGAGGAAGCAAAGGAGGAGGAGCAGTGAGGACTTAGCCGCAGGGAGACAGCTACTGTCAGAAAGAAAGGGAGAAGGACTTAGAATGGCAGAGAAGCCAAGGAGGAAGACGACACTGTAGCCACAGAGAGGATGAGGCAGAAGGAGAAGGAAGAGAGAAGAAAGCAGAAAGGCGCGCAACAGAGAAGAAAGAAGAAGTCAGAAGAGAAGGCATGCAATAGAGATAGCAAAGAAGAAGAAGAAGCCAAGAAGAAGACGAAGAATCGCCAGCAGCAGCAGAAGCACTGTAGCAAGAGACATTTAAGGCGTCTGACCCTTGGAGTCAGAAGTCTGAAAAGAGAAAGAGAGAGAGGCGGACACAAGAAGAAGAAAAGAAGAGACATTTTTATTTTCCTTTCTTCAATCTTTTTTGTAAAACAATATATTGTAAATTGTGATTTTCTATGCTTTTAGAATCAAGTTTGCCCCCGGAGTTCAACCTCGGAGATTTTCTATTTTCGAGTAATAAAATATAATCAAACAGGTCAGTTTTACCCCCGACCAGGCACGTGAGCATGATCTTCAGCAACGTTTGTGGCGGATATTTAGCGATGTTTATGATTGTCACTAAATGTCCTGTATACGAATTTGATTATTTCCTCCACTATAAAGGGACCCCTACCCCTCCCATTTTTCTTCATCTTTTCCTTTCTTCCTCTCACCACCTCCAAGGCTCTAAAGAGAGCTTGTCCCAACCCCGGGATGCTCCTCTAGAGTAGAAAATCAAATAGTTTTCCCACCTCTCATCCCCATTCATGGAGCATCCCGTGGCCATCCTCTCACCGCCCTTCGGGAAGAAGATCCTCGCCACGACATCATCCTACCCCATCCTCTGTCATTCGACTCTGTCCTCCTTCATCCCACTCCTCACCACCTTTCTCCAGGCGATATCAGTGCGAGTTGTCCTCCAAGCGACCGTCGAGGGGGATTTCTCTCACCTCTTTCTATCTTTTATGCTTTCGTAGTGTAGATTTTCCGCTTTTGTAGTTGTAACAAATAATTCTTGCAAGAAGATAAAGTTTTCATCGACCTAATCTCTTGCCCGATAAAAATACCAAAAAAAATTAGAAAAGATAAAAACGATAAAAAGAAATAAAGCGAAACACAGACTTCATAAAACCAAATGTTCGCCTCCCCGTGTTCGACCCGGGACTCACTTTTTGAGTTTCAGTTATAAATTTTATCTGATAGACACATTTTGCAAGCTACAACAATGGGTCCTCCAAACCCTGATTTTAATTCGCGAAGTGCACCCTCATCATGCGCCTACACGCGCGCACACACGTGCGCACCCACATGCATTCCCACGTGTGCTTGCTCAAAGAGGTACCTGTATGCTCATTTTATTCTCATTTCAATGTCCCCTATAAGGCACACATTGCTTTATATTCGACAACTTAGCACCGGTTGCCACTGATGTGGTTCTATCTACAGTAGAATTCAGCGTTAGATTAACATGTGAATACGTTCAATTAGGCCCGATTTAGGCCTCGAGTTGAGTACCTTATTGGTGTTTATTCTCAAATTAAATTATATGGATGGGAAGCCTATAGATAGGGCTACTTACTGCTGTATTCAATTTAAAATAAATAATTATTTATTTATATTTAAAAATTAGTTAAAGTTGGTAATTTATACAAGTTAAATTAGTACTTAATTTAATAATTAAAATTCAAATTGATAACTTAATGACTCTATTGAATTGTAATTTAGTTAATATACATTATTAAATATTTATTACACATTATTTATTTATTTTTAGTTATTTATTTTAATTTATATACATTTAATTACTTGTTTTAAATAGATATAGACATAATTATATTATAAATACTATTATACAGTATAAATACATATAAACAGCTTGAAACTACTTAAAATTATTATATACAAGTATACAAGATAATTTACTCCAATAATAAATTAATTTACTAATTTAATTTATTTTAACTTAATAAACTAACTATTTAACTTAATAACTTAATCATATACAATAAATACATAAATAAATAAATGTACTGGTATTCTATTGTACATTATAATTACCTTAATATATATATACAATTATAAATACGATTGTACATATATACATTGTTATTTATATTTACATATGTTATGTACATATAATTATATAATTAGGATATATATTGTATAACTCAATATAAATACTTAAATAAATATAATAATATATAATTTATTTATGTACATTAAAGATTTATAGTTTATTATTTACAATTAACTTACTAAAAAATTATATTTACAAGTATAAATACTATATACAAGGTACTTATGTGGAATTTTTTGGCTTTTTCATATTTTTATGATGTTTTTGTGTTTTATAAAGGTAAGAGAAGAGAGAGAGAGAAGGTGAGAAGAGAGGAAAAAAGACTCTTTTTGGTGTTTTGGATTTAATTTCTTTATTTTAATACCATAGCGGACTTTATTGTCTAATGATATGTTCTACTAGCTAGAGGGCTCATAATCCACTCAAACTTGACACACACCTAAAAATATACCCAATCCTACTCAAGACACTTTTATTTTATTTATTTACAATTTTTTGTATTTTTTCATGTATTTACAAATTGGAACAACCAAGGCTTAAAAGGGTGTGTGAAGTGGAACCAAAGCCTTGATTTTTTCAATTTTGAGGTCTGAAACTGATATGTAGACATCCAACAACAATCAGACAGCAAGGTTCAACATGGTTGAGTAATAAAACATGATTAATGCATCAATTTTCATTTAAATTAGATTGTTAGACAGATTAGACAATGAATGTGCTGACAGTGGATCTCAAAATGAATTTACATGCTTCTCAAATCAGATTTGACTCAAGTAATTGTACATGAATGCTTCTCACATGAAATTCTAACAACACATTATATGAAAAGCTCAATTAAACACTGAAATCTACTCAAATCCCGTTTGAATTCACTCAGATCAGGCCTACTGTTGCAGTTGCTGCAATGCTGCTATCATGGAACCCAGATTAGACCTTCAAGGTTTGATCTAAGGCTTAATAAAACCATCCTTAGATCTGGAAAACCAAATATAAGGTCAATCAACCCAAAAAAATATTTTATCTTCAAATCATTTGATATCAGGGATTTAAATTCCATAAATAAACCTGCTCAGATTGAGAAATAGAGAAATTGTTGCTGTTGTTGTGAATCCCATCTGATCTGCATTAAATCAATCAAATCCACACTACAGCTATTACAAAACCTCTTTGAAAGATCTAGAACTCAATTGAAACCCCATCAAGGGATTATAATCCCCCAAACCCTAATCTGATCCTTGCACCACACTATAGACAATGTAAACATGAGGATCAATTCAGGCCATGGAAATCCCATCTTAGTTGTTGCAAATGTTCCTTGCATGGTCAAGAACTCAATGAATTTCAAATTCAACTCAAAACACTTCAAAAACCCTAATTCGATTCTTGCCTTATTCTATAGATAGCATGAAGGTAAGAAATCAAATTAGGCCTTTATAATGCATTAAAACCACATCCTGACCCTCATTATTATCGTTAAAATCCATTTCAACTCCCAAAACTTCAATTCAAACTAATTTGGATGGAATCTAATTGTTGCTCAGATGAGCATTTACTATAGCTTCACCTAGGTGATATGATCACTTGATCATCCTACTTACCATTAATTGGTGTTCAGGATGATCACCGATGCTTTAGGATCCATTAGGTCATTACTTTGGCCTCAAATCAGTGCATCTGATTCTCCTTGGCCAAAACTACCTCAAAAACAGTACTAATGCTAAAATTTGGGCACAAGCTTAATAAATACTAAAAATCAAAGTACTGAAGCTCAAACCCATTGCAATTGATCCAATTACAAAAAAAAAAATTGATTCACTTTATTAAAACTCATCAAAACTAAATTGAATCTTAATCTTCCAATCAAGTGTGAGAAATAAATCTGCATGAATCAAGTGAATCTAGCTCAATTAAATCCATGGGGCATTAATGATTGACTGGGTTGAATATGGGATGCCATCAAGTTGATTTTTAAGCGCTTCAACAGATTTGAAAGCTAATGAGCTTCAGATCTATTGAATGCTTTGATGAAGGAGATGAACAATGATTAAAACATCGAGGGAAGAAAGTGAACATGATCATGAGATGCTGAGGGAGATTAATGAATCGAAATGGGCATGTGAATTGGTATCACTAATCAGAATTGATCACAGAGGTTGAATCAAGGGATACTAACACTAATCTAATCTACTCCTAGATCAAACCATGAATCAGTGAATTTACTAGCTAACACTACTATCTAATCTAGAAAGTTGTAAACTAATCTATGAAAGCATTTAAATCTAATCTAATCAGAAGAAGGGGACTCTTCAGAATCAACAGTCGATGGTTTAAGAGGAAAAAAGGGGGAAGATCTCTAGTGAAGGAAAAGCTTGCTAGTAAATCTTCATGGTTGCTGTCAAGCACATGTCATCCCTAGCGGCGAGGAGGAATTGTGGCAGAGCTATGCCACTACTGTCATTGGTGGCACGATCGGAAGAGGAACTGAAGAGAATGAATGATCAGCCCAAGAGGTGTAGGAGGGGGGTTGATTCACCTCGCAGGAGCTCTGGGAAGACAATTACATAGGCTATGTAGATATCTGGGCACCGCTATTCAATTTTGGTCTGAATGGTGGAAATGAGAGGGAGGTGAGTGCAAGAACTGCTACACATGAATCCCACCGTTGGATGAAATCTGGAGGAGGTACAGAGGTGTGAGCAATGGCGTTGAGGCAATGATCAAAGATCTACTGTAGGATCAAAGTACCAAAGAATCGACAATAGTTGCCCAATGAGTTCTTCATGGTGAACAGTGATTGAGAGGCTGCATCAAGTGTGATGTGACATTTACAAAGAGCCCTTATTGGTGAACCATTAGAAGTATTAGGGAAAGGCCCATAAGTGGCTAATTTCCATATAGAACAATCCCTAAGTGTTATACACAAGCCCCTGCGATTTTGATATGCAAACAAATGTGATGACAAAAGGATCTAAGTGTTAAACTCTGAATACGAGGTCCTAGTGATGTCAAAATGCAATGATATTTTAATTGAATGTTAATTGAACATGTTAGAATATAGTTCAACCCTTAATTTGTACTTTGAAGCATAAATTTGTGTTCAATTGTCATTTGCATCATCAAATTATGTTTTATGAATAGAATATCTCAATTATGACCTAATTATGCATTTTTAACACAAATTGAGTGTTTTAAGTCATTCCATTAATTCTTACACTTAACCCATTTATTACGTTAATAAGATAGTGTTTAACATAGTTTCTAGCTTAACTTGAGCATTTTACCTATGATGAGTCACACCTCACCAAAGCCTCGTCCTAAAGGGATATTTTCACTCAGATCAGCATATTTGATGTTGATGAAGGAGACTCATGTGCAGAATGGACTATGTGCAGCACAGGCAGAATGGATTAAAAAGATATGGAATATGAAAGAATTAGAACCCAGAATGCAAGTTTTTGTGGAAAGCAACTGTTGGCATGCTTTCATCAAGGGCAGTCCTTGTAAGAAGAATGAATATCGAAGATATCTCTTGTCCTTTGTGTCACACATTGGAATCATCTAGTGAAAGGGTGCTCATTTGTCAAGGCTATCTGGTTTTACTAAGGAATTTTAAGATTGTCACAACATGAGAATTGGTGGATTACAATGATGGAACTAGATTAGGAATTTCAGTAGGTGGGAATACCTAAGAATATTGTATGGTATGTGTTATATTCATTATGGATGCATAGGTGTAAAGTGGTAATGAATGGTGAAGAAGCTAATCAACTGAAGGTGATACAAGTAGTAAAGAAGATGGAAAATTTCTATGGAAGTGCATTGGAAGAAGTAATTTCCATGCATTGTACCAATAGAGAATTATCCCTTGTGGCACAAAATTGCACTCCCAAAGAAAATACAATTCTGGTGGATGCAACAATAGGAATGAAATGGCAATTGATGGGAACACCATCATGAACCATAACTAGCTCATTTTGATCTAATTAAGTCAGTAAATGCTCCTACATGACTGCTAGAGAGCCATAGTTCACTGCAAACCCATTCTGAGGGTGAGACAGGAAACTAGGGTTAAAACCGTAATTTTACCATCATAACTTGAATGCAGTACAACCACAAGTTTTCTTAGGGATTAATTAAAGGTCAAATGATCTTAAAAGGATAACAAGTGGGTTAGAATAGACAGAAAAGGGTTTGCACGTGTTTTGAGAATTAAATGACTTTTGAAACCCTAAAAACAGACCCGCTTAATTAACTGAGGTTATGGTCAGGATAAAATTCCCCTAAATCCTCTAAAATTCATAGAAAAATATTCTCTAGGGTTTGGTACCTTCAAACTGACCATCAGAACCCGTTTTGGCCCAAAATAGAGTATTAGACAGACATTTACCGTACTTTGGTTTTTTCATAAATTACCCAGCCAATGCGGTCAAAAACAAAATCCAACTTCACCTTTGGATTCCTTAGGTCCAAATTAGGTTTTTACTTAAATTTAGACCCATGCTGAAATTGTCTTGACTAAGTTTGCAACTTAATCCTGTCGGATTACATTTATGCCCTTAACTTTTAAAATCCTTATAAATAAACCCCTAACTTTGTCATCACCTTCACAAGTAGCTCCCTGCTACCATTAATCCTATTCCTACAAGCATCAGCGACCTAAAATTGGCAAGAACTCCTTGGTTCCTTGACGAATCCCTTTCAAATTTGAAAGGAAAGTTCGTCAAGGAATTTCCTTCTTTTTGAGCCAAATCCCATGCCCGAAAACCTTCCCAATCTCTCATGCGAACGCATGAGAGATTTGGGTATCAGAAATTTTCCTACTCCGGCGACAATTCCTAGCTTGGAAGCTTGGCTTCCAAGCTCAAAATCTCCTTCTAAGCCCTATAAAAGTAAGCCCAGATCAGGCCGAACTCCCTAAGCTCAATTTCAACCGGGATCTCCCCTAAATTCCTCTCTCCTGACCCAGCTGAAAGGCTCCTTGAGCTTCGACGATCCCCTCCAACCTCCCTCATCGTCCGTCTATAATACTAGCGGTGGTTTCATTTTCCTTGCCTTCTTTTGCATCGAGAAGTACCAACCAGCTTCCCTACCCCCTTCATCCTCACCATCCAACCCTTATTAGAGCCAGCTTCATCTCCGACGTTAGTCATACCACAATTGGCGCCATCTCCGTTCCCCATCATCCGCTACCTCTCTTAGATGACTCCTCAGCTTCCCCTCATCACAACAACAACTTCAATACTCCGATTCGACCCCACCAACACCCTCTGCGACTCCGTCTTCCATCTCATCGATAGACCTTCGACGAGCACCAGTGGCCACCACAACCCACCTACGCCACCACTCTTGCACTCCACACCTTCACCGTTCACCGTAGATCAAAAACCCTAACTTAGTTAGGGCTATTGATCACTCTCGCTCACCCCCAAACACACCCACCTTCACATGCACTTTCCGACTTCACCCCACATGCACAAACCATGCCATGCCACACAACCATCACCGTCGCACTCGCCATGGTCCGGCGATCCTTCCTGAGCCTTCTGACATGGCCAAAAGGCTCTCTTGTTGATTTCAGGTACTCACCTCCTCCACCATTGACACGACATGCTTTGAGCTTGCATGAAGCTCGCTCCAAGTCTTGATAGCCCAAGGTGGAATTTCCAGGTTGTGCGGATTTGTTCTAGGCACTGCCCCAGGTGGTCAATTGGATGCCTTGGTCTCGCGAGCTATGGCAATTGAAGAGAAGACTGTGCTGTTGTAGATGCGCAAAAGGAAGGTGGGACTTTAGTCCCACCTCGAAGCTTAAGAGCGTACCGCAGAGCATAAGTTGATTTTGTGGCTAAGGCTTATCGCCTCAGACACTGGGGGTGAGGTCCCCGCTCACCCGCTCACCTGCACCTCACCCGTGACCCGTCCCTCGTGGGCCTGGTGCAGACCCGACTCACCTAACCCGTTCCACTCCTTGGCTGCGACCATGCCTACAGCCCTGGACTCGAGTGCGCTCTAGGTCTGAAACTCGAATACCTGGTACTGTGGAAGTCTTTGGGAGAGCATGACCTAGAGAGAGAGAGAGTGCGCGTGGGGGCAAGGGGGTTTTGCTACATAGAGCAACAGCTGACACTTAGTCGTTTGAAGAATCTTCCCCCTCTGCGTGAAGAAGGAAAACTGAGAAGAAAAGAAGAAGAAGAAGACCAGAGCCAGAAGAAGGAAAGGAGGAGCTGCACAGGAAGAGCAAAGGAAGAAGGAGAAGGTTAGAAGAACAGAAGAAGAAGAACAAAAGAAAGAAGAAGCAGAGAGACCCTTGAGTCTCTAAATAGCACTGTAGCACAAGGCTGTTTAAGTAGTCCGATACATTTGATTACAAATATTTGAGGCTTTGATTTAGTTGCTATTTGTGAGTAATTGGTGATTTAAATTACCATTTTACTCCATTCTTTTTGCACATTGATATCTGACATTATTCTTGTTACAATCTCTTATATTTCTGATTCAAATTGCAATCTTGAGTTTTGAATTCCATATTGCTCCATGTGTTCAACCTCAGACTTAAAATTTGAGTAATAAATATATTTGTTTTCAAAGTGATTTTTGACTATACTACAACGTAATGATTTTAAAACCTCGATTTCGCTTGTAAACAACAATGACGACAACTATTTTGATGAATGTAGAAGGAAGGATTCTGGCTACTTCAGCAGCTCAAGTGGCTACTAAGACAAGTGTTATGCCTAAAACCTGGGCAATATACAAAGGCCTCAAAATGGCCATAAATCTTAGGTTGCTGGCTATCAACATCTATTCACAAATCAAAGCCCTCACACAGCCTGACTAGAAGATTAGGTAAGTGGCTAAGGAATGTAAGTCCATACTTGCCTCTAATTGGGCTTTTTCTTTGTCCAAGGTTCACAGAACTCTGATTAATCCAGCTCATAGACTATCCAGGTTTTGTTTAAATCAAAATGTTCAAGGGTTATGGGTTAGTCCCCACATACCTTGTAATCTCGATGGCTATTAATATAGTACTTTTTCCTTGCAAAAAAAAAAGATATACATCTTCGGAGGGGTCTACCCTTTAATACACTATATGCAAAATCCTTCAATGGGATGGCTACAGCTCTCTCAAATACAATAGCTTGAATTACAATGGAATTTGATTCCTTGAAATGTTGGTCACATGCTCTACTTTGCACACCTAGTTGCACCTTCCATAAGGTCATTCACACTTTGATTAATGATGGAGGCATCTAATTTAATAACCTTGTGGCTCCTCCCTCCTTAGTCCCTACGAAACCTTAGTTCCCCTGTCGCCGCAACCTAGTTCAAGGTCCACCCCTCCACCCTTGACATCACCATCCCCACCCTATACCTCCTATGTATAGATCCCATCTCACTCCACCTCTCATGGTCGTGGCAATAACCATTCCACCTTGGCTTGGCTTCTTGGAGTTGAGTTTTGCTACAACTACACATGTTGGGACATTAGGCTGTGGAAGCTACTCAAGATTGCGGTCATCCTTGACCCTCGTTTCAGTCACAGTTAGGGATGTCAATCTAATACTCCCCAACGGAGCCAACTTGACCTGAGCCAATTGGGACAAGTAAAACTTGTTTGATTTAATATTTAGGTGGGTTGGGTTTTTAGATGTAAACCCGGTCGAGCATGGGTTCGAGTATCGGGAAAGGTATACCCTCTAACCCGTATACCCATTATGGATATATGTAAACTTTCGTAGAGTGACAAGTTCTCTTCCAAGCATACAACTCTTGAAATTCCAAACGTCCCAACTTCCCACTCAATACTGCTCATGTGGCCATGCCACATTTCGGTAAGTACCCATAAGTCAATTCTAAAAGTGGTCATGTCTTTACTATGTGTCATCTTCTTTCTTCTATGATTGTCTCCACCAGAGTGACCAGACCAATCACCACTTCATGGACCACAACACGTGCTATTATAGTATTGCATGCAGCATAGCCATATAATACTCAGACCCTCCACACTCTACAACCAAAAGACCATAGGTGCTCATCTCTCTTTCTCTTGCCAACATTTTTAATCAAACAAAGCATACAAAGCACTTGCATTTAGGTAGAAAAATTACAAGCGAGAAGAATCTTCAAGGCATAATCTCTAGCATAAAAAAACTAATGTTATTAGCTTTGACTACTATCTATGAAAAGTTAGGAACATAAGAGTAAAAAATATAATTCAGTTAATGCAAGCCTTTCCAGGAGAGAATCTAAAGTCATGAACATTTAAAAAAAAATTGAAGTACGATCGTGTGTGTTTCGCGTGTTAGAAATCGAGATTACAAGTAACCCATCGTCGTAGTTGCAAAATACGTCGATCAGATAAAATTTATACCGAAACTCGAAAAGAGAGTCCCGGGTCAAACACAGGGAGGCGACGTTTACTTTAATTGAAAATTGCGCTTCAATTTGTTTCTTTTTGGTATTTTAGGTTTTGTTTTTTTTTTTGTGTTCTTGAAATAAAAGACAAGCAATCACAAGATAGAGATGGAATCAAATATGATGTATTGCATTAATGTCTTTTACAATAATCTAAAAAAGCATAAAAAGAGAGGGAGGTGAGAGGAAATCTCCTGAATTGGCTGTTCGGTGAGATGACGGTGCCTTGCAGAAGCTCAGACGAAGGAGGTGAGGAGAGGGATGATGGAGGTGAGATGCAGGAGGATGTCAGGTTGAGGAAAGCTTCAGCATGGCTCCGAAATGGAGGTGAGAAGATGGGGACGATCTGCTGCCAGAATGGAGGTGGGAGGATGGCTCTAAGGCGACCTATGAGTGGGGATGGGAAGTTGGAGGAATATTTGGTGGGGAGAGGTTTGCTACACTAATAGGTACATTGGGAGCTTGAGAACAAGCTCTAATGGAGAGTTGGTAGGCTTGCTAGAGCTTGGGAGTACGTAGGAGTAGAGTAGGTAGAGATGGCTTGGAAAGGAGGGGGTGTAGGTCCTTTTATAGTGGAGAAGAGGCAAAAAGAGGAATGGGACTATTATTGACATACAAGCCATCGCTGGAAACGTTGCTGTAGGCAGCTCATGCTAGCTCACGCCCACAGTTGGCTTTGCTGGCACACGCAGAATTAATGACGACTGTAAGCGTCGTTGTAGGTCCAGCTCATGCGTCGCTATAGCTATGCTCCCCGCCTTTGTCATGCGTGCACACCCACGCACTGGCGCGTGCACCCGTGGTGCTGCATGCGTGCGGTAGCATGTGCATGCACTAGGCGGCCTGGGCTGTGCCATGTGGCGCAATTTGGGTCGTCCATCATTTTGTTATAGGGGCTGCTACAGAGGTCGGATTGAGTCAATTTTCATACTGTTAGGTTGCGATCGTCGACCCGAATCCATCTGCGTGGTCGGATTTGTCATTTGAAGCTCCGAATTATGTCTCATAGTCCCTTGGCCGTTGATCTTCCTCGGACTGCATATGGTGCTATAGGACTTCGATCGAGGCAATTTCAAAGGCGTTGGACTCCGATCGTCATCTTGATCAGATCCGGATGGTCAGATCGTCAATCCAAGGCTCTAAAATAAATATCCTTCTCTCCTAAACACAAAAAGGATGCAATTAACCTAAATTATATACAACTATTCTAAATGCAGAATGATGCATGCTATGCAATATTTATAACATGAAATGCAAATCTAAGCCTAGGAACATGCATGAATAGGCATTTTACCCTCAATAAATGTGTTTACATCAAAGTACAACCTTGTAGTTGGTATACAAATCACCATATATTGCCTCCCCCTCCTCTACATACAGTACACATTTTTCCCTTCATTCCATCCAAGAGTACAATTGCAAATGTGGAGGAAGTTGTAAATTATTTTCAATATTTGTTTTCAAATATTCACATAATTTTTCATTATTAGATATGTCTACACAAGAGAACCAACAACCACCACAATTGAATATCGACACATTGCAAGATGTTGCTGCAACAACACTGTTTTTTGATCCACCTTGTGTTCGAGATGTATCTAGGAAAAGGAGATGTACATCTAATGTGTGGAATCATTTTGTAAAGGAAAAAGTGAATGAAAATGAGAAGGCAATTTGTAACTATAGCACAAAAGAACCAATAGGTGCATCCAAGAATGGGGCATCACCGTGTGCTCTGTATGCATTCCAAGGATCGACTCTACGTTGAGACACATCAGGAAATAGGTCAAAATTGTGATAAGGGATTTTATGAAATTTTTATGCACAAAATAATTTTCAAAATTTAGTTTAGGATTTGCCACAACGTAGTATGCATTGAGACGATTCAAATGGTACCAAGAACGCAAAAATTGGGCATTGTTTGACTCCTGAACAGATACACAAAATGCAAGGCAAAACAGGGACTGCCAGCGCATGCAAGCTGTCCACTTGCACATCTGTAACGACCCGGTTCCCGAGTCCCTACGAGACACGAGAACCGGACCGACTCGACTAATCCCAAGACCTAGTCGTCCAACGAGGAAGTAACCAAAAGACAGTAAAATAAACCACATTCAGCATGAATATAACTAACAGTAAGAAAGTACAGCAGTAAGGAAAGAAACTACTACAGTAGGTACCACCACAACAGTAAAACAACATTTATCATATAACAAGAACTGCAGGTAAAGAAGTACAGCGGAAACGAAAAAAAAAAACTACTCACTGAAACAGAAACGAAAGGGGTACAAGGACTGTGGTAAACTCTACTGGACCCTACTTGGCCCAGCGTCCTCTGCAGCCGCCGACCCTGGCTGCTCAACACCTGGTCCTCAAAAGGTAACGAGTGTAACACGTCAGCAAAACGCTGAGTAGAGTGGCAAACTAACCAAAGGCAACAGTAGAGTGTACAGTAGCTGTTATGTTCTATTACTTCCTTTATTCACATCTTTCAATTTTTCTCACTATTTCATTTGTTTCTCAGATCCTTTACTTGATCTCGAATGTCCTCGTGGGAATGATCTTGATTGCAGTCTTTTCCAAAAGTAGAAGTAGCACGTGGTGCTCTCCTGGCCGGGAGAGTCCCCCGTGGTGATCCTACCCTCAGTCAACCACCCCAAGGTCACTGACAGACGTAACGGTGACTACGGCATGCGCGATAAACGCACAGGTAGCTAGCCCGCACTGGCACGCGGTCAGTCGTTTCCGTTAATGGGTGCGCCCAAAGCATAGCACGGAACCAGGGCAGAGCCCTCTCAGTAACAGGGGTCCAACCCCTCCACAGTAACCAAATCGGGGCCTTGCCCCTCCACAGTCCGCGCACCCTCGCCTGACTACCCTGGTTTGCCCTAGTGGGCCTAACAAGTCGGTGAAGGAGGCTAGCAGAACCCCGGGGCCCGTGGGGTAGCTAGTACTCTCCTAACACTACTAGCTCTCCTCGGTACTACGTACACGAGGGCCAACAAGTCGGTACAGAGTGGCCAGTCCTAACCCCCGGGTCCCTAGGGTGGCTAGCTCAGCTCTGCACTAAACGGGGGGACAGTCGCTCTCCTTGGTACTCCGTACTCAAGGGCCAGCTCACTTCCCCAATTCTATTCCATTCGCTTTCCAGGAGTTCTACTCCTACTTCCCCGTAGGGTTCCAGAACATCTCATGTCTTACTTTCCAGTTTCACGTTCTTACAAACCATGATCCCAATCATGTTTCTTTATTCATAACAGGCAGCTGTGAATTCAATTTACAGTCAGCTTCATATATTCCTTTCCATTTTTTCCAAGACTGCAGTATTATACATTCCACTAGTTTTTCCATCCTAGGATTCATGCCATATCCTAGGGTTTATCATACAATCTAGTTTTCCGGCCCTAGGATTCATGCAACACCTAAGAACTATCATTCCATATATTTCTCATTCCTAGGATTCATGCAATGCCCTAGGTTCTATTTATGGTTCCATACTTTAACAAATTTTATTAATACTTAAAGCCACTCTACCAGGTACAACGAGAGTAATGGGGGCGTGATCGGGAATCCCGCGTGCCTCCGCGACTCTCAAGACTGCAACTGAACGAAGTCCTATCACAAGGATCAAACACAGGGAGTGTCTCAAAACAGTGTATAGCTACTGTAGATGAGTAGAGGAATTAATTCTGAAAAGAACGCAACTCGAATCGCGGAAAACGAAGCCCGAACGGGCCGTAAACGGGTCGAAAAAGATGATACTGTGCAAAATCAGACGTCTGGAACTCCCTCCAGACGTCTTAAATGGTGGATCAGAGAATTACCTGTTCAGCGTGGTTTCCCAGATGTCCAGAAGTCTGCGGGGACGTCTTTCCTAGATCCCAGACGTCCGATGGTCCCTCCGGACGTCTGGAGGTCACTCCCGCCGCCTGGTACAACTTCCAGACGTCTGATTCGCAACGGATGGCGAATCAGCGAACCTGCGCACAGCCAACCCCCCTCCCTCAGTACGGTCAGTCGACAAGAAGGAAGAAGAAGGCGGAAACTCACCTTTCAAACGTCTGTAAGATCTTACAGACGTCGACCTTGCCGTCTGGCTATCAATCCAGACGTCTGATCCTGGAAATTTTTCCAGAATCAGGACCCTGCTCGGCCTCCGCTCACGACGCCGCCCGCGTCGCACCTCGCGCTCCTGCTGCTCAGACCGCAGCAGGTCCCTCTCCGCGTCGCTCCGCGCCCCCCTGCGCCCTCCGCCGGCCGACCAAGCCGCTCCGGCGAGCTCGCCCTCACGGCAGAGCTCCGCCCTCGCACGCCGCACCGCCGCGCTCACTGCGGCCGCCACTGCCGCCCTCGCGTCAGCTCGCTCTCGTGCACAGGAAGGAGAAGAAGGAGGAGATGGTGGAGGCGGGAGGGGAGGCGTGGCCCTTTTAAGGCCGCGCGAGGAGGAGAGAGAAGGTGGCAGGCCGCCTGCAGCCGCAGAGAGAAAAAGAGGGAATATGCGGTCTGCGCGCTCAGGCGCGCAGGCGACTCGCGTGTGTCAAAAATAACGGATTTCCAAACGTCTGGAAACGATCCCAGACGTCTTATAAGACGTCTGGTTGTGATCCCAGACGTCTTGTCCGATGTCTGAGCCACCTCCCAGACGTCTTAAAATATGTCTGGGGCACACATTCGTTACAATATAACAAACTCAAAGGAAGTTTCATCCCCGAAACTTGCGCCAACTAGGGTGCGGGAAAAAGATGTCCAAATAACCATAACAAACTCAAAGAGGACCGAAGCCGGTCCGAAAAGACGTACCCGCGAAAAGCTCCGGGTACCGCTCCCGCATTGCCGCCTCAGGCTCCCAGGTAGCCTCCTCGTACCGCTGGCTCCTCCACAAAACCTTTACCAGGGGTACTTGCTTTCGTCTCAACCTGCGGATGGCTCGGTCTAGGATCTGCACTGGCCGCTCGGGGTAGGTCAGGTCGTCGCTCACCTCGACGCTCTCGTGACTCAGTACGTGGCTGGGATCGGCTACGTACTTCCTGAGGTTGGACACGTGGAACACGTCGTGCACACCAGAAAGCTGCGGGGGAAGGGCAAGTCTGTAAGCAACGGGTCCAACCCGCTCCAGGACCTCAAAGGGCCCCACCAACCTCGGCGCGAGCTTCCCTCTCACCCCAAACCGCTGTAAGCCCTTCATGGGCGAAACACGAAGGAAGACGTGGTCCCCAACCTCGAACTGCACCTCCCTGCGTCTGCGATCTGCGTAGCTCTTCTGTCTGCTCCTGACAGTGCGGAGTCGTCTGTGGATCTGCTCAACTACCTCCTGACTCTGCCGGATCAACCTGGGGCCAACCTCCCACTTGGTCCCCACCTCTACCCAACTCAAGGGTGCCGTGCATTTCCGTCCGTACAGAGCCTCGTAGGGAGCCATGCCGATGCTCGAGTGATAACTGTTGTTGTATGCAAACTCCGCCAGGGGCAGGTGCTCCTCCCAAGAGCCCCTCCAGTCTAGTACACAGGCACGCAAAAGGTCCTCAAGTGTCTGTATCGTGCGTTCCGACTGTCCGTCCGTCTGGGGGTGGTAAGCCGTGCTAAACCTCAACCTCGTCCCCAAAGCCTGCTGAACTCAGCCCAAAACCGGGACGTAAAGCGGGTATCCCGGTCGGATACGATCTCCCACGGAACTCCGTGTAGTCGCACCACATCACGGATATACCTCTTTGCCAACTGTGCTGGTCCCAAAGTGACTCGGATCGGCAAGAATCGTGCCGTCTTCGTCAATCTATCCACTATTACCCAGACTGCATCGTGTCCTCGCTGGGTAACAGGTAAGCCCACCACCAAGTCCATGGTGATGCTCTCCCACCTCCACTCTGGTATTGGAAGCGGCTGAAGCGGCCCTGCAGGCCTCTGATGCTCGGCTTTCACCTGCTGGCACACTAGGCACTGCTGCACGAACTCACCCACATCCCGCTTCATCCCTCTCCACCAAAACTCGCGTCTCAAGTCATGGTACATTTTCGTGTTTCCGGGATGTATGGTGAATCTGGAACCGTGTGCCTCAGTCAGGAGCTCTCTCAACAGCTCCTCGTCTCTGGGAACGCACAACCGTCCCCTCAAGCGTAGCACCTGGTCTATGAAAGAGAAGTCCCCTGGGTCCCCTGATAGTACTCTATCGCGCAAAGACTGCAAGTACGGATCGGCCATCTGTCCCGTGATGATGCGGTCTATCAACTCTGGCCTGGTCTGCCGTGTCACCGTCACTGCCCCACAGTACCCTCGTAACTCTAGAGGTTGCCAACTGCCCACCTCCTCCAAAAGGCTCCAACTCTGTAATTGTAGACTGGCCAAGCGTGCGGGCGCCTTACGGCTCAAGGCGTCAGCCACCACATTGGCCTTTCCCGGGTGGTAGGAGATGCTGCAGTCGTAGTCCTTCAGGAGCTCCAACCAACGTCTCTGTCTCATGTTGAGCCCCTTCTGGTCAAAAAGATATCTGAGTCTCTTGTGATCTGTAAAAATCTCGAAGGTCTCACCGTACAAGTAGTGCCTCCATGTCTTCAGTGCGAAGACAACAGCTGCCAACCCTAGATCGTGGGTAGGGTAGGTATGCTCATGGGGCTTCAGTTGCCGCGAAGCGTAAGCGACCACGTGACCCCTCTGCATGAGCACACCTCCTAACCCCTGCAAGGAAGCGTCCGTGTACACAACGAACCCGCCACTACTGTCAGGGATGGTGAGCACGGGAGTCGAGGTCAACCACTCCTTCAGCTCCAGAAAACACGCCTCACAGGCATCTGTCCAAGCGAAAGGCACATCCTTCCGGGTCAACTGTGTCATAAGACGCGCAATCTGTGAAAATCCTCTGATGAACCGTCTGTAGTAACCTGCCAGTCCCAGGAAACTGCGAATCTCAGTGACTGAACGCGGTCTCTCCCACCTGAGCACTGCCTCGACCTTGGCGGGGTCCACCGCCAGGCCGTCTCCAAAGATCACATGACCCAAAAAGGTCACCTCCCTCAACCAGAACTCGCACTTGCTGTATTTGGCATACAGCCTGCATCGTCTCAGAGTGTCCAGAACCATCCGCAAGTGCTGTCCGTGCTGCGTCCGATTTCTAGAATAGATGAGTACATCATCTATGAAAACCACCACAAACTGGTCCAAGTATGGTCTAAACACCCGGTTCATCAGGTCCATGAAAGCAGCGGGGGCATTGGTCAGCCCAAACGGCATGACCAAAAACTCGTAGTGTCCGTAGTGGGTGCGGAAAGCTGTCTTGGAGACGTCGGTCTCCCTGATCCTCAACTGGTGGTATCCAGACCTCAAGTCGATCTTGGAAAACACCGTGGCACCCCGCAACTGGTCAAACAAATCGTCGATCCTCGGCAGCGGATATCTGTTCTTGATGGTGACCCTATTCAGCTGTCGGTAGTCCACACAAAGGCGTAGGGTCCCATCCTTCTTCTTCACAAACAGTACCGGGGCTCCCCAGGGAGACGCACTGGGCCTCACGAAACCTTTCTCCAAAAGGTCCTGCAACTGGGACTTGAGCTCTCGCAGCTCAAGCGGTGCCATTCTGTATGGCGCGGTGGAGATGGGGCTGGTCCCTAGTACTAGTGAGATCTCAAACTCGATCTCACGCTCGGGCGGTAGTCCTGGTAACTCGTCTGGAAACACGTCGGGGTACTCTCTGACCACCGGGATGCTCTGGAAGTCTGCCACGGGGCTGTGCTCTGCCACCACACAAGCTAGGAAGCCCTCATACCCCTGGCTCAAAAGTCTCGCCGCCCGAAGTGCCAAAATGCACCTGAAACCTCCGTCCACTGGCTGCTCGTGAAACTCGAAAGCAGGCAACTCCGGAATGGAGAAGACAATCTTCCTCTCAAAACAGTCTACCAAGGCGTGGTAAGCGGACAGCCAATCCATCCCCAGAATCACTCCAAAGTCCTCCATCTGTATCATAATCAGGTCAGCTGGCAGGCTATGTCCCCCGATGCTGACCCCGCAACCCGTGTACACCTCCTCAGCTACAAACAGCTGACCACTCGGACCTCTGATTACGAACGGATTCTCTAACAGTGTATAATCCTGGTCCAAACTAACTGCGAAACTGGCTGCGACAAAAGAGTGCGTAGCGCCGGAATCGAAAAGCGTGTAAACGAGTCTGCCAGAAACTGAAACCATACCTGCTACCACGGATCCCGATGCTCTGGCGTCCCTGTGTGTTAGGGCGTTGATACGCCCCTCAGCCCTAGGTGCGGACGAAGCAGCCACACTCTGCGTCGGACGGGTAGGTGCTGGCCGGTACCCTCCTCGCGACTGTTGTCCTCCTCCTCGCGCCTGGGAACCGCGGCCTCCTCCGCGCCCTCCAGTGCTCTGCGCGGGAAGTATCTGCTGACCTCCTGCTCTAGATGGGCAGTCCCTCCTGACGTGGCCCGACTGGCCACACTAGTAGCAGAGGGGAACCCAACTCCCACCCTCAGTGAGTCCCTGCTGTCGGCTAGGCGGGGGTCCGGTGCTGGCGACTGGCCCCTGTCGAGGGCCCCCAAAGGCCACTGATGGCCCTGCACAGCGTGACAGCTCTCCTGTGGATGTCACGTGTCTCCGTTGAGTTCTCCTAACACGCCTGGTGTGGCGGCGGAAATCTCGTTCCACCACTAACTCCCCTGTCGTACGCTCGGAAGGGGGAGGGGGTGGCGACGTGGGTGGAAGCTGAAATTCTTTTCGAACCACCTCTCGAATCAGTTGGACGAGGTCCCGAGATGGTATACTCAGGAGAAGAGGAGGGGTAGTATGTATTCCAAGCCCGACATATCTGTCCCCCGGGCCCTGACCTCGGCCGCGCCTGCGGCCCACCCTCCTAGCTCCACGACGCGGCATCTCCTACAATGGAGACGCGAAACAAAATGAAAAGCGTCAAAACAGACGGTACCTAATGAAACCTCTAAGAGCTCATGTCAAGAGGTATGTTGTGGTGGCTACTCTAGTTATAACATGTGAATTGGTTATTTTCCAGTCAGTTGATTCACTTCTCGGGACGACCTTGCTCTGATACCATCTTGTAACGACCCGGTTCCCGAGTCCCTACGAGACACGAGAACCGGACCGACTCGACTAATCCCAAGACCTAGTCGTCCAACGAGGAAGTAACCAAAAGACAGTAAAATAAACCACATTCAGCATGAATATAACTAACAGTAAGAAAGTACAGCAGTAAGGAAAGAAACTACTACAGTAGGTACCACCACAACAGTAAAACAACATTTATCATATAACAAGAACTGCAGGTAAAGAAGTACAGCGGAAACGAAAAAAAAAAACTACTCACTGAAACAGAAACAAAAGGGGTACAAGGACTGTGGTAAACTCTACTGGACCCTACTTGGCCCAGCGTCCTCTGCAGCCGCCGACCCTGGCTGCTCAACACCTGGTCCTCAAAAGGTAACGAGTGTAACACGTCAGCAAAACGCTGAGTAGAGTGGCAAACTAACCAAAGGCAACAGTAGAGTGTACAGTAGCTGTTATGTTCTATTACTTCCTTTATTCACATCTTTCAATTTTTCTCACTATTTCATTTGTTTCTCAGATCCTTTACTTGATCTCGAATGTCCTCGTGGGAATGATCTTGATTGCAGTCTTTTCCAAAAGTAGAAGTAGCACGTGGTGCTCTCCTGGCCGGGAGAGTCCCCCGTGGTGATCCTACCCTCAGTCAACCACCCCAAGGTCACTGACAGACGTAACGGTGACTACGGCACGCGCGATAAACGCACAGGTAGCTAGCCCGCACTGGCACGCGGTCAGTCGTTTCCGTTAATGGGTGCGCCCAAAGCATAGCACGGAACCAGGGCAGAGCCCTCTCAGTAACAGGGGTCCAACCCCTCCACAGTAACCAAATCGGGGCCTTGCCCCTCCACAGTCCGCGCACCCTCGCCTGACTACCCTGGTTTGCCCTAGTGGGCCTAACAAGTCGGTGAAGGAGGCTAGCAGAACCCCGGGGCCCGTGGGGTAGCTAGTACTCTCCTAACACTACTAGCTCTCCTCGGTACTACGTACACGAGGGCCAACAAGTCGGTACAGAGTGGCCAGTCCTAACCCCCGGGTCCCTAGGGTGGCTAGCTCAGCTCTGCACTAAACGGGGGGACAGTCGCTCTCCTTGGTACTCCATACTCAAGGGCCAGCTCACTTCCCCAATTCTATTCCATTCGCTTTCCAGGAGTTCTACTCCTACTTCCCCGTAGGGTTCCAGAACATCTCATGTCTTACTTTCCAGTTTCACATTCTTACAAACCATGATCCCAATCATGTTTCTTTATTCATAACAGGCAGCTGTGAATTCAATTTACAGGCAGCTTCATATATTCCTTTCCATTTTTTCCAAGACTGCAGTATTATACATTCCACTAGTTTTTCCATCCTAGGATTCATGCCATATCCTAGGGTCTATCATACAATCTAGTTTTCCGGCCATAGGATTCATGCAACACCTAGGAACTATCATTCCATATATTTCTCATTCCTAGGATTCATGCAATGTCCTAGGTTCTAGTTATGGTTCCATACTTTAACAAATTTTATTAATACTTAAAGCCACTCTACCAGGTACAACGGGAGTAATGGGGGCGTGATCGGGAATCCCGCGTGCCTCTGCGACTCTCAAGACTGCAACTGAACGAGGTCCTATCACAAGGATCAAACACAGGGAGTGTCTCAAAACAGTGTATAGCTACTGTAGACGAGTAGAGGAATTAATTATGAAAAGAACGCAACTCGAATCGCGGAAAACGGAGCCCGAACGGGCCGTAAACGGGTCGAAAAAGATGATACTGTGCAAAATCAGACGTCTGGAACTCCCTCCAGACGTCTTAAACGGTGGATCAGAGAATTACCTGTTCAGCGTGGTTTCCCAGACGTCCAGAAGTCTGTGGGGACGTCTTTCCTAGATCCCAGACGTCCGATGGTCCCTCCGGACGTCTGGAGGTCACTCCCGCCGCCTGGTTCAACTTCCAGACGTCTGATTCGCAAAGGATGGCGAATCAGCGAACCTGCGCACAGCCAACCCCCCTCCCTCAGTACGGTCAGTCGACAAGAAGGAAGAAGAAGGCGGAAACTCACCTTTCAAACGTCTGTAAGATCTTACAGACGTCGACCTTGCCGTCTGGCTATCAATCCAGACGTCTGATTCTGGAAATTTTTCCAGAATCAGGACCCTGCTCGGCCTCCGCTCGCGACGCCGCCCGCGTCGCACCTCGCGCTCCTGCTGCTCAGACCGCAGCAGGTCCCTCTCCGCGTCGCTCCGCGCCCCCCTGCGCCCTCCGCCGGCCGGCCAAGCCGCTCCGGCGAGCTCGCCCTCACGGCAGAGCTCCGCCATCGCACGCCGCACCTCCGCGCTCACTACGGCCGCCACTGCCGCCCTCGCGTCCGCTCGCTTTCGCGCACAGGAAGGAGAAGAAGGAGGAGACGGTGGAGGCGGGAGGGGAGGCGTGGCCCTTTTAAGGCCGCGCGAGGACGAGAGAGAAGGTGGCAGGCCGCCTGCAGCCACAGAGAGAAAAAGAGGGAATATGCGGTCTGCGCGCTCAGGCGCGCAGGCGACTCGCGTGTGTCGAAAATAACGGATTTCCAGACGTCTGGAAACGATCCCAGACGTCTTATAAGACGTCTGGTTGTGATCCCAGACGTCTTGTCCGACGCCTGAGCCACCTCCCAGACGTCTTAAAATACGTCTGGGGCACACATTCGTTACAACATCTCATGCCTCCACGTGTGTTGCACCTTGCATGTTGTTCACCTCTACCACAATGCGCCTGCTCCCTGTGCCCATTGCACGCTCGGTTGCCGTACGCACCATATGCTTGCTCATTGTGCTTGCCCTCACGTGCATCTCGCAACTTGCCACCATGCATGCCTTTGTGCTACTTCGCATGCATGTCGAGTGCTCCTTGATACGAAAAATTACACGATTTTTAAGATTAGGGTTTTAAGTTGCTACAATGCGTAAATTCGTTCACTTTTAAAATTTGTAACCTAGATAGGGGAGTATCTAGGGTCGTCCAAGGAGGCAATATTTTGTGAAATTCAAGTTTCACATTGAATGAAACTAACACCTAACTCAACTTTCTTTTTGTTCTTTTTAAATATATAATTTTTATGGATTTTTAAAATAATGGCAATACGAATTTTGAAGAGAGTTGGAAACAACTAACACTTCATCCACTATACTACTACTAAGGTGACAAGTAGAGCCTCTCCCTAAGCTTACTCTAGGCACGTGGAGGCCTAGAGTAATTAGGGAGAGGGAGTGAAAAGTGCTAGAACAAAAGCAATCAAATGCGACAAAATTGCAAAGAAGGCAACTTTAATAAAAATAAGGAATTATTTTACACAAAAACCTAGTAGAGAAATGCTTCAACTACTAGAATTAAAAGTGCAAAAATAAAATAAAACTAGTTATCCTCTAAAATGATGATGAAGATGGCAAGGCTCTTGCTCCAATTGTAGCTGCTTTCGCAATCAAAAAGAGCTCCTTCTACTTGCAAGGCTTCTCCAAGTTGATGAACTCCTCTCAGCAAGCCCAAGGGGGGCATGCTTGACTCCTCCAAGGTGGATGGAATTCCACCTTCAAAGGTTTCTACTAAGGTGGTGTGGACCACCTTTGATTCCTCCTCCAAGGGTGGTAGTATACCACCCTCAAATCCTCCACTTCCTAGGGTAGGCGTGTACCCTAGTTCTCCTTCAATGCCTGGCTTCCTTCCTTGGCTGGCGCGGGCACAAGAGAGAAGAGAAGAGGGGAAGGCACCAAGGGGACAGAGTAACCCTTTAATCTTCTTCTTCTTCTCTTGACCTTCTATGTAGGTGGAAATATGGGTAGAAAATTGTAGACAAGGGTGTCCTTTAATGGTGGTAGTAGGGGGTTTATATAGAAGTGGTGATGGGGTAGGGGTAGTTAATGGATGAAGGCCTAGGATGGGTTGTAGAGGGTGGTTATAGGATCCAAGGGTTGATATGGGTGGCGCCAAGGTGGAGGGTTGCATGCTTTTTGGTGCCAACCCTATGTAGGAGCTAAGGTTAAGGGTAGGTTAGGTTTTGTATGGTGGAGATGGAGTAATGTGGTGGTGGTTATAATATGGAGGGAGAGGATATGTTGGCGCCATCTATAAGGTTGTGTTAGGTGGTGGTTAGGATGTTGGCACCAACTCTTTTGGGGTTAAGGGTTAAGGTTGGTGTGGAGGTGAATGAAGGGTTAGGATGAGGCCTTTAGGTGGTGGTTATATGGTGGAGGGTGTAGGTTGTTTAGCGCCACATGAAGCGTTGCATGGAGGTTAGGTTTAGGTGGAGTTGGCACCATTTTAGGTGGGTTAAAAGGGGGGTTAGGTGGTGCTACTTTAAGGTTTCTAGAAGGGGGTTATGTGTAGGGTTTAGATGTGTATATAGGGTGAGGTGTAAGGCTAGGATGGAGACTCATGTTGGCACCAAAATGAAGGGATGTCTAGGACTTGTAAGCGCCAACATGAAGGGGTGTCTAAGGTGGTGGTTATGGTGGGTTGGTGCCAAAAGGGAGTGGGCTAGGTTAGGGTTAGTTATGGTTAAGGTGGAGGAGTGGAAGGCCATGGATTTTTAGGTAGAGCTGGAGCTTAGTTAAGCTAGCTAAGATAGCTTAGCTAGTAGAGTGGAGGTGTAGGAGCTAGGGTTTTTTGGAGGAGAGCTGGAGAAGAATATTCTAGAGCTGATGGTAGCTATGCTGGAGCTAGGTCTGCTGAGGTAGCTTGAAGGGGAGCTCAACTACTGAGCTTTAGCTACTTAGCTTTTGTGCAAGTAGCAAAGATTGGGTAGTTGAGCCTAGTTGAGTTGGCTTCAACCTAGCTGGAGCTAGGTTGAGCTGGGACTGCCTCTGGTGAGGACTCCAGAGCTAGCTATTATGAGTTGGCTAGAGCTAAGGTGAGCTGAGCTTGAGCTGAGGTGGACTCATGTGAACCTAGTTGAGTTAGCTGGAGCTCCCAGAGAGCTGGTGGGAGCTGAGATGAGCTAGACTCAGCTAGGTTGAGCTGAGGTGAACTCCAGTCAACTCAGCTGAGCTAGCTAAAGTTCCCAGTGAACTGGTGGGAGCTGAGATGAGCTAGACTCAGTTGAGTTGAGTTAGATCTGAGTTGACCTGAGCTAGGGTGAGCTAAGATGAGTTGAATGGAGCTCAATGGAGCTAACCCTAGTCCAAGGGAGCTGGTATCCAGCCATGATGAGCTGGCATTAGCTAACTCGTAGCCTGATTGAGCTTCCTCTTCAATAGTTACCTTCTCGAGTGCTTAGGTTTTCGGGATCTAACTCTCTGCTTATCCCTAACACTCCAAGAAACACATCAAAAATAAAATAACAAATGCAATGCATGCCTAAACTATTTTATACCTAAATGCAACCTAAAAAACCCGTTTGTGGAGCAAAATCCTAAGAGGTAGGTTTGTTTTAATGCATAAGAATGATGATAAACTGGCATTTATCACACCCCCATGCTTATCTTTTGCTAGTCTCTTAGCAAAACTTAAATTTTTACAAAATGGAATTTTTGGGAAATCTAATTTTTTTGACTTTTGAGGTGAAAAAGATTAAGGGACCTTGGTTGGTTTAAACACAGGAGGCATGGGATTTGTTAAAGATAAACATCGAGATTTATTTTCAGATCCAAAAATTAGACAAAATGGGATCAATATATCCTCCAGAAAATTCCCAAATTAACCCCTTGTTAATTCAGAGGACTTGAAATTTCTATTTTTAGGATTTTTCTGGCTCTTGAATCTAATTCGAAACTTGCAATAACCTTTAAAACCTTGTGTCCGTGCTTGTGAAAAGTCAACATTTATAAGGGCATGCTTTTGGTTTAAAACTTTTCTTTTTTCCCCATGCTTATTTCTAGCTTAGTCTTACAACAGATGTGTTGGGATCATCATTCCCGTTACTAATCCTCGCGAGGGCTCTGGCACCAGTACTTCGAGATAGCACTATCCATGACACCACCCAGGAGCTCATAACCCCAGAACACAATGCGATGTAAAGGGGCGCTCCAAGCAAACTCAAGTTCTTGCTCCGACACTATAGGTAGAGCACCGTCCATGACACTTGAGCTGCTAAAATGTGCTTTAATGCTCCATCTAAAGATATGAAATATAGATATGGAGCAGTGCCAAGGCGGTAACATGTTGTCATCGCATCCTAAAAGGAGGTATTTTCCTCCTTCTTGGCAGTGGGAACTCAAACCAATGATCTGCTTCAGACTTTTACTAAGTACAAACAGGGGATTTTTTCCAATTTTTAATGATTCTCAGGTGTTGGCTTGTGTGTGAAATTTGACACAAGAAGTTTCGCAAGAAATGCAAGTTTTTGAATCAGAAACTAAGCCAGATACTTTCCATATTACAAAAGAGGATCAAGTCACTTGAACTATCACGAGTTCAGATGGAATTTTGGAGAAGGATATCTGATCTAGCCTAAAAATAGACCCTGAGATTCTAATGATCAAATCCATATCCTCATCCCTAGTTTGCTAAAGATTAAATCCCATTATACCAAAAGTGATTTTTTTCAACCTTAGTCCCGATTTCAAAATTTTTCCTCAAAAAGTTTTCAATATTTTTATTTTTTTGGGTATGCGTGCCATAAAATAAAGATGACTAAAAAAATACATGTTTTTAGGTTTTGAAAATCCTAATACATTCGTCAAAATTTTAAAAACACCCCCGATGCTTAAGATATGCAATGTCCTCATGCATTAGGAGGGAAAGAGGGATTACCTTAGTAAAAGGCAGTCAGATTTAGGATAGTCAAAACAGGGGGAAAAGAAAGAAAAAGAAGCAGAAAGAAAATGATGGGTTACCTCCCATCCAGTGCTATCTTTTACGCCATTTAGCCAGGCGTAGTGTGCATCAATGATTAGCTGTGGTTGGTTCGGTCAGATTGAAAGATTCAGACGGAATATTCAGGGTATGAATAGAATAGGGCTTTAAATGTTGGCCATTGACTTGAAATGTCGTATTATTTTTAGGATCAAAAAGATCAATAGTGCCGTACGGATAAGTTTTGAGGACAATAAAGGGGCCGATCCATTTGGAGTTTAATTTGCCAGGAAAAATATGTAATCTAACATCAAAAAGCCAAACGTGTTGATTAACGTCAAAGTGTTTCCGAACAATGTATTTATCATGAAATTTCTTTGTTCGATTTTTATAAATCCTCATGTTTCCATATGAAAAATTACGTAATTCTTCCAATTCAGTTAATTGTAGTTTTCTATGGATACTGGCGTCAGATAAATCCATGTTTAATTGTTTTATTGCTCAAAAAGCCCCATGTTCTAGTTCCACCGGGAGATGGCATGCCTTCCCAAAAATTAAATGGAAGAGAGACATGTCGAGTGAGGTTTTAAAATTGGTACGATAGGCCCATAAAGCCTCATCCAATTTGGTGGACCAGTCTTTGCAGTCGGGCCTAGCCATCTTTTGTAAAATATTTTTGATTTCCCGGTTAGAAACTTCTACCTGACCATTTGTTTTGGGGTGATAAGGTGTAGAAATTTTGTGATTAACTCCATATTTACAAAGAAGGTGATGGAATTGTGAATGAGTGAAATGTGAGCATCCATCACTGATAATGTCTTTTGGAATGCCGAATCTTGAGAAAATATTCTTCTTAAGAAATTCGACAACCACACAGTGATCATTAGAGCAGGTGGGTACTGCTTCTATCCACTTAGAAACATAGTCGACTAAGACTAGTATATACAAATACCCACCAGAGTTGATGAATGGTCCCATGAAGTCGATGCCCCATACGTCAAAAATTTCAACCTCTAAAATAGGATTAAGGGGCATCATATCCTTCCAAGTCATGTTGCCAATGCTCTGGCAACGCACATAGGACTGAACAAAATTATGAGCATCTTTGTGCAAGTTGGGCCAAAAGAATCCTGCATTAAGGATTTTAGCTGCAGTTTTCTTGCCCGAAAAATGTCCGCCACAAGCCATTGAGTGACAATGTGTCAGAATATCATGGATTTCAGAATCAGGGACACATCGTCTAATGACCTAATTGGAACAAATGCAGAAAAGGTTGGGCTCCTCCCAAAAATAGTATTTAATATCAGCAAAGAACTTATCCCTTTTTGTTTTTGGCCAATCAGCGGGGATTCGTTCTGTTGCTAAATAGTTTGCAATGGGTGCAAACCAAGGGAGGGTGGTGGCAGCTAAAATGCTTTCATCAAGGAATTGATCAGGGGGGTCATTATGTCATTCATCATAAGACGAGAGAGATGGTCGGCCACTACATTTTGCGATCTTGCCTTATCCTTGATTTCTAGATCAAATTCCTGGAGCAGTAGGATCCAATGGATAAGGCGGGGTTTTTCATCTTGTTTTGTCAGCAAATATTTAAGTGCTGAGTGGTCGATATATACAGTGACATGTGACCCCAAAAGATAAAATCTAAATTTTTCTAAAGCAAATATAATGGCAAGAAGTTCTTTTTCAGTAACCGTGTAATTCCGTTGTGCGTCATCAAGAGTTTTGCTAGCATAATAGATCACAATAGTCTTCTTGCTAATTCTTTGCCCTAGAACGGCCCCCACAACAAAATCTGAGGCATCTGTCATTAATTCAAAGAGACTATTCCGATCAGGTCCTTGCAAAATTAGTGCCTCGGTAACTTCCTTCTTCAACCTCAAAAAACTTTCCAGGCATTTATCATTAAATTCGAATGGCTGGTCTTTAGTAAGAAGTTGACTTAAGGGCTTGGAGATTTAGGAAAAATTTTGTATGAATCTACAGTAGAAACCCACATGACCCAAAAAGGATCTGATCTGTTTTACAGTAGTGGGTGGTGGGAGCTTAGATATAGCATCTATTTTTGCTTTATCTACCGCAATTCCTTGTTTTGAAATAACATGGCCCAGGACAATACCTTCCTAGACCATGAAATGACTTTTTCTCCCAACTGAGGACCAGATTGACTTCTACGCATTTTTGGAGAGTTCTTTCAAGGTTCTTGAGACAATGGTCAAAAGAATCTCCAAAAATAGAGAAGTCGTCCATAAAGACTTCTAAGCATTCACCTACCAGGTCTGAAAATATTGCAAGCATACGCCTTTGAAAAGTCACAGGTGTGTTGCAAAGACCGAAGGGCATTCTTTGGAAAGCAAAGTTTCTGAAGGGGCAGGTGAAAGTAGTTTTGTCCTAGTCCTCAGGATGAACCGCTACCTGATTATAGCTAAAATAACAGTCCAGAAAATAGTAAAACTCCCTTCCGGCTAACCACTCCAAAACTTGATCTATAAAGGGGAGCGGAAAATGGTCCTTCTTGGTGGTGGTGTTTAATTTTCTATTATCAATACACACACGCCAAGAAGAGGTGGTTCAAGTGGCTATATTCTCCCCATTGTCATTGGTGACAACTGTTAGTCTAGCCTTTTTGGGCACTACTTGTGTTGGACTAACCAAGGAGTTGTCAGAAATGAGGTAGATAATATTGGCATCAAGCCACTTAATAATCTCCTTTTTTAACACCTCCTGCATGTTAGGGTTCAAGTGCCTTTGTGGTTGGCGGGAGGGATGAGAATAGTCCTCTAAATATATATGATGTGTACAGTAGGACGGATGAATACCCTTAAGATCAAAATGGACCAATAGCTTTCCAATACTCAAAACCTAGAGAAGTTTGTGTTCTTGTGCCCCAGTAAGTCCAGAATTTATAATCAGGGGTAGGGTCTGATTAGGACCTAGGAAAACATATTTAAGGGAGTTGGGCGAGGGTTTTAATTCCAGTTGTGGGCCTGGCTCCGAAAGAATTTCTGCTTTTCGTGTTAGTGGTGAAGTGAGAGTAAAAGGGTCAGCTAAAGTGTTAGCTGAATGTGTGGTTAGGGTGGAAGGGTAAGAGGAAGTGGATTGTTCAGGAACAATGTTAATGGCAAAACAGGAACCTAAATGTGAAATCTGCAAAGTTTCCTCCACTATATTTTCCATTTCTGAATCCGAGTCATCAAAGAAATCAGGTTCTTGGAACCTCCTAAAAGCTTGGAAAATATCTAGCATTACAGATTCATCACCACACATGATCTTCATTTTACCAGTCACAATCAACATTTGCATGGGCGATGGCTAAGAATGGTCTTCCAAGAATTATACGGGCAAACTTTAATGCTTCTAGTACCTCTATGTCCAGGACTAAAAAGTCTATTGCAAATAGACAATTTTTGACCTGGACAAGGACATCCTCAACAATTCCCCTTGGTTTAATTGTAGATCGGTCTGCTAATTGAAGAGTAACCTCAACAGGCTTTAATTCTTCGATCTTAAATTCCTCAAAAATAATTGTGGGGATAAGATTAATTGAGGCACCGAAATCCAACAGGGTGCGATCAAAAGAAGTATCATTAATGATAACTTGAATCAGGGGGGTGCTTGGATCTTTCCTCTTAAGAGGCAATTGGCTCTGCACAACTGAGTTGACTGTCTCAGGAAGGATCACCTTTCCTAAATTTCTGGGCTGCCTTTTTGGGGTACACAAATCTTTTAGAAATTTTGCATAGGTAGGGATGTATTTTATGGCATCTAGGAGAGGGATGTTAATTTCAGCTTACCCAAATAAATCCATTAATTCCTTATCAGTGGACTCGGATTTCTTCTTTTTCTTATTTTGTGAAGAATGGAGGTTTTGTGGAAATGGTGCAGGGTTTCTCTGTTTTGCATTATGAGGTTCCTAAATAGTGTTAGAGGAAGATGGGGAAGAGTTGATCTATTTTTCATTGAAATGGGTTTCTTTAATAAGCAGGGGGTCTTTAGTGGTTTTCTCATTCCTCAAAGTAATTGCATTTGCAGTTTGGTTGTTTCCAAAATGAGGACGGGAAGCCTGACTATTATTGAAACCCGAGGGATGCTGAGGTGTTGGTGGAATGGGTTAACTGGGATATCCACTTTGGAACTGATTCCGTTGATTATTCGGTTTGGGCATGGGTTGGGAAGGTAAATTCCCAGCAGGTTGATGATCAGGAGTAACCTTAACTTGGTGTTGCAAGTTGGTAATCATGCGGGTTACTTCTGTGATTTGATTTTACATACCTTGCAAAGTTTTCATGACTTGAGTATTAATATCTTCCTGGGATGGTCCAGGTTGATATGCAGGTTGCCCATAATTCCCAAAATGATTTTGTTTAGGAAAAGGAATTGGGTTCAGGCTTTTCCAGGAGTGATTCGGGTTGATCCTCCAGTTTTGATTGTAAGTGTTGGATGGGTTTCTAAATGGCTCCTGGAGAGCATAAATATTTTCCGTGGTGGGATCAAGAATATTTTGATTCAAATAATCAAAATTCCCAATCAAATCTTGTGGAAAATCAGCTAGAAATTGCTGACCAGCAGGTGTGGCATCAATATTGTGCAGATTTTCTCTTCGAAGAAGTTGTGGAGTGTTAGTGTATGGAGAGTTAAAGTGTGGAGCAGTAAGGTGTGGAGCTTGTTTGTTTGTGAGCTTTTCTTCCATTTTTTTCTAGTGAATTTGCATCTGGTCCAGTCGTTGAGCTAACATATATAGATCATCCTGAGTAACTGGAACAGAGGTGGATTTGGAGTCAATTTCATTGACTCCGTGTCTACAGTTTGGAGTTCTACTAAAAGTGTCCATTGAAGTCATATTAAATGAGTTTTCACTCATTTCTTCAAAGAGGAGATAGGCGCTTTCGGCATCTTTATTAATGAAATTGCCTCCACATGAGGCATCCACAAATCGCTTCAATTGATCTTCTAATCCATGATAGAAGATCTGCACTAACTGCCATTGCGGAATTTCATGGTGGGGGCAACTTCTTAAAAGTTCTTGGAATCTTTCCCAGGCTTCATGGAGGGGTTCACCAATTTTTTGTTGAAAGGTCATTATGGATCTTCTTAAAGCATTAGTTCGATTGATCGGAAAAAGTTTCTTTAGAAAAGTGCTCTTTAATTGGGGTCACGTGGTAATCGGGTGCCTAACCATTCTAAACCAATGTGAAGATTTATCTTTTAGAGAGAGAGGAAAAAGTCTCATCAACCACACGTCTTCCTACACATTGCGGGAACGAGTGGTTTGAGCGAGGATAGTTAATTCCTCGAGATGACAAAAAGGGTCCTCTCTTGGAAGATCATGAAAATGCTTGATAAGATTCAGAATGGCTAGTTTGATCTCAAAATCCTCTTGTGGTATGACCACCTCAGGTCTTTCCTCATAGTTGGAAGGATCATAGAAATCCTTAAGAGGAATGACAGGCTATTGGCGAGGCGGTGGGTTTTGCCCTTGGTTAGCTAGGTTCATTACAATTCTAGCCAAATTCTCTTGATTTTGTTGTAGCCAAACCAAATGGTCGACCAGAAAGACAAAGGGGTTTGTATTTTGAGTTTGGATTTGAGGGCCACCTGGCCCTGCAGAAATTTCTGGTTGCTCCAGATGAGGGAGGTTAGGGATGGGGAAGTCAGCTTGTGGGTCGGCTAACGGGTTAGAAGTAGAAGCAGAATTTTTTTTGTCGGTTTCCCGAGTTTTCCATATTTTTAGAAGAGGAAGGAGAAGAAAACAAAGATTTTCTGATGCAGGGGGCAAAATCAGATGGTCCCTCAAGATGTGGTTTTTGGGACCTTCGCCCGTGCATGCACTTTTTTGGAAGAATTGGAGGGGAGGAGAAGAGATGGAGGTGAGAGAAAGTGTGTAATTCAAACAACAAATTCTAGACCTAACTTAAGTAGGACGCCCTAGAAAATTAACCTAAGACTTGGTCTATCTAGGAAATAAGTAATCACTAGTGAATACCTGTTCTGTCAACAAATCTAGCCAAGTTGTTTAAGGGGAGGTTTGGGCCCAAGCGTTTCCCAGGAAAATCCTAAGTGCTTGTACAAACCAGCACCTGGTCATTTGACATGGCCCCTTAGCCTGAACACCAGATATAGATGACAAAATTGATATCAACTAAAGAGAACTTAAGGCCTAGATAGCAAGCCTAAGTTGATGAAACCTTAGGGGTCAAATTGCTAAAAATTTTAATTAGGTCTAGGATACTAATGTGCACACGGAATGTGGAGGGCATTGATTTGGGTATTGCCCTATTATTTCAATTTGTGTGTGTGTGCAAGAATTGGAAGTTGATTCCAATGAAAAACAAGTTGTCACACAATTTTTGTATTTCTGTCTTTTAGGATTCAATTTACTTTAATGTATTGTAGGGTTTCTCTTTTTAAATGTTCAAACAAGTTTGAAACTTCCACAATCAAAGGAAAATAAGTTGTATTGGTGATGGTCAATTTCCTTTAAAAGTGATTTTCTAGAAATACAAAGGAAGACCCTAATGCAATTTGATATTAAGGTAGAAAATTATTACCATTGAGTTATTTTTAAGCTTTCTGTATTAAGTAGTGGTCCAAAAAAGTCAAACAACACCACTACTCTGAATAAAATCAAACAAGGATTCCAGAAAATTTTTTTTTAAGATTTTAGGAATTTGTTTGATATTTATTTTGAATTTTTATTTGTGCTGGTGTCAAAGTCCAGAAATGATATCTATGGGTATTTTAGACTTTCTGTACCACCACCAGTCTCAAACAATTTTGGTTATATAATGTGTGGAATTTCACAAGAATTTCAGAAAGTTAAATTTCATAAAAATTGGATAAGTAGAAAAAAATCTAAAAATTCACAGACAGTGACAAAATAGGAAGAATAAAGGGTGCGACCCCTCTGTAGTCCACGAATTTTTAAAACTTAAGTACAAAGTCAATTGATCTAAAATTTGGAACAGATGTTCCCTACTTGATTTGAAATCCCTGGTTGAAATTTCAAGATTTTAGGAGGCTTGTGGTGTCTGGAATTGATTTTTTAATTACGGATAGAATTCTGGACCCGAAAAATAGAATACCAACACTTGAATTGAAGTGGTGTTTAATGAAGCATACAAGCAAACAATGAATTTTAAATTTCACCACTCCACTTAATTAGGTTGATTAAGGTCCTAAAAGCCAAGTTTAGTGTGTTTTTGGTAGATTTTAGCAAATTATATGATCAGAAAAAGGGAACCAACCTGAAAATCTACTAGAAGACAAGGTTTTGTAATTGTCTCAGAATCTTGCTTTCCTCCTGCAATGCCTACACACACGAAAGAAAAAGATAGAAAGGGATGAGATCCACTTCAAATAAGAGAAACATTAAGCAAAGCCGTGCCTCCCCGGCAACAGCGCCAAAAAGTGATAAGAAAAATTATGTGGTTTTTAAGATTAGGATTTTAAGTCAGTGCAATGCGTAAATCCGTTCGGCTTTAAAATTTGTAACCTAGATAGGGGAGTATCTAGGGTTGTCCAAGGAGACAATATTTTGTGAAATTCAAGTCTCTTGCTCGGGAATGAAACTCAACTTTCTTTTTATTCTTTTTAAATATATAATTTTTAAGGATTTTTGAAATAATGGCAATACGAATTTTGAAGAGAGTTGGAAACAACTAACACCTAATCCACTATACTACTACTAAGGTGACAAGTAGAGCCTCTCCCTAAGCTCACTCTAGGCACATGGAGGCCTAGAGTAATTAGGGAGAGGGAGTAAAAAGTGTTAGAACAAAAGCAATCAAATGTGACAAAATTGCAAAGAAGGCAACTTTAATAAAAATGATGAATTGTTTACACAAAAACCTAGTAGAGGAATACTTCAACTACTAGAATTAAAACTGCAAAAATAAAATAAAAATAGTTATCCTCTAAAATGACGGTGAAGATGGAAAGGCTCTTACTCCAATTGTGGCTGCTCCCACAATCAAAAAGAGCTCCTTCTCGCAAGGCTTCTCCAAGTTGTTGAACTCCTAGCAAGCCCAAGGGGGTCGTGCTTGACTCCTCCAAGGTGGATGGAATTCCACCTTCAAAGGCTTCTCCTAAGGTGTCGTGGACCACCTTTGATTCCTCCTCCAATGGTGGTAGTGTACCACCCTCAAATCCTCCACTTCCTAGGGTAGGCGTGTACCTTAGGTTGTCCTCCAATGCTTGGCCTACTTCTTTGGCTGGCGTGGGCACAAGAGAGAAGAGAAGAGGGGAAGGCAGCAAGGGGACAGAGTATCCCCTTAATCTTCTTCTTCATCATCTTCTTCTCTTGACCTTCTATGTAGGTGGAAATATGGGTAGAAAATTGTAGCCAAGGGTGTCCTTTAATGGTTGTAGTAGGGGGTTTATAGAGAAGTGGTGATGGGGTAGGGGTAGTTAATGGATGAAGGGCTAGGATGGGTTGTAGAGGGTGGTTATAGGATCCAAGGGTTGATAAGGGTGGCACCAAGGTGGAGGGTTGCATGCTTTTTGGCGCCAACCCTATGTAGGAGCTAAGGTTAAGGGTAGGTTATGTTTTGTATGGTGGAGATGGAGTAATGTGGTGGTGGTTATAATATGGAGGGAGAGGATAAGTTGACACCAATTGTAAGGTTGTGTTAGGCGGTGGTTAGGATGTTGGCGCCAACTCTTTTGTGGTTGAGGGTTAAGGTTGGTGTGGAGGTGAATGAAGGGTTAGGATGAGGCCTTTAGGTGGTGGTCATATGGTGGAGGGTGTAGGTTGTTTGGCGCCACATGAAGGGTTGCATGGAGGTTAGGTTTAGGTGGAGTTGGCGCTATTTTAGGTGGGTTAAAAGGAGGTTTAGGTGGCTCTACTTTAAGGTTTCTAGAAGGGGGTTATGTGTAGGGTTTAGATGTGTATATAGGGTGAGGTGTAAGGCTAGGAAGGAGACTCATGTTGGCACCAAAATGAAGGGATGTCTAGGACTTTTTGGTGCCAACATGAAGGGGTGTCTAAGGTGGTGGTTATGGTGGGTTGGCGCCAAAAGGGAGTGGGTTAGGTTAGGGTTAGTTATGGTTAAGGTGGAGGAGTGGAAGGCCATGGATTTTTAGGTAGAGCTGAGCATAGTTAATCTAGCTAAGCTAGCTTAGCTAGTAGAGTAGAGGTGGGGGAGCTACGATTTTATGGAGGAGAGCTGGAGAAGAATATTCTGGAGTTGATGGTAGCTATGCTAGAGCTGGGTCAGCTGAGGTAGCTTGCTGAGCTTTAGCTACTTAGTTTTTGTGCAAGTAGCAAAGCTTGGGTAGTTGAGCTTAGTTGAGCTGGCTTCAACCTAGCTGCAGCTAGATTGAGCTAGGACTGCCTCTGGTGAGGACTCCAGAGCTAGCTATTGTGAGTTGGCTAGAGTTGAGGTGAGCTGAGCTTGAGCTAAGGTGGACTCATGTGAACCTAGTTGAGCTAGTTGGAGCTCCTAGAGAGCTGGTGGGAGCTGAGATGAGCTAGACTCTGCTAGGTTGAGTTGAGGTGAACTCCAGTCAACTTAACTGAGCTAGCTAGAGTTCCCAGTGAACTGGTGGGAGCTGAGATGAGCTAGACTCAGTTGAGTTGAGCTGGATCTGAGCTGACCTGAGCTAGGGTGAGCTAAGATGAGCTCTCTTGAGCTACCATTTAGCTAAGATGAGTTGAATGGAGCTAACCCTTGTCCAAGGGAGCTGGTATCTAGCCATGATGAGCTGGAATTAGTTGAGTCCTAGCCTGATTGAGCTTCCTCTTCAATAGTTGCCTTCCTGAGTGCTAGGGTTCTAGCGATCTGGCTCTCTACTTATCCCTAACACTCCAAGAAACACTTCAAAAATAAAATAACAAATGCAATGCATGCCTAAACTATTTTATGCCTAAATGCAACCCAAAAAACCCGTTTGCGGAGCAAAATCTTAAGAGCTAGCTTTGTTTTAATGCATAAGAATGATGATAAACTGGCGTTTATCAATCCTCTCTCTTTTGTTCTCTTTCTTCTTCTATCTTGTAATTTCTCAAAATGTACGTCACCTGGGGAAGTAAATAACCCTAGGCCAACCCATTCCTTCAATCGCATCTTGCCACCTAGGCCTAGCCACCTTATCCCACCAATAATCACATGCCACATAAGCCAAGCTGCATCACCACCATTTACACCAACCCTACTCTCCTCTTCTATATAAACTCTTATTTACAAGAGAAATCGAGGTTTTAAAACTACATTGTAGTATAACCGAAATTACTTTGAAAACAAATAAGATTTTATTACTCGAATTTGAAGTCCGAGGTCGAACACAGGGAGCAATATGGAATTCAATCTCAAAATTGCAATCTAAGCACAAAATGAGCAATTTATAATGAAACTCCAAGCAATAATGATATATCAATGAAAGCTAATGTCAATACCGTAAAATGAATGGAGTAAAATGGTGATTTGAATCACCAATTACTCCGCACAATGATAGTTAAGAGATGCACAATATGAATTAAGAAGCTCAAATCAGACATAATATCAATTAACAATCTAAAGAAATCTCTTTCTTCTTCTTAAACTCTTCCTATTCTCTTCTTTTTTCTCTGCTTCTTTGTTTGTGCAGCTCCTCTTCTTTTCTTCTTTCTTCCTTCTTCTGCCTTTCTGTTCTTCTACTCTTCTTCTTCTTCTGCCTTTCTTCTTGTGCGGCTCTTCTTCTTCTTCCTTCTCCTTTCTATCGCTTCTTTGCTTCTTCACACACAGAGGGGGATCCTTCTTCAAACGGCTAAGTGTCAGCCGTTATTCTTTGTAGCAAAACTCCCCAACCCCGCGCTCTCTTTCCTTTCTCTCTAGGCACGTCTCTTTCTTGCCTTCCCAAGGCCACACATAGTATCAAGTAGTCAGATTCAGGCGAGAGCATACCCGGGACTAGGGTTACCGGTGTGGGTGGTAGCCAAGGTGTAGGCTTAGGCCGGTCAGGTGTACTAGGTCTGCGGAGAAGATATTGCGAACGAGGCACGTGAGGGGTGTGAGGGATCTCACCCCTTGTGTCTGAGGCGATATGCCTCTATCACAAAATCGATTTATGTGATATCACCGCTTCCAAATCTTCTGAGGTGGGACTAAACGTCCTACCTTCTCTTTACGCACAACTGCATTGGCTCTTCGTCAGATTGTAGCAGTTGTTGATGGTATCGCACCCAATTAGTGACCTGGGTGCATGCCTTAAGCAAAGCCACAACACTTGGAGGGTGTGGCCTAGAGTTTGCGTGGCCGTGAACTCGAAGAACACGGTAGCGATGGGCGGAGGGCGGTGGAGACACAGCAAACACCTGAAAGGAAGAATATGGCCTTGCGGCCAAATTAAAGCACTTCAAAATCTTCGTCGGATCACGACGAATGTGATAGTGGGTGTAGCATGGAGTGAGAGTGCGTGTAGGTGGCTAGTGGAGACGGAACTAGTCGGAGGATGATGGGTTGTTTGGTGGTGTGATTGAGGGATCAAATCCCTCAATTTCTTGAGGGGTTTTGGTCTGTGGAGCACGATGGAGCTGATGGAGGTGGCAGCGGCAAGTTTCGAGTAGTGGGGTGGTGTGTAGGCATCGTCGGAGCTTCGCCGGAGGCAGAGAAGATGAAGTGCGGTGAGGGAGAAGCAGTGGTCGTGCGTAGGTGTAGAGAGTGGAAAAATGAAATAGAAAGAGAGAAAGAGCTAAAGAGAGGCTTAGAGAGAGGATGGCGGGGCAAAGGGCTCCGGTGTTGGTCGACCAGAGTCGGAGAAGGAGGAAGAAGCGGTGAGGCAGCGACAGCGATGTAGATGGAGGAACACCCTCCCTTTGGCTGGGGAGGGTCGCGACAAAGAGAGGAGTTTAGGTCATCCAATTTGATGGTTGGACGGCCAGAGGAGGGAGATCCAGGGGGTTGCCGGAGTAGGGGTCTTCGATGGTCAGAGATGGGTTTTTTAGGTCGTTAGATGCGCCAAGACTTGCTGAAATGAATGGTCGTGTGATGGTGTTTCTTTTATAAGCCATAGGAAGCCCTTCCAAGCTTGGAAAGAATCCTTCAAGCTTGAAAGGTGCTTGCGAAGTAGGAGACCCGAACCTTTGAAAGGTTCGCATGGCCTTTTGGGAAAGACTTAGAGCCCAAGGAATGGCTTAAATGGAAGGTAGCTTCCTAAGGAACCCCCGTATCAATTTTGGGAGAGATTGATTGAGAATCGAGCTAGAAATCCTTGCTCGAAACTCGACGTTGAAGGTTTAACCTTCCACAAATGACACGGGGACCGCTTATGAAGAATACAAAGAAGTTGGGGGCCTATTTGTAAGAAATTTCAAAAGTTAAGGGTCAGAATGAGATAGAAAGAGTCTGACTGGACCAAAATGCAAATGATCTCAAATTAGGCCAAAATTTTGGTACAAACCTAATTTTGACCCAAGGAATTCAATGGTGAAGTTAGATTTAGGTTTTTACCAAGTTTGACTTGATAATTTATGCAAAAACCCAAATTAGGGCAAATGTCTGTCTGAGACTCTATTTTAAGTCAAGACAGGTTTTGATGGTCAAATTGAAAGTTCCAAACCCTATGAAATATTTTTCTATGAATTTTAAAGGGTTTAGGTGAATTTTATCCTGACCAGAACCTCACTTAATTAAGCAAGTTTATTTTTAGGGTTCTAAAAGTCATTTAATTCTCAAAACACGTGCAAACCCTTTTCCGTCTGTTCTAACCCAGTTGTTAGCCTTTTAGTACCATTTAACCCTTGATTACCGCCTAGGAAAATTTGTGATTGTACTGCATTCATGATATGATGGTAAAACTGTAGTTTTAACCCTATTTTCTTATCCCTCCCTTAGAATGACTTTGCAATGAAATATGGCTCTTTGGCAGTTATGTAAGAGCATTTACTGACTTAATTGGATCAAAATGAGCTAGTTATGGCTCATGATGGTGTTCCCATCAACTCCCCTCCACCATGCTATCATCATCATCTCTCTCTCCACCTTCTCCATCTTCGTCTTCACCTTCCACCATTAGATTCGACACCATCTCCACCATCCTCTCCCCTCTACCAACCTCACCATGGTTGTCCCTTATACCCCTTAGAAACCCTAGGTCCCTCTCTCCACCATCATCTCCCCTACTCTACCATCTTCACCAAGGCTAATTCTTTGTCTTCTTCAACACCACCAGCTTCCTCCTCCTCTCATCCAAGAGCAAGCTTCCTTTTAGTGGTTGGCGGTCACCACCTTGGGCGCGAGTTCTCCGTCTTCTCTGAACTTCTCACGCCTCTTCCTTATTCTTCTCCTTATGTTATTTGTAGTTGCCTCCTTTTTATGTCATTCATCATTTGTAGTTTTTGATGTTAGTGAACTGGGATGTGTTACTCTCAATAAAGAACTTTATTTTTTATGCCATCCTTCTTTCTTCCCTTCTTTCAATGCATGTTATATTTACATTCCTTATTTTTTACACTAATGTTTGTGAGTTGTAAAAATAAAAAAAAAATATTTTTTTTTCTACATGGTAGATTAGGTTATTGTTCAATTTTTGTACAAAAATTCTCTTTAGAGAAAAATTAAAAAATTATTTACATTTGGATCCTAACATTGTCGCAAATTTGTCCCTATAGTTTATTTCTGAATTTATTTTGTGTAGAGTAGTTCTTAGATTTTCATGAAATTTGGTAGGAACCTTGTTAGGTATTAAAGTAGCTTCATTTCTTTTATTAAGATTTTTGTATGTTAAAACAATTATTTTCACGTGTATTATGTTTAGGTCCTTGCTATTGCAATCTAATCTATTTGATGTCCCTTTATCTTCCCTACTTAAAATACGAAAAAATATGAAAAACTTAAAATACAAAAAATATAATAGCTAGGTTTAGTTAGGAGGTGATTAGAAGCTACGCCTCCCTATGAAACGACTCAGACTCCCATTCCTCACTTAAATCCTTAAGAGTTCAAAAAATATAAATTTAAAACGGTCACGATTTTCACACTAGAATGATGATTTTATCACTCAACGGATTTTGCGCACCAGTTGTGCATGTATATTGTTCTATATTTATATGTTGGACAACTGGGAACTTGGAAAATGCGGAGATCAACTCAGGTCCCTACAATGGTGGGGGCTCAAGTTGTAACAATTTTAGTGGATGATTTATAGCATTATGTAGGTGATGAGAGCCCTAGATAATCAATTCAAGTACCTACACACTTACAAACCTATAGAATTTTTGTACTCACTTCCTTCAACCCCTTACCAAATAGCTAAAAGGTGTATCATAAGCCTCATTATCCTCAAAAACTATGTATTGATGTTGACCAAGTAGTTTAGCTAACCACAAGCTTTCCTGCAAGGTGCTAGGATTAGAAGTTATGCTTGGTCAAGAAAAAGGTTTACTTCATACATGATGAACATTGAATATGTCTTACAATGGTTTTCTCATCGTAGATCATCCTTTACTTTGATTTAAGTCTCACCTAGGAATTCCACATGTTCTATTTAGGATTCAACATTCCATTTCCAACCTAAACCAGTCTTAAGTACATCAAGCAATAAGTTCGTAAACCTAAGTAGAACAAAAAGGGTTCATTCAACTAATATAGAGTTGGAGAGTTATCATTCTCCCCTTCTATGATCGACCAAGAAGACTCATCGTCGATCACAGCACAACTGGGCCAACATCCCTACCTGTACCTCATTCAACTGCCAAGCAATCTTTTTCTTGACCATGACTTTAAATATGTTGGTGGATTTCTACCTAGATCTTCTTTAAGGTCCATTTGATTCAATTCTACTTAACATAGTCCCTATTCCTTCATAAGTGTGGGAGGTATGTTTCGGGGCTTGGATGTCACAAAAATCTCTTTAGTAAGTAGAATTCCTCATCCGAAATTGGTGTCATACATTGTTTACAAAATTGAATAATTCGCATAAAAATCATCTCCATCCAACAAGAAAAAAAGGAAAGGATTGAGTAACAGATTCCTCGAATTCATTCCAACTCCAAAATTATGTGGAATCAACACAAGTGAAGTAGCTGTGGGTGGTGAAATCACATTCAAATCAAATTTCAACCTAGAACAAATAAACGAATTTTTCTTAAAACCTAGTCCCACAAAAAACTAGTGCCTCCCTACCTCGCATCACTACTTGTGGAAGAAGAGATTGACAAAGTGGGCATCTTATAGTCTTTCCAACTTCATCAACATCATGCCATTCCATTCACCAGTCATAGAAAATTCCTTAAATCTTCATCATACTCCACTTTTCTCAATCACCCCACATCAGAAATCACAAAATTCAAGTGTATTTTTGTCTTTTAGATGCCCTAGCTCTATTTATAATAGGTGTCCTCTGACTCTCGGTCATCCAATCTTACCTTGGAAACTAGCTAAAATATAAATCTCCTCAAATGAAAAATACTAAGATGATTACATAGTTTCCAAAAAAACATGCCACATTATATCCTCAATTTCAATCAATTAGAAGGAGAATCAAATCTAAACATATCTTGATAGCCATACGAGTAATAAATTTTCATATGAAAGATAGCCACGATGCACAAAGTTTCATCAACCATTTGAACCTACTCGTGAAATCTCAATGATGGATCATGCCTCTTGCATCCATGGTCAATCAAATTTCATCGTCAATAATGACAAGCATTATTAACACAACTTAATTTGGTTTGGTTAGAACTTTCACATCCATTATTCAATTGGCCCTATTCATTCTCCTATATATTCCTTGTTTCAAGAAGAATATTTCTACCTAATTAAATTAATGTTTAATGTTTTGACTTCAATGGGATATTCCAAAACAACAAGGGTGAAATCTCAATCTTAGTGGAAATTGATTAGTTCCCTTAACACAAACTTAAGTGCATCTTTAAAACTTATTCATCCTCATGAATGATTTAATACTTAATTATAAGGTTATGTGCATCTTTAATCGTGGTAAGTATCATTGTGCACCATGTAAATTGTAGGTTGGATGATCCAAGATTCGATTCAATGCCTTGTCCACAAGTGCTTAATGGCCATTATATACGTAGACCATGGCACTCCATAAGGAAGGATTACCATTTGCCATTAATGTACATGTAAATTGATTGATATCATTGATGATAATAATAAAGGAAATTTTTAATGAAGGGTAATGAGGTCGCAACTAACGAGAATGGGGGTCATGCGATGGAGGGGAATAGAAATGGAGGTATAAGACAAGGTTGTCAACCCTATCTCATCCCAAATTATCTTTTACTTCATGGGAGATGGGCTTAACAACCCCATCCTCTCTGTCCCCCTCAAGCCAATCGTCAGGGAGAAGTTTACTAAGCCTATTCCTTACCATCCTCACTTCCTCTCTTCCCTCCCTCACATACACACACCCATGCACACAGCAACACACCTCACTCCTCTCTCACACTCACTCCCACTTACTCCACAACAACACACATACCTAGTCTCCACCATCAATACCTTCACCTCCATCACCTCCCTTTCCTTCTCCTCTCCCTCTCTCTCATGCCCTCACAAACACATGCACTACGATAGCTACCACCATGCTACCACCTCAACATCCTCCTTTTATCATTCCCTATCTTTCTCTCTCTCTCTCTCTCTCCCTTTCTCTCTTTCACAAACACACACACACACAGAGCACATCTTCGTGCATCCCCTCACTCCCCATCATGCTAATAATTAGGTAAGCATGTCTCCTTAAGACTGCCACCACCACACCCTCTTTTGGCTGGGTCTTTATGCATCAATGAAGAGCTCAACACTCACGGGTGATGTAAACACATTTACACTACTTAAAATGTCTATTTATGCATGTTCTTAAGCATAGGATTGCATTTCATGATATAAATATTGCATTACATGCATCATCTTGCATTTAGAGTAGTTTGAATAAAATGGAGGTTAATTGTCTCCTTTTATGTGCTTGGACAGGGCAAATATTTTATCGGGGCCTCGGATCAAAGATCCAACCGTATGGATATGATCAGGGCGACGATTGGAGTTCAACGACTCCAAGATCGCCCTAATCAGGCATCCGTAGCATCAGATAGAGACCGGGGAACCCTAGAAGATCAAGGGCCAGGATGGTGTAAATTCGCACTTCAGATGGAAAATCCGACCACACGGATGAATTCGGATCGACGATCGCAGTCGAACGACACAAAAATCGAGTCAATCCGACATCCGTGGCACCATCTACAACTTCCAGAAGATGGACGGCCAAGATAGCGCCACGTGGCGCCATCCCAGCCGCCCAATCGGCCGCGGGGGTCCTGTGAAGACTGCGCACCGTCTCCTCTCCGCCGTTGGATCTCGATCCAACGGCTGCGGTCGCGCGCGTTTAAAAACGTCCGCGCGACCATTTCGCCCGCGTAGCGCAGCGGCGACGCAGCTGCGGGCGAAGCGGAGGTCGCGGGTTCGAGCCGCGGAGAGGGGGTCGAAGGCGCGGGCGAGCGGGCGCGCACGAGCGTCGGATGAAGATCCAACGGCCGCGCGCACCCGATAGCGCCGACGCGCAATTGGACGCTCTGGTGGGCGCACGATCGCATGCGGGCGGCGCGCTACGCAGCGGGCACGGACGCGATCTAAGCCGTCCGATCTCGCGATCGGACGGCTGAGACGACGCGGACGTGCGTCTGCGTTACGCGCGCAGGTAGCCGAGCGGGCGCGCGTGGCGCGGCGGCGACGGCGACGGCGGGGCTTTAGCGACGGTTTTATCCGTCACTAAAGACCCCTTATTTATTATTTTGAAGATGTAATGTCCATTTTGCCCCCACTCCTTGCAACTATAAAAGGAGACCCCCTCCATACGAAATTTTCATCCCTTCCTTCTCCTCTCTACCTCTCCAAAGCTCAAGAGAAGCTTGTCCCACACCCGGGATGCTTCTCGCGAGATAAAGTCCAAATTTTCGTCCTCCTTCGGAAGTGGATCCCGCGACGACGACGGCGTGTTGCTTCGTTCCCGTTCTTCTGCTTCGTCCTCCTTCGTCCCGCTTCGTTCTCCTTCGTCCAGGCGTCGTCCCGTCCGGCTCGTCCTCCAAGCGACCGTCGAGGAGGATTTCTCTCTCCCTATTCTTTTTACTGCTTTCTAGTATAGATTTACTGCTTTCTAGAGTAGTCTATTCGTCCTCCGAGCGATCGTCGAGGAGGACATTTCTCCCTCCATTCTTTTAATGCTTTCTAGAGTAATTGTTTTATGTTTTCTAGTTGTAATGAAAGAACTCTTTTATGATAAATTCCTTGTCTATTCTACATCTCATTTTGATTTCCATGTATAGTATTCCTTCGCTCTCTCTTACTCCCTCTCTCTCTTTTATTTGTTGTAGATACTTAGATAGTTTAAATTGAATTTCTTTGTGACAAAATAAAAAGAAACGCGGAGTTTTTAAATCAAACGTTCGCCTCCCTGTGTTCGACCCGGAATTCTTATTTCGGTATAAATTTTATTTGTTGAACACGAATCCTTCGCTTTCGAACTACAACGACGGGTTTTTCCAAAAACCAAACACGTTAGCGTAGATTCTCGCTCAACATTTTGGCGCCGTTGCCGGGGAAGCAACGCTCTTTGATTTCTCTTCGCGTTTTGTAACTTACAAATCATTTACCTCACTTTTCTCCTTTCTTATTGTAATTGCAGGTACTCTTTCGAGACAGGCAAAAGCGGTAGATCGGAGTAAAGTGCTGTGGAAGGTTTTGTAAGTTACCCCCCACCTCCCACCCATTAGATTTCATTTCATCACATAATAATTCAAACATCAATCAACCTAGGTGTTCTTATAAACTCTAAGGTTAGATTGTTTGTTGTTTGACATCCATACTCACTCCAACCCCCACATTAAAAAAAGAAAAAAATAAAAAAAATCTCACAGAGGTACACAACCTCATCTGATTTTCTAACTCAACCGGTAAACCAATCTTAGGAGCCGGTACACACATCCAAACACATAATTGAGTAAGAAATCAGATTAGGTAATCATTTGTGTGCCTAATTAGGTGGTGCATCAGGCCAGTTGTTTGAGTTGTTTGGGCCGCACCACTTCAAATAAAATCAACTCATCTAGTAGCTGCCAATTAGGTTCAACTCTTAGGGATCTACCAGGCACTCCACATTCTTTTTAAACTTTAAAGGAAAATATCTTCACCTGTGCTTGCAAAACCTGGTGTGCCAATGAAACTTGATTGAAAACACCTAAAGTTGAATCCTAAAAGCTACTAAGCAAGATTTGAACCTTAAAATTCACCACATCAAAAATAATCTTACTTGAAAACCACTGGTTGTGCACGCACACACAAAGCAATCAATCATTAAGGGCACAACCCATTTAAAGGGCCCATCACATTCCAAAGCACGTTCAAACCTAGCCCTAAATAAAACAGAGTAGACGTTGACCTTAAGGATTGGACTCGCTCTTCAGAACTCAGAACGAGATTATTTTCGATTAGTCTGTTTCTACTGTTCAATCTGATGTCTAGCTAGGGGAGCAGAGTCAAACGATCGCGGCTGGGGGGTACACTAGGAACCGGAGGCGCAAGCCGAAGGAAGAACCTTCTCCCCAGTCCCTCCTTCTAACTGGTTGGATTGAACAGACAGAAGTAGATCAAATCGTTCCTTTATCTCAAGACGGGTTTTGAGAGTCTGTAGGTCTGTAGGCTAACCCATTTAAGGACAGGTTTGATTGTTTGTATTGCAGGGCACCTTTCTTCCTCCCGTATCTCATGAATCCTTCCACATATTTCACACATTCCCGCTCTTTCCCTCCTGTTGTAAATTATCCTCAACATGACGATTATCCCAATTCGTATTGTAATAGACTATCAGTTAGTTGGGATAATTCGGATTGGGGATACAATTCCGGACCCCCGTGTTTAGGGTCTAACCCTGAACACTTTGATTCTCAATTCTATCCTTCTCAGGGTTGCATCGATTATAGATCGTCCTCCTTTCATGAACAACCTAATGCGATCTACAATCAAGAAGGATACACTGATCCTTACCCATCCTCTGATTTCACTGCCTTTAGGTCATCTCCATCTTTTGAACAATCTGAAATGACCTATTATCAGGATGGGTATAACGAATCTCAATTCGTTAATTCCTCTACATTGATGTCAAACCCGCCCAACCCTGAACCAACTCATTTGGTTCAGGTTAATCAGGTTCAAGATAAGGTTCTGGCTAACTTGAGGAATATCATTCAATCTTTAGAAGTTCAGCCAATACCTTGCATTGAGAGATTGGAGCCCCTGATTGAAATGATTGATGATTTAAACAAGTCTTTGTTGGATTGGCTCCAGGATGTTAAGGATAAGAACCCGGGTGAGTTTTTACTTGGGAAATTAGCGAAATTGAGGATGAGATTCGTGGTTGCTTTGATTCAATCTTGGAATAATTCCCAGGATGAACTCTCTTCAGGAAAGCCAATGACAGAACCCGCTCAGGCACCTGTTGGGGGGAACACGTGTTACGAAGCTGACCAGATTGAATTAAAGCAACCAATTAAGGATGATCTGATTTCTTCACCTGAGATCCCTGAGCCGGGTTACGAGAAAACGTATGTCTCCTGGGAACACAAAGTGACAACTGATTTTGGGACATACATTGATACGGATCCTGATTTCTTTGATGGTGAAGATTCAAGTTGCGAAGTCTCACACGAGTTTTCAAATCACGATTTTTGTGAGACGATTGGGCCTGAGGAATCTGATAGATCATTTGATAGCCCAATAACTGAGGAAACTGATCTTATTAGGGCACACGATACAGATCCAGAATCGCATTTTCTGGAGGAATCAATTCAATGCCCTGATTATCAGTTACACCCTGTTGAGCTTATTGATGATTTTAATTCTGAGATAATTAGACCCAAGTCAATTTTGATTCTGCCACATCATTTACACTTGGAGATTCCAGACGGGGTGATGAATATACAAGATGTCCTGGAATTTGATACACTTAATGAGGAGGATAGGAGCGGGGAAGTTCTAATTTGGGAAGTTAATTTTGGAGGAAATGGAAGATTGAGTCGAAGGGTTCCTTTTAAGCTGAAACCATCAAATCAGAACCCTTACGACATTTGTTTCGAGGATGTCAAACTCAAGCACACATTTAACGATTATCCTTTTGAGCTTCAATTCTCTGTAACCCGACATTTTGGCCTTGGGTTGCATCCTCACAAATCGCAGGCCCGACCCCGCTTGCATTCTGATTTTAGGTTTTGGGTAATTTTTATCCAGAACCTAAGATATTCTCGATTATGGGGTGTGGGTCTGCACCACAATCTGGTCCACATCTGTGGACCTCTGCTGACAGGTCAGAGGATTCTTCTGTTTATTCTAATTCTGACCTACACATGTGAATTCTTCATTTCTTTTCTTTGTATAGTGTGCCTAGCTGAAGGCACTAAACTCAGCACATATACAGTTCTTTTTCATTTTCATCTTGGAGCGGACCCGATATCCACGCAATTCAGGTGCTTTCTATGCTTTTCCACTCTGTTTTGTCTTTTTAATACAATGAGGACATTGCATTAGATAGGCATGGGGGGATGGATATTTATCTTTGAATTCATTCGTCAGCTCCGTAGATTTGTTTTATTTTTATTAAAAAAAAAATAAAAAAAAAAATCAAAATTAGGAAAGAGAATTTGGGTTTAAGAAAATTTTCGATCTTAAGAAATACTATATTATGTTCTGAACACAAAGACCCTTCAGGTCTTTGGACTTAATCAGCCCGTATATCCACTAAAATGTGGATTTGTTTTTCAAGTTCTCGCCAACTTGAATTTTATTTTAATTGGAGTAAATAAGTTTGGGTGATAAGTACACGACTTATCAACCCACCCTCTGATGTGAGGGAATTTTGAGTCTTAAGCATCTACACACTTTCTTTGCACAGACCCGTTGTTTGGCGATTTTAACGGAAATTGGGTAGCTAATGAACCTTCTAGGGTAATATGGCTGGCAAGTTATCGTGGGTAACAGCCCATAGGTAGGTTGTCCAGAGCCCAGTCACTGACCTTTCTCTTTTTGCTGCCTTTAGGTAAATCTTAGACCAGGGAAGCCACCTACTTAAAAAAAAAAAAAAAAAATCAAAAAAGAGAAAAGAACAAAAAGAAATAAGCCACACTTCGCCGCACGAGTATGGCTGGCAAGTTGTCGGTGGTAACAGCTCATCGACCGGTTGTCCAGAACCCAGCTCAGAAAATGCACTAAAAATTCCCAACACACTTAGGAAGAAGCGGAGAAGTAGAATAAACCGGGGAGATATACACTGGATTCACCCTTGTGTTGACCCCGTTAAAAAAAAAAATAAAAGTAGGGAGAAAGCTACCGGTTGTAAAGATACACCTTTAGGCAGAATTCTTTTTGAGGTCACCTAGAGGCGTAGAAATCCGAAGTCCGTTTTAATTGCCGGTCAACGAGTCTATCACAATCACAATAAGATGCTTAAAACTTAGGGTTCTCATCAAATCTTGGGTGAGTTGAATGGCCGTAGAAAGCCACTCTTAAACCCTAAAATTTGAAAATCCAAAAAAAAAAAAAAAGAAAAAAAAAAAAGAGAGTAAAAACAGAAAAAGAAATTTTTCTTTGAATAAGGCGAGGCTTGAGGCGGTCTGCATTTTGGCTGATACCCGGGAACTGTTGTGTCTTTGAAAGTTCAGTTCTTAAGTAGACAATTTCTTAATGATTAAAAATAACTCAGGTCCAAATAATCTAACCTAATTCTTTTATAAATAGCATATAGTTTTTGCTAGGGACTAGCAAAAGATAGGCATGGGGGTATGATGTAAACACATTTACACTACTTAAAATGTCTATTTATGCATGTTCTTAAGCATAGGATTGCATTTCATGATATAAATATTGCATTACATGCATCATCTTGCATTTAGAGTAGTTTGAATAAAATGGAGGTTAATTGTCTCCTTTTATGTGCTTGGACAGGGCAAATATTTTATCGGGGCCTCGGATCAAAGATCCAACCGTATGGATATGATCAGGGCGACGATTGGAGTTCAACGACTCCAAGATCGCCCTAATCAGGCATCCGTAGCATCAGATAGAGACCGGGGAACCCTAGAAGATCAAGGGCCAGGATGGTGTAAATCCGCACTTCAGATGGAAAATCCGACCACACGGATGAATTCGGATCGACGATCGCAGCCGAACGACACAAAAATCGAGTCAATCCGACATCCGTGGCACCATCTACAACTTCCAGAAGATGGACGGCCAAGATAGCGCCACGTGGCGCCATCCCAGCTGCCCAATCGGCCGCGGGGGTCCTGTGAAGACTGCGCACCGTCTCCTCTCCGCCGTTGGATCTCGATCCAACGGCTGCGGTCGCGCGCGTTTAAAAACGTCCGCGCGACCATTTCGCCCGCGTAGCGCAGCGGCGACGCAGCTGCGGGCGAAGCGGAGGTCGCGGGTTCGAGCCGCGGAGAGGGGGTCGAAGGCGCGGGCGAGCGGGCGCGCACGAGCGTCGGATGAAGATCCAACGGCCGCGCGCGCCCGATAGCGCCGACGCGCAATTGGACGCTCTGGTGGGCGCGCGATCGCACGCGGGCGGCGCGCTACGCAGCGGGCGCGGACGCGATCTAAGCCGTCCGATCTCGCGATCGGACGGCTGAGACGACGCGGACGTGCGTCTGCGTTACGCGCGCAGGTAGCCGAGCGGGCGCGCGTGGCGCGGCAGCGACGGCGACGGCGGGGCTTTAGCGACGGTTTTATCCGTCACTAAAGACCCCTTATTTATTATTTTGAAGATGTAATGTCCATTTTGCCCCCACTCCTTGCAACTATAAAAGGAGACCCCCTCCATACGAAATTTTCATCCCTTCCTTCTCCTCTCTACCTCTCCAAAGCTCAAGAGAAGCTTGTCCCACACCCGGGATGCTTCTCGCGAGATAAAGTCCAAATTTTCGTCCTCCTTCGGAAGTGGATCCCGCGACGACGACGGCGTGCTGCTTCGTTCCCGTTCTTCTGCTTCGTCCTCCTTCGTCCTGCTTCGTTCTCCTTCGTCCAGGCGTCGTCCCGTCCGGCTCGTCCTCCAAGCGACCGTCGAGGAGGATTTCTCTCTCCCTATTCTTTTTACTGCTTTCTAGTATAGATTTACTGCTTTCTAGAGTAGTCTATTCGTCCTCCGAGCGATCGTCGAGGAGGACATTTCTCCCTCCATTCTTTTAATGCTTTCTAGAGTAATTGTTTTATGTTTTCTAGTTGTAATGAAAGAACTCTTTTATGATAAATTCCTTGTCTATTCTACATCTCATTTTGATTTCCATGTATAGTATTCCTTCGCTCTCTCTTACTCCCTCTCTCTCTTTTATTTGTTGTAGATACTTAGATAGTTTAAATTGAATTTCTTTGTGACAAAATAAAAAGAAACGCGGAGTTTTTAAATCAAACGTTCGCCTCCCTGTGTTCGACCCGGAATTCTTATTTCGGTATAAATTTTATTTGTTGAACACGAATCCTTCGCTTTCGAACTACAACGACGGGTTTTTCCAAAAACCAAACACGTTAGCGTAGATTCTCGCTCCTACAACGGGTCCTCCTCCAATGACCACTGAGTTCAATCTGAGCTCATCTTTACACATGTTATCTATGTAGGTGCGAGAGAGAGCAAGAGAGGGACAAGAAGGTCACAGTGGAGGAAGGATTGGTGCAGTATGTGTACTCTATGTGTGATCATGAAATAAAGAGTGAAAGATAGAGAAAGACAGGGGAAGGATAAGAGGACGACATGGAGGTGGTAGTGTGGTGGTTGTTGTTGCAGGTGTGTGTGTTTGTGAGGCCAAAAGAGTGAGGAAGTGGAGAACACACAAGTGGTGATGGTGGAAGTATGTGTGCTTTATTGTGGGGTGAGTGGGGTGTGTTGCTATTTGTGCAAGGGTGTGTGCCTGTGAGGGAGAGAAGAGAGGAAATGAGGATGGCAGGGAACAAGCTTGAGGGAGTAGGCTTAGAAAGCCTGTAAGCCCATCCGTAAGGATGGACGCGAGGAGGAGAGAGGGGACAAGCTTGCCAAGCCTATCTCCCATGATGTAAAAGACAGTTTGGGATGAGACAGGGTTGGCAGTCTCATCTCATGCCGCCATTTCTAATCCCTTCCATCACTTGCCCTCCATTCTCATTATGTGGGACCCCATTCCCCTTAAAATTTTCTAATAATAAACTGCTAGATAATGATGATGACTTGGTCAAGCTAGAAATATTGTGCCTCTTGCATTGCGCATCGATACAATCTTCTCTGCAAATGAGGATTCAAATTTTTAAGCAACACATGGGCTTCCATGCTCTTTGAGAAGGGGCTCCTACAAAAATCCTCTTGTGACGACCCAACATCTTATGGTATCGAGTCTCAAATTCAAACCCAAATTACTCATTGTCCAACACATAAACATGAGAAATACAACCATAATCAAATAACATAACTAACCAAAGTATTCAAAACTAATAAATTTGGAGACGCAATTTTTGCATCCCTTCAACCTCACCTTCTTGTCACCTTGCTTCTCCATGCGTATCCCATGCACGTGGGGAAAAGGAGAAGGGCCACCATCTTCAGTGATCACCAACCTCCATGTGCATAGGTTATGCATGGAGAAGAAGCGGAGGGAGGAGAAGATAAGGTTGAAAAAATGTAAAAATTGCATCTCAAAATTTATTAGTTTTGATTATTTCATTTTGGTCCTTGTGAAGAATAAATTCTCTAGTTAGACCTAACGACCAACTATATTTCACACTTTATTCTTTAGTTAGTTATGCTATTTGATTATGACTGTGTTTCTCATTTTTATGTGTTGGACAATGAGTGATACAAGTTTGAAATCCACGACCCGATACCATAAGATGTCAAGTCAGAGCTTATTGTCCCACTATGAGAAAAGGAGAAGCAACCTAAATCAAATGAACACTCATATGTGACCAACCAGCTTATGAGTGAACTAAGTTCCTTCTCTCCGATCAAAACCCTAGCCTTACTTGTAACATTAATCAAGAATGTTGATTCCTTATATATTGGTCAAGGATTTCTAGCCCTTAATGCTAACCCTATTGGAGATGTTTTGTCTTGAGACGATAGATTAAGCATTAGGATTTTCTGAAAGTAATACCTTATAAGACCAATTGATTTAAAAGGAAAATTAATCATCCTATTAGTAGTTTCACTTATAATATTTGATGGATAATGGGTAATTCGGATTTAGAATCCATGGTTGGATACCATAAGATCACTACTACAAAAGGTGCATTTTGCGGCACTTTCTTTGCGACGATTTTCAAACTGTCGCTAATGGTTGTATCCAATGACGATTATTTATGTAACAGTCGCCTAAAGCCCGGTCAATCCGCCCCCTTGTATGGCAGAGGCAAGTTAGATTTCAAGTATTCAGTGACGATTTCAAAAATATTGCCGAATACTTATGGGAACGGGTATTAAGTTACCGTCGCTAAAAGTGTCCTGGATTTTACTTTTCACACATGTGAAATAAATTTTAATTGATTCGGCAACCATAGTTTTAAAACTGTTGTCAATAGTATGTTGGATTTTTGTTTTGATGCACGAGGAATATTTTTTTTATTCAATCAATGACATTTTGTAAAAAATCATCGCCAATGTTAGTGTATTAGGGTGACTTTCACCCAATAGCTGCCACTCATCTCTTCTTCCTCAACCCTCGACTGCTCCTCTACTTGTGCTGACCTCCTCCTCCTCCGCTAGCGTGCCAACCTCGTCCACCCATGTGTCGCGATCGGCTCATCGCTAACCTCCTCTGCTCGTCGATCGTCTCCTCTAGTTATCGACCGCCTCCTCCCATCTGCCCTCCTCCTTCACCCTCTCCTCCTCCTCTGCCTCCTCCTCTAGCTGTCGATCTCCCCTTCCTTTCCATCGGCCAAACCTCTCCTCCCCTCTTCCAACCGACCAAACTCCTCCTCCCCCTCCTCCAACCAACACCCTCGCCCTCTCCCCCTCCATCGTCTGCCCCCTACCACCTCCTCCATCCACCATCACCCATCCCCTCCCCTACCTCCTCCTCCACTGCCTAGCCACCATTGCCTTCCTCCATACACCAATGTCCATCCACCACCAGCCATCCTCATCCTTCCCCTTCCCCTCCTCCACTCCCTTCCCCCCAAACCCCCTGCCGACATCCCAAACCCCCCCTGCCCCCTTTTTTCTAATTATAGTTTACTATTTTTTAAATTGAATAGGAATTGAATGAAATAAATATATTAAATGTTAGGTTAATGTGTTTACATTCCTGTAAATAATTACTTAGATTAAGTGATAACTTGTTCATTTTATTTACATGTTAATTTTTATGTGATTTGCAAGTTGTGTGTTTAATCATGACAACTAGAATCATGTTAATTAAATGTCATTTTTAATTGAAATTTCTTGTTAGATTAGGTTATTTCATTACAATTTGCATGTGGTGCATGCTCCTTGATGATGGTTAAAAGTAAACGAGGATATTATCATTCTTTATGATGATGCTCCTTGATGCTAAGGCATTTTTGTCATTTGAAAGCAAATTATCACCACTTTGTCATTAATCAACTAAAGCAATATAGACTAGCTATATTTGTTGGTCTAGTTGACTTGTAAGGAGTTTAGCAACTAGAATGAAACTAGAACTTAATAATGGAATTAAACAAAGCTTATGAATATAAGAACAACAAAACTAGAATTGACCTAGTAAGACAATTCAAATAAAAATAAATAGAATCAAATTTAGATCTATGCATAACCTACTTAAATGTGGAAGCACAATCTTTCTTCTTAACCAAGCACAACCAATGAACCTAGCACAAATTTAAACATTTGTGGTACTTTAGACTACTCTTTTCACTAGCAATAATATGTGCTATTATAAGATAGAGAAATTCGAGCTACTAGATGAGATCCAATGAAGGGTTAGATTTATTTATGATTTAATTAGGGTTTAAGAGTTAGGGTTTAGTCGAGTTACTAACAAACCTAAAGAAACATGTAAAAAACTTAACTCATTTCCTTCTTATTTCATTAAATTAATTCTTTAAGTTATTAATAACATAGTAGTTAGTTATTTAATGTATTTTGTGTCTTTGAAATTACAAGTTGTCTGTGATATTCACTCTCGAAGGCTTTTGAGGCATAATTGAAAATTTTCTTATTTATTTTACTACCATTTTAGGACAATATTAGATGTGGGGTGTGCCCACATATTGGTTTTTAATTGAATGGATGATGAGGTGTGCCCACATATATGATTTTTATTGCTTTTGTTTGTTACAAATTTTATGTGGGGTGTGCCCACTTTTATAAGTTTGTGTGGTATGACATTTTGAAATGCAAGTTTATGAGAAAAAGTTGAATATTTAAGGGAAAACTCTGTCAATTTTTTTTAATTCATTAACGTTCAATATATAATTGGTTGAGAATTTATTATAAATGTTTGATACACACTTGCACAGATTTAGATGCACATAAGGCCAAACATTAGGTATTCTAACCCCTAGGGTAAAAGTTTTTGGAGTCAAATTGTGTCAAAATACTTGCCTGTATGATCATGTTATACAGACAATGTAGTGTATGTATACATCACTTACATGTATGATGTTTTATCTTTATAGTATGCCATAAGTGTCGTTCATCATTAGTTCGGTGAAGATCCTAGGCTAAAGAAGGCCCTTAAAGATTTGATCACAACTCAGGATTACTTGTTACATAGAATCGTGTTTGAAGGAAATTTGGTAGCATCTTCTTGCTCTTCTCCTAGATAACAACTGATCTTTTCTACATTCCTAAAGCATCCTTAAATAAGAGTTATTAGAAATGTAGTTAAGGTTAGTCTTGGGAGGTATACTGGAAAAGTGTGAGGAGATGCTACCAAAATTTCTCCAGACACCAGTTACATGTAACAGCTAACGTTGTGATCAAATTTTCAAAGATGGATTATCAAGTGAAAACCTTCATTAAAATACACACATCATCCCTACATTTATTTCTAAATTGCCCGTGATTTACTATAAATTGTAGATTGCCATGGATAAGTTGTGGATTGGTTTGAAGACCTTGGATTACACTCAATATATGAGTGGAGTCCTTTCATTCTTAGATTATTCCTTTCATGAGGATAGGAAACAATATAGATGAGAACATCTGGAGAAGATATTTTGTCTATGTAGGTAGTGTTTGAATGGATTCGTTAAGGATAGAAACACTATGTTTGAGCACGTGATCTACAATAGTTAGTGGTAGCATTACATGAAGTGGACAACGCATGGAGAGGAACCAACTAAGGAGGTCACAGGGAATGTAACGAAAGTTGATGACTCCGACGATGTCAAAGGGAATCAAATTGATGAGATGCTTAATAAGATGAGAGTAGGTTACACTGAGATTGGAAATGAGGAAGAAAAATTGAGGCTCTAATCAGTTTTACGAAGCAATGAAGGCAGTAAAAGCACCAATTGCACCCAGAATTAGTTCCATGACCAGGTTATCGTTCCTATTGAAGTTATTTCATATGAAAGTTTTGAATAGTGCTAGAACGAAATTAATGTCAGAGGTACTTGAATTCATACGGAAGTTGTTGAATACTCCCGGTGGTTTTTCTGAGTCATGGTATGAAGCGAAAAAGAAGATTAAGGGCTGGGTTTGAATTGTGAGAAGATTCATGTATGTTCAACCTTATACAGAAAAGAGTATGTAAGGTTGAGTTCCTGCCTAGACTATGGCAAGGAAAGATATAGAGGAGATAAGAAACAAGGAAGAAAGTTTTGTCGATACTTTTTATTGATTCCAAGGTTCCAGCAACTATTTATGTCAAGTAAAATAGGAACGTGGATGACATGGCATGCAAACAAGTCATGAGATGAGCATATTCGTCATCCAGGAGATTTTGAAGAGTGGAAAAAATTTGACAACACACATTTTTCTTTGTCAGGGATTCACGTAATGTTCGGTTAGGACTTGCAAGCGACGGGTATAATACTTTCAAGAACACGTACCCATCATATTCCATTTGGCCAGTCGTGTTGGTTACTTATAACTTTCGTCCGTGGCTTTGTATGCGATCCTCATTTATGATGATGACACTTCTCATCCTAGGTCCCAAGCAACCGGGAAATGCGATTGATGTGTATTTATAGCCGTTAGTAGATGAACTGAAACAATTGTGCCATGACGGCATTCAAACTTATGATGCACATAAGAAACAATTTTTTAAGATGTACGCAACACTGTTAGGGACAATAAATGACTTTCCAACATATGCAAACTTATTAGGATAGAGTACGAAAGGGAAGTTAGCTTGTCTGATTTGCATGGAGGATACGTATCATTTGTGTCTGCCTGAAAATAAAAAATTTTATTACTTAGGACACCAGAGATTTCTTCTTATTAAACATAGATGGTGAACATCATAGTTCAAGGAAAGATTTGGTGATAAAACCTATTAGTAAAAGCAAGAATCTGGGAAATATGTTGAGAACATATTCTATCAAGTTGTCAGGATTTGAAGTAATGAAGAAGTTACAAAAATTTGCCAACATTTGATTAGGTTGCACTTTCAAGAAGGACCTTACAACTTTGAAGGATTCGGGTTTCAAAAAGAAGAGCATCTTCCTCATGGAGCTCCCCTATTGAAAAGATCTTACAATCCGCCACAACCTTGACATAATGCATATTGAGAAGAATGTCATGAACAACACCTTAGACGTGTTAAACTTAACGGATCGATAACTAAAAAGACACAATAAGAATGAGAAATGACATAAAGAAATTGGGTATTTGTCTTGAATTGCATGTTACCAAGGGAGAGGATTTCCCATCAGCATGTATAGTTTGAATCAAGGTTAGAGCGAAATACTATTCTCCTTCTTGAAGGGAATATGGGTTCCTAATGGGTACTCTTCACAGGTATCACGTTGTGTAAATGAAGTTCGAAAGAAAATCAGTGGGTTAAAAAGTCATGATTCTCATGTTTATATGCTGATTTCGTTTCAACTTGTTATTCGTGGAGTTCTGTCCAATCCAGTGGTTGATACGTTCACAAAGATGAGCCATTTCTTTAAAGTCATATGTTCGAAGAGTTTGGACTGTGAACTCTTAGATTATTGGAATGAACAAATTATTATCACACCATGCAAGATGGGACAAATATTCCCTCCAACCTTCTTTGACGTTATGATACATCTTATGCTACATCTGGCAAATGAAGCATGAGTTAGGGGACCTATACAGTATAGATGGATGTATCCAGTTGAACGGTTCTTGAAGAAATTGAAAGATTATGTCTTAAGGCAAAGCCTGCAAGGTCAACTGTCGAAGGATATCTTGTGGAGGAATGCATAAACTTTTGTGCAATGTATATGGATGATCCAAATAACATATTTAATCGACTTGAGAAAAATTTTGATGGAGGATACAATGAAAATAATGAAGATTCTCTCTCCATTTTTGATATAAAGGGAAGGCCAATCCTATAGATAGAGTATAAATCAATTTTAAAAATGGATTGAAAGTTAATGCACTTATACATTTTAAAGTAGATTCCTAAAGTTGATACATTTTATACGGAATTCAAGCAGTCTTCGCAACCATTTGTCCAGGACTTGGACTTCCTTGATTGGTTTAAGGAGCATGTAAAACAGATGAAAGGAAACAATGACCCTAGGTGGGTTGTAGATTTTGATATTATTGCTGAGATCCTGTTGAGTTACTATTGATGGACAAAAGAGGAAATTTAAATATGTGCATTCGTTGTAGTACACTCCTAAATAGTAGAACATGACATTTAAATTTATAAACTCAGAGGCTAAAGAGAGTCTGAGGTCATTCACAAGGAGCAAATATGAAATTCAGACATTAATCTTCATTCAGAATCAATAAGTACAATAAATTGAGCACAATAACATATATGCAATGAATACAATTTGTCAGATTAATATTCAATGTAATTCAATGATCATGAGACAAAAAGAATAGAGAAAGATAAAATAATGGTGATTTGAATCACTAATTATTCATCTTAAGTAAACATATATCCCATACTGAAATTATTCAAATAACCAAATAGTACCTTCAATCAGATAATCAATATTAACTTAGGTACTTAAATAATTCAATAGTGCCAGCATCAACCTTAATCAGACGTTGCTTATGTAAATCATACAACTTAACCTTCACAAAGCACAGTGCCTCATAGAAGTTTCACACAAGCACAAGGCTCTCTCTTCTTCTCAACCTTTCAGTGACCAAGGCTTCTCTCTCTTCACAACCTTCTCCTTCCGTAAGTACAGGACACGGCCAACATTCTTCAGAGGCTAAGTGTCAAGGCCTCTCTATCTTCAGCACAAGGCCTAAGGGTTGCATAGCAAAACCCTCCCCCCTCCTCTCACAGAACTCTTTCCTCTTTCTTCTCTCTTAAACCCAGGTGTAATCAGGTTAAAGTATCAGGTTCAATATCGGGTTATCGGATCATAGGAAGTGGCCAGACCCACGTGCATGTGCACGGGTGAGGTGTGAGGGTGTGAGGAGGTGCGTGTGTGGGGGACCCAACCTCTCGTGTTACTGGTGATAGCGAAATACGCGTGATTTCTAAAAGTGGGTTTTTAACGTCATTGCAACACGCGAATCCACTTTCGCTTTTAAATTTATATCCTAGATAGGGGAAGTATCTAGGGTCATCCAAGAAGGCCAAGTGGTTGCAAAATTAATCCTCTTGCTTACAAATAGATCTCAACTTTCTTTTTGGTATTTTAAAAATGTAATTTTTTTTTGTTTTGAAAAGACGAGGGCAAAATGAGAATTGTAACGAAAAGTACTAACACCTAGAATTGCTTAACTAAAACTTAAAAGATAGAAATATCTTCTTCCTAAGCTCACTTTAGGCAAGTGGAGGCCTAGAGTAATTAGGAAGAAGAGGTGAAACAAGTGCTAGAACCAAAAGTAACAATTGCAATAAAAAGCTAAAAGAAGGTAATTTAATTAACTAGAATTAGTGTTCTTTTCAAGGACAAGTAGAGGAATGCTTCTACTAGAACTAAAAAAATTTAAAAGCAAATAAAGAAACACTAATCCTCTTGCAAAATTTGGTAAAGAAGGGAGTCTTCTTGCTCCAAGCCTAGCTGCTCCTTGGCTTGAAAAGAGGGTCTCCTTCTTCTCCTTCCTTGAGAGCTCCTCAAAGGTGGAAGCTACCACCTTCAATGTTCTCTCAAAGGGGTGGGCGTGCACCACCCTCAAAAGCTCCTCCAAGGTGGCGTGGACCACCTTCAAGATCTCCTCCAAAGATCTTCCTTGCCTAGCTTCTCCTTTGGCTGGCGTGACTCAAGAGAGAAGGGAAGAAGGGAAGGCACCAAGGGGACAGAATATCCCCTTAATCTTCTTCTTCTCTCTTGGACGTGGGATTCTAGGTGGAATATGAGAGTGAATTTGCTAGCCAAGGATGCCTTGAATGGTGGTGGGTAGTGGTCTTTTTATAGGGTAGGATGGGGGGTTAAGGTGCCCCTTGAAATGGAGGGCTAGGATGGAAGGATGGAGGTGGTTGGTGATCCTATGGCCAAGGGTATTTGGCGCCAACCCAAGGGGTGTTAAAGGGGGTGGTTATGGTGGTGTTGGTGGATTTTGGTGGTGGAGAGACACCACAAATTTGGCACCAACCTAGGGTCTTCTAGAAGGGGCATTAGGTGGATGGTAGAGATGGATTTAAGGAGAGGTGTATGGTGGAGATGAAGGGGGTTTTTGGAGGGAAAAGTGTCACCATCAAGGGGGTGGTTAGGGTGGTTTTGGAGCCACTTTTAGGTATCTTTTGGAGGTGGTGGGTAGGCTAGGTTAGTGCCAAGTAGGTTAGCTTATGTGGAGCTTAGGTGGAGCTAGTTGGGTGGAGTTGTTAGGTGGGTTTTTGGGGTGGTACAAGCCAAGGAAGTTGGAGCATAGCTAAGCTAAGCTAAGCTAGCTTAGCTAATGGAGGAGTAGAGGAGAAGGTGTTGGAGCTAGGGTTTGGAGGGAGGAGCTAAGGAGAAGTCTGGAGCTGAAACTGGAGCTGGCTGCTGCTGAAGAGGCTGGCATGGAGCTGCTCTAGCTGGCTTAGCTTGCTAGTTCTTTGCTAACTACTAAGCCAAGCTAAAGTGAGCTAGCTTCTACCATAATGAGCTGAGGTGAGATAGGTCTGGTGCTCCCGAGGAGGATCAAGCTGGTTAAGGCAGCTAAGGTAGCTTAGCTCAACTGAGTTGAGCTATGCTGAGTCCCCGGGAGCTGGACTTGAGCTTCCTGAGCTGGGATGAGTTCTTCTTCAACTGGCTGGAGTTGAGTGGAGTTGGATGTAGCTGGATTTGAGCTGGGGTGAACTCCTGTCAACTCAGCTGAGCTAGCTAGAGCTCCTTGTGGACTAGTGGGAGTTGAGATGAGCTAGACTCAGCTAAGTTGAGCTGGATCTGAGCTGACTTTAGTTAGGGTGAGCTAAGATGAACTCTCTTGAGCGACCATTCAGCTGAGATTAGCTGAATGGAGCTGGGATGGGCGAACCCTTGTTCAAGTGAGCTAGGTTCTAGCTGTGGTGAGCTGGATCAAGCTGAGTTTCAGCTAGTCTGAGCTTCTCCTTCACCATTTGCCTTCTTGAGTGCTAGGGTTTTAGGGATCTGTATATCTGTTCATCCCTAACACTCACAAAAACATATCAAAAAGATAATAAAAAATGCAATGCATGCCTAACCTATTTTATGCCTAAATGCAGCCCAAAAACCCATTTGCGGAGTAAAATCCTAAGAGCTAGGTTTGTTTTAATACATAAGAATGATGATAAACTGGCGTTTATCACACCCCCCATGCTTACCTTTTACTAGTCTCTTAACAAAACTTTAATTTTTTGGAAAACAGAATTTTTGGAAAATCTAATATTTTCGACTTTTGAGGAGAAAAAGAGATTAAGGGACCTTGGTAGATTAAAACACAGGACGTACGGGATTTGTTAAAGATAAACATCGGGATTTATTTTTGGATCCAACCATTAGACAGAACAGGATCAATATATCCTCCAGAAAATTCACAAATTAACCCCTTGTTAATTCAGATGACTTGAAATGTTTCTTTTTAGGATTTTTCTGGCTCATGAATCGGATTCACAACTTGCAAAATCCTTTAAAACCTTATGTCTGAGCTTGTGAAAAGCCAACATTTATAAGGGTGTGTTAATTTATTTATTATTACTTTTTCTTTTCTCCCCCATGCTTATTTTTAGCTTAGTCTTACAACAGATGTGTCGGGATCATCATTTCCGTTACCATTCCTCGAGAGGGCTCTGGCACCAGTACTTCGGGATAACACTGTCCATGACACCACCCAGGAGCTTACAACCCCAAACCACGATGCGGTGTAAAGGGGTGCTCCAAGCAAACTCAAGCTCTTGCTCCGACACTATAGGTAGAGCACCGTCCAAGACACTTGAGCTGCTAAAATGCGCTTTAATGCTCCATCTAAAGATATGAAATATAGATATGGAGCAGCGTCGAGGCGGTAACATGTTGACATCGCATCCTCAACGGAGGCATTTTCCTCCTTCTCGACGGTGGGAACTCAAACCAATGATCTACTTTAGACTTTTACTATGTCCAAACAAGGGAGTTTTTCAAATTTTTAGTTATTTTTAAGTGTTGGCTTGTGTGTGAAGAGTGATACAAGAAGTTTCTCAAGACATGCAAGTTTTTGATTCAGAAGCTAAGTGAAATACTTTCCACATTACAAAATAGGATCAAGTCACCTGAACTATCATGAGTTCAGGTGGAATTTTAGAGAAGGATATCTGATCTAGTCTAAAATAGACCCTGAAATTCTAATGATCAGATCTACATCCTCATCCTTAGTTTGTTAAAGATTAAATCCCATTGTACCAAAAGTGAGCTTTTAAACCTTAGTCCCGAAAAAATTTTTTTCCTCAAAAAGTTGTTCATCAATTTTTTTTTTGGGTATGCAAGTAGGAAATAAATTAAAGAAAAATGCTTGTTTTTAGGTTTTGAACATCCTAAATTGATCGTTAAAATGAAAAACACCCCCCCCCATGCTTAAAATATGCCATGTCCTCATGCATTAGGAGGGAAAAGGGATCACCTTAGTGAAGAATGGTCGGGTTTAGGATGATCAAAACCTGGCAAAAGAAGAAAAAAAAGAAAGTAGGAAAAAATGATGGGTTACCTCCCATCCAGTGCTATCTTTTACGTCATTCAGCCGAGCGTGATGTGCATTAGTGATCAAGGGTGGCTGGCTCAGTAAAATTAAAAGATTCAGACGGAATTTTAGGCGTATGATCAAAATAGGGCTTTAAACATTGGCCATTGACTTGAAATGTCGAATTAGTTTTCGGATCAAAAAGGTCAACAGCGCCGTATGGATTTGTTTTACGGACAATAAAGGGGCCGGTCCATTTAGATTTTAATTTTCCAGGAAAAAGATGTAATCTCGCATTGAAAAGCCAAACACGTTGATTAACGTCAAAGTGTTTCCAAATAAAATATTTATCATGAAATTTCTTTGTTCAGTCTTTATAAATCCTCTCATTTTCATAGGAAAAATTACGTAATTTTTCCAATTCAATTAATTGTCATTTTCTATGGTTACCGGTGTCAGATAAATCCATATTGAGTTGTTTTATTGCCCAAAAAGCGCTATGTTCTAATTCTACCGGGAGATGGCATGCCTTCCCAAAAATTAGACGGAAGGGAACATGCCAAGTGGAGTTTTAAAAGCGGTACGGTAGGCCCATAAAGCGTCGTCCAATTTGGTGGAGTCTAACCATCTTTTGTAAAATATTTTTAATTTCCCGGTTAGAAACTTCAACGAGACCATTTGTTTAGGGGTGATAAGGTGTGAAAATTTTATGATTAACCCCATATTTAGAAAGAAGGTGACGGAATTGTGAGTGGGTGAAATGTGAGCCTCCGTCGCTGATAATGGCTTTTGGTATGCCAAATCTTGAGAAAATATTTTTCTTAAGAAATTCGAAAACCACACGGTGATTACTAGTGCGGGTGAGTATTGCTTCTATCCATTTAGAAACATAGTTGACTGCGACTAATATATATAAATACCCACCAGAGTTGATGAACGGTCCATGAAGTCGATGCCCTAAACATCAAAAATTTCAACCTCTAAAATAGGATTAAGGGGCATCATATCCTTCCGAGTCATGTTGCCGATGCTCTGGCAACGCACATAGGACCGAACGAAGTCATGAGCATCTTTGTGTAAGCTGGGCCAATAAAATCCCGAATTAAGGATTTTAGCTGTAGTTTTCTTGCCCGAAAAATGTCTGCCACAGGCCATTGAGTGACAATGTGTCAAGATATCATGGATTTCAGAATCGGGGACACATCGTCGAATGACCTGATCGGCACAAATACGGAAAAGGTCAGGCTCCTCCCAAAAATAATATTTAATATCAGCAAAGAACTTATCCCGTTTTATTTTTGACCAATCAGCAAGGATTTGTTTTGTTGCTAAGTAGTTTGCGATGGGCGCAAACCAAGGGAGGGTTGTAGCAGCTAAAATGCTTTCATCGGGGAACTGATCTGGCAGGGTCATTATGTCATTCGTCATAAGACGAGAGAGATGGTCGACCACTACATTGTACAATCCTACCTTATCCTTGATTTCCAGGTAAAATTCCTGGAGCAGCAGAATCCAACGGATAAGGTGGGGTTTCAAATCTGTCCTTGTTAGCAAATATTTAATTGCTAAGTGGTCGTATAAACAGTGACATGTGACCCCACCAGATAAGATCTAAATTTTTCTAAGGCAAATACAATGGCAAGAAGTTCCTTTTCAGTAACCGTGTAATTCCGTTGTGCATCATCAAGGGTTTTGCTAGCATAATAGATCACAACGGGCTTCTTGCCAATTCTTTGCCCTAGAACGGCCCCTACAGCAAAATCTGAGGCATCTGTCATTAATTCAAAGGGACTATTCCAATCAGGTCCCGGCAATATTGGTGCCTCAATAACCTCTTTCTTCAACCTCCAAAAACTCTCCAGGCACTTATTATTAAAATCAAATGGCTGGTCTTTAGTGAGAAGCTGACTTAAGGGCTTGGAGATTTGGGAAAAATTTTGTATGAATCGACGGTAGAAACCCACATGACCCAAAAAGGATCTGATCTGTTTGACAGTAGTGGGCAGTGGGAGCTTAGATATAGCATCTATTTTTGCTTTATCTACCGCGATTCCTTGTTTTGAAATAACATGGCCCAAGACAATACCTTCTTGGACCATGAAATGACTTTTTTCCCAACTGAGGACCAGATTAACTTCTATGCAATTTGTAGAGTTCTTTCAAGATTTTTGAGACAATGGTCAAAAGAATCTCCAAAAACAGAGAAGTCATCCATAAAGACTTCTAAACATTCACCTACCAGGTCTGAAAAAATTGCAAGCATGCACCTTTGAAAAGTCGCAGGTGCGTTGCAAAGACCGAAGGGGCAGGTGAAAGTTGTTTTGTCCTGGTCCTCAGGATGAACCGCTACTTGATTATAGCCGGAATAACCATCCAAAAAATAGTAAAAATCCCATCCGGCTAACCGCTCCAAGATTTGATCAATAAAAGGGAGCGGGAAATGATCCTTCTTGGTGGCGGTGTTTAATTTTCGGTAATCGATACACACGCGCCAAAAAGAAGCGGTTCGAGTGGCTACATTTTCCCCATTATCATTAGTGACAACTGTTAGTCCAACCTTTTTGGGGACAACTTGTGTTGGACTAACCCAGGAGCTGTCAGAAATGGGGTAGATGATATCAGCATCCAGCCACTTAATAATCTCCTTTTTTACCACCTCTTGCATAATAGGATTCAAGTGCCTTTGTGGTAGGCGGGAGGGGCGAGAATCGTCCTCTAAATATATACGATGCATACAATAGGACGGATGAATGCCTTTAAGATCAAAAAGGGTCCAGCCAATAGCTTTCCGATATTTACTCAAAACCTAGAGGAGTTTGTGCTCTTGTGCCCCGGTGAGTCCAGAATTTATAATCAAGGGCAGGGTATGATTTGGACCCAGGAAGACTTATTTAAGGGAGTCAGGCAAAGGTTTTAATTCCAATTGTGGGCCCGGCTCTGAAAGAGTTTCTGCTTTGTGGGTTAGAGGTGAGGTGAGAGTGAAAGGGTCAGCTAGAATGTTAGTTGGACGTGTGGTTGGGGTGGAAGGGTGAGAAAAAGTGGATTGTTCAGGAACCATATTTACAACAAAACAGGAACCTAAATGGGAAATCTACAGAGTTTCCTCCACAATGTTTTCTATTTCTGAATCCGAGTCATCGAATAAATCTAGTTCTTGGAACTGCCTAGAAGCTTGAAAAATGTCTAGGGTTACAGATTCACCGCCACACATGATCTTCATCTTTCCATTATCACAATCAATATTGGTGCAGGCGATGGCTAAGAATGGTCTTTCAAGAATAATGGGGGCAAACTTAAGCGCTTCAGGTACCTCTATGTCCAGGACTAAAAAGTCTACTGCGAATAGACAATTTTTGACCCGGACAAGAACATCTTCAACAATTCCCCTTGGTTTAATCGTAGATCGGTCGGCTAATTGGAGGGTAACCTCAACAGGCATGAATTCACCGATCTTAAATTCCTCAAAAACAACTGTGGGGATATGATTAATTGAGGCACAAAGATCCAACAGAGCGTGATCAAATGAGGTATCATTAATGATAACTTGGATTAGGGGGGCGTTGGGATCTTTTCTCTTAAGAGGTAGTCGGCTCTGCACAACTGAGCTGATTGTCTCTGGAAGAATTACCTTTCCTAAATTTTTGGGCTGCCTTTTCGGAGTACATAAATCTTTTAAGAATTTTGCATAGGCAGGGATATACTTAATGGCATATAGGAGAGGGATATTAATTTCTACTTGCCGAAATAAATCCATTAGTTCCTTCTCAGTGGGCTCAGATTTTGTCTTTTTCTTTTTTGAAGAGTGGAGGGCATGTGGAAATGGGGCAGGGTTGCCCTGTTTTGCATGAATTGGTTCCTGAACAATAGGAGGGGAAGAGTTAATCTGTGTGTCATTAGAGCGGGTTTCTTTAACAGGCAGGGTATTGTGAGTGGTTTTCCCATTCCTCAAGGTAATTGCATTTGCTGTCTGGTTGTTTCTAGGATGAGGACGGGGAGCCTGGCTGTTATTGAAACCTGACGGATGCTGAGGTGCTGGCTGAATGGGTTGACTGGGATATCCACCTTGGAATTGATTCCTTTGATTATTTGAGTTGGGCATGGGTTGGGAAGGTAAATCCCCAATAGGTCGATGATCAAGAGTAACCTTAACTTGGTGATGCAAGTTGGTAATCATGCGGGTTACTTCTGTCATTTGAGTCTGCATTCCTTGTAGAGTTTTCATGACCAGATTATTAATATCATCCTGGGATGGTCCAGGTTGATACATAGGTTGCCCATAATTCCCAAAATAGTTTTGTTTGGGAAAAGGAATCGAATTTGGGTTTTTCCAGGAGTGATTCGGGTTAGTCCTCCAGCTTTGATTGGAAGTGTTGGAGGGGTTTCTAAATTGCTCCTGGAGAGCATAAATATTTTCCGAGGTGGGATCAAAAATATTTTGATCAAAATTCCCGGTCAAATCTTGTGGGAAATCAACCGGAAATTGCTGGCCAGCAGATGTGGCATCAATATTGTGTAGATTTTCTCTTCGGAGAATGTGTGGGGGGTTAGTGTGTGGAGAGTGGACGTGTAAAGCTTGTTTGTTTATGAGCTTTTCTTCCATTTTCTTTTGGTGAATTTGCATCTGGTCAAGTCGTTGAGCTAACATATATAAATCATCTTGCTTGACTGGAACAGAGGTGGATTTGGAGTCAATTTCATGGACTCCGTGTCTGGGGTTTTGTGATCTGCCAAAAGTGTCCATTGAAATCATGTTAAATGAGTTTTCACTTTTTTCTTCAAAGAGAAGATAGCACTTTCGGCGTCTTTCTTAAGAAAATTTCCCCCACATGAGGCATCCACAAATCGTTTCAATTGATCTTCTAATCCATGATAGAAGATCTACACTAACTGCCATTGTGGAATTTCATGGTGGGGACAACTTCTTAGAAGTTCCTGAAATCATTCCCAGGCTTCATGGAGGGATTCACCATTTTTTTGTTGAAAGGTCGTTATGGATCTTCTTAATGCATTCGTTCGACTAATCGGAAATTTTTTTTAAGAAAAGCACTTTTTAATTGGGGCCAGGTGGTAATAGGGCGCCCAACCGTTCTAAACCAATGGGATGCTTTCTCTTTAAGAGAGAGAGGAAAGAGTCTCATTAACCACACATCTTCCTGCACATTGCGGGAACGAGTGATTTGAGCGAGGACAGTTAATTCCTTGAGATGACAAAAAGGGTCCTCTCTTGGAAGACTATGAAAATGCTTGATAAGGTTTAGAATGGCTGGTTTGATCTCGAAATCCCCTTGTGGTATGACCACCCCTGGTCTTTCCTCATAATTGGAAGGATCATAGAAATCCTTAAGGGGAACGACAGGTTGTTGGCGGGGTGGTTGATTTTATCCTTGATTAGCTAGGTTCGTGACAGTCCTAGCTAGATCTTCTTGATTTTGTTGTAGTCGAGACAAATGGTCAACCATTAATGCAAAGGATTTGTATTTTGGGTTATAATTGGGGGGCCACCTGGCCCTGCTGGTATTTCTGGTTGCTCCAAGTTAGGAAGGTGAGGGAGGGTGAAGTCAGCTTGTGGGTCGGCTGACGGGTTAGAAGTGGAAGCAAAATTTTTTTTATGGCTTCCTGAGTTTCCCATTTTTTTAGAAGAGGAGGGGGAAGAAAACAATGATTTCCTGCTGCGGGGGGCGAAATCAGATGGTCCCTCGAGGTGTGGTTTTTGGGATCGTCGCCTGTGCATGCACTACTTGGAAGAATTGGAGGGGAGGAGAAGAGAAAGAGATGAGAGAAAGTATGCAATTCAAATAAACAAAACTAGACCTAACTTAAATGCGACTCCCTAATAATAAACCTAATACTTGGTCTATGTAGGAAATAAGTAGTCAATAGTGAATACCCGTTTTGTCAACAAATCTAGACAAGTTGCTTAAGGGGAGGTTTGGGCCCAAATGTTTCCCAGGGAAAACCCCAGGTGCTTGTACAAACCGGCGCCTGGTCGTTTGACATGGCCCCTTAGCCTGAACACCAGATATAGATGACAAAATTGGTACTAACTAAAGAAAAGTTAAGACCTAGATAGCAAGCCTAAGTTGATGAAGCCTTAGGGGTCAAGTTGCTATAAGTTTTAATTAGGTCTAGGATACTACAGTACACACGGAATGTGGAGAACGTTAATTGGATTTTTGCCCTATTATTTTGATTTTTTTATGTGTGTGTAGGAATTTGAGAGTGGCTCCAATGAAAATCAAGTTGTCACACAATTTTTTTTGTATTTATGTCTTTTAGGATTCAATTTAATTGAATGTGTTTTAGGGTTTCTCTAGTTAAATTTTCAAACAAGTTTGAAAATCCACAATCAAAGGAAAACAAGTTGTATGGGTGATTGTACATTTCCTTTAAATTGAGTCTCTAAAAAGAAGGAAACCCTAAGCCAATTGTCCCTAAGACAAAAATTTAACTACCAATGAGTTATTTTTAGGTTTTCTGAATAGATAGTGCTCCAATCAATGCAACCAACACCACTACCTTGAGTGAAATCAAACAAGGATTCCAGAAAATATTTTTGTAAGATTTTAGGAATTTGTTTGATAATTGTTTTGAGTTTTTAATTGTACTGGTGTCAAAGTCTAGAAATGATACTCGTGGGTATTGTGGACTTTTCAGTATTACCACCGACCTCAGAAAATTTTTGTGATTTTACGTGATGTGTAAAATTTCACAAGGATTCCAGAAAACTAAATTTCACAAAAATTGGATGAGTACAAAAATTGTAAAAATTCACAGACTGTAGCAAAATAGGAAAATTAGAGGGTGTGACCCCTCTGCAACCCAAGAATTTTTAAAAATTAAATACAAATCCAATTATTCTTAAATTTGGAACAAATGTTCCTAACTTAATTGGGAATCATTGTATGAAATTTTATGATTTTAGGAGGCCTATAGTGTTAGGAATAGATTTTTCAATTCAGGATAAAAATCTGGACCCGAAAAATAGAACACCAATACTTGCAATGGAGTGGTGCTAAAGAAGCATTCAAGCAAACAATGGATTTTAAAATGCACCACTCCACTTAATCAAGTTGTTTGGGATCCTGAAAGCCATGTTTAATATATTTTCGGTAGTTTTAATTAATTATGTGACCAGAAAGAGGAACCGACCTGAATTTCGCGGGAAGAAAAGGAACTTTGAGCTCTCGCTTCCAAATTCTCGCTTTCTTCCTGCAATAGTTCCTACACACACGAAAAAGAAGAAAGAGAAGAGGATGAGATCTACTTCAAGCAAGAGGAGAAAGAATACCAAAGCCGTGCCTCCCCGGCAACGGCGCCAAAAAGTGATAGCGAAATATGTGTGATTTGTAAAAGTGGGTTTTTAACGTCGTTGCAACACGCAAATCTACTTTCGCTTTTAAATTTATATCCTAGATAGGGGAAGTATCTAGGGTCGTCCAAGGAAGCCAAATGGTTGCAAAATTAATCCTCTTTCTTACAAATAGATCTCAACTTTCTTTTTGGTATTTTAAATATGTAATTTTTTTTTTGTTTTGAAAAGACGAGGGCAAAATGCGAATTGTAACGAAAAGTACTAAGACCTACAATTGCTTAAGTAAAACTTAAAAGATAGAAATATCTTCTTCCTAAGCTCACTCTAGGCAAGTGGAGGCCTAGAGTAATTAGGAAGAAGAGGTCAAACAAGTGCTAGAACCAAAAGTAACAATTGCAATAAAAAGCTAAAAGAAGGCAATTTAATTAACTAGAATTCGTGTTCTTTTCAAGGACAAGTAGAGGAATGCTTCTACTAGAACTAAACAAATTTAAAAGCAAATAAAGAAACACTAATCCTCTCGTAAAATTTGGTGAAGAAGGGAGTCTTCTTGCTTCAAGCCTAGCTGCTCTTTATCTTGAAAAGAGGGCCTCCTTCTTCTCCTTCCTTGTGAGCTCCTCCATGGTGGAAGCTACCACCTTCAATGCTCTCTCCAAGGGGGGGGGCGTGCACCACCCTCAAAAGCTCCTCCAAGGTGGCGTGGACCACCTTCAAGATCTCCTCCGAAGATCTTCCTTGCCTGGCTTCTCCTTTGGCTGGTGTGACTCAAGAGAGAAGGGAAGAGGGGAAGGCACCAAGGGGACAGAATATCCCCTTAATCTTCTTCTTCTTCTTCTCTCTTGGACGTGGGCTTCTAGGTGGAATATGAGAGTGAATTTGCTAGACAAGGATGCCTTGAATGGTGGTGGGTAGTGGTCTTTTTATAGGGTAGGATGGGGGGTTAAGGTGCCCCTTGAAATGGTGGGCTAGGATGGAAGGATGGAGGTGGTTGGTGATCCTATGGCCAATGGTATTTGGCACCAACCCAAGGGGTGTTAAAAGGGGTGGTTATGGTGGTGTTGGTGGCTTTTGGTGGTGGAGAGACACCACCAATTTGGCGCCAACCTAGGGTCTTCTAGAAAGGGGGTTAGGTGGATGGTGGAGATGGATTTAAGGAGAGGTGTATGGTGGAGATGAAGGGGGTTTTTGGAGGGAAAAGTGGCGCCATCAATGGGGTGGTTAGGGTGGTTTTGGTGCCACTTTTAGGTTTCTTTTGGAGGTGGTGGGTAGGCTAGGTTGGTGCCAAGTAGGTTAGCTTAAGTGGAGCTTAGGTGAAGCTAGTTGGGTGGAGTTGTTAGGTGGGTTTTTGGGGTGGTACAAGCCAAGGAAGTTGGAGCATAGCTAAGCAAAGCTAAGCTAGCTTAGCTAATGGTGGAATAGAGGAGATGGTGTTGGAGTTAGGGTTTGGTGGGAGGAGCTAAGGAGGAGAAGTCTGGAGCTAAAACTGGAGCTGGCTGCTGCTGAAGAGGCTGGCATGGAGCTACTCTAGCTGGCTTAGCTTGCTAGTTCTTTGCTAGCTGCTAAGCCAAGCTAAAGTGAGCTAGCTTCTACCATAATGAGCTGAGGTGAGCTAGGTCTGGTGCTCCCAGGGAGGATCAAGCTGGTTGAGGCAGCTAAGGTAGCTTAGCTCAACTGAGTTGAGCTAAGCCGAGTCCCCGAGAGCTGGACTTGGGCTTCCTGAGCTGGGATGAGTTCTTCTTCAGCTGGCTGGAGTTGAGTGGAGCTGGATGTTGCTGGATCTGAGCTGGGGTGAACTCCTGTCAACTCAGCTGAGCTAGCTAGAGCTCCCTGTGGATTAGTGGGAGTTGAGATGAGCAAGACTCAGCTAAGTTGAGTTGGATCTGAGCTGACTTCAGCTAGGGTGAGCTAAGATGAACTCTCTTGAGCTGCCATTCAGTTGAGATTAACTGAATGGAGCTGGGATGAGCAAACCCTTGTTCAAGTGAGCTAGGTTCCAACTGTGGTGAGCTGGATCAAGCTAAGTTCCAGCTAGTCTGAGCTTCTCCTTCACCATTTGCCTTCTTGAGTGCTTGGGTTTTAGGGATCTGTATATCTGTTCATCCCTAACACTCACAAAAACATATCAAAAAGATGATAAAAAATGCAATGCATGCCTAACCTATTTTATGCCTAAATGCAGCCCAAAAACCCGTTTGCGGAGTAAAATCCTAAGAGCTAGGTTTGTGTTAATGCATAAGAATGATCATAAACTGGTGTTTATCTTACCCCCATTCTTATCTTTTGCTAGTCTCTTAGCAAAGCTTTAATTTTTTGGAAAATGGAATTTTTGGGAAATCTAATTTTTTTGTCTTTTGAGGAGAAAAAGAGATTAAGGGACCTTGGTTGATTAAAACACAGGAGGTACGGGATTTGTTAAAGATAGACATCGGGACTTGTTTTTGGACCCAACCATTAGACATAATTGGATCAATATATCCTCCAGAAAATTCACAAATTAACCCCTTGTTAATTCAGATGACTTGAAATGTTTATTTTTAGGATTTTTTGGCTCATGAATCTGATTCGCAACTTGCAAAATCCTTTAAAACCTTGTGTCTGTGCTTGTGAAAAGTCAACATTTATAAGGGCGTGTTAATTTATTTATTATTACATTTCTTTTTCACCCCCATGCTTATTTTTAGCTTAGTTTTACAACAGATGTGTCGGGATCATCATTCCCGTACCATTCCTTGAGGGGGCTCTGGCACCAGTACTTCGGGATAGGACTGTCCATGACACCACCCAGGAGCTCACAACCCCAAAACACGATGCGGTGTAAAGGGGCACTCCAAGCAAACTCAAGCTCTTGCTCCGACACTATAGGTAGAGCACCATTCAAGATACTTGAGCTGCTAAAATGCGCTTTAATGCTCCATCTAAAGATATGAAATATAGATATGGAGTAGCGTCGAGGCGGTAACATGTTGACATCACGTCATCAAAGGAGCCCTTTTCCTCCTTCTAGGCGGTGGGAACTCAAACCAATGATCTGCTTCAGACTTTCACTATGTCCAAACAAGGGAGTTCTTCAAATTTTTAGTTACTTTTAAGTGTTGGCTTGTGAGTGAAGAGTGACACAAGAAGTTTCTCAAGACATGCAAGTTTTTGAATCAGAAGCTAGGTCAAATACTTTCCACATTACAAAATGGGATCAAGTCACCTAAACTATCATGAGTTCAGGTGGAATTCTAGAGAAGGATATCTGATCTAGTCTAAAATAGACCCTGAAATTCTAATGATCAGATCCGCATCCTCATACTTAGTTTGTTAAAGATTAAATCCCATTGTACCAAAAGTGAGTTTTTCAACCTTAGTCCCGAAAAAATTTTTTTCCTCAAAAAGTTTTTCATCAATTTTTTTTTTTTGGGTATGCAAGTAGGAAATAAATTAAGGAAAAATGCATGTTTTTAGGTTTTGAACATCTTAAATCGATCGTTAAAATTAAGAACACCCCCCCATGCTTAAAATATGCCATGTCCTCATGCATTAGGAGGGAAAAGGGATCACCTTAGTGAAGAATGGTCGAGTTTAGGATGATCAAAACCTGGCAAAAGAAGAAAGAAAAGAAAGCAGGAAAAAATGATGGGTTACCTCCCATCCAGTACTATCTTTTACGCCATTCAGCCGGGCGTAATGTGCATTAGTGATCAAGAGTGGCTGGCTCAGTAAAGTTAAAAGATTCAGATGGAATTTTAGGCGTATGATCAAAATAGGGCTTTAAACATTGGCCATTGACTTGAAATGTCGAATTAGTTTTCGGATCAAAAATGTCAACAGCGCCGTATGGATTTGTTTTATGGACAATAAAGGCGCCGATCCATTTAGATTTTAATTTGCTAGGAAAAAGATGTAATCTCGCATCGAAAAGCGAAACACGTTGATTAACGTCAAAGTGTTTCCGAATAATATATTTATCGTGAAATTTCTTTGTTCGGTCTTTATAAATCCTTGCATTTTCATAGGAAAAATTACGTAATTTTTCCCATTCAGTTAATTGTAATTTTCTATGGTTACCGGCGTCAGATAAATCCATATTGAGTTGTTTTATTGCCCAAAAAGCCCTATGTTCTATTTCTACCGGGAGATGGCATGCCTTCCCAAAAATCAGACGGAAGGGAGACATGCCAAGCGGAGTTTTAAAAGCGGTACGGTAGGTCCATAAAGCGTCATCCAATTTGGTGGACCAATCTTTACGGTTAAGTCTAACCATCTTTTGTAAAATATTTTTAATTTCCTGGTTAGAAACTTCATTGGGGCTATTTGTTTGGGGGTGATAAGGTATGGAAATTTTATGATTAACCCCATATTTAGAAAGAAGGTGATGGAATTGTGAGTGGGTGAAATGTGAGCCTCCGTCACTGATAATGGCTTTTGGTATGCCGAATCTTGAGAAAATATTTTTCATAAGAAATTCGACAACCACACGGTGATCACTAGTGCGGGTGAGTATTGCTTCTATCCATTTAGAAACATAGTCGACTATGACTAATATATATAAATACCCACCAGAGTTGATGAATGGTCCCATGAAGTAGATGCCCTAAACATCAAAAATTTCAACCTCTAAAATAGGATTAGGGGGCATTATATCCTTCCAAGTCATGTTGCCGATGCTCTGGCAACGCACACAGGACCGAACGAAGTCATGAGCATCTTTGTGCAAGCTGGGCCAATAAAATCCCGAATTAAGGATTTTAGCTGCAGTTTTCTTGCCCGAAAAATGTCCACCACAGGCCATTGAGTGACAATGTGTCAAGATATCATGGATTTCAGAATCAGGGACACATCGTCGAATGACCTGATCGGCATAAATACGGAAAAGGTTGGGCTCCTCCCAAAAATAATATTTAATATCAGCAAAGAACTTATCCCATTTTGTTTTTGGCCAATCAGCGAGGATTTGTTCTGTTGCTAGGTAGTTTGCGATGGGCGCAAACCAAGGGAGGGTTGTAGCAGCTAAAATGCTTTCATCGAGGAACTGATCTGGCAGGGTCATTACGTCATTCGTCATAAGACGAGAGAGATGGTCGACCATTACATTGTGCAATCCTGCCTTATCCTTGATTTCCAGGTAAAATTCCTGGAGCAGCAGAATCCAACGGATAAGGTGGGGTTTCAAATCTGTCCTTGTTAGCAAATATTTAATTGCTAAGTGGTCGTATAAACAGTGACATGTGACCCCACCAGATAAGATCTAAATTTTTCTAAGGCAAATACAATGGCAAGAAGTTCCTTTTCAGTAACCGTGTAATTCCGTTGTGCATCATCAAGGGTTTTGCTAGCATAATAGATCACAACGGGCTTCTTGCCAATTCTTTGCCCTAGAACGGCCCCTACAGCAAAATCTGAGGCATCTGTCATTAATTCAAAGGGACTATTCCAATCAGGACCCTGCAATATTGGTGCCTCAGTAACCTCTTTCTTCAACCTCAAAAAACTCTCCAGGAACTTATTATTAAAATCAAATGGCTGGTCTTTAGTTAGAAGCTGACTTAAGGGCTTGGAGATTTGGGAAAAATTTTGTATGAATCGACGGTAGAAACCCACATGACCCAAAAAGGATCTGATCTGTTTGACAGTAGTGGGCAGTGGGAGCTTAGATATAGCATCTATTTTTGCTTTATCTACCGCGATTCCTTGTTTTGAAATAACATGGCCCAAGACAATACCTTCTTGGACCATGAAATGACTTTTTTCCCAACTGAGGACCAGATTAACTTCTATGCAATTTGTAGAGTTCTTTCAAGATTTTTGAGACAATGGTCAAAAGAATCTCCAAAAACAGAGAAGTCATCCATAAAGACTTCTAAACATTCACCTACCAGGTCTGAAAAAATTGCAAGCATGCACCTTTGAAAAGTCGCAGGTGCGTTGCAAAGACCGAAGGGGCAGGTGAAAGTTGTTTTGTCCTGGTCCTCAGGATGAACCGCTACTTGATTATAGCCGGAATAACCATCCAAAAAATAGTAAAAATCCCGTCCGGCTAACCGCTCCAAGATTTGATCAATAAAAGGGAGCGGGAAATGATCCTTCTTGGTGGCAGTGTTTAATTTTCGGTAATCGATACACACGCGCCAAAAAGAAGCGGTTCGAGTGGCTACATTTTCCCCATTATCATTAGTGACAACTGTTAGTCCAGCCTTTTTGGGGACAACTTGTGTTGGACTAACCCAGGAGCTGTCAGAAATGGGGTAGATGATATCAGCATCCAGCCACTTAATAATCTCCTTTTTTACCACCTCTTGCATAATAGGATTCAAGTGCCTTTGTGGTAGGCGGGAGGGGCGAGAATCATCCTCTAAATATATACGATGCATACAATAGGACGGATGAATGCCTTTAAGATCAAAAAGGGTCCAGCCAATAGCTTTCCGATATTTACTCAAAACCTGGAGGAGTTTGTGCTCTTGTGCCCCGGTGAGTCCAGAATTTATAATCAAGGGCAGGGTCTGATTTGGACCCAGGAAGACTTATTTAAGGGAGTCGGGCAAAGGTTTTAATTCCAATTGTGGGCCCAGCTCCAAAAGAGTTTCTGCTTTGTGGGTTAGAGGTGAGGTGAGAGTGAAAGGGTCAGCTAGAATGTTAGCTGGACGTGTGGTTGAGGTGGAACGGTGAGAAAAAGTGGATTGTTCAGGAACTGTATTTATAGCAAAATAGGAACCTAAGTGGGAAATCTGCAAAGTTTCCTCCACAATGTTTTCTATTTCTGAATCCGAATCATCGAATAAATCTAGTTCTTGGAACCGCCTAGAAGCTTGAAAAATGTCTAGGGTTACAGATTCACCGCCGCACATGATCTTCATCTTTCCAGAATCACAATCAATATTGGCGTAGGCGGTGGCTAAGAATGGTCATCCAAGAATAATGGAAGCAAACTTAAGTGCTTCAGGTACCTCTATGTTTAGGACTAAAAAGTTTACTGCAAATAGACAATTTTTGACTCGGACAAGAACATCTTCAACAATTCCCCTTGGTTTAATCATAGATCGGTCGGCTAATTGGAGAGTAACCCAAACAGGCTTCAATTCACCGATCTTAAATTCCTCAAAAACAACTATGGGGATAAGATTAATTGAGGCACAAAGATCCAACAGAGCGTGATCAAATGAGGTATCATTAATGATAACTTGGATTAGGGGGTGCCTGGATCTTTTCTCCTAAGAGGTAGTCAGCTCTGCACAACTGAGCTGACTGTCTCTGGAAGAATTACCTTTCCTAAATTTTTGGGCTGCCTTTTTGGAGTACATAAATCTTTTAAGAATTTTGCATAGGCAGGGATGTACTTAATGGCATCTAGGAGAGGGATATTAATTTCGACTTGCCCAAATAAATCCATTAGTTCCTTCTTAGTGGGCTTGGATTTTGTCTTTTTCTTTTTTGAAGAGTGGAGGGCTTGTGGAAAAGGGGCAGGGTTGCCCTGTTTTGCATGAATTGGTTCCTGAACAATAGGAGGGGAAGAGTTAATCTGTGTGTCATTAGAGTGGGTTTCTTTAACAGGCAGGGTATTGTGAGTGGTTTTCCCATTCCTCAAGGTAACTGCATTTGCAGTCTGGTTATTTCTAGGATGAGGACGGGGGGTCTGGCTGTTATTGAAACTCGGCGTATGTTGAGGTGCTGGCTGAATGGGTTGACTGGGATATCCACCTTGGAATTGATTCCTTTGATTATTTGGGTTGGGCATGGGTTGGGAAGGTAAATTCCCTATAGGTCGATGATCAGGCGTAACCCTAACTTGGTGTTGCAAATTGGTAATCATGCGGGTTACTTCTGTCATTTGAGTCTGCATTCCTTACAGAGTTTTCATGACCTGATTATTAATATCATCCTAGGATGGTCCAGGTTGATACATAGGTTGCCCATAATTCCCAAAATAGTTTTGTTTGGGAAAAGGAATCGGATTCGGGTTTTTCCAGGAGTGATTCGGGTTAGTCCTCCAGTTTTGATTGAAAGTGTTGGAGGGGTTTCTAAATTGCTCCTGGAGAGCATAAATATTTTCCGAGGTGGGATCAAAAATATTTTGATCAAAATTCCCGTTCAAATTTTGCGGGAAATCAGCCGGAAATTGCTGGCCAGCAGATGTGGCATCAATATTGTGTAGATTTCCACTTCGGAGAATGTGTGGGGGGTTAGTGTGCGGAGAGTGGACGTGTAAAGCTTGTCTGTTTATGAGCTTTTCTTCCATTTTCTTTTGGTGAATTTGCATCTGGTCAAGTCGTTGAGCTAACATATCTAAATCATCTTGCATGACTGGAACAGAGGTGGATTTGGAGTCAATTTCATGGACTCCGTGTCTGGGGTTTTTTGATCTGCCAAAAGTGTCCATTGAAATCATGTTAAATGAGTTTTCACTTTTTTCTTCAAAGAGAAGATAGGCACTTTCGGCGTCTTTGTTAAGAAAATTTCCCCCACATGAGGCATCCACAAATCGTTTCAATTGATCTTCTAATCCATGATAGAAGATCTGCACTAACTGCCAATGTGGAATTTCATGGTGGGGACAACTTCTTAAAAGTTCCTGAAATCCTTCCCAGGCTTCGTGGAGGGATTCACCAATTTTCTGTTGAAAGGTCGTTATGGATCTTCTTAATGCATTCGTTCGACCGATCGGAAAATTTTTTTTAAGAAAAGCACTTTTTAAATGGGGCTAGGTGGTAATAGGGCGCCCAACCATTCTAAACCAATGCGATGCTTTGTCTTTAAGAGAGAGAGGAAAGAGTCTCATTAACCACACTTCTTCCTGCAGATTGCAGGAACGAGTGGTTTGAGCGAGGACAGTTAATTCCTCGAGATGACAAAAAGGATCCTCTCTTGGAAGACCATGAAAATGCTTAATAAGGTTTAGAATGGCTGGTTTGATCTCGAAATCCCCTTGTGGTATGACCACCCCTGGTCTTTCCTCATAATTGGAAGGATCATAGAAATCCTTAAGAGGAACGACAGTCTGTTGGCGGGGTGGTGGATTTTGTCCTTGATTAGCCAGGTTCATGATAGTCCTAGCTAGATCCTCTTGATTTTTTTGTAGTCGAACCAAATGGTCGACCATTAATGCAAAGGGATTTCTATTTTGGGTTATAATTGGAGGGCCACCAGGCCCTGCTGGTATTTCTGGTTGCTCCAAGTTAGGAAGGTGAGGGAGGGTGAAGTCAGCTTGTGGGTCGGCTGACGGGTTAGAAGTGGAAGCAGAATTTTTTTTACGGCTTCCTGGGTTTTCCATTTTTTTAGAAGAGGAGGGGAAAGAAAATAATGATTTCCTGCTGCGGGGGGCGAAATCAGATGGTCCCTCGAGGTGTAGTTTTTGGGACCGTCGCCCGTGCATGCACTACTTGGAAGAATTGGAGGGGAGGAGAAGAGAAAGAGATGAGAGAAAGTGTGAAATTCAAAAAAACAAAACTAGACCTAACTTAAATGCGACTCCCTAATAATAAACCTAAGACTTGGTCAATGTAGAAAATAAGTAGTCAATAGTGAATACCCGTTCTGTCAACAAATCTAGCCAAGTTGCTTACGGGGAGGTTTGGGCCCAAACATTTCCCAGGGAAAACCCCAGGTGCTTGTACAACCCGCGGCTGGTCATTTGACACGGCCCCACAGCCTGAACAACAGATATAGATGATAGAATTGGTACTAACTAAAGAAAACTTAAGACCTAGATAGCAAGCCTAAGTTGATGAAGCCTTAGGGGTCAAGTTGCGACAAGTTTTAATTAGGTCTAGGATACTATAGTGCACACGGAATGTGGAGGACGTTAATTGGGTTGTTGCCCTGTTATTTCAATTTTTTTATATGTGTGCAGGAATTTGAGAGTGGCTCCAATGAAAATCAAGTTGTCACACAATTTTTTTTGTATTTATGTCTTTTAGGATTCAATTTAATTGAATGTGTTTTAGGGTTTCTCTAGTTAAATTTTCAAACAAGTTTGAAAATCCACAATCAAAGGAAAACAAGTTGTATGGGCCATTGTATATTTCCTTTAAATTGAGTCTCTAAAAAGAAGGAAACCCTAAGCAGTTGTCCCTAAGACAACTACCAATGAGTTATTTTTAGGTTTTCTAAATAGATAGTGGTCCAATCAATGCAACCAACACCACTACCTTGAGTGAAATCAAACAAGGATTCCTGAAAATATTTTTGTAAGATTTTAGGAATTTATTTGATAATTGTTTTGAATTTTTAATTGTACTGGTGTCAAAGTCTAGAAATGATACCCATGGGTATTGTGGACTTTTCAGTATTACTACCGACATCAGAAAATTTTTGTCATTTTATGTGATGTGTAAAATTTCACAAGGATTCCAGTAAGCTAAATTTCACAAAAATTGGATGAGTATAAAAATTGGAAAAATTTACGGACAGTAGCAAAATAGGAAGATTAGAGGGTGTGACCCCTCTGCAATCCATGAAGTTTTAAAAATTAAATACAAATCCAATGTTCTGAAATTTAGAACAGATGTTCCTAACTTAATTGGGAATCATTGTATGAAATTTTATGATTTTAGGAGGCCTGTGGTGTTAGGAATCGGACAAAAATCTGGACCCGAAAAATAGAACACCAATACTTACAATGGAGTGGTGCTAAAGAAGCATTCAAGCAAACAATGGATTTTAAAATGCACCACTCCACTTAATCAAGTTCTTTGGGATCCTGAAAGCCAAGTTTAATATATTTTTGATAGTTTTAATTAATTATGTGACCAGAAAGAGGAACCAACCTGAATTTCGCAGGAAGAAAAGGAACTTTGAGCGCTCGCTTCCAGATTCTCGCTTTCTTCCTGCAATAGTTCCTGCACACACGAAAAAGAAGAAAGAGAAGAGGATGAGATCTACTTCAAGCAAGAGGAGAAAGAATACCAAAGGCGTGCCTCCCCGGCAACGGCTCCAAAAAGTGATAGTGAAATACGCGTGATTTGTAAAAGTGGGTTTTTAATGTCGTTGCAACACGCAAATCCGCTTTCGCTTTTAAATTTATATCCTAGATAGGGGAAGTATCTAGGGTCGTCCAAGGAGGCCAAATGGTTGCAAAATTAATCCTCTTGCTTACAAATAGATATCAACTTTATTTTTCTTATTTTAAATATGTAAATTTTTTTTTTGTTTTGAAAAGACGAGGGCAAAATGCGAATTGTAACGAAAAGTACTAAGACCTACAATTGCTTAACTAAAACTTAAAAGATAGAAATATCTTCTTCCTAAGCTCACTCTAAGCAAGTGGAGGCCTAGAGTAATTAGGAAGAAGAGGTCAAACAAGTGCTAGAACCAAAAGTAACAATTGCAATAAAAAGCTAAAAAAAGGCAATTTAATTAACTAGAATTAGTGTTCTTTTCAAGGACAAGTAGAGGAATGCTTCTACTAGAACTAAACAAATTTAAAAGCAAATAAAGAAACACTAATCCTCTCGCAAAATTTGGTGAAGAAGGGAGTCTTCTTGCTCCAAGCCTAGCTGCACCTTGGCTTGAAAAGAGGGCCTCCTTCTTCTCCTTCCTTGAGAGATCCTCCAAGGTGGAAGCTACCACCTTCAGTGCTCTCTCCAAGGGGTGGGCGTGCACCACCCTCAAAAGCTCCTCCAAGGTGGAGTGGACCACCTTCAATATCTCCTCCAAAGATCTTCCTTGCCTAGCTTCTCCTTTGGCTGGCGTGACTCAAGAGAGAAGGGAAGAGGGAAAGGCACCAAGGGGACAGAATATCCCCTTAATCTTCTTCTTCTTCTCTCTTGGAGGTGGGCTTCTAGGTGGAATATGAGAGTGAATTTGCTAGCCAAGGATGCGTTGAATGGTGGTGGGTAGTGGTCTTTTTATAGGGTAGGATGGGGGGTTAAGGTGCCCCTTGAAATGGTGGGCTAGGATGGAAGGATGGAGGTGGTTGGTGATCCTATGGCCAAGGGTATTTGGCGCCAACCCAAGGGGTGTTAAAGGAGGTGGTTATGGTGGTGTTGGTGGCTTTTGGTGGTGGAGAGACACCACCAATTTGGCGCCAACCTAGGGTCTTCTAGAAAGGGGGTTAGGTGGATGGTGGAGATGGATTTAAGGAGAGGTGTATGGTGGAGATGAAGGGGGCGCCATCAATGGGGTGGTTAGGGTGGTTTTGGTGCCACTTTTAGGTGTCTGTTGGAGGTGGTGGGTAGGCTAGGTTGGTGCCAAGTAGGTTAGCTTATGTGGAGCTTAGGTGGAGCTAGTTGGGTGGAGTTCTTAGGTGGGTTTTTGGGGTGGTACAAGGCAAGGAAGTTGGAGCATAGCTAAGCTAAGCTAAGCTAGCTTAGCTAATGGAGGAGTAGAGGAGAAGGTGTTGGATCTACGGTTTGGAGGGAGGAGCTAAGGAGGAGAAGTCTGGAGCTGAAACTGGAGCTGGTTGCTGCTGAAGACTCTGGCATGGAGCTACTCTAGCTAGCTTAGCTTGCTAGTTCTTTGCTAGCTACTAAGCCAAGCTACAGTGAGCTAGCTTCTACTATAATGAGCTGAGGTGAGCTAGGTCTGGTGCACCCGAGGAGGATCAAGCTGGTTGAGGCAGCTAAGGTAGCTTAGCTCAACTGAGTTGAGCTAAGCTGAGTCCCCGGGAGCTGGACTTGAGCTTCCTGAGCTGGGATGAGTTCTTCTTTAGCTTGCTGGAGTTGAGTGGAGCTGTATGTAACTGGATCTGAGCGGGGGTGAACTCCTGTCAACTCAGCTGAGCTAGCTAGAGCTCCCTGTGGACTAGTGGGAGTTGAGATGAGCTAGACTCAGCTAAGTTGAGCTGGATCTGAGCTGACTTCAGCTAGGGTGAGCTAAGATGAACACTCTTGAGCTGCCATTCAGCTGAGATTAGCTTAATGGAGCTAGGATGAGCTAACCCTAGTTCAAGTGAGCTAGGTTCCAACTGTGGTGAGCTGGGTCAAGCTGAGTTCCAGCTAGTCTGAGCTTCTCCTTCACCATTTTCCTGCTTGAGTGCTAGGGTTTTAGGGATCTGTATATCTGTTCATCCCTAACACTCACAAAAACATATCAAAAAGATAACAAAAAATGCAATGCATGCCTAACCTATTTTATGCCTAAATGCAGCCCAAAAACCCGTTTGCGGAGTAAAATCCTAAGAGCTAGTTTTGTTTTAATGTATAAGAATGATGATAAACTGGCGTTTATCATCTGGGCAACGAGCAGAGAGCACAAAATCCACTTATCCACTATCGCGAGTCTTTCTGTTCATGATGTGGCACTAAAGTCCCACACTCTTCTTTATGTGCAACAGGTGAGGGAGATTCGTCAAATTGAGGCAGTGCTGAGGCTAGGGCTTGAAATTGGAGTCCTGGGAACCTTCAAGACGTGGAGTCACGTTGATTGTGCGCTTCAATTAGTCATCTAGCAGTTGGAAACCAGCGGATGTGGTTGGCGAATGTCAAAACTGTACTTCACAAATATAGGCTCAAAAGCCCCAATTAAAATGCTTAGGAGCTTCGCCGTGAGTTAAGGAGAGAGATGGCAGTGTTTGTGAAGTGTGGGGAGGTGTGTGGTGGCCATGCGAAGTTGGTGGAGGTGTTCGGAGGTGGGTTTGTTCGGTGGAGCTTTGAAGTGGGTAATCCATGAAATAGGATGAGGGGTTTTGTTAGTGGAGGTGAGGTGGAGGTTGTGGAGGTGTTATGGTGGTGAATGATGGTGTGTGGTGGTCAGATGGCCACAATAGAGTCGTGGCTGGACATAGAGAAGATAGAGGGGTGAAGGGTGTTCTTGGGGTCGAACCTAAGATCTTAATAGATAGGGGTGAAGTAGAGAGGGAGAGGAAGAGAGGGAACCTAAGCTATGGACAAAAGGAGTAGGAATTGTCACGGACAAGAGGGGTCTGGGGACTCCTGCTGTGGCTAGCGAGGAGCGGAGGAAGGAGCTGAAGACATTCCGCTGCCTATGATATGTGGCAGTGGGTGAAGAAGTAGGAGGGAGAGGGGTCACTAGAGCTACGGTGGAGGTGGTTGAAGGAAAATTTATTTAGAAGTGTGGCCAAACCGAGCTAAGGATCCAGGCTTTGCAACGGGGAAGCTTTTATAGAGCTTGGGGCAAGCTCTAGATAAGGAAACAAGCCTAAATTGGCTTGTTCATGGAGCACAAGAGACCCATGAATCTCGTGGGTTCGTTAGGGCAAACAAGAATGATTTGGGATCCCAAATCATCTTCATATGTTTCCTCGCAATGTGAACACCAATCCCACTAAATTTGGTGGGATTTGGTGTTGATTTGAGTAGGATTAGGTGCGGTCAAAGGCTCCTTGGAGGTCGGTTGACCTCCAATGGCGGTAGGGACTATTCTGTAAAGAAAAAGACAAAGTTAGGGGCCCATCTGCATGGGTTTTCAAAAGTTAGGGTCTTGGATGTGAAGAATAGTGTTTTAAAGGACTAGAATGCAAATTAGGTCATGATGGACTATGATTGGGCCCAAATTTTGGTACAAACCTAATGTGAACCCAAGGAATCTGATGGTGAAGTTGAATTTCAGTTTTGACCAAGTTGGACTTCGCAATTTGCATAGAAACCCAAATTAGGGCAGAACTCTATTTGTGACTCTGTTTAAGGTCAAAATATGTTCCAAAGGTCAAATCAAAGTTAGCAAACCTCAAGGAATATTTATCTATGAGTTTTAGAAAGTTTAGATAAATTTTATCTTGACTAGAAGCTCTGTAATTTAAGCAGGTCTGTAATTAGGGTTTTGGCCATTATACTGGTTCTCGAAATGTGTGAAACCCCATTTCTGTCTGTGTGGACCCTCTTATTATACTTTAAGGCTTATTTGACCTTATATTAACCCCTATAAAATCCCATGGTTACTATGCTTTTATGATGTGACATTAAAACTGTAGAATTATCCATGTTTTAATGTTCTTCTCTCAAAAAGGATATACACAGAATTATGGCTCTCAGGCGACTATGTAGGAGCATTTACCACTTGATTATGACTAATTAAAGCTAGTTATGGCTCATGATGATATTATCATCATACCCCCACGACTAACTTTTTCTAGTCTCTTAGCAAAATCTTATGGAAAGAACTAGATCTCTACACCATGCATTGATGTTCAAATGCCTGATTTGTGTTACTCTCTAGAAATTAGGTTAGAATGCCAACAATAGGCTTAAAGGTACTCAAGTATCAATCAATATCCAGACCTAACTAGCTTCAGCTTGAGTCATCTGCGAAGGTTTCTAAGGTCCACAAAAACTACCCAGAGGTTCGTTGAACTTAGCGGTTAAAGCACCCATGCATAGAATGTAGCATGTCTAAGTTCAGTTTGCTTGTGCATTTTGATAAAAGAGAGAGATAGAGAAGGATTTTTCATTTGGAGAGTTTTCCCTCTTTTCTTTCTTATTTTTCTTGGACCCAACCTCGAATTAGCCCTAAACACAGTACGTATCGGATTCTTTGTCCCCACCATCAATCCTCGAAGGATTCTTGGCTTTCGATGCTTCGGGATAACACTGCCCATGGCAACCCCCAGAACTAATATCTTTCGACACTTCAGGATAGTGCCACCCATGGTTTTCTATAGTTAAATTCAAGCCCTGGCAATCGACATTTCGGGATAATCCCGCCCATGGTACCTAAACCAGCACAAGGTGCTTACATACCCCTGGTAAAATATTTAGATATCCTATGAGGCAAGCACCAAGGAAATGATATGTTATTACGCATCTTCAAGGGAAATTTCCCACCTCTCTACGCTAGAACTCATCCAATCAACTTGAGTTGTCGAGCTACTCCTACGCTAGATTTTCAAGATGGCTTTTCATAACAGAACACTTTTGGCATGATTTTTCTTTATTAAGCACACTGAAGCAGACTAAGTGTGTGATTTTTGGGTACTTAGGTTACCAAGTCTAGCAAACCAAAGGGCAGGTAACAGGGTCGAATAATCACTAAGCCTTAGACTTACTACAATAGCCTCGCACTTTCCTCAACCTCTTGAGAACTAATCCAGATCTTAACGAATACATGAATGTTTAAGCCCTAAAACAAGCCCAAGAGGCCTAAGATCAACACTCATAGTAATCTTTTTATCTCTTGTATTTCAGGAGTTAATTTTTTTTCTTTTGATTAGGTCTAGAGATTAAGTAAATTCCATAATTAATTACTATGACTATCATTTTTTTTGTTTTGCTCCTTTTTTGACATTTGAAATTTTCTCCTCTTTTCCTCAAGAAATATTTTCAATCAATTCACAAAATTTCCTCCCCTTCCTCCAATTTTTCTTTTCTCTTATTTTTTAATCATTTTTTAATATGTATTTTTTTTGTGAGAACTCCTCAAAGAATTGAATTTCCAAATATTTGCACTTTAACACCCCATCATGCCTAAGTTTTGCAATGTTCTCATTGTAAAGTAGGAGGGTACAAATTCAATTTGGTTTAGAGTTTATAATAGGATCAAAGGGTGGGTAAACGGGTCAGGATGACTGTTGCAGATGATTTCAAGCTTTGATACAAGTACCAAAGGTGGAGTCGGTTGTTCTAAAGTTGAACTCAGAAGTGCAGTAGGAATGTAGCTCAAAAGGATGATCATATGGGTCTCAGGTTTTTGGAATGACTGGTTGCTCCCGTTAAGCACTAAATTCAATGCCTTCAACTGAGTAGAAAGTGGTCAAGGAGAAGGGGTGGTCAAATCGGAAGAGTTTTGTAGAACAAGCAGCTTGATCAATAGTCTGGTTAATCCAACCAAGTGCTTGTTCAGATTGACAGGCTGATGATGCAGCCCAAACCCAATCAGTCTGGTGGGTTGATGGATGTGAATCAATAGATATGGAGCCCACCAAATACTTTGTTACTCAAACAGATATAGAAATGAAAATCCAAGTTTGGCTGAATCGGCTCAGTGACAGAGAGAAATTCACTTGATTATGAATGATAGCAATAAAAAGATATGTCATTGTAGTTATGTGGTGGAAAATCTCTCAATCAAAGATTAAACAGATATTAATTTAAACCACAGTAAAAATGTCGTATCCACAGGGAGGATCGAGCCAAATAAACTCACAATAAGTTTACCTCTTGTTTACTTAAAAGTGCTTTCATTAATTCATCCTAATGCCAAAGAAAAAATACTAATAGATGAATCAAATAACCAATCTCTAATTTTTGAAAAGAGATGGACCAATCATGCAAATTCTCCTTCACTAGAATACTCATATAAAATTGATCAACCCAAATATTCAATGGCATCCAATGTAAAGCATAACATCACCCTTTAATGTGAAGCTAATAGATGGGGGAAGATAGCCATGCAATTGATAAGCCAACTAATTAGCGCAAACTAAAGGGATATGCTCATAAAATCCATGGAATAAAATATTAATATGTTAAATGTAATTTTTAATTCGATGTGAAACAAAGCATTTACTCGCAGCAGCTTGTGCGCACGGGAGCATCCGCAGTCGGCCTTGCTGTGTTCGGAGGCGGTCGAGGATGCAGAGAGGAATACAATGGTGGTGGTTGCTCGGCAAACGGCGTTCAGAGCTCTCGCCAGTGGTGGTGGGTACAGCTCACTAGTGCACGGGTGGTCGACGTCGGCTTTCGTGGACGTGGGTGGCCTCATGAGGGTGAGGAGAGTTCAACAGCATCGATGGAGTGGAGATTGGAGGCCCGTGGATGTGGCTGTGTGGAGGTGGTTGGACGCCTGCTTTGGGTTCCTCTCTGTTGGCTGAGAAGAAGAAGAAGACCCGACTGTGGCACGCGGGCATGCATGCACGTGAAGGAGTGCGTGCAAGGGCTGTGTGCGTAAGGGCACGCGTAAGGTGTTGTGCACGTGCACGGGCTATAGGTGAGGTTGGGCGTGGCTCTGTTGGGTGGAGGAGATGCTACGCGCGTGCACGGTGGTGCTACACATGCATGAAGACTGGTGTGAGTGTGGATGCATGAGGAAGTCGACGATGGTATTTGCACTCAGGCATGTGCAAGGATGTGTTGGCACTGCGCAAGGAGATTGGAGGAGTGTGGATGGCGCTGGAAGGCGGCTACGCTGTTTGGGTTCTTTTCATGTAGTTGCAGATGGTCGGTGGATGGTTTGGTGACCACACCCTATCACAGTACGATGGGTGACAGTGGAGCTTGTTCAAGCCACCGTGCACACTGGGTCCACGGTGCAAACGATGCTTCACAGTGCAGGCGAGAGGAAGAAGATGGAGAGCCCCCCCGTAGATATTCTCCTTTCCGCTCTTTAACCCAACCTGCAGGCATCTTCTTTAACAGATCTTTCCCGACTTTCCCTCATTTGGTTTAAGCTGTGAGAGATCTCCTCCAACAACTCTCTGCGATGAGGTGTTGCTATTGATAGGTTGCGAGAGGCACGACTCAGTTGCTGGTGAAGGAGATGGTGAAAGTTTGCACTCAAAACTCTGCAAAAATATATATGTATCAAATTTTACCAAAGTATTCTCTAATTAATATAAACTAACACTTGACTCTAATTGCAATCTAATGAGGCATGTTTTAAATGTACTTAGGCTAATTAATTGTCCAATAAATTGGACTCATCACTCAGTCTGGTCAGAGTAGGGATCCTCAAAAGAAAATGGCTCTGAAAAGGATGTAGGAACCCTAGAGGTAAGATCAGAGAAGGATAAGAAGTGATTAATAGTCTGATCACTGTTCGAAACCCGATCAAAAGATGGAGGAGAATTATATGCAACTGGATCAAAGAGAGATGAATCATAGTAGAAGTTAATTTCTGTGGCGAGTCAGGGCTGGGATCGAATTTTGGAAGGCTCTGTATGTGTATTAGAAGGTGTGACTTCTTTGAGGTCCAAATCATTGGCCTCAGCATTAGAATCAAAGAATGGATCATGGATGCTAAGGTTGTAAATTGGCTCGTAATCGTCAAGAAACAAAGGTTCTCTGAAATCAGAGTAGGATTCAAATCATCGAAGAATTTGCGAAGATTAGTTTCTGAACCTAATTCCAGATCTAGATTTCCACCATAGAATGAATCATGATGTGTAGGATCAACAACCTGACTTGGATCTAACCTAATTTCAAATTCTGAGCTCAAAGATGTATCCTTATTTGGAATAGGCTCATGTTTATGGCTCCTAAGGTAGACCTAATCAAAATCTAACTCTTCCAACTCCTCTGTTTCTTTACATAAATCGATGTAACTTCTGATAGATCAATTTGTACCTCTAAGGAGTTTGGAAAGGTGTAATCATCAAATATGGGCCTAGAATCATAATCTAGATCAAAAATTTGATTTTCATCACATTGGGCCTCTCGATCATCCCAAATAGGTTCAGATCTAAATTCTAGGTTGAAGGTAGAAATTGGGTCACTAGAATATGGATTTGGTTCTATTGGGATGTCAGAATCACTCTCAGAGGTTACCTTAATAGGATACGGTTCGGGAATTACATCCTCGAGAGGTTCTGATTCAAGTCTACCACAGGCGTTTGAGAATTCAAGGCATGATGGACCAGCTTCATGGCTCTTTAAGGCTAGTTCAAAATAAAAAACACTTGCAATTGGATCCTCCCAACCCATATCAAGATCAGGTGTGTCGTTCTGCACATAATTTGAATCAGATTCCATTTGGATTGGGGTTTCACAACAACCTTGATTTTCAAACTCGAGATTTGGGAGATCATATTGATCCTCAATATTGTTTCAAGATGTCTCATCAATCCCTGAATGTTGATATGAGTATTTTTTATCAATGACTTGTTGTAATGTATTTAGCATATACCCACGTTTCTCCATGAGATCCTGGTGTATTTCCCAATGTTGTGGATTTAACAAACATTGCATATACTCAATATTGTGTAGTCTCCATAATTCACTGTATTTTGATAAAAGCTCATTCAGGGTTGAACCATGTATCATTTGTGTAAATATCATTCCAACAAGGTTCATAATGAGGATTGTTGTTTCTGCCACATTATCCTGAATGTACCTAGATGGATCAGAGGTTTTGTAATATTCATCATGATGTCTAAGAGTAGCCTCGATCATTCTTTCTTTTATGCTGATTTAGGATTCAAGTTTCCTAAGAAGTCTTCCTAATTTGTTAGATTGCATTTTCAAATCAGGTAGTGGATCAAGATATAGAATCAAATTCAAGTTCAGATTGAATTGATTACATCAGATCAGAAAATCCCACAAGAAGATCAACTCCAATGAGGCCTCTAGGTTAACAACCTAGGGACCTTTCCTGTGTATGTTCTCTAAAGAACAGATGAGGGACTGGATATGAATTGGACCCAATCAAGGCACCCAAAGATTTTAGGATGACTAAGGCTATTTCAAGGTGGATGATACCTCTGAATAAAAAATCCACACACCCGAGAAGTACTTGAGCAGCCAGGAAGGGAGGGCCCCACAAAGACCCCTACACTGTAGAGCATCCCCACAGGTTACAGGGTTTCCCCCACCCGACCTTCCTTATCACTGCGGTTCCAAGTAGACTGAAATGTATGAATTGAGACCTTAGTCTACCGATTTTATTCATAATTTATGCCTTGAATTTGACTTGATTAGAAATTAATTCTATTTGTGACCTAATGTAGAGGTTGGTTGGCCCACAAAGTAAACCAACTTCACCTGACCTACCTTAAAGGATTGAGGATGAAATCTGAGTCAAGACCCAAAGATCACTCTGAATTGACTCTCAGGTTATTAGGTCCAAAGAATTGAGAGTTTGATTTTTAGGGTTTTCCTTGAATAGATCTTTTCAAACAAGGGCTTGGGTAGTACACAAATGCAGGAATGTCAATTTCCTTTAATTCAAGCAAGTGTGAACTAACACTTCAAAATCCTAAAGTAGAAACCCTAATTGGCCCTATTCCAAGTCCAATTTGATCTCAAAATGTACACCTTAGACTTCAAACAAGAAGTGCATAGTCCAAGATGATTAGAAATTAAGCGTAAATCCCTAGTAGGTATAGGAAATCAAGGTAGGGATTTCTAAACAAATGGTCTCATCTTCAATCAGATATCAAATTAAGTTCGCAAATCAGGAAACTTGCCTTTAAATGATAATTGCTAAGAAAATAAGGTAGGCGGTTCCTAATTGATTTGTTTCCTTTTTTCTCTTCCCAAGATTAGGAGGTTGATTTAGGGAAGAAGAGAAATTTTACCTGCCCCAAGAATGGCTGATTGTGTAGAAGATCTCTTCATGATGCACCTCTCAAAATCACAAGCAAAATAGATAGGGAAAGTTAATGGTTAGATAAGTAAAAATAGATAAGACTAATGGTGAATTGCACGTTGCTCCCCGGCAGTAGTGCCAAAATATTGCTAGGAGAAAGTGGGGAGTTTTAAATATGTGCATTCATTGTAGTACACTCCTAAATCGCACAACAAGACATTTAAATTTATAAACTCAAAGTCTAAAGGGAGTCTGAGGTCGTTCGTAGGGAGAAAATATGGAATTCACACATTAATCTTCATTCAGAATCAATAAGTACAATTAATTGAGCACAATAACAGATATGTAATGAATACAACTTGTCAGGCTAATATTCAATATAATTCAATGATCATGAGATGAAAAGAATAGAGAAAGACAAAATAATGGTGATTTGAATCACCAATTATTCATCTTAATTAAGCATATATCTCATACTCAAATTATTCAAATAAACAAATAGTACCTACAATCAGATAATCAATATTAACTTAGGTGCTTAAATAATTCAACATTGCTAGCATCAACCTCAATCAGACATCGTCTATGTAAATCAGACAACTTAACCTTCATAAAGCACAGTGCCTCACAGAAGGCACACACAAGCACAAGGCTCTCTCTTCTTCTTCTCAAGTCTTTCAAAGACCAAGGCTTCTTGCTCTTCACAACCTTCTACCTCCTCAAGCACAGGGCACGGTCAACATTCTTTAGAGGCTAAGTGTCAAGGCCTCTCTTTCTTCAACACAGGGCCTAAAGGTTGCACAGCAAAACCCTCCCCCCTCCTCTCATAGAACTCTTTATTCTTCCTTCTCTCTCAAACTCAGGTGTAATTGGGTTAAAGTCTCAGGTTCAATATCGGGTTATCAGATCATAGGAGGTGGCCAAACCCACATGCGTGTGCACGGGAAAGGCATGAGGGTGCAAGGAGGCACGTGCGTGGGGGACCCGACCCCCCATGATACTGGGCAATGAGCAGAGATCACAAAATCCACTTCTACGTTATCGCGAGTCTTTCAGTTCATGATGTGGCACTAAAGTGCTACCATCTTCTTCATGTGCAACAGCTAAGGGAGCTTCGTCAAATTAAGGCAATGCTGAGGCTGGGGCTTGCAATTGGAGTCCTGGGAACCTTCAAGACGTGGAGCCATGTTGATTATGCGCTTCAATTGGTCATCTAGCAGTCAAAAATGAGTGAACGTGGTCAGGGAAGACAATGGCAGCGGTGGCAAACGGTGAACCTGTACTTCACAAATATGGGCTCAAAAGCCCCGGTTAAAATGCTCTGGGGCTTCGCCGTGAGTTAAGGAGAGTGACGGCGGTGTTTGTGAAGTGTGGGGACGTGTGGTGGCCATGAGAAGTCGGGGAAGGTGCTCGGAGGTGGATTTGTTTAGTAGAGCTTTGGCATGGGTAATCCGTGAAATAGGATGAGGGGTTTTGTTTGCGGAGGTGAGGTGGAAGTTGTGGAGGTGTTGTGATGGTGAATGATGGTGTGTGGTGGTTGGATGGCCACACCGGAGGCATGGCCGGACATGGAGAAGACGGAGGGGTGAAGGGTCTTCTTGGGGTCGAACCTAAGATCTAAATAGATAGGGATGAAGTAGAGAGGGAGAGGAAGAGAGGGAACCTTAGCTATGGACGAAAGGAGTAGGAATTGGCGCCGACGAGAGGGATCTAGGGACTCCTGCTGTGGCTGGCGAGGAGTTGAGGAAGGAGCTGAAGATGTTCCTGCTACCTTTGGTATGTGGCAGCAAGCGAAGTCAGAGAGAGGGGTTGCTGGAGCTACAGTGGAGGTGGTCGGAGAAGGAGAATTTGTGAAGAAGTGCGGCCAAACTGAGTTAAGGATCCAGTGTTTGCAACGGGGAAGCATTTATAGGGCTTGGGGCAAGCTCTAGACAAGGAAACAAGCCTAAATTGGCTTGTTCTTGAAGCACAAGAGACCCACAAATCTCGTGGGTTCGCTAGGGTAAACAGGAATGATTTGGGATCCCAAATCATCTTCAGATGATTCCTCGCAATCCCACCAAATTTGGTGGGATTTGGTGTTGATTTGAGTAGGATTAGGTGAGATCAAAGGCTCCTTGGAGGTTGGTTGACCTCTAATGGTGGCAAAGACTGTTCTGTAAAGAACAAGACAAAGTTAGGGACCCATCTGCAAGGGCTTTCGAAAGTTAGGAGCTTGGATGTGAAGAATAGAGTTTTAAAGGACTAGAATACAAACTAGGTCATGATGTATTGTGATTGGGCCGAAATTTTGGTACAAACCTAATTTTGACCCAACGAATCTGATGGTGAAGTTGAATTTAATTTTTGACCATGTTTTACTAGGCAATTTACGTAGAAACCCAAATTAGGGTAGAACTCTATTTGTGACTCTGTTAAGGTCAAAATAGGTTCCAAAGGTCAAATCAAAGTTACCAAACCTCAAGGAATATTTATATATGAGTTTTAGAAGGTTTGGATAAATTTTATCCTGACCAGAACCTCTGTAATTTAAGCAGGTTTGAAATTAGGATTTTGGGTGCTATACTGGTTCTCGAAATGCGTGAAACCTCGTTTCTATCAGTGTGGACCCTCTTATTAGACTTTAAGGCTTATTTGACCTTAGATTAACCCCTAGCAAACATTGTGGTTATTATTTTTTTATTATGTGACGTTAAAACTGCATAATTAACCCTATTTTAATGTTCATCTCTCATAAAGGATATACAAGGAATTATGGATCTCAGGCGACTATGTAGGAGCATTTGTCACTTGATTATGACTAATTAAAGTTAGTTAAGGCTAATGATGATGTTATCATCAATTACAGACATTATCATTCTGGATATATAATAAATGACTTTAGATTCAAGATAAGATCAATTGATAATGAGAAGACGACGCAACATGTTGGAGTCATTGTCAATTGCGATCTGATGACTGGTTGTGATGGCTACTATGGCCAAACCATTCAGATTGTGGAGATGAGCTTCGGATACAATCATAGGGTGTTTGCACGATGAATCAGTGTTTTAAAAGCAATGCACTATATTATAGCCAATAAAGCGGTGGCATGCCGTGCGAGTGGTTGGAAGTGGCTGGCGAAGGTGGAGAACGGTGATGGAAGTTGGCTTATTCAGTGGGGAGAATAAGAGATCAAAGACCCAAATTTATTTGGGGCTTTTGATCAGTGGAGTGAGGCAATGCTTCCTGACTTAGTGGCGGGCGAAGAGATGGTCTATAGTGGCTAGAATGTCACGTCGAAGGTACACCAGTGAGGTGAAAGATGGAGATGTGGACCGTGTTGAAGCGATCGAAATGGAGAAGTAGTAGTACGATGCTTATGAGTAGAGGATAGAGCATCGATTAGGCTAGGATATGGATGAATAGAGGTAGAGGCAGTGCCAGGTCTGGTGTGGCTGGTGCTAGAGATGAAGCTGCTCCGATGAGGGTGAGATGACAAGGAAAACTTGAGGGAGAGGCACCGGCTAGTACGGCACGATGCGGAAGAAGGAGAGGAAGGCGAATCCGCCGCCGGTATTGCGAGCAAACGATGAGGGTAGTCAGAGGTTGCCAGACATCATGGAGCCTTTCGACCGCAGAGGAGGGAGGAAGTAGAGGGATCCAGGCCGAAAACGAGTGCAACGAGATCGACGTGCATCATGGGTCCTTATATAGGCCTTTGAGGGAGGTTCAAAGCTTGGAAACCAAGCTTTCAAGCTTGATAAGCTTGATTCACAAGAGATACCTAAATCTCTCATGCGTTCACATGAGAGATTGGGAAGGTTATGGGGTCTAAGATCGGGTGCGATGGAAAGAGAATTCCTTATGGAATCTCTGGTTCAAGTTTAGGAGAGTTTTGTCAAGCAATCATCAAAAACTTTCCAAATGAAGGTCACCAGAGTAGGATTCCTCCACAATAATGGAGGAAGGACCTTTTTGTAAAAAGTGATGACAATGATAGGGGCCTGCTTGTAATGAATTTCAAAAGCTAAGGGCACTTGTGAAATAGAAAGAATCAAACAGGAGTAAAATGTAAACTAGGTCAAGACAATCTCTGATTGGGCCTAAATTTTGATACAAACCTCTGATGTAAACACATTTACACTACTTAAAATGTCTATTTATGCATGTTCTTAAGCATAGGATTGCATTTCATGATATAAATATTATATAACATGCATCATCTTGCATTTAGAGTAGTTTGAACAAAATGTAGGTTAATTGTCTCCTTTTATGTGCTTGGACAGGGCAAACATTCTATCAAGGCCTCAGATCAAAGATCCAACTGTATGGATGTGATCAGGGCGACGATTGGAGTTCAACGACTCCAAGATCACCCTAATCGGGCATCCGTAGCATCAAATAGTGATCGGGGAACCGTAAAAGATCAAGGGCTAGGATGGTGTAAATCCGTACTTTAGATGACAAATCTGACCGCACGGATGAATTCGAATCGACGATCGTAGCCCAACGACGCAAAAATCGAGTCAATCCGACATCCATGGCACCATCTACAACTTTCAGAAGATGGACGACCAAGATGGTGCCACGTGGTGCCATCTCGATCGCCCAAACGGCTGCATGCAACCTCTGAAGATCCCCCACCCACTCGCTCTTCGCAGTTGGATCTTGATCCAACGGCTGTGGTCAGCCGCGCTTAAAAGCGTCTGCTCGACCATCCGCGCCTCGTAGCACAGCGGTCGAGCGCTCTTACGCGAGCGGCGAGCGCGAGTTTGAGCCGCAGCGAAGGACTGGAAGGCGCGGGCGATCGGGCGCGGGCGGGCGTTGGATCATGATCCGATGGTTGCACGCGCCCGATAGCGTTCACGCGCGATTGAACGCCCGGCATGGACGCACAATCGCACGCGGGCGGACGCGTAACGTAGTGGGTGAAGGCGTGACTTAAGCCGTCCGATCTCGCGATCGGACGGCTGAGGCTCAGCGGAAGTGTGCAGGCGTTGCGCGCGTGAGCAGGCGAGCAAGCACGCGCGAGCAGCCCACGACGCCCACAAAGGAGGCTTTATCTGTCACTAAAGACCCCTCATTTATTATTTTGAAGTTGTAATGTCCATTTTGCCCCCACTCCTTGCAACTATAAAAGGAGACCCCCTCCATATGAAATTCTCATCCCTTCCTTCTCTTCTCTACCCCTCCAGAGCTCAAGATAAGCTTGTCCCACACCTGGGATGCTTCTCGCGAGATAAAGTCCAAATTTTCGTCCCCCTTCGGAAGAGGATCCCGCGACGACGACGGCGTGCTGCTCCGTTCCCGTTCTTCTGCTTCGTCCTCCTTCATCCTGCTTCGTCCTCCTTCGTCCAGGCGTCGTCCCGTCCGACTCCTCCTCCAAGCAATCGTCGAGGAGGATTTCTCTCTCCCTATTCTTTTTACTGCTTTCTAATATAGATTTACTGCTTTCTAGTGTAGTTTTGCTCGTCCTCCAAGTAATCGTCGAGGAGGACATTTCTCCCTCCATTCTTTTAATACTTTCTAAAGTAAATTTATCGCTTTCTAGTGCAATTATTTTATGCTTTCTAGTTGTAATGAACAAATCCCCCTAATGATAAATTCTCTATTTATTCTACATCTCATTTTGATTTCTATGTGTAATATTCTCTCTCTCTCTCTTACCCTCTCTCTCTTCTATTTATTGTAACTAATTAGATAGTCTTAAATTGAATTACTTCGTGACAAATAAAAAGAAATGCATAGTTTTTAAATCAAACGTCCGCCTCCCTGTGTTCGACCCGGAATTTTCATTTCAATATAAATTTTATTTGTTGAATACGAATTCTTCGCTTTCAAGCTACAACGACATGTTTTCCAAAACCAAACACGTTAGCGTAGCCATTCGCACGTTCAACAACCTCATTTAGCCCTAAGGAATCCAATGGTGAAGTTGAATTTTAGTTTTGACCTAGTTTGATTGGGTAATTTATGCAGAAACCTAAATTACGGTAATAATGTGTCTGAAACTCTATTTCAGGTCAAAATGGGTTCAGATGGTCCAATCAAGAATGCCAAACCCTAGAGAATATTTTTCTATGATTTTTAGAGGGTTTAGATGAATTTTGACTCGACCATAACCTCAGTTAATTAAGCAGGTTTGTTTTTAGGATTTTAGATGTCCATTGATTCTTGAAATACGTGAAAATCCATTTCTGTCTGCATGGACCCACTTATTAGTAAATGACTAAATGACCTTTAATAAACCTTTGGCATACACCATGGTTATTATGTATTTGTGATAAGATGGTAAAATTGCATAAATAACCCAATTTTCATCTTCTCTTCTCAAAACAACTTAACCTGCCTAAGAGACCTTCTGACTGATATGTAGAAGCTTTTATTGACTTTATCAGACCTAATTGATCCAGTTATGGCTCGTTATGGTGTTCCCACCATACCCCCATGCCTAGCTTTTGCTAGTCCATTAACAAAACTATATGGATCAAACTAGTTATCTAGGTCGGATGTAACTGTCAGGATGCCTTACTAAGCTGCATCTCTAGGAATCAGATCTTAATACCAACAATAGGCCTAGAGGTACTCGAGTACCAGCTCAGATCCAGACCTGACTAGCTTTCGCCTCAGTCTGTTGTGAAGGTTTCTAAGGCCTAAAGGAACTAACCTATGGTTCGTTGGACCCAATGGTTAAAGCACCCATGCTTGAAACATGGTTAGTCCAGGTTCAATTTACTAATGCACTTTGTATGAGAGAGATATAGAAAGATATTTTTATTTATGGAGAGCTTTCTCTCTCTTTTTCTTTTCATTATATTTTTCCTTAGATCCATCTTCGGATTGGCCCTAAACACGGTCTATATCGGATTCGTTGTCACCACCATCAATCCTCTCAGGGTCCCTGGCAATCAATGCTTCGAGATAGCACAACCCATGGCAACCCCCAGAACCCTGGCTTTCGAGATTTCGAGATAATCTCACCCATGGCATCTAAACCAACACAAGGTGATTACGTGCCCTTAGTAGGATATTTAGATATCCTAGGAGACAAGCACTGAGGGGACGATATGTTATTGCGCATCTTCGAGGGGAATTTGCCGCCTCTCCACGCTGGGAACTCGTCCAAATTAACTTGTGTTTTCGAGCAGCTCCTAATCTAGATCTTGGGACCATTTTCAGAACAAATTAAGTACCCTTTGGCATGATTTTATTATTTAAAGCGCACTGAACCAGACTGTGTGTGATTTTTTTTGGGTGCTTAAGTTATCGAGTCCCACAAACCAGAGGTCAGCTAACGAGGCCAAATACTTCCTAGGCCTTAGACCTAATACACAAGCTTTACATTTTCTCCAACCTCTTGAGGACTAATCCAGATCATGACAAGTACGTGAGTGTTTAAATCCAATCAGATCCAAGAGGCCTAAGGTTGGTATTCGCCACCAATCCCTTAATTTTAGTCCTCTAGGCCTTAATTCATCACTCGATCCATCCTAGAAGTTAGGTATGTTCCATATTGCTTTGAAGGGACTCAATTTCTTCTTTTATCTTTTTGCTTCTTTCTTTTCTTTTCAAGTTTTCTTCCATCCTTTTCTCATTTTTTCTCAAAAATGGCTCTCCTTTTTCCTCAACCTCCTCTTTTTTTTTCCAAGTATATACTTTTGTTGATGAAACCCTTTTTTGTGAATTGATTCTCACAGCGTTTTGCACTTTAATACCCCTCCATGCCTACGATTTGCAATGACCTCATTGTAAATTAGGTGGGTTCGAGTTCATCTTAGATCGTACATTAGAACAGGTTCAAAGGGTGGGTGGATGGGTCGGGTTGATTGTTGCAGACAATTTCAAGCTCTGGTACGAGTATCGAAGGCGGAGTCGGTTGTTCTAATGGATGAACCCTAAAGTGAAGTATGAGTTCAACAAAGAGATGTATCAAAAGGGTTTCAAGTTTTTCAAAAGATGACGGGTTGCCTCCCGTTAAGCACTGAGTTTAACGCCATCAGCCAGGCATAATAATCTCTGAGAGAATGGAGATCAAAAGATACCTCAGCCAAGTTCGTATCAATGAGTTCAATGAACAACTTGAGTCGCTGGCCATTCACAATGAAACGTTCAGAATCAAGGCTAGGTTGACTGATTTCGATGGCTCCATTTCCAAAGATTTGTCTTACCAAGAATGGTTCAATCCATTTAGATTTGAGTTTGCATGGGAAAAGCTTTAGGTTAGCATCAAAGAGTAGGACCTTCTGACCAGGATGGAAAGTTTTTCTAGATATGTGTTTATCATGAAAAGCCTTCACCTGCTCTTTGTAAATTCGTGAGTTCTCATACATGTCATTGCGTAGTTCCTTGATATCGCTCATTTGAAGCTGACAGTGGGTTCTAACATTAAGCAAATCTAGATTACACATCTGTACTGCCCAATAGGCTTTGTGCTCCATCTCGACGGGGAGGTGACATGCCTTCCCGTACACCAATCTGAACGGAGACATACCTAATTGGGTCTTGTGGGTGGTCCTACAAGCCCACAAAGCTTCCAGAAGTCGGGCTGACCAGTCCTTCCTGTCAGGCCAAACAGTAACCTAGAGGATTTTCTTGATCTCCCGATTAGACAGTTCAGCAAATACATTGGTTTGGGGGTGATAAGGAGTCGAGATTCGATGTGACACCCCATACTTGGTAATCAAGGATCTGAACTGTGCATTTGTGAAATGGGTCCCTCCATCAGTGATAATGGCACATGGGACACCGAACTGTGAAAGATGTGCTAATGAATAAACTTGATTACCACCTTATGATCATTGGTTCAGGTCGGGATAGCTTCGATCCATTTAGACACATAATCTACATCAAGGAGAATGTATTCGAAGTCGTCCGATTTAGGGAAGGGTCCCATAAAATCAATTCCCCATATATCAAAGATTTCGCATATGAGAATCAGCTATAAAGGCATCATATCACAGTGGCTCATGTTGCCCAAGGTCTAGCAATGAGTGCATGCCTTACAGTAGTCGTATGCATCTTTGATGATTGTGGGCCAATAAAAGCCGCACTGAAGGACTTTAGCTGTGGTTTTATTTCTAGAGAAGTGTCCGCCATAGGCCTAGTCATGGCAGATGGACAGAATGTCCTAAATTTCCACTTCTAGGATGCATTGTCTGATGATCTGATCAGCACCAATGCAGAAGAGGTACGGGTCTTCCCAGATATAGTACTTGGCATCAGAAAGCAACTTATCCTTCTTAGCCTTCGGCCAATTAGACGGGATATGATGTGACGCTAAGTAGTTAACCAAATCAGTGTACCAAGGAAGTCCTACACTGATAGTCAAGAGGTGCTCATCAGGAAGGTGTTTTGTGATTGGTCTAGAAGGGTCGATATTAGAAGGAAGACGGGATAAGTGATCAGCTACCACGTTCTATTTTGCCATTTTGTTGCATATCTCAATGTCAAATTCTTGAAACAACAAAATCTAGCAGATTAGTCGAGGTTTCGCATCCTTCTTCGTGAGGAGGTGCCTAACTACGGTGTGATCCAAGTATATGATAACACAGGAACCCAAAAGATAGGATCAAAATTTTTCGAGGCCAAATACTACAGTTAGCAGCTCTTTCTCAGTAACTGTGTAGTTACGCTGAGCCTCGTCAAGTGTCTTGCTAGCATAGTAGATGACCACAGGTTTCCCGTCTATTTTCTACCCAAGTACTACACCCACTGCATAGTCAGACGCATCGCACATGATCTCAAAGGTTAGAGACCAGTCAGGGGATTGTAGGATTAGTGCTTGAGTAACTCGATCATGCAGGATCTCAAATACATGAGTGCATTCCTTGGTAATTTTGAAAGGGACATCCTTTGAGAGAAGATTAGTAAGGGGGCGAGCAATTTTTGAGAAATCATGAATGAAACGACATTAAAAATCGATGTGCCCTAGAAAAGTGCAGATGTCCTTTACCGAGCTAGGCATGGGTAGTTTGGAAATCAAATTAAATTTAGCTCGATCAACCTGGATGCCTTTTTCAGAGATGAGGTGCCCTAGGACAATTCCCTCAGGTACCATGAAGTGGCTCTTTTCCCAGGAAAGAACCTGATTCACATCGATACAACGCCTGAAGATTTGGACCAAGTGCAGAAGGCAATCATCAAAAGATGCCCCAAATACCGAGAAGTCATCCATGAAGACTTCAATGTACTCACCTACCATATCTGAGAATATGGCAAGCATGCACCGCTGAAAAGTGGCAGGTGCATTGCAGACACCGAATGGCATCCTACGGAGCATGTATGTCCCGAAGGGGCAGGTGATGGTCGTCTTCTCTTGGTCCTTAGGATGGATTGCCACCTAGTTATAACTGGAGCACTCGTCCAAGAAGCAAAAGAATCGATTCCCTGCCAATTTGTCGAGTATCTAATCAATAAATGGCAGTGGGAAATGATCCTTTTTCGTGGAGGTATTTAGTCTTTGGTAATCAATACAGACTCTCCACGAGTTTGCAATGAGGGTCGATATAGTTTCTCCAGTTTTAGTCGTAATGATGGTAAGTCCTACCTTTTTGGGCACAACCTGGATTGGACTCACCCAACGACTGTCGAAGATCGGGTAGATGATACCTTCATCTAACCACTTAATAATCTCATTTTCCACTACATTCTGCAGGTTTGAATTCAAGCATCTCTGCATGTCACGAGATGGTTGGGAGCCCTCTTCGGTGTAGATGTGATGCGTGCAATATGAGGGGTTGATGCCAGTCAGGTCGTCAAGAGTCCAGCCAACTGGAGGTCAGAAATCAAACGTGTTTCCTTTTAGAGGTGAGGTGGGAATTGATAATCACATGAAATGTTTGATCAGAACCCAAAAAGACATATTTCAAATGATCGGGAAGAGGCTTTAGTTCCATAACGGGATTATTAGCAGTAGCAGGCGGGTTAGGATGGGCCTCAAAAGAAAAGGTGGAAGCTGTATGTGAGTCTAGATCGGTGCTAGGCTCCTCCATCTACGGGGTATGATCTGCTTGGGGCTGAGGATCAGGGATAATTGGGTCGTCCATGAGAAATGTGTCCTCAACCATAGAACTGATGTTGCATACTTGTTCCACTGCCCCGCAGTTAATTCCTTTCTAGGCCTTAAATATATCAATTTTTAGTGTCTTCTCAAATTTCAATTCAATCTGGCCCTCTTCACAATTAATGTTCAGCCTAGCTGTTACTAAGAATGGCCTACCTAATATAATTGGTGTATTCTTCAAATTCTCAAGAGTCTCCATATCCAACATAATGAAATCCACAGGAAAGTAGAAATAGCGAATCTGAACCAGAACATCCTCGAGAACTCCTCTAGGTGACTTGATTGATCAATCAGCTAACTGTAAAGTCACCTGAGTTGGTTTTAGCTCAGTTTCTCGAAATGATCTAGTAGGGATGTAGGGATCAAATTGATGGAAGCTCCTAAGTCTAAAAGGGCTCTATTGAATTCTAAATCACCAATTTTGCATGAGATCAAAGGGGTGCCAAGGTCTTTTGCCTTAGGCTGGAATCTACTCAAAATGATGGAGCTGGCTTGCTCCAATAGTACGATTGGATTCCTGCCTTTGGTTCACATCTTACGCTTAGGTGTACATACATTCTTCAGAAATCTCACATAAGCCGGTACATGGCGAATTGCATCCATCAACGGGATGTTTATTTGGACCAGCTCAAAGAGCTTGACCAGGTCTTCCTCGAGAGCCATGGGTTTTGATTTCTTCTTTCCCTTGGCCAAGGCCTTGGGAAATGGAACCTCTGTAGGTTCTTCAGGAATTGGTCCAAGTTCTTGATCTAGTACAAGGGTATCCTGGATGACCAACCTAGGGTTTGGGTTTGAACTACTAGGCTGAGAGTGGCTCGGGTAAAGTGGTTCCTAAGTTGTTTTGCCACTACGGGTGGTAACAGAATTCAGTCCTGCCTAGTTCTGGGTTGGGGTAGTCAAAAGAGGTGGTTGCTGCTGATAACCCACTTATGATGTTGAAGCCTCCATCCCATCGGGTGATGGAGCAGAAGGGGTCTGATAGACATAGTGAGCCTAGCCCTGAGTCGGGTTCATAACTCACCTCTGGTTTGGCACATTATTTGGATTGGGCAGAGGTTACAAAGGGAGTGCACCAGGTTGGTGGGGATTTTCCATCTGGGCGAGTTGATTACGAACCTCTGTGATCTTGTCTTTGTACTATTTTTGCATAGCCGCATTCATCTTCTAAATGTCAGCCAGAGTCTAAAAGATAAGAGTCATTTGATCTTCTCGAGTTGGCTCGGTTTGGTAATTTGGGTTGGGTCGAGACTAAGGTGATTAATATGGATGAGAAACTTGTGGTCAGGGCTGATATTGAGGTCTCTAATTTTGATTGTTCCCTGACCACGTGAAATTAGGATGATTTTTCCATCCAGGGTTGTAGGTGTTTGAGAAAGGATCGTTCTAAATGGCGTTGAGGTCCTCGTAGGTCTCAGGAATCTCAGAGAAATCAGAAGACGAGGGTTCAGAGTTCCCCCAACTAAAGTAGGCAGATCTGGAGTTTCGTCTGAACCCTAGATCAGATGGGGGTGGGTATGGATCCATCCCCTGAGAAGATCATTGGTAGATGTTGTGCACAGCCTCCCTCACAGAGGGTGGTTGTACGAACGGGTTTTGCACAAAGGTGGCTCACTGCAAATGTCGAGTCAGCTCATCCACCTTCTTCCCAATGATAGAGACCTTATCCAGGTGATTGGCCATTAACCCCAAGTCAACGGACAAGGACAGGCCCTATATCTCATGTGCTCCCTGTAGATTCATCAATGCATGGACATTCGTTCGGTCGAACATGCCGATGGATTCATTATTGATGGAGTTCTTGCACATGTTCTTGAGAATCTCCCACACAATGTCTTCGTGTTGACCCATGATGTTTCCTTCACAAGTCGCATTAACGAACAATCGAATATCCTCACGGAGTCCCTGGTAAAAAGACTGGACTTGTTCCCATTTAGGAACTCCATGGTGGGGGCACTTTCGCATGAGAACCAAAAAGCGATCCCATGCCTCATGAAGTGGTTCTCCTGGTTGCTGCCTGAAATGTGTGATCTAGTGCCGCAGAGCATTTATCCAACCAACAGGAAAGAACTTTTCAGAAACTCAAATTGTAGTTCAGCCCATGTGTTGATTGAACGAGTTAGGGTTTGGTACTAGTGAGTAGCCTTGTCCATGAGAGAGAATGAGAACATTTTCATGAGCAAGATATCCCGATTTTGAGCTTCTGACCCAAAGGTCTAGGCTAGATGCTTGAGTTACTTGATATGCTGGAAAGGATCTTTGCAAGTAAGCCCATGAAATTTAGGAATAACATGAATCATGTTGGGCTTGAGTTCATTATCAGGACCTCCAGCTGGGATTTGGACTCGAGGTTCGATCACCACCGTAGCGGGATTGTAATGATTTCGCATCATAGGATGCTGCAGTGGATTCATAAAGGCCTAGAATAGATCGTTGAGGCACTAAAGCTAATTCTGGAGATTATTTTTTTCTTCTCCTGGTTGTTCCATGAGTATGGATGAAGGAGATCTAGGCTCAGATGAATTAAAAGATATGTCGATCTGGTTGGGTGGTTGCACAAGCAGAGAAGTCGAGGCTTGGCCTCGACGAGAGTGAATAGCTAATGGAGGCCTCAATGGTGGTCTTAGGGACCTCCTCCCAAACATGCACTGATGGAGAAGACAAGGGATAGAAGGTGTGATGGACCCAATAAAGACACCCAAATATCTTTGGATGATTATAGAGGTTTGGGGTGGATCATACCCCTAGATTATAAAGTCGTCCACCTGAAAAGTATCTGGGCAGCCAGGGAGGGAGAGTCCTGCAAAGTCCCCTACACGATAGAGCGTCCCCATGGGTTATAGGGTTTTTCCCACCCAACCTTCCCTATCACTGAGGGTCCAGGTAGACCAGAATGGATAACTTGACCTCTTAAGTCTACCAATTTTAAGTTTAGAGTGTGGGTGCTTTGAATTTCACATGAACTTTAAGATATTTTTGTAAGTGGTGACCTAATTTGAAGATTGGTTGACCCCGCAAGGCGGGTCAACTTCACCTGATTTGTCCTTGATTATTAGATCCCTGCTTTTAGGATTCAAGTGAGATTTAAAGCTTGATTCTTAGGGTTTGCTTCTTAGATAAGTTCAATCAAGGCTTAGGGCACACACAGTTTGGGAAGATTGATTTTTGTTTTAAGCAAGTGTGTCTCTAAAACCCTAGAATTAAAACCCTAATTGGCTCTTAATTGGACAATCAATTAATTCCAAATCTGGCACCTAGGGCTCAATCAAGAAGGTGGTAGCCCTAGGTGTCTTAAATCCCTAAGTAAGTGCAAGAATCAGATTTGGGATGTTTTCTAAAAAGAATGTATGAAATCAAGCAACTTGTAATGATTAATCTAAGAATAGAATGCAAGTTAGCCCTAATTGATTTTTTCTTCTTTTAGCTTTTTCAGAATCAGGGGCTTAGGAGAAAGTGAATGAAGTTTACCTACCCCTGGAGTGTTTGGTGCCTGTCTGACTCTTCTTGATTGGATTCCCCTACACAGATCACAACAAAATAGATAGAGCAAGTTAATATCAAATCAGAAATCGCAATCCATAGATCAAACTACGTGTTGCTCCCCGACAACGGTGCCAAAATGTTCACGCACTGAATCAGTGTTTTAAAAGTAATGCATTGTAGTATAGCCGATAAATCTCATAGAACACTTAAAATTTATAGCTCGAAAGAAATCCGAGGTCGAACGTAGGGAGTAATATGGCAATTTACCTCAAGATCACAATTTTAAGCAACAATATAGCAATGTAATAGCAATTTCAAGTGCAAATGATGTAAATATAGATTCAAGAGTCAATGTGGAAAAAATATTAAGGTAAAAATGGTGATTTGAATCACCAAATTACCCTATTACAACTATACTCAAATAATGCTACAGTATCAATCAACCAAATGCCATGACAACTTAAGTATCCCAATAGTGCAATAATGACTCAGAACCAACAACAGAGGCTGATGGGGACACCATCATGAGCCATAACTAGCTTAATTTGACCTGATTAAGTCATTAAATGCTCCTACAAACCACCAGAGGACTGTAATTAATTGTATAATCATTCTGAGGGAAAGACAAGAAACAAGGGTTAAAACTATAATTTTACCATTATATCTTGAATGCAGTACAACCATATGTTTTCTCAAGAGTTAATTAAGGGTCAAATGGTCCTAAAAGGCTAACAAGTGGGTTAGAACAGATAGAAAAGGGTTTGCACATGTTTGAGAATTAAATGACTTCTGAAATCCTAAACACAGACCTGCTTAATTAACAGAGGTTTTGGTCAGGATAAAATTCACCTTAACCCTCTAAAATTCATAAAAAACATTCTCTAGGGTTTGGTATGCTTGATTTGACCATTAGAACTCATCTTGACCCAAAACAAAGTCTCAGATTGACATTTGCCCTAATTTGGGTTTTTACATAAATTACCCATTCAAATGAAGTTAAAACATAAATCTAACTTCACCATTGGATTCCTTGGGTCTAAATTAGGTTTGTACCAAAATTTGGACTCAATCTGAGATCATCTTGACCAAGTTTGAATTTTAGTCCAGTCAGACTCTTTCAATCTCATTCAGACCCTTAACTTTTTGAATTCTTTGCAAAAGACCCCCTAGCTTTGTCATCTTATTTTCAATCAGGTTCCTCCACCATTATCGCGGAGGAACTCCTACTCTGGCAACCTTCGACTAGGGATTTCTCCCTAATTGATTGGCGAATCCCTTCCAAAATTGGAAGGGAGACTCCTGGGAAATTTCCCTTTAATTTGAGCCGCATCTTGGGCTCCAAGTCTTCCCCAAATCTAATGCGAACTCATGGAACAATTGGGTCTCCTACTCTGGCGAACATTCCAAGCTTGGAAGATTGGCTTCCAAGCTCCTTTCGCCCTCCACTGCTGATGAGAACCTCATCATGAACCTTAACTAGCACATTTTGACCTAAATAAGTATACAAAAGCTCCTACAAAACCAAGGGGAAAGCCTAAATCAGAGAATTATAAATTTGAGTAAAAAGTAATTCACAAGGGGTAAAATTGTAATTTTACCAATGCAGTACATAAACGGGATTTCTAAGGGTCTAAACACAGGTCAAATGGGCTTAATAAGAAAGAAAGTGGGATGATTTGGTCTTAAAAGGGTTATAGCGACATCTAAGAATTAAATGACATTCTACAACCCTAAAACAAACCCACTTTAATTCACGAAGTTCCAGGTAAGGTAAAAATCAATTAAACCTTCTAAAATTCATAAAAAAACATTCCCTAGGGTTTAGAACCTTCAATTGGCTATTGGAACCTATCTTGACCTAGATTGAGAACCATACCCAATTTTTGACCTAATCTGGGTTTTTGTCCAAATTGACTGATCAAACGTGGTCAAACCTAAATCCAACTTCACCATTGGATTCCTTAGGTTCAAATTAGGGTTCTATCAAAATTTGGACCTAAGGAAAGTTTGCCTTGACCAACTTTATAAATTGGTCCTCAGTAATTAATTTCTGACCCTTAACTTTTTGAACTTTTATGTTTACCCCCTCAACTTTCCCTTCATTTTCTTCAGACCGGTCCCTCTGCCACCCGCAGTAGCAGGCCATACCTCCGACGACTTCGCGTGGAGGATGGCGCCGCGCAAGGTATGGGAGCCGGCCCCAGGAACGAGAGGAGGGTCCCCTGCGTTGTCCTCTTTCACATGGACCACCTCCCATGCCCTGCCGACAACCATACCTCTCGTGCGAACGCGTGAGAGGTATGGGTCTCTCTTCCGACCACGTCTCCGGCGACTAGCCCATGCCTCCTCCTCGTATTTCCTTACCAGCCAGCACCTATTTAAGGAGTGGCAGGGGCTGCCGCTTCAGTTGAGCTTGATTTGGCCAGAGTTCTCCCCCAAATTTCTTCCCTTCCCCTCCGGCCAGGTGACCAGCAGGCTCTGGCGACTTTTCCTCCTCCTTCCCGTCACTCTGCCACAATACCAGTGGCGGAGCTGTTTCACCCCCTTCCTCCACGTCATGCAACACTCACACGCGTGCCTCCAGCCCCGTCGTCATCGCCATTCTTCCTCCACTGGTTCCTTCGTCTCCGGCGATGGCAATTACATGCCGCTCGCCATCTCCCCCCCTTCATCCAATTATATAGGTTAGAAACACTCCTCTCTATCCCCTCTGCAATTCCCCTCAATCTATTTCATGAATCATCCCTCGACTGCCACTGTCCATCACCACCTTCTCCACATTTGGCCAGACCTCCGGCGAGGTGCTCCCGTCATTCCACTCACCCATCCACCTCGCTAAACATCCCAGAAGCTCCGCTACCTCCCACTGATCATCCTCCGCACCTTCACCAACCACCTACACCACCACAAACGCCCCCCGACCTAACCCATAAACTCGGCCACAGAGTGACCTGGGCACGCACGCCAAGGCCGCCCTGCGACCTACCACCTACCACTTACCTTTGTCGTGACACGGCGAAGGTCCTCCTATGGTCTGATAGAGCCGCAAGGCTCCTTTTATATCGTGCAGGGTCGAGCTCCCAGCCGCCATTAGCGACGACTCGAGCTCGACTGTTCTCCAGCTCCAGGCCACAATCATCCACTCCCAGGTTTCCAGATTGTGCGGGTTGCGAGTGTGCGTAAGTCCAGCCTAACAGAGGGTGCCGCTGGACCTACAGCTGCACCAATCGTGAAGTCACTCTCCTGCAATTACTAGCAGCAGTAGGTGGGACTTTTAGTCCCACCTCAGTAAGTCATGAGCTATCTGAGTGGTTTAAGTGGATTTTGTGCTTTTAGTTGTCTGCATTCGATACATAGGGGTCAGGTCCCTTGCCTACGCACGCGCAGCGCGCCACGCACTAGTGCCTGCCCTCGCCCGCACTCACCCCTCGTGTGCCTGGGTCCAAACCCGATTACCTGACCAAGCACTCCTCGCGCACCACCCACGCCAGTGCACCTGGTCTCGGGTGCATTACCCGACCCGCTTACCTGATTAAGGCTCTGGGAGCGAACCCTGGAGTGAATTTGAAAGAGAGAGAGAGACGTAGGTAGGTAGGGGTTAGGTTTTGCCTAACCTTGTAATGTGCAGGGAAGTAGGAGAAGAGGAAAGGAGGAGGAGCGGTTGAGGACTTAGCCGCACAGCGCAGCAGAGAGAAGAAGAAGAGACGCGGCTGAAGAGAAGAGAAGGAGAAGCAGCCAAGAACTGCAACAGAAGGAGCTGAAGTAGAAAGCCAAAGGAAAAGAGAAGAAAAGAGAAGGAGGGAAGCCTACCGCATAGAGGAAAGGAAGAAGAAGAAGGCCAAGTAGAGAAGAGAAGAAGAAGAAGTCAAGAGGAGAAGAACCTGTAAAGGCACTGTAGTAAGAGGTAGATAAGGCGTATGATTCAAAGAATCAAACGTCCGTGAAAGAAAAGGCAGAGAAAGAAGAGAAGGAAGAGAGAAGAGGAGAAGAAAGAAAGAAAGAAAAAAAAGAGATTTTTGTTCCCTCTCTCTTTAATTTTTGTAAAGTAGTATATTGTAGTGAATTGTGAATTTTGTATGCTTTTAGCATTAAGTTTGTTCCCTGAGTTCGACCTCGGAACATTCTAAATTTCGAGTAATAAATTAATTTAAATTGATAATTATTTTTCATGGTAATACTACAACAAATATATTTAAAAAAAAAAAACACCGACGAAAGACAATTATCAACTACCTATATAAAGAACCACCAAACCTCACCGAGTCTCCTAAGCTTGATTCCGACCGTGAAACCCTCTTTTCTTCCTTCCTCTTCTGACCGCGAAGCTCCACAAGCTCCAACGACCCCTCCTGACCTCCGTCATCCGTTCCCAAAACCAGTGGCCGGATTCTCTCTCTCTCTCGTCCGCTCTTAGCCATACCAGCAGGAGCCCCTCTATCTCTGTCGTCGTTGCCATTCCCATCATCGGAGCACCTTCTTCCCCAGCGTCGGCCTACCAATGTTGGTGCTGTTCTCCCCCATTCGTCCATTTAGATTAGGTTAGATTAGTTAGCTTAGCTCTTAGGTTTAGTTTTATACCCAAAAACTTCAAAAATAGCCCTCGACGTCGTCGCTCACCTCCATCTTCCCCGTCTCCGACCACTCTTCTGGTGAGGCATATACGCTACTACACTCCACCATCTGCCTCACTGACCACCGCATAACCTTCGCCGCATCACTCCATGCCAAACCCCTCTCCTTATTTGCCTTCCCATCCACCCAAACTCACACCCGAGCAGACCCATCATCGCGCACCGACTCCGTCATCAACCAGCCACCACAGACCACCATCTTCCATGAGACCACCTCTACTACACTCGCCGTGGTCCAACGAAGCTCCTGAGGTATTCTAGCGCGACCACGAGGCCTTATTTCATGTTTCAGGTAGCAGGTCCATTCACCGCCATTGCTGAGCTTCTCTACAAGCTTCAGGCCTTATTGGTGCAGGGATCCACCCAGGTGTTTGCTCTAGGCTCAACGGAATCCTTCCAGGAGTGCAACCAAGGAGACAATTAGGCCCTTTGACCAGGCCTTTGACCGCAATTGCAAGAAGTAGCAGCTGCAACTCCACACAGAGAAGGGCAGTGGGATTTAGTCCCACATCGTGGACTAAGGAGCAATTGAAGCCACAGAAGTTGTTTTTGTCACATGAGCATATCGCCTCAAGTGACACACAGGGGGTGAGGTCCCCACACCCTCACGTGCCTCATCTACAACACTGCCCCCGCGGACCTGGCGCATACCCAATAACCTGCCTAAGCCCTGTACACTCCTCGGCTGCAACCCACACCTACAACCTTGGACCCGAGTGTGCTCTAGGTTTGATTACTCGATAACCCAGTACTGTGCATGGCCTGGTGAAGGTGAAAGAAAGGAGAAAACCCAAGGAGAGAAAGAGAGAGAGAGCTCGGGGCGGGGGGGTTTTGGTCTGGAGAAGTTGGCTAACACTTAGCCAAAATCTGATGACCCTTTCCCCTGTGCTTGAAGAAGAGAAGTCAAGGTAGAAGAAGAAGGCTTGAAGATAAGAAGGAAGAGAAAGAAAAGAAGAAGTCAAGGCAGAAGAAGAAGAGGCACACAGAAGAACTGAAGGAAGAACAAGGCCGTTGAAGAAGAGAAGGAGAAAGAAGGAAAAGGAAAGAGAGAGAGCAGAGAAAGAAGAAGAATCAAAGAAGAAGGCACTGTAGCAGTTGAACATTTAAGCCGTCTGATCTCCAAAAGAGACATTTGATTACTATAGCATTCAAGCTACTATGCGGATATTTGATTGATTTGGTTCTGATTACTGTGGCATTATTGATTAGCTTAGTATACATATAACTATACTAAATAATTGGTGATCTAAATCACCATTATTTTGTTATAGATCTCTTTTTATCATGTCAAATTCTTGTTATACTCATGTTCTACATTGATTATCATTTCTGAGTAATTTATTTGGCTTAAATTTTGTGCTCAATTACATTTTTCTTTAGACTAGTGTGTGAATTCCTATTTTCTCCCTGTGTTCGACCTCAGACTTTTCCGAGTATAAATTTTATCTATTTTTTGCGAGATTTCAACTATACTGCAACACAATGATTTAAAACCCAATCTCGAGTGAACAACAGAGGCAAAGGCCTCTCTTTTTCCTTTAGGCCTTAGGGAGAGGCACAAGCACAGCACAACACCAACAGAGGCGAAGGCCTCTTCAAATTTCGCTAAGTGTAGAGAGCAACAGAGGGAAAAACCCCCCTCTCTCTCTTTCCTTTTCTTCTTTCTCTTCTCAGGATTGGGCAAACCAGACCAAACCCAAGTAACCGGATCCACCACTTAGACCCACGTGGTGTGTGCATGGGTGAGGGCATGGATGAGCGCATGGTAGGGACTTGACCCCAGTGACTCGAAGGTTATAAGCCCTCGTCACTTTTTGCCTATATGCGCTGCTGGGGGTCCTACTGTCAACGATGTGGGACTACCTTCCCACGCTTCTTCGCGTAGTGGCTACAGTAGGTGAAGGCGCTAATTGAGGTCGAAGGAGAAGTGGGCAGCATCAATTAACCACTTGGGAGGCTTCCTAGGACTGGGCCGCATGACCTGGAGAGGGAATTGAAGATGAACATGGGCAGAGATCTGTACCTAGATTTAAAGATGATGGTGACGGCGACGGAGACCGATGAAGTACCAGAAACAAGAAATACAACCTGATGGCCATGTCAGAGTAGCTCAAGAGGATCACACAGGTGCGACGAAGGTGGTGGTGGCAATGGCGTGCCATCAGAGTGGTTGGAAGTGGCTGGCGAAGGCGGAGAACGGTGACGGAAGTTGGTTTGTTCAGTGAGGCGAATAAGAGATCAAAGCCCCAAATTTGTTTAGGGCTTTTGATCAGTGGAGCGAGGTGATGCTTGCTGACTTGGTGGTGGGAGAAGAGATGGTCTGTAGCAGTTGGAATGTCTCACCGGAGGTCCACTGGCGAGGTGGAAGATGGAGACATGGACGGTGTAGGAGCAGTCGAAACGGAGAAGTAGTAGTATGGTGCTGATGAGTAGAGGATAGATCGCCAATTAGGCTAGGCTATGGATGAATAGAGGCAGAGGCAGCGCCAAGTCTGGTGTGGCTGGTGCTAGAGATGAAGCTGCTCCGATGAGGAAGACTTGAGGGAGAGGTGCTGGCTAATACAGTGTGATGCAAAAAAAGGGAAGGAAGGTGAATCTACCACCGACATTGCGAGTTGATGATGAGGGTGATCGGAGAAGGTCACCGAACATCGTGGAGCTTTTTGACCTGAGAGGAGGGAGGAAGTAGAGGGATCCAGGCCAAAAACGAGCATAAAGAGATCAGCGTGCATCATGGGTCTTTATATAGGCCTTAGAGGGAGGTTTGAAGCTTGGAAACCAAGCTTTCAAGCTTGATAAGCTTGACGCACAAGAGATACCTGAATCTCTCATGCATTCTCATGAGAGATTGGGAAGGTTATGGGATCCAAGACTGGATGCGGTGGAAAGAGAATTCCTTAAGGAATCTCTGGTTCAAGTTTGGGAGAGTTTTGTCAAGCAATCATCAAGAACTTTCCAAATGAAGGTCGCTGGAGTAGTATTCCTCCACGACAATGGTGGAAGGACCTTTTTGTAAAAAGTGAAGACAAAGATTGGGGCCTATTTGTAATGAATTTCAAAAGCTAGGGCACTTGTGAAATAGAAAGAATCAGACAGGATTGAAATGCAAATTAGGTCAAGACAATCTTTGATTGTGCCTAAATTTTGATACAAACCTCATTTGGACCTAAAGAATCCAATGGTGAAGTTGGATTTTAGTTTTTACCTTGTTTGACTGGGTAATTTATGAAAAAATCTAAATTAGGGCAATAATGTGTCAGAAACTCTCTTTCAGGTCAAAATGGGTTCAAATGGTTAAATCAAGAATGTCAAACCCTAGAGAATATTTTTCTATGATTTTTAGAAGGTTTAGATGAATTTTATCCTGACCATAACCTCAATTAATTAGGAGAGTCTATTTTTAGGGTTTCAGATGTCCATTAATTCTTGAAATACGTGAAAACTCGTTTCTATCTGCATGGACCCACTTATTAGTCATTAATGACTAAATGACCTTTAATAAACCCCTAGCATACCCCGTGGTTATTCTATATTTGTGATAAGATGGTAAAATTGGAGAAATAACCCAGTTTTCATCTTTTCTTCTCAGAACAACTTAACCTGCCCAAGAGACCTTCTGACTGATATGTAGGAGCTTTTATTGACTTTATCAGACCAAATTGAGCTAGTTATGGCTCATGATAGTGTTCCCATCATACGGTTATATTGTTTAAGTGTGATTGGTTCGATGCTTTTAAGAATGGCATTGGTTTCAAGAAAGATGTTAAACATGATTTCTTAAGTTTAAATAAGAACCACCGTATTCTTCAGATAGCAAAACCACTCACCTTAGCTTGTCAAGTGTCGCAAGTGTTTTATATCCCCAATAATAGCAGGACTAGATGGATGATACCTATCAGAGTCGTGCCACGTGAATACTTTGATGCAGAAAAGGATATTGATCTTGATTTTGAATATGAAGCTTATCAAGAAATTCCAGAAGAAGGACAAGAAGTAGTCTGAGCATTAAATAACGACATATAAGGTATAATGTTCATTTTAAGAAGCTTTTATTTCATCCATTATGTCATTATTTCCTAGTGCATCCCCATTTTTCACAAGCACAACGAAATGCACCCCTATTTTTTTCATAAACATCCAACTCTGTAATAAGATTTAGGCACCTCCATAAGATTTAGTAGCATAGGTACACCACATCACATCTCTAATGCTATATCCGTTTGGTATGTCGATTGTCTTGATAGATGCATTCTATTCAAGAGAGCTTCAGATAAACTATGTGTAGATACATTATTCTTTCTAGCATTAAACAATGTCTTGGTATATCCGAGACAATGTTTGATGCTAGAAAGAATAATGTATCTACATATAGTTTATCTAAATATCGCTTGAATAGAATGCATCTGTCAAGACAATCGACATACCAAATGGATCTAGCACTAGAACCAAACTCTTGCAAATGAAAAAGATGTTTCTTGTTTTAATTGTTTAATTTCATATCGCACTTCATTATTAATACATGTGAGAATGAATGTAAGGTGTGCCATAATTTCTATTTTTGTATTACGTGTTTATAATTCTGTTATTATATATTCTCTTTTCAATACAAGATTTGAGAAAAGTTGAAAAATATAGAGGAAACTTTGTCAAATTTTTTTGGAATTTTTTTTATATTTTTTCAGTAATTAATAGTAATTTAATGTGTAGATGGAGGTTAAAAAGAAGGCCTATAAGAAGAATTGGGAGGCAGCAATTAGGAAGGAGGAGGCCGAGACTCAACCTCTAGTCTTGTAGCCTCCTGTTTCCCAACCTCCACTACGACCCCAGACCTCCCCATTGCTATCCTGGTATATCCCCACCACACCCCAGGATATTCCCATCACCACCCACTATGCTACCAACCCTAGGCATAGGCCATATAGGTTGCCTCCTCCTAGACCTTAGTTCATACCACCACATACTCTTTCTTAGGGACGTCACCTCCAGGTGAAGGGTAAGACCCAACTTTTTCTACCCAGGTTCCTTCTACCACTTCCTTCATTGAGGAGCCTGACGATGAGGAGTATGATAAGGAGGTTGGTGGTGAGGATGTACAAGAGGATGAGGTAGAGGAGGAGGAGGTACAGGAGGAGGTGCCTACTACGATTGAGGCAAGCACTAGTGTTGGTAAATAATTCATTCATCTTTTATTTTAAATTTACATTTATCAAAATTATAATTTAATTAACTTGTATTTAATTTAATGATAATATGATATAATTTGTTTTCAGGTAAGAAAATAAGGGGTCTAACTTGGAAGTTGGACTTAGGTAGATTACCAGCAGACAGTAGGATCTCAGTCGAGATTAATCCTTTGGGAGAAGCAAAGAATTACCCGAAGTTAACTAGTCGACTGGCGATGATTACGAAGTCGATAATGCCCTTTTCATGCTTCAACTGGAGGAAAGTGCCGAAGGACTTCAAGGTGACACTTATTTGTGAGCTGCAGGTAAATGCATTTACATTATCCATGTGCCAAATCTTAATTAAATTTTGTTTATATAAGATTTACAATTATTCTGTAATTGTAGGGGATATTTGATCAGAAGCTCGGTCCGAGCATGCCTAAGTATATTCTGAAGCACGCGGGCAAGATCCATCATGGTTGGAGGGGAGGTGAAGAGTATGGTAAAATATTTAATGATTTAAAATTATAACGATTTACAATATTTCTTTAAAAAGTTGGTAACAATTTATATAAATATTTAAGCACTTTAGGAATAGGCCATTTGAAGAGGTATTGAGGAATGTGTTCCTAATGGTTATGTTTGGCATTTGGATGGAGGCATGTGAGCATTGGAGTGCTCCTACTATAGAGGTAAACAATTAATTGTTTACATTGGTTACTTTAAATTATTATATTGTTATTTAATATTGATAATTTATTGTAGGAGCAAGCTAAAAAAAATAAGGCCAATAGGAGCCAAGCCCCACCATAGACCCATTGATTAGGTTGAATGAGTATTGACTCTTTAAGAGTCAAAAATTTAAGTAAAAATATCTATTTATATTCAATGTATCCATAAGAATATATGTAACCTAATATTTTATCCTTTATTAATATTTTCAGGCTAATACGCACAAGGGTGCTGAGCTGGATCAAGTGACAGTAAGTAGACACTCGATGGCCCTCGTGCATGGATTCATGAGACATACCACGAGAGTCATGTAAGTATCATGAATTTTTACACTACTAATTTACTACACTAATTTACATATTGAAATAATTACAAATGTATTTACAGACTCGTATGATGGACTTAATCCATCCTCCTAAGGTCATAGACGAGAACTCCATAACTGTTCTGCAAGTGCCTCCGATGACACTAGAGGAGGCATTCAGGACTATGATGCCTTCAAAGCATAGAGGCTTTGTTTGTAGCAGGGGTAGGAGTGCGATTATCTCTTCCTAGTATGGGAGGAAAGGATTAGCATCATTGATTGCACAATAATCATAGGACTTAAATGACCTAAATTAAGTTAGAACTTAGCATAATTGTAGTATAATTCATGCATGAATAGCATTCATTGCATCTTTTCCTATTTTATTAGATATGCACGAAATAATGTTATAATGTACTAATTAGTGCATTATTTGGATTGTAGAATATAAGAAGCTCAAGAGATGGCTTGAAGCTGGACCTGAAGAAGGGAAGAAGCTAGAGCTGCAATAGAGCTGGAGCAGAAGCCCTAGAATAAAGAGGAAGAAATAATGTAGGGAGAGATATACTACTCTACCAAGTAGAATTTTAATGTAAGAGTTAAATTATGAAGAACATAGGACCTTTCCTAGTATTAGGATAGCCCTAAAGACCCTCCTAAACCCTAGCCACCCTTAGATTAGGTCGCCTAGCCTAGGATACTCAAAATTGCCATTCCAACCCATATCTGGAAGTCCAGGTAGGTTGTTGGATGTCCAGAACCCTTAGACACCACCCGCAGACTTAGAACCCAATACTACTAGAATATCAAATGTCCAGACAAGGTGTTAGACGTCCAATTTCTGTAGAATTCCAAGATAGAACCAAAACTTCTCCCTAACTCAACTTTGGACGTCCAAGCCATAGTTCTGGACTTCTGATTTTGAAGTATAAGTCGTCTGATTGTTAAATTAGATGTCTGGAACCCTTCTCCAATCCCTATTTTTGAAATCAAGCTTTGATCTTGATTTCCTAAGGCCTTAAACCCAATTCTACACCCTAGGGAACCTAAATTAATGTGCCCTATGCCTAGTATACTATCTTAAGACCTTCCTAAGAACCCAATTAGGTTCTCACTAAACCCAATTGACTTAGATCTAAGTCAATCACACTTCACCTAGTCAATTAGACTCAGAGAGTCCAATTGAGCTCAGAACTCAACCAACACAAGTTCAATTGGACTCAATGAGAGTTCAATTGACTCAAGCCTGACCTAATTGGGCATTTTCTCTCCCAATTAGACACACATCCACTCAATTAAACTTGTACTAAGTTTAATTGCACTTTCACATTAGTAGTAGGGTTTATAACCCTACTTCTAGGGGCCTACCTAAACCCAACCACCTAGTCCTATAGGACTCAACCTATACCACCTAACCACACCCACATAGTCACGCACACACACCCACACACACACACATAGCCACCCACTCTAGAGTCCTCTAGAGTCTTCACTAGATGGCACCACTTTGGTTGTCAAAAATAGCAACCAAGTTGGTCCATTCTTAGATCCACAAATTGTGGATCTAAGAAGACTCGCTCCTACCCATCTTGACGCCAAGATGGAGGATCTTCTAGAGAATTCTATTAGAACCTAGTTCCACCTCTCTTCTGTGTTTTGGTGTTAACAAAATTGTTTTAAAATCTAATGTGTTTATGAAGTATTACAGGACAAAAGAATCTGTGGATGCAAGAAACAAGATAGGATTGAAGGAACAAGATAGCATATGAAGGGCGAAGACTATAGTTTTTGTTGTATTCATTGTATTTTAGAATCTTTGTATGTCTCCTAACAAGTAAAACAAAATCTTGGTGTTAAAATCAAAGTAGAGATAATTAGGGTTCACAATATCGTTCATTCATTCGTTTCAAAACTCAAATTTGATTTTCAAAATAAAGTCGTATAGAGTAGATTTGATAACTCTAAAAATTGACTTACACTTATAATATTAGGTACTTGTAGCAAGTACCGATACTGGTCATAAGTACCGATACATGCTAGGTACAGGTTTGGGCCTAAGTCCCAGACTATGAATAATAAGTACCAGTACTCATCGTGAGTACCGGTAGCAAGTGGTCACAGTTTGTGAACTTGGTTTTTCCTGGACCTTACAAGTATCAGTACTAATCACCAGTACCGGTACGTGTAGGTCACAGGACCCAAATCTGTGAGTCACAAGTACCAATACTCATCATGAGTACCGGTACCTAGTGACTTATTGGGCTGACTGTAGGTAGTTAGTACCGGTACCAAAAGTTTAGTACAGGTACCAACTAACCATTGTGACCAGTCTGAACGGCTATTTTGCAATTAAACCTATCTCTAATCTTCCTAAATTGCCCCTAACAGCTAGTATTCGTAGGAGAGATGTTTAGTGGCTTATATAAGCACTCTTTGAGTGTCTTTTGCACATAACCAAGAAGCCAAAAAATACTATCCTTGTCTACACCTTCAATTCTCAATTTTTCTGGCTGCAAAGGAGCTTGATTTGTTGTATTCCTCACAAAGCCTCTCTCCATTTGCAACAAGTCATCAAAGGCGATCTTGTTCTTCATTGTCCGATTATTCATTTACACCTTAGTATTCTCGTTAGATTAATTTATATACTCTTATTAAGCAATATACTTGTTGGAGACTTAGGAATTTGTTGCAAGCTTTTATTTGCATCTTGCTTACACCTGTATCTTTATTTCTTTTTGATATCTTGTAATTGGGTTGAGGTAACCCATTAATTACCTCAGGTACTAGTAAATTGATTCCCTCCGGGTTGAGGGAACCAAGTTAAAAATCCTAAGTTGGGAGACTTAGGTAGTGGAGTACCCAAGTGAGGGGAACCACTATATATCTTGTGTGCTTTTGTGGTTTGTTATTCCTGTAAATTTTTATCTACCACAGTATTCATCCCCCCTTTTAGTGTGCTTGTGCTTTACAGATCCTACAAATTCCACACTTCTCTAGAGGAGACATCCCTAAGTCTATAAAAACACACCCTTTGACGGCCATGGACACCCATCTAACCTTAGCTTCTGTTAATTGCTCTAAATCGATGTTTGAAAAGTTGTTGTGCTGTAGTATAGCGAATAAAGCATGAAAAATAGATATAATTTATACTTGAATAAAATCCAAGGTCATTCACTAGGAGCAAGTACTGCATTCATGCACTAATCTCAATTAATATATATATGAGCACAATAACTAAGCCAAGAATGGTATTGCAATGCATAACAATTACTCAAAATTGATCTATGTAGAACATGAGTATTTCAATAGTTTGAAAAAGAAAAAAGAGATCTAGAATAAAAGAATGGTGATTTAGATCACCAATTATTTAGTCTAGATACATATATACTATTTACTTAATAATCTAAATAAATGCACAATGCCGAACCACTTAAATATTTCAACAGTGCACAATCAGATGTTGGCACCTTAAATCAGACAACTTAAATGTTTAATTACTACAGTGCACGAGCACTTGGTCTTCCTTGATTCTCCTTCTCTCATTCCTTTCTCAACTCTTCTTCTTTTTCTTTCTTTCCTTGTTCTCTTGATGCACAGGGGGAAGAACACTCAAATTTGGCCAAGTGTTAAGATCCTTTTGAAGCAAAACCCCCCTTAACCCCACACTCTCTTGCTCTCTTCCTTCCTACTCTTTCTCAGGGGACAACCAGCTATTCGGGTAATCGGGTATGAGCACCCTCAGGACCAGGGCTGTGTGCATGAGTGTCATAGTTGAGGTATGAGATGCTTAGGTGGGTAATCGGGTTCAGACCAGGCCCACATGCAGGTGTCACGAGCGAGGCGTGAAGGGGCGCAGGGGACCTCACCACCCAAGTGTCGAGGCAATAAGTCGGTGTGACAAATCACCTTTATGCGTGCGCGGTCGTCTTTCCACGAATGATGTAGGACTAAACCCACATGGTTTCTCTATGCACAAAGCTACAGCTGGAGGATGGGCTAATTGGTGCAGCAGCTAATGTTGAGGCTTGTAATCGAAGACCTAGAGTGATGCCTGGGGTGCATCCACACAGCCTGGGCGTAGGACCTAGAGCTATTCGATTGGGAAGCAAGCTTCGAGCTTGCTCGAAGCTCCCCCGTTAATGGCACTGCGAGTTTGATACCTAAAACATAAAGAACGACCTTTTGGCCCTGTCAAATGAGTTCAGTTGCTCCACCGTGGGACGACGAATGTGGTGGTGTAGTGAGGCAAGGCGTGTGGCAGCTTGGCAGAGGTGGAGATGGCCACAGGAAGTGGGTTTGTTCGGTGGGTGTTTTGTGTGGATGAGAAGGCGAATAGAGAGAGGGGTTTTGATGGGTGGAGTATGGCGGAGGTTATGGGCATGATGGCGAGGCATATGGATGTATGTAGCGATGGAAGAGCCTTGTCGGAGGTGTGGCCGGACGAGGAGAAGACGGGGGTGAACTTTGGTATCAAGGACTTGTTTTTGGGTTTTTGACAAGGGAAGTTAATCTAAAGAACTAGAGAGACCTAACTACCTACTCTAAAGGTTGAAAAGGATAAAGAGGACGTCGGGTATGGTGTGGCCAGCGTTGTGGAAGAGAACTACTCTGGTGAGGTAGAAGTAGCGATGATGATGGGAAGGAGGCTCCTGCTGGTACGCCCAAGAGCAGAAGAAGTTGAGGAAGGTAGATCCGTCGCCAGTATTGCGAATGGATGAGGAATGGAGTCAAAGGAGGTCAGTTGACGTCGAGAAGCTATACAATTAGAGAGGAGGGAGGAATTGAGGGCGATTCCACATTCGAGCATGGAAGGATTGGTGTGCATTGGGGAACCTTTTATAGGCTTTTAGAGGGTGGTTGAAGATTGGAAACCAAGCTCTTGAACTTGGAAGGTTCGCCAGAGTTGGAAACCCAAATCTCTCATGCGTTCGAATAAGAGATTGGGAAAGAGTTGAAGCTCAAGAATCGATCTGATTGGAAGAGGATTTCAAGAGGGATCTCCGGTTTAAATTTGAGCAAGTTTCATCAATCAATCGAGGAGAAATCCTTGATTGATTGTCGTCAGAGCTTTAGGATTAAGAGTTCTGTGCGGCGAGGACCTTTTTGAAGAAGAAGATGATAAAGTTGGGGGGTTTTTTGTAAGAAATTCGAAAGCTCAGGGGCCATTTGAGATAAAGAAAATCAGACTTGGACCAAAATGCAAACTAGGTCAAAATAATCTCAAATTGGGCCCAAGTTTTGATACAAACCTAATTTGGACCTAAGGAATCCAATGGTGAAGTTGGATTTTGGTTTTGACTTATTTTGATTGGGTAATTTATGCAAAAACCTAAATTAGGGTAATAGCCTGTCTGTGGCTCTGTTTTGGGTCAAAATGAGTTCTGATGGTCAAATTGAAGGTATCAAACCCTAGAGAATATTTTTCTATGAATTTTATAGGATTTGGGTGAATTTTATCCTAAATAGAACCTCAATAGATTAGGTGGGTCTATTTTTAGGGTTTCAGATGTCATTTAATTCCTGAAATGCGTGAAAACCCATTTCTGTCTTGTACTAACCTGCTTGTTAGACTCTTAAGACCATTTGACCCTTAATTAACCCCTAAAGAAATCCATGGTTACCCTGCATTCATGATATGATGGTAAAATTTTAGTTTTAACCCTGGTTTCTTGTTATTCCCTTAGAAAGGATGTGTAATGAATTACTGTCTTCTGGAGGTTATGAAGGAGCATTTAATGATGGAATATGATAAATAAAGCTAGATATGCCTGATGATGACATTATCATTATACCCCCATGCCTAACTTTTACTAATCCCCTAGCAAAATCTCATGGAATTAACTCAAATTCTACACCATGCCTTTTTATGCTCAGAACTCTGTTATGTGCTTTCTCTCTAGAGATTAGGTCAGAATGTCAATAGCAAGCCTAGAGGTACTCAAGTACCTATCAAGATCCAAACCTAACTAGCTTTAGCCTTAGTCTACCACGAAGGTTTCTAAGGCCCACAGGAACCAACCTAAGGTTTGTTGAACTCTATGGTTAAAGCACCTGTGCTTAAAACATGTTTAGTTGAGGTTTAGTTTGCAGTGTGTTTTTGTAAGAGAGAGATAGAGGAATTTTTTTGCATTTCTGGAGATTTTTCCCTCTCTTTTTTCTTTAGTTCTAGCTTCGAATTGGCTTAAAAACACATTTTGTATTGGATTCCTAGCTCCCACCATCAATCCTCGTAGGGTTCCTGGCTTTCGATGCTTCGAGATAGTACCTTCCATGGCAACCCCCAAAACCCTGGCTTTTGACACTTCGAGATAGTGCCTCCCATGGCATTCTGTAGCTAAATTCAGGCCAGAGCAATCGACATTTCGGGATAATCCTACCCATGGCACTTGAACTAGCACAAGGTGCTTACGTGGCCCCGGTAGGATATTTTGATATCCTAGGAGACAAGCACCGAGGAGATGGTATGTTATTACGCATCTTCAATGGGAATTTCCCTCCTCTCCGTGTCGAGAACTCATCCAAATCAACTTGTGTTGATAAGATGCTCCTAATCTAGATAGCTTTTTCATAACAGAATTAACGCATTTGTGTGATTTTGATTATTAAGTGCACTGAACTAGACTGTGTGTAGATTAGGGTGCTTAGATTACCAAGTCCTACAAGCTAGAGGTTAGTTAACAAGGCCGAATAATCCCTAAGCTTTAGGCATAATACTTAAGCTTTGCATTTTCCTCAACCTCTTGAGGACTATCTAGATCTTAACGGATACTTGAATTTTTAAGCCTAAAACAAGCCCAAGAGGCCTAAGATCAACACTCATACTAATCCCTGTATCTCTTAGCACTTTTTGACTTTTATTTCTTTCTTTTGATTTGGTCCAGAACTTAAATAGATTTCATAATCTTTTACCAATGACTATTGCTTTTTATTTTAAATTGTTTCTCCATTTTAACATTTAAGTCACCTCCTCTTTTCCTCTCAAGAATGATTTGCATTTAATTCTCAAAATTTCCTCCCCTTTCTAAATTTTTTGTTCTTTTCAAAATTTTCTTATTTTTTGGAATATGTATTTTTTTGTGAGAACCCTTCAGAACTTTAAATTTTTGTATGTTTTCACTTTACCCCTCCATGCCTAAGTTTGGCAATGTCCTCATTGTAAATAAGAGGGTATGAAATCAGTTTGGGTTCAGGGATTAGAACAGGATAATCGGATGGGTGAATGGGTCGGGATGACTGTTGCGAACGATTTTAAGCTCTGGTACGAGTACCAAAGGTAGAGTCGACTGCTCTAAAACTGAACTCGAAGTGCAATAAACATGAAGTACAAAAGGATAATCAGAAGGATCTTGGGTTTTTGGAATGACGGGTTGCCTCCCGTTAAGCGCTAAATTCAATGCCTTCAGCCGAGCAAAAATGGTCATGGAGAAGAAGTGGTCAAATCAGACGAATTTTGTAGAATCCACTAGGTGCTTGTTCAAATCAATAGCCTAGTTGGTCCAACTAGGTGCTTGTTCAAATCCACAGGCTGATGATGCAGCCCACACCCAATCAATCTGGTGGGTTGATAAATGTGAATCAATAGATGTGGAGCCCACCAGGTACTCTGTGACTCAAATAGATGTGGAAGTGAAAAGCTAGGGTTTGGTTAAATCAGATCAGCCTAGTCAGAGCAGGGATCCTCAAATGAAAAAGGCTCGAGGGAGGATGTAGGAACCCTACGGGAGTGATTAGAGAAGGATGGGGCGTGATTATCAGTCTGATCGAAGTCCGAAACTTGATTGAAATGTGGAGGAGAATCATGTGCAACCAGCTCATCGAGAGGAGAATCAAAGTAGAAATTGAGTCCGGTTGTGGGTCGGGGTTGGAAACGGGTTTCGGAAGGCTCTGTATATGCTGTGGAAGAGGTTGTTTCTTTCAAATCATTGACCTCAGTGTCAGAATCAAAGTATGATTTGTAGTCGCTGAGGTCGTAAATTGGTTTGGATTTGTCAGGAAACAATAGTTCTCCAAAATCAGGGTAAGATTTGAAATCGTCGGAGAACTTATGAGAATCGTGTTCTGAATCTGATTCGGGATTAGAGGTTCCACCACTTAGTAAATCAAGATGTGGAGAAGCAACAACCTGACTTGGATCTAACCTATTTTCAGATTCCAAGCTCGAAAAGGTGTCCCTATTAGGCATAGGCTCGGGTTCTTTGCTCGTACGGTAGATCCAATCAATTCCTAACTCCTCCAACTCCTCAATTTCTACATCATAGATTGGCGTGACTTCCAAAAAATTAATTTGTACCTCTGAGGAGGTTGGAAAGGTGCACTCATCAAATACATTCCAAGAATCATAATCCAAATTCAAAATCCGAATTTCATCATATTGGGCCTCATGATCATCCCAAATAGGCTTGAATCCAGATTCTAGGTTAAGGGTGTGGGTTGGATCACTAGAATCAAGGTTGGGCTCCATAGGGATGTCATAATAGTTCTCGAGCATCACCTTATCAGAATAAGGGACGGAATTTACACCCTCGAGAGGTTCTGACTCAATCTTATTATCATAGGTGTTTAGGAAATCTATGCTTGGTGAATGATTGCGCAGCAATCATAGGTCTTAATTGACCTAAATTAGGCTAGAACTTAGCATAAGTTAGGGTACTTCATGCATCCATAAGCATTACTAGCACCTTTACTGCTTTCTTTTAGCTATAAATAAAATAATGCTATAATGTACTGATTTGGTGCATTATGTCAATTGCAGGTAACAAGCTGATCAAAAGCTAGATCTGAAGTTGGATCTAAAGCTGGATCTGAAGAATAAAGAATAATTGGTGTTGCAGCAGAGCTGGAGTAGAAGACCTAGATTAGATGCAGTAGATAATAATGTAAGGGAGTTAAGGTATGCTATTCTATTAAATAGGAATAAAGTAATAAATTGTGAAGAACTTAGGTCCATCCTAGCCCTATGACAACCTAGAAGCCTCCCCAAGCCTTAGCCACCCTTAGATTAGGTCACCGCACCCTAGGAAACCTTAAAACCCCAATTCTAGCCACTATCTAGACGTCCAAATGAGTTATAGGATGTCCAAAACCCTTAGCCAACTCCCGCACACCTTAAACCCACTTCTGCAATGTTATTGGACATCCAGACACTTGGTCAGACATCCAATTTCTACAAAATACCCAAGACACAACCTAGAATCGATCTTGACTCTGATCGAACATCCAGACAATAAGTCTGGACTTCTGATTTTTCATTATGAGACATCTGATAACTTTATTTGACGTCCAGAACTACCCTCCAGATCCTGTTTTGAGATTCAAGTCTTGATCTTGGATCTCTAGCTCCCTAAACCCAATTCTAACCCACGAGGAACCTAAATTAAGGTGCCATAACCCTAGTACATCACCTCTAGACCTCCCTAAGGACCTAATTAGGTCCTCACTAAACCTAATTGACTTGGATCTTAGTCAATTCCATCAGCCTATTCAATTGGACTCATTGAGTCCAATTGAGCCCTGATCTCAGCACACACTATCCAATTGGACTCAGTGAGAGTCCAATTGACCTAGACCTAACTTAATTGAGTTATTTTACTCTCAATTAGGTTTCCACACACCTAATTAAACTTGTATTAAGTTTAATTGCGCTTTACCTTAGTGAATTAGGGTTTACAACCCTAATTTGAGACCTACCTTGACCTAAACCCACTAGAACCTAACCTAATCAACCTAGCCACCTAAGTTTCGACCCACACACACCCACACACATGCACACACATCCATTCAAGCACACACACCCACCTAGAGTTCTCTAGAACTCTCTTCAAGGTGGCTCCACTCTTGGTTGCTAAAATTAGCAACCAAGCGCTATTCAATTTTTTTTTTTTGAATTGAAAGTGCCATTCAATTTTTAGATACACAAATGGTGGATCTAAAAACCACCTTGGCCGGCCACATTTGGGACTCTCTCTAGAGAGTTCCACACTTCTCTAGAGAGTCTCCCTTAGGTCTATAAAAAAACCTAAGCGTGGCACTTTGCAACCATTCACTCTTGGCTCCATTTTAGCTTAGCTTCATTCCACCTCCACTCCACCTTCATGAGTAGCTTCAACATGGCCACCACCATCTCCATGCTAAGATGTTGGATCACCTCCTCAACCTCTCTCCAAGGGCCGACCTAAGCACCATTGGTCGCCCCTCCTTGTTACAACCCGGTTCCCGAATCCCTACAGGACATGAGAATCAGACCGACTCGACTGATCCCAAGACCCAGTCGTCCAACGAGAAAGTAACCAAAAAGTAGTAAAATAAACCACATTCACCATGTAAGTAACTAACAGTAAAGAAAAGAACTACTACAGTACATACCACCACAACAGTAGAGAATTAAAAACAAGTACAGAAATATGAAGTTTACAATAAAAGGGCACAAGGTGTAACAGAAATACTCACTACTACAGAAAATGAGTACAACAAAAGGTACAACTAATGGGATCTACTAGGCCCACAACCCTCCGCAACCGTAGGCTCTGGATGCTCAACACCTGGTCCTGAAAAAGGTGACAAATATGACACGTCAGCGAAACGCTGAATAGAGTGGCAACCAGCTAGCTAGGAAAAACAGTAAAGGTGGTCAAGTAGCTGTTGTTTTTAATTTCTTTCTTTATTTCTCTATTTACTCTTTCTTGATTTATTTCTCAAGTCTTTCTCTTAATCTCGAATGTTCCTCGTGGGAATGATCTTGATTGCAGCCTTTTCTGAAAAGTTGAAGTAACACGTGGTGCTCTCCTGGCCGGGAGAGTCCCCTGTGGTGGTCCTACTCTCAGTCAACCACCCCAAGGTCACTAACAGACGTAACGGTGACTACGGCACGCGTGATAAACGCACGGGTAGTTATCCCGTATTGGCACGCAGTCAGTCATTTCCGTTAACGGGTGCACCCAAAGCACAACACGGAACCAGTATAGGGCAGAGCCCTCTTAGTAACAGGGGTCTAGCCCCTCCATAGTAACCAAACAGGGGTCTTGCCTCTCCACAGACCGCACACCCTTGCCTGACTACCCTAGTTTGCCCAGTGGGCCTAACAAGTCGATGTAGGACGACTAGCAGAACCCCGGGTCCCGTGGGGTGGCTAGCTCTCTCCCTACACTAGTAACTCTCCTCGATACTATGTACGTGAGGGCCAAAAGTCAGTACAAATTGGCTGACCTAACCCCGGGTCCCTGGGGCAGCTAACTCCGCTCTGCACTAAACAGGGGGACAGTCGCTCTCCTTGGTACTCCGTACTCAAGGGCCAACTCACTTCCCCATCCACTTTCCCAGTTCCATTCTATTTATTTTCCAAGAGCTATGCTCCTAATTCCCCGTAGGGTTCATGCTCATATTTCTCAGGCCAAGCCATACTAGGTTTCATCATTTCAGTTTTATTTACATATAGCCCGTGTTTCCAACATTTAATCTCAATTTATATACAAGCAGCTCGAATTTAGTTTCCAAACAACCGAAATTTCATGTAGCAGTTACTATCAAACATACTCTACATTTCACAAGCAGCTGTTATCCAATTACAGGCAATTATCATTATTCTTTCTACTTATCCAAGATTGCAATTCAGGTATTCAAGACATTCGTTTCAGTGTTTCTGTTCCTAGGATTCATGCCACACCCTAGGATCTATCATTCAATCTAGTTTTCAGGTCCTAGGATTCATGGCATACCCTAGGATCTATCATTCAATCTAGTTTTCAGGTCCTAGGATTCATGCCATACCCTAGGATCTATCATTCAATCTAGTTTTCAGGTCTTAGGATTCATGCCATACCCTAGGATCTATCATTTATTTCAGAGATGTATTAATGTTTGTAATTAACTAAGGGGACCCACTCTACCTGTAAAATCGAGAGTAATGGGGGCGTGATCGACAGGTCCGCGTGCCTCCGCAACGCCCAAAGCCACAACAGAATGAGGTCCTAACACAAGGATCAATCACAAGGAATCACTCAGAACAAGATAAAAGTATTTCAAACAAGTAGAGGAACTAATTCTGAGAAGAACGGAATCTTAAACGTGGAAATCGGACCTCGAACGGACCCTAAACGGGTCACAGACGACAACTCTGACTCAAATCAGATGTCTGGAACACCTTCCAGACGTCTTAAAAAGTGGTCCAAGTCATAACTCACTCTACGCTGCTCCTCAGATGTCCAGGGATCTTGCTAAACCATCTGGACCGAGTTCCAGATGTCAGACCACCTCTTTGGACATCTGGAGACGCTCTCCGCCGTCTGGTGCCTTGCTCAGACGTCTGAACTACGTGGGAGGGCATGTCCCCGTGCCTTCCCGAAATGAATCCTGCACGCACGACGAAAACCTTCTCAACACGACACATCTCAGAACCTCGGCGGAACGGCCTGCATGGCCGTATCCGCAAAATGAGGTATAGGAGGAAATACGTACCTCTCAATCATCTGGAGCTCCCTCCAAACGTCGCTCGCGTCGTCTGGACGTAGGTCCAGACGTCTGATTCTGGGAAAAATTCCCAGAATCAGAACCTCCTCGTCTTCTTCTTGTTGCGCGTGGCTACACCGCGCAGCCGCTCGTCCGCTGCTCGAGTTGCAGCAGCACCAAGGGAGATCTCCATAGCACGATGCTCCTCCGCATGCACGCCGGCTGGCCTCGAGCTGCTCCAGTGGCTCTCTCTCTTTCTCACGCGCTCTCCCTCTTCTTCACTCTCGTTGCAACTCTCCTCTCCGCACTGTACCCGGCAGCAGCTGCTGCCCTCGCTCTCACTCTCGCGCTCACGCTGGAGGAAGGAGAAGATGGGTGGATGTGGTGAATGAGGGAGAGGGGAGAATATTTGTAGGCCTGGGGGAAGGCGTCTGCAGGTCGGCAAGGGGAGAGAGAAAAAGAATAGGGTGGTGGGTTTTAGTCTGCGCGCGGAACGTGTGCAGACTCGCGATCGTATGCACGCAAAAATTTATTTCCAGACATCTGAGAAGGCATCCATACGTCTAACCAGATGTCTGGATCAACTCCCAGACGTCTTAAAGTGTTTTGATGCCTCGGGTCTTAACACTCCTCTCAACCAAGTCAAAGACCATCGGAGCTCACCTTTGAATGCCCTTAGTTCTTCTAGACTAGATTATAGTTCTTCATAGATTTAATGCTTTATTTACTGCTTAGTAGTGTAGCTCCTTTCTTCTCCCCCAATGATGCATGCATAATCCCCCGTAAATTCATGTATGCAGTTGTTTTCTATTAGCTGTTAGTTTTTACATTCCCTGTACAAGCATTCCGCTATCAATGCTCTGCAACTCTGTTATCATCATTTATATATCTATATATACATGTTGAAAATCACCATGTGCCTGATTATCATCATTTGGTGTGATTAAAGTTGCATGTTTTCAATTTCTGATATTCTGGCAACAGCATGTCATGCATCAATACAAACTTAGCATAAATCGACATGCGATTTTGAATAAGTAGAGCGAGCTAGATCGATATCAAATATGCATTTCCATAAACGTCTCCTAGAGACGAACGATCAGGACTCAAATCTCGTTATTTTAGAAATTATTTTTGTTGATCGTATTTCGCAACTGTACTAAGATGCATTTCTTATCAAATATGCACTCTACGATCCCAACAAAATGGTGTCGTTGCCGCAAAGGAAACGTCATTTTTTATTTCAGTCTCTAGAATTATCATTGATAAATCTTCCTCTGCTTGTCTTTTGATGTGTAGGAAAACAGGGAAAGATGGAATCTGCTCACACAACGAGCACAGAAAAAAATACTAGGTGCACATCATATCTTTCTTAGCCTTGGTTTGATTTGAACATTAGGTTAGATTTTCTTCTAGCAATTTCATTTGACAAAAAAAAGCCTATTTATTTTCGTGAAAAGAAAAATTAGGTAGTTAGAATAGGTTTTCCTTTTTGAGTCTTAGGATTAGTTAGTTAGTTTCGAAAAAAAAAGCAAGAACAAAAAAAATAAAATTTGAAAATCTTTTGAAAAAAAAGTCTTTTTTTTTAAAAAAATCATTTTGGTGGAAAGTTTGAATTTCAAATTCGAACAACTTTTCAAAAGCTTCCCCACCACCCTCCGATTTTCGACCAGGCTTCAAATTCCAATTTAAAAATTCAACTGCCGAAAAATAATGAGCGAAAAATTCTGAAATTCGGGCTAGACCTTCAATTTTAAACCACTTTTCAAATGACACTGTTCATTTGAAAAAATTTCAAGTGCAAAATTTTTAAATATTTACAAAGTGCAAGGGGTCAGACTGACCCAGATTTGAAATTTTCCAAAATTCAAAAAGCAATTTCGAGCAATCTGCGGATCTGGTTTGAAAGCTGATCTCATTGGCTTTAATTCCCATATCTTTTCCAAATTTTTGAAGATCATTTGATACTATTTCAATTTGAAAAATTAACCAGGGGTCACAATTCCAGTTTTGACCCCCTGACATTCAAAAATCCCTAGAAATTCGGTTGAAATAGTAAAAATCACAAAAAATATTCTCTGAAAATATAATTGAAAAAGGAATCTACTTGCAAAATTTCAATTTATTTGGATTCAAATTTTATCCAGAGAATTATTTGTGTTTCATTAGTCTGCTGAAAAAAAAAACCTAGAATTGCATGAACCCTAGGTTATACCTTTAAGGTTACATTCTAGAGACCACATTTGGGCTAACCTAGACTTAGTTAAGTCTAGTGTTTAGTCGGTGAGCTTGGTCACCTTGTGGACCACTGACTACAAACCCCAACTGAGGAAAAACATGTTGAAATTAATTTTAAAACATGTAAGCAAACCCAAATTCATTGTCGTACTACTGGGTGGCTTCAACCTCTCTTAAAAAACCTGGTGACTAAGTCTACGGGGCAGTGTCAATCAACCGCAGCTCAGGGGTAACAGAACCGAAGGCGTGAGCCAAAGGAAGAACCTTTCCCTTAGTCCCCTCATAACCAAACTGGCTGGGTTAGCTTGAGAGGCGAGAATCACTTTCAGTCGGTTGCATGATGAATTTTTCTTCAGGAATTCTAACTTAAAATGAAAAATCTGGTCATCTGATTGACAGGGCCTTAGCCTTGTCTTGCTGGCTACACCAACCTAGGGGTTGGTTGGTGCATGCGAGGAAGGAGGTCACTCAGGCCTCGATTGGTTGGACCTTGCAAGCCACTCCCAAGGAGGTGAGTCACTTTGCCTGGGCCATCTTCTCCCCCCACCCTCTTCTTTTATCTGCTTAGCCATAATGGCTAACCCTAGATCTGGACCCACAAGCTTATCTAAGAGCCTGGGTCACTAAATCAGCTCAACCTTGGGATCAGAACCCAAGGTGGCGAAGATGACTTTTCACTTCACCTGATCCTTCTCCTTGAGTTACCGAAATGGTTAACCCATATCCTAACCCTGGATATTATGACCCATACCAGCCGGTCCCTCAAAGGACCGCATCTTATAATCCAGGATATGGATTTCATACTCCTGCTTCTCACCCATGGAATATGGGTAGACCTAATTCACCCCTGGAACCCCTGAAGAACTGCCGATGCATATGCGACCGCATATAGAATACAGAGAGCTGTAGCTAGCGCTAAGGAGAAGGTCGCATTCTATCTACACGAAATCCAAGCTATCACTGAGCTAAACCAAAGGCAAAACTGGATTCCATATCAGCAAGCTGTGATGGAGCTCCTTCAGGGAATAGCAGGGATAACAAGGCTAATTGGACAAAATTGGGAAACTTAAGAACTACTACTTTTGAGATATCAAGTGGAAAGTAGCCTTGAAGACCTCGAAGAATCTAAAATGACTACGTCGGAAGGACAAACAAGAGATTCTTAGGAGCAGATGTCAGAAGATAATTCAGGGGAAGAAGAATCTAGCTTGGATATGAGACAGGAGCAGGAAATGTTCCAAATGGGTTCATCTGAGAACTCCATTCAAGAAACTGAGGAAAGGACTAATATCTCCAGGACTGAGCCACAATCGGATTATCCTGAATCGTAGGAGATACCTCTTGGCTTAGATAACCCAACCGTGTTAAGGGAAGTAGATCCATTTGAAGACATGGATCTTAAGGCAAACATTACATGTGACACTACTAATCAAGCTAAGCCACTTCCCATTGTAGGTGAACCTATGCTAGAGCCAATTTCTTCTGATCTGCACTCTTCTTTCACCTACATCCCTAATTCGGATGCTAGAGATTCTGAGATGACACTTTCTATCCCTGACCCTGACATCCGAAGACCAGAAGTAGCTATGGATGACTTGGTCGAAGAAATAAATATGTTGTAGGATCTAAAGATATGGAATATATGGCTATACGCACAAAAACTCAAACACAAAATCAGTAATAACAAGACAATTTGCACAATCAATTAAACCACAAAATGACACAATATGTATAGTAGTTACCCTCCCTTGAGTACTCCACTACCTAAGCCTCCCAGCTTAGGGTTTTTAACCCGATTCTCTCAACCCTGAGAGAATCAATTTACTAAACCAGGGTACTTAACGGGTTACCTCAACCCAAGTACAAAAATGGGTTTGTTACAACCCAACGAGCAAATGCTCAAGAACAAATGAAATACAGGTGTAAGAAAGAAAGATCTTACAACTAAGTTCCTGAGCCTCTCAACAAATGTAAATATAATGTTACCAATTTGAGAGCCTAGAATGAGCGTGAATGTCTTGACAATGCGTGAAGAAATCACGTCGAAGTGTTTGCAAAAGCGTAGAGAGAGTAAATGACAAGCTTCTTCTTTCTCTCTTGAAAATATGGTAGAAATTTGAAATATAGCTCTAGAATTTTTCTTCTCTATTTCTCATATGCAAAGTAAGGGTCCAAGGGTTTATTTATAGAGTTTAGAACCTCAAGGATTCGTCTACTAGACGTTGGGGTTTAAATCCCAACGTTCATATAGCAAAAATTAATTTTTTAGCTATTCAGTTTTGAGCCAACGACTACCTGGTACCGGTACTAAAGTGTAGGTACCGATACTCATTGCTTCCAGATTTGGGTTTCAAACTCTTAACACAAATCTGTAACCCACTTGTATCGGTACTCATGGTTAGTACAGATACTCGTTACCTGCAGTACCGGTACTGATCATAAGTACCGGTACTCGCAGGGTACAGGTTTGTTTCTTGAGCAAATCCAAACCTGTAACTCACATGTATCAGTACTAAACTTTAGTACCGGTACTTGTGGGCTAACAAGTACCTTTTTTAAGTGATTTAATAATCCTAATTTATCTCTAATTATTTTTATGATCTAAGTTATATTCCTTTGTTAAGAGGCATATACAATCTATAAATAAAAAATCTAAACTAGAAACACTAAAGGTTGAAGATGATCTTCTCCTCAATTCTTCCTTGTCATCTTGCCTCCTTCTTATCATGATCTTCTCCTTTTCATCAAGCCTCCAACATTTCCTATTTGCCTTGATATTTACCTAAATCTGAAAGAACTCAATTGCAAACATTAATCCATAATAATTTTGTTAATACCAAAACAAAATGTGGAACAAGGTTCAAACAATCTCCTCCTTTTTAGTGTTGACAAAACTATCTTGCAAATAGATAATTATAAGAATAAAAATAATTTTTAATAATTTTATATGAAGGAAAAAAAGCTTTTAATTAAATCCTCCCCCTCAATATATGCTCCCCCTAAAAATATTACTATTTGCCCTCTATCTTTCTCCCCCTTTTTGTCAATCACAAAAAAATGAAGAAATATCATACCATAAAATTTACCAATAGTAAAATGGAGCTTGTGGATACCAAGCATCTCTTGTCCAACATTCTTGGTCTTCATTCAACCTATAGAAATGTTGAAGTGTTCTGTTATGTGTCTTGAACACCCATTGATCACTTTGATCTACTCCTACGAAACAAATATCTTTTCTAGGTACCCATTTTCTTATGGGTCCTTTAGAGTTAGCACCTTTCAAATCCTGAGATTTATAGAACTTTTTAGTGTTAGATCTATAATTCTTGGGATTTTTAGCCTTTTGATACATCCATGCATGCTTAGGTGCATGTGATTTAGTATGTGTATTATTTTTATTCAGAAATTTTGGTTTTATAGCTTCACAAAATTCAGTATTTAACCTAGTTGTTATTTTGAGATTATTTAAAGTACCTTCAAAGTGCTCATAAATATCTTCTAATTCTACTATCTTTGCATGCAATTGATTGTTAGTCTCTTTTGACATTTCTAATTCCATTTCTAAACATGATTTATCAATTTCTAATGTTTGATCATTATTTTTTAAAACCTTATTTTCCTTTTTAAATAACCTAGCTTTATGATATAGTTCTTCATAATCTTCTAATAATTGTTCAAAAGAAAAATCAGGGTTTACCTCTTCTTCTGTGTCTTTTGAAGTTGCAATAAGACAAAGGTGTGCAACCTCATCTTCATCCGATTCACTAAAGTCAGTGTCCATGTTAGAGTCACTATCATCCCATGTCGCTTTAAATGCTTTCTTCTTCTTCTTCTTCTTGAGCTCCTTTGTTTCTTTCCTATTGTCCTCCTTGTTTAAGGGGCAATCCTTTCGCAAGTGGCCCTTCTTCTTGCACTCATAACAAATAATATTAGAAGAAATTTTATTTACTTGCTTACCTTCTTTCTTGAGGAATTTCTGGAATTTCCTAGTGAGCATTTCCATCTCCTCATCTTCGGATTCTGATGTTGTTGAGTCTGAGTCCTCCTTTATTGCTCTAAAAGCAATGCTTTTCTTCTTGCTTGTCACCTTCTCTTCTCTCTTCTTGATATTCTCCAATTAGACTTCATATGCCATGAGGCTTCCAATCAGTTCATCCAAGGGGAGAGTGGATAGATCCTTCGCCTCTTGGATCGCTATGGTCTTTGAAGACTAACGCTTGTAATTGATCTCAAGACCTTTCTTACAAGCTGCTCCTCTTTCAGCTTGACTCCTAGATTTTTCATTGGATTCATGATCTCTCCAAACCTTGTGTACATGTCCTTGATTGTTTCTCCTTTTTTTATCCTGAAACACTCATAATTTTCTGTTAAAATAGAAATACGTGTTTCTTTTACTTTGCTTGTACCTTCGTAGGTGATTTGCAAAGTATTCCAAATCTAGTAGGTAGACTCGCATGCGGAGATCCGGTTGAACTCTTCCCTTGATAACTCATAATAGAGTGCATTCATGGCCTTCGCATTTCCCACAATCTTTTTCTTTTTCTCAGCTGTCCATTCAACTCCTTCCAGCGGTTCTGGATCCATGTACCTCTCTTGAATGAGAGTCCATGAATCTTCATCCATGGCTTTGAGAAAGACTTGCATCCTCCTCTTCCAATACCAATAGTCCATCCCATCAAAATAGGGAGGACGGGTAGAAGACTGTCCTTCGGTGTGCCTTGATGTAGATGCCATTGCGAGTTGATTTATTACGTCTTCTTGCAACTTGGCTCTGATACCACTTATAGGATCTAAAGATATGAAATATATGGCTATGCGAACAAAAACTCAAACACAAAATCAGTAATAACAAGACAATTTGCACAATCAACCAAACCACAAAAGGACACAATATGTATAGTGGTTCCCCTTCCTTGGGTACTCCACTACCTAAGCCTCCCAGTTTAGGATTTTTAACTCGATTCTCTCAACCCCGAGAGAATCAATTTACTAAACCGAGGTAATTAATGGGTTACCTCAACCCAAGTACAAAAACGGATTTGTTACAACCCAATGAGCAAATGCTCAAGAACAAATGAAATACAGGTATAAGAAAGAAAGATCTTACAACTAAGTTCCTAAGCCTCTCAACAAATGTAAATATAATGTTACCGATTTGAAAGCCTAGAATGAGCGTGAATGTCTTGACAATGCGTGAAGAAATCTCGTCGAAGTGTTTGCAAAAGCGTAGAGAGAGTAAATGACAAGATTCTTCTTTCTCTCTTGAAAATATGGTAGAAATTTGAAATATAGCTCTGGAATTTTTCTTCTCTATTTCTCATATGCAAACTAAGGGTCCAAGGGTTTATTTATAGAGTTTAGGATCTCAAGGATTCGTCTACTAGATGTTGGGGTTTAAATCCCAACGTTCATATAGCAAAAATTAATTTTCTAGCCATTCAGTTTTGAGCCACCGGCTACCTGGTATCAATACGAAAGTGTGGGTACCGGTACTTGTTGCTTCCAGATTTGGGTTTCAAACTCTTAACACAAATTTGTAACCCACTTGTACCAGTACTCATGCTTAGTATCAGTACTCATTACCTCTAATACCGATACTGATCATGAGTACCAGTACTCGCAGGGTACAGGTTTGTTTCTTGAGAAAACCCAAACCTATAACTCACATGTATCGGTACTAAACTTTAGTACCGATACTTGTGGGCTAACAAGTACCTTTTTTAAGTGATTTAATCAATTAAGTCCTTTGAAAATGATCACAATATTAATCCTAATTTATCTCCAATTATTTTTATAATCTAAGTTATATTCCTTTGCTAAGAGGCATATACAATCTATAAATAAAAAATTTAAACTAGAAACACTAAAGGTCGAAGATGATCTTCTCCTCCTCAATTCTTCCTTGTCATCTTGCCTCCTTCTTATCATGATCTTCTCCTTTTCATCAAGCCTCCATCATTTCCTGTTTGCCTTGATCTTCACCCAAATCTGAAAGAACTAAATTGCAAACATTAATCTATAATAATTTTGTTAACACCAAAATAAGATGTGGAACAAGGTTCCAACATATGCTACACGAGGCAAGAATTACTGAGGAGCCCAACGCATACGAGGGTGAAGCTTTGAGCAAAATGAGCTGGGGACTTACCTACCATCCCAGTCAGACTAATGGATGGCTTGACTCGGAGTCAGAAGAGTCAGCCTCTGATGAGTCATAGATGAGTACTGATGAGGACAAAGTGATTTCTGACAAGGATTTCAGTGGCCTTCCCACTGATCTTTTACTTTCACAAATACCCCCATATGACCCAGACCCCGGAGAGGGCATGATCTTTGATGTCAATTATCATTATGAAGACCCCTATGACTCAAATTTTGGTCCTGAGATACATTTTGATCCACTCCCTCAGCAACTTCCTGCTGAATTGTGGGACATGATAAATCAGCTGAATCAACATCATGATCCCCCCTCTGATTATCCTCTATTTTCCACCACCACTCCACACTTTCTTATAGCTAGACTTTTTGAAGTAGGGGTACACAATCAGCTGGTTCGCATCTCCAGACCACTAATTCTAGGAGCATACGAGCATATCTTTCTCTTGATCTTGACCGGCTCCTATGCAAGAACTGATACATCTGATTGAGTTTTCGCCTAGCTGGAGGATTTAAACTCAGCACCTACCCCACATTCTACCATCACCTATACATACCATTTTTATACATAGCATATTTTTCTTTTAAGCATATTTCTCTTGCATATTGCATACTGTCAGGTTGGCCAGTGCTGAACGTTAAAATTTCAGGAACAATTCCAGGTGATCTCTACCCACTTACTCCTTGCTGTATTCATTTTCTTTTATATTCATGCATGAGGACATGCAAGAACTTAGGCATGGAGGGGGTAGATACGACAAAACTAAAAATTTTTATTCCAACATTTATGAAAACCCTGGAGCTGCATGTCAAATGTACTTTAGGACCCTAAATAAAGGAACAACCGACTCGACCTCCAATGTTCACATTGGAGCTAAAAATCGTCCGCAACAGCCACTTCCAACTCACCCGCTCACCTTTTGTTTTAAATCTTTGGTCAAGTTGAATGTAACTCGAAAGGGAAATTTCATGAAGTACGAATATAAGAAGTTACTTATTTATAGCATATATATATAGTGCATCCATGAATAAGATTATCTTATTAAGAGAATGCATTAGGGATTTTATCCTCTAGTTGATTCCTGTAATCTGGAATCCAGTACAAATTTTTACACACACGTAGAATTTGCAATGGATTCACGGTGAAGGCTGTTAAACATGTTTAGTCTGTTGAGAAGAAGCAGTGCTTCTTCTCCTGAACCCCTGTACAGTGTTTTGGGAGTCAGGCAGATTTTCTTCCAAAAATCCACCAAATAGTGTGAGATGAGAATAGAGAGTACTGGTGCTCTAAGATTAATGCAAGGAATCTGGAATCCTAGATAATTAGGTGATGATACTTAGAGATTAGGCATAGTTTCCGCTCTCGGTTCCTGCATATACATTTTTGTGCGAAATTTTGAGAGCCACCAAATAAGGCAAATACGCGGAGAGCGAGTTTTCATAAAACTAGGGATAAGGTGGATGGTTACGACTATTCTTTATGGAATCTCGACTAAAGGAGAGTATTGATGTCAAGGTCAAAAATACACCATCCTATCCGTCTCTCCCAGTGCCGTGAGTAGGCACTTCCACCAAATAAGCCACCCAATGTCTTTTGAGTACCACCAATCCCTAATAATGCCTCCTCAATAAAGTTCATGGATGTGTGCTAGTTGTGTTGTGTTGAAAAAGAAGAAAAAAAACTTTACATGGAAAAAAAATGAAAAAAGAAAGAAAAAAATGATGAAAAGAAAGAAAAATTGAAAAAAAAAGAGAAGAAAAAAGCAAAGAAAAAAAGAGTGAATATTTAGTGTTTATTTTAGTTGCATTGAGGCAATACCACCAAATAAATTTGAGATCCACCAAATAAGGCCTTAACCTATCTTTTTGTGCTTCTGACCGCCCGAATATTGGTTGAGGAATTCCAACTTAGTGTTAGGGTTATGGAACTCAATTAAAGTGTTAATGCCAAGTGAAACCACCAAATACGGATCATACGTGAGAATCTGGTGAGATTGTGAGCTCTAGAAAAAAATAAGAAAAATAGAGTAAGAGAGAATGAATACAAAGGAACCAAAAGAGAGCATAGTTTTTCTCGTCTTTCTCTGAGATGAGTTACTTGATAATCAGGAATCTAGACTCTGAAGTACTAATTTCTATGTAGCACCAAGTGAGAGTGAGCCACCAACTATATAATCTTTTCCCTCTAAGATTCTCTACCTAAGCTTAAAGCCTATCCCGAATATTTTGAATTCCTTGAGGGAAGAAGTCCGCCTATCCCGCTAGAATTTTTACTAGGGGTCAAGTACAAGCTTTAGAGGTGAATTAGTTTTTCACTCGAATCTGTTGCAAAAGCTACATAGCTACACTTTCATGACTGTCTGGATTTCTAGAGCATAGAATGAAAACAAAAAGGAGAAAAATCTCTAGGCATACACTTGATAAAATAATTAATCCCTCAGGGACCCTTATGTGAATAATTTAGTCTTGCATTTGTTAGGGACTAACAAGATTTAGGCATGGGGGTATGATTGCATAGCAATTATAGGTCTTAATTGACCTAAATTAGGTTAGGACTTAGCATAAATTAGGGTAATTCATGCATGCATAAGCATTACTAGCACATTTACTACTTTCTTTTAGCTATGCATAAAATAATACTATAATGTACTGATTAGGTGCATTATGTCAATTGTAGGTAATAAGCTGATTAGAAGCTAGATCTGAAGCTAGATCTAAAGTTAGATCTGAAGAATAAAGAATAACTGGTGTTGCAGTAGAGCTGGAGCTGAAGACCTAGATTAGATGTAGTAGATAATAATGTAAGGGAGTTAAGGTATGCTATTCTATTAAGTAAGAATAAAGCAATAAATTGTGAAAAACTTATGTCCATCCTAGCCCTATGACAGTCTAGAAGCCTCCCCAAGCCTTAGCCACCCTTAGATTAGGTCACCGCACCCTAAGAAACCTTAAAACCCTAATTCTAGCCTCTATCTGGATGACCAGATGAGTTATAGGATGTCCAGAACACTTAGCCAATTCCCGCACACCTCAAACCCACTTCTATAGTGTTATTGAACATCCAGACACTTGGTCAGACGTCCAATTTCTACAGAATACCCAAGACACAACCTAGAATCGATCCTGACTCTGATTGGACGTCTAGACAATAACTCTGGACTTCTGATTTTTCATTATAAGACGTCTGATAACTTTATTGGATGTCCAGAACTACCCTCTAGATCCTGTTTTGAGATTCAAGCCTTGATCTTGGATCTCTAGCTCCCTAAACCCAATTCTAACCCCCTAGGAACCTAAATTAAGCTTCCCTAACCCTAGTACATCACCTCTAGACCTCCCTAAGGACCTAATTAGGTCCTCACTAAACCTAATTGACTTGGATCTTAGTCAATTCCTTCAGCCTATTCAATTGGACTCATTGAGTCCAATTAAGCCCTGATCTCAGTTCACACTATCCAATTGGACTCAGTAAGAGTCCAATTGACCTAGACCTAACTTAATTGAGTTATTTTACTCTCAATTATGTTTCCACACACCTAATTAAACTTGTATTAAGCTTAATTGCACTTTACATTTGTGAATTAGGGTTTACAACCCTAATTTGAGACCTACCTTGACCTAAACCCACTAGAACCTAACCTAATCAACCTAGCCACCTAAGTTTCAACCTGCACACACCCACACACATGGACACACACCCATTCACGCACACACACCCACCTAGAGTTCTCTAGAACTCTCTTCAAGGTGGCTCAACTCTTGGTTGCTAAAATTAGCAACCAAGCACCATTCAATTTTTAGATCCACAAATGATGGATCTGAAAACCACCTTGGTCGGCCACACTTGGGACTCTCTCTAGAGAGTTTCACACTTTTCTAGAGAGTCACCCTTAGGTCTACAAAAAGACCTAAGGGGTGGCACTTTGCAACCATTCACTCTTGGCTCCATTTTAGCTTAGCTTCATTCCACCTCCACTCCACCTTCACAAGTAGCTTCACCATGGCCACCACCATCTCCACGCTAAGATGTTGGATCACCTCCTCAACCTCTCTTCAAGGGCTGGCGTAAGCACCATTGGCCGCTCCTCCTCCTCTCAACCAGGTCAAAGGCCATCGGAGCCCACCTTTAAATGCCCTTAGTTCTGCTAGACTAGATTATTGTTCTTCATAGATTTAATGCTTTATTTATTGCTTAGTAGTGTAGCTCCTTACTTCTCCCCCAATGATGCATGCATAATCCCCCGTTGATTCTTGTATGCAGTCATTTTCTATTAGCTGTTAGTTTTTACATTCCTTGTACAAGCATTCCACTACCGATGCTCTGCAACTCTGTTACCATCATCTTTATATATATATATATGTTGAAAATCACCAATGTGCCTGATTATCATCTTTTGGTGTGATTAAAGTTGCATGTTTTCAATTTCTGATATTCTGGAAATAGCATGTCATGCATCAATACGAACTTAGCATAAATCGACATGCGATTTTGAATAAGTAGAGCGAGCGAGATCGATTTCAAATCTACATTTCCATAAATGCCTCCCAGAGACGAATGACCGGGACTCAAATCTCGTTATCTTAGAAATTATTTTTGTTGATTGTGTTTCGCAACTGTACTATGACGCATTTCTTACCAAATATGCACTCTAACATCCCAACAATGAACCAGGCTCTTGATTTTCTAGGGCTGGCTCAAAATTGTGAACACCTGTAGTCAGACCCTCCCAACCTGTCTCAAGATCAGGAATGTCAATTTGTTTGTAATTCAAAATAGATTCCATTTGGGTTGGGGGTCCATAACAAGTTTGACCATCAAACACGGGATTTAGGAAATTACATGGATTACTGGAATTACTCCAAGATGTCATCTAAACTTCTGACGAGTATTTTCGATCAATGAATCTATACAAATTATTCAGCAATTCTCCCCATTTTCCCAAAAAATTCTGGAGTTCTTCTGGAATTGAAGGATTGGACTAATATTGCAGACAATCATTATTTTGTAATTTCACCAATTCCATGTGTTCTGCTAAGAGATCATCCCGGGTTGAATCGTGGTTTAATTGTATCAATATCATCTCCATACAGTTCAAAATGTGGTCCATTGTTTTCTTGAATTTATCCTAAATGTCCCCTTTACAATATTCATTATGGTGTCTATAAGCATTCTCAAGTATCTTTTCATTCATGCTCATTTGGGACTCACATCTCTTAAACGGTCTTCCTATATAGCCAGGCTGCATTTTTGAATCAAGTGGTGGAATCAAGATATAGAATCAAACTCAAGATTAGATTTGAAGTTGATCAGATCAAATTAGAAATTCCCGAGAAGATTTAAAGAGGTCTCTTAGGTTAAAAACCTAAGGACCTTCCTATGTGTGCTCTAATAGAAAATATAAGGGACTAGATGTGAAATTTGACCCAATCAAGGCACCTAAAGATTTTTGGATGACTAAGGTAGTTTCAAGGCGGATGATACCTCTGAATCAGAAATTCGCATACCTAAGAAGTACCTGGACAGCCAGGAAGGAAGAGCCCTACAAAGACCCCTACACGGTAGAGCATCCCCACGGGTTACAGGGTTTCCCCCACCCAACCTTCCTTGTCACTGCAATTCCAGGTAGATCGGAATGTATGAACTTAAGACCTTAGGTCTACCAATTTTAAGTCTTAATTTGTGTCTTGAGTTTCACTTGATTGGAAGTTGATTTGACTTGTGACCTAATTTGGAGGTTGGTTGGCCCACAATGTAGGTCAACTTCACCTGAATTGCCCTAAAGATGGTAGAATGAAATTTAGGTCAAGACCTAGAAATCACCCAAAACTGACTCTCAAGTTATTAGGTCCAAGGGTTTTAGGGTTCAAGTGAATTTAGAGCCTGATTTTTAGGATTTTTGTTGATTAGATTTTTTTAAACAGGGTTTGGGTGGCACACAAATGCGGGTGGGTTTGTTTCCTTTTATACAGGAAAATGTGAACTATCACTCCAAAACCCTAAAATTGAAACCCTAATTAGCTCTAATCCAAGTCCAATTGATCTCCAATTGTTCACCTTGGACTCTAAACAAGAAGATGTGTGAGCCCAAAGTGATTTAGGAATTAAGCATGATCCCTAATAGGTACAGGCAATTAAGGATGGGAATCTCTAACAGAATTGCCTCAAGCTTCAATTAGATATGAAATTTGTTCGCAAATCAGGAAACTTGCCTTTTTAAATGATGATTACTATAAAAATATGGTAGGTGATTCCTAATTGATTGTTTCCTTTTTTTGTCTTCCCAAGATTAATAGGTTGATTAGGGAAGAATAGAAAAGTTACCTACCCTGGAGTGGCTGTTTTGAGTGGAAGATTGCCTCATGATATACCTTGCAAAATCACAAGAAATCAAACAGGGCAAGTTAATGCTCAAATATAATCAAAATATAGCAAGAGAATAGAAGTGAATTACGCGTTGCTCCTCAGCAACAGTGCCAAAATGTTGAAGCTCCTCCATTCATGGTGCTGCGGGCTTGATACCTGAAACATAAAGAATGGCCTTTCGGCCCTGTCAAATGAGTTCAGTAGCTCCATCGTGGGATGACGAATGTTGTGGTGTGCATGGTGTAGCGAGGCGAGGCGTGTGGTGGCTTGATGGAGGTGGAGATGGCCGGAGGAAGTGGGTTTGTTCGACAGGTGTTTTGAGTGGATGAGAAGGCGAATAGAGAGAGGGGTTTTGATGAGTGGAGTATGGCAGAGGTTATGGTCGTGATGGCGAGGCGTGTGGATGTGTGTAGCGATGGAAGCACCTCGTTGGAGGTGTGGGCGGATGATTGTGTAGCAATCATAGGCCCTAATTCGCCCGAATTAAGGTAGAACCTAGCTTAACATGGGCATTCTGCATTCATACACATCATAGTTTGCATCCTAGATGATTTATATGTTTTATACATAATAATGTGCTATTTGAGAGGTATTCATAATTACAGGTAATCCAGGGCTACAGATGACTGATCCAACCTTATGGATCTGTTTGGAATGACGATGGGAGTCCAACACTTCCAAGAGTGCATCAATCAGACTCCTGTAGCACCCCTAGGGAGTTTGCAGAAGAAGCAGGAGCCAAGGGGCAAATTGAAGAATATCCAGACCTCAGATGACAAATCCAACTGCATAGATGGATTCGAATCGATGTTGACAGTCCAACGGTGCAGAAATCAACTCAATCAGAGGCCTACATCATCAGATACAAGGAGAAGAAGATGGGCGGCCATAATGGCGCCATCGCAGTCTCCCCTCACCGCACCCCAATCTTGGAAGGAAAGCCATGGGCCGTTGGATCGTCATCCAACGGCCGCGATGCATCCATACTACCCGCCTTCAGTAGCTTCATCAGATGAGGACGCAATCTCGACCGTTGGATATCCATCCAACGACTAAGAACGGTCGTGCGAAGATTTGGAAACCTGACATAAACTCATCCGCAGTGTGTTAGTTAGCGCCTTCGTGCCTATGCAACCGACGTGGGTTCAAGGAGCGCCAGGCGTGAAATCAAGGAGAGTGGCGAGCGCAGGTGCAATAAACTACATAATCTTCATCGAGTGGATCAGGCGAGGATGCATGGCAGGTGCAGGGGCGTCAGATGAAGACACGCATGACAACGCATGCCTTAGGAGTCGGCCAGGTGCAGTGCACGCTTTTTAAGCCGTCCAATCGAGAGATCAGATGATTGAGAAGGCTTAGGAGTTGAGGCACAATTAAGCAATGAGCGGCGGGTGTGTAGAGGCAACGGCGAGCGGCGGGTGAGCGAATACAGTCAGATGCAGATCCAAGGGTGCACATTGCGCCATGTGTCAGCACCAGATTAAACGGTGAATGGAAGAAGGATTTGGAAAACTTAATCAGGACCGTTGATCTCCTGATCAACGGATCTAATTAACCTAAAGCTTTTGCATGGAATTAAGGGCTCTAATGCCCTAAATGTCCTTCACAAAAGCTATAAAAAGAGGCCTAAGGGTCCCCTTTGAAGGCCATTCCATAGTTTTCTTCTTCCTCCTTCTACAACTCCTCTCCCTTCTTCTTCTTCCCGTCTTCTCTGCCTCCATCTCTTCATCTCCGTCTAAAGCATCTGTTGGGCCACCCCGACAGATCGTTGCTGCTCTTCCCAGCCTCTTCAGAAGGCCACCACGAACCACCTGTAGTGCCCTTGTTCTGCTACATAGATAGTTTATGTTTATGATACAATTTGTTTAGTTATATGTATGCAATTCATGTTCAAACTCTCTGATTGATATATATATATATATATTGTGCTTTATTGTCTATGCTATTTAGTAATTATATTTGGAACAAACGCATGAGATCAAAAGTGCTTCCTACCTCCCTGTGATCGACTAGGACTCACCAATTCCGTTAATTTATTTGTTGAGATGTATTTCGTAGTATACTACGACGCAGTTATCTTTTACACGATCTATGCCCTGAACACCGGATGTAGAGAAGATGGGGGTGAACAGTGGTGTCAAGGACTTTTTTTTGGGTTTCTGATAAGGGATGTTAATCTAAAGAACTAAAGAGAGCTAACTACCCACCCTGAGGGTCAAAAAGGATGAGGATGCCAGGCATGGTGTGGCCGACGATGTGGAAGAGAACTGCTCCAATGAGGTAGAAGCAGCAACGATGATGGGAAGGAGGCTCCTACTGGTACGCCCAAGAGCGAAAGAAGTTGAGGAAGGTAGATCCGTCACCGGTATTGCAAACGGATAAGGAATGGAGTCGGAGGATGTCGCCAAATGTCGAGGATCTATTCAGCCGGAGAGGAGGGAGGAATTGAGGGTGATTTCGGTCGAATTCGTGCATGAAAGGATTAGTGTACATTGGGGATCCTTTTATAGTCTTTTAGAGGGAAGTTGAAGCTTGGAAACCAAGCTCTTGAACTTGGAAGGTTTGCCGAAGTTGGAAACCCAAATCTCTCATGCGTTTGCATGAGAGATTGGGAAAGAGTTGAAGCTCAAGAATTGGTCTGATTGGAAGAGGATTTCAAAAGGGATCTCCAATTCAAATTTGAGGAAGTTTCATCAATCAATCAAGGAGAAATCCTTGATTGATTGTCACCGGAGCTTTAGGATTAGGAGTTCTGTGTCGCAGGGACCTTTTTGAAGAAGATGATAAAGTTGGGGGGTTTTATGTAAGAAATTTGAAAGTTGAGGGGCCATTTGAGATAAAGAAAATCAGACTTGAACCAAAATGCAAACTAGGCTTCTCTAGCTTCCATTCATGTGCACTCCATCTCACGAGCTCCATCACCTCCATCACTTCCACCTACACATCCAAGGCTAGAGCACCTCTCCACCACCTTCTCAAGAGGTTGGCAACCACCTTGGTTGTCCCTCTCTTTCCCCCTACCACCTCAAGCCACACAGGCCTTTGGAGACCACCTCCAATGCCCTAATTTCGGATTTGTTTGCCTAGTTCTTCGTAGTTTAATTTTTGCATTAATTTCCTACTTAGTAGTGTAGTCATCCTCTACCTGAATGATGCATGCATAATCTTTCACTAGATCCATGCATGCATCCATCTTCTGCTAACTAGAATTTATGTTTTCAAGCTTTCATTTACAAGCATGTCTCTAGATTCGATTGTATTGATGACCATTCTTAATGAAATAAAATCAATATTTACGTGATATATGTTTCTATGTGAGTTGCATGTTCTATATTGCTATCATAACTGCAACAAAATGTCTATCCCCGAATATAATAATGAATTAGAGATTGATCTGTTTTCCTCTAGTCATCATCGCATCATTGAGATTATGCACATGCCAACTCCTATTTTCACATTCGTGATATATTTAAAGCACGCACACATTTTCCAAGTAAACAAGGCGACTGGCGCATCTTTAGCTCTCACTTTAAAGATTGGGGTACAGTTTTAAGCAAGTAGGAAAAGAATCAAAAGTCAATTTCTCCTTTCTAAATAGCTCCCTGAGATCGACTGGGACTCACCGTCTCGTTACTTAATTTTTGTTGAAGCAGATTTCGCAACTGTAATACAACACTATTTTAATCAATCATGTGATTTACGATCACAACAGTTGTTGACATCCCAAGTGGAGAATTTGAATAAGATGGTGATAATGGAACGTCAAGAAGTGGAGAGGGAGAAGAGATTTGGAGGATATGACCTCGCGACTACAGGCAACCACTAACAAGATGGAGCGATAGGATGAGTTATTGAAGTGACACAGGCGATGATGTTAATGTCATCATCAACCATATCTGCTTTAATTAGTCATAACCAATTGATAAATGCTCCTACATAACTGCTAGAAAATCGTAATTCACTGCATATCCATTCTGAGAGATAAGCATTAAGACAGGGGTAAAACTATAGTTTCAACATAATATCCTAAATGCAGAACAACCACGAGGTTTCCCAAGGGTTAATTAAAGGTCAAATGGTCATAAATGCCTGATAAGTGGGTTCATGCAGACAGAAACAGGTTTTCACGTGTTTTGAGATTTAACGCACATCTAAAACCCTAAAAATAAACCTGTTTAAATAACAGAGGTTTCAGTCATGATAAATTTCACCTAAACCTTCTAAAAATCATATAAAAATATTCTCTAAGGTTTGATACCCTTGATTTGACCATCAGAACCCAATTTGACTTAAAACAAAGTCTCAGACGGAAAGTTGCCCTAATTTGGATTTCTATACAAATTACCCAATCAAACTTAGTCAAAACATAAATCCAACTTTACCATCAGATTCCTTGGATCCAAATTAGGTTTGTACCAAAATTTGGGCTCAATCAGAGATCATCTTGACCTAGTTTGCATTTTGGTCCAGTTTGACTCTCTTTCTCTCTCATTTATGCCCTTAACTTTTGAAATATTTGCATAAGGCTCCCCAGCTTTGTCATCATCTTCACACAAAAGCCCCTGCCACCATTGAGGTCAAACCCAACCTCCAAGCAACTTTGAATGGTCTGAATCCTACTCTAATGGCAATCAAATCCTACCAAAATTGGTGGGATTGATGTTCACACATGGGCGAATAATCTGAGATCATTGTGGAGTTTTATATCCCCATGGATTGCTCATGCGAGCGCACGAGAGTCATGAATTCTTTTCCTTCAAGCCCAAGCCATGAATCCTTCTTTTTTTATCAAGAGCACTCCCAAAAGCTCTATAAAACTGGGCCGTGCACAACCTTCACAACTTAGCTTGTTTTTGGCCGAAGAATCTCCTTCTTCCCTCCTCTCTGGCTGAATTATCCATGAGCTTAGGCAACCTCCTTCGACCTCCTTCCTCGTCCGCTCTCACAGACCATAGCGAGGGTATTTCTCTCCCTTATCTTCCTCCACACGTCGCAATACCCGCGGCCACCACCTATCTCCCCTTGTCATCACCGCCCCTATCACCAGAGGTTTCTTCTTCCTCACATCCAGCATACCACTGGCGTGTGCAAATCCCCCCTTTCATCCTTTAGTTTAGGATTAGATTAGTCCCTTTAGGATCTTAGGTTAGTTTTCCCTACTCAAAACCCAAAAAGAATCCCTCGACCGAGCACACGCCACCTTCGTTCTCCGCTCTGGCCACATCTCCAGCGAGGCATTTCCATCACCTCACACCCCAACCGCCTCACCACCTACTCCACAACCTCTGCCACATCCACTCGCACAAAACCTCCCTATTTATTTCATCATCCATGCACTTGCGACCACCACCAAACAACCCACATTCTCACCTCTGTTCCCGTCACCGCCCGACCACCAAACACCTCCACACACCATGAAATCACCGCTATTACATCCCACGGCCCACAGTGATCCTCCTGAACAAGTTTAATGTGGCCGTGAGGCCGTTTGTGTGCTTTTCAAGATTCGCCCTGTGCTACCATTAACAAAGAAGCTCCAAGCAAGCTTGGAGCCGTGTTCTAGCCACGCGAGTTCCAGGTGACACCTCCAAACGCTGCGGATGGAGCCCAGGGACTACTCTAAGTCTTCAATTACTACTGGAGGAGCCTCCATCAATCTCAATTAGCCACAGCAGCAGCAACGATCTCACTGCGAGATACATGAAGGATGCGGGACTCTTTAGTCCCACATCATGAATGGATGAGTAGATGAAGCTGCATATATTGATTTTATGAATAGAGCTTATCGCCTCAAGAAACACGCTACAGTGAGGTCCCTCTTACCCACACTTAACCCGACCTGCCAAAGCTCTTTCACTCCTCGGCTACGACCCCACGCCTGCAACTCTGGACCGGGGTACGTGATCCAAATACCCGATAAGCCTAGTTTGATAGAAAGAGAGGAGGAAGGAAGAGAAAGAAAGAGAGAGAGCGGGGGAGGAGGGTTTTGCTCTCTTGTGTTATGGTGTGGCTGAACACTTAGTCGCTAGGAAGGTTTAAGAAGGAGGAGGAAACCCTTGGTCGTACTTGAGAAGAAGAAGAGAAGGGATAAGGAAGAAAACAAAAGCAAAGGGAGAAGGAGAGAAGAAGAAAGAAGAGTACTGTAGCAGAGAACATTTAAGTCATCTTATTCTCGATTCAAAGGTCTAAGTTCATTTATTTAACATCATTTGAATAGTTGATATATATGTGCTTAGACTAATAATTGGTGATCTAAATCACCATTATTTTGTCTCAGATCTCTTTTTGTCACATTAAACTCTTGATATACTCATATTATGCATTGAAGACCTATTTTGAGTAGAGATTATTTATTGAATATCTTGATTATTGTGCTCAATTATATTTTGATTAAAGATTAGCATATGAATTACTATTTGCTCCCTGTGTTCGACCTCAGACTTCATGCAAATATTTGAGTTATAAATTGTATTTGTTGAAGAGCTATTTAGGAGACTTTACTACAATAAGACACATTTAAACTCCCGAAAAGCTCTGCTCAATTGGCAATAGTTGATGGAGCTAATGGTATTCTTCCGAGGATCTAGACCAAACCATTCGACGTTTCACGCACCTCCACAATGAGATGGCAACGATAGGGGTGGACCAGGTGCTGGTGGCATAGGTGCCCCAACGTAATGTATATATCATATATATCTTCTGTAATAGTTGAACTCTTTTTATATATAAATGTTTTCCATTTTTATTCCATGTGATTTACATCTGAATTTTTATTATGGTGTGATTTACTATTATAATTGGTTGATAGGTATAGATATAAACCCTAACTAAAAATTATTTTAAAGAAAAAACATACATTTAGCGACGATATTAATCGAAACCATTGCCAAAATAGATGCCACGACTGTTATATAACCGTCGCCTAATATCTAATTTTGGCACCCCAACTATCCTCCTGCCAATTAATAAATTACTATGACAGAAGGAGTAAGATTTGGCGACTGTTAGTAACCATCTCTAAATTTCAATATTAACCATCACCAAGTCCCAATACATTCCTGTCATCCCACATTCACACCAAGTTAAAGTATTCAGTGACGATATGTGACTATACCGCAATAGTTATGAAATGTCATTAAAGGATTTCAATTCCCGTGTAAATAATTTTCGCATCGACATTTAGCAACGGTTTGTTAGGGAACCATCGCCAAATTCAATTGGAGACAGTTAATAACCGCCGCAAATTATTGAGACCATCAGACTTGGCATCGGGAGATATAGGATCTGTACATCATTTTAACATCACCAAATCCTTACAGCAACGCGATATTTCACGATAAGTGATGGCGACGATTTTAGGCTAATTCGTGATGGTTTCTAACCAACGCAAAAAACCCTTTTTCCTATAGTGGATGTAGAGTCGCCACATCCTTGCAACTATCAATGATTGGTGTTAGATGCAAAATGGATTGCCTAAGATAGTGGGGTTTTAGAATTGGCCAAACAAGTGCTCTTTCATCTAATTCTACGAGCTGTGTTTTGGGACCATCTGAATCCTCTTGGGATGTTAAGATGTTGAGGCATGGCTTATTCCTGCATCAGCTTAGTCACTACAAGAAATTAGCGTTTTGGTCATGGTTAAAAATCATGACCAAATGACTCATAACCGTCACCAATTAGCGACAGCAAAAGTTGCATTGCAGAAGGGTCTTTGGTGACGATTCCATGCAAAACCGTTACCAAAGGATTTGGTAACAATTCTACCCAAAATCTTCACCAAAGCCGCAAGGTTTTGGTGACGATTTTACGTGGAACCGTCACCAAAGATCAGGGCTTTGGTGATGGTTCCACCCAAAATCGTCACCGAAGCCCACCGTTAGCTACGTTCTGCAACTTTGGTCACGGGACTTTGGTGATAGTTTTAGGTGGAACCGTCACCGAAGCATAGGGATTTGGTGCCGATTCCACCCAAAACCATCACCGAAGCGCACCGTTAGCTAGGCTCTATAGCTTTGTTCATGAGGCTTTGGTGACGATTTTAGGTAAAACCGTCACTAAAGCATAGGGCTTTGGTGACAGTTCCACCCAAAACTATCACCAAAGCCCTATGCTTCGGTGACGGTTCCACCTAAAACCGTCACCAAAGCCTACCGTTAGCTACGTTCTACAGTTTTAGTCATGGTTATAAACTGTGACCAAAGACTTTTTGTCACAGATGTAGAACCGTGACCGAAGAGAGAGCTTTGGTCATGGTTAATAACCATTACCAGAGGTTGGCGTGGAAGAAAGAGGGTTCCTTTGGTCACAGTTCCCTAATCGTCACCAAAGGGTCATCGTGACCAAAGGTTACCTTTGGTGCAGCTAACCAACCATCAACAAAGATTCTCTTTGGTAAGGCTAGTAAATTTAGCTTTCTTACTAAAAATGGGCTGGTTATTGTGCACCAAGGAGGGTCTTTAACAAAATCAGTTAAGAAGCAAGTATTTCCCAGATGGTAATTTTTGGGAATATATGCCCAAGTCATCAGATTCTTCCTTCATGAAGGCACTTCCAGCTATAAAAAGTATGCTTTTCAGCAATGTGTTATGGTTAGTTGGAGATGGGGAGAATATAAATATTTGGAGTGATCCATGGTTGAAGGCTGAAGAGTAAAAGTCAATTAGATAGAGTATACTCCAGGAATTAAAGGCGGCAGATTTGATAAATGAACAAAATTAGAACTGGAATGAAGAAAAAATTTCCAGTAGCTTTGGTTGTAAGACTATAGAAAAAATTTTTAAGTTCTCCAATAGACATGGGACAAGACTTACTAATATGGAAACCACATCCTAATGGGAAGTTCTCAGTTAAGTCAATGTATATGACCTTGCTAAATGAAGAGGGAATCAACTCTAGTCGTACAAAGAAACAAATAGCCTATTGTAAAAAGGTTTGGAATATAAAGGATATAGCTCTGAAAACAAAGTTATTCCTCTTGGAGAGCAGTGACTGATGCTCTGCCTTTAAAGGGAACATTATTGAAACAATTTCAGATTGAAGACTCATTGTGCCCCTTTTGTCGAATTGATAAAGAGGATTGGGTGCATATGATTAAAAATCACCCCTTTGCAAAGGCAATTTGGTTTTATTAGGGTATAACAACATGGCCTAAGCAAGATGGCTGGATGGATGAGATGGAAAAATTGATTGAGCTATTCCAACTGGCAGGGCTCAAAAAAGAACTGATAGTATATTTGATGCACCCCTTATGGATACATAGATGCAAAGTTGTGAGAGAAGGGGAGAGTATTTCATTAATGGCAATATAATTCTTAGTGTGTGGGGTATTTTATCATGTCCCTAAATCAATGCAAGATGTCATGTAAACAATCAACATAATGCACAGGGCATTTCAAATGAAATGTCTTTTTTTCCTGAACAGGGCACTTCAAATAAAATTCAAAAATTCAAAAATACATCAGGGAAATATATCCTTTTCTATCTTGAACTAAAAATCAACATCGAATTAAGAATAAAATTTCATACTAACCATTGCAGCATCAAATACATAAAGTTTCTCCCCTGAAGGAATGTGAATTGTCTTTGGTCCTACTTCACCCTTTAGCAGCTTGTTAACAAGGCAAATATTGGCAACTGTTCCTTGACCCATTATCTCATCATTTCCACAGTGGCTTCCATAAGAATTGAAGTCCCTACACTCAACCCAACGTTTAAGGAGGTACTTTGCAGCTGGGTTATCCTTATGAATACTTCCAGCAGGAGAAATATGGTTATAATATCGCCAAAGTTGAGCAAACAATATGCATCTTTTACTCCATGTGGACAAGGAGGAGACATTGTCATATTCATAAAATATGGGGGATCATGGATGTAAGTTGACTTGGGATCCCATTAGTATAACTTCGACTCTGGAACTTGTACCTGATTCCACGTTGGGTTGCCCTTTGTGATGGCCTCATAGGTGCTTCTGACAAAAACTATTTCCTGTTGCAATACCAAAATAAGTTTGTTTAATATAATTGAAATACAGACCTGTAGATGTCCACATTGGCCAAGCATTAAGATATCAGGAGAAACACCTCTGTAAATAACTAAATTCTGAATTGAAAAAAATGCAGCCATAAGTGTATTGCACCATAACACTACAACTCCATCAAACTAGTGAACCAAATGTCTAAAGCACATGGAAGTCGGAAAATGTCAATAACCTTGTGTAATTCTTCCAATGCAATTACAATTGATGCTGCACAAAACCATGCAAATGATTCATCAAGAGGCGAAGTGAGTATTGAAGCCAGTGAGCAAGCCAGACAAGTCCTTAGCAAAATGCCAGCATGAAACTTATCAGAACATGTGTGCAATACTTGTAGCACACAAGAAGATGGGCTCAATCTCTTAAGCAGATCTCTCTCTTTCAAAACCTGTGCTTCTTTTCTAAGCTGCTTGACTTTCCTCTTGGAATATCTTTTCAGGGTGCGCAACTTTTCTACTTAGCGATCAAGGAGAAGCCACGAGCATGTCAATACCATTCACTGGATCTTATTCCATATATTTTTTGAAAAAGGAAAGGGTGATCACATTCCTTATAGGTGGTAGTCATTTTGGAAGAAAATATAAAGTCAATTATAATCTATTTCTCAAAGGAGAAGATGGATATCTACCTGATCCTTTGGGCAGCACGATGCCTGTCTCTGAACAGTCGATTGAATACAAAACCATTTTCCATTCCTTGGCAGAATAATAACTAGATTAATGTGCCAGCAATTCTAAACACAAGAAGATACATGATTGAAACCACTGAAAACATACCAAATCAGACAATTCAATGTTGGTGAATCTGTAAGCATCATCCTTGATGGCCTACCCCCCAGAAGGAGGTGCTAAAGAATCTTTCAACCTGATAAGCAAATATAGAACACAAACAAGCGAGAGGAACATTTTCATTCTAGACCCTTCTCTCAAAGTACCAACACTACATGGTAGATGCTTCTAATTTCCACTGCATAATTAGTTACGTCATGTACATACTTTCTGTCATCCTGCTGCAGCTTGGACAACATGCCAACAACCGAATCAAACTTCTCCTTTATAATGACTGTACAAGTTACACTGCCAAGAGCAACTACACACATCGAAGGAATCTGTTCACCAAGAAGTGCCCACTCCCCAAAACTGCTCCCTTCTGAAAGCTCCAGCTCATGCTCATTACTGTCTTGGGAATGACCATATTCAATAGCAGAGGATAAAAGACTGCTAAGATGCGGATTTCCTATGAAATCTGCATTGTAAGTCAGTCGCACCTATCCCTTTTGGATGATATACAAGGCAGATATAATGTCATTCTACAGCAGTCAACAAACATGAGAACATCAATGAGCAGAACATTTGAACTCTTAGTGTCAAAATCGTAAATAGTCTATGGATCTAAATCCCTCCAAATGTACAATATCCTCAATGCATCTGTATTTCTTTTTTTTTTAAAAAAAGAGGATCAATGCATCTATAATTTAACAGGAGTGACATGTTAGGCTACCTTTTTTTATTGACCTAGAAACTTTGACAGAGAAGAAAACTAAGGGAATGGACAGGGTAGAGCAGTATGGAATGGTGAGACCAAAAAGGTGAAGGCACCATAATGGCAATAAATCTCCACAATAGCAGAAACATGACGGTGATAATAGGTATAGGTTGCAATTAGGGGCAAACCACTCCACTGCTAGTGTTGCCAAGAGGTCACTAAAATAGTCAAAACATGACTGTTACATGGTTTTACCACTTACCCTACAAACATAAAGATATAAATATCCAAAACTTAAAGTGGTAACAGTTTCATTTGTTTCTTACTTGTTCAACAGAAAGCTCAAGTTTCACCATATTTACCCGCACGTCAAAATTCTACAATAAACCACACAAGGTACTGATTGGCAAAGGTGCACACTCTTGGTCAACTCTGAACCGTACCTGACAATAATAAAACTACATGAGTTTACAAGTTATTATCTCAAATTATGATCAAACAACAAATGTTAGAACTAGTACATGAGAAAATGACATATTAAATGTCTTTCCTACATGCATTGGAAAATCCTTCTCCCACAGAATCAGTCATTTTCTCAAGGAACTAACCCCATTTATATTCATACGTGCCAAATGTGGCAATCAGTAAATACCAAGATAACAAGCTAATATACCAAGCTATGGCTCTATAGCGAATTCAGTTGTTTTCGAGCAACAAATTCAACAAGATATAAAATATAATTTGGATAGAGTAACAAGTAGTTTTATAGTGTTCAGTGCCCATGACATGAGAAATTGGGATGAACTAAAAGCTCCAAATCCAAAATTAAGGAAACTGCAACCTGCTTAAGAAATTACAATAATAATTGTTAAAAATTGGCATCAGCATACACAACCAATTAATACAACTTTCAATGACTAAATAATAAGCTGTTACAACCATACATTAGAAACCAAGGTTGAAGAGGTGATCTTGGAATCCATCAAGTGACAAAAGGTAATTTCATGGTGTTTGACTTATTACAATATATACTGTGACTGTGGTAATTTCATCCAGCTTTAAGGACCTCATCGTTTGAGCAATCCCAGCATCTATCTTGAATCAATACGGCTAAATAGACTTGAATCATAGACCTTTATGGTAAAATGAAAAAAGCTACTTAGTGCACAAATAATTTGCACTATGTCAAAGACCCAACATGCTTTTGCACTGTGTCAAAGAAGCTAAACATTTTAGTGATATTGGAACCAGACCCATAATTTTTTAATTTTTTTAACAAAGGATAGGGTATATAATCAACGCAATGCGAGTCCTGACCTTTTCATCTCCAAGACATATCAGATCTCCAGCCAAGGCAACCTGAGCAGGTATCTAAATGCATAAAGAAAAATGTCAGATAACCACATGAGTAGGTTTATAATTAAGCATTTCTTTATCAAACAGATCAAGCATAAATATTACTTTAGCACTACTTGAGAGTGAACTAATGCATAATATGACTAATCAACATACACAACTACTGGAAAACATGATCACAAAGGCAATGGAAAGTACCAAGCCCAGGGAGTTGGCTCCCTCGTCATGCAAATAAGCAAGCCCTCGACCCATCCCAAGAATTATGTTGAATCTTTGTTTCCAGTTAGGGGTCCATGTTGTTCACCTATTAGGTAAATGCTAGAAAAAGAACAACACCACAAATCAGAGTTAAACAAAAAAGGGTGAATGAAGGAAAAAATGGTAGGTAGATCTAATACCTGAGCTCTTTATATCACTATTATGGTACTTGTCTCATACATTCACCACAAATGCAAACATACTGGTATTGTTATTTCCCAAATTCATATACTACAAATGCAAACATACTCATATCATTATTTTCCACATTCATATACCACAACTGCAAGTATATATTCTACCATTCATATATATATTCCATCATCACCACATACATGATATAAATTCATAAATAAAACACATGTATATATCACATGTTTTGAAATGTATACATAAAACTAGACGTGAAAATAAAAAAAAAATCCAAGCAACTATGTAGTGGCTTCTATGCCGCCTGTTCCAGAACCTCCGCAGTCATCATCAGGTGGGAAGTGAAAAGAAGCATGATCTGCACCACCTCGTCCCAATGCACTTTAGATTGCCTAAAACTGTGCCTGCATCTTCTCCCGTTCTTGTTGTGCTTCATGTCTCTGTCATTCTAGTATATCGTTTGTCTTATCCAATTTCGACGAAATATCATTTAGTTTCTCTTGAAATGTCTCCACCTGTGTCTATAACTGTTGCAACCTCTCTGAACCCCCCCATCCCTTTCTTCCATACCAACTAGTAACAGTCTCACTCTCACCAGCACTACGAACAAAACCACCATGCTCAGGGGGCATAACTGTCCTAAATGCTTGCTCTGTTGTCATAGGCTGTAATGGGCCAGTCTCTGATTGCTCATCCATATATCACTAGAAGGATGCATCAACTCCATCATGCGACCCTACACATAGTTGAGCTTATGGTAAGTTCTCCTAAATGTTTATCACTAAGTTATTCATTACTTGTTCGAGCGAGCTTACATGTCTCTCTTGATATAATTGACCAATCCAAACACAGGGGCCATCAGCATTAGACTTGCTATGACTCTTCTCATAGATCGAAACACGATCAAGTTGTACATCGTTATGGGTATCTAACTGCATATTTGAGATGTGGTTATGAATTAAGATATCTTAAATTTAAGCTTATCTTATTTAAATCTCGTAACTTGTAAGTTTTATAATAGATATTATAATCAATAATCTTTCTATTGTCAATTAAGCCGATGAAAATGTACTTACATATGTATCCCTCAAGGAATCTATGCTCATCCGTCCCAAGCAGTGGATTGCAATCAGAGCTTTCGTCCTATTAGCTTTATTTTTCTTAGCTTGCTCCTATAACAGCAAATTATGGAAATTGATACTTAATCATTTTGCTGTTAGAATAGAAGTTATTAATATAAAATATTAATTACCTTCATGTTTTCCTGAACCTAATATTTGCAGCACTCCACCCAATGACCAGCTTATATTCCTAATGGCACATCTCTCAATGCATCTTCATAATTCTTACCAATAAAGAACTATTTATATATACAGAAAAGTCAGCAACACCTAAAAGTAAATTGTGTTATTATGAATTCTAAATTTATGCTTATGTCTTACTTGGTTTTTAAGCACTTCTCTCCAGCTACGAAGTGCCCTCCTTGCTGCTTGGAGAATATATGCAATCGTCATCGGATTTGTTTCCCAATCATATGTCAACTGCATTTTATATTATAATGAATAAATAGATAAAGGGTTTTAAGTAAAACAAATGAATGACATAACAGCAATATCATATTAATACCCCTAGCTCACGAATGAACTCATCCTTATGTTGCTGAGGGACCTACCTACAATCAAAAGAACATGGGGTATCAACAGTCTCACAAGTGTAGGGATCCTGCTATTAAAGGGTGCATAACGTGAACATCTTCCGCTACAATTTACATCAACCGTTATTCGAGTCCCTTCAGTTAATTTTCTCAATTCCAAATTCCTTGTCTTTCCCCTTGGCTTTGATTTTATACCTTCAATAAACAAATAGTCAAAATAAAATTGTTATAAAGAATTAATATCAAAGAAAATTAATGTGAGAATTTATATACCATTAGACCCTACTTGACTCTGCTCCTGAGATTGGCTCCGTGACTGACTCTGTGGCTAACTATTCTGCTGAGATTGGCCATATAACTGGATCATAGGAGGGTCTACAAACTGAGATGGTGCCTGCTACTGGGATCGACTCTGGGGAGGGTGTAGGGGCTAAGCTGGTGTCTGCAGCTGGGACTGGCTTCGGGGAGTGTGTAGGGGCTGAGCTGGTGTCGGCTGCTGGGACTGGCTCTAGCGAGGGTGTAGGGGCTGAGCTAGTGTCCATAGCTAAGACTAGCTCCATGGAGGGTGTAGGGGCTGAGCTGGTGTCGGCTGCTGGGACTGGCTCTAGGAAGGGTATAAGGGCTGAGCTGGTGTCCGCTGCCAAGACTGGCTCTAGGGAGGGTGTAGGGGCTGAGCTGGTGTCGGCTGCTGGGACTAGCTTTGGGGAGGGTGTAGGGGCTGAGCTGGTGTCCGTAGCTGGGACTAGCTCCAGGGAGGGTGTAGGGGCTAAGCTGGTGTCCGCTGCTGGGACTAGCTCTGGGGAGGGTGTAGGGGCTGAGCTAGTGTCCACTGCTGGGACTAGCTCTGGGGAGGGTGTAGGGGCTGAGCTGGTGTTGGCTACTAGGACTGGCTCTGGGGACGGTGTAGGGGCTGAGTTGGTGTCTACAGCTGGGATTGGCTCTGAGGAGGGTGTAGGGGCTGAGCTGGTGTCAGCTGTTGGGACTAGCTCAAAGGAGGGTCTAAGGGTTGAGGGTGTGTGTGCCTAAGTGGAAGCTGAGAGAGAGGCTATGTATTTTGTTGAGGTTTATACTAAGGCCTAGATTTTGTAAGAGTATGAGGTGTGATCATAGCATGTCGAGTTTGAGATCGAAGTCGAGTATGAGGTAGTGGCATGGGGGAAGGCAACTGGAGTTGATTGTCATGCTGTTAGTGGCGTTGAGGTTCATGTTGGGGTTCAGGTTGGGTGTCGATGCCACCTTCATGTCCTTGGACCTGGTCATCTAGCTCAAATGAAGAGTCATCACATCTGGAATCAAGACGACGCTTTTTGTATGCCATCAACTTCTTAGGTGCCATCTACAGATGAAAAATAAATTATTAATTAAAAAAATACAATAGAAAATTTACTCCTGAATGTGACCAACTTATTTACTCCAACTTGGTGTCACTTTGTATTAAATTTCACTTTGATTATTCCAATAGAATAATTTCAATTTGATTATACTTCATGCCACTATATATAGAAAGTACAAGCTTAAAAATAGAAAGCGTGCTCTTATATGATTCATTCAAAAAAAAATCATAACTTTGGTTACATGAAATAAGAGAGGAGGTACAAATTATAAAAGGATAATGTCATACTTTTTATATAGTCAACTATAACAAAAGAAGCATGCCAAAGTAAGTAAAAGATCAACCCAATATAATAAGAAAACCTGCAAGAGAGAAAATATATGAAAAAAATTTTAAGAAAGAAATAATTAAACTCTACAAAATAGCTTAATTGAAAACGTTTATCTCAAATATCAATATCCATTGCACCATGACCTATTCCTCCATCTTGTAGCACATCTTGGTATGCTTCAGAATCAAAGTTAGTATCCTTATCATGTTCTATATCATAATAATCATGCAGCATTGTTCTTATTGATACTATCCAGCTATTTCTACTATTATTAGGCACGTAAAAAACTTGTTCAACTTGACAATGTAATGTAAACAGTTCAGATGCTTGAAGAATTGTATGATCCTTGTTCAAACTTATGAAACCAGTTTCTTTGTCAACTTTAACACCATATCTGCTGTTAAAAATATCAAACCAGTCACACTTAAATAAGATGACTTGGCAATAATGACTATAGCTGACTTCCACAATCTCTTTGATTTTCCCATAGTAACCATCACAACCAGTTTGTATGCCATCACATTTCACAATAACGCTTGAATGTTGTGTAGCCTTCACATCATCAACTAATTGCACTCTAAATCTATACCCATTTATTATATATCCAAAGTGATAGTGTGCATGACTTAAAGGTATGTTCATCATTACATCAAAATCTTCTGTCCATTGCGGATTATTGTTTTGTTTCATTTCTTACACACAAGTTATAAACCAATCGATGAAGTCTTCTTCACATCTAGAAATGTGCGAAGATTATCAAAATTCATCGTAAAAATTTAGAATATGCTTTAATATATATATATGAGCTAATCGTCGATCATGTTCAGACATTGATTTAAAATCCGTTCGTATGATTGGCCTTCCTCGGATATCAAATATAGAAAAAGAATCTTCCACATTTTCACTGTTTTGTTGATCATCATTCCTATCCAATTGATTGAATCGATTATCTAGATCATCCATATAAATCACACAAAAGTTGATGCATTCTTCTACAAGATACCCTTCAACAATTGAATCTTCTGGCTTAGCCTTATTGAAGACGTAGTCCTTCAATTTTTTCAAGAAGCACTCAACTGAATACATCCACCTAAACTGAACTGGTCCAGCAATCCTTGCCTCATTCACTAGGTGGAGTATAAGATGTACCATGACATCGAAAAATGCAGGAGGGAAAAGCTGCTCCATCTTGCATAGTGTGATCACAATTTCCTTGTCCCAATAGTCTAGCAGTTGAGAATCCAATGTCTTTGAACATATAACCTTGAAGAATCGGCTTATCTCCGTCACCGAGTCAACCATTGGTTGAGGAAGCAGTCCACGGATTGCTAATGGAAACAAGATTTGCATATAAACATGGCAATCATAACTCTTTAACCCACTTACCTTCTTCAATGCTTCATTTACACATGTAGAAAGTTGTGACAAGAATTCATCTGGAACCTTAATATTTTTAAGAAAAGATAATATCTTCAGTCGCTGCTCATCCTTCAAAGTATATAATGCCTGCGGAAAGTCATAACTGCCATCATCTTTATGATTTACGTGCAACTCAAGACGAATGCCCAACATCTTCAAATCAATATGGGTCTTCAACGTGTCTTTTGGACTATCCATTAAGTTTAGCATATCTAAAATATTATCCATAACATTCTTCTCGATATACATCACATCAAGATTGTGATGAACTGTGAGATCTTGACAATAAGGGAGCTTCATGAAGAATATGCTTTTCTTTTTAAATCCAAAATTACATAAGTCTTTAAGATCTTTCTGAAATAGACGACTTAATCGGATATTACCAATCTGTTGTAACTTCTCCATTATCTTGTATCTTGACAACCTGATTGTATCTGTTCTTTGAAAATTTTTTGGATTTTTGGATGAATAGCGGCATGGTTTACCATCAAATTTATCTTTAAACCTCGATTGTCGCCATCTATGTTCAATTGGTAGGAATCTACGATGCCCTAAATAACATAATTTTTTGCTTTCAGGTAAACGCAAGTAGTGAGTATCATCCATACATACAGGACATGCCAACTTGCCTTTAGTACTCCAACCAAATAAATTTGCATAAGCGGGGAAATCATTAATAGTCCACAACAGTGCTGCATGCATCTTAAAAAATTATTTCTAGCTGCATCATATGTTTCAACCCCGTTATACCATAGCAATTTCAACTCATCAATGAGTGGTTGCATTTAACATTGATTGCATTTCCTGGTGCCTTCTTCCTAGGGATGAGAAGTGTCAGCATCATAAACGAAGATCTCATATACATCCATGGTGGCAAATTATATGTAAATATCGCCACTGGCCATATTGAATATGATGGATGCATATTTTTAAAAAGATTGAATCTATCACTTACAAGACAAAGCTTAACATTATATGTTTCCTCTGTAAATAGAGCATATTTGTTATCAAATGTAGCCCACTCATTAGAATCTGTCAGATGATGCATAAGTCCATCTCATGATATGTTATTATGATGCCATGTCATCCACTTTGCAGTATTACTCGATATAAAAGGACGTTGTAGCCTAGGAATCAAAGGAAAGTAACGCAGTACCTTCCTTAATCGTTTCTTCCCTCGTGCATTTGAACTGGTATTTTCTTCATATCTTCCTTCTCCACATTGCAGGCAACTATTCAAGCATGCATTTTCTTTAGTGTACAGCATACAGTCATTCTTACAAGCATCAATCTTTTCACACTTTAAGCCAAGTACGCGAAACTGTTTCTTTACATCATACCACGACTGAGGAAAATCTTTGGGATTATTTAACAACTCTTCTATGAACTTAAGGACATCAGACATTAACTTAGATGTTGCCTTCTTCATCACTTTAATTTGAAACATTCTCAAAAGAAATGACAACCTTGACATGGAATTAATTCCAGGAGCAATGGGTTCCTCTACTGCCTTCAGTGAATCATAAAAATTATTACAATCTCCAAACATATTATCATTATCATGACTATCAGCATTTGCAGCTCTCATCTCTTCTAACATCTCTGCAACATTACCACCTCCAATATCTTCAATGCGATTCTCAACATCATTATCAATAGAAGGATAAGTGATTTCTTCTCCATGCGAGGTCCAGACTGTGTAGTGAGGCCACCAACCAGTACAAATTAAATGCTCAAGTACTGTGTTACGATCATACATAAATTCATTCAAACAACTTTTGCATGGACAACAAATTCTCTCATAGAAGTCTCCTCTTCTATATTGCTTCCTATCTTCATGGAATGCCCAGTCTAAAAATAAAATCACTCCGCTCTTATATTGAAAATAATAAGAAATCCTCAAACCAATCCAAGACTTATCCATCGAAACCTATAATCAAATAAACCCACAAACAATGAAAGTAAGTTACATAAAGAAACATCATATATTTAACACCTAAGTTGTGATCAAATTTAAGGTGCTTCTCCAGTACATCCCGAAGACTAATCTCAACTAGATTTCTCTAACACCCAATTTAAGGTGCTTAAGAAACCTAGGTAAGTTTAGTTAGTATACCAGAGAAGAGCATAAATATGTCACCGAGATTTTTCCAAACACAGATTACATGTAACAAGTAACACCTAAGTTGTGATCAAATCTTCAAGAACACTCCTTTGTTCGGAACTTTACCGAACTAAGGATGATCAAGACTTATGACATATTATAAAGACAACACATCATGCATGTATGTGAGATATACATACATTAACGCATTGTCCGTATGACTGCATTAACGCATTGTCCATATGACATGATTATAAGTCTTGAATGACGAGGTATATTAACACAATTTTGCCTACTCTTTCAACTTGTACCCTAAGGGCTATATTTCTTATTGTTTGTCATCGAGTGCATCTATAGTTGTGCAAGTGTGGATATCTACAAATTGCATAAATAAATACTAACAAAGAAAAGAACAGTAATAACATAAGTCAACATCATAAACGTACTACTACCAAGAATGGAATATCTTCTTAGTCAATTTGAAGCAGATTCGGTCAAGATCTACTTGTTAAAAGGATGATTTTATGGATTCTTATTTAGAATAATATGGTAATTGGACCTAAATAAAAACATCAAAGATTGCTTAACCCTCTCAAGTGTAACACCTCCCATGCCAGCTTGCCCATCCATGTTGAGCCACCAGTTTTCCTAACTCAACCTATCCTACTGAACCTGGATAATGATGCTCCTCTCTTCCACCCTCTCTTCCCAACATTTATGATTCTATCGGGATAATATAAATGTAGCAATAACATTCATAAACTTTCAAAAGTTCATGATGTACATTAGGGAAAGAAAACAAAGGAAACAAGTTGTTTTGTTTTAATTGACCAAAAAAACCCAACCAAATCAAGAAGTATTTGAATTGTATCAAATGATAGGATAACTTTTTTAGAATAGTGGACACTTAGATCATATTACGTGAACTTTAGGGCCAATTGTATTTAGACCTTATAGGCAAGACCAATTTTTCATTTGCATCCAATACATGATTGCAAAGCAGATACCCTTTACCCACAGAATATTACATGCATGGTCCACCCTAATGCATATCAAAAGATCCAAGTCAATTTGTCTTTTTTCTTCTGTTGTCCAGACACTCTTCCATAACCTTATCGATCCGGCCAAGGGACATTGCCTAGATCCAAGCTTGGAATTACATGAAGGGCCACACTTTAAAGGATCTAAGCTTGAAAATAATGACAAACCTATCCAATTGGGTCACATTTATGTAAACTCAACTCTTATCGAATGCAGCAGTGAAAAAACTTATAGCCTCACTTAATAAAGGTTTAAAGTTTAAAACTAGATAAACTTTAGAAAGATGTAGGGTTTAAAAGTGATGAACTATGTGATGGATTAGTAAACGATAGAAGTGATGATCAAATTCTTATATTATTCTTTTTTTTTGTTTTCATTTGTATTTCGAGTAGATTAATGAAAATAGATACAATATATAAGTAGACATGATGCAAGTAATTTTTGTTTTCATTTGTAATAAAAATTTGTCAAGGTAGATGTAAAGTATACTTTGAGATGATGAAAGTAAGAATAAAAAAAATTTATATGATGTCCCTTAATACCATATATTATTCATTTATGCAGTAACTAGGGTTGAGGTGAAAGATAATGCCTCATTTTTAATTCTATGACAAATGAACCCGTAGGAGCAAACCAACAATGCCTACATCTTCCTTCAGTTCCCAAGTTAAATGAACAGAATAAGTATCCAAGCTTGCAATCATATTCCTTACATACACCTCCTTGCTGCCACCCAACTTAACAGTCATTCATAGAGACATCACACCCTGACACCCACCTCTTAGCACACAGCAACCATGCATATGATTATCAACTCACGAGAGATGGTCAAAAAGGCCACTGACAATTTTAATTACTTCTTTGCATAATGTTCCATTTCTCATGGCTAACACTTCTTTTTTTGTAGGCTGTAAGCTTCGATTCCTATCTCTCCGTGGATCAATGGCATAACGTTTTAGGTAGACCGCATGTTTGACTCTTCCATTAATAGCTTTGGAGGTACCATCCAGATTCCTCCCCTCTGGGATCAACTCCAACCAATGGAGATCTCCCCTCCTCCCATCACAATCTCCCTTATTCTTTCAGTGCCCCCCCTGACCCTCCACCACCCAAGCATTGCAGTTGATCTGCTGAAGCTTTATTCCCTTATACTTTACACCTCATTAATTACATGATACATCCATCCACCACGTCCACCAATCAACAACCCCCATTGGAGATATTTAAAAGCGCGTAGGCACACCACAAAATAGCAGCAATAAAAGAATCAAACACACAGAGCCTTGTAAAAACCTATGATTGGAAACTCATCATGTGACATCAAGAAAACTAGAAGAGAAAAAAGAAAAGAAGGCAACAAGAGGATTTCCTTTAGGTCATGAGCAACAAACACGCTCTTCTTCTTCATCTCCACACTAACAAAACACATCATGGGTAGAGGGATTAACCATCTAATAATGGTCTGGTCTGTGGCAAAACTACCATAATGTAGATAAGATTATCTAAGAAGCTTCCTAGATGCATGTTGTTTATGACCAAAAAAGGCTTCCTAGTTTCAAAACTTGTTGGCATACCATCAAACACCTGGCGTGCTTGCAAACCCTTAAGCCAATCCAAGGTCAATAGATCTCGTTAAGCCACCCCACAGCCAATAGATCCACCAAGTACTGCAACAACAATAATAACAGGAGCTCAAGAGAAGTGGAGTTGGAGGAGGAGGTATGAAATAAGAGAATAAATAAAATGAAGGAAGAGTGGTGGATTAACCCTACTTGTAGCAGCAGCAGTGGTAATGGAGGTGCTGCTGGGGAAGATGAGGGAGGGAGAGAGGTAGCGGTCCTGAGGAGGAGATGTGCTACTGGGGAGGGGATGGTCAAGGGAGGCGCCTTCTTCAGGAGAGGGAAGGGGCTTGGGGATGGTCCGGGAAGGTGACATCGTCGGGGATTCAGTTAGAGAGTCGAGGGAGGGGGAAGGTAATGGCAGTGGGAGTTGGTTTTCGGTGGTGATCTTGAGGCGTAGGCGAGGTGCTGCTGGCAACCTTGAGGGGGAGTCAAGAGAAGCACCATCGTCGGGAGAGGGACGGGGGCAAGCGATGGTCAGGGGGGCTGACGCCGTCGGGGAGGGGGCCGGGGAGTCGGGGGAGGGGGAAGGTGATGGGGGCAGGACTGGGCTTTTAAGGAAGTCGGCGGCGAGGAATTTCGGAGGAGGGTGTGTGAGAGGGATGGGAAAATTTTGAAACCATCGCCAAAGGGAAATGCGAGAGAGGATGGTCAGGCGAGGGAAGGCTATGGTGACAGTTTCACTTGAAATTGTCACCAAAGGGATATGCCGGAGAGGGCGCGCTCATCAGGGAAGGCTATGGTGACGATTCAACTTGAAATCATTACCCAAGGGAAGGATATGGTCACGGTTTCACTTGGAACCGTCACCAAAGATATCCTATGATCACGGTCTCACTTAGAACCGTTACTAAAGTAGAAAGCAAATCTTACTCTCCCTCTATGGTTACGGTTTTTAGTGGAACTGTCACCATAGGTTACTTTTGGTGACAGTTCTCGAAACCATCACTAAATATCCATCACCAATTCTCCCTTTCCTAGTAGTGGGTCAAGGAAGTGGATAGAAGCCCAATCCCAATCATTTGTCCCTTATTCCTAGATCATATTAGCGTAGCTCGATGAGGGTAGCATCCCATTTCATGCAGTCATAGCTAATTAAGTTGTAGGCTTTGTCCAATTGTGCGGAGGCATGTTGCATGGTCCAAACTTGCTTCACTCAACTGTATCTTTTTGAGCTTCCTTATAAGCCATGCCAAATGCCATGTATACTTTAGCAAAATTAAAACACATTATGCCAAAAGTGAATCTACACCGCCACTATAAAGATATTTGGTGTTTTCGACGATTAAAAATTATCGGCAATAGCAATTTAACCATCAATGATTTACGTCGCAAAATGTTACATAAACGTTCTCTCTGCATGCTTTCGGTCATCCCTTGTTGAAGCAACATTTATCTTAGTTTTCAATAGCAATTAATATCTGCATTAAATTCCATTACATAAAAGCTTCAAATATCTAACCTAAATGACAACGCAATCTTAGGAACCCAACGAGTGACATGCTATTGAAACATTACACAGTGGGATAACGAGTTGAATTGCGGTCTTGAAATAAGCCTAACACAATGTTTGATGGAAAGCCTGGTCATTCGAAATTTTATACGCCCTTACCCTAACCCATTCCCAATAGGTATAACCACATCCTAACCATATGCTCCTCCGTGATATCATAATCGGCACTAACTGCTTCGATTTAGATCTTATTGTAATAGTAGCAATATTATTCAACTAACATAAGTTTGGCAAGCTGACGAGGAAACCACATATTTATACCCCCAGCAGAGCTTACGTGTGCAACCAGATGTTATAAATTATCTACGTCGAATTAATTATTGTAATTTCCGGAAAATAGTCATACAGTAAAGTCACGTAAATAGGGTAAAATTGATAATTACTGCATTTTAAGCCTGAATTTAAGTGTTTTAGATAGTTGTCTTGAGTCAAGGCGTAGCTAATATATCCACTCTATGAGAACTTGGATGCGAAGTCCTCCAAAACATATACAATCTTCAATCACTTAAAGCTTTACATTCATATAATGCATGTATCCATCTTCCATATTGAATTGTATATATATTTGTATCTATTAATTAGACAATTAATCATGAGCAAACAAAATTAATGTTATCCGCAAGTTAGGTATACGCGCTAATCTGAATATGTTCCGAATTTATTCTTGCCATGGAAAACGTTGTGAATCTGTTATTCATTTAGACGGATATGATACCATACACTAAATTATTCGTGTACTCAATATCCAAATCTAAGATTTACTGGCGTTTAGTTTTCCGCAACTTGTGACGGGAGTATAAGGTTAAGAATCTTGTCAAAACTCCCTCTCTTAAAAATTTATCGTAATAAAAAGTAAAATTCAATCGGTGTAATTTTTTTTACATCAAAAATTAAAATATATAAGTTAAAAATTTAAATATATCAAATAAAAATAAAAATATATTAATATTTTTTTATGATAAAAAATTAATTTTCATATATATTAATTTTTAATCGATTTTACAACTATATAAAATGATCTTTCATCCATGATAATTAATTTTTTACTTAAAAAGTGATTTCTATCGTAAACCCTAACTCTAAAATTCATTGATAAAAAAATAATTTTTAATTTCTTTAATTTCAAATGATGTATTTTGATTTTTTATCATTGGAAAATTAAAATATATTAATTGAAAATAAAAATATATTATATATTATAAAATACATTGCAACACACATTTCTATATCTTTGTTTAAAGAAAATCTCAAATCTTAATATGAAAAGGAAGGTTTTTTTTGTCTATTCTCTAAGAAAATAAAGATATTCTTATAATAAATATATTATAGATAGATAGGCAAATAAACATTTTGGTTATCAAAGAAAGTTGAGAGTGCAGACTAAAAATTAAAAAAAATAAATAGATAAGTAAATGAGTCGCTGCGCAAAAAAAAATAAATGAGTGCAGCTATCGGATGCAATAGTAAATCAAAGTGAAAGAAAAAAATACTAACCATCTAAAATCGCACGCCGCTCCAATGTACTCGTAGCTAAATTGAATAAGCATATTGTAAAGCTGATGCGTACATGCTTGTCCGACTACATGCACATCCTTACCACATGCACAACTAAACATGTGGGGGGCGGTCCGCTTAAACACCCTCGTTGTATCCCTATACATGATGTACGCTTGCCGTCTCCAGTACAGTACCAAAACGAAGGAAGGGTGGTGGGGGTAGTCCAAGTCGAGGCCCACATTTAGATCCCTCGGGACAAGGGACCAGTTTCCCTCAATGCCCATGTCCCTTGCTCTCAAGGACACAATGGACCCTCCATTCCACGAAATGTCCCGAACTTATCAAGTTTTAGGTGAAGTATCGTTATGGCTCTGGCCACTTGAAAGGACGAGAAATCCCCCCCACCCACGATGGCATCCGAAGAAACTAATCATCTCATTAAGGACGAAGTGGGGAGAGCAACGTCCGCATCAATCGTCTGCCACATCTCGATCTCGTACAATGGACTCTCGATCCGGCTAAAATGAGAGCCTGTCCATGTTCGCCCATCGATTCTGCTGGGATCCGCCTGGCAAACTTCGATCCTTTGGAATTAATTAACAAAAATAAGAAATAAAAAAAATTTGAAATAAATTATGTGAAGTATAGAAAGTAAAAATTTGTTGGTATAAATGTATCACGATCGTTGATTCTGATGATAATAAAATACTTGAGATTTAACATTTACATTAAAGATTAAGATTTCAAATTAAATGTAAATGAGAGAAAGTGTGAAAGAATCTCAAGTTCAAGTCCATGGAATTTGGAGGAATTTGATAGAAGAGCAAAAGCATCAACGAGTATGGAGTTGGAGTTTTATTTGGAGCTAAAGCTTGAAGATGTAGAAGAATATGATACATCATTGCTTTTTACATCCCTATAATTTTTGCACTTTTATTTTCGTAGAAATTTGGAAAAAAGTCCAAAATATCATATCCTTGGTCTTAGGCACACTTGGTCAACCTTAGGATACTTAGGCAAAAACTTAGAACCAAAATCCAAATTCAACTAAAAAACACACCTTAGTATTAGACATCTAACTTGTCAACTTTAGTTGTCTAATTACAGTATCAAACGTCCAATATCCATATATAAAACCTTAACATACTGGACATATACGCTTCAATCGACCTATTGATAAACGTCAGTTTATCATCATTTTTATGCCCTAAAATAGATCTACCTCATATGATTTTAACTCCGCAAATGGGTTTTCAAGCTGCATTTAGGCATTTACTTAGGATAGGCATGCATTACATTTAATTATCCTTTTAATACATTTATTTGAGTGTTAGGGATAGATATAAAGTCAGATCCTACATACCGTGGCACTCAAGAAGATAGAAGATGAAGAAAAAGCTCCTATGAGCTGGATTTCAGCTAGATCCAGCTCATCCCAGCTGGATCCTAGCTCATTCTAGCTTGATCAACTCATCCCTAATCCATTCAGCTCATCTCAACTGAATGGTAGCTCTAGCTAGTTCACCTTAGCTCCATTCAGCTCACCTCAGCTGGATAGTAGTTCAAACTAATTCAAGTCAGTTGATCTCAGCTCCATTCCAGCTCCTCCAACTCAAAATAGTTCACTGGAAGCTCAACCTGACTAGGACTAGCTACTGCCATCAATTAGCTAGACCTAGTCAGCTGAAGATGACCTCAACCAACTCAGGCCATCTCAAGTCTAGCTCCCGGAGACCTAACTCAACTCAACTTGGTTGAGCTGAGCTACTTGACCTAAGCTAGCTACTTCAACTAGCTAGGTATTCTCTAGGAAGACCAGGCCAGCTCACCTCAGCTTATATCAGCAAAAGCTAGCTCATCTTAGCTTGGCTTAGCAGCTAGCAAAGAATTAGTAAGCTAAACCAGCTAAGGTATCTCCTTGCAGTTCTTCTCAGTAGCCACTAGCTCCAATATAGCTCCTTCCAGCTACTTCCAGCTCATCACCTCCAAAACCCTAGCTCCCTCTACCTCTCTACCTTAATCCCTACTAGCTAAGCTAGCTAATGGGACCACCATCATGAGCTATAACTAGCTCATTTTGATCCAATTAAGTCAGTAAATGCTCCTATGTAACTGCCAGAGAGTCATATTTCATTGCAAAGTCATTCTCAGGGAATGATAAGAAAATATGGTTAAAACTGCAGTTTTACCATCATATCATGAATGCAATACAATCATAGGTTTTCCCAGGGGTAATCAAGGGTTAAATGGTCCTAAAAGGCTAACAAGTGGGTTAGAACAGATAGAAAAGGGTTTACACGTATTTTGAGAATTAAATGACTTTTGAAATCCTAAAAATAGATCCGCTTAATTAACTGAGGTTCTGGTCAGGATAAAATTCACTTAAACCCTCTAAAATTCATAGAAAAATATCCTCTAGGGTTTGGAACCTTCAATTTGACCATCAGAACTCGTCTTGACCTAAAATAGAGTCTCGGACAGACATTTACCCTAATTTGGATTTTTACATAAATTACCTTGTCAAACTTGGTCAAAACCTAAATCTAAATTTACCATTAGGTTTCTTGTGTCCAAATTAGGTTTGTACCAAAATTTGGGCCCAATCTGAGATCATCTTGACCAAGTTTGCATTTTGGTCCAGTCATACTCTTTCTATCTAATCAGACCCTTAACTTTTGAATTCTCTTACAAATAGCCCTGCGTAATTTTTGGAAGGTTAAATCTTCACCATCAATTTTTGAGTGAGGATTTCTCACTCAATTCTCAATCAATCTCTCCCAAAATTGATATGGGAATTCCTTGGGAAGTTACCTTCCATTTGAGCCATTCCTTGGGCTCTAAGTCTTTCCCAAAAGGCTATGCAAACCTTTCAAATGTTCCAGTATCCTACTTCGCAAGCACCTTCCAAGCTTGGAAGAGCTTCCTATGACCTATAAAAGAAACACCATCGCAAGACCGTGCATTTTAGCAAGTCTTGGAGCACCTAACAGCCTAAAAACCCATCTCTGACCACCGAAGACCCTTGCACCTATGACCCCCCTGGATCTCCCTTTTCCGGCCGTCCAACCATCAAATTCGATGGCCTAAACTCCTCTCTTCATTGCGACCCCCCCCCCCTCAGCCAAAGGGAGGGCATTCCTCCATCTACATCGTCGTCGTTGCTCCGTCGCATCTTCCTCCTTCTTCGGCTCCGATCAACCAACACTGAAGCCCTCCACCTCCCTATCCTCTCGCTAAGCCCCTCTTTAGCTCTCTCTCTCTCTTTATTTCACTTTGCCACTCTCTGCACATACGCACGACCACCACTTCTCCCTCACCGCACTTCATCTTCTCCGCCTTCAGCGAAGCTCCGACGATGCCTACACACCGCCCCACTGCTCAAAACTTGCCACTGCTACCTCCATCCGCTCCATTGTGCTCCACAGACCAAAACCCCTCAAGAAATTAAGGGATTTGGTCCCTCAATCATGCCACCGAACAAACCCATCACCGACTTCTGTCTTAATCACTGTCCGGCCACCACACATGACTATCCACCCCATAACCACAACCAACGCACTCCACACCCCACGACGAAGCTCCGAGAGGCCGTATTTTGGATTTCAGGTGTTCACTCTTCAGCCGCCATGGAAGTAGCTTCAAGCGAAGCTTGAAGCCTTCTTCAGCTATCGCAAGTCCCAGGTGCAGCCTCCAGGCGATGTGGAATCTCCCCAGGGAGATCTCCAGGTCCTCAATTGAGGATCTCTACAATTGCATCTCCCTCAATTAGATGCATCACCTTGCTGTTGCAACGTGCAAAGGAAAGGTGGGACTTTAGTCCCACCTTGGAAGCTGAAGAGTGCGTGCGGACGCATAAATTGAAAAAGTGTATAGGGCTTATTGCCTTAGACACTTGCGGGGTGAGGTCCCCCACTCACCCATCACCTGCGCCTCGCCCATGACCCATCCCCCGCAGGCCTAGTGCAAACCTGACCCACCTAACCCGACTTCACTCCTCGGCTGGGATCACACCGGCAGCCCTAGACCTGGGTGCGCTCTAGGTCTGAAACCCGATAACCCAGTACTATTGGAGGCTCTGGGAGAGCGTGTCCCAAGGAGAGAAAGGGAGGATCGTGTGTTGGGGCAAGGGGGTTTTGCTCTTCAGTACACTTTGCCGAGTTTGTAGAAGCCCTTCCCCCCTTGTGCATCAAAAGGATCAACAAAGAAGAAGAGCAGAAGAAGGTAGAAGAGAAGACAAGGCAGGAGAAGTAGAGGATAGAAGAAAGAAAAGAGAAGGAAGGAGGCCTCAGAAGAAAGAAGAAAGGGAACCACATAGGAAGGAAAGCAGAGAGGTAGAAGAAGAGAAGCAGAAGAAAGAAAAGAAGAAGAGTAGAGGAGAGAAAGAAAGAAGCAGAAGAAGAAATCATTTCATATATATTTATTGAATTCTATTTACCATTATTGTAGGGAGTAATTGGTAATTCAAATCACCATTTTACTCCAATCATTTTACAGATTGATACTTGATCTTATTGTTACATTACTCTGAATCAATTTCTGATTACAATTTCACATTTCTATTGTTTTAAATTGCAATTTTGAAAACTGAATTCCTATTTGCTCCTAGCGAACGACCTTGGACATTTTTGAGTATAAATTTTATTTGTTTGAGTTCTATTTTGGCTATATTACAATGAGATAATTCTAAAACATCGATTTATTGCCTTAACATTTTGCTGCTGTTGTCGGGGAGCAACGCACAATTCAGATCTCTTGATTGCAATATCAGGTTGGATTCTACTTTGCTACATCTCTTTTGATTGTGATCTATTTTAGGGACTCACTAAAGTAAGATCCTCCACGCATCAACCACTCCAGGGGCAGGTAAACTCCATCTACCTTCTTCTAAAGCCCCTAAATCTAAAAAAGCTAAGAAAGGAAAAATCAATTAGAGCTACTTGCATTCTATTCTTAGACAAATCATCAAGTGCTTGATTTGATACATTCTATTTAGACAACATCCAAACCCTAATCTGTGCACCCATTTGAAGCTAAGGTATCTAAGGCTATCACATTCTTGTTTGAGCCTTAAGTACCATATTTTGACAAATTAAATTGGACCAAATCAGAGCCAAATAAGGATTCTAGTTTAGGGTTTTAGAGACATTTGCTTAATCAAGAATTGATCTTTTCAAGCAATGTGTGCCTAAACCTTGATTGAATTGATCTATTCAAGCAAAAACCTAAAATCAGGCTCTTAAATTCATTTGAACACTAAAAGAGGGACCTAAATTTCTTAAAAGGACAATACAGGTGAAGTTGACCGACCTTGTTGGGTTAACCAATCTTCAAATTATGTCACTTTTCACAAAAACATATTAAAAGTTCAAGTGAAATCATAAGCACCCTTTCTCTTAATTAAAACTGGTAGACTTAAGAGGTTAAGTCCCCATTTTAGTCTACTTGGAACATCAGTGACAAGAGAGGTCAGGTAGGGGAAACCCTGTAACTCGTGAGGATGCTCTACTGTGTAGGGGTCTTTGTGGGATTCTCCCTCTCTGGCTGCTTAGGTAATTCTCAGGTGGACGGCTTTCTGACTAAGGGGTATCATCCGCCCCGAACCTCTATAGTCATCCAAAATTTTTTTTGGGTGTCTTGATTGGGTCCATCACATTTTGCCTCTCGTCTACTCCATCGGTGCATGTTTAGGAGGTCTCTAAGACCATCCTTGAGACCTCCATTAGCTACTCATTCCCGTCAAGGCCAAGCCTCGACCTCCTTGTTTGTGCAACAACCCAATCCAATCGATATTTCGTCTAATTCATCTGATCCTAATTCTCCTTCATCCATTATCATGGCACAACCAGCAGAAGAAAATAATCTTGAAAGTCAGCTTCAGCACCTCAACGATCTATTCCAAGCCTTTTTGAACCCACCACACCGTCCAATGATGCGATATCACTACAATCCCGCTGCGATGGCAATCGAACCTCGAGTACAAATCCCTACTGGAGGTCCTGACACTGAACTCAAGCCCAACATGATTCATGCCATTTCCAAATTCCATACGAGTAATTCCGAAGATCCTTTCCAGCATATCAAGCAACTCAAGCATCTAGCTCAGACCTTCGGGTCAGAAGCTCAACATCGAGATGTTTTACTCATGAAAATGTTCTCCTTCTCTCTCATGGATAAGGCTACTCACTGGTACCAAACCCAAACGCATCCAATCAACACCTAAGCAGAACTTTAATCCGAGTTTTTGAGAAAGTTCTTCCTTATTGGCCAGACAAATGCTTTACGACACCAGATCACGCATTTCACACAGCAAGTAGGAGAACTACTTCATGAGGCATGGGATCGTTTTCTAAATCTAATGCGAAAGTGCCCTCACCATGGAGTTCCTAAATGGGAACAAGTCTAGTCTTTTTACCAGGGACTCTGTGAGGATATTCGATTATTCGTCAATGTGACCTGCGGAGGAAACATCATGGGTCAACACAAAGACACCGTGTGGGAGATTCTCGAGAATATGTGCAAGAACTCCATCAATAATGAATCCATGGGCATGTTCCATTGGACGAATGCCTGTGCATTGACGAATCCAAATGGAGCACATGAGACGTAGGGCCTGTCGTCTTCCGTTGACTTGGAACTGATGGCCAGTCATTTGGACAAGGTCTCTATTATTAAGAAGAAGGTGGATGATCTAACTTGACACTTGTAGCAAGCCACCTCTGCGCAAAACTCGTTCGCGCAACCGCCCTCTGACAGGGAGGCTATGCATAACATCTATCATCAATCTTCTCAGGGGATGGATCCGTATCCACCCTCGTCTGATTCTGGTTTCGGAGGAAACTCTGGACCTACCTACTCTAGTTGGGGCAACTCTAAACCCTCGTATACTGACTTTTCCGAGGTGCCTCAGACCTATGAGGACCTCAATGCCATTCAGAATGATCAATTCTCAAACAACTATAACCCTGGATGGTGTAATCATCCTAATTTCACGTGGTCAGGAATAATAAAAATCAGAGACCTCCATATCAGCCTCGACCACAAGCTCTCATCCATATCAGCTGCCTCAGCCCCGGCCTAACCCAACTTATCAATCTAGGCTGATTCATGCAGATCAAATGACTCGTATCTTTCAAACTCTGGCTAACATTCAGAAGACGAATGCGGCTGTGCAAAAACAACACAAAGACGAGATCACAGAGGTTAACAATCAACTCATCCAAATGGAAAATCCTCGCCAACCTGATGCACTTCCTTCACAACCTCTACCTAACTCGAATAATGTGCTGAACCGGAGGTGCGTTATGAACCCAAATTAGGGCCAAGCTCACTTTGTTTATCAGGCCCCTTCTACTCCATCACCCGACGGGATGGAGGCTTCGACATCATATGTGGGTTACCAGCAGCAAGCACATCTTTTACCCACACCAAACCAGAACCAGGTGGGATTGAATTCTATTATTACTCGTAGTGGCAAAACAACACAGGACCCACCTTATCCAAGCCACTCCCAGCTTGGTAATATAAACCCTAACCCTAGATTGGTCATCCAGGACACACCCGTCCCAGATCTAGAGCCTGAGCCAATCCTAGAGGAACCATCTAAGGTTTCATTTCCCGAGGCCTTGACCAAGGGAAAAAGGACAGCCAAACCCGTGGCACCTAAGGAGGACCTGGTTAATTTCTTTGAGCAGGTCCATATAAATATCCCCTAGATGGATGCGATACGCCACGTACCGGCTTATGCACGATTTCTAAAAGACATGTGTACACCTAAGCATAAGTCACGAACCAAAGGTGGGAATCCGATCGTACTGTCGGAGCAAGCCAACTCCGTCATTTTAAGCAAACTCCCACCTAAAGCAAAAGACCTAGGCACCCATCTGATCTCCTGTGCAATCAGTGATATATAATTCAACCGAGCTTTATTGGACTTAGGAGCCTCCATAAATTTGATACCTACATCCCTACTAGACTACTTCGAGGAATTCGAGCTTAAATCGACAGAAATGACTTTACAGCTAGTCGACTGATCAATTATGTCACCAAAAGGAATTCTCAATGATGTCATAGTTAGGGTGCATGATTTCTATTTTCCAGTGGATGCCATTCGGTCTCTGCAATGCACCCGCTACTTTTCAGTGGTGCATGCTTGCCATATTCTTAGATATGGTAGGTGAATACCTTGAAGTATTCATGGATGACTTCTCGGTATTCGGTGAATCATTTGATGATTGCCTCCCACACTTGGTCCAAATCCTCAGATGATGCATTGACGTGAACTTGGTTCTTTCCTAGGAAAAGGGCCACTTCATGGTGCCTGAGGGAATTGTCTTGGGACATCTTATCTCTGAAAAAAGTATCCAGGTTGATCAAGCCAAGGTGAATCTGATTTCCAAACTTCCTATGCCTAGCTCAGTCAAAGACATTCGATCCTTTTTGGGGCACGTCGATTTTTACCGTCGATTCATTCCCAATTTTTCGAAAATTGCATGCCCCCTGACTAATCTTCTATCTAAGGATGTCCCCTTTGACATCTCCAAGGAGTGCACTCAGGCGTTTGAGATCCTGCATGATCGAGTTACCCAAGCACCTATCCTGTAGTCTCCTGATTGGTGTCAACCCTTTAAGATCATGTGTGATGCATCTAATTATGCTGTAGGGGCGGTACTTGGGCAGAAAATAGACGGGAAACCCGTGGTCATTTACTATGCTAGCAAGACACTTGATGAGGCTCAGCATAACTATATAGTTACTGAGAAAGAGCTGCTAGCTGTAGTATTTGCCCTGGAAAAATTCAGATTATATCTTTTGTGTTCCTGTGTTATTATATACTCATATCACATTGTAGTGAGGCACCTCCTTGCGAAGGACACGAAACCTCGACTAATCCGTTGGATCTTTTTTTTTCTTAGAAAAAAGGAATGCTATCTAAGGAGATAGCCATCTGGAAATTTTATTAATAAAATCAAAGAAAAAAGAATATTACATCAACTTCTCTAATAACATATGAGAGCCCGACACTCATGAACAATTTGTGTTGAGTTGATGGGTCTCCCCTGAAAAAGACACTCATTACGTGCACGCCATATACATTACAGAACAACTGCCATAGAATAATGGGGCCTCCCACTTCTAACAAAAACTCCCCACATGTCCTCCCATACAGGTATCCCACCACCACATACCCTATTCCACACACAATCTGTGATCACACATGAGGAAAAAATATGGCGCACGCTATCAGTATGAAAATCACATAGATAACATGTATGAGCAACCACTCCCATCCTTCTGTGCCTCAAGTCACTAGTGATAAGCCCATCCCTCTTGCAAAGCCATAGAAAAATTTGTATCTTCAATGGGATTTTCAGCTTCCATAATCCTACACAGATGATGTCAACATCACCACTTTGTCTCCTTGAAACCATAGCTTCATAGGCCTTGGCAGTGGAAAAATTCCCCATCCGTCTGTACGTGTCAACACCTCCTATTGGCTTGAAAGCTTGCAAGTCTTGCATCAATCTTGCTCTTTCCCCCCAGGTGCGACTCCCCTCCCTATAGCCCATCTCCTATATCTCCCATCCATTTGCTTCTTCGTCCCAGAGGTCAGCAACCTTAGCCTCTTTGTCACCCACAAGGCCATATACCCATGGATAGTGATTCTGTAAAACACCTAAAGAAGACCACTTCTCCAACCAGAAGAGAAAAGATTTTCCATCCCCATAGGCTAGTTGGAAAAAATCCCAATTTTCCTTCATAGCAACCACCACCGAGCTCCAAAAGGGTGATGCTTTGATAGGGGTAAGTCTATTTGCCATTGAGTGTGAAGCGCCATATGTTCCTTTGATCACTACTGCCCATAGTTTATTTTCCCCTTGAAAAATTTTTATTGCCCACTTCAACAATAAAGAGTCGTTAAACTCCTTCAAGGATCTAATTCCACACCCTCCCTGCTTCTTTGGTGCACACATACTCTCCCATTTTACTTGCTGAAGGAAGCGTCCCTCATGTTTCACCCCCTTCCAAAAGAAATGCTTTCTCATTATATCTAGGTGCTTCCAAATTGCTTTAGGAGCCCTGAAAATAGAAAACATAAATACTGGCATTGCAGTGATAACAGAGTTCAAGAGAATCAACCTTGCCCCCTTTGAGAGAAATTTACTGCTCCAACATTCCAGCTTTGCAGAAATTTTTTCGAACAAGTAATTCCAATCACTGTTCTTCATCTTCTCGCTCTTCAATGGCAATCCAAGAGAGGTAATTGGCAATGAAAAGATCGACGTGTGCAAAATTTCAGAAAATTGATGGCCCACATCTCTGTTCGTTCCAAAACAAAAAAGAGAGGATTTTTCCCCATTGATGTATAATGCGCGCCTCCCATGTACCCCCTTCTACAAAAAATACTGTGTCATCTGCATATTGAAGCATGGGAACTAGAGCCTAACTGCTCGCTAGAGTATACCCCTTGATCATCCTCAGTTCTGAGAGCTTGAGAGTGAAACGAGCCAAGGTATCCACTACCAAGTTGAATAACAATGGGGCTAGTGGACACCCCTGCCTGACCCCACGTCTAAGTTGAATCCATGCATCGCATGGTCTCCTGTTAATCAAAGGGGAGAAAGCCGAAGTAGTAATGCATCTCTTCATCCATCTAATCCATAGGACAGGAAATCCTCTACGCTTGAGCACCTCCCATAGATAAGGCTAGGACACCGAGTCGTAGCCCTTGCTGAAGTTGACCTTCCACATGAAGGCCTTTGTCTTTCTCCTACTCCATCCAGCCACCATCTCCTGGGCCACAATAAAGGATTCTTTCAAAGATCTATCTGGCAAGAAGGCCGACTGAACAGGCGATATCATTCCTTGGAGTACCCCTCTCAATCTGTTCGCCAGTACTTTGCTTATAATCAAATAAATGGAGTTAGATAGTGCTATGGGTTTGAACTCACTGAACCACTTCGCCCCTGGCTTCTTAGGGAGCAAAAACAAATATGACCTATTCAACTTCTCAAATCCGCTATTCCCCTGTTGGAATTCGTGGATCACCTCCATTACTTCCCCTCTCACCACCCTCCAAAACTCCTTCTAGAATAAAACTTGAAACCCATCTGGACTGGGGGATCCTTCCAAATTGAGGCCATTGATTGCTTCAATCACTTCCTGTTCGGAGAAAGGGGCTACCAATCTTTCAGCTTGCAGCTCTTCCACCCTTGGGTACTCCATTGTCATCACCTTCCAAGCACTTCTGAAGGGGGTAGCAGAGAGGTCACGGAAATATACAACTGCTGCAGCCTGAATTTCTGTCATTGAGGTGATTCGTTGGGTTCCTGATAAGATGGATGAAATATGGTTGATACGCCTCCTTGAACTAGCAACCATGTGGAAAAACTTGGTGTTGGAATCACCCTCATGCAGCCAGAGTTGTCTCGATTTTTCCCGCCAGTCCATTTCCCTCTTCAAATCCTCTTCTAGCACCACCATTTGCATTTGTTTCTGTTGCTGCAGCTCTCCTTCAGCCAATGGACCTAAAGCCTCTTTCTCATCCAGTGTGCGCAGCCAAGCAAGAGCTTCCACCTTCCTTTTCTCACGTAACACTCCCACTGTCTGTCCATATTCCTTCAAAATAGTTTTCAGCCCTACTAATTTTGCAGCAAACCTCGAGGTCGCTGTCCCAGACACTTGTTTCATCTCCCACCAGTTTGCAATCATGTCCTTGCACCCTAGCTCCCTCAACCACGACCTTCTGAATTTAAAGTAGGAGCTCACTGAACTACCTTCACCATAATCCCAAACCAACAGAGTGTGGTCAGACAATGGCCTCTCCTGCCTGGCCAGGCTAGAAAGATGGTACTTGCCCAAAAGACTTGAGTTCCCAAAGAAACAGTCCAGCTTCGACATCTTCTCATTGTCATTGTGCCAAGTGTATTCCACACTTGAGGAGGGGTACTCATTCAGACCCATATTCTGGACTACAATCTGAAAACCACGCATAGAATGATCAATGTGCCCACTCACTCTATCCTGACCTAATAATGTGCAATTGAAGTCACCCCCTACAAGCCATGGGCTATCCCCAATCCCCTCCACTCTCTCGGCAAGCTCAGATCACAGAGCAGACCTCCTGGTCGCTTTACATGGCCCATAAATGCAGGTGATATACAAAAAGCATCCCGATTGGATTGCCAAAAATCTGCAGGTTATATGAAATTCTCCCTGCAGTACCTCCATTAGTTGCAGTCTAGCGATCTTCCACCATATGGCCATGCCTCCCAACCTTCCTTGGGTCTTCACAGTAGTGAATTCAAATCTCCCCTCCTGTTTCAACGGCTTCCACGAGGTTTGTCCATCCTCTTCAATGTGTGTTTCTTGCAGAAGTGCATAGTCAACATCCCACTCTCTCATATATCTGGCAAGGGAGGCTCTTCTCACCCTGTTGCGCATACCACACACGTTCCATGATAACACTCTCATCTAGTGTTAGGTTTCCCCTTCCTTGCCCCCCCGTCAGTCCTCACCATGCCAAGCACTTTTGCCACTGTACTCAATTCCGTCCCCATTCTATCATCACCTTACCTTCTTCGCAGTTTGTTTGGGGATCTAATCAGTACAACTTTCCCTTTGCTTTTAGTCCCTACATCGTACCGAAAGCCTTCAGGCGTATCGAAGGCGAATGGAGCTTCCACCACCACTATTCCAGGTCTGGTCCCAGCATTCTCCTCCACTGACACAATCATCTGCAAACCACTCTCACACATACTGTCCACATTCAGCATTGATTCAGCTGCTTCAGACATCAAGCCCCCTTCTCGTTCCTCAATATTGTGCTCCTTTCTCTTCTTTATCACCTGTCTCTCCTCTGCAGAGGATCCATCTCCCTTCTCCTGGACAGATTTATTCTGAACCACCTCTGCAAAAGTCTTTTCCCTCTGCTGCTCATGTGCCTCCACATTATCTAGGTAACTTTGAAGCTGGATCAACCAAGAGCTTCCCCCACACCTAAGTATGATTTTTTCTGGTAAAGAGCCACTACGTGCAAAGATCACATTCACCCTAACCACCCTCCCATCCCCTTCCCCAAGTACAACTTTTGAATTCTCCTTCAATATCGCAAAGCTTTCAATCATCTTCGCCACCACCATCTTGGTTCTCAAATGCAAATGCAATCTGCTAATCTTTGATCTCCCTTGCCTGGATGTCACACTCTGTGGGGGATATTCCTTCAATGCCCCATTAAAGGGCGAAACAAACCTCCACATCACATTGATGTTCTCAAACTTGCTCGATTGAAATCGGAGAGACTCGACGTCCGTCATACCCAATCCATATAATAGGAAGCGAGAAGGACCCAAGGTTGCAACCTTCCAATTCGATGAGCTTAGGGTTAGGGATCTTACCAACTGCTGAAGCCGATCTAAAGACGAAGCCCCTGCCATCACCTCCCCAATTAGTGCTCCCCTTAGGACCAACTTCACCGCATAGATATCTTCTGAGTATGGGACCTCCACATCACGGAAGTGTCCAGCCAACGTTGGGGTGGGGGCGGCGGAGCCCTCAGTCCCCTCTGCCCTGAGATGGAATGATGGTGTGGAACCTTTCCTACTCCCTATCGTGTCCCTCCTTTCGTACACATATCCCATTTATGGCCTTCTCCGCCTCAAGTGACACAAATCAGAGGCCCCTTGCACACCACTGCCATATGTCCTCTTGCCTAACACCTGAAGTAGAGGACCTCCCCCGCATTCGTCCAGTGCCTTGCCTTCATGGTGGCCCACCCTTCTTTGTGATCTTCCTTGCGCCTCCATCTCTTTGATCTCCAAACCTCCCAACCCTCATTCTCCCTCCTGTCTCCAGAGACCCAATGATCCCTCATTCTCTCAACTCGTCCGAGGAAGATCTATTTTACTCTAATCAGCTGGATCTTGCTATTGCAAGAATTCGATCTCGAGATTCGCGATAAAGCAGGAAAACAGAACGTGGTAGCTGACTACTTATCCCGTCTTCCTTCTTCTGTCATCGACCCATCTGGTCCAATCACCAAGCATTTTCTGGATGAGCACCTGCTAGCCATTCACAATCTCCCATGGTTTGCTGATAATGTAAACTACTTGGTTACGAGGAAAGTTCCGCTAGATTGGCCGACTTCCAAGCGGGACAAATTAATTGCTGAAGCCAAGTACTATATTTGGGAGGAACCATACTTTTTCCACATTGGTAATGATCAGGTGATCTGGAAATGCATTCCTGACAACGAGGTAAATGACGTAATGTTATTCTATCACAACCAGGCCTGCGATGGCCATTTCTCTGAGCGTAAAACCACAGCAAAAATTCTTCAGTGTGAGTTCTTTTGGCCCACGTTGTTCAAAGATGCATAGACGTATTGTAGGACATGCACTCACTGTCAGACCCTCGGCAACATGGGCCCAGGGGATATGATGCCCTTAAACCCGATTATTATATCTGAAATCTTTGACATATGGGGAATTGATTTCATGGGACCCTTTCCCAGATCTAACGACTTCGAATACATTCTACTCGCTATTGATTATGCCTCTAAATGGATCGAAGCCGTCCCCACGAGAACTAGTGATCATAAAGTTGTCCTTCGATTTATCCAGGAGAATATCTTTACCAGATTTGGGGTTCCTAAGGCCATCATCAGTGATGGCGGGTCTCATTTCATCAATGTGCACTTCCAATCCCTGATGAAAAAGTATGGGGTGTTGCATCGTATCTCGACTCCTTACCACCCTCAGATTAATGGACTAGCAAAACTATCAAATCGAGAGATCAAGAAGATCCTTAAGTCACTGTTTGGCCTGATAGAAAAGATTGGTCTATTCGCCTTCTGAAAGCCTTGTGAGCTTATAGGACCACCCACAAAACCCAATGAGGCATGTCTCCCTTCATATTAGTGTATGGTAAGGCATGTCACCTTCCCTTTAAGATGGAGCACAAGGCTTATTGGGCAGTACGGAAGTGCAATCTGGATCTAGTGAAGGCTGGAATACACCGTCGGTTGCAATTGAGCGAGATCAAGGAACTACGCAATGATGTGCATGAGAACTCGCATATCTACAAAGAGCAAGTTAAAGCCTCCCATGACAGGCACATTGTATGAAAATCTTTCCACCCTAGTCAGAAAGTTCTACTCTTTGATGTCAAACTCAAACTTTTCCCAGGAAAACTCATATCAAAATGGATAGGACCATTCTTGGTGAGACGAATCTTTGGAAATGGAGCAATTGAAATCAGCCAACCCAGCCTTGATTCAGAACCCTTTATTGCGAACGGTCAGAGACTCAAGCCATTCATTGAACTCATCGATAAGAACAGGGCTGAGGTATCTTTTGATCTCCAGTCTCCTTAACCTCATTGCGCACGGCTGATCGCGTTAAACTCAGTGCTTAACGGGAGGCAACCCGTCATCTCTTTGAAAAAATTGAAACCCTTCTTGACACATCTTATGCTTAGCTCATATTGCACTTTAGGGTTTGTCCATTAGAACAGCTGACTCCAGCTTTGGTACCCATACCCAAGCTTGAAATCGTCTGCAGCAGTCACCTCGACCCATCCACTCACCCACCCAAAACCTATTCTAATGAATGATCTAGGCTGAACTTGAACCCACCTAATTTACAATGAGGACATTGCAAATCATAGGCATGGGGGTATTAAAGTGCAAAACACTGTGAAAATCACTTCACAAGAAAGGGTTTCATAAAAAAAAGCACATATTCCAAAAACCAAAAAAAATATAAAATTTTGAAAAAAGAACAAAAATAGGAGAAGGGAGGAAATTTTGAGTGAAGTGATTGCATACCATTTTTTAGGAGAAAAGGGGAGGAGATAAAAATGTCAAAAAGGAGCACAATTTAAAAAGAAAAAAAGATAGTCATTAGTAAAAGATTAAGGAATTGACTTAGTTCTAGACCAAATCAAAAAGAAAAAAAAGAAAAATGAAAGACAAAAAGTGCTAAGAGACAAAAAGAGATTAGTATGAATGCTGATCTTAGGCCTCTTGGGCTGTAATTCTAGGCTTAAAAATTCAAGTATCCATTAAGATCTGGATAGTCCTCAAGAGGTTGGGGAAAATTCGAAGATTAAGTATTAGGTCAAAGGCTTAAGGATTATTCGACCTCGTTAACTGACCTCTGGTGATGAGAACCTCATCATGAGCCCCAATTAGCTCATTTTAACCTGAGAAAGAATAAGAGCTCCTACATAATCTAAAGAAGGGCTTAATTCAAAGAATAAGTGTTCTGAGAAGAAAACATAAAATAAAGGTTAAAACTGCAATTTTACCATTGCAGTACATCAATGGGATTTCTCAGAGTCTAAACATGGGTCAAATGGCCTTAATAAGATAAAAAGTGAGTTGGTTCAATCAGAAATGGGTTATTGTAAGAGCTACGAATTAAATAACATTCTGAAACCCTAAAATAGACTCACATAATTCAACAAGGTTTTGGTCAGGATAAAAATCAAATAAACCCTCTAAAATTCATGAAAAAATATCCCCTAGGGTTTAGAACCTTCAAATTAGCCTTTGGAACCTATTTTGACCTAGATTGGGATCCTAACTCATTATTTGACCTAATTTAGGTTTTTATGTAAAATGCCTAGTCAAACATGGTCAAACTTAAAATCCAACTTCACCATTGGATTCCTTAGGTCCAAATTAGGTTTGTACCAAAATTTTGACTTAAGGGAAGGTCATCTTGACCTACTTTGCAGAACAGTCCACCTAATTACATTCTGGCCCCTAACTTTTGAAAATCCTTTCACAGACCCCCCTAACTAACTCACCAACCTTACAATTAGGTCCTCCATCATTAAAGGGGAGGAATCCTACTCCGACGAGGAATTGAGGGGGATTACTCCCTGATTCCTCAGAGATCTCCCAGATTTGGAAGGGAGATTCTCTAAGGAATTCCCTTCCATCTGAGCATGATTTCAGGATCTGATTTGCATCAAATATCTCGTGCAAATGCATGAGAGATGTGGGTGTCTCCCTGAATCCTACTCTGGAGAGGACTTTTGCACTTGGAAGCTTCTCTTCCAAGCACAAGAGCCCCTGCCAGTGCCTATAAAAGGACCACCACCTCCGGCCGCACCTTTTCAACTTGACTTGGCAGGAGATCCACCTCCAATTCGTCCCTTCTCCTCCGGAAAAGTATCCAGCAGGCTCTGGCGACCTATCTTCCTCCTTCTTGTCGCTCTGCCACAATACCAGTGGTAGAGCCATCTTCGTCTCCTTCCTCCACATCGCGCAATACCCACTCGCGTGCTCCAGCCCCTTCGTCATCGCCGTTCTCCCACCTCAAGAAGTCTTCTCTAGTGGCGGCTGGTATAGCCAGCCACCTTTCTACCCCCCCTTCGTCCACTTAGTTAGGTTAGAACTATTCCTCTCTCTCCCCTCTTCATTTCCCCTCTCTTAATTTCTACTTTAGACCCCTCGATTCCACAGACCACCACCACCTTCTCCATCTCTGGCCGACCACCGGCGAAGGCGCTTCCACCGCTCCATACCTCCACATGCCTCACCACCTACCTCATCACCTCCGCCACCAAACACTGAGCACATTCCACCCCTTCACTGACAGCCATCACTTCCCTACACGCCCATCGACCTAACCCATCTTCACGGCCACAGGGTGACCTAGGCACACACGCCTAGGCCACCCTGCGGCCAGCCACTCACCGCCTCACCTTCGCCATGACACGGCGAAGCTCCTTATGTGTTTTAATGGGGCCGATAGGCCATATTTAGTGAAGTGTAGGATTGACCCTCTCCGCCATTAACACACAAGCACAGAGCTCGAAGCTCGCTTCAGGCCACTTTGCTCCAGGTGCTGCGCTCCAGGTGACACACGTTGAGTGCGCGAACACATCCAAATAGAGAACGAGCCTGGAGAGCGATTGTAGCAGCGGCAATTAGGTGAAGGCCTCCTGCAGGTGTGCAAAGAAGTAGGTGGGACTTTGAGTCCCACCTCGTGAACTCAGGAGTGAGGTGCGTGATTTATATTGAATTTGTGTTCTTTGCTGTTTGCCTCAAGTGACACGGGGTGAGGTCCCTCGCTCACACACGCACGCCTCGTCTGCGACCTATGCCCCGCGAATCTGGCTGGTTGACTCAATTAGCCTCGCACTCCTCATGCACCACCCACGCCGGTGCGCTTGGACCCGTTCACGTGAAACCTGACCTAATTACCTAGCCTGGCTCTAGGAGAGCGAACCCAAGAGAGAAATAGAGAGAGAGGGTAGTGGGTAGGTTTTGCTCCACTGTGTGCAGGAAAGAAGAAGAAAGAAAAGAAGATGAGCTAAGGCAGGGAAAGCTAAGAAGCTAAGAAAGGAAGAAGGTACTGTAGCCGTAGAGGAGAGCTAAGGAAGAAGCTAAAGAAGAGAGGCATGGCTAAGGTAGAGGAAAGGAAGAAGAAGGAATTACGGCCAAGTAGAGAAGGAAGAAGAGACAGAAGCTAGGAAGGCAGAAGCCAAGGGAAAGAGAAGGCACTGTAGCAGAAAGGAGGCATGGCTTAAGAAAGGAGCTGAAGGTAGAAGCTTAAGGAAAGAAGAAGGAAGAAGGAGGAAGAAAGAAGGAAGAAGAGGGCCAAAGAATAGAAGAAAAAGAAAGGTAGAGAAGGCAAGGCAAGGCAAGAAAGAAGAAAGAAGAAAAGCTAAGGCAGAGAAGAAGAAGAGAAGAGAAGATTAAAAGAATAATCAAATATTTTTACCTCTGATTTAATCTCTCTATTTTTGCTACATTTTAATTCATAAACTCTTGCATGACATTCTGAATTAGATTTTGAGTAGACTTAAGTGTTCAAATTACATTATTAAGATTAGTGTATAGATTCCATTTGCTCCCTATGTTCGACCTCAGATACTTAGGTTTTCAAGTAATAAAAACTTCTTATTTGTTATCAACGCTTGATCACCTATACTACAACGCAATCGACTTACTCCCTTAAAAACCCCAACCAAGCCTGTATAACATCTGGTTTGCAGGACTCGGTAACCTAAGCACCTCAATCCACACACAGTCTGGTTCAGTGTGCTTAAATATCAAAATCACGCAAATGAATTAAATCTATTTTGGAAAAGTTACTTAGATTAGGAGCAGCTGATCAACACAAGTTAATTTGGACGAGTTTTCGACGTGGAGAGGTGGGAAATTCTCCTCGAAGATGCGCAATAACATATTGTCTCTTCGGTGCTTGTCTCCTAGGATATCTAAATATCCTACCGGGGGCATGTAAACACCTTGTGCTGGTTCAGATGCCATGGGCGGCATTATCACGAAATGTCGATTGCCAGGGTCAGGATTTAGCTACAGAATGCCATGGGCAGGATTATCTCGAAATCTCAAAAGCCAGGGTTCTAGGGGTTGCCATGGGCGGTGTTATCTTGAAGCATCGATTGCCAAGGACCCTACGAGGATTAATGGTGGGAACTAGGAATCCGATACAGACCGTGTTGTAAAGCTAATCTGAGGCCATAAATATAAAGAAAAGAGAAAGAAAACTCTCCAAAAATAAAGAAAAATTCTTCTGTCTCTCTCTTACAAAAATGCACTGCAAACTGAACCTGGGCTAAAACATGTTACAAGCACGGGTGCTTTAACTGCGGAGTTCAACGACCCTTAGGTTAGTTCCTGCGGGTCTTAGAAACCTTAACGATGGACTGAGGGTAGAGCTGGTCAAGTCCGGATCTTGGTTGGTACTTGAGTACCTTTAGGCCTACTATCGACATTCGGACCTAATCTACAAAAGAAAGCACACATCAGAATTCTGAGCATACAAAGGCATATGGTCTAGAATTAAAGATAATTCCATGAGATTTTGCTAAGGGACTAGCAAAAGCTATGCATGGGGGTATGATGGGAACACCATCATGAGCCATAACTAGCTCATTTTGATCTAATTAAGTCAGTAAATGCTCCTACATAACTGCCAGAGAGCCATATTTCATTGCAAAGTCATTCTGAGGGAAAGAAAAGAAAATAGGGTTAAAACCACAGTTTTACCATCATATCATGAATGCAGTACAATCACGGGTTTTCCCAGGTAGGAATCAAGGGTCAAATGGACCTAAAAGGCTAACAAGTGGGTTAGAACAAATAGAAAAAGGTTTACATATATTTTGAGAATTAAAGGACTTTTGAAACCCTAAAAATAGACCCGCTTAATTAACTGAGGTTCTGGTCAGGATAAAATTCACCTAAATCCTCTAAAATTCATATAAAAATATCCTCTAGGGTTTGGAACCTTCAATTTGACCATCATAACCTGTCTTAACCCAAAATAGTCTCAGACAGACATTTGCCCTAATTTGGGTTCTTACATAAATTACCCAATCAAACTTAGTCAAAACATAAATCTAACTTCACCATTATATTCCTTGGGTGCAAATTAGGTTTGTACCAAAATTTGGGCCCAATCTGAGATCATCTTGACCAAGTTTGCATTTTAGTCCAATCAGACTCTTTCTATCTAATTCAGACCCTTAACTTTTGTATTCTCTTACAACTAACCCCCCAACTTCTTTGTCTTCTTCACAAGCAGGTCCCCGCACCATTTTTGGAAGGTTAAACCTTCACCATCGAGCTTCGAGCAAGGATTTCTCGCTCAATTCTCAATCAATCTCTCTCAAAAATGATACGGGGATTCCTTGGGAAGTTAACTTTCATTTGAGCCATTCCTTGGGCTCTAAGTCTTTCCCAAAAGGCCATGCGAACCTTTCAAAGGTTTGGGTATCCTACTTCGCAAGCACCTTATAAGCTTGAAAGCTTCTTTCCAAGCTTGGAAGGGCTTCCTATGGCCTATAAAAGAAACACCATTGCACGACCGTGCATTTCAGCAAGTATTGGCGCATCTAACGGCCTAAAAACCCATCTCCAACCACCGAAGACCCCTACTCTAGTGACCCCTCTAGATCTCACTCCTCCGGCCGTCCAACCATCAAATTGGACGGCCTAAACTCCTCTCTTCGTCACGACCCTCCCTAGCCATAGGGAGGGTGTTCCTCCATCTGCATTATCGTCGCCGCTCCACCGCATCTTCCTCCTCTGGCTTTGGTCGACCAACACCAGAGCCCTTTACCTCCCTATGCTCTCGCTAAGCCCCTCTTTAGCTCTCTCTCTCTCTCTCTCTCTTTATTTCGCTTTTCCACTCTCTACACATACGCACAACCATCGCTTCTCCCTCACCACACTTCATCTTCTCCGCCTCCAGCGAAGCTCCGGCAATGCCTACACACTGCCCCATTACTTGAAACTTGCTGCTGCCACCTCCATCAGCTCCACCGTGCTCCACAAACCAAAATCCCTCAAGAAATTGAGGGATTTGGTCCCTCAATCGCGCCACTAAACAAAACCATCGTCGGCTTTTGTTTCGTCACCGTCCGGCCACCACACACGACTATCCACCCCACAACCACAACCAGTGCACTCCACACCCCATGGGGAAGCTCCTGAAGCTATTTAATAGGGCTGAGAGGCCATATTTTGGATTTCAAGTGTTCGCCCTTCAGTCGCCATGGACGTAGCTTCAAGCGAAGCTTGAAGCCTTCTCTAGCTATCGCAAGACTTAGGTGTAGCCTCCAGGCGATGCGGAATCTCCCCAGGGAGGTCTCCAGGTCCTCAATTGAGGATCTCTACAACTGCAGCTTCGTCAATTAGATGCATCACCTTGCTGCAACGTGCAAAGAAAAGGTGGGACTTTAGTCCCACCTCAAAAGCTGAAGAGTGCGTGCGGATGCATAAATTGAAAAAGTGTCTGGGGCTTATTGCCTCAGACACTTAGGGGGTGAGGTCCCCCGCTCACCCATCACCTGCGCCTCTCCCATAACCCATCCCCCGTGGACCTAGCATGGACCCGACCCACCTAACCCGACTTCACTCCTTAGCTGTGATCATGCCTGTAACCCTGGACCCAGGTGCACTCTAGGTCCGAAACCCGATAACCTGGTACTACTGGAGGCTCTAGGAGAGCGTGTCCCAAGGAAAGAAAGGTAGGATCGTGTGCAGGGGCAAGGGGGTTTTTCTCTTCAGTACATTTAGCCAAGTTTACAGAAGCCTTTCCCCCTTTGTGCATCAGAAGGATCAACGAAGAAGAAGAGTAGAAGAAGGTAGAAGAGAAGACAAGGCAGGAGAAGCAGAGGACAGAAGAAAGAAAAGAGAAGGAAGAAGGCCTTAGAAGAAAGAAGGGAGCCGCAGAGGAAGAAAAGCAGAGAGGCAGAAGAAGAAGAAGAGAAGAAGCAAAAGAAAGAAAAGAAGAAGAGCAGAGGAGAGAAAGAAAGAAGCAGAAGAAGAAATCATTTCATAGATATCTATTGAATTCTATTTGCCATTATTGTAGAGAGTAATTGGTGATTCAAATCACCATTTTACTCCATTCTTTTTGCAGTCTGATACTTGATCTTATTGCTACATTACTCTGAATCAATTTCTAATTATAATTTCGCATTTTTATTGTTTTAAATTTCAATTTTGAAAACTAAATTCCTATTTGCTCCTAGTGAACAACCTTGGACTTTTTTGAGTATAAATTTTATTTGTTTGAGTGCTATTTTGGTTATATTACAACGAGATAATTCTTAAACACCGATTTATCGCCTGAACACTACCTTAGCTTTGCTAGTCACCTCCTTAGCCTCCAAAACCTAACTCTAAAACCCACCTAACTAGCTCCACCAACTAACCTTACCTAAGTCCACCTAAGCTACCACCACTCCACCTGAATCTTGGTGCCAACCCTATACATCCCTCCACCCGTCTCTACCACCAAAAGACACCACCAAATTCCCTCCAAAATCACCTAAAAATGGCACCAACTTTTCCCTCTAAAACCTTTGAAATCCAACCCTACACCTACCCCTTCAACTCATCTCCACCCTCAATTTTTTCCCTCTAAAATCAATACCTTCTAGAAGGTATTTTTGGAGGGAAAACCAAGGCACCTCTTCATTCCCTCCCATTTTTCCCTCCAAAAATATCCAAGCACTCCTTCATTTCTCTCCAAAAAATACCATAACCACCCCCCTTCCCATCCTATAAATACCCTACCCTACCACCACATAATTCCAATCTTATCCCTTAGTTTCATTCCAAGTAGCCACCTAGAACCTACAGCCAAGGAGAAGAAGAAGAGAAGAAGATTAAGGGGCAACCTCCCACCCCCTTGGTGGCTTCTTTCTCTATCTTCCTTTCTCTTGTGCCTCGCCAAGGAGGAGGTCTTCACACTTGAAGGGATGGCCAAGCAAAAGGAGGAGCAAGGTGGTTGATGCCCACCTTGGAGGACAGCTTAGAGGAGGACTACTTGAAGAAGAAGTCGAGGAGAAACCTTTTGAAGTGCGGGAGCAACCACACTTGGAGCAAGGCTATCCAAGACTTCAACCAGAGGATCCCTTCTTCTTCTTTATCTTTCCGATTTCTTGTATTAGCTAGTGTTTTTATTTGTTTTCATGTAACAAGCATTCTGCTACATTTCTTCTTGTTGCTAGTAATATAAGATTTATTTTGCTTTCCACTTTCATGTTCTAGTTAGTGTGTTCTTCAAGTTCTTGTAGTTATAGTGCACACCACACCTTCTTCTAATTACCCTAGGCGCACTTGCCTAGGGTGAGCTTAGAAGAAAAGGCTATCTTCTTGTCACTTAGGGTTAGTTGATAGGTGTAGTTTAATTATTACCGCATATTCCATTGCTCGATTGTTTTGAAAATAATAAAAACAACAAAAAATCAAAATTACAAAAAGAAAGTTGATGTCCTGATTTCAAGCAAGAGTGTTAAATTTGCAAACTTGCCTCCTTGGACAACCTTAAATACTCCACTATCTAGGAATATAAATTGTAAAAGTTTGATTGCAGATTTACACATTGTAACGACACTAATTAAATCATTTAACAAACCGCATATTTTCTACGTCACCCATCCTCATTCCAAACGTCTATACTTAGTTTCAGATGTCTGAAAACATTATCAGATTTCTAATATAAGGTCGTTGGGCTTTGTCAGAATAAAATCTTCTCGAGACTCTTAACTAATATTTTATTATTATTCCCAGACAACCAAAACCCTCTCCAAACGTTTAATAAGTAGACATTAGGTAGACTATATGTAATCCAAATCTTGATTTGTTAGACCAAAGATCTTAGTTAGCCTCTCTAGAAATCAATTATTGAGGGTTACCCTCAGTTCTAGACATCCAATAACATATCTAGATGTCCTATAGAAATCTGATAGCTAAGCTCTAGATCCATGTTTGGATCTGATTACTTCCAGGAACAAACCTGCTCAGTTTCAAATGTCCAATAATTCATCCAGATGCCTTATAATGAGAAATCAAATGTTCGACCCTTTGACACTAGATCCCTATTTGGATCTGAGCAACCAGGAAATCCATCTTACATATTTAGGCATCCAAGAATCCTATCAAGCGTCCAATTTGTCCTTATCAAATGTCTGACCAAATTATCAATCGTCTAATCCTATTGTCAAACTTAATTAAGACCTGATTTGTTTTGAATTTCGACTCAATCTTTTAAGATATGCCTTTAATGGTTAGGAGCCCTCTCCTAAGCTTTGTTGAATCTTCCTTAGAATTCTATAAATAAAGGGGAACCTCTCCTTGGCAAAATACATTAAAAATCAATTCTTCCTACCATCACACTCATTTTGGAAAGAGATTAAAAGAAGAAGAGAGTGTCCAAGCTCTCCAAACTTCATACTACACATCTGAGAGCACCGATCCATTGCTTACTTCACATCAATCTACTTCCATCTTAGGGAAGTACCCTTTGCTTCTAGGAGGTTAGATTAATTTGTATTTTGTGGCTCTATAGGTCCCATTGTATTTTCATTTTTTGTTAGGTATTCACGTGGCGAATTCCCATCTCCTCATAAGATAAAATACTCTTCATGAAAAAGAGGGGCTTGAGGTACACTATGATAAAAAAAATTGGCTGCTTGCTAAAATTGGATTTAATGATGTCGTTGTTATAGTATAGTAGCAATGCAAACAGATGTCATGTCATTTTATCTATTTATATAAATTTTACTGGTTTATTTCTAATTGTTCATTAAGAGGCAGCTATTAATTTACATCTCTCTGTTATCCAAAAATGCTCTTTTATTCCAAAAATATTAAATCTATTTATAATTGAATCAATAAATCAAAGAATTAATTAATTTTGGTTACTTATGTACAATAAGAATCAATTAGTTCTAATTACAATACCTCAAACATATTTACAATTAAATAGACATTGATAACTAATCAAAATTTCTCTATGGTAGTTATTATAACTATACTAATCAATACCTAAGTGTAGGTACAAAATTAACTAGAAATATATACTAAACTAAGTTATTCTAACATATATTAACACCTATAGTGACAAATACTATATGTACAGTAATGTATCTATATGTCACTAAAGCCAAAGCCTTACAACATCTTTACAAATAAGACTCAAAAATATACTATACATATACTACTCTACTCTATATACTAATTATACATATACTTATATACATATATATACCCTACACAACACATATGTACACTTAGTCTCACACACTCTCACTCTCTACACACTAAGGCACTCGGCACTCTCAACACTTAGAATTTTTTTTTTTAAACTTAGCTTAAGTTAATCCTTCACTTGATAAAAATTAGTTAATGGGCGGGCCCAAGCTTTTCATGGGATCGACAGCCCACTAGGGATCAGATTAGACCACTACTAGACCCAGTCCCTAGTTTTAATTAGGTATATTTTTGTCACGACTTGCTCCCGACTCCTTATAGGACCCGAGAACGGTTCACCTCGACGAACCACAAGACCCAGTCGTCCAATGAAAAATAACCAAATGCATGCTCATTCCACAACCACACGAGTAATGTAACTAAGCAAAAAATATAAAACTGACAGTAACGAAAGAGAACGGCAACCACAATAATATTACAGGCCATCAATGAGAAGTACAAGTACAGAGAATAGCCATCACAATAGAAACTGGTATGAATATAACTGAAAATAACTATGAGCTACATGTACTCACTACCACAAAATTCTCTGTAAAAGAAACAGAAGAAAACTATAGCTGGGCTCGACTAGGCCCAGCGCCCTCAGCAGCCGGTGGCTCTGGCTGCTCGAATTCCTAACCTAAACAAGGTTATAAAATATGTGGTCAGCTAACGCTGAGTAAAGTGGTGGTTAAAACAACTACTTACAATATAATTAAAATAGGTAGCTAGCTAAACAAGCATTTAACAATTTACTTATTATCATCCGTTTCCAATTATCATTTTTCTAATCCAGGTACTCTAATCAGATTCCATGACATTTCTCAATCTTCTTGTTCCCTAAGGGAACGATCTTGCTTGAATTTTTCCCACGATGCAGGATGTATACGTGACACTCTCCTGGCTGGCAAAGTCCCCCGTGGTAGTCCTACACCCGGTCTACTACCTCGAGGTCACGGTCGTGACGTAGCAGTGACTACGACATGCATGAAACCACATGCGTAGCTACCCCGCACTGGCATGCGGTCAGTCGTTTCAGCTAATGGGTATGCCCAAACATACAGCACGGAATAGCATAGGGCCTTGCCCTCTTAGAATAGGGGTCTCTCCCATCATAGTTCGCGTACCCTTGTCTGACTATCCCAGTTTGCCCAACGGGCTAACAAGAGTCGGTGTAGGGTGGCCATACCTAACCCCAGGCCCCATGGGGCAGCTAGCTCCCCCCTACACTAAGTTGCTCACCTCGGTACCACGTATGAGAGGGCCAAACAGGAGTTGACGTAAAGTAGCCAAACCCACCCCGAGTCACAACCCAAGGGACGGCAAGCTCCCCTCTATTCTAAAGGGATAGTTTCTCTCCTTGGTACCACATACACAAGGGCTAGCTCACTTCCCTTAACCAAGTCCAAACAGCTGCCCATAGGTGGTGTGTTCCCAAAACCATCAGGTTTTCCGTACTACAGTATTCCTAGTTTCTTTCTAAATTCCCTGTAGGGTTCGTACATGGGCTTTCTTATTTCCATATCTGATTCGTTATACGTAGAACAGGAAACTCAAATTCCACCATCTATTAGTCAGTACAAGCATGCATTTCCATTTATGATGTAGTTCATTACAGGAAGTACAGGCAGCTCATGGTTTATTTCCTTTCAGGTAGCCTTGCAGTAACTTGATCATTCATTAACTATACATGCATCACTTCCACCCCTACTGTTCATTTCACAATCCTAGGGTTCGATCGAATATATTCTAAAGTAGCATGCATTTATCTCTTTTTAGTCCTAGGGTTCATCTCACAACCTACGTTCAATTAATTCTACGCATGCAATTTAATTATTAATTCCAAGATTAATGTGACAACCACTCTACCAGGGTAACCGGGTGGAATGGGGGCTCATACGGTAGCTCCTGACATCTCTGCAAGTCCCGTATACTTGATGGACTGGAGACCTATGATGTAGATTGATAGGTCAAACGAGCTCAAAATGGCATAGACAATGTATCATTACATAGGGAAACTCGAACGGAAACCAATGATGATTCGTTTGTGGAAATCTGACTTCGTTTAGGCCCTGAACGGGCCCAAAAACATCAACCCTGATCAAAATTAGACATCTGGGAAGAGTCCCAAGTGTTTTAAATGAACTGAAGGACTTACCGTGCTCAGGGCGTCTTTTCCGAATATCTAGAACTCCTTTTCAGGCATAAAGATTGCTGGAGACAGGTACACCTTTCTAACTTTTGCTTAGGGCGCCTTTTCCAGATGTCTGGATCTGAGGGTGTATTAAGACATCTGGAGACACTTCCGGACATCTAAAACTGCTTTGGTCCTCACACCAGCGGGCTTCCCAGCATCTGTTACAACCCGGTTCCCGAATTCCTACAGGACACAAGATTGGACCGACACGACTGATCCCAAGACCCAGTCGCCCAACGAGAAATAACCAGAAAGCAGGAAAGTAAACCACATTCACTATGCCATGCAACTAACAGTAAAAGAGTACAACAGTAAAGAAGTAAAAGCTACTACAGTACATGTCACCACCACAACAGTAGAACAGTAACAAGTTACAGGAACATAAAGGTGCAGAAAAGTAAAGGTACAGAATATAAAAGAACAAGAGTCTAAACTCACTACTACAAAAAGGTACAGCAAAAGAAACTATTGCTACTAGGCTCTACTAGGCCCAGCACCCTCTGCAGCCGTAGACTCGGGCAGCTCAACACCTAGACCTGAAAAGGGGTTATGAGTACACAAAGTCATTGAACGCTGAGTAGAGTAGCAACCAACTAACTAAAGCAGTAAAAGTGCACAGGTAGCTATTATTTTTCAATTACTTTCTTTAACTAATTATTCCTTTTCACCACTTGGTTTATTTCTTAAATCTCTTTCTTGATCTCTAATGTTCCTCGTGGGAACGATATTGATTGCAATCTTCTCCGAAGAGTAGAAGTTGCACGTGGTGCTCTCTTAGTTGGGAGAGTCCCCCATGGCGGTCCTACACCCAGTCAACCACCCCAAGGTCACGGACAGACGTAACGGTAACTACGGTACACACGATAAATGCACGGGTAGCTACCCCGCACTGGCACGAGGTTAGTCGTTTCCATTAACGGGTGCGCCCAAAGTATAGCACGAAACAATATAGGGCATAGCCCTCTCAATAACAGGGGTCTAGCCCCTAAGAACCAAACAGGGGTCTCCCCCCTCGACAGTCTGCGCACCCTCACCTGACTACTTTGGTTTGCCCAGTGGGCCTAACAAGTCAGTGTAGGGTGCCCAGCTGAACCCCGGGCCCCATGGGGTGGCTAGCTCTCTCCCTACACTAGTAGCTCTCCCCGGTATAGTGTACACGAGGGCCATGGAGTTAGTGCAAAGTGGCCAAACCCACCCCAGGTCACAACCCAAAGGGTGGCAAGCTCCCCTCTACACTAAGAGGTAACATGCGCTCCCCTTGGTACCACATACTAAAGGGCCAGCACACTTCCCAACGCATTTCCAGATCCATTCCATTTATTTCCAGGAGCTCTACTCCTACTCCCCCGTAGGGTCCATGCTCATATGCCTCATGCCATTCCATACCAGGTTTCATCATTTCCATTTCCATTCTCAAGTTATACACATGCAACTTATATTTCTATCGTTCACATTTCCATACTCAGGTTATACACAGGTAATTCATATTTCTATCCTTCACATTACCATTCTCAGCTTTATTCTCATGCAGCTCGTATTAAATCATTTAACTTATACAACAGGAAGGTCACATGCAATTGTTAACTAGCATAGGTAATTCATATTTCACATGCAACTTTTATTCATTTACTGGCCGTTGTTAACATTTCTATCTACACATTCAAGACTGCAATTCAATCACGCATACAGACATTTCAAGTATTTCTCGTCCTATGATTCATGCCACATCCTAGGTTCTAATCATTCATTCCACACATGCATTTAGGTTTGTATTTAAATTAGGGGAAGCCACTCTACCAGTCAACCCAGGAGTATTGGGGGCTCGAACAGTAGGCTCACGTGCCTCAGCAAGCCTCGAACCTGCAACGGAACTAAGTCCTATAACAAGGAGCAATCACAAGGGAACTTTCAAAATAGTATAGAAAGCCTTCTAACCAGTAGAGGAACTCACAAGGAAAACATCGGTATCTTATTTGCGTAAAATGGACCTCAAACGGACCCTAAACGGGTCAAAAATAGGGTTACTGCCTCAAATCAGATGTCTGGAACAACTTCCAGACGTCTTAAAAGTGTCCAGAAACGCACCTCAAGTTCTGCATCCACCCCAGATGTCCAGGAACTCTTCTGGACCGTCTGGACCCAGCTCCAGTTGTCCGACCTCCTCTCCGGAAATCTGGAAGTGCCTTCAGCCGTCTGGTAAGCCTCCCAGACATCTAAAAGTCGTGGGAGGGCATGCCCTGCTCCTTCTCAAAGCAAATCCTGCACACCACCACAAAATCTCCTCAAAATAGGTATGTAAAGTGTTCCTGTGGAGCGGCCTGCATGGCCGTATCTGCAAAGGGAACGTACCTTCGCGAAGCTCTCTCCTCAGACGTCAGGAACCGCCTCCAGACGTCTGCTCCGTCATCTGAACGTGACTCCAAACGTCTGATTCTGGGAAAAACCCAAAACTAGAACCTGCTCTCGCTCGCTCCCACCGCGCGTGACCGTGGCTCGCCTCCTCGCCTGCAGCTTCGGCTGCAGCAGTGTTAGGGATGACTTCCCTGACGCACTCCTCCTCCTGCACGTGCCGCTCCGGTGGTGCACCCTCCGGTGAGCTCCCACACAAGCTCGCAAGCTCAACTCCTCTTCTTCTCACACCGCTCCTCGTCGCCGCTCTCGCGCTCACTTGCTCGTGCTGGCTCTCTCGCTAGAGTGGAGAAGAAGAGAGGGTGGCTGGTCTGGGGAGAATGAGAGAGGGGTAAGGGGTTTTATAAGGTGGTGGGTTAGTGTTTGCTGGAGGCGAAGAGAGAAAGAATAAGGGAAGGAAAATGAGAGGGTACTATCTGTGCGTAGCCCCTGCGCAGACGCGAGCTCGTACCCAAAAATTTTGATTTCCAGAGGTCTGGGGAGGTGTCCAGACGTCTAACCAGATGTCTGACCAACAGTCCAGAAGTCCCACCAGACATTTGACCTACAGTCCAGACGTCTTAAAAGGCTCAGGGTAGAACGAGTCTTAACATCATAACAAACTTAAAGGAAGTTTCATCCCTAAAACTTGAACTAGCTAGGGTGCGGAAAAAGAACCATATATGTATAACACACTTAAAGAGGAGTGAAACCGGTCCAAAAAGACGTACCCTTAAAAAGCTCCAGGTACCGTTCTCGCATCGCCGCCTCAGGCTCCCAAGTAGCCTCATCATACATCTGGCTCCTCCATAAGTCCTTCACCAGGGGTACCTACTCCGTCTCAAACTTCGGACTGCTCTGTCTAGTATCTGCACTGGTCGCTCAGGGTAGGTCAAGTCGTCACCCACCTCGACACTCTCGTGGCTCAGTATGTGACTGGGATCGGCGACGTACTTCCTGAGGTTGGACACGTAGAACATGTCGTGCACACCAAAAAGTTGGGGAGGAAGGGCAAGCCTGTAAGTAACGGGTCCTACCCACTCGAGGACCTCAAAGGATCCTACAAACCTCGATGCAAGCTTCCCTTTCGCCCCAAACCGCTGCAGGCCCTTCATGGGTGTTACGCAAAGAAAGACAAGACCCCAATCTCAAATTGCACCTCTCTGTGCTTCCAATCGGCATAACTCTTCTGTCTACTCCTGATAGTGCGAAGTCGTCTGTGAATCTGCTCAATCTCCTCCTGACTCTGCCGGATCAGCCTGGAGCCAACCTCCCACTTGGTCCCCACCTCAACCCAACTCAAGGGTACAGTACACCTCCGTCCATACAAAGCCTCGTAGGGTGCCATGCCGATGCTTGAGTGATAACTGTTATTATATGCAAACTCTACCAGGGGCAAATGCTCCTCCCAAGAGCCCCTCCAGTTCAATACACAGGCACATAAAAGGTCCTCAAGTGTCTGTATCGTGCGCTCTAACTGTCCATCCGTCTGGGGGTGGTACACCGTACTGAACCTCAATCGTGTCCCCAAAGCCTGCTGAAACTCAGCCCAAAACTGGGATGTAAAACGGGTATCCCGGTCGGATACAATCTCACGAGGAACTCCGTGCAGACGAACCACATCACAAATATACCTCTCTGCAACTGCGCTAGTCCCAAAGTGACTCAGATCGGCAAGAAGCATGCCGTCTTCGTCAATCTGTCTACAATCACCCAGACTGCATCGTGTCCTCGCTGGGTAATGGGCAAGCCCACCACCAAGTCCATGGTGATGCTCTCCCACTTCCACTCTGGCTCAGCAAGTGGCTGCAACGGCCCTGTAGGCCACTGATGCTCGGCCTTCACCTGTTGGCACACCAAACACTGCTACACGAACTCACTAGCATCTCGCTTCATCCCTCTCCACCAAAAGTTACATCTTAGATCATGGTACATCTTTGTGTTCCCGAGATGTACGATGATCCTGGACCCGTGTGCCTCAGTCAGGAGCTCACTCAACAACTCCTTGTCTCTAGGAATGCACAAACATTCCCTCATGCACAGTACCTCGTCTGTAAAGGAGAAGTCTCCTGGGTCCCCTGACAGTACTCTATCTCGCAACGACTGCAAGAATGTGTCTGTCATCTGCCCTGTGATGATGCTGTCTATCAGCTCTTGTCTCGTCTGCCATGTCACTGTCACTGCCCCACAATGCCCTTATAACTCTAGGGGTCGCCAACTGCCCAACTCTTCCATGAGTCTCCAACTCTATGCCTGTAAGCAGGCCAAGTAGGTGGCCGCCTTCCGGGTCAAGGCGTCAGCCACCACATTAGCCTTCCCCGGATGGTAGGAGATGCTGCAGTCATAGTCCTTCAGGAGCTCTATCCAACGTCTCTGCCTCATGTTAAGCTCCTTCTGATCAAACAAGTACCTGAGGCTCTTATGATCTATGAATATCTCAAAAGTCTCACCATATAGGTAGTGCCTCCATGTCTTCAACACGAAGACAACAGTTGCCAGCTCTAAGTCGTGGGCAGGGTAACTATGCTCATGGGGCTTCAGTTGCCGCGAAGCGTAAGCGACAATGTGATCCTGTTGCATGAGCACACCCCCTAACCCCTGCAACGAAGCGTCCGTGTAGACAACGAAACCACCGCTACTGTCTGGGATGGTAAGCACAGGAGCCGAAGTCAGGCTCTCCTTCAACTCTTGAAAACACGCCTCGCAAGCATCTGTCCAAGAAAAGGGCACGTCCTTCTGGGTCAACTAAGTCATAGGTCACGCAATCTATGAGAAACCCCTGATAAACCACCGATAGTAACCTACCAGTCCCAAGAAATTGTGGATCTCTATCACTGTACGTGGTCTCTCCCACCTGAGCACTACCTCTACCTTGGATGGGTCCACAGTCAAGCCATCCCCTGAAATCACATGACCTAAGAAGGTTACCTACCTCAACCAAAACTTGCACTTACTCTATTTGGCATACAACCTACGTCGTCTCAATGTGTCCAGAACAATCCGCAAGTATTGTTCGTGTTGTGTCTGATCCCGTGAGTAAATGACCACATCATCAATAAACACCACCACAAACTGATCCAGATACGATCTGAACACCCAGTTCATCAAATCCATGAAAGCACCTGGGGCGTTGGTCAGCCCAAACGACATAACCAAAAACTCGTAGTATTCGTACCGGGTGCGGAAAGCTATCTTGGAGACGTCGATCTCCCTGATCCTCAACTGGTGGTAGCCAGATCTCAAATCTATCTTGGAGAACACTGTAGAACCTCACAACTGGTCAAACAATTCATCGATCCTTGGCAGCGGATACTTGTTCTTGATGGTGACCATATTCAGCTGTCTGTAGTCTACACAAAGGCATAGAGTACCATCCTTCTTCTTCACAAATAACATCGGAGCTCCCTACGGAGATGCACTAGGCCTCACAAAGCCCTTCTCCAATAGGTCATGCAACTGGGACTTAAGCTCTTGCAGCTCAAGTGGTGCCATCCTGTAAGGTGCTGTAGAAATGGGGCTGGTCCCCGATAGCAGTGAGATCTCAAATTCGATCTCACTCTTGGGCGGTAGTCCTGGTAGCTCCTCTGGAAACACGTCGGGGTACTCTCTGACCACCGGGATGCTCTGAAAGTCTGCCACGGAGCTGGGCTCTGCTACTACACAAGCCAGAAAACCCACACACCCCTGGCCCAAAGGTCTCACCGCCCGAAGTGCAGAAATGCACCTGAAGCCTTTGTCCGCCGGCTGTCCGTGAAACTCAAAAGAAGGCAACTCCGGTGTGGAGAAGACAATCTTCTTCTCAAAATAGTCCACCAAAGCGTGGTAAGAGGACAACCAATCCATCCCCAAAATCATGCCAAAGTCCATCGGTATCACAATCAGGTCAGCGAGGAGGCTGTGTCCCCCAACACTGACCTCACAGTCTGTGTAGACTTTCTCAGCTACAAACAGTTGACCACCCGGATCTCTGATCACAAACGGATCCTCTAGTAACACACAGCCCTGTCCCAAACTGATGGCAAAACTTGCAGCAACAAACGAGTGCATGGCGCCGAAATCAAAAAGTACATAAACTAGTCTGTCGAAAACTGTAACCATACCTGCCACCACTGAACCTAAAGCTCTGGCATCTCTGCATGTCAGGGTGTTGATACGCCCCTCAGCTCTCAGTGCGGAAGAAGCAGCCACACTCTGCGTCGGGTAGGTAGCTGCTGGCCGGTACCTTCCCCGCGACTGCTGTCCTCCCCCACGTGCCTGGGAACGACAGCCACCTGTTCGGCCTCCAACACTAGGTGCGGGGAGCATCTGCTGCGCTCCGGCCCTAGATGGGCAGTCCCTCCTGATGTGGCCCAGCTGGCCACATTTGTAGTAGAGGGGAACTCGACTCCCGCCCTCAGTAAGTCCCTGCTGACGGCTGGGTGGGGTTCCAGTGCTGGCAGCTGACCCCTGTCGGGGGCCCCCAAAGGCTACTGACAGCCCCGCAAAACATGACGGCTCTCCTATGGGTGCCACGTGCCTCCTCTCTCGCCAACCCTATGAGTACTCTGGCTGGTAGGGCCTCTTTCGTCCGCTATCAATGTCACGTGCGGCCGGGTTGGTCTCCTCATACATCATAGCTGCCTCCACCATTCTCGAGAATGTGGGCAGCTTCAGGGGTTTGACATACCCCCGAATGGCAGGCTGGAGCCCCTCAGTGAACCTCCACAGGCACTCCTCCTCAGTAGCCACAGCTGTCGCAGCGAAACGAGACAGCTCCAGAAACGCGTACGATACGTGCTGACAGTCAACATCCCTTGGCGAAGAGTGTGAAACTCCCGCCGCCTCTAATCTTGCCACGTCTATGAGAAGTACTGCTCGCAGAAGAGGGTCACAAACTGGTCCCACATCGACTCTACCCTCTCCTGACCTTTGACCGCCCTCCACCACCTGTGTGCCGTGCTCTCCAGCTGGTACATGGCAAAGGCCACGCGGCACCCCACAGGGGGGTGAAGGGTGTTAAACACCTTCTCGATCTACTCGAGCCAATCCTCCACCTTAGTCGGGTCCTCATCCCCCTTGAAGGAGGGGGGCTTCAACTTCCGGAACTATCTGAAAAGCTCGTAATGTCGCTATAGTGGGGAAATGGGCACGCCTCCAGGCAGGGAGGGCTCATGCTCGGAAGTGTCAGAGTGCGGTGGGGGTGGTGGAGGACCACCCCCTTCCTTATGTCTAGCGCTGCATTGGTCTTATGGTCCCACAGAGGACTCCCCCTCCACGTCCCCAGGGAGAGGCACCCGTGGAGGCGGTTGGAGCTCCTCTCGAACAATCTCCAGTATCAACTGGGCGAGGTCCTGGGCCTGAACGCCCAGAAGAAGTGGCTAGTCCAATGAAATGTCGGGCTCAGCACGACCACCCCTCCGACCTCGTCCACAGCTGCATCTGTGGCCTGCCTCAAGGACTCCACATCGAGGCATCCTCTGCATGGAGACACGAAAAACAGAACAAAGAGGCATCAATTCTAATGGACACTCTGCAAAAGAATCCTCAGAATAGATGTCAAAAGTATGTTGTGGTGTTACTCTAGTTACCTGCACATGAATTGGTTATTCTCAAGCTAGTTGGTTCATTTCTCGAGATGACCTTGCTCTGATACCATCTTGTTACGACCTGGTGGGCTACCTTCCTCTATAGTTTTGTTATTTCGTCGTAGTATAGTATAGAGGGAGGTGATTTACCAGTTTAATACAATTTGTTACTCGGAAATAAAGAGTTCCCGAGGTCGAACTCAGGGAGCAAGTTGTATTCCAGGGGTACAAGTTTCTTTTACAAAAATAAAGAAAGAGAGAGAGAGAGAATTTGTTGGCTTTTCTTCTTTTCTCTTTGCTTCTCCTCTTCTTCCTTCTCAGATCTTCTGCTCTCTTCTTTTGTTCTTCTTCTTTATCTGCAGTGGTGATGTTCTTCTTCTTTTTCTTCTTTTCCTTTCTTCTGCAGAGCGGTCCTATTCTTCTTCTTCTTCTTTCTTTCTTCTTTTCCTTTCTTCAGATCTTCTTCTCGTTCTCTTCTTCTTCTTTCAGTTCTTGTCTTGGCCTCTCTGCGTTCTCCTTCTTCTTTCAGCTCTTTCTGCTTGTCTCTCTATGTTCTCCTCTGCCTTGCCTTCCTTCTCCTTCCTTGCCTTCAGGACGTCGTCTGATTTTCCAATCAGACGACTTAAACCGCCGCTGCTACAGTGCCGCTCGGTGATCCTCCTTCCTTCAGCCTTCGTCTTCTTCCACGGTTCTTCTTCACCTGTGCCTGCACACTTACACAGCTTGATCAGAGGCAAAACCTACCTCTACCCTCCCCCGCGTCTCTCTCTCACAGAATCCGCTCATAGGATAGCTCTCCCAGAGCTGCCGGGTAGCCGGGTACGGGTCGCGCCCGGGTCCAGGCCCACCGGCGTGCGTGGTGGGCGAGGAGTGCAGGTCAGTCTAAGTCGGGTCGGGCCAGGTCCGCGGGGCGTGAGCGCGGACGAGACCGGGTAACCGGGCGGGTGAAGGGGACCTCACCCCGTGTGCTGAGGCAATAAGCCTCCAGCACTTTTTCGCTTTATACCGCTGCGCTCCTTCAGAGCCTTCCGAGGTGGGACTAAATGTCCCACCCCAATTTCGCGCCTGCGCGGAGGAAGCAGCTGGTAATCGCAGTGTTACGCGAGACATTCGCGCGAGGGCTTCGAGTCGACTGCAGCCTGGTACTTCGCGAAGGCGCCTTGCGCTGTCTGGGAGCGTAACCTGGGCGTGGCGCACCTGGGGCAGCAGGTGAAGAAGCTGCTTCGCTTCAACAATGGCGGCGACGAGCGCAGGTACCTGCCCACAGAAAAACGGCCTCTCGGCCCAATCAGAAACGCGGAGGACCTTTGCCGTGGCACGGCGAAGGTGGTCGGGGGGTGTGCAGGCGGCGGGGCGGAGCCTAAGGGCCGCCCTAGGTCGGACTGTGGGTCGGGATATGGGTTTGTTCAGTGGAGTTGCAGAGGGTGATTTGGGGGAAGTGGAGGGGCGGAAATGGATCAGGGTGAGGAGGCGGAGATTATGTGCAGGTCGGCGAGCCGTGTGGGATGCTGGAGTGATGGGAGCGGCTCGCCGGAGGATGGCCGGAGGCGGAGAAGGTGAGGGTGATTGGTCGGAATCGAGGGCGACAGTAGATGTTTAAAGTGAGGAAAAGGAAGAGGGGAGGAGGAGGAGTTCTACCTACTTAGCAGGACGAGGAGGGGCCAGAGCGGGCGACAGTCGTATCGACTGTCGCCGGAGAAGAAGATGCCCGGGGGAAGGGGCGGCGGCAAGCAGAGGGCTGGAGAGGCGCCAGCTGGGTGCGGCGTGGCGCGGGAAGAGCAGGGGAAGAAGTCTCTGCTGCTGGTAATGCAGCAGAGCAAAGAGGAGGAGGAGGAAGAACCGCCGGAGCTGGTGGGCGTCTGCCGGAGTGAGAAGAGAGGAAAGTTGGGGGTTTTCTCCGTCATATCCGAGCTGGGAAGAACGGTGGAGCGATGGGGGTATTTATAGGGACCGAATCAGGGAGGAAGGCGGAGGGAGACGACGTGTCTCCCTCGCCGGAGGACACCGGAGATGGAAACCCATACCGTCCGTGCGTTCGCACGGCCGGTATGGTGGGTTACAGCGACCAGGGGGGTGTCCCTGCGATGGCTGACGACGTAGGGCACCCCCGGTTTACTTACCAGACTCTCCCCCTCACCCTGCGCGGCGCCATGCTCCGCGCAAGGTCGCCGGAGCATGGTGCTGGTAGGTTTTGCAGGGACGACCTGAACGCAAAGAACGAAGGAGAGTTAGGGGCCAAAATGCGAGGGTTCAAAAGTTGAGGGCCAAAAAGTAAATATATGAGGACCAAAGTGTAATGTTGGTCAAGAAGGTTTCTTCTTAGGCTCAAGTTTTTATACATAACGAATTAGGACCTAAGGAATCTGATGGTGAATTTTATTTCTAGATTAAACCTTGTTTGACTGGTCAATTTACGCAAAAACCTAAATTAAGTTATTAATTGGGTATGGTTCTCAATGTAGGTCAAGATGGGTTCCTAAGGTCAAATTGAAGGTTCTAAACCCTAGAGATTATTTTTCTATGAATTTTAGAGGGTTTATTCCATTTTTGCTTTGCCTTGAACCTCGTGAATTGAAGTGGGTTTGTTTTAGGGTTACAGATTATCATTTAGTTCCTTGGAATTGCTGTAGCCCTTGCCAGATCATCTCATCCCACTTTTATTCTTATTAGGTTGCTTTGACCTATGTTTGGACCCTGAATTACCCTGTATGCAGATTATACTGGTAAAATTGCATTTTTACCCCTTATGACTTGTTTTCTCTTTAAACTCAGAATTCTCTGAGTTAAGCCTTTCCTTGAGTTATGTAGGAGCTTTTATCCTTTGTATTGGGTCAAAATGAGCTAGTTATGGCTCATGATGAGGTTCTCATCATACCCCCATGCCTAGCTTTTGCTAGTCTCTTAGCAAAAACTTAAGGTTTCAACCCTTGTTCTAGACCATGAAGTTCTTAATAGCTTTAGATAAGTGCTTTTTCATTTGAGCTCAGATTAGGTTAGAATGCTGACCATAGGCCTAAAAGGTACTCTAGTACCAATCAAGATCCAAATCTGTCTAGCCTTAGCCTCAGTCCTTAGCAAAGGTTTTTAAGGCCCACAAGAACTAACCTAAGGTTTATTGGACTTTGTGGTTAAAGCACCCGTGCTTGAAATGAGTTTAGCCCTGGCTCAGTTCGCAGTGCGTTTTGTAAGAGAGAGATAGAAAGTTATTTTGTTTGGAGAGTTTTCTCTCTCTTTTTTTTTTTTTTTAGTTCTAGCCTAGGATTGGCTTTTCAACACGGTCTATATCAGATTCCTTGCTCCCATCATCAATCCTCAAGGGTTCCTGGCGATCGATGCTTTTAGATAGCACCGCCCATGGCAACCCCCGGAACCCTGGCTATTGAGATTTCGAGATAATCCCATCCATGGTGTTCCGTGGCTGAATTCAGACCCTGGCAATTGACACTTCGAGATAATGCCATCCATGGAATCTGAACCAGCAGAGTGCTTACATGCCCCCAGTAGGATATGTAAATATCCTAAGAGACAAGCACCGAGGATATGATATTTTGTTACACATCTTCGAGGGGATTTCCTGTCTCTCCGCGCTGGGAACTCATCCAAATCAACTTGTGTTGATCGGCTGCTCCTATTCTAGGTGTTCTTTTCATAATTTTGCGACGCTTCTGCGTGATTCTGATTTTTACGCTTACTGAACCAGGCTGTGTGTGAGGTTAGGGTGCTTAGGTTACTGAGTCCCGTAAACCAAAAATTAGTTAACGAGGCCAAATACTTCCTAAGCCTTAGACCTAATACTTCAGCTTTTCATTTTCCTCAACCTCTTGAGGAGTGTCCAGATCTTAATGGGTACTAAGAGTCTATTCAAGAATGCCTAAGGTTTGCATTCTTACTAATCTCATTGTGCACTTTTCAGTTATTTTCTTGAATGAGGTCTAGAACTTAGGTTAATTCCTTGGTTCCTTACTAATGACTATCACTTTTTTCTCATAATTTTGCGCTCCTTTTTCATTTTGTTTCTTTTCTCCTTCTCCTTCACAAAATTTCCTTCTCCTCTCTTATTCTTTTTCGAAAATTTTTAATTTTTATGGTGTTTTTGGCATATGTGAATTTTTTTGTTTGAAACCTTTTCTTACCAGTTTTGCACTTTCATATCCCCCCATGCCTAAGATTTGCAATGTCCTCATTGTAACCTAGGGGGTTTTTATTTAGCTTAGTTCATTCCTTAAGACAGAAATTTGGATGCGTGAATGGGTTGGGTTGAATTTTTGCGGACGATTTCTAATCCCAGATGCAAGCATCTGAGGTGGGGTCGGCTGTCTACAAGGGTGAACCTTAAGTGCAAAAAGGTGTCAGAAAAAGTTTTGGATTTTTAGGAAAATGACGGGTTGCCTCCCGTTAAGCACTGAGTTTTACGCCATCGGCTGGGCGCAATAAGCTCAAGGGGAATGGAGGATATAAGATGCTTCAGCCAAATCAGTAGAAGTTACATCAATGAACGGCTTGAGTCTCTGACCGTTCACGATGAAAGGTTCAGAATCGTGGCTGAGTGGACTGATTTCGATTGCTCCATTTCCAAAAACCTGTCGAACCAAATATGGTCCGACCCACTTGGATCTCAGTTTTCCTGGGAAGAGTTTTAGTCGGGCATCAAAGAGTAGGACCTTCTGACCAGGATGAAAGATCTTTCTCGAGATGTGTTTGTCGTGGAAGGCTTTAACCCGCTCCTTGTAGATTTGCGAGTTCTCGTACGCGTCTAGGCGTAATTCATTGATCTCGCTGATTTGGAGTTTTCTGTGGGTCCCAGCCTTGGAAAGATCTAGATTACAGTTTCGTACTGCCCAATAGGCTTTATGCTCCAGTTCTACGGGAAGGTGGCATGCCTTTCCGTACATCAGTCTAAAGGGAGACATGCCCAATTGGGTCTTGTGGGTGGTCCTATAGGCCCACAATGCTTCCGGAAGTCGGGACGACCAGTCCTTCCTGTCAGGTCGAACAGTGACTTGCAGGATTTTCTTGATCTCCCGATTAGACAGCTCAGCTAGACCATTAATTTGGGGGTGGTAAGGAGTAGAGATTCGGTGAGACACCCCGTATTTGGTCATCAGTGACCTAAACTGAGCATTTGTGAAATGGGTCCCCCCATCAGAGATTATTGCACGAGGAATCCCGAACCTTGAGAAAATGTTTTGATGAATGAATTTGAGAACGATTTTGTGATCACAGGTTCGGGTCGGTATGGCTTCGATCCATTTGGACACGTAGTCCACAGCCAACAGAATGTATTCGAAACCATCCGAAACAGGAAAGGGGCCCATAAAATCAATCCCCCAAACATCAAAGATTTCACATACTAGAATCGGTTACATAGGCATCATGTCGCGATGGCTCATGTTGCCCAAAGTCTGGCAACGACTGCATGCCTTGCAGTGATTGTATGCGTCTTTGAACAGTGTGGGCCAGTAAAAGCCGCACTGGAGGACTTTTGATGCGGTTTTATGCCCGGCGAAATGGCCACCGCATGCCTGGTCATGGCAGAAAGAGAGGATATTGTTGAATTCCTCTTCCGGGACACATCTCCGGATGATCTGATCGGCACCTATGCGGAAGAGGTACGGGTCTTCCCAAATGTAATACTTGACATCGGAGCGTAATTTGTCCTTCTTGGCCTTCGGCCAATCGGACGGGATCTGATGAGATGCCAAGTAATTTACTACATTAGCAAACCATGGAAGGCTAGTACCAATAGTCAGCAGGTGCTCATCGGGAAAATGTTCAGTGATGGGTCCGGAAGGGTCAATTATTTCAAAAGGAAGACGGGACAAGTGATCAGCTACCACATTTTGCTTTCCCACTTTGTCGCGAATCTCAAGGTCAAATTCTTGCAACAGCAAGATCCATTGGATTAATCGAGGTTTCGCGTCCTTCTTTGCAAGGAGATGCCTCACAGCTGTGTGATCCGAATATATGATGACACGGGAACCCAGAAGGTACGATCTGAATTTTTCTAGGGCAAATACTACAGCTAGCAGCTCTTTTTCAGTAACCGTATAGTTACGCTGAGCCTCATCGAGTGTTTTGCTGGCGTAGTAAATGACCACAGGCTTCCCGTCAATTTTCTGCCCCAAAATCGCTCCTACAGCGAAGTCGGATGCATCGCACATGATCTCAAAGGGTTGAGACCAATCAGGGGACTGTAGGATCGGGGCTTGGGTGACTCGGTCACGCAGGATTTCAAATGCTTGAGTGCATTCCTTGGAAATTTCGAAAGGAACATCCTTGGAGAGAAGAGTGGTTAGGGGGCGCGCGATTTTTGAAAAATCAGGGATAAATCGTCGATAAAAACCGACATGCCCTAAAAAGGAACGAATGTCCCTGATCGAGCTAGGCATAGGAAGGTGAGAAATCGGATTAATCTTAGCTCGATCCACTTGGATACCTTTTTCCGAAATTGAGTGTCCCAGGACAATTCCCTCAGGCACCATGAAATGGCTCTTTTCCTAGGAAAGAACCAAATTCACATCGATGCACCGCCTGAGTATCTGGACCAAGTGTTGGAGGCAATCGTCGAATGATGCTCCGAAAACTGAAAAGTCATCCATGAAGACTTCCAGATAATCACCTACCATATCTGAGAATATGGCAAGCATGCATCGCTGAAAAGTAGCGGGTGCATTGCAAAGACCAAAAGGCATCCTTCGGAAAGCGTATGTTCCGAAGGGGCAGGTGAACGTGGTCTTTTCTTGGTCCTCAGGATGGATTGCCACCTGGTTATAACCGGAGTACCCGTCAAGAAAGCAGAAGAACCTATTTCCCGCAAGTTTTTCGAGAATTTGATCAATGAAGGGTAGTGGGAAATGATCCTTCTTTGTGGAGGAATTGAGTCGGCGGTAATCTATACGGACTCTCCACAAGTTGGCTAATCGGGTAGGAATGATTTCTCCGGTCTCAGTCGTTATAGTGGTGAGTCCTGCCTTCTTGGGCACAACCTGAATTGGGCTCACCCAACGACTATCGGAGATCGGGTAGATGATTCCGGCATCTAACCACTTGATGATCTCCTTTTTCACGACCTCCTGCATATTGGGGTTTAAGCGTCTCTGCATTTCACGAGAAGGTCATGTGCCCTCTTCTGAATAGATATGATGAGTACAATAAGAGGGACTTATTCCAGTCAAATCATCGAGAGTCCACCCGATGGCTCTGCGATGTTGCTGGAGGACAACAATCAGACGGGATTCCTGTTCAGGACTGAGGTTGGAATTGATAATCACAGGAAGGGTCTGATTAGAACCCAAAAATATGTATTTCAAGTGAGCAGGAAGGGGTTTTAGTTCGAGGATGGGGTTATCAGTAGCAGCGGGTGGTTCAGTATAGATGTGAGGTTCAAGGGTGGGAGTTACTGGGTTATTCATATCTGGATTCGACTCCTCTGTTTGCGGGTCAAGATCCTTCTGTGGTTGATGAGGCATAATCGAGTCATTCTGGAAGTGTGATTCATCAACCAAGGTCCTGATGTCACAAATTTGTTCGATGACGCAGCAATTAATTCCTTTTTGGGCCTTAAATATATCAATTTTCAGTGTTTGATCTCCAAACTTAAGCTCTATTTGGCCCTCCTCACAGCTGATGTTGGCTCTAGCAGTAGCCAAGAAAGGTCTCCCTAGAATGATTGGTGTATCCCTAGGGTTCTCAGGTGCGTCCATATCTAGGACTATAAAGTCCACTGGGAAATAGAAATCCCGCACTCTTACGATAACATCCTCGAGAATCCCTTTTGGTGACTTTATGGATCGATCTACTAATTGTAATGTCACCTCGGTTGGTTTTAGCTCAGATTCTTCTAGATGGTCAAGTAAGGATGTGGGTATCAGGTTTATGGATGCACCCAAGTCTAACAATGCTCTACCAAATTGGGTACCACCTATCTTGCAGGAAATCAGGGGAGTACCAGGATCTTTTGCCTTGGGTGGGAGTCTACTGAGGATTACAGAGCTGGCTTGCTCTGACAGAATAATTGGGCTCCCTCCCTTGGTTCGCGGCTTACGCTGGGGTGTACATATATTCTTTAGAAATCGTGCGTAAGCTGGTACGTGGCGGATTGCATCCATCAAGGGGATGTTTATGTGGACCTGCTCAAAGAGCTTGACCAGGTCCTCCTCAGGGGCCACGGGTTTGGTGGTCTTCTTTCCCTTGGTCAAGGCCTCGGGAAACGGGATCTTGGTTGGTTCTTCTAGGATAGGTCCAGGTTGTGGATCCGGGACAGTGGTATCTTGGATAACTATCCTAGGGTCATGGTTATCAGGCTTGGAGTGATTTGGATAATGCGGGTCTTGAGTTGTTTTACCACTACGTGTTGTTACAGAATTTAATCCGGCCTGATTTTGGTTTGGGTTTTGTAAGAGGGGTGGCTGCTGCTGAAATCCCGCATAAGAAGTTGAAGCTTCCATCTCGTCTGGAGATGGAGCAGTAGGGGCCTGATAAATCCATTGTGTGTGGCCTAAATTTGGATTCATAACGCGCTTCTGGGTTGGCACGTTATTCGGGTTAGGAAGAGGTTGGGAAGGGAGTGTGCCTGGCTGGCGAGAATTTGCCAACTGGGCCAGTTGAGTTTTAACCTCTGTAAGTTCGTCCTTGTGCTGTTTTTGAATAGCCGCATTCGTTCTTTGAATGTCAGCCAGAGTCTGAAGGATTAGGGACATTTGATCCTGATTTGGCCCTGATGGATAAGTAGGGTTGGGCCGAGGCTGAGGCGGCTGGTAATGACGAGAGGGCTGTGGGCGGGACTGAAAAGGTGGTCTTTGGGTTTGGGAATTTCCCGCCCACTGAAAATTGGGATGGTTTCGCCATCCAGGGTTGTAAGTGTTGGAGAATGGGTCGTTCTGGATGGCGTTGAGGTCCTCGCAGGTCTGAGGAACCTCTTGAGAATCAGGGAAAGGGGGAATGGAGTTCCCCGGGCTGGTGTAGAAAGGATCGGATGATCCTCCGATCCGAGAATCAGATGGGGATGGATATGGATCCATCCTAGGGGAAGATCGGTGAAGGATGTTTTGCACAGTCTCCTGTGTGGAAGGAGGTTGTGCAAAGGAGTTACGCGCGGAGGTGGCTCGCTGCAAGTGCTGAGTCAGCTCATCCACCTTCTTCTCAATGATTGAGACCTTGTCCAATCGACTGGCCATTAATTCCAGGTCGACTGATACGGACAGGCCCTGCGCCTCATGTGCTCCCTTAAGATTCGTCGCTACGCGGGTATTCGTCCTGTCGAATAATCCCATGGAGTCATTGTTGATGGAGTTCTCGCACATGTTTTCGAGAATCTCCCATACGGTGTCTTCATGTTGACCCATGATGTTTCCTCCGCAAGTTGCATTGAAGAAAAGGCGGATGTCCTCACGGAGTCCCTGGTAAAAAGATTGGACTTGTTCCCATTTAGGAACTCTGTGATGGGGGCACTTTCTCATGAGATCCTGAAAACGATCCCATGCCTCATGGAGAGGTTCTCCTGATTGTTGAGTGAAGTGTGTAATCTGATGGCGCAAGGCGTTGGTCCGACCAACGGGAAAAAACTTTTTCAAAAACTCGGATTGAAGTTCTTCCCAAGTGTTGATCGGCCGGGTCTGAGTTTGATACCAATGGGCAGCCTTGTCCATAAGATAAAAGGAGAACATCTTCATGAGAAGAATATCCCGATTTTGCGCGTTTGATCCAAAAGTGTGGGCCAGATGCTTTAGCTGTTTGATGTGCTGGAAGGGATCTTCAGAATTAAGCCCATGGAATTTAGGTATAGCATGGATCATGTTGGGCTTTAATTCGGAATCAGGTCCTCCAGTCGGGATTCTGACTCGAGGCTCAATGGCCACCGCAGCAGGATTGTAGTGGTCCCGCATCATAGGATGCTGTGGTGGGTGCACGAAGTTTTGGAAGAGGTTATTGAGTCGCTGGAGCTGGTGCTCCAGATTATTTTCTTCCTCAACTGGCTGAGCCATGATGGGGGAAGAAGAAGAACTTGGTTCTGAATCAGAAGAGAGAATAATGTGAGGGTGTTGCTGCACAAACACGGGCGTTGAGGCTTGGCCTTGACGAGAGCGAATTTCTAAAGGAGGTCTTAAGGGTGGTCTTAAGGACCTCCTTCCGTACATGCACTGTTGGAAGAGGTAAGTTTACCAGGTGCTGGACCCAATCAAGACACCCACAAATGTGTTGGGTGACTATAGAGGAGCGGGGCAGATGGACCCCTTGATCAGAAAGATCGTCCACCTGAGAATTACCTGGGCAGCCAGAGAGGGAGAGTCCCACGAAGACCCCTACACGGTAGAGCGTCCCCACGGGTTACAGGGTTTCCCCCACCCGACCTCTCTTGTCACTGCGGTTCCAGGTAGACCAGAATGGGGATCTTGACCTCTTAAGTCTACCAATTTTTATTTTAAGATCAGGGTGCTTAAGGTTTCACTTGAACTTTAGTCTTTTAAGTGCAAAGAGTGACCTAATTTAAGGTTGGTTGACCCAAGGGGTCAACTTTACCTCTTGTTTTCTTTGAGAGCTTTTAGGTCCTGTCTTTTAGGGTTCAAGTGTTTAGAGAGCCAATTATTTTAGGTTTTCTTTGAATAGGTATTTTCAGACAAGGGCTTGGGCACACTTCATTTGGTTTTCTCAATTCTTGCTTAAGGAGTGTGTCTCTAAATCCCTAGTGTTGGATCCTAGGTTGGCTCTACTTGGTCCAGTTAATTCTTTGTTGGGTAATTAGGGCTCAAGCAAGAATGTGTTAGCCCTTAAATACCCTTAATAGTGTGCAGGAGTAATGAGTTGAAAACATGCAACTCTTTATGGTTACTAAGTATGGAAGACAGGTTAGCCCTATTTTGCTTGTTCTTTTCTTTTCTTCCTCTTTAGAGTTTAGGGGTTAATAGCAAGAGGAGAAAATTTTACCTGTCCTCGGAGTGGTTGTCGTGCGGTTGCTTATTTTCTTGATTTCCTGTAGCTGCACAAAAGAGAGGAGATTATCAGAAACTAAAAAGAAACAGGAATGTTTACCTCTAGAATAGCCGTTGCTACCCGGCAACGGCGCCAAAAATTGATGGGCTACCTTCCTCTATAGTTTTATTATTTCGTCGTAGTATAGTATAGAGGGAGGTGATTTACCAGTTTAATACAATTTGTTACTCGGAAATAAAGAGTTCCCGAGGTCGAACTCAAGGAGCAAGTTGTATTCTAGGGGTACAAGTTTCTTTTACAAAAATAAAGAAAGAGAGAGAGAGAGAATTTGTTGGCTTTTCTTCTTTTCTCTTTGCTTCTCCTCTTCTTCCTTCTCAGATCTTCTGCTCTCTTCTTTTGTTCTTCTTCTTTATCTGCAGTGGTGATGTTCTTCTTCTTTTTCTTCTTTTCCTTTCTTCTGCAGAGCGGTCCTGTTCTTCTTCTTCTTCTTTCTTTCTTCTTTTCCTTTCTTCAGATCTTCTTCTCGTGCTCTTCTTCTTCTTTCAGTTCTTGTCTTGGCCTCTCTGCGTTCTCCTTCTTCTTTCAGCTCTTTCTGTTTGTCTCTCTGTGTTCTCCTCTGCCTCGCCTTCCTTCTCCTTCCTTGCCTTCAGGACGTCATCTGATTTTCCAATCAGACGACTTAAACCGCCGCTGCTACAGTGCCGCTCGGTGATCCTCCTTCCTTCAGCCTTCGTCTTCTTCCACGGTTCTTCTTCACCTGTGCCTGCACACTTACACAGCTTGATCAGAGGCAAAACCTACCTCTACCCTCCCCCGCGTCTCTCTCTCACAGAATCCGCTCATAGGATAGCTCTCCCAGAGCTGCCGGGTAGCCGGGTACGGGTCGCGCCCGGGTCCAGGCCCACCGGCGTGCGTGGTGGGCGAGGAGTGCAGGTCAGTCTAAGTGGGGTCGGGCCAGGTCCGTGGGGCGTGAGCGCGGACGAGACCGGGTAACCGGGCGGGTGAAGGGGACCTCACCCCGTGTGCTGAGGCAATAAGCCTCCAGCACTTTTTCGCTTTATACCGCTGCGCTCCTTCAGAGCCTTCCGAGGTGGGACTAAATGTCCCACCCCAATTCCGCGCCTACGTGGAGGAAGCAGCTGGTAATCGCAGCGTTACGCGAGACCTTCGCGCGAGGGCTTCGACTCGACTGCAGCCTGGTACTTCGCGAAGGCGCCTTGCGCTGTCTGGGAGCGTAACCTGGGCGTGGCACACCTGGGGCAGCAGGTGAAGAAGCTGCTTCGCTTCAATAATGGCGGCGACGAGCGCAGGTACCTGCCCACAGAAAAATGGCCTCTCGGTCCAATCAGAAACGCGGAGGACCTTCGCCGTGGCACGGCGAAGGTGGTCGGGGGGTGTGCAGGCGGCGGGGCGGAGCCTAAGGGCTGCCCTAGGTCGGATTGTGGGTCGGGAGATGGGTTTGTTCGGTGGAGTTGCAGAGGGTGATTTGGGGGAAGTGGAGGGGCGGAAATGGATCAGGGTGAGGAGGCGGAGATTATGTGCAGGTCGGCGAGCCGTGTGGGATGCTGGAGTGATGGGAGCGGCTCGCCGGAGGATGGCCGGAGGCGGAGAAGGTGAGGGTGATTGGTCGGAATCGAGGGCGACAGTAGATGTTTAAAGTGAGGAAAAGGAAGAGGAGCAGTTCTACCTACTTAGCAGGACGAGGAGGGGTCGGAGCGGGCGACAGTCGTATCGACTGTCGTCGGAGAAGAAGATGCCCGGGGGAAGGGGCGGCGGCGAGCAGAGGGCCGGAGAGGCGCCAGCTGGGTGCGGCGTGGCGCGGGAAGAGCAGGGGAAGAAGTCTCTGCTGCTGGTATTGTGGCAGAGCGAAGAGGAGGAGGAGGAAGAACCGCCGGAGCCGGTTGGCGTCTGCCGGAGTGAGAAGAGAGGAAAGTTGGGGGTTTTCTCCGTCAGATCCGAGCTGGGAAGAACGGTGGAGCGATGGGGGTATTTATAGGGACCGAATCAGGGAGGAAGGCGGAGGGAGACGACGTGTCTCCCTCGCCGGAGGACGCCGGAGATGGAAACCCATACCGTCCGTGCGTTCGCACGGCCGGTATGGTGGGTTACAGCGACCAGGGGGTGTCCCTGCGACGGCTGACGACGCAGGGCACCCCCGGTTTACTTGCCAGACTCTCCCCCTCACCCTGCGCGGCGCCATGCTCCGCGCAAGGTCGCCGGAGCATGGTGCTGGCAGGTTTTGCAGGGACGACCTGAACGCAAAGAACGAAGGAGAGTTAGGGGTCAAAATGCGAGGGTTCAAAAGTTGAGGGCCAAAAAGTAAATATATGAGGACCAAAGTGTAATGTTGGTCAAGAAGGTTTCTTCTTAGGCTCAAGTTTTTATACATAACGAATTAGGACCTAAGGAATCTGATGGTGAATTTTATTTCTAGATTAAACCTTGTTTGACTGGTCAATTTACGCAAAAACCTAAATTAAGTTATTAATTGGGTATGGTTCTCAATGTAGGTCAAGATGGGTTCCTAAGGTCAAATTGAAGGTTCTAAACCCTAGAGATTATTTTTCTATGAATTTTAGAGGGTTTATTCCATTTTTGCTTTGCCTTGAACCTCGTGAATTGAAGTGGGTTTGTTTTAGGGTTACAGATTATCATTTAGTTCCTTGGAATTGCTGTAGCCCTTGCCAGATCATCTCATCCCACTTTTATTCTTATTAGGTTGCTTTGACCTATGTTTGGACCCTGAATTACCCTGTATGCAGATTATACTGGTAAAATTTTATTTTTACCCCTTATGACTTGTTTTCTCCTTAAACTCAGAATTCTCTGAGTTAAGCCTTTCATTGAGTTATGTAAGAGCTTTTATCCTTTGTATTGGGTCAAAATGAGCTAGTTATGGCTCATGATGAGGTTCACATCACGGCCTGGTTCTCGAATCCCTACAGGACACAAGATCGAACCGACTCGACTGATCCCAAGACCCAGTCGTCCAACGAGAAATAATCAGAAAGCAGGAAAGTAAGCCACATTCACTATGCTATGCAACTAACAGTAAAAGAGTATAGCAGTAAAGAAGTAAAAGCTACTACAATACATGCCACCACCACAACAGTAGAACAGTAACAAGTTACAGGAACATAAAGGTGCAGAAAAGTAAAGGTACAGAACGTAAAAGAATAACAGTCTGAACTCACTACTAAAAAAGGGTATAGCAAAAGAAACTACTGCTGCTGGGCTCTACTGAGGCCACACCCTCTGCAGCCGTAGACTCGGGCTGCTCAACACCTGGACCTGAAAAGGGGTTATGAGTACACAAAGTCAGCGAACGCTAACTAGAGTGGCAACCAACTAACTAAAGCAGTAAAAGTGGACAGGTAGCTATTATTTTTCAATTACTTTCTTTAACTAATTATTCTTTTTCACCACTTGGTTTATTTCTCAGATCTCTTTCTTGATCTCGAATGTTCCTCGTGAGAACGATCCTGATTGCAGTCTTTTCTGAAGAGTAGAAGTCGCACGTGGTGCTCTCCTGGCTGGGAGAGTCCCTCGTGGTGGTCCTACACCCAGTCAACTACCCCAAGGTCACGAACAGACGTAACGGTGACTACGGCATGCACGATAAATGCACAGGTAGCTACCCGCACTGGCACGCGGTCAGTCGTTTCTGTTAACGGGAGCGCCCAAAGTACAGCACGGAATAGTATAGGGCATAGCCCTCTCAATAATAGGGCTCTAGCCCCTAAGAACCAAACAGGGGTCTCGCCCCTCCACAGTCCGCGCACCCTCGCTTGACTACCCTGGTTTGCCCAGTGGGCCTAACAAGTCGGTATAGGGCGGCTAGCTGAACCCCGGGCCCCATGTGGTGGCTAGCCCTCTCCCTACACTAGTAGCACTCCCCAGTACAGTGTACACAAGGGCCACAGAGTTAGTGCAAAGTGGCCAAACCCACCCCGGGTCTCAACCCGAAGGGCGGCAAGCTCCCCTTTACACTAAGAGGTAACATGTGCACCCCTTGGTACCACGTACTCAAGGGCTAGCACACTTCCTAATGCATTTCCAGATCCATTCCATTTATTTCCAAGATCTCTACTCCTACTCCCCCGTAGGGTCCATGCTCATATGCCTCATGCCATTCCATACCAGGTTTCATCATTTCCATTTCCATTCTCAAGTTATACACATGCAACTTGTATTTCTATCGTTCACATTTCCATACTCAGGTTATACACAGGTAATTCATATTTCTATCCTTCACATTACCATTCTCAGCTTTATTCTCATGCAACTCATATTAAATCATTTAACTTATACAACAGGAAGGTCACATGCAACTGTTAACTAGCACAAGTAATTCATATTTCACAAGCAACTTTTATTCATTTACAGGTAGTTGTTAACATTTCTATTTACTCATTTAAGACTGCAATTCAATCACGCATACAGGCATTTCAAGTATTTCTCATCCTAGGATTCATGCCACATCTTATGTTCTAATCATTCATTCCACACATGCATTTAGGTTTGTATTTAAATTAGGCGAAGCCACTCTACCAGTCAACCCAGGAGTATTGGGGGCTCGAACGGTAGGCTCACGTGCCTTAGCAAGCCCTGAACCCACAATGGAACGAAGTCCTATAACAAGGAGCAATCACAAGGAAACTTTTAGAACGGTATAGGAAGCCTTCTAACCAGTAGAGGAACTCACAAGGAAAACATCAGTATCTTATTTACGTAAAACGGACCTCAAACGGACCCTAAATGGGTCAAAAACAGGGTTACTAACACAAATCAGACGTCTGGAACAACTTCCAGATGTCTTAAAAGTATCCAGAAATTCACCTCAAGTTCTACGTCCACCCTAGACATCCAGGAACTCTTCTGGACCGTCTGGACCAAGCTCCAATCGTCCGACCTCCTCTCCGAACATCTGGAAGTGCCTCCAGCCGTCTGGTAAGCTTCCCGGACATCTGAAATGCATGGGAGGGTGTGCCCTGCGCCTTCCCAAAGCAAATCCTACATACCACCACAAAATCTCCTCAAAACAGGTACTCAAAGTGTTCATGCGAAGTAGCCTGCATGGCCGTATTCGCAAAGGGAACGTACCTTCGCGAAGCTCTCTCCTCAGATGTCTGGAATCGCCTCCAGATGTCCGCTCCATCGTCTGGACATGACTCCAAATGTCTGATTCTGGGAAAAACCCTGAACCAGAACTTGCTCTTGCTCTCTCCCGCTGCGCATGGCGGTGGCTCGCCTCCTTGCCTGCAGCTCCTACTGCAATAGTGTCGGGGATGACTTCCCTGACGCACTCCTCCCACACGCATTGCTCCGATGGTGCATCCTCCGGTGAGCTCCCACATGAGCTCGTAAGCTCAACTCCTCTTCTCACGCCGCTCCTCCTTGTCGCCGCTCTCGCACTCACTTGCTCGCGCTGGCTCTCTCGCTGGAGTAGTGAAGAAGAGAGGAAGGTGGCTGGTGTGGGGAGAAGGAGAGAAGGGGAAGGGGTTTTATAAGGTGGTGGGGAGAGAGAGAAGAAGGGAAGGAAAACGAGAGGGTACTATTTGTGCGCAGCCCGTGCGCAGACGCGAGCTCGTACCCAAAAATTTTGATTTCCATACATCTAGGGAGGTGTCCAGACGTCTGACCGACACTCCAGACGTCTTACCAGGCATCTGACCTACAGTCCAGACGTCCGACCAGACGTCCGACCGACAATCCAGACATCTTAAAAGGCTCAGGATAGAATGGGTCATAACAACCTCTGACATACGTGCGCGCATGGTCAGAACTTTGGCAGGAAAAATAATCAAGAAAAAAATAGTGCTATCTGATGTCTGATATTACCTTCCCATGTCTGACTCGAAATCTGGAGGTCACTCCGGACATCTGATTCTGTGGAAAAAAATGATTCCGCAGAACCATCTGCGAGCCTTTTCTCGTCGTAGAAGCTACAGTAGCTGCAGCACCGCCTCACTCCCTCGCGAGTCCTCCGCTCTCAGGCCACCGAACTCCTCTGCTCTCCGCTCTCCCTCACCTTCTCCTCTCACTCAGCTGTTGGTGTGGGGATGAATGGAGGAGGAGGGGGTATATATGGGGAGAGGAGGTATGGATGGAATGGTGGAGAGTGAGGGAGGTGAGGGTGCCGTAGGGGGATGGTACGACGTGTGGGGTGAGGGGGAGGAGAGGGTGTGCGTGGTAGGGAGATGGTGGTGGGGAAAATTGTGGAGATGCCCCAACAATTTTCCTTTCCCCCTCACAAACCTCAAAACAAAAACTAAAGGGTTTAAAGCTACACAAAAACCCCTACGGATTCTGGAAATGCCAAACTACCCTAGGAAAAGATCATTTCAATTTTTATCCAATTACAAGCCCAATAGGCCCACGGCACCTTACCACTCGTGCTTACGGGCCCACACACACACACCCGTAGGCACGTGCACATGCACGCACGCACATGCCCGCTAGCATGTACATGTGGAAAGAAGACCTATATGCACATTTAGCACCTTGCGCTTGGCAATCGGTGAGGCAACGGACGCAATTCAATTTATACTAGTGTACGTACTCGTAAGCCCATGATGTGAGACTAAATTGCACTGAGATCAGGAGTGCATTTGCATATCCTGAGGCCAAGTTTGGGCATCAATTTGAGTGCCCATTTGAGGTCCAATTTCAAAATAAATTATATGACTAGAAAGCCCTTACATAGGGCTACATAATTGTTAGTTAATTCACAAAAATAGCCTATTTAGCTATATTTAAAAATTACTTAAACCTACTGATTTGTACACATTAAGTTAGAGTTTAAATCCTTGATTAATGTATAAATTAATAACTTAATTATTCAATCAACCTATAAATTAGTCAATTTACATAATAAGGTATTTATTATATATTTCTAATTTATTTTTAGTCATTTATTTTAATTTATACACATTTATGTGTACTATTTTAATAGATATATCTACTATACAGTATAATTACTAATGTACAATATAAATATATTATAAGTTGAAAATATCTAAAATTATTATATACAATGATACACATAAGTTACTTCAGTAATAAGTTAAATTAATAATTTATTTTATTTTAACTTAACAACTTAGCTATATAAATTATTAAGATAAATATATACAGTAGATACTTAAATGAATATATATATATAGGTATAATAGGATATATAACAATTAATTTAATACATATGTACAATTCTAGATACAATTATACACGTATACATAGTGACATGTATTTACTTAGGTATATGTACAAATAATATAAATAAATAGATAATTATATAATTACAGTATATATAGTTTAACACATCATAAATACTTATTTAAAGAGATATAATAAATATATAAGTTATTATGTACATTTAAATTATATAAGTTATTATTTACATTTAGTTAAAATTTTTTTTTTGGAAAGAGAAAGGGGTTTTGAATTTCTCGCGTGCCATGGAGCTCCTCCATGATCAGAGCCACGACCACTCTCCGACGTCTAGTAGGGATGGCTGGACACACACCAATGGCACATCCACCCATAATGGCGCTATGCGCTTTTGGGCAAGCCACGGGGTTTCAAACCCACACACCCCGCACAGAGAACGCCTTATGGGGAATGGGCGCACCAGCTGTGCTGCCCTATTAACCCCATATTAAATAGTATATACAAGTATAAATATAATATACATTTATTTTTGTGTATTTTTGAATTTTTATGGTATTTTTGTATATTATAGAAATAGGGAAAGAGAGAGAGAAGGTGAGATGAGAAACAGAGGAATTCTTTTTGTACTTTTTCATTTTAGTTTCTTTTATTAAGTTTTAAAGTATTCTGGACCATCGGTTGGTATGTTCTACCAGCTAGAGGGTTCATAATGCTTTGAAGCTTTGTATACACTTAGAAAACTACCTAATCCTACTCAAGATAGGTTTGTTTTATTCTTTACAATTTTTTTTAGATTTTTTTCGATATTTTCAATCTCACAAATAAGAGGCTTAAAATGGGTGAAAGCAAGGAACCTAAAGCGTCTTTTTCATTTATAAGGGTTGGAAATGCAAATAACCAGTTCATATATGCTCAGCACAACACATGGAATGTGATTGAGCCAATAAACATGATTTTAACATTTAATTTCACTCAATTCAACATTTGGACAGTTATGCACATTAAAATAAACTGACAAAGGAGTTTGAACATAATTTACACCTAAATTTGTAATCTAAATTAGATTTAACCCGTACATGAATGGTTGTTCTATAAGATTCTATCCATATACACATTGTTAGCTCCTTTTAAACCCCAATTAACATAAAATTCCCTTTGAACTCAACCTATTCAAACTTGTTACTACTCAATCGCAGCAGATCTGACTGCAGCTACTCAGTTATTAGGATCAAACTCTTCTCAGGGCTATTCTAAGGCATATCAAGATAAAATTAGATCTGGAAACCAAATTAGAATGCTATCCCATCTAGATCAAACCATTTCGTTCAAAACTCACATGAAATTCAAACCAAAATCAACGTAAAACTCTTCAAATCAAAAGAATCACACCTTCAAATCAGTTGATTAAATCCATGAAAATCCACTTAAAGTCATTGCAATACACTTTAGGAGGTTCAAAATTCTGTTAGACATTAACTCAAGTGTTGATGGGAAAAAAATCATTGTATTAGGAAATGATTGCATCGTAGTATAGTGACGAAAATTGCAACATTTAAAATTTATAACTGCTCGAAAACAAGAAATGATTCCAAGGTCATTCACAGGGAGCAAATATGGAATTCACACACTAATCACAATTAGAAACAATGAGCATAATAATTCACAAGAAATATGAAATGAATATCAATAAAAAATATATTCGATAATAGCAAGTTGTATCTCAAAAATCAAGGGTATAAAAAGAAGATTAAAAACCCTAAAAATGGTGATTTGAATCACCACCTAAATCCCACATTCAACCACATATCCCAATGAAATTAACTAATTCAGTTTCTCAATAGTGGTCTTGAACCACTTATCTAAGTCAGCTCAGGCACTTAAATGTCTCCACAATAATCAGAACCAAGCCAAGTCAGACATCGCCAAGGCACTACAGATGCATTAAATCATCGAGCCTCAGCAGCACAAGGCCTGAGAATCACCTATGTGTTGGTGCACAAGGCACGCACTTCGAGGTAATAGGACACGAAACCCGATGGAAATCCACCCCTCACCCTCCTCAGAATCTCCCCGCTTTATCTTTCTTCAAATTCGAATCGAGAATAGGGTAGTTGAATATACAGGTAATCAGGTCATGAACAGGGGACCAGACCCTGTGTGTTGAGGCAGACAACGTATGCAACAAGTTCCTTTTATACACTGTTCTGAGTTTTACGCCTATAATGTGGGACTAAGAAGTCCTTCGCACGAAGCTGCGGGGATTGGAGATGAAATCGTTGTTGCCGCCATGGTGCTTTATCCAATTGAAGTTGCAACTGGGATCGTAAGATGACTCCGTAGCTCCAGGTGGTGGAACCAAGCCCTGAGGTCAACAGAGAGTGGTGGATGGGGGCAGTAATGAGTAGCTAGAGGAAGTGTCCAGCAAATCCCTGAAAAGACAAAACACGAGCTTTTCACCCCAATCAGATGGTTCAGAGGTTTCACTGTGATGTGAAGAATGCAACGGCGGTGGTGGCGAGGTGATTTGACATGTGTGGTGGTCAGACGATGACGAAGATGTGCTGTGGTAGTGGGTTTGGTCAATGGAGTTGTGGAGTGAGTGAAAGCTCCAATAAAGAGAGGGCTTTTACTCGTGAGGGTGAGTGGAAGGCTGTAGTGGCGATGGTTGTGAGTTTGAGTGTGTGTGGTGGTCGCATGGCCTCGAGGGCAGTGCAGCTGGCAATGGAGAAGATGAAGGGAGAGAGAGATGAACAATGATGGAATTGGGGCTCTAAGGGTCCTAGTCCTAACTAGCGAAGGAGAGGGAGAGGTAGACCTAATCTTAGGGACAAAAGGGGGTAGGATTTGTGCCGACGTGGCTTGCTGGAAGCGAAGGGGATGAAGCCCTCCGGTGAGGTTGGACAGTGAGGATGAAGGTAGAAGTGGCCCTTGTTGTGATTGGCATGGAGCGGAGGAAGCTGAGGGAGAGATTGGGCCACTCGATTTGGTCGTTGAGTGGCCGGAGCAAAGGAGTTGATGAAGCTTGTTGAAGACACAATGAAGGTGATTGGAGGAAGAAGGGAAGAGGGTTTTAGGGCCTAACTGGACTGGGAAGTATGCTGGGAGCTAGAGGAACTCTTATAGAGCTCGAACGTGCTCAATTCGGAAAGATTCATTACAAGTTCATCGCGATTTCGTTTAGGATTTCTCACAGATTTCTAAAGCTTCACCTGAGCTCTAGGCTTTGAATCAAGGCTAAAGATCAGGTGGGTTTGAATGGGAATCCCCTTGGGATCAATCCCTCCAAATTTGGAGGGATTTGACCTAGAATTGAAGGAGAAATCTCCTTGTGAAGATTGGTGGTTTGGGTGTTAAGTTTCTATTTAGGAAACCTACTATTCATCGGCATCAAGGGCTGATTTGAAAATAAGATGACAAAATATAGGGGGCTTTTTGTAAATAATCTGAAAGTTAGGGGGCCGATGGTAACAAATAGAGATATTAGGGCCTTAATTGCAAACTAGGTCAAAATGAATTTTGGATTGGGCCCAAATTTTTGTTTAACCTAATTTGGACCTAAGGAATCTAATGGTGAGCTTGGATTTGAGTTTTGACCATGTTTGATTGGGAAATTTGCACAAAATCCCAAATAAGTGCAAATTCCCATCTGAAACTCTGTTCTAGGTCAAAATAGGTTTAGATGGTCAAACCAAGTGTACCAAACCTCTTATAATATTTTTATATGAATTTTAGGAGGTTTATATTGATTTTATCCTAACCAAAACCTCTTTAATTCGAGTGGAATTGAGAATTAGGGTTTTGTGTATTATTTTTGGTTCTCGAAATTGGTGAAACCCTACTTCTGTTTGTGTTGACCCACTTTGTAGTCGTTAATGCTCAATTACCTATAATTAACTCCTAGGTGACCCCGTGGTTGCTCTGCATTCATGATGTGATATTAAAGCTGTAGAGGATGGATCAAATTAATCACCCTTATTTTATTATTTTTCTCCTCAAAAACAAATCTGAGTGGAATTATTATCCTCAGGCGACCATTTAGGAGCATTTATCTCTTGATTTTAACTAATTTAAATTAGTTATGACAAATGATGGTGTTACCATCATGAAGCATTTAGAATCCAGAAATCCCAACTTGATTTATTCTCCTTCGCCATAGAAAAAGCAAGAGGATGGATCAAATTAGACGTAAAAACCATTTGCAACTTCCTGAATCTCCTTAATTAACACAATCCACACCCCATCAATCCATCAGTTAAGGGATTAAAATAGTTTAGAATCTGAAAGCCATGTTTCTTAGGTTAGGCTTTTAATGTGAGATCGCCACTGCGATTTTGATCACTTAAGGCACCTACACGCTATTAATTTGTTTGCAAGGTCTATTGCGATCCTTTAAAGCACATTAGGTCATCGTAAAAGCCTCATTTCAGTGCATTGAGAATCCTAGGCTTCAGCTACCTCAGGCGGAGGGTGAAACAGTAACACGAATCAAATTTGGGTGCGAGTAATCTAAGAAATTGAAACCAAAGTTAAAGAGCTCCAATTCATCGCCATGGGCTCAATTAACTCTTGTCAAATCCATTCACTCGATTAAAACAAAATTAAACCCAATTAGATATCGAATTCACGATCCACACATGAAAATCAAATTTGCATTAATTGAGCGAATTGTAGCAATCAATGCACAAAGGGGGGTGGTCTTTGTGAAGAGATGGAGTGAATGGGAGACCCCCTAGGTGGAATCGACACATGTAACAGGTCTAAGAGCTAAAGAGCTCCAGATATGCTAATGGCCAAGATGGAGGGGTGTATCGTGAATTAAAACATCGAGGAAATAGTAGAAATGATCGTGAAATGAAGAGGAAGCTCTATGATTGATGGATGGATGTGAAATCTTCTCATCTGATCTGAATTGATCGGAAGAGATGGATCAACATTAATCTATTCTACTCCTATTCTAACTCTAATTAGTGAAGAATTGTAATCTAAACTATCTAACACTACTATTCTACTCTAGACAGCATTAAATCTACCTAGAAAGTAGTAAAATCATAGACTAAGTGGAAGAATGGGACCTATGAGAGAAACCATAGTTGGTGACTGCGACGATGGAGGAAGGGACTATGGCAAAGGGAAAGCTCTCTAGTGCAACTCAGGGTCACCCTCAGGTGTTATGGGATCCTTAGCAGTAAAGAATGTTGGAGAATGTGGAGCTCCACTACTGCAGCAATGATGCCAAGGTTTGATGAGGAGAAGAGACTGGCGGGAGAGAAGTGATCAACTCGAGAAGTGTATTAGGGGGCTGATTGGGGCCGTGCGAGCTCAGGGACACTGCCTATATAGGCGTTTGAGGGATCTAGGCGCCGCTAAGTGAGATTAGGTATGTGATTAGGGTACCAATGGTGGATGAGGATTTAGGCAATGTGTAGGAAGAATCAAACTAAATCTCCACTGTCTGATCAAATCTGGAGGAGGTGACAACACACCGTGCGAAGGCACATGAAGGATGGAGGTAGATCCACCATAAGATTTAAGGATTAAACAATCGACAGTGCCCATAGCTTCAGTTCTTCACCAGTGAACATTAAGTGAGGAGAATGAAGAGGCCGTAGGTCTTTTGGTAAAATTGCAAGGATGACCTTTATATCAAAGGGGTAGAAATATTGTGCAGAAGCCCATGAGTGAGAAGTTTTTAAGTAGAGCAGTCTCCCAAGCCTAGAAAACAAGTCCCTACTAGTTTATGCTTAAGAAATGTGAATGTGTAAGGACCTAAGTGTAAAGTCATTAATGTAAGGTCCTCATGATGTCCAAGTGCAATGAAATTTTTACTGGATCTTAATTGAATATATTACAAGTTAATTCAACCCTTGATTTGTACTTTGAGCTTAGAGATGCATTCAATTTACAATTTGATCATCAATTTGTATTTATGAATAGAATATCTCACAAATTGACCTAATTATGCATTTTTAACCCAAATTTGATGCTTTAAGTAATTTTCATTAATTATCACACTTAACTCATTTATTATGTTAAGCATATAGTGTTTAATTTAGTTTCTAGCCTGACTTGGGCATTTTAGCTATGATGAGCCACACCTCATCACACTACTCTTGTATAAGTAGAGTTGTTGTATTGAGATTGTGACACCCTCGTTTTAAGTGATACATTTAATGGATTTGATCAAATAGGTCGATCAAGAAAATTCTAAGTCAGGAAGACTTAGGTGGTGGTTTTTACCCTTAGGGCTACCACCTAAAAGTCTATTATGTAATTGTGGTGAACGAACTTGTGGGATTGATTTTATTTTTGCAAATTGTCTAGCATTTTTCTTCCTTCACTATTCATCCCCCTCTAGTGCATACTTTCAAAATTATCTCAATGAAATTAAGGAGGTTAATCCAATAAATTGACATTTTTCCTGTTTAAGAAAAGAAGTGTGTAATTCTAGAGTTGTTAGTTCTAGAATTACATATATTTGGAAAAAGGGGGTTGCAGAGGAGTTATAAGGGGAATTCAAGAGCTATAATTATGGAATTAGAACTCCAATTCCTAATAACAAACATAGAACCATAGATGGAAGACTTTCAAATTTAACTTGGAAACCCCATGAGAAGGAGGCACTCCCACATGGTATTAACCATGTTAGGTCATGGACAGTAGATGTGCATAGCCATTTAGTGAGACAAGCATGTGGTGAGATGCTCTAACTACCCAAATAGGAAGCATCATGTAAAGAAGATGGAAAGAAGATCCATCAAAGTTAGATTCATTGTGGATGACAATGTAACTAATCAATATGCTCCTCCTCATGTCAACATCTTTGACTGTAGGATCAAACTCACTTGTTTTTTATTATAAGTAGTTGTTTTCTATATAACTTTTGACCATCATCTGAACTCCTCTCTTCAAATTGTAGATGGGTGAGAAGGGTGTTGGGGATCAAACAATTCAACCATGTGACTTTGCAGAAGCGTGAAAATGGTCATTTCAAAAATTTTCTTCAATTCGATAAATGTCTCGATGCTCGAAAAATTGAATACTAAAATCAAGAAACAAACATGACCTATGTAATTGGAATCATATGGAAAGATCTAGTATCTTCCAGTCTCAGGATCCCCATGAGTATCGAGGTATACTTGATAAGGCAACGTAGCACATCACTCGAAAATGTTATACCTCCTACAATAAGTTTCTGGCTCCGTGGGACACCCTTCTTCTCGACAAGTGGATGTGACCTTTTGAATCAAATACACTCAATTCTTATGCATCATCGCGAGCCAATCTCATGTTACAAACTCCTTCACAATTCTTAAGGCAACCCTTGCCTCGAATCCTCCTTCAAAGTTATACACGTAGGTCAAGTACCCACAACCAACATGATTAGGTCATCCAATTAACTTATCAGACTTCACTATTTTCTAGAAGTCTAATGAAGATGTGAGAGAATCTGGACGTCCAGAACAAGGTTAAGTCTTCTAATTAGAGTGCAGGACCTCTGATCGAAAGCTTGGATGTCCAGAACAATCAAAGGAGAAGGGCAGCAGTGGCAACTTTTCTCTCTTCACGATGGAGGTTTAATTGCACTCAATTAATGGATTGATTAGGGATTCCTACATTGTCTTGGGAGATATTTATAGGGAATCCAAGTATTCCTAATATGATGGTGTCATCGAATCAAATCCAATGGTTATGGATTATTATTAATTCAATTTTGCATGATTTTCCCTCCAATTAATTTGGGTAATCAGGTTTAAGTATCCAAAGGTAATTTATTTAAATTCAAACCTTTTGGATTAATACTAAATCATATTTAGTCTAATTAAAATGCCAAATCAAATACTTATTTAACTCTTTAAATAGTATTTGATTTCTATTCAATTAGGAACCCATTAAAATCATTATTGGTTTCATCATTCCAATAATGAAGCGTTTAGAAATAGGATTTATGGCATTACACCTCCATTAGGCATTCCAAACACCTGTGAATCCTTCACATTAGAAAACATATGTCACCCCAAGAATTAAATCCCATATTCATTGTCCATCGTATCATGGATTACATATTTTTCATGTTCCCCTTGTACCATTAGGATGAAAAAGAACACCAGCTCCTTTCTTAAAGGACTACCTTCTTCTCTTTCATGAATGTATAAGTATGACCAGAACCTGTAAGACTATGCATGGAACATCGTACATTCTAACATACATAGAGCAAGCCCATGTCTCTTGATCTGCTAGGTACACTTATGGTAGAATATTTGTGTGATCCCTTCGAAAGATCATATGTCTCCTATACTCTCATATGCATACCTACCATGTCTCCTGAACCATTTCAGTACATATGGTGCAAGATGATTCCATATATCAAGTTTGGAATGGGATCAGGTGTTTCACGTCAAACCCTAATGCCCACTTTGTCTTGATTGGATCTTTATTAACAAGAAGGAAAATGGAAAACTATCGATAGGTCATGAAGGATTCAATCTAGCCACAGGTTCCCCTACAACTACCTTGTTACGACTTCACCCCAATCACTGACCCCCACCGTGGCATGCACCAATAAGATGATTGATAGAGAGAGTTTCACTTAATTAAAATAGCAATAGAATGATACGTCGTTGTAATTAATGTGGTGGAAATCTCTTAATCAAAGATTAAAATAGATATGAATTTAAACCATGAAAAGGATGTATCCACAGGGAGGAACAAATTAATAAGTTCACAAATATTTTTCCATTGTATTTATTCAATCACGTGCGCAATCCATGTTCAAATCTGATGTGAAACAAGGCAGAAAGAAGGAACACGTAATAATTTAGAAATGCGGGGGTATGACTGTAATTTTCCTTTCATGAAATAACTTGTAATGTCATGTAACATAATCGTATTTTAAGACATGGGACTTTCTCTTTTAGGTCATGTGAGTGTCTGGATGAGATTTTATGCATTTATCAACATCAACATATAAGAGTTAAGTGCATAAAAGAAATACTATAATACATAAGGGCATGCATGCAATTTCACTCAAATATATTAATCAACTAAATATTGCAATAGTGTTCTTGGAAATGTCATGGATGGGAAATTTTAATGTCACTAAAAATAGAGGAAATTTCCTCTCTCCTCTTTGGGCATGTGAAGGCTTGGTGGTCGGCCGACCGAGGCCCGGTGGCGGTGCGTAGGAGAGAGGTGATTGCGACGGCGGGGGAGGAATGGCCGGAGGTGGCTGGTGGCGGTTAGCCATAGAGCTTGATGTCGGTGAAGCTGGCTGCAGGAGAGGACGCGGGCTGCTACTGTCGCATGCGTGCGCGGCTATGCATCGCGGTCGGCTGACAGTTGGTCGTGCGAGGGGTGCACCACGTGTAGAGAAGTTGGGCAGGCTGGAGGCGCACGCTGGTGCCATGAGTGGAGAAGAGATAAGGCGTGCGCTGGTTGCCTGCTGTGTGTAGAGGGGAGATGGAGGCGCGTAGAGAAAAGGGGCAGGATGGAGGCACGCGCTGGCTGCCTGCTGTGTCTGCTGGTCGTGCGGAGGTGAAGCGATGAGGCGCGCGCTGCTGCTATTGGTTGTGTGGTGTGTGCGCGCTGCTGCTGCAGAGAAGCAGAGGAAGAAGAAGACAGAGAGGCACAGGTGTGCGATGCTGCGTGGGAGAAGATGGAGGCGCGCACAAGGGCGTTGTTGCACGTACAAGGGCTGCTACGTGGAGGGGAGATGGATAGCACGCGTTGCTTGGAGAGGGTTGAAAGGGGCCATAGTGCAGGTTCTCCTCACGGTGTGCGCAGGGTGTTCCTAGTGGTGCATTCCCCTGATCCTCCACCAAGAGCACCCCCTACCACTTTTATCTCCTCCCCATCCGTTCTTCTTCCCCTGCGCAAGTCAAGGGCTTTTAAATCCCTTACTAAAATTGGCCGCCTGTTCAGAGGTGGATTTGTTGAGGCCGGTTGGTTGTTGGGGGGGGGGGATTCTTTTCACAACCCTGGTCTCTTGCAAAAATTATTCCTCCTCCTCTCTCACTTTCCCGATTATTTATTAACTCTTAAATTAGCCTGATGGAGTGGATCAAGTGGAGGAGATGCATATGGTGCGCTGTGTGCGAGACCTGCATGAAATATAAAATAATTACATAATAAGTTATAGAATGCAATAGAATAGATGTAAACTTAAGTAATGATGCATGCAATCATTCTATGACCTAATGTAGTTATTAACAAACATAAAATGTAAGAATAAAATTAACTTAGGCATAACAATAGTCCATTAAAATTGACTCATCAATGATCAAAAGCCTTTGGGGCCCCCATGGTACACATAAGGAATGCTTGCTCCTTGGTCCGATGCTTTGGGTGTTTTCGATCTTAACACCGAGGTAGGTGCATCGACTATCGGTCCATAAATGTGTATATTTAAATATAGAGACACATATCTATCTCAAGTTAGAGGATACACTTTCTCCATAAAAATGATAAGAGGAGGACTTTATCGAGTAAACTCCTTAACAAAACTTATGTGATAGCCCTGAATCTATATTGACATGTAAAGAATGCGTATCAAGGGCATTAATCAAGCAACAATCTTTCAAGAAGGTTGCCATCTCATATTAGAGACAACAGTTGTTATCACTAGTAGAAATTGCACTACTGCTAATGGTCCATAGTCGAGAATATTCATTTCATTTAACTACCCCCATTCAATGCAAAGAGTGGCTAGGTGCGACTATCGTCGTCGGTTGACAACGGTCGATGTCAACCATTATTTAAGAACGGTCGAGTAAAGTCAAATTTTGTAATCATCAAAGCAGAAAACTTAAATATTTGAGTTGCATACTTGACAGTTTCATGAAAATCATCCAGGAATGTTGACCTAAATCGATCGAGAGGCCCTGGGTCCCTCCCCCTCTCCTCTTCTCTCTCCTCGTTGTGCCGCCCCTCCTCATCATCGTTCACCCCTTCCTTAGGTACAACCTCCTTTTCGATCACCCCTCCTCCCCGGCTCACCTCCCCTCATCGCTAGCGACTACCACCATCACCTCAACCACTACCACCTGAATGGCGAGCACTACCATCGCATTCATCGTGTACACCTTCTCCCCCTCTCCTCCTCGACTCCCACCACCATGGCGACCACCACCACCACAACTGACCCCTCCTCTTACATCCGCCTGCCACCTCCACCACCTCATCCTCCTCCTCCCTCCCTACCGCCACCACCACCACCACCACCTTAGTCTCCTCCTCCCACCTTCTTCCTGCTGCCAACACCACCATCAACTCATACTCCTCCCACTTCCTCCCTGCCACCACCACCAACACCACCTCTCTTTTTTTTAATTAGTATGTTTTGATTACATGTTACTCGTTGCTTGAGCAATTATGCCCACATATATATTTAGCTTGATTACATTATATTTTATGAGTGAATGTGTGCCAATGAATGTTTTCAAATTATATTTTTTCAAATTAATTGGATTGAGAATGATGCACTTAAAATTTATATGTTTGAATTGGGGATGTGCCCACATATGTTATATCATATTCAGCATTGAGGAATTAGGAAAAGTTTCATATTACAAGGGGGACTTTGTTGAATATTTTACAGACTAGCACGTACATAGGGAAACATCGAGTGGATATGATGAATAATTACGCTTTGGGATTTATGGTTTATGGATTACGATTTTGGTCCAGGCTTAGGTTTAGGTTTTGGTTTTGATATTGGTTTCAACTTTATTTTTAATATTTTGGGTTTACAATTATGAGATAAAGGTTTAAGGTCATGGGTTTAGGTTTAGGTCATGGGTTTCAGGTCATGGGTTACGCAATGGGTTTATTTATGTCTTAAAGTTTAGGGCTTAAGATTTATGGCCTTGGATTTACAGTTATGAACTGAATGTTTAAGGTCGTGGGTTTTGATTTAAGGTTTACATTTAGGGTTTGGGGTTTATGATTTGAGGGTTAGTGATGGGAACACCATCATCAGCTATAACTAGCTCATTTTGAGCCAATTAAGTCAATAAATGCTCCTACATAACCACCAGAGAGTCATAAGTCATTGCAAAATCATTCTAAGGGAAAAATAAGAAACTAGGGTTAATACTGTAATTTTACCAGCTTATCATGAATGCAGTACAACCATGGGTTTTCTCAGGGGTTGAATGAAGGTCAATTGGTCTTAAAAAGATAACAAGTGGGTTAGAACAATCTGAAAAGGGTTTGCACGTGTTCTGAGAATTAAATGACTTTTGGAACCCTAAAAACAGACCCGCTTAATTAACTAAGGTTTTGATCAAGATAAATTCCACCTAAACCCTCTAAAATTCATAGAAAAATATTCTCTAGGGTTTAAAACCTTCAATTTGACCATCGGAACCCGTTTTGACCCACAACAGAATCACAGACAGACATTTGCCATAATTTAGGTTTTTTCATAAATTACATAGTCAAACGTGGTCAAAACCAAAATCCAACTTCACCATTGGATTCCTTAGGTACAAATTAGGTTTGTACCTAAATTCGGACCCAAGATGAGTTTGTCTTGACCTAGTTTGTAAATTGGTTCTGTCTAATTACATTTTTGCCCTTAACTTTCAAAATCCTTACAAAAGGCCCCTATCTTTGTCGTCACTCTTCGCAAATAGGTCCCTCTGTCATTATCGTGGAGGAATCCTTCTCCGACGACCTTTGATTGGAGAACTCTGTTCAATCAATCCCTTCCAAAATTGGAAGGAAGATTCTTTGAGGAGTCCTCTTCCTTCTGAATCCGTTCATGAGCTCCATAACCTCCCCAATCTCTCATGCAAACGGATGAGAGATTCGGGTATCTTTCAAAATCCTACTCCGGAGAGCATTTCTAACTTAGAAGCTTGGCTTCCAAGCTCAAAACTCTCTCTAGAGCCCTATATAAGGACCCTCAAACCTCGCCAAGTTCAGTAGACTCATTTTTGGCTGGAGTTACCCCGTGCTGATCCCTCCTCTCCGACCAAAAAAACTCAGTGAGCTCCGGTGATATCTTTGACCTCTTTCCTCGTTCGTTCTCGCAAAACTAGCAACGAATTCCTCATCCTCAGGTTCTTTCGCATGCCACAATACCAGTGGCCGTCCCTTTCCATGTCTTCATCGCCGTCCCTTCCTACCGGAGAATTGTCTTCTCTGTGGTCGACATGCCAAAACCGGCGCAGATCTCCCCCCTTTCATCCACTTAGAATGGGTAGTTAGATCTCTCTAGGTCTCTAGTTTAATTTTCCACTCAAAAATTCCAAAAATATCCTCTCAACGCCGCCGTTCACTTCCATCGTCTTCCGCTCCGACCAGACCTCCGGCGAGGCGTATCCACCCCTACACTCCTCCATCCGCCTTGCTAACTACCTCATAACCTTCACCTCCACTCCACCAATCAAGCCCCTCTCCTTAGTCTCCATTCCATCCACCCGAACAGAACCATTATTGCGCACCAACTCTACCATCGACCGACCACAACAGACCACCATCCTCCACGAAATCACCATTAGCACCTTTTTTGTACCTTCAACAAAGCTCCTGAACTATTCTAATGTGGCTGTGAGGCCTTATTTAGTGTTTCAGGTTTTCGTTGTCACGCTCCGCCGCCATCGCCATCCTCAGCCTTGTCCTCGTGTTCAAAGCTACGACACTCCCAATTCTCAGTCCCAGGTGCTACAGGACCATCTCAGTAACAAAGGCAGTAGGTCAATTGGGAGCATTGACTGCTTCCTTGACCTCAATTGAAGGTGCTATCCACTACAACTGCACGGGAAGGAGGAGGACTAGATAGTCCCATCTCGGAAAATTTGAAGGTGCCACTACCGCATAAGTTGTAAAAGTGTTGAGGGCTTATCGCCTCAACACTTGGGGGGTGAGGTCCCCCGCACCCTCACATGCCTCGTCCGTGACCTCTCCTCCGTGGACCTGGTACACCCGACCCACCTAAAACCCACACCTCGACTGCGACCCACACCCGCAGCCCTGGTCCCGGGTACACTCTAGGTCCGATTACCTGTATACCGAGTACTGTTGGAAGCTCTAGGAGAGCATGACCTAAGTAGAGAAAGAGAGGAGAGAGAGCTTGCGTGGGGAAGGGGGAGGGTTTTGCTGCAGAGGAAATTGGCTGACACTTAGCCAATTTGAGAAGTCCATCCCCCTATGTGAAAAGGCTGAACAGAGGAAGAAGGAGAGGACCCACAGAAGAAAAGGAAGAAGAAAAGAAGAAGAAGAGGAAGAAGGCCTGGACAGAAGAAAGAAAGAAGAGGAGGAGGAGAACAGTGGAAGAAGAGAAGAGAAGGAAGAAAAAGAAGCTGAAGAAAAAGCACTTTAAGTCGTCTGATTGTAAAATTAGACGTCTGATTATATTCAATAAATACTATATATGTGTTAAGCTAATAATTGGTGATCCAAATCACCATTATTTTGTCTAGAATTCTTTTTATCTCTTCATATACTCATGTTATACATTGCATATTAGTTCTTGAGTAATTTATTGTGCTCATTTATATTATCTATTGAGATTAGTGCGTGAATTCCTATTTGCTCCCTGTGTTCGACATCGGAACCTTTTTCGATTAATAAAATTTATTTGTTTAAGTACTATTTTGGCTATACTACAACATGACAATCTTAAACACCGAATTAGCGTGCGAACAGTTAGGGTTATGAGTTTAGGGATTAGGTTAACAGGCTTAAGGTTTAGAGTTTTAGAAAGGAGGGAAGGAAAAGAATGGAGAGGGAGTAAAAGGAATATAAAGAAGATTATGCGTTGAGAGGGTGAGTAGGAGTAGAGGGTTAGGGTGGAGGGAGTTACAGCTAGAAAAGTAATTTTGAATTGAAATATTTGATATTTATGTTTCATTATGATATTTTTATTGCAACTTTATAGATACACACACTTGCACAAATTTAGATACATCTGATGACAAACAATAAGAGTTTTAGCCCCTAAGGTATAGGTTGTGAGAGAGATATAACTATGTCAAAATATATGTTCGTCGAGACTTATGATCATGTTATACGGACAATGCGAAGTATGTGTATACTTCACTTATATCATGATGCATTGTCTTTATAGCATGCCATAAAGCTTGATAGCCTTTAGTTCGGTGAAGTACTGGGCTAAAGAGGGTCCTTGAATATTTAATCACAACTCATGGTTACTTTTTGCATGTAGCTATTGTTTGGAGAAATTTCGATTGAATTTTCTTGCCCTTCTTTGGTATACCAATCGATCTTACCTGCGTTCCTAAAGCGCCCTTAAGTTGGGGCTATTTGGAATGTAGTTAAGGTTAGTCTTGGGGTGTATACTGGAGAAGTGCAAGGAAATACTGTCAAAATTTCTCTAAACACTGGTTATATGTAAGAAGTAACGTTGTGATCAAATATTCAATGATGGGCTATCACTCTAACTTCTAAGTGGTTGACATTGAAATTTAGGTTATCATGGATTAGTTTGAGGAATTCAAATTACAACAAATGCAAGAATGGAGTGACTTCATTTCTGGAGTGGGCATTTAATGATGATAGGAAGATATTTAGATGAGGAGAATTTCTTGAGCTGATTTTATGCCTATGTAGACGCTATTTGAATGGGTTTCTCCTTGACCAAGACACTGTTTTCGAGTATGCGATATGTAACAGTTGGTGGCAGCATTACATAAATTGGACATCTCATGGTGAGTAAATCACTAGAGAAGTTAGATATGATAGAATTGATGATTTAGAACAAAGTGATGATAATCAGGGAGATGAATTAGATGAAATGTTATATGATATGAGAGCAGCAGACCCTAAAGATGCAGATGACGATGAGACATTATGAGATTGTAATGAGTTTAATGATGTCGTTAAGGCAACAGATGATCCTATTGCTCTTGGAATAACGTCAATGTCGAAGTTGTCATTCCTTCTGAAATTGCTTCAGATGAAAGTGATGAATAGAGCCACAATGAAATTAATGTCTGAGGTCCTGTTTGCCATGAAACACGTAAAATATTATTTCTATCATTGTAGTGCAAATCATGTCAAAACAAATAAATTTATAAATCAGAATCGGTGAACCTTGAGTCGTTCGCAGGGAGGCAAAACATGATTTTGAAAGCTTTTCGTGCTAACTAATCTATCCTAATGAAAGCATGAAAATAGAGATAGGATATTCATAAAATCATATTTTCATTGCTACTTGCAAACAGTTTTTACAATAGAAAATAAACAAATATGCTAAAGAGTAGAGAGAGATAAGAATAGATGAAGGACGGTGCTGCTTGTGGGATGCTTGTGAGAAGTGCGATAGCACTTCAGATCCAAAGAACTAGGAAGAAGACTGGAGAGAAGTTGCAAAGAGAGAGACAGAGGCTGGAGACGTGTCATGTGAAAATTGCCTTCCAACTGGGGGCTCTAGGGATCCTTTTATAGCTTCAATGAGAGGCAAAATATGTATTTAGGCCTCCCAACTCACGCAACAACTTAGGTGTGATTAGATCTATCGATCGGGAGATCAACAAACCAAATCACACCTCAAAATAGCCTCCAAAACGCCTTCAACACGCATGTCGCACTGGATGCTGACATGTGGCAAGCTCTGAGTCACTGATCTTGATCGCGCTGCACCGCTCACGCTCCTCACGCATTTCCTCAATCTCGCACACGTGAATTCGATCTCAACCGTTTGATCGTGAGATTGGATGGCTTAAAACGAATGCAGCATCGCCTTAAGAATCCGTGTGCAGTGGGGCGTTAGTGCGAGCGTCGAATCAGGCATCATCTACACTGCTGCATCAGTCACACCACGTTGCAACATGTGATCCATTGCGCGCCTCTTGATTTCAATCGCAAGGCTTGATTTCGTGCGAGTGCACCACATTCTCAATTTAGCGTTGAGCAAGAGTCGAACTCGCATTGCTTGCTTGCGTGCAAGCGCTGAGGCCAATGCGCTATGTCCGTCCTTGTGTCACGTTTTGGAATTCAAGTGCAGCCGCTCTTAGCTGTTGGATGAAGATCCAACAACTTAGATGCATTCTTCTTTGATGAGGGGCACATGGAGAGGGTGACGTGGCTCCTTCCTTTACTAGTTGGGGTGTGGCAATGGGCTGCTAGGATGGTGCCACATGGCACCATCCTGACCGTTCATCTTCCTGCCTTTGTAGTTGATGGTACAGGGCTCCGATTGAGTCAATTTTTACACCGTTGGACTGCGATCGTTGAGCCAGATCCATTTGTGTGGTCAGAATTGACTATAAGGTTTGGATCTCTGCTATCTTGCTCCTTGGCCTTTGATCTTCTCCAAGCTAAAACTAGTGCTACAGAGGTCTGATCAAGATGATTCCAGAAGCGTTGGACTCCCGTCGTCATCTTGATCAAATCAGTAGGTCTGATCTATCATCTGCGGCCCCAAATCATCTACAATTAATATCATCTCTCTTTTAAAGCATAAATAGCATTATTATCTATAAAGCTAACAAATTAACTATGATGCAAATTGTGATGCACATGCATGCATTGTTCCTAAGTTAAGATAAAATTTAACTTAATTCAGGTAAATTAGTTCCTATGATTGTTGTGCAATCACACTCTCATGCCTGAATCTTGCTAGTCCCTAGCAACTGCAAGACTAACTGCAAAGTGGTCATAAATGACTAATTTTTGTCAAGAGTTTGACTACAGATTTATTTCTTTTGTTTTCATCCAAAACTTTAGAAATCTAGACAGTCATGAAAGTGTAGTGTTGTGGCCTATGCAACGGATCCAAGTGAAATGTCAATCCATATCTAAAGCTTGTACTTGACCCTTAGTAAAATTCAATTGGGATAGGCAAAACTTCTTCCCTCGGGGTTATAAAATAATCTGTAATTTCAGCCCCAGCTTTTCGCTTAGGTAGAAGATTTCTGAGTCAAGTGGGTTTGTATTTGGTGGCTCATACTCCTCTAGTGCTGCACATAGACTAGTACTACAGAAACTATATTTCTGAGCTTATTAAATAAATCACTCAAAGAGATGCGGAGAAACTATGCTCTCTTTAGTTGCTTTGTACTCATTCTCTCTCTTTCTTTTTCTTTCTGTCTCTTTTTCTTTTCTTTTCTTTTTCTTTTAGAGCCCACAGTCTCACCAAATTTGGCAATATATTTGGTGGTCTCTCATGGCATTAATGCTTTGATTAAGTTCTAATAACCATATGACTAAGTCAGCAATCCTCAGCTCATATTCAGGTGGTCAGAAATATAGAAAAGTAGGTCAAGGCTGTATTTGGTGGATTGTAAAGGGAATGGGTATTGTTGTCTCAATGTACTTGACATGAAGCAAACACAACACAATTAACATACCTTTTATATATATATATATATATATTTTTTTTCTTCTGCTTTCCTTTTTCTTCTTTTTTTTTCATATATATTCAATGCAACGTACTGTAGCATGCATACAAATTTTTATTCACGAGGCATTATTCGGGATTGGGAGTGTTCAAGACGATATCAGGTGGCTTATTTGGTGGAAGTGCCTACTCTCAACGCTGAGAAAGGAATGGATGGGACAACGTATTTTTGACCTTGATATTAATACCCTCCTTTAGCTGAGGATTTCATAATCAAAAGCATCAATCATGAGTTTAAAGGGACAATTCCAGTTAGGTCCCTGTAAAATTGGTGCCTCTGTAACAACCTTCTTCAACTTCAAAAAACTCTCCAGGCATTTTTCATTAAAGTCAAAAGGCTGGTCTTTGGTAAGTAATTGACTTAAGGGCTTGGAGATTTGGGAAAAGTTTTGTATGAAATGGCAGTAGAAACCCACATGCCCTAAAAAGAGTGGATCTGTTTCACAGTAGTGGGCGGTGGGAGCTTAGAGATAGCATCAATTATTGCTCGATCTACCGCAATTCCTTTTTTAGAAATAACATGGCCCAGGACAATACCTTCCTGGACCACGAAATGACTCTTTTCCTAGTTGAAAATCAGGTTGACTTCTATGCATATTTGGAGGGTTCTTTTAAGGTTTTTGAGACAAAGGTCAAAATAATCTCCAAAAATTGAGAAGTTGCCCATAAAGACTTCCAAAAATTCACCTACCAGGTCTAAGGAAATTGCAAGCATATACCATTGAAAAGTCACAGGTGCATTGCAAAGACCAAAAGGTATTCTTCGGAAAGCAAAGGTTCCAAAGGGGCAGGTAAATATAGTTTTGTCTTGGTCCTTAGGATGGACTGCTACTTGATTATAGTCGGAATAATCGTCAAGAAAATAGTAGTAATCGTGTCCGGCTAACCGCTCCAAGATTTGATTGATAAAAGGGAGCGAAAAATGGTCCTTCTTGGTGGCAGTGTTCAATTTTCTGTAATCAATGCACACGCACCAAGAAGAAGCGGTCCTAGTGGCTACAGTGTCCCCATGTTCGTTTGTGACAACTATTAGTCCAACCTTCTTAGGAACGACTTGAGTGGGACTAACCCAGGAGCTGTCAGAAATGGGGTAGATGATATCAGCATCAAGGCACTTTATGATCTTCTTTGTTACCACCTCCTACATAGTAGGATTCAATCGCCTTTGTGGCTGGCGGGAGGGGCGAGAGTCATCCTCAAGATATATACGATGTGTGCAATAGGATGGATGAATACCCTTAAGATCAAAAAGGGTCTAGCCAATAGCTTTTCTGTTTTTGCTTAAGACCTGGAGAAGTTTTCCTTCTTGTGCCCTAGTAAGTCCAAAATTGATTATTAGGGGCATGGTCTGGTTCGGACCCAAGAAAACATATTTAAGGGAGTCAGGTAAAGGTTTAAGCTCAAGTTGAGGGCTCGGCTCCGACAGAATTTCGGCCTTAGGAATTAGAGGTGAAGTGAGAGGGAAGGGGTCAACTGAAGTGTTAGTTGGAGAATGTGTGGTTAGGGAGGGAGGGTGGGATAAGGTGGATTGTTCAGGAACCGTGTTAATGGCAAAACAGGAACCTGTGTGTGAAATCTGCATTGTTTCCTCCACTATATTTTCAATCTTAGAATCTAAGTCGTCAAAGAAATCAGGTTCTTAGAGTCACCTAGAAGCTTGGAAAATATCTAGGGTCACAGATTCACCGCCACACATGATCTTCATCTTTCCAGAATCATAATCAATATTGGCACGGGCGGTGGCTAAGAATTGTCTTCCAAGAATTATAGGGGCATACTTTAGAGCTTCCAGTACCTCTATATCCAGGACTAAAAATTCTACGGCAAATAGACAATTTTTGACCCAGACAATGACAACCTCAATAATTCCCCTTGGTTTGATTGTAGATCGGTTTGCTAATTGAAGAGTAACCTCAACAGACTTTAATTATCTGATCTTTAATTCCTCGAAAACTACCGTGGGGATAAGATTAATTGAGGCACCAAGATCTAGTAAGCCACGATCAAAAAAAGTGTCATTAATGACTACTTGAATTAGGAGAGCACCTAGATCTTTTCTCTTAAGAGGCAGTTTGCTCTGCACAACTGAGTTTACTATCTTCGGAAGGATCACCTTTCCTAGTTTTCGACGCTGCCATTTGGGAGTACACAAATCTTTCAAAAGCTTGGCATAAGCAGGGATATATTTTATGGCATCTAGGAGAGGGATATTGATTTCTACCTGCCCAAAGAGATCCATTAATTCCTTATCAGTGGGCTCAGATTTCTTTTTCTTTGTGTGTGAAGAATGAAGCACTTGTGGAAAGGGTATTGGGTTTTCCCTTTTTGCATTTTTAGGTTCCTAAATAGGGTTAGAGGGGGGAGAAGAGTTGATCTATTTTTCATTGAAGGAAGTTCCTTGAGCAGGCAAAGGATCTTGAGTGGTTTTCCCATTCCTCAGAGTAATTGCATTTGCAGTATGGTTGTTTCTAGGAGGAGGATGGGAAGCCTGATTGTGATTCAAACCTAGGGGGTGCTGAGGTGCTGGGTAGATTGGTTGATTGGGATAACCACCTTGATTCTAATTCCGTTGATTGTTAGGGTTGGGCATGGGTTAGGATGGCAGATTGCCAGTAGGTCTATGATCTGGAGTAACCTTAACTTGATGCTGCAAGTTAGTTATCATGTGGGTTACTACCGCCATTTGATTCTGCATACCCTGCAGAGTCTTCATGACCTGGGTATTAATATCTTCCTGGGATGGTCCAGGTTGATATGCGGGTTGCCTATAATTCCCAAATTGATTTAGTTTGGGAAATAGAATTGGGTTTGAAGCTTCCCAGGAGGGATTCGGTTGGTCCTCCAATTTTGATTGTAAGTGTTGGAGGGGTTTCTAAATTGCTCCTGGAGAGCATAGATATTTTTAGTGGTGGGATCAAGAATATTTTGATTCAAATAATCAAAATTCCCAGTCATATCTTGTGTAAAATTAGTAGAAAACTATTGTCCAACAGGTGTGGCATCAATGTTGTGCAAATTTTCTCTTCTGAGAAGGTGTGGAGAGTTAGGGTGTGGAGAGTTAAGGTGTAGAGCTTGTTTGTGAGTGAGCTTTTCCTCCATTTTTTTCTAGTGGATTTGCATCTGGTCCAGTCTTTAAGCTATCATGTGTAGATCATCTTGAGTGACTAGAACAGAGGTGGATTTGGAGTCACTCATTTCTTCAAAAAGGAGGCAGGCACTTTCAGCGTCTTTATTAAGGAAATTTCCCCCACATGAAGCATCCACAAATCTCTTTAATTGATCTTCTAATTCGTGATAGAAGATCTGCACTAGCTGCCATTGTGGAATTTCATTGTGGGGGCAACTTCTAAGAAGTCCTTGGAATCATTCCCAAGACTCAAGGAGGCATTCACCATTTTTTTGTTGAAAAGTCGTTATGAATCTTCTTAACACATTAATACGACCGATCGGAAATTTTTTTTAAGAAAATTGGTTTTTAATTGGGGCCAGGTGGTGATAGGGTGCCCAACTATTCTAAACCAGTGTGAAGCTTTGTCTTTTAAAGAGAGAGGGAAAAGTCTCATGAGCCACACGTCTTCTTGCACATTGCAGGAACAGGTGGTTTGAGCGAGGATAGTTAATTCCTCGAGATGACAAAAAGGGTCCTCTCTCGAAAGACCATGAAAATATTTGATTAGGTTTAGAATAGTTGGTTTGATCTCAAAGTCCCCTTGTGGTATGACCACCCCAGGTATTTCCTCATAATTGGAAGGATCATAAAAATCCTTAAGAGGAACAACAAGTTATTGACAGGGTGGCAGGTTTTGCCCTTGGTTAGCTAAGTTTGTCACAGTCCTAGCCAAATTAACTTGGTTATGTTGAAGTCAAACTAAATGGTTGACCATAAGGGCAAAGGGGTTTGCATTTTGATTTTGGATTTGAGGGCCACTTGGCCCTTCAGGGTTTTCTGGTTGCTCCAAGTAAGGGGGGTTAGGGATGGGAAAGTCAGCTTGTGGGTTGGCTGACGGGTTAAATGCAGAAGCAGTATTTTTTTGGCGGTTTCCCAGGTTTTCCATATTAGAAATAGATGAAGAAGAAAACAAGGATCTTTTGGTGCGGGGGTCAAAATAAATGGTCCCTTGAGATGTGGTTTCTGGGACCGTCACCCGTGCATGCACTGTTAATGGAAGAATGGGAGGGAAGGAGAAGAGAGAGAGATGAGAGAAAGTGTGCAATTCAAACAAACAAGCCTAGTCTTGTCTTAAGGCTAACTCCTTAAAACCTAAGACTTGGGAACCCAATAGGTAAGAAATCAGCAAGTGAACCCAATTCCAAAAAGAGAACTCAGCTAGACTAAAGAGGCAGCTTGGGCCCAAGCATGTCCTGGGAAATCACCATGGGCTTGTGTAAACCCTTACCCATCATTTGACTTCCCTCTAAGTCTGTCGTCACATTGTCTAAAGGAGTTAGGAGCACTTAGTGGTCCTTAAATATTTGATATCAAGCCTAATTGAATGAAGTCCTTAAGTGGTCAAATAACTACTTGTTTTAAGTTAGGCTTGGGTGCCTAAATGTGCACAAGAATGTGGAGGGCATTAATTGGGGTAATACCCTATTATGTCAATTTTTTTAGTGTGTGTAGGATTGGAAAAATGATTCCAATAGCAATCAAGTTAACACATAATATTTGAATGTATTTCTACTTTTAGGATTTATTTTAAATTAGTATGTTTTAGGGTTTTCTTTTTAAGTTTTCAAATGAGTTTGATATCCACAATCAAAAATAAATCAGGTTGTATTGGCGAGAATAGATTTCCTCTTTAAAAGTGGATCTCTAGAAATGGAAAGAAAACCATAATTGTGTTGGATCCTTAAACAGAACTTTACTATCAATGAATCTCTTTCAGGCTTTTCTTTTTAAGTAATAGTCCAAACAAGTCAAAAAACACCACTACTATATGCAAAATTAAACAAGGATTTCAAAAAATATATTTTTTTTTATCTTAAAAATTTTTTTGATATTTTTTAAAGATTTTTCTTTGTGTTGGTGTCAAAGTTCAAAAATGATACCCAAGGGTATTTTGGACTTTTCAGTACCACCACCAGCCATCAAAAAATTTTGTAACTTTTTGTGATGTGTAGAATTTCACAAGGATTCCAAAAAAATAAATTTCACAAAAATTGGATGAGTTTAAAAACTCCTAAAATTCATGGCTAATAGTAAAACAGAGAAATTAGAGTGGATGACCCCCTTGTGGTCCGCAAATTTTTAAAAATTGTGTACAATGCCAATTGCTCTAAAATTTGGAACATATATTCCTCACTTGATTTGGAATCCTTGGGTGAAATTTAAATATTTTGGGAGGCCTGTGGTGTCAGGAATTGATTTTTTAAGCTTGGACAAAAGTCTGGACCCGAAAATCAGAACACCAACACTTGAAGTGTAGTGGTGTTTAAAAATGCAAACAATCAACCAATTGATTTTTAATTGAAACCACTCCACTTAAGTTAATTGTTTGAGATTCTGAAAGCCAAGTTTAATGTTTTTTTTGATAGTTTGTTAGAGAATTGTGTGACCAGTTTAGAATTGCTACCCTAGAATTTCGTGAGAAGACAAGGCACTTCAAGCTCTCAAAATACTGCTTCTTTCTTGTTACACCTGCACACACCAAAGAAAGAGAGACATGGGGATGAGATCCAATTATCAAGCAAGAGATAATAAATGCAAAGCCATGCCTCCCCAGTAACGACGCCAAAAAGTGATCGAGTGTTTACACGATTTGTAATATGTGGGTTTTATAAGTCGTTGTAATGAGTACATATCGATTTGCTTTTAAAATTTGTAACCTAAGTAGTGGAGTATCTAGGGTCGTCTGAGGAGGCAATGTTTGCAAATTCAGATCTCTTACTCAAAAAATAGGAAATCAATTTTCTTTTTAGGTTTTTCAATATTAGATTTTTAGGATTTTGAAATAATGGGCAATCATAAAGTTATGAGCGAGAAAGCAACTACACCTAAGTTGCTAAAACTAAAACCTAAGTGACAAGCAATTTCTCTCTCTAAGCTCACTCTAGGTACATGAAGAGCTAGAGTAATTAGAGAGAGAGGGTGTGTGCATTAAGGAAAAAGCAACAAGACGCAATAAGAAATTTAACAAGAATTTAAAGAAGGCAACTTTACTTAAAGGAAAATTTTGTTTTACAATAAGACAAGTAGAGAAATGCTTCTACTAAAAATTGAAAAGAAAAAATAGTAAAACACAAAAAATCCTCCTGGTGATGGTGGTGAAGATAAAGCTCTTGCTCCAACTATGGCTACTCCCGAAGTTGAAAAGAACTCCTCCTTCCTTTGAAATGCTGCTCCAAAGTGTGGTCTCCTCCTACCAAGCCCAAGGGGGGGCATGCCTAAACTCCTCCAAAGGTGGATGGATTCCACCTCAATGTCTCCTCCAAGGGTGGGTGTGGACCACCCTCAAATCCTCTTCCTAGGGTAGGCATGTACCCTAGGTATTCTCCCTTTACCTGGCTTCTACCTTTGGCTGGCGTGGGCACAAGAGAGAAGAGAAGAGGGGAAGGCACCAAGGGGATAGAGTGTCCCCTTAATCTTCTTCTTCTTCTTCTTCTCTTAGTCGTCTATGGAAGGTGGAAGTATGGTGTAGTAATGGTAACCAAAAGTGAATGTTAATGGTGGTAGGTAGGGGTATATATAGGAGTGGTAGGGGGGTAGGTGTAGCTAATGAATGGAACACTAGGATGGGTTTTAGAGGGTGGTTATAGGATCCTAGGGTTGAGAGGGGAGGCGCCAAAATGGAAGGGTGCTTGATGGTTGGCGCCAACCCTAGGTGAGAGCTTGGGTTAGGTTTAGGTTAGTGTGTTGTAGGGTTGAGATGGAGTTGTAGGCGGTGGTTAGGTTGATCTATGGTGGGTGTTGTTTGGTGCCATATGAGGGGGCGTTTAGGTGTAGGTTAGGTTGAGTTGGCGCCAACATAGGTGTGGTTAAGGGTTGGTTAGGTGGCACCAACTTGTGGATGGTGGTGATGGGGTATGGTGCTGAATGGAAGGTGAGGAGTGAAGGTGGAGTTGGCACTGTTGGAACCTACTTCCACTTCTCTTTTATGTTTTGGTGCTAACAAAATCATTTTAAATCTAATGAGTTTATGAGGTGTTTTTTTTAGGAAATCACAGGATTTAGGAAGTATGAAAGATGTGATGATGGCATGAAGAATGAAGACTAGTTTCATATTGTTCATATATCTTGTAATCTAGATTGTGTATGTCTCCTAACAAGAAAAATGACTTAGGAATTAAAATAAAAATAGAGATAATTAGGAATCATACTCTTGTTCTATTATTCGTTTGAAAAATTAATATCATTTCGTTGTCATATTGATCATGTATTTTCGTTCAAATTTCACTTAGATTGATAAACAAAACTTATTCAAGGTACTTGTTGCAAGTACCGGTACTATTCATCAGTACCGGTACCTGCTAGGCACAAGTTTGGGTCCTAGTCCCAAACTGTGAACAAGTACCGGTACTCATCATGAGTACCGGTACCAGGTGCTCACAGTTTGAAGACTTGGGTAGTGCCTGGACTTTACAAGTACTGGTACTGTTTTCAAGAGCGAAATCGGGTTTAAAATAATTGCATCGTAGTATAGCCAAAATCACTTTGAAAATAAATGAATTTTATTACTCGAAAAATATAAATCCGAGGTCGAACACAGGGAGCAAATTAGGGTTCAAAAACCAAGAACACAACTTTCAAATTTGATAAAATATGCAATGAAGAATCAAAATTATAATGCAGGCAATGTAAAGAGATCCACAAAATATCAATGTGTATAAAAGCAAAAATATGGACGTCTAATATGAAAATCAGACATCTTAAATGTATATTTGCTACAATGCTTCAGATCTCTTTCTTCTCCTTTCTTCTGTTCTCTGTCTTTCTTCCTGGCATCTTCTTCTTCTTTCTTTCTTTGATTTCTTTCTTTGCTCTGGCCTTTGCTTCTTCTTTCTCTTCTTTCTTCTTTCTCCTTCTGCTTCTGACTTTAGCCTTGCTCTTCTCTTTAGTCGAGCCTTCTCTTCCTTAGCTACTCAGACTTCTACCCTCTCCTTCTTTTTTTGGCTTCCTCTGTATCTTTCTCCTTCTTCTTCTATGGCTTCACCCTTAGCTTCCTTTTCTTCTTTTTCCCTAAGAGAAAAACCTACCCCCTACCCTCCCCGTGATCTCTCTTCTTTCTTCTCTCTTAGGCTCGCTCTCCCAGAGCCTTCTTGGGTTAACGGGTTGGGTTAGCATGCTCGAGACTAGGCCCACCGGCGTGGGTGGTGGGCAAGGAGTGCACAGGTAGTCAGGTCAGAACCAGGTTCACGAGGGAGTGGGTCGCAGACGAGGCTTATGGGATGAGTGGGACCTCACCCCATGTCAGGCGGCGATATGCTCCTGACACTTTTTCCTTTTATATCACCACTCCCTCCCTCAAACTTCCGAGGTGGGACTAAATGTCCCACCTTCTTCGCAGGTGCCTCCGCGGCAGGTGGTCGTTCAATTGCAGCAGATGCGGGGGCTTAGACTCCAATTGTTGGGCTGGAAACGTGCGCAAGGGAGGTCCGTGCGTCTAGGACCTGAAGCCTGATGCCTGAAGCCTAGGATGAAGCTTGCGAGCTTCTTCAAGCTTGCTCCAATGGCGGCCGAGACCTGTACCCTGTCCACAAGAAAAATGGCCTTACGGCCTCGTCAAATCACACAGGAAGCTTCACCTTGGCACGACGAAGGTGTCTCGGTGGTCGGCATGGCACGGGGTGGCCTGGGCGTGCGTGCCTAGGTCACCCTGTGGCTGTGAAGATGGGTGTGTTCAGGGGATGTGTTGGGAGCATGTGCCGGTGAATGGGAAGAGGGGTGATGATCAGTGAGTTGTGGCAGAGCTTGTGAGGTGGCTGGCGAGGTGGGTGGATGCATGGAGTGGAAGATACACCTCGCCAGTGGTCTGTCGGAGGTGGAGAAGATGGGGGCGATTTGCGAATGTCGAGGCATGATAGCAGAAATAAATGAGGGAAAAGAGATGAGAAGGGAGAGTAGACTTATCTAAGAGGAAATAGATGAAGGGGGAGCGAAGGAGGTGGATGACCCGTTTATGTCATCGCTGGAGACGAAGGCCCAGTGAGAGGAGGACAACAATGACGAGGAGGCAGGCACGTGAGCTAGTGCGACGCGACGCGAACGAAGGAGGCAAAGAAAACTTTGCCACTGGTATTGTGGTAGGGTGACGAGAGGATGAGATAGGAGTCGCCAGAGCTTGCTGGGATTTTGGCCGGAGGGAAAGAGAGGAAAATTGGGGCTTTTCTCAGGACAAATCAAGCTTGAGAGGAGCGGAAGGATCTGGGGACCCTTTTATAACCCCTGGCAGAGGGCCTTGTGCTTGGAAGGCAAGCTTCCAAGCATGGAAACCTCACCGAAGTTGGAAGGTCGGAAAAGACGCAAATCTCTCATGCGTTCGCATGAGAGATTGGGTGGAAATTGGAGCTCCAAATTGGGTTCACATGAATGAGAATTCCTCAGAGAATCTCCCTTTCAAATTTGAGAGGGATTCTCTAAGGAATCAAGGAGTTGTTTCCCTTGAATCCTCACCAGAGTAGGATTTCCTCCACTATAATGGTGGAGGGACCTAATTGCAAAGAACGACAAGGAAGATAGGGGGTGTCTACAAAGGTTTTCAAAAGCTAGGGGTAGAAATGTAATTGGGTTGGACTGTTTTGCAAAGTAGGTCAAGGTGAATTTCCCTTAGGTCCAAATTTTGGTACAAACGTAATTTGGACCTAAGGAATCTAATGGTGAAGTTAGATTTTATGTTTGACCACGTTTGACTGAGCAATTTACACAAAAACCTAATTTAGGGCAAACATTTTACTGAGACCCCTATTTAGGTCAAAATAGGTTCTAAAGGCCAAATTGAAGGTTCTAAACCCTAGAAGATATTTTTCCATGAATTTTAGAGGATTTAGGTGAATTTTATTCTAACCAAAACCTTGTTAAATTAAGTAGGCTTGTTTTAGGGTTACAAGAAGTCATTTAATTCCCAGATTTCACATAAACCCTTTTCTGTTTGAACTGACCCACTTTTTATTCTGTTAAGACCATTTGACCAATGTTTAGCCCCTGAGAAATCCCATTGTTGCACTGCAATGGTAAAATTACAGTTTTACCCCTTATTTCTTGCTTTTTTTTCAGAAGGGTTTTTCCTTGAGTTAGGACCTTCAGTTGGTTATGTAGGAGCTTTTGTTCTCTTTTTTAGATCAAAATGAGCAAGTTAGGACTCATGATGGTGTTCCCATCAGGTATTAATCACTAATACCGATACATGTAGATCATAATTTATATCATGACCCGAATCTGTAAGTCACAAGTATCGATACTTATCATGAGGACCGATACCTAGTGACTTAGTTTGTACTCAACTGTAATCACTGAGTACCGATACCCATAATGAGTACCGGTACCCAGGCTTTGTTGGGCTGACTGCTGGTTAACTGTGAGTAGCCAATACCTATACCACAACTTTAGTACCCGTACCACCTAACCGTTGAGCCCAATCTGCACGGCTATTTTACAATTAATCCTATCTTTAATCTTCCCATTTTGCCCCTAATGGCTAGTAATCGTAGGGAAGGTGTTTAGTGGCTTATCTAAACACCCTTTGTGCGTCATTTACACATAACACAAGCAAAAATTAACTCCTTGCTCCTAATTCCCAGATTTCACAATTCAAGCTGCAAGGATTGTTGTTTTGTTGAATTCTTCTTCAAGGCGATGCTCTTTGCAACAAACCTTTTTCAAGTTCATTCTTCATCATAAAATCTCTTTTGGGCTTTAGTGTGCTTTCGCTAGATTAGCATATAAACATTCTATTAAGCAAATTCTTGTTGGAGACTTAGGAACTTAGTTGTAAGCAATATTGTTGCTTGCTTACACCTATATTTTTTTTGTTCTTATTCAATCTTGTAATTTGGTTGAGGTAACCCATTAATTACCTCTGTTTATAGTAAATTGATTCCCTTCGGGTTGAGGGAATCAGGTTAAAAATCCTAAGTCGGGAGACTTAGGTAGTGGAGTGCCCAAATGAGGGGAACCACTATACATCTGGTTGATGGGAACACCATCATGAGCCATAACTATCTCATTTTGATCTAATTAAGTCAGTAAATGCTCCTACATAACTGCTAGAGAGCCATATTTCATTACAAAATCATTATGAGGGAAAGACAAGAAAATAGGGTTAAAAATGCAGTTTTACCATCATATCTTAAATGTAGTACAACCATGGGGTGAGGTCCCATAACCCCCTCACTCACCCTACCCACCTAAGCCTCACTTGGTCACTACACCACGCCAGTGATCCTGGACCCGAGTACATGGATCCTCCGATTACCCAATAACTCGATGTGCATGGCTCTAGGAAAGCGGAACCTAAGAGAGAGAAAGGAAGAGAGTGTGCGGGGCAAGGGAGGGTTTTTTTCTTCTGTGCATTGGCTAACACTTAGCCAAAATCTGAGTCCTTTCCCTTGTGCTTAAAGAAGAAGGAAGAAGACAAGAAGAAAAGGAAGGCCTGAAGAGGGGAAGGAAGAGAAAGCAGAGAAGGAAAGAAGAGAAGAGAAGAAGAAAAGGCACAACCGTAGAAGAGAAAAGAAGAGGGCCTGAAAAAGAAGGCAGAAGAGGAAGAAAGGAAGGAGGCTCGTGCGTGAAGAGAAAGCAGAGAAGGAGAGAAAAGAAGAAGAAGACCTAAGTTTGATGGTTAAGTCGTCTGGTCATCAGACCCAACAACTGATTTGAGGCTTGATACTTGACACTATTGAAATATTGAATGCTTGATATATATATATATATATATATATATATATATATATATATATATATATATATATATATATATATATATATATATGCATGCTTAGAGAATAATTGGTGATTTAAATCACCATTATTTTAGCTTCTCTACCTTTTTATTGCCTCACAATACATGAGAATTTATTGAATATCTAAAGTGACAAATTAGTATTTAGTGAATATCATTTTGTTGTTTAAATTCTTTTGCTTATTTAAAGTATTTGAGATTAGCGTGTGTATTCCTATTTGCTCCCTGTGTTCGACCTCTAACTTTCATTCAAGTAATAAATTTATTTGTTTGAGCGCTATTTTGGCTATATTATAATGAAGTAATTTTAAAACACCGATTTATCGACTAAACATTTTGGCGTCATTGCCGGGAAGCAACGCACAATTCACCGCTATTCTCTGCATTATTTGATTATATTTGAGCACTGACTCTCCCTATTTGCTTTCTTGTGATTTTGTGAGGTACTTCACGAGGAGATCTTCCATGCAAAATAGCTACACCAGGGCAGGTAACATCTCTATTCTTCCCTAATCAACCTCCTAATCTTAGGAGGACAAAAAAGGAACCAATCAATTAGGAATCACCTGCCTTATTTTTCATAGTAATCAACATTTAAAGGGCAAGTTTCTTGATTCGCAAAAATTTCAAATTTAATTGAAGATTGAGACGATTTTGTTTAGAATTCCCTACCCCAAATTGCCTGTGCTTATTAGGAACTATGCTTAATTTCTAATCTTCTTGGACTACACACTTCTTGTTTGAAGTCCAAGGAGAACATTTTAAAGATCAATTGTACTTGGAAATAGAGCCAATTAGGGTTTCAATTTTTAGAGTTTTGGAGTGCTAGTTTACCCTTTCCTGCATAAAAGGAAATAAACCCACCCACATTTGTGTGCTACCCAAGCCCTTGGTTGAAAAGATCTAATCAGAAAAATCCTAAAATCAAGCCCTAATCTCACTTGAACCTTAAAATACTTGGACCTAATAACTTGGGAGTCAAATCAGGGTGATTTCTAGGTCTTGACGAAGATCTCATTCTACCATCTTTAGGACAGGTCAAGTGAAGTTGGTCTACATTGTAGGCCAACCAACCTCCAAATTAGGTCACAAGTTGAATTAATTTCTAATCAAGTGAAACTCAAGGCACAAATTAGGACATAAAAGTGGTAGACCTAACGGCTTAAGTTCATACATTCCGATCTACCTGGACCCTCAATAACAAGGAAGGTCAGGTGGGGGAAACCTTGTAACCCGTGGGGACACTCTACCATGTAGGGGTCTTTGCGGGGATATCCCTTCCTGGCTACCCAGGTACTTCTCGACTATATGAATTTCTGATTCAAAGGTCTCATCCACCTCGAAATTGCATTAGTTATCCAAAAATTTTTGGGTGCCTTGATTAGGTCAATCTCACATCTAGTCCTTCATCCCTTCTATTTAGAGCACATACACAGATTTTCTTGGGAATCTCTTTTCAGATCTGATCAATTTCAATCTAATCTTGAATTTTGATTCTATATCTTGATTCCACCATCTGATTCGAAAATGCAGCCTAGCTATTTAGGAAAACCATTGAAGAAACCTGAATCTCAAATATCCATGAAAGATAGAATGGTTAAGGATGCCCTTAGATTTTATGAGATTGATGACAAAACCTCAAAACCAATTGAAGGCATTCAGGTTAATGTGTTGATAACAACAACCTTCATCATAAACTGTGCCTAAGTAATTATAACACAAGTAACAAATGGATCTACCTGGGATGTTCTCATGACAGGATACATTGAGTTAGAGAAATTATATAACTTTGAATATCTCCAATGCATGACAAATCCTGTACTTTTGGAAAGACACCAAGATGATCTTGAAAAATGAAAAGAGATGATAAAATTATTAAAGAAATTATTGATCAAAAATACCCGTACATTCCCCAAACATTTAGCGATATATCTTGGAATAATACTGAGGATCTATCTAATTTTCCAAATCCTGGGTTCGAGAATCAAGGTTGTCGTGGACCTCCAACCCAAATGGAATATGATCAACCTAATATACAAATTGATATGCCTGACCTTGAGATGGGTTGGAAGGATCCAATTATAGGAGAACACGATTTCGAGCTAGCCTTAGAGACACAAAACCCCAGTTCGCCAAGCTTAGATTTCCTAGACTCCTGTGATAATGAGATTGAATCAGAACCTCTTGAGGGTGTAAATTCCGCTCCTTACTCTGATAAGGTGACCCTCGAGGGCAATTTTGACATCCCTGTAGAGCTCAACCTAGATTCTAGTGATTCAACCCACACCCTTAGCCTAGAATCTAGATCTGAGCCTTCTTGGGATAATTACAAGGCCCCGTGTGATGAAAATCAGAGTTTGAATTTGGATTATGATTTTGGGCCTTTATTTGATGAATGCACCTCTCCAACATCCTCAGAAATACATATTGATTTTTCAGAAGTCACGCCTATCTATGATACAGAAGCCGAGGAGTTCGAAGAGTTGGGTTTTGATTGGGTCTTCACTACAAGCCAAGAACCCAAGCCCAGACCTACTAGGGACACCTTTTTGAGCTCGGAATCTGAGAATAGGCTAGACCCAAGTCAGGTTGCTGAGTCTACATCTTGTGATTTATTCAGTGGTAGAACCTCTGATCTCAAATCAAATTAGAACTTGATTCTCGCAAGTTCTCCGACGATTTCGAGTCATACTATGATTTCGGAGAACCATTGTTTCCTGACGACTATGAGCCAATCTACGACCTCAGCATACATGATCCATTCTTCAATTCTAACTCTGAAGTCCCTGATCTTGAGATCATTGATTCAAAATTAGGTTCCATTGAGGTGGGAACAGTTCTTTTTGATACTCATGAATCAAAAACAGAAATTGTCGAGTGTACCTACAACCCAGAGTTTGAATCTTTTCTTGACTCAGATTTCCTTCATCCTATAAACAATCTTCAATCATTTACCTTTGAGTTTGATAGCTACTATGAGGACTCTCTAAATGAACCCACCTTTGAATTTTTACTGGAAGAGCCCTCATACACAATTCTTATTGATGCCACCTCTTCAACATATGCAGAACCTTTCCAAACCCATTTTCAACCTCGACCCACAATCGGACTCAATTTTTACTCTGAGCCAATTGCAAATGACTCTCCTCCACATTCCAATCGAGTGTCGGACATCGATCAGACTACAAATCACGCCCCATCCTTCTCTGATCATTTTCATAGGGTTCCTACATCCTCCACTGATTCATTTTCATTTGAGGATCATTACTCTGATCTGGCTGATTCAACTTAGGAAAACCCTAGCTATGCACTCCCACATCTTCTTGAGCTCCACAACATATGGTGGGTTCCACATCTCTTGATCCACATACATCAACCAGCCAGATTGATTGGGTTTGGACTACATCATCAGCCTGTCGATCATAACAAGCACCTGGTTGGACCAACTAGGCTTTTGATCAAGGTGCTTGTTCTACAAAAATTATCTGATTTGACCACTCCTCCATACCATTTTCCACTCGGCTGAAGGCATTGAATTTAGCACTTAACTAGAGGCAATCCTTCATTCCAAAAACTTAAGATCCTTCTTATTATCCCTTTGTACTTCACGTCTATTGCACTCTGAGTTCAGTTTTAGAACAGTCGATCTCACCTCTGGTACTCATACTAGGGCTTGAAATCATTCGCAACAATCATCCCTGACTCATTCACCCACCCGATAATCCTGTTCTAATTCCTGAACCCAAAACTATTTCACACCCTCCATTTACAAGGAGGACGTTGCAAAACTTTCGTATGGGGGATGGTAAAGTGCAAGCATATAAAAATCAAAGTTTGGAAGGGTTCTCACAAATATATATATATATATATATATATATATATTCCAAAAAAAAATAAAAAAAATAGAAAACTGAAAAAGAACAAAAAATGGAGAAGGGAGGAAATTTTGAGTGAATTAAGTGCATATCATTTTTAAGGAGGAAAAGGGGAGGTAATAAAAATGTCAAAAAGGAGTACAATTTGAAAAGAAAGAAAAAAGAGAGAGAGAGAGATAGTCGTTAGTAAAAGATTAAGGAATTGACTTAGCTCTAGACCAAATCAAAAATAAAGAAAATGAAAGATAAAAAGTGTTAAGAGACAAAAGATATTAGTATGACGCTGATCTTAGGCCTCTTGGGCAGCGACCTTAGGCTTAAAAATTTAAGTATCTGCTAAGATTTGGATAGTCCTCAAGAGGTTGGGGAAAATGCGAAGCTTAAGTATTAGGTCTAAGGCTCAGGGATTATTCGGCCTCGTTAACTGACCTCTAGTTTGAGGGACTCGGTAACCTAAGCACCCCAATTCACAAACAATCTAGTTCAATGTGCTTAATTATCAAAATCATGTAAAGGCATCAAAGCTATTCTGAAAAAGTTACCTATATTAGGAGCGACTGATTAACATAAGTTGACTTGGACGAGTTCCTGGCGTGGAGAGGTAGGAAATCCCCCTCGAAGATGCGCAATAACATATCGTCTCCTCAGTGTTTGTCTCCTAGGATATCTAAATATCCTACCGAGAGCATGTAAGCACCTTGTACTGGTTCAGATGCCATGGGCGAAATTATCACGAAATGTCGATTACTAGGGTCTAAATTTAGCTACAGAACACCACGGATGGGATTATCTCGAAATCTCGAAAGCTAAGGTTCTGGGGGTTGCCATTGGCGGTGCTATCTCGAAGCATCGATTGCCAGGGACCTTGCGAGGATTGATGGTGGAAACTAGGAATCCGATGCAAACCATGTTGTAAAGCTAATCTGAGGATAGAAATAAAAAGAAAAGAGAGAGAAAACTCTCTAGAAATAAATAAAAATTCTTCTATCTCTTTCTTACAAAAACACACTGCGAACTAAACTTGGGCTAAAACATGTTACAAGCATGGGTACTTTAACCGCGGAGTTCAACGAACCTTAGGTTAGTTCCTGTGGGCCTTAGAAACCTTCGCGGCATACTGAGGTTAGAGCTGATCAGGTCCGGATCTTAGTTGGTACTTGAGTGCATCTAGGCTTACTATCAGCATTATGACCTAATCTACAGAAGAAAGCACACATCAGAGTTTTGAGCATAAAAAGGCATATGGTCTAGAATTAAAGTTAATTCTGTGAGATTTTGCTAAGGGACTAGCAAAAGCTAGGCATGGGGGTATGATGGGAACACCATCATGAGCCATAACTTGCTCATTTTGATCTAATTAAGTCACTAAATGCTCCTACATAACTGCCAGAGAGCCATATTTCATTACAAAGTCATTCTGAGGGAAAGACAAGAAAATAGGGTTAAAACTACAGTTTTACCATCATATCTTAAATGCAGTACAACCACGGGATGAGGTACCATAACACCCTTACTCACCCGACCCGCCTAAGCCTCACTTCTCGGTCACTACACCATGAGGTGACCCTAGACCCGGGTACACGGATCCTCCGATTACCCGATAACCCGATGTGCATGGATCTGGGAGAGCGGAACCTAAGAGAGAGAAAGGAAGAGAGTGTGCAGGGCAGGGGAGGGTTTTGTTCTTTTGTGCATTGGCTAACACTTAGCCAAAATCTAAGCCCTTTCTCCTGTGCTTAAAGAAGAAGGAAGAAGACGGGCAGAAAAGAAGGCCTGAAGAGGAGAAGGAAGAGAAAGTAGAGAAGGAAAGAAGAGAAGAGAAGAAGAAAAGGCACAACCGCAAAAGAGAAGAGCCGTAGAAGAGAAAAGAAGAGGGCCTGAAAAAGAAGGCAGAAGTGGAAGAAAGGAAGGAGGCTCGTGTGTCAAGAGAAAGCAGAGAATGAGAGAAAAGAAGGCCTAAGTTTGATGGTTAAGTCGTCTGGTCATCAGACCCGACAACTGATTTGAGGCTTGATACTTGATACTATTGAAACATTGAATGCTTGATATATATATATGCTTAGAGAATAATTAGTGATTTAATCCTCTACCTTTTTATTGCCTCACAATACAAGAGAATTCATTGAATATCTAAAGTGATAGATTAGTATTTAGTGAATATCATTTTGTGGTTTAAATTCTTGCTCTCATTTACAGTATTTGATATTAGTGTGTATTCCTATTTGCTCCCTGTGTTCGACCTCGGACTTTCATTCAAGTAATAAATTTATTTGTTTGAGTGCTAATTTGGCTATATTACAATGAAGAAATTTTAAAACACCGATTTATCACTCAAACACTGGTGTTATATTTTTTGGTTTACTTTATTTGCATAATTTTTGTTTACTGCACCATTCATCCCCCCTTCTAATGTGCTTGTGCCTTTTAGATCCTACAGGCACCAACAAAGGGGTGTATGTAGGTGGTGTGTTGGCGCCAACTAGGGATGGTTTAGGGTTAGTTAGGGTAGTGTTAGGTGTAGGGTTAGGTGGCGCCAACCCTAGGGTTCTAGAAGGTGGGTAGGTGTAGGGTAGGGATGGCCTTATAATGTGGTGGTTATGTGGTGGATGGTTGGGGGTATTTGGCGCCAAGTGTAGGAATGTGTAGGGGGTAGTTATGTTGGGTTAAGTGGTGTTGGCGCCAAGTGTAGGGGTGGCTCTACTAGATGGATGGTGGAGATAGGTTAAGGGGGGATGTGTAGGGTGGATGATGGGGCTTCAAGTTGGCACCACCTTGAAGGGGTGTGGAGGCTCTTTTGGCACCAACTTGAAGTGGGTTAACATGGTGGTTTTGGGTAGTTTTGGAGGGAAAATTAGGTGGCCTTTGGTGGTGGTGGTGTGAAGGGTCATGAGGGTTGGTGGCGCTAACTAGGAGTGGACTAGTTAGCTTTCTTAGGTGGTGGACTTGGAGTAGTGGTTAGGGTGAAGTTAGGTTAGGGTTTAGATGGACGACCATGGAGGTGGAGCTGGTTTTGAGCTTAGCTAAGCTAGCTTTACTAATGTTTGAGTAGAAGAAGAGGTAGGAAGGATTAGGGTTTAGGGAGGAGGAGCTAAGGGAGTAGCCTTGAGCTACCCTGAAGCATGTGGGAGCTATCATTTGCTGAAGAAGTCCTTATAGGAGCTCAACTACTCTACTTTAGCTAGCTAGTTCTTTGCTAGCTACTAAATTGAGTAGGTTGAGCTGGTATCAACTATTCCGGAGTTGGGGGAAGCTGGCTGTGGACTTCTCTGCTAACCTAGCTTAGCTAGCTAAAAAGTAGTAGCTAAGGTAAGCTGATTGGAGCTTCTGTGAGCTAAGAGGAGCTAGGTGGAGCTGGAATGAGCTGAGTTGGAGTTGGAATGAACTCATGTCAACTCAGTTGAGCTAGCTAAGGTTCCCAGTGAACTGATTGGAGCTAAGATGAGCTAGACTCAACCAAGTTGAACTGGATCTGAGTTGAGTTGCGGTAGGTTTAGCTAAGATGAGCTACCATCCAGCCAAGATGAGCTAAATGAAGCTAGATGGAGCTAATCCTAACCCAAGTAAGCTGACGTCCAACTATGAGGAGCTGGATCTGGTCGAGTTCCAGCTGAATTGAACTTCTTCTTCACCAATTGCCTTCATGAGTGTCAGGGTTTTAGGGTTCTGCTTATCTATTTTAACCCTAACACCCAAATAAATATGTTAAAAATGACAAAACAATGCAATGCATGCCTAACCTATGTGATGCCTAAATGCAGCCCAAAAACCCATTTGCGAAGTTAAAATCCTAAAAGCTAAATTTGTTTTAGGGCATAAGGATGATGATAAACTGGCATTTATCAAAAACTTGCTCATTAATCCAATTCCATAATCCTAGAAGAGGTAGTGGAGGATCTGGATTGAAATCATAATTGAAATTTAAATCAGGTTCTGAATTAGAATCTGAAGGATCCTCATAATGGTAATTGATGTCAAAAATCATGAAGTCTCCAGGCTTCGGGTCATATGAGGATAAAGGTAGAGTTGTGTTGCCCTCCCTGCCCCCGCGTAACTCTCCTCTCTTCTGAATTTGAATTTCCTTTGGGCGGGAAAAGCCGTTGTTGGATGGCCGGCTGCCTAAGGGGGTTCGACGCCGGTGCCGGTGACTCTGATGGATGGGCGGTATGGCGTCCGTGATCTTGGCTTAGGAAGGTGCATGAGTTACGTGTTCCTGTGGGTGCTGGGAACATGGGCAGGAGGGATATTCGAATTGGTTGGGGCAGAGGTAGAAGGAAGGTGACCTACTATCGGTGTCGCCTTCGGGGGCACCTAGCGGCGACCTGCTGGCATCCACTGCTATGTCTAGCGTGCGGAGGTTTTGGTCACAAACGAGATGCCTGCCGGGCGACATGTGATGGCTCTAGGGGCAGGGACTATTCAACACCTTCGTGGCCTCGGGGTAAGCTGCAGATGCCCCTCCCCTCGAAATGGTCGGGGCTTGCACCTTGGATGTTGAGGTTCCTCTGACTGATGATGTCAAAGTAGCAGAACTGGCTTTACATAGTGCTTTGATTGGAGAAGTTATGAGAGGCACCATATCGATGGGCAGAATTCGACAACTGGTGAGATCTCTCTGTTTATCAACTGATGATTGGAAGATTGAGATTATTTCGCCGTCGCGATTTGTGCTGTTTGATGTGGGTGCGGGAGATGTTGAAAGATACTGCTTTCAGACTTGTTCTTTGGATGGACTATTAGTGATCTGGCGGCTGGTATCCCCTTTTGATGGATCTTTGCCTGAACGTCCCCCTCAGAGATCAGCCACCAGGTTTGGTGTTCTTGAGATCAGAGGTCTACCTCTGCATCTGAGATCTAGGAAGGTGGTGGAAAACATGATAGCTGGGTTTGCATCTGTGTTCGTGGATGCTACTGTTGGGCTGACTGAAGGGGATGCCAGTGGTCTGAATGTGAGGGTGAAGGTCTTCAGGGCTGGCGCCATTCCTAATAAATTGATCCTCAGATGTGGGGGCAGTTCTTGGATGCTCCTTCTGAATTTTATTATGGCAGATCAAGAGGTCGTCTCTAAATTTCGTCCCCCCTCTTATGTTATGGTGCTGAAATCTAAAACTCCTCCCTTGCACCCAAATTATGCTAATCAGGATATGATGGCTGAATGTTCTAAAGGCAGGGAATTGGGGGATGTAGAGATGAGGACTGAAGCTCTGGCAGGTGTGGCTGATGTGTCTCTAATCCAAGACCTCCCTTCCTGTGCTGAGGTGCTGAAGTCCAAGGCCCCTTCCCTGCAACCACTTGGTGTCTGTCAGAAGGTGGTGGCAGAATGTTCGGGAGAGAGGGAACTGATAGATGAAAAGGGGGGCCTGGGAATTTTGGAGATGAGGTCTAAAATTCAGGACATTGTAGATGATGTACCCCTGGTCCAAGAGGCAGCTGCAGTGATGGATGCTGATGGAAAGGAAATGAGTTTATCAAATGAAGTTGTGAGTGAGGATCTAAAAACCCATCTGGGTGAGTCTGATGATGGGATGATTATGAATGTGATTAATGAGCATGCTACCTCAGATATGGTGGACACCTCTGTGAGTCCTGTGAATTTGCAGACTTCCTCTCCTGTGGCTGAAGTTGTGCATGCGAAGTCAAAGACTCCTTCTTCAGCTAGGAGTTGGAAACCTCCCTATAAGCTAAGATTAAGAAGGCACACTCCCACACAAAAGGTTGATGAATCTGTTGTTGCAGCTGTGATGAAGGTTAGCAGGACTTCTGCAGCTGTGATGAAGGTTAGCAGGACTTCTGCAACTGTGAAGGGGACTGACCTGATCACCTAATGAAGATCTTGAGCTGGAATGTGCATGGGCTGCACAATAGAAGCAGGAGGGGGTCGCTAATTAGATATCTGCGTGAATGGGAAATCGACTGTGCCATTCTTCAGGAGACACACATTGACTGTGCCTTTGATAGGGCATGGGAAGAGATGAGGGCAGGATCTGCAAATGACCTTGTGGTGGTCAATTCCACTAGCAGATCTAGGGGAATTGCCATTTGGTGGAGGAAGCAGATGCTGTGCTTACAGGAGGTGTCCATGGCTAGGCACCTTCTGACCTATAGATTCATGAGAGGCCAGGGGGACAGTGTCTTCTTTGTGACTGGTGTATATGGGCCAAATGACCCTAACAGGAGGCAGGAACTGTGGGAGGACTGGAATCTGGCTGCAGAATTTGTAGGTGGGGGGGCTTGGCTTGTTGGAGGTGATTTTAATTGTACCTTAGTGGGGAGTGACAGACCTAATGGGGTGGTCGACAGCTCCTCCACAGGATTTCAGTTGACAGTCCAAGACTTGGGGATGTACGAATTTCCATCATCGGGGGCTGAATTCACTTGGCAAAATGGCAATGGGCTCACGTCCAAGATTGACAAATTTTTTGGGAATGCTGAGCTATTAGATCTCTTCCAGATGTCTTTTGTATGTGGTCTTGAACGTCTATTTTCTGACCATACACCTTTGATGTGGGATAATGGTGAGCAGGTGGTGGCTGGTTCCTATTTTAAATTTAGGAGATCTTGGCTGAGGGAAATAGGGTTTAGAGACATGCTTGCCAACTGGTGGAGGTCACAGTAGGGTGAGGGTACAGCCACCTCCAGAATGGCTTCTAAGCTTAAGGCTCTGAAGGGCATGCTGAAGGAGTATGGAGATATTGTCTCAGTTCTTAGACATCAGAAGCGTCATGAGGCCTTGTTGAAAATTCAGGAACTGGATACCAAGGAAGCTGTGGACCATCTATCTGAACTTGATCTTGCTGACAGAAGAAGATGGCAGGGGGTGGTAATTGAAGAAGACATGAAATTGGTGATGGATTGGAGGGAGCGATCTAGACAGCTATGGCTAAGTGAGGGGGATGCAAACACCAAATTTTTTCATTTGGCTGCTAGCTCTAGGAGGAGAACAAATCTGATCTCATCAATGGTTGTAGAGGGGTAGAGAATTACCTCCTTATCTGATATCAGAACTGAGGTCGTCAGATACTTCAAGGAATCTTCAAGAGCTGCAGGTAGGGGCAACTGGAGAATGACAGCAAATGATTTGCCCAGGATTAATGAGTATCAAGGGGCCAGCCTGACTGAATCTATTTCTGAGGCTGAAGTATTGAAGGCTATTAATGATCTTAATTGTGAAGGATCGCCGGGTCCTGATGGAATCCAGGTTTTCTTCTACAAAGAACTATGGGACATTGTGGGCTCAGAGGTTATGGGGGTAATTAGAGAATTCCAATGTGGCAATTTTGGCTTTGAAAGAATTAATAGATCTTATCTGTTTCTTTTGCCTAAAACTCCGGGTGCTGAATCTTTCCAGGAATTTAGACCCATTGCTCTTTCTAACTCCTTATATCTGGTGATTGGAAAGGTCCTGGCTAATAGATTGAGGCCTATACTACAAGATTTGATCCATCTTGCTCAGTCTGCTTTCCTCCTGGGTAGATCCCTACAAGAATCTTTCATATTGGCCCAAGAGATGGTTTGCGGCTGGCATAAGAGGAGATGCAAGGCCTTCATGTGGAATGTTGATTTTCGTAGGGCTTATGACTCAATCAGCTGGCCTTATTTATGGGATGAGCTTAAAAGAAGGGGCTTTCCCCCTACTTGGATAGCTTGGGTTAAGAGATGTATTACCACGGCCTCCTCTACCCCTCTAATAAATGGGAAACCCTGTGGTGCATGGATCCAGCCTCAATGTGGCATCAGGCAAGGATGCCCCCTGGCCCCATTGATATTTAATTTGGCAGTTGACAGTTTAGCCTGGTTTGTTTGTAAGCTTTCTGAAGTGGGTCTTGTTAGAGGATATTCGCTCTCTTGCAGGAACAGTCTGGCTCCCATTCTTCAATATGCAGATGATACTGTCTTTTTTGTTGAAGGATCCACTGATGGAGCATTGGCTTTGCATCACTTGGTTGATATCTTTGGTGAGCTTTCTGGACTGAGGTTAAATAGGGACAAGTCTGGTTTGGTTTGCTTTGGTTTATCTGAGGTGGAGCAAGAGGCCTTAGCAACCATCCTGATGACTCCCCGCATCAGCCTTCCTATTAGATATCTTGGGCTGCCTTTGAGGTTTTCCAGGTTGAAGAGAGGTGATTGGAATTACCTTTTTGACAAGATCTATATGAAACTTGATGGTTGGCACAGCAGATTCTTATCCAGAGGTGGAAGGCTTATCTTGCTCAATTCGGTGATCACCTCCATCCCTGTTTTCTACTTCTCCATTTTCAAAGCACCAAGATCCGTTTGGAAAAGATTAGATGTGATGAGGAAGAGATTTTTTTGGAAGGGTGCTAGACACAAGGGCAGCTTCTTGCAGCCTCTCAAATGGGATCAAATCTGCTATCCTAAGGAGCTGGGTGGTCTTGGGATCAAGTCCTTGCAGCACTTTAATGATACCTTACTGCTCAAATGGGTTGTTAAGCTGCTGCAAGGTGATCTGAAACCGTGGTCTGATCTGATCAGAGATAGATATGGAGCTTCCAACAGCAGATTTTCCAGACTTCAGCCAAACTGTCCATCACCTTTCTGGAAATCAGAAACTAAGGCTTTGGCTGATCACTTCCATCTGCTACAACCATCACTTGGAGATGGCAGGTCTTTTAGATTCTGGAAAGAGGAATGGTCGGAATTGGGGGTCTTGAGGGAGCTCTATCCTAGAGCTTTTGATGCAGCAGCTGACAAGAATGCTACGGTCAGCAAGATTTGGTCTTGCAGCAGCAGCAGTTGGGTTCTGGATGATGTGGAATCCAGCAGCAATAGAAGAACAACCCGGTTATGGGATGAGAAGAGAAGGCTTTTATTAGACCTTGAAAATTTCAGACCTAGGCCTGGAACGGAGGACAGATATCTGTGGGATGGGATATATAGTGTCAAAGCTGGGTATAACAGAATGCTAAATTTTGAAGAGGGATGGAGACATGATTCCATTGATAAGAAGATATGGTTGTTAAAAATTCCTCTCAAGGTACAAATCTTCCTTTGGCTGTGTAGGAGGGATGGATTAATCACAAGTGATCTACACCACAGAAGATTGGGTACTAATCATCATGTGTGTTTTTTATGTGAGATGAGCACTGATAATGTAAATCACCTCTTCTCTTCTTGCCTTATCACTGATGTCATTTGGAGAAAAATTTCTCAGGAGCCTTTACCAGATTGGGATTCTATGTGGCATGGGTTTGAGGTGAGAGGGAAACCACATGTCCACATGGCTGCTTCTATTTGGTGTGTATGGAAGGCAAGGAATGAGAGACTTTTTCAGGAGGGGCCAGTATGTTGTGAGAATATTGTAAGAGAGTGATGGTCCCTCATACAGTCTTGGGGATCCTTTTTGTAATCTCCCTTCTTTGCACATAATATACTACTCCGGACTGCTATCGCAGGATGATAGCTCTCCTTTTTGCTTCAAAAAAAAAAAAGGTAGAGTTGTGTTGAATTCCTCGAAATCCTCATCAGAAATTACCTCTTCCTTATCTGAAATCATTTCTTCCTCAGAATCAAGCCATCCATTTGAACCAGTTGGATTATAAGTTCTTCTCCAATCCATCATGATTTGAACTCCTTTTTCTGAGGTTCTTTCTTTGTTTTCCTGGTTCATGTGCTTTGGTTGTCCAATGTCTCAAACCCCATCAAAATCCAATAATTCTTGAATTTTTGGGTGGATATACTGAGGATTCTTAATGTCATTATCTAATTCATCACAAGATACTCCCAATAGTTTCTCAATCTCACTAATGTCTTTTACAATTTGATTATCTATGGGAGGTGGTAAATCAGAAACATCCTCAAGTACATCACTTCCTTGCCTCTCGTGTTGATCTTGAGATTTGGCAGAATTCAGATCATTCTTAGTGTAAATTGCCAAGACCTCTTCAATTATTCCTGCGACCTCGATAGAACCACAATTCACTTTATTCTTTTGGGAAGCTTTAAAGATATTGAGTTGACAAGTTTTCCTTCCAGAAGTGATTTACATATTATGGCCAAGAAAAGTCTTCATAAGATTATGGGGTGTGGTTCAAGTTTTCTGATGCCTCCATATCTTAAACTAGAAAATCCACAGTGTACTCAAAATCCCTCACTTTTATAATCACATTTTGTCAGAGTCCCTTTGGAATCTTGGTTGAGCTGTCAGCAAGCTGAAGGGTAACATTAGTGTGCTGCAAGGGACCTAAATCAAACTCTTCATATAATTCCATGGGAATTAGATTGATGGAGGCACCAAGGTCAAGTAAGGCTTGCTCCAAGATAAAACCATCTATTTCACATGAAATTAAGGAGGTCCCTGGATCTTTCTTTTTAGGAGGGCGCTTATTCAAGATAATGGCACTGGCTTATTCAGAAATTATGACCCTTTTTGATGATTTGGCCTGGCGTTTCGGTGTGCACATTTCCTTAAGAAATTTCGCACAGGCTAGGATGTTCTCAATAGCTTCAAGGAGTGGTATATTCACCTGGACTTGCTTTAAAATCTCAAGCCACTCCTTATATTGATTGGTTTTCTTTTCCCTAGATTTGTTCAAGGCTTCAGGAAAAGGTGCTTGAGAGAAATCATGAGTGTTTGAGTCCTAATCCTTGTCTTCTTGATTAGCTTGGTCTCCCAGGTTAGATTCAGGCTCCTCAAGATCTTGGTAAGATTTAGATGTAGAAGAATAAGGATCTTGGATTTGTTTCCCACTTCTCAAGGTGACAGCACAGGCACAAGAATTAGGGTTGGAAGGTTGAGGTGGGTTTTGCAAAATGGGTTGAGCCTGAGTTGGGTTGGGGTTAACAAAGCTAGGTGGGTGTTGAGGAATAGGTTGAATTATGTGTGCCAGATGCTCCTGTGTATTTTTTTGGTTAACCCTATTAAACATTCTAGGGTTGGGGACGGGTTGGGCTGGCAGCATCCCATGTTGTCTAGCATCAACTAATTGGTCCAATAGTCCCATCAAATCTATCCTCAATTGATCCATTTCTTCTTTATGTCTCAGATTCATTTCCCACATTTCTTTGAGGACTAGACTTAGATTAGAAGGCTAGGTTTCCTAGGTAGGTTGTGGCTGGTATGTGCTGAAGATTCCTATGAGAGGGAGTGAGACTTACGTGATGTAATATAAAATGCGGAATTAAAATGAAACAATCTCACAAATAGAAAATCACACAATGCACAAGTATTTTTAGGATGAAACCCAAATCGGGTGAAAATCACCACCTAACCCTCTCGAGTTAGGATTTTCCGATCAACCAAGCCGATAAAAATCCACTAATGAACTACTTTAGCGAGGGTAGTTCAACCTCTATACAACCACGCTACAAGTATGAGGGTAGCATTCCTCAAATCCCACCTCTTCATGAGTATTTTGTCCCTCGATGGAGATGGGAATTCGCAAAGCAAATACCCAACAGTAACAAAGTAAAATACAAACAAGACCTATAGAGCCACAAAGATAAATCTAGCTACTATAGGTAAAGATTACTTCCCTTTGCTAGAAGTGCATTGGCTTGACGTGGATCCATGAACCACGTGGCGGCACTTCATTGCTCTCGTAATCGTGGAGGGAGAGCGGGTGCGCAACAACGATGAAGCTCTCTTGATATGGACCTAAGCTTGGAGAGCTAAAGCTTCTACTCAAGATCAAATTGACACAAATGATGTGGAAGTGTGTTACTTGGTGTTTCTTGGTTTTTTTTGCAAGGCAAGGGGCCTCTCCTATTTATAGATGGCTTAGGAAGGCCTAGGAAGGCTTTGTAAGAGTTAGGTAGCCGTTGGGGATTATCCCAAGGTAGAACAGGTTGTAATCAGAATCATTAATGATTCTGACAGGGTCATCAGACATCTGGGAAAAAGATCAGACATCTGGAAACTAAATCAAACATCTAATTCTATACGGGTTTCTTTCCTGACTTGCGTCAGACCTAAACAGGGTTCTAAGTCAAATGGATCAGACAACAAGTCGGTCGTCTGGCACATGATCTGGATATCTAGAAACTAATAACTCTGTGGGAACTGATTCCCAAGAGTGCTTAACGACTATAACCCTTAACATAAGTGATTTCGGCTCAATCGAGGGCTAACGGTCACTTATCAGACGTTTGAGGTCTTCTACAGACGTCTGATAGAAGCTTAAAGGTCATTTCACAACGATCATATTCTTAAGCCAACATTCCACTAATTGGACGTCTAGCCAATTCATCAGACGTCTACTAAGACGTCTAGACTAAGGGTCGGTCGTTTGAAATAAGCAGACAAAAGGTTCTAAGACCAGCCCTAAATGATTGGACATTTGATTCAATATTCAGACGTCTTAAAGTTCACTATTAGACCTCTGATTATTAGATTAGACGTCCAGAAAGGCTATCTGAAGCCTATTTAGGTTTTCTAAGTTCTCTATAGAAAACCTAAGTATCCTAGGGTTGTACAAGTGTTCCTAGGACTACTGTAAGGGTACTTTGAGGCTCTTTAACATGAATCTAAGAAAGAAAAAATAAAGAGCAACGAAAGAAAGATACATATAACAAGATAAAATGAAATCTATCATATTCTTATCTTCACGCCTTCTTCAAGCTATCGCTCCTCGCAAAGCTTCGTCTCCTCCATCAAGCTCCTCCAATCTACCACTTATGCGAGCTCGAACTTCGTCTTTACATTTTTATCCATTTGCAATTGTCCTAAAATCTTAGACTCAAAAGCAAATGTTAAATAAAAAGTGTTTTATTATCATCAAAATAAATGATCGTGGTGCCCTTGCACCAACATGTGCATGGTTGTGTGTAATTATTGGTTTGCTCATAAGTGCTTGGTTTAGTCAAGTTAAGATCGTGGGCAGGTTTCTAACTTGACCAAGCAATGTTAGGATGGTTACACCATCAAGGGTTGTAAGTGTTTGAATATGGGTCATTTCTAGTGTATCCCTGGAGTGCATTCATATCCTCTAGATAATTGGGCATCAGGATGCCTAATTCAAAATTTGAGGGCATCAAGGTCCCTCCTTGGTACCCAGAAAGAGATGGATCAAAGTAAAGTTGGCTCATAGGTGGAGCCATGGTCAGGTCATTAATATTGTGCACCATTTCCTGACCTAGAGGGTTGGGGAGTTGGGTGCGGGTTAACATAGAAACTCCTTGGGTAGTGTTTGTATGATTTCGTCGAGTGTTAAGAAGTATATGTGTTGTAGTATAATCGACAAAATTACACAAACACTTAAATTTATAAACTTATATTCTAATTGAAATCCGAAGTCATTCGCAGGGAGCAAATGTGGAATTCACGCATTAATCTCAATTCAGAATAGATAAGCACAATAACAGATATGCAATGAATGAAACTTGTTAGATTAGCATTCACAAATAGATCAATGTATTTTAAAAGATCATGGGATGAAAAAGAAATAGAAAGAAAAAATAATTGTGATTTAAATCACTAGTTATTCATCTTAATTAAGCATATATCCCAAGCACTTATATCATTCAAATAAATCAACAATAACTTCAATCAATTAACTTAGGTACCTAAATGATCCAACAGTACCAGCAGAATCGACCTCAAACCTTAGACGACAGTAACAAGGCATCAGACGCCTTAATAGAAGCATAGCTTCACAAGCACAAGGCTCTCTCAAGAGCCGTCTTTAGGCCTCTAAAGAATAAGGCCTTCTCTTCTTCAAATCTTCTCAAGCATAGGCTAAGTGTTAACTTCTCTCTCTTCAACACAGAGTGAAGGCACACAGAGCAAAACCCTCCCCTCTCCCCCTCACAGATCCTCTTTCCTTTTTCTCTTCTCTCAACCGGGGTCTAATCGGGTAGAGTGTTGAGTAATCTAATCCTAAAGAGTGGCCAGACCCGTGTGCCGTGTTACGAACGCGTGCCCCAGACGTCTTTTAAGACACACACGCGAGTCGTCTGCGCGCCTGCGCGCGCAGACCGCATATTCGCCTTTCCTCCCTCCTGCGGCTGCAGATTCCCCTTCCACGAATCCTTCACTCTCCTCTCCACGCGGCCTTAAAAAGGTCACGCCTCCCTCCTGTCGTCTCCACCGTCCCCTTCCTCTTCTCCTTCCTGTGCGCGAGAGCGAGTGAGCGCGAGGGCGGCAGCTGCGGCCGCAGCGAGCGCGGAGGAGGTGCGGCGTTCGAGAGCGGAGCTCTGCCGTGAGGGCGAGCTCGCCGGAGCGACTTGGCCGGCCGGCGGAGGGCGCAGGGGGCACGGAGTGACGCGGAGAGGGACCTGCTGCAGTCTGAGCAGCAGGCGCGCGAGGTGCGACGCAGGCGGCGTCGCGAGCAGAAGCCGGGTGGCGCCCTGTTCTGGAAAAATTTCCAGAATCGGACGTCTGGGTTGATAGGCAGATGGCGAGGACGACGTCTGGTAGATCATACAGACGTCTGAAAGGTTAGTATTCCGCTTTCTTCTTCCTTCCTGTCGACTGACCGTACTGAGGGAGGGAGTTGGCTGTGCGCAGGCTCGCTGATTCACCATCCTTTGCGAATCAGACGTCTGGAAGTTGTACCAGACGGCTTAAGTGACCTCCAAACGTCCGGGGTGACCATCGGATGTCTGGGAGCTAGGTCAGACGTTCCCGCAGACTTCTGAACGTCTGGGAAACCACGCTGAACAGGTAATTCTCTGATCCACTTTTTAAGATGTCTGGAAGAAGTTCCAGACGTCTGATCTTGCACAGTATCATCTTTTTCGACCCGTTTAGGGCCCGTTCGGGCTCCGTTTTCTGCGACTCGAGTTGCGTTCTTTTCAGAATTAATTCCTCTACCCGTCTACAGTAGCTATACACTGTTTTGAGACACTCCTTGTGTTTGATCCTTGTGATAGGACCTCGTTCAGTTGTAGTCTTGGGAGTCGCGGAGGCACGCGGGATTCCCGATTACGCCCCCATTACTCCCGTTGTACCTGGTAGAGTGGCTTAAGTTTATTTTTAAAATCTGTTAAAGTATGGAACCATAACTAGAATCTAGGACATTGCATGAATCCTAGGAATGAGAAATGTATGGAATGATAGCTCCTAGGTGATGCATGAATCCTAGGGCTGGAAAACTAGTTGTATGCTAGATCCTAGGATGTGGCATGAATCTTAGGATGGAAAAACTAGTGGAATGTATAATACTGCAGTCTTGGAAAAATGGAAAGGAATATAAAGCTGCCTGTAAATTGAATTAACAACTGCCTGTTAGGAATAAAGAAACATGATTGAGATCATGGATTGTGAGAACGTGAAACTGGAAAGTGAAACATATGATGTTCTGAGATAAAGAGCTGGAACCCTATGGGGAATTAGGAGTGGAACTCCTGGAAAGAAAAAGGAATGGAATTGAGATGTAGTTTATACTGTCTCTTGGGTACGCAGTACCAAGGGAAGTACCTGTACCTGTTTAGTGCAGAGTGGGGCCAGCCGCCCCAGGGACCCGGGGTTAGGATTGGCCGCTCTGTACCGACTTGTTGGCCCTCGTGTACGTAGTACCGAGGAGAGCTAGTAGTGTTAGGAGAGTACTAGCTACCCCACGGGCCCCGGGGTTCAGCTAGCCTCCTTCACCGACTTGTTAGGCACATTAGGGCAAACCAGGGTAGTCAGGCGAGGGTGCGCGGACTATGGAGGGGTAAGGCCCTGGTTGGGTTACTGTGGAGGGGTTGGACCCCTGTTACTGAGAGGGCGCTGCCCTGGTTCCGTGTTGTGCTTTTATCGCGTTAACGAAAACGACTGACCGCGTGCCAGTGCGGGCTAGCTACCTGTGCGTTTATCGCGCGTGCCGTAGTCACCGTTACATCTGTCAGTGACCTTGGGGTGGTTGACTGAGGGTAGGATCACCACGGGGGACTCTCCCGGCCAAGAGAGCACCACGTGCTACTTCTACTTTTGGAAAAGACTGCAATCAAGATCGTTCCCACGAGGACATTCAAGATCAAGTAAAGGATCTGAGTAATAAATGAAATAGTGAGAAAATTGAAAGATGTGAATAAAGGAAGTAGTAGAACATAACAGCTACTGTACACTCTACTGTTGTCTTTAGTTAGTTTGCCACTCTACTCAGCGTTTTGCTGACGTGTTACACTCGTTACCTTTTTCAGGACCAGGTGTTGAGCAGCCAGGGTCAGCGGCTGCAGAGGATGCTGGGCCGAGTAGGGCCCAGTAGAGTTTACCACAGTCTTTTGTACCTCTTTTGTTTCTGTTATAGTGAGTAGTTCTTGTTTCCGCTGTACTTTCTTTACCTGCAGTTCTTGTTATATGATAAATGTTGTTCTACTGTTGGGGTGGTATCTACTGTAGTAGTTTCCTTCCTTACAGCTGTACTTCCTTACTGTTAGTTATATTCATGCTGAATGTGGTTTATTTTACTGCTCTTTTGGTTACTTTCTCGTTGGACGACTAGGTCTTGGGATTAGTCGAGTCGGTCCGATTCTCGTGTCTCGTAGGAACTCGGGAACCGGGTCGTTTGCACGGGCAAGGCATTAAGGCATGAGGAGGCATGTGAGCGAGGACTCGACCCCCGATGTTACTGGGCAAATAGGCTACAACACTTTTTTGACTTATACGCCTGTGCGAATCTTTCAACTAACAATGTGGCACTAAAGTGCCTCTCTTCCTTTGCGTAGCAGCAGCAAGTGAGGCTTCGTCAAATTGAGGTAGTGGAAGCTGTCTGATGCGTCAATTGAGAGCCTGGGACTCTTCATGGCTGGAAATAGTAGCACCTGGGAGTGGTAGCTAGGTTAGAGTTGCTCAGAGCACGGCGACTGGGATCGGAGACGATGACTACGACGATGAGTGATGGCGAACACTTGAATAGAGAATAAGGCCTCGTAGCTGCGTCAAAATAGCTCAGGAGGGTCGTCGGAGGATGACGAAGGTGATGACGATGTCCGTGTGGTGTGTGGGTGCATGTTATGGTCTGGCGAAGTCGGGGAAGAGGTGTGGTGTGGGTGGTGTTCAGTAGGGGTTTTGAGTGGTTAATCCCCTCAATTTCTTAAGGTGTTTTTGTTGTTGAGGTGTGGCGGATGTTTTGGGGCCAATGGCGTGGAGTTTGGTGGCGTGTGCAATGCAGGCAGCCTCACCAGAGTTCAACCTAAGTAGAGGAAGATGGTGAGGGAGAGGGAGTGTCGGTGGTTGAAATAGGAGTTGGGGAGATTCAGGAGAAGAAGTGGAATAGGTTGGACCTAACTAAAGGATGAAGAGGATGCGGAGAGGCGCCAGCTGTGATTGGCTGGCACCAGGGAAGAAGTCTCCAATGGTGGAGCAGCAACGGCGAAGAGGTTGTAGTCAATGGGGCTTTGGTTGGCCACCGTCGGAAGGACGCGAGGAAGAAGGTGGTGCTTCCAATTTGATGATTGGAGGCATGGACGAGGGGGAACGAGGAGGTCACTGGAGTCGCGGTCAGAGTTGGCCGGAGGAAGAAAGGAAGAAGGTTTTGTTTTAGGGCCAAACCAGACTAGTTTCTAACAGTGGAAGATGCTAGAGCGTATATAGAGCTCCTGGGCAAGCTCTATAGAAGGGAATAGTGCTAATTGGATTCATTAGGAGTCAAGAAGAATCCAAGAAATCCACGTGTTCATACAACCTTTCTAGGGCAAATCAGAGCCCAAGATCCGTCTCAATCTCTTCCTTGTAGTGTGAACATCAATCCCACCAAATTTGGTGGGATTTGATGAAGATTTGAGTAGGTTTAGGTGCGGTCAAAGGCTTCTTGGAGGTCGGTTGACCTCCAATAGCGGCAAGGACTTTCTTGCAAAGAAGATAACAAAGTTGGGGGGCTAAATGCAAGGAAGTCAAAAGCTAGGGTCTTGATTGAGATAAACAATGTTTTAAAGGATTAAAATGCAAACTTGGTCAAGATAAACTCTAATTGGGCATAATTTTTAGTACAGACCTAATTTTAATCCAAGGAATCTAATGAAAAATTTAGTTTTAACCAAATTTGACTGGGAAATTTGCACAGAAATCCAAATTAGGGTAGAAATCTGTCTATGACTATTTATGGTTAAAATAGGTTCAAATGATCAAATCAATGATACCAAATCTCAAGGAATATTTTTCAATGAATTAGATTTAGATGAATTTTATCCTGATCGAAACCTCTGTAATTTAAGTGGGTCTGAAATTAAGATTCTGGGTATTGTATTGGTTCTCGAAAATGTGTGAAACCCTGTTTCTGTCTATATGGACCTACTTATTAGACTTTAATGCTCATTTGACCTTAGATTAACCTGTAAAAAATCCCATGGTTGCTCTACTTTCATAATGTGATGTTAAAACTACATAATTAACCCTATTTTAATGTTTTCTTCTCAAACTGGCTTTGTATGGGATTATGACTCTCAGGCGACTATGTAGGAGCATTTGTTACTTAATTATGACTAAATAAAGCTAGTTATGAATCATGATGGCATTACCATCAAGTAGGTATAAGGTTTACTCTAAAATGTGTACCTAAGGAACTCCTTCCCTTCATAAGTTTGTCCAATTTCTTATCCAAACTCTCTACATTTTTTCCAACGAGTTCCACCTTATCTAATTGTTGTGCAATCAGTTCTAAATCAATCGAGTTTGAGTTATCCTTAACTTCATATACTCTGCTATTTGGTTGATTTGGTCTGCTGAAGGCAGACATTAAGGCATTGTTGAGGAAATTCTCACTCATATTCTCAAATAATTCAAAGGCTCCCTCAAAATCTTTTATTAGGAAATTGCCCTCACATGCTGCATCAACAAAATTCTTCAAATTATCACTTAACCCATAATAGAAAATATGAGCCAAGTGTTACTTGGGAAGCCTATGATGAGGGCATTTCCTAGCTAAGTCATTAAACCTCTCCGAAGCCTCATGTAGTTATTCCCCAGGGTTCTGCTTGAAGGTTGTAATGGTACATCTAAGGGCATTTGCTTTTCCTATGGGAAAGAATTTTTTCAGAAATGTGCTTCTCAAATCATCCCAAGTTAGGATTGGTCTACTAATTGTCCTCAACCATTAAAGAAAATGGGAACATTTTCATCATTAAGGTATTTTCATTCATGTTCCTTGAGCCAAAGGTCCTTCCTATGTGTAGAAGTTCTTCAAGGTGATGGAAGGGGTCATCGGAGTTGTGGCCATGGAGTAAGGAATCAGATTGATGATTTGTGGTTTGAGCCTAAAATCATCCCCATCCTGTGGTACCTTAACAAAAGGTTCTAGTTGGGCATCGAGAGGATTGTAAAAGTCTCTGAGAGGCTGGTTTGCTCTCCCATTTCGGAGTCGAGTAATGGCCTGTATTACGATCTGCATTTGTCTGTCATGATGCCGGCCCTGCCTATATATCTGCCTCTGTAAGAGAGCCGTTGGATCCAAATTTTGTTCCTCCTCTTCAACATCATCTTCCTAGTGGTGACTAGCCAATGAAGAGGGTTTAGATTCAGATCTTGGACAATTAGGTCTTCTCCTAGGATTTCTCTCTAAAGGTGGTAGCAAATCAGGATGTAGAGATCTTCTACTTGGCATGCACTAGAAGAATGTCTAAGGATGAGAGAGAGAAGACAGATAAGAGAATACCCAACCTCTCAGTAAAAGCAATCAAGCTAACCTTTAGGGTGTAATCCCTAATTAGACCTAATCTTGCCTTCCCAAAACACGACTAGGATAGATCAACCCTTGAATTACTTGGCTTGCTAGAACAGTGGGACCCCCTAGGACACCCCACATGGTAGGACACTGCTAAGGGTTAACGTAGTTACCACACAGACCTTTCTTGTCACCAGTGGGTCCAAGTAGACAAGGCCTTGACCTTAGCCCAATCTAATTTCAAGTCACCAAGAAAATTAGTCCTACCTAGGGCATGTCTACTCAATTTTAGGCTTAGGCTTGAGGTACTTTTGGAGTATGATGGGTGTTAAGGGGGTGTTTCCCTTTAAAATTTATTTTCAAAGTGTGAAGTGAACAGGCAAGGAGTTCACAAGCAATTTTTTTATGATGAAGTGAATTTTAAGGTTCAATTGCTTGTATTAGTGAATTTTAGGGTTCACTTGAGTAAATATCTTCAAACAATGGTTTTGATGAGACACACAAGACATTTTGTAAGTCCTAATTATTTGATAGATTTCTTTTAAGTATGGAAATAAAAGTGTGCTCTACCTTAATGTGTAACCCTAAGAGCAGATAGTGCTAAATAATTAAATTTAAGTCCAAACCAAGTAAGGTAGTGCGACTCAATTAATGCAATCAATTGATCCTATTGCACCACCAACTAAGCACTCAGAAAATATTTTTTTCAAGAATTTTAATGCACATTTTCTATTTCGTTTCAAATTTAAAGTGTATTGGAGGTTCTCCAGTCTGTTTTGACCTCCAGTTAGTGATTGAATAATACGTGCAATTAAACGTGCAGAAAATATTTTTTTTCAAATTTTTCCTAAATCCTTGATTTTCACAGGAACTCAGTGATACAAATTTCAAGTCAATAGGAGTTGTATAAATATTCCTGTGATTTTTTTAAGTCCAAAAAATTAGGAGCAATAATAGATTTAATTTCAGTTTGTGGATTTTTAAAATTTTTATATAACTCAGAATAGTACAAAATTTGAATATGTTGTTCCTCATTTCAAAACCCATGTCTAATAAAATTTTTAGAATTTTTAGACATGTGAATTTTTGGGAATTAAATTTTTAAGATGAGAGTTTGTTTCAGCCCGAAAATATAGGAGGTGGTTTAGTTTATTCCCACCAATAAGAGTTTTTTTTTAAAAAAAGCAAGCAAATGATAATCCTAAGGTTCAAGCAAAACACCTAATTTTATTTTTTGGATTCTTTTTTCTCGAAAGGAAATCTAACCTAATCTAAGATATGAATACTTACCTGAGATTAGAAACCTACAACTTTTTTCGTTGTCGCATTTCTTCTCAGATTTCTACATTTCCTATGCACATGAATCAACAAAAATAAAGCAGGTTAGAAATCTCAAATAGGCACTAAGAAAAAAAGCTTTAAAAATTTCCGTTGCCTCCACAGCAACAGCGCCAACTTGTTCACTGCGAAATGTGTAAAATATTATTTCTATCATTGTAGTGAGAATCACATCAAAACAAATAAATTTATAAATCATAATCAATGAGTCCCGAGTCGTTCACAGGGAGGCAAAACATGATTTTCAAAGCTTTTCATACTAACTAATCTATCCTAATGAAAGCATGAAAATAGAGACAAGATATTCATAGAATCAGATTTTCATTGCTACTTGCAAACAATTCTTACAATAGGAAATAAACAAATATGCTAAAGAGTAGAGAGAGAGAGAGAAGAATATATGAAGGAGGGCACTGCTTGTGAATTGCTTGTGAGAAGTGCAACAGCACTTTAGATCTAGAGCACTGGGAAGATCGGAGAGAAGTTGCAAAGAGAGAGAGAGAAAGGATGGAGATGTGTCTGGTGGAAGTTGCCTGCCAACTAGGGGCTCTGGGGCTCTCTTTATAGCTTCAATGAGGGGTAAAGTAGGATTTAGGCCTCCCAACTCATGCAACAACTTAGGTGGGATCAGATTCGTCGATCGGGAGATCAATGGACCAAATCACGCCTCAAAATAGCCTTCATAAGGCCTTCAACATGCACATCACACCAGATGCTAACACGTGGCAAGCTCTAAGCCGTTGATCCCAATCGCACCTCACCACTCGCACTCCTCGCATGCTTCCTCGCACTCGAGCATGTGCATTTGATCTCAATCGTATGATTGTGAATGCAGCACCACCTTAAGAACCTACGTGTGGCGGGTGTTAGTTTGGATGTTAGATTAAGCATCATCCTCACTGTCGCATCGGTCGCACCACGTTACACCATGCAATCTATTGCATGTCGCTTGATCTCCATTGCACAACCTAATTTTGTGCAAGCGCACTGCCGTCTCGATTTAGCATTGAGCACGAGTCCAACTTGCATCGGTCGCTTGTGTGTAAGCACTGAGACCAATGCACTACATGCATCCTTGTGTCATGTTTTGGAATTCAAGTGCAACCACTCTCAGCCATTGGATGAATATCCATCAGCTGAGATGCATTCTTCTTTGATGAGGGGCACATGATAAGAAACTACGGCTGTGATGCATTCTTCTTTGTCCCAGATGTCGTGAGGAAAGGTATACGGTGGGTAAATCAACAAACATAGGAAGAAAGGAACAACTAAAGAAGGTTGTTCATTATTTTCAATGATCCCTAGGATACAACATCTATTCATATCAAGTAGTAAAATTGATGGCGTACATCAGGAGAATAAATCAAGCGATGGATGCACCCATCATCCAGCAAATTTTGATGGGTGGAATAGTTTTAACGAGAATTGCGCATCATTTGCAGAGGAGGCACAGAATGTGAGATTGAGACTTATAAGCGATGGATTCAACCTATTCAAGAACATGTATCCATCATATTCCATATAGCCGGTGGTCATGTTAACTTATAACTTACCTCCTTGGCTATACATGCAATCCACATTTATGATGCTGACCCTCCTTATCCTAGGCCCCAAGCAACTAAGAAATGCAATAGATGTTTATCACTAACTGTTGATTGATGAACTGAAAGCCCTGTGGTACAGTGGTGTTCAAACATATGACGTACACAAGAAAGAATTCTTTCAGTTGCGTGAAGCATTATTGTGGGCAATCAATGACTTTTCAACATATGCTGATTTGTCAGCATGGAGTACGAAGGAAAAGTTTGCATGTTCAATCAATATTGATGATACTCATCACTTGAGATTGCCTGAAATCAAGAAGTTCTATTATTTAGGGCATCGTAGATTTTTGCCCATTGAACATAGATGGTGAACATCACAATTCAAAGATAGATTTGATCGTAAAGGATGCTGGTATTCATTAAAGAATCTGAAAAATAAACTAAGTACAGGTTCTATTAGGTTGTCTGGTGTGAAATCATGGAGACATTGCAACAACTTGGTGAAATACGTTTTGGTCGTATTTTCAAAAATAACTTGACTTTCTTGTGACATCAGGATTAAGGAAGAAAAGCATATTTTTTATGGAGCTTCCATGTTGGTAGGATTTGACTATGTGGCACAATTTAGATGTTATGCATATTAAGAAGCATATAATAGACAACATTTTAGATGCATTAAACTTAGCAGACAACTCAAAGGATACAGTTAAGTAAGGAATGATATGAAAAGTTTAGGTATTCATCCTGAGTTTCACATTCGAGAAGGCGACTCTCACTTTCTAGAAGCTATATACAGTCTTACCGGAGAGTAGAGGCAATGGATTTTCTCCTTCTTGAAAGACATTCGAGTTCCAAATGGGTATTCATCCTAGCTTTTACGTTGCGTAAATGAAATGCAAAAGAAGATTAGTAGATTAAAATGTCATGATTCTCATGTGTGCATACAAATCTTATTCCCTCTAGTATCATGTGGAGTGATGCCTGATCTAGTGGTCGATTCATTTATAGAGATGAACCAATATTTTAAAGTCATATGTTCTAAGACATTAGATCCCGAATTACTGGAGTACTGGGATAAACAAAATGTAATCACACTTTGTAAAATGGAGCAAATTTTCCTACCTACGTTCTTTGACATGATGGTTCATGTCACACTTCATCTTGCAAATGAAGCGAGAATTGCTGGACCCGTGCAATATAGATGGATGTATCCAATTGAACAATATTTGAAGAAGTTGTAAGATTATGTCCTAAATAAGGCAAAAGCATAAGGGTCAATTGTGGAGGGATATCTTGTAGAGGAATGTATTAACTTCTGTGTCATGTACATGAATGAGACAGGCAATCGATTTAATTGACTTGAACGAAATTATGATGGAGGATTTAATGGTAATGATGAAGCTTGCCTATCCATATTTGACATCGAAGAAAGGTCGATCCTCCGCACCGAGTTGAAGTTCATCTTAGAAATGGACCCACGATTGGCTCACTTGTATATTCTAAAGCAAATTCTAGAAGTTGATGAATTTTACAATAAATTCAAAGAATCCTCTAATCTATCTACACGCAAATTGCAATTCCTTAATTGGTTCAAGGATTGCGTAAATAAACTGAAAGAACAAGGGGGTCCACGGTAACTATAGGATTTTGATGTAATTACTGATATACCTTTGATATACGGACATTACCATTCGGTTTACATAATTAATGGATTCATATTCAGAGTAAGATCAATTGATGATGCGAAGGTCACGTAACAGGCGAGAGTTGTCATCAGTTGTAACTTAAGTACTGGTTGTGATGAGTATTACGGTCAAATTGAAGAGTTTGTGGAAATGAGTTTTAGGTTTGACCGTAGGGTGGTTCTATTAAGTATGATTGGTTTGATATTTTCAAAGGAGGCATTGGATTCAAACTGGATAAGAAATATGGTTTTTTGAGTTTAAGTAAGAACCATCGATTCTTCAGTCATCAGAACCATTCACATTAGCTTGTCAAGTAGCCTAAGTATTCTATGTGCCTAATAATAGTAGAAATGGGTGGATAATACCTATTAAAGCTCTATCACGTGAATAATATGATGTGGAAAAAGATCTTGACCCAGATGTTGAATCTAAAGCATATCAGGAAAACCCAAAGAATGAAGAAGTTGCCCCTTATGTAACTGACATTGATATATAAAGTAATTTACCAAAAATATTAATTTGTAACTGAGAAATGAAAATAATTTTAAAAAAAATTTTGTAATATGTTTTGTTTAAATTTCCTTTAAATTTTTCTTTTTTTTCCAAAGCTTACGTTCATTTATTTTTTGAAACTGAATTTTATTTTATTACCTTCTCATATAGGTTTGTCACATTCTTGCATCGTTTCTGCACCATTTTCACACTGTTTCATCACTATGGTGAGATCTTTTTTTAAATGCACTTTTAATGTTACGTGTGGGGGTGTGCCCACTTAGGTTTATTTTATGTATGGATGATGCATTTACTTTTTTTCTTTTGTAATTATGTGAGGTGTGCCCACTATACATGATGCATGTTAATTTTTTTTGTCATTATGTAAGGTATGCCCACTTATATTTGACATGTATATTGAATTTTTATGTTGAATGTTGAGAAGATGAGGGGGAAAGGAAAATGGAGGATGGAAGGGAATGTGAAGAGGAAGAGAAATGAACAGGGGATGAGAAGGAAAAAGAAGAGGAAGGGAAATGTGGAAGGAAAATGGAGGGGGGAATGGGAAGGAAAAAGAAGAGAAAGGGAAAGGGGAAGGAAAATGGAGGCATAAGGGAAATGGAGGGGGAAATGGTAATGTGAAGAGGAGGAAGGGAAAGGGGAAGGAAAATGGAGGGGGGAATGGGAAGAAAAAGAGGAGGAAGGGAAAGGGGTAGGAAAATGGAGGAAGTGAAATGGAGAGGGGAATGGTAATGTGAAGAAGAGGAAGGGAAAGGGGAAGCATTACAACAAAAAAGATCAAAAGTGATGTTTAATTAAATCTAACGTCACTATCTTTGATCACGTTAATAAATTAACATAACAAAAATAATAAAAATAAAATGAACTTTACTTATATTGACATCCTTTTAATTAAACATCATTTTAAAAAAAAATAAATGCAAACATTAAAATAAAATACATCCCCAATATACTAACAAACGTCACTTCTCATTATCCCACACCCTCCATGCCCAAAAAAAAAAAAAATTCCCCCAACTTTTCACTTCCCTCCCTTAACCAAAACAAAAACCCTTTCATCTTCCTTAATCACTCCCCCAACCCCCCCTCAATCCCTCTTCTCCTCCTCTAAACATCTCCCTCCTCGCCTCATCAACTTCCTTGTCCGCATCGTCACAAGCACCCTCGCTCTCTTTTGCCTCACCTGCACTTGCCCTCCTTCACCTCGTTGACAGGCTCGCCCTTCTCTGCCTCGTCGTTGCGCTCGGACCCCTCCCCCTCCTCAGCCTCCTCATCCATGTCATCATCAATGCACTTGCCCTACTTCACCTCGTCTTGCTACCTCTTCAGCCACCGGCCACTTCTACCGCCCTCCTTAAAGGTGAGCTCTCTCAACCCTTCTCTCTAATGGCCCTTCGTCACCCTCCCTTCCTCCCTCAGTCGTGATCCCCACCAACACCCCACCGCCCTTCTCCCCTCCCTCAGCCGCCCCCTCATCAACCCTGCACCAACCTCCTCCCTTCCTTAACCGCCACCACCACCTCCTCCATCCCCCTCCCCCCTCCTCCGATGGTGCCCCACCACCCTTCTCATCGATGTCATTAAGATGTTGAGCTTTCATTTGAGATTCGAGATGTATTTGTCAATGGTAGTAGTAGTTGCTGAGCATTTTTTTGATGAAGTTCACATGGTTTTGATCAGAGATTTTAAATGTGTTTTTGATGAGCTTATGCTTGCATTGATTTTATTGGGAGAGATCTTTTATAGATCTATCTTCCAGACTCATTGGAATAAATAAAAGCATCAAGATATCCTGATTGGTCATCTAACAGAAATAGCTGTTGAGTATTATTGGCTTGAATGAAGGATGTTCGAATCAAGGACTTGAAATGATTTTTTGAAGGATTGAATGATTTCAATGATTTTTCTGGAGAGATCTTGCATAGATCCATCTCCTACAACATCTAAACAGCTCTTGAAAATTTAGATAATAGACCTAACCTCCTTTGGCAATAGCAGCCACTTTAAGAACTACCAGAACTGCTGAGTGTTTGATCCACAAATTGGTGTAGTTCTTGAGCGTTTCAAGTGTTAATGAGGTTTCTTAGAAGGTCTAAGTTTAGAACAGTATTTTTAAAACATGTATTGATTTTATCTTTCCTTGAAATGGATTGAAGAGCATGTAATCTCCGTTAGAATTTCTCTGTTAGTAATTATGATGATTGCTAACTGCCAGACTGAGTTTTGATGTTAGTTCCAATGCTAAATCATCTTCATGTGTTTGATTTTGATGAAATTCAATTTCTGGAAGAAGGGAAAATGTAGGGGGGATGGAATCTGAAGAAGAGAAAGGGAAAGGTGAAGGGAAGTGGAGGGGGAATGGGAAGGAAAAATAAGAGAGGGAAATGGTGGAGGAAGGGAAGTGGAGGGGGGAAGGGAATGTGAAGAAGAGGAAGGGAAATGGAGTGTGGAATGGGAAAGAAAAAGAAGAGGAAGGGAAAGGGGAACGAAAATGGAGGAGGAAGGGAAATGGAGGAAGGAATTTGTTTTGACATTTGTTTCTACTTCATGCTTCTTTTATTTTCATTTATTTCTATATTTGTTTCATATAAGATTTTTGGAAAATCACAATATATAGGAGAAATGTTGTCTTATTTTTTTCTATATATCTTATTATTTATTTTGTTTCTCCATAGGTGAATGCCAAGAAGAAGGCTAATAGGGGTGGTGGGGATCGAGCCATCTCCCAGCAACCTCAGGCTCAGGCCCCTCGTAAGCAGCACCAGGCTCAGCCCCCCATCAGCAGTCCTAGGCACTCCACTAGTAGTTTTTGAGGCCTGAAAATGTGACTCAAATATCTCCAGAATCAGGAGAGGGGGAGCAAGGGGAAGAGCCCAATGCCTCCTCCTACAGATTTTGAGGAGGAGGATCCTGAGTACGAGGAGCAGGATGCACCTGACGATGATGATGAGGAAGACGATAGTGCTTCATTTGATGAGGGGGATATTGGGCTAGATAATTAGCTAGAGCAGCCGACTGACTTAGATTCTTCTCAACCGAGATCTTCTGCACCATGCCCTCGCCATACTGGTATGAAAGTTTAATAAATAGTATGATTTATTTATTTCATTATAATTTAATATCATGTTATAATTTTGTCTTTCAGGTATGGTACGTAGGGGAAGAGGTCCGACATGGAATAAGGACCTAGAGAGACTTCCGCATTGGATCCGCATATCAGTCAGAATCACACTAGCAGGGGAAGTAGAGGGCTATCCTCCATTCATCAGCAGGCTAGGTACGTTGACGAAGGCGATCATCCACTCTCCTACTTTGACTAGAGGAAGGTGCCAAAAGAGCTGAAGAGGTAGCTCCTTTGAGAGTCAAAGGTAATTCGTAAAATCTTACTTATTTCCATTTCTTTATATAATTTCAAATTACATAACAATTACTATTCTCCTATTAATGCAGGCGATCTTCGATTGGGGTGACGATCCGAACATCCCCAAATATATCCTCAAGCACGTGACCAATATCGACAAAAATTGGATATTAGAGATGAAGAGTAAGGTAAAAGAAAATTTTAACTTTATATATTTCATTTTTTTACCATAGTTGCATTATTTCTAACATTAAAGATATATATTTTAATTTTATAAGAACATGAACTATGATGAGGTATTGCATAATGGACCTCTTATGATACAACCGAACATTTGAAAGAAAGCGTGCGAACATTGGCATGATTTAACAACGTAGGTAACAATATTGTATATATCATAATTTAACTAATTTTGAAGTTAAAAAAATTCTACATTTGCAGAAGAATAAAGACAATAGGGCTAAAGCTCCAACGAAGACCCATGTCTTGAGTAGAAGGAGCATAGACGGATGAAATCCAGATACGTTAGTATTTTTATTTTTATTTTTTTTATAACCTTACAAGATTTATAATTTATTTTAAATAACTCTTTTAAATTACAGTTCCATATGTATCAAGGTGCCCAGCTTGATCGAGTGGGGGTATATGAGGCCACTCATAGCAATCTGAGTCATGAGGGTAACAGAGTGGCTTCATCACACATACTAACAAAGACACGTAAGTTAAATTACAAAAAAAAATTTATGTCATATCTTAATTAAATTTACATGATATTACTTAATGTAATTTAATTTTTTCAGGATAATATGGTCAACTTAATGCATCCTCCTAAAGATGCCAACTCTAGTACAGTTCAGCAGCCAGTGTCAATAGAGGAGGCGTTCCAGATCGTCATGCCACCCAAGCATGGCGAGTTCATGCATAGTATAGGGAGGAGCAAGACCATGTCCAACTGGTACGGGAGAAATGGGGCATGGTCCTTTTCAGCTAAGGTAGTGGAGATGAGGAAGGAGATTGCGACATTACGCCGTTGAGACGAGGAGGAGCAGTAAATCGAGGACCTGACCACGCAGGTCAAGGACTCTGCGACGCAACTCAAGCAGTTGGTTGTGTAGTTGCAGCAATCGACTCAGACTATTCAGGAGCTCCTAAGGGTACTTCAGCGATGAGATATCGATCACCCCTCATTTAGTCAGTCAAGAGATCGTTGTAACAATGACGACGATTTAGGTGGTGCTGGAGGCATTAGTGCCCCAGCTTATTTTTTATATTTTCATACATTACTATTTGTACATCTACTTTGTAGACGTTATTATATATATGAAATTTTGATTTCAAATCTCATTTTTCCTATTTTGAATAAATGCATTGGTTTTGGTTATGTGTTCTTATTTACAGGATTTTAAATTTTTTACAGGTCTTCCATATAGCTAAAACTTTTAATTTAAAAAAAAGACTATTTTCATCGGTTATATAACCAACGCTAATAATTTCCCATCGATGTTGGGTCATGATGTAAACACATTTACACTACTTAAGATGTCTATTTATGCATGTTCTTAAGCAAAGGATTGCATTGCATGATATAAATATTGCATAACATGCATCATCTTGCATTTAGAGTAGTTTGAATAAAATGGAGGTTAATTGTCTCCTTTTATGTGCTTGGATAGGGCAAACTTTTTATTAGGGCCTCGGATCGAAGATCCAACCATACAGATGTGATCAGGGCGACGATTGGAGTTCAACGACTCCAAGATCGCCCTAATCAGGCATCTGTAGCATCAAATAGTGATCGAGGAACCCTAGAAGATCAAGGGCCAGGATGGTGTAAATCAGCACTTCAAATGATAAATCTGACCGCACGGATGAATTCGGATCGATGATCGTAGCCTAACGACGCAAAAATCGAGTCAATCCGACACCTGTGGCACCATATACAACATCCAGAAGATGGACGGACAAGATGGCACCACGTGGTGCCATCTCGGCCGCCCAAATGCCCGCATGCAACCGCTGAAGCCTCCGCATCTGCCCCTCTCCGCCGTTGGATCTCGATCCAACGGCTGTGAACAGTTGTGCCTCAAATCGTCCGCGCGACCATCCACGCTCCGCAGCGCAGTGGGTGAGGGCGTTATCGCGAGCAGTAGATGCAGGTTCGAGCTGTAGCAGGGAGGCGAAGGGCGCGGGTGAGCGGGCGCGGGCGTGCGTCGGATCTTGATCAGGTGGCCGTCCGTGCTCAATAGCGTTGACGCGCTATTGCACGCCCGCGCCTCACGCGGCGTCGCACGCGTTGGGGCGGGTGCGCAGCGAGCGGGCGAAGGCGCAATCTGGGTCGTCCGATCTCGCGATCGGACGGTTGTGGACGGCTGAACGTGCGGCATGCGTAGGCAGCGGCCACTACGCCCACATTGGAGCTTTAACGATGGTTTTATTCGTCACTAAAGACCCCTTATTTAATGTTTTAAAGATGTAATGACCAATTTGCCCCCACTCCTTGCAACTATAAAAGGAGACCCCCTCCACACGAAATTCTCATCCCTTCCTTCTCTTCTCTACCTCTCCAAAGCTCAAGAGAAGCTTATCACACACCCGGGATGCTTCTCGCGAGATAAAGTCCAAATTTTTGTCCCCCTTCGGAAGTGGATCCCGCGACGACGACAACGTGCTGCCCCATTCCCGTTCTTCTGCTTCGTCCTGCTTCGTCCTCCTTCGTCCAGGCGTTGTACCGTCCGGCTTGTTCTCCAAGAGACCTTCAAGGAGGATATCTCTCTCCCTATTCTTTTTACTACTTTCTAGTATAGATTTACTGCTTTCTAGTGTAGTTCTGCTCGTCCTCCAAGTGTAATTGTTTTCTGCTTTCTAGTTGTAATAGTGAAATAAACAATCTCCTTAATGATAAATTCCCTATTTATTCTACATCTCATTTTGATTTCTATTTGTAATATTCTCTCTCTCTTACTCTCTCTCTCTCTTCTATTTATTGTAAATAATCAGATAGTTTTAAATTGAATTACTTTGTGACAAATAAAAACAAACGCGTAGTTTTTAAATCAAACATCCGCCTCCCTGTGTTCGACCCAGAATTTCAATTTCGGTATAAATTTTATTTGTTGAACACGAGTTCTTCGCTTTCAAACTACAACGACAGGTTTTCCGAAACCTAACACGTTAGCGTAGCAATTTGTAAGTTCAACATTTTGGCGCCGTTGCCAGGGAGGCAACGATTTCCGATCTTCTTTTCGCATTTCTTGCACCTTATTGTTTTCTAACTTGCTTTCTCTTGTGTCTATTATTTTGCAGAGACCTCCATCAAGGAATCAACAAGCGGTAGACTGGAGTAAAGTGCAGTTGAAGACAACTGTAAGTGCTCCCCATTCTTCCCCCCTCCATAGATTTCATTCGCCACATTAAATCCAAATTCCAATTAACCTAGGTGTTTGCATAAATCCTAGGAATAGTTTGGTTGTTTGGATTTTCACTCATATTCATTTCACCCTCATTTATAAAGAAACAACAAAAAGATAATCTCGTGGGGTAATTTTCAACAAACACACAACATACACCCACATTCAAGGCACTTAATCAAATTGATTTGTTTCTACTCAATCGGGTTCTGATCTGTGGAACCGATACACACAAAGCAACACATAAAAGAGTAGAAATCATTCTAGGTTAACCATCTTTGAGTGCCTAACTTAGTGGTGCATTTGTAGCCAATTGTTTGAGTTGTTTGGAACGCACCACTCTATTTAAAACCAACTCATCAAGTAGCTCCTCCTTAGGGTTTTCAATCTAGGTCTATTCCAGGCACTCCACTTTCTTTTTGGTTTTAAAGGAAAACAACCTTCACCTATGTTTTACAACTTGGTTTGCCTAGAAACTTGATTGCAATCCACATAATTTGAAACCCTAAAAGCTACTTAAGCAAGATTTGAACATTAAAATTCAAGCATCACAAATAATCTTGCTTGAAAACCCTAGTTGTGCACACACTTACACAAATCTCAATCAATCATTAAGGGCACAACCCATTTTAAGGGCCCATCACATTCCATAAGCACCACAATCCCAGACCTTAATAAAATTGAGTAGACGTTGGCCTTAAGGTCTGATTCGCTCTTCAGGGCCTAGTCTGAGATTATTTTTGATTAACCTACTTGTACTGATTAATCTGATGTCTAGCTAGGGGAGTAGCGTCAAACGACCGCTGCTGGGGGGTACACTAGGAACCGGAGGCGAAAGCCGAAGGAAGAACCTTTTCCCCAGTCCCTCCTAACTGGTTGGATTAAATAGATGCAAGTAGAGTAAATCATTTGCAATCTTAAGGTGGGTTTTGGGAGTCAGTAGATCCTTAGGCTACCCCACTTAAGGATAGCCCTGTTTTGTTGTGCTGCAAGGTCCCTATCCCCAGTCCTTCTGACCTTCTCCTAGTTTATGCAGGGTAGACGGTCATTGAATCCCCTATTGGAAGGACCATTAGAACATTCTAGGAGGTGCAAGTTGGATTTTGGTCAATTTGATCCCATGGCCGAACAATAGCCTCCTCTACTTGGAAATCCACAGGAAGAATTTCGAAGGCAGCTGGAACAAATGCAGAGAATGGTTCCAGAGAATGCAAGGTGCTCAGCCCTTGAAGGATTTTTATGATCCTTCAAATTACGGGGAACATCCCGGCATCCAGATTCCAGCCGGTGACGTAGAAATCAAGCCCCAGGAGTTAAGCCTGATTAAACATTATAATGGGCTTGGCTCCGAAGATCCGTTTCAGCACTTGGAGGACTTGACCACTTTGGTCCAGACCACCAAGGCACGAAACGTAAATGAGGAGCAAATGATCATGAGGCTCTTCCCCCACTCTCTTAGGGATAAGGCTACGCATTGGTATAGGACAATAGGAAGACCAATTACAACTTGGAATGAGTTGAAATCGACCTTTCTGAAAAAATTCTTCCCAGTCGAACGTACCAATGCTTTGAGATGGGCAATCACTACCTTTACCCAGTGGTCGAGGGAGCAGTTTCATGTGGCTTGGGAGCGATTCCAGGACTTATTGCGGAGGTGTCCACACCACGAGGTGCTGAAATGGCAACTCGTGCAGATCTTCTATCATGGGTTGACTGAGCAACTCAGAAATCATGTGGATGCTTCTTGCGGAGGCAATTTCCTCAATAAAGATGCAGATAGTGCACATGATTTATTTGAAAAAATGAGTGAGAATTCAATTAATCATGCCTCCATGGATACTTTTAATCGGTCCCAGCAGCCCAAATCAAATGTCAATGAAGTTTATGACTCTCATTCATTTGATATGGAATTGATTTGTAATAAACTTGATAAGGTAGACTTGGTTGCTAAAAGAATGGAAGAATGGATGGCTGGCAATTCTATGAACAACTCTCGATCCATTCAATCCCAAAATTCGGGATTCCATTCCTCACGAGCTCCTTCTGGACGGGAGTTTGTAAATCAACTCGATGCGGCTCAACCTGTGAGTCAACATTTTTCGGAACCCCACGAGTTCCAAACTGGGGCCTTTGATCCCAATTTTTCTGATCATTCCCTTTCTTTCTCTCCATCCTTACACTATGAGGATGTCTGCACTGTACAAGAGAATGTTAGATCCAACCCCTACTCAAATGCCTATAATCCAGGTTGGAGAAACCACCCTAACTTCTCTTGGAAAAATCTAGGGCAACAGACCCAATTCTGACCCGGCAACTATGCTCCGCAACGACCAATGGGTCAGGGTCAAGTATATACTCAGTTGCCTCTGAATCAGGTCAATCAGCCAGCTTAGAATGCTTGTTAACCCGCAGGGCAGGCTGATTTGAACCGTCAAATGGTAGAGATGCAAGGATCCATGCTCCAGCTCATGCAACAAATGAAAAACTTACTGGACAACTTGCAATCCGAGCTCATTGCTAACTCTCGTCAACCCGGATCTCTACCATCCCAGCCCGTACCCAACCCGCAAAATATTATGAATTCGGGCAATCAAGCCCATGGGTACGGAAATCAGAGGGACTCACACGCACATGCTCAGGTGGTTGAGCAGGGTTCCTCGTCTTCTTCTTCTGCAAATCAACAATTCATGGTTAATCAAGCCCCTCCAATCTTTCCAAACCCTCCCCAAGACCCAAATTCTTATGCTTCTGCAAATTCTATAACTTTGAGGAGTGGTAAGAAGACTCAGGATCCACAACCACACTATTCTGATCTTTGGAATCCTGAAGAACCTGAGGAGAGAGAGGAGAATTCTAGAGGAGAAATCAAGGCTCAGGAACCTGATTCCAAAGATCTAACTCGTGTTCCTTTTCTTGAAGCTTTAACCAAATCAAAGAAGAAGAAGTCTATTGATAGCAATGAGGAGCTTTTGAATCTATTTAAGAATGTTGAGATTAATATCCCGCTCCTTGATGCTATCAAGCACATACCGGCTTACGCAAGATTTTTAAAGGAATTATGTACACAAAAGCGTAAGTCGAGAGAATCTGTTCCGAGGAAGGTGGTACTTTCTAAGCAGGCTAGTTCTGTTATCCTGCACTACCTCCCTCAGAAAAAGAGTGATCCTGGTGCTCCATTGATTTCTTCGTTATCGGAGATTACACATTTGATAGAGCACTTTTGGATCTGGGTGCATCCATCAACCTAATTCCAACTTCTCTCTACGAGAAGTTTGGGTTAGGTGAACTTCGGCCAACTTCAGTAACGCTACAATTAGCGGACCATTCGGTCACAAACCCACGAGGCGTTATTGAAGATGTTATAGTTAAGTTCAAGGATTTCTATTTTCCTGTAGATTTCCTTGTCCTTGACATGGATGTACCTGATAATCTGAGGAACACGCCCATCATTCTGGGGCGTCCATTCCTGGCTACCACTAAGGCCAACATTAATTGTGAAAGCGGTAGCATGGAAATTGCCTTTGGGGACCAACGAATGAAATTGGATATTTTTAAGGCGATCAACAAATTTGAGGATTGTGGATTTATTGAGGAACTTGATGAGGATAATGATAATATTGAAACTTGTTTTACAGTTTCTTCAATTGAAAGTTCCTCTTTGGATGATGAATTTGAACCGCAACCCTCTATGGCTGACCTGACATCCTCGAAAGAGATTATTTATTTCGTTCACTCATAACCTCTTCCTCTTGTTGAATCTTCAGCATCTACCTATCATCAATCATCAGCCCACCCCAACTTGAATTGAAACCATTGCCCGAGAATTTGAAATATCAATTTTTAGGACCTCAGAATACGCTCCCTGTGATTATCAATGCTAAATTGACAAAGGAACAAGAGATTAAATTGATCAAGGTCCTAAAGGAACATAAGAAGGCAATTGGTTGGACCATTCATGACCTCAGGGGGATCGAGCCATCTTACTGTAATCATAGAATATTCTTGGAAGATGGATCCCGCCCTTCTCGCCAGATGCAGAGGGGATTGAATCGAAATATGCGAGAAGTGGTCAAAAAGGAAATCATTAAGTGGCTTGATGCAGGAATTGTTTATCCAATCTCTGATAGTTCCTGGGTAAGTCCCATTCAGATTGTTCCGAAGAAAGTCGGGATTACTGTTGTGACTAACGAGAGAGGAGAATTTGTCGCAACTCGTTCAGCTTCCTCTTGGAGAGTTTGTATTGATTACAAGAAGCTGAATACAGCCACTAAAAAGGATCATTTTCCCCTGCCCTTCATTGATCAAATCTTGGAAAAATTAGCCGGGCAGAAGCACTTCTATTTTCTTGATGGCTACTCAGGATACAACCAAGTTCCTATCCATCCTAAGGATCAAGAAAAAACTACTTTCACCTGTCCCTACGGAACCTTTGCTTTTCGTAGGATGCCTTTCGAGTTATGCAATGCACCTGCGACTTTTCAAAGGTATATGCTAGCCATATTTTCTGACATGGTGGGAGAGTTTATGGAATTCTTCATGGATGATTTCTTTATTTTTGGAGAATCATTTGACTCCTGTTTGGCTAATTTGGAAATGATTCTTAAGCGATGTATCAAGACACGACTGGTCCTTAGCTGGGAAAAGAGTCATTTCATGACCCAAGAGGGCATCGTTTTAGGTCATGTAATCTCTGAACGGGGAATTGAAGTGGACAAAGCTAAGGTTGATGCTATCGTTAAACTTCCTCCTCCCACATCCGTTAAACAAATCCGATCATTTCTTGGCCATGTGGGATTTTATCGAAGATTCATCAAGGATTTCTCGAAGGTTGCTCGTCCTTTGAGTAATCTTCTTGCTAAAGAAACGCCGTTTGTTTTTTACGAATCATGCCGAAAGGCATTTGATTTCCTGAAACGGCAGTCACCTGTGCTCCAGTTTTGCAACCACTAATTTGGACAGCACCTTTTGAGATCATAACTGATGCTTCTGATTACGCGATCGAGGCTATCCTGGGTCAAAAAATTGATCGAAAGCCCTCTGTCATTTACTACGCTAGTAAAACTCTGGATGAAGCCCAGAGGAATTACACTGTTACTGAAAAGGAATTACTAGCTGTAGTATTTGCTTTGGAAAAATTCAGGGCTTATCTCTTAAGGTCTCATGTTATCATCTATACCGACCACTCGGCCTTGAGACATCTCTTGGCTAAAAAGGATGCTAAACCCCGACTTATTCGTTGGATTCTTCTTCTTCAAGAATTTGATCTTGAAATCAAGGATAAAATTGGGGTACAAAATGTGGTAGCGGATCATTTGTCGAGACTCCTAGGGGATTCTTCTTGTCTGGACATTCTGATTGCTAACACTTTTCCGGACGAAACTATTCTTACAGTTTTAGGTGTCCACACCCCATGGTTTGCTGACATTGTTAACTATTTGGCTGTTGGTTAAATCCTCCAGGATTGGACCAAGCAACAACGGGATAGACTCAAATCTGAGGCCAAATACTATTTCTGGGAGGATCCTGAACTGTATCGTATCAGCTCTGATCAGATTATTCGTCGATGCATACCGGAGAATGAATTCAATAGTATACTCGAGTTCTGCCATGCATCTGGGTGTGGTGGACATTTCTCCGGGAAAAAGACGGCTGCAAAAATCTTGCAATCTAGCTTCTATTGGCCGTCTTTATTCAAAGATGCCCAGGATTTCTCAAGGTCATGTTCTCGATGTTAGGCACTCGGGAGCATAACTAAGAGAGATATGATGCCCCTAAACCCTATTCTTCCTGTCGAAATTTTCGATGTTTGGGGCATCGATTTCATGGGACCCTTTATCCCTTCATTTGGACATCAATACATTCTTGTTGCTGTTGATTATGTGTCCAAATGGATTGAGGCGATTCCCACCTGAACCAATGACCACAAGGTGGTCATCAATTTTGTCAAGAAAAATATCTTCAGTAGGTTCGGATTCCGAGAGCTATCATCAGTGATGGTGGCACTCATTTTACTAATGCCAAATTCCAGAATTTATTGGCCAAATACGGGGTTAATCACCGAATTTCCACACCTTACCATCCCCAGATGAATGGACAAGCCGAGATCTCCAATCGAGAGATCAAGAACATTCTGCAAAAAACGATTAGGCCTAATCACAAAGATTGAACTCAAAAGCTTGAGGACGCTCTTTGGGCCTACCGTACGGCGTATAAAACACCCATCGGCATGTCTTCATTCCATTTGGCGTATGGGAAGGCATGCCATCTACCCGTAGAAATTGAACACAAGGTGATCTGGGCAATCAAACAATGTAATTTAGATCTGAATCTAGCTGGGAAGACCAGGAAACTCCAACTATCTGAGTTGGAGGAGCTTAGAAATGATGCTTATGAGAATGCCAAGATCTACAAGGCTCGGACCAAAGCTCTACGTGATCAACTGATTTCCCGCAAGAGCTTTGAGCCAAACCAGAAGGTCTGGTTATTCGATTCTAAACTTAAGCTCTTTCCTGGCAAACTTAGATCTAAATGGAATGGCCCATTCATAATTGACCAGATTTTTCCAAATGGTGCCGTTCAAATTTCTGACCCAAACATGGGTAACACATTTAAAGTCAACGATCAACGTTTAAAGCCTGTTGTTGACGGTATTCTTCCAGAACCTGCCTCAGACTTAGTTGCTCTAGCCATTCTGTGACTTCTTTGGCTGGACTTCACCTAGCTGATGGCATTAAACTCAGCAGTTGTACATATGACACAAGGCTGATACGAGCTTCATATTCGGGTGACATCTTTCATATTCTACCCTTTCTTTCATGTCTCTTTTTCAATGAGGACATTGCATCAGCTAGGCATGGGGGGGTGGATTCATTTTTGAATCATTTGGTCAGCTTTGTGGAATTCATGTAAATCGTTTTTCTCTTCTTATTTATAAAAAAAAATCAAAATTAGGAAGGATTAGTTGAACATTAGGACTTTTCAATCCTAAAAAATTTTACATTAGGATCTGAACACAAAGACCCTTCAGATCTTTGGACTTAATTAGCCCGTGTATCCACTAAAATGTGGATTTGTCTTTCGAGTCCTTGCCATTTTAATTCTATCGTAATTGGGATAAATAAGTTTGGGTGATAAGTACACAACTTATCAACCCGCCCTTTGATTTGAGGAAATTTTTGAGTTTTAAGCATCTATACACTTTCTTTGCACTGACTCGTTCGGCGATTCTAACGGAAATTGGGTAGCTAGTGAACCTTCTAGGGTTATATGGCTGGCAAGTTATCGTGGGTAACAGCCCATAGGTAGGTTATCCAGAGCCCAGTCACTGGACCTTTCTCTTTTTGCTGCCTTTAGGTAAATCTTAAACCAGGGAAGCCACCTACTTAAAAAAAAAGAAAAAAATCAAAAAGAAAAGGAGAAAAGAAAAAATAAATAAATAAGTCACACTTCGTCGCACGAGTATGGCTGGCAAGTTATCGGTGGTAACAGCTCATCGACCGGTTGTCCAGAACCCAGCTCAGTAAATGCACTAAAAAAATTTCCAAAACACTTAGGAAGAAGCGGAGAAGTAGAATAAATCGGGGAGATATACACTGGATTCACCCTTGTGTTGACCCTGTAAAAAAAATAATAATAAAAGTAGGGAGAAAGCTACCGATTGTAAAGATACACCTTTAGGCAGAATTCTTTTTAGGTCACCTAGAGGCGTAGAAATCCGAAATATGTTTTAATTGCCGGTCAACGAGTCTATCACATTCACAATAAGATGCTTAAAACTTAGGGTTCTCATGAAATCTTGGGTGAGTTGAATGGCCGTAGAAAGTCACTCTTAAACCCTAAAATTTGAAAATCCAAAAAATTAGAAAAGAGAAAAAAGAGAAAAAGAAATTTTTCTTTGAATAAGGCGAGGGTTTGAGGTTGTTTGCATTTTGTCAGATACTCGAGCACTGTTGTGTCTTTGAAAGCTCAGATCCTAGGTAGACAATTTCTTAATGATTGAAAATAACTCATGTCCAAATAATCCAACCTAATTCTTTTATAAATAGCATATAGTTTTTGCTAGGGACTAGCAAAAGATAGGCATGGGGGTATGATGTAAATATATTTACACTACTTAAGATGTCTATTTATGCATGTTCCTAAGCATAGGATTGCATTGAATGATATAAATATTGCATAACATGCATCATCTTGCATTTAGAGTAGTTTGAATAAAATGGAGGTTAATTGTCTCCTTTTATGTACTTGGACAGGGCAAACATTTTATCAGGGCCTCAGATCAAAGATCCAACCGTACAGATGTGCTCAGGGCAACGATTAGAGTTCAATGACTCCAAGATTGCCCTAATCAGGCATCTGTAGTATCAAATAGTGACCGGGGAATCCTAGAAGATCAAGGGCGAGGATGGTATAAATCCATACTTCAAATGACAAATTCGACTGCACAGATGAATTTGGATCGATGATCGCAGCCTGACGACACAAAATTCGAGTCAATCCGACACCCGTGGCACCATCTACAACATCCAGAAGATGGACGGCCAAGATGGCGCCACGTGGTGCCATCTCAACTGCCCAAACGCCCGCATGCAACTGGTGAAGCCTTCGCATCCGCCCCTCTCCACCATTGGATCTCGATCCAACGGCTTTGAATGGCTGCGCCTCAAATCATCCGCGTGACCATCCGCACTCTGCAGCGTAGTGGGCGAGGGCGTTATCGCGAGCAGCAGACGCGAGTTTGAGCTGCAGCGGGGAGGCGAAGGGCGCGGGCGAGCGGGTGCGGGCGTGCGTCGGATCTTGATCGGGCGGCCATCTGCGCTCAATAGCATTGACGCACTATTGCATGCCCGCGCCTCACGCGACATCACACGCGTTGGGGCGGGCGTGCAGCGAGCGGGCGAAGGCGCAATCTAGGTCGTCTAATCTCACGATCGGACGGCTGTGGACGGCTGAACATGTAGCGTGCGTTGAGAGCGAGCAGCCGAGGGGGTGCGCATGGGCAGCGACCACTACGCCCACGTTGGGACTTTAGCGACGGTTTTATCCATCACTAAAGATCCCTTATTTAATGTTTTAAAGATGTAATGACCAATTTGCCTCAACTCCTTGTAACTATAAAAGGAGACCCCCTCCACACAAAATTCTCATCCCTTTATTCTCTTCTCTACCTCTCCAAAGCTCAAGAGAAGCTTGTCCCACACCTGGGATGCTTCTCGCGAAATAAAGTCCAAATTTTCGTCCCCCTTCGAAAGTGGATGTCGCGACGACGACGATGTGTTGCCCCATTCCCGTTCTTCTGCTTCGTCCTGCTTCGTCCTCCTTCGTCCAGGCGTTGTCCCATCCGACTCGTCCTCCAAGCGACCGTTGAGGAGGATATCTCTCTCCCTATTCTTTTTACTGCTTTCTAGTATAGATTTACTACTTTCTAGTGTAGTTCTGCTCATTCTCCAAGCAATCGTCGAAGAGGACACTTCTCCCTCCATTTTTTTAATGCTTTCTAGAGTAAATTTATCACTTTCTAGTGTAATTATTTTCTGCTTTCTAGTTGTAATAGTGAAACAAATAACCTCCTTAATGATGAATTCTCTGTTTATTCTACATCTAGTTTTGATTTCTGTTTGTAATATTCTCTCTCTCTTACTCTCTCTCTCTCTTCTATTTATTGTAAATAATCAGATAGTTTTAAATTGAATTACTTTGTGACAAATAAAAACAAACGTTTAGTTTTTAAATCAAACGTCTGCCTCCCTGTGTTTGACCCAGAATTTCAATTTCGGTAGAAATTTTATTTGTTGAACACTAGTTTTTCGCTTTCAAACTACAACGACAGGTTTTCCAAAATCTAACATGTTAGCATAGCAATTTGTAAGTTCAATAGGTCATTCTCAACCATTATATAATGGACAACAATATTATTATTCTCATCGATTTTTTCTTAACAGTCGAGAATAATGACTTAATCAACTGTTATCCAACTAACGAGGATGCGCTCATTCTCATCTGCTTTAGGTTAACCGACAAGAATGAGCACATCCTCGTCAGTTGTAACCACCATCAAGGTTAATGTTTATGTCAATGGTGTATTTGAAACAGTTAGGAAAAACCCTCCTCCACTATTGGGAACAAATAAGAAAAACACCAACACATCAGATGAGGGGCCGCTTTTGTCTCGACGATAATGTTGTAAACTCGTCGACAAAATGCATCTGCGAAACAACATTCCTCGACCATATGTTTCAACTGTGAAATCATCATTGGTGACGATTTTTAATCATCGGCATTGATGAACATGATGATTCTTGATGACTTATCGAAATCCTTGATCCAAATCATTTGAATCTTGAATATCCGTCATTAATATATTCAACATAGCTACAGTACATTCTCCCAGTTATACTGAGAGACCCAACTAACCATATTTGTGTGTTTACATGATTTAACATTTAGATTTAAATCACCAATCGAACAATTCCACTTAGGTTAGCTTGCCCAAGACACATAACTTCAACAAAGGATTCATATTGATAATAAGTAATGATCAACCCTTAAAAGATAATGATCCATTGACATTACATATCATATGAGCATATAAGAGTGAGCATGATATCAATAAAGAAAAGCACTAATTTATGTTGAAAAACCTCTTCCATTGAAGAAGCATAAAAAACCTTGTATTCGTGCAATCCAAACGCTCATATTGGGTTTGTGGTTGGTGGTATGGATTGAAGAGATAGATTCATATTGCAATATATTTGAAGAGAGATTCATATTGCAATAGATAGAGCAGTAGTTTAATTCAATAATATTTGAAGATAATCAAAGATGATTGAAATCAATCACACTAAAGGAGTCAATGATATGAGCACTCAAAGGTAAAAATCTATAAAATAAACTTTTCAAAAGGTCAAAAGAAGGTAAAGCTCCTATGAATTTCTAGAAAAGACAACTTGACATGGCAATTTTCATGGGCAAGAAAGAATATACGCAAAAAGATGATCTATATTATGTTGATAACCAAATGTTTTTGACTTAATCCTATAAGTTGCCATCGAGGGGATATTGCCATGAATGAAGATGGCGTGCAACACTTTGATGTAACATGTAAACCAAGGAGATTGGCTTTGGTTGTAAGGAATGATCAACATGAGATGGTAGTGCAACAACACTAACCAAAATGGTGTTTGGTGTATCCACCGGTAATCTATGCAGAATGTCAAGCAACGATGGTACAGCATAAGCTACATTTATTGCTTTCATTAAATGGTCAAAATTATTTTAGAAATATTCGGGAGAGTTGGAGAATAATCAAAGTGATTGAATACACCATTCGAAGTTTTGGAATGCTTCGAATGATTTTAATAAAGTAGATTTAGCTCTAAATTTTTCCTATTGCAAGATGGTGTGATTTCATCCATTTTTAAGGTAACTTATGAAGGTCTAATTTGAGTTGACATAATAAAATATTTCAAGGTTGAGCATGGTAGTATGGAAGCACAGTGAAAAATGACAAGTGTCACCTTGAAGGGTGCATCATTCTCTGTGAAGCCCTTTTATGCGGTAAACAACTTCATCCTATGGCAAGATAGGGTAAAGAACTTTCGCACATAGGAGGAAGTTGTAAAAGCTCTTTCCTCCATACTTGCTATCCAAACACACAATTTAATTTAAAATCAACTTTCAAAGTATAGTAAACGGGGCAAGTTGGTTCATATCAAACGAAAGATAGGTTGACGTGATTTCATGATTAATGAAAATTATTTTATAATGTTCCTAGGACCAAAATGAGATAATATTCTTTTGGCAATTTTAATAAAATATAGGTGCAGAATGATAGAAATAACCCTAATATGATTAACCAAATGAATTTAGAAAATTATGCCTGATTTATTTGATGATCGTAATATGGTAATATACCTCCACACCAAACTTCATGTGATTTAGACAAGTAAAATTTAAATAAAAAGCAAGGAAAATATGGATTTGACACCGAAAAACTAGTGGTGGCCCTCATGTACTTCTAGATTTTTATCTTTTTTTATACTAATCTGAATCACTTGAAAGCTGGACATGACGTTATTAACTACCTAATGCACATATATAAAAAAATTCAAATCAAAAAACCTACCTATATGAAGATATAGCCACGGAAAGGCAACTAAAACTCTGATTCTACCGCTACGAAAGCAAACAATGCAAGAAACTAAACTTCAGATGAACAAATAATCATAAACGTTGCTTAGGATTTTGGATTCATACAGAGAAATCAAAATATTAGAGTTAACCACCAATCGAAATCAATTCTTTCCTAGGCTTAGGTTATCCTCTGAGAATTGACTTTAAGGTCACAACCTAATTTGAATTCCAAATTTGATTTTTAGGTAATTAATCACAAATCATGCATTAATTCATTTTCACTAGAATAGTCCTAACCCTAAGCAATATAGCTCTAGCCACATAGATGGATAGAACACAAGGAGCAATCACGAGATCAAACATTGAGAACATGCTCTTTAATATTCAATCAAATAGATAAATTGTAAAGTACAAATGAATTTTCAAGAATCAAGATGACAAGAATAAACCCAAAATGATGAGTGCTCTTCCACGTGTAACCAAGCAGAGTGGAGATAGGGTCTTATTGGAGTGATGTTTTCACCGAGGTGGAGCGCTACGAAGATAGAGAGGCACCAGAGACGACATGGAGATGCACCCAAGAGTGGAGAGGCACCGAATAGATGATGAAGATGGTAGGTGTGTGGTGATTGTGGTGGTGGATGGACAAGGTGTGGTGGTGAAGGGGAGGCATGAAGGAGATAGGGGGAGGGAGGATGGTGGCATAAGTAAGAGGAGAGATGGACGATGGAGTCAACTATAGGAGAGAGAGGGAGAGTTGGCAAAAGGATGAGTTATATGGGAGGGGAGCATTAGCCATAGGGATCAAGGTGTGGCTCCAAGAAAATAGGAAAAAGGCTTGGGTTGTTGGGCATCTAAGGTCCAAGATTCTCTCTTCATCTTGAAGTCTCAATCTTGCCCCTTATCGCCAACCAATGGTTTTTTCAAATGCAATTTATCCTCTTGAATTTTCTTATGATAATTCTTTATCTATCCTCTTTGATGGCAAGTATCCTCAACCATCAGATCTTCAATCTTAACGTCAATGACTTATTGAATTCAACCATTTTACAACCTAGTACTAGCAATAGTTGGTATTTATTACCTAGATAAGACAAATGATGAGCATACTTAATTATGGTTTAACATGCTTTATTTATGTTAGTCTTGTGGCATTAATTGCATTAGATTTAGGGCATTTTGGATATAATTGCATGCCTGCATCTTAGAATTAAGTGTAAATAATTAGGCTTAATTGTTGCATAATTATTAATTTGAGGCCTTGATCTTTCTTACAACTGTGCCTGAGCGAAATTAGAGACAAAGTGGTTTACACAACCTTAAACCCTAGCCTTGATTTCATTGGACCACCTAACTTAGGCCACCTAATACAATTCCAAGCCATCACAAAATCAACACTGATGAGCGAGATTTTGTATGCGAAAAGATTGAGTTAGAAACCTATCATTGCAATTGCATAAAAATTTGTTATTAGATAAATTTATAACCAAAACTCCAGTGAGTCCCGGGTCGAACTCGGGGAGGCGAACGTTTGATTAAAATCCGTATTTATTTTTATAAAATAGAGTAATTGGTTGAAATTAATCTACGCTAACTATTCTACTTAAAGAATAAATAATAGAAAAGAAAGAGAATAATACAAAGAAAGAGGGAGAGAGGGAAAACAAATATTTCATAAGAATATAGTCATGTTCATTACACTAATTACAAAATTGAAATCTACACTAGAAAGAAGTGAAAAGATAGGGATGAGAAAATCCTCTTCAACCACCACTTGGAGGACAAGCTGCGTTGACGGAGCGCCCAGAAGAGGGTAGTGAGATGTTGGATGAGGGAGAACAGGGTTGGAGGAAGGAGGACGAAGCAGCATGGCATTGCAGCGAGATCCAATTCCCGAATGGTGGCTAGAGGACAACCACAAGTGCTCTATGAAGGGATGAGACGAAAAATTATTTTACTCTAACTCTAGTGGAGCATCACGAGCATGAGACCACCTCTTAAAGCTTTGGAGGAGGTGACAAGGAAGAGAATGGTTGAAGAATGAGAAGGGTGTAGGTGCCCTTTCATAGGTGAGGTTTGATGGAAAAAAGCGCATTTCAAAGGCTTTAAAAATGAATGTAGGGCTTTTAGCGACATTTGTGTGAGTTACTAAAGGGCAAGGTGGCCGTTGGTGTGCGTACGATGTGAGCCCTTCAATTAAGATTCGATGCTCCACGGTCAGCCATGTCATGCGCCTTCTCCCCTTTAGGTGTTGGCACACGAAGTCGCGCCTCATATGGATCGGATGGCTAAGAAGGCCTTTAGTCGTTGTAAAATCGTGCCCGTGTACGATGGCGTGTCATCATGCACGTTTAGCATGCTTGTCCATCCAGTGCAGGAGATTGTGCCACGTGGAAGCTTCACGTCCACTATATCTTGATCTCTCGGTCAATTGAGTGTGCCCCATTCTTCATGGATTAAATCCCCCTCGAGCATGCGTCGTGCATCGTGCGTAGGGCTTACAATCGCTATGCCACAGGCCTCTCTTTGTCTCATTTATGATTTAACACTCACGTGCCCTCAGCCATTTAATGAAAATCCAATGGCCTAGCTTTTGTCTATAGAGGTTGAGCAGCGGTAGGAAGGATCGACGTGGAGAGATTTGGACCATTGGATCAAGATCCATGGTCCAAATTGAATCTTGAGCTGCTTCTTTAGAGGCGTGACTTGAGGATGATCTCAGTTGTTGGATTGAAATCCAATAGTTGAGATTTGACGTGGAACTCACCTTTGAGAAGAGGTGGTAATGCTGAGATCATTTGGAGAGCTAGCATGGTGCCACATGGCATCATCTGAGCCATCCATCTTCTTTTGCTCATAGAAGGTGCCAGGGATGTCGGATTGAACCGATTTTCACAACGTTAAGCTGCGATCGTTGATCTGAAGCAATCTATTCAGTTGGATTTCTCATCTAAAGTTTGGATTTTCACCACCTTGCTCCTTAGCCTTCGATCTTCCTCAAACTATATATGATGCTATGGAGGTCCGATCGGGGCAATCTTAGTGGTGTTGGGCTCTAATCATCGCCCTGATCAGATCTGTATGGTTGGATCTTCAATTGGAGGCCTAGATAAATATCGCCCTGACTCCTTATCACAAAAAAGGCAAATTAACCTATAATTTGTACAATTTATTCTAAATGCTAAATTATGCATGTTATGCAATATTTATAATGTTGAATGCAATTATACGCCTAAGAACACGCATAAATAGACAATATATGTGAAATAAATGTGTCTACATTAACCACCTACATCTCGCGCCACCTCTCCTTCCACCTCATCAATTCAAGTCCACCCCTTCCTATCCCTAAGTTCATGCCACCTATAGGAGCCCATCCTAGCCATCTACCACCCTAAACCTAGCCACATCCTAGCCCTACACTTCCTCAATCCGTGTGCTACCCTCTCCATCCAACCATTGCATGCTACCTCACCCAACAAACCCTATATCCCCAACTTCACCTCCACCTCTATTAAAAGGATCCTAAGCCCATTATGTAGAGATCATCTTCTTCTTCCCCATCTCTCCCTCACCCTCTCCATGCCCCACCTTCTCTTAAGTCTAGTTCCCCTTAGGTTAGCCTCCCTCCACCTTCTTCTTCTTCCTTCTTCACACCACCACTATTGCCACCACCTTCACCACCCAACCTCCATAGCAATCCACCAAAGTTCTACTATGACAACTGAGTCTCTCCAAGCGACAAAACCTAGGTTGCATGTCTTAACAACTAGCATAAACACCTGCAAGATCGTAGTCACCCAACATAGAGCCATAAAACATCAATAACCAAATTTCATTGATAATGCATTAAAGGAAAGACAAGGTAAAGTGCTGACAAGGTAATAAAATTCACCATAAAAAGTAGAAAGTAAAGAGAGTCTCGTACAATCACCAAAAAGACAAGAACTAAAATCTAACAGTGAAAAGAAACTACTATGAGCTACTGGCTCAATAAGGACCGTCTCCTCAAGTAGGACCCAGCTCCACGGAAGTTTGATCAACGGCAGCCGTTGCACCTAACTGCTCAAAAACACCTAAGTACAGAACCCGAAGCTATACGCCAGTGAAAACTGAGTGGAGTAGACAACGAAAATAGTGATAATAGTAACGGAAGTATAGAAAAGGGCACTATGTAAAGGTTCATCTGTTTATTTCTTATCCGATTTTGTTTTTAAACCTTGTCCATGTTCTTATAATTTTCAATCCATAAATTAACGTCTCAAGCATAAGACGATCTCGTGTAACCTCCTGCGATGCAAGACTGGTATAAGCTATCCTCTTGACCGGAAAGACTACTTATACCCATCAAGTCACCGCTCTCCATTACCCTGGGGTCATTGCGGAAGGGGGTGGCAGCTACATCGTATGGCGTGAACATGTATTAACGCTATGTACGCTGAATCACAGACAACCAATGACTCGCCCACCGGCTGAGAACCACTCCAAACCTCGAGCCACGCATCCCGCTATACTAGTTGGCCACCAAGCCTAACAAAAGAGTCGTAAGGAGGTCAACAACTCTTTAAACCAGCCCCTGAAATCGATCTGGAAGACCAAAGCTATAGCCAAAATCCGGCGAGTAGCAGGGCTAAAACCAGTTATCCACCTTTCTTAATTCTCAACAAATCCATCATACTAGTTATTTAAGCAAATTTAGATAACTGTGTCTTTCATTTTCATCAATTCAAATCATCCTTGATAATTTCACATTATTAATTCCAGAATTAACAAATATTCACATTATCCTCCAACTTATCAGTTTATAGGAAATTTCCAAATTATGATGGTGGCCCCATACTACTTGTCAATCGATTAACACAATGGACCCTATTTCACAGAAATCAGAGTTCATTTTACGCATGCGATGACAAGGGTACATATGATCATTAATTCTTAATCTTTCTCATACAATCAATTCTTTTTCATTGGAGTGCCTATAAATCAAAAAAAATAACGGAGGGGTTACGAACTCAATAAAAAGGAGAAGCACACATCAACCAAAGCGGTACATGCGAAGAATCACATAAGACGAGTCCAAAAATAGCTGAAATCCAGATGGAATCGAGAGAAGGGTAGACTACACTACCTAATGTCACTGGAGGATCATGGTGACTCTAAACCATGCATACAGAGCCTGGGGATAGTTTCCACACACACCTCGGAATCCACACACGCACTAGAGGTAAGACCTGGTTCACACGGACCAAAGATAGGGTCGGAGACTCCTAATCATGTTTATAAATTTTTACTAAAGAAATAGTACTCAAAAATGAAATAAATTATACAAATACATGGTACGCATCGATACGATTCCAACGATACACTATTTGTCGAAATCCGAGGTCGGGAAGGCCTCTAACCCGATGAAATAGCGCGAGGGGGTCGCTGAGTCAACCGGTTCAACTAAACCGGTCAACTGGTCAATGCGACACACGTCATGTCCTAATTCGCTTGCCCATGTGCTACTGGGATCATGCCTTGCCTTGCTGAAGCTGCCCAATTCAGCGATCCAACTTTTCGTCGCACTCCCATTCCATGAGAACGTGGTGCGCGCGTGCTTGAATTCGCCTCGCCATGCATCACCTGCTGCTGCATCCATGCTACCACGCATCATCGTCCACTGCACACAGCCACCGCCGCTACAACCTTTGCGGTGGTTTGCCTAGGTTTAACTGATTCGTAACTGGGTCCCTAAGAAAAGCTTTTAATTTTTATGAAGGAAAAGGCTTTTCCTTCTCTCTTCCTCTCTTAATTACGAGGCATAGAGAGATCATGACGACCCAAGGACCCAAAGGGCTCTTTTATAGGACCAAATTTTGTTGGAATAGGTTTAGTGAGGTGAAATACCCAAAATACCTCTAGGGTTGGGTCCACCTTACATTTAGGTCCTTTTTTACATATTTTGGCCATAACCTAAGCTATACACCTCGAATTCACATGAAACAAGAATCGCTGGAAAGATTGTGATGAGAGGAATCCAACGATGTCATACATGGCACCCTTTTGACAATGTTTGACTAAGGGTTACCTCAAAATACGTATTTTTGACAATTTAAGGAGGTGTTGACACCAACACCGAATCACAACTGGGTTTCCAAGTTCGAATTGACTCAAACCATCCTGAAATGGCTTGGAATTCATATTTTGGGATGTTACATCCCCCCCTCTAGTTCTTAGCTTCATCTATTAGGCCTCCCCCTCCTTTAGAACTCCCTCTGTTACAACCTGGTTCCCGAATCCCTACAGGACACGAGACCGGACCGACTCGACTGATCCCAAGACCCAGTCGTCCAATGAGAAAGTAACCAAAAAGCAGGAAAGTAAACCACATTCACTATGCTAAGCAACTAATAGAAAAAAGGTACAGTAGTAAAGAACTAAAAACCGCAACAGTACATATCACCACCACAACAGCAAAAAGTAACAAAGTACAGGAACATTAAGTACAGAACGTAAAAGTACAGAACATAAAGGTACAAAAGTCTACTCACTACTACAAAAGGAGTACAACAAAAGAACTACAGCTACTGGGCTCTACTAGGCCCAGCACCCTTTGCAGCTATAGACTCGGGCTACTCAACACCTGGGCCTAAAAAGGGTTATGAGTACACAAAGTCAGCGAATGCTGAGTAGAGTGGCAGCCAACTAACTAAGCAGTAAAAGTGGACAGGTAGCTGTTTATTCCATTTACTTTATTTCACAATTTATTCCTTTTCACCCATTGGCTTATTTATCATATCTCTTTCTTGATCTCGAATGTTCCTCATGGGAACGATTTTGATGGCAGTCTTTTCCGAAGAGTAGAAGGCACACGTGGTGCTCTTCTGGCCGGGAGAGTCCCCTGTGGTGATCCTACACCCAGTCAACCACCCCAAGGTCACGGACAGACGTAACGGTGACTATGGCACGCACGATAAACGCACGGGTAGCTACCCCGCACTGGCATGCGATCAGTTGTTTCCGTTAATGAGTGCGCCCAAAGTATAGCACGGAACAGTATAGGGCCTAGCCCTCTCGGTAACAGGGGTCTAGCCCCTAAGAACCAAACAGGGGTCTCGCCCCTCCACAGTCCGTGCACCCTCGCCTGACTACCCTGGTTTGCCCAGCAGGCCTAACAAGTCGGTGTAGGGCGGCTAGCTGAACCTTGGGCCCCGTGGGGTAGCTAGCTCTCTCCTTACACTAGTAGCTCTCCCTGGTACTGTGTACACGAGGGCCAAGAAGTCGGTACAAAGTGGCTAATCCTAACCTCGGGTCCCAACCCAAGGGCGGCTAGCTCCGCTCTACACTAAACAGGGGGACAGTCGCTCTCCTTGGTACTCCGTACTCAAGGGCCAGCTCACTTCCCCACTCACATTTCCAGATCCATTCCATTTATTTCTAGGAGCTCTACTCCTAATTTCCCATAGGGTTCATGCTCATATCCTTCATGCCATACCATACCAGGTTTCATCGTTTCTATCTCCATTCTTAGGTTATACACATGCAACTTGTATTGCTATCGTTCACATTTCCATACCCAAGTTATACAGAGGTAGCTCGTATTTCCATCATTCACATTACCCTTCTCAATTTATATACATGCAGCTCGTATTATGTCATTTAACGTATACAACAGGAAAGTTACATACAACAGCTAACTAGCACAAGTACTTCATATTTCACAGGCAGCTGTTATTCATTTACAAGCTACTGTTATCATTTCTATCTACACATTCAAGACTGCAATTCATTCATCCAATATAGACATTTCCAGTATTTCTCATCCTAGAATTCAAGCCATATCCAAGATTCTAATCATTCATTCCACACATGCATTCAGGTTTGTAATTAAATTAAGGGAAGCCACTCTACCAGTAAACCCAGGAGTATTGGGAGCTTGAACGGCAGGCTCACATGCCTCGACAAGCCTCGAACCCGCAACGAACCAAATTCCTATAACAAGGAACAATCACAAGGGAACTATCAGAACAGTATGGAAAGCCTTCTAACAAGTAGAGGAACTCACAAGGAACACATCAGTATCCTATTTGCGAAAAACGGACCTCAAACGGACCCTAAACGGATCAAAAATAGGGTTTCTATCTTCCAGACATCTTAAAAGTGTTCAGTATCGTACCACAAGTCTTGCGTCAATCCTCAGACATCCAGGAACTCTTTTGGACTGTCTAGACCCAGCTCCAAACGTCCAACCACCTCTCTGGATGTCTGGAAGTTATTTCATTCGTCTGGTAAGCTCCCCAGAGGTCTGAAATGCGTGGGAGGACATGTCTCGTGCCTTCCCGAAGCAAATCCTGCAATGCCACCACACAATCCTCTCAAAAAGGGCATGAAACAAGGTAGCAACGGAGCAGCCTGCATGGCCGTATCCGCAAAGAGGACGTACCTTCGCGAAGCCCTCTCCTCAAACGTTTGGAATCACCTCCAGACGTCCGCTCCGTCATCTAGAGGTCACTCCAGACGTCTGATTCTGGGAAAAACCTAGAACTAGAACCTGCTTCTACTCTCTCGCATCGCGTGTGGCTGCGCCTCGCCTCCTCGCCTGCAGCTCCGGCTGCAGAAGTGTCGGGGAGGACTCCCCCGACGCACTCCTCCTCTTCGTGCGCATGCTGCTCCGGCCGTGCGCTCCCAGTGAGCTCCCACACGAGCTCGCAAGCTCACTCTCCTCCTCCTCTCCTCACACCACTCTCGCGCTCACTCACGCTAGGTGAAGGGGAAGGGCAGAAGTGGCTGGTGGCTGTGAAGTGGGGAGAATGAGAGAGGAGGAGGGGGTTTTTATAAGGTTGGGGTTAGGGTTTGCTGGAGGGGGGAAAAAGAGAGAGAGGAGGAAAACAAGAGTACTGTCTATACGCAGCCCATGAGCAGACGCGAGCTCATACTCAAAATTTTTGATTTCCAGACATCTGACCCACAATCCTGATGTCTTAAAAGGCTCAAACAACATGGGTCTTAATATCATAACAAACTTAAAGGAAGTTTCATCCCCTAAACTTGAGCTAGCTAAGGTGTGGAAAAAGAACAACATACTCATAACAAGCTTAAAGAGGACCGAAGCTGGTCCGAAAAGATGCACCCTCAAAAAGCTCCGGGTACCGCTCTCGCATTGCCGCCTCAGGCTCCCAGGTAGCCTCCTCGTACCTATGGCTCCTCCAGAAGACCTTCACCAGGGGTACCTACTTCTGTCTCAAACTCCGAACGGCTCTGTCTAGTATCTGCACCGATCTCTCGAGGTAGGTTAGGTCGTCACCCACCTCGACACTCTCGTGGCTCAGAACGTGACTGGGATCGGCGATGTACTTCTTGAGGTTGGACATGTGGAATACGTCGTGCATACCAGAAAGCTGGGGAGGAAGGGCAAGCCTGTAAGCAATGGGTCCTACCCGCTTCAGGACCTCAAAGGGCCCCACAAACCTCGGCGCGAGCTTCCCTTTCACCCCAAACCGCTGCAGGCCCTTCATGGGTGAAATATAAAGGAAGACGTGATCCCTAACCTCGAACTGCACCTCTCTGCGCTTCCGATCGACATAACTCTTATGTCTATTCCTGACAGTGCAAAGTCACCTGTGAATCTACTCAACCACCTCCTGATTCTACCAGATCAGCCGGGGAACAACCTCCCACTTGGTCCCCACCTCAACCCAACTCAAGGATGCAGTACACCTTCATCTGTACAGAGCCTCGTAGGGTGCCATGCCGATGCTCGAGTGATAACTGTTATTATATGCAAACTCTACCAGGGGTAAGTGCTCCTCCCAAGAACCCCTCCAGTCCAGTATACAGGCATGCAAAAGGTCCTCAAGTGTCTGTATCGTGTGCTCTGACTGTCCGTCCATCTGGGGGTGGTATGCTGTACTGAACCTCAACCGTGTCCCCAAAGCCTGCTGAAACTCAGCCCAAAACTGGGACGTAAAACGGGCATCCCAATCAGATACAATCTCGTGCAGAACCCCATGCAGACGTACCACGTCATGAATATACCCCTCTTCCAACTGTGCTGGTCCCAAGGTGACTCAGATCGGCAAGAAACATGCCATTTTCGTTAATCTGTCTACAATCACCCAGACTGTGTCGTGTCCTCGCTGGGTAACGGGCAAACCCACCACCAAGTCCATGGTGATGCTCTCCCACTTCCACTCTGGCATTGGAAGTGGCTGTAACGGCCCTATAGGTCTCTAATGCTCGGCCTTCACCTGCTGGCACACTAAACACTGCTGCACAAACTCACCTACATCCCGCTTCATCCCCCTCCACCAAAAGTCACGCCTCAGATCATGATACATCTTTGTGTTTCTAGGATGTATGGTGAACCTGGAACCGTGTGCCTCAATCAAGAGCTCTCTCAACAACTCCTTGTCTCTGGGAACGCACAAACGTACCCTCATGTACAGTACCTCGTCAGTAAAGGAGAAGTCTCCAGGGTCCCCTGACAATACTCTGTCTCGCAACGACTGTAGGTACGTGTCTGTCATCTGTCCTGTGATTATGTGGTCTATCAGCTCTGGTCTCGTCTGTCGTGTCACTGTCACTGACCAGTAGTACCCCTGTAACTCTAGGGGTTGCCAACTGCCCAACTCCTCCATGAGTCTCCAACTTTGTGCCTGTAAACTAGCCAAGTGGGCAGGCGCCTTCCGGCTCAAGGCGTCAGCCACTACGTTGGCCTTCCCCAGATGGTAGGAGATGCTGTAGTCATAGTCCTTTAGGAGCTCTAACCAACATCTCTGTCTCATGTTAATCTCCTTCTGATCAAACAAATACCTGAGGCTCTTATGATCTATGAATATCTCAAAAGTCTCACCTTACAGGTAGTGCCTCCATGTCTTCAACGCGAAGACAACAGCTGCCAACTCTAAGTCGTGGGTAGGGTAGCTATGCTCATGGGGCTTCAGTTACCATGAAAAGTAAGCGACAACGTGACCCTACTACATGAGCACACCCCCTAACTCCTGCAAAGAAGCGTCCGTGTACACAACGAAACCGCCACTACTATCTGGGATGGTAAGCACAGGAGCTGAAGTCAGCCTCTCCTTCAACTCCTGAAAACACACCTCACAAGCGTCTGTCCAAGAAAAGGGCACGTCCTTCTGGGTCAACTATGTCATAGGACATGCAATCTGCAAGAAACCCCTGATAAACCGCCTGTAGTAGCCTACCAAACCCAAGAAACTGTGGATCTCTGTCACTGTCGTGGTCTCTCCCACCTAAGTACTGCCTCTACCTTGGCTGGATCCACAGCTAAGCCATCCCCTGAAATCACATGACCTAAGAAGGTCACCTGTCTCAACCAGAACTCGCACTTGCTGTATTTGGCATACAGCCTACATCGTCTCAACGTGTCCAAAATCATCTGCAAGTGCTGTCCGTGCTGCGCCTGATCCCGTGAGTAAATGAGCACATCATCAATAAACACCACAAACTGATCCAGATACGGTCTGAACACCCGGTTCATCAAATCCATGAAAGCAGCAGGGGCGTTGGTCAGCCCAAATGGCATGACCAAAAACTCGTAGTATCCGTACCGGGTGCGGATAACTGTCTTGAAGACGTCGGTCTCCCTGATTCTCAACTAGTGGTAGCCAGATCTCAAATCTATCTTAGAGAAAATTGTGACACCTCACAACTGGTCAAACAAATCATCAATCCTCGGTAGCAGATACCTGTTCTTGATGGTGACCCTATTCAACTATCTGTAATCCACACAAAGGCGTAGGGTATCATCCTTCTTCTTCACAAATAACACCAAGGTTCCCTACGGAGATGCACTGGGCCTCACAATGACCTTCTCCACTAGATCCTACAACTAGGACTTGAGCTCTCGTAGCTCAAGTGGTGCCATCTTGTAAGGTGCTGTAGAAATGGGGCTGGTCCCCGGTACTAGTGAGATCTCAAACTCAATCTTATGCTCAGGTGGTAGTCCTGGCAGCTCCTATGGAAACACGTCGGGGTACTCTCTGACCACCTGGATGCTCTGAAAGTCTGCCATGGGGCCGGGATCTGCTACTACACAAGCCAGAAAGCCCTCACACCCCTGGCCCAAAAGTCTCGCCGCCTGAAGTGCAGAAATGCACCTGAAGCCTCCATCCACTGGCTGTCCGTGAAACTCAAAAGAAGGCATCTCCGGTATGGAGAAGACAATCTTCCTCTCAAAACAGTCCACCAAAGTATGGTAAGTAGACAACCAATCCATCCCTAGAATCACACCAAAGTCCTCCATCGGTATCACAATCAGGTCAGCGGGGAGGCTGTGTCCCCCAACATTGACTTCACAGTCTGTGTAAACCTCCTCAGCTACAAACAGCTGACCAACTGGACCTTTGATCATGAAAGGATCCTCTAACAACACACAGTCCTGTCCCAAACTGACAGCAAAACTAGCAGCAACAAATGAGTGTGTGTCACCGGAATCAAAAAGTGTGTAAACTAATCTGCCGGAAATTGTAACCATACCTGTCACCACTGAACCTAAATCTCTAGCGTCTCTGTGTGTCAGGGCGTTGATACACCCCTCAGCTCTCGGTGCAGAAGAAGCAGCCATACTCTACGTCGGATGGGTAGCCGCTGGCTGGTACCCTCCCTGCGACTGCTATCCTCCTCCATGAGCCTAGGAACCACGACCACCTGCTCATCCTCCAATGCTCGGTGCGGGGAGCATTTGCTGACCTCTAGCCCTAGACGGGCAGTCCCTCCTGATGTGGCCCGGCTGGCCACACTGGTAGCAAAGGGGAACTCGACTCCCGCCCTCGGTAGGTCCCTACTGACGACTGGGCGGGGGTCCAATGCTGGCAGCTAGTTCGTGTCGGGGGCCCCCAAAGGCCACTGACGGCCCCGCAATGCGTGACAACTCTCCTGCGGGTGTCGTGTGCCTCCTTTCTCACTAGCCTTATGAGTAGTCTGACTGGTAGGGCCTCTTCCGTCCACTGTCAGTGTCACGTGCAGCCGGGTTGGTCTCCTCATATGTCATAGTTGCCTCCACCACTCTTGAGAACGTGGGCAGTTTCAGGGGTTTGACATACCCCCGAATAGCAGGCCGAAGCCCCTCGGTGAACCTCCACAAGCGCTCCTCCTTTGTAGCCACAACTGTCGCAGTGAAATGGGACAGCTCTAGAAAACGCGTACGATCTGCGCTCACAGTCATCATCCCCTTGCGGAGAGTGTGAAACTCCTGCCTCCTCTGATCCTACCACGTCTGCGGGAAGTACTACTGGCAGAACAGGGTCATAAACTCATCCCACATCGACTCTACCCTCTCTTGACCTCTGACCACCCTCCACCACCTATGTGTCGCGCTCTCTAGTTGGTACGTGGCAAAGGCCACGCGGCACTCTGTAGGGGGATGAAGGGTGTTAAACACCTTCTCGGTCTGCTCGAGCCAGTCCTCCACCTCAGTCGAGTCCTCATCCCCCATGAAGGAGGGGGCCTTCAGCTTCCGGAACTGTCTGAAAAACTCGTAATGTCGCTAAAGTGGGGAAACGGGCACGCCTCCAAGTAGGGAGGGCTCATGCTCGGAAGTGTCAGAGTGTGGTGGGGCGGTGGAGGACCACCCCCTCCCCCACGTCCAGCGCTGCATCGGTCTCATGGTCCCACAGAGGACTCCCCCTCCACTTCCCCAGGGAAAGGCGCCCGTGGAGGCGGGTGGAGATCCTCTAGTACTATCTCGCATATCAGCTGGGCGAGGTCCTGGGCTTGAACACCCGGAAGAAGTGGCTGGTCCACTGAAACGTCGGGCTCAGCACATCCACCCCTCCGAGCTTGTTCACGGCTGCGTCTGCGGCCCGCCTCAATGACTCCACGTTGAGGCATCTCCAGCAAGGAGATGTGAACAACAGAACAAGAAGACGTCAATTCTAGCAGACATTTAGCAGAAGAACCTCAAAATGGATGTCAAAAGGTACGTTGTGGTGGTTATTCTAGTTACAAGCACGTGAATCGGTTATTCTCAAGCTAGTTGGTTCACTTCTCGGGACGACCTTGCTCTGATACCATCTTGTTACGATTCGGTTCCCGAATCCCTACAGGACACAAGATCAGATCGACTCAACTGATCCCAAGACCCAGTCGTCCAACGAGAAAGTAGCCAAAAAGCAAGAAAGTAAACCACATTCACTATGCTAAGCAACTAACAGCAAAAAGGTACAGCAGTAAAGAAATAAAAACTGCTACAGTACATATCACCACCACAACAGCAAAAAGTAACAAGGTACAGGAACATAAAATACAAAACGTAAAAGTACAGAACATAAAGGTACAAGAGTCTACTCACTACTACAAAAGGAGTACAACAAAAGAACTACAGCTACTGGGCTCTAGTGGGCCCAGCACCCTTTGCAGCTGTAGACTCGGGCTGCTCAACACCTGGACCTGAAAAGGGTTATGAGTACACAAAGTCAGCGAATGCTGAGTAGAGTGGCAGCCAACTAACTAAGCAGTAAAAGTGGACAGGTAGCTGTTTATTCCATTTACTTTATTTCACAATTTATTCCTTTTCACCCATTGGCTTATTTATCATATCTCTTTCTTGATCTCGAATGTTCCTCATGGGAACGATTTTGATGGCAGTCTTTTCCGAAGAGTAGAAGGCACACGTGGTGCTCTTCTGGCCGGGAGAGTCCCCTGTGGTGATCCTACACCCAGTCAACCACCCCAAGGTCACGGACAGACGTAACGGTGACTACGACACGCGCGATAAATGCACGGGTAGCAACCCTGAACTGGTACACAGTCAGTCGTTTCCATTAACGGGTGTGCCCAAAGTACAACATAGAATAGTATAGGGCCTAGCCCTCTCAGTAATAGGGGTCTAGCCCCTAAGAATCAAACAGGGGTCTCACCCCTCCACAGTCTGCGCACCCTCGCCTGACTAGCCTGATTTGCCCAGTGGGCCTAACAAGTCGGTGTAGGGCGGCTAGCTGAACCCCGGGCCTCGTGGGGTGGCTAGCTCTCTCCCTACACTAGTAGCTCTCCCAGGTACCATGTACGCAAGGGCTAAGAAGTCGGTATAGAGTTGCCAATCCTAACCCCAGGTCCCAACCCAAGGGCAGCTAGCTCCACTCTACACTAAACAGGGGGACAGTCGCTCTCCTTGGTACTCCGTACTCAAGGGCCAACTCACTTCCCCACTCACATTTCTAGATCCATTCCATTTATTTCCAGGAGCTCTACTCCTAATTCCCCATAGGGTTCATGCTCATATTCTTCATGTCATGCCATACCAGGTTTCATCGTTTCTATCTCCATTCTCAGGTTATACACATGCAACTTGTATTGCTATCGCTCACACTTCCATACCCAGGTTATACACAAATAGCTCGTATTTCCATCATTCACATTACCCTTCTCAATTTATATACATGTAGCTCGTATTATGTCATTTAACGTATACAACAGAAAAGTTACATGCAACAGTTAATTAGCACAAGTACTTCATATTTCACACGCAGTTGTTATCATTTCTATCTACACATTCAAGACTGCAATTCATTCATCCAATACAGACATTTCCAGTATTTCTCATCTTAGGATTCATGACATATCCTAGATTCTAATCATTCATTCCACACATGCATTCAGGTTTGTAATTAAATTAGGGGAAGCTACTCTACCAGTAAACTCAGGAGTATTGGGGGCTTGAACGGCAGGCTCACGTGCCTCGGCAAGCCTTGAATCTGCAACAGAACAAAGTCCTATAACAAGGAACAATCACAAGGGAACTATCAAAATAGTATGGAAAGCCTTCTAACAAATAGAGGAACTCACAAGGAACACATCGGTATCCTATTTGTGTAAAACGGACCCTAAATGGGTGAAAAATAGGGTTTTTGTCTCAAATCAGACGTCTGGAACAACTTCCAGACATCTTAAAAGTGTTCAGTATCGTACCTCAAGTCCTGCGTCAATCCTCAGACGTCCAGGAACTCTTCTGAATCGTCTGGACCCAGCTCCAGACGTCCGACCACCTCTCTGGACGCCTAGAAGTGCTTCCAGTCATTTGGTAAGCTCCCCAGACGTTTGAAATGCATGGGAGGGCATGTCCCGCGCCTTCGTAAGCAAATCCTGCAACGCCACCATACAATCCTCTCATAAATGGCATGCAGCAGGGTAACAGCGGAGCGGCCTACATGGCCGTATCTGCAAAGAGGACGTACCTTCGCAAAGCCCTCTCCTCAGACATCTAGAACCGCCTCTAGACGTCCGCTCTATCATCTGGAGGTCACTCCAGATGTTTGATTTTGGGAAAAACCCAGAACCAGAACCTTCTTCCGCTCTCTCGCGTCGCGCGTGGCCGTGCCTCGCCTCGCCTCCTCACCTGCAGCTCCGGCTACAACAGTGTCGGGGAGGACTCCCCCGACGCACTCCTCCTCTTTGCACGCGAGCCGCTTCGACCATGTGCTCCCGGTGAGCGCCCACACGAGCTCGTGAGCTCACTCTCCTCCTCCTCCTCTCCTCACGTCGCTCCTCCTCGACGCCGCTCCTGTACTCACTCGCTTGCGCTGGGTGAAGGGGAAGGGCAGAAGCGGCTGGTGGCTGTGAAGTGGGGAGAACGAGAGAGGAGGGGGGGTTTTATAAGGTTGGGGTTAGGGTTCGCTGGAGGGGGGAAAAAGAGAGAGAGAAGAAGGAGGAAAACGAGAGTACTGTCTGCGCGCAGCTTGTGCGCAGACGCGAGCTTGTACTCAAAATTTTTTATTTCCAGACGTCTGGGAAGGTGTCCAGACGTCTGACCAGATGTCTGACCCACAGTCCAGATGTCTTAAAAGGCTCAAACAGCATGGGTCTTAACACCCTCTCCCTCTCTAGGTCTCCTTCTTCTTCCATAGTCCTCTTCTTCTTCCCTATATCTTCTCCACAAATAGCTACATGTCAAAGCTCTACGTCTCCTAATCTTCCTTGTGCTTCTCCACATCCTAGTGATCATTGACAAGCATCTCCACCTCCTCCACAAGTCCATCGTTGTCCATAGCTTCTTCTTTTACTTCTTGTTATAACCAGGCATCAAGCATCATTTAAGACATCTGGGAAGCGATCCAAACGTCTGGTCAGATGTCTGGAAGCCTTCTCAGACATCTGAAAATAAATTTTTTCGACGTACATGTTCACATCTGTGCGCATGCATGCGCAGACTGAACCCACCGCCCTCCTTCTTCTCTTTCCTCTCCCTCCCTGCAGACGCAGCTTTTCTCTTTGTCTCTCCCCGTGGCTGCCTTCAAATACGCCTCTCCCTCACCCTCACTCCACCGCCTTCTTCTTCTTCGTCTCCCTGTCAGCGAGAGAGTGAGCCGGCGAGAGCGGCAGCTGCGACTGCTGCGAGTGCGTGGGGTGGAGCAGTTGAGAGAGGAAGAGGGAGCTTGACCGCAAGGGTGCAAGCTCGCCGGAGCAGCCAGAGCTAACTGGCGGGTGCGCAGCAAACGTGGGGTGCCGCGGAGAACCTACTGCAACTTAGGCAGCAGGCGGGCGCGGCGCGGCACGGCCACGTGCTGCGGGCGAAGGGCGAGGAGGTGCTGATTCTGGGAAAATTTCCCAGAATCAGACATCTGGACTTACGTCCAGACGATGAAGGAGACGTCTGGAGGAAGGTCCAGACATCTGAAAGGTACGTTATTTTCTTATCTCCTTCTTTCGCATGTAAGGCCATGCAACCGTTTTCGCCGAAGTCTTCTGCTTCCTTTGGTGTTGAGAGCGGGTGTGTGTGTGCAGGACTTGTTCAGGAAGGCACAAGGGCATGCCATCCCACACACATCAGACGTCTGGGCACGGCACCAAACGATGGAGAGGGTCTCCAAACATCCAGAGTGACAATCGGACGTCTGGAAACTAAGTCCAGACGGTTCAGCGGGCTTCTGGAGTTCTGAAGAACCGCACAGATCGAGGTATGACCTGAGCGATCATTTAAGACATCTGAAAGAAGTTCCAGACGTCTGATTTTGGACAGACTCGTCGTTTTTGACCCTTTTAGGATCCGTTCGGAGTCCGTTTTTCGCGTTTCAAGTTTCGTTCTTCTTAGATTTAGTTCCGCTACCTGTTTACAGTAATCGTATGCTGTTCTAAGTAGCTCCTTGTCTTTGATCCTTGTGTTAGGACCCCATTCCGTTGTGGCTCTAAGGGTTGCGGAGGTGCGCGGGCTTGCCGATTACGCCCCCAGTACTCCCAATTTTATGGGTAGAGTGGCCCTTTCAATTATTTATCAAAAATTATGCAGTTGTGAAATAATTAATAGAGTTTAGGGTATTACATGAACCCTAGTATTGAAAAACTAGATTGAATGATAGATCCTAGGGTATTGCATGAATCCTAGGACTGGAAAACTAGATTGAATGATAGATCCTAGGGTATGGCATGAATCCTAGGACTGGAAAACTAGATTGAATATCTATACGTTGCAGTCTTGGAAAAGTAGAAAGGAAATGATAACTGCCTGTAAAATTGGTTAATAGCTGCCTACTTATAAATGAATAATTACTGTTAAGAACATGGGTTATATGGATATAAAGCTGGAATGGTGAAACCTAAATTGGCTGAGTTAAAAGAGCATGAACCCTACGGGGAATTAGGAGTAGAACTCCTGGAAAGTGAATGGAATAGAATTGGGAAAGTGACCTGGCCCTTGAGTACGGAGTACCAAGGAGAGCGACTGTCCCCCTGTTTAGTACAGAGTGGAGTTAGCCACCCCAGGGACCCGGGGCTAGGTCTGGCCACTTTGTACCGACTTTTGGCCCTCATGTACATAGTACCGAGAAGAGTTACTAGTGTAGGGAGAGCACTAACTACCCCACGGGCCCCGGGGTTCTGCTAGCCCTCCTACACCGACTTGTTAGGCCCACTGGGCAAACTAGGGTAGTCAGGCGAGGGTGCGCGGACTGAGGGGCAAGACCCTTGTTTGGTTACTGTGGAGGGGCTGGACCCCTGTTACTGAGAGGGCTCTACCCTATACTACTTCCGTGTTGTACTTTTAGCGCACCCGTTAACGGAAATGACTAACCGCGTGCCAGTGTGGGGTAGCTATCCGTGCATTTATCGTGCATGCCGTAGTCACCGTTACATTTGTCAGCGACCTTGGGGTGGTTGACTGAGGGTAGGACCACCACGGGGGACTCTCTCGGCCAGGAGAGCACCACGTGCTACTTCTACTTTTTGGAAAAGATTGCAAATCAAGATCGTTCCCACGAGGAACATTCAAGATCAAGAGAAGGATCTGAGAAATAATTCAAGAGTGAATAAATGGAAAAATATAAAGAAAGAAATTAAAAATATGACAGCTACTGTCCACCTTACTGTTTCTTAGCTTTTAGTTGCCACTCTACTCAGCGTTTCGCTGACATGTCACCTTTGTTACCCTTTTCAGGACCAGGTGTTGAGCAGCCAGAGTCGGCGGCTGCAGAGGGCACTGGGCCTAGTAGAGCCCAATAGTGTTACTTGTGTAGTACCCATTGTACTTTTCTTTCCATTGTAGTGAGTAGTTCTGTTACCCCTGTACTCTTTTTATTGTAAGTTTCATGTTTATGTACATGTTTATTTTCTTTACTATTGTGGTGGTGTATACTGTAGTATTTCTTTCTTTACTGCTGTATTTTGTTACTGCTAGTTCTATACATGGTGAATGTGGTTTACTTTACTACTCTTTTGGTTACTTTTTCATTGGACGACTGGGTCTTGGGATCAGTCGAGTCGGTCCGATTCTCGTGTCTCGTAGGGATTCGGGAATCGGGTCGTAACACTTCTTCTCCTTCATCTTTTCTCTTAGTTTTGTTATTTTAAGTTGTAGAACTATGCACTTATGTTTCAATGAACTTATTATTTTTGATGTGCAATCCAAGTTTCTATAGTGTAGTTGTGATGATATGAACTTTAATGTTTTCACATCTAGAAAATACAAAAGAATCAATAAAACAAAAAAAAAAAACTAAAAAAGGAGTCCTTTAGTTAGGTTAGTAAAAGATTTATAATCTATCCAGAGTTCTAGGTTTGTGTCAAAAATTCAATTTTGTGAGCTTCAATTATCAAAAAATCTTCAAACTTTGTTTATTAATTGAGCATCAAGTATATATTTATGTTGCCAAATTTCAGTGCTTAGTTTTTTCTAAACTAATTTATAAAATTCTCACATTTATTAAGGTTAATTTGCCAAACAAAATGTAAAAATTTGATCTTTTCAGATTTATCATAATTTTTCTACAACTCCAATTAGCATGAAATCACATGCAATAGTTTCCTCTCTCAACAAGGTATCTTCAGTAAAATTGGTAGATTTTTCTAACGGTTGTAGCTCTAGGTTTCAAGCATCTCATTCAACTAGGTTCAGAACAATCCTTTCGCCATCTTTAGCAAAGAAAAATACCAAAAAAATATATAACTATCTCTAAAAAATCCTAAAACAATCTAGTATTAACCACTTAGGTTAGGAAGCATTTTGAACTAAACACCTCTCTGCGATATGACTTAGACTCCAAAATTTAAATGATTTTATCTATTTTGAGTTCAATTTACAAATTTAAAACACTCATATTTTCTACCCTACAACACAATATTATTCTTTGTGGATTTCGACGATCAATTTTTGACACAGTTGTTGGGGAGGCAACATGTTCAAATTGATTTCTATTTCATTCATTTGCATTTATTTGCATTGTAGACTACTAGTAAATTTGCATTTGCATTTTCGTAGGTAAAGATCATGCCTCAGGGTTTAGGTATAGTCTCTCACCTTTAGGTCATTCAAAAAAAAATCTTGCATTTTCAGTTAGTTTGTTCTTTTTTAAAAAATATATTTTTTAGTTAGCTTGTTTTATCCTTGCATTTTTCAAAAAAAAATGAATTTATATATTAAAAAAATTTTAAAAATCAAAAAATTGAAAAAAAAATACCTTGTCTACTTGGTTGTTACACCACACTGCACATTGAAAATTGACTTTTAAGAGCAACTATCCCCATAATGCCCATCACATTCCAAAAGCACATATTCTTAAACTTAAAATTGAGTGGACGTGCCATAGGTAAGGTACTTCTTGGCACCTTAGGATTTGATTTAAATTGAATCGAGACTTTGTCTACTTGGAACCCCCGATGATAAGGTAGGATGGTGCAGAAACTGCATTAACCGCTTAGGTGAATCATCATGCATATTATCCAAGTGGGTCCCTCCCTACTTGGTCAGCCAAAAGTCGAGGAGATCAAACTTGGGTCTTAATTGTGCTAGGATTAGGTCCTTTAGGGTTTACACTTTACGGAAAGAGTTTGTTTGATGATTGCTTTGTTAGGGCATAATTTCTCTCATCTATCTATCTTCACATCCCACTATTCTTCTAATACACACATGAACTTCAACTCTTATCCTCCAACCTATTGTCCCCAAAATGATTATAACTTTAATCCCAATTTATATCAATTTTATCAATCTTCAAATTGGGATAGTTCTACATTAAATTGGGGATTTGATTATAAACTAGTATCCCAATATCATGATCAAACTTCATACTCTCCTTAAAATAATTTTCAATATGGGTCATCAGCCTCAAATGGTTACTTGAATATGACCTACAATCAAGGAGAGTACTCTAGATAGTTTTATCTTCAAGCTTCTTAACCCCAATCTCGCAATCCTCATCATCTTGTCTCATGCCAACCTAATCAAAATTGGGGTCAATCTGAATTCCCTGAGTCCACACCTTGACCCACATCTTAAAACATGGATTATAATTATCTCTTTTATAATTGCAATCTAGACACACCCAATTGGTCAAGCCCACCTGAAGATGCTAAATCGGATTTTGAGAGCCCTCTTGAGCCTGAACTTTCTAAAGTAGAACAAAGGGTAGAATGGTGCCTTTTAAGGAATTAAACCTAGAAAATGATAGAATCTCCCTATGGAACTTTAAGAGGGTAGTGCCTTGATGCTAACACATCATCCATCATAACTAGCATAATTTAGCTGTAATTTAGTGATAAATACTCCTTAATAACCTTCAGATGGTCATAATTCAGTTCTATGTTGAATGCGAGAAGAAAGTGCAAAATTGAGTTAACTCTTATTTTAACAAAAATCACGAATGCAGATTAACTAAGAGGTTAATAAGTACCTAATCTAAGGTCAAATGAACTTAAATTTCTAAGTAGTGACATTGAACTGAATGAATCAGGGTTTTCTGAGTTTTGAGGATTAATTTAATAATAAAAACCCTTATTACTGCCTTACTTCAGTTGAACAGGTTATGGTGAAAATAAAAGTAATATAAACCTCCTAAAATTCATTAAAAAATATTCTATGAGGTTTGAAACCTTCACTTTGACCAAAGGAACCCATTTTGACCAAAAACAAAGACTTAGGCGGGAAATTACTTCATTTTGGGCTAGGTTGCAAATTACCCAGTCAAACTTCATCAAAACCCAAATTTGAGTTCACCAATAGATTTCTTGGGTCTGAATTATGTTGTTCCTAAATTTTACGCCCAATCAAAGTTTATCTTGACCTAGTTTGCATTCTAGCCCATTTATCTCTAATTATTACATAGACCCCCCTATGTTTCTGATTTTCATTACAAACAGCCCCTTAACTTTTGACTTGACTTACAAAGAGGCCCCTCCCATCATCTTTCTCCTCTCCTCCAAATGCAGCAAGTGCAGCTGCCAAAAACCAACCACCGTCGAGTTTCAATCAACAAATTAATTGAGAAAATCTCAATCAAATCTCACCAAAATTGGCGAGATTATTATGGAGATCATGCATGTTCCATTGAGATACCTCTCAAGCTCCAATTTGCTTGAAATCCTCACCGACGAGAAGATTTCTTAGAGCTCAAATACGCAAGCACAGTGTGCATCTCTTGGTCTAATTGACGAAGGAATCACCTTTATATAAAGGGCCTAGCATTCACAAGCTCGGGGGTGTGCTCGAATTGCCAGATTTTCCCTCTTTCTTCTTCCTCTCCAGCCAATTTCCAATGCATCACTGGAGCTAGTTGAACCCCTTTGTCACCCTCTAGCACATACAATAGGCAGAAGGGTTCTCTTCCCTAAACTTCCACAAAGCTTCCCACGAAGCTTCGACCCTCAATTCTTCTTCCTCCACTCCAGCCATCTCCATCATCTTCCTCCTTGTCGGCGAACTCCGACAAGCTTCTCTCTCCTTTCTCTCCCTAAATTAGGTTAAGGATTCTCTTCTACACCCTCTCAATTAGCTATCTAGAGCTTTAGAGCTCCATCTATCTCCATCATCTTTTCCAACACCGACAACTGCTGCCACCACCACCACCTTCACCATCCGACCTCCATCGCCTTCCTCTCGACAAATTAAATTGGGAAAAAGCTTCCCCTTGATGGGAACACCATCATGAACCATAACTAGCTCAATTTAATCATTATCAAGAAATAAATGCTCCTACATAACCGCCAGAGAACTGTAATTCATTGCAAATCCATTCTGAGGGAAAGACAAGAAAATAGGGTTAAAACTATAATTTTACAATCAAATCATGAATGCAGTACAATGACGGGTTTTATCAGGGGTTAGATAAAGGTCAAATAGTCTTAAAAGTCTAACAAGTGGGTTAATACAGATAGAAATGGGTTTGCTCATGTTTTGAGAATTAAATGACATCTGAAACCTTAAAAACAGACTTGCTTAATTAACCGAGGTTTTGGTCAAGATAAAATTTACCTAAACCCTCTAAAATTTATATAAAAATATTCTCTAGTGTTTGATATTCTTGATTTGACCATTAGAACCCGTCTTGACCCAAAACAAAGTCTCAAATTGACATTTGCCCTAATTTGGGTTTTTGCATAAATTACCCAGTCAAACTAGGTAAAAACAAAAATCCAACTTCACCATTGAATTCTTTAGGTCGAAATTAGGCTTGTACCAAAATTTGAGCCTAATCTGAGATCATGTTGACCAAGTTTGCATTTTAGTCCAGTCAGACTCCTTTTATCTCATTCAGATCCTTAACTTTTGAATATTTTACAAATAGCCCCCCAACTTCTTCGTCTTATTCACAAAAAGTTCCTTCCACGATTATCATTCAAGAATCCTACTCCGACGAGCTTCATTTGGAGAGTTCTCCTTGATTGCATGATAAAACCTTCCTAAAATCAAATCGGAGATTCTTTAGGAAATCCTCTTTCCAATGGGACCAACCTTGGATCCCAACTCCTTCCCAAAAGCTAGTTCGAATGCTTTGAAGGAATGGGTATCCTATTTGTGCATAAGCTCCAAGGTTCCCAAGCTTGTTTCCAAGCTTGGAACTCCCTCCTAAGCCCTATTTAAGCATGCCCAATGCATGGTCGTGCTCTTCAGCTAGGTTTTGGGCCAAAAACTTCTTCAAATCCCTATCTCTGGCCTTCACTGACTACGCTCCGACGGACCTTCTCGACCTCCTTCCTTCGTGCCTCCAACAGCCAAATTGGAAGCGCAGCAACCTTCCTCATCTTCCTCCACACCTCGCCAGTCAAAGCAAGGGTTGTCCTCCTCATTCTTCGTCGTTGTCTCCCTCCCCGGAGTATTCGTCTTTCACGGCGCCGGCTTGCCAACACCAGTGTCAATTCCTCTCTTTCGTTCGTTAGTTTAGGGCTAGATTAGTCTCATTAGTTTCCTAAGTTAACTCCCATATCCTAAAACCCAAAAATACCCCTCGACACTGTGAATCACCCTCATCTTCTTCGTCTCCGACCGTTCCTCCGGTGAGGCATATTTGTCGCTACACCCCTCCATCCGCCTCGCCACCACACCCTACACCTCTGCCTCGACTTCACGAACAGAAGCCCTAACATTTCCTAGTCTATTGCCCCTCCAAACACACCCCCGAACAACCCATCTTCGCACAGCCATCTCCGTCTCCGCCAGCCACCTACACGCATTCTCACTCCATGCTACAGCCACTACCAGGTTCGCCATCCCACGGCGATCCTACTGAGCATATTTGTCACGGCCAAAAGGCTTTGTTCATGTTTTCAAGTACTTAGGTCCCCAGTGCCATTAACGATGAGCACAAGCAAAGCTTGAAGATCTCTTCGGCACCTGCAGCTCTAGGCGCCACCTCTGGGTGATGCAAATTCACCTCAGCAATACACTCGCCCGGTCAATTGAAGCCATTGACCACCACAAGCACCTTAATTGAGTCCACCTGCCACTGCAGCAGCAACGAAGAAAGGGATGCAGGGATAATCCCACCTCGATCATGGACAGGCGTGCGACATCACATAAATTGAATTTGTCTCATAGGTTGTTCGCCTCAGCACGCACAGGGGGTGAGGTCCCTGCATGCCCCCTCACGTGCCTCACCCACAACACCTTACACGCGGTCTGGCTGATCCAATAACCCACCTAACCTAAGCAATCCTCGCTCACCACCCACGCTGGTGAGCCTGGTCCCGGGTGCGCGTCTACCCGTTTACCCGACTACCCTAATGTAGCCTTGGGAGGGCGAAACCTAAGAGGAAGAGAGAAAGAGAAAGAGAAAGACTGAGAGAGTGGGGACAGGGGAGGGTTTTGCCCTCTGTAACAATTGGCTAAATCTGAGAGTGCTTTCCTCTGTGCATGAAGAAGGAAGAAGAGGAGAAGAGGTTGAAGACAGAAGAAGGAAGAAGGGCAGAAGTAGAAGTCCTGAAGAAGTAAGAAGAGCAGAGGAAGAAGAAGAGCAGTGCTAAGGAAGCCATGTAGCACCTGTCAATTAAGCAGTCTAATTAAATGACCCAACGACTGATTTGAGGCCTGATACTTTAGAATTACTATTGAGATATTTACATTAATTGAATGCTTGATATATATGCTTAGAGAATAATTAGTGATTTAAATCACCATTATTTTATCTTCTCTACCTTTTTATTGCCTCAAAATACATGAGAATTCATTGAATATCTAATGTGACATATTAGTATTTATTGAATATCATTTGTGGTTTAAATTCTTGTGCTCATTTACATTATTGAGATTAGTGTGTGAATTCTTATTTTCTCCCTGTGTTCGACCTCGGACTTTCATTTGAGTAATAAATATTTGTTTTCAAAGTGATTTTGACCTATACTGCGATGCAGCATTTATAAACCTCAATTTCACTCTGTAAACATTTTGGCGCCGTTGCCGGGGTGCAACATGCAATTCACCGCTATTCTCTGCATTATTTAATTATATTTGAGCACTGACTTGCCCTGTTTGCTTTTTGATGATTTTGCGAGGTACTTCACGAGGACATCTTCCATGCAAAACAGCAACTCCAGGTCAGGTAACTTCTCTATTTTTCCCTAATCAACCTCCTAATCTCGGGAAGACAAAAAAGGAAACTATCAATTAGGAATCACCTGCCTTATTTTTCATAGTATTCATCATTTAAATGGCAAGTTTCCTGATTTGCAAAATTTTTTTTCAAATCTGATTGGAGTTTGAAGTGATTCTATTTAGAATTCCTTACCCCAAATTTCCTATGCCTATTAGGGACAACGCATGAATTTCTAATCTTCTTGGACTACACACTTCTTGTTTGAAGTCCAAAGAGAACATTTTTGAAGATCAATTGGATGAAGAATAGAACCAATTAGGGTTTCAATTTTTAGGATTTTGGAGTGCTAGTTCACACTTGCCTACTTAAAAGGAAACAAACCTACCTGCATTTGTATGCTACCCAAGCCCTTGATTGAAAAAAATCTAATCAGAAAAACCCTAAAATTAAGCTCTAAATTCACTTGAACCATAAAATCCTTGGACCTAATAACCTGGGAGTCAAATCAGGGTGATTTCTAGGTCTTTACCTAGATCTTATTCTGCCATCTTTAGGGCAGGTCAGGTAAAGTTGGTCTACATTGTAGGCCAACCAACCTCCAAATTAGGTCACAAGTTGAATAAACTTCTAATCAAGCGAAACTCAAGGCACAAGTTAGGACATAAAATTGGTAGACTTAAGGACTTAAGTTCGTACATTCCGGTCTACCTAGACCCTCAGTGACAAGGAAGGTCGGGTGGGGGAAACCCTGTAACATGTGGGGATGCTCTACCATGTAGGGATCTTTGCAGGGCTCTCCCTTCCTGGCTACCTAGGTACTTCTCGGGTGTGCAGATTTCTAATTCAGAGGTATCATCCACCTTGAAATTGCCTTAGTAATCTAAGAATCTTTGGGTGCCGTGATTGGGTCAAATCTCACATCTAGTCCCTCATCCCTTCTATTAGAGCACACACACAGATTTTCTTGGGAATCTCTTTCAGATCTGATCAATTTCAATCTAATCTTGAATTTTGATTCTACATCTTGATTCCACCATTTTTTATTCAAAATGCAACCTGACATGTTAATAGACCTGTTTGAGGATATACAGGTTAATGTGTCAAACACAACAGCATTCATTTTAGAACAAGCATAGCTAATTTTGACACAATTAGAAAATGAGGCAACTTGGGATGTTCTCATGCCAAAATACCAAGAAATTGAGAGATGGCATAATGGTGAGTATATCTTGTGTAGATTTGAGCCATCACTATGGAAAGTACACCGAGATGACTTGGAAAAAAGAGACAAGGTAATGCAGATGTTGAAGCGTGTTATCGATCATAGGCATCAGTACACCCTTGTGACATCTTGGATTAACCAACTCAATCTCCCAAATCCCAAATTTGATGATTATAGTGGTTATGGACCCCCAACCCAAATGAATTCAAATTCCAATTATATACAAATTGATACACCTGATCTTGAGAAGGGTTGGGAGGATCCAATTGTAGGAGATCACAATTTTGAGCCAGCCTTAGAGATACAAAACCCTGGTTCACCAAGCTTAAATTTCCCAGACTCCTGTGATAATAAGATTGAATCAGAACCTCTCGAGGGTGTAAATTCCATCCCTTATTCTGATAAGGTGACTCTCGAGAATAATTCTAACATCCCTGTAGAGACCAACCTAGATTGCAGTAATCCAACCCACACCCTTAACCTAGAATCTGGATTTGAGTCTTATTGGGATGATTATGAGGCCTCGTGCGAAACAAATCAGATTTCAAATTTGGATTATGATACAGGGCCCGTATTTGATGAGTGCACCTCTCCAACCTCCTCAGAGATACAGATTGATTTTTCGAAAGTCACACTTATCTATGACACAAAAACTGAGGAGGTGGAAGAGTTGGGTTTTGTTTGGATCTTCCCTGCAAACCAAGAGACCATGCCTAATAGGGATACCTTTTTGAGCTCAGAATCTGAGAACAGGCTAGACCTATGTCAGGTTGCTGAGTCTACATCTTTTGATTTATTTTTTGATGGAACCTCTAATCCCGAGTCATATTCAGAACATACTTCTCGCAAGTTCACTGACGATTTCAAACCTTGCTCTGATTTCGGAGAACTGCTGTTTCCTGACAACTCAGAGCCAATTTACAACCTCAGTAACTATGACCTGTCTTTTGATTATGACGCTGAGGTCAATGATTTGAAAGAAAACACCTCTTCCACAGCATATGCAGAACCGTCCCAAACCCATTTTCAACCCCGACCCGCAACCAAACTCAATTTCTACACTGATTCTCCTCTCGATGATTCAGTTGCACATGATTCTCCTCCATATCTTTATCTGGTTTCAGACATCGATCAGACTACAAATCACGCCCCATCCTTCTCTGATCACTCTTGTAGGGTTCCTATATCCTCCACTGATTCCTGCTCATTTGAGGATCCCTACTCTAACCAGGCTGATTCGACTCAGCTAAACCCTAGCTATACACTTCCACATCCTTTTGGGATCCACAGTATCTGGTGGTCACCGCACCTCTTGATCCACATCTATCAACCTGCCGGATTGATTGGGTTTAGGCTGCATCATCAACCTACTGATCTGAACAAGCACCTGGTTGGACCAACTAGGCTATTTATCAAGGTGATTGTTTTACAACATTCATCTGATTTAAGCACCCCTTCTCCATACCATTTTCCACTCAGCTGAAGGCATTGAATTTAGCGCTTAACAGGAGGCAACCCGTCATTCCAAAAAAAATCGAGATCTTTCTGATTATCCTTACTATACTTCATGTCTATTACACCCTGAGTTCAGTTTTAGAACAGTTGATCCCACCTTTGGTACTCGTATTAGAGCTTGACATCATCTTCAACAGTCATTCCCGACTCGTTTTCCTACCCGATAATCCTATTCTGATACCTGAACCATAACTATTTCACACCCTCTGTTTATAATGAGGACATTGCAAAACTAGGCATGGGGGATGTTAAAATGCAAACATACAAAAATTCATAGTTTGGAAGGGTTCTCACAAAAAAAAAATACATAGTTTAAAAAACCAAAAAAAATTGAAAAAGAATAAAAAAAATGGAGAAGGGAGGAAATTTTGAATGAATTATTTGCATATCATTCTTGAGAAGGAAAAGAAGGGAGGTGACTTTGAAATGTCAAAAAGGAGCAACAATTTGAAACAAAAAAAAGGATAGTCATTAGTAAAAGATTAAGGAATCTACTTAGTTCTAGACCAAATCAAAAGAAAGAAAATAAATGTGCTGAAAGACAAAAAAAGATTAGTATGAACGCTGATCTTAGGCCTCTTGGGCTGTGTTTAGGCTTAAAAATTCAAGTATTCGTTAAGATCTGGATAGTTCTCAAGAGGTTGGGGAAAATACGAAGCTTAAGTATTAGGTCTAAGGCTTAGGGATTATTCAGCCTCATTAAATAACCTCTGGTTTGCTGGACTCGATAACCTAAGCACCTCGATCCACACACAGTCTGGTTCATTGCGCTTAATTATCAAAATCACTCAAAAGCATTAATCCTGTCTGAAAAAGATTACCTAGATTAGGAGGGGCTGATCAACACAAGTTGATTTGGAAGAGTTCCTGATTCGGAGAGGTGGGAAATTCCACTCAAAGATGTGCAACAACATACTGTCTCCTCGGTACTTATCTCCTAGAATATCTAAATATCCTACTCGGGGCATGTAAGCACCTTGTGCTGATTCAGATGCCATGGGCGAGATTATCCCGAAATGTCAATTGCCAGGGTTTAGATTTAGCTATAGAAAGCCATGGGAAGGATTATCCTAAAATCTCAAAAGCTAGGATTCTGGGGGTTGCCATGAGCGGTGCTATCTCGAAGCATCGATTGCTAGGGACCCTGCAAGGATTGATAGTGGGAGCTAGGAATCTGATACAAACTATGTTGTAAACCCAATCCGAAGCTAGAAATAAAGAAAGAAAAGAGAGAGAAAACTCTCCAAAAGCAAAAAAATCTTCTATCTCTCTCTTACAAAAACTCACTGCAAGCTGAACTTGGGCTAAAACATGTTATAAGCACAGGTGCTTCAACCGCGGAATTCAAAAAACCTTAGGTTAGTTCTTGTGGGCCTTAGAAACCTTCGCAGCGAACTGAGGCTAAAGCTGGTCAGGTCCGAATCTTGGTTAGTACTTGAGTACATCTAGGCCTACTATTGCATTCTAACCTGATATACAAAAGAAAGCACACATCAGAGTTCTGAGCATAAAAAAGCATGGTCTAGAATTTAAGTTAATTCCATGAGATTTTGCTAAGGGACTAGAAAAAGCTAGGCATGGGGGTATGATGGGAATACTATCATGAGCTATAACTAGCTCAATTTAGTCATTATCAAAGAACAAATGCTCCTACATAACCACCAGAGGATTGTAATTCATTGCAAATCCATTCTGAGGGAAAGATAAGAAAACATGGTTAAAACTGTAATTTTACCATCATATCATGAATGCAGTACAATCATGAGTTTTCTCAGGAGTTAGATAAAGGTCAAATAGTCTTAAAAGTCTAACAACTGGGTTAATACAGACAGAAATGGGTTTACGCGTGTTTTGAGAACTAAATGACATCTAAAACCCTAAAAATATACCCGCTTAATTAACTAAGGTTCTGGTCAGGATAAAATTCACCTAAACCCTCTAAAATTCATATAAAAATATTTTCTAAGGTTTGGTTTGCTTGATTTGATCATTAGAACCCATCTTGACCCAAAATAAAGTTTCAGACTGACATTTGCCTTAATTTGGGTTTTGATGATAACAAAACATGTGTCATTTAATATTTGCGCTTTGAGTCCTAGATTTCAGGTCAATCGCAAATGGATACATGATTAGACGGAGTTCGAGCTTGCATCCAAGATGGATTGGACGAGCTTGATGGAAAACAGAAGAGATTCGCGAGGAGCGATATATTAAAGATGGAAGGAAATGAAGAATAGGATAGATTTCCTTCTTTTGTACTTGTTGTATTTTTCGTTTCTTTTGTTGCTCTTTATTTCCTTAGATATTTCATGTTAAAGAGCCTCAAAGTACCCTAACAGTAGTCCTAGGAACACCTGCACAACCCTAGGATACTTAGGTTTTCTGTAGAACACTTAGAAAACCAATATAGAGTTCAAACAACACTTCTAGACATCTAATTCTCAAATCAGACGTCTGATAAAGTTTTTTAAGACGTCTGACTGTTGTTTCAGACGTCTGATAACTGTTAAGCTGGACATAGCTAGTTCTGTCTGATGAAATCAAACGTCCAGACCTTAGACCAGACGTCTTAGGAGACGTCTGATGGATTTGCCAGACATCCAATTAGTGGACCGTTGGCTCGCTTAGCAAACACTCAAGATTATGACCGTTAGAGCCTTATCAGACGTCCTTAGGCCTTTCCAGATGTCTGATAAATGACCGTTTTGCCTCGGCTGACCCAAAATCTCTTCTCAGAGATTTTCTAGCCGTTGCAACATTTGGAAAATCCATTCCCACAGTAAAGGTAGGTTTCCAGACGTCCAGACATAGTGCCAGACGTCCTGTATGTCGTCTGATGGACTTGCACAAAAACCCTATTTAGATCTGATTGAAGTCAGGAAGAGACCCGCCCAAAATCAGACGTCTGACCTTGGAATCAGACGTCTTAAAGTGAACTTCCAGACATCTGATGCCAGAATTAGACGTCTGATAAGCCTGTCAGAGCAATGATTGTTCCTGATTTCGGGCTGATTCTCTTGGGCTTTGTTTCCAACGGCTATAGAACCTTTCCTAAGCCTTCCAAAGCCTTCCTAAGGCCTCTATAAATAGAAGGGAACCTTTGCAACACTAAGAACACACACCTAGAGACACCAAGATACACAAGAAATAATTTGTATTACACGTTCCACTCTCTTGTGTCTTAGATAGCTCTTGCTCTCTAAGCTCAAGTTCTACATCTTGAGAGCATCAAGCTGTTGCGCACCCGCTCTCCCGCCGTAGTCCACGAGAAAGAAGTTGCGCCGTCGTGTGGCTCATGCACCGTGTCATCAACTCGACGCACTCCTTGCAAAGGGGAGTTTCCTTATTCCTATAGAAGCTAGGTTCATAATTACTTTGTTGGCTCTATATGACTTGTTGTTTATTTTATCTTTGTTATTTGGTTGGGTATTCGCTTTGCGAATTCCCGTCTCCTTCGTGAGACAAAATCCTTCTCGTGGAGAGAAGTGGTTGAGGTACGCTACCCTCGTTTAAGTAGCGTGGTTGTATTGAGGTTGAATCACCCTCGTTTAAAGTGATTCGGTTTAGTGGATTTTGATCAACTTGGTTGATCGGAAAATCCTAACTCGAGAGGGTTAGGTGGTGGTTTTCACCCGGTTTGGGTTTCTACCTAAAAATACTTTGTGTACTTTGTGTGAATGCTTATTTGTGAGATTATTTATATTTCATTTCCGCAATTATTACGTCACCCCCCTCTGAGTAGGGAACTTTCAATTAGAACCCGTCTTGACCTAAAATAAAGTTTCAGACTGACATTTGCCTTAATTTGGGTTTTTGTATAAATTACTTAGTTAAACTAGGTCAAAACCAAAATCCAACTTCACTACTAGATTCCTTAAGTCAAAATTAGATTTGTACCAAAATTTGGGCCCAATCTGAGATCATTTTGATTAAGTTTGTATTTTGGTCCAGTCAGACTCCTTTTATCTCTTTAGATCCTTAACTTTTGAATATTTTACAAATAGCCCCCCAGCTTCTTTGTCTTTTTCACAAAAGTTCCCTATGCCATTATCACTCAAGAATCCTACTCCGACGAGCTTCAATTGGAGAGTTCTCCTTGTTTGATTGATGAAACCATCCCAAAATCAAACCAGAGATTCTTTAGAATATCCTTTTTGGACCAACCTTGGATCCCAACTCTTTCCCAAAAGCTTGTGTGAAAGCTTTGAAGGAATGGGTATCCTATTTGTGCGTAAGCTCCAAGGTTCCCAAGATTGTTTCCAAGCTTGGAACTCCCTCCTAAGCCCTATTTAAGCATGCCCAATGCATGGCCGTGCTCTTCAACTAGGTTTTGGGCCAAAAACTTCTTCAAATCCCTATCTCCAACCTTCTCCGACCTACACTCCAGCGGACCTTCTCGACCTCCTTCCTCCGCACCTCCAACAGCCAAATTGGAAGTGGAGCAACCTTCCTCGTCTTCCTCCATGCCTTGCCTATCAAAGCGAGGGCTATCCTCCTCATTCTTCGTCGCTGTCTCCCTCCCTGGAGTATTCGTCTTCCACGGCGCCGGCTTGCCAACGTCGATGCCAATTCCTCCCTTTCATCCGTTAGTTTAGGGCTAGATTAGTCTTATTAGTTTCCTAGGTTAACTCCCATATCTTAAAACCCAAAAATACCCCTCGACACCGTGAATCACCCTCATCTTCTCCGTCTCCGACCGTTCCTCCAGCGAGGCATATCTGTCGCTACACCCCTCCATCCGCCTCGCCACCACACCCTACACCTCTGCCTTGACTTCATGAACAAAAGCCCTAACATTTCCCAGTCTATTGCCCCTCCAAACACACCCCGAACAACCCACCTTCACATGGCCATCTCCGTCTTCGCCAGCCACCTACATGCACTCTCACTCCACGTTACACCCACCACCATGTTCGCCATCCCACGACGATCCTACTGAGCGTATTTGACGCGGTCGAAAGGCCTTGTTCATGTTTTCAGGTACTCAAGTCCCCAACAGCATTAACGACGAGCTCAAGCAAAGCTTGAAGCTCTCTTCTGCACCTGCAGCTCCAGGCACCACCTCCAGGTGATGCGGATTCACCTCAGTAATACACTCGCCCGGTCAATTGAAGCCATTGACCTCCACAAGCACCTCAATTGAGTCCACCTTCCACTGCAGCAACAATGAAGAAACGGATGCAGGGATAGTCCCACCTCAATCATGGAGAGGCTCATGGTATCACATAAATTGAGTTTGTCTCATAGGCTATTCGCCTCAACAAGCATAAGGGGTGAGGTCCCTACATGCCCCCTCACGCACCTCGCCTACGACACCTTACACGCGGGTCTAGCCAACCCTATAACCCGCCTAACCTAAGCACTCCTCGCTCACCACCCATGCCGGTGAAACTGGTCCCGGGTGCACATTTGCTCGTTTACTCGACTACCCTAATTGTGGTCTTGGGAGGGCAAAACCTAAGAGGAAGAGAGAGAGAGCAGGGCCAGGGGAGGGTTTTTCCCTCTATAACACTTGGCTAAATCTAAGAGTGCTTTCCTCTCTACGTGAAGAAGCAAGAAGAGGAGAAGAGGTTGAAGATAGAAGAAGAAGGAAGAAGGGCAAAAGCAGAAGACTTGAAGAAGGAAGAAGAGCAGAGGAAGAAGAAGAACAGTGATAGGGAAGCCCTGTAGCACCTATCAGTTAAGCCGTCTGATTAAATGACCCGACGATTGATTTGAGGCCTAATACTTTAGAATTATTGTTGAGATATTTACATTAATTGAATGCTTGATATATATGCTTAGAGAATAATTGGTGATTTAAATCACCATTATTTTAGCTTCTCTACCTTTTTATTGGCTCAAAATACATGAGAATTCATTGAATATCTAATGTGATAGATTAGTATTTATTGAATATCATTTTATGGTTTAAATTCTTGTGCTCATTTACATTATTGAGATTAGTGTGTGAATTCCTATTTGCTCCTTGTGTTCGACCTCGGACTTTCATTCGAGTAATAAATATTATTTGTTTTCAAAGCGATTTCGACCTATACTACGATGCAGCATTTATAAGTCTCGATTTTGCTCTATAAACACCCCTTACCCTCACGAAGCTTTTGCCAATCTAATTGTCCCCTACATCCACTCCATGGCCACCCACCATTACCGTCATCAAAGATTCATCAAAGCTCCTTCGACCAACCACCCCATTCATAATCACATGCAATTCACTTAGGGCTTTTGTCCGACGAGTAGCACTGAACCTTTTTGTGTGACTGATTTGAGCTGTGAGGTCGTGCTTCCACTTGCAGGTACTCACTGGTGTACCCATCTTCTCTGACGTCGAGCTCTTCTCTCTGGAGAGTAATCAACCAAGGAAGCTTCTCCTCCCCGTGAGGATCCATCGTGGGAGACGATTTGGGCCATTAGATTAAAGATCCAACGGCCAATTGATGGCCAATCAAAGAAGCCCTCTCGCTATGAAGAAGGAAGAACGAAGAAGGAGGTGGACTAGATAGTCCCACCTCGTTCGAAGATGAGGCTGAACTTGGGCGTGAAGAAAAGCCTGACCCTGTAACACTCACTCAGTATCAGGGGGTCGAGTCCCCATCTTCACATGCATGCATGCACACACCCACCCATGCACGAGTAGGTGTGGGCCCGATTTTGGGCGGGCCTTGGGTCCGGTCTGAGTTGGATTTTGGATCCGATTAATCTAAGAGGCCTTTGTTGGCTTTGGGCTGAGAGAAGTTGGGTCGATTTTGGGCTTGGGTCGAGCCTTGGTCTAATTGTGCTTGGCTTGAGGGGCTCCTCTTTGGCTGAGAAAAATCTAACTGTTGAGCCAATTATCCTTAGTTGAAAAACACATTTTTCTTTGCTTTAATGCTCATATATGTTTGGAGTTTGATAGTGACATTCATTGCATAATCTATTTCTTTTTGCATTCAAACTATTATGCGAGCATTGGAGGTGGAGTCGATTGTTCTTTTTATTTAAGGTCATAAAGTATGTTTTGCATGCAACTCTGAGGTTTTCCTAAGTGTTGGCACAAAATTTTTTTTCAGTTTTTCTATATCTACCCCCCCATGCCTAAGTTCTTGCATGTCCTCATGCATGAATAAAAGAAAATAACTCTAACAGAGGATGAGTGGGTAGAAGTCACCTGGAATTGCTCCTGAAATTATATTCAGCACCGGCCAACCTGTTAACATGCAATATACAAAAGGGAAATATGCTAAAGCAAAAATATGCTATGTATAAAAACGGTTATGTATAGATGATGGTGAAATGGTATTTATACGTGCTGAGTTTAACGCCTCCAGCTGGGCGAAAAATCAATCAGATGTGTCATTTCTAGCATAGGAGCCGGCTAAGATTAAGAGAAAGATATTCTCATATGCTCCCAGAATCAGTGGTCCAGAGATGCAAACCAGCTGATTGTGCACCCCTACTCCAAAAAGTCTAGCTATAAGAAAGTGTGGAGTGGTGGTGGAAAATAGAGGATAATCAGAGGGGGGATCATGATGTTGATTCAGCGGATTTATCATGTGCCACAATTCAGCAGGAAGTTGCTGAGGGAGTAGATGAACATGTATCTCAGAACCAGAATCTGAGTCATAGGGATCCTCATAATGATAATTGACATCAAAGATCATGCCCTCTCCAGGCTCTGGGTCATATGGGGGTATCCGTGAAAGTAGAAGATCTGTGGGGAGGTCACTGAAATCCTCGTCAGAAATTACTTCATCCTCATCAGTACTCATCTCTGATTCATCAGAGGCTGTCTCTTCAGGCTCAAGGTCGAACCATTGACTAGGATGGTAGGTGCATCCCCAGCTCATTCTGCTCGAAGCTTCACCCTCATATGCATTGGGCTCCTCAGTAATTCCTACCTCAGGTAGCATATTTATTTCTTTGTTCGAGTTATCCATAGCTACTTCTGGTTTTCGGATGTTAGGATCAAGGATAGAAAGTGTCATCTTAGAATCTCTAATATCTGAATTAGGGATGTAGGTGAAAGAAGAAGAGTGCAGATCAGAAGATGTTGGCTCTAGCACAGGTTCACCTACAATGGGAAGTGGTCTAGATTGATCAGTAGTGTCGCATGTAATGTTTGCCTCAAGATCCATATCCTCAATTGGATCTACTTCCCTTGTCTCGATCGGGTTATCTAGCCTAAAAGGTGTCTCCCAGGATTCAAGATAATCTGATTGTGGCTCAGTCCTGGAGATATCAGTCCTTTCCTTCTCAATTTCAGATGAACCCATTCGGCATACTTCCTGCTCCTGTCTCATATCCATGCTAGATTCTTTTTCCCTTGAGTGATCTACGGGCATCTGCTCCCGAGAATCTTCTGTGTGTTCTTTCAGCGTAGTTGTTTCAGATTCTTCGAGGTCTTCAATGCTATTTTCCACTTGATATCTCAAAAGCAATAGTTCTTGAGTTTCCCGATTTTGTCCAATTCGCCTTGTTATCTCTGCTGTTTCCTGAAGGAGCTCCATCACGGCTTGTTGATGCGGAATCCGGCTTTGTCTTTGGTTCAGCTCAATGATAGCCTGGATTTTGCGTAGATAGGATGCGACCTTTTCCTTAGTGCTCTCTATAGCTCTCTGTATTCTATAATGTGGCCGCATATGCACCAGTAGCTTTTCAGGGGTTCCAGGGGGTGAATCAGGTCTACCCATGTTCCATGGGTGAGAAGCAGGAGTATGAAATCCATATCCTGGGTTATAAGATGCGATTCTTTAAGGGACCGACTGGTATGGGTCATAATATCCAGGGCTAGGATATGGGTTAACCATTTCGGTAACCCGAGGAGAAGGATCAAGTGAAGCGAAAAGTCGTCTTCGCCACCTTGGGTTCTGATCCCAAGGTTGAGCTAATTCAGTGACCCGAGCGCTCAGATAAGCTCGTGGGTCCAGCTCTTCTGGATCCTGATTAGGTCCAGATCCAATGTTAGCCATTGCGGCTCAGCAGATAGAATAAATGGGGCGAGAAGATGGTCTGGGCGAGGTGACTCGCCTCCTTGGGAGTGGCTCCCAAGGTCCAACCAAGTGAGGTCGAAATGACCTCCTTCCGTGCATACACAGCCCAACCCCTGGGTTGGTGTAGCCACGCAGAACAAGGCTAATGCCCTGTCAATCAAATGGTCCTTATAGATCAGGTGACCAGATTTTTCGTTAGGGATTTGAATTCCTAAAGATAAGTTCATCGTACAACCGACTGAACGTGAATCCCGCCTCTCAAGCTAACCCAGCCAGTCTGGTTACGAGGGGACTAAGGGAAAGGTTCTTCCTTTGGCTTACGCCTCCGGTTTCGTTGACCCCCGAGCTGCGGTCGTTTGACACTACCCCACAGACTTAGTCACTAGGTTTGGCAAGAGAGATTAAACTCATTCAGTAGTACGACAATGAACTCGGGTTGATTTCGTGTTTTAAAATTAGTTTTTAACCCGTTTTCTTCAGTTGGGTTTGTGGTGAGTGGCCCACAAGGTAACCAAGCTCACCGGCTAACTAGACTTGATTAAGTCTAGGTTAGCCAAAGGTGTGGTCTCTATTTGTGACTCTAAAGGTTCAACCTAAGTTACATGCACTTCTAGGGTGTTTCTTTATTTCAACAGACCAAAAAAATAATATTGATTCTCTAATAGTAATTGGAATCCAATTAATTTTAAATTTTTCGAGTAGATTCCTTTTTCAATTAGTTTTTTAGAGAATATTTTTTTGGAATTTTTACTGTTTCAACTGAATTTTTAGGGAATTTTAAATATCAGGGGGTCAGATTTGGAACTTTGACCCCTTGACGGTTTTTCACTTTCAAACAGTACTAAATGATCTTCAAAAATTCGGTAAAAATATGAAAAATAAATCCAATTAGATCAGCTTTGAAACCCCACCATTTTTAATCAAAACAGATTCGCAGATTGCTCGGAATCGCTTTTGGAGCTTTGAAAATTTTTGAATCTGGGTCTATCTGACCCTTGTGCACTTCACGAATTTTTAAAAATTTTATGCTTGAATTTTTTTCAAAGTAATAGTGGAATTTGAATGATGGTTTGAAAATGAAGGCTTTACCCAAATTTCAGAATTTTTCGCTAACGGATTTTTTGGCAATCGAATTTTTAAGTGAGATTTGAAATCTGGCCGAAAATCAAAAGGTGGTGGAAAAGCTTTTAAAGAGGTTTGAATTTGAAATTCAAGCCTTCCACCAAAAATTTTTTTTTTTTCTTTTTAATCTTTTGCACTTTTTTTTTTCAAAAAGAATTTTTTTCAAAAGATTCAACGAAAATATCTCTTTTTTTTTCAAAACAACCTAGATTCGAAAGAAAACCTAATCTAGATTTTTTTTCAAATTTTTTATTTTTTATTTTTTTTTATTTTTCACGAAAATGAGAAAAACATATTTTTTTTTATTTTTATTTTTCAAAAGAAATTGTAGGAAGTAGGTCTAGTCCTAAGGTTCAGAAAATAAACTTAATCTAAAAGGATGTGATGTGCACCTGATTTTTTTTCCGCGCTCGTTGTGTGCGCAGATCCCGTTTTTCTTCCCTGTTGTCCTGCATATCAAGAAAAATGAAGTAGAGGCAGATTTGTCAATGATAAGTAAAAGATCGAAATCAAGAAAAATGACGTTGCCTCCCCGGCAACGGCGCCATTTTGTTGGGAGATTGTAGATAGCATTTTTGATAAAAGCGTCGTAGTATAGTTACGAAATACGATCCAACAAAGATATTGTTTTGAAAATAACGAGACTTTGAGTCCCGGTCATTCGTCTCTTGGAGGCGTTGTTTTTATTTTTGAAATCGATCTTAAAGCCGCTCTACTTTATTTAAACGACATGATGGTGCGTAATATATAGGCAGTTAAAGAACAGGTACTTAAATCACACAAATATGATAATCATTTAGCTCAAGGTGATTTCAAACACATAAGAGATATATATATATAAAATGAAATTTCATTCATCGTGGGAGAGTTGTTGCACAAAGAAATCTAGAGGAAAGCTTATACATGAATGCTTAAAATTAAATCTAAAATTAAATCTAACTACCAGAAAACGATTGCATACAAGAATCAGCGGGGGGATTTCGCATGCATCATTGGGGGAGAAGTAAGATTACTCTACTAAGTAGTAAATGAAAGCAATAAAAATTATGAAGAGCATGATCTAGAGCTAGAAGAATAGAGGGCATTCAGGGGTAGTCCTCGATGGCCTTGGAGTGGTCGAGAAGAGAATGAGGGGCGGCCAATGTAGCTTAGGCCGACCCTTGGAGAGAAGTAAGGTTGATCCAGCATCCCGGCATGGTGTCTTCCATGGTGGTGGTAGTGAGCTCGTGGAGGTGGAGTGAGTGGCTAAGTGGAGGTGGAGTGAGTGGCACCAATGGAGAGCAATTGCCAAGGGAGTGAATGGGTGCCAATGGCCACCCAAGGGGTCTTTTTATAGACCTAAGGGAAGCTCTCTAGAGAATTATGGAATTCTCTAGAGAGGCCTATGGTGGGAGCTCTTGGGAGAGTGAGAGAGAGAGGGTGGATGGTGGCTTTTAGATCCACTAAATGTGGATCTAAAAATTGAATGGCTCTTGGTTGCTATTTTTGGCAACCAAGGCAACCATACATGGTAGAGAGTTCTAGAGAATTCTAGGCTAGATATTTTCATGTGGATGGTGTGTGTGGGTGTGTGTGGGTCGAAACTTAGGTGGCTAGGTTGATTAGGTTGGGTTCTAGTGGGTTTAAGTCAAGGTAGGTCTCAAATTATGGTTATAAACCCTAATTCATTAAGGTAAAGTGCAATTAAACTTAATACAAGTTTAATTGGGTGTGTGGAAACTTAATTAAGAGTAAAAAAACTCAATTAAGTCAGGTCTAGGTCAATTGGACTCTCACTGAATCCAATCGGACAGTGTGTGCTGAGATCAGGGTTCAATTAGACTCAACGAGTCCAATTGAATAGGCTGATGGAATTGACTAAGATCCAAGTCAATTAGGTTTAGTGAGGACCTAATTAGGTCCTTAGGGAGGTTTAGAGGTGATGTACTAGGGTTAGGGCACCTTAATTTAGGTTCCTATTGGGTTGGAATTGGGTTTAGGGACCTAGAGATCCAAGATCAAGGCTTAAATCTCAAAACAGGAATTGGAGAGCAATATCAGACGTCTAATTATAGAATCAGACGTCTTATACTCAAAAATCAGAAGTCCAGACTTGTTGTCTAGACGTCCAATTAGAGTCAAGAAGGATTTCGGGTTCTGTTTTGGGTATTCTGCAGAAATTAGACGTCTGACAAAGTGTCTAGACGTCCAATAACACTGCAGAAGTAGGTTTGAAGTGTGCGGGAGTTGGCTAAGGGTCCTGGACATCTTAAAACTTATCTGGACGTTTAGAGAAGGGTTGGAACTAGGGTTTTAGGGCTTCCTAGGGTGTTGTGACCTAATTTAAGGGTGGTTAAGGCTTGGGGAAGTCTTTAGGCTATCCTAGGGCTAGGATGGACTTAAACTCTTCACATTTTACTGCTTTATTCCTACTTAATAGAATAGAAAACCTTTAACACCCTTACATTATTATTCCTACATCTAAACTAGGCCTTCTGCTCCAGCTCTGCTACAACTCCTGTTATTCCTGATCCAGCTTCAGATCCAGCTCCTGATCAGCTTATTGCCTGCAATCGACATAATGCACTTAATTAGCACATTATAACATTATTTTATGCATAGCTAAAGGAAAGCAGTAAAGATGCAGATAATGCATATGCATGCATAAATAACCCTAACTTATGCTAAGTCATAGCCTAATTTAGGTCAATTAAGACCTATGATTGCTGCGCAATCAGTATCTCACTATTGGTGTGTTTTTGTATTCTTGCCGTGTTGTATGCTCCTTAGTTTTGCTTGTTGTGCGTTGTGGTGGGTTGTTCCTTTCTTTTTCCTTTTCTTTTTAGTTTAGGTCATTTTAGCTGGGGACTGTGTGAGACTTCGAGTCTTATTCGGTCGAGTTTTTTGACCTAGTTCAAGAATCAATCTTGACCTTTTGGTTGATATTCTTCGATTCACTTGTTGGTGCGTTTCTTCGATATTCGTCTCGTTGGTGTCTTATCGCATCTATGAGCGTGGGATTGACCTCCTTCAGGAGGTCAACTGATTCTTGATATTACGTTGCGTCTTTCTTTTTCTTTCTCTTTTATTTTTTATCTTCTTTTTGTATTTTGTTTTTCCTCATCTCTACGGGGGACAACCTCCTCCTTGTTGGAGGACATTAAGATTTTCTATCTTTCTTTCTCCTCTGGAACGCATCTTCATATGTCAGATTCCTCCCTTTAATAGAAATATTTGATCCTAAAAAAAAACAAAATTGTGCAGATACCTTTTAATGGTTAGCAAAATTCCTAGAGATGGAGCAATATTCAAACCCCCACCTCCCTCCTGGTCCTGGACGAAGCACGACCTTTCAAGTTTGGTTCTATTTTTCTTTTTATCGAATTTTAGTAGTTTAATTACTTCTTGAAACTGATGGAGGGGCACATGTGTATAGGGAATTACTTTATAGCAGCATATTTGAAATCATAACTTGTTGTACGGGTATACATGTAAATATAATTTTTTTTAAAGATTTTCATGCAAAAGTCTATAAATTGAACGTCGAGAAGAGATTCCCAGCCCATTAAGTAAGCATATATGGTCTACTTTCTACCACTAGGTTCAGATAAGATTCCAAATTTGGAAGGATACGTATGTGAGATTCAAATTTTAGGGTGGCTTTGTGTATGTTGCCACTCTTAAATAGTCAAAATACATGGATATTTGCTAGGGTTGGTAATTTTAAACAAAGTGGCCTTGCATGCCCATAATAGGCTAATAGCACAATGGGTTCTTGCTTCTGGTAGGAAAGAGTGAGGTTTAAGTCCCTACTCCTATATTACCAAGGAAATTTTTAGTGGAGGGAAAAAATAAAATCAACAAGGATTCCAAGAATTTATTTCCAGCATAATTACCAATATCCTCACCAGCCTTGGGAGAGCTTCGCGAGTGTTTTGTTTTTTATCTGAGGAGGTAAATGTGATTAGTACAAAATTTGATCATATGACCTCTTTCATGTCAATAAGTTATTCTACCACTTAACCAACTCCTTTGTAGCCGGTGGACGTGGATGCGTATTTTCCAGGCATGAGAATTTCGGCGATGTTTCATTTAGGGAATCGAGTTCAGTTAGGTAATTTTTAACGTTTTCCTTTCCAAAACATAATTTTTAACGGGTTAGTTTGTCCTCATGATGTCATATAGAATTATATTAACTAATTTTTAGTCTACATTTTGACGTGGGAATGAAAGAGTTAAAATCTAAGTTAAAATTTTAATGCTCAAAAAGATCACAATATTAAAAAAAAAATCTGAAATTCTAATATAAAAATAAAACTATCAATGATTCCCAATCTCTAGAACACATACTCATTCTATTATTAGTAAAAAATCAAGTCATCCTCGGAGACGTCACAGGTTCATTGAATTTTTGTACGAAGGTGTTCTTGCAACTGAATTTAGACATACACCTATTATAATGCTTTCAAGAATGTAAATAGTAACAATAAATATTTTATCTATTATAAAAAGGATGAAGAAAAAACTAAATGGTGTGAATAGAGCGAGAGATGGGTAAAAAAGAGAGAAAGATATAAGGAAAAGCAAAAATAAATAATCAATGAGTAATTTTCAGAGGAAATAAGTGAACGATGTAAACACTAGCCGTTATTTTCTCACGTCGAATCACTTATATCATAGATTAGGCACTAGCGTATTTGGCCCTCCATTTTACAGCAAGATCAGCAGAGGGAGAAAAAATTATGACTTATTAGATAATATCATTATAATTAATACTCACAACATTAGAATATAAAATATTATTTTATAAGTTGATCTTATATTTTATCACCTACGTTGCATTAAAGTTTACCACCCATCTCTCCCTTCTTCCTCATGTATTGAATTGGAAGATAATATATTAAAATATATTGATGAAAAAAAATTATATTTAGAAGAGGATTTCAAACAAATAACTTGATACTTCATATTAATTTAATGTGAAAAGTGATTAAAATATTCTTTGGATGCCCATCTTTAATCATCAGCATAATAGTTTTTTAATAGATAAATAAAAAAAAAAAAACTAATCGCAATCGAGTTGGGGGGGGGGGGGGGGGGGGGTGAGAGAGAGAGTGAGTTAATCTCTGTCGTCATACTAACTTTTTAATGGATAAATAAAGTAAAAAAATAAAAGCCAGCTATGACCGAGTGAGGGGGAGAGAGCTGGGGAGAGGGAAAAGCGCTAAAATTAAAAAAAAAAAAACACAAAAGTTACAGTGAGCAAGTGAGGGGGGAGAGAGAGTGGGGGAGGGGTGTGGGAGAGATGGAGAGGGGAGCGCTAAAAAAAAAAAAAAAAAACGAAAGATACCGTGACTGATTGAGAGGGAGAAAGATTTAGAGAGAGAGAGAGAGAGAGAGAGAGAGAGAGAGAGAGAGAGAGCGGGAGAGAGACGTGCGAGGCTTAACACATAACAGGGTAAAATCCTCTTATGGTATAGAAATATACATTTGCTATTGAAGTTAACTTTGTTGGATCAAAGAGAATAGAGCCCGGAGGTTTTCTATTATATTGCTCTCGTGTGCGGCCTGGGTTATTCATAGACCCAGCTAGTACAAGAGGTTACATGTTGGTATAGTCAACTTAATCACAGCTTGTCAAGTGGAGATGCTTATATATGCACCAACAAATTAGCGGGTAATATAGACGGCCACGATTAATTCTTCCGGGATTTACGATCTACGCGTGGGAAAGCAGACACGATTCGTGAAAAAGGAAAAGAAAGAAAAACAAATCATGCGTATTTAGGCGATAGCTACTCTTAATTTTTCAAAAAATTAACAGCTGGCTTCCTTCACGCGACCGTAACCGCGCAACATCATGGAACAGTATCGATAAAGCAACGTGTCGCGATCTTTAGCAGAGAAATAGTGCTGTACTTTCTGGACATAAAACACGCGCAATTAAAGTTAGCTAGTTATTAAATTAAGGATCATATGATCGACTAGTCCTGGGCTCCTGGGCTTAGTGGCGGGCTTCAAACCCCCGTCTAACTACGAAGCTATAGCTCTACACCTCTCCAACTGCATGTGGCCACAAGCTTTAGAAAGCAATAACGTCTTATCCATCCATTAAATATACACATATATATACCCCACTTAGCTTCTCTAATGCCTATTAAGAGTACCAGGTTCCACTCCTCTCATTGAACTGGCAGATGGGACCAAAGTCCCAATGCTAACCACTGATTGGAGGCCCGCAGCTTCTAAACAATTGGCAATGAACAAGTTGGTTGGTTGGGGCTTATGGCTTCTCCATCTATCCACCAAAGAATCGATCGACCTAATCAACACGTTTATTTCTTAAAGGACAATGCCGGTTTGCAATAATGCGTTTGATTGCAAGCTGTATCGAGGACATGATGGGAAGCTTTCCATACCCAATTGCCCAACTTGCAAGGGATGAAAAGAATATTAAAGTCCGAAGGTAAGCAATCTTAGTTCATGCATGCATTGTCTAGTCACTTGAGTAAAAGGTGCGTGCCTCCAATCAGCTGGGCGTTTGAAGGAAGATGAACAGGGGAGGAGCACCTTTGTAAAGTGTTTGGTACGGTGCCATCCATATCTATGCTCTCGCTTGGTTTGCCCATCGAACGTGCCAAACGTACGTGGTCCATTTGATTGGCATTTGATTGGCCTTTTCTAGGAATTTCCGATAGGTAGCATGTCAAGGAGGAGTGCAGGTGCACTTGCATATGTCCTGATTTATAAGAAAAGTAAAGGACGTACCATGTGACGTGCCCGAAGCATGTATGAGACATCTTATATCACTTGCATTAAAAACGAGACGCAGAAGAAATGGGGGATTGTTGACAAATTTTAAAGAACTGATTTAGAATCCCTCAGACGCAATAAATTTCCAATACTTCTAAGAGCAAGATATTTTCCAACGCGCATGGGGGAGTTAATTATAGGTGAGTACCGTCAAAGATCATATTAATACGGTTGAGATCTTGCTAATTTATTTTTACTTCTCCGTTCTCATTTGCAGGGATCTTTGGATTGTTAGAACCTCATTTTTTTGTGGCATAGCTGTTGTCTTTCAACATGGAACAATATCCATTGCAAGTTAATTTGTTTGAAGAAGTTTCTTTGTTATTTATTTGTCTTTTTCATTTCTTTAAAAAAAATTTATTCCCCCTATATATAGAGGTGTTTACCTCTTTTTACCTTTCAAATCTCTCGTTCCCCGTAATAAAATATTTCATCTTTCAAAAAAAAGTGAGTATAGTCTTTGCTTTTGTGGCTGGATAACTCCTGATGTGACTTCTTTTTTATTTTTGGAGTTTGATTCTATCTTTTTATTTTTTTGAGATAGCGTACAGGATGAATAAGATTTATTCTGATCATATATATATATATATATATATATATTATGGGGAAATATTTTGAGAAAAAAAACATTAATTATGAAAAATATTTTAAAATACAAATATGTTTGTGTAATTTTTGTGAGCATCCAGAGGAACGTCCCCAATATGGATGAGAGAGAGAGAACATTTTATTACGAGCATATATCCCTAATTGAGAAAGTTTTGTTAAACAGGAATGATTTCGATGATGGCAAATTTCTGCTCAAATTTTATTATGATGTATTATATCATATATGGGAAGTTTTGCTTCTTTCGATTCTATGTGGTATTTGATAAGGGAAGTTAGTTTATAGAATAAATATAAAGAATATGGAAGAAATGAAATAAATAATAGAATAAGTATAAGTTTATTTATTTGGATGTTGTGTTGTATTAAAATTTTTCTATAGAAAGAATAAAATAATATTATTTTAAATTAAATTTTATTTGATTTGACATAAATAGAAAGGAGATTAAGCAACGAATTAAATATTTAATTTAATATAAATTCATCTAATCAATCAACCAAATATATTAAAAGCATATACTCTGTGGTATCTTTTTTCTCTCTCTCTCTTATTTCTATACTCAAAGAAAAGGACAACTTAAGATGGCACTGAGAAGATGCCGAGAGAACCACGAAGAAATGAAGGGGAGCAGCAAATTAATTACATAGGATTAGCACACATTTTCCTGTCTAGATGTCGACCGTTTTCATCTGACGCAGTTTGGCGCCAAATATTACACCAGCATTTTTCTGAATTTTGGTTTCGTGCTAAGGATTGGTTAATTTGGCTATTTTGGCGCATTCATCCTTTGCGGTCAGAAAATTAATTAGAAGCATCTAATCTAATAAATTGATGAGAAAGCCAGCGGTAAATAAGTCAATTGATCCCGAAATCTTCTAATCATGTCAAACCTTTTGAGGCAGTTATTCGTTTCGTATTAATAATACATTAGTGGAGAGGCTTGATGTGCGAGCGTGATACGAATGAGCTGTCCCAACTTCGAGATAAAGAAGTGGACTTCTTGTGAGTCGAATTATTAATTGTCATGTTGGTCTCAGGTCGATATGGAAGGAAGATGTCGAGAGAAGCCCATGAAAATAAAGACGGGCTCGAAGATCGAAGCCACTGGATGGTATAAATGTGTTAAACTTGTCGATTGCAATAAATAGTGCAGTATAGTGAAGTACTCGTAGTGTCGTAGTAACAACAATAAATAACGAAGCACAAGTTCGAACTTCCGATTTTCTAACAGGAAGCCTTGCCTAAGGTCGACCCTGACTTCGTGGCAACACGAGTCAATTACTAAAGGTGACAGCATGGCTATAGCGATTCTGACATCATCGACAAATTAATTGTTGGAATATTTTCCTCTAATGTCTTGCAAGCACCATGGATACAGATGTGGCCTTTAATGAGGATCAACCAAGCACCGCAGGGATTTTTTATTTTTAAGATAAATGTGATCTCTTACCAAATACTCGGTGGCTGTGCGGTACGGGATCAATGGATTGAGTTACAACATTGTTCTTTTCCACGGGAACTAAACGTCATGTTATGTTTTTTTTGGAGGGGATTTCACATATATGTTCATGTAGGCCTTGAAAAAGGCATATGCATCTTTACTAATTCCGTACGTACATATGTATTTTCTATATTAATTTACATACTTGTTTTTGAAAATATTGATATAAGTTGTGATGTATATACTTTAAGAAATAAGAAACTAAAAATTAAACTTTTACCAAAAAAACCCTCCCTTTTTCATGACCCCCCTCCCCATCTCTTCCTCTACCTCAACCTCCACCTCCTTCCTCTCCTCTGTCACCAGCAACACCAGCATCTTCAAAATTGCCTCCATCACCTTTGGCAAGCCATCACCCTTCTCCAAGACTTGCCACAACCTTGGCCACACCCACTTCAAGGGAAGGAAGAACTAGGTGTGGAGGGGGGTACGTAGAGGAGTAGGAGGTGGAGGAGTTGGAGGGGAGGGGAGGGGGGTGAGAGGAGGAGTGGCAGGGCAGAAGGAGGCCATAGAGCCTAATGTTGTTAGTCGAGTCGTTGCTGATGAGGTTGGCATGCGAGATAGTGAAGGAGAGCCTAATGGTGTTGGAGGGGGTGGCAATAGAGGTGAGAGGGAGCAAAAGGAGAGATGGAGGATGGTGTTGAAATAAACACATAAAGTAAATAAATAAATAAAAATATGTACATTTCTAACATTTTGGTATAGATTAAAAATACTAAATCAAGTAAGTCAAATATGATTTGGCAAGATCTAAAATAAAATAAAGAACAAATAACATGCAATAGCACAAATAAACAAAGCGAGAAATTGTTAGATTTTACTTCGATCGAAATGCCCATTAAGGATTTCTCTTAGAGAAGTTATTGCCCCTCATAATATCGGTGCATCGGGGTCTGATGATCTCCTCTCAAGATACGATGATCCACCACCAAGATTCGATGCACTCCGATTTTGGATGTCCTCGAAAATCACCTCAGGAGAACGAAGTCGAAACAATTTGGTTTTTAACCAAATTCCTTATTGATCTACCAATTTAATGTTTGATCAACCAATTTTTGTAGATCTCGTAATCTCCTTGTGCAAGATCGACAAAAGTGATTGGAGATTTTTCTACCAATCTTACGTCAAACAAACACACCAAGAAAAAGTGACAAGAACGAGGGAGTGGGGGAGAGAGTGGAGAGAGATTTTCTACTCTTGTTGTGCGTCGAATGAGTGTCCCCTCATGACCCTTATATAGAACCCATGACCAAACGTTTATGGAAATTCTTGTTTATGGAAATATAGTAATTGATCGACCAATTAAGTCCATTGATAGACCAAAATAAATTAGTTGATCAAACTTGACTTTTTGGTCGATCAAACCAAAAACCAATTAATCGACCAAAATAATTAGTCGACTGATATAGATACATCTATTTAGGTTAAAATGTCGAATCATGCATGTCCCTAGGCTTAGATTTGTATGTCATGTTATAAATATTACATAGCATGCATCATTCTGCATTTAGAGTAGTTGTATATATTTTAGGTTAATTAGATCCTTTTTATGGTCAGGAGAGAAGGAGATTCATGCTAGGGCCTCTCATGGATGATCGGACCATACAGATCTGATTAAGACCACGATCGGAGTCTAAGACTTTCGAAATCGTCTAGATCAGAGTCCTGTAGCATCATATGAAGCTCGAGGAAGATCAATGGCCAAGGGGGCAATGCAACATCCATACGGGCTTCGGATGAAAATCTGACTATACGGATGAATTCGGAGTGGCGATCACAGTCTGGCAATGCAAAAATCAACTTGATCCAAGCATCGAAGCACCCTCTACAAGAAGAAGAATGTGGACAGCCACGATGGCGCCACGTGGCACCATCGCGGCCCTCCAGTCAGGCTGCAACCCCTCCTCTGAAGCTGCATCTGCGAAGTCTCGACTGTTGGATTCAAATCCAATGGTCGTAAAAGCTCCACGTTGCCCGCTTCATCTAACAAGACCACCAACTTTGAATCCTGATCGTTGGATTTCCATCCAATGGTCAAGAGCTCGAGCCATCTGATCGCTCCCATTGACAATCCAACGCGATGGGGCAGCAGTCACGGCAAGCGTTCTCAAGCCACAGATGCACGGTCGAATCCCCGTGGGCGCATGCAATCAACAGTGTGAGGGTGAGCACCAAATTGGGCCGCGTGATCTTGATCGAGCGGTTGACGTTGCTCTGCACGTAGGGCGCGCGATTCAAATTTCAAGAGAGGCACCGACCTTCAGCGACAGCTTAGTGGGCCTTTAGTGATGCTTACAGCTGTCACTAATTGCTCGTAGGCGCAAGTCCAGTTACGCACGTGAACAGGCGTGAAGTGGCTATAGCGACACTTACGGCGACGTTCTGGAGGTCGCTATTGGTCTTATGCCTCTTCTAGCCTCCTCTCACCCACTATATAAAGACCTACACCCTCTCCCTTCCAAGGCATCTGTACCTACTCTACTCCTACCTACTCCTAAGCTCTAGCAAGCCTACCAACGCTCCGTTAGAGCTTACTCTCAAGTTCCCAAGGCTCCTATTAATGTAACGAACCTCTGCTCCACCAAATATTCCTCCCTCTTCCCATCACCATTCATAGGTCACCTTGGAGCCATCCTCTCACCTCTATTCCGATAGTAGATCATCTCCGCCTCCTCACCTTCATTCATGAGCCACGCTGAAGCTTTCCTTTACCCGATGTCCTCCTGCATCTCACCTCTGTCGTCTCGCTCTTCACTGTTAGTTCAACCTCTCATATATAATATTTTGATAATTTTACAAAATGAAGAAAAAGAAATAAAACATAATAATAGCATATTTTTCTCTATAATAACACAATTGCAGGTTTCATGGAGTTTTCCAAGTTGGAGGATTAAAAGCGTGAATACTAAGTAGCATAAGTATTGTCATAGGTCATAAGCTTTTTATGTAAACTTTCAAATGTTTTAATCTTTATTTTATTTGAGTCTAGAGATGTTGTAAAGAGCCCCCAAACATAGCTTATAAATAGCTAACTTAGGATCTCTACACTTTGGATAAATTAGAAACAAAAACCTAACTCTAAGACTCAAATCAGATGTCCATAACAACTGTCAGATGTCTGATTTTCAACTTTAAGACGTCTGACAAGTGTTTCAGACGTCTAGTTACCTATAGGTTTGCCTTTAGTTTCTGACTTCATAAATATCAATCAAAGCAACCTTCCATCAGACGTTCATAGCCTCATCCAGATGTCTAATACTTTACCTGGACAACCTCAAAACAACCGTTAGACTCAAGCACCCATCTTCCTTCTGAATATAATAGGCAAAATACATTTTTAGACGTCTGGACATGCCTCCAGACGTCTACCTTTGGACCGTTGCTCACTTATTTCTATGCGAATCTCATTAGGAACCAAAGATCTTCTGTCAGATTTACTAGGCAAGTCATTTTTAGGTTTCCAGATGTCTAGGGAATCCTACAGGCATCCATACTGAATCCGTTCCATCAGATCTAGAACCCTGTTTGGATTTGGTTAAAACAAGAACTAATCCACGCATAATTAGACGCCCAATAATTTTATCAAACATCTTATGTGAAAATATCAGACGTCCCTATTTCGATCCAATGAAACCAGCACAACCTGGCTAATAGTATCAGACGACCATAATTGTAATCAGACATCTTATAAAACGTCTGACCCTAAAATCAGATGTCTGATATTGCTGTTAGACTCATCATTACCCTGATTTGTGGTGGATTTCGTCCCAATCTCTTGGGATTTGTCTCCAACGACTAGGAGATCTCTCCCAAGTATTCTTGAAGGTTCCAAACTTGCCTATAAATAGGCTACAATCCCTCTTAGGCAAGACATACCTCTTGAGATTCAATTCCCTTAGAAAAATCACTTGCCCACTACTCTTAGCCTCCTCTTACCCTTGTGCTGTGCCAACACTCTGATTAAAGGGCAAACCCACACTCCTAGTTCACTTTGTTCTACAAATTCTTAGCGAGTTCTCTTTATACTTAATAAATAAGGAAGTAATCAAATTATTGGGGTGCTCTATAGGTGTTGTTTAATTCTTACTTTTGTACTTTGGGTATCCGGCCTGTCAGGTCCCCGTCTCTTCATTGTGAAGGGAGAAACCTCCGTTTAGGGATCGGAGGTGAGATTTGTAATTGAGGTACACTACCCTCGTTTAAGTAGTGTGGTTAGTGGATTGATCACTTTGTGATCGAAAATCCTAAGTCAAGGAATTGGCTTAGGTGCTAGTTTTCACCCATCTTGGGTTTACACCTAAAATTTTGGTGCCTCTTTTTGTGATTGAATTTTTTGTCTTACAATATTTAGTAAATTAACTATTCACCCCCCTCTAGTGCAATTTCATTTGGTATCAGAGCCAGGTTTTCCACTTTCAGGAGTAACATCCGCAGAAAGATCACATGGAGGGGAGAGTCATTTCCATTGGCAGATCTGAGGGGCAATCCACCACCCGACCACCACTCTTCGAAGGGACAAACTACACTTATTGGAAGCTGAGAATGAAGATGTGGCTTTAAGTGAACAATTTCTTCGTTTGGGAGAAATGCGAATTTGCATATGTCATTCCCGAGAAACAAAAAATGGGATACACAGTGGAGCAGATTCATCACCTTAGACTGAATGCTAAGGCAATGAACTCACTCTATTGTGCACTCAACTTGGAGGAATTTAACCGCATTAGCCAATGCAAAAGCACCCACGAGATATGGAGAACCTTAGAGGTAACTCATGAAGGTACGTCTAGAGTTAAATCCTCAAAGAGTAACTTGTTATCGTAGGAATTCGAAGTGTTACAACCCGGTTCCCGAATCCCTACAGGACATGAGAATTGGATCGACTCGACTGATCCTAAAACCCAGTCGTCCAATAAGAAAGTAACCAAAAAGCAGTAAAATAAACCACATTCACCATGCAAGTAACTAATAGTAACAAAAGTACAGCAGTAAAGAAAAGAACTACTACAGTACACACCACCACAACAGTGGAGAATTAAAAATAGGTACAGAAATATGAAGTTTAAAACAAAAGAGTACAATGGTGTAACAGAATACTCACTACTACAGAAAAAAATGGGTACAACAAAAGTACAACTACTAGGCTCTACTAGGCCCAGCACCCTCCGCAGCCGTAGGCTCTGGCTGCTCAACACCTGGTCCTGAAAAAGGTGACAAGTATGACACGTCAGTGAAACGCTGAGTAGAGTGGCAACCAGCTAGCTAAGAAAAATAGTAAAGGTGGACAAGTAGTTGTTGTTTTTAATTTCTTTCTTTATTTATCTATTTACTCTTCCTTGGTTTATTTCTCAGATTTTTCTCTTGATCTCGGATGTTCCTCGTGGGAACGATCTTGATTGTAGTCTTTTCTGAAAAGTAGTAGCACGTGGTGCTCTCCTAGCCGGGAGAGTCCCCCGTGGTGGTCCTACCCTCAGTCAACCACCCCAAGGTCGCTGACAAACGTAACGGTGACTACGACACATGCAATAAACGCACGGGTAGCTACCCCTCACTGGCACGCGGTCAGTCATTTCCGTTAACGGGTATAGGGCAGAGCCCTCTCAGTAACAGGGGTCTAGCCCCTCCACAATAACCAAACAGGGGTCTTGCCCCTCCACAGTCCGCGCACCCTCGCTTGACTACTCTGGTTTGCCCAGTGGGCCTAACAAGTCAGTGTAGGGCGGCTAGCTGAACCCTGGGCCCCGTAGGGTGGCTAGCTCCCTCCCTACACTAGTAGTTCTCCCTAATACGGTGTACGTGAGGGCCAAAAGTCGGTACAAAGTGGCCAGACCTAACCCCAGGTCCCTGGGGCGGCTAGCTCTGCTCTGCACTAAACAGGGAGACAGTCGCTCTCCTTGGTACTCCGTACTCAAGAGCCAGCTCACTTCCCCAGTTCCATTCTATTTATTTTCCAAGAGCTCTACTCCTAATTCCCTGTAGGGTTCATACTCATATTTCTCAGGCCAAGACATACTAGGTTTCATCATTTCAATTTTATTCGCATATAGCACGTGTTTCCAACATTTAATCTTTCTTTTCCAATTTATATACAAGCAGCTCGAATTTCGTTTCCAAACAATAGGAATTACATGTACCAGTTACTAGCAACAGTACTCTACATTTCACAGGTAGCTGTTATCCAATTACAGACAATTTTCATTATTCTATCTACTTATCCAAGACTTTCATTCAGGTATTCAATGCATTCATTTCAGTGTTTCTATTCCTAGGATTCATGCACACCCTAGGATCTATCATTCAATCTAGTTTTCAGGTCCTAGGATTCATGCCATACCCTAGGATCTATCATTCAATCTAGTTTCTGGTCCTAGGATTCATGTCATATCCTAGGATCTATCATTTATTTCAGAGATGCATTAATGTTTGTAATTAACTAAGGGGAGCCACTCTACCCGTAAAATCGGGAGTAATGGGGGCATGATCGGTAGGTCCACGTGCCTCTGCAACCCCTAAAGCTGTAATAGAATGAGGTCCTAACACAAGGATCAATCACAAGAAACCACTCAGAACAGGATAAAAGTATTTCAAACAAGTAGAGTAACTAATTCTGAGGAGAACGAACTCTTAAACGCGGAAATCGGACCTCAAATGGACCCTAAACGGGTAAAAAATGACAACTCTGACTCAAATCAGACATCTGGAATACCTTCCAGATGTCTTAAAAAATGGTCCAAGTCATACCTCACTCTGCGTTGCTCCTCAGACGTCCAGGGATCCTGCTGAACCATCTGGACCTAGTTCCAGACGTACGACCACCTCTCCGGACGTCTGGAGACGCTCTCTGCCATCTGGTGCCTTTCCTAGATGTCTGAACTGCGTGGGAGGGCATGTCCCCGTGCCTTCTCGAAATGAATCTTGCACGTGCGACAAAAACTTCCTCAATACGACATGTCTCAGAACCTCGGCGGAACGGCTTGCATGGTCGTATCCGCAAAAGGAGGTATAGGAGGAAATACGTACCTCTAAGTCGTTTGGAGCTCCCTCCAGATGTTGCCCGCGTCGTCTTGGATGTAGGTCCAGACGTCTGATTTTGGGAAAAATTCCTAGAATCAGAACCTCCTTCGTCTTCTTCCCGCTGCGCGCGGCTACGCCATGCTCGTCCGCCAGCTGCCTATGCTGCAACAGCACTGGGGGAACCTCCCCAGCACAACGCTCCTCCACGCGCCTGCCGATCGGCCTCAAGCTGCTCCGGTGAGCTCTCTCCCTCACGGCATGCGTGCCCTCCCCTCTTCCTTCTCGCTGCCCCTCTCCTCTCCGCCACTGCACCCGGCAGCAGCGGCGGCTCGCTCTTACTCTCGCTCTCGCACTCGCACTGGAGGAAGGAGGAGATGGGTGGATGTGGTGAACGAGGGAGAGGGAAGAGGATATAAGTAGGCACGGGGGGGGGGGGGGGGGAATGGTGCTGCAGGTCGGTGGGTTTTCAGTCTGCGCGCGGCACATGCGCAAACTCGAGATCGTACGCATGCAAAAATTTATTTCCAGACATTTGGGAAGGCATCCAGACATTCGACCAGACGTCTAGAACAACTCCCAGACGTCTTAAAGTGTTTTGATGCCTCTGGTCTTAACAACATAACAAACTCAAAGGAAGTTTCCTCCCTGAAACTTGCGCTAACTAGGGTGCGGAAAAAGAACAATATACACATAACAAACTCAAAGAGGACCGAAGCCGGTCTGAAAAGACATACCCTCAAAGAGCTCCGGGTACCACTCCCGCATCGCCGCCTTGGGCTCCTAGGTAGCCTCCTCATACCGCTGGCTCCTCCACAAAACCTTCACCAGGGGTACTTGTTTCTGTCTCAGACTCCAGACGGCTCTGTCGAGAATCTGCACTGGCCGCTCGGGGTAGGTCAGGTCGTCACCAACCTCGACATTCTCATGGCTTAGAACGTGACTGGGATAGACGACATACCTCCTGAGGTTGGACACGTGGAGCACGTCGTGCACACTAGAAAGCTGGGGAGGAAGGACAAGCCTGTAAGCAAAATGGGTCCAACCTGCTCCAGGACCTCAAAGGGTCCCACGAACCTCGACGTGAGCTTCCCTCTCACCCCAAACTGCTGCAGGCCCTATAATTCCCTACTCGGAGGGGGTGAGATCAGCTTGACGTAAAAAATGCGAAATTGAAATAATAAACAATCTCACAAAATAACAACTGCACAAAGTACACAATAATTTTTAGGTGGAAACCCAAATCAGGTGAAAACCACCACCTAACCCTCTCGAGTTAGGATTTTCCGATCAACCAAGTTGATCAAATCCACTAAATGAATCACTTTAAAACGAGGGTGATTCAACCTCAGTTACAACCACGCTACAAGTGTGAGGGTAGCGTTCCTCAACCCCTTCTCTTCACGAGAAGGATTTTGTCTTGCGAAGGAGACGGGAATTTGCAAAGCGAATACCCAACCAAATAATAAAGATAAAACAAAAATCCTATAGAGCCAACAAAGTAATTTTTAACCTAAGCTTCTATAGGAATTAGGATGCTTCCCTTTGAAAGGAGTGCGTCGACGACGAAGATGTGTGAGCCACGCAACGGCGCAACTTCGCTCTCGTGAACTACGGCGGTAGAGTGGGTGCGCGAAGGCTTGATGCTCTCAAGATGAAGAACTAACGCTTAGAGAGCAAGAGAGACACAAAATGGTTTGAAAGCGTATTGCAAGGTGTGTCTTGGTGTTTCTTTGTGTATGTTAGTGTGTCAAAGGCTCCCCTCTATTTATAGAGGCCTTAGGAAGGCTTTGGAAGCCTTAGAAAAGCTTCCATAGCCGTTGGGTGCAAAGCCCAAGTGAATTAGCCCAAAATCAGGAACAATCATTGTTCTGACAGGCTTATCAGACGTCTAATTCTAGCATCAGACGTCTGGAAGATCACTTTAAGATGCCTGAAAATAAGGTCAAACGTCTGATTTTGGGCGGGTCTCTTCCTGACTGGGATCAGATCTAAATAGGGTTCTAGTGCAAGTCCATCAGAAGACATATAGGACGTCTGGCACTATGTCTGGACGTCTGGAAATCTACTTTTTCTGTGGGAATAGATTTCCAAACGTTGCAATGGCTAGAAAATCTCTGAGAAGAGATTTTGGGTCAGCCGAGGCAAAACGGTCAATTATCAGACGTCTGAAAAGTCCTATGGACGTCTGATAAGTCTCTAACGGTCACAATCTTGAGTGTTGGCTAAGCCAGCCAACGGTCCAATAATTGGACGTTTGGCAAAGTCATCAGACGTCTCCTAAGACGTCTGGTTTAAGGTCTGGACGTCTGATTTCATTAGATAGAACTAACTATGTCCAGCCTAAATGTTATCAGACGTCTGAATCAACAGTCAAACGTCTTAAACACTTTATCAGACGTCTGATTTTGGAATTAGACGTCTGGAAATGCTATTTGAACCCTATACTGGTTTTCTAAGTTCTCTACAGAAAACCTAAGTATCCTAGGGTTGTGCCGGTGTTCCTAGGACTACTGTTAGGGTACTTTGAGGCTCTTTAACAAAATGTTCTAAGGAAATAAAGAGCAAGAAAAATAAAGATAAGAGTACAAGAAAGAGATAAACAGAATTCTATCCTATTCTTCTTGTCCTTCCATCTTCAATCTATCGCTCCTCGCGAATCCCCTCTGTTCTCCATCAGGATCCTCCAATCCGTCCTGGATGCAAGCTCGAATTCCGTCTAATCATGTCTACATTTGCAATTGACCTGAAATCTAAGACTCAAAGTGCAAATGTTAAATAACACGTGTTTTGTTATCATCAAAATAAATGATCGTGGTGCTTTAGCACCAACAGGCCCTTCATGGGCGAAACGTGAAGGAAGACGTGGTCCCCAACCTCAAACTACACCTCTCTGCATTTTCGATCTGCATAGCTCTTCTGTCTGCTTATGACAGTGCGGAGTCGCCTGTGAATTTGCTCGATCACCTCCTGACTCTACCGGATCAGCCTGGGGCCAACCTCCCACTTGGTCCCCACCTCAACCCAAGTCAAGGGTGCCGTACATCTCCGTCTGTATAGAGCCTCATAGGGTGCCATGCCGATGCTTGAGTGATAACTGTTATTATATGAAAACTCCGCCAGGGGCAAGTGCTCCTCCCAAGAGCCCCTCCAGTCCAGCACACAAGCATGTAAAAGGTCCTCTAGTGTCTGTATCGTGTGCTCAGACTGTCTGTCCATCTGGGGGTGGTATGCTGTACTGAACCTCAACCGTGTCCCCAGGGCCTGCTGAAACTCAGCCCAAAATTGGGACGTAAAATGGGTATCCCGGTTGGATACGATCTCCTGCGGAACTTCGTGTAGACGTACCACGGCGCGGATATACCTCTCTGCCAACTGTGCTGGTCCCAAGGTGACTCGAATCGGCAAGAAATGTGTTGTCTTCGTCAATCTGTCAACGATCACCCAGACTGCGTCGTGTCCTCGCGGGGTAATGGGCAAGCCCACCACCAAGTCCATGGTGATGCTCTCCCACTTCCACTCTGGCACTGGAAGAGGCTGCAATGGCCCTGCAGGCCTCTGATGCTCGGCCTTCACCTGCTGGCACACTAAACACTACTGTACGAATTCACCTACATCCCGCTTCATTCCCCTCCACCAAAAGTCGCGTCTCAAATCATGGTACATCTTTGTGTTTTCGTGATGTATGGTGAACCTGGAACCGTGTGCCTCAGTTAGGAGCTCTCTCAACAGCTCCTCATCCCTGGGAATGCACAAACGTCCCCTCATGCGCAGTACCTGGTCTATAAAAGAGAAGTCCCCAGAGTCTCCTAACAGCACTCTGTCATGCAATGACTGCAAGTACGGGTTGGCCATCTGTCCTGTGATGATGCAGTCTATCAGCTCTAGCCTCATCTGTCGTGTCACAGTCATTGCCCTACAGTGCCCCCGTAGCTCTAGGGGTCGCCAACTGCCCATCTCCTTCATGAGGCTCCAACTCCATGCCTGTAAACTGGCCAAGTGGGTGGGCGCCTTCCGGCTCAAGACGTCAGCCACCACATTGGCCTTTCCCAGGTGGTAGGAAATGTTGCAGTCATAGTCCTTCAGGAGCTCCAACCAACGTCTCTATCTCATGTTGAGATCCTTCTGATCGAACAAGTATCTGAGGCTCTTATGATCTGTGAAAATCTCAAAGGACTCACCGTACAAGTAGTGCCTCCAAGTCTTCAGTGCGAAGACGACAGCTGCCAGCTCTAGGTCGTGGGTGGGATAGCTTTGATCATGGGGTTTCAGTTGCCATGAAGCGTAAGCGACAATGTGACCCCTCTGCATGAGAACACCCCCTAACCCGTGCAAAGAGGCATCCGTGTACACAACGAACCCGCCACTACTGTCTGGGATGGTGAGCACGGGAGCCGAAGTCAGCCTCTCCTTCAGCTCCTGAAAACACTCCTCACAAGTGTTTGTCCAAGTAAAGGGCACATCCTTCCGGGTCAGCTGTGTCGTAGGACGTGCAATCTGTGAGAAGCCCCTGATAAACCACCTGTAGTAGCCTGCCAGTCTCAAGAAACTGCGGATCTCAGTAACTGTACGCGGTCTCTCCCACCTGAGCACTGCCTCAACCTTGGCTGGGTCCACAGCTAAGCCATCCTCGGAGATCACATGACCCAAGAAGGTCACCTCCTTCAACTAGAACTCGCACTTGCTGTATTTGGCGTACAGCCTACATCGTATCCGTGTGTCCAAAACCATCCGCAAGTGCTGTCCGTGCTGCGCCTGATCTCGAGAATAGATGAGCACATCATCAATGAATACCACCACGAACTAGTCCAAGTACGGTCTGAACACCCGGTTCATCAAGTCCATGAAGGTAGCGGGGGCATTGGTCAGCCCAAATGGCATGACCAAAAACTTGTAGTGTCCGTATCGGGTGAGGAAAGCTGTCTTGGAGGCGTCTGCTTCCTTGATCCTCAACTGGTGGTATCCAGACCTCAAGTCTATCTTGGAGAATACTGTGGCACCTCGCAGCTGGTCAAACAAGTCATCAATCCTTGGCAGCGGATACCTGTTCTTGATGGTAACCCTATTCAGCTGTCTGTAGTCTATACAAAGGCGTAGGGTACCATCCTTCTTCTTTACTAACAATACCGGGGCTCCCCATGGAGATGCACTAGGCCTTACAAAGCCCTTCTCCAGAAGATCCTGCAACTAAGACTTGAGCTCTCGTAGCTCAAGTGGTGCCATCCTGTACGATGCTGTAGAAATGGGGTTGGTCCCCGGTACTAGTGAGATCTCAAACCCGATCTCACGCTCGGGCGGTAGTCTTGGCAAGTCATCTGGGAACACATCGGGGTACTCTCTAACCACCAGGATACTTTGAAAGTCTGCCACAGGGCTGGGCTCCGCCACCACACAAGCTAGGAAGGCCACACACCCTTGACCCAAAAGTCTCGTCGCCCGAAGTGCAGAAATGCACCTGAAGCCTCCGTCCACTGGTTGCCCGTGGAACTCGAAAGAAGGCAACTCTGGTATGGAGAAGACGATCTTCCTCTCAAAGCAGTCCACCAAGGCATGATATGCAGACAGCTAGTCCATTCCCAGAATCATGCCAAAGTCCTCCATCTGTATCACAATCAGGTCAGTGGAAAGGCTGTGTCCCCCAACATTGACCTCACAACCTATGCACACCTCCTCAGCTACAAACAGTTGACCACCTAGACCTCTGATCACGAACGGATCTTCTAACAACACACAGTCCTGCCCTAGACTAACCGCAAAAATGGCGGCGACAAACGAGTGCGTAGCGTCGGAATCGAAAAGTGTGTAAACAAGTTTGCCAGAAACTGAAACCATACCTGCCACCACTGATCCTGAAGCTCTGGCATCCCTGTGTGTTAGGGTATTGATACGCCCCTCAACCCTAGGTGCGGACGAAGCAGCCACACTCTGAGTTGGACGAGTAGCCACGGGCCGGTACCCTCCCCGCGACTGCTGTCCTCCTCCTCGCGCCTGGAAATCGTGGCCTCCTGCTCGCCCTCCAATGCTCAACGTAGGAACCATCTGCTAACCTCCAGCCCTAGACGGGAAGTCCCTCCAGATGTGGCCCGGCTGGCCACACTGGTAGTAAAGGGGGACTCGACTCTCACCCTCAGTGGGTCCCTCGCCCTCAGTCTGGTGCTAGCAGTTGGCCCCTGTCAGGGGCCCCTAAAGGCCACTGATGGCCCCGTAAAGCGTGACAGCTCTCTTGCAGGTGCCACGTGCCTCCTCTCTTGTCGGCCCTGTGAGAAGTCTGGCTGATAGGGCCTCTTTCGCCCACTGTCAGTGTAGCGTGCGGACAGGTTGGTCTCTTCATACGTCATAGCTACCTCCACCACCCTCGAGAACGTAGGCAGCTTCAGGGGTTTGACATACCCCCGAATAGCAGGCCGGAGCCCCTCGGTGAACCTCTAAAGGCGCTCCTCCTCAGTAGCCACGACTGTTGCTGCGAAACGAGACAGCTCCAGGAAACACGTACGGCACGCGCTCACGGTCATCGTCCCCTGGCGGAGAGTGTGGAACTCCCGCCTTCTCTAGTCCTGCCACGTCTGGGGGAAGTACTGCTCGCAGAAGAGGGTGACGAACTAGTCCCAAGTTGTCTCGTCCCTCTCCTGACCCCTGACCGCCCTCCACCACCTATGTGCCGCGCTCTCCAGCTGGTACGTGGCAAAGGCCACGTGGTACTCCATAGGGGGGCGAAGGGTGTCAAACACCTTCTCGATCTGCTCAAGCCAATCCTCCGCCTCGGTCGGGTCCTCATCCCCCTTGAAAGAGGGGGGCTTCAGCTTCCGGAACTGGCCGAAAAGCTCATAGTGGCGCTGAAGTGGAGAAGCTGGTACGCCTCCAGGTAAAGAAGCCTCGTGCTCGGAAGTGCCAGAGGAAGGTGAGGGTGGTGGAGGCCCACCCCTCCCCCACATCCAACGCCGTGTCCGTCTCGTGGTCCCACAGAGGACTCCCCCTCCACAGCCCCAGGGAGAGGCGCTCGTAGCGGTGGGTGAAGCTCGTCTCGCACAATATCCCGTATTAGCTAGGCGAGGTCCTGGGCCTGAATGCCCGGGAGTAGTGGCTGGTCCACTGAGGCATCGGACTCAACGTGCCCGCCCCTCCGAACTCGTCCTCGGCCGTGTCCACAGCCTGCCTCGCTACCTCCTCTTCGAGGCATCTCCTGTAAGGAGTCGCAAACATGGAACAGAAAAGGCGTCAATACTAATCGATATTCAACAAAGGAACCTTGAAACAAATGTCAAAAGGTACGTTGTGGTGGTTACTCTAGTTACAAGCACGTGAATTGGTTATTTTCCACCCAGTTGGTTCACTTCTCGGGATGACCTTACTCTGATACCATCTTATTATGACCCAGTTCCCGAATCCCTACAAGATACGAGAATTGGACCGACTCGACTGATCCCAAGACCCAGTCATCCAACAAGAAAGTAACCAAAAAGTAGTAAAATAAACCACATTCACCATGCAAGTAACTAACAGTAACAAAAGTACAGCAGTAAAGAAAAGAACTACTACAGTACACACCACCACAACAGTAGAGAATTAGAAACAGGTACAGAAATATGAAGTTTACAATAAAAGAGTACAATGGTGTAACACGAAGCCTTTTCTATGAAGGAAAATGAAAGACTTGGGGACATGTACACCGGCTTCACGTTAATCATGAATAACCTCAAGTCACTAGGAAAGACATTTGTAAAGGGGGAGCTTCAAGGGAAGCTCCTTCGCTCCCTTGGACCTGAGTGGGAGCAAAAAGTAATGGCAATAGAAGAAGCCAACCAAGTAGAGGATCTAGACATGGAAAATTTACTTGGGAATCTTATGGCTTATGAATGAAAAATGGAGCAAAAGAAGAAATCTATCTCATCGGAGCCAAAGAAGAAGACTTTAGCCTTCAAAGCTACATCGGATGATGAGGTAAGTACTGATGACGAAGAATTCATTTTATTAGCTAAAAAGTTTAAAAAGTTTCTCAGAAATAGAAAAGAGATCAAGGGAAAGAAAAGAGAGGAAGAACCTCTAGTTTGCTATAATTGCAAGAAGAGAGGTCACATAAAGAAAGATTGTCCCTCACTCAAAAGAGATGATGAGAAGAAATCCAAGAAGCCTTTCAACTACAAGAAGATCTCCAAGCCCAAGGGATTCAAGAAGAAGGTGTTCCAAGCAACTTGGGATGACTCCACCTTCGAAGAAGAAGAGGAGGAGGAAACAAATGAGGAAACAACATGCTTGGGATTAATGGTAACAAAAGATACTTCTGAATCTAAATCTGAAGAACCTGAGGTAAACTCCTATTCTCTAGATGAATTACAAGATGCCTTTGATTCACTATATCTAAATCTTAAGAAAACAAAGATCCAAAGCAAAGTTTTAAAAGAAGAAAACTTAGAGAATAAGAAATTAATCAATGATCTTGAAGACAAGAATCTAATTCTTACTAAAGAAACCACTACCTTAAATATGCAAATAAGAAACCTAATGATTGAAAAGGAGTCATTTACAAATGATTTGTATACGGCAATGAGTGAACAGAAATTTCTAGATAGAGAAGAATTACTCGACAAAATCCATGTGCTTGAAAAATCAAACTCCTTTAAAAAGGATGAAAATAGCTTACTTAGAGTAGAGATTAAGGGACTAGAAGATAAACTAGACATAATGAAAATAGAGATAAATCACCTTAAAGAAAAATCAAATCAACTTGTTGAGGACCTATCCAAATTTACAAAGGGGAAAGATAACTTGGACAAGCTCATTGCCCATCAAAAACCTTCCTCAAGTAAATTTGGATTAGGCTTTTATGAACCTAGTTAAAGTGAGCCGAAAAAGGATCCTCCTCTAAAGGAGACCACTAACAAATATGAATCCACATTGCAATAGATACCGAAAAGACAACTCTCACTTTGTTTTGTAGGGATGAAAGGACATTATAATGTCAAAAATTGGATATACAAAATGAAGGATGGATGACTCAAATTAGAAAGACCTATAGAAACACCAAGTCACCAACAAAGATCTTTTGTAGGAGAAAAGAGGTCTACAAGAAAGAAGACAAGGAGACCACCGCCATCAAGGAGGCCGATGGGTGATGGACTCCGGGTGTTCCAAACATATGATGGGAGACAAGCACCTATTTTTGGCCTCCAACCTACGGATGGAGGAACGGTTACAACAACCACAAGGGCCATATTATTGGCCTTGGTAAAATAGGTAACCCTCTCTCTCCCATCTCAAATGTTTCTCTAGTTAAAGGACTAAAACATAATCTTTTAAGTGTCAGTCAAATTTGTTATAAGGGATTTAAGGTAGCATTTACTTCAAAAATGTTTGAAATTATATATGCATTAACCAATGAAACCCTTCTTAAGGAAACTAGATTTAAAGACATTTATATCGTAGAATTTGATAAAGATAGCACTTATGAATGTCTTGTAGCAAATAATGAGTTAAGTATATGGCATAGAAGAGTAGGACATGTCCATATGAAGCTATTTCAAAAACTAGCCAAACATGAACTAGTCCGAGGTCTTCCTAAAGGAAAACTTTTAAATGAGTTTATCTGTGATTCATGTAACTTAGGTAAAATTATGAAATCTAATTTTAAAAACAAAAAAGTTATATTCACATCAAGACCTTTAGAATTACTTCACCTAGATCTGTTTGGACCAACAAAATATGAGAGCCTTGGTGGATGCAAATATTGCCTTGTGATTGTAGACGATTTTTTGAGGTTTTCATGGGCCTCCTTTTTAAGATCCAAAGGAGTATTTTTCATCTTTTCTATTTTTTGTAGGAAGGTTCAAACTGAAAAAGGCTACCAAATCACTCGTATCCGTAGTGATTATGGGGGCGAGTTTGAAAATTCCTTATTTGATGATTTTTGTCAAGAGCATAGTATTGCTCGTAAGTTTTCTTTTCCCCGAACACCTCAACAAAATGGGGTGGTTGAGAGAAAGAACCATACTCTTCAAGAGTGTGCTCGAACATTGCTTATAGACTCGAGGTTACTGAAGTACTTTTGGGCCGAGGTGGTTAACACGGCTTGTTACATGTTAAATCGCACCTTAATTCGATCCAGGTTGCGAAAAACTTGCTTTGAATTATACTATGGGAAAATACCCAAAATTAGTTATTTTAAAGTTTTTGGATGTCGGTGTTTTGTTTTGAATACCCGCTCTAATTTAGATAAATTTGATGCCAAAGGTGAAGAAGCCATCTTTATTGGTTATTCCTCACGTAGTAAGGCATATCGAGTCTTTAACAAGACCACATTAATAGTGGAGGAAACCTTCCATGTTTCTTTCGATGAATCTCCCCACTCTTCCTCTATTGATTGAGTCAATATGGAAGATGAAGATGATTCTTCTATTGATGTGTCTAACATTCCAAACTCCAATATCCATAATCTTCCAAAAGATTGGATATATCAAAGGGATCATCCTGAAAGTCAAGTCATTCGAAGTGTTTCCAATGGCGTTAAAACTCGACCTCGTTTTAGTTGCTCTTTTGGTCTCTCCACCTTTGTATCTCAAGTTGAACCCAAGAGTGTCGAGGAAGTATACTCCGAAGAACCTTGGTTGATGGCCATGTAGGAGGAACTCAACCAATTCCAAAGGAATGAAGTCTGGGATCTAGTACCTTAGCCTAAAGGGCAAACGGTAATAGGTACCAAATGGGTATTCCGGAACAAGTTGAATGAATCCGATATAGTCATTCGGAACAAGGCTCGGTTGGTATCACAAGGGTACAACCAAGAAGAAGGAATTGATTTTGATGAGACCTATGCTCCCGTAGCTCGACTCGAATCAATTCGCATGCTTCTTGCTTATGCTGCCTTCCTTGGCTTTAAACTTTTTCAAATGGACATTAAGAGCGTGTTTCTTAACGGATTCATTAAGGAGGAAGTTTTTGTAAAACAACCTCCTAGTTTTGAGTCTCATGATAAGCCTCATTTTGTTTATAAATTAAACAAGGCACTATATGGTCTAAAGCAAGCTCCTAGAGCTTGGTATGAGAGGCTCAAAGACTATTTGTTAAATACAAAATTTTCTATAGAGGAAGTTGATTCCACATTATTCATTAAAAGAAGAGGAAAAGATATGTTATTAGTTCAAATATATGTAGATGATATTATATTTGGTGCTACTAATGAATCTATGTGTAGAAAGTTTTCAGAAATTATGCAGAAAGAATTCGAAATGAGTTTAATGGGTGAACTCAAGATTTTCTTGGGCTTGCAAATCACTCAACTCGAATTTGGAACCTTTGTGTGTCAATCAAAATACACAAAGGAGATGCTGAAAAAATTTAAAATGACGAAAAGTAAAGGGAAGAATACTCCTACGAGTGTCACAACTTCCTTAGACTTGTATGAATTAGGTATGCCCATAGATCAAAAACTCTATCATAGCATGATTGGATCTTTACTGTATTTAACTTCCAATAGACCTGACATTTTATTTAGTACCTGCTTATGCACTAGGTTTCAATCAAACCCTAAACAATCACACTTAAATGCTGTAAAATGAATATTTAGATATCTAGTTGACACATATGATTATGACTTATTCTACCCTAGGAGTCCACAATTCAACTTAGTCACATATAGCGATGCGGACTACGCATGTAGTTGCACCGATAGGAAGAGTACTAGTGGGACGTGCCAATTCTTGGGTGAATCGCTTATCTCTTGGTTCTCAAAGAAACAATCTAGCGTAGCCTTATCAACTACGGAGACTGAATACATAGCCACCTCTCTAGCATGTTCCCAAGTGCTTTGGATGAAAAATACTTTGAAGGATTTTAACTTGATATTTAATAAAATAAAAATATTACGTGATAATACTAGTGCTATCAACCTCTCGAAAAATCCCATACATCACTCCTGTACAAAATATATTGATGTTCGACATCATTTTGTGAGAGATAATATACTTAAGGGAGAAATCGAGGTTGAATTTATTTGTATTGAATTGCAATTGGCTGATATTTTTACTAAACCTTTGAATTATGATTATTTTAATTATATACGTAGAAAACTAGGGATATGTAAGCTAAGTGATATTTGAAGAATTTAGTGATTTAATGGAATTTATTTTGTCATGAGCATAGAAGGAGCCTTGACTTTACCAAGTTAAGAGCCTTCATACACTGTTCAAACATCAAAATGCACATTCTGTGCAATATCAGATGTCTGATTAACACCTCAGACATCTTATACTTAAAAATTTGACGTCTGAAGATATGGGGACAGATGTTGATTTTATATCTCAAAAGAGCTGATAAAAGAGCTATTTCAGACGTCCGTCATCATTCACAGATGTCTGGACCGTCGTCCAGATGTGTTGACAGACGTCTATCTTTGCATCAGAATATGTATTACGATGTCTGGATTCAGACGTCTAATTATATAGTTAGACATTGTGTAGGTCGTCTGATAAAGAAATTAGACGACAACCTATAGCTTTAGAGTGAAATCCAGGAAGGTCTGTCTGCAGAAATCAGACGTCTAATTTTAGATTTAGACGTTCGGTAGGTCGTCTGATATAGAGATCGGACGACAACTTGGAGAATAAACCATTTTCTAGGGAGGTATGTTTGCAGAAATCAGATATCTAATTTTAAGATTAGTCGTCCGATAAGTCGTCTGGTGGTTAAAACAGACGACGCCATCAAAAGGGTTAAAATCCCAAAGGTCCAATCCTGACGTCTAATCTGGCAAAAATCTATTGCTTCGCGTCTGTCCTCTGAATGGTTTGCAATGCAAATTTCTCCAACCTCAGGGGGAGACTTTCTCAACCCCTTGGCATATAAATCCCAGTCACAAGGTCCCACTTCCCCTCTCTCAAATCCATAAGGTCTCTCTTTCCTACCGAACGAACGATGGCTGCAATTTGCACTGCTCCTCTCACAGCCAGATGACCGCTCCACCTCCTCGATGACTGGCAGCGCTGCTGCTACCTTGCGTGCATGCCCCCACTCCTCCGCATGTCTGGAGACCCTCCCCCATGGGTAAAACTTCTCAAACCCTTAGGGCATCTCCACGGGCTTTGCTTAAGTCTCTTCAAAGCACTCATCTTGTCTTTTCTTCTTTGATAATCAACTCGATTTACTTTTTCTATCGTGCCTTTGTTTGCCCTAGGACCTAAAACCCTCGAACAAAACCTATTTTTTCTATGAGCATATATGTTCACCTCTTTGGTTGATTATGGCAAGGGTATTACCTTAAGTGATTCAAGCCAACATCTTAGTGGCTTGAATTCAAAGGTATATTGCCACAACATTATGGCAGGTTATATTGCCTCAAGGCATACTGCCACACATTTTTTCTAGTATCAATGTGGTTTGCATGTATGGCATTATTGGCTGAATGACTGGTGTGGCATTTTGTTTGCATGTGTGTTTTTGCAGGTGTTCTATCCTAAAAACACCAAACCTCTCCTTCCAAAACCCAACCACCCATACCACCCAAAATGCCTCCCCATCGGAAGCAAGCTGAGGGCTCTTCCATCTCCTCCTCCACCTATTTGGCTAACCAACTATGTAGCGACATCACTAGACAGTGATTTCGTCGCTTCACAAATGCCAAAGTCAAGTGCCCTCGCTTCATTGTATGGAATGACTTTGCCCATCTAAACCTTCGGGAACACTTTGAAACCCTCCATCTCTTCCATTATTTTGACCGACAGTTCCATTCTGGCATTGGAACTATTGGTGTGTTTCCTGATCTTGTCTGACTTTTCTATGCCAACATCATTGAAGACTATAGCAACGATGAACTTGAATTACATACTCTCTTATTTGGGCGTGAAATCCATATCACCTCTGACTCTATTTCCGCCCTTCTTGCCATCCCTAATGAGGGAAATGACTTCAATGACATTCTGAGGCATTATGTCTCAGAAGTCATAAATCAAGAATTAGTCCTACTTGAAAAATATGTTGAAAATCTTGGCACCTTACTATGCAAAAACCTCAAACCTCTTCCCCGATTACTATCTCACATTTTTGGGTGGGACCTTCTAAAAAAATCGAAAGGTTTTGATTATATCTCGCACCAACACAAGGCACACCTTTTTGCCACCGTACGTCACATTCCCTTCAACTATTGCCGCCTCATTGTTCATGTTATGAATGAGGACCATGGGGTATCTCTACCATTTGGGTCCATTTTATCCAAAATTTTTGCAAGCCATCGGATCTCCATAAATGACTAGGCAGTTGACAAAAAAATTGAGCCCTACAACTGGGCCACAGCCGCTAAGATGCACATACTTAGGGAGCATCTTGAGCCAGCCGAAGAGCCCGCTGAAGAAGAACCCCTTCCACCCTTTCCGGATTTTCATGAAGAATGTCCACTTCAAATAGAAGCTCCTCGCTCAAGCTTTGACAAGGCATGGGATCTCGCCACAGATTCCCTCTCCTCTGGCATCTCCCTCTTGTTACGACGAACCGGAGAGATGTACACCTATATGGGGAGTATGCGCCATGACATCGACGAACTTCATTCTGATGTCCAAAATCTATAGATGGGACAAGGACCTACCCACCGCCGCCGCCGCCATGATCAAGAAGACTTGTTTAGTTCTTCTGTTTGTCTTTCTTTCTATCTTCCATGTTGGCTTGTATTAAGGGGCCTTGACCCCATACTTAAATATTTTGGGAATAATAGCTAGTCTGTGCTTAGGGCACCTACATTGCTTTCCTAGTTAGTTTACTTTAATGCTTTGTCATTTTTTTAATTCAGCATGCAATTTTATTAATGCTCTCCACTTTATAAATGTCACACTTGTAGTTTAAATATCAACCCCCTTTTAGAACCCTTCATGATGATATTCAAAAAGGGGGAGAAGAACGTAGGTAAAAACTTAGGGAATAACATAAAAAATTATGAAAAATCTTCTCAAAATAGGCATAGACTACTAAGTGCAACTTTCAAGGGGAGAAAATAAGAATCTACAGGTATATTTTGAAAATCATCAAAAAAGGGGAGATTGTTAATTCAACCTCTCATATATAATATTTTGATGATTTTACAAAATGAAGAAAAAGAAATAAAACATAAGCTAGCATATTTTTCTCTGTAATAACACAATTGCAGGTTTCATGGAGTTTTCCAAGTCGGAGGATTAAAAGCGTGAAGATTAAGTAGTGTAAGTATTGTCATAGGTTATAGGCTTTTTATGTAAACTTTCAAATTTTGTAATCTTTATTTTATTTGAGTCTAGAGATGTTGTAAAGAGGCCCCAAACATAGCTTATAAATAGCTAACTTAGGATCTCTACACTTAGGATAAATTAGAAACAAAAACCTAACACTAAGACTCAAATCAAATGTCCATAACAACTGTCAGATGTCAGATTTTCAACTTTAAGACGTCTGACAAGTGTTTCAGGCGTCTAGTTACCTATAGCTTTGCCTTTAGTTTCTAACTTCATAAACATCAGTCGAAGCAACCTTCCATCAGACGTTCATAGCCTCATCCAGACGTCTAATACTTTACCTGGACGACCTCAAAACAACCGTTAGACTCAAGCACCCATCTTCCTTCTAAATATAATAGGCAAAATACATTTTTAGACGTTCGGACATGCCTTCAGACGTCTACCTTTGGACCGTTGCTCATTTATTTATGTGCGAATCTCATTAGGAACCAAAGATCTTCTGTCAGATTTGCTAGGCAAGTCCTTTTTAAGATTCCAAATGTCTAGGGAATCCTACAGACGTCTATACTGACGTTTGTTCCTTCAGATCTAGAACCCTGCTTGGATCTAGTCAAAACAGGAACGAATCCACGCATAATTAGATGTCCAATAATTTTATCAGGTGTCTTATGTGAAAATATCAGACGTCCCTGTTTCGATCTAATGAAACCAGTATAGCCTGGCTAATAGTATCAGACGACCATAATTGTAATCAGACGCCTTATAATATGTCTGACCCTAAAATCAAACATCTGATATTGCTGTTATACTCATCATTACCTTGATTTGTGGTGGATTTCGTCCCAATCTCTTGGGATTTGTCTTCAACGATCAGGAGATCTCTCTCAAGTATTCTTGAAGGTTCCAAACTTGCCTATAAATAGACTACAATCCCTCTTAGGCAAGACACACCTCTTGAGATTCAATTCCCTTAGAAAAATCACTTGCTCACTACTCTTAGCCTCCTCTTGCCCTTGTGCTGTGCCAACACTCTGATTAAAGGGCAAACCCACACTCCCGATTAACTTCGTTATGCAAACTCTTAGGGAGTTCTCTTTATGCTTAATAGATAAGGAAGTAATTAAATTATTAGGGTGCTCTATAGGTGCTGTTTAATTCTTACTTTTGTACTTTGGGTATCCAGCCTGTCGGGTCCCCGTCTCTTTATTATGAAGGGAGAAACCTCCGTTTAGGGATCGGAGGTGGGATTTGTAATTGAGGTACACTACCCTCGTTTAAGTAGTGTGGTTAGTGGATTGATCACTTTGTGATAGAAAATCCTAAGTCAAGGGATTGGCTTAGGTGGTGGTTTTCACTCGTCTTGGGTTTCTACCTAAAAATATGGTGCCTCTTTTTGTGATTGAAGTTTTTATCTTACAATATTTAGTAAATTCACTATTCACCCCCCCTTTAGTGCAATTTCACTTACCGCCTTCGTCCAAGCTTCCATCAGGCACCGTCGTCTCGCCGAACTGCCGATTCGAGAGATTCCTTCTCACCCCTTTCTCTTTTATGCTTTCGTAGATCAATGTAATAGACAATTGTGAAAAATATCATATTTGTTCCATCTCTCTTGTGAATTTATTCTTCTTATTTTTTTATTTTAGAAACACAAAAAAAATAACAAAACTTCAAAATACGAAAAATAAACAAAACGAAGCGCAGTTTTCAATTAAAGTAAATGTCGCCTCCTGTATGGTCGGGCCCGGATAGGTTGTTAATATGATGATTTTATCGTTGAAATGTGTATAGTGGTTAACCTAAATCGGACCTAACCATATCTTTACAAAATTTTTTACCTGGCCTACTTGATTTTATCTTATCACTTTTAGGACCAGGGTCGAACTCAGGGAAGTGGGGTACAAGTCGAGTTTCGATGCCTTTCCTACAACGAGTCTCTTCCATTCATTTATTGTGTTGTTGGTGTTTTTCTTATTTAGATTTTTTTCTGGTAATCTTTATCCTTGAGGCACACCCTCAAAATTGTGTTCTTGGCTTTGAGCCAAAACAGAGTTCCAAAACGAATCTTGCTATTCGCAAGATGGGGTACCTGCAAGCTAAAGATTATCTTTTCTCTTTTATATATCTTTTTTTATCTTTTTATTAATAGGAAAGCGAAACAGAAATAAAGTAAATACAATATATATATATATGTATATATTATGTATATAAAGGGGTAGGGGTGGAGGCGGAGATGGAGTGTAGCACGGTGTCGAGTCAGTCGTCGTCTAGAGAGACGCAACCAACAGGACTAGGTGCCGCGTGGAGTGTGGGATGGATGGTGGATGATGTATGCAACCATGCTTTTTGTACGCGTGTATCGGGGAATATCAGCAACTGGTGTATATATTCCTGCGATACAGCGTATGGTAAATAATGTGGAAAAAAATATATATATGTATATATGTAAATATGTCTATATGTATATATATATGGTTATAAATATATAGGTATATATATATATGTATATATATAAGTATATGTATATATATATATGTGTGTATGTATGTATAACTATATAGAGGTATATATATATGTATGTATAAGTATATAGTAATATGTGTATATATAGATATATGTAGCTAAGTGTGTGTGTATATATATATATATATATATATATATATAATACTATATAGATGTATATATATATATAATAATAATATATGTATATAGGTATATGTATCTAGATATGTAGATATATGTATATATGTATATATAGTTATATAGATATATATATGTATATATGTATGTATATATAAGTAGGTGTATATATATATATATATATATATATATATATATGTATGTATGTATGTATGTATGTATGTATGTATGTATCTATACTTAGTTATATAGGTAATATATATATAGATATATGTATATTTATATATATGTATATGTGTATAGATATATGTATATATGTAAGTATATATGTATATTTATATAAGTATTTGTATATATGTATATGTATATATATATATATATATATATATAAGTATATAGATATATATATGTATACTAATACATAAGTATATAGATATTACTATATGTATAAATATAAGTATATATATGTATATATATCAATATATAAGTATACGTATATATATATGTTTATAGTATAGGTGTGTGTGTGTGTGAAAGTGTGAGTGTAGGTGTGTGTGTGCGTCGGTGTAGAGTGCTGTGAGTGTTGTGAGAGAGAGAGAGAGTGGGAGAGAGAGGGCAGGAGAGGAGAGAAGGCCGCAGGTTAAGTCGTTTGCGGTCCAGGGCCGTCGTCTGATGGCATCCGCACGCAGGCGCGTATTCGCGCAGAGGAGAGCGCCTGCGTCGATCGGTTGTGAGCGCAGAGAGCTCGCGACAGAGCATGCAGGGCTGGAGGGCGAGGGCGCCTGCAGCTTGCGCGGAAGCTTGCAGGTGCCGCAGGGGGGCGGGGAGGCGCTTGGCTGGCTGCTGCAGAGGCGCGTAGCGGTCGGCTGCGGGCGACAGTGCGTGCGACAAAGCGGAGAAAGAGAAGGCGGAGAGGGCCTGCAGGCGCGTGCGTTGGGCTGGGGCGCCTATAGGCGTGCGCAGAAGGAGCTGTTGCTATTGCTGCCGCTGCTGCAGCTTCCTTAACGTTGTTGCTGCTGCTGCTGCTTCAATGGTGGGAAGGTGCGGGAACGTAAAAAAAAAATGAAAATAGACCCACCACGCCCACCGGCTCTTTGAAGAGCTGGGCGGTGGCAGTCTCACTGTGGTGGTGTGCACCACAGTGAAGGCTCCTGCCCGCCTGGTTTCTCCTCGGAGGAGGATCGGCGTATGGAGGGGAATGGAGGAGAGGACAGTGTGGCCTGGGGATGGAGCTGCCTGTGGGATTTTTCTTGGCTGGGACTAGGCTTCCTTGCAAAGGCAGGAGCTGCGGTCTTTAAATAGAAGAGGAATGGCATGGCCGCATGCAGCTGCAGGGAGAGGGATGGAATGGCAGCCGCAGGGAAGGGCAGCTGCAGCATGGCGCGCGTAGAAGATGCAGCCGCGGGAAAGATAAAAAAAATCAAGTGCAAATAAATATAGAGGTGGTGGATTTTTGCACAGAGGCACTAGGGGAAAATGCGAATTGTGAAGCCATTTATTTCATTCTCCTCTCCTCTCAATTAAATGCATGAATGCATGTATTTTTACAAAATGCAACTATGAAATCCTAATTTGCATGGTAATGCTAGGAAATAGCATAAGAAGGTATTATTGCAGGCGTATTTTGCGGTGCAATCACCTCCCTGTGTTCGACCTTGGACTCCCTTGGAGTTTTGGTAAAATTTTATTTGATAAATGAGTTTTGCGACTACAACGATGGGTTACTCTTAACCCAGATTTCAAACACACGAAAATGTTGCAGCATCGACCAATTTTACCTTTTGATCGACCAATCAAGGTCAAAATCATGAGATTAAATGTTCGTAGCAAAAGAGTCTAAGTCCAAGTTCCAAGTTCCAAATTTATTCTCACCTAAGCTCCGGCTCGAGCCCGAGCTCGAGCTAGAGCTAGGCCAAGGAAGGGCACACGTGCATGCATGCATGATCTCCAACCCCACCTTTCACTCTTTGCTACATAAATCATGGGAGGCAAAAGCCTTTTATACCCACCAAGATGTTTGCCCACTTCTAGTATGGAACTAAAAACCTTTCCCAAATCTCAATGATTTCAACATGAATTCCCATATCACCATATAACAATTGCATCCCAATTGATGCAATTAGGCTCGCAAATCCAACATTTCCCCACAAATTCATCATTGAAATTCAACGATAAATTCCTTGGTTACCACACTCTACTTTCAGTAAAGGTACCTTTCAATTTGAACTCTTACTTGAGTCATCCACCTTCACCACCATAGGAATAAAGTGAAACTAGTCTTAAACTCTAGACCTTTGATGTGGGGTGTATAATGGTGACAACAGAATGAAGTTCTTGGTGGTAATCTTCAATGTTGGTGCTCTTAAGGGCCATGCACCCTATCCTGTTTCATGAGTGTAAGTAGGAAAGACCCTATTCCCTTACCTGCAGCCTATAGTAACACTCACATAGGTGGCGTTCTCTAAGGATGCACTACTCACATCTACCATAAAGGCTTGAACCCATTCAAAGCCTTTGCTCTTCCTAAATTTGCAGCTTAAGGCATTCAAGCTTCCAGGGATTGGACTCAGATGCAAAAGCATTTAACAATGAGTGTCAACCAGTTTCCATACAGCTTGTTGTTACCACATTGAACCTACTTTGTGGGATCTCCACTCAGTTAGGTTGGGTTGCTGCTGCGGGTGAACTCCTATTGGGTCTCAGTCCTATCCCAAGCTTAGACTTAAGGACTAAAAATCTATCAAGCCCATTAGTAAATGGATTTGCCGTATTATCCTTGGATCTTATAAATTTCCCAGCAATCACTCCTTGAGACACTAAATCATTTACAGACTTGAGTCTGATTTGGATATGTCTCCTTGTTTTTTGATTAAACTTTGAACTCTTAATCTTTGCTATGCAGTCATGCTATCACAATGCAAAGATATCATAGGAATTGGCTTACCCACCATAGGGATTTCTTACAGAAATCCGTTTAGCTATTGAGCCTCAATTCCAGTTGTGTCCAAAGTACATAGCTCAGCCTCAAAGGTAGACCGAGCTAAAATGGTCTATTTTGTAGACCGCTAGGAAACTGCACCGCCTCTAAGGATAAAGACATACCCTGTAACACCATTACTCCCAAAATCCTCCATTTGACCAATCCAACTTGCATTACTATATCCTTCCAAAACTGAAGGATATTTACCATAATGTAAATTAAGGGAAACAGTTTCCTTTAAGTACCTAAGTACTCGATCTAGAGCATCCCAATGAGTATGGTGAGGATAGCTTGTGTATCTATTTAACTTAGACACGAAAAAAGAAATATCCGGTTTAGTACAGTTAGCCAATTACATCAAGGTTCCTATAATCTGTGAATATCTTAGTTGTGAAACATGCGTTCCACTTTTATTCTTATAGGGAGTTTTTGATGAATCAAAAGGAGTACTTGCAGCCTGGTAATCTTCATAGTCACATTTCTCAAGAACCTTCTCAACATAATGAGATTGAGAAATAGCTATCCCCTCTGCTGACCGAATCAGTTTGAGTCCTAGGATCACATTTGCAACACCCATATCCTTCATCTCAAACTTATTACTCAAGAACAACTTAGTTTCATTCACAATTCTAATGTCTGATCTAAATACTAATATATCATCTACATATAGGTATAAGACAATACATATATCAACCTTAATCATAGAGTAGACACGCCTGTAATATTGATGACCTACAAAGCCAAAAGATTATATAGTCAAATTTTTCATGCCAATACTTGAGTGCTTGTTTCAAATCATAAAGAGCTTTAACAAGCTTGCAAACCTTTTTCTCATTCCCAGAAGCTACAAATCTCTCAGGTTGCTCCATATAGATCTCCTCCTCAAGATTACTATGAAAAAAGTAGTCTTCACATCATTTGGAGGATAATAGTTTATGCAAAATTGTCGGTGTTTAGAAAATATATGCGTCGTAGCATAGTTGACAAAATCACATAAAACACTTAAATTTATAAAACTTAGAATCTAATTGGAATCCAAGATCATTCGCAAGGAGCAAATATGGAATTCACACTCTAATCTTTACTCAGAATAAATGAGCATAGTTAAAATGAGCACAATAAAAAGACATGCAATGAATAAATTGCTCATATTGATATTCAAATATAAAGTAATGTATCTCAAAAGATCCTTGGGATAAAAAAAATTAGAGAAGCAAAAAAATGGTGATTTAAATCATCAATTAAATCCTCTTAATTAAGCATGCATCCCAACTATTCAATTCATTCAAATAAATCAACAATGCCTTAATCAGATAATCCGCATCAACTTAAGCACTTAAATATCAAGCATAGAGTTGCACCAAACGTCGGCCTCCTTTCTCAAACGACTTAACTCATCATAGCACAACCCCATAGAAGGAACACAAGGATGCCTTTCCCTTCTCTTAAGCCTTTTTAAGTACATCACAAGGCTTTTTTTCATCCTCAGAGACTAAGTGTTCATCTATTTCTGCAGCATGCATCTCGAGGCATGCGTGCACACGTCTCAGAGCAAAACCCTCCCCATTCCTCTCGCAAATACTCTTCTCTTTCCTCTCAACCGTGCCTAACCAGGTCAAGAATCGGGTAGTCGGGTCATGGGTATAGGTCCAGGTTCGCCGACGTGTATGGCGAAGGAGGGTGCTCGAGCATGCGAGTGAGGGACTCGACCCCTAGTGATCTTGGGCGAACGGCTAAAAGCACTTTTGCCTTTCATACCACACAATCTGTTCTTCCATTTATGAGGTGGGACTAAGTTCCACCCTCTTCTCCTTGCACGTAGCAGTCGTACAGATCCTTCGATTGATGGTGCTGTAGTTGTTGGGAAGCCCAACTGAAGCTCCAGATGGTGTCGTGATTTGATTTCGCATCACCTGGACGTGGAGTTGATGGCAATGATGGTCGAATGATGTGTGACGGCATCAAGGAAGACAACGATGATGGCGAGTGGCCGGTGAAACTTGAAACTCACAAGTATGGGCTCTAGGCCCTAATCAGATAGTCCATAAGCATCGTCGGAGGATGGCGAAGGTGGTGGCGGTGTCAATTTTGTGTGGGAGAGTGGAAGGTGGCCGGGTGGAGTCCGATTTCGCGAGCAAATGGCGAGTTGTTTGATGGGGCGAAGGAGTGGATGGAAGGTGAAATAACGAGAGGGGTTTGGATGGTGGAGGCGAGGTGAAGGTTTTGGAGGTGACACGATGGTGTTTGGTGTGCTGTGGAGTGCGGAAGGCCTTGCCAGAGGCTTGGCCGGAGCGGAGGAAGATGGAGGGGGAGGTAGTGGATAGTTGGTCAATTTGAAGTGGGGAAGGAGTGGTTCTAACCTAAAGAAGGAGAGAGAGAGATTGGCCTAGTTTAAGGAATGAAAGGGAGGAAGTTGGCATCAGCTTTGATTGGCCGGCGTCGGAGGGGATAAAGGCTCCTTAAGAGAGGATGGCAATAAGGAAGGGTCGAAGGCACCCTTGATTTGGCTATCAAGGAGCGGACGAAGTCAGGGAAGAAGGAGGACTGGCCAATTTTACCGTTGGTTGGCCGTAGGAAGAGATTGAGGAGGTGTCGTTGGAGCTCGGTCGAAGAAGGCTAGGGATGGAGGAGAAGGCGAATTTTGGGCCTGAACCTCTCTAGTTTTGAATGGCTTGAGCTAGCAAAGCTTATATAGAGCTCAAGGCAAGCTCTAGACAAGGAAAGAGAGATCAATTGGGTCGAAAAATCAAGGAGAAGGATCCCTAACTTCGTGGAGTTTGCATAAGCTTTTGGATGCAAATTAAGGTTCGAGACTTGGTTCAATCGAAAGAGGATCTCCTGAGGATTGTTCCTTCCAATTTTGGGAGGATTTGGTTGAGTATCGAGCAAGAAAACCTTGCTCAAATCTCGGCGAGAAAGCTCCATTCACACTAATGGTGGTAGGGACCTTTTTACAAAAATGATGATAAAGTTAGGGACCTGATTGCAAATATTTCAAAAGTTAGGGGCTTAATTGAGAGCAACAGAGTTTAAATGGACTAAAATGTAAACTAGGTCAAGATGGACTCTGATTGGTTTGGACCCAAGGAATCTGATGGTAAAGTCGGATTTGAGTTTTGACCAAGTTTGACTAAGCAATTTGCGTAGAAACCTAACTTAGGGCAGAATTCCATTTGAGACTCTGTTTAAGGTCAAAATTGGTTTAGATGGTCCAACCAAAGGTACTAAACCTCTAGGAATATTTTTTGTGTGAATTTTAGTAGGTTTAGATGAATTTTATCCTCTCTAGAACCTCTTCAATTCAAGTGGGTTTGAAATTAGAGTTTTGGATGCTGTTGTGGTTCTCGAAACGTGTGAAATCCTATTTCTGTCTGTATGGACTGACTTATTTGACTTTAATGCTCATTAGACCGTCAATTAACCCATGGAAAACCTCGTGATTACTCTACATTCTTGGTATGATGTTAAAATGGCAAAATTAACCTAGTTTTAATGTTCTCTCAAAATGGATATGCGTGGAATTACGGCTCTCAGGCGACTATGTAGGAGCATTTGTCAATTAATCCTGATTAAATAAAGCTAGTTACGGGTCATGATGGCGTTGCCATCATACCCCCATGCCTAACTTTTGCTAGTCCCTTAGCAAAATCTTATGGAAAGAACTAAATCTCTAAACCATGCTTTGAAGTTCAGATGCCTGATTTGTGCTACTCTCTAGAAATTAGATCAGAATAACAACAATAGGCTTAGAGTTACTCAAGGATTAATCAAGATCTGGAGTGACCAACTTTAGCCTGGGTCTGCTGCGAAGGTTTCTAAGGCCCGCCAAAAACTGCCCAGAGGTTTGTTGACCCTGGCGGTTAAAGCACCCGTGCATAGACGTAATATATCTAGGTTTACTTTTGTTACGACTCGGTTCCCGAATCCCTACAGGACACGAGAATCGGACCGACTCGACTGATCCCAAGACCCAGTCGTCCAATGAGAAAGTAACCAAAAAGCAGTAAAATAAACCACATTCACCATGCAAGTAACTAACAGTAACAAAAGTACAGCGGTAAAGAAAGAACTACTATAGTACACACCACCACAACAGTAGAGAAATTTAAATGGTACAGAAATATGAAGTTTACAATAAAAGAGTACAAAAGTGTAACAAATACTCACTACTACAGGAACGGGTACAACACAAGTACAACTACTGGGCTCTACTAGGCCTAGCACCCTCCGCAGCCGTAGGCTCTGGCTGCTCAACACCTGGTCCTAAAAAAGGTGGTAAGTACGACACGTCAGTGAAATGCTGAGTAGAGTGGCAACCAGCTAGCTAAGAAAAACAGTAAAGGTGGATAGGTAGCTGTTGTTTTTAATTTCTTCTTTATTCAACTAATTATTCTTTCTTTCATTACTTGGTTCATTTATCCGATCATTTTCTTGATCTCGAATGTTCCTCATGGGAACGATGTTGATTCCAGTCTTTCCCGAAGAGTAGAAGTAGCACATGGTACTCTCCTGGACGGGAGAGTCCCCCGTGGTGGTCCTACACTCAGTCAACCACCTCAAGGTCGCTGACAGACGTAACGGTGACTACGGCATGGGCGATAAACGCACGGGTAGCTACCCTGCACTGGCACACGATCAGTCGTTTCCATTAACGGGTGCGCCCAAAGCACAGCATGGAACCAGTATAGGGCAGAGCCCTCTCAATAACAGGGGTCTAGCCCCTAAGAACCAAACAGGGGTCTCTCCCCTCCACAGTCCGCGCACCCTCACCTGACTACCTTGGTTTGCCCAGTGGGCCTAACAAGTCGGTGTAGGACGGCTAGCTGAATCCCGGGCCCCGTGGGGTGGCTAGCTCTCTCCCTACACTAGTAGCTCTCCCCGGTACTATGTATGCGAGGGCCACAGAGTCAGTACAAAGTGGCCAGTCCTAACCCCGGGTCCCAACCCTAGGGCGGCTAGCTCCACTTTGCACTAAACAGGGGGACAGTCGCTTTCCTTGGTACTCCGTACTCAAGGGCCAGCTCACTTCCCCATTCACCTTTCCAATTCCATTCTATTTATTTCAAGGAGCTCTACTCCTAATTCCCCGTAGGGTTCATGCTCATGTTTCTCAGGCCAAGCCATACTATGTTTCATCATTTCAGGTTTATTCACATATAACATATGTTTCCAACACTCAATCCTTCTTTTCTAATTTATATACAAGCAGCATGTATTTAATTTCAACAATAGGAATTTCATATAGCAGTTACTAACAACAGTACTCTACATTTCACAGGCAACTGTTATCCAATTACAGGTAATTATTATTATTCTATCTACTTATCCAAGACTGCAATTCAGGCATTCAATAAAATCATTTCAGTGTCTCTAGTCCTAGGATTCATGCCATACCCTAGGATCTATCATTCAATCTAGTGTTTCTGATCCTAGGATTCATGCTATATCCTAGGATCTATCATTTATTCCAGATATGCATTTATGTTTGTAATTAACTAAGGAAAGCCACTCTACTCGCAAAATCGGGAGTAATGGGGGCGTGATCGGCAGGTCCATGTGCCTCCGCAACTCCCAAGTCTGCAACAGAACGTGGTCCTAACACAAGGATCAACCACAAGAAACCACTCAGAACATGATAATATGCATTCCAACAAGTAGAGGAATAAATACGAAGAAGAATGGAATCTTAAACGCGGAAATCGAACCACAAATGGGCCCTAAACGGGTCAAAAATGACAGCTCTGACTCAAATCAGACGTCAGGAACATCTTTCAAACGTCCTAAAAAGGGGTCCAGATCATACCTCACTCTGGCCTGCTCCTCAGACGTCCAGGGGTCCTGCTGAACTGTCTGGACCTAGTTCTAGACATCCGACCACCTCTCCGGACGTCTGGAGACGCTCTTCGCCGTCTGGTGACTCACCCAGACATCTGAACCGCGTGGGAGGGCATGTCCTGTGCCTTCCCGGAGTGAATCCTGCATGCGTACGCAAAAAATCCCTCAGTAAGGCATGGGAGAGAGCTTCAGCAGAACGGCCTGCAGGGCCGTATCTGCAAAAAGGAAGGTATAGGCATAGTACGTACCTATCAGTCGTCTGGAGCTTATTCTAGACGTCGTCCACGTCGTTTGGATGTAGGTCTAAACGTCTGATTCTGGAAAATTTTCCAAAATCAGAATTTCCTTCGTCTTCTTCTCCGCTGTGCACGGCTGCACCGTGCTCGCCCACCCGTTGCCCGAGCTGCAGTAGCACCGGGGGAAACCTCCCCAGCACAATGCTCCTCCGTACGCATGCTGGCCGGCCTCGAACTGCTCTGGCGAGCTCTCTCTCCCTCACGGCACACACACTCTCTTCTCTTCCCTCTCGCTGCTCTTCTCTCCGCTGTTACACTCGACCGCATCTGCTGCTTACTCTCACCCTCGCTGAAGGAAGATGGGGAATGGATGGGTGTGGGGTGGCGAACGAGGGAGAGGGAAGGTGGTATTTGTAGTCATGGGGGAAAGGCTTCTACAGGTCGGCGAGGGGAGAGAAAGAGAAGAGGGCGGCGGGGTTTCAGTCTGCACGCGGCACGCATGCAGACTCACGATCGTACGCATGCAAAAATTAATTTCCAGACATCTGATCAGACGTCTGAACCAACTCCCAGACGTCTTAAAGTGTTTTAATGTCATGGGCCTTAACAACTTCGCCAGTGCATTTTTAGTAAGAGAGAGATAGTGAAGGATTTTTCATTTTTGAGAGTTTTATCTCTTTCACTTTTATATTTCTCTAGATCCAGTCTTGAATTGACCATAAATATGGTCTATATCAGATTTCTTGTCCCCACCATCAATCCTCGAAGGGTCTCTAGCTTTCGATGCTTTGGGATAGCACCACCCATGGCAACCCCCAGCACCCTAGCTTTCGACTATTCAGGATTGTGCCACCCATGACATTCTGTAGCTAAATTTAGGCCCTGGCAATCGACATTTCGAGATAATCCCTCCCATGGCACCTGAATCAGCACAAGGTGCTTACATTACCTGGGTAGGATTTTTAGATATCCTAGGAGACAAGCTCTGAGGAGACAAAATGTTAATTCTCATCTTCGAGGGGAATTTCCCACCTCTCCGCATCAGAAACTCATCCAATCAACTTATGTTGTCGAGCCGCTCCTAAACTAGATCTTTGAGATGCCTTTTCAGAATAGAATACTTTTGGTATGATTTTCTTTATTAAGCGTACTGAACTAGACTGGTGTGTGAATTTGGATACTTAAGTTACCAAGTCCCGCAAACCAAAGGGTAGGCAACGGGGTTGAATAATCCCTAAACCATAGATCTACTACATCAGCTTCGCACTTTCCTCAACCTCTTGAGGACTGATTTGGATCTTAACAAATACGTGAATGTTTAAGTCCTAAAATAAGCCAAAGAGGCTTAAAATTAGCACTCATACTATTCTCCTTGTCACTATCATTTCAGGACTTAATCTTTGATTTGATTTGGTCTAGAACTTAAGTGGATTCTATAATCAATTACTATGACTCATTATTTTCTTCATTTTGCTCCTTTTTGACATTCTGTGTTTCCTCCTCTTTTCCTTCTCAAGAAATATTTTCAATCAATTCAAAAAATTTCCTACCCTTTGTCCAATTTTTCTCCTCTTCATTATTTTTTTTTTGAATATGTATTTTTTTTTTGAGAACCCCTCAAAGCATTGAATTTCCATATGCTTGCAACCCCCCCATGCCTAAGTTTTACAATATACTCATTGTAAACTAGGAGGGTACAAATTCAACTTAGTTCAAAGTTTAGAACAGGGTCAAAGGGTCTGTGAATGGGTCAGGATGACTATTGCAAATGATTTCAGGCTTTGATACAAGTACCAAAGGTGGAGTCGGTTGTTCTAAAGTTGAACTCAAAAGTGCAGTAGGAGTGTAGCTCAAAAGGATGATAAGAAGGGTCTCGAGCTTTTGGAATGATGGGTTGCCTCTTGTTAAGTGCTAAATTCAATGCCTTCAATCAAGCAGAAGGGGGTCAACGAGAAGGGGTGGTTAAATCAGAGGAATTTTGTAGAACAAGCACCTTGATAAGTAGTCTGGTTGGTCCAACCAGGTGCTTGTTCAAGTCAACAGGCTGATGATGCAGACCAAACCCAATCAGTCTGGTGGGTGGATGGATGTGAATCAATAGGTGTGGAGCCCACCAAATATTTTGAGGCTCAAAAAGATATGGAAATGCAAATCGCGGGTTTGGCTGAATCGGTTCAGCCTGATCAGAGTAGGGGTCCTCAAAAGAAAATGGATTTATAGAGGATGTAGGAACCCTACGAGTGAGATTAGAGAAGGATAAGAAGTGATTCTTGGTCTGATCAATGTCCGATACCTGATCAAAAGATGGAGGTGAATCATATGCAACCGGATCAGAGATAGGTGAATCAGAATAAAAGTTGATTTTGATGGCGGGTCGGGGTTGGGATCGCATTTTGGAAAGCTCTAGCTCTGTGATGGAAGATGTGGCTTTTTCAAAATCTGGGTACGGTGAGGGCTCTTCTAGAAATGATTCAAAGATAGGTTCATCTAGAGAGTCTTCATGATGCTCATACAAATCAAATGTAAATGCCTGGAGAGTGCTTAGAGGATGATGGAAATCTGAGTCAGTGAAAGATTCGAACTTTGGATTGTGGACACTCTCTGCACTTACTGTTTTTGATTCCTGAAGATCATAACAGAATGATTCCAACTCAATGGAACATGATTTTGAATCAATGATCTCGGGATTAGGGGCCTTAGAGTGAGAATCAAAGAACGGGTCATAGATGCTGAGGTCGAAGATTAGCTCTTAATCATCAAGAAACAAAGGTTCTTCGAAATCAGAGTATGATTCTAAATCATCGGAGAATCTGTAAAAATTAGTTTCTGAACCTGATTCCATATCAGGATTTCCACCATAAGATAAAACATGATGCATAGAATCAACAACCTGACTTGGATCTAACCTAATCTTAAATTCTGAGCTCAAAGAGGTGTCCTTATTAGGCATAGGCTCGGGTTCTTGGCTCTTAGGGTAGACCCAATCAAATCCTAACTCTTCCAACTCCTCTGTTTCTGTATCATAAATCGGTGTGACTTTTAAAAAATCAATTTATGTCTCTAAGGAGTTTGAAGAGATGTAATCATCGAATATAGGCCCAGAATCATGATCAAGATCTAAAATATGATTCTCATCACATTAGGCCTCTTGATCATCCCAAATAGGTTCAGGTCTAGATTCTAGGTTAAAGGTAGGAATTGGGTCACTAGAATCTGGACTTGGTTCTATTAGGATGTCAGAATCACTCTCAAGGATTACCTTAACAGGATAAGGTTTGGGAATTAGATCATCGAGAAGTTTTGATTCAAGCCTGCTACAGGTGTTTGGGAAATCAAGGCATGATGGACTAGCTTCATGGCTCTCTAAGGCTGGTTCAAAATCAAGAACACCTGCAATTGGTTCTATCCAACCAACATCAAGATCAGGTATGTCAATCTGCACAAAGTTTGAATCTGATTCCATTTGTGTTGGGGGTCCATTACAACCTATATTTTCAAACCGAAGTTTTGGGAAATCATGTTGATCTTCAGTGTTGTTCCAAGATTCTCATTAGTTTCTGAGGGGATATATGGGTATTTTTGATTGATGACTTCATGCACCAAATTCAGCAATTTTCCACGTTTTTCCATGAGACCTTAGTGTTTTTGCAAAAATGGGGGATTTGACCAACATTGTAGATATTTGCTATGTAATTTCCCCAATTCAATATATTCTAATAAGGGATCATCCCAGGTTGAATCATGTATCATTTGTGTTAATATCATTGCAACATGGTTCATAATGTGGGTTGTTGTTTTTAAAACATTAACCTGAATGTGCTTAGATGGATCAGAGGTTTTGTAATACTCATCATGATGTCTACGAGCATCCTCAATCATGTTTTCTTTCATGCTCATTTTTTATTCAGGTTTCCTAAATATTCTTCCTAAATTGTCAGCTTGCATTTTCAAATCAGGTGGTGGATCAAGATGTAGAATCGAATTCGGGTTTAGATTAAATCGATCAGATCAGATCAAAAATCCTCAAGAAGATCAACTATAACGAGGCCTCTATATCAACAACCTAGGGACCTTTCCTATGTATGTGTTCTAAAGAATAGATGAGGGACTAGATATGAATTGGACCTAATCAAGGCACCCAAAGATTTTGGATGACTAAGGTTGTTTCAAGAAGGATGATACCTCTAAATCAAAAATCCACAAACCTGAGAATTACTTGGGCAGCTAGGAAGGGAGAGCCCCCCAAAGGCCCCTACACGGTAGAGCATCCCCACGGGTTACAGGGTTTCCCCCACCCGACCTTCTGTGTCACTGCGGTTCCAACTGGACTGGAATGTATGAATTGAGACCTTAAGTCTACCAATTTTAGTCCTAACTTGTGCCTTATATTTCACTTGATTTAGAAGTTGATTTAATTTGGGACCTAATTTGGAGGTTGATTGACCCACAAAGTGGATGAACTTCACCTGACTTGCCCTAAAGATGGAGGATGAAATTTGGGTCAAGGCCCAAAGATCACCCTGGATTGACTCTCAGGTTATTAGGTCCAAAATTTTAGGATTCAAGTGAATTTAGAGCCTAACTTTTAGGGTTTTCCTTGAATAGATCTATGCAAACAAGGGCTTGGGTAGCACATGAACATGGGAAGATCAGTTTTCTTTAATCCAGGAAAATGTGTACTAACACTTCAAAATCCTAATGTGGAACCATAATTGGATCTATTTCAAGTCCAATTTAATCTCAAATGTAACACCTTTGACTCAAACAAGAAAGTAAGTAGTCCAAGATGTTATAAATTTAAGCATAAATCCCTAGTAGGTATAGGAAATCAGGATTGGGAATTCTAATCAAATCATCTCACTTCAATCAGATATCCAATCAATTTTGCAAATTAGGAAACTTTGCCTTAAAATGATGATTACTAGAATAGTAAGGCAAGTGGATCCCAATTGTTTGTTTCCTTTTTCTCTTTCCCCAGATTAGGAGGTTGATTAGGGAAGAAGAGAGATTTTACCTGCCACTTGAGTGGGTGATTGCACGGAAGATCTCTTCGTGATGTACCTCGCAAAATCACAAGCAAAGCAAATAGGGCAAGTTAGTGCTCAAATCAATTAAGAAAGATAAGATTAATGGTGAATTACATGTTGCTCCCTAGCAACGACGCCAAATGTTTATACGAAATTGTCATTGTTTAGGAAATATATGCATCGTACTGTAGTCGACAAAATCACACAAAACACTTAAATTTGTAAAACTTAGAATCTAATTGAAGTTCGAGGTCGTTCACAGGGAGCATATGTGGCATTTATGCCCTAATCTCTACTCTGAATAAATGAGCACAGTTAAATGAAGCACAATAAAAAGATATGCAATGAATAAATTGCTCAGATTGATATTCAAATATAAAGCAATGTATCTCAAAAGATCCTTGGGATAAAAAGAATTAAAGAAGCAAAACAATCATGATTTGAATCACCAATTAAATCCTCTTAATTAAGCATGCATCCCAACTATTCAATTCATTCAAATAAATCAACAGTGCCTCAATCAGATAATCCACGTCAACTTAAGCACTTAAATGGCAAGCATAGAGTTCCACCAGATGTCGGCCTCCTTTCTCAGACGACTTAACCCATCATAGCACAACCCCACAGAAGGCACACAAGGATGCCTCTTCCTTCTCTCAAGCCTTTGCAAGCACAACAAAAGGCTTCTTTTCGTCCTTAGAGACTAAGTGCTCGCCTATTTCTTCAGCAAAACCCTCCCCATTCCTCTCTCAAATCCGCTTCTCTTTCCTCTTAACCAGGCTTAACTGGGTCAAGAATCAGGTAGTCAGGTCATGGGTATAGGTCCAGGTCTGCTGGCGTGTATGGTGATCGAGGGTGCTCGGGCATGTGAGTGAAGGACCCAACCCTTGGTGATCTTGGGCGAACGACTTAAGGCACTTTTGCCTTTCATACCACACAATCCGTTCTTCTACTTATGAGGTGGGACTAAGTCCCACCCTCTTGTCCTTGCACGTAGCAGCCGTGCAGATCCTTCGATTGATGGTGCTGCAGTTGCTAGGAAGCCCAATTGCAGCTCCAAATGGTGTCGCGATTTCATTCCGCATCATCTGGACATGGAGTTGATGGCGATGATAGTCGGATGGTGTGTGACGGCTGATAAACGCCAGTTTATCATCATTCTTATGCATTAAAACTAACCTAGCTCTTAGGATTTTACTCCGCAAACGGGTTTTTGGGCTGCATTTAGGCATAAATTAGGTTAGGCATACATTGCATTTTTTATTTGTCTTTTAATATGTTTTGTGAGTGTTAGGGATGTACAGATATACAGATCCTTAAAACCCTAGCACTCAAGAAGGCAAATGGTGAAGGAGAAGCCCAGACTAGTTGGAACTCAGCTCGATCCAACTCACCACAGCCGGAACCTAGCTCACTTGAACTAGGGTTAGCTCGTCCCAGCTCCATTCAAGTAATCCCAGCTGGATGGCAGCTCAAGAGAGTTTACCTTAGCTCACCCTAGCTCAAGTCAACTCAGATCCAGCTCAACTTAGCTGAGTCTAGCTCATCTCAGCTCCCACTAGTCCACAGGGAGCTCTAGCTAGCTCAGCTGACTTGACAGGAGTTCACCCCAGCTCAGATCCAGCTACATCCAGCTCCACTCAACTCCAGCCAGCTGAAGAAGAATTCATCTCAGCTCAGGAAGCTCAAGTCCAGCTCCCGGGGATTCAGCTTAGCTCATCTCTGTTGAGCTAAGCTACCTTAGCTGCCTCAACCAGCTTGATTCTCCCCGGGAGCACCAGACCTAGCTCACCTCAGCTCATTTTGGTAGAAGCTAGCTCACTTTAGCTTGGCTTAGCAACTATCAAAGAACTAGCAAGCTAAGCCAGCTAGAGTAGCCCCATGCCAGCCTCTTCAGCAGCAGCCAGCTCCAGCTCCAGACTTCTTCTCCTCAGCTCCTTCCTCCAAACCCTAGCTCCAACACCTTCTCCTCTACTCCTCCATTAGCTAAGCTAGCTTAGTTTAGCTTAGCTATGCTCCAACTTCCTTGGCTTGTACCACCCCAAAAACCCACCTACCAACTCCACCCAACTAGCTCCACCTAAGCTCCACATAAGCTAACCTACTTGGCACCAACCTAACCTACCCACCACCTCCAAAATACACCTAAAAGTGGCACCAAAAACTACCCATAACCACCCCTTAATGGCGCCACTTTTCCCTCCAAAATCCCCCCTCATCTCCACCACACAATCCTCCTTGAATCCATCTCCACCATCCACCTAACCCCCCTTCTAGAAGACCCCATGTTGGCGCCAACATGGGGGTGTCTCTCCACCACCAAAAGACAACAACACCACCATAACCACCCCCTTTAACACCCCTTCGGGTGGCGCCAACTCACCCTAGCCATAGGATCACCAACCACCCTTATCCTTCCATCCTAGCCCTCCATTTCAAGGGGTACCTTAACCCCCCATCCTACCCTATAAAAAGACCACTACCCACCACCATTCAAGTCATCCTTGGCTAGCAATTTCACTCTCATATTCCACCAAGAAGCCCACGTCCAAGAGAGAAGAAGAAGAAGAAGATTAAGGGGATATTCTGTCCCCTTGGTGCCTTCCCCTCTTCCTTTCTCTCTTGGGTCACGCCAGCCAAAGGAGAAGCCAGGCAAGGAAGATCTTGGAGGAGATCTTGAAGGTGGTCACACCACCTTGGAGGAGTTTTTGAGGGTGGTGCACGCCCACCCCTTGGAGAGAGCATTAAAGGTGGTAGCTTCCACCTTGGAGGAGCTCTCAAGGAAGGAGAAGAAGGAGGCCCTCTTTTCAAGCCAAGGAGCAGCTAGGCTTGGAGCAAGAAGACGCCCTTCTTCACCATTGTTGCAAGAGGATTTGTGTTTCTTTTATTGCTTTTATATTTGTTTAAGTTCTAGTAGAAGCATTCCTCTACTTGTCCTTGAAAAGAACACTCATTCTACTCAATCAAATTGCCTTCTTTTAGCTTTTTATTGCAGTTGTTACTTTTGGTTCTAGCACTTGTTTCACCTCTTCTTCCTAATTACTCTAGGCCTCCACTTGCCTAGAGTGAGCTTAGGAAGAAGATATTTCTATCTTTTAAATTTTAGTTAAGCATTTGTAGGTGTTAGTACTTTTCGTTACAATTCGCATTTTGCCCTTGTCTTTTCAAAATACAAAAAAAATTACATATTGAAAAATATCAAAAAGAAAGTTGAGATCTATCTGTAAGCAAGAGGATTAATTTTGCAATTTTTGCCTCCTTGGACGACCCTAGATACTCCCCTATCTAGGATATAAATTTAAGAGTTGATCGATTTTGCGCGTTACAACGACGTATTTAACAAACCGCGTGAAATCGCTATCAATGGCATTAGGGAAGATGACGGCAATGGTGAGCAGCTAGCAAAACCTAAAATGACAAGTATGGACACTAGGCCCCAATCAGATAGTCCATAAGCATCGCCGGAGGACAGTGAAGGTGGTGGCGGTGTCGATTTGGTGTGGGAGAGTGTATGGTGGCTGGGCAGAGTCAGATTTTGCGAGGAATGGTGGGTTGCCTGGTGGGGCGAAGGAGTGGATGGAAGGTGAAATAACGAGATGGGTTTGGATGGCGAAGGCAAGGCGAAGGTTTTGGAGGTGACGTGAGGGTGTTTGGTGCGGTGTGGAGTGCGGAAGGCCTTGCTGGAGGCTTGGCTACAGCGGAGGAAGATGGAGGGGGAGGTAGTGGATGGTCGATCGATTTAAAGTGGGGAAAGAGTGGTAGAAGGAGAGAGAGAGATTGGCCTAGTCTTTGGGATGAAATGGAGGAAGGTGGCATCGGCTTTGATTGGCTGATGCCAGAGGGGATGAAGTCTCCTTAAGAGAGGACGTCGACGAGGAAGGGTTGAAGGCACCCCTGATTTGGCTGCCGAGGAGCGAACTATGTTAGGGAAGAAAGTGGATCGGTTAGTTTGACTGTTGGCCATAGGAAGAGATTGAGGAGGTTTCACCGGAGCTCGGTCGGATAAGGCTAGGGATGGAGAAGAATTTTGGGCTTGAACCTTTCTAGTTTTGAATGGCCTGAGCTAGTAGAGCTTATATAGAGCTCAATGCAAACTCTAGACAAGGAAAGAGAGCTCAGTTAGGTTGAATAATCAAGGAGAAGGATCCCTAACTTCGCAGAGTTCACATGAGCTTTTGGACGCGAATCAAGGTTCAAGACTTGGTTCAATCGAAAGAGGATCTCCTGAGGATTGTTCCTTCCAATTTTGTGAGGATTTGGCTGAGTATTGAGGGAGAAAACCTCGCTTGAATCTCGATGAGAAATCTCTGCTTACACCAATGGCAGTAGGGACCTTTATACAAAATGACGATAAGGTTAGGGACCTGATCATAAATATTTCAAAAGTTAAGGGCTTAATTAAGAGGAATAGAGTTTAAATATACAAAAATGCAAACTAGGTCAAGATAGACTCTAAATGGTTTGGACCCAAGGAATTTGATGGTGAAGTCATATTTAAGTTTTGACCAAGTTTGACTGGGCAATTTGCGTAGAAACCTAAATTAGAGTAGAATTCCATTTGAGACTTTGTTCAAGGTCAAAATAGGTTCAGATGGTCCAACCAAAGGTACTAAACCTTTAGGAATATTTTTTATGAATTTTAGGAGGTTTAGAAGAATTTTATCCGGACTTGAACCTCTTCAATCCAAGCGGGGTCTGAAATTAGGCTTTTGGGCACTATTGTAGTTCTCGAAACGCATGAAACCGTATTTCTGTCTATATGGACCCACTTTTTAGACTTTAATGCTCATTAGACCTTCAATTAACCCTTGGAAAATCCCGTAGTTACTCTGCATTCATGGTATGATGTTAAAATGGCAGAATTAACCTTATTTTAATGCTCTTCTCTCAAAATGGATATGCGTGGAATTACGGCTCTCAGGCAACTATGTAGGAGCATTTGCAAATTAATCCTGACTAAATAAAGCAATTAGGGCTCATGATGGTGTTACCATCATACCCCCATGCCTAACTTTTGCTAGTCCCTTAGCAAAATCTTATGGAAAGAACTAGATCTCTAAACCATGCTTTGAAGTTTAGATGCCTGATTTGTGCTACTCTCTAGAAATTAGATCAGAATGCCAACAATAGGCCTAGAATTGCTCAAGTATTAATCAAGATCCAGATCAGACCAGCTTCAGCCTGGGTCTGCCACGAAGGTTTCTAAGGCCTGTAAAAATTACCCAGAGGTTCGTTGATCCCAGCGGTTAAAGCACCTGTGCATAGACGTAATATGTCTAGGTTCACTTTGCTAATGCATTTTTAGTAAGAGAGAGATAGAGAAGAATTTTTCATTTTTGAGAGTTTCCTCTCTTTGCCTTTTATATTTCTCTAGATCCAGTCTTGAATTGGCCCTAAACACTATCTGTATCGGATTCCTTATCCCCACCATCAATCCTCGAAGGGTCCCCGGCTTTCAATGCTTCGAGATAGCACCGCCCATGGCAACCCCCATAACCCTGGCTTTCCACACATCGGGATAGTGCAGCCCATGGCATTCTGTAGTTAAATTCAGTCCCTGGCAGTTGACATTTCGGGATAATCTCTCCCATGGCATCTGAACCAACACAAGGTGCTTACATGCCCCAGGTAGGATATTTAGATATCCTAGGAGACAAGCACAGAGGAGACGATATGTTAATACGCATCTTCGAGGGAAATTTCCCACCTCTCCACATCAGGAACTCATCCAATCAACTTATGTTGTTGAGCTGCTCCTAAACTAGATCTTCGAGATGCCTTTTCAGAACAGAAATCTTTTGGCATTATTTTCTTTATTAAGCGCACTGAACCAGGTTGGTGTGTGAATTTGGGTACTTAAGTTACCAAGTCCCGCAAACCAAAGGGCAGGTAACGAGGCCGAATAATCCCTAAGCCTTAGACCTACTACATAAGCTTCACACTTTTCTCAACCTCTTGAGGACTAATCTAGATCTTAACAAATACGTGAATGTTTAAGCCCTAAAACAAGCCCAAGAGGTCTAAGATCAGCACTCATACTAATCTCCTTGTCTCTATCATTTCAGGATTTAATATTTGTTTTGATTTGGTCTAGAACTTAAGTACATTCCATAATCAATTACTATGACTATCGTTTTTTTCTTGATTTTGTTCCTTTTTAACATTCTGTGTTTCCTCCTCTTTTCCTCCTCAAAAAATATTTTCAATCAATTCACAAAATTTCCTCCCCTTTCTCTAGTTTTTTCTTTTCCATTTATTTTTTTGAATATGTATTTTTTTGTGAGAACCCCTCAGAGCATTGAATTACCATATGCTTGCACTTTACACTCCCCCATGCCTAAGTTTTGCAATGTCCTCATTGTAAACTAAGAGGGTACAAATTCAACTTGGTTTAAACTTTAGAACAGGATCACAGGGTGGGTGAATGAGTCAGGATGATTGTTGCGAATGATTTCAAGCTTTGATACAAGTACCAAAGGTGGAGTCGGTTGTTCTAAAGTTGAATTTAAAAGTGCAGTTGGAGTGTAGCTCAAAAGGAAGATCAAAAGGAGGGGATATATGGGTATTTTTTATTGATGGCTTCATACACCAAATTAAGCAATTTTCCACATTTTTCCATGAGACCTTGGTGTTTTTCCAAAAGTGAGGGATTTAACCAATATTGTAGATACTCGTTGCTATGTAATTTCCCCAATTCAATATATTCCAATAAGAGATCATCCTGGGTTGAACCATGTATCATTTGTGTCAATATCATTGCAACACGGTTCATAATGTGGGTTGTTGTTTTTAAAACAACTTGAATGTGCTTAGATGGATCAGAGGTTTTGTAATACTCATCGTGATGTCTACGAGCATCCTCAATCATGTTTTCTTTCATGCTCATTTGGGATTCAGGTTTCCTAAATATTCTTCCTAAATTGTCAGCTTGCATTTTCAAATTAGGTGGTGGATCAAGATGTAGAATCAAATCCGGGTTCAGATTGAATCGATCAGATCAGATCAAAAATCCTCAAGAAGATCAACTCTAATGAGGCCTCCATATCAACAACCTAGGGACCTTTCCTATGTATGTGTTCTAAAGAATAGATGAGGGACTAGATATGAATTGGACCCAATCAAGGCACCCAAAGATTTTGGATGACTAAGGCTGTTTCAAGAAGGATGATACCTCTAAATCAAAAATCCACAAACTCGAGAATTACTTGGGCAGCTAGGAAGGGAGAGCCCCCCAAAGACCCCTACACGGTAGAGCATCCCCATGGGTAACAGGGTTTCCCCCACCCGACCTTCCTTGTCACTACGGTTCCAAGTAGACCGAAATATATGAATTGAGACCTTAAGTCTACCAATTTTAGTCCTAACTTGTGCCTTCTATTTCACTTGATTTAGAAGTTGATTCAATTTGTGACCTAATTTGGAGGTTAATTGACTCACAAAGTGAATGAACTTCACCTGACTTATCCTAAAGATGGAGGATGAAATTTGGGTCAAAACCTAAAGATCACCCTGAATCGACTCTTGATAGTCGCTTGAAATTGGGTTTTAAATCATTGTGTTACAGTATAGTCAAAATCTCATGAAAAATAGATAAATTTATACTCGAAAAGTCTGAGGTCGTTCGCTGAGAGAAAGTAGGAATTCGATTATCAAGATTGCAATTTTAAACAACAGAGATAAAAAATTATGATCAGAAATTGATTCAAAATAATGTGGCAATAATATCAAGTGTCAAACTGCAAAAAGAATGGAGTAAAATGGTGATTTGAATCACCAATTACTCCCTACAATATTAGCAAGTGGAACTTAGTATCAATGTAGAAATAAACTCAAATCAGATGTCTGATTGAATGATCAAACATCTTAAACGTCTGATGAACAGTGATCTCTCTTCTGATTTGCTTTTTCTTCTCTTTCTCTTCTTTTCTTCTACTTCTCTTCTTCTTTTGCTTTCCTTCTTCTTCACATACTCTTCTATTGCTCTTCTTCTCTTCCTCTTTTTCTTTTCCTTTGCTTCTCTTTTTCACATAGAGGGGAAAGGGGTCTTCAGATTTGGCTAAGTGTTAGCCAATTTCTCCAGAGAGCAAAACCCCCCAAACCCCTACACGCTCTCTCTCTTTCTCTCCTTGGGTTACGCTCTCCCAGAGCCTTCAACAGTACTGGGTATACGGGTAATCGGACCTAAAGCGCACCCAAGTCCAGGCTCACCGACAGTGGGTGGTGAGCGAGGAGTGTATAGCTTAGGCAGGTAATCAAATCTACGCTAGGCTCGCGGAAGCAGTGTCACGGGTGAGGCACAGTGAGGGGTGTGAGGGACCTCACCCCTTTCGTGTTTGAGGTAGTAAGCCTATGCAACTTTTGCAACTTATGCGGCACAAAGTGGTTGTCTGTATCCGATGTGGGACTATCCCACAGGACTTCCTTCTGCGTGTATAGCAGTAGCAGGTGGAGAGGTCTTCGTCTAATTTTGTTCCTAGCCCTAGTCAAAGGGCCGAATTGGTCATTGGGTTGTATTCCTGGAGGAATTCCATGCTTCTTGGGATAAGTGCCTGGGGCTGCAGATGCTGGAGAGAGCTTCAAGCAAGCTCGAAGCATGCAACGTCAATGGCGATGCGGACCTGTGACTTGAAACACAAATTATGGTCTCTCGACCTCGTCAGAAAAGCTCAGAGGGATTGTTGGACGATGGCGAAGATGCTAAGGGGGTCAATACGGTTAGTAAGGGTGTGAACGTGCATGGAGAGGTTAGGGTGGAGCTACGGATGTGGTGGTGTTCAGGGGAGTGCGGGATTGATCAATATGCTTAACTAAGTTAGGGCTCGCTGGAGGTATGCCGGCGAGATGGAAGACGGAGTCGCGGAGGGCATCGGCGAGGTTGAATCGGAATGTTGGAGTTGCTATTGTAATGAGGAGAAGCTGAGTCATTTGAGAGAGGTAGTGGATGAAGGGGAGCAGAGATGGCGCCGATTGCGGTATGGCTAGTGCCGGAGAAGGAGCTCCGATAGGGGTTGGACGGCAAGGACGAGGAAGATAGAGACGACGGCTGGTACTGCACGACGTGGAGGAGAGAGGGAAGGATAAATCATCACCGGTATTGCGAACGGACGATGAAAGGAGGCAGGGAGAGTCACTGGACATCGAGGTGCACTTCGGATGAGAAAGAGGAGAGGAATTGGAGGTGTTCCATGCCAAATTCGAGTGTGGGAAGTCCGTTGTGCCCCGGGGGTTCTTTTTAGGTCATCAGAAGGCAAAAGGAGAATGAGAATCAAGCTCTTAAGCTTAGAAAGTTTCGTCAGAGATAGAAACCCAAATTTCAATTGATTCGCATGGCACTTTGGGCAAGACTTGGAGCCCAAGATGTGGCTTAAATGGAAGGCAACTTCGTCAAGAATCTAAGTATCTATTTTGGGACTGGTTGATTGAGAATCGAGTGAGAAATTCTCGCTCGATTTCAATGGAGAAGCTCAGGGTTGCCTTTAATGGCATCAGGGACCTATTTGCAAAAATGATGACAAAGTTAGGGGCCTTTTTGTAAGTATTTTGAAAGTTAAGGGCATATGTGTGATCAGACAGGACCAAGTTGTAAACTACGTCAAGGCAATCTCAGATTGGGCCAAAATTTTGGTACAAACCTAATTTGGGCCTAAGGAATCTAATGGTAAAGTTGGATTTTGATTTTGACTACGTTTGATTAGATAATTTATGCAAAAACCCAAATTAGGGCAAATGTTAGTCTGAGACTTTATTTTAGGTAAAGATGGGTTTTGATGGTCGAATTGAAGGTACCAAACCCTAGAGGATATTTTTATATGATTTTTAAAGGGTTTAGGTGAATTTTATCTTGACCAGAACCTTAGTTAATTAAGCAGATCTATTTTTAGGATTTTAGAAGTTATTTAATTCTCAAAACACACGAAAACCCTTTTCTATCTGTTCTAACCCACTTGTTATCCTTTTAGGACCATTTGACCCTTAATTACCCCTTTGGAAAACCCATGGTTGTACTACATTCATGGTATATGGTAAAATTACAGTTTTAACCTTGGTTTCTTATCTTTTTCTCAGAATGATTATGTAATGAATTACAGTCCTTTGGCGATTATGTAGGAGCATTTAATGACTTAATCAGATCAAATTGAGATAGTTATGGCTCATGATGGTGTTCCCATCATACCCCCATGCCTAGGTTTTGCTAGTCCCTTAAAAAAATCTCAAGGAATTTAACTCAAATTCTAGACCATGTGCCTTTTTATGCTCAAATGTGTGCTTTCTTTTGTAGGTTAGGCCAGAATGTCGATAGTAGGCCTAGAGATATTCAAGTACTAACCAAGATCCAGACTTGACCAGCTCTAGACTCAGTCCACCACAAAGGTTTTTAAGTTCCACAGGAACTAACCTATGGTTCGTTGAACTCCGCGGTTAATGCACACATGCTTGTAACATGTTTTAGTTCAGGTTCAGTTTGCCTTGCATTTTTGTAAGAGAGAGACAGAAGACTTTTTTCTTTATTTTTGGAGAGTTTTCTCTCTCTTTTCTTTTTATTTCTAGCTTCGGATTAGCCTTACAACATAGTCTATATCAGATTCCTAGTTCCCACCATCAATCCTCGTAGGGTCCCTAGCAATCGATGCTTCGAGATAGCACCGCCTATGGTAACCCCCAGAACTCTGGCTTTTGAGATTTTGAGATAATGTCGCCCATTGCATTTTATAGCTAAATCCAGACCCTGGCAATCGACATTTCATGATAATACTATCCATGGCATCTGAACCAGCACAATGTGCTTACATGCCCCTGGTAGGATATTTAGATATCCTAGGAAACAATCACCGAGAAGACAATATGTTATTGCATATTTTTGAGGGGAATTTCCTACCTCTCCGCACCGGGAACTCTTCCAAATCAACTTGTGTTGATCAGCCGCTCCTAATCTAGGGAGCTTTTTCAGAACAGATTTAACGCATTTACGTGATTTTGATAATTAAGTGTACTAAACTAGACTGTATGTGGATTGGGGTGCTTAGGTTACCGAGTCCCGCAAACCAGAGGTCAGTTAACGAGCCTGAATAATCCCTAAGCCTTAGACCTAATACTTAAGCTTCACATTTTCCCCAACCTCTTGAGGACTATCCAGATCTTAACGGATACTTGAATTTTTAAACCTAAAATCACATCTCAAGAGGCCTAAGATCAGCTGATAAATGCCAGTTTATCATCATTCTTACGCATTAAAACAAACCTAGCTCTTAGGATTTTACTCCGCAAACGGGTTTTTGGGCTGCATATAGGCATAAATTAGGTTAGGCATGCATTGCATTTTTTTATAATCTTTTTAATGTGTTTTTGTGAGTGTTAGGGATGTATAGATACACAGATCCTTAAAACCTTAGCACTCAAGAAGGCATATGGTGAAGGAGAAGCCCAGACTAGCTAGAACTCAGCTTAATCCAGCTCACCATAGCTGGAACCTAGCTTACTTGAACTAGGGTTAGCTCATCCCAGCTCCATTCAGCTAATCTCAGCTGAATGGCAGCTCATGAGAGTTCATCTTAGCTTACCCTAGCTCAAGTCAGCTCAGATCCAGCTCAACTTAGCTGAGTCTAGCTCATCTCAGCTCCCACTAGTCCATAGGGAGCTCTAGCTAGCTCAGCTGAGTTGACAGGAGTTCACCCCAGCTCAGATCCAGCTACATCCAGCTCCACTCAACTCCAGCCAGCTGAAGAAGAGCTCACCCTAGCTCAAGTCAGCTCAGATCCAGCTCAACTTAGCTGAGTCTAGCTCATCTCAGCTCCCACTAGTCCACAGGGAGCTCTAGCTAGCTCAGCTGAGTTGACAGGAGTTCACCCCAGCTCAGATCCAGCTACATCCAGCTCCACTCAACTCCAGCCAGCTGAAGAAGAACTCATCCTAGCTCAGGAAGCTCAAGTCCAGCCCCCGGGGACTTAGCTTAGCTCAACTCAGTTGAGCTAAGCTACCTTAGCTGCCTCAACCAGCTTGATTCTCCCCGGGAGCACCAGACCTAGCTCACCTCAGCTCATTTTGGTAGAAGCTAGCTCACTTTAGCTTGGCTTAGCAACTAGCAAAGAACTAGCAAGCTAAGCCAGCTAGAGTAGCTCCATGCCAGCCTCTTCAGCAGCAGCCAGCTCCAATTTCAGCTCTAGACTTCTCCTCCTCAGCTCCTCCCTCCAAACCCTAGCTCCAACACCTTCTCCTCTACTCCACCTTTAGCTAAGCTAGCTTAGCTTAGCTTACCTTAGCTTAGTTTAGCTAGCAACCAGCTCCTTGGCCATCCACCACCTTCAAAGTCAACCCTAGCTAGCTCCATCAACTAGGCTCACCTAAGCTAGCTATCCTACTCCAAGTTGGCGCCACCACCATCACACCCCTTCACCCCATCACCACTACCAAAAGCCACCTATTTTCCCTCTAAAATGACCTTCTAGAACCCTTCCCTTTTGGCGCCAACTTTCCCTCCAAAATTCCCTTCATCTTCACCATACACCTCTCCTTAAATCCATCTCCACCATCCACCTAACCTCCCTTCTAGAAGACCCTAGGATGGCTCCAAAATGGTGGTGTCTCTACACCACCAAAAGCCACCAACACCACTATAACCACCCCCTTAACACCCCTTGAGTTGGTGCCAATTGCCCTTAGCCTTAGGATCCCCAACCACCTCCATCTCTTCATCTTAGCCCTCCATTCCAAGAGTCACCTTAGCCCCCCTTCCTACTCTATATAAACCCACCACCTACAACCATTTTAGATCATCCTCCATTAGTGTATTTTGCTACCTAAACCACCTATACCTATGGCCAAGAAGGAGTAGAGAAGGAGATTAAAGGGGCACATCACCAGCCCTTTTGGTGCCTTCTTCTCCCCACTCTCTTCAACTTGAGCCACGCCAAGGAGGAGGACTCTTCCACTTCAAGGAGGATGGCCAGGAAAGGGAGAAGGACCTAGTGTGGATGTCCACCCTTGGAGAGAAGCTTAGGGCATGCCCCCTTTGGGCTTGCCTTGGAGGACATCACCTTGGCGGAGCACTGCAAGGAAGGAGTTGAAGGATTCTTTTCAAGCTTGGGAGCCACCAACCTTGGAGCAAGAAGCCCTCTTCTTCACCATCTATCTAGAGGATTTGTGTTTTCTTTTCTTTATTTTAATTTTTCTAGTAGTAGAAGCATTCCTCTACTAGGCTTTTTTGTAAAACACTTTTCAGTAATCTAGTTGCCTTCTTTGCAATTTTCTATTTTTCATTTCTACTTGCTTTGCCTTTTAGCATTTTTCACTCCCTCTCCCTAATTATTCTAGGCCTCCACTTGCCTAGAGTGAGTTTAGGAAGAGGCTCTACTTGCCACTAGAAAGTAGTAGTTAAATTGAAGTGTAAATTACTTCCTGCGACCATTTCGCATGTTGTCTTAATTGAAAAACGAAAAAAAAATGATATATTGAAAAATACCAAACAGAAAGTTGAGATCTATTTGTAAGCAAGAGAATCACATTTGCAAACATTTGGCCTCCTTGGACGACCCTAAATACTTCCCTATCTAGGAATATAAATTTAAGAGTTGATCGATTTTGCGCGTTACAACGACCTAATTAACAAACCGCGTGAAATCGCTATCATCAGCGTTCATACTAATCTCTTTTTTTCTCTCTTAGCACTTTTTGTCTTTCATTTTCTTTCTTTTTGATTTGATCTAGAACTAAGTAGATTCCTTAATCTTTTACTAATGACTATTTTTTTTCTTTCCAAATTGTGCTCCTTTTTGACATTTATATCACCTCTTCTTTTCCTCCTCAAAAATGATATGCAATTAATTAACTCAAAATTTCCTCCCTTCTCCAATTTTTTTTTTGGAATATGTAATTTTTTGATGAAACCCTTTCTTGTGAAGTGATTCTCACAGCATTTTGCATTTTAATACCCCCCATGTGTACGATTTGCAATGTCGTCATTGTAAATTAGGTGGGTTTGAATTCAGCTTAGAACGTACATTAGAACAGGTTTTGGGCATGTGGATGGGTCGGGGTGATTGTTGTGGACGATTTCAAGCTCAGGTACGGGTACCAGAGGTGGAGCCGGCAGTTATAATGGTCGAGCCCTAAAGTGCAATATGAGTTTAGCATAAGATGTGTCAAGAAGGGTTTTGGGTTTTTTCAAAAAGATGACGAGTTGCCTCGCGTTAAGTGCTGAGTTTAACGCCATCAGCCTGGCGCAATGAGCTCAAGGAGAATGGAGATCAAAAGATACCACAGCCAAGTTCGTATCGGTGAGTTCAATGAACAGCTTACATCGCTAGTCATTCACAATAAAGGGTTCAGAATTAAGGTTGGGTTGGCTAATTTCGATGGCACCATTTCCAAAAATTCGTCTGATAAGATATGGTCCAATCCATTTCAATCTGAGTTTTCCTGGGAACAGTTTGAGTTTGGCATCAAAGAGTAAGACTTTCTGACCGAGGTGAAAGATCTTTCTAGATGTGCTTGTCGTAAAAGGCCTTAACTAGCTCTTATTTGAAGCTTTCTGTAGGTTTTTACCTTAGAAAGATCTAAATTACACTTTCGTACAGCCCAATAGGCTTTGTGCTCCAACTCGATGGGGAGGTGACACGCCTTCCCGTACACCAATCTGAAAGGAGATGATGAGTCCATTTTAATGGACTATTGTTACGCCTAAGTTAACTTTATTCTTACCTCTTAGGTTTGTTAATAACTACATTAAGTTATAGAATGTTTGCATGCATCATTATTTAAGTTTACATCTATTTTATCGCATTCTATAATTTAGTATGTAATTATTTTATGTTTTGTTGTTGTAGGAATAATGTTGGAAAAGAACAGGGGGGTGAAATAAATTTCCCCCAACAACTGCCTCAACTTCACCTCACACAACCTCCGGCCGGCCTCAACACCCCCAACAGCCGTCGGCCAAAATTAGTAAGGGATTTGAAAATCCCTTAACTCATGTAGGGAGAGGAGATAAAAGAGAGGCTTGGCAAAGGGTTGGCTTCTTCTTCTCCCCTGAAGGGGATATCCCTTGTTCTCCACCTTCCCCACCATGGAGAGAGCATGGACTATGGAGAAGGTGTGGACGGTGAATCCAGCCATGCCCTTGCACTGTCCACTGTTGAGCCCATGCCAGCCTGCCCTCACCACGCCTAAAACTTCCACTGCCTATCCACCGCATGCGCGCGCCCTTGCAAGCCACAGCCGTGCCCTTCCACCACCTGTCCAGCCATAGCCTGCCCTCACTGCGCACCTACAACCGCGCACACCGCCACAGCCGCAACAACTCCCATCGCCCTTGTGCCCTTGAGCGCCCTGCAGGCGCTGCACTAAGACTCACCGTGCTACTGCCACGGCCGCACCTTGCACAGCCTGCACCAAGCGCTCATAGGCGCTGCACCCACCGCGCCCTTGCTGCCCAAGAACCCTACAGGTGCGCCCTTCCAGCCCCCACTACAAGCGCCCTGTAGGTGCTGCACCAAGCGCTCGTAGGCGCCGCACCACATGCCTGCAGGCACCACGCCAGCGCCCTTCCACGCCCTGCTCCTGCACCCACCGCACCCTTGCAGCCTGCAGGCAAACCACATGCAAGCAGACCGTCCGCACGCGGCCAAGCCTACAGGCCAGCACTCGCCCACAGGCACTCATGCCAGTGGCCAACCTTGCAAGTGCACCCTAGCACACCTTGCGCGCGCACCCAGCACGCAGCCGTGCGGGCTGCAGTAGTAGCACCACCCTCTCCAAGTGCGGTGCTCCTCCTCCAACAAGGCCAATAGGCCAGCGGCCATTCTCCACCCTCTGGCCACCATCGGCCACCTCTGGCTGCCACGTCACCACCATCGCGAAGCATGCATCGAGGCACACCACCCCGTCGACTCTCACCGCCAACCGTAAATGGCTGTCCACGTGAGGAAGAGAGAGGAGAAATCCTCTATTTTCTCCTCAATTAATATTTACATTTAATGCCATTACCATTTCGATATTAATATTTTATCAGGCCACATTGCATTGATGCACTCATAGTTTCCTGAAATTACTTCACTTGTGTTATGTGCATCATTTAACTTTGAACTTCAAATTAGATTTGCATGCAAGTTGAATTTACATGTTATACCATTACACATACATCATATGCATATTTTTGGAGCTTAATTCCTGATGTGAAAATTGTATAAATAACCTTGAACTTTTAAAGAAATTGCAAGCTCCATTTAAAATAGCATATTCCTCGCACTAAAGCCACGGAAGTGTCTACGAATAATATATTCCTCTACTCGTGAATTTATTGGTCTATTCCTCCATGTGGATGTGACATCTTTATTGTGGTTAAATTTGATATTTAGTTTTGATTGAGAGATTTTCCACCACATAAAACACGACATATCATTCTATCAAGCAAGAATCTCTCCTTCAAATGGCGCCGTTGCCGGGGAGGCAACAGACACAATAGATTCACTTCATTATTTTTGAATATTCTGAGTTGCGCAGTTATCCGATCATTTTTTTTATTGTGTGAGGAATCTGACGGGGCGATAGGTGTAGCAGAGTGATGACATTGACCTTGAACGATGTGCATGGAGGAGATGATCTTTTTGTTGGACCTTGATGCCACCTGGAGGCCAGCAACAGGAACACGTGGGCCTTGATCCCACGCACATAGGCTTACGGAGGAGCCTGTTCCTGATTTAGTCATTAGAGCTTAGTTTAGAATTGATTTAGATAGACATTAGAATTTAATTTCTGTCTTTTGGACCCTTGTCGGGTATTTTTGGGAACGTGTTTCCAGTGTTTCTTTATTTCTTATCACTCTTGTATGCGGGAGCGTATTTTTGGGAGCATGTTCCCATTTATTTAGATTATGGGACTATTCGAATTGTTTGAACTGCATGTTTATTAGTTAGTTAGATTAGGCCTGTTTGCTTATTATTATTATTAAAAAAAAGAGAAAAAAATTCGAACTATCTACTAGAAGTTGCATATCTATAGAACGACCATCTAGGACTGAATGAGCAGCATTTAGTTTATTTTTACTGTATTGCATACATTATTGCACGAAGAAAGCTGGAGTAAGGTACGTCTTCTCTTGAGCATCAATTACCTGTCATGCATCTGCATTGAACCTAAGTCTAAGACCACTAAAGTGCTTGAATCGAATTAATTCAGTGGTCACTTTAAAAATTAGGACTGCTAAGAGGTTGGACCTTAAAATCTGACTTAAAATTGTGTGCAAAAGGATCTTGTTTGCGAAATTTCAAAACTCAAAACACGATCGTATGTTTGCACACCTGAGACACTGTGCACCTCACACATAAGGTCACTAGATAAATTTCTACCTTTTCTCTTTTGCATCATAAGGGAAGTTATTCGGAAATCAACAAGCCTATCCACCAAGTTACTTCAGTTCCTCGTGTGTGGGCTTGATTCGAGACTTCCATCCCTTGCGAGTAGTTTATAGGCACCAGTGAAGGTTGGCCTAGGAAGCGTAATTTGTACAAAACTTATTTGGCCACCAACTGAACATTTAATTCTAAGGCCTACAATCTACTAAAAATAGATCCCATTGAATTTGCGTTTGCTTTGACAGTAGAACTCTCTAGGAAGTTTCTGCTTGTGTTTTGAATCCTTCTAAATCCTAAGAGAGTTAAAACTGTTTGGCTTAAAGAAATGGATCACCCTTATTCCTATCATTTAGATTATCAAAGTCAATACTTCCCATCTTTTAACCAAGATCCCATGCCCTGAGCGTATCCATCCTTTGATGGGTACATTGACAATTCATGGGATTATTCTTATTCTTACCCTGGGAGTACTGGCCCGATAACTCCCACTTTTGAGCAGAACCTAGGAGCGGGATTTTCCAACCCTGGAATCCCTACTTCTATGCAAACACCCAACCCTCCCACCCTTCATGATTTTCCATATTGAGGTTGGACCGATACCCCTAGGCAACCAGAGCCTGAAATTAACTATCCTCCCCAACCTGATAATAGTAACCTCTCCTCTTTTATGATAGAAATGCAAAAACAGCAAAAGGAAATGATAGAATCCATGGGAGAAATGTTGAGGAATAGTCAACAATTAAACAAAGAAATAAGATAACTTAGCTACACTCTTCCTAGCAATTTTGATCCCTACCCAAATGACCATGATCATGCAAATAATTCTGAGGAAACCAATGAGAATAGGGATCTAGTTTTATGTAGTTATCACTTAGACTCTCCCAATGAGATACAACCACTAGAGGAGAACGATCATAGTGATTATCCACCCGAGCTATATTGGAGTCAAAAGCAAGGGAAGATGGTACCTCTTGAGGACCTTGACTCCAATGACAGTATTCTCCTTACCTCTACCAACCCGGGTCAAGGTTGTATTGTTCCTATCACTTCCCCTATTGATTATTTGGTGGAATCCCATTCTACCCTTAGTGAGCCTACTCCTGACCCTCCACCTAGGAAATCAACACCTATCATTCAGCATCCTGAGGATTTAAATGCACCCAATGAAGGTGACCTTAAGGGAATGGAGGATGAATTAGATCAATTTTGATCTCAGGGATATGAAGAGTCTATTTCAGAAGACGAGGATGCCCCAATAGAGGAACCTGGACTGAAAATCTAGAGTGAATCACAGGGGAATTATTTATTATTTGAGGATTTACCTCCAAAGGATATAAATAATATGGTGAAATCCAGATTCCTCCCTTCTTTTGAGAGTCATCCTCCATCAAAATAGGAGTTGATATTAGAGAAGGACAAACAAAATAGTGAGAAGCCTATGGGAGACTCTTAGGGACAAAACACGTCAATTGAGGATTTATACCCCAAGAAGAATAACAAATTTAGTGATATAGGCTTGCTCCAAAATATTAAGATTGATCCTCCTTTAGGAATAATTAAGGATACTGATCCAACTCCTAATGAATCACATATACACCCCAACAAAAATTTGAGTGAACCAAACGAATCCGAGGATGAGCTTAATGATAATGATTCTAATATTTTGACCCTGCCATCAAAGAGTTGTAATTTGGAGTCTACCCTTGATTCAAATATGACTCCGATCATTAGTGCTAGGCAGGGTAACGTGAAATTGTCTACAACTATTAGGGAGTATACACAATCTGAATCATTGTTGTAATTGGACCTGACACCAACTAAGCCCTCATTGGACTTAACCATTACCTTCCAACACTATAAACAACCCTTATACTCCCTAACCGATCCTTGGCTCGGATCTCTGCTCATGTACATTCTTTCTGGAGAACATATCAGGCCAGTACATCCTCGGGTAGAATGGCGAGTGTGGATTGATGTTTGTACTTTTAGTCTTGCCATTCAAGGGTTTCAAATATTAATATTTATATCTTTTAAAACTCGTCCTATTTTGGAGGATCCTTGTTATCCTCCACTTATTCCATTTCGGGAGGCCTCTTTTCATATTCCCTTTCTTATTCCAAGACCTCCCCAGGTAGCCAACGAGGTCTTCTGCTTTCATACTTTCTGGCGAGAATTTGGGATTACATTGCATCATCAGCTCGCCAACATCCGTGGATACCTATTTTCTAGGCCCATGCTGTTACGCATATTTTTAGGGCCGAACCTTTTCTGTCTGGAACCAGACTTACAAGTTCCTTCTAAGTCTGGCTGCTGACAGAAAATGCAGCGCTTGTTGGGAGGCAACCCAGCATTTTGAATAACACCGTTGTCAGGTGATTTCTTTCATTTCTCCCCCTATTTTAATTTTACAATGGGGACATTGTAGGATTTAGGCATGGGGGGTGCATTTTGTATTTTAGGAAGTATTCATGTATTTTGCATTTTAGGAAGTATTTACACATTTAGGTTAACATATAATATATATATATATATATATATTCTCTTTTCTTGAGCTGAATGGGTTAGTCCCTAGCAAAATATCTTTGTCATTGGAGGTTTTTCTTCTTCAATAATTTCTTAAATTTAGAATCCAGTACATTTATTTCACATGCACGTAGACTGGGTTATGGATCCTTGTAGAAAACTAATAAGCATTTGTAGTCTACTGAACCCTTGGACAGTTAATAGGGAGTCAGGCATACTATCTTCTAGTTGATCCACCCCATATTTGTGAGATGAAAGTAGAGAGATTACTAGTGCGCTAAGTTTAGTGCAAGGACTCTATTCCTGTATGCATTGTTTGTGTGAATTCCTGAGAGTCACCAAATAAGGCAGATACACAGAGTTGGAGTCTTAATAAAGCTATGACTATGGTGGATGGTTACGACCGTCCTTCATAGAGTCCTCGGCTAAAGAAGGGTAATAGTGTCAAAGGTCAGAAATACGCCTGTCCTATCCATTCCTTCCCAGTGTCGAGAATAGACACTTCCACCAAATAAGCCACATAATATCCTCTTGACTATCACCATCCCTAATAATGCCTCATAAATAAAAGCCTGTATCGTGTTATGTAGATTGCTAAAGAAAGAAAAAGGAAAAAGAGAAGAAGAAACAAACAAATAAAAAAGAAGAAGAAGAAGAAAAGAAGAAGAAAAGATAGAGAAAAGAAAAAGAAAAGAGTCCAAGGTTATATTTTATCATTGTAACATTGTTTCTGAGGCAACAAAAAAACTTATCGCGTTCCACCAAATATGACCCATACCTACCTTTCAGTATTTCTGATCGCCTGAATACTAGTTGAGGACTCTAACTTAGTTGTAGAGTTATTAGGACTTTAATTGAAGTATGAATGCCATGTGAGGCCACCAAACAGTGAGTACATTTACTAAATCTGGTGAGATTTGGGATCTCAGAAAGAAAAGAAAGAAAAGAGTGAGTGCCAAGGAACATCAAGAGAGCACAGTTGTTTAGCCTCTCTCCGAGTTGACTTGTTTAATAGTCTAGAGATCTAGAGTCTGTAGTACTAGATTACATGTAGCACCAGATGAGTGTGTGCCACCAAATACAAATCCATTCAACTCGATATCTCCTACCTATGCCTAAAGTTGGGGTCAATTTACAGATTATTTTCTGCTTTATCCCCGAGGGAAGTAGTTGCTTATCCTGATAAAATTATTTACTAAGGGATAAGTACGAACTGCAAATGAGAATTGGCTTTTCACTTAGATCTGTTACCTAGGCTATCATTACTTCACATTTGTCTGGATCTCTAAAGTTTTGAAATAAGAAAAGAAGAAATCTTTTGATTACTTCTATTATTTTTTCTTTTTGCTAGGAACTAGCAAATCTTAGGCATGGGGGTATTTGATGAGTCCATTTTAATGGACTATTGTTACGCCTAAGTTAACTTTATTCTTGCTTCTTAGGTTTGTTAATAACTACATTCAGTTATAGAATGTTTGCATGCATCATTATTTAAGTTTACATTTATTTTATCGCATTGTATAACTTAGTATGTAATTATTTTATGTTTTGTTATTGTAGGAATAATGTTGGAAAAGAACAGGGGGGTGAAATAAATTTCCCCCAACAACCGCTTGAACTTCACCTCACGCAACCTCCAGCCAGCCTCAACACCCCCCAACAGCCGCCGGCCAAAATTAGTAAGGGATTTGAAAATTCCTTAACTCGCGCAGGGAGAGGAGATAAAAGAGAGGCTTGGCAAAGGGTTGGCTTCTTCTTCTCCCTGGAGAGGATATCCCTTCTTTTCCACCTTCCCCACCGTGGAGAGAGCATGCACTATGGAGAAGGTGTGCACGGTGAATCCAGCCACGCCCTTACACTGCCCATTGCCGAGCCCATGCCAGCCTGCCCTCACCACGCCTACAACTTCCACCGCTTGTCCATCGTATGTGCGCGCCCTTACAAGCCACAGTCGCGCCCTCCACCACTTGTCCAGCCACAGCCTACCCTCACCGCGCGCCTGCAGCCGCACGCACCGCCACAACAGCACCAACTCCCACCGCCCTTGTGCCCTTGAGTGCCCTGCAGGCACTGCACCCAGACTCACCGCGCTACTGCCACGGCCGTGCCTTGCACAGCCTGCACCAAGTTCTCACACGCACTGTACCCACCGCGCCCTTGTAGCCCAAGAGCCCTACATGCGCGCCCTTCCAGTCCCCACTGCAAGTACCCTGTAGGTGCTGCACCAGTCGCTCGCAGGCACCGCACCACACGCCCGCAGGCGCCATGCCACCGCCCTTCTGTGCCTTGCTCTTGCACCTATCGCGACCTTGTAGCCCGCAGGCAGATAGCACGCAAGCAGATCGCCTGCGCACGACCAGGCCCGCAGGCCAGCACCCGCCTGCAGGCGCTCATGCTAGCAGCTAGCCATAAAAGTGCAGCCTAGCACGCCTTGCAAGCGCGCCCAATGCGCAGCCGCGTCACCACCATCGCGAAGCACATGTCGACGCGCACCACCCCGTCGACTCTCGCCGCCAACCGTGCACAGCCGTCCACGTGAGGAAGAGAGAGGAGAAATCCTCTATTTTCTCCTCAATTAATATTTACATTTAATGCCATTCCCATTTAAATATTAATATTTTATTCAGGCCACATTGCATTGATGCACTCATAGTTTCTTGAAATTACTTCACTTGTGTTATGTGCATCATTTAACTTTGAACTTCAAATTAGATTTGCATGCAAGTTGAATTTACATGTTATGCCATTACACATGCATCATATGCATATTTTTGGAGCTTAATTCCTGACGTGAAAATTGCATAAATAACCTTGAACTTTTAAAGAAAATGCAAGCTCCATTTAAAATAGCATATTCCTCGCACTAAAGTCGCGAAAGTGTCTGCGAATAGTATATTCCTCTACTCGTGAATTTATTGGTCTATTCCTCCATGTGGATGTGACATCTTATTGTGGTTAAATTTGATATTTAGTTTTGATTGAGAGATTTTCCACTACATAAAACATGACATATCATTCTATCAAGCAAGAATCTCTTTATCAGGAGACATGCCCAATTGGGTTTTGTAGGTGATCCTATAAGCCCACAAGGCTTCCGGAAGTCGGGACGACCAATCTTTCCTGTCAGGTTGTACAGTGACCTGAAGGATTGTCTTGATCTCCTGATTCGATAGCTCAGCTAGACTGTTGGTTTGGGGGTGATAAGGAGTAGAGATTCGGTGTAGCACCCCATACTTGGTTATTAGTAATCTGAACTGAGCATTTGTGAAATGGGTCCCTCCATCAGAGATAATGGCACGTGGAATCCCGAACCGAGAAAAGATGTTCTGATGAATGAATTTGATTACCACCTTATGATCGTTGGTTTAGGTTGGAATGGCTTCGATCCATTTGGACACGTAGTCAATAGAGAGAACAATGTATCCAAAGCCGTTCAAAATATGGAAGGGTCCCATGAATTCAATCCCCTAGATGTCGAAGATTTCGCATACTAGAATAGGCTGTAAAGGCATCATATCACGGTGGTGCATATTGCCCAAGGTCTGGCAACGAGTGCATGCCTTAAAGTGATCATATGTGTCTTCGAAAATCATGGGCCAATAAAAGCCACACTGGAGGACTTTTGCTGCGGTTTTATGTTCGGAAAAGTGTCCACCGCAGGCCTGGTCATGGTAGAAGGACAAAATGTCCTGAATTTCTGCTTCTGGGACACATCGTCTGATGATCTGATCAGCACCAATGTGGAAGAGGTATTGGTCTTCCCAGATGTAGTACTTGGAATAGAAAAGCAATTTGTCATTCTTGGTCTTCAGCCAATCGGACAGAATTTGATGTGATGCTAAGTAGTTTACTAAATCAGCAAACCAAGGAAGTCCCGTATTAATAGTCAGGAGGTGCTCATCAGGAAAGTGTTCTATGGTAGGTTCGAAAGGGTCGATACTGTCAGAAGGAAGACAGGATAAGCGGTCAGCTACCATGTTCTATTTTCCCTCTTTATCATGAATCTCGAGATCGAATTCTTGCAACAACAAGATCCAACTAATTAGTCGAGGTTTTGTGTCCTTCGCAAGGAGGTGCCTCACTGCAGTATGATCTGAGTATATGATAACACGGGAACCCAAAAGATATGATCTAAATTTTTCCAGGGCAAATACTACGGCTAGCAGCTCTTTCTCAGTAACTGTGTAGTTACGCTGAGCCTCATCAAGTGTCTTGCTAGCATAGTAGATGACCACGGGTTTCCCATCTATTTTCTGCCCAAGCATTGCACATAGAGCATAATCAGATGCATCGCACATGATCTCAATGGGTTGAGACCAATCAGGGGACTGCAGGATAGATGCTTGGGTAACTCGATCATGCATGATCTCAAATGCCTAAGTGCACCCCTTCAAAATTTCAAAGGGGACATCCTTAGATGGAAGATTAGTTAGGGGGCACGTGATTTTCAAGAAATCGAGAATGAATCGACGGTAAAAATTGACGTGCCCCAGAAAGGATCGGATGTCTTTGACTGAGCTAGGCATAGGGAGTTTGGAAATCAGATTCACCTTTGCTTGATCAACCTGGATGCCTTTTTCAGAGATGAGATGTCCCAGGATAATTCCCTCAGGTATCATGAAGTGGCTCTTTTCCCAGGAAAGAACCAAAATTACATCGATGCACTGCCTGAGGATTTGGACCAAGTGTAGGAGGCAATCATTAAATGATTCTCCAAATACCGAGAAGTCATCCATGAAGACTTCAAGGTATTCACCGACCATATCTGAGAATATGGCAAGCATGCATCGCTGAAAAGTAGCAGGTGCATTGCAGAGACTGAACTGCATACTTCGGAATGTGTATGTTCCAAAGGGGCAGGTGAAGGTGGTCTTCTCTTAGTCCTCAGGATGGATTGCGACCTGGTTATAACTGGAGTACCCATCCAAAAAGTAGAAGAATCGATTTCCCGCTAGTTTCTCGAGGATCTGGTCAATGAATGGTAGTGGGAAATGATCCTTCTTCGTGGAGGAATTGAGCCTTCTGTAATCAATGCAGACTCTCCATGAGTTTGCTATACGGGTCGGTATTGTTTCCTCAGTTTCAATCGTGATGACGGTGAGCCCTGCGTTCTTAGGCACAACTTAAATTGGACTCACTCACCGACTATCGGAGATCGGGTAGATGATCCCTGCATCTAACTGATTGCGCAGCAATCATAGGTCTTAATTGACCTAAATTAAGCTAGAACTTAGCATAAGTTAGGGTAATTCATGCATGCATAAGCATTATCTTCATCTTTACTGTTCTTAGGCACAACTTAAATTGGACTCACTCACCGACTATCGGAGATCGGGTAGATGATCCCTGCATCTAACTGATTGCGCAGCAATCATAGGTCTTAATTGACCTAAATTAAGCTAGAACTTAGCATAAGTTAGGGTAATTCATGCATGCATAAGCATTATCTTCATCTTTACTGCTTTCCTTTAGCTATGCATGAAATAATGTTATAATGTGATGATTAAGTGCATTATGTCAATTGCAGGCAATAAGCTGATCAGGAGCTGGATCTGGAGCAAGATCCAAAGCTGGATCAGGAATAACGGGAGTTGCAGTAGAGCTGGAGCAGAAGGCTTAGTTTAGATGTAGGAATAATAATGTAAGGGAGATTAAAGGTTTTCTATTCTATTAAGTAGGAATAAAGCAGTAAAATGTGAAGAGCTTAGGTCCATCCTAGCCATAGGATAGCCTAGAGACTTCCCCAATCCTTAGCCACCCTTAGATTAGGTCACAACACCCTAGGAAGTCCTAGAACCTTAGTTCCAACCCTTATCTGGATGTCCAGATAAGTTATAGGACATCCAGAACCCTTAGCCATCTCCCACACACCTCAAACCCACTTCTGCAGTGTTATTGGACGTCCAGACACTTTGTCGGACGTCCAATTTCTATAGAATACCCAAAAAAAAACCTTCATTTCCCCCTGACTCATATTGGATGTCCAGAACTGAAGTCTAGACTTCTGATTTTTGAGTATAAGTTGTCTGATCACATTATTGGACATCAGATACTGGTCTCCAGTCCCTATTTTGAGATTCAAGTCCTGATCTTGGATCTTTAGCTCCCTAGACCTAATCCCAACCCCATAGGAACCTAAATTAAGGTATCCTAACCCTAGTACATCACCTCTAGACCTACCTAGGGACCTAATTAGGTCCTCACCAAACCCAATTGACTTAGATCAAAGTCAATTAACTTCACCTAAGTCAATTGGACTCATTGGGTCCAATTGAGCTTAGATCTCAACCCACACAAGTTCAATTGGGCTTAGTGAGTGTCCAATTGACCTAAACCCAACCTAATTGATCTATTTCACTCTCAATTAGGTTCACACTCATTCAATTAAACTCAAGTTAAGTTTAATTGCATTTTCCCCTTAGCAATTAGGGTTTGTAACCCTAATTCAAGACCTACACCTACCCAAACCCCTTAGGACCTAACGTAAACCTCTTGGACATCTAGAACATGACCACACACACACACACACACACCCATTCACGCATACACACTTCTCTAGAGTTCTCTAGAAATCTCTTGAAGTGGCGCCACCTCTTGGTTGCCAAATTTAGCAACCAAGAGGCATTCAAATTGAGATCCACATTTTTTTGATCTCAAAAACCAACTCTATCCTCTCATGGCTGGCCACTCTTGGACTCTCTCTAGAGAGTTCCACACCTCTCTAGAGAGAAGCCCTTGAGTCTATAAAAAGACCCCATGGGCGGCCAAGTGCACCCATTCACATCCTTTGGTTTTCCACTTCACATTCTTGGCACCACTCACTCCATTGGTTCCATTTACGCCCACCTCCACTTAGGCTAGCCACTCCACCTTCATGAGCTCACCACCACCATGGAGGACATCATGCCAGGATGCTGGATCAATCCTCCATCTCTCGAAGGGTCTGCCTAAGCTACCTTGGCCACCCCTCATTCTCCTCCCGACCACTCCAAGGCCATCGGGGACCACCCCTGAATGCCCTTTCGTTTTGCTAGATTTAGTTTATGCTCTTCATAGTTTTACTGCTTTTTATTACTACTTAGTAGAGTAGTCTTTATTCTCCCCCAATGATGCATGTAAAATCCCCCCATTGATTCTTGTATGCGGTCATTTTCTGGTAGCTAGATTTAAATTTTTAAGCATTCATGTATAAGCTTTCTTCTACAAGTTCATGTTGCAAGCACTCTCCAAATGAATGAATGAAAAATATATTTTTATATATATGTCTCTTTGTTGGAAATCACTATGAGCTTATTGATTGCAATATATTTTGTGTGAATGAAGTTGACTGCCTTCACTTTCTGATATTCTTGCAACTAAACATGTCGTACTTAAATACGTAATAATCATAAACCTTCGTGCGACTTGCAAATAAAGTAGAGTGATTAAAGATTGAATTCAAGTTTGAACAAATGCCTCCTAGAGACGAATGACCGGGACTCAAAGTCTTATCTTTTTACAAATATTTTTGTTTGGTCATATTGCACACTATACTACGACGCTTTTCCTACCAAAAATGCACTCTACGACTCGAAAACAAATGGCACCGTTGTCGGGGAGGCAACGTCATTTTCTTTGATTTTGATCTTTAAGACTACCACTAATAAATTTCTCTCTACTTTGTTTTTGATGTGCACAAAAAATGGAAGAAAAACGGGATCTGCGCACATGAGCACGGAAAATAATCCAGGTGGACATCATCATTCTCTTTAGATTAGGTTTTACTTTCTGCAATTTCCATTGAAAAATTCTTTGTGAAAAAAAAAAAGATTTTACTCATTTTCGTGAAAAAGAAAAAAAATAAAAAAAAGGTTTGAAAAAAATCTATATTAGGTTTCCTTTCGAATCTTTGGATAGTTTGAAAAAAAAAGATATTTTCATTGAATCCTTTGAAAATTTATTTTTGGAAAAAAAACATGCAAAAAACTTTTTTAAAAATGAAAAAAAAAATTCTCTTTGGTGGAAAGCTTAGATTTCAAGTTCAAATCTCTTTAAAAGCTTTTCTACCATCTTCTACTTTTTTGGCAAGATTTCAAGTCTGATTTAAAAATTTGATTGCCAAAAAATTCTGAAATTCGGGTAAAACCTTCATTTCCAAACCACCTTTCAAACGCCACCATTATTTTGAAAAAATTCTAAGTATAAAATTTTTAAAAATTTGTGAAGTGCATGGGGGTTAGACTGACCCAGATTCAAAATGTTTCAAATTTCAAAAAGCGATTTTGAGAAATTTGCGAATCTGTTGTGACTAAAAATGGTGGGGTTTGAAATCTGATCTAATTGGCTTTATTTTTCATATTTTTCCTGAATTTTTGAAGATCAATTGATACTGTTTCAAAACAAAAAACCAACCTGGGGTGAAAATTCTAGATTTGACCCCCTGACATTAAAAAATCCCTAAAAATTTGGTTGAAATAGTAAAAATTCCAAAATAATATTCTATGAAAATGTAATTGAAAAGGGAATCTACTCACAGAATTTCAAGTTAATTGGATTCCAATTACTATCAGAGAATGAACATTACTTTTGTGATTTGTTGAAATAAAAAAAACCTTAGAAGTGCATGAAACTTAGGTTGAGTCTTTAGGGTTACAACTTAGAGGCCACACTTTGGCCTAACCTAGACTTAATCAAGTCTAGTTGGTCAGTGAGCTTGGTCACCTTGTGGGCCACTCACTATAAACCCCATTGAAGAAAATGGGTTAAAATTAATTTTAAAACACAAAATCAACCCGAGTTCGTTGTCATACTACTGGGTGTTTTTAACCTCTCTTGCCAAACCTGGTGACTAAGTCTGCGGGGCAGTGTCAAACGATCGCGGCTCGGGTGTTAACGGAATCGGAGGTGTAAGCCAAAGGAAGAACCTTCCCTTTAGTCCGCTCGTAACCAGACTGGCTAGGTTAACTTGAGAGGCGGGAATCACTTTCAGTTGGTTGAACGACGAACTTCTCTTCAGGAATTCAAACTTCTAACGAAAAATCTGGTCACCTGATCCATAAGGACCATTTGATTGACAGGGCCTTAGCCTTGTCCTGCTTGGCTACACCAACCCAGGGGTTGGGTGGTGTATGTAAGGAAGGAGGTCACTTCGACCTCACTTGGTTGGACCTTGGGAGCCACTCCCAAGGAGGTGAGTCACCTCGCTCAGACCATCTTCTCCCCCCACTTCTTCTACTCCCAGAGCCACCATGGCAAATCTTGGACCTGGACCTAGACCGGGTCAGGATATTGAGAATTTGGACCCGATGGCTCGTCTGGAAGCCCGGGTCTTCGAATCCGAAGAGCGACATCAGCATAACATGGATCACATCTTGATGGCACTTGACAGGATGCAGCACCCGCCGCGAGGAGAACAACAGTGGGATTTCTACGACCCAGCCGCGCAAATAGTCGCACTTTTAGTCAAAATTCCCGTAAGCGGAGACGCGTTTGAGCTCAAGCCCAATGTGATTGGGTTGATCAGCACTCATTTCTACGGGAACTCAAGCAAAGATCCGTTCCAGCACCTTGAGGACCTAAGTCGACTCGCTGAAATGATTCGACCCAGGAATATCGATCTCAGGATTATTCTGATGAAGCTTTTCCCGTTCTCTTTGAGGGACAAAGCTTCATACTGGTTCAAGACTATTGGGAAGCCAATTTGAACCTGGTTGGAATTACGATGTGTATTCCTGCAAAAGTTCCCAATCGGTCGAACAAACGCAACGCGGTGCGCAATCATGACTTTCTCCCAGGGAGCTGGGGAGAAGTTGCATGAAGCACGGGACAGATTTCACGATCTTCTCCGAAAATGCCCGCATCATGGTATACCTAGATGGCACTTAGCTCAGATTTTCTACCATGGCTAGATGACACATTGGTATCTGGCCGATGCATCTAGGGGCGGGAATTTCCTCGCAAAAGACGAGAACAACGCATTTGAGCTCGTATCATTAGTGGAGAACCCGATGAATGCCACTTCCACGAACTAGTTCCAGTGGCCTAGTCAGCAGCGGGTTGGTGTCCACGAGGCTCACACCGTGTCTATTCGAGCTGACATGGATATCATCGTCAAGCAGCTGGATAGAATAAACCTAATCGAGAAAAAGATTGACCAGATCAGTCAGGGTCAATCTAACTTGAGCTCTTTCCACCGCAAGACCCTCCCATGCACCCCAAGCCCCTCCTACTCGAGTTAATTTACTCACTCGGGATGCATCTTCTCCATATTTATGAGATCTCGCATATTAGGATCTCGTAAATAATTTAGATCTGGCACCACACGCAGATTATAATGTGTTTCCCCTTGACGGATATACGTCTCAGACATCTTTGTCCTACGAGGACGTCAGCACTATCCAAGGATACAGGTGTAATAACCTGTATTCAGAGATGTATAACCCTGGTTGGCGCCAGCATCTAAACTTCTCTTGGTCTGGTAATTCACAGAGACCACATCAATATCCACACTACTAGACCAGGCAATACGGGAATGCGCAAAACACGTACCCTAGGCAGCAGCCATTCCCATCTCAGCAGCAACAACCTTGCTTTTTATACTAGCTATTGCACCAAGTGGCCAACCACCCTCCAAAGCGGGCTGACCCTTTGGAGGCACTGAAAGAGGAGCTGTAAGAATTGATGAGGAAGTCTACACAAGATAGCTTGCAGATTATGAAGGCGGTGGTTGACTAGATACAGACCAAACAAAACATGTAGAACTAGCTGTTGCAAAAGCATTGGACTCAGGGAGCCTTTCCCTCCCAACCCATCCTGAACCCGCGATATGTGCAGAACCAGGGTGCCCCGCCTAGGTTCCAGGCACCGCAGGGTCAGGCACATGCCATACTACAGGCACCTCTTGCACCACTCGGTTATGCAAAAGGCCAGCCGCCTTTGCAGAACCCTGCGTATTTGGCCCCTTCCTCTCCCCCACCACCTCATGGACTACAAGCCGATGCACATGCTGTCTCTTTGAGGAGTAGAAGGAAGACATTAGACCCACCACTTAAGCAGGCGAGTCCTGATTTTTCCCACCCTTCGCCACAGGCAGGTTTGACTCCATCATCCCAGGAGCCACCTGCGGTAGATAAGGGTAAGAGGCCACTTAACCTTGAGATTCCCATCCCTTTTCCTGAGGCTCTAACACGAAATGCAGTACGGAAAAAGGACACGCGGAATTTTGAGGACCTGAAATCGATGTTCAAGGAAGTACATATTTAGGTCCCCCTCATCGAGGCAATCGATCACATTCCCGCTGTTGCTAGGTTCTTTAAGGATTATTGTACCCCGAAGCGACAACTGAGAATTGGACGACAGGAGGTACTGTCGAAAGAGGCTAGCACCGTGATTCTAGCTGACTTACCGTCGAAGAAGAAAGACCCAGGTACCCGACTCATATCCTGCTTCTTGCAGGATTCTCCATTTAATCGAGCCCTTCTAGATTTGGGTTCGTCCATCAACCTAACTCCCACTGCCGTATTTGATTGATTTCGATTTGGGGAGTTGAAGCCTACCATGGTCACGATTCAGCTGGCTGACAGATCAATCAAAACATCGAGGGGGGTGGTTGAGAACGTGATTGTGAAAGTCCGTGGGTTCTGCTTTCCTGCAGATTTTTTCGTTCTCGATATGGAAGTTCCTCCTAATCTCCAAGATGCACCAATTATTTTGGGTCGCCCATTTCTGGCGACAGCCCGAGTGAACATTGATTGTGCATCTGGGTGTATGGAGATCGCCCTAGGCAATGAGAGACTTTGGCTTGACATATTCAGGGCAGCAAAGAACTTCGACTGTGATCGAATAGAGGAGGATGGTGAAGACGAAGATTCGGCATACTATGGTAACATTGGGCTCCTTTGTGACGACCCAATGTCTTATTTGTCTACACTATTAGGGTTCTTGGATCGCAATCCACATGGGACTGAGACCACTGCACTACACATATCTCCCCGAGGATCCGACTTTTTAGGGTGTGCTTCTGACCACAGCACCCCTGAATCCAGCTATCATGATCCACACATTACTAATTCACCCTTGTTGTTGCAGGAAGACGTGACCATAGCTAACAGGTTTCCCGTTAACACAGTCACAACCGATTATTCCATAGGGAGCGACTCAGCGGGAATTCACATGCACATGGATCAGCAGATTCTCACGCTCGATTATGCTCCTCCCACTCTCATTTCTGACTCTGACCCACCCGTGATTGAATTGACGCCCTTACTTGACTCACTCAAGTATGTGTTCTTAGGTGAAAGTGAGACATCCAGTTATTATCAATGCCCACTTAACCCAAGAACAGGAGCATCAATTGATTTCTACGCTTCAAGACCATAGGGTTGCTATCGGGTGGAGTATTGCTGATCTCCGCAGTATTCGCCCCTCGTATGGCACTCATCACATTTACACAGATGAGGGGGTGAAACCTTCGAGAAACCTCAAAGATGGCTTAACCCGAATATGCTAGAGGTTGTTAAGAAAGAGATCATCAAATGGCTGGATGCAAGTATTGTATATCCAAGCTTAGACAGCCAGTGGGTGAGTCCGATCCAGATAGTGCCCAAGAAAGCAGGACTCACCATCATGAAGAATGATTAGGGCAAATCCATCCCGATCCACACTGCGACATCTTGGCGGGTTTGCGTCGATTACAGGAAACTGAACACAGCTACCCAGAAGGATCACTTTCCTTTGCCGTTCATTGATCAGATCTTGGAATGGTTAGTCGGACGTAGTTTCTTCTGCTTTCTGGATGGATACTCCAGGTATAATCAAGTAGTGATTAGCTCGAAAGATCAAGACAAGACCACATTCACATGCCCCTTTGGAACATTCACTTTCAAGCTGATGCCCTTTGGCCTCTGCAACGCACCAGCGACATTTCAGCGTTGTATGATGGCCATCTTCTCTGACATGACTGGGGACTATGTGGAGGTATTCATGGATGACTTCTCTGTTTTCGGAGATGATTTCGCATCTTGTCTTGATAACCTCACCAAGATCCTGAAACGGTGTATTGAGGTTAACCTAGTACTATCCTGGGAGAAAGGCCATTTCATGGTGAGGGATGGCATAGTACTAGGGCATAGGATCTCTAAAAATGGACTCGAGGTCGATCGAGAAAAATTTGAGATTATTTTCCACTTACCGCCACCCAGCTCGGTCAAGCAGATCAGATCATTCTTGGGTCACGTCGACTTCTATCGGAGATTTATACGTGATTTCTCAAAAATTGCACGGCCTTTGACGAATCTCCTGGTTGCCGATGCCCCATTTGAATTTAATACCTCATGTCACAGCGCCTTCGAGACTTTACGAAGCGTTGTCTCCGATTCCCTGATTCTCCAACCACTCGACTGGTCGCTTGATTTCGAAATGATGTGCGATGCTTTTGATTTTGCTGTCGGTGCTATTTTAGGCTAGCGTCGGGAGAAACAACCCTTCGTCATATACTATGCTAGCAAGACGCTGAATGAGGCTCAGCGCAATTACACTGTCACAGAAAAAGAACTGCTAGCAGTAGTATTCGAGTTGGAGAAATTCAGATCGTACTTATTAGGGTCCAAGGTCATCATTTTCACTGACCACTCTGCCCTCCGGCATTTGTTGCCAAAGAAGGATGTCAAACCATGGCTCATTAGATGGATCCTTCTATTGTAGGAATTTGATATCGAAATCCGTGACAAAGTCGGAAAAAAGAATGTTGTGGCGATCACCTATCCAGATTGGACCCAGACCACATTCCTTATTCCTTGCCTATCCACGAGCAATTTCCGGATGAATCTCTTTTGGTAGTTCATTCCGTTGAGTTCCCCTGGTACGTGGATATCGCGAACTACCTTGCCGCAGGCAAAATTCCTGCGAACCTATCCAAGGACCAGAAACTCAAATTCACTGCAGAGGCCAAATACTACCTCTGGGATGACCCACTGCTCTTCCGCATTGGAGCAGACCAGATTATCCGAAGATGCATCCCAGAATCTGAGATCCCCAGTGTGTTATCTTTTTGCCACAATGATGCTTGTGGTGGCCATTTCTTGGGATGGAAAATCGCTGCAAAAATTTTGTAGTCGGGATTTTTCTGGCCAACCATCTTCAGAGATACACATGAATACTCCCAACACTACAAACGATGCTAGTCGGTCGGTTCTATGACCAGGAGAGATATGATGCCACTCCAACCCATCATGGTCATAGAAGTGTTCGATGTCTGGGGCATCAATTTTATGGGCCCTTTTTCGAACTTGCATGGCTTCGAGTACATATTGCTAGCTGTTGACTATGTCTCGAAGTGGGTCGAGGCCATCCCGGCGAGATGGGCTGACCATAAGACCGTCATTTCTTTCGTACGGCAAAACATCTTCGCCAGATTTGGAATACCCCGCGCTCTGATTAGCGATGGGGGAAGCCACTTCATTCATGCCCATTTCAGGTCGTTATTAAAGAAATACGAGGTACATCACCGTATAGCCACCCCGTATCACCCGCAGACCAATGGGCAGGCTGAAGTGTCTAACCGTCAGATCAAGCTAATTCTCCAGAAGATGGTTAGACCAGATTGGAAGGACTGGTTCGACAAATTAATCGATGCACTCTGGGCATATCGGACCGCATACAAGGCCCTACTCAGAATGTCACCATATCGCATGGTATATGGCAAGGCCTGTCACCTTCCTATAGAGTTAGAACACCGCGCCTTTTGGGCGGTGCGAAAATGCAACCTTGACCTTGATGCAGGAGGTCAAGAACGGAAACTCCAGCTCAGCGAATTAGAAGAGATTCGGTGGGAGGCCTATGAGAATGCATTGATATACAAGGACAAGACTAAGGCCTTTCATGACCGCCACGTTTGGAGGAAAGCATTCACGCCCAACCAGCGAGTCTGGTTGTTTGATTCACGACTGATACTGTTTACGGGGAAGCTCAAGTCCAAGTGGACTGGCCCGTATATTGTGATTTGTCCATATCCTAACGGGGCAGTCCAAATCAAGGACCCAAAATCTGGGCATATATCCACGGTTAATGGCCAGCGCCTCAAGCCATTTTTGGCCCAGGAACCTCCTCCACCTGACAAGATTGTCCATCTTATTGAAAATGTATGATTGAGTTCTCACCCAACTGGAGGCGTTAAACTCAGCACATATAGATAGCATATATCCCACATTTCACCATCATCTATACATAACCATTTTTATACATAGCATATTTTTCTTTTAGCATATTTCCTTTGCGTATATTGCATGCTAACAAGTTGGCCGATGCTGAATGTATATTTTCAGGAGCAATTCCAAGTGACTTCTACCCACTCATCCTATGTCAAATTTATTTTCCTTTTTATTCATGCATGAGGACATGCAAGAACTTAGGCATGGGGGGTAGATACAACAAAACTGAAAAGTTTATGCCAACATTTACGAAAACCTTGGAGCTGCATGTAAAATGTACTTTAGGACCCTAAATAAAAGAACAACCGGCTCCACCTCCAATGCTTGCATTGGAGTTGGAAATCATCCACAACAACCACTTCTGACTCACTTGCTCACCTCTTATTCTAAATTTAGGGTCAAGCTGATTGTAACCCGATACGGGAATTTCATGAAGTACAAATTATACGAGGTTACTTGTTTATAGCATATATACATAATGCATTCATGAATAAGATTATTTTATTAAGAGAATGCATTAGGGACTTTATCCTCTAGTTGATTCCTGTAACCTGGAATCCAGTATAACTTTTCACACACACGTAGAATTTGCAATGGATTCACGGTGAAGGCTGATAAACGTCTTCAGTCCTTTGAGAAGAAGCAGTGCTTCTTTTCTTGAACCCTTGGACAATGTTTTGGGAGTCAAGCAGATTTTCCTCCAAAAATCCACCAATAGTGTGAGATGAGAGTAGAGTGTACTGGTGCTCTAAGATTAGTGCAAGGAATCCGGAATCCTAGATAATTAGGTGATGATACTTAGAGATTAGGCATAGTTTCCACTCTCGGTTCCTGCGTATACATTTTTGTGTGAAATTTTGAGAGTCACCAAATAAGGCAAATACGCGAAGAGCGAGTTTTTATAAAACTAGGGCTAAGGTGGATGGTTACGACCATTCTTTATGGAATCCTCAGCTGAAGGAGGGTATTGATGTCAAGGTCAGAAATACACCATCCTATCCGTCTCTCCCGGTGCCGTGAGTAAACACTTCCACCAAATAAGCCACCCAATGTCTCTTGAATACCACCAATCCCTAATAATGCCTCCTTAATAAAGTTCATGGATCTATGCTAGTTGTGTTATGTTGAAAAAGAAAAAAAAAAGAAAAAAAAATGATGATGAAAAAAGAAAAAAATTGATGAAAAGAAAGAAAAATTAAAAAAAAAATTAGAAAAAGAAGAAAAAGCAAAGCAAAGAATGAATATTTAGTGTTTATTTCATTGAGGCAATACCACCAAACAAAATTGAGATCCCCCAAATATGGCCTTAACCTATTTTTCTTATGTTTCTGACTACCCGAATACTGGCTGAGGAATTCTGACTTAGTGTTAGGGTTATGAGAACTCAATTAAAGATTTAATGCCTAGTGAGACCACCAAATAATATGTGAATCTGGTGAGGTTGTGAGCTTTAAGAAAGAAAAGAAAAGGAAAAGAAAAAAGGAAAGAGAGAATAAATACAAAGGAATCAAAAGGGAGCATAGTTTTTCTCGTCTTTCCCTGAGTTGAGTTACTTAGTAGTATGGAATCTAGATTCTGTAGTACTAGTCTCTATGTAGCACTAAGTGAGAGTGAGCCACCAAATATATAATCTTTTCCCTCAGAGATTCTCTACCTAAGCCTAAAGCCAGGGTGGAATTCATAGAACATTTTGAATACCCCGAGGGAAGAAGTCTGCCTATCCTGCTAAAATTTTTACTAGGGGTCAAGTACAGACTTTAGAGGTGTATTAGTCTTTCACTCGAATTCATTGCAAAAGCTACATATCTGCACTTTCATGATTGTCTGGATTTCTAGAATGGAGGATGAAAACAAAAAGGAGAAAAATCTCTAGGCATACACTTGATAAAATAATTAGTCCCTTAGGGACCCTTGCTGTAAATAATTTAGTCTTGCATTTGCTAGGGACTAGCGAGATTTAGGCATGGGGGTATGATTGCGCAGCAATCATAGGTCTTAATTGACCTAAATTAAGCTAGAACATAGCATAAGTTAGGGTAATTCATGCATGCATAAGTATTGTCTGCATCTTTACTGCTTTCCTTTAGCTATGCATGAAATAATGTTATAATGTGCTGATTAAGTGCATTATGTCAATTGCAGGCAATAAGCTGATCAAGAGCTGGATCTGGAGCAGGATTTGAAGCTGGATCAGGAATAACGGGAGTTACAGTAGAGCTAAAGCAGAAGGCTTAGTTTAGATGTAGGAATAATAATGTAAGGGAGATTAAAGGTTTTCTATTCTATTAAGTAGGAATAAAGCAGTAAAATGTGAAGAGCTTAGATCCATCCTAGCCCTAGGATAGCCTAGAGACTTCCCCAATCCTTAGCCACCCTTAGATTAGGTCACAACACCCTTCACCCTAGGAAGCCCTAAAACCCTAGTTCCAACCCTTATTTGGACGTCCAGATAAGTTATAGGATGTCCAGGACCCTTAGCCATCTCCCGTACACCTCAAACCCACTTCTACAGTGTTATTGGATGTCCAGACACTTTGTCAGACATCCAATTTCTATAGAATACCCAAAATAGAACCTTGATTTCCCCCTGACTCAGATTGGATGTCCAGAACTGAAGTCTAGACTTTTGATTTTTGAGTATAAGTCGTCTGATCACATTATTGGACATCTGATACTGGTCTCCAGTCCCTGTTTTGAGATTTAAGTCTTAATCTTGGATCTCTAGCTCCCTAGACCTAATCCTAGCCCCATAGGAACCTAAATTAAGGTATCCTAACCCTAGTACATCACCTCTAGACCTACTGACAGAACCGTTCTCACGTGTTTTGAAAGTCGTCGGAATCGTAGTATAGTCACGCAAAAATGTTTGTCAAAAATTAAGTTTGTAAAAATTATGAGACTTGAGTCCCGGTCGTTCGCCTCTGGGAGGCGTTTGTTTTACTTTTGAAATCGATCTTTTTGTCTCTCTGCTTTGTTTAAAAGTGCACGCTACTTTCCAAACTCCTAATTAAGATTTCACCACTTCTGTTATGGATTTGGATTACGTGCGCGTGCGTTAAGTAAATCACAAGGGTGAACGTGTGAGTTTCTGTGCACACGATTCTGGTGAGGTGGTGACTATTTATGGAGAAAGCGTCTATCATTAGATTTTCAATATTCTCGAGAAACAACATGCTTGTTGCGGAATGGATAGACAATTGAAAAATAGGCAACTTGAATCACGCAAATATAATAGCAATCAATAAGTTCATCGTGATTTCACAACATGGAGACATATATATATATATATAAGCATTTTTCATTTATTCAGTGGGAGAGTTGTTTGCAACAAAAACTATAGAGGAAAGCTTGTACAGAAATGCTTGGAATTTAAATCTAGCTACCAGAAAATGACTGCATACAAGAATCAATGGGGGTATTTTGCATGTATCATTGGGGGAGAATAAAGACTACTCTATTAAGCAGTAATAGAAAGCAATAAAATTATGAAGAGCATAAACTAAATCTAGCAGAACGGAAGGGCATTCAGGGGTGGTCCCCGATGGCCTTGGAGAGGTCAGGAGGAGAATGAGGGGCGGCTAATGTAGCTTAGGCCGATCCTTGGAGAGAGAGAGGAGTGATCTAGCATCCCGGCATGATGTCCTTCATGGTGATGGTGAGCTCGTGGAGATGGGGTGGCTAACCTAAGTGGAGGTGGGCGTGCACGGAGCCAATGGAATGAGTGGTGCCAATGGAAGACAAGGGATGTGAACCGGTGCAAATGGCCACTCATGGGGTCTTTTTATAGACTCAAGGGCTTCTCTCTAGAGAGGTGTGGAACTCTCTAGAGAGAGTCCAAGAGTGGCCGGCCACATGAGGATAGAGGTGGTTTTTGAGATCCAAAAAATGTGGATCTCAATTTGAATGCCTCTTGGTTGCTAAATTTGGCAACCAAGAGGTGGCGCCACTTCAAGAGAGTTCTAGAGAACTCTAGAGAAGTGTGTGTGCATGAATGGGTGTGTGTGTGTGTGTGTGGGGTCGTGCTCTAGGTGTCCAAGAGGTTTAGGTTAGGTCTTAAGGGGTTTGGGTAGGTGTAGGTCTTGAATTAGGGTTACAAACCCTAATTGCTAAGGGGAAAATGCAATTAAACTTAACTTAAGTTTAATTGAATGAGTGTGAACCTAATTGAGAGTGAAATAACTCAATTAGGTTGGGTTTAGGTCAATTAGAACTTTCCTAAGTCCAATTGAACTTGTGTGGGTTGAGATCTAAGCTCAATTGGACTCAACGAGTCCAATTGACTTAGGTGAAGGTAATTGACTTTGATCTAAGTCAATTGGGTTTGGTGAGGACCTAATTATGTCCTTAGGTAGGTCTAGAGGTGATGTACTAGGGTTAGGATACCTTAATTTAGGTTCCTATGGGGTTGAGATTAGGTCTAGGGAGCTAGAGATCCAAGATCAAGACTTGAATCTCAAAACAGGGACTGGAGACCAGTATTAGACATCCAATAATATGATCAAATGACTTATACTCAAAAATCAGAAGTCCAGACTTCAGTTCTGGACGTCCAATTTGAGTTAGGGGGAAATCAAGGCTCTATTTTGGGTATTCTACAGAAATTGGACGTCTAACAAGTGTCTAGACATCCAATAACATTGCAGAAGTGGGTTTGAGGTGTGTGGGAGCTGGCTAAGGGTCCTGAACATCCTATAACTTATCTGGACGTCCAGATAAGGGTTGGAACTAGGGTTTTAGGGCTTCCTAGGGTGTTGTGACCTAATCTAAGGGTGCCTAAGGCTTGGGGAAGTCTCTAGGCTATCCTAGGGCTAGGATGGACCTAAGTCCTTCACATTTTACTGCTTTATTCCTACATAATAAAATAGAAAACCTTTAACTCCCTTACATTATTATTCCTACATCTAAACTAAGCCTTCTACTCCAGCTCTGCTGCAACTCCCGTTATTCCTAATCCAATTTCAGATCCTACTCCAGATCAGCTTATTGCCTGCAATTGACATAATGTACTTAATCGGCACATTATAACATTATTTCATGCATAGCTAAAGGAAAGTAGTAAAGATGCAGATAATGCGTATGCATACATCGATTACCCTAACTTATGCTAAGTTCTAGCTTAATCTAGGTCAATTAAGACCTATGATTACTGTGCAATCACCTACCTAAGGACCTAATTAGGTCCTCACCAAACCCAATTGACTTAGATCAAAGTCAATTAACTTCACCTAAGTCAATTGGACTCATTGGGTCCAATTGAGCTTAGATCTCAACCCACACAAGTTCAATTGGGCTTAGTGAGTGTCCAATTGACCTAAACCCAACCTAATTGAGCTATTTCACTCTCAATTAGGTTCACACTCATTCAATTAAACTCAAGTTAAGTTTAATTGCATTTTCCCCTTAGCAATTAGGGTTTGTAACCCTAATTCAAGACCTACACCTACCCAAACCCCTTAGGACCTAACGTAAACCTCTTGGACATCTAGAACATGACCCCCCACACACACACACACACCCATTCACGCATACACACTTCTCTAGAGTTCTCTAGAAATCTCTTGAAGTGGCGCCACCTCTTGGTTGCCAAATTTAGCAACCAAGAGGCATTCAAATTGAGATCCACATTTTTTGTATCTCAAAAACCAACTCTATCCTCTCATGGCCGGCCACTCTTGGACTCTCTCTAGAGAGTTCCACACCTCTCTAGAGAGAAGCCCTTGAGTCTATAAAAAGACTCCATGGGCGGCCAAGTGCACCCATTCACATCCTTTGGTTTTCCACTTCACATTCTTGGCACCACTCACTCCATTGGTTCCATTCACACCCACCTCCACTTAGGCTAGCCACTCCACCTCCAAGAGCTCACCACCACCATGGAGGACATCATGCAGGATGCTGGATCAATCCTCCCTCTCTCGAAGGGTCGGCCTAAGCTACCTTGGCCGCCCCTCATTCTCCTCCCGACCACTCCAAGGCCATCGGGGACCACCCCTGAATGCCCTTTCATTCTGCTAGATTTAGTTTATGCTCTTCGTAGTTTTACTGCTTTTTATTACTACTTAGTAGAGTAGTCTTTATTCTCCCCCAATGATGAATGCAAAATCCCCCCATTGATTCTTATATGCAGTCGTTTTCTGGTAGCTAGATTTAAATTCCAAGCATTTCTGTACAAGCTTTCCTTTATAGTTTTTGTTGCAAACAACTCTCTCACTGAATGAATGAAAAATCCTTATATATATATGTCTCCATGTTGTGAAATCACGATGAGCTTTTGATTGCTATTATATTTACGTGATTCAAGTTGCCTGTTTTTCAATTGTCTATCCATTCTGCAACAAGCATGTTGTTTCCTGAGAATATTGAAAATCTAACGATAGACACTTTCTCCGTAAATAGTCACCACCTCAGTAGAATCGTGCACATAGAAACTTACACGTTCACCTTTGTGATTTACTTAACGCACACGCACGTAATCCGAGTCCATAACAGAAGTGGTGAAATCTTAATTAGGAGATTGGAAACTGGCATGCATTTTTAAATAAAGCAGAGCGGCAAAAAGATCAATTTCAAAAGTAAAACAAATTCCTCCTAGAGATGAACGACCGAGACTCAAGTCTCGTTATTTTTACAAACTTAATTTTTGACAAACATTTTTGCGCGACTATACTACGATCTCGATGACTTTCAAAACGCGCGAAAATGGGTTCTGTCACTAACCACCTGATGATCTTTTTCACGACATTCTGCAGATTTGGATTTAGGCGTCTCTACATTTCATAGGATGGTTGCGAGCCCTCTTCAGTGTAGATGTGATTTGCGCAGTATGAAGGGCTGATACCAGTCAGATCATCAAGAGTCCTTCCAATGGCTCTCCGATGCTACTGAAGAACTAAAATCAGGCATGTTTCCTGATCAAGTGTGAGTTGGGAGTTGATAATCACAGGAAACATTTGATTGGAACCTAAAAAGACATATTTCAGATGATCGAGAAGAGGCTTTAATTCCATAACTGGGTTGTCAGCAACAGCAGGTGGTTCAGGGTGGGTGTCAGGAGCAAAGGAAGGAGCTGTGGGAGTATCTTTGTAAGGTTTAGAATCCTCTAATTGCAGGTTTTGATCTTCTTGTGGTTGATCAGAAATAGTCAGGTTTTCCTCGATACATAGATCGTCAACCAGAACCTCGATATCGCAAATTTGTTCTATAACTCCGTAATTGATTCCTTGCTGGGCCTTAAAGATGTCGATCTTTAGCATCTTGCTCCTAAATTTTAGTTCAATTTGGCCCTCCTCACAATTAATATTGGCCCTAGCAGTGGCCAGAAAAGGTCTCCCTAATATGATCAGTGTATTTTTCACATTATAAGGAGCATCTATGTCTAAGATAATGAAATCCACTTGAAAATAGAAATCATGCACCCTAACTATGACATCCTCGAGAATTCCTTTTGGTGACTTAATAGATCAATCTGCTAACTGCAAAGTCATCTCTGTTGGTTTAAGATCAGATTCCTCAAAGCAATCTAGTAGGGATGTAGGTATCAAATTTATGGAAGCTCCTAGGTCTAGTAAGGCTCGGTCGAATTGCATATCACTGATTGCACAAGAGATCAGAGGGGTGCTTGGGTCTAATGCCTTAGGCGGGAGTTTGCTCAAAATGACGAAGCTGTCTTGCTCTAACAGTACGATTGGGTTCCCGCTTTGGTTCACGGCTTACGCTTGGGTGTACACATGTCTTTCTGGAATTGCACGTAAGCTGGTACATGGTGCATTGCATCTATAAAGGGGATGTTTATTTGGACATGCTCAAAGAGCTTAACTAGGTCCTCCTCAGGTGCCACGGGTTGGGGTTTCCTTTTTCCTTTGGTTAAGGTCTTCGGAAATGGAACTTTTGCAGGTTCCTCTAGAATGGGTCTAGGTTCTTGATCTGGGATAGAGGTATCCTGGATGACTATCCTAGGGTTTGGAGTTGCATTACCAAGCTGGGAGTGGATTGGATAAGGTGGGTCCTGTGTTGCTTTCCACTATGGGTAGTAACAGAATTCAATCCGGCTTGGTTCTGGTTTGGTGTGAGCAAAAGAGGTGATTGCTGCTGATAACCCACGTATGATGTCGAAGCCTCCATCTCGTCAAGTGATGGAGTAGAAGGGGCCTGATAAAAAAAATGAGCTTGGCCCTGTGTCGGGTTCATAACATGCCTCTGGTTTGACACGTTATTCGAATTAGGTAGAGGTTGTGAAGGAAGTGCACCAGGTTGGTAGGGATTTGCCATTTGGGTAAGTTGATTGCGAACCTCTATGATCTCATCTTTGTGCTGTTTTTGCATAGTCACATTCGTCTTCTGAATGTCAGCCAAAGTCTGAAGGATAAGAGTCATTTGATCTGCATAAGTCGGCTTGGATTGATAAGTTGGGTTAGGCAGAGGCTGAAGCGGCTGATATGGACGAGGAGCTTGTGGTTAGGGCAGGTATTGAGGTCTTTGATTTTGATTGTTCCCTGACCAAGTGAAATTAGGATGATTACACCATCCAGGGTTGTAGGTGTTTGAGAATGGATCATTCTGAATGGCGTTGAGGTCCTTGCAGGTTTGAGGAGCCTCGGAAAAGTCAGAATACGAGGGTTCAGAGTTCCCCCAACTAGAATAGGTGGGTCCAGAGTTTCCTCCGAAACAAGAATCAGATGGGGGTGGATAAGGGTCCATCCCCTGAGAAGATCGATGATAGATGTTATGCACAGCCACCCTGCCAGAGGGCTGTTGCGCGAATGGGTTTTGTGTAGAGGTAGCTCGCTACAAGTGTCGAGTTAGCTCATCCACCTTCTTCTCAATAATAGAGACCTTGTCCAGATGACTGGACATCAGTTCCAAGTCAATGGAAAAGGACAGGCCCTGCGTCTCATGTGCTCCCTTTGCATTCGTCAATGCACGGCCATTCGTCCGGTCGAACATGCCCATGGATTCATTATTGATGGAGTTCTCACACATATTCTCGAGAATCTCTCACACGGTGTCTTCGTGTTGACCCATGATGTTTCCTCCATAGGTCGCATTGATGAATAATCGAAAATCTTCATGGAGTCCCTAGTAATAAGACTGGACTTGTTCCCATTTAGGAACTCCATGGTAGGGGCACTTTCGCATGAGATCCAGAAAATGATCCCATGCCTCGTGAAGCGGTTCTCCTGCTTGCTACGTGAAATGCGTGATCTGGTGCCATAAAGCATTTGTCCGACTAACAGAGAAGAACTTTCTCAGAAACTCGGAATGAAGTTTCGCCCAGGTGTTAATTGGATGCATTTGGGTTTGGTACCAGTGAGCAGCCTTGTCCATGAGAGAGAAGGAGAACATTTTCATGAGTAAAACATCCCGATTTTGAGCTTCATACCCGAAGGTTTGAGCCAGATGCTCAAGTTGCTTGATATGCTAGAAAGTATGCTCGGAATTATGCCCATGGAATTTGGGAATAGCATGAATGATGTTGGGCTTGAGTTCACTATCAGGACCTCTAGCGGGGATTTGGACTCGAGGTTCGATTGCTACCGCGACGGGATTGTAGTGATCTTGCATCATATGACACTGCGGTGGGTTCACAAAGGCTTGGAATAGATCGTTGAGGTGCTGAAGTTGATTTTCAAGATTATTTTCTTAAGCTGGTTGCTCCATGATGATGGATGAAGGAGAATTAGGTTCAGATGAATCAGAAGAGATATAGATCAGGTTGGGTTGTTGCACAAACAAGGAGGTTGAGGCTTGGCCTCGACGGGAATGAGTAGCTAATGGAGGCCTCAAGGATGGTCTTAGAGACCTCCTCCCGAACATACACCAATGGAGTAGATGAGAGGTAGAATTTGATGGACCCAATCAAGACACCCAAAAATTTTGGATGACTATAGAGGTTTGGGGTGGATGATACCCCTTAGTCAGAAAGCCTTCCACCTGAGAATTACCTGGGCAGCTAGAGAGGGCGAGTCCCGCAAGGACCCCTACACGGTAGAGTGCCCCCATGAGTTACAGGGTTTCCCCCACTAGACCTCTCTTGTCACTGATGATCCAGGTAGACCAGAATAGGGACTTGACCTCTTAAGTCTACCAGTTTTTAAATTAAGAGCAAGGGTGCTTATGATTTCACTTGAACTTTAAGATTTTTTTTGTGCAAAGTGGCATAATTTGAAGATTGGCTAACCCAATAAGGTGGGTCAACTTTACCTGTTTTGTCCTTTGAGAAATTTAGGTCCCTCTTTTAGTGTTCAAATGAAATTAAGAGCCTATTTTTAGGGTTTGCCTATATAGATCAATTCGATCAAGGTTTAGGCACACATTGTTTGGGAAGATTAATTCTTGATTATGCAAGTGTGTCTCTAAAACCCTAAATTGGAACCCTTAATTGGCTCTGATTTGGCCCAATTTAATTTGTCCAAATGTGGTACTTAGGGCTTCAAGCAAAAAGGTGATAGACCTAAACACCTTAAGCTTCAAGTAGGTGCACAAATAAAGGTTTGAATGCTGTCTAAATAGAATGTATCAAATTAGTCAACTTGATGATTAATTTAAGAATATAATGCAAGTAGCCCTAAATGATTTTTCCCTTGTTTAGCTTTTTCATATTCAGGGGCTTAGAAGGATTTGAATGCAGTTTACCTACCCCTAGAGTGGCTGATGTGCGGCTGATCATCTTTCAATGAGTCCCTGAAATAGATCACAATCAAAAGAGATGTAGCAAGTTAGTACCAAATCTGATATTGCAATCAAGAGATCTAATTGCGCGTTGCTCCCCGGCAACGGCACCAAAATATTAGTCGCTTGAAATCGGGTTTTAAATTGTTGCGTTGCAGTATAGTCGAAATCTCACGAAAAACAGATAAAATTTATACTCGAAAAGTCCGAGGTCGTTCGCTGGGAGCAAGTAGGAATTCAATTCTCAAGATTGCAATTTTAAAGAATGGAGATAAGAAATTATGATAAAAAATTGATTCAAAATAATGTGGCAATAATATCAAGTGTCAAACTGCAAAAAGAATGAAGTAAAATGGTGATTTGAATCACCAATTAGTCCCTACAATAATAACAAGTGGAACTCAATAACTATGTAGAAATAAACTCACATCAGATGTCTGATTGAATGATCAAATGTCTTAAACGTCTGATGAACAATGATCTCTCTTCTGATTTGCTTCTTCTTCTCTTTCTCTTCTTCTTTTGCTTTCCTTCTTCTTCACAGACTCTTCTACTGCTCTTCTTGTCTTCCTCTTCTTCTTTTCCTCTGCTTCTATTCTTCACACAAAGGGGGAAGGGGTCTTCAGATTTGGCTAAATGTTAGCCAATTTCTCCAGAGAGAAAACCCCCCAAACCCTTGCACGCTCTCTCCTTTTCTCTCCTTGGGTCACGCTCTCCCAGAGCCTTTAACAGTACCAGGTATACAGGTAATCGGACCTAGAGAGCACCCGGGTCTAGGCTCACCGACAGTGGGTGGTGAGCTAGGAGTGTATAGCTTAGGCGAGTAATTGGATTTGCGCTAGGCCCGCAGGAGCAGTGTCACGGGCGAGGCACAGTGAGGGGTGTGAGGGACCTCACCCCTTTCATATTTGAGGCAGTAAGCCTATGCAACTTTTGTAACTTATGCAGCACAAACCGGTTATCTGTATCCGATGTGGGACTATCCCACAGGGATTCCTTCCGCATGCACAACAGCAGGAAGTGGAGAGGTCTTTGTCTAATTCCGTTCGCAGCCCCTGTCAAAGGGTCAAATTGGTCCTTTGGTTGTATTCCTAGAGGGATTCTGTGCCGCCTGGGACAAGTGACTAGGGTTGCAGATGCTGGAGAGAGCTTCAAGCAAGCTCGAAGCTTGCAGCATCAATGGCGATGCAGACTTGTGACCTGAAACAAAAATTATGGTCCCTCGACCTCGAGAGAAAAGCTCGAAGGGATCGCTGGACGATGGCGAAGATGCTAAGGGGGTTAGTGTGGTTAGTGAGGGTGTGTGCGTGCGTGGCGAGGTCTGGGCGGAGCTGCGGATGTGGTGGTGTTCGGGGAAGTGCGGGATTGATCAATAGTCCTAACTAAGTTAGGGCTTTTGATCTACAATGAACGGTGAAGGTGTGGAGTGCGGGAGTGGTTGGTTTGGCAGTGTGTGGAAGCCGCTAGGGCTCGCCGGAGGTATGCCGGCGAGATGGAAGACGAAGTTGCGAAGGGCATCGACGAGGTTGAATCAGAATGTTGGAGTTGCTGTTGTGATGAGGAGAAGTTGAGGAGTCATTTGAGAGAGGTAGCGGACGACGAGGAGCGGAGATGGTGTCGATTGCGGTGTGGCTGGCGCTGAAGAAGGAAGGAGCTCCAGTAGGGGTTGGATGGTGAGGATGAGGAAGATAGAGACGCCGGCTGGTACTGCATGACGCAGAGGAGAGAGGTAAGGATAAATTCGTTGTTGATATTGTGAACAGACCATGAAAGGAGGTAGGGAGAGTCGCTGGATGTCGAGGAGCACTTCGACCGAGAAAGAGGAGAGGAATTGGAGGTGTTCCAGGCCTAATTCGAGCATGGGAAGTCCGTTGTGCCCCGGGGGTTCTTTTATAGGTCATCAAAAGGCGAACGGAGCTTGAAAATCAAGCTCTCAAGCTTGGAAAGCTTCGCTGAAGATAGAAACCCAAATTTCAATTGATTCGCATGGCACTTTGGGCAAGACTTGGAGCCCAAGATGTTGCTCAAATGGAAGGCAACTTCGTCAAGAATCTGAGTATCTATTTTGGGATTGGTTGATTGAGAATCGAGTGAGAAATTCTCCCTCGATTTCAACGGTGAAGCTCAGGGTTGCCTTTAATAGCACCAGGGACCTATTTGAGAAAATGATGACAAAGTTAGGGGCATATGTGTGATCAGAAAGGACCAAGTTGCAAACAAGGTCAAGACAATCTCAGATTGGGCCCAAATTTTGGTACAAACCTAATTTGGACCTAAGAAATCCAATGGTGAAGTTGGATTTTGATTTTAACCATGTTTGATTGGGTAATTTATGCAACAACCTAAATTAGGGTAAATGTTTGTCTAAGACTTTATTTTAGGTCAAGATGGGTTCTGATGGTCGAATTTAAGGTACCAAACCCTAGAAGATATTTTTATATGATTTTTAAAGGGTTTAGGTGAATTTTATCCTAACCAAAACCTTAGTTAATTAAGCAGGTCTATTTTTAGGGTTTCAGAAGTCATTTAATTCTCAAAACATGCAAAAATACTTTTCTGTCTGTTCTAACCCACTTGTTAGCCTTTTAGGACCATTTGACCCTTAATTACCCCTGGGAAAACACGTGGTTGTACTGCATTCATGATATGATGGCAAATTACAGTTTTAACCTTGGTTTCCTATCTTTCTCTCAAAATGATTATGCAATGAATTATAGTCCTCTAACGGTTATGTAGGAGCATTTACTGACTTAATCAGATCAAATTGAGCTAATTATGGCTCATGATGGTGTTCCCATCAATTCTCAGGTTATTAGGTCCAAACTTTTAGGATTCAAGTGAATTTAGAGCCTGACTTTTAGGGTTTTCCTTGAATAGATCTATGTAAACAAGGGCTTGGGTAGCACACGAATGTGGGAAGATCAATTTTCTTTAATCTTGGAAAATGTGTACTAACACTTCAAAACCCTAATGTGGAACCTTAGTTGGCTCTTGACATTGTCGGAACGCGTTAAGTTAAATTCATCGTTATAGCATACATTTGCAACATCAATTTTAAATGAAGATATGGATTAGGTGAGTCCAAGTGTCGAACATGAGGAGGCAAAAAATCAGATTAGTTTATCGCTTTAGGGTGTCACAAAAATGTTTGTTTTGTTTGCTTGCAAGAAAACAAGAGAGAGAGAAAGAAAGAGAGAGTAGGGTTAGAAACTTGAGATTAATGCATGGTGATTACTTGTGCATGCATGAAACATAATATGATGAAACAAATGGAAATATATTGCATAAGTATAGTTGTTTCACAAGTACAATGCTATAGGAAAGCTTTAAAACACATAAACATTAAACTAGGGTAAAGAGGTGAGAAATGGAGAGGTGAGGCAGTCATGGCAGTAGATGGGCTTCCGTGGACGGCTTGGAAATCTAGGAGAGTGTGAAGTGTGTGGTAAGTAGAGCTAAGGAGAAGCTAGGAAGGGATGATCATAAATGGAGTGGGTGTGGGAGTTTTTATAGAGAAGAAAGGGTTTCAAAATCAGGCAAGGTTTTAGAGACGTCGAAGACATCGCTAAACCCATTCAAAAGTGTCGATGAAGGCCTCGTCTCGCTGGTCCATCACGCACGTGCGTGCTTCTTCCCTTGCACGATCTGTGTGTGCTGACTTTGAGCCATCCGATCCACGATTGACAGCCCAAATCACGCGTGAACAAGCGCTCAGATTATGCCTCAAGTGCGTGTGTGATCGGGCGTCGTCGCAGTGTTGGCACGCGTTGGAAGCATCTGCGCTTGAGGGGGTGCCACGTTGCACTATCTGGATCGCTCGATGGTGATCGGGTGGTCAAATTTGGATGTGCGCTTGACCTCCGCTGATTAGGTGCGGTGAATGTCTCGAACCCATGCATTCTGCACGTGAAGTGGAGGCGCGACCATCGTGCTATCCTTGTGAAATGGTCACATTTCTTGCAGTCCCTCAGCCGTTTGATTGAAGATCGGACGGTCATGATCTTCCTGCACGCGTTGAAGAGGAGCAAGGCGCGTTGGTGAGGGCTGGGCGGCTGCCACGTGTTAGCTTTTGGGTCGTCGATTAGTAGATCAATGGTCAGAACTTCCCAAACTTGTTGTGGGGAACATGGAGGTTGGATTGAGGTGATTTTGGGTTCGTTGGGCTTTGTTCATTGATTCAGATCCATCCGTATGGTCTGATTGCTCATTTGGGATGTGTTTTAATATGCACTTGCACACATGGTTGTTAAACATGAATCACAAGCAATCTTAACACAACATGCATGCCATGCTCTCAAGCCCATTATGATATGTCATTAATGCACATGTACCCTCAAAATTGACTCTAATTGATATAGTTAACGCTAATTCTTGTAGAGTTATCATACCCCCATTCTCATCCCTCGCTAGTCCCTAGCAAGGTTATCCTAAATGTTATTTTCAGCTAGAATTAAGAATCGATTGCTCAGGGATATGTTACTTGTCAATAGGAGGAGATTTATACTAAGATCCTAATCCATAAAGACTAAACAGTGCCCGGGGGTCTGTCAAAATGCAGACCGCTCAAGTCCTCGCTTTAAATTTAAGCACACATATATGCATATAGATTTTTTTTTCTTTTTTATCTTTTCTAATTTTTTTGGATTTATGGAGTTGAGACTGTCTGGGTAACTTTTTACGGCTACCCAACCCACCCATAACTCAAAATGGACTCTAAGTGCTTAGCACCTTGGTGTGAAAATTGTGATAGACTCACTCGACAGATATTAAAACAGACTTCGGGTTTCTACGCCCCTAGGTGACCTGAAAAGAAGATGTTGCCTAAAGGTGTATCTATCCGACCGGTAGCTTTCTCCCTACTTTTATTTTGTGTGGAGTCAACACAAGGGTGTTTTCAGTGTATATCTACCTAGATTGTTCTACTTCCCCACTTCTTCCTTAAGTGTTTTGGAATTTTTTTTATGCATTTTGGGAGCTGGGATATGGATAAATGGCCAATGGGCTGTTGATAACACTACATTCAATGATGATAATTCCATCAACTGGGGTTAGTTTTGGGGATATATGCACACTAATAACATACCATGATGGGCATGGGAGCACTGCATGCATTTCAAATTAAGATTGCTTATAAATCAATGTTTAATGGCCATATGTACAAGTGAATATTGAAATAGGCCTCATATGAGTAATCGGACCACACTGATGGATTCAGATTGACGTATGGAGTCCAACGGACTCAAAATCACTTAAATCCGACATCCGGAGCTCCCTTGACCAGCCCAAGAAGAATAGATCAACGACCCACAAGCGGCGACGTGGTGCTCTCTGTCGCACCCTCACCCGTGCAGCACCCTTGTGCTCATCACAAAGAAACATTTTAAGTTGTTCGATCCAAGGATCGGATGGTTGAGATTCCGTGCACTCAACACCGCATCCACTGTACCCAACTCCTTCAGCATGAAGATCTGATTGTTGGATCTCCATCCAACGGTCGCTAATGCCGCACTTGATCTCGCCTTCTTGACTAAGCGCGAAGGTAGCGCAGCGTTAGCGCCTCACCCTCGCAAGCGAGAGGCGAGCGTTCAACTCCCACCTTGCCTCAAATCACATCATGTGTGCACCGCGGGCGATTCAGACCGTCCGATCAACGCAGAGCGGTGAGGATGGAAGCTACATGGTGCACCCTCAAGCACTCGATGGGCACACGCACGATAACATGAGAGGCATGCACTCCCCGCACACAGGCACGATTTGACCAGCGCTCAGGACACAATCTCAGTCGTCCGTTCTTCGATCGGATGGTCCACATGGCACGCACACGGATTGTGCGAGCGAAGGAAGAATGCTCGCGCACTTGGACTGACGGGCGAGGGACTTCACCGATGTTTTTGGAATGGATTTAGCGATGTCCCATACGTTTCTAAAACCCTTACTTAGTTTAGAAACCCCTCCTCTATATAAACCCTCCCAACCACCCCATTCAAGGGCATTCAATACACACATACCTCCCAAGCTACTCTAGCCTTCTCCTAGCTCCACCAAATACTCCACACCCACCTTGGAGTTGTCAAGCGGCCGACGGAGCCTCCCTCCACCGCTGTGGCCACCTTGACTCCTCCTTGCACTCTCTCTCTTTACTTTAGCTTATGTTGCACTTGTTTAAGCTTTCATCCATTATTGTAGTTGTAAACAAACTTTAACTGCATGTCATATGTTGATGATGTTTCATATATTATAGCTCACATCCTCTTAAATGATTGTCATGCTTTAAACATGGTCTCTACCCCTACTCTCTCTCTCGTTCTCCCTCTCTCTCTCGTGTTTTCTCCCAAGCAAGCAAATCAACCATTCCTGTGACAACTAAAGTGACAAAATAATCCGATTTTATGCCTCCTTGTGTTCGACACTTGGACTCACCAACTCCACTTCTTAAATTAAAACTGACATCGCGAACACATACTACAATGGAATAATTAAACAAATGCATTTCACACTCGTCAGTTTTTGGCGTCGTTGTCGGGGAGGCAACGGATTTCTTTTGTCACTTTTATCCCACATTTGTATTCACATCTTCTAACTCATTTTGCTCTCTCTACTTGATTGGTTATAGGAACTTGATGCTTGGGCGACGGAGGAGCGTGATCCAAGACAGTGGACCCGGAGTAAAGTGTGGTGAAGACGGTTGTGAGTAATACTTCACCCATTGATTGTTTGCTTGCCTCTATATGTGTGTGTGTGTGTGTATATATATATATATATACAAAAAATATAAAAATCTAAAATTAGCGTGGTGAATGGCTACTTGACCCACATTCCATACTCATCACCCAACAAAAAAAATACACTCTAACATTCTTGAAGAGAAAATCTTTTTGGAGTGTTCTTTCTTTTGAGTGGTGTTTGCGAAGCCACCATGACTTGATTTGGGTCACACCACTCACCATAATTAAAATCAACTCACCTGGTAGAATTGCATGAACACTAGGGTGACCACATTAGGGTTGCTTTTCTACGGCCACATCATTCTAAAGGGAATTGACTTTCGCCCGTTGTGTGCAAAACCTTATGTGCCCACATGAACCTTGTTTGAAAACATTAAAGAACATCAACCCTAAAAAGCATTAAAGCAAGGATAAATCATTAAAAGACACCACATCTTAAAATCCTTGCTTGAAAACCATGTTTTGTTAAGTGCACACACATGCTCAAATCAGTTAACTAAGGGGCACAACCCCAAACAATGCCTCATCACATATCCTGAGCACAAGCACTAACCTAGCCCTTATTAAAATGGAGTAGATGTGCCCTAGGTAGGACTAGTCTGAGTCTTGAAGGTGTGACTAGGTTTGCTAGGCACTTGGCCCTCATTCCCTTTGTAGAATCTGGTGTCTAGGCTGGAGGAAAGTGTTAAATGACCGCGGTTGTTGGGTCTACGGAACTGGTGGCGAAAGCCAGAGGAAGAACCTTCCCTTAAATCCCCTCATAATCAACCTAGCCAAATTAACATCAGGAAGGGTGGTTAAGTGCTTATAGATCTGATCATTCCTCTGAGGCTTCTAGGTCACCTAAGGTATACATTACAAAGACTAGGTTTGTTTATTTGTTTGTGCACACACTTCTTGCATCTCTCTCTCTCTCTTCGCATCTCTCTCCGTTCTTCCCTAGTGTATGCATGGAAGATGCTCACTACATCCTGAGCTATTTGTTTTAGATAGGGAAATAAGGAGAGACTTGATTTTACACGAGAAATGGCTGAACTAAGAATTGATGAAGTTGAGGACCAACCCCCACCCAATGCTATGGCCATAATTCAGGTCCAGATCTTTGCCAGCCACCAGCTTCAACAACAACATATCCAAACCATCATGCAAGCTATCCACCAATTACAAAACCCTCAAGGGCAACCCCCACTAAACCCACCTAACCCACCATAACCTCCCGAGGGCCAACCTAGGTCTCTCCGTGATTTTTATGATCTATCTGCTATCCAGATTGAGCCACATCTTAGGGTCCCTGAAGGGGGAGATGATTTTGATTTGAAACCTAATGTCTTAAGCTTAATTCAGAGCCACTTTTGTGGGAGCTCAAATGAGGACCCCTTCCAACACCTTGAGGATCTAGACCGAATTGCCCGGACAGTAAAACCCAGGAATATCAGCTTGGACATTGTTTTGATTAAGATGTTCCCTTTCTCCTTAAAAGACAAAGCATCTCACTGGCTAAAAACCTTAGGGAGACTGATGGGAACACCATCATGAGTCCTAACTAGCTCATTTTGAGCCAATGAAGAGAATAAAAGCTCCTACATAACCAACTGGAGGTCCTGAGTCACTGAATAACCTTTTTGACAGAAAAGTAAGAAATTAGGGTTAAAACTGTAATTTTACCATTGTAGTACAACAATGGGTTTTCTCAAGGGTTAAACACAGGTCAAAAGGTCTTAACAAGGTAAAAAATGGGTTGGATCAGATAGAAAAGGGTTCGTGTGAGTTCTGGGAATTAAATGACTTCTTGTGACCCTAAAATAGACCCACCTAATTAAACAAGGTTTTGGTCAAAATAAAATTCACTTAAACCCTCTAAAAATCATAGAAAAATATTTTATAGGGTTAAGAACTTTCAATTTGACCATTGGAACCTATTTTGACCTAGAATGAGGTCTCAACTAGATATTTACCATAAATTAGGCTTTGCATAAATTTCCCAGTCAAACGTAGTCAAACCAAAAATCCAACTTCACCATTGGATTCCTTAAGTCCAAATTAGGTTTTTACCAAAATTTGGACCTAAGGGAAACTCATCTTGACTCACTTTGCAAGTAGGTCCAACTTGATTACAATTGTACCCCTACCTTTCAAAAACCCTTACAAAAGCCCCCTAGCTTCTTCATCATTCTTTACAATTAGGTCCCTCTGCCATTATAGTGGAGGAATCCTACTCTAGCAAACTTTAGAAGAGGATTCCTCCTTGATTGCTCAGAGAATCCCTCCCAAAATTGAAAGGGAGATTCTCTGAGTAATCTCCTCCAACCTGAACCCATTGATGAGCCCTAATTCGTACCCAATCTCTCATGCCAACACATGAGAGATTTGGGTCTTTTTGAAGCTTCCATCTCCGGCCATCATACCTTACTTGGAAGCTTGGCTTTCAAGCACAAATCCTTCCCCAGAGGCCTATTTAAGACGCCCCAGGTTCAACCACATCTCCCTAACTTGGAATTGGCCACAATACCTCCACAAGCTCCGGTAGTTCCTCCCCCTCTCTCTCGTCGCCCAACCACAATACCAGTGGTTGGGTTGTCTTCCTTTCATTCATCCGCATCATGCAACACGGGCCGACGCCTCCTCTGCCCTCGTCTTTGCCGTCGCCTCATCTATGGAGATCGTCATCTCCGGCGTCGGCCATACCAGCCCCGACGTCTCCCCTGTCCCCTTCATCCTTAGATTAGGTTTGTTAGCTTCCCTCTCTCTTCTCCCGTTCCCTCTCTTTATTTCTCAATAACACCCCTCGACGTTATTGATCACCATCACCTTCTCCACCTCCGACGATCCCTCCGGCGAGGTGCCCCTGTCTCTCCTCACCTCCATCCACCTCGCCAACCACCCTACAACCTCTGCAATGACTCACTGATCATAATCCCCCACTTCATTCACTCCATTGACCGCCCAAACATCCCACCAAACACACCCACTCACACGACCACAGAGAGCCCTAGACACGCCACCACAGCCGTCCCCATGCCATGCTAACCACCACAGTACACTCGTCATGCCTTGGCGAATCTCCCTAGACGTTTTGACATGGCCGCAAAGCCGTTCTCATGTTTACAGGTTCAAGCACACTGGCCACCATGGATGAAGAGCTTAAAGCTCACTTGCTGTGCTCCAGTTGCTACTGCTCCAGGCGAGAGGCCCAGGTGGTGCGGACTTGAGGCACGAATGCGCTCAGGTTCCCAATTGGAGCCAAAAGCCCTTGCAGCTTTGAGAATTGAAGAGGACACTTGCTGCTATGGCGCACGCAAGGGAGGTGGGACATTTAGTCCCAACTCGGAACTGGACAAGCGGCCATGAGCACATAAAAGGAATTTCTTTTAGAGGCTTATCTCCTCCAACTCACGGGGTGAGGTCCCTCTCTCCCCCTCTCATAGCCTCATCTGCAGCACTATCCACGCGGACCTGGCCACGACCCGTTTACCCGACTGAGTCACTCCTCGCTCACCACCCACGTCGGTGAGCCTGGACCCAGGTCTCCGTTAGGTCCAATTACTCGAACTAGCTGTGGCTCTGGGAGAGCGAACCAAAATAGAGAAGAGAGAAAGAGAGGAACGCTACTCAGGGGAAGGGGGGTTTTGCCTTGGAAAGCTTAAGCTCGACACTTAGACAAATCAGAGAGGAAGAAGAGGAGGTCAGCCAAAGAAGGAAGGAAGAAGCCAAGGAAGAACAAAAAAGAAGGAAGAAACTGAGGTTTGCAAGGTAAGGGAAGAAGCTAAAGAGGAAGAAGCAGAAGGCAAAGAAAGAGAAGAAGGAAGAAAGTCAAAGGAAAGGCACCAGAAGGAATCAAAGCCAGAGAAGAAGGAGCCAACAACAGAGAAGCCAGAGAATAAAGAAGGAAGAAGAAGCTAAAGAAGAAAAGGCTAAAAGCAGAAGAGAAGAGAAGGGAAGAGAAAGAAGAAGGAAAAATCAGAGTGATGAGAACCTCATCATGAGCCATAACTAGCTCATTTTGACCTAATACAAAGGATAAAAGCTCCTACATATCTCAAGGAAAGGCTTAACTCAGAGAATCCTGAGTTTGAGAAGAAAATAAGTCATAAGGGGTAAAAGTACAATTTTACCAGTATAATCTGCATACAGGGTAATTCAGGGCCCAAACATAGGTCAAAGCAGCTTAATAAGAATAAAAGTGGGATGAAATGATCTAGCAAGGGCTACAGCACTTCCAAGAAACCAAATGATAATCTGTAACCCTAAAACAACCCACTTCAATTCACAAGGTTCGAGGCAAAGTAAAAATAGAATAAACCCTCTGAAATTCATAGAAAAATAATCTCTAGGGTTTAGAACCCATTTTGACCTACATTGAGAACCATGCCCAATTAATAACTTAATTTGGGTTTTTGCGCAAATTGACTGGTCAAACAAGGTTTAATATGGAAATGAAATTCACCATCAGATTCCTTAGGTCCTAATTAGTCATGTATAAAAACTTGAGCCTAAGAAGAAACCTCCTTGACTGACTTTACATTTTGGTCCTCATATATTTACTCTTTGGCCCTCAACTTTTGAACCCTCGCATTTTGGCCCCTAACTCTCCTTCTTTCTTTGCAATCAGGTCCCTCCTGCAAAACCCTGCCAGCACCATGCCACCCCCCTGGTCATTGTAGCCCACCATACCGGCCGTGCGAACGCACGGACGGTATGGGTTCGTGTTTCCGACCATTCTCCGGCGAGGGAGACACGTCGTCTCCCTCCGCCTTCCTCCCTGTTTCATCCCTATAAATACCCCCCGCTGCTCCACCGACCAGGGCAGCCTGGATCTGACGGAGAAAACCCCCAACTTTCCTCTCTTCTCACTCCGGCAGACGCCCACCAGCTCCGGCGGTTCTTCCTCCTCCTCCTCTTCGCTCTGCCGCAATACCAGCAGCAGAGACTTCTTCCCCTGCTCTTCCCGCGTCGCGCAATACCGGCGCGTGCTGCCTCTGCCCCGTCGTCACCGCCGTCCTCCCCCCACTGGGCATCGTCTTCTCCGGCGACAGTCGATACGACTGTCGCCCTGTTCCTCCCCTTTCGTCCCTGCAAGTAAGCTAGAGTTACTCCCCTTCTTCTCCTCTTTCTTTCCCCGCTTTCAATTTAGTCAATTAAGCCCTCGACCGACCCTGACCACCTTCACCCCCTTCGTCTCCGACCACCCTCCGGCGAGCCGCTCCCATCACCTCAGCGACCCACACGGCTCGCCAACCACCGCAGGACCTCCGCCTCCTCACCCTGATCAATCTCCGCCCTACCACTTCCCCCACATCACCCTCTGCAACTCCACCGAACAGACCCATCCTCCGACCCACAGTCCGACCTAGGGCAGCCCTCGCACACCGCCCCGCGCCTCGCCACCACCCACACGAGCTTCGCCGCACCCTGGCGAAGCTCCTGGCACTCTCTGATTAGGCCGAGAGGCCGTTTTCTTGTGGACAGGCCACCCGACCTCCGCCGCCATTGACGCGCAGGAGGACCTGCTTCCGCCTGCAGCTACAGGCGCGCCACACTCAGCGCCAAGCCCAGATTCACTCCCAGGCCTTGCGAGGAGTTTTGGCAAAACACCAGGTTCGCAGCCGAGGAAGAAAACTCCGCGTGACGCTGCCATCTCCTGCTGAATTCGCCGCTGCGGGCGCGCAATTGAGGTGGGCCGTTTAGTCCCACCTCGGAAACGCCTGAAGAGCCGCAGCGACATAAGATGCAAAAGTGCAGTAGCCTTACTGCCTCAGTACACGGGGTGAGGTCCCCTTCACCCGCCCGATTACCCGGTCTCGTCCGCGCTCACGCCCCGCGGACCTGACCCGAACCGACCCGACCCGACTCGACTGACCTGCACTCCTCGCCCACCACGCACGCCGGTGGGCCTGGACCCGGGCCTGACCCGAACCCGATTACCCGGTAGCTCTGGGAGAGCTTTCCCAAGAGTGGTTTCAGAGAGAAAGAGAGACGCGGGGGGGTGAGGGTAGAGTAGGTTTTCCTTCTGACAAGAAACTCTGAAGTGTGCAGGCGAAGAAGAAGACCCGCGGAAGAAGAAGTGCAGGCGAAGAAGAAGGAGCTGCACTGTAGCAAATGCCTGGTTAAGTCGTCGAAGCACCGGGTCAGACGACGGAAGGTCAGCAGCCAGAGCAGGAAAGAAGGCAGGCTGAAGAAAGAAAGAAAAGAAGAGCAACGGCCAAAGCAGAAAAAGAAGAAGAGAGGCCAAGACAGAAACCAAGGAGGAAGAAGAAAGAGATCTGAAGAGGAGCATCACCTCTGCAGAACGAAGAAGAAGAACAAGGAGCTCTGAAGAAAGAAGAACATCACCAAAGCAGGAACAGCAGGAAGAAGAAGAAGAGCATCACCATTGCAGAAGAAGAACATCACCTCTGCAGAACAGAGAGAAAGAAGGAGATCTAAAGAAAGAGAGAAAGAAGAGCATCCCCTCTGCAGAACAAAGAGAAAACAACAAATTCTTTCCCTCTCTCTTTCTTTTTGTAAAAGAAACATGTATATCTCTAGAATACGACTTGCTCCCTGAGTTCGACCTCGGGAACTCTTTCATTTTCCGAGTAAAAAATTTATATTTGAAATGTTGGTAATAACCGGCTTTACTACAACGTTATAACAAAACCAAAACCCGGTTGAGACCGACTTCACAATTTCATTTTGGCGCCGTTGCCGGGGAGCAACGGCTATTCTAGAGGTAAACATTCCTGTTTCTTTTAAGTTTTGATAATCTCCTCTCTTTTGTGCAGCTACAGGGACTCAAGAAGACAAGCAACCACACGACAACCACTCCGAAGACAGGTAAATTTTTCCTCTCACTATTAACCCCTAAACTCTAAAGAGGAAGAAAAGAAAAGAACAAGCAATATAGGGCTAACCTGTCTTTCATACTTAGTAACCATAAAGAGTTGCATGTTTTCAACTCATCACTCCTGCACACTATTAAGGGTATTTAAGGGCTAACACATTCTTGCTTGAGCCCTAATTGCCCAACAAAGAGTTAAATGGACCAAGTAGAGCCAACATAAGGTCAAACATTAGGATTTCAGTAGAGACACACCCCTTAATCAAGAATTGAGGAAATCCAAAAGAGGTGTGCCCAAGCCATTGATTGAAAATAATTAACAAGAAAAATCCTAAACAATTGGCTCTCTCTAAACACTTGAACCCTAAAAAGACAGGACCTAAAAGCTCTTAAAGAAAACAAGAGGTAAAGTTGACCCCTTGGGTTAACCAACCTTAAATTAGGTCACTCTTTGCACTTAAAAAAACTAAAGTTCAAGTGAAACCTTAAGCACCCTGATCTTAAAATTGGTAGACTTAAGAGGTCAAGATCCCCATTCTGGTCTACCTGGAACCGCAGTGACAAGAGAGGTCGGGTGGGGGAAACCCTGTAACCCATGGGGACGCTCTACCGTGTAGGGGTCTTCGCGGGACTCTCCCTCTCTGGCTGCCCAGGTAATTCTCAGGTGGACGATCTTTCTGATCAAGGGGTCCATCTGCCCCGTACCTCTATAGTCACCCAACACATTTTTGGGTGTCTTGATTGGGTCCAGCACCTTTTAATCTCATCACATCCTTCAGTATATGCTTGGAAGGAGGTCCTTGAATCCTCCTTTAGGAATTCACTTGCCCTGAGGTTAGGCCTCAGTTCCCTTGTTTATGCAGCACCACCACATTAATCTTTCCTCTGATACTCCCTTCTTCCATCTTGGCACAACATGAGTCTACATCGAAGCCTTTAATTCCACATCTTGATTCCACCACCTAATCCAAATATGCAGCCAAACCACCTAAGACTACCATTCAAGAAACCTGAATATCGGAGATCTATGAAAGATAAAATGATCGAGGATGCCATAAAATTCTATGAAAAAGAAGAAAAAACCTCAACACCAATAGGAGATATTCAGGTTGATGTCCCAACAACCACAGCCTTCATCATAAACTGTGCCCAAATTCTATTGTCTGAAATTTCAAAAGGATCAACCCGAGATATGCTCATGACAGGATACATTGAGATGGAAAAATTACACCAATCTGAATACCTTCAATGCTTGACAAATCCTGTACTTTGGGAACAGCACCAAGATGCCCTTATGAAACGGGTAGAAATGATGAAATCAGTAGAACAAATTATCAACCAGAAATACCCGTATATACCAGAAACAAAGGATGAGTCATCTTGGAACAGTACTAAGAATCAATCCAGTTTCCCAGACCTCGGGATTGAGGCACAAGGTGGTTGTCGACTCCCAACCCAAATAGAAGATAGCATTAAAATAGGTTGGGAAGTTGCAGGAGAAAACAATGCTGAGCCAACCCTAGGCCATGAATCACTAAGCTTAGAACTCCAAGACTCCTGCAATAACAAGATTAGAATTGAACCTCTGGAGGGTATAAATTCCACCCCTTGTTTTGATAAGGTGACCCTCGAAGGTTATTCGGACTTAGGTTCTAATAATTCTACCCACATCCTAAGCCTAGAACCTAGATCTGAAACTTATTGGGAAGATTATGAGGCCCCTTATGAGAAAGATCAAATTTTTACAGAATATGATTCCGGGCCTCTATTTGATGAATATCCCTCTCCAACATCCTCAGGAAATCTGATCGATTTTTCAGGAAACATGCCGATTTATGATACAGAAACTGAGGAGTTGGATGAGCAAGATTTTAATGGGGTCTATCCTACCAGCTTCGAGCTTGAACAGAACACCTTTTTGAGCCCAGAATTGACATATAGGCTAGAACCCAGTCAGGCTGCTGATTCCACATCTGATGATTTGTGCTGTGGTGGAATTCATGATCATGAATCTCATTTTCGCCAACTCTCCGACAATTTCAGATCAGACTATAATTGCGGAGAGACTTTCCTTCCTGAACACGCCAGGCCCATCTACGACCTCAGTTCACATGACTCTGACTCCGACTCTAAGGTCCTGATTCCCGAGATCACTGATAACACAGAATCATTCCTTTTCGATCCTCAGGAACCAAAAATAGAAAATGCCAAGAGTGATTACAACCAAGAATCCAAATTTTTTCTTGAATCCAATTCCTTTCATCCTACAGACACTCTTCCGGCATTTGATAGTTACCCAGAGGACTCTCTACAGAAAACCACCTATCATCTGTTTCTAGAAGAGCCCTCGTACACAATGGCCACCTCGTCCGCACACACAGAACGGATCAAAACCTCTCCCAAACCCCGACCCGCAACCGGACTCAATTTCTATTCAGATTCACCTCTCACCAAGCCGATTGCATTTCCACATCAGGTTTCGAACATTGATCAGACTACATACCATGCTCTATCATTCTCTGATCACCCCTGTAGGGTTCCTGCATCAACCACTGATTATCCTACGGGTCCCTACTCTGACCAGGCTGATTCGGCTCAGCCAAACCCTGCGTTTACACTTCCACATCCATCTGAGCTTCATAGTTTATGGTGGGCTCCACACCTTTTTATCCACATCTATCAACCCACCAGATTGATTGGGTTTGGGCTGCATCATCAGCCTGTTGATCTGAACAAGCACCTGGTTGGACCAACCAGGCTCTTAATCAAGGTGCTTGTCTTACAAAACTCTGCTGATTTGACCATCCCCTCTCCATCGCATTTCCCGCTTGGCTGAAGGCATCAAATTTAGCGCTCAACGGGAGGCAGCCCGTCATTCTCTTTGAAAACCTGAAACTTGTTCTGACAGCTTTTGCACTTGAAGTTCACACTTTAGGACAGCCGACTCCACCTCAGGTGCTTGCATCTGAGATTAGAAATCGTCCGCAACAGTCACCCCGACCCTTTCACTCATCAAAACAGCTATCCTAATGTATGAACTTAGTTGAATAAAAACCCCTAGGTTACAATGAGGACACTGCAAATCTTAGGCATGGGGGGGTAGGAAAGTGCAAAAACTTGTAAGAAAAGGGTTCAAACAAAAAAATTCACATATGCCAAAAACACCATAAAAATTAAGAATTTTTGAAAAAGAATAAGAGGAAAAGAGGAGAAAGGAAATTTTCTGAAGGAGAAGGAGAAGAGAAACAAAATGAAAAAGGAGCACAAAATTATAAGAAAAGTTGATAGTCATTAGTAAGGAACTAAGGAATTAACCTAAGTTCTAGACCTCATTCAAGAAAATAACTGAAAAGTGCATAATAAGATTATTCAAGAATGCAAACCTTAGGCATTCTTGAATAGACTCTTAGTACCCATTAAGATCTGGACACTCCTCAAGAGATTGAGGAAAATGAAAAGCTGAAGTATTAGGTCTAAGGCTTAGGGAGTATTCGGCCTCGTTAACTAATTTTTGGTTTACGGGACTCAGTAACCTAAGCACCCTAATCTCACACACAGCCTGGTTCAGTAAGCGTAAAAATCAGAATCACGCAGAAGCGTCACAAAAATCTGAAAAGAATACCTAGAATAGGAGCGGCCGATCAACACAAGTTGATTTGGACGAGTTCCCAGCGCAGAGAGGCGGGAAATCCCCCCGAAGATGCGTAACAAAATATCATCTCCTCGGTGCTTGTCTCTTAGGATATTTACATATCCTACTGGGGGCATGTAAGCACTCTGCTGGTTCAGATTCCATGGATGGCATTATCTTGAAGTGTCAATTGCCAGGGTCTGGATTCGGCCACGGAATACCATGGATGGGATTATCTCGAAATCTCAATAGCCAGGGTTCCGGGGGTTGCCATGGGCGGTGCTATCTCGAAGCATCGATCGCCAGGAACCCTTGAGGATTGATGATGGGAGCAAGGAATCTGATACAGACCGTGTTGAAAAGCCAATCCTAGGCTAGAACTAAAAAGAAAAAGAGAGAGAAAACTCTCCAAACAGAAAAACTTTCTATCTCTCTCTTACAAAACGCACTGCGAACTGAGCCAGGGCTAAAATCATTTCAAGCACGGGTGCTTTAACCACGAAGTCCAATAAACCTTAGGTTAGTTCTTGTGGGCCTTAAAAACCTTTGCTAAAAGACTGAGGCTAAGGCTAGACAGATTTGGATCTTGATTGGTACTAGAGTACCTTTTAGGCCTATGGTCAGCATTCTAACCTAATCTATGCTCAAATAAAAAAGGGCACTTATCTAAAACCATTAGAAACTTCATGGTCTAGAACAAGGGTTGAAACCTTAAGTTTTTGCTAAGGGACTAGCAAAAGCTAGGCATGGGGGTATGATGAGAACCTCATCATGAGCCATAACTAGCTCATTTTGACCTAATACAAAGGATAAAAGCTCCTACATATCTCAAGGAAAGGCTTAACTCAGAGAATCCTGAGTTTGAGAAGAAAACAAGTCATAAGGGGTAAAAGTGCAATTTTACCAGTATAATCTGCATACAGGGTAATTCAGGGCCCAAACATAGGTCAAAGCAGCTTAATAAGAATAAAAGTGGGATGAAATGATCTAGCAAGGGCTACAGCACTTCCAAGAAACCAAATGATAATCTGTAACCCTAAAACAACCCACTTCAATTCACAAGGTTCGAGGCAAAGTAAAAATAGAATAAACCCTCTGAAATTCATAGAAAAATAATCTCTAGGGTTTAGAACCTTCAATTTGGCCTTTAGAACCCATTTTGACCTACATTGAGAACCATGCCCAATTAATAACTTAATTTGGGTTTTTGCGCAAATTGACTGGTCAAACAAGGTTTAATATGGAAATGAAATTCACCATCAGATTCCTTAGGTCCTAATTAGTCATGTATAAAAACTTGAGCCTAAGAAGAAACCTCCTTGACCGACTTTACACTTTGGTCCTCATATATTTACTCTTTGGCCCTCAACTTTTGAACCCTCGCATTTTGGCCCCTAACTCTCCTTCATTCTTTGCAATCAGGTCCCTCCTGCAAAACCCTGCCAGCACCATGCTCCGGCGACCTTGCGCGGAGCATGGCGCCGCGCAGGGTGAGGTGGGGGACCTGGCAAGTAAACCGGGGGTGCCCTGCGTCGTCAGCCGTCGCAGGGGCACCCCCCTGGTCATTGTAGCCCACCATACCGGCCGTGCGAACGCACGGACGGTATGGGTTCGTGTTTCCGACCATTCTCCGGCGAGGGAGACACGTCGTCTCCCTCCGCCTTCCTCCCTGTTTCATCCCTATAAATACCCCCCGCTGCTCCACCGACCAGGGCAGCCTGGATCTGACGGAGAAAACCCCCAACTTTCCTCTCTTCTCACTCCGGCAGACGCCCACCAGCTCCGGCGGTTCTTCCTCCTCCTCCTCTTCGCTCTGCCGCAATACCAGCAGCAGAGACTTCTTCCCCTGCTCTTCCCGCGTCGCGCAATACCGGCGCGCGCTGCCTCTGCCCCGTCGTCACTGCCGTCCTCCCCCCACTGGGCATCGTCTTCTCCGGCGACAGTCGATACGACTGGCCTCCCCTTTCGTCCCTGCAAGTAAGCTAGAGTTACTCCCCTTCTTCTCCTCTTTCTTTCCCCGCTTTCAATTTAGTCAATTAAGCCCTCGACCGACCCTGACCACCTTCACCCCCTTCGTCTCCGACCACCCTCCGGCGAGCCGCTCCCATCACCTCAGCGACCCACACGGCTCGCCAACCACCGCAGGACCTCCGCCTCCTCACCCTGATCAATCTCCGCCCTACCACTTCCCCCACATCACCCTCTGCAACTCCACCGAACAGACCCATCCTCCGACCCACAGTCCGACCTAGGGCAGCCCTCGCACACCACCCCGCGCCTCGCCACCACCCACACGAGCTTCGCCGCACCCTGGCGAAGCTCCTGGCACTCTCTGATTAGGCCGAGAGGCCGTTTTCTTGTGGACAGGCCACCCGACCTCCGCCGCCATTGACGCGCAGGAGGACCTGCTTCCGCCTGCAGCTACAGGCGCGCCACACTCAGCGCCAAGCCCAGATTCACTCCCAGGCCTTGCGAGGAGTTTTGGCAAAACACCAGGTTCGCAGCCGAGGAAGAAAACTCCGCGTGACGCTGCCATCTCCTGCTGAATTCCCCGCTGCGGGCGCGCAATTGAGGTGGGCCGTTTAGTCCCACCTCGGAAACGCCTGAAGAGCCGCAGCGACATAAGATGCAAAAGTGCAGTAGCCTTACTGCCTCAGTACACGGGGTGAGGTCCCCTTCACCCGCCCGGTTACCCGGTCTCGTCCGCGCTCACGCCCCGCGGACCTGACCCGAACCGACCCGACCCGACTCGACTGACCTGCACTCCTCGCCCACCACGCACGCCGGTGGGCCTGGACCCGGGCCTGACCCGAACCCGATTACCCGGTAGCTCTGGGAGAGCTTTCCCAAGAGTGGTTTCAGAGAGAAAGAGAGACGCGGGGGGGTGAGGGTAGAGTAGGTTTTGCTTCTGACAAGAAACTCTGAAGTGTGCAGGCGAAGAAGAAGACCCGCGGAAGAAGAAGTGCAGGCGAAGAAGAAGGAGCTGCACTGTAGCAAATGCCTGGTTAAGTCGTCGAAGCACCGGGTCAGACGACGGAAGGTCAGCAGCCAGAGCAGGAAAGAAGGCAGGCTGAAGAAAGAAAGAAAAGAAGAGCAACGGCCAAAGCAGAAAAAGAAGAAGAGAGGCCAAGACAGAAACCAAGGAAGAAGAAGAAAGAGATCTGAAGAGGAGCATCACCTCTGCAGAACGAAGAAGAAGAACAAGGAGCTCTGAAGAAAGAAGAACATCACCAAAGCAGGAACAACAGGAAGAAGAAGAAGAGCATCACCATTGCAGAAGAAGAACATCACCTCTGCAGAACAGAGAGAAAGAAGGAGATCTAAAGAAAGAGAGAAAGAAGAGCATCCCCTCTGCAGAACAAAGAGAAAACAACAAATTCTTTCCCTCTCTCTTTCTTTTTGTAAAAGAAACATGTATATCTCTAGAATACGACTTGCTCCCTGAGTTCGACCTCGGGAACTCTTTCATTTTCCGAGTAAAAAATTTATATTTGAAATGTTGGTAATAACCGGCTTTACTACAACGTTATAACAAAACCAAAACCCGGTTGAGACCGACTTCAATTTCACAGAGCAAAGAACTGTAGCACATAACCTTTAAGATGTTTGATTTTGTAATCAGACGTCCATTTTTTTCATAAACTCTCCATTGTTTTATTTGCAAGTAAGCTCCATATACTCTTGCTTTGCATTCTTAATTTGATTTTGAGTAGTATCATGTGTTCAATTTGCATTTATTATTGAGATTAGTGTGTGAATTCCATTTGCTCCCTGTGTTCGACCTCGGACTTTAAATTCGAGTAATAAAATTGTATTTGTTTTGAATGATTTTTCGGCTGTACTACGACACGATATTCTTAAATACCGATTTAGAGCTCCCAACATTTTGGCGTCGCTGCCAGGGAGCAACGTGCAATTCACCATTATTCTCCACATTATTTGATTATATTTGAGCACTAACTTACCCTATTTTCTTTATTTTGATTGTGCGAGGTACTTTACGAGGTGATCTCCCGCGTAAATCAACCACTCCAGGGTAGGTAACTTCTCTATTCTTCCCTAATCAACCTCCTAATCTTGAGAAGACAAAAAGGAAACAATCAATTAGGAATCACCTGCCTTCTTTTCATAGTAATTATCATTTTAAAGGCAAAGCTTCCTAATTTGCGAAATTTTTTCAAATCTTATTGAAGTTGAAGGGATTCTATTTAGAGATCCTACCCCAAAATTCCTGTTCTTATTAGGGATTACGCTTAATTTCTAACCTCCTTGAACTATGCACTTCTTGTTTGAAGTCCAAGGAGAACATTTGTGAAAATCAAAGAGGACTAGGAAATAAAACCAAATTAGGGTTTCTACATTAGGGTTTTGGAGTGCTAGTTCACACATGCCTGCATAAAAGGAAACAAACCCACCCGCATTTGTGTGCTACCCAAGCCCTTGATTGAAAAGATCTAATCAAGAAAAACCCTAAAAACAGGCTCTAAATGCACTTGAACCCTAAAATCCGTGGACCTAATAACTTGGGAGTCAAATCAGGGTGATTTATAGGTCTTGATCTAGAGTCATTCTGCCATCTTTGGGGCAGGACAGTGAAGTTGGACTACATTGTAGGCCAACCAACCTCCAAATTAGGTCACAAGTTAAAACAACTGATAATTCAAGTGAAATCAAAGGCACAAATTAGGATATAAAACTGATAGACTTAAGAGGTCAAGTTATCCATTCTGGTCTACCTGGACCCTCAGTGACAAGAGAGGTTGGGTGGGGGAAACCCTGTAACCCATGGGGGTGCTCTACCGTGTAAGGGTCTTTGCGGGACTCTCCCTCTCTAGCTGCCCAGGTAATTCTCAGGTGGACGACTTTCTGACCCAGGGGTATCATCTGCCTCGAACCTCTATAGTCATCCAAAAATATTTGGGTGCCTTGATTGGGTCAACATCACATCCAGTCCCTCATCCATTCTATTTAGAGCATACATAGATTTTCTTTGGGAGTCTCTATTCAAATCAAATCATTTCATTCTAAACTTGAATTTTGATTCTACATCCTGATTCCACCATCTGATTAAAATATGCAGCCTGGTTACTTAGGAAGACCATTCAAGAAACCTGAATCACAGAGATCCATGAGAGGTAGAATGATTGAGGATGCCCTTGAATTTTGTGAGATTGAGTACAAAACCTCAAAACTTGTAGAAGACATTCAGGTTAGTGTACCAACAACAACAACCTTCATCATAAACTGTGCCCAATTGTTATTAACAGAAGCAACAAAAGAATCCACCTGGGATATTCTCATAATAGGATACATTGAGATAGAAAAATTGCATAACTTTGAATACCTCCAATGCATGATAAATCCTGTACCTTGGGAAAATCACCAAGATGATCTTGAAAAATGGGAAGAAATGATGAAATTGTTGAAACAAGTTATCGATCAAAAATACCCGTACATGCCCCAAGTAGTTAATGAAACATCTTAGACTAATATTGAGGATCAACATGACTTCCCAAATCCCGAGTTTAAGGCACAAGGTTGTTGTGGATTCCCAACCCAGATGGAATATAAATGCCTGATCTTGAATTAGGTTGGGAAGTCCCAATTGCAGGAGAACACGATTTTGAGCTAGCCCTAGAAAACCAAAGTCCTGGTTCACCATGCATAGAATTCTGAGACTCCTGTAATGATGAGATTAAAATAGAACCTCTCAAGGGTGTAAATCCCACCCCTTATTCTGATAAGGTGACCCTCGAAGGTAATTCTGACCTAGATTCTAGTAATTCAACCCACATCCTCAACCTAGAATCTGGATCTGAAACTTATTGGGAAGATTACAAGGCCCTGTATGACGAAGATCAAAGTTTAAATTGGGATTATGATTCTGGGCCTTTGTTTGATGAATGTTTCTCTCCAACATCCCTAGAGATACAGATTGATTTTTCGGAAGTCACGTCAATCTATGATACAGAAACCGAGGAGTTGGAAGAGTGGGGTTTTGATTGGATCTTTCCTACAAGCCTAGAACTCGAGCTCATACCCTATAAGGACACCTTTTTAAGCTTAGAATCTAAGAATAGGCTAGACCCAAGTCAGGCTGCTGAGTCTACATCTTGTGATTTATTCTGTGGTGGAACCTCTAATCTCGAATCAAACTCAGAACCTGATTCTCGCAATCTCTCCGACAATTTCAAATCTTACCATGATTTCGGAGAACCTTTATTTCCTGACAACTACGAGCCAATCTATGACCTCAGCCCACATGATTCATTCTTTGACTCTGACTCTGAGGTCCTTGATCCCGAGATCACTGATTTAAATTCAGGTTCCAGTGAGATGAAATCATTTCTTTTAGATCCTCAGGAATCAAAACCAGAAAATGCTGAAAGTGACTACAACCTAGAATTCGAATCTTTTCTTGACCTAGATCTTCTTCATCCTATAAACACTCTTTAGGCATTCACTTTTGAATTTGATGGCCACTATGAGGACTCTCTAAATGAACCCACCTTTAATTCCTTTTTAGAGGAGCCCTCATGCACAATTCTTATTGATGCCACCTCCTCTACATAAATAGAACCCATCCAAACCCGTTTTCAACCCCGACCAACAATCGGACTCAATTTCTATTCTGATTCCCCTCTTACTGAGCCGATTGTAGATGATTCACCTCCACATCTTTATCGGGTTTTGGACATTGATCAGACCACAACTCATGCCCCAACATTCTCTGATCACTCTTGTAGGGTTTCCGCATTATCCACTGATTATTTTGAGGATCCCTACTCTGACCAGGCTGATTCGACTCAGCCAAACCCTAGATTCACACCTCCATATCATTCTGAGATCCATAGTATATGGTGGGTTCCACACTTCTTGATCTACATTTATCAATCCACCAGATTGATTGGGTTTCGGTTGCATCATCAGCCTGTTGATCTGAACAAGCACCTGGTTGGACTAACCAGGCTTTTGATCAAGGTGGTTGTCCTACAAAACTCAGCTGATTTGACCACTCCATCTCCATACCATTTCCCGCTCGGCTAAAGGCACTGAATTTAGCGCTTAACGAGAGGCAACCTATCATTCCAAAAACCCGAGATCCTTTTGATTATCCTTCTATACTTTATGTTTATTGCACCCTGAGTTTAATTTTTAGAACAGTCAATCCCACCTCTAGTACACGTACCAAAGTTTGAAATCATCCACAACAGTCATTCTTGACCCGTTCGCCCACCCGAGAAGCCTGTTCTAAAATCCCTAAAGCCAAACCTATTTCACAGCATCCGTTTACAATGAGGACATTGCAAAACTTAAGCATGGGGGTAGTAAAGTGCAAACATACAAAAATCAAAATTCAGAAGGGTTCTCACAAAAAAATCACATATTCCAAAAATACCAAAAAAATAGAAAATTGTGAAAAAGAATAAAAAAATGGACGAGAAAAGAAAATTTTGAGGCCATACAAATTTTGAGGAGAAAAAGGGGAAGAGTGGAAAAATGTCAAAAAGGAGCACAAATTAAAAAGAAAAGAGATAGTCATTAGTAAGAAATTAAGGGATTAATTGAATTCTAGACCATATCAAGAAAAAGAAAAAGAAAGAAGAAAAAAAAATGCCAATGAAACACAGAAGAGATTAGTAGGAACGCTGATCTTAGGCCTCTTGGGCTAGACTCCTAGGCTTAAAAATTCAAATATCCGCTAAGATCTGGATAGTGCTCAAGAGGTTGGGGAAAATGCGAAGCTTAAGTATTAGGTTTGAGTCTTAAAGAATATTCAGCCTCGTTAACTGACCTCTGGTTTGCGAGACTCGGTAACCGAAGAACCCCAATCCACACACAACCTGGTTCAGTGCACATAAGTATCAAAATCACGCAAATGCGCTTAAATTGTTCTGAAAAGTCGCCTAGATTAGGAGCAGCCGATCAACACAAATTGATTTGGACGAGTTCCTGGTGCGAAGAGGCGGGAAATTCCCCTCGAAGATGCGCAATAACATATCGTCTCCTCGGTGCTTGTCTCCTAGGATATTTACATATCCTACCGGGGGCATGTAAGCACCTTATGCTGGTTCAAATGCCATGGGCGACATTATCACGAAATGTCGATTGCTAGGGTCTGGATTTAGCTACAGAACGTCATGGGCAGGATTACCTCAAAATCTTGAAAGCCAGGGTTCTAGGGTTAGCCATGGGCGATGCTATCCCAAAGCATCGATTGCCAGGGACCCTTCGAGGATTGATGATGGGGACTAGGAATTCAATACAAACTGTGTTGAGAAGCCAATCCGAAGCTAGAAATAAAAAGAAAGGAGAGAAAACTCTCCAAACAAAGAAAATTCCTCTGTCTCTCTCTTACAAAAACGCACTGCAAACTGAACCGAAGCTAAAATAAGTTACAAGCACGAGTGTTTTAACTGCGGAGTTCAACGAACCTTAGGATAATTCTAGTGGGCCTTAAAAACCTTCACGGCGGACTGAGGCTAGAGTTGGTCAGGTCCGGATCTTGGTTGGTACATGAGTACCTCTAGGCCTACTATTGACATTCTAACCTAATCTACATAAAGAAGCACACATCATAATTTTTGAACATCAAAAAGATTACATGGTCTAGAATTAAAGTTAAAACCTTAAAATTTTGCTAAGGGACTAGCAAAAGCTAGGCATGGGGGTATGATGGGAACACTATCATGAGCCATAACTAGCTCATTTTGATCCAATGAAGAGAATAAAAGCTCCTACATAACCAACTGGAGGTCCTAAGTCACTAAATAACCTTTTCTGAGAGAAAAGTAAAAAACTAGGGTTAAAACTGCAATTTTACCATTGTAGTACAACAACAGGTTTTCTCAAGGGCTAAACACAAATCAAAAGGTCTTAAAAAGATAAAAAATGGGTTGGATCAGACAGAAAAGGATTCGTGTGAGTTCTGGGAATTAAATGACTTCTTGTAACCCTAAAATAGACCCACTTGATTAAACAAGGTTTTGGTCAGGATAAAATCCACTTACACCCTCTAAAAATCATAGAAAAATATTCTCTAGGGATTAGAACTTTCAATTTGTCCATTGGAACCTATTTTGACCTAGAATGGGGTCTCAGCTAGATATTTGCCCTAAATTGGATTTTTGCATAAATTTCCTAGTCAAACGTGATCAAACCCAAAATCCAACTTCACCATTGGATTCCTTAGGTCCAAATTAGGTTTGTAACAAAATTTGGACCTAAGGGGAACTCATCTTGACTCACTTTACAAATAGGTCCAACATGATTACAATTGTACCCCTATCTTTCAAAACCCCTTACAAAATCCCCCTAGCTTCTTCATCATTCTTTGCAATTAGGTCCCTCTACCATTATAGTGGAGGAATCCTACTCTGGCGAACTTTAGAAGAAGATTCCTCCATGATTGCTCAGAGAATCCCTCTTAAAATTGGAAGGGAGATTCTCTGAGTAATCTCCTCCAACCTGAACCCATTGATGAGCCCTAATTTGTACCTAATCTCTCATGCAAATGCATGAGAGATTTGGGACTTTTTGAAGCTTCCATCTTCGGCCATCATACCTTGCTTGGAAGCTTGGCTTCCAAGCACAAATCCTTCCCCAGAGGCCCATTTAAGATGCCCCAGGTTCAACCGCATCTCCCCAACTTGGAATTGAGTCAGAATCCCCCACATTCTTCTCTCCTCACCGGACACAATGCCTCCAGAAGCTCTGGCGGTTCCTCCTCCTCTCTCTTGTCACCCAACCACAATACCAGTGGTTGGGTTGTTTTCCTTTCATTCATCCGCGTTGTGCAACATCGGCCTACACCGCCTCTACCCTCATCTTCGTCGCTGCCTCATCTACGGAGATCTTCGTCTCCGACGTTGGCCATACTAGCCTCGACATCTCCCCTGTCCCTTTCGTGCTTAGATTAGGTTTGTTACTTCCCTCTCTCTTCTACTCCCGTTCCCTCTCTTTATTTCTCAAAAACACCCCTTGACGCTATTGATCACCATCACCTTCTCCACCTCCGGCAATCCCTCCAGCGAGGTGCCCTGATGTAAACATGCTTACACTACTTAAGATGTCTATTTATGCATGTTCTTAAGCATAGGATTGCATTGCACGCTATAAATATTGCATAACATGCATCATCTTGCATTTAGAGTAGTTTGCATAAAATGAAGGTTAATTATCTCCTTCTATGTTCATGGAAAGGGAAAACTTTTTATTGGGGCCTCGGATCGAAGATCCAACTGTACAGATGTAATCAGAGCGACGATTGGAGTTCAACAACTTTAAGATCGCTCTAATCAAGAATCTATAGCATTAGATAGTGACCGGGGAACCCTATAAGATCAAGGGCCAAGATGGTGTGAATCCATACTTCAAACGACAAATTCGACTGCACAGATGGATTTGGATCGATGATCGCAGCCTAACGGCAAAAAAATCGACTCAATCCAACACCCGTGGCACCATCTACATCATCCAGAAGATGGACGGCCAAGATGGCGCCATGTGGTGCCATCTCAGCCATCCAACCGGCACTTAGGACCGTCGCTGCCTCTCCAAAGAAAATCCAATGCATGATCTGGGCCGTTGGATCTTGATCCAACGGTTCTGATCGCGTGTTCAAAAGTTCGGCCGCCTGCCCATCCACGCGTGCAGCGTAGTGGATAAGGCACTCGGTTGCCTTCAGAAGCGGGTTCGAATCCGCATGCACGGGCGAGCAGGTGCGAGGAGCGTCGGATCATCATCGAATGGCTGTGCGCGCCCGATAGCACTCACGTACCATTAGACGTGCGGCGAAGATGCGGCATCACACGCAATAAGGCACGCGGCTGATGCGGGCGATGGACGCATCTTAGCTGTTCGATCTTGCGATCGAACGGCAGAGATTTAAAGTGCATGAACACATGTTGAGGAGAGGAAGGCGAGTGGGCACGCGCGTGCCGCCCACGAAGGCCACGTTCGAACCTTTAGCGACGGTTTTATAAGTCACTAAAGTTCCTAAATTAATGCTTTTAGAGTTGTAATGCCAAATTCGCCCCACTCCTTGCAACTATAAAAGGAGACCCCCTCCATATGAAATTCTCACACCTTCCTTCTCTTCTCTCCCTCTCCAAAGCTTAAGAGAAGCTTGTCCCACACCCGGGATGCTTCTCGCGAGATAAAGTGAAATTTTTATTCCCCCTTTCGGAAGCGGATCCTGCGGCGACGATGACATGCTGCCCTATTCCCGTTCTTCCGCTTCATCCTCCTTTGTCCTGCTCCATCCTTCGTCCAGGCATTGTCCCGTCTGGCTGGTCCTCCAAGCAACCGTCGAGGAGGATATCTCTCTCCCCATTCTTTTTACTGCTTTCTAGAGTAGATTTACTGCTTTCTAGTGTAATCATTTTCCCGTTTCTATTCGTAATATTTAGTGTAATGAACAATCCTTTCGATAATGAATTCCATGTGCATTCTATATCTCTTTTGATTTTTGTTTGTATTATTCTCTCTCTCTCTTTCTTCTATTTATTATTAATAGTTAGATAGTTCTAATCAATTAATTTACTTCGTGACAAATAAAACAAATGCGTGTTTTTTAATCAAACGTCCGCCTCCCTGTGTTCGACTCGAGATTTTTATTCCGGTATAATTTCTATTTGTTGAACACGAGTTATTTGCCTTCATACTACGACGATAGGGTTTCAAAACCAAACATGTTAGCGTAGCAACTCGACGTTCAACATTTTGGCGCTATTGCTGGGGAGGCGACGCTCTTTGATTTTTTTTTCTTCGTGTTTTCTAACTTACAAATCATTTACCTCACTTCTCTCCTTTCTTATTGTTATTGTAGGTACTCTTTCGAGACAAGCAAAAGTGGTAGATTAGAGTAAAGTGCTGTAGAAGGTTTTGTAAGTTATCCCCCACCTCCCACCCATTAGATTTCATTCCACAACATAATAACACAAACATTAATCAACCTAGGTGTTTTTATAAACTCTAAGGTTAGATTGTTTGTTGTTTGACACCTACACCCGCCCCAACCTCCACATTAGAAAAAAAAGAAAAATAAAAAAAGAATCTCACAGAGGTACACAACCTCATTTGATTTTCAAACTCAACCGGTAAACTGATCTTTGGAGCCGATACACACATCCAAACACATAATTGAGTATAAATCAGATTAGGTAATCACTTGTGTGCCTAATTAAGTGGTGCAACAGGCCAATTGTTTGAGTTGATTGGGCCGCACCACTTCAATTAAAATCAACTCATCAAGTAGCTGCCACATAGGTTCAACTTTTAAGGATTTACCATGCACTCCACATTCTTTTTAAGCTTTAAAGGAAAATATCTTCACCTGTGCTTGCAAAACCTGGTGTGTCAACAAAACTTGTTTGAAAACACCTAAAGTTGAATCCTAAAAGCTACTAAGCAAGATGTGAACCCTAAAATTCACCGCATCAAAAATAATCTTGCTTGAAAACCAATGGTTGTGCATGCACACACAAATCAATCAATCATTAAGGGCACAACCCATATAAAGGGCCCATCACATTCCATAGAACATTCAAACCTAGCCCTAAATAAAACAGAGTAGACATTGGCCTTAAGGATTCAACTCGCTCTTCAGAGCCCAGAATGAGATTATTTTCTATTAGTCTGTTACTACTGTTCAATCTGATGTCTAGCTATGGGAGCAGAATCAAACGATTGTGGCTGGGGGGTATACTAGGAACCGGAGGCGCAAGCCAAAGGAAGAACCTTCTCCCCAGTCCCTCCTAACTGGTTGGATTGAACAGACAGAAGTAGATCAAATCGTTCCTTTATCTCAAGACGGGTTTTGGGAGTCTGTAGGTCTTTAGGCTAGCCCACTTAAGGACAGGTTTGATTGCTTGTATTGCAGGGCACCTTTCTTCCTCCCGTCTCTCATGAATCCTTCCACATATTACACACATTCCCGCTCTTTCCCTCCTGTTTTTAATTATCCTCAACATGACGATTATCCAAACTCGTATTGTAATCAACTATCAGTTGGTTGAGATAACTCGGATTGAGGATATAGTTCCAGACCTCCGTGTTTAGGGTCTAACCCTGAACACTATGATTGTGATTTCTATCTTTCTTAGAGCCACATTGATTATAGATAGTCAACCTTTTATGAATAACCTAATACGATCTACAATCAAGAAGGATACATTGATCCTTACCCATCCTCTGATTACACTGCCTTTAGGTCATCACCACCTTTTGAACAATATGAAATGACCTATTATCAGGAAGGGTATAACGAATCTCAATTCGTTAATTCCTCTGCATTGATCCTAAACCCGTCCAACCCTAAACCAACTCATTTGGTTCAAGGTAACCAGGTTCAAGATAAGGTTTTGGCTAACTTGAGGAATATCATACAAACTTTAGAAGTTCAACCAACACCTTCCATTGAAAGATTAGAGCCCATGATTCAGATGATTGATGATTTGAATATGTATTTGTTGGATTGGCTCCAGGATGTTAAGGATAAGAACCCGGGTGAGTTTCTACTTGGGAAGTTAGCGAAATTGAGGATGAGATTTGTGGTTGCTTTAGTTCAGTCGTGGGATGATTCCTAGGATGAACTCCCTTCAGGAGAGCCAATGTCAGAACCTGCTCAGGCACCTGTTGGGAGGGACACGTGTTACGAGGCTGACCAGATTGAATTAGAGCAACCAATTAAGGAAGATCTGATTTCTTCACCTGAGATCCTTGAGCCGGGGTATGAGGAAATGTATGTCTCCATGGAACAGAAAGTGATGGATAATTTTGAGACGTACATTAATACGGATTTCGATTTCTTTGATTCTGATGGTGAAGATTCGATTTGCAAAGCCTCACATGAGTTTACAGAATATGATTTTTGTGAGATGATTGAGCTTGAGGAATCTGAAAGATCATTTGATAGCCTGTTGCACGTACGAGTTGCTACGCTAACGTGTTTGGCTTTTAAAGCCTTGTCGTTATAGCTTGAAAGTGAAGAACTCATGTTCTACAAATAAAATTTATACCGAAATTGAAATTCTGGGTCGAACACAGGAAGGCTACGTCGATCTATATTCGCAATTATATTTTTTTAGAATTTTTCTTGAAAAGCGAGGCGATGTAATTATAATGAAGCTATAACAACAATCAGACTAAAAAAAGGGAGAGAGAGAGAAAACATGCATTCAATAATTCAAAATGTTTATACAATAAAACCAAATAGGAATTACACTAGAAAGCTGAAATCAGTTACACTAGAAAGCAGGAAAATTCTACACTAGAAAGCTGTAAAGAAGAACGGGAGAGAGAAGTTATCCTCCTCGAAGATTACTTGGAGGACTAGCTGGATGGGACGACACCTGGACGAAGGAGGATGAAGTAGAAGAACGGGAATGGGGTAGCACGTCGTCCTCCTTGCGGGATCCACTTCCAAACGGGGGATGAAAATTTGACTTTATCTCGCGAGGAGCATCCCGGGTGTGGGACAAGCTTCTCTTGAGCTTTGGAGAGGTAGAGAAGAGAAGGAAGGGATGAAAATTTCGTGTGGAGGGGGTCTCCTTTTATAGTTGCAAGGTGTGGGGGCAATTTGGTCATTACATCTTTAAAAACATTAATTCAGGACCTTTAGTGATGGAAAAAATCGTCGCTAAAGGTTTGAACGTGGGTGTAGTGGGTGGCATGCGCGCACCCGCTCACTTGCCCGCACGCGCACGTTCATCCATCCTCAGCCGTCCGATCACGAGATTGGACGGCTTAGATCACGCCTTCGCCCGCCTCGCTGCGTGCCCGCCCGCGAGAAATGCTGCGTCCTCGTCGTGCGTATAATAGCGCGTGGGCACTATCAGGTGATCTGGGCCGCCCATAGTCGATCGGGTGATCGCCTTTAATCATGCACGCCCGCAGATCGCGAGTCGAACTCGCGTCCTGTGAATGGGTAACGCCTCGCGACCGCTGCGCTGCGCAGTGGAAAGTGTCGCACGGATGATTCAAGGCGCGCGCGTCCACAGCCGTTGGATCAAGATCCAACGGCGGAGAAGCGGCGCTCTGATTGAAGAAGATAAGGTGCGGCGATGCTTGAGGGTCGGTTGGATTGCTGAGATGGTACCATGTGGCACCATCTTGGCCGTCCATCTTCTGGATGATGTAGATGGTGCCACAGTTGTCGGATTGAGTCGATTTTCACGCCGTTAGGCTACGATCGTCGATCCGAATCCATCCATGCGGTTGGATTTGTTGTTTGAAGTGCAGATTTACACCATCTTGTCCCTTGATCTTCTAGGGTTCCCCGATCACTATCTGATGCTACAGATGCCTGATTAGGGCGATCTTGGAGTCGTTGAACTTCAATCGTCGCCCTGATCACATCTGTACGGTTGGATCTTCGATCCGAGGCTCCGATAAAAAGTTTGCCCTGTCCAAGCACATAAAAGGAAATAATTAACCTCCATTTTATTCAAGCTACTCTAAATGCAAGATGATGCATGTTATGCAATATTTATAGCATGCAATGCAATCCTATGCTTAAGAATATGCATAAGTAGACATCTTAAGTAGTGTAAACGTGTTTACATCATATCCCCATGCCTATCTTTTGCTAGTCCCTAGCAAAACTATATGCTATTTATAAAAGAATTAGGTTGGATTATTTGGGCATGAGTTATTTTCAATCATTAAGAAAATGTCAACTTAGGAACTGAAGTTTCAAAGACACAACAGTGCCTGAGTATCTGCCAAAATGCAGACCGCCTCAAGCCCTCACCATATTCAAAGAAAAATTTCTTTTTCTCTTTTTCCTCTTTTTATTTTTTTTTTGGATTTTCAAGTTTTAGGGTTAAAGAGTGACTTTCTACGGCCATTCAACTCACCTAAGATTTGATGAGAACCCTAAATTCTAAGCATCTTATTTTGAATGTGATAGACTTGTTGACTGGCAATTAAAATGGACTTCAGATTTCTACGCCTCTAGGTGACCTAAAAAGAATTCTGCTAAAGGTGTATCTTTACAACCGGTAGCTTTCTCCCTACTTTTATTTTTTTACGGGGTCAACACAAGGGTGAATCCAGTGTATATCTCCCCAGTTTATTCTACTTCTCCACTTCTTCCTAAGTGTTTTGGGAATTTTCAGTGCATTTATTGAGCTGGGTTCTAGACAACCAGTCGATGAGCTGTTACCACCGACAACTTGCCAGCCATACTCGTGAGGTGAGGTGTGGTTTATTTCTTTTTTTTTCTTTTCTTTTCTACTTTTCTTTTTAATATATATATTTTTTAAGTAGGTGGCTTCCCTGGTCTAAGATTTACCTAAAGGTAGCAAAAAGAGAAAGATCCAGTGACTGGGCTCTGGACAACCTACCTATGGGCTGTTACCCATGATAACTTGCCAGCCATATCACCCTAGAAGGTTCATTAGCTACCCAATTTCCGTTAGAATCGTCGAACAACGAGTCAGTGCAAAGAAAGTGTGTAGATGCTTAAAACACAAAAATTCCCTCAAATCAGAGGGTGGGTTGATAAGTCATGTACTTATCACCCAAACTTATTTACTCCAATTACGATAGAATTAAGATGGCAAGGACTCGAAAGAAAAATCCACATTTTAGTGGATACACGGGCTAATTAAGTCCAAAGACCTGAAGGGTCTTTGTGTTCAGATCCTAATGTAAAATTTCCTAAGATTGAAAAGTCCTAATGTCCAACTAATCCTTCCTAATTTTGATTTTTTTAATGTATAAATAAGAAGAGAAAAACATATTACATGAATTTCACAAAGCTGACCAAATGATTCAAAAATGAATCCACCCCCCCATGCCTAGCTGATGCAATGTCCTCATTGAAAAAGAGACATGAAAGAAAGGGTAGAATATGAAAGATGTGACCTAAATATGAAGCTCATATCAGCCTTGTATCATATGTACAACTGCTGAGTTTAATGCCGTCAGCTAGGCGAAGTCCAGCCAAAGAAGTCACAGAATGGCTAAAGCAACTATGTCTGAGACGGGTTCTGGAAGAATATGGTCAATAATAAGCTTTAGACGTTGACCGTTGACTTTAAATGTGTTACCCGTCTTTGGGTCAGAAATCTGAACGGCTCCATTCAAAAAAATCTGGTCAATTATGAATGGGCCATTCCATTTAGATCTAAGTTTGCCAGGAAAGAGCTTAAGTTTAGAATCGAATAACCAGACCTTCTGGTTTGGCTCAAAGCTCTTGCGGGAAATCAGTTGATCATGTAGAGCTTTGGTCCGAGCCTTGTAGATCTTGGCATTCTCATAAGCATCATTTCTAAGCTCCTCCAACTCAGATAGTTGGAGTTTCCTGGTCTTCCTAGCTAAATTCAGATCTAAATTGCATTGTTTGATCGCCCACAATGCCCTGTGTTCAATTTCTATGGGTAGATGGCATGCCATTCCATACACCAAATGGAATGGAGACATGTAGATGGGCATTTTATATGTCGTACGGTAGGCCCAAAGAGCGTCCTCAAGCTTGTAAGTCCAATCCTTGCGATCAGGCCTAACCATTTTCTGCAGAATGTTCTTGATCTCTTGATTGGACATCTCGGCTTGTCCATTCGTCTGGGGATGGTAAGGTGTGGAAATTCGGTGATTAACCCCGTATTTGGCCAATAAATTCTGGAATTGGGCATTAGTAAAATGAGTGCCACCATCACTGATGATAGCCCTCAGAATCCAGAACCTACTGAAGATATTTTTCTTGACAAAATCAATGACCACCTTTTGGTCATTGGTTCGGGTGGGAATCACCTCAATCCATTTGGACACATAATCAACAGCAACAAGAATGTACTGATGTCCAAATGAAGGGATAAAGGGTCCCATGAAATCGATGCCCCAAGCATCAAAAATTTCGATAGGAAGAATTGGGTTTAGGGGCATCATATCTCTCTTAGTTATGCTTCCGAGTGCCTGACATCGAGAACATGACCTTGAGAAATCCTGGGCATCCTTGAATAAAAACGGCCAATAGAAGCCAGATTGCAAGATTTTTGCAGCCGTCTTTTTCCCGGAGAAATGTCCACCACACCCAGATGCATGGCAGAACTCTAGTATACTGTTGAATTCATTCTCCGGTATACATCGGCGAATAATCTGATCAGAGCCAATGCGATATAGCTCAGGGTCCTCCCAGAAGTAATATTGGGCCTCAGATTTGAGTCTATCCTGTTGTTGCTTGGTCCAATCCTGGGGGATTTGACCAACGGCCAAATAATTAACAATGTCAGCAAACCATGGGGTGTGGACACCTAAAACTGTAAGAATAGTTTCGTCCGGAAAAGTGTCAGCAATCGGAATTTCCGGACGAGAGGAATCACCTAGGAGTCTCGACAAATGATCCGCTACCACATTTTGTACCCCGATTTTATCCTTGATTTCAAGATCAAATTCTTGAAGTAGAAGAATCAAACGAATAAGCTGGGGTTTAGCATCCTTTTTGACCAAGAGATGTCTCAAGGCCGAGTGGTCGGTATAGATGATAACATGAGACCCTAAGAGATAATCCCTGAATTTTTCCAAAGAGAACACTACAGCTAGTAATTCCTTTTCAGTAACAGTATAATTCCTCTGGGCTTCATCCAGAGTTTTACTAGCGTAGTAGATGATAGAGGGCTTTCTATCAATTTTCTGACCCAGGACAGCCCCGACTGCATAATCAGAAGTGTCGGTCATGAACTTAAAAGGGGCTGTCCAAATTGGTGGTTGCAAAATTGGAGCATGATAAACGCCAGTTTATCATCATTCTTATACAATAAAACAAACCTAGCTCTTAGGATTTTACTCTGCAAATGGGTTTTTGGGCTGCATTTAGGCATAAATTAGGTTAGGCATGCATTGCATTTTTTATTGTCTTTTTGATATGTTTTTGTGAGTGTTAGGGATGAACAGATATACAGATCCCTAAAACCCTAGCACTCAAGAAGGCAAATGGTGAAGGAGAAGCTCAAACTAGCTGGAATTCAGCTTGATCCAGCTCACCACAGCTGGAACCTAGCTCACTTGAACTGGGGTTAGCTCATCCTAGCTCCATTCAGCTAATCTCAGCTGAATGGCAGCTCAAGAGAGTTCATCTTAGCTCACCCTAGCTCAAGTCAGCTCAGATCCAGCTCAACTTAGCTGAGTCTAGCTCATCTCAGCTTCCACTAGTCCACAGGGAGCCCTTGCTAGCTTACCTGAGTTGACAGGAGTTCACCCCAGCTTAGATCCAGCTACATCCAGCTCCACTCAACTCCAGCCAGCTGAAGAAGAACTCATCCCAGCTCAGGAAGCTCAAGTCCAGCTCCCGAGGACTTAGCTTAGCTCAACTGAGTTGAGCTAAGCTACCTTAGCTGCCTCAACCAGCTTGATTCTCCCTAGGAGCACCAGACCTAGCTCACCTCAGCTCATTATGGTAGAAGCTAGCTTACTTTAGCTTGGCTTAGCAACTAGCAAAGAACTAGCAAGCTAAGCCAGCTAGAGTAGCCCCTTGCCAGCCTCTTCAGCAGCAGCCAGCTCTAGCTCCAGCTCTAGACTTCTCCTCCTCAGCTCCTCCCTCCAAACCCTAGCTCCAACACCTTCTCCTCTACTCCACCTTTAGCTAAGCTAGCTTAGCTTAGCTTAGCTTAGCTAGCAACCAGCTCCTTGGCCATCCACCACCTTCAAATCAACCCTAGCTATCTCCACCAACTTAAGCCTACCTAAGCTAGCTACCGTACTCAAGTTGGCACCACCTCCTAGCCATCCCTTCACCCCATTATCACCACCAAAAGACACCATAAGTTGGCACCAAAAACTACCCCTAACCACCTTTATATTGGTGCCAACTTTCAGCCCTTAATCCACCCTACACCTACCCACATTATCCATCCTAGCCATCCACCTACCCCTCCTTCTAGAGCCCTTCTTGGCGCCAACTTAGACCCCCTTCTAGAAGCCATTTTGGTGCCAATATCAAGGGATGTCAACACCCATAACCACCCCCTAGGTGTCCCTTAAGGTGGCACCAATTCACCTTGGCCATTGGATCCTTAACCACCTCCATCTCTTCATCTTAGCCCTCCCTTCCAAGAGTCACCTTAGCCCCCTTCCTATTCTATAAAAACCCACCACCTACCACCATTTTGGGGCATCCTCCATTAGTGTATTTTGCTACCTATACCACCTATACCTACGGCCAAGAAGAAGGAGTAGAGAAGGAGATTAAAGGGGCACATCACCAGCCCTTTTGGTGCCTTCTTCTCCCCACTCTCTTCAACTTGGGCCACGCCAAGGAGGAGGACTCTTCCACTTCAAGGAGGACGGACAGGCAAAGGAGAAGGACCTAGGGTGGACATCCACCCTTGGAGAGAAGCTTAGGGCACGCCCCCTTAGGGCTTGCCTTGGAGGACATCACCTTGGCAGAGCACAGCAAGGAAGGAGTTGGAGGACTCTTTTCAAGATTGGGAGCTACCAACCTTTGAGCAAGAAGCCCTCTTCTTCACCATCTATCTAGAGGATTTGTGTTTGCTTTTCTTATTTGCAATTTTCTAGTAGTAGAAGCATTCCTCTACTAGGCCTTTTTGTAAAACACTTTTTTTTCATTAATCTAGTTGCCTTCTTTGCAATTTCTTATTTGCATTTCTAATTGTTTTGTTTCTAGCATTCTTCACTCCCTCTCCCAAATTATTCTAGGCCTTCACTTGCTTAGAGTGAGCTTAGGGAGAGCTCTACTTGCCACTTAGAAGTAGTATTTTGAATTTGAAGTGTACGTCATTTTCCCACCACAATTTCGCATGTTACCTTAATTCAAAAATAAAAAAAATGATATATTGAAAAATACCAAAAAGAAAGTTGAGATTTGTATTCCAAGCAAGAGAATCAATTTTGCAAACATTTGGCCTCCTTGGACGACCCTAGATACTCCCCTATCTAGGAATATAAATTTAAAAGCGAAGCGGATTTACGTGTTGCAACGACACTAAATTACCTAATTAACAACCGTGCATTTTCGCTATCAGAGCAAAAGTGACTGTCGTTTTCAGGAAATCAAATGCCTTTTGGCATGATTCATCAAAAACAAACGGCGTTTCCTTGGCAAAAAGATTGCTCAAGGGACGAGCAACCTTCGAGAAATCCTTGATGAATCTTAGATAGAATCCCACATGGCCAAGAAATGATCGGATTTGTTTAACAGATGTGGGAGGAGGAAGTTTTGCGATAGCATCAACCTTAGCTTTATCCACTTCAATTCCCCGTTTAGAGATTACATGACCCAAAACGATGCCTTCTTGGGTCATGAAATGACTCTTTTCCCAGCTAAGGACCAATCGTGTTTTGATACATTGCTTAAGAATCATTTCCAGACTAGCCAAGCAAGAGTCAAATGATTCTCCGAAAATAGAGAAATCATCCACGAATACTTCCATAAACTCTCCCACCATGTCAGAAAATATGGCTTGCATACAACTTTGAAAAGTCACAGGTGCATTGCGTAACCCGAAAGGCAACCTACAAAAAGCAAAGGTTCCGTAGGGACAGATGAAAGTAGTTTTTCCCTGATCCTCGGGATGGATAGGAACTTGGTTGTATCCCAAGTAGCCATCAAGAAAACAGAAATACTTCTGCCTGGCTAATCTTTCCAAAATTTGATCGATGAAGGGCAGGGGAAAATGATCCTTTTTAGTGGCTGTGTTCAGCTTCCTATAATCAATACAAACCCTCCAAGAGGAAGCTGAACGAGTTGTGACAGATTCTCCTCTCTCGTTAGTCACAACAGTAATCCCGACTTTCTTCGGAACAATTTGTATAGGACTCTTACCCAGGGACTATCAGAGATTGGATAAATAATTCCTGCATCGAGCCACTTTATGATTTCCTTTTTGACCACTTTTCACATATTTGGATTCAATCTCCTCTACATCTAGTGAGAAGGGCAGGATCTATCTTCCAAGAATATTCTATGATTACAGTAAGATGGCTCGATCCCCCTGAGGTCATGAATGGTCCAACCAATTGCCTCCTTATGTTCCCTCAAGACCTTGATCAATTTAATCTCTTGCTCCTTTGTCAATTTAGCACTGATAATCACAGGGAGCGTCTTTTGAGGTCCTAAAAATTGATATTTCAAATTCTCAGGCAATGGTTTCAATTCAAGCTAGGGCGGGTTGATGATTGATGGTAAGGTAGATGCTGAAGATTCAACAAGAGGAAGAGGTTGTGAGTGAACAAAATCAATAACCTCTTCCGAAGATGGCATGTCAGCCATAGAGGGTTGCAGGTCAAATTCGTCATCTAAGGAGGAACTTTCGATTGAAGAAACCATGAAACAAGTTTCAATGTTTTCATTATCCTCATCAAGTTCCTCAATAAATCCACAATCCTCAAATTTGTTGATCGCCTTAAAAATATCCAATTTCATTCGTTAGTCCCCAAAGGCGATTTCCATGCTACTGCTTTCACAATTAATGTTGGCCTTAGCGGTAGCCAGGAATGGATGCCCCAGAATGATGGGCATGTTCCTCAGATTATCAGGTGCATCCATGTCAAGGACAAGGAAATCTGCAGGAAAATAGAAATCCTTGACCTTAACTATAACATCTTCAATAATGCCTCGTGGATTTGTGATCGAGTGGTCCGCTAATTGTAGCGTTACTAAAGTTGGCCGAAGTTCACCTAACCCAAACTTCCCGTAAAGAGAAGTCGAAATTAGGTTGATAGATGCACCCAGATCAAAAAGTGCTCTATCAAATGTGTAATCTCCGATGACGCAAGAAATCAATGGAGCACCAGGATCTCTCTTTTTTTGAGGGAGGTAGTGCAGGATAACAGAACTAGCCTGCTCAGAGAGTACCACCTTCCTTGGAACAGATTCTCTCGACTTACGCTTTTGTGTACATAATTCCTTTAAAAATCTTGCGTAAGCCGGTATGTGCTTGATAGCATCAAGGAGCGGGATATTGATCTCAACATTCTTAAATAGATTTAGAAGCTCCTCATTGCTATCAACAGACTTCTTCTTCTTTGATTTAGTTAAGGCTTTAGGAAAAGGAACATGAGTCAGATCTTTGGAATCAGGTTCCTGAGCCTTGATTTCTCCTCTAGAATTCTCCTCTCTCTCCTCAGGTTCTTCAAGATTCAAAAGATCAGAATAGTGTGGTTATGGATCCTGAGTCTGCTTACTGCTCCTCAAAGTGATAGAATTTGTAGATGCATAAGAATTTGGATCTTGGGGAGGGTTAGGAAAAATTGGAGGGGCTTGATTAGCCATTAATTGTTGATTTGCAGAAGAAGAAGAAGAGGACGAGGAGCCCTGCTCAACCACCTGAGCATGTGCATGTGGGTCCCTCTGATTTTCGTACCCATGGGCTTGGTTGCCCGAATTCATAATATTTCGCGGGTTGGGTACGAGTTGGGATGGTAGAGATCCGGGTTGACGAGAGTTAGCAATGAGCCCAGACTGCAAGTTGTCCAGCGAGGTTTTCATTTGTTGCATGAGTTGGAGCATGGATCCTTGCATCTCTACCATTTGTTGGTTCAAATTAGCTTGCCCTGTGGGTTGACGGGCATTCCAAGCTGGCTGATTGACCTGATTTAGAGGCAACTGAGTATATACTTGACCCTGACCCATTGGTTGTTGCGGAGCATAGTTGCCGGGTTAGAATTGGGTCTGTTGCCCCGTGTTTTTCCAAGAGAAGTTAGGGTGGTTTCTCCAACCTAGATTATAGGCATTAGAGTAGGGGTTGGATCTAACATTCTCTTGTACAGCACAGACATCCTCATAGGGTGAGGATGGAGAGAAAGAAAGGGAAGGATCAGAAAAATTGGGATCAAAGGCCCCAGTTTGGAACCCGTGGGGTTCCGAAAAATGCTGACTCACAGGTTGAGCCGCATCGAGTTGATTCACGAACTACCATCCAGAAAGAGCTCGTGAAGAATGGAATCCCAAATTTTGGGATTGAGTGGATCAAGAGTTGTGCATAGAATTGCCAACCATCCACTCTTCCATTCTCTTAGTAACCAAGTCCACCTTATCAAGTTTGTTACAAATCAATTCCATATCAAATGAATGAGAGTCATGGACTTCATTGACATTTGATCTGGGCTACTGAGACTGGTTAAATGTATCCATTGAGGCATGATTGATTGAATTCTCACTCATTTCCTCAAATAAATCATGTGCACTATCTACATCATTATTGAGGAAATTACCTCCGCAAGAAGCATCCACATGATTTCTAAGTTGCTCAGTCAACCCATGATAGAAGATATGCACGAGTTGCCATTTCAGCACCTCTTGGTGTGGACACCTCCGCAATAAGTCCTGGAATCATTCCCAGGCCACATGAAACTGCTCCCCTAGCCGCTTGGTGAATGTAGTGATTGCCCATCTCAAAGCATTGTTACGTTCGACTGGGAAGAATTTCTTCAGAAAGGCCGATTTCAACTCATTCCAAGTTGAAATTGGTCTTCCTATTGTCCTATACCAATGCGCGGCCTTATCTCTAAGAGAGTGGGGGAAGAGCCTCATGATCATTTGCTCCTCGTTTACGTTTTGTGCCTTGGTGGTTTGGACCAAAGTGGTCAAGCCCTCCAAGTGCTGAAACGAATCTTCGGAGCCAAGCCCATGATAATGTTTAATCAGGCTTAACACCTGGGGCTTGATTTCTACGTCACCGGATGGAATCTGGACACTGGGACGTTCCCCGTAATTTGAAGGATCAGAAAAATCCTTCAAGGGCTAAGCACCCTACCTTCTCTAGAACCATTCCTACATTCTCTGCATTTGTTCCAGTTGCCTTCGAAATTCTTCCTATGGATTTCAGGTAAAGGAGGCTATTGGTCGGCCATGGGATCAATTTGACCAAAATCCAACTTGCGCCTCCTAGTATACTCTAATGGTGCTTCCAATCAGGGATTCAATGACCGTCTTCCCAGCATAAACTAATAGAAGGTCGGAAGGACTGGGGATAGGGACCCTGCAACACAACAAAACAAGGCTGTCCTTAAGTGGGGTAACCTAAGAATTTACTGACTCCCAAAACTTGCTTTAAGACTGTAAATGATTTACTCTACTTGCATCTGTTCAATCCAACCAGTTAGGAGGGACTGAGGAGAAGGTTCTTTCTTTGGCTTTCGCCTCCGGTTCCTAGTGTACCCCCCAGCCGCAATTGTTTGATGCTACTCCCGTAGCTAGACATCAGATTAATCAGTACAAGTAGGTTAATCAAAGACAATCTTAGACTAGGCTCTGAAGAGCGAATCAGACCTTAAGGGCAACGTCTACTCAATTTTATTAAGGCCTAGGATTGTGGTACCTTTGGAATATGATGGGCCCTTAAAATGGGTTGTGCCCTTAATGATTGATTGAGATTTGTGTAAGTGCATGCACAACCAAGGTTTTCAGGCAAGATTATTGGTGATGCATGGATTTTAATGTTCAAATCTTGCTTAAGTAGCTTTTAGGGTTTCAAATTAGGTGGATTGCAATCAAGTTTCTAGGCAAACCAAGTTGTCAAACACAGGTGAATATTGTTTTCCTTTAAAATAAGAAAGAAAGTGGAGTGCATGGAATAGACCTAGATTGAAAATCCTAAGGAGGAGCTACTTGATGAGTTAATTTTAAGTAGAGTGGTGCGGCCCAAACAACTCAAACAATTGACCACAAATGCACCACTAAGTTAGGCACTCAAAGATGGTTAACCTAGAATGATTTCTACTCTTTTATGTGTTGCTTTGTGTGTACCGGTTCCACAGATCAGAACCCGGTTGAGTAGAAACAAATCAATTTGATTAAGTTCCTTGAATGTGGGTGTATGTTGTGTGTTTGTTGAAAATTGCCCCACAAGATTATCTTTTTGTTATTTTTTTTTATATAAATGAGGGTGGAATGAATGTGAGTGAGAATCTAAACAACCAAACTATTTGTAGGATTTATGCAAACACCTAGGTTAATTGAAATTTGGATTTAATGTGACGAATGAAATCTATGGAGAGGGAAAGAATGGGTAGCACTTATAGTTGTCTTCAACTGCACTTTACTCCAGTCTACCGCTTGATGATTCCTTGATGGAGGTCTCTGCAAAACAATAGACACAAGAGAAAGCAAGTTAGAAAATAATAAAGTGCAAGAAATGCGAAAAGAAGATCATAAATCATTGCCTCCCCGGCAACGTTGCCAAAATATTACACGTACGAGTTGCTACGCTAACGTGTTTGGTTTTTTGAAACCTTGTCGTTGTAGCTTGAAAGCGAAGAACTCATGTTCAACAAATAAAATTTATACCGAAATTGAAATTCCGAGTCGAACACAGGGAGGCTACGTCAATCTATATTCGTAATAATATTTCTTTAGAATTTTTCTTGAAAAGCGAGGCGATGTAATTACAATGAACTATAACAACAATCAGACTAAAAAAAGGGAGAGAGAGAGAGAGAGAAAACATGCATTCAATAATTCAAAATGTTTATATAATAAAACCAAATAAGATTACACTAGAAAGCAGGAAATTAGCTACACTAGAAAGCAGGAAAATTCTACACTAGAAAGCTGTAAAGAAGAATGGGAGAGAGAAGTTATCCTCCTCGATGATCGCTTGGAGGATGAGTTGGGTGGGATGACGCCTAGACGAAGGAGGATGCAGCAGGACGAAGGAGGACGAAGTAGAAGAACGGGAACGGGACAGCACGTCATCGTCGTCGCGGGATCCACTTCCGAACGGGGGACGGAAATTTGACTTTATCTTGCAAGAAGCATCCCGGGTGTGGGACAACCTTCTCTTGAGCTTTGGAGAGGTAGAGAAGAGAGGGAAGGGATGAGAATTTCGTGTGAAGAGGGTCTCATTTTATAATTGCAAGGAGTGGGGGCAATTTGGTCATTACATCTTTAAAAACATTAATTCAGGACCTTTAGTGACGGATAAAACCGTCTCTAAAGGTCTGAACGTGGGCTTAGTGGGCGACGCATGTGCGCCCGTTCGCTTGCCCGCGCGCGCAATGCACGCGCATGTTCAGCCATCCTCACGATCATACGGCTTTGATCACGCCTTCGCCCGCCTCGCTACGCACCCGCCCGCGTGCAATGACACGTCCTCGTTGCACGTGCAATAGCGCGTGGGCGCTATCGGGTGATCTGGGTCACCCACAGCCGCTTGGGCGGTCGCCTTTAATTGCGCGCACCAGCAGATCGAGAGTCGAACTCGCGTCCTGTGAACGCGCAATGCCTCACGACCACTGCGCTGCGCGGTGGAAAGTGTCGCACGGATGATTTAAGGTGCATGCGTCCACAGCCATTGGATCAAGATCCAACGGCGGAGAAGTGGCGCTCTGATTGAAGAAGAGAAGGTGCGGCGGTGCTTGAGGGCCAATTGGATGGCTGAGATGGTGCCACGTGATGCCATCTCGGCCGTCCATCTTCTTGATGATGTAGATGGTGCCACGGGTGTCGAATTGAGTCGATTTTCACGCTGTTAGGCTGCGATCGTCGATCCGAATCCATCTGTGTGGTCAGATTTGTCGTTTGAAGTGTGGATTCACACCATCTTAGCCCTTGATCTTCTAGGGTTCCCCGGTCACTATCTGATGCTACAGATGTTCGATTAGGGCGATCTTGGAGTCGTTGAACTCCAATCGTCGCCTTGATCACATCTGTATAGTTGGATCTTCGATCCGAGGCCCTGATAAAAAGCTTTCCTTGTCCATGAACATAAAAGGAGATAATTAACCTCCATTTTATTCAAACTACTCTAAATGCAAGATGATGCATGTTTTGCAATATTTATAGCATGCAATGTAATCCTATGCTTAAGAACATGCATAAATAGACATCTTAAGTAGTGTAAACATGTTTACATCATAGCCCAATAACTGAGGAAACTGATTTTATTTGGGCTCACATTATGGATCCAGAATCGCATTTTCTGGAGGATTCAATTCAATGTCCTGATTGTCAGTTACACCCCATTGAGCTTATCGATGATTCTGTTTCTAAGATAATTAGACCCAAGCCAATTCTAATTCAGCCACATCATTTAGGCTTGGAGATTTCAGATGGGGTGATTAATATGCAAGAGGTCCTGGAATTTGACATGCTGAATGAGGAGGATAGGAGCTGGGAAATTTTGATTTGGGAAGTAAGTTCTGGAGGAAGTAGAAGACTGAGTCGAAGGGTTCCTATTAAGTTGAAACCATCAAATCGAAACCCTTACGACATTTGTTCTGAGGATGTCGAACCCAAGCACACATTCAATGATTATCCTTTTAAGCTTGATTTCTTTGTAGTCTGACTTTTTGGTCTTGGGTTGCATCCTCATAAATCATAGGTCAGACCCCGCTTGCATACTGATTTTAGGTTTTGGGTAATTTTTATCCAAAACCTGAGATATTCTCGATTATGGGCTATGGGTCTGCACCACAATCTGGTTCGCATTTGTAGACATCTGTTGACAGGTCAGAAGTTTCCTATGTTTATTCTGATTCTAACCTACACCTGTGAATTCTTTATTTCTCTTCTTTGTATAGTATGCCTAGCTGAAGGCACTAAATTCAGCATGTATACAGTTCTTTTTAGTTTTTATCTCATAGCAGACTTGACATTCACGCAATTCAGGTTCTTTCTACTCTATTCCACTCTATTTTATGTCTTTTTAATATAATGAGGACATTGCATTAGATAGGCATGGGGGGGTGGATATTCATCTCTGAATTTATTCATTAGCTCCATAAATTTATTTTATTTATTTAAAAAAATGTGGAATTAGGAAAGAGAACTTGGGTTTAAGAAAATTTTCATTCTTAGGAAATACTATATTATGATTTGAACAAAAGACCCTTCAGGTCTTCAGACTTAATCAGCCTGTGTATCCATTAAAATGTGGATTTGTCTTTCGAGTCTTCACCATCTGAATTCTATTTTAATTGGAGTAAATAAGTTTGGGTGATAAGTACATGACTTATCAACCCGCCCTCTGATTTGAGGGAACTTTGAGTTTTTAGCATCTACACACTTTCTTTGCACTGACTCATTGTTCGACGATTCTAACGGAAATTGGGTAGCTAATGAACCTTTTAGGGTGATATGGCTCGCAAGTTATCGTAGGTAACATCCCATAGGTAGGTTGTCCAGAGCCCAGTCACTGGACCTTTCTCTTTTTGCTGCCTTTAGGTAAATCTTAGACCAGGGAAGCTGCCTACTTAAAAAAAAATAAAAGAGAGAGAAAAGAAAAAAAGAAATAAGTCACACTTCACCGCACGAGTATGGCTGGCAAGTTGTCGGTGGTAACAGCTCATCGACCGGTTGTCCAGAACCCAGCTCAATAAATGCACTGAAAATTCCCAAAACACTTAGGAAGAAGTGGAGAAGTAGAATAAATCGGGGAGATATACACTGGATTCACACTTGTGTTGACCCCATAAAAAATTAAAAGTAGGGAGAAAGCTACCGGTTGTAAAGATACACCTTTAGGTAGAATTCTTTTTTAGGTCACCTAGAGGCGTAGAAATCCGAAGTCTGTTTTAACTGTCGGTCAACGAGTCTATCACATTCACAATAAGATGCTTAGAACTTAGGGCTCTCATCAAATCTTGGGTGAGTTGAATAGCCGTAGAAAGCCACTCGTAAACCCTAAAACTTGAAAATCTAAAAAAATTAGAAAAGAGGAAAAAAGATAAAAAGAAATTCTTCTTTGAATATGGCAAGGGCTTGAGGCGGTATGCATTTTGGCAGATACTCGGACACTATTGTCTCTTTGAAAGTTCAGATCTTAAGTAGACATTTTCTTAGTAATTGAAAATAACTCAAGCCCAAATAATCCAACCTGATTCTTTTATAAATAGCATATAGTTTTTGCTAGGAACTAGCAAAAGATAGGCATGGGGGTATGATATAAACATGTTTACACTACTTAAGATGTCTATTTATGCATGTTCTTAAGCATAAGATTGCATTGCATGCTATAAATATTGCATAACATGCATCATCTTGCATTTAGAGTAGTTTGAATAAAATGGAGGTTAATTATCTCCTTTTATGTTCATGGACAAGGCAAGCTTTTTATCGAGGCCTCGGATTGAAGATCCAACTATACAGATGTGATCAAGGCGACGATTGGAGTTCAACGACTCCAAGATCGCCTTAATCGAACATCTGTAGCATCAGATAGTGACCGGGGAACCCTAAAAGATCAAGGGCCAAGATGGTGTGAATCCACACTTCAAACGATAAATCCGACCACATGGATGGATACGGATCGACGATCGCAGCCTAACAGTATGAAAATCGACTCAATCCGACACCCGTGGCACCATCTACATCATCAAGAAGATGGACGGCCTAGATGGCACCACGTGGAACCATCTCAGCCATCCAACCAGCCCTCAGGACCGCCACTGCCTCTCCAAAGAAAATCCAACGCGCGATCTGGGCCGTTGGATCTTAATCCAACGGTCCTGATCGCGTGTTCAAATGTTCAGCCGCCCGCACGTCCATGCGTGCAGCGTAGTGGATAAGGTGCTCGGTCGCCTTCAGACGCATGTTCAAATCCACATGCACAGGCGAGCGGGCGCGAGAAGCGTCGGATCATCATCAAATGGCTACGCGCGCTCGATAGCACTCACGCGCCATTAGACACGTGGTGAAGACGCGGCATCACACGCAATGAGGTGCATGGCTGTGGCGGGCGATGGGTGCATCTTAGTCGTTCGATCTCGCGATCGAACGACCGAGATTTAAAGTACGTGAACGCATGTTAAGGAGTGGAAGGCAAGTGGGCACGCGTGCGCCGCCCATGAAGGCCACGTTTGAACCTTTAGCGACGGTTTTATCCGTCACTAAAGGTCCTGAATTAATGTTTTTAGAGTTGTAATGACCAAATTGCCCTACTCCTTGCAACTATAAAAGGAAACTCCCTCCATACGAAATTATCATCCCTTCCTTCTCTTCTCTCCCTCTCGGAAGCTCAAGAGATGCTTGTCCCACACCTGGGATGCTTCTTGCGAGATAAAGTCAAATTTTTTGCCCCCCTTTCGAAAGCGGACCCTGTGACGACGACGACGTGTTGCCCCATTCCCATTCTTCCGCTTCGTCCTCCTTCGTCCTACTCTATCCTCCTTCGTCCAGGCGTTGTCCCGTCCGGCTCGTCCTCCAAGCGACCGTTGAGGAGGATATCTCTCTTCCCATTCTCTTTACTGCTTTCTCGAGTAGATTTACTGCTTTCTAGTGTAATCATTTTCCCGCTTTCTATTCATAATATTTAGTGTAATGAACAATCCTTTCGATAATGAATTCCATGTGCATTCTATATCTCTTTTGATTTTTGTTTGTACTATTCTCTCTCTCTCTTCTATTTATTGTAAATAGTTAGATAGTTCTAATCAATTAATTTACTTCGTGACAAATAAAACAAACACGTGTTTTTTAATCGAACGTCCACCTCCCTATGTTCGACCTAGGATTTCTATTCCAGTATAAATTTTATTTGTTGAACACGAGTTCTTCACTTTCATACTGCGATGACAGGTTTTCAAAACCAAACATGTTAGCGTAGCAACTCGGCATTCAACATGCCCCCATTGCTCCACACCTCCATCCACCTCGCCAACCACCCTACATCCTCTGCAATACTCACTGATCATAATCCCCTACTTCATTCACTCCATTGACCACCCAAACATCCCACCAAACCACCCACACACACGGCCATAGAGAGCCCTAGACACACCATCAAATTTGTCCCCACTCCACGCCAACCACCGCAGTACACTCATCGTGCCTCGGTGAATCTCCCTGGATGTTTTGACGTGGCCACAAGGCCGTTCTCATGTTTATAGGTTCAAGCACACCAGCCACCATGGACGAAGAGCTTGAAGCTCGCTTGCTGTGCTCCAGCTGCCACTGTTCTAGGCGAGAGGCCCAGGTGACGTGGACTTAAGGCACGGACGTGCTCAGCTTCCCAATTGGAGCCAAAAGCCCTTGCAGCTTCGCGAATTGAAGAGGACACTTGCTGCTGCGACACATGCAAGGGAGGTGGGACATTTAGTCCCACCTCGAAACTGGATGAGCGGGCATGTGCGCATAAAAGGAATTTCTGCCAGAGGCTTATCGCCTCCAACTCACGGGGTGAGGTCCCTCTCTGGCCTCGTCCGCGGCACTGTCCACGCAGACCTGGCCACGACCCGTTTACCCGACCGACTCACTCCTCGCTCACCACCCACGCCGGTGAGCTTGGACCCGGGTCTCCGTTAGGTTAGATTACCCAAACCAGCTGTGGCTCTGGGAGACCGAATCGAAATAGAGAAGAGAGAGAGAGGAATGCTACGTAGGGGAAGGGGGGTTTTGCCTTGGAAAGCTTAAGCTCGACACTTAGCCAAATCAGAGAGGAAGAAGCGGAGGTCAGCCAAAGAAGGAAGAAAGAAGCCAAGGAAGAAGAAAGAAGAAGGAAGAAACTGAGGTTCGTAATGCAAGGGAAGAAGCTAAAGAAGAAGAAGCAGAAGGCAGAGAAAGACAAGAAGGAAGAAAGTCAGAGGAAAGGCAACGGAAGGAATCAAAGCCAGAGAAGGAGCCAACAACAGAGAAGCCAGAGAACAAAGAAGGAAGAAGAAGCTAAAGAAGAAAAAGGCTAAAAGTAGAAGAGAAGAGAAGGGAAGAGAAAGAAGAAGGAAAAATCAGAGCAAAGCACTGTACCACATAACCTTTAAGATGTCTAATTTTGTAATCAGATGTCCATTTTTTTTCATAAGCTCTCCATTGTTTTATTTACAATTAAGCTCCATATACTCTTGCTTTACATTCTTAATTAGATTTTGAGTAGTACTATGTGTTCAATTTGCATTTATTATTGAGATTAGTACGTGAATTCCATTTGCTCCCTGTGTTCGACCTCAGACTTTAAATTCGAGTAATAAAATTATTTTTTTTTAACACTTTTTCAGCTGTACTATAACGCGATATTCTTAAATATCGATTTAGCGCTCCCAATAGTGACCCATCTCCACCTGGGAGGAACTGAGGCATGCTTTCTTGAAGAAAATTTTCCCCATAGGTAAGACCAATGCCCTCAGAAGAGCCATTACCACATTTACACTACAAGGTGGGGAACAATTCCATGAGGCGTGGGAAAGATTTAATGAATTATTGAGGAAATGCCCACACCATGAGGTTCCTAGGTGGCAATTGGCCCAGATCTTCTACCATGGTCTGGATAGCAACCTTAGGAACTTTGTTGATGCCTCATGTGGAGGCAACTTTTTGAACAAAGATGAGGAGAGTACGTTTGAATTCTTTGAGTCCATGAGTGAAAGCTCACTCAACAATGCCTCCATGACCCAATTTAATCAATCTAGTCAACCCCGTGGTGGGATCTATGAAGTGCAAGCCAATTATGGAACGGTTGACATGGACATTATAGCCAAGAAGTTGGATCGAGTTGAGTTGGTAGACAAAAAGATTGATGAACTGCTAAACCAGACCAGAAACCCGCTACATACCCTCTCCCTAGCAAAGGGAGCACACAATGAAGATTTGGTGCAGCCAATGAACCAGATACACCTGGAACAACCCCTGACAAAGTTCCAGGGAGGGACCTTTGCTCCCTCAGACATTGATTACTCTCTCCCCTCCCCCTCAGCACCTTCTATCTTTAAAGATGTCTAGGTCATCCAAGGTTACTCCAAACCTGACCCCTTCTCCAAAACCTACAATGCCGGATAGCATAATCACTTGAATTTCGCCTGGACGAACCAAAAATCGAACCAATTCTAGAACCAACCCAGGCCAAACCCCCCTCCTATCAGCAAGGTCCCCCGGTTAGACCACCCTATAATCAGAATAGGAAAGCCCCTCCCCCACAAAACCAAATGGACATGTTGATAAAAATGATGGTTGATATGAATCAGAAACATCAGGAGGAAATGGCATTAGTGAAGGGACAGTTGAGCCAGTTATTGGATTGCAAACAACATGGATCCCTTCCTTCTCAGCCACAACTGAACCTGAGAAATGTGATCAACAAAGGCCCCAATTCTCAAGGGTTCCAAGCCAATCCTGGACATGCCCACTTGGTCCAGCAAGCCCCACAAACACTGCCTGGGTTTGGTGCTTCTTCTTCCTCTTCTTCTTAAAGATCTACCCATGGTCCAAACCCCTCTGCCAACGCAGTTACCTTGAGAAGTGGCACTAAAACCCAGGAACCCAAGTGGCTGACCCCTCCCTTGACCTCACTTCCTGAGATACCTGACTTTGGGGATGAGCGAAAGGAACCCAAGGACCTGGAGACTGACCCGATTCAAACCCAAACACCATACCCTAAGGCCTTGGAGAAAAGGAAGAAAGGGAAAGTTGTAGCTGAGAATGAGGAGCTATTGGTGATTTTGAAACAAGTCCAAATTAATATTCCTCTCCTCGAAGCAATTAAACATATCCCGGCTTACGCTAAGTTCTTGAAGGATGTCTGTACGCCGAAACGTAAGCCAAAAACTCAAGCACCTAGGAAGGTAGTACTCTCCGAATAAGCTAGTTTAGTGATATTGAGTAGCTTGCCTCCCAAATGAACTGACCTAGGAGCACCCCTGATTTCTTGTAATATCGGGGCCATGACATTTGATAGAGCGCTCTTGGACTTAGGTGCTTCGATCAACCTCATCCCGATTACCCTGTATCACCAGTTTGGATTTGGAGAAGTGAAACCCACACCTATGACTATCCAATTGGTTGATAGATCTGTGAAAACCCCGAAGGGGGTCATCAAAGACGTGATTGTTCGGGTCAAGGACTTCTACTTCCCGGTCGACTTTTTTGTCCTCGACATGGAAGTCCCCGAACAACTACAGAACATACCCATCATCCTGGGCAGACCCTTCTTAGCTACGACTAAGGCGAACATTGATTGCGACACGGGATGCATGGAAATCGCCTTTGGGGACAAGAAGATGCAATTGGATATCTTCAGGGCAGCTAAGTCTTTTGATTGTGGCTGGGTTGGGGAGAATGATCCCGTGGAACCCTTGGTTGAAGAATGCCTCACTCTTAGCTCTTCAGCAGACTATCTGACTCAACCAGTTGATGACTACCCTGAACCACCCCAACCTGTGGAGGTTGACCTATGTAGAGCTGATTACCTTTAGCAACCCCCAATTGAGGAGATTGATGTTGATCAACTTCCCCCTTTCCCCTACCCATCAAATGTTGTCCCACCTACACCCGAACTAAAACCTTTGCCTGATAACCTCAAGTATGTCTTCCGAGGACCTGACTAGACCTTCCCTGTGATTATCTATGCCCACTTAACTAAGGATCAAGAACTTAGGTTGACTGCAACCCTCTCTGAATATCAGGCAGCCATTAGGTGGACAATTTCTGACCTAAGGGGAATTAACCCTACCTATTGCACTCACAAGATCTATTTGGAAGATGGGGCTCAACCTTCTTGCCAGATGCAAAGGCGATTGAACCCGAATATGCTAGAGGTCATTAAAAAAGAGATAATCAAGTGGCTTGATGCAAATATCATTTACTCGATTTCCGATAGCCCCTGGGTGAGCCCCACTCAAGTGGTACCCAAGAAAGCTAGGCTCACAGTGGTCACCAATGACCGGGGCGAATCCATCCCCACCCGTACCTCTACCACATGGCGATTTTGTATGACTATAGGAAGCCTAATGAGATCACCAAGAAAGATCATTTCCCTCTACCATTCATTGACTAGATTCTTGAGTGATTGGTAGGGTAGAAATATTTTTGCTTCCTGGATGGATATTCAGGATATAACCAAGTTGCTATCACACCAGAGGATCAAGAGAAGACCACATTCACTTGCTCGTATGGCACATTCACATTTCGTCGTATGCCATTCGGGTTATGTAATGCACCCGCTACCTTTCAGCATTGCATGCTAGCCATTTTTTCGGAAATGGTGGGTGAATACCTGGAGGTCTTTATGGATGATTTCTCCATGTTTAGGAATGCATTTGACCATTCTCTTAGCAACTTAGGGAAGATCCTAAAGTGATGTATCAAGGTCAACCTGGTTTTAAGCTGGGAAAAGAGCCATTTCATGGTTCAGGAAGGAATTGTCCTTGGTCACATCATCTAGCATAGGGGCATCGAAGTGGATTGAGCTAAGGTTGATTTAATTTCCAAACTTCCACCCCCTAGCTTAGTCAACCAAATCCGATCTTTCCTAGGACATGTTGGCTTCTATAGAAGGTTCATTAAGGATTTTTCCAAACTTTCTAAGCCCTTGACTGACCTTCTAGCCAACGATGCCCTTATTCACATGACACCTGATTACATCAAGGCTTACAACACTCTTAGGGAAACAATCTCCACTGCACCTATTTTACAACCCTCGAATTGGTCCTAGAACTTTGAGATTATGTGCGATGCATCAGATTTTGCCATTGATGTAGTCCTAGGACAAAGAAGAGAGAAGAAGCCTGTGATGATCTACTACGTGAGCAAAACGTTGATGAGGCTCAGTGGAATTACACCGTCATAGAAAAAGAACTGCTCGCCGTAGTATTTGGATTAGAAAAGTTCTGATCATACCTTTTGGGATCCCATGTGATTGTTTACACTGACCACTTGGCTATTCGTCATTTGTTGGCCAAAAAGGACACTAAACCCAGGCTCATCTGATGGATCCTGCTCTTATAGGAATTTGACCTGGAAATATGTGACAAAGCCGGGTCCAAAAACATCGTAGCCGATCACCTGTCTAGACTTCACCTGAACCACATCAGATCCTCATTACCTTTGACTGACACCTTCCCTAATGAACAACTTCTAGCCGTGCAAGGAAGAAAGCTACCCTGGTATGTAGACTTAGTCAACTATCTGGTGGTAGGACAAACTCTGCACGACTGGTCCAAATAGCAATGAGATAAGTTCTTGGCTGAGGCCAAGCACTATTTCTGGGATGATCTTATGCTGTTTAGACTCTGTGTTGACCAGATCATTAGGAGGTGTATTCCTAAAGAGGAAGTCCAAAGTGCGCTATCCTTTTGTCACGACCAAGCCTATGGTGGCCACTTCTCTAGGAAGCAAACAGCTGCAAAGGTTTTGTAGTTCGGATTTTACTAGCCATCCTTATTCAAGGACGCACACAGTTTTGCCAAGACTTGCTCTCGGTGCTAGACATTGGGGACTATGACTAGAAAAGATATGATGCCCCTCTAGTCCATTCTGATTGTCGAAATTTTCGATGTTTGGGGCGTCGATTTTATGGGTCCCTTCCCGCCATCCAATAGCTACGAGTACATATTAGTCTCAGTAGACTATGTCTCAAAGTGGATCGAAGCCATAGCCACCCAAAGATGTGACTATAAGGCTTTCATGGACTTTGTTAAGCAAAACATCTTCTCTCGGTTTGGAATATCGAAAGCCATGATTAGTGATGGTGGGAGCCACTTTATTCATGCCCAATTTCATGCCCTAGTTAGAAAATATGGGGTTACTCACCGCATTGCTACCCCGTATCACCCACAAACAAATGGGCAAATCGAGGTCTCTAATAGACAGATCAAGAATATTCTGCAAAAGACCGTGAGACCTGATCGGAAGGATTGGTCCACATGTTTGGATGATTCCTTTTGGGCATACAGGACTGCTTTTAAGACCCCAATAAGCATGTCGCCTTATCATTTGGTCTTTGGCAAAGCTTTCCACCTTCCAGTCGAGTTGGACCACCTGGCATATTAGGCTATTAAGCAGTGCAATATGGATTCCCAGTTGATCGGAGCTCAAAGGATGCTCCAACTCTCCGAGCTCGAGGAAATCCGTCAGAACGCCTATGAGAACAGTCGACTTTACAAAGAAAAGATGAAATCCGTCCATGACAGACACATTCATAGGAAAACCTTCGAGCCCAATCAACAAGTCTGGCTTTTTCATGCAAGACTTAAACTTTTTCCTGGGAAACTGAGATCAAAATGGATAGGACCATATCAGGTGGTCAAACCTTATCCCAATGGGGCAATTGAGATTGTAGATCCTAACACAGGGCAAACCTTCACAGTAAATGGCCAGAGATTAAAACATTATCTTGCTCAGGTTCCCCCAAAGGAAGTAGTCACTCTCATCGAGGGTTGACATGGAGCTTCGCCCAACTGGAGGCAATAAACTCAGCTCTTCCTGGGAGGCAGCCCAAAAGATTCAGACTGATTAGGTAAACTGCAACACTCAGGTGATTTCTTTCTGTACCCCCGTGCATACATTTATTTGCCAATGAGGACATTGTTCAACTTAAGCATGGGGGGTGGTAATTCACATTCTTTGAGTTTATATTATCAACTTGAATTATATATATAACAATAATAATAAAAAAGGAAGGAAAACTTAGGCATTGAGAGCATGTCAACTGTGGGAAATAATACGAGAAGAACCTGAAGCACCTAGACTTTTCAGGCCTTTAGGTTTAATCAGTCCTGGTGTCAACTAAAATGTGGATTTAGCCCCAAATCTTCGCAACCTTAATTTACATTAATTTGATCAATAAAGAAAGGTGATGCGTATACGACTTATCAACGCGCCCTTTGACTTGGAGGGACTTTTAGTCTAAGCATCTACACACATTTTTGCACTGACTCACTCGGAGATTCTAACAGAAATTGGGTAGCTAATGAACCTTCTAGGGTAGTATGGTTGTCAAGTTATTGTGGGTAACAGTCCATTGGCCGGTTGTCCAGAGCCCAGCCATAGAACCATTCTCTTTTATTGCCTCTAGGTAAATCTTAGATTAGGGAAGCCACCTACTGAAACAACAAAAGAGAAAGCAAGAAAAAAAAGAGAAAAAGGGAGAAATAGAAAAAAATATATATAGAAAAAGAAGAAAAAGGAAAAAAATAAATAAGGCACACTTCATCGCACGAGTATGGCTGGCAAGTGGTCGTGGGTAACAACCAATTAGCCAGTTGTCCAGAACCTAGCTCACTAAATGCATGAAAAAGCCCAAAACACTCAAGGAAGAAGCGGGGAAGTAGAGCAATCCTAGGTGATATACACTGGAAATACCCTTGTGCTAACCCCACTAAAAATAAAAGTATGGAGAAAGCTACCAATCGGAAAGATACACCTTTAGGCAAGCATTCTCTTTTCCAAACACCTAGGAGTGTAGAAACCTGAAGTTTGTTTTAATTACCATTGAGTGAGTCTATCACAATCTTCACACCAAGATGCTTAGCACTAAGAGTCTTTTTCGAGTTATTGGTGGGTTGGGTAGCCGTAAAAAGTTACCTACACACTCTCAACTCCAAAAATCCAAAAAAATTAGAAAAGATGAAAAAGAAAAAAAATATATATATATATTTGTATTTATGCTTTAAAGCGAGGACTTGGGTGGTTTGCATTTTGGCAGATGATGCATCTCATCGAGTGCTTCCGATGGTGGCAGCGACACGTCACGAGTAGGTCGGTGGCGGTCGGTCGGAGGAGATGAAGCTCTCCGGCGAGGAGGTCTGTCAACAGTGACTGTTGGGATGTTTCCTACTGCTTACTGCAGGTGATGCGAGGAGGTGCATGCAGGCGTGATGGCGTGGCAGAGGGGTTGCTGGCTTGCTGGAGATGCGCGCGGCCACGCGTGCATTGCCAACCTACTGGAGATACACATGGCCACGCACTGCTGGCTGCTGATGGGAGCACGCTGCTGGTGCATGTGTGCGACCGCGCGCGAGCGAGATGCTACTGGTGGAACGGCGTAGAGGCGCTGGTTGCGCTGCTGGTGCACGCTCACATGCGGGGGTGAGGAGGCTGGAGATGGAGTGGTCGCGCGTGGCACACTGCTAGAGTAGGTTGCGGTTTGGGTTCCTGTTGGGTGCAAACAGGGGAAGAAGGAGACAAGATGAGGATGATGAAGAGCCCAACTGTGTGCTGATGGTGGCTATGCACGCGCACAAGGGCACGTGGCTTCTGGCCTTGAAGGGGGGTGCGCACGAGCTGCTGTTCGGTGGCTGAGCGTGAGCGCGGGCTGGAGTGCAGGCGTGTGCGGCCGGTCTTGTGGTTGTGGCATTGGTGATAGGGAGGTGAGGCCGACGTTGATCCACAGTGTAGGTCTAGGTCCACGGTGCACGTTCAGAGCATGGTGCAGGTGAGAGGACCAAGGTGGAGAGGGTGGAGGTCCTTCCCTCCCGGGGGAGAAGATGGATCATATATCCTCAGAAGCCCAGGCCTTTTCTTTCCAAAACCTCCTATTGTTGCTACTTTCTCTCTTAGTCTGTTTCCTTTCCCTGAGGACTCGGCTTTTCCAACAGCAGCGGTGACACGGTGGGATTAGGTAGCAGTGTCGATGGACTTGGAGGGAATTGTTGTGAGGAGGAAGGCGGTGCTGCAAATTTATTCCTCGCCTACATAAAATTATGTTATTAACTTATCTTTAAAAAAATGTATGCAGGTTAAGCTAAATTGTCATTTAATTCATGAATAATTATATATTATGAACATGTAATTAACAATTACTTAGGCTAATTAGCACTCCACTAAAGTGGACTGATCAAATCCCCCCATGACTAAGTTTTGCTAGTCCCGAGCAAAAGTGAAAAAATAATGAAAGTAACCAAAAGATTTCTTCTTCTCTTATTCCAAAAATTTAGAGATCAGACTAAAATGAAATGATAGTAGCCTAGGTAATGGATCCAAGGGAAAAGCCAACTTATATTTAAAGTTCGTACTTAACCCTTGGTAAACATTTCTATCAGGATAGGCAACTACTTCCCTTGGGGTTAAAGTAGAAAATAATCTGTAGTTTGACCCCGGCTTTCTGGCTTTGGTAGGAGATACTGAGTTGAATGGATTAATATTTGGTGGCTTATACTCATCTGGTGCTATATGAAGTCTAGTACTGCAGACTCTAGATCTCTAGATTATTAAACAAGTCAACCCAGAAATAGGCTAAACACTATGCTCTCTTTGCGTTCCCTTGTGCTCACTCACTCTCTCCTTTCTTTTTCTCTTCCTTCCATCTTTCTTTTTTGAGATCACATATCTTACCAGATTTTTGTAAATGTACTCAATATTTGGTGGCCTCACATGGCATTCACACGTCAATAAAAATCCTAATAACTCTACAACTAAGTTAGAAGTCCTCAGCCAGTATTCGGGCGATCAGAAATACAGAAAAGTAGGTAGGGGTCATATTTGGTGGATCGTAATGAGTGTTTTTGTTGTTGCCTCAAAAACATTGACAAAAATGACAAGAAGATAAAACTCCAAACTTGGACTCTTTTTTTTTTTCGTTTTCTCGTTCTTCTTCATCTTTTTTTATATAAATATTTTTCCTCTCTCTTTTTTCTATTTTTTTCTTTTCTCTCTCATTTTTTCTATTTTATAAAAATTAACATAACAAGATGCAGACTTTTATTCATGAGGCATTATTAGGGATGATGATGGTTAAGAGGATATTGTGTGGCTTATTTGGTGGAAGTGCCTACTTTCGGCCCTGGGAAAGGATGGATAAGACAAACGTATTTCTGACCTTTGACACTATTACCCTCCTTTAGCCGAGGACACTATGAAAGACAGTCGTAACCATCTACCATAGTCATAGTTTTATCAAGATTCACTCTCTATGTATCTGCCTTATTTGGTGACTCTCAGGAATTCACTCAATGTATGCACACAAAAATAGAAAGCGAAAACTATGCCTAAATCTGATGTATCCTCATCTAATAGTCCAGAACTTAAGAGTCCTTGCATTAGACTTAGCGCACCAGTAATCTCTATACATTCTTCTTACAAATATGAGGTGGATCAAATAGAAGATAGTATGCCTGACTCCCTTTTAACTGTCCAAGGGTCTAGTAGACTAAAAATGCTTATTGACTTTCTATAAAGATCCATTACCCAGTTTATGTGTAAGTGAATGTAACTATACTAGATTCTAAACTTAAGAAATAATTCAAGAAGAAAAACTTCAATGGCACTTCCTTGATAAATTTTCTGTTAGGGACTAACCAATTCAGCTCAAGAAATTTTTTTTTTTACCTAATACACTATCCTAAATGTATGCAACTATTTATAAATGCTATAAACATCCTCAGATTATATCCCCCCATGCCTAAGATTGATAAAGTCCTCATTGAAAAAATAAAGACACAGAAGAATATCACCTGAGGAGGAGAGTGGGAAGAGCTAAGGCTCCTCAAGCCAAAGTGTGTCCAAAATCTGGCCATCTGAAAGAGTAATATAAGGTTTAAGTTGTTGGCCATTTACTTTAAAGCTCGCACCAGAAGTAGGGTTCCGAATTTCTACAACTCAATGAGGGAAGGTATTGATAACAACATACGGCCCATTCCAGTGGGACTTGAGCTTTCCTAGAAATAATTTAAGTCTGGAATTGAAAAGCCAAACCCACTAGTTGGGCTTAAAGGTCTTTCTGATGATGTTCTTATCATGGAAGACCTTTGTATGTTGCTTTTAAGCTTGAGAAGTTTCATAGGCTTCATTACAAAGCTCCTCAAGCACACTTAACTCCAGCATACGTGCCTTTCCCACTTTATCAAGATCCAAGTTAACATTTTTAATAGCCCAATAGGCTTTGTGTTAGATTTCAACGGGAAGATGGCATGCCTTTCCGTAGACAAGCCAGAAAGGAGACATGCCCAAGGGAGTCTTATACACTGTTCTGTAGGCCCAAAGAGCATCATTTAGTTTTTTAGACCAATCCTTACAGTCGAACCTGATAGTTTTTTCTAAAATTCGTTTAATCTCCCTATTAGACACTTCAACTTGTTGACTCGTTTGGGGATGGTAAGGTGTGGCTATCATGTGGTTAACTCCCAAATTTTGGAGTCATCTTATAAAGTGTACGTTCTTGAAGTGAGGTCCTCCATCACTTACGATCATCCTTAGGCACCCATACCGAGAAACGATATTAGCCTTAACAAAACCCAAGACCACGGAATGGTCATTGGTTCACGTGGGTATGCCTTCGATCCATTTTGATACATAGTCCACAGCCATAAGGATGTACTCATATCTAAAGGACATAGGGAAGGGACCCATGAAGTCGATGCCCCAGATATCAAAGATCTCAATAAGGAGGATAGGTTGCTGGGGCATCTCATCCCTTTTTCCGATGGTTCCCGTTTGCTGGCAACGTAGACATGTGCCCACATATGTATGTGCATCTCAGAATAAGGTGGGCCACCAAAAGCTAGACTAACGAACCTTATGGGCAGTCTTTTTTCCACTAAAATGTCCCTCACAGTGGAGGTCATGGCATAAACTCAAAACACTCCTTTATTCTTCGTCAGGGATGCAACAGCGGAAAAGCTAGTCAGGGCCTATTCTAAAAAGCTCGGGTTCCTCCCAGTGATAAAATTTAGTGCCAGCAAGAAACCTATCTCGCTTCTGCTTGTCCCAAGTTCTGCGGGTAATGCCCGTGACCAGATGTTCACTATGTCAGTGAACCAAGGAGTTTTAGCCTCCAATGCCATCAGAGACTCATCAAGAAAAATCTCTTGGATATCGCCAGCAGGGTTTGATGCTTCAATAGGGATCCTAGACAGATGATCTGCTACCACATTCTCAACTCCTTTCTTATCTTTAATTTCCAGGTCAAACTCCTGGAGTGGTAGAATCCAATGAATTAGGTGAGGTTTGGTGTCCTTTTTAGTAAGAAGATGCTTTAAAGTTGAATGATCTGTGAACACCACAACCTTGGATCCCAAAAAGTAAGACTGAAACTTTTCCAAAGCAAACACTACAGTAAGAAGCTATTTTTCAATGACCGTGTAGTTTTGCTGAGGATCTGTAAGGGTCTTGCTGGCATAATACAGCACATGAGGTTTGCCATCAACCCTTTGACCTAAGACCGCTCCCACTGCAAAATCAGAAGCATCGCACATTAGCTCAAATAGGAGGGTTTAATCTAGTGTTTAGAGAATCAGCGCTGTAATAAAGTCTTTCTTCAAGAATTGGAATGCCTCGCCACATTTATCATCAAAATTTAAGGAGACATCCTTCGCTAACAGGTCACAGAGTGACTTAGAGATTTTACTAAAATCTTTAATGAAGTGCCTATAAAATCCAGCATGGCCAAGAAAAGATCTAACTTGACGAATATTGGTGGGCAATGGAAGCTTAGAGATGGAATCAATTTTTGTGGTATCCACCTCTAATCCTCTCTCAGAAACTACATGCCCTGCTGGACCATAAAGTGGCTTTTCTCCCAGCTAAGCACCAGCTTTGCCTCTTAGCAACGGGTTAAGACTTTATCAAGGTGCGGAAGGCATAGGTAAAATGATGAGCCGTAAATGGAGAAGTCATCCATGAAAATCACAGCAAACTTGTCGATCATATCAGAAAATATAACCATCATACATCGTTGGAAAGTGGTAGGAGCATTACATAACCCGAATGGCATTCGGCGGAACGCAAATGTACTATATGAACTCATGAAGGTAGTACGCTCCTAATCATCAGGAAAGACGGCTATCTGATTATACTCAGAGTACCCATCAAGGAAATAGAAGTATTTATTCCCCGCCAGTTGTTCCAAAATCTGATCAATAAACGGTAAGGGGAAATGGTCTTTCTAGGTAGCCGTGTTTAAACGGCGGTAATCAATGTAGACCCTCCAACCGGTTGAGGGTCTAGTGGTTACCAACTCTCCTTGGTGGTTCTCTTCCACAGTAATTCCTTCCTTTTTGGGCACCACATGAATAGGACTGACCCATTTACTGAAATGGGATAGATAATCCCTGCGTCCAGCCATTTCAGAAACTCCCTTTTAACAACCTCCCATATATTGGGGTTAAGCTTCTCTGCATGTCTTGGAAAGGTTTCATGGACTCATCTGTGCATATATGATTCATGCAAAGGGAGGGATCAACACCCTTAATATCAATAATTGACCAGGCAATTACTTCCTTATGCCTTTGTAAACACTCAAGCAGATCTCCCTCCTGTGATTCAGATAATGCAGACGAGATAATAATGGGGAGTGTGTCATTAAGGCCAAGGAAAGCATACTTTAAAGTGCTCGGGAGGGGTTTCAACTCCAACTCAGGAGCCTTTTGGATTGAGGGTTTAAGTTGAGATGTCCCCACCTCAGGTAGCAAATCTACCTTCACGGTCCAGGGTGGGGACAAAGACTATGTGTGTATCCCCAACAACTCTTCTAATTCGGGTATTTCCCCTTTAATTTCTTTACTAATCGGAGGATGGTCCTTAGATATGACCTTTTGGAGGGGATCTCTACATAGTAGTGCTGAAGTAGTCTCCTCAATTATTTCATCAACAACCTCAATCTAAGAACAATCTCTAAATCTGGATTGCTTGTAAGTATCAAAAACATTCAACCGGATCTTCTTGTTTCCAAAGCCCATTTTAAGTGCCCCTGATCTACAATTGATAGAGGCGTTGGCTGTGGACAGGAAGGGACATCCCAGAATAATGGATGGCTTAGTGGGCTTATTCAATGGGTCAGTATCTAGTACAAGAAAGTCAACAGGAAAGAAGAAGTCCTCCACTCTCACCAGGACATCTTCTAGTAATCCCCGTGGTGTCTTAAGCAATCAGTCTGTGACCTGGAGGATGACTGGACTAAGCTTTAACTCACCTCCTCCCAAAAGATCGTAGATAGAGCTCGGTAAAATATTCACCCCTGCACCCAGATCGAGCAGAGCCTTGTCAATGTGTTGGTTACCTATAACCACTGAAGTATATGGGACCCCTGGGTCTTTCATTTTGGGGGGTGTTCCATGTTGGAGAACTGAGCTAACATGATCAGGCAGGATGACCTTAGATTGGACTTGTCTCCTAGATCGGTGCTTCTGGGTGCACAGCTCCTTTAGAAACTTGGCATAGGACGGGATCTGTTTGATAGCTTCCAATAGAGGCAAGTTGATCTAGACTTGACTAAAAGTGTCCATAATCTCCTCCATCCTATCCTTGGCTCTAGGCGAGCCAACAGAAGATTCCCTAGGAGCAGATAGGTGCTTTGGATAGGGCACCCTCAGCTTCTGGGTAGAGGGGTCATCATGGTGGGAGAGGGGTGGCGGACTGACAATATCCTCAGGGTGGGTGGTTTTAAGCAAGGGAGAGCAGTGTGGAACTTCCTCGGTGGAGATAGAAGTCGGGTTCGGTGTAGGAGGGGAATCCTGAGACGTGACTGTAGGAGTGTTATCAGGCTTGTCGATTTTCTTTCCACTCCTCAGCACGGTCACAGCTTGGGCATGCTCCCTGAATATGACCCCCTTACCCTTTGGGTTCTCCTCAAAATAGCTAGGCAACTTCTCTAGATCAGGCTAACTAACTACCTCGGCAAGATGACCAATTTGGGATTGCATATCAGTAATCATCTTATTCTGAGATTGGATGACCATATTCTGATGCTCTTGCATCGCTTTCACCATGGCTTTAAGTTCATTCATCTCAGAGGACTTATTCTTAGGAGGGTTTTCATAGGATGGCTGGTATATGGGTTGGGGAAGTAGGGGTCTTGTATTCCCTAAGTTAGAAGCATCACCTTGCTTCCATGAGAAGTTTGGATGGTTCCGCCACCCCAGATTATAGGTACTAGAATACGGGTTATTACGAGGAGGTGGGTGGAAACCTTGGGCCGCATTTCGGTCGACCTGAATCAACTCAGGGAATTGATTTTCCTGGTGGCACTCTACAGTGGCATGCATTGTGCTTTGGCAAATGGAGCATTCACTTGAAGCCTGAAAGATAGAGGCTACTTGTGGGTTCATGCCGGGGTTTGCTAAAAGTATATTAAAGTTTTTGTTCAATAATTGAATCTGATAAGCCAAATCCTGAGTAACCCTGACTTCATGGGCCTCTATATTCCTCTGCAAAATTGGTGGTTTTCTTTCTTAATAGGTAGAGGACATATGTATGGAGTTGTCACTTAATGTTTCAAATAATGCCCAGGCTTCATCCTTAGTTTTGGTCATGAAGGTTCCTGCACAGGCTGCATCAATGGTTTGCTTGTGGCTTTCAGATAATCCGTTATAGAACCTTTCGACCAAATGCCATCTTGGCACCTGATGGTGGGGGCATAACCTAAGAAGGGCATTAAAGTGCTCCCAAGTCTCGTGAAATTGCTCCCCTTCCTGTTGAGTAAAACCCATAATCTCTCTTCTATAATGGTTGGTTTTACTCATAGGAAAATACTTTTTCAAGAATTCTCCCTTAAGGGTGGCCCAATCATTTACCCTTACATCAAGGGTATGATACCAGTGCTTGGCCTTATCCTTTAGGGAGAATGGAAATAGAGTCCTCATCAAGGCTTCATTAGTAAAGCCCTGGAGCCTCACCGTGGAACAGACCTCGATGAATTCCTCAAGATGCCTGTAGGGATCCTCCCTAGCAGTACCATAAAAAGATGGAAGCAAAGATATGGTGCTGCTCTTGATTTCATATGGGTTATCCACTCCAGGTCTTCGGATAGGTAGGGCTTGGTGGGTTGTAGGGATGAAATAGTCTCTCAAGGTTTTCTGATTTTCACCAACCCTAATCTCTTCTTTAGGTCTTTCTTCAGCCATTTTTCTTCTTTCTTGGTTAGCTTTCCTTATAATTCTCTCAGGCTTAGGGTTGAAGAGAAGACTACTTCTAAGAGAGCGCCTACCAAGCATACACCAAGCAAACACAAGGCAAGAGGTCTTTTGTTGATTTAAAGTTCTTTAAGTCCTCTTCCAAATCTTCAGCTTGGCCAAATATAGTCAAGGCAGTTTTTTTTTTTTTTCTGTTCCCACGTAAGTGGTATAAGAGAAATGAAGCACTTGAAATTTCTAGTCAATGACTGTTAAGAAGGTTGAGGTTACTTTTAGTCCTTTTTGGGTGATCAATCAAGTTGTCAAACAATTATGCACCCTAAGTTGACCTTCGAGTGCCCTAAAGATGTACACTTTGTTGCAATGATATTCTCAGATGCTCAAGTAAAAAGGTACTCCAAGGATGGAACCAAGGGATGCAAGTAGGGCGAACCCTTCCTTTGAGGCGATGCGTTAGCGGTGCCTCTTAACTACCCTTGAATTCCTTTAAGGGGTGTCCCCTTGCTTAGAGTATCAAATCACTCGGGCAAATGTTAATGCCACTATTTCAATGCGAGATAAGAGTGTTTGCACCAATAAAGAGATTGATGTCTACAGCCTTAAGGGTCCAAGTCCTAATGCAGTGCCTATAGTGCGTGCTTAGTGCAGGAAATGTGTAGTCACTACGAAAAGTGATTTTTTTTTTCCTTTTGAAAATCGCAATCAAGTTATTCAAACACTTCCTGTATATTTTATTTTATTTTCGAGAAGCAATATGACCACTTGATTAATCTTTGCAAATCAGTTTAAGTGGTCTTCTTTAATTATGTTCAGATGCAATGTGTGTGTAGATAACTGATGCAGTAAGATAAGAAATGCATACCTTGCTCTAGCACTCTTCTATCCAAAAATGCACGCAATGTAGTAAGAAACTATAGATGCTGCTCAAGCAATCCTAGATGGTCGTCCTATGGATATGCAACTTCTAGCAGGCAGTTTGGATTTTTTTTCAATAATAAATAGATGCACAATCAAAAGAACTAACTAACTACGAATAATCCTAGAATCTAAAGAATCGGAGACACTCCCCCAAAAATTAGCCCTAGAGTACAAGGGCGAGAAAATAAATAATTAATACTAAGTCTATCAACCTAAATCTAAACCAAGATCTAATAACTAAATTAGGAAAGGCTCCTCCATACGTCTTCACGTGTGTGGGATCAAGGCCCACAAGCACCCATTGCAGCCTCTTAGCTGGCGTCAAGGTCCACCAAGAATTTCACCTCTGTCGTGCGTGCCCGCCGCGTTTGTTCCCTCCAAACAGATGTACCACGCACAGGAGAAAGAAATAAATCAATGAATATATATCCCCAATTAGAAATCACTACGAATAAGAAATACGTGCAAGTTTACTAGGCCCGTTGCGTTCGTCGTTCGATTCGTGCACACTAAGAGAACCAATGTTAATAATTCAGAAAAGCTTTCAAAATAGCATAAAAATAATATAAATTTCCCAAAAAAGACTTAATAGGCATGTTTCCTCCCTGGCAACGACGCCATTTGAAAGAGTGATCTTTGTCTTCGTGAAAACTTTAACATAAAATGTTGAGTGTCATTATAGTTCGTTGCATGGTAGAAAATAGCTTTTCAAAACATTTAATATTCGAAAACTAACCACGAAAATGGTTAGGTCGTGTCCATAGGGAGGAAATAACCTATTGGACTAGTGAGTGGTACCTCAATTATTCAGGAAACTTAATAGGTGTGCATGCTAATTCGTGCAATTCTTTTTCTCACATAAATGCTCGTTTTAACCAATTAATCAAGAATGTAGGAGTTTATATGCAAAATCACCACCATACAATATTCTGTTAACAAGTGATCTTGGCATAGGAAAACACCATAGATATTAATCTCCAATTGAATATATTTTGTTTACTATAATCAATATGACAAGCTCGATCCCATTTAATAAAGACATTCCACCACAAAAAATTTCTACTGAATAAAAGGGTATCTATGCAAATTCACATCAATAAATTTATTCAGTAAATAAGTGAATAGTTTACCCAGCAATGGGAAACTTGGTAATTTTTAATTGGAGGAGAAATAGAGGATTTCTCCTCTCTCCTCCTCGCGTGAAGGCACGGGCGTGGATGGCTACGAGAGTCGAGGGGATGATGCAACTTGTCGAGTGCTTCACGATGGTGGCAGCGGCGTGTTGCATCATGAGCAGGTCAGTGGCAGCCGGTCGGAGGAGATGAAGCTCGTCGGCGATGAGGTATGTCGGCGGTGACTGTTGGGATGTTTCCTGCTGCTTGCTGCAGGCTATGCGAGGAGGCGCATGCGGGCGTGATGGCATGGCAGAGGGGTTGTTGGCCTGCTGGAGATGCGCACGGCCACGCATGCACTACTAGCCTGCTGGAGATACGTGCAGCCACGCATTGCCGGCCGCTGATGGGAGCGCCCTGCTGGTGCATGTGTCCGACCGTGCAAGGGCAAGATGCTGCTGGTGGAATGGCGTAAAGGCGCTGGTTGTGCTGCTGGTCGCACCCACATGAGGGGGTGAGGAGGCTCGAGATGGAGTGGTCACACGTGGCGCACTGCTAGAGTAGGCTGTGGTTTGGGTTCCTGTTGGGTGCAAACAGGGGAAGAAGGAGACAAGAAGAGGAAGACGAAGAGCCTGGCTGTGCGCGTGCGTTGGCTGGACATGCTCCCACAAGGGCACGCGGCTTTTGGCCTTGAGGGGGGGCGCGCACGAGCTGCTGCTGGGTGGCTGAGTGCGCCCGCGGGCTGGAGCGCAAGCATGTGCGACCGATCTTGTGGTTGTGGCGTTGATCCACAGTGCAGGCCTTGGTCTACGGTGCACGTTCAGAGCACGGTGGAGAGGGTGGAGGTCCTTCTCGTTCGGGGGAGAAGATGGATCATATATCCTCAGAAGCCTGGGCCTTTTCTTTTCAAAACCTCCTACAGTTGTGACTTTCTATCTTAATCTGTTTCCTTTCCACGAGGACTCGGCTTTTCCAACAGCAATGGTGACGTGGTGGGATTAGGTAGCGATGCCGATGGACTCGGAGGGAATTGTTCTGAGGAGGAAGGTGGTGCTACAAATTTATTCCTCGCCTGCATAAAATTATGTTATTAACTTATCTTTAAAAAAATGTATGCAGGTTAAGCTAAATTGTCATTTAAGTCTTGAATAATTAAATATTACGAACATGTAATTAACAATTACTTAGGCTAATTAGCACTCCACTAAAGTGGATTGATCAGCAGACACCCGGGTGCTGTTTAGTCTCTGTGAATTAGGATCTTAGTATATTTCCTCCCGTTGACAAGCAACATATGTCTAAGTAATCAATTCCTAATTCCGACTAAAAATAACAGCTAAGATAAACCTTACTAGGGACTAGCAAGGGATGAGCATAAGCGTATGATAACTCTACATTCAATGATGATAATTCCATCAACTAGGGTTAGTTTTGGGGATATATGCACACTAATAACATACCATGATGGGCATGGGAGCACTGCATGCATTGCAAATTAAGATTGCTTATAAATCAATGTTTAATGGCCATATGTAAAAGTGCATATTGAAATAAGCCTCATATGAGCAATCGGACCACACGGATGGATTCAGATCGACGAATGGAGTTCAACGGACTTGAAATCACTTAAATTCGACATTCAGAGCTCCCTCGACCAGCCCAAGAAGTTCTGGCCGTTGATCTAATGATCAACGGCCCACAAGCGGCCACGTGGCGCTCTCCGCCGCACCCTCACCCACACAGCACCCTCGCACTCATCACAAAGGAGCATTTTAAGCTGCTCGATCCAAGGATTGGATGGCTGAGATTCCGCACGCTCAACACCGCATCCACCACACCAAACTCTTTCAACGTGAAGATCTGCCCGTTGGATCTCCATCCAACGGTTGCTAACGGCCGCACCTGATCTCGACTCCACGACTAAGCGCGAAGGCAATGCAGCGGTAGTGCCTCGTCCTCACAAGTGAGAGGTGAGAGTTTGACTCAAGCCGCACCTCAAATTGCATCTAAGCGCGCACCGTAGGCGATTCAGACCATCCGATCAATGCCAAGTGGTGCGGATGGAAGCTACGCGGTGCACCCTCAAGCGCTCGATGGGCACGCGTGCGATAATGCGCGGGCGCGCGCTCCCTGCACACTGGCACGATCTGACCAGCACTCAGGGTGCAATCTCAACCGTCCATTCTTCGATCTGATGGTCCACATGGTGCACACACGGATCGCACGGGCGAAGGAAGAACGAGCCCGCGCTTGGACTGATGGGCGAGGGACTTCACCAATGTTTCTGGAATGGGTTTAGCGATGTCCTGGACGTCGCTAAAACCCTTACTTAGTTTGGAAGCCCCTCTTCACTATATAAACCCTCCCAACCAGCCCATTCAAGGGCATTCAATACACACATACCTTCCAAGCTACTATAGCCTTCTCCTAGCTTCACCAAATACTCCACACCTGCCTCGGAGTTGTCAAGCCACCGACGGAGCCTCCCTCCATTGTCGTGGCCGCCTTGATTCCTCCTAGCACTCTCTTTCTTTACTTTAGTTTATGTTGCACTTGTTTAAGATTTCATCCATTGTTGTAGTTGCAAACAAACTTTAACTGCATGTTATATGCTGATGATGTTTCATATTTTATAGTTCACATCCTCTTAAATAATTGTCATGCTTTAAACACAATTTCTAACCCTACTCTCTCTCTCTCTCTCTCTCTCGTGTTTTCTCGTAAGCAAGCAAATCAACCATTCATGTGACAACTAAAGTGACAAAATAATCTGATTTTACGCCTCCTTGTGTTCGACACTTGGACTCACCAACTCCACTTCTTAAATTAAACCAACATAACGAATGCATACTACAATGGCATAATTAAACAAACGTGTTCTGCGCCCGTCAGCTGTTACCTACAACAACTTGCCAGCCATACTCATGCGGTGAAGTGTGGCTCTTTTTGTTTTCTTCTTTTTCTTTTTCTTTTTCTATTTTTTTTATTTTATTATTTTTTTTAGTATGTGGCTTTCCTAATCTAAGATTTACCTAAAGGCAATAGTAAAAGAGAATGGTCCTATGGCTGGGTTCTGGACAACCGGCCAATGGGATGTTACCCACGACAACTTGCCAATCATACCACCCTAGAAGGTTCATTAGCTACCCAATTTCTGTTAGAATTGACAAGTGAGTCAGTGCAAAATGTGTGCAGATGCTTAGACTAAAAGTCCCCCTGAATCAGAGGGTGGGTTGATAAGTTGTATACTTATCACCCTACTTTATTGATCAAATTAATATACATAAGGTGGTGAGGACTCCTGGTCAAATCCATATTTTAGTGGACACCTAAGTTGATTAAGCCGACGACCTGAAGAGTCCAAGTGTTCAGGTCCTTAACATATTATTTCCTACAGTTAACAAGCTTCTAATGCCTAAGTTTTCTTTTCCTAATTCTCTTTTCTTTTTTTTTCCCTTTTTTTTATCACACTATAATTCAAAATTTCAAGCTGATGGTATGAACTCAAAGAATATGAATTTACCATCCCCCCATGCTTAAGTTAGACAATGTCCTCATTGGAAGATAAATGCATGCAAGGGAGTAAAGAAAGAAATCACCTGAGTTTAGCTATGTGTCCAATCAGCCTGAATCTTTTGGGTTGCCTCCCAGGAAGCGCTGAGTTTATTGCCTCCAGCTGGGCACAGCTCCAGTTTAACCCTTAATGAGGGTTACAACTTCCTTTAGGGGGACCTGGGCAAGAAAGTGTTTTAATCTTTGACCATTTACTGTGAAGGTTTGTCGGGTCTTAGGATCAGCAATTTCTACCGCCTCGTTTGAGAATGGTCTGACCACTTGGTAATGTCCCATCCACTTAGATCTTAACTTCCCTGGGAAGAATTTGAGTCACACAAGAAAAAGATCTAGACTTGTTGATTTGGCTCAAAGGTTTTCCTAGTGATATGCCAGTCATGGATAGCTTTCATCTTCTCCTTGTAAAGTCTACTATTCTCATAAGCATCCTGACGAATTTCTTCAAGCTAGGAGAGTTGGAGCTTTCTTTAAGCTCCAGCCAAATGGGAATCCATATTGCATTGTTTGACAGCCCAGTATGCCCGGTGTTCTAACTCAACTGGAAGGTGGCAAGCTTTGCCAAAGACCAATCAGGGTCTTAAAGCGGTCCTATATGCCCATAAGTCATCATCCAATCGTGTGGACCAATCCTTTCGGTCAACTCTCACGATCTTTTGCAGAATATTCTTGATTTGTCTGTTTGAGACCTCAATTTGCCCATTCGTTTGTGGGTGATACGGGGTAGCAATGCGGTGAGTAACCCCATATTTCTTGAGCAAAGCATGAAACTGGGCATTGATGAAGTGGCTCCCACCATCGCTGATCATGGCCTTGGGTATCCCAAATTGAGAAAAGATGTTCTTCTTCACAAAGTCCATGACGTTCTTATGATCACATTTCCGGGTAGGTATGGCTTTGATCCATTTCAAGATGTAGTTGACTGAGACTAGTATATATTTGAAGCCATTTGATGGTGGGAAGGGACCCATGAAATCAATGGCCCAAACATCAAATATTTCGATGACAAGAATGGGTTGTAGAGGCATCATATCCTTTCTGGTCATGGTCCCAAAAGTCTAGTATCTAGTGAAGGTTTTAGCAAAACTATGTGCATCCTTGAATAGTGATGGCTAGTAAAAACCAGACTGCAAAACTCAGTTGTCTGTTTCCTAGAGAAGTGGCCACCACAAGCTTGGTCATGATAGAAGGACAACACACTTTGGACCTCCTCCTTAGGTATGCATCTCTCAAATATCTAATCAGAACAGAGTCTAAATAGCAAGGGGTCATCCCAAAGATAGTGTTTGGCCTCAACCAAGAACTTGTCTTGTTGCCGTCTGGACCAGCTGTGTGGAATCTGCCCTACCACTAGGTAATTAACCAAGTCGGCATACCAGAGGAGATTTTTGGCTTGCATGGCTAGGATTTTCTCATTGGGAAATGTATCAGTCAAAGGTAGTGAAGGCCAATGTGTTCCAGGTGAAGTCGGGATAAGTGGTCAGCTACAACATTCTTGGATCCGGCCTTGTCGCGTATTTCTAGGTTAACTTCCTGTAGGAGTAGGATCCATCTAATTAGCCTGGGTTTAACATCCTTTTTGGCTAATAAGTGCTGGATAGCCGAGTGGTCAGTATAAATGATGACATGGGAACCCAACAGGTATGATCTGAATTTTCTAGTCTCAAAACTATGGCGAGTAGCTCCTCTGTTACAGTTTAGTTCCGTTGAATGTCATCCAAGGTTTTGCTTGCGTAGTATATCACCACGAGCTTCTTTTCCTGCCTCTATCCTAGGACGGCCCCAATGGCAAAGTCTGATGCATCACACATTATCTTAAAATCCTGGGACCAGTCTGGGGGTTGTAAGATAGGTGTAGTTGAGACTGTGTCCCTTAGAGTGGTGTAGGCTTTGATGCACTCAGGTGTCATGTCAAAGTGCACTTTGTTGGCTAGAAGGTCAGTTAAGGGCTTGGATACCTTGGAGAAGTCTTTTATGAACTTTCTGTAGAAGCCAACATGTCCTAGGAAAGATATGATTTGTTTAACTGAGCTCGGTGGTAGAAGTTTGGAGATTAAGTCAACTCTAGCTCAATCAACTTCTATGCCCCGATGCAAGATGATGTGATCGAGGACAATCCCTTTTTGAACCATAAAATGGCTCTTTTCCCAGCTTAAAACAAGGTTGACCTTGATACATCGCTTTAGGATCTTCTCTAGGTTGCTAAGGCAATGGTCGAATGAGTCTCCAAAGATGAAGAAATCATCCATAAAGACCTCTAAATATTCACCCACCATCTTTGAAAAGATGGCCAACATGCAACGCTGAAAGGTAGCAAGTGCGTTACATAACCCCAATGGCATACGGCAGAATGCAAACGTGCCATACAGGTAGGTGAACATGGTCTTCTCTTGGTCCTCGGGTGCAATAGCAACCTGGTTATATCTTGAATATCCATCCAGGAAGCAAAAGTTTCTCTTCCCTACCAACCGTTCGAGAATCTAGTCAATGAATGGTAGAGGGAAATGATCCTTCTTGGTAGCTTCATTGAACTTCCTATAGTCAATGCATACCCGCCATGCGGTGGTGGTGCGGGTAGGGATGGATTCGCCATGGTCATTTGTGATAATGGTGAGCCCAGCCTTCTTTGGTACCACTTGAGTAGGGCTCACCCAGGGGTTGTCGGAAATCGGGTAGATGATCCCCACGTCAAGCCATTTGATGATCTCATTTTTAACAACCTCCCTCATGGTTGGATTCAGTCGTCTTTGCATTTGGTAGGAAGGTCGAGCCCCATCTTCCACATAGATTTTATGTGTGAAATAGCTAGGACTAATGCCTCTTAAGTCAAAAATTGTCCACCCAATTGCTGCCCAATATTCAGAAAGAGTTGTAGTCAACCTAAGCTCTTGGTCCCTGGTTAGATGTGCATTGATAATCATAGGGAAGGTGTGATCGGGTCCTAGGAAGACATACTTGAGGTTGTTGGGCAGAGGTTTCAATTCAGGTGCAGATGGTACAATATTTGATGGGTAAGGGAAAGGAGGAAGTTGAGTGACATCAATCTCCTAAAATGGGGGTTCCTGGTGGAAATCAATTCAGCAAAGTTCTGCAACCTCCAGAGATTGGGGAAGGTCAGGGTAGTCTAAAGTTGGTTGAGCTAGATGGTCCTCTAAAGAGCTTGCTATCAGGCATTCCTCAACCAGAGTTTCCACGGGATCACATTCCTTGACCCAACCACAATCGAAAGACTTTGTTGCATTGAAGATATCCAATTGCATCTTCCTATCTCCAAAGGCAATCTCCATACATCTTGTGTCGCAATCGATGTTAGCCTTGGCCGTAGCCAAAAAAGGTCTGCCTAGGATGATGGGTGTGTTTTGTAACTGTTCGTAGACCTCCATGTCAAGGACTATGAAGTCAACTGGGAAGTAGAAGTCCTTAACCTGAACAATTACATCCTCAACTACCCCTTTTGGGGTTTTCACATATCAATCGGCCAGTTGGATAGTCACAGGTGTAGGCTTTAATTCTCCAAATCCAAACTGGTGGTAAAGAGTAGATGGGGTCAGGTTTATCAAAGCACATAGATCCAGGAGCGCTTGATCAAAAGTCAAATCCCCAATATTACATGAGATCAAAGGTACTCCAGGGTCAGTCCTTTTTGGAGGTAGGCTACTCAATATTACCGAGCTATCCTGCTCAGATAGCACTACCTTCCTAAGTACTTGGGTTCTTGGCTTACGCTTGGGTGTGCAAACATCCTTCAGAAACTTTGCGTAAGTCAGGATATGTTTGATTGCATCGAGGAGGGGTATATTGATCTGTACCTGTTTGAATATCTCTAACAACTCCTCATTCTCAGCCATGTTTCTTTTCTTCTTGACCTTATCCAAGGCTTCAGGGTATGGGACTTGGATTTGAACTAGGTCAGGTTCCTAGTCCTTGGGTTCCTCCCGCGCATATTCAAAATCATCTATCTCGGGTAGTGTAGTCATGGGAGGGACCAGCCATTTGAGATCCTGGATTTGGGTGCCACTTAAGGTAATCGCATTGGTTGAGGCATGGGGACTAGGGTTAGGTCCTTGAGAAGAATAAGAAGTAGCAAACCCAAGGGGTGTCTGTGGGGCTTGTAGAATGACATGGGCTTGCCTTTGATTTTGTTGGAACCCTTGAGGATTGTGGTCTCTGTTCATGACATTCCTCCGGTTTGGTTGTGGCTGAGATGGAAGGGACCCCTGTTGTTTGTTATCTAGATACTGACTCAATTATCCCTTCACTAAAGTCATTTCCTCCTGATGTTTCTGATTCATATCAGCCATCATCTTGATCAGGGTGTCCAGTTGGCTTTGTTGTGTAGGGTTCGCCCTATTTTGGTTATAGGGTGATCTAGTAGGTGGACCTTGCTGATAGGAGGGAGGGTTTGGCCTGGGTTGGTTCTATAATTGGTTCGATTTTTAGTTTGTCCGAGAAAATTTTGGATGATTGTGCCATCTGGCATTGTAAGTGTTAGAGAAAGGGTCAGGTTTCGAGTAACCTTGGATGGCATTGGTATCTTCCAAGGTAGGAGGTGTCGAAGGGGAGGGGAAAGAGTAGTCAAAGTATGAGGGAGCAAAGGTCCCTCCTTGGAACATAGGCACGGGTTATTCCAGGTGTGTTTGGTTCATAGACTGAACCAGGTCAACATTGTGAGCTCCCTTTGCTAGGGAGAAGGTTTGCAAGGGTGTCTGGGATTGATTCAAAAGCTCATCAATTTTCTAGTCTACCATCTCAACTCGATCTATCTTCTTTGCTATGATGTCCATGTCAACCATCCCTGAATTAGTTTGCACTTCGTAAATCCCTCCATGGGGTTGACTAGACCTATTGCATTGGGTCATGGAGGCGTTATTAAGCGAATTCTCACTCATGGACTCAAGAAGTTCGAATGTGCTTTCCTCATCTTTGTTCAGAAAATTGCCTCCACATGAGGCATCAACAAAATTCCTAAGGTTGCTATCCAGACCATGGTAGAAGATCTGGGCCAATTGCCACCTTGGAACCTCGTGGTGTAGGCATTTCCTCAGTAATTCATTAAATCTTTCATACGCCTCATGCAATTGTTCCCCACCTTATAGTGTGAATGTGGTAATGGCTCTTCTGAGGGCATTGGTTTTACCTATTGGGAAAAATTTTCTTCAAGAATGCATGCCTCAGTTCCTCCTAGGTGGAGATAGGTCTCCCTAAGGTTCTAAGCCAGTGAGAGGTTTTGTGTTTTAGGGAGAAAGGGAACATCTTAATTAAAAAAATATCTAAGCTAATGTTCCTTGGTTTCACAGTTCGGGCGATCTGGTCTAGGTCCTCTAGGTGTTGGAAGGGGTCTTCATTTGAGCTCCCATGAAAGTGGATTTGAATTAAGCTAAGGATATTAGGTTTTAGCTCAAAATCATCTCCCCCTTCAGGGACCCTAAGATGTGGCTCGATCCGGATAGTAGATGGATCGTAAAAATCATGGAGAGACCTTGGTTGGCCCTCAAGAGGTTGTGGTGGGTTAGGTGGGTTTAGTGAGGGTTGACCTTGAGGGTTTTGCAATCGGTGTATGGCTTGATGATGGTTTGGATCTGTTGTTGTTGAAGTTGGTGGTTGGCAAAGATTTGAGCCTGAATGATGGCCATAGCATTAGGTTGAGGTTGGTCCTCAATCTCATCAATTCTTGGGTCAGCCATTTCCTTAATCCTATCTTTTGAAAAATCAAGCCTCCTCCTGATGTCCCTTTCTAAAACAAACAACTCAGGATGAAGTGATCATCTTCCATGCATACACTAAAGAATAACAAGGAGGCATGCGGAGAGAGACAGGTGCGAGAAAAGTGTGTGCATAATCAAACAAACAAGTCCAGTCCCTATAGTGTACACCTAGGTGACCTAAAAGCATTGGAAAGAGTAACCAAGTCTGCAAGCACTTAAACCTTCCTTCTCAAAGTTAATCCAGCTAGGTTGATTACGAGGGGATTGAGGGGAAGATTCTTCCTTTGGCTTGCACCGCTGATTCCTTTGTACCCCACAACCGTGGTCCTTTAGCACTTCCCTACAACTTAGACACCAGATTTCACAAAGGGAATTAAAGCCAAGTACTTGACAAACCCACTCACTCTTCTAGGACTTAGATTAGTCCTACCTAGGGCACGTCTACTCCATTTTAATATGGGGCTAGGTGAGTTCTTGTGCTCAAGATATGTGATGAGGCATTGTTGGGGGTTGTGCCTCTTAGTTAATCCAATTGAGCATGTGTGCACTCAAGAAAACATGATTTTCAAGCAAGGTTTTTAGGATGTGGTATCTTTTAATGATTCGTCCTTGCTTTAGTGATTTTGAGGGTTGAATTTCTCAATGGATTCAGACAATGTTTAAGTAGGCACACAATGTTTTGCACACATCGGATGATAGTCCATTTCCTTTTGAGAGAATGATGTGGCCCTAGAAAAACAACCCTAATGTATTCACCCTAAAGTTCATGCAATTCTACCAGGTGAATTGAGTTTAGTTGAATTGGTGCTGCCAAGTACAAAGCACGGATGGCTTCACAAACACCACTTGAAAGGAAAACAACACTCCAAAAAGAATTTCTTCAAGAACATTAGAGTGTATTTTTTTTGTTTGGGTGATGGATTTGAGATGTGGGTCAAGTACTCATTCACCATGCCATTTGTTTGAATTCATATATTTTTTTTGGATTTTTAAGCAAGCAAACAATCAATTAACCTAGGGTTTATGCACGAGCCTAGATGAATTTTTTTTTTCTTTTTGTTTTTAGATAATGGAGGGATGAGACTACACTAGGTCAAGTGATACTCACAAAAGTTCCTTACTGCACTTTGCTCCGACTCTAACAATGTGGATCGTTCTCCTCTTGTTGCCGACGCACCAAGTTCCTGCGACCAAAGAAAGAGAGAGAAAAGAGGGTTAGAAAATGTAAATACCAATGCAAGGATAAAAGCACCAAAAAGATCCGTTGCCTCCTTGTCAACGACACTAAAAACTGACGTCATCGAAATGCGTTAAGTTAAATCCATCGTTATAGCATGCGTTTGCGACATCAATTTTAAATGAAGATATGGATTAGGTGAGTCCAAGTGTCAAACACGAGGAGGTATGAAATTGGATTAGTTTGTCACTTTAGGGTGTCACAAAAATGTTTGTTTTGTTTGCTTATGAGAAAACTAGCGAGAGAGAGAAAGAGAGAGAGAGAGAGTAGGGTTAGAAACTTGAGATTATAGCATGGTGATTACTTGTGCCTGCATGAAACATAATATGATGAAACAATGGAAATATATTGCATAAGTTAGTCATTTCACAAGTACAATGCTAGAGGAAAGCTTTAAAACACATAAACATTAAACTAGGGTAAAGAGGTGAGAAATGGAGAGGCGAGGCAATCACGGCGATGGATGGGCTTCTGTCGACGGCTCAGCAACTCTGGGAGAGTGTGAAGTGTGTGCTAAGTAGAGCTAAGGAGAAGCTAGGAAGGGATGATCATAAATGGAGTGGGTGTGGGGGTTTTTATAGAGAAGGAAGGGTTTCTAAATTAGGTAGGGGTTTTAGCGATGTCCAGGACGTCGCTAAACCCATTCCAAAAGTATCAATGAAGGCCTCCTCCCACCGGTCCATCATGAGTGCACGTGCTTCTTACCTCACAGGATCCGTGTGTGCTGGCTCAGAGCCGTCCAATCCACGATCGATGGCCCAGATCGCGCATGAACGTGCACTCAAATCGCGCCTCAAGCGCACGTGTGATCGGGCATCGACGCTACGTTGGCACACACGCGTAAGTATCTGTGCTCGAGGGGGTGCCATGTAGCACTATGTGGACAACTTGATGGCAAACAGGCGATCCAATTTAGACATGCACTTGATCTCCGCTGATTAGGTGTGGTGAGCATCTCCAACCCGTGCCTTCTGTGAGTGAAGTGGAGGGGCGACCATCGTGTTATCCTCACGAAAGGGTCGCGTCTCTTGTGGTCCCTCAATCGTCTGATTGAAGATCGAACGGTCATGATCTTCCTGCACGTGATGAAGAGGAGAGGGGCATGTTGGTGAGGGTTGGGCGGCTGCCACATGTCAGCTTTTGGGCCGTTGATCAGGAGATCAACGGTCAAAACTTCTCGAACTTGTTGTGGTTGCCACGGAGGTTGGATTGAGGTGGATTTGAGTCTGTTGGGCTCCGTTCGAAGATCTGGATCCATCTGTATGGTCTGATTGCTCATTTGGGGCCTGTTTTAATACGCACTTGCACACATGGTCGTTAAACATGAATTACAAGCAATCTTAACACAACATGCATGCCATGCTCTCAAACCCATTATGATATGTCATTAATGCACATGTGTCCTCAAAATTGACTCTAATTGATATAGTTAACACTAATGATTGTAGAGTCATCAGCTCTATTTCAAATCCAATTTAATCTCAAATGTAACATCTTTGACTCAAATTAGAAAGTGAGCAGTCCAAGATGTTATGAATTTAAGCGTAAATCCTTAGTAAGTATAGGAAATAAGGATTGGGAATTCTAATAAAATTGTCTCACTTCAATAAGATATTAAATCAATTTCGCAAATCAGGATACTTTGCCTTAAAATGATGATTACTAGAAAAGTATAGTAAGTGGATCCGAATTGTTTGTTTCCTTTTTCTCTTTCCTTAGATTAGGAGGTTGATTAGGAAAGAAGGTAGATTTTACCTGCCCCTGGAGAGGGTGATTGAGCGGAAGATCTTCTGGTGATGTACCTCGTAAAATCACAAGTAAAGCAAATAGGGCAAGTTAGTGCTTAAATCAATCAAGAAAGATAAGACTAATGGTGAATTACGTGTTGCTCCCCGACAACGGCACCAAAATGTTTATGCGAAATTGTTGTTGTTTAGAAAATATATACTTCGTAATATAGTTGACAAAATCACGCAAAACACTTAAATTTATAAAACTCAGAATCTAATTGGAGTCCGAGGTTGTTCGCAGGGAACAAATATGGAATTCATGCATTAATCTCTATTCGGAATAAATGAGCACAGTTAAATTGAGCACGATAAAAAGATATGCAATGAATAAATTACTCAGATTGATATTCAAATATAAAGCAATGTACCTCAAAAGATCCTTGGGATAAAAATAATTAGAGAAGCAAAACAATGGTGATTTGAATCACCAATTAATTCCTTTTAATTAAGCATGCATCCCAACTATTCAATTCATTCAAATAAATCAACAGGGCCTCAATCAGATAATCCACATCAACTTAAGCACTTAAATGTCAAGCACAGAGTTTCATGAGACATCGGCCTCCTTTCTCAAATGACTTAACTCATCATAGCACAAACCCACAGAAGGAACACAAGGATGCCTCTTCCTTCTCTCAAGCCCTTTCAAGCACAACACAAGGCTTCTTTTCGTCCACAGAGGCTAAGTGTTCGCCTATTTCTTCAATACGCATCCTGAGGCATGCGTGCACAAATCTTAGAGAAAAACCCTCCCCATTCCTCTCGCAAATCCTCTTCTCTTTCCTCTCAACCAGGCTTAACCAAGTCAAGAATCAGATAGTCGAGTCATGGGTATAAGTCTAGGTCCGCCAGCGTGTATGGCGAACGAGGGTTCTCGGGCATCTGAGTGAGGGACCCGACTGTTGGTGCTAGAGCACCACGATCGTTTATTTTGATGATAACAAAATACATGTCTTTTAACATTTGCTTTTGAGTCCTAGTTTTTAGGTCAAATTGCAAATGGAGACAGGTGTTTAGATGGAGTTCGAGCTCGCATCCATGGTGGATTGGAGGAGCCTAACAGAGGAGAAGGAGCTTCGCGAGGAGTGAAAAGTTGAAGAAGGAAGGAGATGAAAAATATGGTATATTTCCTTTCTATTGTACTTTATATTTTGTTTCTTTTGTTGCTCTTTATTTTATTTCTTAGATTCTTGTTAAAGAGACTCAAAGTACCCTAACAGTAGTCCTAAGAACACTTGCACAAATGCTAGGATACTTTGGTTTTCTGTAGAGAACTTAGAAAACCAAAATAGAGTTCAGACAGCCTTATCAGACATCCAATCTGGAAATCAGATGTCTGATAGTGACTTTTAAGACGTCTGACTGTTTAATCAGACGTCGAAAACATTTAGGCTGGACTTAATAGGTTATGTCTGTTAGAATCAGACGTCCAGACCTTAGTCCAGACGTCTTAGGAGACATCTGATGCCTTTGCCAGATGGCCAGTAAGACGACCGTTGGCCTTAGAAACCTATTATTAGAGAGTTAACGTTAGTCTGACATTTTATTAGTTTCCAGACGTCCATAGTAATTCCCAGACGTCTAATAAATAGACGTTGAGTCTCGTTAGTCGCCAAATCACCTGTGTCAGATCTCATAGCCATTAAACTCTCTTGGAAATCTATACTCACTATTAGCTTAGTTTCCAGACGTCCAGATCCTGTGCCAAACGACCGATCTGTCGTCTGATCACTTAGACCTAGAACCTTGTTTAGGTTTGGAGAAAAATAGGAAGGATACCCGTCTAGAATTAGACGTCTGACCTTATGTCCAGACGTCTTAAAAGACTTGTTTTGATGTCCGCTCTGATTCAACATCATCCAAGAAGATCAACCTACCTTGATTAGACAACTGACTCTAAGATCAGATGACAACCCAGACATCTGACCTTAAGTCAAGACGTCTGATAACCCTGTCAGAGTCATGATTGATCCTGATTTTGACTTGATTTGCCTTGATTTTGCACCCAATGGCTATGGAAGCCTTCTAAGGCCTTCCAAGGCCTTCCTAGGCCCTCTATAAATAGAGGAAGACCCTTTCCTTGTAAAGATACAACAAGCAACACACATTCATATCAGTTTATGTCTTTTGATCTTGAGAAGAAGGCTCTAGCTCTCCAAGCCTAGTTCTACATCTAGAGAGCTTCATTTGAGTTGTGCACTCGCTCTCCCTCCGCATTTACGAGAGCGTCACTATGCCAAAACATGGTTCAAGCACCCGCATCGTCACGCCGACGCACTTCCAAGCAATGGGAAGTTTCTTTACCTATAGTAGCTTAGTTTAAGAATTACTTTGTTGGCTCTATAGGACTATTCTTGTATCTTATACTTTGTTATTTGGTTGGGTATTCGCGTTGCGAATTCCCGTCTCCATCGAGGGACAAAATCCTTCTTGTGAAGAGAAGGGGTTTGAGGCACACTACCCTCGTTCAAAGTAGTGTTGTTGTAAGAGGTTGAATCACCCTCGTTTAAGTGATTCAGTTAGTAGATTTGATCAACTAGGTCGATCGAAAAATCCTAAGTCGAGAGACTTAGGTGGTGGTTTTCACCCGGGTTGGGTTTCCACCTAAAAATAATTGTGCCATTTGTGTGATTTTTTTTGTAAGATTGTTATCCTTTTATTCCGCATTTTTTACGTCACGCACATCTCACCCCCTCCAAATAGGGAATTACACCGACCCCTGGTGATCTTGGGCGAATAGCTTAAGGCACTTCTTCTTTTATAGCATAGAATCTGTTCTTCCACTTAGGAGGTGGGGCTAAGTCTCGCCCTCTTCTCCTTGCACGTAGCAGCCACGTAGATCCTTCGATTGATGATGCTGCCGTTGCTGGGAGGCCCAATTGAAGCTCCAGATGGTGTCGCAATTTAATTCCGCATCACCTAGACATGGAGTTGATGGTGATGATGGTCGAATGATGTGTGATGGCACCGGGGAAGACGACGGCGATGGCGAGCGGCTGGAGAAACCTGAAACGCACAAGTATGGGGTCTAGGCCCCAATCAGATAGTCCATAAGCATGGCCGGAGGATGGTGAAGGTGGTGGCGGTGTCGATTTGGTGTGGGAGAGTGTAAACTAGCTGGGCAAAGTCGAATTGTGCGAGCAAATGGTGGGTTGTTCAATGGGGCGAAGGAATGGATGGAAGGTGAAATAACAAGAGGGGCTTGGATGGCAGAGGCGAGGTGAAGGTTTTGGAGGTGACGCAATGGTGTTTGGTGCGGTGTGGAGTGTGGAAGGCCTCGCTGGAGGCTTAACCAGAGCGTTGGAAGATGGAGGGGGAGGTAGTGGATAGTCAGTTGATTTGAAGTGTGTGATTGCACAACAATCATAGGCCCTAATTCACCTAAATTAAGGTAGAACCTAGCTTAACATGGGCATTCTGCATGCATACACACTGTACTTTGCATCTTAGATGATTTATATGTTTTATACATAATAATGTGCTATTTGAAAGGTATTAATAATTGCAGGTAATCCAGGGCTGCAGATGACCAATCCAACCTTATGAATCTATTTGGAATGACGACAGGAGTCCAATGCTTCCAAGAGCGCATCAATCAGACTCCCGTAGCACCCTTGGGAGGCCGCAGAAGAAGCAGGAGCCAAGGGACAAATTGAAGAATATCCAGACCTCAGATTGGATGGCTGAGAAGCTAATCAAGGGACAGATTTAACGCGCTAATCAAGGGCAAGTGACCGACGAGCAGGAGCCTTCGGATTCAGATCCAAGGGCTCACAGCGCATCACATGTCAGTACTAGAACAAACCGTAGATGGAAGAAGGATTTGGAAGGCTTAATCAGGACCGTTGATCTCCCGATCAATGGATCTTATTAATCTGAAGCCTTTGAACGGGATTAAGGGCTTAAATGCCCTCAATGCCCTTCACAAAAGCTATAAAATAAGGCCTAAGAGTCCCCTTTTAAAGGATTCCCTTAGTTTCTTCTTCCTCCTTGTACAACCCCTCTCTCTTCGTGTTCCTCCTTCTACAACTCCTCTCTCTTCTTCTTCTTCTCGTCTTCTCTGCCTCTGTCTCTACATCTCTGTCTGAAGTGTCCATTGGGCCACCCCGATGGATCGTTGCTGCTCTTCCCAACCTCTCCAAAAGGACACCACGAACCACCCATGGTGCCCTCATTCTGTTATAGTAGCAGTTGTTTACATTCATGTTTTCATTCTATTACATATATCAAATTCAATATCTTTGTAATGTGGATATTGTGATTGATTGTTTCTATTATTTGATACTTATATTTGGAAGAAACACATGAAATCAAAAGTGCTTCCTACCTCCATGTGATCAATTGGGACTCACCAATTTTGTTAATTATTTGCTCGAGACGTATTTCGTGCTATACTACAACGTGCTCATCTTTTACGCGATCTACGCTCCTGACCAAATTGGCACCGATGCCGGGGAGGCACGGCATCTTTTGATTTCATCTCTAATATAGTATTTTTGTGTGCAGGTACAACAAAATGAAGTGGCGAATGAGGCAAAGCGGGTGTTGCGAAAATCAGGTGCACACATTCTTATTAGAAACTCGGCCAGAAATTAAGTGTCATCTTTAAAATTAAATAGCCATGTTTTTTATACTCCAAAAATCCTGAAATTTGGACTGGAATTAGATCTTCAAATTATCTTTCCAACGCCACCTTTCTCAAAAATAAATTTTTTCTGTGGAATTTTTAAAAATTCATGGAGTACATACTGGTCAGATTGATTGAAAATAGAACTTTTATGAACTTTAGAAATCAATTCTGACCAACATGCAAATCAGATTTACTCACAATTTGTGCGGTTCAAAAGATAATCAAATTATCTTTCAATATCATATTTTTACAAAATTTTTGGAGCATATTTGATATTATTTTCAACATAAAAACCAACACAAGACCTAAATCCCAAATTTGACCCTTGGTTTGTTAAAAATTCATAACTAATTGTTGAAAATTATAAAAATTTTGGAAACATACTCTCTGGAAAGCTTCTTGAAAAAGGAATCTTCTTGCCAATTTCAAATCATTTGGATTTTATCTTACTTTAAAGTATATATTTGAATTATGGTCTTTAAATTGAAAAAAAAAACTTAGAAGTACATGAGCCAATAGGATCACATAGACTAACTTAGATTCCGATGAGCCCAAGAATTAGTCGGTGAGGCAAGTCACCTTGTGGACCGCCCACCATCTATTAAATTGAAGAAACATGTTAGAAATTCATGAAAATATATCAAATAACCTGCATTTGGCTTGAAACTACTGAGTAATTCCAACCTCTCTTGCAAAACCTGATGTCTAAGCCTACAGGGTAGCGTCAAAAGACCGTGGCTGTGGGGTAACGAAACTGGAGGCAAAAGCCGAAGGAAGAACCTTCCTCGTAGCCCCTTGTAACTAGACTGGCTGGGTTAACATCAGAGGTGGGAATTCCTTGCAGTCGATTTCTCGCCGAATTTTTTTTAATAACGCAAACTTAAATGAAAAATCCGGTCATCTTATCTAAAGGACCACTCTGATTAACAAGGCCTTAGCATTGTTCTGCTTGACTGCACCAACCCTTTGAGTTGGTGTATGCAAGGAAGGTCATTAGGACCTAAACTTGTGGGACCTTGGGAGCTGAACCCAAGGCGGCAAAGGTAATTCTCGCTCGACCTCTCTTCTCAACCTTCCTCCACTTGATTAGCTAAGATGGTTAATCCTGGTCCTCAAGTTCGTCAGGACCTTGAGAATCAGGACCCAATGGCTCGTCTAGAAGCCAGGGTTGAGGAAACAGAATAGAAATATGAGCAAAGCATCGACAAAATTCTTACAACACTCGACAGCATGTAGCATCCACCACGCGGAGAACAACTATGGGACTTCTACAATCCGGCAGCAACAATTATAGCACCTCAGGTCTGGATTCCTGCAGGAGGAGATGCATTAGAGTTAAAGCCGAATATCATAAGTCTGATTTAGACTCATTTCCATGGAAACTCGAATAAGGATCCCTTCCAGCACATCGAAGATCTGAGTCAGATTGCAGAATCAATTCGACCCAGGGATGTAGATATTGGAATTGTTCTCATGAAGCTTTTTCCTTTTTCTCTCAAGGATAAAGCTGCTTATTGGTTCAAGACTATTGGGAGGCCAATTGGAGCATGGGAGGAATTACATCATGAATTCCTCCAAAAAATTTTCCCGATCGGTCAAACAAATGCTATGAGGCACACGATCACGACCTTTGCCCAAGGCCCTGGAGAGAAGCTACATGACACCTAGGATAGATTCCACGATTTTCTCAGGAAGTGCCCACACCATGGTGTACCCAAATGGCACCTCACTCAAGTATTTTACCATGGGCTGGATGACACACATTGGTACCTAGCCGATGCATCTAGCGGTAGGAATTTCCTTGCGAAGGACGAGAACAGCGCATTTGAATTATTCAAGTCCTTAGCAGAGAACTCGATGAATGCCGCCTCAATGAACCAGTTCCAGCGACCTGGATAGCAACGAGTCAATGTCCACGAAGCTCAAGCCGAGTTTGCCTGAGCTAACATGGACATCATCACCAAAAAGCTAGATAAGGAGGATCTTCTCGATAAGAAGCTCGATGAATTAATGCAAGCGAGATCTAGATCTTCTGGCAGCACTACTCCATCTTACTCCTCTCAAGCATCCCGAGCCTCCTCTGCTTTTACATATCCGTTCACTCGGGATGTTTTCTCTCCATCTTCGTGGGATCCTGCGTACTAGGAACTCGTGAACAATATGGATATGGCACTATACAATCAGGGTTACGCACCACATGATGATGCAAGTGAGTATTCTTTTGATGAATTTACATCTGAGACATCTTCGGCCTATGAAGATGTTAATGCTATTTAGGGTTAAGGGTGTAACAACCCGTATTCTGAGACGTATGACCCCAGTTGGTGCCATCATCCCAATTTCTCCTGGTCTGGTAACCTACAAAGACCGAGTCAAGCTCCACACTACCAGACCAGACAATATGAGAATGCGCAGAACACGCATCCTAGGTAGCAGCCATTCCCGTCTCAACAACAACAAACCCGTTCTATTTATTAATCGCTACACCAAGCTGCCAACTACCCTCCAAAGCAAGCAGACCCTTTAGAGTCTCTGAAGGAGGAATTGCAGGCATCAATTCGGAAATCTACTCATGACAACCAGCAAATAATGAAAGTAATGGCTGACCAAATACAGAGTATACAGAACATGCAAAACCAGATGATGCAGGAGCATAGGTCACAGGGAGCTTTACCCTCCCAACCTATACCAAACCCGAGATATGTGCAGAATCAAGGTGCCCCGCCTAGATTCCAAGCACCACAGGGGTAGGCACATGTTATTCTGCAAGTACCTCCCGCACGACCTAGTTATTGGCTTAGTTAGCCACCTCTGTTACCAAACCCTATGTATCCAGACCAACCCGCTCCTCTGCCCCTTCATGGACAGCACGTCGATGCAAAAGCTGTCACCTTATGGAGTGGAAAGACTACATAGGACCTGCTACCTAGGCAAGCGGGTAATGATTTGTCCTGCATTCTACCACAAGATGGCTCACAACCCTCTTCCTCTCACAAGCCATCTTCATTAGATAAAGGAAAGAAGCCCCTAGACCCTGAAATTCCCATTCCTTTTCCCACGACTCTAATGCGAGAATCAGCATGCAAAAAGGACATGCGGAATTTCAAGGACCTGAAATCTATGTTCAAGGAAGTTCACATTCAAGTCCCCATCTTCGAAGAAATAGATCACATCCCTACAGTTGCTAGGTTCTTCAACGACTACTATACTCCAAAGCAACAACAGAGAATCAGACGACAGGTGGTATTACCTGAGGAAGCCAGTGTGGTTATCTTAGCCGACTTACCACCCAAAAAGAAGGACCCGGGCACACCACTGATTTCCTGCTTTTTGCAGGATTCCCCTTTTGATAGGGCCCTTCTTGATTTGGGGTCGGCCATCAACCTAACTCCTACCGCAGTATTTAATTGATTTCGATTTGGGGAGTTAAAGCCCACCTCAGTTACCATACAATTGGCTAACCGATCGGTGAAAACGCTGTGGAGGGTGGTTGAAAATGTGATCATAAAAGTCCAAGGATTCTCCTTTCCAGCGGACTTTTTGTTCTTGATATGGAGGTTCCTCCTAATCTCCGTGATGCACTGATTATTCTGAGTCGCCCGTTTTTGGCAACTACCCACACAAACATCGACTGTGCATCAAGATGCATGGAGATTGCCCTAGGAAATGAAAAGCTTAGACTAGACATTTTCAGGGCATCAAAGAACTTTTATTGCAATTTAATCAAGGAGGATAGTGAAGATGAAGATTCAGCTTTCTGTGGGAACATTGGGCTCCTTTGCAGCGACTCAATGGCACATTCATCTTCACTATCAGGGGTCTTAGATTGCGATCCACACAGGACTAATACTAATGACATACACATTTCATCCCATGGATTTGGCTGTCATGGGTGTTCATCTGCTCCTAACACCCCTGATCTTGACTATCCTGTCCTATCTAGCACTGACATCTTAAGATGGGATTACATGACCACTGCGAATGGATTCTCCATTAGTCAGGGTCAATAAATTTTCACTGTTGCTTCCTCTCCTCCCCTGCATAAACCCCCTCCCCACTCTCCGCTACTAGAGTTATAGCCCTTACCTGATTTGCTCAAGTACGTGTTTTTGGGAGAAAGTGAGACGTATCCTATGATTATCAATGCTCACTTAACCCTAGACCAAGAATACCAATTGATTTCCGTTCTACAAGCACATAAGGCTGCTATCGGGTATGGCATTACTGATCTCCATGGTATTCGCCCTTCATATTGTACTCACCATATCTGCACTGACGAAGGGGTGAGATCATCGAGACAACCTTAGAGGTGCCTAAATCCAAATATGTTGGAGGTTGTCAAGAAGGAGATCATTCAATGGCTGGACGCGGGCATTATCTATCCAATTTCCGACAGCCAGTGGGTGAGTCCCATTCAGATTGTGCCCAAAAAGGTGGGACACACCATAATAAAAAATGAATTGGACAAATCCATCCCGACCCACACCACGACTTCTTGGCGGGTCTACATTGATTATAGGAAGCTAAACTCGACTACCAAAATGGATCATTTTCCTTTACCCTTTATTGATCAAATCCTAGAATGGTTGGTCGGGCGTAGCTTCTTCTACTTTCTGGATGGATACTCTGGGTACAATCAAGTAGCGATCAACCTGGATGATCAAGACAAGATGACTTTTACGTGTCCCTTCAGAACATTAGCTTTTAAGCAGATGCCTTTCAGCCTCTACAACGCACTAGCTACTTTTCAACGATGTATGATGGCCATCTTTTCAGACATGATCAGGGACTGCGTAGAAGTGTTCATGGACAACTTCTCCATGTTTGGAGACAATTTTTCGTCTTGTATTGATAACCTCACAAAGATCCGGAGGAGATGTATAGATGTTAACCTAGTACTTTCATAGGAAAAAACCCATTTTATGGTGAGGGATGGCATCGTACTAGGTCACAGGATCTCCTCTAATGGACTCGAGGTCAATCGAGCTAAGTCCGAAATCATTTCACGATTACCTTCGCTGAGCTCGGTCAGGCAAATCTGATCATTTCTAGGGCATGTCGGATTTTATCGAAGATTCATTCGAGATTTCTCGAAAATTGCTCGTCCATTAACGAATCTTTTGGTAACCGACACTCCCTTTGATTTCCACTCTTTGTGGCTCAGAGCTTTTGAGACCTTGCGAAGCGTTGTTTCAAGTGCACCTATTCTCCAACCTCTCGACTAGTCTCTTGACTTCAAAATGATTTGTGACGCCTCTGACTTCGCTGTTGGAGCCATTCTTGGCCAACGTCGGGAACACCAACCATTTGTAATATACTACGCTAGCAAAACACTTAACGAGGCTCAACATAACTATACAGTCACTGAGAAATAATTGCTAACTGTGGTATTCGGGTTGGAGAAATTCAGGTCATACTTACTCGGGTCCAAAGTTATCATCTACACTGACCATTCCACCCTCCGGCATTTGTTGGCAAAGAAGGACGCCAAACCCTACCTTATCAAATGGATCCTTCTTTTGCAGGAGTTTGATGTTGAGATCCACGAAAAAATCGGAGCACATAAGGTTGTGGTGGATCACTTGTCTCGACTAGACCCAGACTAGATTCCATACTCCCCGCCGATATCAAATCGATTTTCGGATGAGTCTCTGCTGTCTATCAACTCTATTGAGGTTCCTTGGTATGATGATATAGCAAACTATCTCATCATAGGTAGGCTACCTATGGGATTATCCAAGGATCAAAAAATCAAATTTATATCAGAGGCTAAATTCTATTTTTGGGATGACCCACTGCTCTTTCGCATTGGGGCTGATCAAATCATTCATAGATGCATCCCTGGTTTGGAAATCTCTAGTGTGCTATCCTTCTGCCACAGCAATGCTTGTGGGGGTCATTTCTCAGGCTGAAAGACCGCTGCAAAGATTTTGCAGTCGGGATTTTTCTGGCTGACCATTTTTAGAGATACACACGAGTTTGCCAAGTTCTGTAAGCGATGCCAGGCGGTCAGTTCTATGACCCGGAGAGACATGCTGCCTTTCAAATTTATTCTCGGCATAGAAGTATTCGATGTCTGGGGCATCGACTTTATGGGCCCCTTCCCAAACTCACATGGCTTTGAGTACAGACTCCACACAGTAGACTATGTCTCAAAGTGGGTAGAAGCTATCCTGGCAAGATGAGCTAATCATAAGAGTGTTATATCCTTCATCTGAGAATTCATTTTTGCGAGATTCGAAGTTCCCCTCACCCTAATAAGCGATGAGGGTAGTCACTTCATCCATGCCCATTTCAGATCATTATTGAAGAAATATGGGGTGTAGCACCGCATTGCTACCCCGTATCACCCACAAACCAATGGCAGGCTGAAGTATCCAATCGTCAAATCAAGCTTATCCTTCAAAAGATGGTTAGATCTGATAGGAAGGATTGGTCCGATCGGTTGATTGATGCACTATGGGCATATCGAACCGTGTACAAAGCCCCGCTCTAAATGTTGCCATACCGCATGGTGTATGGAAAGTCCTATCACCTTCCTATGGAGCTGGAGCCCCGTGCCTTTTAGGCAGTGCAGAAGTGTAATTTTAACCTCAAGGCTGGAGGTTATGAAAGGAAGCTCTAGCTTAGTGAGTTAGAGGAGATTAGGCGGGAAGCTTAAGAGAATGGAAAAATATACAAAGAAAAGACAAAGGCTTTCCATGATCAACACATCGGGAGGAAGGAGTTCGCACCTAAATAGCAGGTCTGGTTGTTTGACTCTCAACTCAAATTCTTTGTGGGAAAGCTCAAGTCCAAGTGGACTAGGTCGTTTCTAGTGGTCCACCCGTATCCTAATGGGGTGATGCAAATTAGAGACCCGAAATCTAGGCATGTTTTTACGGTTAATGACCAGCGCCTCAAACCATTTCTGCCCAGGAACCTCCTCCTGCTGACGAAACGATACATCTTCTTGAGAACGTGTGACTGATGAGTTGCCTAGCTGGAGGCGTTAAACTCAGCACATATATACATATATACATACCATATATACATAGCATATTTCATTTTCTCATATTGTTTCGCATATTTTTTTGTATATTGTGTATGTCATTGCAGTGATGGTATGCGCTGAACAACTCAGAAGTAGTACCAGGTGATTTCTATCCACATACACCCTACCTTATTTCTTTTATTGATGCATGAGGACATGCAAACAATTAGGCATGGGGGGATCGTCCATAAAAACTGAAAATTTTCTGCCAACAAGTGGGAGATTAGATTGTTTTATCAAGAGGTTTTATTAAAAATTTATTCTTTAGTAGATTCCTAAGCTTAGAATCCAGTATAATCTCACATCTGCATGTAGAATTTGTAATGAATCCACTATGAAAATTGATAGACATCTCTAGTTTGTCGAGAAGAAGCATTGCTTCTTCTCCTGAACCCTTGGACAGCAATCAGGGAGTCAGGCGAACCATCTTCTAGTAGATCCACCACAACATGTGTGAGATGAGAGTAGAGAGTCTATTGGTGCGCTAAGGCTAGTGTAAGGAATCTTTAACTTTGAATAATTGAATAATGACACTCGAAGATAGGCATAGTTTTCGCTCTCAGTTCTTGCATACTAATCTTGTGAGAAATTCCGTACGAGAGCCACCACATAAGGCAAAAACACAGAGAGCGGGTTCTGATAAAACTAGGACTGAGGTGGATGGTCACGACCGTCCTCTACAAAATCCTCGGCTGAAGGAGGGTACTGATGTCAAGGTCAGAAATACGTCGTCCTATCCGTTCCCTACCTAGTACCGAGAATAGGCACTTCCACCAAATAAGCCACCCGAGATCCTCTTGGTCATCCCCAAAAATCCCAAATAATGCATCATGAATAAAAGTATGTATGTCATGTTGCATTGTTGTGTTATGTCATGTTGGTAACGGCATTGTGCCAGTAGATACATATAAAAAAAAAGAGAGAAGAAAAAGCATACAAAAGAGATATTTGCTTGAAAAAAAATTTAAAAAAAAGTGTTATGTTAAGAAGTTTGAGTTATGTAAATCAAGGTGTTTTGAGGCAAAAACACCTACCATCCCCACAAACCACCAAATACAGCCTTAACCTAATTTTCTGTGTTTCTGACCACCTGAATACGGGCTGAGGGGTCTGACTTAGTCGTAGGGTTATTAGAAACTAATTAAAGTGTAATGCCATGCAAGACCACCAAATATAGTTGCAAATCTGGTAAGATGTGAGCTCAAGAAGAAAAAGAAACTGAAAAATAGAGAGAGAAAGAGAGAAAAGAAAAGGTAGAAAAGATTAAAGAGAGCACAATTTTCCAGCCTTTCTCTAAGTTAATTTATTCAATAAGCTAGAAATCTAGATTCTGAAATACTAGCCTCTATGTAGCACCAGAAGAGAGTAAGCCACCAAATACAAATCCAGTTAACTCAGACATCTTCTACCTAAGCCAAAAGCTGGGGCTAAAATCAGAGAATAGTTTATATCCCCGAAAGAAGAGGTTTGCCTATCCCAATAGAATTTTACTAAGGGTCTAGTACAAGCTTTAAGTGTATATCAACTCTTCGCTTGGATCCATTGCAGAAGCTACAACATTACATATTCATGGTTATCTGGATTTTGAATTTTTTTATGAAATAAAAAGAAATAAACCTTTAGTTAAACTTTTGATAAACTGCATTTAGTCTTGCACTTGCTACGGACTAGTAAGATTTAGGTATGGGGGTATGATTGCACAGCAATCATAGGTCCTAATTCACCTGAATTAATGTAGAACCTAGCTTAACATGGCATTCTTCATGCATACCACCGTAGTTTGCATCTTAGGTGATTTATATGTTTTATACATAATAATGTGCTATTTGAGAGGCATTAATAATTGTAGGTAATCCAGGGCTACAGATGATCGATCCAATGTTTGCGGCGTAGATCACGTAGAAAATTAACACGTTGTAGTATAGTGCGAAATACATCTCAATCAAATAAATTAACAGAACTTGATGAGTCCCGATCGATCACAGGGAGGTAGAAAGCACTTTTGATTTCGTACACTTGTTCTCAAAATGATTACTAAAGAATAGAAACAATCAATAACATTCACATTACAAAGAGATTGAATTTGATATATATGTAATAGAATGAAAACATGCAAGTAAACTACTACTAATCTAGCAGAACGAGGGTGCCACTGGTAGTTCATGGTGGCCTTCCAGAGAGGATTAGAAGAGCAACAACAATCCATCGGGGTGGCCCAATGGATGCTTCAGACGGAGGTGCAGAGACAGATGCAGAGAAGATGAGAAGAAGAAGAAGAAAGAAAGGTTGAAGGAGGAAAAAGAAGAGAATTATGAGAAGTGCCTTCATAGGGGGCCCTTCGGCCTCTTTTTATAGCTTTGGTGGGGGACAAAGAAGGCATTTGGCCCCTTAAATCCATGCAAATGCCTTGGATTAATTAGATCCGTTGATCGGGAGATCAACGACCCTGATTAAGCCTTCTAAATCCTTCTTTTATCCCCGGTTGAATTTGGTGCTGCCACGTGGCAACCTAAGAGCCCTCGGATGAAGATCGCGCGGCTCCTACTCGCCCGTGCTCACCCTTCGCTTTCTCTCCTTTGCCGCTCACCTCTTCTGAGTGCCCGAACCTCAGTCGTCCGATCGTAAGATCGGATGGCTTAAACGCATGCTCGATCATGCCTTGAAAATCATAAAGCACGCTCTCACACATTTCTGTATGCATCATCGCGTGCATCTGCATCCAACGCTCCCACTCTCGCCACATGTTCACTGCCGAGCCACTCAATGGAGATCTGACGGTTGAATTCCCTCTGCGCTCGTCGCTTCTCCTAATTCCACACCGTGCGTGCTTCGATCCCACGTCGCCCATCTCGTGGAGAGAGCACTAACCAACATGCTACTTCCATGAGTTGGTTGCATCTGTGTTTTGTTGGTCGTTGGATGGGAATCCAATGGTCCAGATCTCGTCTCATCTGATGATGAGGCTGAGGGCGGGCGCATGGCTGTGATCGCAGCTGTTGGATGATGATCCAACGGCCTGTGGTTCTCCTTTCAAATTGAGGTGCGATGAGGGGCGGCTGCGATGGCGCCACATGGCGCCATCGTGGCCGTCCATCTTCTTCTTGTATCTGATGACGTAGGCCTCCGATTACGTTGATTTTTGCATCATTGGACTACGAATGTCGATCCGGATCCATCCACGTGGTTGGATTTGTCATCTGAGGTCTAGATATTCTTTAATTTCCCCTTGGCTCCTGCTTCTTCTGCAGACTCCCTAGGGTGCTACGAGAGTTTGATTGATACGCTCTTGGATGCGTTGGACTCCCATCGTTATTCCTAATAGATCCATAAGGTTGGATCACTCATCCGTAGCCCTAGATTAACTGCAATTAATAATACCTCTCACATATACATTATTATGTATAAAGAATATAACTCATGGAAGATGCGAAGTATGATGTGTATGCATGCAGAATGCCCATGTTAACCTAGGTTCTACCTTAATTCAAGCGAATTAGGGTTTATGATTGCTGCGCAATAATCCAACCTTATGGATCTGTTTGGAATGACGATGGGAGTCAACGCTTCCAAGAGCGCATCAATCAGACTCCCGTAGCACCCTAGGGAGGCTGCAGAAGAAGTAGAAGCCAAGGGGCAAATTGAAGAATATCTGAACCTCAGATGACAAATCCAACCGCACGGATGGATCCGAATCGATGTTCGCAATCCAACAGCATAGAAATCAACTCAATCAGAGGCCTAAATCATCAGATACAAGGAGAAGAAGATGGATGGCCATGATAGCACCATGTGGCGCCATCGCAGCCACCCCTAACTGCACCCCAATTTGGGAAGGAGACCCGTGGGACATTGGATCATCATCCAATGGCCACGATGAAGCCATGTCACCAGCCTCCAGCCGCTTCATCAAGTGAGGGCGAGATCTCGACCCTTGCATTCCCATCTAACGGCAAAGGGCGACTGCTCAAGTTTTGGAAACCGCGACAATCCGCATGAGCAGCATAGTGGAGAGCACGCTTAACAAATAGTGCGAGACAGGCGTTCGAGCACGATTGGGAGTCGATCGCCCAGGGATGAAATTCCACCATAGGATCTTCATCGGGCAGATTGGCGACGAACGTGTGGCAGGTGCAGGAGCGTCGAATGCAGACGTGTGTGATGATGCACGCCTTAGGACTCAGTGGGCGCTGCGTAGGAGCTGAGGTACTTTAGGATTTGAGGCGCTAATCGAGGGCGAGCGGCGTGTGTTCGGGCATGCGGACGAGTAGCGGATGAGTGGGAGTCATCGGATTCAGATCCAAGGGCACACAACGCACCGCGTTTCAGCACCAGAACAAACCGTGGATGGAAGAAGGATTTGGAAGGCTTAATGATTGCGCAGCAATCATAGGTCTTAATTGACCTAAATTAGGCTAGGACATAGCATAAATTAGGGTAATTCATGCATGCATAAGCATTATCTGCATCTTTACTGCTTTCTTTTAGCTATGCATAAAATAATGCTATAATGTGCTGATTAGGTGCATTATGTCAATTATAGGTAATAAGCTGGATCTGAAGCTGGATGAGGAATAATCGGTGTTACAGTAGGGCTAGAGAAGAAGACTTAGATTAGATATAGTAAATAATGATGTAAGGGAGTTAAGGTATGCTACTCTATTAAGTAGGAATAAAGCAATAAAATGTGAAGAACTTAGGTCCATCTTAGCCCTAGGATAGCCTAGAAGCCTCCCTAAGACTTAGCCACCCTTAGATTAGGTCACCACACCCTAAGAAACCCAAAAACCCTAATTTCAACCCTTATCTGGACGTCCAGAACCCTTAGCCAACTCCCGCACACCTTAAACCCACTTCTATAGTGTTATTAGACATCGAGACACTTTGTCAGATGTCTAATTTCTGCAGAATACCCAAAACTGAACCTAGAATTCCCCCTGACTCAGATTGGAAGTCCAGAATTGAAGTCTGGACTTCTGATTTTTTAGTATAAGATGTATGACTCTGTTTTTGGACGTCTGGAACTACTCTCCAGTTCCTGTTTTGAGATTCAAGCCTTAATCTTGGATCTTTAGCTCCCTAGACCCAATCCAAACCCATAGGAACCAAAATTAAGGTGCCCTAACCCTAGTACATCACCTCTAGACCTCCCTAAGGAACTAATTAGGTCCTCACTAAACCCAATTGACTTAGATCAAAGTCAATTACCATTACCTAAGTCAATTGGACTCATAGGGTCCAATTAAGCTCAGATCTCAACCCACACAAGTCCAATTGGACTTAGTAAGAGTCCAATTGATCTAAGCCCAACCTAATTGAGTTATTCCATTCTTAATTAGGTTCACACTCATTCAATTAAACTTGGGTTAAGCTTAATTGCAATTCCCCCTTAGCAATTAGGGTTTGCAACCCTAGTTTGAGGCCTACACCTACCCAAACCCCTTAGGACCTAACCTATATCACTTAGACACCTAGGACTCAACCACACACACACACCCATTCATGCACTCCCACACATCTAGAGTTCTCTAGAACTCTCTTCAAGTGGCACTACTCTTGGTTGCCAAATTTAGCAACCAAGAGCCATTCAAGGCTTAGATCCACAAATGGTGGATCTAAGAACCACCTCTCTCTCTCTCTTGGCCAGCTACTCATGGGAGTCTCTCTAGAGAGGCCACTTGCACCCATCCATTCTCTTGGCACTCATTCCATTTAGGTTAGCTACATCACCTCCATTCCACCTCCACGCCAGGATGCTGGATCATCTTCCCAACCTCTCTCCAAGGGTCGACCTAAGCTCCATTGGCCGCCCCTCCTCCTCTCAACCATTCCAAAGCCATCGGAGCCCACCTCCGAGTGCCCTCACTTTCCAATAGATTAGTAGCTAGTTCTCTATATTTACTGCTTAGTAGTGTAGTCCTTATTATCCCCCAATGATGCATGCAAAATCCCCCCATAGATTCCTGTATGCGATCATTTTCTACTAGCAAGATTTGTGCTTTTTAAGCTTTCATGTATAAGCTTTCCTCTACATTCCATGTTGCAAACATCCTCTGAATGAATGAATAAAAGATTTTTTTTTTTTTATATACATATCTCTATGTTTGAAATCACCATGAGCTTATTGGTTGCCATCTCTTTTGTGTGACTCAAGTTGCCTATTTTTCACTTATATATATATTTCGCAACAAGCATGTCGGTTCCATAAAATATAGAAGATCTATGTATAAATGCATTTTCTGTAAATAGCCACCACATCACTAGAATTGTGCACACTGAAACTCATACTTTCACCTTTGTTATCTATTTAACACATGCGCACGTAATCAGAATTCACAATAAAACTGGAGAAACTCTAATCCGAAGATTAGAAACTGACGTGCGATTTTAAATAAAGTAGAGCGATAAAGGATCGATTTCAGAATTAAATAAATGCCTCCTAGAGACAAACGACCGAGACTCAAAGTCTCGTTATTTTTACAAAATCAGTTTTTGACGAATGTTTTTGCGCAACTATACTACGATTTTTGACGACTTTAAAATGTGTGAGAACGGCTTCCCCTCACTTAAATCAGGACCGTTGATCTCCCAATCAATAGAGCTAATTAATCTGAAGCCTTTACATGGGATTAAGGGCTCAAATACCCTAAATGCTCTTCACAAAAGCTATAAAAAGAGGCCTAAGGGTCCACTTTTAAAGGATTCACTTAGTTTCTTCTTCCTCCTTCTACAACTCCTCTCTCTTCTTCTTCTCGTCTTCTCTGCCTCGGTCTCTTCATCTCCGTCTGAAGCGTCCGGTGGGTCACCCCGATGGATTGTTGCTGCTCTTCCTAACCTCTCCAAAAGGCCACCACGAATCACCCGTGGTGCCCTCATTCTATTACAATAGTAGTTGTTTACATTCATGTTTTCATTCTATTACATATATCAAATTTAGTCTTTTTGTGATATGATATTGTGATTGATTGTTTCTATTATTTGATACTTATATTTGGAGCAAACGCATGAAACCAAAAGTGCTTCCTACCTCCCTATGATCAACGGAAACTCACCAGTTCTGTTAGTTATTTGCTCTAGATGTATTTCACACTAAACTACAACGTGCTCATCTTTTACCCGATCTATGCTCTCGACCAGTAGGGAAGGAGTGGTTCTAACCTAAAGAAGGAGAGAGAAAGGTTGGCCTAGTCTAAGGGACGAAAGGGAGGAAGTTGGTGCCAGCTTTGATTGGTTGGCACCAGAGGGGATGAAGTCTCCTTAAGAGAGGACGGTGACGAAGAAGGGTCGAAGGTGCCCCTGATTTGGCTGTAGAGGAGCAAACGAAGTCGAGGAAGAAGGAGGATCGGCCAATTTGATCATTGGCCAGCCATAGGAAGAGATTGAGGAGGTGTTGCCGGAGCTCGGTTGGAGAAGGCTGGGGATGGAGGAGAAGAGGAATTCTAGGCCTAAGCCTTACTAGTTTTGAACGGCCTGAGCTAGGAGAGCTTAAATAGAGCATAGGCAAACTCTAGACAAGGAAAGAGAGCTCAGTTGGGTCCAAAAATCAGGGAGAAGGATCCCTGACTTCATGGAGTTTGCATGAGCTTTTGGACGCAAATCGAGTTCCAAGACTTGGTTTAATCGAAAGAGGATGTCCTGAGGATTGTTCCTTCCAATTTTGGGAGGATTTGGCAGAATATCGAGTGAGAAAACCTCGCTCGAATCTCGATGAGAAAGTTATGTTCACACCAATGGTGATAGGGACCTTTTTGAAAAAATGACAATAAAGTTAGGGACCTGATTACAAATATTTTGAAAGTTAGGGGCTTAATTGAGAGGAATAGAGTTTAAATGGGCTAAAATGCAAACTAGGTCAAGATAGACTCTGATTGGGCTCAAATTTTAGTAAAAACCTAATTTGGACCTAAGAAATCTCATGGTGAAGTCAAATTTGAGTTTTAACCAAGTTTGACTAGGTAATTTATGTAGAAACCTAAATTAGGGTAGAATTCCGTTTGAGACTGTTCAAGGTCAAAATAGGTTCAAATGGCCCAACCAAAGGTACTAAACCTCTAGGAATATTTTTCTATGAATTTTAGGAGGTTTAGATGAATTTTATCCTAACTAGAACCAATTTAATACAAGCGGGTCTAAAATTAGGGTTTTGGGTGCTGTTGTGGTTCTTGAAACTCGTGAAACCCTATTTTTGTCTGTATGGACCCACTTATTAGACTTTAATGCTCATTAGACCTTCAATTAACCCCTGGAAAACCCTATGGTTACTCTACATTCATGGTATGATGTTGAAATGGCAGAATTAACCTTATTTTATTGTTCTCTCAAAATAGATATGCGTGGAATTACAGCTCTCAGGCGACTATGTAGGAGCATTTGTCAATTAATCCTAATTAAATAAATCTAGTTATGGCTCATGATGGCATTTCCATCAATAATGAGATCATAAATAGAAGCCAATGCAATAAGAATCCAGATAATAGTTATCCTAATTACTAGAGAATAAGTATCAAAATAATTGATCCCTTCCATTTGCTTGAACAATTGGCAACAAGTCTAGTTTTAGATTTTTCAATATATCCGTTAGGCCTGAGTTTTCTCTTAAACACCCACTTGCACCCAATAGTAGAACACCCTAGAGGTAAATCAACCAACTCCTAAGTGCCATTAGAGATGATTGAGTTCATCTCATTCTTAATGGCATCTTTCTAGTGCTTAGCTTCAGAGAAGCCACAACATCACGATAAGTAGGGGGATCACCCTCGATTTGGTAAATAATAAAATCACTTCTTAAATCCTTGCCAATTCTTGGTCTTTTACTTCTCCTAGTTTCAGACTCTTCTACTTAATTGTGTTCAGAATGAGAAGAGCTAACCCCCACATTGGACAACCTTTCCACTTGACGAGGAGTAGAACCAGATGTGGTGGCTAGATCATCTGAAGTCGTTTGAGGTAATCCAGTCTTCATAGGGAAGATATCCTCAAACAAATGTAGTATCACGAAACTCAAGAATAGTGTTGACATCTATGCCTAAAACCTCAGATTTTATAACAAACAATCTATAGGCATAGCTATTATCAACATAACCCAGAAAGACCGCGTCAACTATCTTAGGTCCAAACTTCTTCCTTTTGTGTTCTAGGACAACCACTTTTGCAAGGCAGCCTCACACTTTAAGGTATTTCAAACTTGGTTTCCTGTTTCTCTAAATCTCAAATAGACTACTTTCCTTATGCTTAAGGGGAACTCTATTTAGAATATGGAATACCGTATTCAAAGCTTCCCCCCACATGTAAGCAGGCAATCCTGAGCTTTATAAGAGAGCATTGACCATGTTTGTTAGGGTCCAATTCTTTCGCTCTGCTATCCTATTAGATTTAGGGGAATATGGGGCCATCACTTCATTAACTATACCAAAAACTTGGCACTGTTCATCAAACAAGTTGGATGTATATTCCCCTCCTCTATCTGACCTCAGTCTCTTAAGAGTTCTCTCAAGTTGTGTTTCTGCTTCTTTCCTAAAGATGAGGAATTTACTTATTGCCTCATCCTTAGACTTAAGCAAATAATCATAGCAGTATCTCCTACTACCATCTATAAAAGTGATAAAATACTTTTTATTGTCCCTAGTCAACACACCACTAAACTCGCAGATATCCGTATGCACCAAATCTAGAACCTCAGTATCTCTAGTAATAAAGTGAAAAGGCTTCCTAATTTGTTTAGCCTGCACACATATCTTGTATTTCTTAGTTTTATTTATGGTGAGCTCAATAATCATATTTAATTTCACCATTCTTTTAAAGAATTAAAATTTACATGACCCAATCTACCATGCCATATATCACAAGATTCAATATTACTGCATACAGATTAAATCGAATGAAAACTAACATTATTTAGAGCATTTCTAGATGACACATCCACATCACATCTCACTCTAAATAATATATCAAAATCTTCCACATACCCATTTCCATAAAATATTCCATGTCTCAACATAACAACTTTATCACATTTAAGCTTTAACTCAAAACCCTCTCCAACTAACAAGGAACCAGAAAGAACATTCTTTTTCACAACAAGAACGTGCAACACCCTGCGCAGTGTCCAGACTCACCCTAAGGAAAACCTCAAGTCCACATGTTCGAATCCCAGCACCTTAGCTACAGAGTCGTTCCCCATCTTCACAGTTCCGTCATTGCAGGCCTCATAGGAAGAAAACAACGATCCATTAGTACAAATATGTACATTGGCTCCAATATCCACGAGCCATTCAATAGGATCATGAATAATATAGAGTTTGGATTTTATTGAGACATACCCACCACTAAGCCCGACCTCCTCGATGATCACATTCACCTATGGATTCCCATCAGTGGTCTTCTACTGAGCTTTATTAAAAGGACAATCATTCTTCCAATGCCCAACCTACCCACAGTGTCAGCATGGTTTGTTCAAGGATTTCTTCTAGATCCTGGGTTTGGCCTTCCTTTTGTTTTTATTGTTCTTATTTTTATTTTCCTTTCCCTTAAATGTCATGACATTCACTTTAGATTCCATAGGCATTACAGGTTTTTGTTTTCTATGCTCTTCTTCAATAGCAATATCTATCATTAAGTCATCTAGAGAAATCTATAGCTATCATCAAGTCATTAAAAGAAATCTTTCCCTTTCTATGCTTAAGAGTCATCCTAGAGTCCTCCCAAGATTTAGGGAAATGATAGACATAACTTGAAACTTCTCAAGAAGTTTTATTTCAGTCTCTGCTAAACCATGAAGCTATAATAGAAATTTGTGTCCCTGCTTTGATACCGATTTACCCTTGGCCATTTGGAACTTAAGGAATTTTACGACAGAGTATTTTTCAATACCAAGATCTTCGGTATTATACTTCTTGTCCAACTCCCATAGCCCCTTTACAGTGGACGTAGATATACTTTATACATCAAACAACACATCGGACAATGCCAATAAGATGCAACCATAACAAATACGGTTGCGCTCAGTCCACACATTCACCACCTTTTGGCCTTGAGGAGTTTGTTTTTCCTTATCAAAAATGGGGCAATTGATTTCCAACGCCAAGATCAAACCAATGGTGGTCAACTAAATTCTCATGCGTTGTTGTCAACGCTTGAAATTTTGTCCACCAAATTTTTTGGGCATACTAGATAAGTGTACATGTGATTTGAAAGTCATTTCCGACATCCTAAATATTTTAGATATAAATGATACATTCTCTAAGATTGTTGAAATAAACGCATAAAGGAAATAAATAAATAAAAACATATGTATTTCGAACAATTTTGCATAGATCAAAAATATTAAATTAAGCAAGTCAAACATGATTGGTAAGATCCTGAATAAAATAAAGAATAAATAACATGTAATAGCACAAATAAATAAAAAGAGAATAGGTTAGATTTTACTCCGATCGAAGCACCCATTAAGGACTTCCCTTAAATAAGGTATCGCCCCCCACAATACTGGTGTGTCGAGGTTTGACGATCTCCTCCTAAGATACGACAATCCACCTCTATGTTTTGATGCACTCCGATCTTGGACGTCCTTGAAAACCACCTCAGGAGAACCAAGTTGAGGAAATTTGGCTTCCAACCAAATTCCCGATTGATATATCAATTTAATGGTTTGATCAACCAATAACTTCGTATGGATCTCTCAATCTCCTTATGGAAGATCAACAAAAGTGATTGGAGATTTTTCTACCAATCTCATGTCGAACGAATATACCAAGAAAAAGAGACAAAAATAAGAGAGAGGGGAAGAGAGTGGAGAGAGCTTTTCTGCTCTTGTGTGTCGAATATGAGCCCCCTCATGACCTTTATATAAAACCAATGACCAGACGTTTATGAAAATTCCCATTTTATAGAAATACAGCAGTTGATCGACCAATTAAGTCCATTGATCGACCAAAATAAATTGGTCAATCAAACTTGACTTTTTGGTCAACCAAACTAATTGATCGACCAATTAAGTCCATTAATCAACCAAAATAAATTGGTCGATTAAACGTGACTTTTTGTTCGACCAAACTAATTGATCGACCAAACTTAACTCATTGATCGACCAATTTTACCTCTTGATCAACCAATCCAAGTCAAAATTGTGAGATTAAAAGTTCATAGCAAAAAGGTTCAAGTTCCAAATTAATTCTCACCAGAGCCTGAGCCCAAGCTGGGCTGGGGGGGCGAGGCGGGGTGCGCACGCGTGCGTGCGTGGTTCCCAGCCCCACCTCTCACTCTTTGCTACATAAGCCATGGGAGGCAAAAGCTTTTTACACTCCCCAAGAGGTTTGTTCACTTCCAGTATGAAACTAAAAACCTCTCCCAAATCTCACTGATTTCAACATGAATTCCCATGTCATCATATAATAATTGCATCCCGATTGATACAAGTAGACTCTTAAATCCAACAGATGGGGTCGAGGGAGCTGTTGATCCCATTGTTGAGGAGGTTTGGGGAGGGGGGCTTGGCAGTGGTGGAGGAAGAGGAGGAGGAGGAGGAGGAGTGGAGGGTAGAAGTAGAGGAGCAAGAGGCAAAGGAGGAGCTGGAGGTGAGGGGAGGGGGTGCAAGGAGGAGTCGAGGGCGATGGAGTTGGAGGCGAGGAGAAGGGGTTAGAGGAGGAATGAGGGAGAGGGGAGCTGAAGGGGAGGAGGAGTAGGAGGTGGCGGTGGTGATTAGAGGAGAAGCAAGAGGGGGAGGAGCTGGGAGGAGGCAAGAGCTTGTGGCAGTGGTAGCGTTGGTGGTGGTGATGGAGGAGGAAGGGAAGGGGGAGGAAGAAGAAAGGAGGTTGGGCTTTTTTAAGTGAGAAAAATAAAATAAAAGGATATGTTTATAAAAATAACTTTATTTTTTAGTCTTCAGAGTTCATAAGGGCATCCAAACAAGCAAGTAGATACTTCTTAGAGTATATATTTTACATCTTTTCCAAAGTTTGGAGGGGCACATATGCCAAAATCTTTTTTATTTTCCTTATGAACATAGCTCAAATCAACTAGAAGGAGAGAACAATATACATCAAAGAAGCATCCCACAAAAACGAGGAGGGAGTACAACACAAGGAGTGGAGAGAATAACAAAAGTAAAACACTCAGCCAAAGATCGGTAAACAAAACCCACCCATAGTTGGAGACAAAAGTTCCATGCAAGCATCCTTGGTAAGCCAAAACACCACTTCGTGCAACAATATATGAGAAAATTGTAGAAAAAATAAAACTGAAGTTGTATATCAAAAACAACAAAAAATGTGTGTTCTAGTTGGCAAGAACATCTTCCAAATTGCTCCACAACAATGGCATAGATCAAATTACTAACACTATAAAGTGCATTGCAAGATAAAAGTCAAACCTAGAATAATTAAAATATTCTAAATTTGTATATTATTGTAAATTTAACATCATAAGTATTTAATTCCATACAACTTAGATTATAAAGGGGCAAGAAATAGAGCCATGGTGGAGGTGACGGAGGTGGTAGAAAGAGATGGAGGCATCAAGAGGGAGGCAAAAAAGTTAGAGAAGATAGAAGAGGAGGGGGTTGAAGGAGTAGAGGTAGGATGTTGAAGAAATGAGTATGAGTAGAGGTCGGATGTTGAAGAAATTATTATCATCAATAGTCAAGGATTAAAATGATGGGCGAAGAGAGAGAGAGGTTTAAGTGTTAGCCGTTTGAGATGCTAGAAAGTGTTGAAACAAACGCATATAGGAAATAAATAAATAAAAACATATGCATTTTCAACATATTCACATAGATCAAAAATATTAAATCAAGCAAATTAAACATGATTAAGTAAGATCCAGAATAAAATAAAGAACAAAGAACATGTAATAGTACTAATAAACAAAACGAGAAGGGATTAGATTGTACTTCGATCGAAGTGCCCATTAAAGACTACCCTTAAAGAAGGTATCGCCCCCCACAATACCAATGCATCGGGGTCTGACTAACTCCTCCCAGGATATTAGGATCCACCTCCAAGATTCGGCGCACTGTGATCTTGGATGTCCTTGAAAACCACCTCAAGAGAACGAAATCGAGGCAATTTGGTTTGCAACCAAATTCCTGATTGATCTACCAACCAAATGGTTTGATCAACAAAAAACCTCTCGTAGACCTCTCAATCTTCTTGTGTAAGATAGACAAACGTTATTGGAGATTTTTGTACCAATCTTACGTCGACCAAACGCACCAATAACGAGAGGCAAGAATGAGAGAGAGAGGGAGAGAGTAAAGAGAGTTTTCTGCTCTTGTTGTGTGTCAAATGAGAGCCCCCTTGTGGCTCTTATATGGAGTCCATGACCAAACATTTAAGAAAATTCCTATTTTATGGAAACACAGTAATTGATCGACCAATTAAATTCATTGATCAACCAAAACCATTTGGTCAACCAATGAAGCCCATTGATCAACCAAAACCATTTGGTTGATCATGCTTTACTGATTGATCGACCAAACTAATTGATCGAACAAGGTAAATACATTGATCAACCAAAACAATTGGTCGACCAATTTTACAATATGGTCGATCAATTCAGGTCAAAATCGTGACATTAAAATCCATAGCAAAAGAGGTCTAAGTTCCAAGTTTCAAATTGATTCTCACCCGAGCCCGAGCCAAAGCTGGGGCGGGGCGGGATGCGTGCTCACGTGTATGGTCCCCAGCCCCACCTCTCACTCTTTGCTACATAATTCTTGGGAGGCAAACCTTTTATACCCACCAAGAGATTTGTCCACTTCCAATATGGGGCTAAACACCTCTCCCAAATCTCACAAATTTCAACATGAATTCCCACATCACCATATAACAATTGCATCCTGATTGATGCAATTAGGCTCTCAAATCCAACAACCCCCCACAAATTAATCATTGAAATCCAACAATAAATTCCTCGGCTATCACACTCTGCTTTCAGTAATGGTACCTTCCGGTTTGAACCCTTACCTAAGTCATTCACCTTCACCACCACAGGAACCGAGTGAAACTAGTCTTGAACTCTAGACCTTTGATGTGGGGTGTATAATGGTGACAACAGAATGAAGTTCTTGGTGATAATCTTCAAGGTTGGTGTTCTTAAGGGCTATGCACCCTATCCTATTTCACGAGTGTAATCGGGAAAGACCCTATTCCTTTAACTGTGACCCACAGTAACACTCACCTAGGTGGCATTCTTCAAGGATGCACTACTCACATCCTGCCACAAAGGCTTGAACCCATTCAGAGCTTTTGCTCTTCCTAAATTTGTAGCTTAAGGCACTCAGGCTTCCAGGGATTGGACTTAGATGCAAAAGCATCTAATAGTGAGTTCCAACCAGTTCCCCATACAACTTGTTGTTACCACATTGAACCTACTTTGTGGAATCTCCACTCAATTAGGTTGGGTTACTGCTGCAGGTGAACTCCCAATGGGTCTCAGTCACATTCCAAGCCTAGACTTAAGGACTAAAGATCTATCAAGTCCTTTAGTAAATGGATCTGCTGTGTTATCCTTGGATCCTATAAATTCCATAGTAATCACTCCTTGAGATACAAAATCTCTTATAAACTTGAGTCTGATTTGGATATGTCTCCTTGTTTTCTGATTGAACTTTAAACTCTTAATCTTTGCTATAGCAGTCATGCTATCACAATGCAAAGATATCGCAGGAATTGGCTTACCCACTATAGGGATTTCTGTAAGAAGTCCCATTAGCCATTCAGCCTCAATTCCAATGGTGTCCAAAGCACATAGCTCAGCCTCAAAGGTAGACCGGGCTAAAATGGTCTGTTTTGTAGACCGCAAGGAGACTACACCACCTCCAAGGGTAAAGAAATACTCTATAACACCATTATTCCCAGAGTCCTCCATTTGACGGATCCAACTTGCATCACTATATCCTTCCAAAACTGAAGGGTATTTCCCATAATGCAAATTAAGGGAAACAATTCCTTTTAAATACCTAAGTACTCAGTCCAAGGCATCCCAATGAGTACGGTCAAGACAGCTTCTGTATCTGCTCAACTTAGATAGGGGAAAAGAAATATCCAGTCTAGTACAGTTAGCCAGATACATCAAGCTTCCTATAATATATGAATATCTTAGCTGTAAAATAGGTGTTCCACTTTTGTTCTTATAGAGAGTTTTTGATGAATCAAATGGAGTGCTTACAGCTTTACAATCTTCATAGCCAAATTTCTCAAGAACCTTCTCAATATAATGAGATTGAGAAATAGCTATTCCCTCCACTGACCGAATCAGTTTGAGGCCTAAGATCACATTTACAACACCCATATCCTTCATCTCAAACTTATTACTCAAGAATAACTTAGTTTCATTCACAATTCTAATGTCTAATCCAAATAGTAATATATCATCTACATATAGGCATAGGACAATACACATATCACCCTTAATCATAGAGTAGACACACCTGTCAGATTTATGACCTACAAAGCCAAAAGATTGTATAGTCTTATCAAACTTTTTATGTCATTACTTGGGTGCTTGTTTCAAACCATAAAGAGATTTAACAAGCATGCAAACCTTTTTCTCATTCCCAGGAGCTACAAATCCCTCAAGCTGGTTCATAAAGATCTCTTCCTCAAGATCGCCACGAAGAAAGGTGGTCTTCACATCCATTTGGTGGAAAGTGAGATCATAAATAGAAGCCAATGCAATAAGCATCCTGATAGTAGTTACCCTAGTTACTGGAGAATAGGTATCGAAATAATCTATTCCTTCCATTTGCTTGAACCCCTTAGCAACAAGTCTAGCTTTGTATTTTTCAATGGATTCGTCAGGCCTAAGTTTTCTCTTAAACACCCACTTGCACCCAATAGTAGAATACCCTAGAGGTAAATCAACCAACTCCCAAGTGCCATTAGAGATGATTGAGTCCATCTCATTCTTAATGGCATCTTTCCAGTACTTAGCTTCAAAAGAAGCCATAGCATCCCTATAAGTGGGGGGATCGCCCTTGATGTGGTAAGTAATAAAATCACTTCCCAAATTCTTGGCAATCCTTGGTCTTTTACTTCTCTTAGGTTCAAACTCTTCTACTTGATTAGGTTCAGAACAGGAAGAGTTAACTCCCACATTAGACATCCTTTCCACTTGACCACGAATAGAACTAGATGTGGTGGCTAGGTCATCTGAAGTCATAAAGGTAATCCAGTCTTCATAGGGAAGACATCCTCAAAAAATGTAGCATTGCGAAGCTCACATCTATGCTTGAACTCTCAGATTTTATAACAAAAAATCTATAGGCATAGCTATTATCAACATAACCCAAAAAGACCACGTCAACTGTCTTAGGTCCAAACTTCTTCCTCTTGTGTTCTAGGCCAACTACCTCTGCAAGGCAGCCCCACACATTGAGGTATTTCAAACTTAGTTTCCTGTTTCTCCAAATCTCAAATGGACTACTTTCCTTATGCTTGATGGGAACTCTATTCAAAATATGGCATGCCGTATTCAAAGTTTCCCCCACATGTAAGTAGGTAATCCTGAGCTTTGCAAGAGAGCATTGACCATGTCAGTTAGGGTCCTATTCTTTCGCTCTGCTATCCCATTAGACTGAGGGGAATATGGGGCCGTCACTTCATGAACTATACCAAAAGCTTGGCACCGTTCATCAAATAAGTTGGACGTATATTCCCCTCCCCTATCTGACCTCAATCTCTTAAGAGTTTTCTCAGTTTGTGTTTCTACTTCTTCTTAAAGATAAGGAATTTGCTTAATGCCTCATTCTTAGACTTAAGCAAATACACATAGCAATATCTGCTACTATCATCTATAAAGGTGATAAAATACCTTTTATTGTCCTTAATCAACACACCATTAAATTTGCAGATATCCATGTGCACCAAATCTAGAACCTCAGTATCTTAAGTAATAGAGTGAAAAGGTTTCTTAATTTGTTTAGCCTACACACATATCTCGTATTTCTTAGTTTTATCTATAGTGTGTTCAGGAATCATATTTAATTTCATCATTCTATTTAAAGAATTGAAATTTACATGACCTAATCTACCATGCCATATATCACAAGATTCAATATTACTGCAAATAGATTGAATCGAATGAAGACTAACATTATTTAAAATATTTCTAGATGATACATTCACATCACATCTCACTCTAAATAATAGATTAAAATCTACCAAATATCCCTTTCCATAAAATATTCCATATCTCAACATAACAACTTTATTATATTTAAAGTTTAACTCAAAACCCTCTCTAACAAACAAAGAACAATAAAGAACATTCTTCTTCACAGCAGGAGCGTGCAACACCCTGTGTAGTGTCCAGAATCACCCCGAGGAAAACCTCAAGTCCACACATCTGAATCCTAGCACCTTGGCTGCAGAATCGTTCCCCATCTTCACAGTCCCGCCACTATAGGCCTGATAGGAAGAAAGGAACTATCTATCAATACAAATTTGTACATTGGCTCTAGTATCCACGAGCCATTCAGTAGAATTGTGAATAACATAGAGTTTGGATTTTATTGAGACATACCCATCGCTAGCCCCGACCTCCTCGGTGATTATATTCGCTTGAAGATTCTCATTTGTGGTTTTCTGCTGAGCTTTATTAGAAGGACAATCCTTCTTCCAATGCCCAACCTGCCCACAGTGCCAGCATGGTTTGTCCTTAGATTTCTTCTGGATCTTGGGTTTGGCCTTCGTTTTATTTTTATTATTTTTATTTTTATTCTCCTTGTCCTTAGATGTCATGACATTCACCTTAGACTCCATAGGCATTATAGGTTTCTGTTTCCTATGCTCTTCCTTAATAGCAATGGCTACCATCAAGTCATCTAGAGAAATCTTTCCCTTCCTATGCTCAAGAGTCATTCCGAAGTCCTCCCAAGATTTAGGAAATTTCTCAATGATAGACATGACTTGAAACTTCTCAGGAAGCTTTATTTCAGCCTCTGCTAAACCATGGAGCAACAACAAAAATTTGTGTGCCTGCTCTGATACCGATTTACCCTCAACCATTTGGAATTTAAGGAATTTTGTGACAGAGTATTTTTCAATACCAAGGTCCTCGGTATTATACTTCTTGTCCAACTCCTCCCATAGCCCATTTGCAGTGGATGTGGATGTGTTGTATACATCAAACAACACATTGCACAAAGCCAATAAGATACAACCATGACAAATGCGATTGCGCTCATTCCACTCATTCACTACCTTTTGGCCTTCGGGAGTGGGTTTTTACTTATCCAAAATCGGGTAATCGATATCCAACACCAAGATCAAACCAATGGTGGTCAGCCAAATTCTCATGCGTTGTTGCCAACTGGCTCGCCTCTCGTCTGTAGTTCTAATATTTCGTCGTAGTATAGTATAGAGAAGCGGCTACCAGTTTAATACAATTTATTACTCGAAAATACAAGTTTTCCCGAGGTCAAACTCAGGGAGCAAACTGTATTCTAGAAGTACAATGTTTCTATTACAAAAATGAGAGAGAGAAAGAGAGAGAGATAGAGATTTGTCTTGTTGGCTTTTTCTTCTTCTCTTCTTTCTCTCGTCTTTGTCCTCTTCTTTTTCTTCTCTTCAGTTGCTCAGTCTTCTTTCTTCTTCTTCTTCCTCTTCTGTTCTTTTGTTCTTCTTCTTTCTTTTGCTTCCAAGCTTTTCTTCTTTCTCTTCGTGTTCTGCTTCTCTCTTCTTTCTCCTGCAGCTCTTTGTCACCTTCCTTCTATTCTTTTTCTCTCTTTCTTCTTTGCGGTGCATGCTCTTCTTTCCTTCTTCTTTTCTTTTTCTTCAGAGCGTTGTCTGATTTTTCAATCAGACGACTTAAGTAGCCGCTGCTACAGTGCGTCCTCCTTTCTTCTTTCTTTCTTCTTCTTCTTCTCGCAGTCCTTCTTCTTCTTCTCTGCCTCGGCCTACACACTCACAGCTTGGTCAGAGGGCAAAACCTAATCCTACCCTCCCCCGCGTCTCTCTCTCTCAGATTTCGCTCGTAGGATAGCTCTCCCAGAGCCGCCGGGTATTCGGATACGGGTCGCGCCCGGGTCCAGGCCCACCGTCGTGCGGTGGTGGGCGAGGAGTGTAGGTCGGGCCAGGTCTGCGGGGGGTGGTCGCGGACGAGGCCGAGTAAGCAGGTGAGAGGGACCTCACCCCGTGTAACTGAGGCGATAAGCCTACAACACTTTTACAATTTATGTAGGTGCGCGGCTTCAGAATCTACCGAGGTGGGACTAAATGTCCCACCCCAATTTGGCGCCTACAGCTGAGAAAGGTGCAGGCAATCGCGGCTATTGCGAGGCTTTCACCCCAGCTGCAGGCCTAGGCAGCTACGTGGGGGCGAACCGCCCGTCCTGGAGCACAAGCCTGGGCGAGAGCGAAGCTGCAGCTGCAGGCGGAAGAAGCTCCACCTGCTCAGCAATGGCGGCAGAGGACAGGTGACCTGTTCACAGAAATACAGCCTCTCGGCCTAGTCAAAAGCTGCAGGGAGCTTCTCCAGAGCGCGACGAAGCTCGTACGAGTGGTGGCGAGGCATGGGGCGGAGTGTAGGGGCTGCCCTAGGTTGGACTGTGGCCGGGGGAATGGGTTTGTTCGGTGGGTCTTTAGGTAGCAAATGGTGGGAAATGAAGGGGCGGAAGTGGTTCAACGTGAAGAGGCGGAGGTTTTGGGTCGGTCAGCGAGTCGTGTGGAGTGGTGGAATGATGGGGGCGATTCGTCGGAGGTTGTCCGAAGATGGAGAAGGTGAGGGTGATTAGGCGCGGTCGAAGGGTAGTTGAACAAATTGAAGTAGGGAAAAGAAAGAGGGGAGGAAGGGAGACAACTGTACCTACTTGGAGGGACGGAAGGGGGACGGAGCTGGGCAGCAACTGTCAATAGAGAAGAAGGTGCCCAGAGAGAGGGGGCGGCTGCGAGGAGAGAGCGGGAGAGTGCGCCCTGGGTACGACGCGATGCGGGAAGAGAGGGCGAAGGCAGCTCTGTTGCTGGTATTGCGGCAGAGCGATGTGGAGGAGGAGGAGGAACCACCGGAGCTAGAGGGCTTCTGCCGGAGTGGGAAGAGAGGAAAGCTGTGGGTGATTCTCCATCAGAACCGAGCTGCTGAGTTCGGCAGACGGGGGTGGCTTTTATAGAGGTGAAATCAAAGAGGAGGATGGAGGGAGGCGACGTGCCTCCCTCGCCGGAGGACGGTCGGAGATGGAGACCCATACCTCCCGTGCGACAACAGACCACGGAGGTGTCCCTACGACAGCAGACGTCGCAGGGAACCCCTAGTTGTCTTGGCAGAGGGTCTCCCTTACCCTACGTGGCGCCATGCTCCGCGCAAAGTCGCCGGAGCATGGCGCTGCTCAGGGTTTTGCAGGGAGGACCCAAATGCAAAGAACGAAGAAGACTTAGGGGCCAAAATGAGAGAGTTTCAAAAGTTGAGGGTCAAAAAGTAATAGATGAGGACCAAAATGTAAAGTTGGTCAAGAAGGTCTCTTCTTAGGCTCAAGTTTTTATACATGACTAAATAGGACCTAAGGATTCTAATGGTGAATTTTATTTCTAGAATAGACCTTGTTTGACTGGTCAATTTACGTGAAAACCTAAATTAAGTCATTAATTGGGCATGGTTCTCAATGTAGGTCAAAATGGGTTCCTAAGGCCAAATTGAAGGTTCTAAACCCTAGAGATTATTTTTATATAAATTTTAGAGGGTTTAGTCAATTTTTTCTTTGCCTCGAACCTCGTGAATTGAAGTGGATTTGTTTCTAGGGTTACAGGATGTCATTTAATTCCTTAGAGTTGCTGTAGCCCTTATTGGATCAACTCATCCCACTTTTCTTCTTATTAGGTTAGTTTGACCTATGTTTGGACCCTGAGTTTCCCTGTTTTCATATTGAGTTGGTGAAATTGCATTTTTACCCCTTAGTTCCTGTTTTCTTCACAAACTCAGAATTTCTCTGAGTCAAGCCTTTCTATAGTTATGTAAGAGCTTTTTCTTGCAAATATGGGTTAGATGGTGCTAGTTTAGGGTTTATGACGAGGTTCTCATCACCAACGCTTGAAATTTTGCCTACCAAATTTCTCAGGCATACCAGATAAGTCTACACGTGATTTAAAAGTCATTTTCGACATCCCAAATATTTTAGATCTAAGCGATACCTTCTCTAAGATTATTAAAACAAACACATATAGGAAATAAATAAATAAAAACATATGCATTTCCAACGTATTCACATAAATCAAAAATATTAAATCAAGCAAATTAAACCTGATTAGGCAAGATCCAGAATAAAATAAAGAACAAAGAACATGCAATAGCATAAATAAACAAAACAAGAAAGGATTAGATTTTACTCCGATCAAAGCACCCATTAAGGATTGCCCTTAGAGAAGGTATTGCCCCCCATAATACCGATGAGTCGGGGTGTGACGAACTCCTCCCAGGATATAATGATCCACCTCCAAGATTCCGTGCACCCCGATCTTAGATGTCCTCGAAAACCACCTCAGGAGAATGAAGCCAAGGCAATTTGGTTCGCAACCAAATTCCCGATTGATATACCAACCAAATGATTTGATCAACCAAAAATTTCTCGTTGACCTCTCAATTTTCTTGTGTAAGATCGACAAAAGTGATTGGAGATTTTTCTACTAATCTTACGTCAAACGAATGCACCAAGAAAGAGAGGCAAGAACGAGAGAGAGAGGGAGAGAGTAGAGAGAATTTTCTACTCTTGTTGTGTGTCAAATGAGAGCCCCCTCGTGGCCCTTATATAGAGCCCACGACCAGACGTTTAAGGAAATTTCCATTTTATGGAAACACGGTAATTGATCGACCAATTAAGTTCATTGATCGATCAAAACCATTTGGTCGACCAATTAATCCCATTGATCGACCAAAACCATTTGGTCGATCAAGCTTTACTGATTGATCGACCAAGGTAAATACATTGATCGACCAAAGCAATTGGTCGACCAATTTTACAATCTGGTTGATCAATTCAAGTCTAAATTGTGACATTAAAATCCATAGCAAAAGAGGTCCAAGTTCTAAGTTCCAAATTGATTCTCACCCGAGCCCAAGCCAGAGCTGGGGCGGGGCGGGATGCGCACACACGTGCGTGGTCCCCAGCCCCACCTCTCACTCTTGCTACATAAGCCATGGGAGGCAGAAACCTTTTATACCCACCAAGAGGTTTGTCCACTTCCAATATGGGGCTAAACACCTCTCCCAAATCAAACAAATTTCAACATGAATTCCCACGTCACCATATGACAATTGCATCCTAATTAATACAATTAGGCTCTCAAATCCAACATAAAGTTGGTAGAGTTAGTTTTTTCATGGGTTTCTTTTTACTTTTTCTCTGAAAGAAGCCTAATCAATGATTAGATTCTATCTACTTAAATAATTGAATCGAGTTTTGATTGATTTACTCTAGGTTTGACTTTTACTTTGAAAATCGATTGATTGGATCATTTTTGTATTGGTTTTTGGTTCAATTGATCCAACTAACTCATTCAATTTAATTTTTATTATTTGTACATGTTCATGTAGAGAATTGCTAAAATATGGAGGGAGAAAACAAAAATTAGGAGAACATATTACTAGGAGTACGTAAAGAAAGATTAGCAAAGGAAATGTGTCAAAGCAAACAAAGCAAATATTTAGTTTCAAACACTACCCCTTAGGTTAGGACGCAGCAATTCATATCTTGAAATGAGCTTATTTGTGTGAGGACTCAAATCCCATGAATTGACTAAACTTGGTAGGATCTGAGTCACCAAGTATGAAATATCAAATCAAACACAAGATCGCAATTACGTTACACTTAATCATAAAACATCAATAGCTATCACAAGCAATTCATAAGGAAAATAACAAATCAAGAGCGTAATGCTAACCTGAAATAAATAAATAAGTCTACTAGTCCGAAAAAATAAAAAAAACATAGTCTAACTTAGAGTACAATCACTAAAAAAAACTAGATTGAAAACTAGCTACGGACAAGACAAAATGAGACTAAATCTCTAATAGAACTATGCTTATTGTCACAGACTGCCTCCTAGTGTCGTGCTAGGTCTCGCACCATGTGCTTCAACACAACCGCTACACTTGACTGCTCAACTACACTTGAATACGGAGTCCAAGGTAGATGTCAGCAAAAGTTGAGTAGAATAATGCTAGACAAACAGCAAAGAAAACAAAGCACAAGAGATAGGCACTAATTATATGTTAATCCATTCATCCAGTCTGTATTCATTAGCCACTATTCACTAGTTATTATATGTGTTTCCCTCATAATTACAGTCTTCGTTATCTCCGATCAATGTCTCAAGGCATAAGATAATCTTGATGCGATATTCTGAGTACAACCAATATAAGGCAACTTCTTGGCCAAGAAGATGATTCATATTGGTCTTAAAACTTAATCCATCACCCCTTGCAATAATTGTGAAGAGAAGTGGCGGCTGCAACGTGTGGTATAAACACAAGCAAGCTAGACACATGAATCCATAGGCAGTTGTTCCTCCATTCTCCAGCCAAGAACATACCACTAACTCCAACCTTGAGTCAAGTAGCCCACTATCCCATTTGGTCATTAAGTCTAATTACGAGTTGCAGGGAGGCTAGCAACTTCCTGGCTAGTCCAACTAGTCTAAATCTAGACTAGGCTGCAATGAAACAATAGCAAGTAGCAGGAGTAAACCAATTATCTTGTGTACATATAACCCAACAAGTCCATTGCCTGTAGTTGATAGCTTGCTTTTGGATAACTGAGTTATTATATAACATCTTCTTAATTGATTAATCCACACAAAAGGCATGATCATCACTAATAGACTTACATTAATTTCATAATGTTAGGGTTCCCATTACTCAACATAATTCAAGTGGTTTAATGATGGTATTATTCATTTAATAACTAATATTCAGATCAAAAAATAAACATTTTCATATATGTTGAGATTACAAGCATAATAATATTCATTTATTCAAGTATGTCACACATAAAAGCATTTTCGATCAATTTAAGCAAGAATTCATAAACCATTGTTTCATTAAAAAAAATTTAAACCAATCGTAGATCAAATCTCAACCATTCTTCTTTACCAATTAAGACACATTATCTGAATATGTCAATTTCATATATCAAGTCATTCATTAATCATAATTTCAACATAAAAAGGGAAATTATCATTATTAGAACTTCTAATTAACTACCCAGATCAAGAGTGTACATGAATCATATTTACAAGCTCCTATACCTAGCAACAAGATGGAACACACATGTAACAAGATGAGACATGAAGAAAGACCACAATAAGAAACACACAATGAAGGAGAGGGAAACTACTCTATCTCACGTCATTAGGGGGTCATGATGACTCTGAAGCATGCATCGAAGGCCTAAAGATGCAAATTGAGCATCCTCGTAGTCCATGCATGTTCTAGGTCAAGTTCTTAGGCTAAACATATCACAAACCAAGGTTTCATAAGCTTTAAGGTATATTCTAGGGTTTACCATGAAGGAATAGTACTCAAATGGGATGTTAGAACTCACCAATGGATAGTACTCATTGATACGATTCCAACAAGTACTTATATGCAAAAAATGAAGTTCGTTTGGACCCTAAACCCTCAAAACTAGTGAGAATAGCCTTGAGCTGATCTGGTTCACTTGAACTGGCACCTAGACCTTGCATGACACGTGCTATGTAGTGATTAGCTCAAGCCTCATGCCATGGTTCGCCATCACCCGTTAGATGAACACCACATGTCACACTGGATAGATGCCTGAGATCCCCACACTCTCCTACGTACAAAGACACTCACATGTGATTCTTCTCCTGCTTGCATGTGACACACATTGATCCTAGCCACCCCACCACTGCTACAGATTCTCCCTACATTCTCCCATCACTACTTGAGGTGGGATATTGCCAGGGACACTCTCCTTTCCACCTCTTTGATTTCAACCTCTCTCTCATCTTCTTTCTTCCTCCTTCCTTCTCTAGGAAGGTTTAATGATGGCCCTAAACCCTAATTAGGGTCTTTTATAGGCTATAAATCTCAAATTAGCATTAGGATTAACCTAGTATTGACCAAAATGCCCCCAAATCTTAGTTAAATAACTTATCTCACCCATTCAACTTGTTTTGTGCATAACTTAAGCTACACAGTTCAAATTCTCATGAAACAAATCCATTTGAAAGCTTGCAATGAGATAGATTCAATGATACCATATACAATCTATTTTCATTAGTTTTTATTAGGATTTGACCAAATACACAACTTTTCATGTATTGCAAAGTGTTCGTCCCAACCTACACCCAATGGGAATAGATGAGTCCAATTCGATGCGCTCAACCCCAAGATGACTTAGGAACTTGGATTTTGGGGATTTACAAAGATAATATCATTAATGAGAGTTTTCCCCTAAAACTCAAACAAGGTTACATGTGGAAAAGATATGAATCATTATTAAGTCCATAACAACCTTTAACGAGGCAAAATAACCTTACAGAGGAATAGATTAGGGTGCTATGAACTCACTAATGAATACCCCTAGGTGTTTCCCTTTCATCTATACTTTGAAATCTCATGTAAGTGAAACATTCTCCAGGCATATGTGGGAAGCAACTTGTACCTCTCCCTTACTTGTAAGAGGTGAATGCCTTCCATTAGCAACTAAAATGGTCCTACTTGATGGAACAGGTTGCAACCTAGAAAGCTGTCAGAAGTCTCCTCACGTGTCAAGATGCCCCCAAATCCATAAGCCAGTTTGTTTCATCAATGCTAGTTTAACATGCCGCACAAGCCTCTAGATCAAATCATATTTTGCTCTAGAAATAGGTGTTGTCTCATGATCTATCTCTGTAGCTGCTACAAAGTGACAAGCAAAAGCTAGTCATCCATGCTTCATCCAACACATATCCTCAATGAGTCCAATCTTCTTGTAGTGTGCACATTAGGGCTTTGCATGCCCTTGTCCTCCACAACCCCATCCTCGAGCTCTAGTGGATGGTGTAGGTGCTCTGCCTCTTCTCTGGGAGACAACCATTGTAGAAGTATGTTTAGCACATGGTGATAACTCAATACTTACCGTCAATTGACCAAGTGTTATATGCCTCCTCTATGGTTGGGATCTCAGGCAACATTAGCATCTGGGATTTTCCTACCTCATAGGTTAGGTTTAAACTTACAAGGAAATGTCCCACCATGGTTTATGCCAGATATTGCTTCCATGACTCACAAGAGCGTACAAGCGTATAGACGTTCAACCTCTCAAAGGAAGATTTAAGGGCAAAGTAATGCTGAGTCAATGATCTTCCATCCTATCTCATATAAGTAATCTCATGGTGAAGTTGAAGAATGAGAACTACATTCTTATCTTGAGGTTAGGTCTGACATAGGTTCTCCTACATCTCATTTGTCCTCTTACATGATCTCAATGGCAATTTTTTGAATTGTAGTACTCATAGTTCACACTCTCACCATAGCATTATCCTTCTTCCAAGTCACATACTTCCTAATCTTCCCAATGGGCTCCAACTCAATAAGAATGTGCTTCTTGTCATGTCCCTCTTTTGTCGAATCCGTGGAATCGCGTTTTAGAATACTTTTGTCATAGTATAGTGTGAAAACACGTCAACAAACAAATATAACGAGATTTGGTAAGTGTCGGTCGAACTCAAGGAGGTAGAAATATGCGACTTGATCTAATACCGATCTAATCTAACTAGAACTAAAACACTAACCAAGATAAATATATGGTATGAAGCAAATCAACTCCATTCATGTAATAATCAGGCAAGTTTCCATCTAGTTGATGCTTGACAAGAAGAATAATTAAAACTAAATTAGAACAACTAGAATAAAAGCTACTAGAAGAATAAAAAGACACCTATCTATTCTACTAGAACAAGGGCACCAAGGGTGGTCCTTGGTGGCCTTTGGATAGGCATGGAGGAGCAATAGTGGTGCACCAAGGGTGGCCTTGGTGGATGTCTCAGAGCAAGAGGGCTATTCGGAGAAGGGAGCAAGAGATGTGTGGAGATGGAATTACCTACAAATGGGGGGTCTGGGATTTTATAACTAAAGTGAGGGGCAAAACAGGTTTTTTAGACCCCCAATCCAAGCAACTAATTTGGAGCAACAAGAGTCATCGATTTGGCGATCCATGGCTTAGATGGCATCAAAATCCAACGTCCATGCGCCTCCATCGTGTGCCCAACACACGTACGCACGAGATTGTGCCATGAGGTGCCTTTAGTGTCGCTCAATCCACCGCAATCGTGCACATCACGCCCGTGCATGCTCGGCATATGCTCATCGGCCATCCCGTACAAATGCGCATCTAGCTGCGCATCATCGTGCACTCCGATCCGAAGTACGATCGCACGCCACATGTCTCGCTACCCGCTGCTTGATTGCGATCGTGTGGTGCAATTTCATTTGCCTCCGCCACTGCCTTCAATTTCCTGCTCATCATGCCTCGAATGTGCACCTTGCATTGCCGTTGAAGGCGGTGACCAACGTGCTACGTGCGTGGATGGTCGTGGCCTTTGATTTAACTCACAATCACTCTTGGTCATTGGATGACGATCCAATGGCCGAGATGAGGGCTCCTTTAATGAAGAGCACGAGGGTCCGGTAATGTGGCACGTTTATGGCTGTTGGATGACGATCCAACGGTCCACAAAGCACGTGGAGTGTTCTTTAGTGAATGGGAGGGCATGGTGGTAGGCCATTGGGATGGCGCCACGTGGTGCCATCCTGACCGTCCATCTTCTTGCCTTTGTAGTTAGTGCTACAGGGCTCCAATTAAAGTGATTCTCGCGTTGTTGGACTGCGATCGTCGCTCTGAGTCAATCCATATCGTCAGATTTATCATCCGTGGCTCCGAATCATCTGCAATTATTATTACATATCAATTAGAATATAAAAATAGCATTATTATTTACATAGCTACACAAATCAACTACTATGCAAAATATGTTACTCATGCATGCATTAATCGTAAGTTAAGCTAGGATTTAACTTAATTTAGGTAGATTAGGTCCTATGATTGCTACGCAATTACCCTCCATGACATTCAGGATGGATTTCACTTAATTATAGCACATAGTTGGTCCCATCAAACTTGATTATGCAACCAAAGAAGGGGTTGTTGAACTCTCTCTAACTCCCTTTGCTTATATTAAGTGAGTTGATTACCTCAGATGCCATATTCCTTACAATTAAAAGCTCCCAAGGAACAACTAACTTACAACAAGGGGAAGAACTACTCATCCAACCACACTAGCACCTTGAACCAACAAGAAAACATCTTTAATGGTGTAGTGCATAATTCTGAGGAGCAATGGACATTTAGATGGCATTGTAGGAGGCTTTGCTAAGTTGTTGAAGCCTTTTGAACATTCAATGTAACTCTAGCAATGCTAAGAAGAAAGAAATGAAGCACTAGCAATGCTCTACATAGACTGTTGGCCCTTCACCGGTGCCCTATATATAGGAACTGGCAGAGCTCTGACCAGGTTTTGTGGTGTCATATGGGAGGAGACGACGCTCTGGTGAGTGGCTGCAGTTGGTGGCAATGCTTTTAGGGTCGAGTACAGCCTCCTTTGGCTACTTACTGCCACCACTGGTGAGTCACCGTTGCTCTCCAATGGTGGGTCGTTGAAGGGTGGCGACTTCAGTGGTGGTCACTAGAGAGGGATTACAAGGTGGTTCTTGGGGATCTACCCTTGGGCACAACCCTCAAAAGGGAAGGAGAAACTTGTTCCTCTTCTTTCTTTAGGGTTTAGCACAAATTCCAAGAAGAAAAAAGAGGTGCAAATTTATTTGATGGAATAAAGAAAGATGAGTAGGATCAAGAAGGTACAGAGGTTGGCCTAGGCCCACTACTCTAATATCATGTTGGAGTAAAAATGCATCCTACTTCTCAAGGGAAACCCTGGACTCCTCTATATATAGAAGAGGGGTTAGGGGATAATTACATATAGGCCCAAAATTAGAAAAACAGAAACAAGAAACAAGGTAAAGGCATAAAAAAGCATGTTTCTCTACAAATTAAAAAAATAAAAATTGTCAAACAAGTTAAGCTTGCAATAAATTCTCATGTTCCCCTAACCCTGCTAATAAATCTACATTTATACATGTTAAATTGCCTATTTTTGCATCTTCCTAAGTCTATAGAAGCATCATGCATTATAAATATTGCATAACATGCATCATCATGCATTTAGATTAATTTATATAAATTGTATATTAATTTTCTTATTTTATTGGCTAGGGAATAGGGTGACATCTTTTTGGGCTTTATATTGAAGATCTGACTATATGGATGGTTAAGGTGATGATCGGAGTCTAACATCTTTGATATCACTCCAGTCTGACATCTATAGTATCTTGTACAAGCCACCAAAGATCAAAAGCCAAGGGGTAAGGTTGTGAAAATCCAAACTTTAGACGACAAATCCAACTGCACAGATGAGTTCAGATCGACGATCGCACCCCAACGATGTGAAAATAGATTCAATCCAACATTCGTGGCACCACCTACAAGCAAAAGAAGATTGGACGGCTTAGATGGCGCAATGTGGTGCCATCCTAGCCATCCAAGAGTGCGATCAGCCCACCCTTCCTCCTCAAAGGCTCCACCATGAGATCTCAGTCGTTGGATCCTCATCCAACAGCCAAGAACTCACCACGTCGCACCTCTTCCCATGAGAAGCATCCATCAGGCAATCGTAGCCGTTGGATCTTCATCCAATGGCCAAGAGAGCGTGGGCATCAAAACATCTCCACAACCATCCGTGGAGATAGTGCAGTGGTCGAAGCCCTCATGCGCAATGTGAGGCATGCATTCGAATCACGTGAAGTAGATTTAATCTGCTGAGAAGAGGTGAGCACGAAATTGAGCTATTCGATTTGGATTGAGCAACACTGAAGGCGTCGACATGGCACAATCTTGAGCAATGGATGAACATGTGCAATCTCACGTGCATCCAAATGTATGATCCAATGAGCTTTATCAGTAGCACGAAGGGCAAGCGATCTCAGCCGTTAGATTTCAATGCAACGGCTGTGGCGATCTAAAATGCACACTCAACGGATAAAGCACGAGCATTGGAAGAGAGCGGGCATTCGATCTTGATCAGATGACTCTCCATCCACGTGCATCATCAACCACATCTACCTTCACCAACGGTTGCATGCGTCACTAAAGGCCGAACCATTAAATCCAAGGCCTTAACATGACCTTTTTGCCCCCAAATCTTGCCTATAAAAGGGCACCTACACCCCTCCTTCATCTTCATCCCTTCCTTCTCTTCTCACCTCTCCTAAGAGCTAAGAACAAACGTTTTAAAGCTCTCCCTAGTGCTCCCAAGCTACGGGAATCTCTATTAGAGTTAAAAACAAATACTTTTCACTTCTTATCCCATTCGTAAAGCTCTTGCCAGCTGTCTTCTCGCCCCTATTTCAGAAGCGGATCCCACGATGACATCCTACCCCATCCCCGATTCTTCCAATTTTGTCCTTCTTCCGTCTCCATTCTTCCTCCAGGCGTCATTCGTTCGGCTCATTTTCCAAGCATTCATCAAGGATGATAATCTCTCTTCCCCTATCCTTTTATTGCTTTCTAGTTTAGATTTCAATTTCCAACATTAGTTTTGTAATAAACATTTGTTAGCTATAAAAGTAATTTCTCTCTCTCTCTCTCACATTCTTTCTCTCTCTTATTTTGTAAGTAGAATAGAATAGCATAGAGTTGGAAATATTGTGATCTTTTCTCTTATAGAAAAATACAAAAAGAAATAATCGCAGATTTGTAATCGACGTAGCCTCCCTATGCTCGACCCAGGACTCACCTCGAGTTTCAGTTAAAAATATTTAATTAGCGGATTTTTCACAACTACAATGACTGGGTTTTCAAACTCAATTTTTCTCACGTAAAATCTTGCTCATCATTTTGGCGTCGTTGTCGGGGTGGCAATGGATCTTGATTATTTTCTACATTCCTCTCACTTATTCGTTCTCTAACCACTCTTTTGTTTCTTCTATTGTCTTGCAGGTACCTGATAAGGAAATCTACGAGCTGTAGACAAAGGTAAAGTGTGGTTGAAGACCATTGTAAGTGCCCCCCATTCTTCCCCACTCCATAGTTTCCATTTCACCACCAAATAATTCAAACCCTAATTAACCTAGGTGCTCTCATAAAGCCTAGGTTAGTTTGATTGGTTATTTGTCACCTCACTCCAGCTCACCCTGCATATATTAAAAAAAAACTAAAAAAATCTTTTGATCTGATTGTGAGATTTATTTACCATACACACTACATACACCTACAAACTTGAAGTACACGACCTCTTTTGATTTTTTTTCTCAATTGGTAACCCAATCTTTGGAACTGGAACACTCACAAACACATAATTGAGTAGAAATCAGATTAGGTTAACCACTTTGTGTGACTAATTCAGTCGTGCATCAAGGATAATTGTTTGAGTTGTTTGGGTCGTACCACTTCATCCGAAATCAACTCAACCAATAGCTTGCTCCTTTAGGTTGAAATTTTAGGTCAAGAACCAGACACTCCACTTTATTTTGCATTTTAAAGGAAAATATATTCACCGATGCTTTCAAATCTTAGTGTGCCTTTTGAACTTGATTGAATCAACCTAAATCTAAACCCTAAAAGTTGCTAAACAAGATTTGAATTCTAAAATTTACTTCATCCTTAATAATCTTGCTTAAAAACCCTAATTGTGCACACACACACATTTCAGTCAATCATTAATGGCACAACCCATTGTAAGGGCCAATCACATTCTGAAAGCACTATTATCCCAGGTCCTAATTTAAAATTGAGTAGACACTGGCCTTAGGACCCATCAGACCGTTTTAGGGTATACTCAAACCGTGGTTCGAATTTGTGACGTCTGCTTTCTCCAAAAGATGTTAAGTTGAGGGGCCTGATTGTCAAACAACTTAAGCAGGCAAGGGTTCGCCAAAATTAGCAGCCTTTGGGACACGCTTTCCTTGCTTCACTGGGCCAACTTAACTAGCTTCTAGATTAAGGACAACACAAATTTCATGTGGTGGTTCAAGTATACCTTGGAGCATAGGTCCTTAGGATACCCAATTTAAGGACATGCCTGTATTTTTTGTGTTGCAGGGCTCCATTCTCCCGCCCTTTCGACCTTCTTCTAGTGTATGCTTGGAAGAAGGTTATTGAACCCTCATCTGGAAGGACCTTTAGACCATTCAAGGAAGCGTAGGTTAAGCTTTGGTCCAGTAGATCCCATGGGAGGCCAACCACCTCCAAATTAGCACGAGTTGCTGCCAAGGCAGTTGGAACAATTGCAGCAAATGCAAGAATGGTTCCAAAGGATGAATGGTCAGGGTGTTCAGCCCTTGAAGGATTTTTATGATCCTTCAAGCTATGGAGATCGTCCCAATGTTTTGATTCCAGCCGGTGATGTGGAAATCAAGCCCCAAGTTTTAAGCCTGATAAAACATATTCATGGGCATGTCTCCGAACACCTGTTTCAGCATTTGGACTTGACCACTTTGGTCCAGACCACCAAACCATGAAATGTGGACGAAGAGCAAATGATCATGAAGCTTTTCCCCCAATCTCTCAGGAATAGGACTGCACATTGGTATAGAATAATTGGGAGGCTGATAAACACTTGGAATGATTTGAAATCGGCCTTCTTGAAAAGATTTATCCTTGTTGGGCATACTAATGCTCTACTACAGGCAATTACTACTTTCATCTAGCGGCTGGGGGAACTGCTTCATGGTGCCTAGGAGCGATTTCAGGATCTATTGCTAAAGTGCCCACACCACGAGGTGCCGAAATGGCAACTCGTGCAGACTTTCTATCATAAGTTGATGGGGCAACTCCGTAATCACGTGGACTCTTCTTGCAGAGGCAATTTTCTCAATAAGGATGTTGACAGTGCACATGACTTGTTTGAGGAAATGAGTGAGAATTCTATCAATCATGCCTCCATGGAAACCTTCAACTGGTCCTAGCAACCCAGATCAAATGCTAATGAGGTCCAGGACTCTTTCATTTGATATGGAATTGATCTGTAACAAACTAGATAAGGTAGACCTGGTTGCAAAAAGGATGTAGGAGTGGATGGCTGGAAACTTTGGAAATACTTCTAGATCCACTTAATCCCAGAATTCGGGATTCCATTCTTCACGAGCTCCTACTAGATGGAAGTTCATAAATCAATTGGAGATGGCTCAATGCTGGGCACACGAATTGCTACGCTAACATGTTCAGTTTTGGAAAACCTGTCGTTGTAGCTTGAAAGCGAAGAATTCGTGTTCAACAAATAAAATTTATACCGAAATTGAAATTCCGAGTCGAACACAGGGAGGCGGACGTTTGATTTAAAAACTACGCGTTTCTTTTTATTTGTCACGGAATAATTCAATTTAAAACTATCTAATTATTTACAATAAATAGAAGAGAGAGAGAGAGTAAGAGAGAAAGAGAATATTACACAAAGAAATCAAAATGAGATGTAGAATAAACAAGGAATTTATCATTAAGAAGATTGTTCATTTCACTCTTACAACTACAAAGCATAAAACAATTACTCTAGAAAGCGATAAATTTACTCTAGAAAGCATTAAAAGAATGGAGGGAGAAATATCCTCCTCGACGATTGCTTGGAGGACGAGCAAAACTACACTACAAAGTAGTAAATCTATACTAGAAAGTAGTAAAAAGAATAGGGAGAGAGAAATCCTCCTCGACGGTTGCTTGGAGGACGAGGCAGCGGGACGACGGCTGGACGAAGGAGAACAAAGCAGGATGAAGGAGGACGAAGCAGAAGAACAGGACCAAAGCAGCACGCCGTCGTCATCGCGGGATCCACTTCCGAAGGGGGATGAAAATTTGGACTTTAACTCGCGAGATCCATCCCGGGTGTGGGACAAGCTTTTCTTGAGCTTTGGAGGGGTAGAGAAGAGAAGGAAGGGATGAGAATTTCATATGGAGGGGGTCTCCTTTTATAGTTGCAAGGAGTGGGGGCAAAATGGACACTACAACTTCAAAATAATAAATGAGGGGTCTTTAGTGACGGATAAAACCGTCGCTAAAGCCCCCAACGTGGGTGTAGCTTCCGCGCCCACGCGCGCCCGCTCAGCTGCTCGCGCACACAACGCGTACGCACGTTCAACGATCCTCAGCGAGATCGGACGGCTTAAGTCGCACCTTCATCCGCTGCATTGCACGCCTGCCCGTGTGCGATCGCGCGTTACATGCTGGCGTACGTGAGTGCGTCATCTTGATTGAGCGCGTGCGGCCGTTGGATCGTGATCGTGCAGTCGATCGGAGGCGTGCCACCGCTCCAATTTCAGCGTGGCAAGGCTCGAACGCGCGTCCCCGCTTCGTGTTAGAGCGCTCGACCAACGTGCTGGGGTCACATTTATGTCGAGCGCCTAACTTCAGCACGGGCGCGTCGCAGCCGTTGGATCTTGATCCAACAGCGAGGAAAGGTGGATGAGGAGACTACCAAGATTGCATGCGGCTGTTTGGGCGGCCGAGATGGCACCACGTGGCACCATCTTGGCTGTCCATCTTCTGGAAGTTGTAGATGGTGCCACGGAGGTCGGATTGACTCGATTTTTGCATCGTTGGGCTGCGATCGTCGATCCGAATTCATCCGTGCAGTCGGATTTGTCATCTGAAGTGTGGATTTTCACCATCCTGGCCCTTGATCTTCTTGGGTTCCCGGGTCACTAACTGATGCTACGGATGCTTGATTAGGGCGATCTTGGAGTCGTTGAACTCCAATCGCCGCCCTGATCACATACATATGGTTGGATCTTTGATCCGAGGCCCCGATAAAATATTTGCCCTGTCCAAGCACATAAAAGGAGACAATTAACCTCCATTTTATTCAAACTACTCTAAATGCAAGATGATGTATGTTATGCAATATTTATATCATGAAATGCAATCCTATGCTTAAGAACATGCATAAATAGACATTTTAAGTAGTGTAAATGTGTTTACATCATACCCCCATACTTATCTTTTGCTAGTCCCTAGCAAAAACTATATGCTATTTATAAAAGAATTAGGTTGGATTATTTGGACCTGAGTTATTTTCAATCATTAAGAAATTGTCTACTTAGGAACTGAACTTTCAAAGACACAACAATGCCCGGGTATCAATCAAAATGCAGACCGCCTCAAGCCTCGCCTTATTCAAAGAAAATTTTCTTTTTCTTTTCACTCTTTTCTAATTTTTTTTTGGATTTTCAAATTTTAGGGTTTAAGAGTGGCTTTCTACAGCCATTCAACTCACCAAAGATTTGATGAGAACCCTAAGCTTTAAGCATCTTATTGTGATTGTGATAGACTCATTGACCGGTAATTAAAACAGACTTCAGATTTCTATGCCTCTAGGTGACCTCAAAAAGACTTCTGCCTAAAGGTGTATCTTTACAACCGGTAGCTTTCTCCCTACTTTTATTTTTTACGGGGTCAACACAAGGGTGAATCCAGTGTATATCTCCCCGGTTTATTCTACTTCTCCGCTTCTTCCTATGTGTTTTGGAAATTTTTAGTGCATTTACTGAGCTGGGTTCTGGACAACCGATCGATGAGCTGTTACCACCGACAACTTGCCAGCCATACTCGTGCGGTGAAGTGTGGCTTATTTCTTTTTGTTCATTTCTCCTTTTCTTTTTGATTTTTTTTTTTTTTTTAAGTAGGTGGCTTCCCTGGTCTAAGATTTACCTAAGGGCAGGAAAAAGAGAAAGGTCCAGTGACTGGGCTCTGGACAACCTACCTATGGGCTGTTACCCACAATAACTTGCCAACCATATCACCCTAGAAGGTTCATTAGCTACCCAAATTCCATTAGAATCGCCGAACAACGAATCAGTGCAAAGAAAGTGTGTAGATGCTTAAAACTCAGAAATTCCCTCAAATCAAAGGGTGGGTTGATAAGTCGTGTACTTATCACCCAAACTTATTTATTCCAATTACGATAGAATTAAGATGGCGAGGACTCAAAGACAAATCCACATTTTAGTGGATACACAGGCTGATTAAGTCCAAAGACCTGAAGGGTCTTTGTGTTCAGATCTTAATGTAGTATTTCCTAAGATTGAAAATTTTCTTAAACCCAAATTCTCTTTCCTAATTTAGGTTTTTTTTTTAATAAAAGAAAATAAAATAAATCTAGGAAGCTGACGAATGAATTCAGAGATAAATATCCACCCCCCCATGCCTATCTAATGCAATGTCCTCATTGTATTAAAAAGACATAAAACAGAGTGGAAAAGCGAAGAAAGCACCTGAATTGCATGAATGTCAGGTTCGCTCCAAGATGAAAATTAAAAAGAACTGTATATGTGCTGAGTTTAGTGCCTTCAGCTAGGCACACTATACAAAGAAAAGAAATGAAGAAATCACAAGTGCAGGTCAGAATCAGAATGAACAGAAAAATCCTCTGACCTGTTAGCAGAGGTCCACAGATGTGGACCAGATTGTGGTGCAGACCCACACCCCATAATTGAGAATATCTTAGGTTCTGGATAAAAATTACCCAAAACCTAAAATCAGAATGCAAGCGAGGTCGGGCCTGCGATTTATGAGGATGCAACCCAAGACCAAAAAGTCGAGTTACAGAGAATTAAAGCTCAAAAGGATAATCGTTGAATGTGTGCTTGGGTTTGACATCCTCGAAACAAATGTCATAAGGGTTCTAATTTGATGGCTTCAGTTTAAAAGGAACCCTTCGACTCAAACTTCCATTTCCTCCAAAGTTAACTTCCCAAATCAGAACTTCCCAGCTCCTATCCTCCTCATTCAGCATATCAAATTCCAGGACCTCTTGCATGTTAATCACCCCATCTGAAATCTCCAAGTCTAAATGATGTGGCAAAATCAGAATTGACTTGGGTCTAATTATCTCAGAAATAGAATTATCGATAAGCTCAACGGGGTGTAACTGATAGTCAAGGCATTGAATTGATTCATCCAGAAAATGTAATCCTGGATCTGTAATGTGTGCCCTAAGATCATTTTCCTCAATTATTGGGCTATCAAACGATCTATCAGATTCCTCAGGCCCAATCGTCTCACAAAAATCGTGTTCTGAAAACTCGTGTGAGACTTCGCAACTTGAATCTTCACCATCAAAGAAATCAAGATCCGTATCAATGTATGTCCCAAAATCATCTGTCACTTTCTGTTCCAAGGAGACATGAGTTTCCTTGTAACCCGGCTCAGGGATCTCAGGTGAAGAAATCAGATCATCCTTAATTGGTTGTTTTAATTCAATCTGGTCAGCCTCGTAACATGTGTCCCCCCCAACAGGTGCCTGAGCAGGTTCTGTCATTGGCTTTCCTGAAGAGGGTTCATCCTGGGAATTATTCCAAGTTTGAATCAAAGCAACCACGAATCTCATCCTCAATTTCACTAATTTCCCAAGTAGAAACTCACCCGGGTTCTTATCCTTAACATCCTAGAGCCAATCCAACAAAGACTTGTTTAAATCATCAATCATTTCAATCAGGGGCTCCAATCTCTCAATGCAAGGTATTGGCTGAACTTCTAAAGATTGTATGATATTCCTCAAGTTAGCCAGAACCTTATCTTGAACCTGGTTAACCTGAAACAAATGAGTTGGTTTAGGGTTGGGCGGGTTTGACATCAATGTAGAGGAATTAACGAATTGAGATTTGTTATACACTTCCTGATAATAGGTCATTTCAGATTGTTGAAAAGATGGTGATGACCTAAAGGCAATGAAATCAGAGGATGGGTAAGGATCGGTGTATCCTTCTTGATTGTAGATCGTATTAGGTTGTGCATGATTGGAAGATGATCTATAATCGATGTAGCTCTGAGAAGGATAGAAATCAGAATCAAAGTGTTCAAGGTTAGACCCTAAACACGGGGGTCCGGAATTGTATCCCCAATCCGAATTATCCCAACTAACTGATAGTCGATTACAATACAGGTCGGGATAATCGTCATGTTGAGGATAATTCACAACAGGAGGGAAAGAGCAGGAATGAGTGAAATATGTGGAAGGATTCATGAGACACGGGAGGAAGAAAGGTGCCCTGCAATACAAACAATCAAACCTGTCCTTAAATGGGTTAGCCTACAAACCTACAGACTCCCAAAACCCATCTTGAGATAAAGGAACGATTTGATCTACTTCCGTCTGTTCAATCCAACCAGTCAGAAGGAGGGACTGGGGAGAAGGTTCTTCCTTCGGCTTGCACCTCCGGTTCCTAGTGTACCCCCCAGCCGCGATCGTTTGACTCTACTCCCCTAGCTAGACATCAGATTGAACAGTAGAAACAGACTAATCGAAAATAATCTTGTTCTGGGTTCTGAAGAGCGAGTCCAATCCTTAAGGCCAACATCTACTCTGTTTTATTTAGGGCTAGGTTTGAATGTGCTTTGGAATGTGATGGGCCTTTAAATGGGTTGTGCCCTTAATGATTGATTGATTTGTGTGTGCGTGCACAACCAGTGGTTTTCAAGCAAGATTATTTTTGATGTGGTGAATTTTAAGGTTCAAATCTTGCTTAGTAGCTTTTAGAATTCAACTTTAGGTGTTTTCAAACAAGTTTCGTTGGCACACCAGGTTTTGAAAGCATGGGTGAAGATGTTTTCCTTTAAAGCTTAAAAAGAATGTGGAGTGCTTGGTAAATCCTTAAAAGTTGAACCTAATTGGCAGCTACTTGATAAGTTAATTTTATTTGAAGTGGTGCAGCCCAATCAACTCAAACAATTGGCCTGTTGCACCACTTAATTAGGCACACAAATGATTACCTAATCTGATTTCTACTCAATTATGTGTTTAGATGTGTGTACCGTCTCCTAAGATCGATTTACTGATTGAGTTTGAAAATCAGATGAGGTTGTGTACCTTTATGAGATTTTTTTTTTTCTTTTTAATGTGGGGGTTGGGGTGAGTATGGGTGTCAAACAACAAACAATCTAACCTTAGAGTTTATAAAAACACCTTGGTTGATTGATGTTTGAGTTATTATGTGATGAAATGAAATCTAATGGGTGGGAGGTGGGGGGTAACTCACAAAACCTTCTACAGCACTTTACTCCGATCTACCGCTTTTGCCTGTCTCGAAAGAGTACCTGCAATTACAATAAGAAAGGAGAAAAGTGAGGTAAATGATTTGTATGTTACAAAACGCGAAGAGAAATCAAAGATCGTTGCCTCCCCGGCAACGGCGCCAAAATGTTGAACGTTACGAATCTACGCTAACGTGTTCGATTTTGGAAAACCTTTCGTTGTAGCTTGAAAGCGAAGAATTCGTGTTCAACAAATAAAATTTATACCGAAATTGAAATTCCGGGTTGAACACAGGGAGGTGGACGTTTGATTTAAAAACTACGCGTTTCTTTTTATTTGTCACAGAATAATTCAATTTAAAACTATCTAATTATTTATAATAAATAGAAGAGAGAGAGGGAGAGAGAGTAAGAGAGAAAGAGAATATTACACACAGAAATCAAAATGAGATGTAGAATAAATAAGGAATTTATCATTAAGAAGATTGTTCATTTCACTCTTACAACTACAAAGCATAAAACAATTACTCTAGAAAGCGATAAATTTACTCTAGAAAGCATTAAAAGAATGGAGGGAGAAATGTCCTCCTCGACGATTACTTGGAGGACGAGCAAAACTACACAAGAAATCAGTAAATCTATACTAGAAAGCAGTAAAAAGAATAGGGAGAGAGAAATCCTCCTCGATGGTTGCTTGGAGGACGAACCGGACGGGACAACGCCTGGACGAAGGAGAACGAAGCAGGACAAAGGAGGACGAAGTAGAAGAACGAGAATGAAGCAGCACGCCGTCGTCATCACGGGATCCACTTCCAAAGGGGGGCGAAAATTTGGACTTTATCTCGCGAGAAGCATCCCGGGTGTGGGACAAGCTTCTCTTGAGCTTTGGAGGGGTAGAGAAGAGAAGGAAGGGATGAGAATTTCATATGGAGGGGGTCTCCTTTTATAGTTGCAAGGAGTGGGGGCAAAATGGATATTACAACTTCAAAATAATAAATGAGGGGTCTTTAGTGACGAATAAAACCGTCGCTAAAGCCCCCAACGTGGACGTAACTTCCGCGCCCACGCGCGCCCGCTCAGCTGCTCGTGCGCACAATGCCTACGCACGTTCAACGATCCTCAGCCGTCCGATCTCGAGATCGGACAGCTTAAGTCGCACCTTCACTCGCTGCATTGCGTGCCCGCCCGCGTGCGATCGCGAGTTACGCGCAGGCATGCGTGAGTGCGTCATCTTGATTGAGCACGTGTGGCCGTTGGATCGCGATCGTGCGGTCGATCGGAGGTGTGCCACCGCTCCAATTTCAGCTTGGCGAGGCTCGAACGCGCGTCCCCACTTCGCGTTAGAGCGCTCGACCAACGCGCTGGGGTTACGTTTATGTCGAGCACCTGACTTCAGCGCGGGCGCATCGCAGCCATTGGATCTTGATCCAACAGCGGGGAAAGGCGGATGCGGAGACTGCCGAGATTGCATGCGGCCGTTTGGGCGGCCAAGATGGTGCCACGTGGTGCCATCTTAGCCGTCCATCTTCTGGAAGTTGTAGATGGTGCCACGGATGTCAGATTAACTCAATTTTTACGTCGTTGGGCTGCGATCGTCGATCCGAATTCATCCATGTGGTCGGATTTGTCATCTGAAGTGTGAATTTTCACCATCCTGGCCCTTGATCTTCTAGGGTTCCCGGGTCACTAACTGATGCTACGGATGCCTGATTAGGGCGATCTTGGAGTCGTTGAACTCCAATCGCCGCCCTGATCACATCCATACGGTTGGATCTTTGATCCGAGGCCCCGATAAAATATTTGCCCTGTCCAAGCACATAAAAGGAGACAATTAACCTCCATTTTATTCAAACTTCTCTAAATGCAAGATGATGCATGTTATGCAATATTTATATCATGAAATGCAATCCTATGCTTAAAAACATGCATAAATAGACATTTTAAGTAGTGTAAATGTGTTTACATCACTCAACCTATGAGCCAACATTTCTCAAAACCCTATGGGTTCCAAACTGAGGCCTTTGATCCAAATTTCTCTGATCCTTCTTCTTTTTCACCATCCTTACCCTATGAGGATGTGTATGTGATGTTAACACCATCATTACTAATAACTATCTTTAATTAGTCAGAATCAAGTGACAAATGCTTCTATATAATCGCCTGAGAGCCATATTTCCACGCAAATCTATTATGAGAAGAAAACACTAAAACAAGGTTAATTCTATAGTTTCAACATCACATCATAAATGCAAAGTAACCACAAGATTTTTTAAGAGTTAATTGAAGGCCTAATGAGCATTAAAGTCCTAAGAGTGGGTCCACATAGATAGAAACCAGGTTTCACGCATTTCAAGAACTCAATCAAACACAAAAACCCTAATTTCAAACCTGGTTGAATTGAAGAGGTTATGGTTGGAATAAAATTTATCTAAACCTCTTAATATTCATAGAAAAATATACTGAGAGGTTTGTATTGACGTGCAAAATTGATGTTTTAAAAGTAATGCGCTGTAGTATAGTCGATAAATCGAGTAGAATACTTAAATTTATAGCTCCAAGGAAATTCCAAGGTCAAACACAGGGAGCAAATATGGAATTTGATGTGAATACATCTGAATAGCCAAAAATGTCTATTAATGCATGTTCTTAGTATCATATTAGCATCATGCATTATAAATATTGCATAACATACATCATCATGCATTTAGGTCAAATTGAACAAATTGTATAGTAATTTCTTCATTTTGGTGGCCAGGGACAGGACCACTTTTTATTGGGGCCTCAGACTAAGGATCCAACCATACGAATCGGATTAGGGTGACGATCAGAGTTCAACGACTCCAAGATCGCCCTGATCGGACTTCCGTACCATCAGATATAACCTGAGGAAAATCAGAGATCAAAGGCCAAGATAGTGTCAATCTGCACTTCATATGACAAATCCGATCGCATGGATGGGTTCGGATTGATGATCTTAGCCCAACGACGTGAAAATCGATTCAATTCGACATCCGTGGCACCATCTACAACATAGAAGATGGACAGCCAAGATGATGTTCCACGTGGCGCCATCCTAACCACCCAACCGGCCCAAGGACCTGCTGCTGCCCTCTCTCTCCTCAACCGTGTGGATGATCTCAGCCGTTGGATCAAGATCCAATGGCTGAGAGAGCTCGCACCTAAATTCAGCACCGCACCTCAAACCGCTACATAGCGGAGTGGTTAAGGCGCTGCTCACGCAAGGAGCATGAGTTCGAGCCGCTCGCGTGCACCTCTCCTCGCGTGGATGAGCATGATCTTGACCGCACGATCAACTGCGAGCGAACGGGATCTTCCAATCAGAAAAACGCGTAATCAAATGCGGTTTTGCACGTGCGAAGCTGAAGCAGGTAAGGAGCGGTTTAGGTTGTTCGATCTCACAATCGGACGGCAAATATCGCAATGACGTGGGCAAGCATTGAGCGCACAGAAGGCGAGGAGGCGGGCATGCGCACGAAGCTTCAGCGACGTGAGGTCTTTAGTGACACTTAAATCATCACTAAAGACCCCCTCATTTAATGTTTTAAGCTTGAAATGTCAATTGTGCTCTCAATCCCAACAACTATAAAAGGAGACCCATACCACACGAATTCTTGATCCCTTCCTTCACCTCTCTCCCTCTCCAAAGCTCTAATGAATCTTGTCCCAAACCTAGGATGCTCCACTAAAGTCAAAATCAAAGTTTTCTCTCCCCTATTCCAGAAGTGGATCCCATAACGACAACGATGCCCTGCCCCACCCTTGGTTATTCCTACTTCGTTCTTCCTCTATCTTCATCCTCTGTCTTCTAGGCATCGCCTCGTCTAGCTTGTCCTCCAAGCAACCATCAAGGAGGATAACATCTCTCTCCCTTCTTTATCGCTTTCTAGAATAGAATTTCCCACTTTCTAGCTATAATCATTTCCTTCTTTCTCGTTGTAAAAATAATATTCAGTTACAAAGTGATTGTTCTCTCTCTCTCTCTCTCAGTATTAATATCAATTTCAGTGTGATTATCTTGCTTTCAAAACAAAAATACCAAAAAAATATAATCGCAAATTTTAGATCGATGCAGCCTCCCTGTGTTCGACCCGGAATTCTTTCGAATTTCAGTATAAATTTATTTGTTGGTGGATTTCTTCGTAAATCATACTACGACAACGAGTTTTCAAAACTCAAATCCATATGCGTACATTTTCCTCATCAATAGAATTCACACACTAATCTTGATAAATAATATACATGAGCACAATTAATTACTCAAAAATGAATATTCAATATATACCATGAGTATCTAAAAAGATAAAAAGAACTCTAGACAAAATAATAGTGATTTAAATCACCAATTATTAGTCTAACATAATATATAGCAATCATTGAATAGAACCAAATGAATGAACGGTAAATCAGACATCTGATTTTACAATCAGATGACTTAAATGTCGTTTCTACAGTGTTTCTTCTTCTTCTGCTATTCTTCTTCTTCTTGAGTTTCTCTTATGAAACACAGCTCTTCTTCTTTGGCTTCTCTTCCTTCTCTTTCTCCTCTTTGTCTATAGTCCTCCTCTTCTTTTGCCTTTCCTTTTCTTCTTCTTCCTTTAGTTTCTCTTTTGAAGCACAGCTCTTCTTCTTTGGCTTCTCTTCCTTCTCTTTCTCTTCTTCTTTTACAGTCATCCTCTTCTTCTGCCTTTCCTTTCTTCTTCTTCCTTGAGTTTCTCTTCTGAAGCACAACACTTATTCTTTGGCTTCTCTTCCTTCTCTTTCTCTTCTTCTTCTACAGTCCTCCTCTTCTTCTGCCTTTCCTTTTCTTCTTTCTTTCTTCCTCTTCTCTTCACAGACAAGGGAAGGACTCACAAAATTGGCCAAGTGTCAAACTATCCCTCTCTGAAGCAAAAACCCCCTACACCCTCACTCACTCTCTCTCTCTCTCTCTCTCTCTCTCTCTCTCTCTCTAAAACCAGGTAATCGGGTATTCAGGTTAAGCACATACCCAGGTCTAGCTCATCGGCAATGGTGATGAGCGAGGAGTGAAGGCTAATCAGGTCGGGTCGAGTGAATATGGGTGAGCGGGGACCTCATCCCCAAGTGTCTTGAGGCACTAAGGCCCTATCACAAAAACATCTTATGTGGCTCTGTTGGCTTATCTCCCACTAATGTTGGACTAAAGTGCCGCCTCCTTTTTCATGGGTCAGCTGCTATGAAGATGCCTCCAATTGAGGCAGTTGCAGACGTTGGCATCCCCAATCAAGGACCTGGGAAGGATCCTGGGACTACTCCGCATGACCTGGGGCACTCGCCTGAAGTGGCTGCCTAAAGACATGGTGAGAGCTTGCTTGAGGCAGCTACAGCAATGGTGCTGCGGCGCAAACATCTGGAAACAAGTAACACTGGCTAAGAGCCCCAGTCAAAAGGTTCAAAGGCTTTGTTATGGTACATGGAATGTGACGGCGATGTCCGTAGGGTGATTCCTGTGTGGATGATGGCGGATGGTGACGGAAATGGAAGTGAGAAGGTGGGTTGCTCGGGGGCACGTTTGGGTTAGTGGTGGAGTGAAATATGAGAGGGGTTTTGATGGGCGTGAAGTGGCGGAGGTAATGGGGATGGTGGCGAGGCGGTTGGAGTTGTAAGGTGACGGGCATGCCAAGCAGAAGATGTGGTTGGAGCAAAGGAAGATGACGACATGCGTGTGGTTGAGGGAGCATTTTTTAGGGTTTTTGGTAAAGGAAACTAACCTAAGGATCTAAAGAAGCTAATCTAACCCTAATCTAATGGACAAAAGGGGGGAGATCTCCTTGCCTAGGGTGCATCAGTGTCAGAGAAGAAGAATCCTCTGATAAGATAGAGGCGGCGATGACGAGGGGGATTAGGGCACTCGCTAGTATGGCACGACGTAGAAGAGAGAGAGGAAGGAGAATCCGCCGCTAGTATTGCGAGCGGATGATGAGAGTGGTCGGAGAGAGTCGTTGGATGTCGTGGGACCTTCTGATCGGAGAGAAGGGAGGAAGGAGGGGGTTTTTCGGCCAAAAATGAGAGTAGAGAGGACGGTTTGTCCTCAAGGGTCTTTAAATAGGTCTCAGGGGGTGCTTGAAGCTTGGAAACCAAGCTTTTGAGCTTGGTAAGCTTGCCGGAGTAGGAAACCCATATCTCTCATGCATTTGCATGAGAGATTGGGAAAGAGATGGAGCCCATGAATAGGTTCAAATCATAGAGAAATCTCTTAGGAATCTTTCTTCCAAATTTGGAAGAAATTGAGCGTGAAATCAGGGAGAAAATTATGATTGAAGGTCGCCGAAGTTATAGGAATAGGATGTCTGCATTCATGGAGGTGGTGGGGACCTTTTGTCCAAGAAGACAACAAAGATAGGGGCCTGTTTGTAGTGAATTTCAAAAGCTATGGGCACTTATGAAATAGAAAGAATCAGACAGGACTGAAATGCAAACTAGGTCAAGACAATCCATGATTAGGCCCAAATTTTGATACAAACCTCATTTGAACCTAAAGAATCTAATGGTGAAGTTGGATTTTGGTTTTGACCAAGTTTGACTAGGTAATTTATGGAAAAATACAAATTAGGGCAATTGTTTGTTTGAGACTCTATTTCAGGTCAACATGGGTACAAATGGTCAAATTAAGGATGCTAAACCCTAGAGAATATTTTTATATGATTTTTAGAGGGTTTATATGAATTTTATCCTAACCAGCGGGTCTATTTTTAGGATTTCAGATGTCCATTAATTCTTGAAATGCGTGAAAACTCGTTTCTGTCTGCATGAACCCACTCATTAGACATTTATGACCATTTGACCTCTAATTAACCCCTGAGAAATCCTGTGGTTATTCTGCATTCATGATAGGATGGTAAAATTACAGTTTTAACCCTGATTTCTTATTATTCTCTTAGAAAGGATGTGCAATGAATTACTGTCTTCTGGCAGTAATGTAGAAGCATTTAATAATGGAATATGACTAAATACAGCTAGATATGGCTGATGATGACGTTATCATCATACCCCCATGCCTAACTTTTGCCAGTCCCTTAGCAAAATCTTATGAAATGAGCTTAGATTCTAGACCATGCCTTTGATGCTCAAAGTCCTGATTTTTTTTCTTCTTTTTAGAAATTAGGTCAGAATGATAATAATAAGCCTAGAGGTACTCAAGTACCAACCAAGATCCGAACTTAACCAGCTTTAGCCTCAGTCTACCGCAAAGGTTTCTAAGGCCTACAGAAACTATCCTAAGGTTAGTTGGACCCAGCGGTTAAAGCACCCGTGCTTGTAACATGGTTAGTCCCAATTTAGTTTGTAGTGCATTTTTGTAAGAGAGAGGGATAGAAGAATTTTTTTCATTTTGTAGAGCTTTCTCTCTCTTTTCTTTTCTTTATTTTTAGCTTCGGATTGGCTCAAAAACATGGTCTGTATCTGATTCCTTGCTCCCACCATCAATTCTCGCAAAGTCCCTGGCCTTCAATGCTTCGGGATAGCATCGCCCATGGTAACCCGTAGAACCCTGGCGTTCGACACTAGAGATAGTGCCATCCATGGCGTTCTATAGCTAAATTCAGGCCCTGGCAATTGACATTTCGGGATAATCCCACCCATGGCACCTGAACCAATACAAGGTGCTTACATGCCCCGATATGATATTTAGATTTCCTAGGAGACAAGCACTGAGGAGATGGTATGTTATTGCACATCTTCGACAGGAATTTATCACCTCTCTGCACTAGGAACTCGACCAAATCAACTTGTGTTTATAAGCCGCTCCTAATCTAGGTGGCTTTTTCATAACAGAATTAATGCATTTGCATGATTTTGATTATTAAGCTTACTGAACCAGACTTGTGTGTGGATTAGGGTGCTAAGGTTACCGAGTCTTGCAAACCAGAGGTCAGTTAGCAAGGTCGAATACTCCCTAAGCCTTATACCTAATACATAAGCTTCGTATTTTCCTTAACCTCTTGAGGATTATCCAGATCTTAATGGATACATGAACTTTTAAGCCCTAAAAACAAGCTCAAGAGGCCTAAGATCAGCACTCATACTAATCTCTTTGTCTCTCTGTTCTTTTAGGACTAAAAAGTTTTTTCTTTTGATTTGGTCTAGAGCTTAAATAGATTCCATAATCATTTACTAATGACTATCACCTTTTTGTTTCAAATTGTAGCTCCTTTTTAATATTTAAATACCTCCTTATTTCCTCCTCAAGAATGATATACAATTAATCCTCTCAAAATTTCCTCCCCTTTCCATTTTTTGTTCTTTTTCAAAATTTTCTTTTCATTTTTTTTTTTGAATGAGTAATTTTTTGGTGAGAACCCTTCAGAAACTTGAATTTTTGTATGTTTGTACCTTAACAACCCCCCATGCCTAAGTTTTGCAATGTCCTCATTATAAAGCGGAGGGTATGAAATCAGCGTGGTTCATGGGTTAGAACAAGGTAAAAGGGTGGGTGAATGGGTCGAGATGACTGCTGCAAACGATTTCAAGCTCTGGTACAGGTACCAGAGGTGCGGTCGGCTATTCTAACTCTGAACTCAAAGTGCAGTAGGCGTGAAGCTCAAAAGGATAATAAGAAGGATCTTGATTTTTTTAAACGACAGGTTGCCTCCCGTTAAGCGCTAAATTCAATGCCTTCAACTGAGCAGAAAATGGTCATGGAGGAGTTGTCAAATCAGATGAATTTTGTAGAACAAGCACCTTGATCGAAATCCTGGTTGGTCCAACAAGGTGCTTGTTTAGATCGACAGGCTGATGATGCAGCCCAAACCCAATCAGCCTGGTGGGTTGATGGAAGTGGATCAAGAGATATGGTGTCCACCAGATACTTTGTGAAAAAAGATATGGTAATGTGAATCATGGGTTTGGCTGAATCAGATCAGCCTGGTCAAATAGGGATCTTCAAAAGCGAATGGATTAGTGGAGGATGTGAGATCCCTACGAGAGTGATCAAAGAAGGATGGGATGTGATTAGTAGTCTGATCAAAGTCTGAATCCTGATCAAAAGATGGATAAGAATCATGTGAGACCAGATTATTGAGAGAAGAGTCAGAGTAAAAGTTGATTCTGGTTGCAGGTAGGGGTTCGAATCGGATTTGAGAAGGTTTTGTATGTGCTGTAGAAGAGGTGGCTTCCAAGAGAGCTGTGTGTGAGGGCTCCTCTAGAAAAGCTTCAAAGGTAGGTGTACCTAGAGAGTCCTCATAGAGCTCATCAAAATCAAATGTAAATGCTTGGAGAGTGCTTATAGGATCATGAAAATCGGAGTCAAGAAAAGATTCAAACTCTGGATTACATACACTCTTGGCACTTGTAGTTTCTGAATCCTATAGATGATAAAGGAATGATTCCAAGTCAATGGAACTTGATTTTGAATCGATGATCTCGAGATTAGGGACCTCAGAGTCAGGGTCGAAGAACGGGTCGTGGATGCTAAGGTCGTAAATTTGTTCATAATCATCAGGAAACAAAGATTCTCTGAAATCAAAGTAAGATTCGAAATCATCGAAGAACTTGCGAAGATTGTGTTCTGAACCTGATTCCAAATCAGACATTCCACCACAGAGTGAATCAAGATGTGGAGAAGCAGCAACCTGACTTGGATCTAACCTAAACTTAGAATCCAAACTCAAAAAGATGTCCCTATTAGGCATGGGTTGGGGTTCTTGGCTCCTAGGAGAGACCCAATCGAATCCCAACTCTTCCAGCTCCTCAGTTTCTGTGTCATAAATTGGCATGATTTCCGAAAAATTGATCTATATCTCAAAGGAGTCTAGAGAGGTGTAGTCATTAAACATAGGCCCAGGATCGTAGTTCAACTCAAAAATCCGAGTCTTATCACATGGGGCCTCATAATTATCCCAAATAAGCTTGAATCCAAATTCTAAGTTTAAGGTAGGGTTTGGATCACTAAAATCTAGGCTGGGCTCTATTGGATGTCAGAATCATCCTCGAAAATTACCTTAACAGGATAAGGCTCGGGATTTACATTCTCGAGGAGTTCTGTTTTAAGCTCATCCTTACAGGTGTCTAGCAATTTAAGGCTAGGTGAACTAGGTTCTCGTATCTCTAGGGCTAGCTTGAAATCGGAAACACCTGCAATTGGATCCTCCCAACCTATTTCAAGATCAGGTGTATCAGTCTACATATAAGTTGGATCATATTCCATCTGGGTTGGGGATCCACAGCAACCTTGATTCTCAAACCCAAGATTTGGGAAATCAGATTGATCCTCAGTCTTATTCCAAGATGTTTTGCTAAACACTTGGGGAATATACGGGTATTTTTTATTAATAATCTATTTCAATAATTTTATCAACTCTTCTCATTTCTCAAGGTCATCTTGGTGTCTTTCCCAAAGTACAGGATTTGTCAAACATTGGAGATATTCAAAGTTATGCAATTTCTCTAATTCAATATATCCTATCATGAGAATATCCCAGGTTGATCCATTTGTTATTTGTGTCAATACTAATTGAACACAATTTGCAATAAAGGCTGTTGTTTCTGGGATATTAACCTGAATCGTGCTAGGTAGATTTGAGGTTTTGTCATCAACTCCATAAAATTACAGAGCATCCTCAATCATTCTATCTCTCATGGACATTTGGGATTCAGGTTTCCTAAATGGTCTTCCTAAATTGCTAGGCTGCATTTTCAAATCAGGTGGTGAAATTAAGATGTAGAATCAAATTCAGGATTTAGAATGAAATTGATCATATCTGAAAAGAGATTCCCAAGAAGATTTAATGTGTCACTTTGGTTAAAAACCTAAGGACCTTCCTGTGTGTGCTCTAGTGAAAAGATGAGGGACTTGAATGTTATTTGGACCCAATCAAGGCACCTAAAGATTTTTGGATGACTATAGAGGTTCGAGGCAGAAGATACCCAATGTAAACATGTTTACATTGCATAAGATGTCTATTTATGCATGTTCTTAAGCATAAAATTGCATTGCATACTATAAATATTGCATAGCATGCATCATCTTGCATTTAGATTAGTTTGAATAAAATGGAGGTTAATTGTCTCCTTTTATGTTCAGAGACAGGGCAAAATTTTTATTGGGGCCTCGAATCGAAGATCCAACTGTACAGATTTGATTAGGGCGACAATTGGAGTCCAACGACTCCAAGATCGCCCTAATCAGACATTTGTAGCATCATATAAAGACTAGGGAACCCTAGTAGATCAAGGGCCAAGATGGTATAAATATACACTTCAAACGATAAATCTGACTGCATGGATGGATTCAGATCGACGATTGCAGCCTAACGGCGTGAAAATCGACTCAATCCGACACCCGTGGCACCATCTACATCATCTAGAAGATGGACTGCCAAGATGGCTCCACGTGGCACCAACTTGGCCACCCAATCGACCTCATGCATCAGCTGAAGGCCTCCACATCAACCCTTCCCCACTGTTGGATCAAGACCCAACGACTGCGACGCGCCCACGCTTAAGTTAACCGCTCAACACAAACACGCCCACAGTGCGTTGGTCGAGCGCTCTAACGCGAAGCGTAGGTGCGCGTTCGAGCCTCGCATGCAACAATTGGAGCGGAGGCACGTGCCCGATCGACTTCACGATCACGATCCAGAGGCCACTCACGCTCAATCAAGATGACATGCCCACGCACGCCCGCGCGTAACGCGGGATCGCACGCGTATGCTGCGCTGAGGAGGCCGGCGAGGGCGCATCTCAACTGTTCGATCTCACGATTGAACGGTCGAGATTTAAAGAACGTGGAAAGGCGTTGAGCATGGGGAGGCGAGCGAGTGCGCAAGCGCCACCCACGAAGGCCACGTTCGGACCTTTAGCAACGGTTTTATCTATCACTAAAGGTCCAGAATTAATGTTTTTCAAATTAAAATGACCAAATTGCCCTCACTCCTTGCAACTATAAAAGGAGACCCCCTCCATACGAAATTCTCATCCCTTCCTTCTCTTCTCTCCCTCTCCAAAGCCCAAGAGAAGCTTGTCCTACACACGAGATGCTTCTCAAGAGATAAAGTCAAATTTTCATCCCCCTTTCGGAAGTAGATCCCGCGACAATGACGACGTGCTGCCCCGTTCCCATTCTTCCCGCTTCGTCCTCCATCCTGCTCCGTTCCCCGTCTTCCAAGCGTCGTCCCGTCCCACTCATCCTCTAAGCGATCGTCGAGGAGGATATCTCTCTCCCCATTCTTTTTACTGCTTTCTAGAGTAGATTTACTGCTTTCTAGTGTAATCATTTTCCCGCTTTCTAGTCGTAATGTTTAGTGTAACGAACAATCCCTTTGATAATGAATTCTATGTTCATTCTACATCTCTTTTTGGTTTTTGTTTGTAATATTCTCTCTCTCTCTCTTTCTCTTCTATTTAGTGTAAATTGATAGATAGTTTCTAGTCAATTAATTTACTTTGTGACAAATAAAACAAATGCATATATTTTAAATTAAACGTCCGCCTCCCTGAGTTCGACCCAGGATTTCTATTCCGGTATAAATTTTATTTTTTGAACATGAGTTCTTTGCTTTCAAACTATAACGATAGATTTTTCAAAATCAAACATGTTAGTGTAACAACTCGTAGCTTCAACAATACCTCTGAATCAGAAAGTCATCCACCTGAGAATTACCTGGGCAGCCGGTAAGGGAGAGTCTCGCAAAGACCCCTACACGGTAGAGCATCCCCATGGGTTATAGGGTTTCCCCCACCCGACCTTCCTTATCATCGTGGTTCCAGGTAGACCAGAATGGATAACTTGACCTCTTAAGTCTACCAGTTTTAAGTCCTAATTTGTGCCTTTAATTCCACTTGATTTAGAAGTTAATTTGACTCATGACCTAATTTGGAAGTTGGTTGGTCCACAAAGTAGACCAACTTCGCCTGACCTACCCTAAATATAACAGAATGAATTCTAGGTCAAGACCCAGAAATCACCCTAAATGACTCTCAATTTATTAGGTCCATGATTTTAGGGTTCAAGTGATTTTAGAGCCCGATTCTTTTAGGGTTTTCCTAACTAGGTCTTTTCAAATAGGGGCTTGGGTAGCACACAAGTGCGGGAGGTTTATTTCCTTTTATGCAGGCAAATGTGAACTAGCACTTCAAACCCTAGTGTTGAAATCCTAATTAGCTCTATTTCAAGTCCAATTTAATTTCAAAATGTTCACCTAGGGCTTCAAGCAAGTAGTGTGTTAGCCCAGGGTGATTTTAGAAATTAAGCGTAGTCCCTAATAGGTACAGCCAATTTGGGTAGAGAATTCTAAACAGAATCGCTTCAATCTTCAATCAAATATGAAAATTTTCCGCAAATTAGGAAGCATGCCTCTTAATGATAATTACTAGAAAAATAAGGCAGGTGATTCCTAAGTAGTTTTGTTTCCTTTTCTCTCTTCCAAAGATTAGGAGATTAGGGAGGAAGAGAGATTACCTACCCTGGAGTGGTTGAATTGTGTGGAAGTTCACCTCGTGAATTACTTCGCAAAATCACAAGAAATCAAACAAGGTAAGTTAGTGCTACAATATAATCAGATAAAGCAAAGAGTAGCTGTGAATTGCATGTTGCTCCTTGGCAACAGCGCCAAAATGTTAACACGCTGAATCGGTGTTTTAAAAGTAATGCGCTATAGTATAGCCGATAAATCGCGTAGAACACTTAAATTTATAGCTCGAAAGAAATTCCAAGGTCAAACACAGGGGGCAAATATAGAATTCACACACTAATCTCAAAAAATAATATAAATGAGCATAATTAACTACTCAAAAATGAATATTCAATGTATAGCATGAGTACTCAAAAGATAAAAAGAACTCTAGACACACCAATTATTAGTCTAACACAATACATAGCAATCACTGAATAGAACCAAATGAATGAACAGTAAATCAAACGTCTGATTTTACAATCAAACGACTTAAATGTTGTTTCTACAGTGTTTCTTCTTCTACTATTCTTCTTCTTCTTCCTTGAGTTTCTCTTATGAAACACAGCTCTTCTTCTTTGGCTTCTCTTCCTTCTCTTTCTCCTCTTCTTCTACAGTCCTCCTCTTCTTTTGCCTTTCCTTTTCTTCTTCTTCCTTGAGTTTCTCTTTTGAAGCACAGCTCTTCTTCTTTGGCTTCTCTTCCTTCTCTTTCTCTTCTTCTTTTACAGTCATCCTCTTCTTCTGCCTTTCCTTTTCTTCTTCTTCCTTGAGTTTCTCTTATGGAGCACAGCACTTCTTCTTTGGCTTCTCTTCCTTATCTTTCTCTTCTTCTTCTACAGTCCTCTTCTTCTGCCTTTCCTTTTCTTCTTTCTTTCTTCCTCTTCTCTTCACAAACAAGGGAGGGACTCACGAAATTGGCTAAGTGTCAGGCTGCCCTCTCTGAAGCAAAAACCCCCTACGCCCACACACACACTCTCTCTCTCTCTCTCTTTTCTCTTCTCTTTCTTTAAAACCAGGTAATCGGGTATTCAGGTTAAGCGCATACCCAGGTCTAGGCTCACTGGCAATGGTGATGAGCGAGGAGTGAAGGCTAATCGGTTTGGGTCAAGTGAATGTGGGTGAGCGGGGACCGCACCCCCAAGTGTCTTGAGGCACTAAGCCCGTATCACAAAAACATCATATGTGGCTCTGTTGGCTTATCTCCCACCGATGTGGGACTAAAGTGCCGCCTCCTTCATGAGCCAGCTGCTATGAAGATGCCTCCAATTAAGGTAGTTGTTGTTGTTGGCATCCCTAATCAAGGACCTAGGAAGGGTCCTGGGACTACTCCGCGTGACCTGGGGCACTCGCCTGGAGTGGCTACGTGAAGAACATGGTGAAAGCTTGCTTGAAGCAGCTACAGCAATGGCACTACAGCGCGAACACCTGGAAACAAGTAACATGGGCTAGGAGCCCCAATCAAAAGGTTCAAGGCTTCGCAATGGCACGTGGAATGTGACGGCGGCATCCGTGAGGTGATTCATGTGTGGATGATGGCGGACGGTGATGGATATGGAAGCGAGAAGGTGGGTTGTTCTGGGACACGTTTGGGTGAGCGGTGGAGTGAAATATGAGAGGGGTTTTGATGGGCGTGAAGTGGTGGACGTAATGGGGAAGGTGGCGAGGTGGTTGGAGTTGTGAGGTGACGGGCATGCCTCGCTGGAGATGTAGCTGGAGCAAAGGAAGATGACGGTGTGCGTGTGGTCGAGGGAGTATTTTTTAGGGTTTTCTGTAAAGGAAACTAACCTAAGGATCTAAAGAAGCTAATAAAACCCTAATCTAATCGATGAAAGGGGGGAGATCTCCTTGCTTGGGGTGCATTGATGTCCGAGAAGAAGAATCCTCTGATAAGATAGAGGCGGCGGCGACGAGGTGGATTGGGGTGCCAGCTCGTATGGCACGACGCGGAAGAGGGAGAGGAAGGAGAATCTGCAGCTAGTATTGCAAGCGGATGACGAGAGTGTTCGGAGAGAGTCGCCGGATGTCATGGGACCTTTTTCCCAAAGAGAATGGAGGAAGGAGGGGGGTTTTTCAACCAAAAATGAGTGTAGAGAGGATGGTTTGTCCTCAGGGTTCTTTAAATAGGTCTCAGGGGGTGCTTGAAGCATGGAAACCATGCTTCTGAGCTTGGTAAGTTCACCGGAGTAGGAAGCCCACATCTCTCATGTGTTTGCATTAGAGATTGGGAAAGAGATGGAGCCCACGAATAGGTTCAAATCGTTGAGAAATCTCTTAGGAATCTTTCTTCCAAATTTGGAAGAGATTAAGTGTGAAATCAGGGAGAAAACTCTGATCGAAGGTCGTTGGAGTTGTAAGAATAGGATGTTTGTGTTCATGGAGGTGGTGGGGACCTTTTGGCCAAGAAGACAACAAAGATAGGGGCCTATTTGTAATGAATTTCAAAAGCTAGGGGCACTTGTGAAATAAAAAGAATTAAATAGGATTGAAATGCAAACTAGGTCAAGAGATCTATGATTGGGCCCAAATTTTGATACAAACCTCATTTGGACATAAGGAATCCAATGGTGAAGTTTTATTTTGATTTTTACCTAGTTTGATTGGGTAATTTATGTAAAAACCCAAATTAGGGCAATAGTCTGTCTGAGACTCTATTTCAAGTCAAAATGAGTTCAGATGGTCAAATCAAGGATGCTAAACCCTAGATAATATTTTTATATAATTTTTAGAGGGTTTATATGAATTTTATATTTACCAGAGCCTCAGTTAATTAAGCAGATCAATTTTTAGGGTTTCAGATGTCCATTAATTCTTGAAATGCGTGAAAACCTATTTTTGTCTGCATGAACCCACTTATTAGATGATGAGAACCTCATCATGAGCCATAAATAGCTCATTTTTACCTAATACAAAGGATAAAAGCTCCTACATAACTCAAGGAAAGGCTTAACTCAGAGAATTCTGAGTTTAAGGAGAAAATAAGTCATAAGGGGTAAAAATGCAATTTTACCAGTATAATCTGCATACAGGGTAATTCAGGGTCCAAACATAGGTCAAAATAACCTAATAAGAATAAAAGTGGGATGAGATGATCTGGCAAGGGCTACAGCAATTCCAAGGAACTAAATGATAATCTGTAACCCTAAAAAACACCCACTTCAATTCACGAGGTTCAAGGCAAAGAAAAAATGGAATAAACCCTCTAAAATTCATTTAAAAATAATCTCTATGGTTTAGAACCTTCAATTTGACCTTAGGAACCCATCTTGACCTACATTGAGAACCATACCCAATTAATAACTTAATTTGGGTTTTTGCGTAAATTGACCAGTCAAACAAGGTTTAATCTAGAAATAAAATTCACCATCAGATTCCTTAGGTCATAATTAGTCATGTATAAAAACTTGAGCCTAAGAAGGAACCTTCTTGACCAACTTTACACTTTGGTCCTCATATATTTACTTTTTGGCCCTCAACTTTTGAACCCTCGCATTTTGGCCCCTAACTCTCCTTCGTTCTTTACGTTCAGGTCCTCCCTGCAAAACCTGCCAGTACCATGCTCCGGCGACCTTGCGCGAAGCATGGCGTCGCGCAGGGTGAGGGGGAGGGTCTAGCAAGTAAACCGGGGGTGCCCTACGTCGTCAGCCGTCGCAGGGACACCCCCCTGGTCGCTGTAACCCACCATACCGGCCGTGCAAACGCACGGAAGGTATGGGTTTCCATCTCCGGCATCCTCCGGCGAGGGAGACACGTCGTCTCCCTCCGCCTTCCTCTCTGATTCGGTCCCTATAAATACCCCCGTCGCTCCACCGTTCTTGGGAGCTCGGTCCTGACGGAGAAAGACCCCCACTTCCTCTCTTCCCACTCCGACAGGAAGCCTTCCAGCTCCGGCGGCCTCTCCTCTTCCTCCTCGTCGCTCTGCCGCACTACCAGCTGCAGGGTTGCCCCCCCTCGCTCTTCCTGCGCCACGCCGTACCCAGCTGGCGCCTCTCTAGCCCTCTCCTCGCCGCCACCCCTTCCCCTGGGCATCTTCTTCTCCGGCGACAGTCGATACGACTGTCGCCCTGCTGCTCCCCCTTCGTCCCTGCAAGTAAGTTAGAACTACTGCCCCTCCTCTCCTCTTTCTTTCCCCGGTTTCAATTTGTTCAATTAAGCCCTCGACCGACCCTGACCATCGTCACCCCCTTCGTCTCCGGCCACCCTCCGACGAGATGCCCCCATCGCTCCACAGCCTCACACGCCTCGCCGACCCTCACCGAACCTCCGCCTCATCACACTGAGCACCCCCCACCCCTCCACTTCCACTCCACACCTCCGTAACGCTCCCCCAAACAAACCCATTTCTCCGGTTGCAGTCCGACCTAGGGCTACCGCCAGACACCGCCTTGCGGCTTGCCGCACAGCTCAACACCTTCGCCATGCCACGGCGAAGGTTCCCCAGTAGTTTGATCAGGCCGAGAGGCCATATTCGTGTCCGACAGGTTCTGAGGCTCGACCGCCATTAACGCCACATTGAAGCAGCTTCTCCCGCGCTCCAGGCTTGAGGACTCCAGGTCTCCAGCTGCTGCGGATTACGGAGACTCCTGCGAAGGCAGCCAGCCAGCAACCGACGAAAATCGAAGCCGCAGCTGCAGAAGCAAGGCCGCGGTCTTCCAGCAGGCGCACGCGAGGAGAGGCCTCAGTTTAGTCCCACATCGGCACAGGTGAAGAAGAACCGTGGAAGAAGACGAAGGCTGAAGGAAGGAGGATCACCGAGCGGCACTGTAGCAGCGGCGGTTTAAGTCGTCTGATTGAAAAATCAGACGACGTCCTGAAGGCAAAGAAGGAGAAAGAAGACGAACAGAAGAAAGAAAAGAGAAGACGAACAGAAGAAAGAAGAAGAGAAGCAGAAAAAGAAGAAGATCTGAAGAACAAAAGAAGAAGAGAAGCAAAAGAAGAAGAAGAAGGACCAAAGAAGAAGAAGAAGAGGAAAGAACAAGGAAGAACAGCAGAAGAAGAAGAGGACCACAAGGAGATAAAAAAAAAAAAGAAGAAGAAGAACAGGAAGAACAAAAGCTAAAGAGGAGAAGACAAAGAGAAAGAAAGAAGAAAAGAAGAAGAACCCAAACTTTCATCTCTCTCTCTCTTTATTTTTGTAATAGAACATGTATATCTCTAGAATACGACTTGCTCCCTGAGTTCGACCTCGGGAGAACTGTATTTTCCGAGTAATAAATATTAGTGAATGATGGCAATAACTAACTGTACTACAACGCTATAACAAAACCTAGTCGATTGCACGTCATTCATTTTTGGCGCCGTTGCTGGGGAGCAACGGCTATTCTAGAGGTAATAAAATTCCTATGTTTAAGTTTCTAACAAACTCTCTCTCTTTTGTGCAGATACAGGAAGAAAGATAGACGCAGCCGCACCACAGCCACTCCAAGGACAGGTAACCTCCTCTTAAAACCCTAAAGAGGAAAAACAAGAAAAAAAAAAAAAAACAAAGAAAAAATAGGTATAACCTATCTTTCATATATAGTAATAGCTGCATGTTCTCAAAACTGTTATTCCTGCACACAATTTTAAAGGTAATTAAGGGCTAACACATCCCTGCCTGAGCCCTAATTACCAAACAAAGAGTTAAATGGACCAAGTAGAGCCAACATAAGGTCAAACATTAGGATTTCAGTAGAGACACACCCCTTAATCAAGAATTGAGGAAATCCAAAAGAGGTGTGCCCAAGCCATTGATTGAAAATAATTAATAAGAAAAATCCTAAACAATTGGCTCTCTCTAAACACTTGAACCCTAAAACAAGGCCTAACTTCTCAAGGAAACCACTAGGTGAAGTTGACCCCTGGGGTCAACCAACCTTCAAATTAGGCCACTTTGTTCAAAAAAAACCTAAAGTTCAAGTGAAAACCTAAGCACCTTGATCTTAACATAAAAAAAGGTAGACTTAAGAGGTTAAGATCCCCATTCTGGTCTACCTGGAACCGCAGTGACAAGAGAGGTCGGGTGGGGGAAACCCTGTAACCCGTGGGGACGCTCTACCGTGTAGGGGTCTTCGCGGGACTCACCCTCTCTGGCTGCCCAGGTAATTCTCAGGTGGACGATCTTTTTGATCAAGGGGTCCATCTGCCCCGCACCTCTATAGTCACCCAACATTTTGGGTGCCTTGATTGGGTCTAGCACCTTTTAATCTCATCACATCCTTCAGTATATGCTTGGAAGGAGGTCCTTGAAACCTCCTTTAGGAATTCACTTGCCCTGAGGCTAGGCCTCAGTTCCCTTGATTATGCAGCACCACCACATTAATCTTTCCTCTGATACTCCCTTCTTCCATCTTGGCACAACATGAGTCTACATCGAAGCCTTTGATTCCACATCTTGATTCCACCACCTAATCCAAATATGCAGCCAAACCACCTAAGACTACCATTCAAGAAACCTGAATATCGGAGATCTATGAAAGATAAAATGATCGAGGATGCCATAAAATTCTATGAAAAAGAAGAAAAAACCTCAACACCAATAGGAGATATTCAGGTTGATGTCCCAACAACCACAGCCTTCATCATAAACTGTGCCCAAACTCTATTGACAGGAGCCATAAAAGGATCAACCCGAGAAGTTCTCCTAACAGGATACATTGAGATAGACAAATTACACAAATCTGAATACCTTCAATACTTGACAAATCCTGTACTTTGGGAACAAAACCAAGATGCTCTTGAAAAACGGGTAGAGATGATGAGACTTTTAGAAAAAACTATCAACCAAAAATACCCGTATACACCAGAAACAGAGGATGAGTCATCTTGGAACAGTACTAAGAATCAATCCAGTTTCCCAGACCTCGGGACTGAGGCACAAGGTGGTTGTCGACTCCCAACCCAAATAGAAGATAGCATTAAAATAGGTTGGGAAGTTGCAGGAGAACACAATGCTGAGCCAACCCTAGGCCATAAATCACCAAGCTTAGAACTCCAAGACTCCTGCAATAACAAGATTAGAACTGAACCTCTGGAGGGTATAAATTCCGCCCCTTGTTTTGATAAGGTAACCCTCGAAGGTCATTCGGACTTCGATTCTAGTAATCCTACCCACATCCTAAACCTAGAATCTAGATCTGAAACTTATTGGGAAGATTATGAGGCCCCATATGAGAAAGATAAAATTTCTAAAGAAGAACATGATTCCGGGCCTCTATTTGATGAATGTCCTTCTCCAACATCCTCAAGAAATCTGATTGATTTTTCAGAAGATATACCAATTTACGATACAGAAACCGAGGAGTTGGATGAGTGGGGTTTCAATTGGGTCTCTCCTACCAGTTTGGAATTTGAGCCTAGCCAGAACATTTTTTTTAAACCCAGAATTGACATGTAGGCAAGAACCCAGCCAGGCTGCTGATTCCACATCAGATGATTTATACTACGGTGGAATTTATGATTCAGAACTGAATCTTTGCAAACTCTCTAACAACTTCGAAGAGACTCCCCTTCCTAAACACACTGAGCCAATCTATGACCTCAGCCCACATGACCCATTCTCTGACTTTGACTCTGAGGTCCCGCTTCCTGGGGTCATGGAAGCAATTCTTTTTGATCCTCAGAAGCCCAAACCACAAAAGGCCAAGAGTGATTGCAACCCAGAATTCAAATCCTCTCCCAAATTAGATTTTCCACATCCTATAGACACTCTTCAAGCATTTGATAACTACCCAAAGGACTCTCTAGAAGAGACCACCTGTCATTCGTTTCTAGAAGAGCCCTCATACACAAGTCTCATTCAAGCCATCTCTTCCACACACATAGAAATGATCAAAACATCTTCTCAACCCCGGCCCGCAACCGGACTCAATTTCTATTCAGATTCACCTATCACCGAGCCGATTGCAATTCCACATCTATATCGGGTAGCGAACACTGATCAGACAAAAGACCCTACTCCATCATTCTCTGATCACCCCTGTAGGGTTTCCGCGTCAGTCACTAATTATGATACGGGTCCCTGCCCTGACTAGGCTGACTTGACTCAGCCAAACCCCACATTCACTTTTCCACATCCATCTGAGCTTCATAATATATGGTGGGTTCCTCACCTTTTGATCTACATCTATCAACCCACCAGATTGATTGGGTTTGGGCTGCATCATCAGCCTATTGATCTGAATAAGAACCTGGTTGGACCAACCAGGCTCTTAATCAAGGTGCTTGTTATGCAAAACTCCGCTGATTTGACCATTCCCTCTCCATTCCATTTTTTGCTTGGCTGAAGGCATCAAATTTAGCGCTTAACGGGAGGCAGCCCGTCATTCCCTCTGAAAATCTAAAACCTTTTTCTGACACCATTATGCACTTAAAGTTCACCCTTATAGACAGCCAACTCCACCTCAGATGCTTGCATCTGAAATTAAAAATCGTCCGCAGAATTCATCCCGACCCGTTCACTCATACATCTGTCTTAAGGAATAAACTAAGTAAAACCCCTAAATCACAATGAGGACATTGCAAATCTCAGGCATGGGGGGGGTATAAGTGCAAAACTTGTAAGAAAAGGTTTTAAACAAAAAAATTCACATATGCCAAAAACACCATAAAAATTAAAAATTTTTCAAAACAAAAAGAAGAATAAGAGGAGAAAGGAAATTCTGTGGAGAGGAAAAAGAAACAAAAAGAAAAGGAGCACAAAAAGATTAAAGAAAAAAGTAATAGTCATTAGTAAGAAGCTAAGGAATTGACCTAAGCTCTAGACCATTTTTTAAGAAAAGAAATGAAAAGTGCATGGTAAGATTAGTAAGAACGCAAACCTTAGGCATTCTTGATAGACTCTTAGTACCCATTAATATCTAGACAATCCTCAAGAGGTTGAGGAAAATGAAAAGCTTAAGTACTAGGTCCAAAGCTTAGGGAGTATTTGACCTCGCTAACTAACTTCTGGTTTACGGGACTCAGTAACCTAAGCACCCCAACCACACACACAGCCTGGTTCAGTAAGCATAAAAATTCAAAATCACGCAGAAGCATCGCAAAAATTCTGAAAATACACCTAGAATAGGAACGGTCGATCAACACAAGTTGATTTGGACGAGTTCCCAGCACGGAGAGGCGGGAAATCCCCTCAAAGATGCGTAACAAAATATCATCTCCTCGGTGCTTGTCTCTTAGGATATTCACATATCCTACTGGGGGCATGTAAGCACCCTGCTGGTTCAGATTCCATGGATGGCATTATCACGAAGTGTCAATTGCCAGGGTCTGAACTCGGCCATGGAACACCATAAATGGGATTATCTCGAAATCTCAATAGCCAGGGTTCTGGGGGTTGCCATGGGTGGTGCTATCCCGAAGCATCGATCGCCAGGAACCCTTGAGGATTGATGATGGGAGCAATGAATCTAATACAGACCATGTTGAAAAGCCAATCCTAGGCTAGAACTAAAAAGAAAAAGAGAGAGAAAACTCTCCAAACAGAAAAACTTTCTATCTCTCTCTTACAAAGCGCATTGCGAACTGAGCCAGGGCTAAAATCATTTCAAGCACGGGTGCTTTAACCACAAAGTCCAATAAACCTTAGGTTAGTTCTTGTGGGCCTTAAAAACCTTTGCTAAGGACTGAGGCTAAGGCTAGACAGATTTGGATCTTGATTGGTACTAGAGTACCTTTTAGGCCTATGGTCAGCATTCTAACCTAATCTGAGCTCAAATGAAAAAGCACTTATCTAAAGCTATTAAGAACTTCATGGTCTAGAACAAGGGTTGAAACCTTAAGTTTTTGCTAAGGGACTAGCAAAAGCTAGGCATGGGGGTATGATGAGAACCTCATCATGAGCCATAACTAGCTCATTTTGACCTAATACAAAGGATAAAAGCTCCTACATAACTCAAGGAAAGGCTTAACTCAGAGAATTCTGAGTTTAAGGAGAAAACAAGTCATAAGGGGTAAAAATGTAATTTTACCAGTATAATCTGCATACAGGGTAATTCAGGGTCCAAACATAGGTCAAAACAACCTAATAAGAATAAAAGTGGGATGAGATGATCTGGCAAGGGCTACAGCAATTACAAGGAACTAAATGATAATCTGTAACCCTAAAACAAATCCACTTCAATTCACGAGGTTCAAGGCAAATAAAAAATGGAATAAACCCTCTAAAATTCATAGAAAAATAATCTCTAGGGTTTAGAACCTTCAATTTGACCTTAGGAACCCATCTTGACCTACATTGAGAAACATACCCAATTAATAACTTAATTTGGGTTTTTACGTAAATTGACCAGTCAAACAAGGTTTAATCTACAAATAAAATTCACCATCAGATTCCTTAGGTCCTAATTAGTCATGTATAAAAACTTGAGCCTAAGAAGGAACCTTCTTGACCAACTTTACACTTTGGTCCTCATATATTTACTTTTTGGCCCTCAACTTTTGAACCCTCACATTTTGGCCCCTAACTCTCCTTCGTTCTTTGCGTTCAGGTCCTCCCTGCAAAACCTGCCAGCACCATGCTCCGGCGACCTTGCGCGAAGCATGGCGCCGCGTAGGGTGAGGGGGAGGGTCTGGCAAGTAAACCGGGGGTGCCCTACGTCGTCAGTCGTCGCAGGGACACCCCCCTGGTCGTTGTAACCCACCATACCGGCCGTGCGAACGCACGGAAGGTATGGGTTTCCATCTCCGGCGTCCTCCGGCGAGGGAGACACGTCGTCTCCCTCCGCCTTCCTCTCTGATTCGGTCCCTATAAATACCCCCGTCGCTCCACCGTTCTTGGGAGCTCGGTCCTGACGGAGAAAGACCCCCACTTCCTCTCTTCCCACTCCGACAGGAAGCCTTCCAGCTCTGGCGGCCTCTCCTCTTCCTCCTCGTCGCTCTGCCGCACTACCAGCTGCAGGGTTGCCCCCCCTCGCTCTTCCCGCGCCACGCCGTACCCAGCTGGCGCCTCTCCAGCCCTCTCCTCGCCGCCGCCCCTTCCCCTGGGCATCTTCTTCTCCGGTGACAGTCGATACGACTGTCGCCCTGCTGCTCCCCCTTCGTCCCTACAAGTAAGTTAGAACTACTGGCCCTCCTCTCCTCTTTCTTTCCCCGGTTTCAATTTGTTCAATTAAGCCCTCGACCGACCCTGACCATCGTCACCCCCTTCGTCTCCGGCCACCCTCCGGCGAGATGCCCCCATCGCTCCACAGCCTCACACGCCTCGCCGACCCTCACCGAACCTCCGCCTCATCACACTGAGCACCCCCCACCCCTCCACTGCCACTCCACACCTCCATAACGCTCCTCCAAACAAACCCATTTCTCTGGTTGCAGTCCGACCTAGGGCTGCCGCCAGACACCGCCTTGCGGCTTGCCGCACAGCTCAACACCTTCGCCGTGCCACGGCAAAGGTTCCCCAGTAGTTTGATCAGGCCGAGAGGCCATATTCGTGTCCGACAGGTTCTGAGGCTCGACCGCCATTAACGCCACATTGAAGCAGCTTCTCCCGCGCTCCAGGCTTGAGGACTCCAGGTCTCCAGCTGCTGCGGATTACGGAGACTCCTGCGAAGGCAGCCAGCCAGCAACCGACGAAAATCGAAGCCGCAGCTGCAGAAGCAAGGCCGCGGTCTTCCAGCAGGCGCACGCGAGGAGAGGCCTCAGTTTAGTCCCACATCAGCACAGGTGAAGAAGAACCGTGGAAGAAGACGAAGGCTGAAGGAAGGAGGATCACCGAGTGGCACTGTAGCAGCGGCGGTTTAAGTCGTCTGATTGAAAAATCAGACGACGTCCTGAAGGCAAAGAAGGAGAAAGAAGACGAACAGAAGAAAGAAAAGAGAAGACGAACAGAAGAAAGAAGAAGTGAAGCAGAAAAAGAAGAAGATCTGAAGAACAAAAGAAGAAGAGAAGCAAAAGAAGAAGAAGAAGGACCGAAGAAGAGGAAAGAACAAGGAAGAACAACAGAAGAAGAAGAGGACCACAAGGAGATAAAAAAAAAAAAAGAAGAAGAACAGGAAGAACAAAAGCTAAAGAGGAGAAGACAAAGAGAAAGAAAGAAGAAAAGAAGAAGAACCCAAACTTTCATCTCTCTCTCTCTTTATTTTTGTAATAGAACATGTATATCTCTAGAATACGACTTGCTCCCTGAGTTCGACCTCGGGAGAACTGTATTTTCCGAGTAATAAATATTAGTGAATGATGGAATAACTAACTGTACTACAACGCTATAACAAAACCTAGTCGATTGCACGTCATTCATTAGACATTTATGATCATTTGACCTTTAATTAACCCTTGAAAAATCCTATAGTTATTCTGCATTCATGATAGGATGGTAAAATTACAGTTTTAACCCTAGTTTCTTGTTATTCTCTTAAAAAGGATGTGCAATGAATTACTGTCTTCTAGCGATAATGTAGGAGCATTTAATGATGGAATATAACTAAATAAAGCTAGATATGGCTGATGATGATGTTATCATCAGTTTGGTATCCTTTGTTTGACCATCTGAACCCATTTCGACCTTGGACAAAATATCAGACGGGATTTTACCCTAATTTAGATCTCCGTGCAAATTATCCTGCAAACGTAGTCAAAACTCAAATCCGACTTCATTATCAAATTTCTTGAGTCAAAATTAGGCTAAATCCAAAATTTGGGCTCAATCAGAGTCCATCTTGACCTAGTTTGCATTTCAATCCATTAAATCTCTATTCCTCTCAATCAAGCCCCTAACTTTCAAAATATTTGCAGAAAGGCCCCTAACTTTCCTATATTCTTTACAGAAAGGTCCCTACCACCATTGTAGGTAAACTGACCTTTAAGCGACCTTTGACTAGCTCAAAACCTATTCAAATCAACATCAAATCCCACCAAATTTGGTGGGATTGTTGTTACACGGCAGGGAATCACATGAATGTGATCTTAGACTCTGATTCACAGCAAAGAGACCACGCGAACCCACAAAAATCCATGGGGATTCTTGATCCCAAATTGAGGCACGATCAGCCTCTTTCTTCATTTGAAGCTTGGTTATGAGCTCTATATAAGCTCTAGCTCTTTAGGCCATGTCCTTTAGCTCGATTTTGGCCTTATCTCTTCAATTCCTTCTCCCTTCGGCCACCTCCACCGCAGCTTCGGCGAACCTTCTTCTCCAGCTTCCTTGCCCTCTACCACATACCATAGGCAACGGGAATCCCTTCCTCTTCATCGTTCGCTTCTCGCAATACCAGTAGGAACTCCCCAGACCTTGTCTTCCTCGCCATCTCCCTTACCAAAGGAATTCATCTTCTCCGCGACCAGCCAATCAAAATCGACGCAATCCCCATCCCTTTCATCCTTAATTTAGGTTCCCTTTCTTCCTCTCCCTCTCTACTTTACTCCCTTCTCTTTAGATCTGAGGTTCAGCCCACAACACCTCAATTCCCCATCATCTTCTTCCGCTCCAGCCAAGCTCCAGTGTGGTCGTACACCCTCCACAAACCACCAAATGCCCCACCGACACCCCCAAAACCTTCGCCACACCTCCAAAACCAAAAGCCCTCTATCTATTCACCCTTTCGCCCACTCAACACTTCCATTGAACTCATCCTCCTCTGTTCACGCTCTCCGACTCCGTCAACCCTCCACACGCACGCACTCACCAAACAAACACCACCACTACACTCCTCACACACCGACGATGCCTTTGAGCTCTCTGATTGGGGCCTAGAGCCCGTGTTCGTGGATTTCAAGTTTCACCACACGTCTTCTGCTGTCGCCACCATCTTCTCCGACTCCGATCATTCATCATGCGATAGAAGCAGCTCCAAGTGCTAACGCACTCCAGGCCTTCAATCATGCAAGGAGGCCAAAGCTCCTACCCCAATTCCTCAAATCCATTAGCTATTAGCACACACAAGGAGTAGCAGTGGGATTAGTCCCACATCGTTCACTACAAACCACCTAAAGTTGCATAAAAGGAATTTGTGCCTTAAGCCCCTTGCCCACACGGGGGGTCGGGTCCCCCACGCATTCAGCCCTCACTCCTCTCAAACCTTCACCCCCGGTGAGCCTGGACCTGATACTGCTCATACCCGATTACCCGAATATGGATTCGATTATGCCCGGTTAGTAGTGAAGTGGAGAATTTGCGAGGAGGAAGGTGGGAGGGTTTTGCCTCGGGCTATGCTACCTCGAGGTTTATGCTAAAGGTAGATTTGACACTTTGCTTCTTAGGAAGAAGGCTTCCTCTGTGGATACCTCTGTGCCTTGGTGAAGGATAAGTCGTCTACCCCTTGTGGCTGACATCTGATGTGGTACTATGGCAATATTTGAGTTGATACTTGGTATTTGATCTAACGTGGAATTGAGGCATTAGTGGTTGACACCATTGTTGGATTATTCGAGTAATTTGATACTTGGGATATATGCTTTGATTGAAGGATTTAAGTGGTAATTTAAATCACCATTTTTTGAGTTCTATTCTTTTTGCCCTTCTATTTTTGAGATACAATTTGGGTTATTATTATTGCATATATTTTTGCCTGTTGATTCTCATATATTATTGTGCTCATTGATTTAAACTACGATTAGTGCGTGAATTCCATATTTGCTCCCTGCGAAGGACCTTGGACTCCAAATTGATTTCGAGCTTTATAAATTTAAGTGTTTTGTCATTTTTCTTGTCAACTATACTACAATGCAAATACATCTCTCAACACACATCTCAAACGTGTAAATAGTATGCTATACAGAAGAATGTTAGGTCAAACCCATATTTTAACTCTTATAACTCCAGTTGGAGGAATCACCCTAACTTCTCCTAGAAAAACCCAAGGCAGCAGACCCAAATCCGACCCAACAATTATGCACCGCAATGACCAATAGGTCAGGGTCATATATATATTCAGCTACCCCCGAATCAGGTCAATCAGCTAGCATAAAATGGTCGAAAACTCATAGGGTATGCTAATCTAAACCGCCAGATGGTAAAAATGTAAAGATCTATGCTCCAGCTCATGCAATAAATGAAATCTTTGCTGGATAACTTGTAATCTGGGCTTATTGCTGACACCCATTAAACTGGATCTCTACCATCTCAACTCGTACCCAACCCCTGAAATATTCAAAATCAGGGCAATTGAAACCAAGGGTACGGGAGTCAGAGGGACCCTGATGAAGTGGCTTTCTCGTGGTAAAAATCGAGGTTTGGAGGACCCTGTCATCATAGCTCAAAAAACATGTCTATCAGATAGAATTTATAATCGAAAGTCCAAGTGAGTCACAAGTCGAATACGAGGAGGTGAACATTTGGTTTTGAAAATCTGCATTTCACTTTTTATTTGGCTTTGCCATTTGTGTCTTTTCTATTTTGATGTAAACACATTTACACAACTTAAGATGTCTATTTACGCATGTTCTTAAGCATAGGATTGCATTTCATGATATAAATATTGCATAACAAGCATCATCTTGCATTTAGAGTAGTTTGAATAAAATGGAGGTTAATTGTCTCCTTTTATGTGCTTGGACAGGGCAAACATTTTATCGGATCCTCGGATCAAGGATCCAACAGTATGGATGTGATCAGGGCAACCATTGGAGTTCAACGACTCCAAGATCGCCCTAATCAGACATCCGTAGCATCAGATAGTGACTGGGGAACCCTAGAAGATCAAGGGCCAGGATGGTGCAAATCCACACTTCAAATGAAAAATTCAACCTCCCGGATGAATTCAGATCGACAATCGCAGCCCAACGACGCAAAAATCAAGTCAATCCGACATTCGTGGCACCATCTACAACTTCCAGAAGTTGGATGACCAAGATAGCATCACGTGGCGCCATCCCGGTCGCCTAAATGGCCGCATGAATCTCTGAAGGCCCCGCGCCCGCTCCTTCTCCACCGTTGGATCTCGATCCAACGGCTATGATCAGTCGCGCCTAAAAGCGTCCGCTCGACCATCCGCGCCTCGTAGGGCAGCGGTCGAGCGCACTTACGCGAGCTACGGGCACGGGTTCGAGCCGCAGCGAAGGGGAGGAAGGCACGAGCATGCGGGTGATGGCGGGTGTCAGATCTTGATCATACAGCCATCTGCGCTCAATCGAGATCACGCGCGATTGAACGCGCGGCGTCACGCGCGATCGCAGGTGCCAAGCGGGCGCAGCAGCAGGCGGAGATGCATCTTAAGCCATCCGATCTCGCGATCGGACGGCTGAGATCTGAAGTACGTGGGTGTATGCGTTGTGCGCGGGCAGCTGAGGAGGCATGCGTGGGCGCGGAAGCTACGCCCACGTTGGGGGCTTTAGTGACGGATTTATCCGTCACTAAAGACCCCTCATTTATTATTTTGAAGATGTAATGACCATTTTGCCCCCACTCCTTACAACTATAAAAGGAGACCCCCTCCATACGAAATTCTCATCCCTTCCTTCTCTTCTCTACCTCTCCAAAGCTCAAGAGAAGCTTGTCCCACACCCGGGATGCTTCTCGCAAGATAAAGTCCAAATTTTCATCCCCCTTCGGAAGTGCATCCTACGACGACGACGGCGTGCTGCTCCATTCCCATTCTTCTGCTTCATCCTCCTTCGTCCTGCTTTGTCCTCCTTAGTCCAGGCGTCATCCCGTTCGACTCATCCTCCAAGCGACCGTCGAGGAGGATTTCTCTCTCCCTATTCTTTTTATCGCTTTCTAATATAGATTTAATGCTTTCTAGAGTAGTTCTGCTCGTCCTCCAAGAGATCTTCGAGGAGGACATTTCTCCCTCCATTCTTTTAATGCTTTCTAGAATAAATTTATCGCTTTCTAGTGCAATTGTTTTATGCTTTCTAGTTGTAATGAACAATCTTCTTAATGATAAATTCTTTGTTTATTCTACATCTCATTTTGATTTCTATGTGTAATATTCTCTCACTCTCTCTTACCCTCTCTCTCTCTTCTATTTATTGTAAATAATTAGATAGTTTCAAATTGAATTACTTTGTGACAAATAAAAACAAACGCGAAGTTTTTAAATCAAACGTTCGCCTCCCTGTGTTCGACCTGGAATTTTCATTTCGGTAGAAATTTTATTTGTTGAACACGAATTCTTCGCTTTCAAGCTACAACGACAGGTTTTCCAAAACCAAATACTTTAGCGTAGCAATTCGTGCGTTCAACATATTTTTTTTGGTATTTTTAATAGGGCAAGAGATCAGGTCAATGCAATCTAGCTAATCTACTTGCAAAATAAAAAGAGAGAGAGAGAGAGAAACAATCATGTATTTTTATAATGAAATGTTTATTACAACTAGGAAAGCGGGAAAACTATGCTACGAAAGCAAAAAAGATAGAAAGAGGTGAGAAAATCCCCCTCGATGGTCGCTTGGAGGACGACTCGCTCTGTCTCCTGGAGGAAGGTGGTGAGGAGCGGGACGGAGTCGGAGGATGGGGTAGGACGGCGTCGCAGCTTGGATCTTCTTCCCGAAGGGCGGTGAGAGGACGGCCATGAGATGCTCCATGAATGGGGATGAGAGGTGGGAAAACTATTTTCTTTTCTACTCTAGAGGAGCATCCCAGGCTTGAGACAATCTCTCTCTAGAGCCTTAAAGGTGGTGAGAGGAAGAAAGGAAGAGATGGTTTGGAATGAAGGTGGGTAGGTCCTTTTATAGTGAAGGAGAGACAAAATCGTCCATGCAAAATTAGTGACGACTATAATCGTCACTGAAGATCTGGCCAACTGTCGTTGAAGATCCGTGCCCTTCAATTCCTTTGCTGGTGCCGCAATCAATTGGACAATTGGGGGGCTGCGGGGATTCAAACCCGCGCCCCTCCGTTGAGAGCCCACGCCTCCACCATTACGCCAAATCGTCCGGATGGTCACACAGAGATCTTAAGGCACGTGGTGGAGGAGAGCTCTCAGCCGTTGGATCAAGATCCAACGGCTAAGAATTGATGATGAAGATGATGATGGGGCACCTCCTAGTTGCTACTGGCCGGTGTTGGGAGGCTTGGATGGTGCCACATGGCACCATCTGGGTCGTCCAACTTCTGTCTGTTGCAGAGGGTGCCACGGTGCTCAGATCGAGATGATTCCCATGTTGCCGGATTACAATCGTCACTTCAGATCCATCCATACAGTCGAATTTTTCATTCGAAGCCTGTAAGGATGTCGCATTGCCCTCCTGGCTGTTGATCTTCCTCATACTTCATATGATGCTATAGGACTCCGATCTAGACAATTTCAGAGGCATTAGACTCCGATTGTCATCCTGATTAGATCCGTATGATCCGATCGTCCATCCGAGGCCATGAAATAAATCCTCGTCTCTCCTAACCATAAAAAGGACCTAATTAACCTAAAATATATACAACTACTCTAAATGCAGAATGATTCATGCTATGCAATATTTATAACATGAAATGCAAATCTAAGCCTAGGAACATGCATAATTAGCCATTTTAACCTAAATAGATGTGTCTATATCAGACCCACACGTACAAGCTCAGGTGGTTGAGCAGGGTCCTTCTTCTACTTCTTCTAATCCTAGATACTTGGCAAGTCAAGCCCCTCCAATATTTCTTACCCTCCCCAAGACCCAAACTTGTATGATTCTGCAACTCTATTACCTTGAGGAGTGGAAGGCAAACCCAAGATTCAAAATTACCTTCAACCAACAACCAAAACCCTAGTGAGCCTGAGGAAGAAACGGGAAAAACTAAAGAAAATATTAAGGCTCAGGAACCTGAAACTAATGATCCCACTCATATCTCATTTCCTGAAGCCTTATTAAAACCCAGGAAGAAGAAACCTTTAAAGAGAAACAACGAACTTCTAAATATATTCAAGAATGTTGAAATCAATATTCCATTCCTTGATGCTATTAAGCATATTCCAGCTTATGCTAAGTTCTTAAAGGATTTATGCACCCAAAAGCGTAAGCCGAAAGAACCTACCCTGAGGAAGGTGACGTTGGTGCAATGGCACCACGATCGTTAATTTTGATGATAACAAAACACTTGATATTTAACATTTGCTTTTGAGTCCAAGATTTCAAGTCAATTGCAAATGGATACAAGTGTGAAGAGCTCGCGTCCATGGTGGATTGGAGGAGCTTGTTGGAGTAGAAGGAGCTTTGCTCGGAGCGAGAACATGAAGAAAAGAGAAGAAGAATAGGATAGATGTGTTGATTGTCTTGTACTTTTGTCTTTATTTTCTTTGCTCTTTATTTGCGTCTAGACATATGTTAAAGAGCCTCAAAGTAACAAAACTATAGTCCTAAGAACAGCTACTCAAACCAAGGATACTTAGACTTTTCATAGTTAACTAAGAAAACCAAAGTAGGCATTAGACAGCCTGATCAGACATCCAATCTGAAAATCAAACGTATGATATTGGACTTTAAGATGTCTAACTATTTGTTCAGACGTCCAAAAACACTTAGGCTGGAAACCACTCTCTGTGTACCATGTTTAGGCATCCAGCCTTTAGTCCAAACATCTTAGAAGAATCTAATGACCTTGTCAGATGTCCAACTAGAAGACCATTGGCTTTATCAGGCAAAATGTAGAAGATTAACTCTTTATCCAACCTACTTTCACTTTCAGACGTCTGTGGTGATCTCCAGTCGTCTGATAAGTAAACGTTAAGCCCAAATCACCTTTTGTCAGATGATTATAGCCGTTTAGCCTCGGGAAATCCATTCTGACAGAAGATCGTGCTTCCAGACATCCAGACCTAGTGTCAGACATCCAAGATGTCATCTAACTGACTTTCACTAGAACCCTATTTAGGTCTGACTCAAGTCAGTAAGGAAACCCGTCTAGGATTAGACGTCTGATTTGAATTCCAGATGTCTGATACTTTTCCCAGACATCTAATAGCACTGTCAGTATCTTTAATGACCCTGATTCCGGCCTAATCTGCCTTGGGTTTGTTCCCAGCGACTATAGAAGCCTTTCAAAGCCTTCCGATGCCTTCCTAGGCCATTTATAAATAGAAGGGGAGCCCTCCTTTGTTAGACACACCAAGACACACTAAGAAATACTACTTTCCACCATATTTGTATCCTAGAGAAGAGGAAGTTCTAGTTCTCAAAAGCCATCGTCTTCATCTTGAGAGCTTCTTTCTCGCCGTGCACCCGCTCTCCCACCTACGATAAATTGAGCGACGTCGTGTCGTTGCGTGGTTCACGCATCCTTGTTGCCAAGTCAACACACTTCCACCAAAGGGAAGATCCTTTACCTATAGTAGTTAGATTTAATTATTCACTTTGTGACTCTATAGGATTATTATAGTTTCATTATCTTTGGTTGGGTATTTGCTTTGCAAATTTTCGTCTCCATCAAGAGACTAAATACTCCTCGTGAAGAGGAGGGGTTTAAGGCACGCCTCATTCATAGTAGCATCGATTGTAAGAGGTTGAACTACCCTCATTCAAGTAGTTCGGATAGTGAATTTGATTGATTCAATCGATCGGGAAATCCTACATCAAGAGGCTTAGGTGATGGTTTTACCTGGGTTTGGGTTTCCACCTAAAAATCTATTGAGCACATGTGATTGTTGCTTTTTGTGAGATTGTTTAGTATATTTCCGCATTATCTATCTTTCCGCATATCTCACCCCCTAGTAGGGAATTTCGGGTGATACTTTTCGAGTAGGGTAGTTCCGTTATCCTACATCACCTTCCTCAAAAAAAGAGAAATCTAGGTGCCCCCTTGATTTCATGTGTTATCAGGGATTACACTTTTGACCAGGCACTATTGGATCTAAGTGCATCCATTAATCTAATCCCGACTTCCCTGTATGAAAAGTTTGGGTTAGGTGAACTCAGGTTGACCTCAATAACACTACAGTTAGCGAACCGCTCAATCACCAACCTGAAAGGTATTATTGAGGATGTTATCGTCAAGGTCAAGGATTTTTATTTTCCTGTAGATTTCTTCATCCTTGACATGGATGTACTTGAAGAGTTAAGGAACACGCCCATCATTCTGGGGCATCCGTTCCTAGCTACCACTAAGGTTAATATAAACTGTGAAAGCGATAGTATGGAGATCGCCTTCGAGGATAGAAAATAAACACTTGATATTTTTAAGGCAATTAATAAATTTGAGGATTATGGATATGTTGAGGAACTTGATGATACTGATCATGATTTTGAGACTTGTATGGCTTTCAATGTTCTTGAGGATCCCACCCACAACACTAAACCTGAACCACAACCCTCTATGGAAAACTCGCCACACCCATAAGAGGTTATTGATTTTGTTCATTTTCAACCTCTTCCTCTGGATCATCTTGATGAGTCTTCATCAGCATCCTCCCTACCTTCCATTATTAACCTGCCCTAGCTAAAGCAAAAACCATTGCCTAACAGTCTGAAATATGAATTCTTAGGACCAAAGAAGATGCTCCCTGTGATTATCAATGCAAAGTTGACTAAAGAGCAAGAATTGAAATTGGTTAAGGTCATAAAGGCACATGAAGAGGCAATTGGTTGGGTCATTCATGACCTTAGGGGGATTGAGCCATCTTATTGTAATCATCGAATTTATTTGGAAGATGGATCTCGCCCTTCTCTCCAGATGTAAAGGAGATTAAACCCCAATATGTGAGAAGCGATCAAAAAGGAAATCATCAAGTGGCTCGATGCAAGAATAATATAACCAATCTCGAATAGTCCCTGGGTTAGTCCCATGCAAATTATTCCCAAGAAAGTAGCGATAACCGTAGTGACTAACGAGAATGGAAAATCTATCACGACTCATTTAACTTCCTCTTGGAGAGTCTGTATTGATTACAGGAAGCTGAACACAACCACGAAAAAGGATCATTTTCCATTGCCCTTCATCGATCAAATCCTTAAGAGGTTAGCTAGGCAAAAGTATTTTTATTTCCTGGACAGTTATTCGAGATATAACCAAGTCTCTATCCATCCCGAAGACCAGGAAAAGATAACTTTCACCTGTCCCTACAGAACCTTTGCATTCCGTAGAATGTCTTTTGGGCTTTGCAATGCACCTATAACTTTTCAAAGGTGCATGCTAGCTATCTTCTTAAACATGGTGGGAGATTGTCTTGAAGTATTCATGGATGATTTCTTCGCTTTGAGAGATTCTTTTGAGTCTTGCCTAGCTAATTTAGAACTTATCCTAAAGAGATGTATCCAAACTCAATTGGTCTTTAGCTGGAAGAAGAGTCACTTCATGACACAAGAAGGTATCATCTCGGGTCATTTCGTCTGTAATTGGGGAATTGAAGTTGACAGAGCTAAGGCGGATACTATCTCTAAACTTCCCCCACCCACATCTGTTAAGCAAATTTGATCATTTCTTGGTCATGTGGGTTTTCATTGGAGTCAAGGACTTTTCAAAGGTTTCTCAACCCTTAAGCAACCTCTGGCCGAAGATAAGTCATTCAAATTTGATGAATCATGCACAAGACATTTGATTTACTCAAAACGACAGTCACATGCACTCTGGTGTTGTAACCATCGGTCTGGACAACCCCATTTGATATTATGACCGACGCTTCTGTTTACGTGATCGGGATGTCTTGGGTCAGAAGATTGAAAGAAAGCCCCCTGTCATCTACTATGCTAACAAGACTCTAGACGAGGCCTAGAGAAATTATACTATCATATGAAAAGAATTACTAGCTGTAGTCCTTACTTTAGAAAAATTCAGGGCATATCTTTTAGGATCTCATGTCATAATTTATATCGACCACTCGATCCTGAGACATCTCTTGGCCAAAAAAAATGCCAAACCTCGGCTCATTCAATGGATTCTTTTACTTCAAGAATTCGATCTTGAAATTAGTGGCAGATCATCTTTCGAGAATCCTAATTGATTCTCCTTGTCCAGATATTTCAATTACTGACAACTTTTTGAACGAGACCATCCTTACAATTTCGAGTGTCCAAACCCCATGGTTTGCTGACATTATTAATTATTTGGCCATTGGTCAAGTCCCCCAGGACTGGACCAAGTAACAACGAGATAGACTTATATCCAAGAAAAAATATGACTTTTGGGATGACCCCGAGCTGTACCGCATCAGCTCTGATCAAATTATTCACCGATGTATCCCGGAAAATGATTTCCAAAGTATACTTGAGTTCTTCCAAACATTTGCATGTGGTGGACATTTCTCCAAGAAAAAGATGGCGGTAAAGATTCTGCAATCTAGATTTTATTGGTCATCTTTATTCAAGGATGCCCAGGATTTCTCAAGGTCATGTTCCTAATGCCAAGGACTCGAGAGCATAGCTAAAAGAGATATGATGCCCCTTAACCCAATCCTTCCCATCGAAATTTTTGACATTTAGGGCATCGACTTCATGGAACCCTTCCTCGCTACATTTGGAGACCAGTATATTATGGTTGCTATTGACTGCGTGTCCAAGTGGATAGAGGCTATTCCCACCTAAACTAATGACCACAAGATGGTCATCGATTTGGTCAAGAAGAATATCTTCAGTCGGCTCAGGATCCCAAGAGCCATTATCAGCGATGGTGGCACTCATTTTATTAATGCCCAGTTTCAAAACCTATTGGCTAAATACGGAGTGAATCACAGGATTTCAACACCTTACCACCCCCAGACGAACAGACAGGCCGAGGTCTCCAATCGCGAGATTAAGAACATCCTACAAAAAATGGTTAGGCCTAATAGGAAACACTAGACTCAAAAGTTTGATGATGATCTTTGGGCCTACCGTACAGCGTACAAGACATCTATCGGCATGTCACCTTTCATCTGGTGTATGGTAAGGAATGCCATTTACCCGTAGAAATTGAACACCGGGAATTCTGAGCAATAAAAAAATTCAATTTTGATTTAGCATTAACCGAAAAGACTAGGAAACTCCAACTATCTGAGTTGGAGGAACTTAAGAATGATGCATATGAGAATGCCAAGATCTATAAGGTAAGGACCAAAGCTCTTCATGACCAGCTGATTTCACGCAAGAGCTGTGAACCGAACCAGAAGCTTTAGTTCTTTGATTCTCGACTTAAGCTCTTTCCAAGTAAGCTTAGGTTCAAATGGAATGGCCCGTACATCATTAATCAGATTTTCCCAAATGAAGCCGTTGAAATCTCTGACCCAAATTTTGGTAACTCTTTTAAGGTCAACAAACAACGCCTTAAACCTTTTGTTGATAGTGTTATTCCGGAACCTGTCTCAGACAAGGTTGCTTTGACCTTGATCTGACTTCTTCTGGCTAGACCCCACCCAGTTGGTGGCATTAAACTTAGCATTTGTACATTCTGACTTAGAGCTGACCTGAGCATCACAGCATGCAGGTGATATTTTGCTTATTCTGCCCTTTGTCATGCCTTTTATTTACAATGAGGACAATGCATAAGTTAGGCATGGGGGGTGGATTCATTTCTAAATTATATTGTCAGCTTTGTGGCTTTCTTATAAATTTCGCTTATTTTTTCCCTTTAAAAAAAATGAAAAAATGAATTAGGAAAAGAAAACTTAGGCATTAGAATTTTTCAACCTTAGGAAATAATACAATATGACCTGAATACTTAGACTCTTCAGGTTTTCAAACTTAATCACCCGGGTGTCCACTAAAATGTGAATTTATTTCTTGAATCCTCGCCATCTTAAATTTATTTTTAATGGGCTAATAAATTGGGGTGATAATTATGAGACTTATCAACCTACCCTCTAATTTGAGGGGACTTATTGATGAGAACCTCATCATGAGTCATAACTAGCTCATTTTGACCTAATACAAAGGATAAAAGCTCCTACATAACTCAAGGAAAGGCTTAACTCAGAGAGATTCTGAGTTCGCAAAGAAAACAGAAACTAAGGGGTAAAAATGCAATTTCACCAATCCAATCTGAAAACAGGGTAACTCAGGGTCCAAACATAGGTCAAAGCAACCTAATAAGAAGAAAAGTGGGATGAGATGATTCAATAAGGGCTACAGCAACTCCAAAGAATTAAATGACATCCTGTAACCCTAAAAATAAACCCACTTAAAAACACGAGGTTCGAGGCAGAGAAAAAAATCAACTAAACCCTCTAAAATTCATAGAAAAATAATCTCTAGGGTTTAGAACCTTCAATTTGGCCTTAGGAACCCATTTTGACCTACATTGAGAACCATGCCCAATTAACAACTTAATTTGGGTTTTTGCGTAAATCGACCGGTCAAAAAATATTTAATCTGGAAATAAAATTCACCATCATAATCCTTAGGTCCCAATTAGTCATGTATAAAAACTTGAGCCTAAGAGGAAACCTTCTTGACCAACTTTACACTTTGATCCTCATTTATTTACTTTTTGGCCCTCAACTTTTGAACCCTCACATTTCTGCCCCTAACTCTCCTTCGTTCTTTGCATTCAGGTCCCTCCTGCCAAAACCTGCACGGCACCATACTCCGGTGACCTTGTGCGGAGTATGGCGCCCCGCAGGGTGAGGGAGGGACTCTAGCAAGTCAATGGGGGGTGCCCTGCGTCGTCAGCCACTGCAGGGACACCCCCCTGTGCACTGTACCCACCCATACCGGCCGTGCGAACGCACGGACGGCATGGGTATGTTAACTCCGGCGTCCTCCGGCGAGGGAGACACGTCGTCTCCCTCCGCCCTCCTCTCTGTTTCGACCCCTATAAATATCCCCCGTCGCTCCGCCGTTCTGGGGAGCTCGGTCCTGACGGAGAAACACCCTCTTTTCACTCTCTTCCCACTCTGACTGGAAGCCCTCCAGCTCCGACGATTTTTCCCTCCTCCTCCTCGTCGCCCTACCGCACTACCAGCAGCAGGGTTGCCTTCCCTCGTTCTTCCCGCGCCGCACCACACCCAGCGCACGCTTCTCCGGCCCTCTCCTCGCCGTCGCTCCTTCCCCTGGGCATCTTCTTCTCCGGCGACAGTCGATACGACTGTCGCCCTGCTCCTCCCCCTTCGTCCCTGCAAGTAAGTTAGAACTACTTCCCTTCCTCTCCTCTTTCTTTTCCCTATTTCAATTTGTTCAATTAAGCCCTCGACCGACCCTGACCACCGTCACCCCCTTCGTCTCCGGCTACCCTTCGGCGAGACGCCCCCATCGCTCCACAGCCTCACACGCCTCGCCGACCCTCATCGAACCTCCGCCTCATCACACTGAACACCCCCCACCCCTCCACTGCCACTCCACACCTCCATAACGCTCCCCCAAACAAACCCATTTCTCCGGTTGCAGTCCGACCTAGGGCTGCTACCAGACACCGCCTTGCGACTTGCCGCACAGCTCAACACCTTCGCCGTGCCACGGCGAAGGTTCCCCAGTAGTTTGATTAGGCCGAGAGGCCATATTCGTGTCCGACAGGTTCTGAGGCTCGACCGCCATTGACGCCACATTGAAGCAGCTTCTCCCGCGCTCCAGGCTTGAGGACTCCAGGTTTCCAGCTGCTGCGGATTAAGGAGACTCCTGCGAAGGCAGCCAGCCAGCAACCGACGAAAATTGAAGCTGCAGCTGCAGAAGCAAGGCCGCGGTCTTCCAGCAGGCGCACGCGAGGAGAGGCGTCAGTTTAGTCCCGCATCGGTAAGCCTCGCAACGCTTTCACCGTTTAAATTGTTTTTGTGAATAAGCCTTATCGCCTCCGAACGCACCGAGGTGAGGTCCCGCACCCACTCACCTGCCCGATACGCGAGCTCACCACGCGGATCCGGCGGACCCGACTCAACACCCCACCTACGCACTCCTCGTGTACCACTCACACCGGTACACCTGGTCACGGGTACGAAGCCCGACCCGATTATCAGGCGACTCTGGGAGAGCTATCCTACGAGCGAAGTCTGAGAAAGAGAAAGACGTGCGGGTAGAGGGAAAGGGGTAGGTTTTGCGTTGGCTGTGGTGTGTGCAGGAACAAGCCGAGGCAGAGAAGAAGAAAGACTGAAGGAAGAAGGAGGAGCACCAAGGACGCACTGTAGCAGTGGGTTACTTAAGTCATCTGATTGAACAATCAGACGACGCTCTGAGGACGAAGAAGAAGGAGAAGAAAAGACGAGCAGGACCGCAACGAAGAAGAAAAAGAAGAAAAGAAGAACAGAAGAGAAGAAGACAAAGAAGAAAAGCAAAACAAGAGGAAGAAAAAAGAGAAGAAGAAGCTCTGAAGATGAAGAAAGAAGAGAAGAAGCAAGAAAAGAAGAACACGAGAAGAAGATCTGAAGGAAGCAAGCAAAAGAAAGAAAGATTCAAGAGCCTAGAAGAGAGAAGACAAGAAGAACAGGAAGAGAAGAAAGAAGAGACAAAGAGGAAGATAAAAGAGAAGAAGAAGAAGCCACCAAATTTTCATCTCTCTCTCTCTTTATTTTTGTCATAAGAACTTTTGTACTTCTAGAATACGACTTGCTCCCTGAGTTCGACCTCGGGAGAACTGTATTTTCCGAGTAACAAATATTAGCAAATGATGGCAATAACTATCTGTACTACAACGACTTAAGAAAAGCTAGTTGCTGCCACCGTTTTGCCACTTATATTCTAAGCATCTGCGCACTATCGGCACTGACTCACTTTTCGACGATTTTAACGGAAATTAGGTAGCTAATAAACTTTCTAAAGTGGTATAACTATCAAGTTGTTGTGGGTAACAACTCATTGGTCAGTTATCCAGAACCCAGCCACATAACTATTCCCTTTCTGCTACCTTAAGATAAATCTTAGATCAGGAAAGCTACTTACTTAAAAAAAGAAAAAAATAATAATACTTAGAAAGAAAAGAAAAGAAAAGAAAATATATATAGAAAAGAAGAAAAAAGAATTAACCACACTTCACCGCACAGGTATTAATCGAGGAATTTTCGCTCAGCAAAATAATATTACAAATATCTGTCGTCGTAGTAAATCATGTGCTGAAAAATCCTTAGTGGATCAAAGATAATTAATATTCGAGATTGAACCACAATAACAAAGTCATATCCATAGGGAGGTATAAACACTAAGAAATTCACTGCTATTTCAATGAATAAGAGACACAAAATCATGGGAAATTCATTGTCCACATCAATCACAAGATTAGATAGCTAGAGAAAATAACTAAAGACTAACGAGAAATAAAGAAACTAAGAGGAAAGTTTGTTTGCCATTTACCATATTCTTTTAATTGTAAAAATCAAAACAAAGATCCCCTCAATTACACGAAATGTAAAAACTAGTATGGATCAAAAAAGGGGAATCCTTCCCTTGTTTGGTCGCACAACGAGGATGCTTGGCTGAAGGAAAGAAGCCCGGGGGAGGATGCCTGGAGGGATGGCTCCGCAATGGCGGTGGTCTCATAAGAGACGGCAGCCGGTGGCGACCGCTCGGCAGGGAGAAGACCGACAGTGGTGAATTTTCGCACATCTGTTTGGGGTTCGCGGGAGCCGCGACTGAAGTTGTAGACGTGCACGTGGTCTCGAGGCGAGGACGACGTCGATGGAGCAGAGAATGGTGACTGGACGAGGCTGCTGTGCAGTGGTGTCTGCTGCCAGTGATGGGTTCTCCTTCGGCTGCACAGAAGGTGAAGACGAAGAGGACAGTGCATTGAGGAAGAAGGTCAGGGAAGCCTTCCCGTGGTGGCGCGCGCTCTGCCGAGGAGGAGAGGATGGTCGAGCTATCGTCGGAGGAAGGGGGGCTCGGTCCAAGCTCTGGAGGAGGCTCACGATCGAGTGGGCGAGGGAGCTTCACGCGAAGGAGTACGGTGGTGCTACGTCGGAGAGAAGAAAGAGGCCGTGGTTGCATGGAGGCACCCTCTGGTGGCTCGCAACAGCGTGCGAGGAAGGAGTATGCACTCTGGAAATGAAGGTGGAGAGGACGCATGAAGAGGAAGAAGTCATGGAGGTCGCACGGTGGTGGACAAGCATGGTCGTAGTCGCAGAAGAAGGTAAAGCACAGTGATGAACGTCGAGGTGGTGGAGGTTCGTGGTGATGGTCACGGTGCAAGCCACACGCTGTTACCGCGTGACTTGTTGTGGTCGCTGCGGGGAGGAATTCGAGGAGGAACGGGATGCGGTCGTGGCAGTGATGGATGTCGAAGCGGTGGAGGCTCGCGATAGTGGAGGTCGTGGATGGCTCACGGTGGAGGAGCTCCTCCTATTCGTGTAGAGGACGTGAAGGGGGCAAGATGATGTCCAGGCTCTCGGACAGCTTAAACGGAGGAGAGGGTACTTGGGTGTTGTGGAAAAATATGGGAGGGAAATCGTGTGGGATCTGAGGGCATGCCCGAGATTTTAACGAAGGAGAGAGAGGTAATTTTGCTGGGAACGAAGGTGGAGGTCGTTGGAATTTCCGAAATTGAGGGAAAGAAATGGAAGAGAATATTACGTGGGGTATGGCGGTGGCTGTCCCGTTTACGTAGAAGAGAGGAAGCAATTGCAGGAAGGCCAAAGGAAATTGAAGAGGAGGGAGACGGTAGGTGAAGGATACGGGGGTGTGCGTGGGTCCCTCCTGCCTTCCTCTTTCTCCCCTTTTAATTTCGGAGAAAGAGAGAGTCCCCATGCACGTAACGGTGGATCGCCTCTCTCCCAAACAAGAAAGGAATTTCCGGTGCTCCTTTTCTTTTCGGAAAATCCAAAGAGAGAGATTAAAAGAATGCAAGGAATCTCTGATTATTTCCTTGATTTAATGACTTTTTTTTTAATTTTTCAGTGATACTTTAAAATGTCAAAATGATCTTATAAGATTAGTCCTCAATCAATTTCTATAACAAAACATCCACATCATATAAATAATATATTAATATACGATTGCACATTAATTACATAATAATATGCATGCAAAGTACATAAAATACACGAACGATGAATTATAAGCTTAATTAATTTCTCACTATAATGCATGTTTTCAATTCAATTCTTATCCCAATGTTAATATATTTAGGGTTAATTATAATCCACTAAAGTGTACCTAATAAATACCTTCATGCCTAAGTTTTGTTAGTCTCGAGCAAAATCATATACATTAAGCTAGGTCTCTCGGTCTGATTTTATCGTCAAGATGTCTTATCGTGCCACACTTCTAGAGATTAGATTGAAATACCAACTATAGACCTAAATGTACTTAAGTACTAGCCAAGATACGGACTTGAACAATCTCAACCTTGGGTCCACCGTAAAGGTTTCTAAGGCATGCAAAAACTGTTCAAAGATTTGTTGGCCCCAGCGGTTAAAGTACCCGTGCGTATGTGTAGTAATTCTAGGTTCAGGTTGCCAGTTCATTTTTTATAAGAGAGACAGAGGGGGGGATATTTATTTTGAGAGTTTTCTCTCTTTTCCTTTCAAATTCCTCTAAATCCAACATCGGATTAGCCCTAAGCACAATTTGTATCAAATTCCTTGTCCCCACCATCAATCGTCGTAGGGTCCCTGCAATCAATGCTTCGGGATAGCATCACCTATAGCAACCCCCAAAACCCTAGCTTTCCACACATTGGGATAGTGCCACCCATGGCGTTCTGTAGTTAAATTCAGACCCTGGAAATCGACATTTCAGGATAATGCCGCCTATGGCATCTGAACCAACACAAGGTGCTTTCATGTCCCTGGTAGGATATTTAGATATCATAGGAGATAAGCACCAAGGAGACGGTATGTTATAATACATCTTCGAGGGGAGTATTTTTCATTCCTCCTCTCCTCGTCGGGAACTCGTCTAATCAACTTGTGTCTCTGCTCCTAAGTCAAATCTTCGGGAAAACATTTCAGAACAGAATACTTTTTGGCATTATTCTTCATTACGTGCACTGAACCAGACCAGTGTGTGATTTTTGGATGCCTAGGTTACCAAGTCCCGTAAACCAAACGGCAAGCAATGGAGCTAAATAATTCCTAAGTCTTAGACTTAATACATCAGCCTCGCAACTTCCTCAACCTCTTGAGGAATAGTCCAGATTTTAACAAATACGTGAGTATTTAAGTCCTAGAATAGACTAAGGAGGCCTAAAGTCAATATCCCTCACTTATTTCCTTCTCTTTAGCACTTCAAGACTTAATTCATCATTTGATCCAGCCCAGAACTTAGGTGTGTTCCACACTCAATTGCTAGGACTAACACAATATTTCCCTTCCTTTCTTTGTTTACCTTTTTTTCTTCAAAAATTTTGCACTTCAGCTCGTAAAGATTTCATCTCCTTCCTTCTCTTGTCCCCCTTTTTCTCTTTTTCTCTTTTTTTTTTGTTTTGTTTTATTTTTTTTATGCACTAAAAGTCCTAACTACATGCATGCAAAATATGTATAAATGCTATGTACAACCTCAGAGTATACCCCCTATGCCCAGATCTGACAATGTCATCATTAGAAAGCGAAAGCAAAGAAAGCTATTACCTGAGGTAGAGAATGCTTGGAGCTAAGGCTCCTTCAGCCTATAGGTGTCCAATACCTAGCCATTATAAAGAGTAACATACGATTTTAAACATTGACCATTTACCTTGAAAGTCTCACCAGATGGGGGATTTTGGATCCCAGCTACACCATGCGAGAACACCTACGTGACAATGTATGGCCCATCCCAACAGGACTTAAGTTTCCCAAGGAATAGCTTGAGTCTAGAATTGAACAGTCAGACCCATTGGTTGGGCTTAAAGGTTTTGTGGAGGATGTGTTTATCGTGAAATACCTTAGTGCATTCTTTATAAGCTTAAGCAATCTCATAAGCCTCATTCATCAACTCTTCAAGCTCAGTCAGTTCTAATAAGCATGGTTTGCCTACATTCTCGAGATCCATGTTTACATTCTTGATAGCCCAATAAGCTCTATGCTCAATCTCAATAGGCAAATGGCAGGCTTTGCCATACACTATACGAGAGGGAGACATACCCAAGGGCATTTTATAAGCAGTTCTGTAAGCCCATAGTACATCATCTAGTTTCTTCGACCAATCTTTCCTATCGGGTCTTACATTTTTCTCCAAAATTTGTTTGATCTCCCTATGAGACACCTCAACCTATCGACTCATCTGCGGGTGATATGGGGTGGCCACCTTGTGAGTGACACCAAGACTTTTGAGTAGACGAGTGAATTGTGCATTCCTGAAATGAGGTCCCCCATCACTGATGATCGTCCTTGGGAAACCAAATTGGGAAATGATATTGGCCTTAACAAAATTTAGGACCATGGAGTGATCGTTGGTCCTAGTCTTGATAGCTTCTATCCACTTTGACACATAATCAACTGCCACGAAGATATATTCATAGCCGTAAGACGATGGGAAGGGCCCATGAAATCTATGCCCCAGATGTCGAATATCTCGATCGGAAGAGTAGGCTACTGAGGCATCTCATCCCGCTTCTCAATCGTTCCAATCTGTTGACAACAAAGACATATCCCCACATAAGTATGCATATCCATGAAAAGTGACGGCTACTAAAAACAGGACTGGAGAACCTTATATGTAGTCTTCTTAGCACTAAAGTGTCCGCCACAGTGTAGTGTGTGACAGAAATTCAAAACACTCTATTATTCCTCCTCTGGAACACACCTACGAAAGACTTTGTCACAGCCTATTCTAAAGACCTAAGGGTCATCCCAGAGGTAATGCTTTGTGTCAATGAGAAAATCTATCTCGTTACTACTTAATCCATGTACTGGGGGTCTCGCCAATGACCAAGTAATTGACAACATCAGCATGCGAAGGAGTCGTTGGGTGTATCGCCATCACCGTTTCATCAAGAAAGGTGTCGTGAATGTTTCCTGATGGGGTTGAAGCCTCAACTAGGATCCTGGATAAATGATCGCCGACTACATTTTTGACCCCTATAGTAACAAAATTCATCTAATAAGCCTAGGTTTGGTGTCTTTCTTAGCGAGCAAATCCTTCAAGGTCGAATGATTAGTATATTCCACAACCTTAGATTCTAAAAGATATGACCTAAACTTCTTCAGAGCAAATGCTACCGCAAGAAGTTCTTTCTCTGTCATAGCGTAGTTTTCCTGCGGATTAGTAAGGGTCTTGCTAGCATAGTACAGTACATGAGGCTTTTTATCAATCCTTTGACCAAGGACCACTCCCACGGCAAAATCAGAGGCATCGCACATCAACTCAAATGGGAGGGTCCAATCAAGTGCTTGCAAGATAGGTGTAGTTATTAGGGCCTCCTTCAAGACTTGGAAGGCCTCAATACACTTTGCATAAAAAATGAAGGCAGTATCCTTCTCCAATAAGTCGCAAAGTGACCTAGAAATCTTGCTGAAGTCTTTAATGAAGCACCTATAACAGCTAGCATGGCCCATGAATGATCGGATTTGCTTGACATTGGTGGGAATGGAAGCTTTGAAATGGACTCAACATTGGCTTTATCCACTTCTAAACCTCGCTCGGACACTACATGCCCAAGAATAATGCCCTGTTGAACCATGAAATGACTTTTCTCCCAACTGAGCATTAATCCTATCCCTTCACAGTGGGTGAGAACTTTTTCTAAATGCGAGAGACAATGGTCAAATGATGTGCCGTAGATGGAAAAGTCATCCATAAAAATCTCTACGAAATCATCAATCATGTCCGAAATGATGGGCATCATACACCATTGAAATGTTCCTGGAGCATTACATAGTACAAATGGCATCCGACAAAAGGAAAATGTGCGATGAGGACTCATGAAAGTAGTGCACTCCTAGTCATCTGGAAAGATGGCAATCTGATTGTACCCAGAATGTCCATCGAGAAAATAGAAGTATTTATTCCTAGCCGATCTCTCCAGTATCTGATTAATAAATGGCAAAGGGAAGTGGTCTTTCTGGGGAGCGATGTTAAGGCAGCGATAGTCTATGCATACCCTCTAGCTTGTTGTGGGTCTGGTGGTGACTTTCTCCCCTTTCTCATTTGTCTCAACTGTGAATCCTACCTTTTTGGGCACCACGTGAATAGGACAGACCCATTTACTATTAGAAATGGGATAGATTATCCCCATATCCAACCATTTTAAGATTGCCTTCTTCACCACTTCCTGCATGTTGGGGTTTAACCATCTCTGCATATCTCGGAAGGGTTTCACAGAGTCATCCGTGTAAATGTGATGCATACAGAGAGTTGAGTCAACCCCTTTGATGTCTGCTATAGTCCAAGCAAAGGCCTCCTTATGCTATTTTAGGCATTCAATCAATTCTCCCTCCTGCATGTCAAATAAAGCAATCGAAATGATGACAGGAAGTGTATCATTGGGCCTAAGGAAAACATACTTCAGGGTCACTGGGAGTGCTTTAAGCTCCAAGTCGGGAGCTTTCTGAATCGAGGGAATTATGCTCGATATCCCTGTCTATAGTAGTGGATCTACCTTGATTGTCCATGGTGGGGAGAGGAACTCAGCTTTGACACCCAACAGCTCTTCTAATTCCGGCATATCTCCCTTTCCTTCTTCAAGACTCAGGGTATGGTCCTTAGAAATGACCATTTGGAGGAGATCATCACACAAAAGAACTGGTGTCATCTCCTCTACAATTTCATCAATCACCTTGATTTGGGAACAATCTTCCAATCTGGATTGTTTATAAGCATCAAACACATTCATTTGGATTTTTTGATTCCTAAAGCCCATCTTGAGCGCCCCTGATTTGCAATTGATGGATGCATAATCGAAGGTCTAGTGGGCATGTTGGATGGGTCAGTATCCCATATCAAAAAGTTGATAGGAAAGAAGAAGTCCTCCACTCTCACCAGGACAACTTCTAACAGCCCATGTGGTAACTTAAGTGATCTATCAGCTACTTGAAGGATAACAGGACTAGGCTTCAATTCACCGCCTCCTAATAGCTCATAGATAGAGCCTGGTAATATATTAACCCCTACGCCTAGATCGAGGAGAGCTTCATCGATGCATTGGTCTCCAATGACCACAGAAATATACGAGGCTCCTGGGTCCTTCATTTTGGGGGTGTACCTTATTATTGGACCAAGCATACTAGGTCGAGCAGGATGACCTTAGCCTAGACTTGTTTTCATGATTTCCTCTACTGTGTGCACAGGTCCTTCAGAAATCTAGCATAGGATGGAATTTGCTTGATAGCATCCAACAGAGGTAAGTTGATATGAACTTGCTTGAATGTCTCCATTATTTCTTCCATCTTATCTTTGGCTCTAGATGAACAAGCAAAAGGTGCCTCAAAGGCAGATAAGCGCTCAGGGAAGGGCACTCTCAGCCTCTAGGAGGAGGGGTTGTCATGGGGGATAAAGGTGGAACGGGGACAACATCCTCTAGATGGGTGATTTCAAGCAAGGAGGCGCTAAGTGGCTCTTCCTTAGCGGATGTGTAAGTCAGTGTTGGGTTGGTAGGAGCGGTGACATAGGAGTGAATTTAGGTTTGGAAATTTCTTTTCCACTCCTTAGAATGGTCACAGCCTTAGCATACTCCCTTATGAAGGGTCCTTTGCCCCTAGGATTCTCCTCAGATGAGCTGGGTAACTTCCCAGGATCACGTTGTCTAACAGCCTCAATAAGGTGGCCAATTTGAGATTGTATTTCTTGGATTGCCATATTCTGAGATTGAATAATCCTACTCTAGCTTTCTTGCATGGCCTTCATCATAGCTTTAAGGTCATCCATTTCAGAATTGTTGGGCTGAGGAGGAGGTTGGAATTGTTGTGCCTGAAAGGGTTGGGTGGGTTAAGGTCTTGAGTTCCCCAAGTTGAAGCATCACCTTGCTTCCATGAGAAATTGGGATGGTTTCTCCACCTAGGATTGTAGGTGTTTCTATAAGGGTTGTTCCTGGGAGGTGAACGAAACCCTTGGGCAGCATTCAGGTCTACTTGGACTAACTCAAGGAATTGATTAGCCAAATGATACTCAATAGTAGCATGAAGAGTGCTTTAGTAAATGGAGCATTCAGAAAAAGCTTGGACTTAGGAAGCTAATTGCAGGAATGTGCCGGGGCTTAACATAAGCCTTTCAAAACTCTAGTTCAATAATTGAATTTGGAAGGCTAAATTCTGAGTAACCCCAGCTTCACTAGCTTCTGCTTTCTTTTGGAGGATGGATGGCTTTCTATCCTGATAGGCTAAATTCAAGTGGATAGAATTATCACTCAGTAACTCAAATAATGTCTAGACCTCATCCTCTGTTTTGGTAAGAAAGGCTTCAGCGCAAGCAGCATCCACTATTTGCCTATGCCTATCAGATAGTCCAGTATAAAACCTCTCTACCAATTACCATTTAGGCACTTGATGATGGGGGCATAATCGAAATAGATCATTGAAGCACTTCCAAGTCTCATGGAATTTCTCCCCATCTAATTGAGTAAAACCCATGATCTCCTCCTGAAGTGGTTGGTTTTGCTCATCGGGAAGTATTTCTTCAAAAATTCTCCCTTAAGGGCATTCCAATCATTCACCCTTGCATCCAAGGTGTGATGCCAGTGTTTTGCCTTGTCCTTAAGGGAGAAGGGAAAGAGGGACCTCATCAGAGATTCATTAATAAAGTTTTGAACTTTCACCATGAAGCAAACCTCTATGAATCCTCTAAGTGCCGATAGGGGTCCTCCCTAGTAGTACCATAAAAGGAGGGTAACAAGGATATGGTACTTCTCTTGATCTCATATGAATTATCCCCTGTTGGTCTTCTCAGTGCTTGAGCAAGTTGGTTGGTCGGAATGAAGTAGTCTCTCAAAGTCCTTTATTGATTTGCTCCTTGATCAGCCATCCTTCTCTCTTTTCTCTTTGATGGGCTCTCCTAAGGATTCTCTCAGGCTCAGGATCAAACACTAGACTACCCTTAAGAGACCGTCTACCAAGCATACAATATCTACCAATCACAATTCACTTTCTTGCCAATTGAGTAAGTGAACCCCCACTCAACAGATCGATCGAAAAGAGTCAAGGCGATGTCCCTTCATTCCCACGTAAGTGGTATAAGAGGAAAGTGGCTACTTGAGATCCTAACCAACTCTGTTTTGAGGGGGCTAAGGTTAAATTGGTTGATATAGATGGCCAAATAAGTTATTCAATGCGGTTACGCGACCTAAGCCAACCTTCGAGTGCCTTAGTGATAATAACGTCATCATTAGCCATATCTAGCTTTATTTAGTCATATTCCATCATTAAATGCTCTGTTCAACTATTACGAACCTACGCTAACGTGTTTGGTTTTGGAAAACCCGTCGTTGTAGTTCGAAAGCGAAGGATTCGAGTTCAACAAATAAAATTTATACCGAAATAAGAATTCCGGGTCGAACTCAGGGAGGCTACGTTGATCTATATTCGCAATTATGTTTTTTTTAGGATTTTTGATAAATAAGGTGAAATAATTACAATGGAGCTATCAAACTGAGAGAGAGAGAGAGAGAGAGAAAGAGAACATGCATTCAATATTTCAATTGTTTATACAAGCAAACGAAATGAAAGTTACACTAGAAAGCGGGAAATCAATTACACTATAAAGCAGGAAAATTCTACACTAGAAAAGCTGTAAATAAGAATGGGAGAGAGAAGTTATCCTCCTTGACGGTCGCTTGGAGGATGAGCCGAACGAGACGACATCTGGACGAACGAGAACGGAGAAGGACGAGGGAGGACGAAGCAGAAGAGCGGGAACGGAGCAGCAGGCCGTCGTCGTCGCGGGATCCACTTCCGAAGGGGGACGAAAATTTGGACTTTATCTCGCGAGAAGCATCCCGGGTGTGGGACAAGCTTCTCTTGAGCTTTGGAGAGGTAGAGAGGAGAAGGAAGGGATGAAAATTTCGTATGGAGGGGGTCTCCTTTTATAGTTGCAAGGAGTGGGGGCAAAATGGACATTACATCTTCAAAATAATAAATAAGGGGTCTTTAGTGACGGATAAAACCGTCGCTAAAGCCCCGACGTGGCCGTCGCCGCCGCGCCCACGCGCGCCCGCTCGGCTGCCCGCGCGCGTAACGCCTACGCACGTCCGCGTAGTCTCAGCCGTCCGATCGGGAGATCGGACGGCTTAGATCGCGTCCGCGCCCGCTGCGTAGCGCGCCCGCCCGCGTGCGATCGCGCGTTACGCCCGGCGTCCAATCGCGCGTCGTCCTGATTGAGCGTGCGCAGCCGTTGGATCTTCATCTGACGCTCGTCTGCACCCGCTCGCCCGCGCCTTCCACCCCCTCACCGCGGCTCAAACCCGCGACCTCCGCTTCGCCCACAATTGCGTCGCCGCTGCGCTACGTGGACGAAATGGTCGCGCGGACGCTTTTAAGTGCAAGTGACCGCAGCCGTTGGATCGAGATCCAACGGCGGAGAGGAGACGGTGCGCGGTCTTCACAAGATGCATGCGGCCGATTGGGCGGCTGAGATGGTGCCACGTGGCGCCATCTTGGCCGTCCATCTTCTGGAAGTTGTAGATGGTGCCACGGATGTCGGATTGACTCGATTTTTGTGTCGTTGGGCTGCGATCGTCGATCCGAATTCATCCATGCGGTCGGATTTATCATCTGAAGTGTGGATTTACACCATCCTGACCCTTGATCTTCTAGGGTTCCCCGGTCTCTATCTGATGCTACGGATGCCTGATTAGGGCGATCTTGGAGTCGTTGAACTCCAATCATCACCCTGATCACATCCATACGGTTAGATCTTTGATCCGAGGCCCCGATAAAATGTTTGCCCTGTCCAAGCACATAAAAGGAGACAATTAACCTCCATTTTATTCAAACTACTCTAAATGCAAAATGATGCATGTTATGCAATATTTATATCATGAAATGCAATCCTATGCTGAAGAACATGCAAAAATAGACCTTTTAAGTAGTGTAATTGTGTTTACATCATACCCCCATGCTTATCTTTTGCTAGTCCCTAGCAAAAACTATATGCTATTTATAAAAGAATTAGGTTGGATTATTTGGACCTGAGTCACTTTCAATCATTAAGAAATTGTCTACTTATGAACTGAACTTTCAAAGACACAGCAGTGCCCGGGTATCAGCCAAAATGCAGACCGCCTCAAGCCCTCGCCTTATTCAAAGAAAATTTTCTTTTTCTCTTTTTACTCTTTTCTAATAATTTTTTTTTTTTTTTGGATTTTCAAATTTTAGGGTTTAAGAGTGGCTTTCTACGACCATTCAACTCACCTAAGATTTGATGAGAACCCTAAGTTTTAAGCATCTTATTGTGATTGTGATAGACTCATTGACCGGCAATTAGAACGGACTTCGGATTTCTACGCCTCTAGGTGACCTAACCAGAATTCTTCCTAAAGGTGTATCTTTACAACCGGTAGCTTTCTCCCTACTTTTATTTTTTTTACGAGGTCAACACAAGGGTGAATCCAGTGTATATCTCCCCGGTTTATTCTACTTCTCCGCTTCTTCCTGAGTGTTTTGGGAATTTTTAGTGCATTTTCTGAGCTGGGTTCTGGACAACCGGTCGATGAGCTGTTACCACCGACAACTTGCCAGCCATACTCATGCGGCGAAGTGTGGCTTATTTCTTTTTGTTCTTTTCTCTTGTTCTCAGTTTTTTTTTTTTTTTTAAGTAGGTGGCTTCCCCGGTCTAAGATTTACCTAAAGGCGGCAAAAAGAGAAAAGTCCAGTGACTGGGCTCTGGACAACCTACCTATGGGTTGTTACCCACGATAACTTGCCAGCCATATCACCCTAGAAGGTTCATTAGCTATCTAATTTCCGTAGAATCGCCGAGCAACGAGTCAGTGCAAAGAAAGTGTGTAGATGCTTAAAACTCAAAATTCCCTTAAATCAGAGGGTGGGTTGACAAGTCGTGTACTTTTCACCCAAACTTATTTATTCCAATTATAATAGAATTAAGATGGCGAGAACTCAAAGACAAATCCACATTTTAGTAGATACACAGGCTAATTAAGTCCAAAGACCTGAGGGGTCTTTGTGTTCAGATCCTAATGTAAAATTTCTTAGGATTGAAAAGTCTTAATGTCCAACTAATCCTTCCTAATTTTTTTTTTTTTTTTTTTTTTAGAAAGAGAGCAATTTATATGGATTTCACAAAGCTGACCAACTAATTCAAAAATGAATCCACCCCCCCATGCCTAGCTGATGCAATGTCCTCATTGAAAAAGAGACATGAAAGAAAGGGTAGAATATGAAAGATGTCACCTGGATATGAAGCTCGTATCAGCCTTGTGTTATATGTACAACTGCTGAGTTTAATGCCGTCAGCTAGGCGAAGTCCAGCCAAAGAAGTCACAGAATGGCTAGAGCAACAGAGTCTGAAACGGGTTCTGGAAGATTACGGTCAACAACAGGCTTCAGACGTTGACCGTTGACTTTAAAGGTGTTACCTGTCTTTGGGTCAGAAATCTGAACGGCACCATTTAGAAAAATCTGATCAATTATGAATGGGCCACTCCATTTAGATCTAAGTTTACCAGGAAAGAGCTTAAGTTTAGAATCGAATAACCAGACCTTCTGGTTTGGCTCAAAGCTCTTGCGGGAAATCATTTGATCATGTAGAGCTTTGGTCCGAGCCTTGTAGATCTTGGCATTCTCATAAGCATCATTTCTAAGCTCCTCCAACTTAGATAGTTGGAGTTTCCTGGTCTTCCCAGCTAGATTTAGATCTAGATTGCATTGTTTGATTGCCCAGAATGCCCTTTGTTCAATCTCTACGGGTAGATGACACGCCTTTCCATACACCAGACGGAATGGAGACATGCCGATGGGTGTTTTATATGTCGTACGGTAGGCCCAAAGAGCGTCCTCAAGCTTTTGAGTCCAATCCTTGCGATCGGGCCTAACCGTTTTTTGCAGAATGTTCTTGATCTCTCGATTAGAGATCTCGGCTTGTCCATTCGTTTGGGGATGGTAAGGTGTGGAAATTCGATGATTAACCCCGTATTTGGCCAATAAACTCTGGAATTGGGCATTAGTAAAATGAGTGCCACCATCACTGATGATAGCCCTCAGAATCCCGAATCTACTGAAGATATTTTTCTTGACAAAGTTGATGACCACCTTGTGGTCATTGGTTTGGGTGGGAATTGCCTCAATCCATTTAGACACATAATCAACAGCGACAAGAATGTACTGATGTCCAAATGAAGGGATAAAGGGTCCCATGAAATCAATGCCCCAAACATCGAAAATTTCGACAGGAAGAATAGGGTTTAAGGGCATCATGTCTCTCTTAGTTATGCTCCCGAGTGCCTAGCATCGAGGGCATGACCGTGAGAAATCCTGGGCATCCTTGAATAAAGACGGCCAATAGAAGCCAGATTGCAAAATTTTTGCAGCCGTCTTTTTCCCGGAGAAATGTCCACCACACCCAGATGCATGGCAGAACTCAAGTATACTGTTGAATTCATTCTCCGGTATGCATCGGCGAATAATCTGATCAGAGCCGATGCGATACAGTTCAGGGTCCTCCCAAAAGTAGTATTTAGCCTCAGATTTGAGTCTATCCCGTTGTTGCTTGGTCCAATCCTGGGGGATTTGACCAACGGCCAAATAGTTAACAATGTCAGCAAACCATGGGGTGTGGACACCTAAAACTGTAAGAATGGTTTCGTCCGGAAAAGTGTCAGCAATCGGAATGTCCGGACAAGAAGAATCACCTAGGAGTCTCGACAAATGATCCGCCACCACATTTTTGTACCCCGATTTTATCCTTGATTTCAAGATCAAATTCCTGAAGAAGAAGAATCCAACGAATAAGCCGGGGTTTAGCATCCTTTTTAGCCAAGAGATGTCTCAAGGCCGAGTGGTCGGTATAAACAATAACATGAGACCCCAAGAGATAAGCCCTGAATTTTTCCAACGCAAATACTACAGCTAGTAATTCCTTTTCAGTAACAGTGTAATTCCTCTGGGCTTCATCCAAAGTTTTACTAGCGTAGTAAATGACAAAGGGCTTTCGGTCAATTTTCTGACCCAGGACAGCCCCGACCGCGTAATCAGAAGATCGGTCATGATCTCAAATGGGGCTGTCCAAATAGGTGGTTGCAAAATTGGAGCACAGGTGACTGCCGTTTTTAGGAAATCAAATGCCTTTTGGCATGATTCGTCAAAAACAAACGGCATTTCTTTGGCAAGAAGATTGCTCAAAGGGCGGGCAACCTTCGAGAAGTCCTTGATGAATCTTCGATAAAATCCCACATGGCCAAGAAATGATCTGATTTGTTTAACTGATGTGGGAGGAGGAAGTTTAGCGATTGCATCAACCTTAGCTTTGTCCACTTCAATTCCCCGTTCAGAGATTACATGACCCAAAACGATGCCCTCTTGGGTCATGAAATGACTCTTTTCCCAGCTAAGGACCAATCGTGTCTTGATACATCGCTTAAGAATCATTTCCAAATTAGCCAAACAAGAGTCAAATGATTCTCCGAAAACGGAGAAATCATCCATGAAGACTTCCATAAACTCTCCCACCATGTCGGAAAATATGGCTAGCATACACCTTTGAAAAGTCGCAGGTGCATTGCATAACCCGAAAGGCATCCTACGAAAAGCAAAGGTTCCGTAGGGACAGGTGAAAGTAGTTTTTTCTGATCCTCGGGATGGATAGGAACTTGGTTGTATCCCGAGTAGCCATCAAGAAAACAGAAGTACTTCTGCCCGGCTAATTTTTCCAAGATTTGATCAATGAAGGGCAGGGGAAAATGATCCTTTTTAGTGGCAGTGTTCAGCTTCCTGTAATCAATACAAACTCTCCAAGAAGAAGCTGAACGAGTTGTGACAGATTCTCCTTTCTCATTAGTCACAACAGTAATCCCGGCTTTCTTTGGAACAATCTGAACGGGACTTACCCAGGGACTGTCAGAGATTGGATAAATAATTCCTGCATCGAGCCACTTGATGATTTCCTTTTTGACCACTTCTCGCATATTTGGATTCAATCTCCTCTGCATCTGGCGAGAAGGGCGGGATCCATCTTCCAAGAATATTCTATGATTACAGTAAGATGGCTCGATCCCCCTAAGGTCATGAATGGTCCAACCAATTGCCTCCTTATGTTCCTTTAGGACCTTAATCAATTTAATCTCTTGCTCCTTTGTCAATTTAGCACTGATAATCACAGGGAGCGTATTCTGAGGTCCTAAAAATTGATATTTCAAATTCTCGGGCAATGGTTTCAATTCGAGCTGGGGTGGGGTGATGATTGATGGTCGGGTAGATGCTGAAGATTCAACAAGAGGGAGAGGTTGTGAGTGGACAAAATCAGTAACCTCTTCCGAAGATGTTAAGTCAGAGGGTTGCGAGTCAAATTCATCAACCAAAGAGGAACTTTCAATTGAAGAAACTGTCAAACAATTTTCAATATTAACATTATCCTCATCAAGTTCCTCAATAACTCCACAATCCTCAAATTTATTGATCGCCTTAAAAATATCTAATTTCATACGTTGGTCCCCAAAGGCGATTTCCATGCTACCGCTTTCACAATTAATGTTGCCCTTTGCGGTAGCCAGGAATGGATGTCCCAGAATGATGGGTGTGTTCCTCAGATTATCTGGTACATCCATGTCAAGGACAAGGAAATCTACAGGAAAATAGAAATCCTTGACCTTAACTATAACATCTTCAATAACGCCTCGTGGGTTTGTGACCGAACAATCCGCTAACTGTAGCGTTACTGAAGTTGGCCGAAGTTCGCCTAACCCAAACTTCTCGTAAAGAGAAGTCGGAATTAGGTTGATGGATGCACCGAGATCCAAAAGTGCTCTATCAAATGTGTAATCTCCGATAACGCAAGAAATCAAAGGAGCACCAGGATCTCTCTTTTTCTGAGGGAGGTAGTGCAGGATAACAGAACTAGCCTGCTCGGAGAGTACCACCTTCCTCGGAACAGATTCTCTCGACTTACGCTTTTGTGTACATAATTCCTTTAAAAATATTACGTAAGTCGGTATGTGCTTGATAGCATCAAGGAGCAGGATATTGATCTCAACATTCTTAAATAAATTCAGAAGCTCCTCATTGCTATCAACAGACTTCTTCTTCTTTGCTTTGGTTAAGGCTTCAGGAAAAGGAACACGAGTCAGATCTTTGGAATCGGATTCCTGAGCCTTGATTTCTCCTTTAGAATTCTCTTCTCTCTCCTCAGATTCTTCAGGATTCAAAAGATTAGAATAATGTGGTTGTGGATCCTGAGTCTTCTTACCACTTCTCAAAGTGACAGAATTTGCAGAAGCGTAAGAATTTGGGTCTTGGGGAGGGTTAGGAAAGATTGGAGGGGCTTGATTGACCATGAATTGTTGATTTACAGAAGAAGAAGACGAGGAACCCTGCTCAACCACCTGAGCATGCACGTGTGGGTCCCTCTGATTTCCGTACCCTTGGGCTTGATTGCCCGAATTTGTAATGTTTCGTGGGTTGGGTACGGGTTGGGATGGTAGAGATCCGGGTTGACGAGAGTTAGCAATGAGCCCGGATTGCAAGTTGTCCAATGAGTTTTTCATTTGCTGCATGAGCTGGAGCATAGATCTTTGCATCTCTACCATTTGACGGTTCAAATCAGCCTGCCCTGCGGGTTGACTGGCATTCCAAGCTGGCTGATTGACCTGATTCGGAGGCAACTGAGTATATACTTGACCCTGACCTATTGGTCGTTGCGGAGCATAATTGCTGGGTCGGAATTGGGTCTGTTGCCCCGGATTTTTCCAAGAGAAGTTAGGGTGGTTTCTCCAACCTGGACTATAGGCATTCGAGTAGGGGTTGGATCTAACATTCTCTTGTACAGCACAGACATCCTCATAAGGTGAGGATGGAGAGAAAGAAAAGGAAGGATTAGAAAAACTGGGATCAAAGGCCCCAGTTGGGAACCCATGGGGTTCCGAGAAATACTGACTCTTAGGTTGAGTCGCATCGAGTTGATTCACGAACTCCCATCCAGAAAGAGCTCGTGAAGAATGGAATCCCGAATTTTGGGATTGAGTGGATTGAGAGTTGTTCATAGAATTGCCAGCCATCCACTCTTCCATTCTTTTAGCAACCAAGTCCACTTTGTCAAGTTTATTACAAATCAATTCCATATCAAATGAATGAGAGTCATGGACTTCATTGACATTTGATCTGGGTTGTTGGGACCGGTTAAAAGTATCCATGGAGGCATGATTAATTGAATTCTCACTTATTTCCTCAAATAAATCATGTGCACTATCTGCATCTTTATTGAGGAAATTGCCTCCGCAAGAAGCATCCACATGATTTCTGAGTTGCTCAGTCAACCCATGATAGAAAATCTGCACGAGTTGCCATTTCGGCACCTCGTGGTGTGGACACCTCCGCAATAAGTCCTGGAATCGCACCCAGGCCACATGAAACTGCTCCCCCGGCCGCTGGGTAAAAGTAGTGATTTCCCGTCTCAAAGCATTGGTACGACCGACTGGGAAAAATTTCTTCAGAAAGGCCGATTTCAACTCATTCCAAGTTGTAATTGGTCTTCCTATTGTCCTATACCAATGCGCGGCCTTATCCCTAAGAGAGTGGGGGAAGAGCCTCATGATCATTTGCTCCTCGTTTACGTTTCGAGACTTGGTGGTCTGGACCAAAGTGGTCAAGTCCTCCAAGTGTTGAAACGGATCTTCGGAGCCAAGCCCATGATAATGTTTAATCAGGCTTAACACCTGGGGCTTGATTTCTACGTCACCGTCTGGAATCTGGACGCCGGGACGTTCCCCGTAATTTGAAGGATCATAAAAATCCTTCAAGGGCTGAGCGCCCTGCATTCTCTGGAACCATTCTTGCATTCTCTGCATTTGTTCCAGCTGCCTTCGAAATTCTTCCTGTGGATTTCCAGGCAGAAGAGGCTGTTGTTCGTCCATGGGATCAAATTGACCAAAATCTAACTTGCGCCTCCTAAAATGTTCTAATGGTCCTTCCAATCGAGGATTCAATAACCGTCTTCCCAGCATAAACTAGGAGTAGGTCGGAAGGACCGGGGATAGGGACCCTGCAGTACAACAAAACAAGGTTGTCCTTAAGTGAGGTAGCCTAAGGATCTACTGACTCCCAACACCAGCCTTAAGACTGTAACTGATTTACTCTACTTGCGTCTGTATAATCCAACCAGTTAGAAGGAGGGACTGGGGAGAAGGTTCTTCCTTTGGCTTTCGCCTCCGGTTCCTAGTGTACCCCCCAGCCGTGGTCGTTTGACGCTACTCCCCTAGCTAGACATCAGATTAATCAGTACAAGTAGGTTAATCAAAAACAATCTCAGACTAGGCCTTGAAGAGTGAATCAAACCTTAGGGCCAACGTCTACTCAATTTTATTACGGCCTGGGATTATGGTGCTTATGGAATGTGATGGGCCCTTACAATGGGTTGTGCCCTTAATGATTGATTGAAATTTGTGTAAGTGCATGCACAACCAGGGTTTTCAAGCAAGATTATTTATAATGTGTGAATTTTAATGTTCAAATCCTGCTTAAGTAGCTTTTAGGGTTTCAAATTAGGTGAATTGCAATCAAATTTCTAGGCAAACCAAGTTGTAAAACACGGGTGAAGATAGTTTTCCTTTAAAATCAGAAAGAAAGCGGAGTGCCTAGAATATACCTAGATTGAAAACCCTAAGGAGGAGCTACTTGATGAGTTGGTTTTAAATAAAATGGTGCGGCCCAAACAACTCAAACAATTGGCCACAATTGCACCACTAAGTTAGGCACTCAAAGATGGTTAACCTAGAATGATTTCTACTCTGTTATGTGTTGCTCTGTGTGTACCGGTTCCACAGATCAGAACTCGGTTGAGTAGAAAACAAATCAAGTTAATCAAGTGCCTTGAATGTGGGTGTGTGTTGTGTGTTTGTTGAAAGTTACCCCACAAAATTATCCTTTTGTTATTATTTTTTTTTTATGAATGAGGGTGAAATGAGTGTGAGTAGAAATCCAAACAACCAAACTATTCCTAGGATTTATGCAAACACCTAGGTTAATTGAAATTTGGATTTAATGTGCCGAATGAAATCTATGGAGGGGGAAAGAATGGGGGAGCACTTACAGTTGTCTTCAACTGCACTTTACTCCAGTCTACCGCTTGTTGATTCCTTGATGGAGGTCTCTGTAGAACAATAGACACAAGAGAAAGCTAGTTAGAAAACAAATAAAGTGCAAGAAATGCGAAGAAAAGATCGGAAATCGTTGCCTCCCCGGCAACGGCGCCAAAATGTTGAACTATTACGAACCTACGCTAACGTGTTTGGTTTTGGAAAACCCGTCGTTGTAGTTCGAAAGCGAAGGATTCGAGTTCAACAAATAAAATTTATACCGAAATAAGAATTCCGGGTCGAACTCAGGGAGGCTACGTTGATCTATATTCGCAATTATGTTTTTTTTAGGATTTTTGATAAACAAGGCGAAATAATTACAATGGAGCTATCAAACTAAGAGAGAGAGAGAGAGAGAAAGAGAACATGCATTCAATATTTCAATTGTTTATACAAGCAAACGAAATGAAAGTTACACTAGAAAGCGGGAAATCAATTACACTATAAAGCAGGAAAATTCTACACTAGAAAAGCTGTAAATAAGAATGGGAGAGAGAAGTTATCCTCCTTAACGGTCGCGTGGAGGATGAGCCGAACGAGACGACGTCTGGACGAACGAGAACGGAGAAGGACGAGGGAGGACGAAGCAGAAGAGCGGGAACGGAGCAGCAGGCCGTCGTCGTCGCGGGATCCACTTCCGAAGGGGGACGAAAATTTGGACTTTATCTCGCGAGAAGCATCCCGGGTGTGGGACAAGCTTCTCTTGAGCTTTGGAGAGGTAGAGAGGAGAAGGAAGGGATGAAAATTTCGTATGGAGGGGGTCTCCTTTTATAGTTGCAAGGAGTGGGGGCAAAATGGACATTACATCTTCAAAATAATAAATAAGGGGTCTTTAGTGACGGATAAAACCGTAGCTAAAGCCCCGACGTGGCCGTCGCCGCCGCGCCCACGCGCGCCCGCTCGGCTGCCCGCGCGCGTAATGCCTACGCACATCCGCGTAGTCTCAGCCGTCCGATCGCGAGATCGGACGGCTTAGATCGCGTCCGCGCCAGCTGCGTAGCGCGCCCGCCCGCGTGTGATCGCGCATTACGCCCGGCGTCCAATCACGCGTCGTCCTGATTGAGCGTGCGTAGCCGTTGGATCTTCATCTGACGCTCGTCTGCACCCGCTCGCCCGTGCCTTCCACCCCTCACCGCAGCTCGAACCCGCGACCTCCGCTTCGCCCGCAGCTGCGTCGCCGCTGCCCTACGCGGACGAAATGGTCGCGCGGACGCTTTTAAGCGCGAGCGACCGCAGCCGTTGGATCGAGATCCAACGGCGGAGAGGAGACGGTGCGCGGTCTTCACAAGATGCATGCGGCCGATTGGGCGGCTGAGATGGTGCCACGTGGCGCCATCTTGGCCGTCCATCTTCTAGAAGTTGTAGATGGTGCCACGGATGTCGGATTGACTCGATTTTTGTGTCGTTGGGCTGCGATCGTCGATCCGAATTCATCCGCGCGATCGGATTTATCATCTGAAGTGTGGATTTACACCATCCTGACCCTTGATCTTCTAGGGTTCCCCAGTCTCTATCTGATGCTACGGATGCCTGATTAGGGCTATCTTGGAGTCGTTGAACTCCAATCATCGCCCTGATCACATCCATACGGTTAGATCTTTGATCCGAGGCCCCGATAAAATGTTTTCCCTGTCCAAGCACATAAAAGGAGACAATTAACCTCCATTTTATTCAAAATACTCTAAATGCAAAATGATGCATGTTATGCAATATTTATATCATGAAATGCAATCCTATGCTTAAGAACATGCAAAAATAGACCTTTTAAGTAGTGTAATTGTGTTTACATCATGCTCCTACATAATCGTCAAAAGATAGTAATTCATTACACATCCTTTCTAAGAGAATAATAAGAAATCAGGGTTAAAACTATAATTTTACCATCTTATCATGAATGTAGAATAATCACGAGATTTATCAAGGGTTAATTAAAGGTCAAATGGTCATAAATATCTAATAAGTGGGTTCATGCAAACGGAAATGGATTTTCACGCATTTCAAGAATTAAATGACATCTGAAACCCTAAAAACAGCCCGCTTAATTCACTGAGGTTTTGGTTAGGATAAAATTCATCTAAACCCTCTAAAAATCATAGAAAATATTCTCTAGGGATTGGCATCATTGATTTGACCACCTGAGCCCACTTTAACCTAAAATAGAATCTCAGATAGATAATTACCCTAATTTGAGTTTCTATGCAATTTAACCAGTCAAACTTGGTCAAAGCCTAAATCCAACTTCACCATTAGATTCCTTGGATCTAAATTAGGTTTGTGCCAAAATTTGAGCCCAATCAGAGATCATCTTGATTGAGTTTGCATTTTGGTCCCTAGACTTCTATCTTTCTACATCTAACCCCTCAACTTTCATCCTTTCCTTTCAAAGAGGCCCCTAGCTTATCGCCATTCTTGGAAAAAAGGTCCAGCTGCCATCGTCTTCTTCACGCAGCAAAGAAGGAAATCTGCAGTTCCTAAAACTCAAAACTTCCTCATTTAATCTGATGAATTGGTTGATGAAATTTCAATAAAAAATTGCCAAATTTGGTAAAGACAATCCTCAAGTCATTCCGCATCAAACGAGATCCTCCTTGAGGCCAATCATGGCTGGAATTGGCCTGGCGAGCTCAAGGAAGTTGAGCTCTCCAAGCAAGGTCAGGAAACCTTCTTTTTTAGGCATTCCAGATGAAGGGAACCTTACCCATAAAAGCGGCCACACTCATTCAATTCATCCTTGTCTAGTTTTGGCGTGTCAACCTTATCCTCTTCTTCGTCCAAGGCTGCCAATAACGAAGACCTGGAGCTTCTTCAACTCTCCTCGTCGGCCGCTCCCACATACTATAGGGAGAGGGTTTCCTCCCTACTCTTCATCGTCGTGCTCTCGAACATAGGAGGCGGCCCAAGTACCCCTTCATCGACTCCATCTCCATCTCCTTCGTCTCTGGCTCCGGCATACCTCTGGCAAGCCTCCTCCGACCTCTATTCGTCCAATTAGTTTAGGGCTTCTTCTCCTCTACCCTCCAATTAGGTTTAGACTAAATTTTAGGTCCCAATTCTCCCTATTGCTCCTTCTCCGATGCCGGCTACCACACCTTTGACCACCCTCACCGCCGACATGCCTCCTCCCATCGCACACCCCATACCTTACGCCAAGAGCATTGCCCCAACCTCGCGGAGCTTCCCAGCTCCTCAATTTCTCCATTAACCACCTCCATCACCAACGACCAAAGCTCATCGGAACTTCTTTGCCACCCACACCTGACCACTCGCACACTCAATTTCCTTAGGGTTTTTGTCCAGCGAATAGCACCGAACCTTCCCGTGTGCTTAACTTCAGCTCTAGGGTTGTATTCTTGTCATAGGTACTCTGCCATATCCGGTCATCCTCTCCGTCTCCGGTAGCTGACAACTGGCCACCTCCGATCACGCCCCTAACCTCAATCGACATGGAATGACCTCTCGATCAGTTCCTAACCATCAATTGGGTGAAGCTTCACCAGGACGAGCCCCAATCAGACAAGAGATCCAGCAGTTGCGCGCAAGAAGAACAAGTGTGGGGATTGTCCCACATCGGTGGGAGACGAGCACCCACACGCGTTTATTTAGAATTTGTGCTGAGGGTTGTTTGCCTCAGACACCGGGGATGAGGTCCCCGCTCACACCCGCACTCACGACCCAACCCGACTACTGCCTTCACTCCTCGGCTGCGACCCACGCCTGCAACCCTGGCCCCAGGTACGTGCTTGACCTGAATACCCGATCCGATTAACTAGTTTCAGAGAAAGAGAAGAGGAGGAAGGGAGAAGAGAGAGAGAGAGAGAGGAGGGGAGGGTGGGTTTTGCTCCTCTGTGCATTGGCTGAACACTTAGCCGTGTGGAAGGAAGAAAGGAAAGCTAAGAGAAGAAATAAGAAGAGAAGACCAAAGGAAAAAGAGAGAAGAAAGAACAAAAGAAGAAGGGCTCGTACAGAGAAGAAAAGGGAAGAAAGGCAGAAGAAAGAAGGATCAAAGATAGAAGAGAAGAAAATCAGAAAAGTACTGTAACAGAGCTGAACTTAAGTCATCTGGTCATCTGACCCGACGTCTAACTTGGTTGAAAACACTGTGCATTATTTGAGGCACTGTAAATTTATTTAGATCATTGAGTAATTATTATATATATATCTAAGCTAATAATTAGTGATCTAAATCACTATTATTTTATATTAGATATCTTTTTGCGTCATTAAACTCCTGATATACTCTTGCTTAGTATTAAATATCATTTGAGTAGTTATTTTTCATTGAATATTTAATGTGATTAGTTATTATTAATTGAAAATCTATATTTTTCTTACTTTCTTATGCTCATTTATATAATTTATTAAGATTAGTGCATGAATTCCATATTTGCTTCCTGCGTTCGACCTCGGATTTCAATTCGAGTAATAAATTGTATTTATTGACAAGCGATTTTGGTTTGTACCACAACGTATCAATCTTAAACACCGATTTCGTGCGTTGAACACTTAGGACCTATACCTTGCTTCAATGACACTCTCAGGTGATCTAGTAAGAAGTATTTCCAAGGGCAGAACTAAGGGATGCAAGTAGTATGAATCATTCCTTTAAGGTGATGTGAATGCGGTGTTTCTTAACTACCCTTTTGTTCCTTTAAGAGGTGTCCCCCTCCTTGATGTATCAAGACACTTGGTCATAGGATAATATCACCACCACAAAGTGAAATAGGAGGGTCTACACCAATAAAGAAATCAGTACCTATAGCCTTAAGGGATCGAGACCTAGTATGGTGCCTAGTGTGTGTGCTCAGTGCCAGAAGTGTGCATCACACCATAAATAAGTTTTATTTGAGAGGAATCGCACACAAGTCCCTTTTATCAGATCAAATGTAATTTTAATTTTAAGGCCGAATCTAATTAGCAGTCCCAATTTCAATTACGCGACCACTGAATTAGGTAAATTCAATCAATTTGATGGTCTTGAGATTTAGTCCAAATGAAATGCGTGAACAGGAGCTGGATGCAAAGATGGAATGGTATACCTAACTCCAGCAATCTCTGTGCAAATATATATGCAATGCAAAGAAAGAGATAGTATGCTGCTCAATCGCCCCTAAATGTGCACCTAAGGGTATGCAACTCCTAACAGGAAGCTTGATATTTTTTCCTTTTTCTTTTAGATCAAGCAAGCAGAGCACCACAGATAAATAGCCCTAGTCGCTAAAGAAAGTGGGGATAGACCCCCGGAAACCAAGCCCAATTGTACAAGGGGAGAAGACTGAAATATAATAAACTCAACGACGAAGGAGAATCCCTCGTGAAAGCGAGATCTAGGTCTCCTTCTCTTCACATCCTCTTTGCGTGTGTAAGCATCGCTTAAGGTCGATATTGTTGCTCAAGTGCACCTCTCGTCTCAACAGATTCCTCCAATAGAAAAAGTAGAGAATGATCAGATAAATGCGCACCTCAGAATGAATCAGAAAAATGATCACGTAAATCTATTGTATCTGTTGCCTCCAGCAACGGCGCATTTGATCAAGAAATTTTCGCTTAGCAAAATAATATCAAAAATATCTATCGTCGTAGTAAATCGTGTGGTGGAAAATCCTCATTCTATCAAAAATAATTAATATTCGAGATTGAACAACAATAACAAAGTCATATCCACAAGGAGGCGTAAACACCACGAAACTCGCTGCTATTTCAATGATTAAGGGGCACAAAATCATGGGAAATCCTTTGTCCACATCAATCGCAAGATTAGATAGCTAGAGAGAATGACTACATAGACTGACGAGAAATAAGGAAACTGATAGGGAAGTTTGTTTGAAATTCACCACTCTTTAACCGTAAAAATCAAAACAAAGATTCCCTCAATGGCACTAAATGTAAGAACTAATATGCATTAAAATAGGGGAATCCTTCCCTTATTTGGCCACGCAATGAGGATGCTCAGCTAAAGGAGAGAAGCCCGGGGGAGGATGCCCGGAGGGATGGCTCTGCGATGGCGGTGGTCTCACGGGAGACGGCGGCCAGTGGTGGCCACTCGACGAGGAGAAGACCGGTAGTGGTGAATTGTCCCACATCTATTTGGGGTTTGCAGGAGCCGCAACCGGAGGTGTAGACATGCACGTGGTGTCAAGGTGAGGACAACAGCGTCAACGGAGTAGAGAACGGTGACTGGACGAAGCTGCTACGCGGTGGTGTTTGCTGCCGATGATGGGTTCCCCTTCGATTGCACAGAGGTTGAAGACGGAGAGGACGGCGCATTGAAGAAGAAGGTCGGGAAGGCCTTCCCGTGGTGGTGAGTGCCCTGCCAAGGAGGACAGGATGGTCGAGCTATCGTCGGAGGAAGGAGGGCTCAGTCCAAGCTCGGGAGGAGGCTCACGGTCCAGTGGGCGAGGGAGCTTCACACGGAGGAGTACGGTGGTGCTACGTCGGAGAGAAGAAAGAGGCCCCAGTCGCGTGGAGGCTTCCAGTGGTGGCTCACAGTAGCATGCGAGGAAGGAGTATAAATGGTGAAAATAAAGGCGGAGAGGAAGCACGAAGAGGAAGAAGTCGTGGAGGTCGTGCGATGGTGAAGCACGGTCGCAGTCGCGGAAGAAGGTGGAGCACGATAATGAACGTCGAGGCAGTGGAGGCCCGCGGTGATGGTTATGGTGGAAGCCACACGCTGTCACCATGTGGCTCGTCGCGGTCAGGAAGTCGCGGCCACTGCAGAAAGGAGTCCGAGGAGGAGCGGGATGCGGTCGTGGCGTTGATGGATGTTGAGGTGGTGGAGACTCACGGTAGTGAGGGTCGTGGATGGCTCACGGTGGTGAAGCTCCTCCTATTTGTGGAGAGGACGTGGAAGGGGGAAGATGGACGTCCGGGAGGACTCCGGAACGGCTTAGACGAAGGGGAGGATACATAGACGGTGTGGAAAAATATGAGGAGGGGGAAATCGTGAGGGAGAGAGAGATCTGAGGGCGTGCCCGTGATTTTGACGAATGAGAGGTAATTCTGCTGGGAATGAAGGTGGAGGGCGTTGGAATTTCCGAAATTGAGGGAAAGAAATGGGAAAGAATATTACGTGGGGTATGGCGGTGGTTGTCCTGTTTACGTAGAAGAGAGGGAGCAATTGTAGGAAGGCCAGAGGATATTGAAGAGGAGGGACACGGCAGATGAAGAATATGGGGGTGTGAGTGGGTCCCTCCTACCTTCCTTTTTCTCCCCGTTTGATTTCCGAGAGAGAGCTATTTTTGGGTCCCATGCACGTAACGGTGGATCGTCCCTCTCCCAAACAAGAAAGGAATTTCTCATTTCTCTTTTGTTATTTTTTTTTCTAAGGTTATCCGATCGGCGCTCCTTCTTCCCTTTCCAGAAAATTCGAAGAGAGAAATATTAAAAGGATCTAAGGAATCTCCGATTATTTCTTTCCTTTAAAAGATTTTTTTCTTAAATTTCTGAATGAGAATTTAAAATGTCAAAATGATCTTTCAAGATTGATTCTCAATCAATTTTTGTAAAAAGATGTATTGCATATTAATTATAGAATTGTATGCATGCAAAGTACATAAAAATATAAGAACAATGAATTATAAGTCTAACTAATTTCTCATTATAATACATGCTTTAAATTTAAATTTTATCTCAATAATAATGTACGTAAACTTAATTATAGTTCGCTAAAGTGGATCTATCAAGTATGGCTAACAAGTTGTCGTAAGTAACCTCTCATTGGCCGGTTATCCACCCAACCTACAAAAAAATACACAAATAATTCCTAAATACTTAGGAAGAAGCGATGAAATAGAATAAACCAAGGAAATATACACTGGGTTCGCTCTTTTGTTGACCCCATAAAAATAAAAGTAGGGAAAAGTTACAAATCGAAAAAATAAACCTTTAGGTATAAAATTTTTCTTAATGTCACCTAGGGGCGTAGAAACCCAAAGTCCATTCTAATTGTCAGTTAATGAGTATATCACTTTTTCACAATAAGATACTTAGCATTTAGAGTTCTTTTCGAATTTTAGTTGAGTTGGGTAGCCGTAAAAAGCTGTCTTGAAAATCTGAACTCAAAAATCCAAAAAAAATAGAAAAAAAGAAAAAGAAAAAAATATATTTGCTTTTGAATAAGGCAATAGCTTAGGCGATATGTGTTTTGGCAGGCACTCAAGCACTGTTGAGTCTTTGTAGTTTACGTCCTTAGTAGAAATTTCTTATTGTTGAGAAATAAACGTTGCCTAAGTAATTTGATCCTAATTTTGTTATACATAGCATTTAGATTAATTTGCTATGGACTAGCAAAAGATAGACATGGGGGTGTGACAAATCTACATATATCTATGTTAAATTACCTATTTATGCATGTTCCTAAGTCTATAGAAGCATCATGCATTATAAATTTTGCATAACATGCATCATCATGCATTTAGATTAATTTATACAAATTGTATATTAATTTTCTTATTTTATTGACTAGGGGACAAGGCAACATCTTTCTAGGATTCAGATTAAAGATCTGATCATACGGATGTCATCAAGGTGATGACCTGAGTCTAGCGCCTCCGAGATCCCTCCTATCTGACATCTATAATATCATGTACAAGCCACAGAAGATTAAAAGCCAAGGAGCAAGGTGGTGAAAATACGCACTTCAAACGAAAAATCCAACCACACAGATGGATTTGAATCGACGATTGTAGCCCAACGGTGTGAAAATCAATTCAATCCGACATCCGTGACACCACCTATGAGCAAAAGAAGATGGATGGCTCAAATGGCACCACGTGGCACCATCCCAGTCAACCAAGAATGCCATCAACTCGCCCTTCCTCCTCAAAGGCTCCCCCACTTTGAGTTCTCAACTGTTGGATCCTCATCCAACAACCGAGAAATCACCACGTCACACCTCTTCCCGTGAGAAGCATCCATCGAGTGATTGTAGCTATTGGATCTTCATCCAATGGTCGAGAAAGCGTGGCCATCAAAACATCTCCGTGACCATCTATGGAGATAACGCAACAGTCAAAGCCCTCAACTGCAACTCAAGGCGCATGCTCGAATCGTGCGAAGCAAATTTAATTCACTGAGAAGAGGTAAGCGTGAAATTGAGTCGTTCGATTTGGATCGAGCAGCGCTGAAGGCATAGATGTGGTGCGATCTTGAGCGACGGATGAACACGCGTAATCTCACGTGCATCCAAATGTGAGATCCGACACACTCTGAGTAGCGCAAAGGGCAAGCGATCTCAGCCGTTGGATTTCAATCCAACAGCTATGGTGATCTGAAATGTGAACTCAATGGATAAAGTGCAAGCATTGGAAGAGAGTGGTTGTTCGATCTTGATCAGATAGCTCTCCTTCCACGTGCACCATCAGCCACGTCTGCCGTCACCAACGATTGCATGCGTCACTAAAGGCCAAACCATTAAATCCAAGGCCTTAAAATGACCTTTTTGTCCCCAAATCTCACCTATAAAAGGGCACCTACACCCCTCCATCTTCATCCCTTCCTTCTCTTCTCACCTCTTCTAAGAGCTAAGAACAAACATTCTAAAGCTCGCTCTAGTGCACCCAAGCTACGAAAAGCTCCGTTAGAGTTAAAAATAAATATTTTTCACTTCTCATCCTATTCTCGTAACTCTCGCCAACTGTCTTCTCGACCCCATTCCAGAAGCGGATCCCACAACGACAACGTCATGACCCATCCCCAATTCTTCTAGTTTCCTCCTTTTTCCATCTCCGTTCTTCTTCCTCCAGGTGTCGTTCGGCCAGCTCGTCCTCCAAGCATTCATCAAGGAAGATAATCTCTCTTCCCCTATCTTTTTACTGCTTTCTAGTTTAGATTTCAATTTCCAGCATTAGTTTTGTAATAAACATTTGTTAGCTATAAAAATAATCTCTCTCTCTCTCTCATTCTTTTTCTCTCTTTATTTTGTATGTAGAATAGAATAGCGTAGAGTTGGAAATATTATGATATTTTCTCTTATAGAAAAATACAAACAGAAATAATCGTGGAGTAATCAACGTAGCCTTCCTGTGTTTAACCCAAGGCTCACCTCGAGTTTTGGTTAAAATTATTTGATTAGCGAATTTTTTGCAACTACGACGACTAGGTTTTCAAGCTCGATTTTTCTCGTGTAAAATCTCTCTCATCACCTGCATATTGAACACTTGCTCAACATGGGAGTCAAAGGAATTGCATTAGAAGAAGAGATGTGCATGACAAGGAGGTGTGGAGGAAGAGTGATCGTCCACCCTCTATAAATGCAGGTTCAATGTTTTCTCATGTATCTTTTTTTGAGATGTAATGTTTTCTCATGTATCTTTTTTTGAGATGTATTGTTTTTTACATGCATTACCAATAGAAAAGTTGCATATAATGTAGTGAAGAGGAAAAATCCCTAAAAAGTGGTTTCATAACAAAATTTCGTAGAATGATTGGTTTTCTTATCTGAAGATATGGAATCTCCCAAAAAAACTATATATGGGATCTAGTGAAACGTTTAGAGCGACAAAAAGGTGTTAGTTGTAGATGGTCTTTAGAAAAAAGAAGAAGATTTGCTAGGTGATGAGTGACTACTCATCATGGCTAAAAAAGCTGAAATTAAGCTAGACACTAAGCAAAACAATATCAAATTAACAGATAAAAAGGGTTGAGTGTGGGAATTAAAGAAAAAGACCTAAAACTTTTACTTTGTGTTAAAACCTCCTAATTAGGTCACAAAATGAGATTTTCTAAAAGCAAAATACAAATGATGATCCATGCATCACTTGAACACATAAATTAGTATGAAAAGACAAATCAGATGTATAATCAATGTCTTAAATGTTCAATTAAGCACATATAAAAATTTGAAGGCAATTGGACATCATTTAGGTTATGAAATAGATAGTTGACACTTAGGTTCCTCATGCATTACACTTTCACCCTTAAAAACTCACTTTTGGACCTGCTTGTAAGCCGCAGGGACCCTTTTAAAAACCTGCAAGGCCCTTCCAGTTATAGTTCTTTTCACTTATGGGCCTGCACGCTATTCTTCTACCCCTTCGTTCAAGGGTCTTCCTGCAATTTTTCCCTCATTTCAGAGAGAAGCCTGCTGCTCTTCACGTGCACTGTAGCGCGCGAAGAACACGGCCAATCTCAGCTGTCCGTCGCTCTTTAGATCTTGATCTACAGTTGGATTCTATTGGAACTTTTGTGTAATTCGGTGTGTGTGTTCACCTCTCTCCCCAGATCTCATCTGACGGTCAGATCTTATGCTCAGCTCACCGCACGCTCCGCCCCTCACATCCTCGCCGCCGGTTGCATCTTGTTTATTCTCACCTGCACGGTGATCTCAGCCATTGAGCTGCTACTTAAGCACCTCAGTGGTGTCGTGTGCAAGGGATCGCTCCCTCCTACATCTCTTAGCGATCAATTCGTCCACTCCAGTCTCTCCTCCCCATCCAGCCTCTGATTTCACAGCCCCGGCTGTGAAATCATCACCTTCTCTCGACACTCCTTGTCGCTAAGGACTTCGTAGCACCTGAGGACGACCCTGGAGCCTCACTAGCAAACTATTCCCTCCGCTGGTGTCATCTTCCTCCTTTCTTCCTCCTTAGCCACCAGCTAAGGACCCATAGGTCCCATTCTTCCTGTTAGTTTAGGTTTTTAATTCTGCATAATTAGTTTTAGCTGTAGTTGAGTAGTTTAGAGTAGAATTAGCATAATTGTTAGTGTTTAATTTTCGTTGTAGGTTAAAGTAGCTGTAGGAGTAGAATTAGCTTTAATTCCCTTCCCTCACCTCCTCTGATCAGTCCAGATCAGAGGGGAAGAATTCATCAAATCATTTTTCAAATTCTCCCTCTCCATGTTTTTTTCACAATCCAGTTCTGATTTCTTTTTAACGACAAGTTTTTCTCATTATTCACCCACACATCCTGATCCAATTTCAGTTCTGGTGGTTTACAACCTCAGATCTGAAATTGGAGTCACAAGCACCTTTGGGGCTTCTCACTCACCCCATATTTGTTCACAAAAGCCCCTTGATTTTGGGTTGCATTCTTCAGTTTGTCAGATTTCTTTTCAACATGGATTTTAAGGATTTTTGCTTTCTGGATTTCATTGCCTGATCTGACAGATTGAAGAGGATTGGAATTTCCTGTTGGCAAGGACTCTGAGAGAATTTCTGGTGACAGAAACTATCTCAGAAGAGCCATCCATTATCTGTTTTGCTATGTTTTGAATGCATTTACAAGTTACTGTGAATTCCCTTAATGAATTCTCAGTACTGTCTTGATAATTCAGAATTGCCATACACTATCTGTTTTGATAATTAATGTGATAATGACTATGGTGATTTGTATGGTGAATTCCTAACCTAAGGAGTTCTCAATACTCCTTAAGGTTGCAAGAAACTGGGATTTGATTTTATGGTTTTAATTGGCTGAATTAATTCTTCCTTCATGCTGTCTATAGCATTAGGAAGAGCTAATTCAGTGTTATATTTTGTTTTAATCTGAAATGAGGTTTTTGATGAGGGTTTTTCGGCATTTGAATTGAGACATTTATTGATTTTCGTGAGAAATTGAACCCTTGTCAGATTTGGGATTTACTTAACTGCTTTTCAGTTGATTTTGATTGCTTTTAATCCCAGTACACAGTGAAGTGCTGCATCTGGCAGCTACATATTTCCCTCTTCCTAATTCTTCCCTTCTCACTTGTTGAACTCACTTTTCCTTCTCAAATGGACTAACTGCAGCAGCAATTAGCCCATTTGACAGTAGCTTAGGCTGCTATAGAAACACTGAAAACTGAAGCTGCATTCCCCTTCTCATCTCTGATAGTGGCTGATGTTGCTGTTAGAAAAAGAAAATTAAACACAATTAATCCTTCCTTTCTCACCTCCTGCTGAAATCTAACTGAAATCTGATACTGTACATATATATATACAACTAACTATAACTATACTGTACATAATAACTATGTAAAGTATGTATATATCTACTGAAATGTAAGTGTACATAATTAATCACCTCTTGAACAGTATATATACATATAAATTAGATAAATTAGTAATTTAGGGTTATAATTAAGTTAATTGAATATGTAGACTTAGGTTAATATTTATTAAGTAATTTAAGCTAGTAAAGTATATTTATACCCATTTTAGATTACTATTATTTAGTTTATAAATTAAACAGCCAAAAACTGATATTTCAATATAAATAAAACATAAATAAATTCGGAAAAATATAATAAAAATATGTATAAAATACTTAAGTATGTAATTTAAATCTGTATAAGGTCAATTAGACCATTTACTAACTAATTTATAAGTAATTAACCAACTAAGCACCTAAATTAGCCTGTACAAATAGCCTAATTTAATTAATGTATTTGTACAGTAAACTTAATTAAAATTCAAAATTAATTTGGCAATTGTGTAGTATTATGTAGATACTTTATTGTCCATAATTTATTTTATTTTTATTAATAATTTATGGCCCTCAAATCGAGGGCCAAATTCTCCTCCAGGCGCAGTTGCGCCCGATTTCCAACGCAGATGTGGCGCTAGAATAGCGCCACATCGTGCGCTGCAAATCGAGCGCAGCGCTATAATAAGAATTTGTGCATAGGGCTCTCCAGTCGTCATGGCGCAGGGCGCCCAAAAGATCATCGTTGGTTACCGATTGAGCATTCTGTTCGAACATATAATCTGAGCATGAATTGTTCTGTGGGGCTGGGGGCCGGTGCGAGTGTGTGCGACGTTTGGTTGAGGCCCTGCGCTGAGTCTTCAAACATCATTAAGCTACCTAATCAAGGTTAGGGCACGCTTAGTAGAGGTTTGGTCCCACCCTCTGGGTGCTGTGTATCCCTCGAATGGCGCACCCGCAAATTAAGCACGTTTTGAACTGCTTAATAAAAGCTAATGACGAGTTAAGTGTATATAACAGAAGAAGATATACATATGTACACATAGTATAGCCCATTACATTTGTATAAGTAAACCTATATAATTACTAACAGAACAAAATGACACCATAAACGTCGCTAAAGACCTCAGTTTTCCCTCCTTAGGTTGTATATAGTGTTTTCTGAGATTTAGCGACGCTTATGTCTGTCATTAAAACTGCTGTATATGTTACTGTAGATAACAGACTAGTAATATAAGTTTTTACAGTATGGCATCCTAGTGTATTAGGTACTATCATGTTAGTATTAATACTATAACTTGCAAATACATAGTTTTTAGTATAGTAATAAATTATTTGATGCTTGTTTTCAGTTAGTTAATTTTTACAAGCATTACAATTAACTTTTAGTAAGTAGGCAAACCATTTTTATATTCATTCATTCTTTAATAAGATGTAAAGTTACTTTTTGGAATTAGAGGATAATTTTGAGATCAAAGAGTGAGCGATGTAATTCAATAAATTGCCTCCCAGTGAACGACCTGGAACAAAACCAGTAAAAATTAGATAAGTAAATAATAATAATGGTTGTAATGACTGGTATTTTCCCTAACTCACCACTATGACACTCTTAGTGTTTCATGCTACAACATACTACAACAATCATTGCAATCATCTATTCTATTATTACTAGGCATCATAAAGTTGGTCATGAAAGCTATACCTTCTTGTGAGTATGAAGCCACTTTGATCTTGGTTAGCTTGTTCAACACCTAGTAATAATAGCATCATGGTAGAGAGATGAAGGCTTACTATATTCCCATTGCATTTCAAATAGATAAGTGGGATGAAGTAAGGAATCTTATTCAAATAGAAAACCCTACACCTCTTTATATAGAGAGAGGTGTGGAGTAAATTACATAAGAGAACCAAATGAAAACATAAAATAAATAAATAGTCCCTGACTAAACATGAAAGATAACTAGAGTGCTCAACACTCCCCCTCAAGCTAGAGTTAAATGTCTATCATTCTCAGCTTATCACAACAAGCCTCAAATGTAGATCTAGCAAAAGGCTTGGTAAACATGTCTACTATCTGGTTCTCTGAGGCAACTGAGGTGGTGAAGAGAAGCCCTCTCTTAATCAAATCTCTAGTGTAATAATAGTCAATCTCTAAATGTTTCATGCACTCATGAAATATGGGATTGTTAGCTATGTAGGTAGCTATCCTATTATCACATCTCATCTCCATAGGCTCCTCAATCTTGACATACAAGTCGAGTAAAACAGATCTAATCCACACAAGTTTAGCTATTGTCTATGCCATTGCTCTATATTCTAACTCTGTACTCAAGCGAGACACAACGCTTTGCTTTTTGCTTCTCCCAGTAACTAGATTACCGGCAACGTAAGTACAAAATCTGGTGGTTGATTTCCTGTCAGAAAGGCAACCTATATAATCTGCATCAAAGCAACCCACTATGGTCATAGACTTGTCTTTCTTGAACAATGGTCCACATCTAGGTGCACATTTTAGGTACCTAAGCACCTGCATGATAGCATCCTAGTACTATTTAGTCGGCCTTTCCATTAACTGACTAAGTTTGCCAACTGCAAGAGAGATGTCTAGTTGTGTAATAATGAGGTAGAGAAACTTCCCAATCAACTATCTGTAGTCTCTACTCTCTACAGCCTGTGACTCAGAGTCATATAAATGCATCTTCGGATCCATGGGAATGTTGGTTGACTCAAATTCCAACATCTCAGTCTCCTGCAATAAGTCAAGAGTGTATTTCCTCTGGCTAAGGACAATACCGCTCTTTCCTCTCACCACCTCTATGCCCAAGAAGTATCTCAAAGAGCCTAAGTCCATAACAAATTTTTTTGTCAGCTTCTACTTGACCTCAACTATCCCAGTTGCATCATTATCAATGATAATGAGGTCATCTGTAGAGACAATGAGAGAAACAATCCCCTTGTCTATCTTTCTCACAAATAGGGAATGATTAGAAGTAAATCAAATAAGTCTCATATCTTCGACAACCTCTAATAGCTTTTGAAACCAAGCCCTCAGATTGTACTTGAGGCCATATATCGCCTTCTTCAGCTTGCATACACACTCACTCTGAGTCTCAAAATCGAGAGGCTATTGCACATACACTTCTTCTTGTAGATCACCATACAAGAAAGCATTCTTCACATCCAGCTAATATAATCGCCAGTTAGAATGGGTAGCAACAAAAATAAGAATCTACACAGTAGGAAGCTAGGCCACGTGGGAGATTTTGTCAAAGAAATCCACCCCAAAAGTTTAGGTGAATCCCTTTGCCACAAGACGAGCCTTGTACCAATAAATAGATCTGTTTGGATTGTATTTCACAGCAAAGACCCAATGGCAGCCAACAGTTCCTGCACCAAGAAGTAACGGAGTAAGATCCCATGTTTGCCAAGACTGGAGTGCAGCCATCTTATCCTCCATGACCTGATGGCATTTCGGATCAAGCACAGCCTGCTAATAAGTAGCTAGTATTTGTGTAGAAGTGAGGGCATCGATGAGCAAGGAAAATGAGTGATTCAGGCCCTTAGAATAAGTTGCCCCTGCCAAATGGGAGGGCCTATGCTCCTAAGGGCCTTCCAAATAGCAACCGGAAGATCCATATCATCAGAGGGAGACTCAATCTCAATAGTTGGCTCAAATGGTGATGCTTCACCACCATTAGGAGAATTAGAGAGAACTGGTATAGCTCCTGCAGGATCATCACTAAACACACAATGGTCAATAGTTTCAATACATACATGTTGTGGAGAGGATGATTGTTAGTCACTCTGAAACGAGTTTTAAAATCATCGTGTTGTAGTATAGATCAAATCAATGTGAAAAATAGATAAAATTTATACTCGAATGAAAGTCCGAGGTCGTTCGCTGGAAGCAAATAGGAATTCACACGCTAATCTCAACAATTAATGTAAATGAGCACAATATATTACTCAAAATTTGATTTGCAATGTAGAACATGAGTATATGAAGAGTAAAAAGTAATCTTCGACAAAATAATGGTGATTTGGATCACCAATTATAAGTCTAATACATAGAACCATTATTCAATGTAATCAAAGGAACAAATAAGCAATCAGATGGCTTAAAAGACGTTTCTACAGTGCCTTTTTTTGTGATTTTTCTTCTGTTGTTGTTGTTGTTCTTCTTCTTCTTCTTTGCCTTGTCTTCCTTCTCTTCTTTCGCTACGTGCCTCTTCTTCTTCTGCCTTGACTTCTCTTTTCTTTCTCTTCTTCTTGGCTCAGGTCTTCTCTTCTCTTCACATACAAAGGGGGAACCTTCTTTAAGCAGGTAAGTATCGGTCGTTCCTTTCAATAGCAAAACCCCCCTAATCTTGCTCTGTCTCTCCTTCTCTCTTTGGGTTCCACTCTCGCAGAGCCATCCTTCGTAACTGATAATCAAGTTTCAAGGATCCGCATACTCGAGACCAGGGCTAGCTGCTGTGGGGTAGCAGCTGAGGTGTGTTCAGTTTAGGCAGGTAATCGGGTATGGTGTCAGGCCCACGTGGTGGTGTCATGGGAGAGACATTTGGGGTGTGTGGGGACCTCACCCCTTGTGGTCTTGAGGCAAATAGCCCATATGAGAAAATCAATTTATGGCACTCAAAATGCTCTTGTGTTTTCTAGGTGGGACAAAATGTCCCACCGTCTCCACACGAAAGTAGTTGCTGATGCCTCTTCGTCGAATTGGGGCAGTGTCTGAGCTCGGGGTTCCCAATTGAAGAACTAGTGTCAATCCTACGGTGATTCCGCAGTGCTTGGAGGGTGTGTCCTGGAGCTTCATGGCTAGAAATCGAAGAACGAAGGCGATGATGGGCGGAGGGCGACAGAAGTCTGACGTGCACCTGAGAAACACAAGTATAGCCTCCCAGCCACGTTAAAATACTTCAAGAGCTTCATCGGAGGATGGCGAACGTAGTGGTGTGTGTAATGAGGCGAGTGTGTGCGTGTAGGTGGCTGACGGAGTCAGTCTTAGGTGGAGAATAATGGGTTGTTCGGGAGATGGTTTAGGTGAGTGGAGCAACAAATAGAGAGGGCTTTGGTTGGTGGAGTCGAGGCGAAAGTGTAGGAAGTGTCAGTGAGGCGTACGGAGCGATGTAGCGATGGGAAAGACTCACTGGAGGAGCGGTCGAAAATGGGGAAGACAGAGGTGAACAGCGACGTCAAGGGGTCGAATTGAGAGATAGAGAGAGGGAAACTAATCTACAATGCTAATGAAACCTAACTAGCTACTCTAATGGTTGAAAAGGATAAGGAGGACGTTGGGTATGGTATGGCCAGCCGTGGAAGAGAACTACTCTGGTGAGGGTAGGATGGCAACGAAGACGTAGATTGGAGCAGCCGCGGGTATTGCGACGTGCGGAGGAAGGCGAAGAAGAAGGATCTGTCGCCGGTATTGCGGTCAGATGACGAGGGGAGACGAAGGAAGTCACCGGACATCAAGGAGCTTTGGTCAGATGAGGAGAGATGAAATTGAGGTGTTCCTAGCCGAAATCGAGCGTGGGGAGAACGGCGAGGTCTTAGGGTCCTTTTATAGGGGTCTAGAGGGCAAAAAGATCTTGGAAGCTGGGTCTAGAGGGCAAAAGGAGCATGTAAGCCAAGCTTCCAAGCTTGGAATGTTTGGCGAAAAAGGATACACAGTTCTTTCACGTGTTCGCATTAAGATTTGGGCGATATCTGGAGCTTTGGATCTGGCTGAAAAGGAAGGTAATTACTTGACAAGTTTCCCTTTCAATTTTGAGAGGGACTCGTCAAGAAATCACGGAGATCTTGCCAAATTAAGGTCATCAGAGCTTTAAGATTAGGAGTTGAGGGCGGGAAGGACCTATTTGAAGAAGACGATAAAGTTGGGGGCCCAAATGTATTTATTCAAAAGTTGGGGGCATACATTGAGAGAAAAAAGTTAGACAGGACCAAATTGCAAACTAGGTCACGATGATCTCATATTGGGCTCAAATTTTGGTACAAACCAAATTTAAACCTAAGGAATCCAATGGTGAAGTTAGATTTTGTTTTTCACCTAGTTTGATTGGGTAATTTATGCAAAAACTCAAATAGGGCAAATGTCTGTCTAAGACTCTGTTTGGGTCAAGACGAGTTCTGATAGTCAAATTGAAGGTACCAAACCTTAGAGAATATTTTTCTATGAATTTTAGAGGGTTTAGATTAATTTTATCCTAACCATAACCTCAGTAGATTAAGCGGGTCTGTTTTTAGGGTTTAAGAAATCATTTAATTCTCAAAACACACGAAAATCCTTTTTTGTCTGTACTAACCCACTTGTTAGAATTTTAAGACCATTTGACCCTTAATTAACCCCTGAGAAAACCCATGATTATACTGCAATTGAGATGTGCTGTAAAACTACAGTTTTACCCCTATTTTACTATATTTCTCTCATAAAGGATGTACAATGAATTACAGTCCTCTGGCAATTATGTAGGAGCATTTATTTCTTGATAATGACTAATTAAAGCTAGATATGGTTGATGATGACGTTATCATCATACCCCATGCCTAACTTTTTCTAGTCCCTTAGCAAAATCTCATGAAATTAACTCAAATTCTAGACCATATGTTCAGATCTCTGATGTGTGCTTTTTCTTGTAGATTAGGTCAGAATGCAAACAATAGGACTCGAGGTACTTAAGTACCAACCAAGATCCGGGCCTGACTAGCATTAGCCTCAGTCCGCTGCGAATGTTTCTAAGGCCCACAAGAACTAACCTAAGGTTCATTGAACTCCACGGTTAAAGCACCCGTTGGAAACCCCCAGAACCTTGGCTTTCAATACTTCGAGATAGTGCCACCCATGGTATTCTGTAGCTAAATTCAATCCCTGGCAATCCACATTTCAGGATAATCCTGCCCATGGCACCTGAATCAGCACAAGGTGCTTACGTGCCCCCGGTAGGATATTTAGATATCTTAGGAGACAAGCACCGAGGAGACGGTATGTTATTGCGTATCTTCGAGGGAAATTTCCTGCCTCTCCATATCGGGAACTCATCCAAATCAACTTGTGTTGATTAGCCACTCCTAATCTAGGTGGCATTTTTACAACACAATTAACACATTTGTGTGATTTTGATAATTAAGCGCCCTGAACCAACTATGTGTGGATTAGGGTTCTTAGGTTACCAAGTCCCGCAAACCAAAGGTCAGCTAACGAGGTCTAATAATCCCTAAGCCTTAGACCTAATACTTAAGCTTCGTATTTTCCTCAACTTCTTGAGGATTATCCAGATGTTAACGAATACTTGAATTTTTAAGCTTAAAATAAGCCCAAGAGGCCTAAGATCAACACTCATACTAATCTCTTTTGTCCCTTAGCACTTTTGTCTTTTATTTCTTTCTTTTGATCTGGTCTACAACTTAGTAGATTACTTAATCTTTTACTAATTACTAACTCTTTTTGTTTCAAATTGTGCTCCTTTTTGACATTTCAAAATCACCTCCCTTTTTCCTCCGCAAGAATGATATGCATTCAATTCATTCAAAATTTCCTCCCTTCTCTTTTTTTTTTGTTTTCAATTTCTTTATTTTTTTTTATTTTTTGTAATATGTATTTTCTTTTGTGAGAAACATTCAGAAACTTGAAAATTTTTATATGTTTGCACTTTAACACTCCCTCATGCCTAAGTTTTGCAATGTATTCATTGTAAACAAAGAGTATGAAATAGTTTTGGGTTCAGGAATTAGAACAGGATTATCGAGTGGGCAAACAGGTCGAGATGACTATTGCGGACGATTTCAAGCTCTAATACAAGTACCAGAGGTGGAGTCAACTGTTCTAACACCGAACTCAGAGTGCAATGGACATGAAGTACAGAAGGGATAATCAGAAGGTATCGGGTTTTTGGATTGATGGGTTGCCTCCCGTTAAGCACTAATTTAATGCCTTTAGCCGAGTAGAAAATGGTATGGAGAAGGAGTGGTCAAATCAGACGAGTTTTGTAGAACAAGCACCTTGATCAATAGCCTGGTTGGTCCAACCAGGTTCTTGTTCAATTCAGCAGGCTGATGATGCAGCCCAAACCCAATCAATCTGGCAGGTTGATAGATGTGGATCAAAAGATTTGGTGCCCACCAGATACTGTGAAGTTCGAGAAGATATGGAAGTGTGAATCCAGGGTTTGGCTGAATGGAATTAGCCTGATCAAAGTAGGGATCCTCAAATGAGAAAGAATCAGTGGAGGATGTAGGAACCCGACGAAAGTGATCAGAGAAGGATAGGTCGTGATTTGTAGTCTGATCGATGTCCTAAACCCAATTGAAATGTGAAGGAGAATCATGTGCAACCAGCTCGTTGAGAGGAGAATTAGAGTACAAATTGAGTCCGGCTGCGGGTCAGGGTTGAAAATGGGTTTGGGAAGGTCCTGCATGTGTAGAAGAGGTGGCTTCAAGAATAATTGTATGTGAGGGCTCTTCTAGAAAATGTTCAAAGGTAGGTGTATCTAGAGAGTCCTCATAGAGCCCATCAACATCAAATGTAAATGCCTAGAGAGTGCTTATAGGATCAAGGAAATCTGAGTTAAGAAAAGATTCAAACTCTGGATTGTAGACACTCTTGGCAACTACTGTTTCTGATTCCTGAGGATCAAAAAGAAATGATTCCATCTCAATGGAACCTGATTTTGAATCAATGATCTTGGGATCAGGGTCCTCAAAGTCAGAGTCAACGAATGGATCATGTATGTTGAGGTCGTAGATTGGCTCGTAGTCATCAAGAAACAAAGATTCTCCAAAATCTGAGTAAGATTTGAAATCGTCAAAGAATTTACGAGAAGTTTCTAAACCTGATTCTAGATCTATAATTCCACCACAGAATGAGTCGAGATGTGGAGAAGCAGCAACCTGACTTGGATCTAACCTAAGCTCAGAGTCCGAACTCAAAGAGGTGTCCCTATTAGGCATGGGCTCGGGTTCTTGGCTCGTAGGGAAGACCTAATCAAATCCTAACTCTTCTAGCTCCTTGATCTCTGTATCGTAGATCGACGTGACTTTCGAAAAATCAATATGTATCTCTGAGGAGTCTAAAGAGGTGTACTCATCAAATACGGGCCTTGAATCATAATCTAGATTTGAAATTTGATTCGTATCGCACTGCGCCTCACAATCATCCCAATAAGGCTCAAATCCAGATTCTAGGTTAACGGTGTGGGTTGGATCACTAAAATCTAGATTGGGCTTTACAGGGATGTCAGAATTGCTCTCAAGAGTCACCTTATCAGCATAAGGGAAAGAATTTACACCCTCGAGAGGTTCTGACTTAATCTCATTATCACAAGTGTCTAGGAAATCTAAGCTTGGAGAACCAGGATTTTGTATCTCTAGGGTTGGCTCGAAATCATGATCACCTGCAATTGGATTCTCCCAACCTGTCTCAAGATCAGGAATGTCAATTGCTATGAAATTTGAATCTGAATTCATTTGGGCTGGGGATCCATAATTATCATTATTGAACCCAGGATTTGGGAAGTTGTGTTGATCACTAGTCTCACTCCAAGATGTTTTGTTAGTTTCTAACAGGTATTTTTTATCAATTGTTCTATATAACTTATTCAGAAATTCTCCCTGTTCTTCTAAAAATTCCTAGAATTTTTCTAGAAGTGAAGGGCTTGACCAATATTGTAGACACTCATTGTTGTGTAATTTCACCAATTCACTATGTTCTGCTAATAGGTGATCCCAGGTTGAATCATGTTTCATTTATGTCCATATTATCCCTACACAACTCGTGATGAGTTCTGTTGTTTTTGCAAATCTTTCCTGAATGTCCCTTGTATAATATTCTTCATGGTTTCTATAGGCATTCTTAAGTATCTTTTCTTTCATGCTCATTTGGGACTAAGGTTTCCTAAATAGTCTTCCTATATAGCCAAGCTACATTTTTGAATCAGATGGTGGAATCAAGATGTAGAATCAAAACTTAGGTTCAGATTGGAGTTGATTAGATTTGAAAGAAATCCCCAAGAAGATCTAATGAGGTTTCTGATGTAAACACATTTACACTACTTAAGATGTCTATTTATGCATGTTCTTAAGCATAGGATGCATTTCATGATATAAATATTGCATAACATGCATCATCTTGCATTTAGAATAGTTTGAATAAAATGGAGGTTAATTATCTCCTTTTATGTGCTTGGACAGGGCAAACATTTTATTGGGGCCTCTGATCGAAGATCCAACCGTATGGATGTGATCAGGGCGACGATTGGAGTTCAACGACTCCAAGACCGCCCTAATCAAGCATTTGTAGCATCAGATAGTGACCGGGAAACCCTAGAAGATCAAGGGCCAGGATAGTGTAAATCCTCTCTTCAAATGACAAATTCGACCTCACGGATGAATTCGGATCGACGATTGCAGCCCAACGACTCAAAAATCAAGTCAATCCGACATTCGTGGCACCATCTACAACTTCCAGAAAATGGACGGCGCCATCCCGGCCGCCCAAACGGCCACATACATTTTCTGAAGACCCCGCACCTGCTCCCTCTCCGCCGTTGGATCTCGATCCAACGGCTGTGGTCAGGTGCACCTAAAAGCGATCGCTCGACCATCCGTGCCTCGTAGCGTAGCGATCGAGCGTGCTTACGCGAGCTGCGGGCGCGGGTTCGAACCGTAGCGAAGGGGAGGAAGGCACGGGCGAGCGAGCGCGGGCGGGCGTTGGATCTTGATCAGACGACCATCTACACTCAATAGAGATCACGCGCGATTGAATGCGTGACGTCACGCGGCATCGCACGCGTCAGGTGGGCGCGCAACAGCGGGCGATCACGCATTCTAAGCCGTCCGACGGCTGAGAATTAAAGAATGTGCCCAGGCATTGAGGAAGCGCGGGCAGTTGAGGAGGCGCGCGTGGGCGTGGGTGCTACGCCCACGTTGGGGCTTTAGTGACTGTTTTATCCGTCACTAAAGACCCCTCATTTATTATTTTAAAGATGTAATGACCATTTTTCCCCCACTCCTTGCAACTATAAAAGGAGACCCCCTCCATATGAAATTCTCATCCCTTCCTTCTCCTCTCTACCTCTCCAAAGCTTAAGAGAAGCTTGTCCCACACCCGGGATGCTCCTCGCAAGATAAATTCTAAATTTTCATCCCCTTTCGGAAGTGGATCCCGTGATGACGACGGTGTGCTGCTCTGTTCCCGCTCTTCTGCTTCGTCCTCCTTCATCCTGCTCCGTTCTCCTTCGTCCAGGCGTCATCTCGTCCGGCTCATCCTCCAAGCAACCGTCAAGGAGGATAACTTCTCTCTCCTATTCTTCTTTACAGCTTTTCTAGTGTAGAATTTTCCTGCTTTATAGTGTAATTGATTTCCCGCTTTCTAGTGTAACTTTTATTTAGTATGATTGTATAAACAATTGAAATATTGAATGCATGTTTTCTCTCTCTCTCTTTCTTTTAGTCAGATAGCTCCATTGTAATTATATCGCCTTGCTTATCAAAAATTCTAAAAAATATATAATTGCGAATATAGATCAACGTAGCCTCCCTGTGTTCGACCCGGAATTCTTTTCGGTATAAATTTTATTTGTTGAACACGAATTCTTCGCTTTCAAGCTACAACGACAGGTTTTCCAAAACCAAACACGTTAGCGTAGCAATTCGCGCATTCAACATTTTGGCGCCGTTGCCGGGAAGGCAACGATTTCCGATCTTTTTTTCGCATTTCTTGCACTTTAGTGTTTTCTAACTAGCTTTCTCTTGTGTCTATTATTTTGCAAAGACCTCCATCAAGGAATCAACAAGCGGTAGACTGGAGTAAAGTGCAGTTGAAGACAACTGTAAGTGCTCCCCCATTCTTTCCCCCTCCATAGATTTCATTCGCCACATTAAATCCAAATTCCAATTAACCTAGGTGTTTGCATAAATCGTAGGAATAGTTTGGTTGTTTGGATTTCCACTCACATTCATTCCACCCTCACTCATAAAAAAAATAACAAAAAGATAATCTTATGGGGTAATTTTCAACAAACACACAACACACACCCACATTCAAGGCACTTAATCAACTTGATTTGTTTCTACTCAACCGGGTTTTGATCTATGGAACCGGTACATACAAAGCAACACATAACAGAGTAGAAATCATTCTAGGTTAACCATTTTTTAGTGCCTAACTTAGTGGTGCAATTGTGGCCAATTGTTTGAGTTGTTTGGGCCGCACCACTTTATTTAAAACCAACTCATCACGTAGCTCCTCCTTAGGGTTTTCAATCTAGGTATATTCCAGGCACTCCACTTTCTTTCTGATTTTTAAAGGAAAACAATCTTCACCCGTGTTTTACAACTTGGTTTGCCTAGAAACTTGATTGCAATTCACCTAATTTGAAACCCTAAAAGCTACTTAAGCAAGATTTGAACATTAAAATTCACACATTATAAATAATCTTGCTTGAAAACCCTGGTTGTGCACGCACTTACACAAATCTAAATCAATCATTAAGGGCACAACCCATTGTAAGGGCCCATCACATTCCATATGCACCACAATCCCAGGCCTTAATAAAATTGAGTAGACGTTGCCCTTAAGGTTTGATTCGCTCTTCAGGGCCTAGTCTGAGATTGTTTTTGATTAACCTACTTGTACTGATTAATCTGATATCTAGCTAGGGGAGTAGCGTCAAACGACCGCGGCTGGGGGGTACACTAGGAATCGGAGGCGAAAGCCAAAGGAAGAACCTTCTCCCCAGTCCCTCCTTCTAACTGGTTGGATTAAACAGACGCAAGTAGAGTAAATCATTTATAGTCTTAAGGCGGGTTTTGGGAGTCAGTAGATCCTTAGGCTACCCACTTAAGGACAGCCTTATTTTGTTGTGCTGCAGGGTCCCTATCCCCAGTCCTTCCGACCTTCTTCTAGTTTATGCTGAATCCCCGATTGGAAGGACCATTAAAACATTCTAGGAGGCGCAAGTTAGATTTTGGTCAATTTGATCCCATGGCCGAACAACAGCCTCCTCTGCTTGGAAATCCATAGGAAGAATTTCGAAGGCAGCTGGAACAAATGCAGAGAATGAAGGAATGGTTCCAGAGAATGCAGGGCACTCAGCCCTTGAAGGATTTTTATGATCCTTCAAATTACGGGGAACGTCCTGGCATCTAGATTCCAGCAGGTGACGTAGAAATCAAGCCCCAGGTGTTAAGCATGATTAAACATTATCATGGGCTTGGCTCCGAAGATCCGTTCCAGCACTTGGAGGACTTGACCACTTTGGTCCAGACCACTAAGGCTCGAAACGTAAACGAGGAGCAAATGATCATGAGGCTCTTCCCCCACTCTCTTAGGGCTAAGGCAGTGCATTGGTATAGGACAATAGGAAGACCAATTACAACTTGGAATGAGTTGAAATCAGCCTTTCTGAAGAAATTCTTCCCAGTCGGTCGTACCAATGCTTTGAGACAGGCAATCACTACCTTTACCCAGCGGCAAGGGGAGTAGTTTCATGTGGCCTGGGAGCGATTCCAGGACTTGTTGCGAAGGTGTCCACACCACGAGGTTCCAAAATGGCAACTCGTGTAGATTTTCTATCATGGGTTGACTAAGCAACTCAGAAATCATGTGGATGCTTCTTGCGAAGGCAATTTCCTCAATAAAGATGCAGATAGTGCACATGATTCATTTGAGGAAATGAATGAGAATTCAATTAATCATGCCTCCATGGATACTTTTAACCGATCCCAGCAACCCAGATCAAATGTCAATAAAGTCCATGACTCTCATTCATTTGATATGGAATTGATTTGTAATAAACTTGATAAGGTGGACTTGGTTGCTAAAAGAATGGAAGAGTGGATGGCTGGTAATTCTATGAACAACTCTCGAACCACTCAATCCCAAAATTTGGGATTCCATTCTTCACGAGCTCCTTCTGGACGGGAGTTCGTGAATCAACTTGATGCGACTCAACCTATGAGTCAGCATTTTTCGGAACCCCACGGGTTCCCAATTGGGGCCTTTGATCCCAGTTTTTCTGATCCTTCCCTTTCTTTCTCTCCATCCTCACCCTATGAGAATGTTTGCGCTATACAAGAGAATGTTAGATCCAACCGCTACTCAAATGCCTATAATCCAGGTTGGAGAAACCACCCTAACTTCTCTTGGAAAAATCCGAGGCAACAGACCCAATTCCGACCCGGCAACTATGCTCTGCAACGACCAATGGGTCAGGGTCAAGTATATACTCAGTTGCCTCTGAATCAGGTCAATCAGCCAGCTTGGAATGCCCGTCAACCCACAGGGCAGGCTGATTTGAATCGTCAAATGGTAGAGATGTAAGGATCTATGCTCTAGCTCATGCAGCAAATGAAAAACTCGTTGGACAACTTGCAATCCGGGCTCATTGCTAACTCTCGTCAACCCGGATCTCTACCATCCTAACCCATACCCAACCCGCGAAACATTATGAATTCGGGCAATCAAGCCCAAGGGTACGGAAATCAAAGGGACCCGCACGCACATGCTCAGGTGGTTGAGCAGGGTTCCTCATCTTCTTCTTCTACAAATCAACAATTCATGGTTAATCAAGCCCCTCCAATCTTTCCTAACCCTCCCCAAGACCCAAATTCTTACACTTCTGCAAATTCTGTAATTTTGAGGAGTGGTAAGAAGACTCAGGATCCACAACCACACTATTCTGATCTTTTGAATTTTGATGAATTTGAGGAGAGAGAGGAGAATTCTAGAGGAGAAATCAAGGCTAAGGAACCTGATTCTAAAGATTTGACTCATGTTCCTTTTCCTGAAGCCTTAACCAAAGCAAAGAAGTCTGTTGATAGCAATGAGGAGCTTCTGAATTTATTTAAGAATGTTGAGATCAATATCCCGCTCCTTGATGCTATCAAGCATATACCGGCTTATGTAAGATTTTTAAAGGAATTATGTACACAAAAGCGTAAGTCGAGAGAATCTGTTTCGAGGAAGGTGGTACTCTCCGAGCAGGCTAGTTCTGTTATCCTACACTACCTCCCTCAGAAAAAGAGAGATCCTTGTGCTCCTTTGATTTTTTGCGTTATCGGAGATTACACATTTGATAGAGCACTTTTGGATCTCGGTGCATCCATCAACCTAATTCCGACTTCTCTCTACGAGAAGTTTGGGTTAGGTGAACTTCGGCCAACTTCAGTAACGCTATAGTTAGAGGACCGTTCGGTCACAAACCCACGAGGCGTTATTGAAGATGTTATAGTTAAAGTTAAGGATTTCTATTTTCCTGTAGATTTCCTTGTCCTTGACATGGATGTACCGGATAATCTAAGGAACACGCCCATCATTCTAGGGTGTCCGTTCCTGGCTACCGCAAAGGCCAATATTAATTGTGAAAGCGGTAGCATGGAAATTGCCCTTGGGGACCAACGAATGAAATTGGATATTTTTAAGGCGAACAACAAATTTGAGGATTGTGGATTTATTGAGGAACTTGATGAGGATAATGTTAATATTGAAACTTGTTTGATAGTTTCTTCAATTGAAAGTTCCTCTTTGGTTGATGAATTTGACCCGCAACCCTCTGACCTGACATCTTCGAAAGAGGTTACTGATTTTGTTCACTCACAACCTCTTCCTCTTGTTGAATCTTCAGCATCTACCCTACCATCAATCATCACCCTGTAGAATCCAACTTGGAGGGGTGAGATCAGCGTGACGTAAAAAATGCGAAATTGAAATATAAACAATCTCACAAAATAAACAATCACACAATGTACACAATTATTTTTAGGTGGAAACCCAAACCGGGTGAAAACCACCACCTAACCCTCTCAAGTTAGGATTTTTCGATCAACCAAGTTGATCAAATTCACTAACCGAATCACTTTAAATGAGGGTGATTCAACCTCAATTACAACCACGCTACAAGTGCGAGGGTAGCGTTCCTCAACCCCTTCTCTCCACCAGAAGGATTTTGTCTCACGAAGGAGACGGGAATTCACAAAGTGAATACCCAACCAAATAACAAAGATAAAATAACAATAATCCTATAGAGCCAACAAAGTAATATTAAACCTAGGCTTCTATAGGAATTAGGATGCTTCCCTTTGAAAGGAGTGCGTCGGCGACGCGGATGCATGAACAACACGACGGCGCTACGTCGCTCTCGTGAACTACGGTGGGAGAGCGGGTGCGCAAAGCTTGATGCTCTCAAGATGTAAAACTTGAGTTTTGAGAGCAAGAGAGACACAAAATGGTAGAAAGTATGTTGCTTGGGTGTGTCTTGTGTTTCTAGGTGTGTGTTGGTGTGCAAGAGGTTCCCCTCTATTTATAGAGGCCTTAGGAAGGCTTTGGATGGCTTAGGAAAGGCTCCATAGCCGTTGGGTGCAAAGCCCAAGTGAATCAACCCGAAATCAGGAACAATCATTGCACTGACAGGGTTATCAGACGTCTGATTCTGGCATCAGACGTCTGGAAGACCACTTTAAGACGTCTGAAAATAAGGTCAGACGTCTGATTTTGGGCGGGTCTCTTCCTGACTTGAATCAGATCTAAACAAGGTTCTAACGCAAGTCCATCAGACGACATACAGGACGTCTGGCACTATGTCTGGACGTCTGGAAACCTACTTTTTCATGGGAATGGATTTGCAACGACTAGAAAATCTCTGAGAAGAGATTTTCGGGTCAGTTGAGGCAAAACGGTCAATTATCAGACGTCTGGAAGGGCTTAAGGATGTCTGATAAGGCTCTAACGGTCATATCCTTGAGTATTTGCAAAGCGAGCCAACGGTCCACTAATTGGACGTCTGGCAAAGTCATCAGACGTCTCCTAAGACATCTGGTCTAAGGTCTAGACGTCTGATTTCATCAGACAGAACTAACTATGTCCAGCCTAAATGTTATCAGATGTCTGAATTAACAGTCAGACGTCTTAAAACACATTATCAGACGTCTGATTTGGGAATTAGACGTCTGGAAATGCTATTTGAACCCTATATTGGTTTTCTATGTTCTCTACAGAAAACCTAAGTATCCTACGATTGTGCCGGTGTTCCTAGGACTACTGTTAGGATACTTTGAGGCTCTTTAACATAATTTTCTAAGGAAATAAAGAGCAAGAAAATAAAGACAAAAGTACATGAAAGGAATAAAATGGAATTCTATCCTATTCTTCTTGTCCTTCCATCTTCAATCTATCGCTCCTCGCAAATCCCCTTTGTTCTTCATCAAGCTCCTCCAATCCGTCCTGGATGCGAGCTCGAATTCCATCTAATCACGTCTACATTTGCAATTGACCTGAAATCTAAGACTCCAAGTGCAAATGTTAAATAGCACGTGTTTTGTTATCATCAAAACAAATGATCGTGGTGCTCTAGCACCAACAATCTCCCCCTTTTTGATGATGACAAAATCATAAATAATAATGCAAAAAATCCTCCCCCTTTTTGACATTATCAAAAAGGTTTGATAAATTTTAAATTTTCTATAACTCCCCCTTAAAACATGCTCTTCTATAAATTTCAAAGGTAATGTCCTCCCCCTTTTTTATAACAACAAGATAGCTATTATTTTTCTCCCCCTTTCTAAAGGAAATTTAGCTACCTTATATCTCCCCCTTAAAAATTGACAAGTAGCTTATAATTTTTTACTCCCCCTATCTAAATGCTTATGATAAAAGGATAGGGTAAAGGGTTTTACCTTACCTACCATGGCCAATAAAATGGCCCAAATGGTGGTGGTGGATGCCACATCGGATGGGGCTCCCATCCGTAGCTTGGAGGCCCAGGCATTGGCGTCGGTCTCCAGTCTGGTGGTCGACATGCGGCGGGTCCATCATTTGTTCGTCGTCTCATCGGTCTTCTCGTTCTCCTCCTTGGTCTACTCCTTGGTTCTCCCAACTTGAGTTGACCAGCCTCGAGTTTGTAGGTCCAGTCCTTTGTGTTGTAGTTATCCCTGAAACCTACAAAACAAGATTCCAATTCTTTTTTCGATATCCAACTGGGCTTGGATCCGGATCTGTTAGCGGGTCTCCTTGATGGAGATCCTTTCTCAATCTTAGGGCTATATAAATCATCTACTTTGTTGATTAATTTGTTAGAGTTTTCCCTAAGACAAGTAATTTCTTTTTCTATAGTATGCATCTTAGTTTCTAAATCACAGATTTCTAACTTTAAACTATCATTTTCCTCAATCAATTTATTATTTTCATTGATGAGGTTATGATTTTCTAATAATAGGTTATCAATTCTAGGACTAGCTTCTATGTCCTTAAGTTGTTTTTCTAACCTATCATTTTCATTTTTAAGAAAACTAAGGTTCTTTTTAATACTTTTGTTTTCTATTCTTAATGATTTACTAACATCAAATAATTCATTAAAAGCTTCTTGTAAATCCGAGTTTATCTCATTGTCGGAGTGCTTTCGCTGTCGATGTCGCTTTCTCCGATTGCCATGAAACCAAGGCACGCGGTTTCCTTCTTCTCGAGATCTTCTTCCGAGCTCGTCTCCTCATGAGTGTCTTCTAACTTCCTCCATATCTCATGGGCGGTAGTGCACTCTTGGATTTGCTCGAACTCTTTCAGACTCAACGCGCAATACAAGGCATTCATTGCCGTTGCGTTGAGGTTGAGATTCTGAACCTGATCTTCTGAGTAACCTCTTGCAGGTTTCTTGGGAATCACAAATGCGGATTCGCATTTTTCCCACACCTAGAAGTCGTAGGCCTGCAACCACATAGTCATACGATTTTTCCAATAAACGAAATCTATACCTGCAAAGTATGGTGGTCGCGAGGTATCATGTCCTTCGGTGCACACGAATGCTTTTCCCTCCATATCTAGATCCTCACCGGTTTGTAACGCTGATAACGCTAGACCTGCTCTGATACCAATTGTAGAATCCTACTTGGAGGGGGTGAGATCAGCGTGACGTAAAAAATGTGGAATATAAACAATCTCACAAAATAAACAATCACACAATGTACACAATTATTTTTTAGGTGGAAACCCAAATCGGGTGAAAACCACCACCTAACCCTCTCGAGTTAGGATTTTCCGATCAACCAAGTTGATCAAATCCACTAACCGAATCACTTTAAACGAGGGTGATTCAACCTCAATTACAACCACGCTACAAGGGCGAGGGTAGCGTTCCTCAACCCCTTCTTTCCACGAGAAGGATTTTGTCCCACGAAGGAGATGGGAATTCGCAAAGCGAATACCCAACCAAATAACAAAGATAAAATAACAATAATCCTATAGAGCCAACAAAGTAATATTAAACCTAGGCTTCTATAGGAATTAGGATGCTTCCCTTTGAAAGGAGTGCGTCGACGACGCGGATGCATGAACAACACGACGGTGCTACGTCGCTCTCGTGAACTACGGCGGGAGAGCGGGTGCGCAAAGCTTGATGCTCTCAAGATGTAGAACTTGAGTTTTGAGAGCAAGAGAAACTCAAAATGGTAGAAAGTATGTTGCTTGGGTGTGTTTTGTGTTTCTAGGTGTGTGTTGGTGTGCAAGAGGTTCCCCTCTATTTATAGAGGCCTTAGGAAGGCTTTGGATGGCTTAGGAAAGGCTCCATAGCCGTTGGGTGCAAAGCCCAAGTGAATCAACCCGAAATCAGGAACAATCATTGCACTGACAGGGTTATCAGACGTCTGATTTTGGCATCAGACATCTGGCAGACCACTTTAAGACGTCTGAAAATAAAGTCAGGCGTCTGATTTTGGGTGGGTCTCTTCCTGACTTGAATCAGATCTAAACAGGGTTCTAGCGCAAGTCCATCAGACGACATACAAGACATCTGGCACTATGTCTGGATGTCTGGAAACCTACTTTTTCATGGGAATGGATTTGCAACGGCTAGAAAATCTCTGAGAAGAGATTTTCGGGTCAGTCGAGGCAAAACAGTCAATTATCAGACGTCTGGAAGGGCTTAAGGATGTCTGATAAGTCTTTAACGGTCATATCCTTGAGTGTTTGCAAAGCCAGCCAACGGTCCCCTAATTGGACGTCTGGCAAAGTCATCAGACGTCTCCTAAGACATCTGGTCTAAGGTCTGGACGTCTGATTTTATCAGACAGAACTAACTATGTCCAGCCTAAATGTTATCAGACGTCTTAAAACACATTATCAGACATTTGATTTGGTGATTAGACGTCTGGAAATGCTGTTTGAACCCTATATTGGTTTTCTAAGTTCTCTACAGAAAACCTAAGTATCCTAGGGTTGTGCCGGTGTTCCTAGGACTACTGTTAAGGTACTTTGAGGCTCTTTAACATAATTTTGTAAGGAAATAAAGAGCAAGAAAATAAAGACAAAAGTACATGAAAGGAATAAAATGGAATTCTATCCTATTCTTCTTGTCCTTCCATCTTCAATCTATCGCTCCTCGCGAATCCCCTCTGTTCTCCATCAAGCTCCTCCAATCCATCCTGGATGCGAGCTCGAATTCCGTCTAATCACGTCTACATTTGCAATTGACCTAAAATCTAAGACTCCAAGTGCAAATGTTAAATAACACGTGTTTTGTTATCATCAAAACAAATGATCGTGGTGCTCTAGCACCAACACACCCCACCCCAGCTTGAATTGAAACCATTGCCCGAGAATTTAAAATATCAATTTTTAAAGCCTCAGAATACGCTCCCTGTGATTATTAGTGCTAAATTGACAAAGGAACAAGAGATTAAATTGATTAAGGTCCTAAAGGAACATAAGGAGGCAATTGGTTGGACCATTCATGACCTCAGGGGGATCGAGCCATCTTACTGTAATCATAGAATATTTTTGGAAGATGGATCCCGCCCTTCTCGCCAGATGCAGAGGAGATTGAATCCAGATATGCAAAAAGTGGTCAAAACGAAAATCATCAAGTGGCTCGATGCAGGAATTATTTATCCAATCTCTAACTGACCCTGGGTAAGTCCCGTTCAGATTGTTCCAAAGAAAGCCGGGATTACTGTTGTGACTAATGAGAGAAGAGAATCTGTCACAACTCATTTAGCTTCCTCTTGGAGAGTTTGTATTGATTACAGGAAGCTGAACACAGCCACTAAAAAGGATCATTTTCCCTTGCCCTTCATTGATCAAATCTTGGAAAAATTAGCTGGGCAGAAGTACTTCTGTTTTCTTGATGGTTACTCGGGATACAACCAAGTTCCTATCCATCCCGAGGATCAGGAAAAAACTACTTTCACCTGTCCCTACGGAACCTTTGCTTTTCGTAGGATGCCTTTCAGGTTATGCAATGCACCTGCGACTTTTCAAAGGTGTATGCTAGCCATATTTTCTGACATGGTGGGAGAGTTTATGGAAGTCTTCTTGGATAATTTCTCTATTTTTGGAGAATCATTTGACTATTGTTTGGCTAATTTGGAAATGATTCTTAAGTGACGTATCAAGACACGACTGGTCCTTAGCTGGGAAAAGAGTCATTTCATGACCCAAGAGGGCATCGTTTTGGGTCATGTAATCTCTGAACGGGGAATTGAAGTAGACAAAGCTAAGGTTGATGCTATCGCTAAACTTCCTCCTCCCACATCTGTTAAACGGATCAGATCATTTCTTGGCCATGTGGGATTTTATCGAAGATTCATAAAGGATTTCTCGAAGGTTGCTCGTCCTTTGAGCAATCTTCTTGCCAAAGAAACGTCATTTGTTTTTGACGAATCATGCCGAAACGTATTTGATTTCCTGAAAACGGCAGTCACCTGTGCTCCAATTTTGCAACCACCAATTTGGACAGCCCCTTTTGAGATCATGACCGACGCTTCTGATTACGCGGTCGGGGCTGTCCTGGGTCAGAAAATTGACTGAAAGCCCTCTGTCATTTACTACGCTAGTAAAACTTTGGATGAAGCCCAGAGGAATTACACTGTTACTGAAAAGGAATTACTAGCTGCAGTATTTGCTTTGGAAAAATTTAGGGCTTATCTCTTAGGGTCTCATGTTATCGTTTATAATGACCACTCGGCCTTGAGACATCTCTTGGCTAAAAAGGATGCTAAACCCAAGCTTATTCGTTGGATTCTTCTTCTTCAAGAATTTGATCTTGAAATCAAGGTTAAAACTGGGGTACAAAATGTGGTGGCGGATCATTTGTCGAGACTCCTAGGTGATTCTTCTTGTCCGGACATTCCAATTGCTGACACTTTTCCGGATGAAACCATTCTTATAGTTTTAGGTGTCCACACCCCATGGTTTGCTGACATTGTTAACTATTTGGCCGTTGGTCAAATCCCCCAGGATTGGACCAAGCAACAACGGGATAGACTCAAATCTGAGGCCAAATACTACTTCTAGGAGGACCCTGAACTGTACCACATCGGCTCTGATCAGATTATTCGCCGATGCATACCGGAGAATGAATTCAACAGTATACTCGAGTTCTGCCATGCATCTGGGTGTGGTGGACATTTCTCCAGGAAAAAGACGGCTGCAAAAATCTTGCAATCTGGTTTCTATTGGCCGTCTTTATTCAAGGATGCCCAGGATTTCTCAAGGTCATGTTCTCGATGTCAAGCACACGGAAGCATAACTAAGAGACATGATGCCCCTAAACCCTATTCTTCCTGTCGAAATTTTCGATGTTTGGGGCATCGATTTCATGGGACCCTTTATCCCTTCATTTGGACATCAGTACATTCTTGTTGCTGTTGATTATGTGTCCAAATGGATTGAGGCGATTCCCACCCGAACCAATGACCACAAGGTGGTCATCAATTTTGTCAAAAAAAATATCTTCAGTAGGTTCGGGATTCCGAGGGCTATCATCAGTGATGGTGGCACTCATTTTACTAATGCCCAATTCCAGAATTTATTGGCCAAATACAGGGTTAATCATCGAATTTCCACACCTTACCATCCCCAGACGAATGGACAAGCCAAGATCTCCAATCAAGAGATGAAGAACATTCTGCAAAAAATGGTGATGTAAACACATTTACACTACTTAAAATGTCTATTTATGCATGTTCTTAAGCATAGGATTGCATTTCATGATATAAATATTGCATGACATGCATCATCTTGCATTTAGAGTAGTTTGAATAAAATGGAGGTTAATTGTCTCCTTTTATGTGCTTGGACAGGGCAAATATTTTATCGGGGCCTCGGATCAAAGATCCAACCGTATGGATATGATCAGGGCGACGATTGGAGTTCAACGACTCCAAGATCGCCCTAATCAGGCATCCGTAGCATCAGATAGAGACCGGGGAACCCTAGAAGATCAAGGGCCAGGATGGTGTAAATCCGCACTTCAGATGGAAAACCCGACCACACGGATGAATTCGGATCGACGATCGCAGCCCAACGACACAAAAATCGAGTCAATCCGACATCCCTGGCACCATCTACAACTTCCAGAAGATGGACGGCTAAGATGGCGCCACGTGGCGCCATCTCAGCCGCCCAATCGGTCGCATGCGTCTGGTGAAGACCACGCACCGTCTCCTCTCTGCCGTTGGATCTCGATCCAACGGCTGCGGTCGCTCGCGTTTAAAAACATCCGCGCGACCATTTTGCCCGCGTAGCGCAGCGGCTACGCAGCTGCGGGCGAAGCGGAGGTCGCGGGTTCGAGCAGCGGTGAGGGGGTGGAAGGCGTGGGCGAGCGGGCGCGCACGAGCGTCAGATGAAGATCCAACGGCTGCGCGCGCTCAATCAGGCCGACGCGCAATTGGACGCTCTAGTGAACGCGCGATCACACGCGGGCGGTGCGCTACGCAGCGGGCGCGGACGCGTTCTAAGCCGTCCGATCTCGCGATCGGACGGCTGAGACGACGCGGACGTGCATATGCGTTACGCGCGCGGCCAGCCGAGCGGGCGCGCGTGGGCGCGGCAGCGACGGCGACGGCGGGGCTTTAGCGACGGTTTTATCCGTCACTAAAGACCCCTTATTTATTATTTTGAAGATGTAATGTCCATTTTGCCCCCACTCCTTGCAACTATAAAAGGAGACCCACTCCATACGAAATTTTGATCCCTTCCTTCTCCTCTCTACCTCTCCAAAGCTCAAGAGAAGCTTGTCCCACACCCGGGATGCTTCTCGCGAGATAAAGTCCAAATTTTCGTCCCCCTTCGGAAGTGGATCCCGCGACGACGACGGCGTGCTGCTTCGTTCCCGTTCTTCTGCTTCGTCCTCCTTCGTCCCGCTTCGTTCTCCTTCGTCCAGGCGTCGCCCCGTCCGGCTCGTCCTCCAAGCGACCGTCGAGGAGGATTCTCTCTCCCTATTCTTTTTACTGCTTTCTAGTATAGATTTACTGCTTTCTAGAGTAGTCTATTCGTCCTCCGAGCGATCATCGAGGAGGACATTTCTCCCTCCATTCTTTTAATGCTTTTTAGAGTAATTGTTTTATGTTTTCTAGTTGTAACGAACGAACTCTTTTATGATAAATTCCTTGTCTATTCTACATCTCATTTTTATTTCCATGTATAGTATTCTTTCTCTCTCTCTTACTCCCTCTCTCTCTTTTATTTGTTGTAGATACTTAGATAGTTTAAATTGAATTTCTTTGTGACAAAATAAAAAGAAACGCGAAGTTTTTAAATCAAACGTTCGCCTCCCTGTGTTCGACCCGGAATTTTAATTTCAGTATAAATTTTATTTGTTGAACACGAATCCTTCGCTTTCGAACTATAACGACGGGTTTTCCAAAACCAAATACGTTAGCGTAGGTTCGTAAAAAAAAAAGAAAATTTCAACATTTTGGCGCCGTTGCCGGGGAGGCAACGATCTTTGATTTCTCTTCACGTTTTGTAACTTACAAATCATTTACCTCACTTTTCTCCTTTTTTATTGTAATTGCAGGTACTCTTTTGAGGCAAGCAAAAGCGGTAGATTGGAGTAAAGTGCTGTGAAAGGTTTTGTAAGTTCTCACCCATTCTTTCCCCCTCCATAGATTTCATTCGCCACATTGAATCCAAATTCCAATTAACCTAGGTGTTTGCATAAATCCTAGGAATAGTTTGGTTGTTTGGATTCTCACTCACATTCATTCCACCTTCATTTATATAAAAAAAAAGTAAAAAGATAATTTTGTGGGGTAATTTTCAACAAATACACAATGTACACCCACATTTAAAGGCACTTAACCGAATTGATTTGTTTCTACTCAACTGGGTTCTGATCTGTGGGACCAGTACACATAAAGCAACACATAAAAGAGTAGAAATCATTCTAAGTTAACCATCTTTGTGTGCCTAACTTAGTGGTGCATTTGAGGCCAATTGTTTGAGTTGATTGGGCCGCACCACTTCAAATAAAATCAACTCATCAAGTAGCTGCCAATTAGGTTCAACTCTTAAGGATCTACCAGGCACTCCACATTCTTTTTAAACTTTAAAGGAAAATATCTTCACCTGTGCTTGCAAAACCTGGTGTGCCAATGAAACTTGATTGAAAACACCTAAAGTTGAATCCTAAAAGCTACTAAGCAAGATTTGAACCTTAAAATTCACCACATCAAAAATAATCTTGCTTGAAAACCACTGGTTGTGCACGCACACACAAAGCAATCAATCATTAAGGGCACAACCCATTTAAAGGGCCCACCACATTCCAAAGCACATTCAAACCTAGCCCTAAAACAGAGTAGACGTTGGCCTTAAGGATTGGACTCGCTCTTCAGAACTCAGAACGAGATTATTTTCGATTAGTCTGTTTCTACTGTTCAATTTGATGTCTAGCTAGGGGAGCAGAGTCAAACGATCGCGGCTGGGGGGTACACTAGGAACCGGAGGCGCAAGCCGAAGGAAGAACCTTCTCCCCAGTCCCTCCTTCTAACTGGTTGGATTGAACAGACAGAAGTAGATCAAATCGTTCCTTTATCTCAAGACGGGTTTTGGGAGTCTGTAGGTCTGTAGGCTAACCCATTTAAGGACAGGTTTGATTGTTTGTATTGCAGGGCACCTTTCTTCCTCCCGTGTCTCATGAATCCTTCCACATATTTCACGCATTCCTGCTCTTTCACTCCTGTCATGAATTATCCGCAACATGACAATTATCCCAACTCGTATTGTAATCGACCATCAGTTAGTTGGGATAATTCGGATTGGGGATACAATTCCGGACCTCCGTGTTTAGGGTCTAACCCTGAACACTTTGATTCTCAATTCTATCCTTCTCAGAGTTGCATCGATTATAGATCGTCCTCCTTTCATGAACAACCTAATGCGATCTACAATCAAGAAGGATACACTGATCCTTACCCATCCTCTGATTTCACTGCCTTTAGGTCATCTCCATCTTTTGAACAATCTGAAATGACCTATTATCAGGATGGGTATAACGAATCTCAATTCGTTAATTCCTCTACATTGATGTCAAACCCACCCAACCCTGAACCAACTCATTTGGTTCAGGTTAATCAGGTTCAAGATAAGGTTCTGGCTAACTTGAGGAATATCATTCAATCTTTAGAAGTTCAGCCAATACCTTGCATTGAGAGATTGGAGCCCCTGATTGAAATGATTGATGATTTAAATAAGTCTTTGTTGGATTGGCTCCAGGATGTTAAGGATAAGAACCCGGGTGAGTTTCTACTTGGGAAATTAGCGAAATTGAGGATGAGATTCGTGGTTGCTTTGATTCAATCTTGGAATAATTCCCAGGATGAACTCTCTTCAGGAAAGCCAATGACAGAACCCGCTCAGGCACCTGTTGGGGGGAACACATGTTACGAAGCTGACCAGATTGAATTAAAGCAACCAATTAAGGATGATCTGATTTCTTCACCTGAGATCCCTGAGCCGGGTTACGAGAAAACGTATGTCTCCTGGGAACACAAAGTGACAACTGATTTTGGGACATACATTGATACGGATCCTGATTTCTTTGATGGTGAAGATTCAAGTTGCGAAGTCTCACACGAGTTTTCAAATCACGATTTTTGTGAGACGATTGGGCCTGAGGAATCTGATAGATCATTTGATAGCCCAATAACTGAGGAAACTGATCTTATTAGGGCACACGATACGGATCCAGAATCGCATTTTCTGGAGGAATTAATTCAATGCCCTGATTATCAGTTACACCCTGTTGAGCTTATTGATGATTCTAATTCTGAGATAATTAGACCCAAGTCAATTTTGATTTTGCCACATCATCTAGACTTGGAGATTTCAGACGGGGTGATGAATATACAAGAGGTTTTGGAATTTGATACACTTAATGAGGAGGATAGGAGCGGGGAAGTTCTAATTTGGGAAGTCAATTTTGGAGGATATGGAAGATTGAGTCGAAGGGTTCCTTTTAAGCTAAACCCATCAAATCAGAACCCTTACGACAGTTGTTTCGAGGATGTCAAACTCAAGCACACATTTAACGATTATCCTTTTGAGCTTCAATTCTCTGTAACCCGACATTTTGGCCTTGGGTTGCATCCTCACAAATCGCAGGCCCGACCCCGCTTGCATTCTGATTTTAGGTTTTGGGTAATTTTTATCCAGAACCTAAGATATTCTCAATTATGGGGTGTGGGTCTGCACCACAATCTGGTCCACATCTGTGGACCTCTGCTGACAGGTCGGAGGATTCTTCTGTTCATTCTAATTCTGACCTGCACATGTGAATTCTTCATTTCTTTTCTTTGTATAGTGTGCCTAGCTGAAGGCACTAAACTCAGCACATATACAGTTCTTTTTCATTTTCATCTCGGAGCGGACCCGATATCCACGCAATTCAGGTGCTTTCTACGCTTTTCCACTCTGTTTTATGTCTTTTTAATACAATGAGGACATTGCATTAGATAGGCATGGGGGGATGGATATTTATCTTTGAATTCATTCGTCAGCTCCGTAGATTTGTTTTATTTTAAATAAAACAAAAAAAATCAAAATTAGGAAAGAGAATTTGGGTTTAAGAAAATTTTCAATCTTAAGAAATACTATATTATGTTCTGAACACAAAGACCCTTCAGGTCTTTGGACTTAATCAGCCCGTATATCCACTAAAATGTGGATTTGTTTTTCGAGTTCTCGCCAACTTGAATTTTATTATAATTGGAATAAATAAGTTTGGGTGATAAGTACACGACTTGTCAACCCGCCCTCTGATTTAAGGGAATTTTGAGTTTTAAGCATCTACACACTTTCTTTGCACTGACTCGTTGTTTGGCGATTTTAACGGAAATTGGGTAGCTAATGAACCTTCTAGGGTGATATGGCTGGCAAGTTATCATGGGTAACAGCCCATAGGTAGGTTGTCCAGAGCCCAGTCACTGGACCTTTCTCTTTTTGCTGCCTTTAGGTAAATCTTAGACCAGGGAAGCCACCTATTTAAAAAAAAAAGAAAAAAAAAATCAAAAAGGAGAAAAGAACAAAAAGAAATAAGCCACACTTCACCGCACGAGTATGGCTGGCAAGTTGTCGGTGGTAACAGCTCATCGACCGGTTGTCCAGAACCCAGCTCAGAAAATGCATTAAAAATTCCCAAAACACTTAGGAAGAAGCGGAGAAGTAGAATAAACCGGGGAGATATACACTGGATTCACCCTTGTGTTGACCCTGTTAAAAAAATAAAAGTAGGGAGAAAGCTACCGGTTGTAAAGATACACCTTTAGGCAGAATTCTTTTTGAGGTCACCTAGAGGCGTAGAAATCCGAAGTCCGTTTTAATTGCCGGTCAACAAGTCTATCACAATCACAATAAGATGCTTAAAACTTAGGGTTCTCATCAAATCTTGGGTGAGTTGAATGGCCGTAGAAAGCCACTCTTAAACCCTAAAATTTGAAAATCCAAAAAAAAAAAAAAAGAGAGTAAAAATAGAAAAAGAAATTTTTCTTTGAATAAGGCGAGGCTTGAGGCGGCCTGCATTTTGGCTGATACCCGGGCACTGTTGTGTCTTTGAAAGTTCAGTTCTTAAGTAGACAATTTCTTAATGATTGAAAATAACTCAGGTCCAAATAATCTAACCTAATTCTTTTATAAATAGCATATAGTTTTTGCTAGGGACTAGCAAAAGATAGGCATGGCGGTATGATGTAAACACATTTACACTACTTAAAATGTCTATTTATGCATGTTCTTAAGCATAGGATTGCATTTCATGATATAAATATTGCATTACATGCATCATCTTGCATTTAGAGTAGTTTGAATAAAATGGAGGTTAATTGTCTCCTTTTATGTGCTTGGACAGGGCAAATATTTTATCGGGGCCTCGGATCAAAGATCCAACCGTATGGATATGATCAGGGCGACGATTGGAGTTCAACGACTCCAAGATCGCCCTAATCAGGCATCCGTAGCATCAGATAGAGACCGGGGAACCCTAGAAGATCAAGGGCCAGGATGGTGTAAATCCGCACTTCAGATGGAAAATCCGACCAACGGATGAATTCGGATCGACGATCGCAGCCCAACGACACAAAAATCGAGTCAATCCGACATCCGTGGCACCATCTACAACTTCCAGAAGATGGACGGCTAAGATGGCGCCACGTGGCACCATCTCAGCCGCCCAATCGGCCGCATGCGTCTGGTGAAGACCGCGCACCGTCTCCTCTCCGCCGTTGGATCTCGATCCAACGGCTGCGGTCGCTCGCGTTTAAAAACGTCCGTGCGACCATTTCGCCCGCGTAGCGCAGCGGCTACGCAGCTGCGGGCGAAGCGGAGGTCGCGGGTTCGAGCCGCGGTGAGGGGGTGGAAGGCGCGGGCGAGCGGGCGCGCACGAGCGTCAGATGAAGATCCAACGGCTGCATGCGCTCAATCAGGCCGACGCGCAATTGGACGCTCTGGTGAACGCACGATCACACGCGGGCGGTGCGCTACGCAGCGGGCGCGGACGCGTTCTAAGCCGTCCGATCTCGCGATCGGACGGCTGAGACGACGCGGACGTGCATATGCGTTACGCGCGCGGCCAGCCGAGCGGGCGCGCGTGGGCGTGGCGACGACGGCGACGGCGGGGCTTTAGCGACGATTTTATCCGTCACTAAAGACCCCTTATTTATTATTTTGAAGATGTAATGTCCATTTTGCCCCCACTCCTTGCAACTATAAAAGGAGACCCCCTCCATACGAAATTTTGATCCCTTCCTTCTCCTCTCTACCTCTCCAAAGCTCAAGAGAAGCTTGTCCCACACCCGGGATGCTTCTCGCGAGATAAAGTCCAAATTTTCGTCCCCCTTCGGAAGTGGATCCCGCGACGACGACGGCGTGCTGCTTCGTTCCCGTTCTTCTGCTTCGTCCTCCTTCGTCCCGCTTCGTTCTCCTTCGTCCAGGCGTCGTCCCGTCCGGCTCGTCCTCCAAGCGACCGTCGAGGAGGATTCTCTCTCCCTATTCTTTTTACTGCTTTCTAGTATAGATTTACTGCTTTCTAGAGTAGTCTATTCGTCCTCCGAGCGATCGTCGAGGAGGACATTTCTCCCTCCATTCTTTTAATGCTTTCTAGAGTAATTGTTTTATGTTTTCTAGTTGTAACGAACGAACTCTTTTATGATAAATTCCTTGTCTATTCTACATCTCATTTTGATTTCCATGTATAGTATTCTTTCTCTCTCTCTTACTCCCTCTCTCTCTTTTATTTGTTGTAGATACTTAGATAGTTTAAATTGAATTTTTTTGTGACAAAATAAAAAGAAACGCGAAGTTTTTAAATCAAACGTTCGCCTCCCTGTGTTCGACCCGGAATTTTAATTTCGGTATAAATTTTATTTGTTGAACACGAATCCTTCGCTTTCGAACTACAACGATGGGTTTTCCAAAACCAAACACGTTAGCGTAGCTTCGTAAAAAAAAGTTCAACAAATGGTTAGGCCTGATCGCAAGGATTGGACTCAAAAGCTTGAGGATGCTCTTTAGGCCTACCGTACGGCGTATAAAATGCCCATCGGTATGTCTCCATTCCATTTGGTGTATGGAAAGGCGTGCCATCTACCCGTAGAGATTGAACACAGGGCATTCTGGGCAATCAAACAATGTAATTTAGATCTGAATCAAGCTAGGAAGACTAGGAAACTCCAACTATCTGAGTTGGAGGAGCTTAGAAATGATGCTTATGAGAATGCCAAGATCTACAAGGCTCGAACCAAAGCTCTACATGATCAATTGATTTCCCGCAAGAGCTTTGAGCTAAACCAGAAGGTCTAGTTATTTGATTTTAAACTTAAGCTCTTTCCTGGCAAACTTAGATCTAAATGGAATGGCCCATTCATAATTAATCAGATTTTTCCAAATGGTGCCATTCAGATTTCTGACCCAAAGATAGGTAACACCTTCAAAGTCAACGGTCAATGTCTAAAGCCTGTTGTTGACCGTAATCTTCCAAAACCCATCTCAAACTCTATTTCTCTAGCCATTCTGTGACTTCTTTGGCTGGACTTCGCCTAGCTGACGGCATTAAACTCAGTAGTTGTATATATGACACAAGGTTGATACAAGCTTCATATCCAGGTGACATCTTTCATATTCTACCTTTTCTTTCATGTCTCTTTTTCAATGAGGACATTGCATCAGCTAGGCATGGGGGGTGGATTCATTTTTTAATTATTTGGTCAGCTTTGTGAAATCCATATAAATTATTTTTCTCCTCTTATTTATATAAAAAAAATCAAAATTACAAAGGATTAATTGGACATTAGGACTTTTCAATCCTAAGAAATTTTACATTAGGATCTGAACACAATGTCCCTTCAGGTCTTTGGACTTAATTAGCCTGTGTATCCACTAAAATGTGGATTTGCCTTTGAGTCCTCGCCATCTTAATTCTATTACACTTGGAGTAAATAAATTTTGGGTGATAAGTACACGACTTATCAACCCGCCCTCTTATTTGAGGGAATTTTGAGTCTTAAGCATCTACACATTTTTTTGCACTGACTCGTTGTTCGGCGATTCTAACAGAAATTGGGTAGCTAATGAACCTTCTAGGGTGATATGGCTGGCAAGTTATCGTGGGTAACTGCCCATAAGTAGGTTGTCCAGAGCCCAGTCACTGAACCTTTCTCTTTTTCCTACCCTTAGGTAAATCTTAGACCAGGGAAGCCACCTACTTAAAAAAAAAAAAAAATCAAAAAGAAAAGGAGAAAAGAACAAAAAGAAATAAACCACACTTCGCCACACGAGTATGGCTGGCAAGTTGTCAGTGGTAACAGCTCATCAACCAGTTGTCCAAAACCCAGCTCAGTAAATGCACTAAAAATTCCCAAAACACTTAGGAAGAAGCGGAGAAGTAGAATAAACCAGGGAGATATACACTGGATTCACCCTTGTGTTGACCCCGTAAAAAAATAAAAGTAGGGAAAAAGCTACCGGTTATAAAGATACACCTTTAGGAAAAATTCTTTTTAAGGCACCTAGAGGCGTAGAAATCCGAAGTCCATTTTAATTGCCAGTCAACGAGTCTATCACAATCACAATAAGATGCTTAAAGCTTAGGATTCTCATAAAATCTTGGGTGAGTTGAATGGCCGTAGAAAGCCACTCTTAAACCCTAAAATTTGAAAATCCAAAAAAATTAGAAAAGAGTAAAAGGAGAAAATTAAATTTTTCTTTGAAAAAGGCGAGGCTTGAGGCGGTCTGCATTTTGGCTGATACTCAGGCACTGTTGTGTCTTTGAAAGTTCAGTTCCTAAGTAGACAATTTCTTAATGATTGAAAATAACCCAAGTCCAAATAATCCAACCTAATTCTTTTATAAATAGCATATAGTTTTTGTTAGGGACTAGCAAAACATAGGCATGGGGGTATGATGTAAACACATTTACACTACTTAAGATGTCTATTTATGCATGTTCTTAAGCATAGGATTGCATTTCATGATATAAATATTGCATAACATGCATCATCTTGCATTTAGAATAGTTTGAATAAAATGGAGGTTAATTGTCTCCTTTTATGTGCTTAGATAGGGAAAATATTTTATCGGGGCCTCGGATCAAAGATCCAACCGTATGGATGTGATCAAGGCGACAATTGGAGTTCAACGACTCCAAGATCGCCCTAATCAAGCATTTGTAGCATCAGATAGTGACCGGGGAACCCTAGATGATCAACGGCCAGGATGGTGTAAATACACTCTTCAAATGACAAATCCGACCACACGGATGAATTCGATTCGACGATTGCAGCCCAACGACGCAAAAATCAAGTCAATCCGACATCCGTGGCACCATCTACAACTTCCAGAAGATAGACGGCCAAGATGGTGCCATCCCGGCTGCCCAAATGGCCGCATACATTTTCTGAAGACCCCGCACCCGCTCCCTCTCTACCGTTGGATCTCCATCCAACGGCTGTGGTCAGCCGCGCCTAAAAGCGCCCACTTGACCATCCGCGCCTCGTAGCGCAGCGGTCGAGCACGCTTACGTGAGCTGCGGGCGCGGGTTCGAACCGTAGCGAAGGGGAGGAAGGCGTGGGTGAGCGAGCGTGGGCGGGCGTTGGATCTTGATAGGACGGCCGTCTGCGCTCAATAGAGATCACGTGCGATTGAACGCGCAGCGTCACGCGACATTGCACGCGCTGGGCGGGCGCGCAGCAGCGGGCGATCACGCATTCTAAGCCGTCCGATCTCGTGATCGGACAGCTGAGAATTAAAGAACGTGCGTGGGCGTTGAGGAAACGCGGGCAACTAAGGAGGCGCACGTGGGCGCGGGTGCTACGCCCACGTTGGGACTTTAGTGACGGTTTTATCCGTCACTAAAGACCCCTCATTTATTATTTTAAAGATGTAATGACCATTTTTCCCCCACTCCTTGCAACTTTAAAAGGAGACCCCCTCCATACGAAATTCTCATCCCTTCCTTCTCTCTACCTCTCCAAAGCTCAAGAGAAGCTTGTCCCACACCCGAGATGCTCCTCGCGAGATAAAGTCTAAATTTTCGTCCCCCTTCGGAAGTGGATCCCACAACGACGACGGCGTGCTGCTCCGTTCCCGCTCTTCTGCTTCGTCCTCCTTTGTCCTGCTCCGTTCTCCTTTGTCCAGGCGTCGTCTCGTCCGGCTCGTCCTCCAAGCAATCGTCGAGGAGGATAACTTCTCTCTCCCACTCTTCTTTACAGCTTTTCTAGTGTAGAATTTTCCTGCTTTATAGTGTAATTGATTTCCCGCTTTCTAGTGTAACTTTTATTTAGTATGATTGTATAAACAGTTGAAATATTGAATGCATGTTTTCTCTCTCTCTCTCTTTCTTTTAGTCTGATAGCTCCATTGTAATTATATCGCCTTGCTTATCAAAAATTCTAAAAAAAATATAATTACGAATATAGATCAACGTAGCCTCCCTGTGTTCGACCCAGAATTCTTTTCGGTATAAATTTTATTTGTTGAACACGAATTCTTCGCTTTCAAGATACAATGACAGGTTTTCCAAAACCAAACACATTAGCGTAGCAATTCGCACCCTAAACCCTAAACCTAAACCCGACCGCTGCGCTACGAGGCGCGGATGGTTGAGCGGGCACTTTTAGGCGCGGCTGACCACAGCCGTTGGATCGAGATCCAACGGTGGAGAGGGAGCAGGTGCAGGGTCTTCAGAAAATGTTTGCTGCCGTTTGGGCGGCCGGGATGGCGCCACGTGGCGCCATCTTGGCCATCCATCTTTTGGAAGTTGTAAATGGTACCACGGATGTCCGATTGACTTGATTTTTGCGTCATTGGGCTGCAATCGTCGATTTGAATTCATCCATGCAGTCGGATTTGTCATTTGAAGAGCAGATTTACACCATCCTAGCCCTTGATCTTCTAGGGTTCCCCGATCACTACCTGATGCTACAGATGCTTGATTAGGACGATCTTGGGGTCGTTGAACTCCAATCGTCTCCTTGATCACATCCATATGGTTGGATCTTTGATCCGAGGCCCCGATAAAATGTTTGCCCTGTCCAAGCACATAAAAGGAGACAATTAACCTCCATTTTATTCAAACTATTCTAAATGCAAGATGATGCATGTTATGCAATATTTATATCATGAAATGCAATCCTATGCTTAAGAACATGCATAAATAGACATCTTAAGTAGTGTAAATGTGTTTACATCAGTTTCTTAGGTTAAAAAAAAAAACCTAAAGACCTTCCTGTGTATGTGCTCTAGAGAATAGGTGAGGGATTGGATGTTATTTAGACCCAATCAAGGCACCCAAAGATTTTTGGATGACTGTAGAGGTTCAGGGCGGATGATACCCCTAGATCAGAAAGTCATCCACCTAAGAATTACCTGGGCAACTAAGAAGGGAGAGTCTCACGAAGACCCCTACACAGTAGGGCGCCCCCAGGGTTACAGGGTTTCTCCCACCCGACCTTCCTTGTCACTGAGGGTCCAGGTAGACCAGAATGGATAACTTGACCACTTAAGTCTACCAGTTTTATGTCCTAATTTGTGCCTTTGATTTCACTTGATTAGAGGTTAATTTGACTTGTGACCTAATTTGGAGGTTGGTTGGCCTACAATGTAAACTAACTTCACCTGACCTACCCTAAAGATGGCAGAATGAAATCTAGGTTAAGACCCAGAAATCACCCTGATTGACTCTCAGGTTATTAGGTTCAAGGATTTTAGGGGTTCAAGAGAATTTAGAGCATGATTTTAGGGTTTTTCTGATTAGATCTTTTCAATCAAGGGCTTGGGTAGCACACAAATGCAGGACGGTAACTTACCTTTAATTCAGGCAAAAATGTGTACTAGCACTTCAAAACCCTAATGCAGAAACCCTAATTGGCTCTATTTCCAAGTCCAATTGATCTTGACATGTTCACCTTGGGCTTCAAGCAAGAAATGTGTTAGCCCAAAGTGATTTAGAATTTAAGCGTATTCCTTAATAGGTATAGGAAATCAAGGATGGGATCTCTAAACCGAATCACTTTAACTTCAATGGGATTTGAAAAATTTTCACAAATCAGAAATCTTGCCTTTTAAATGATGACTACTATGAAAAATATGGCCGGTGATTCCTAATTGATTGTTTCCTTTTTTGTCTTCCTAAAATTAGGAGGTTGATTAGGGAAGAATAAAGAAGTTAACTGCCCTGGAGTGGTTGATTTGCGCAGAAGATCTTCTCATAAAGTACCTCGCAAAATCACAGTAAAGCAAACAGGGCAAGTCAATGCTCAAATATGATCAAATAAAGTAGAGAATAACGATGAATTGCACATTGCTCCCCGGCAACGAAGCCAAAATGTTAGTCGCTCTGAAACGGGTTTTAAAATCATCACGTTGTAGTATAGATTAAATCAGAGCGAAAAACAGATAAAATTTATACTCGAATGAAAGTCTGAGGTCATTCGCTAGGAGCAAATAGGAATTCACGCGCTAATCTCAACAATTAATGTAAATGAGCACAATATATTACTCAAAATCTAATTTGCAATGTATAACATGAGTATGTGAAGAGTAAAAAGTAATCTTAGACAAAATAATGGTGATTTGGATCACTAATTATAATTCGAATACATAGAACCATTATTGAATATAATCAAAGGAACAAATAAGCAATCAGACGTCTTAAAAGATATTTCTACAGTGCCTTTTTTTGTGATTTTTCTTCTACTGTTGTTGTTGTTCTTCTTCTTCTTCTTCTTTGGCTTGTCTTCCTTCTCTTCTTTCTCTATGTGCCTCTTCTTCTTCTACCTTGACTTCTCTTTTCTTTCTCTTCTTCTTGGCTCAGGTCTTCTCTTCTTCTTTTCTTCTTCACACACAGAAGGGTAACCTTCTTTAAACGGCTAAGTATCAGTCGTTCCTTTCAATAGCAAAACCCCCTTAATCCTGCGCTCTCTCTCCTTCTCTCTCTGGGTTCCGCTCTCCCAAAGCCATCCTTCATAACCGGTAATCGAGTTTCAAGGATCCGCGTATGTGGGACCAGGACTGCCTACAGTGGGGTAGCAGCCGAGGTGTGTTCAATTTAGGCGAGTAATCGGTTATGGTGTTAGGCCTGCGTGGTGGTGTCACGGGTGAGACATGTGGGGTGTGTGAGGACCTCACCCCCTGTGGTCTTGAGGCAAACAGCCCATATGAGAAAATCAATTTATGGCACTCGAAATACTCCTATGTTTCCGAAGTGGGGACTAAATGTCCCACCGTCTTCGCACAAAAGTAGCTGCTAATGCCTCTTCGTCAAATTGGGGTAGTGTCTGAGCTCAGGGTCCCCAATTGAAGACCTAGTGTCAATCCTGCAGTGATTCCGCAGTGCCTGGAGGGTGTGGACTGGAGCTTCATGGCTAAAACTCGAAGAATGAAGGTGGCAACGAGCGGAGGGTGGCGGAATTCCGACGTGCACCTGAGAAGCACAAGTACGGCCTCTCGACTACGTTAAAATACTTCAGGAGCTTTGTCGGAGGACGGCGAACGTAGTGGTGTGTGTGATGAGGTGAGTACATCCATATAGGTGGCTGATGGAGTCAGTCTTGGGCAGAGAATAATGGGTTGTTCAGCAGATGGTTTGGGTGAGTGGAGCAGCAAATAGAGAAAGGGCTTTGGTTGGTGGATTCGAGGCGAAAGTGTAGGAAGTGTCAGCGAGGCGTATGGAGTGGTGTAGCGAAGGGAACGCCTCGCTGGAGGAGCAGTTGAAGACGAGGAAGATGGGGGTGAACGGCGGCATCAAGGGGTCAAATTGAGAGATAGAGAGAGGGAAACTAATCTATGATGCTAATGAAACCTAACTAGCTCCTCTAATGGTTGAAAAGGATAAGGAAGATGCCGGGTATGGTATGGCCAGCGCCGTGGAAGAGAAGTGCTCCGGCGAGGGTAGGACGGCGACGAAGACGTAGATTGGAGCAGCCAAGGGTATTACGATGCATGGAGGAAGGCGAGGAAGAAGGATTTGCCGTCGGTATTGCGGTTAGATGACAAGAGGAGACAGAGGAAGTCACCAGACGTCGAGGAGCTTCGGCCGGATGAGGAGAGATGAAATTGAGATGTTCCAGGCCAAAATCGAGCGTGGGGAGAACAGCGAGGTCTGGGGGCCCTTTTATAGGGGTCTAGAGGGTAGAAAGACCTTGAAATGTTCACCAAAATAGGATACCTAGTTCTTTCACGTGTTCACATTAAGATTTGGGCAAGATCTGCAGCTTTGGATCTGGTTGAAAAGGAAGGCAATTACTTGACGAGTTTCCCTTTGAATTTTGAGAGGGAATCATCAAGAAATCACGGAGATCTTGCCAAATTAAGGTCGTCGGAGCTTTAGGATTAGGAGTTGAGGGCGACAGGGACCTATTTAAAGAAGACGATAAATTTAAGGACCCAAATGTAATTTATTCGAAAGTTAGGGGCATACATGTGAGAGAAAAGAGTCAGACAGAACAAAATTGTAAATTAGGTCAAGATGATCTCATATTGGGCCCAACTTTTGTTACAAACATAATTAAAACCTAAGGAATCCAATGGTGAAGTTAGATTTTGGTTTTGATATAGTTTAACTGGGTAATTTATGTAAAAACCTAAATTAGGGTAAATGTCTGTCTGAGACTATTTTGGGTCAAGACAGGCTCTAATGGTCAAATTGAAGGTACCAAACCCTAGAGAATATCTTTATATGAATTTTAAAGGGTTTAGATGAATTTAATCCTGACCAGAACCTCAATAGATTAAGCGGGTTTATTTTTAGGATTTCAGAAGTCATTTAATTTTCAAAACACGTGAAAATCATTTTCTGTCTATACTAACCCACTTATTAGACTTTTAAAATCATTTGACCCTTAATTAACCCCTAAGAAAACCCGTGATTGTACTGCAATTGAGATGTACTGTTAAAACTACAATTTTACCCATGTTTTACTATATTTCTCTCATAAAGGATATGCAGTGAATTACAGTTCTCTAGCAGTTATGTAGAAGCATTTATTCCTTGATAATGACTAATTAAAGCTAGATATGGTTGATGATGACGTTATCATCAATGATGATGTTGAAGCGGGGGGTATGTTGCCGATATGTCACTTGTTTTGTAAATACCAATGGAGGATCTTTGAACCATGCCCAACTAGTATCTAGTGATTCAATCTACATAGTAAGAGAGTCACCAAACTGAATAAAGGGAACAGGCATGGGAACCCTCCCTACCTCACGTATCAACTGTCTGCTAGTGATAGAAAAGTATGGGACGACCTCATGAAAAGTAGCAACGACACTAACATAGTACCTCTACTGTAAAGGATCATAACATCTGTAGCCTTTCTGGATATGACCGTATCCTAGAAAGACACACTTAACCACTCTCGGCGTAAGTTTGTCTCTACTTGGCCCAGTAATATGCATAAAGGCAACACAGTCAAAAGTTTGAGGTGGCAACTGAAACAGCTCTTGGTCAGGGTACCATATCTGCCATGGCACCTGCTCAAATACAATAGAACTAGGCATCCTATTGATCAAATAACACGCAGTGAGAACTGCATCTCCCCAGTACTGTGATGGAACATTATGATGTATTAAAAGAGTTTGGGCCACATCTAAAATATGTCCATGTTTTCTCTCTACTACCCCATTCTACTGGGATGTATGGGGACATGTAGTCTGATGAACCACTCCATGGGATCTGTAAAATGCTTTCATGTGTGTAGTACAAAACTCAAGTGCATTATTACTACGCATAACTTTGATAGTGGAAGCAAACTGATTCGTTATTTCAATAATAAAGTTCTCAATTACAGACCCGACGTCTGACTTATTCTTTAATAGAAATAGTCAAAATAATCTAGAACAATCATCCATGATCACTAAGTGATGATAACATCATCATCAGCCATATCTATCTTTAATTAGTCAGAATCCATTGATAAATTCTGTTACATAACTGCCAGAAGACCATAATTCATTGCATATCCATTCTAAGAGATAAACATTAAAATAGGGGTAAAATTATAGCTTTAACAGAATATCCTAAATGCAGAACAATCAAGGGGTTTCCCAGAGGTTTATTAAAGGTCAAATGATCATAAATGTCTAATAAGTGGGTTCATGCAAGACAGAAACGGGTTTTCATGTGTTTCAAGAATTAATGGACATCTGAAACCCTAAAAACAGACCCGCTTAATTAACTGAGGTTCTTGATGGGAACACCATCATAAGCCATGACTGTCTCAATTTGGTCTGATAAAGTTGATAAAAGCTCCTACATAACCATCAGAGGGTCATATAAGCATAATGTTCTGCTTTAAGAAGAAAAGAAACTAAGGTTATTTCTGCAATTTTAACAACATTTCACAACTAAAGAATAACCAATGGGTATTCCAAGGGCTAATTGAAGGTTAAATGTTCATAAATGTCTAAAAAGTGGATTCATGTAGACAAAAATGAGTTTTCATAAGTTTTGAGAATTAAATGACTTTTGAAACCCTAAAAACAGACCTGCTTAATTAATTGAGGTTCTAGTTAAGAAAAAACTTACATAAACCTTCTAAAAATTATAAAAAAATATTCTATAAGGTTTGGTATATTTTCTTTGACCATTGGAACCCATTTTAACCTAAAACAAAATCTCAGATAGACAGTTGCCTTAATTTAGGTTTCTATGTAATTTACATAGTCAAACTTAGTCAAAACCTAAATCCATCTTCACCATCAGATTCCTTGGGTCCAAATTAGATTTGTACCAAAATTTGGGCCCAATCAGATATCACCTTGATCAAGTTTGCATTTTGATCCTGTCTAACTCTTTTCTCTCACACAAAGGCCCTTAACTTTTGATTATTTATAAATAGGTCCCTAACTTTTTTCATCATCTTCACATTTAGGTCCTTGATTCCATTGGTGTGAACACGTCGAGATCCAGCGAGATTCGAGCGAGATTTTCTCACTCGATTCTCCATCAAACAATCTTAAATTTGAACTAGAGATTCCTTGTGAAATTTCCTTCCAAATGATACCGGTCTTGGATCCCAATTCCCTCCCAAAAGCTCATGCGAACTCTTTGAAAGGAAGGGTATCCGGCTTAAGCGAAAAGCACAGAGTTCGCGAGCTTGTTTTAGAGCTTAGAACTTCGTTCTATGCCTATAAATGACCCTACATCAAGTTCCTCACCTCCTTAGCAAGTTTTGGTTAGAGAACAACCCTTCTTCTACCCTCTCCAGCCACCAAAAACTTACTCCAGCGACCCTATCCGCCCTCCTCTTCTAGCCGTCCAACCATCAAATTGGACAGCCTTCTACCTTCCTCGTTCTCTTCCACAATCTCTCTGGTCAAAGAGGGACTGCCCTCCGCCTCTTCTTCGTTGCCGCCACCTCACTGGACTTCACCATCTTCTCCAACTCCAGTCGAACACAACCCAAGACCTCCACCTATCTCCTTCCCCTCTATGTCTCTCTTTTCCTTCCTCTCTCCCTCTACTTTCTTTTCACTCACTCACGACCACCGCACCGCCCTCCCGCACTTCATCGTCTCCACGGCCGACTGAAATCTAGCGAGTTCGCGTGACCTCCACACACCTCCGTTTACCGTGAAATCACCTCCACAAGCTCCTCTAATTCACGCTCGATAGAACCCCTCAAGAAATTGAGGGGTTCACCTTCCCAATCGCCCCACCAAGCCCCTCAGCCTGCATGCATCCCCCCCGAGGTCGCCAGACCTTCTCAAACACCCTCGCACTACACTGAGGCCCTCGTCACACTCGCCATAGTCCGACGATCCCCCTGAGCGATTTTAACAAGGTCGTGAGGCCATATTCTTACTTTTCAGGTATGACCGAAGCTCCGCCGCTGCCTCCACCTTCTCCGGCCCTGTTCACGACATTCAGAGAGTGTTCTTCAGCACTCTCTACTCCAGGTGCGACGGACATCTTCCAGGAACGTCCCCAACTCCTCAATTGCACCTGGCCAGTCCACTTACACAGTCGATTCAAAAGCGTTTTTGCTACAACTCGCACGCGACGAAGCCCTATGGGATAGTCCCACATAGTGGAAGGAGGAGCTGCCCGTGCGAGATATTTTGAATTTATTCCCCAGACCCCTCACCAAAGTCACGAGGGTCGGGTCCCCACGCACGCCTCAATGCATGCCTCGCCCACCATTCACATAGGCAGGTCTGGCCCAGATCTAGATCCACTTACCTAATCAATCGGGTTTTAGAAGAGAAAGAAGAAAGAGAGAGAGGGGACGGGGGTTTTTGCCCTTTATGCCTTTGCTCTCAACACTTAGTCTCTGAGAGGCTTTCGTGCCTCTATGCTATGCTCATGCCTCCCACTAAGGCTTCAAGAAGAAGAGAGGCCTTTGCCTCTATTGCTGGTTCTAGGCTACTGTTGCATCTTTGAGATACTAACTGACATAGAAATTGGTTGATATTCATTATTCAAACATTTCAAATAATTGTGATTAAATTGTCTAGGGTTAATTTGGTGATTCAAATCACCATTTTAACCCATTATTTTTGCATATTGGTACTTAAATTATTAATATATCATTCTTGAATAGTTCTAAATCAAGTTTTGGTTGCAATTGCTTATATATTTTACTTAGAATTGTGATTTTGAGATTGATTTGCTACTTTCTCCCTACGTTCGACCTCATATTTCCATTCAAGCATAAATTCTATTTATTTTCGCGCTTTATCGGCTATACTGCAACATCATTTTTAAAGCCCCGATTCAGAGAGAATAACATTTTGGCTGGGGAGCAAGGCACAATTTGATCTCTTGATTACGATTCCTAACTTGATGCTAACTTGATTTATCTCTTTTGATTGTGATTTATGCAGGGACTTTGCCGAGGAGCAAGATCAACTGCACAACAACCACTCCAGGGGTAGGTAAACCATGAATTCATCTTCATTAAGCCCCTGATTCTGAAAAGCTAAAAGATGAAAGAAATCGATTAGGACCAACTTGCATTCTATTTTTAGATTAATCATCACAACTTGCCTAATTTGGTACATTTTTAGAAACATCCCAAACCTGATTCTTGCACCTATTTAGGGTTTTAAGACACCTAGGGCTACCACCTTCTTGATTAAGCCCTAGGTGCCAGATTTGGAATTAATTGATTGGACCAATCAGAGCTAATTAGGGTTTCCATTCTAGGATTTTGAAGACACACTTTCTTAAAAAAGATTCAATCTTCCCAAATTGTGTGTCCTAAACCTTGGTTGAACTTACCTAAACAAGCAAACCCTAAGAATCAAGCTCTAAATCTTACTTGAATCCTAAAAGCAAGACCTAATAATCAAGGACAAATCAGGTGAAGCTGACCCACCTTGCAAGGTCAACCAATCTTCAAATTAGGTCACCACTCACAAAAACATCTTAAAGTTCAAGTGAAATCCTAAGCACCCACGCTCTAAACTTAAAATTGGTAGAGTTAAGAGGTCAAGTTATCCATTCTAGTCTACCTGAACCCGCAATGACAAGGAAGGTCGGGTGGGGGAAACCCTGTAACCCGTGAGGGTGGTCCACTTTGTAGGGGTCTTCGTAGGACTCTCCCTTCCAAGCTACCCAAGTAATTCTTAGGTGGATGACTTTTTAATCTAGGGGTATCATCCGCCCTGAACCTCTATAGTCATCCAAAGATATTTGGGTGTTTTGATTGGGTCCATCACACCTTCTATCCCTCATCTTCTCCATTGATGCATGTTTGGGAGGAGGTCCTTAAAACCACCCTTGAGGCCTCCATTAGCTATTCACTCTCATTGAGGCCAAGCCTCGACCTCCCTATTTGTGCAACAACTCGACCAAATCGATCTCTTCTGATTCATCTGAGTCTAAATCTCCATCTATAATCATGGAGCACCCAGCAGAAGAAGAAAACAATCTCCAGAGTCAGCTTCAGCGCCTCAACGATCTATTCCAGGCTTTTATGAATCCACTACAGCGTCCTGTGATGCGAGATCATTACAATCCCGCTGCGGTGGCGATCGAACCTCGAGTCCAAATCTCGGTTGGATGTCCTGATACTGAACTCAAGCGCAACATGATTCATGCTATTCTTAAATTTCATGGGCTTAATTTTGAAGATCCCTTCCAGCATATCAAGCAACTCAAGCATCTAGCCCAAACTTTCAGGTCAGAAGCTCAAAATTGGGATATCTTGCTCATGAAGATGTTCTCCTTCTCTCTTATGGACAAGGCTGCTCATTGATACCAAACCCTAACTCATCCAATCAACACATGGGCTGAACTACAATCCGAGTTTCTGAAAAAGTTCTTTCCCGTTGGTCGAACAAATGCTTTGAGGCACCAGATCACGCATTTCACGCAAAATGCAGGAGAATCGCTTCATGAGGCATGGGATCGCTTTCTGGATCTCATGCGAAAGTACCCCCATCACGGAGTTCCTAAATGGGAACAAGTGCAGTCTTTTTACTAGAGACTCTATGAGGACATCGGATTGTTCGTCAATGCGACCTGTGGAAGAAACATCATGGGTCAACACGAAGACACCGTGTGGGAGATTCTCGAGAATATGTGCGATAACTCCATCAATAATTAATCCATGAGCATGTTCGACTAGACGACTACTCGTGCATTGACGAATAAACGGGGAGCACACGAGACAGAGGGCCTGTCCTCATCCATTAATCTAGAATTAATGGCCATTCGCCCAGACAAGGTTCAATCATTGAAAAGAAGGTAGACGAACTAACTCAACATCTGCAGCGAGCCACTTCTACACAAAACTCGTTTGTGCAACCACCCTCTGGGAGGGAGGCTATGCATAACATCTACCAGCGATCTTCTCAGGGGATGGATCTGTATCCACCCCCGTCTGATTTAGGGTTCAGAGGAAACTTTGGATCTACCTACTCTAGTTGTGGGAACTCTGAACCCTCATCTGATTTCTCCGAGGTTCCTCAGACCTGTGAGGACCTCAACGCCGTCCAAAACAATCCTTTCTCAAACACTTATAATCCTAGATGACGTAATCATCCTAACTTCACATGGTCGGGGAACAATCAAATCAGAGACCTCAATATCCAACCCGAACACAAGTTTCTCGTCGATATCAACTGCCTCAGCCTAGGCCCAACCCAAATTATCAATCCGGGCCAACACAAGAAGATCAAATGACCCTTATCCTTCAGACTCTGGCTGACATTCAGAAGATGAATGTGGCTATGCAAAAATAGCACAAAGATGAGATCACAAAGGTTCACAATCAACTCGCCCAGATGGCAAATCCTAGCCAATCTGGTGCACTCACTTCGCAACCTCTGCCCAATCAAAATAACGTGCTAAACTAGAGGCACGTTATGAACCCGACTCAGGGCCAGGCTCACTACATCTATCAGGACCCTTCTGCTCCATCACCCGACGGGAAGGAGGCTTCAACATCATATGCAGGTTATCAGCAGCAACCACCACTTTTGCCTACCCTAACCTAGAACTAGGTAGGACTGAACTCTGTTACCACCCGTAGTGGCAAAACAACTCAAGACCCACCTTATCCGAGCCACTCTCAGCCCGGTAGTTCGCACCAAAACCCTAGGTTGGTTATCCAGGATACCCTTGTCCTAGATCAAGAACCTTGACCAATTCTAGAGGAACCTGTAGAGGTTCCATTTCCAGAGGCCTTGACCAAAGGAAAGAGGAAACCCAAACCCGTGGCTCTCGAAGAGGACTTGGTCAAGCTCTTTGAGTAGGTCCAAATAAACATCTCGTTGATGGATGCGATTCGCCATGTACCGGCTTATGCGAGATTTTTGAAGGACATATGTGCACCTAAGCGTAAGTTGCGAACCAAAGGTGGGAATCCAATCATACTGTCGGAGTAAGCCAGCTCCATCATCTTGAGAAAACTCCCACCTAAGGCAAAGGACCTTGGTACCCCTCTGATTTCATGCAAGATCGGTGATTTAGAGTTCGACAGAGCCCTTTCAGACTTGAGAGCTTCCATCAATTTGATCCCTACGTCCCTACTAGATCATTTCGAGGAGATAAGCTAAAAGCGACTGAGGTGACTTTACAGTTAGCTGACTAATCGATCAAGTCACCTAAAGGAGTTCTCGAGGATGTTCTGGTTCGGATCCGCGATTTCTATTTTCCTGTGGACTTCATTGTGTTGGATATGGAGACTCCTGAGAATCTGAAGAATACACCGATTACACTAGATAGACTGTTCTTAGAAAAAGCTAGGGTGAACATTAATTACGAAGAGGGCTAGATTGAATTGAAATTCGGGAACAAGATGCTAAAAATTGATATATTTAAGGCTGAGAAAGGAATTAACTGTAGGGTAGTGGAACAAGTATGCGACATCAATTCTGTGGTTGAAGACATGTTTCCTAAGGACGATCTGATTATCCCTGATCCTCAGCCCCAAGCTGATCACGCCCCATAGATAGAGGAGCCTGGCACCAATCTAGACCCACCCACAACTCCTTTTCCTTCTGAGACTCACCCCGACCTGCCTGCTGCTACTTATAATCCTGTTATGGAACTGAAGCCTCTTCCCGATCATCTGAAATACATCTTTTTGGGTTCCGATCAGACATTTCCTATGATTATCAATTATTGCCTCACCTCTGATCAGGAAACACGTCTGATTTCTGTCCTCCAGCAGCATCGGAGAGTCATTGGTTGGACTCTCGATGATCTGACTGGCATTAGCCCTTCATATTTCACACACCGCATTTATACTGAAGATGATGCATGACCATCCCGTGGAATGTAGAGATGTCTGAATCCTAATCTACAGGAGGTCATGAAGAAGGAGATCATCAAGTGGTTAGATGCAGGGATCATCTACCCGATCTCCGACAGTTGGTGGGTGAGTCCAATCCAAGTTATGCCTAAGAAGGTAGAACTCTTTATGATCACGACTGAAATCGGAGAGACCATACTGACCATATAGCAAACTTGTGGAGGGTCTGCATTGATTACAGAAGACTAAATGCCTCCACAAAGAAGGATCATTTCCCACTACCGTTCATTGAATACTCGAGAAACTAGCGGGAAATTGATTCTTCTGCTTTCTGGATGGCTACTCCGGTTATAATCAGGTGGCAATCCATCTTGAGCGCCAAGAGAAGACCACCTTCACTTATCCCTACGGGACATACGCGTTCTGTAGGATGCCTTTCGGTCTCTACAATGCACCCGCTACCTTTCAGCGGTGCATGCTCACCATATTCTCAAATATGGTAGGTGAATACCTTGAAGTCTTCATGGACGACTTCTTGGTATTTGGGAAATCTGTTGATGATTTCCTCCTATACTTTGTTCAAATCCTCAGGCGTTGCATCGACGTGAATTTGGTTCTTTCCTAGGAAAAGAGCCATTTCATGATTCCTGAGGGAATTGTCCTGGGTCACCTTGTTTCTGAGAACGGCATCCAGGTTGATCAAGCCAAGGTTAATTTGATTTCTAAACTACCCATGCCTAGCTCGGTCAAGGACATCCGCTCTTTTCTGGGGCACATCGATTTTTACCGTCATTTCATTCCCGATTTCTTGAAAATCGCACACCCCCTAACTAATCTTCTCTCAAAGGATGTTCCTTTCAAGATCACCGATGAGTGCACTTACGCATTTGAGAGCCTACGTGATCAAGTTACTCAAGCACCAATCCTACAATCGCCTGACTGGTCTCTACCCTTTGAGATCATGTGCGATGCATCTGACTACACAGTGAGGTCGGTGCTTGGGCAGAAAGTTGATGGGAAACCTGTGGTCATCTTCTACACCAGTAAGACGCTGGACGAGTCTCAGCGTAACTACGCGGTTACTGAGAAAGAGCTGTTGGCAGTAGTATTTGGCCTGGAGAAATTCAGATCTTATCTTCTAGGTTACCGTGTCATCATTTACTCAGATCACACCGCTGTGAGGCACTTAACTCGAGAAGAAGGATGCGAAACCTCGATTAATCTGTTGGATCTTACTATTGCAAGAATTTAATCTCGAGATTCACGATAAGGCGGGAAAGCATAACATGGTAGCTAACCATTTGTCCCATCTTCCTTCTTCAATCATCGACCCATCTAGTCCGATCACTGAGCATTTTCCGAACGAGCATCTACTGGCCATTCACGGTCTCCCCTTCTTTGCTGATATAGTGAACTACTTGGTTACGGGGAAAGTCCCGCCAAATTGGGCAACTTCCAGGCAGGACAAGCTGATTTCCGAGGCCAAGTACTACATTTGGGAGAAACTGTATCTCTTCCATATTGGCAATGATCAGGTGATTCAGAGATGCATTCCTGACGACGAGGTCAATGACGTGATCTCATTTTGTCACCACCAAGCCTGCTATGGCCATTTCTCTGGGCATAAAACCGTAGTGAAAATTCTCCAGTGTGAGTTCTTCTAGCCCACGATGTTCAAAGACGCACAAATGTATTGTAAGGCATGTTCTCATTATCAGACCCTTGACAACATGGGTCCGCAAGATATGATGCCCTTGAACCCGATAATTGTGTGCAAAATCTTTGACATATGGGGAATCGATTTCATGGGACCCTTTCCCGGATCTAATGGCTTTAAATAAATCTTGCTCGCTATTGATTACTTCTCTAAATGGACCGAAGCCGTCCCCACTAGAACTAGCGATCATAAAGTTATTCTCCGATTCATCTAGGACAACATCTTTTCTAGATTTAGGATTCCTAAGGCCATCATCAATGATGGTGGGCCTCATTTCAACAATGTGCACTTCCAGTTCCTAATGAAAAGTATGGGGTGTCTCATCGTATCTCGACTCCTTACCACCCCAAGACTAATGAACTGGCAGAACTGTCAAGTCAAGAGATCAAGAAGATCATTCAGGTCACTGTTCGATCTGACAGGAAGGACTGGTCTACTTGCCTTCCGGAAGCTTTGTGGGCTCATAGGACCACCCACAAGATCCAATTAGGCATGTCTCCCTTCAGATTAGTGTATGGAAAGGCATGTCACCTTCTCGTAGAGATGGAGCATAAGGTCCATTGGGAAGTATGGAAGTGCAATCTAGATCTGATGAAGGCTGTAATACACCGCCAATTGCAAATGAAAGAGATCAAGGAACTACACAATAACGCGTACGAGAACTCACATATCTACAAAGAGCGGGTCAAAGCCTTCCATGACAGGCACATTGTGCGAAAATCTTTCCACCCTGGTCAAAAAGTCCTACTCTTTAATGCCAAACTCAAACTCTTTCCAGGCAAACTCAGATCTAAATGGATTGGACCATTCTTGGTGAGCTGTTGAACTTAGTAAACTCATCCATGATTCTGAGCCTTTTATTATGAATGATCAAAGACTCAAACCGTTCATCGAACTCACTGATCCGAACTTGGTTGTTGTCTCTCTTGATCTCCATTCTCCCTGAGCTTATTGCGCCCAGCTGATGGCGTTAAACTTAGCGCTTAACAGGAGGCAACCCATCATCTTTTGGAAAAACTCGAAATCCTTTTGACATATCTCTTAGCTGAAATCATATCGCACTTTAGGGATCGTCCATTAGAATAGCCGACTCCACCTTAGGTACTTATATCAAAGCTTAAAATCGTCCGCAATAGTCACCCTGACCCGTCCACCCACCCTTTGACCCTATTCTAATATACAATCTATGCTGAACTCAAACCCACCTAATTTACAATGAGGGAATTGCAAATCATAGGCATGGGGGCGTATTAAAATGCAAAATGCCTTGAAAATCATATCACAAAAGGATTCCATATAAAAAAAATGGAGGTTGAGGAAAAAGAAGGTCCATTTGAGAGAAAAATGAGAAAAAGGAGGGAGGAAAATTAAAAAGAAAAGAAAGGAGCAAAAAGATAAAGGAAAAAATGGAGTCCCTTCAAAATAATGTGGAACTTACCTAACTTCTAGGTTGGATTGAATGATGAATTAAGACCTAGAAGGCTAAAACTTAAGGGATTAGGGGCGAATACCGACCTTAGGCCTCTTGGATCTGTTCTAAGATTTAAAAACTCACGTACTTGTCAAGATATGGATTAATCCTCAAGAGGTTGAAGAAAATGCAAAGCTTGTGTATTAGGTCTAAGGCTTAGGGATTATTCGACCTCGTTAACTGACCTATGGTTTACGGGACTCGGAAACTTAAGCACCTTAAAATCACACACAGTCAGGTTCAGTGCACTTAAATATAAAATCATGCCAAAAAGCATTTATGTTGTTCTGAAAATGGTCCTAAGATCTAGATTAAGAGCGGCTCTATTAGCAGCGCTTGATCGTGCTTTTTAACAGTCAGTTGCATTGTAGTATAGGTGACCAAGCATTGACAACAAATAAGAATTTATTACTCGAAAATCAAAGTATCCGAGGTCGAACACAGGGAGCAAATGGAATTTATTCACTAATCTCAATAATGTAATTGAACACTTAGAATTACTCAAAACTTAATTCAGAATATAAATGCAAGAGTTTAAAAGTCAATTGTGGCAAAAATAGAGAAATTGGACGTCTGATTCTATGATCAGACGTTTTAAAAAGATATCTCTCTTCTCTCCTATTTCCTGTCTGCTTCTTCTTCTTCTTCCTTTCTTTCTCTGATTTTCCTCTTTCCTTAGCTCTTTTTCTTCTGTTCTTTGGCCATCTGCTTCTTCCTTGTTTCTTCTTTGTCCTATGCTTTTTCCTTTCTTCTTCCTTTGCACAGTGTCTTTCCCCTTCTTCTTCTTCTTCCTTGCAACTTCCTTTCTTTGCTCTTCTTCCTTCTTCTCCTCTTGCACAGTGCCTATAGTGCTGCTCCTTCTTCAGCCTTAGCTCTCTGACTTCCCCTTCTCTTTAGCTTTGCTTCTTCTCTTCTGACTTCTCTTATTTGCGGCTAAGTGTCAGCTTCACCTTTCCTTAACTCCAGCTGCGCCTTCTTTCCTCCTTCTTCCCTGCACACACTGAAGAGCAAAACCTACCCCTCTACCCACAAGCACGTCTCTCTCTCTCTGTGTCTCTCTCTATGGTACACTCTCCCAAAGCGAGGTAATCGGGTCGGTTCGCGTGCCTCAGTCCAAGTGCACCGACGTGGGTGTGGTGCACGAGGAGTGCTCAATAGGTTAGTCGGGTCGGGTGCCAGGTCCTCGGGGGAGAGTGTCGTGGACGAGGCGTGATAGGTGAGGGACCTCACCCCATTTGTGTCTTGAGGCGAATAGAGTAAAACACAAATTCAATATATCGCACGCACCTCACTCTTGCTTTTCTGAGGTGGAACTAATTGTCCCACCCGCTTCTGTGCTTTCGCCCGCAGGAGCTCCTTCTTCCAATTGCTGTAGCTGGAGGCCTTGCCAAGCCAATTGCCCTACTGTCTGAGTTCGTGCACGCATCTGCTTCCTCTGGGACCTTGACACCTGGAGCGTGCAGCCTGGGATGAAGCTCGCAACCTCCTCGCTGTGTGCGTCAATGGCAGCAGGTGGTGAAAACTGTCACACACAATCATGGCCTTGCGGCCCCATTAAAATACATGGGAAGCCTCACTGTGCGAAGGTGAAGGTGAGACAGTAGGTGGCAGGCCACGGGGCGGCCAAGGCATGCGTGCCTAGGTCGCTCTGTGGCCGGGTTTATGGATTAGGTCGGGGGGCATTTAAAGAGGTGTTGGCAATCTGTGAGTGAGTGGAAAATGTTTAGTGGTCGATGGCGGAGGTGAAGAGGTTGGTGGCGAGACGTGTGGAGGTGTGGAGTGATGGGTGCATCTCGTCGGAGGTTGGCCAGTGATGGGGAAGATGGCGGTGGACAGTGGCAGTCGAGGGGTAATTCGTTAAATAGATTGAGGGGAATTGAAGAGGGGATAGAGAGGAGTAAGTCTAACCTAATTACATGGACAAAGGGGGAGAGATGGCGACTGCCAGTACCTGCTGTCACCGGAGAAGACGACGTCCAGTGGAGGGAGACGACGGCAACGACAGGGCTAGGGATGTTCGCGCGGGTGTTGCACGATGCGGAGGAGGATGGTGAGGATAGCTCTGCCACTAGTATGGTGGTAGAGCGACGAGAAAGAGGAGGGAGGCTCGCCGAAGCTCACTGGACTACTTAACCAGAGGAGAAGAGGATGAAATTGGGGTGGAACTCTGGCCAAGTCGAGCTGAGGAGGTGAGGCCAGGGTTGAGGATCATTTTATAGGCACTGGCAGGGGCTCTTGTGCTTGGAAGACAAGCTTCCAAACGCAAGAGTCCTCACTGAAGTAGGAATTCTGTGGGATACCCAAATCTCTCGTGCATTCGTACGAGAGATTGGGTGCAAATCAGAGATTAGGATCGAGCTCAGATGGAAGGGAATTCCTTAGAGAATCTCCCTACCAAATCTAGGAGATCTCTGAGGAATCAGGGAGTACTCCTCCTCCATTCCTCACCGGAGTAGCTTTTCTCCCCATTAATGGTAGAGGGATCTGTTTGTAAGAGTGGGGAGGAAGTTAGGGGGGTCTGTGCAATAGTTTTCAAAAGGTAGGGGCCAAATTATAATTGGGTGTACTATTTTAAAGTAGGTCAAGATGACCTCCCCTTAGGTCCAAATTTTGATACAAACCTAATTTGGACCTAAGGAATCCAATGGTGAAGTTGGATTTTAGGTTTGACCATGTTTGACTGGATATTTTGCACAAAAACCCAAATTAGGTCAATTGATGAGCTAGGACCCCAATCTAGGTCAAAATAGGTTCCAAAGGACAATTTAAAGGTTCTAAACCCTAGGTGATATTTTTCCATAAATTTTAGAGGGTTTAATTTATTTTTATCCTAACCAGAACCTTATTGAATTAAGCAGGTCTATTTTAGGGTTACAGAATGTCATTTAATTCCTAGATTGCACATTAACCCATTTCTAATTGAACCAACCCACTTTTTATCTTATTCAGATCATTTGACCTATGCTTCTCCTCTGAGAAATCCCGTTTATATACTGCAATGGTAAAATTACAGTTTTAATCTTTATTTCATATTTTCTTCTCAGAACACTTATTCCTTAAATTAAGCCCTTCTCTATGTTATTTAGGAGCTCTTATTCTCTTTCTTAGGTCAAAATGAGCTAGTTAGGGCTCATGACGAGGCTCTCATCATACCCCCTTGCCTAGTTTTTGCTAGTCCCCTAACAAAATTTTAAGATTTTAACTTCTGTTCTAGACCCTGAGTGTCTGTCACCAGTTATGATAAGTGCTTTTCTTTTTCTTTTGTGATTAGGTTAGAATGACAACAATAGGCCTAGAGGTACTCAAGTATCAACCAAAATTCGGACCTGACCCGCTTTAGCCTCAGTCTTCCGCAAAGGTTTTTAAGGCTCGCAGAAACTAACCTAGGGTTTACTGGATTCCGTGGTTAAAGCACCCTTGCTTGAGACATTTTTAGCCTAGGTTCAGTTTGCAGTGCATTTTTGTAAGAGAAAGACAAAAGATTTATTTGTTTGGAGAGTTTTCTCTCTCTTTTCTTTTTATTTCTAGCTTCGAATTGGCTTCTCAACACGATCTGTATCGGATTCCTCATCCCCATCATCAATCCTCAAGGGTCCCTTGCAATCGATGATTCGTGATAGCACCGCCCATGGCAACCCCCAGAACCCTGGCTTTCGAGATTTTGAGATAATCCTGCCCATGGCGTTCTGTGGCCGAATCCAGACCCTGGCAATCGACATTTCGTGATAATGCCACCCATGGTATCTGAACCTGCAGAGTGCTTACATGCCCCCGGTAGGATATTTAAATATCCTAAGAGACAAGCACCGAGGAGACGATATGTTATTACACATCTTCGAGGGGAATTTCCTGCCTCTCCGCGCCGGGAACTCGTCCAAATCAACTTGTGTTGATCGGCCACTCCTAATCTAGGCAACATTTTCAGAATATTAAAAACGCTTTTGCGTGATTTTGATATTTATGCGCACTGAACCAGACTGTGTGTGGATTGGGATACTTAGGTTACCGAATCCCGTAAATCGAAGGTCAGTTAACGAGGCCGAATACTTCCCAAGCCTTAGACCTAATACTTAAGCTTCGCATTTTCCCCAACCTCTTGAGGATTATCCAGATCTTAGTGGATATGTGAATTTTTAAGCCTAAGATTCTAGCCCAAAAGGCCTAAGATCAACGTTCCTGCTAATCTCTTTTTGTGTCTCCTTGGCACTTTTCTTTCATTTTTCTCTTTTCTTGATGTGGTCTAGAACTTTGGTTAATTCCTTAATCTCTTACTAATGGCTATCTCTTTTTCTTTTTCATTTTATGCTCCTTTTTGTCATTTTTGCTCTTTTCTCCTCCTTATAATTATGTGGCTCACAAAATTTCCTCCCTCCTCCATTTTTTTGTTCTTTTTTTATAATTTTTCAATTTTCTTTTTTTGTGGTTTTTGACATATGTGAATTTTTTTGTGAGAATCCTTCTAACTTTTTCTTGGTTCTATATGTATGCACTTTATCACCTCCCCATGCCTAAGTTTTGCAATGTCCTCATTGTAAACGGAGGGTGTGAAATAGTGTTGAGGTCAGGGACTTAGAATAGGATACATCGGGTGGGTGAATGGGTCAAAAATGACTGATGTGGACGATTTCAAGCTCTGGTACATGTACCAGAGGTGGGATCAACTGTCTAAGGTTGAACTCAAGGTGCAATGGACGTGGAGTACAAACAGATAATCAGACAGGTCTCTATTTTTAGAATGACGGGTTGCCTCCCATTAAGCGCTAAATTCAATGCCTTCAGCCGAGCGGAACATGGGGTGGAGAGGGAGTGGTCAAATCAATGAAGTTTTGTAAAACAAGCACCTTGATTAAGAGCCTGGTTGGTCCAACCATGTGCTTGTTAAGATCAGTGGGCTGATGATGCAGCCCAAACCAAATCAATCTGGTGAGTTGATAGATGTAGATCAACAGATGCGGAACCCACCATATGCAATGTGGCTCGAATGGATATGGAAGTGAAAACTCGGGTTTAGGCTGAGTCGAATCAGCCTGGTCAGAGTAGGGTTCCGAAAAATAATCAATGCATGGTGTGGAAACCCTACAGGGGTGATCAGAGAATGATGGCTCATGTTTTTCAGTCTGATCGATACCCGATACCCGGTATAGATGTGGAGTTGAATCATCTACAAACGACTCAATGAGAGGTGAATCAGAATAGAAATTGAGTCCGGTTGCAAGTCGGGGTAGAGAACAGGTTTTGATCAGTTCTGTATGTGTGGAAGAGGTGGCTTCAGTGAGAATCGTGTATGAGGTCTCTTCTAGAAAGGAATGACAAGTGGTCTCATGTAGAGAGTCCTCATAGTAACTTTCAAAATCAGAGTTAAAGAATGAGTCATGTGAGCTGAGGTCGTAGATTGGCTTATTATAATTAGGAAGTAGATTTTCTCTGATGTTATGGTCAGATTCAAAATCGTCGGAGAGTTTGTGAAAATCAAAATCTGAATGAGATTCAAGATCATGAGTTCCACCATAGAATAAATCATATGCTGTAGATTCAGCAGCCTGACTGGTGTGTACCCTAGATGTCAATTCTGAGCTTAAAAAGGTGTCCTTATCTGGTAGAGGCTCAGGTTCTAAGCTGGTAGGGCAGACCCAATTGAAACCCCACTCGTCCAACTCCTCAGTTTCTATATCATAAATTGGCATGACTTCTGAAAAATCGATCGGTTCCTCTGAGGATGTTGGCGAGGTATATTCATCAAATAGAGGCCCAAAATCATATTCTTTATTGAAAAATTGATCTTCCTCATATGGGGCCTTGAAATCTTCCCAATAGGTTTCAGATCTAGATTCTAGGCTTAGGATGTGGGTTGAGTCACTAGAATCTAGGTCCAAATAACCTTCGAGGGTCACCTTATCAGAATAAGGGACGGAATTTACACTCTCGAGAGATTCAATTCTACTCTCGTTATTGCAGGAGTTTTAGGATTCTAAGCCTGGTGATTCATGGTCTAGAGTGAGCTCAACATTGTGTTCTCCTACAATTGGAACTTCCCAACCTTCTTCAATATCAGGCACATTATACTCAATCTGGGTTGGGAATCCACAACCATTTTGTGCCTCAAGCCCGAGACCAGATTGATCCTCGATGTTGTCCCAAGATGGTTCATCCTCTATTTGTGGTATATACCTGTATTTCTAGTCAATAATTTATTTTAATAATCTCATTATCTCTTCCCATTTTTCAAGATCATCTTGGTGTCACTCCCAAAGTCGAGGATTTGTCATGCATTGAAGGTATTCAAGATTGTGCAATTTTTCTATCTCAATGTATCTTGTGATGAGCATGTCTCAGGTTGATCCTTTTGTGGCTTCTGCCAATAACACCTAGGCACAGGTTATGATGAAGGTTGTGGTTGTTGGGACGTCAACTTGAATGTTTTCTACTAGTGTTGAGGTTTTGTCTTCTTTTTCATAGAATTTCAGGGCATCCTCAATCATCCTATCTCTCATGGATCTCTGATATTCAGGTTTCTTGAATGGTAGTCCTAAGTGGTTTGGCTGCATATTTGGATCAGGTGGTGGAATATAGATGTAGAATTAGAGTTTGAATCAAGATGTAGAATCAAGTTATGAAGCGATTTAATCTGAATAAAGAGTCCCACTGAAAATGTATGTGTGTGCTCTAAAGGAAAAAGATGCGAGACTGGAGATGTTTTTGACCCAATCAAGACACCCAAAAATGTTGGATGACTATGGAGGTTCGGGGTAGATGATACCCCTAGATCAGAAGATCGTCCACCTGAGAATTACCTTGGCAGCCAGAGAGGGAGAGTCCCGTAAAGACCCCTACACAGTAGAGCATCCCCACAGGTTATAGGGTTTCCCCCACCCGACCTCTCTTGTCACTGAGATTCCAGGTAGACCAGAATGGGGACCTTGACCTCTTAAGTCTACCACTTTTATTTCAAAGGTGCTTTAGGGTTTTTTACTTGAACTTTAGATGTTTTGATGTTGTGACCTAATTTAGAGGTTGGTTGACCCAAGGGGTCAACTTCACCTGACTTGTCCGAAAGATGGCAGAATGATTCTAGGCTTGGGACCTAGAGACCACCTTGATTTGATGCCCAGTTTATTAGGTCCAAGATTTTAAGATTCAAGTGATTTTAGAGCTCAATTTTTTTTTAGGGTTTATCTTATTTAGATTTCTTCAACCAAGGGCTTGGGTAACGCACATTGATGTGGGAGGGTTCATTTCCTTTTATACAGGCATGTGTGAACTAGCACTCCAAAACCCTACTGTAGAAACCCTAATTTGGTTCTATTTCCAATCCTCTTTTCTTCTTGAAAAAGGTTCTCTTCGGACTTAAAAGCAAGGTGTTGTCCGCAGAGATTAAGAGTGATTTCTATTAGGCACCGGAATTTTGTGGGATAGGATCTAAAAAAAATCACCCCAACTTCAATATGTTTTGAAAACTTTCCGTAAAATCAAGAAACATTTGCCTTAAAGATGGTGATTACTATAGAAACAAGGCAATTGATTCCTAAGTTGGTTTGTTCCTTTTTGTCTTTCAAGGATTACAGAATGGTTTAAGGAAGAAAAGAGATTACCTGCCCTGGAGTAGTTGACTTGCGGGAGGAATCTTCTCGTGAAATACCTTGCAAGATCACAACAAAGCAAAGTAGGGCAAGTTAGTGTTCAATATTATCAAAAAGAATGTAGAGATTAGTGATAAATTGCGTGTTGCTCCTCGGCAACGGTGCCAAAATGTTAGCAATGCTTGATCGTGCTTTTTAACAATCAGTTGCGTTATAGTATAGGTGACCAAACGTTGACAACAAATAAGAATTTATTACTCGAAAATCAAAGTATCCGAGGTCGAACACAGGAGCAAATGGAATTTATTCACTAATCTCAATAATGTAATTGAACACTTAGAATTACTCAAAACTTAATTCAGAATATATATGCAAGAGTTTAAAAGTCAATTGTGGCAAAAATAGAGAAATTAGATGTCTGATTCTATGATCAGGCATCTTAAAAAGATATGTCTCTTATCTCCTATTTCATGTCTGCTTCTTCTTCTTCTTCTTCCTTTCTTTCTCTGATTTTCCTCTTTCCTTAGCTCTTTTTCTTCTGTTCTTTGGCCGTCTACTTCTTTCTTGTTTCTCCTGTGTCCTGTGCTTTTTCCTTTCTTCTTCCTTTGCACAGTGTCTTTCTCCTTCTTCTTCCTTGCATCTTCCTTTCTTTGCTCTTCTTCTCCTCTTGCACAGTGCCGACAATCCTGCTCCTTCTTCGGCCTTAGCTCTCTGACTTCCCCTTCTCTTTAGCTTTGCTTCTTCTCTTCTGACTTCTCTTATTTGCAGCTAAGTGTCAGCTTCACCTTTCCTTAACTCCAGCTGTGCCTTCCTTCCTCCTTCCCTGCACACACTGAAGAGCAAAATCTACCTGTCTAGCCACAAGCGCGTCTCTCTCTCTCTCTCTGTGTCTCTCTCTTTGGTACGCTCTCCCAGAGCCAGGTAATCGGGTCGGTTCGCATGCCTGGGTCCAAGCACACCGCCGTGGGTGTGGTGCGCGAGGAGTGCTTGGTAGGTTAGTCAGGTCGAGTGCTAAGTCTGCAGGGGAGAGTGTCACGGATGAGGCATGATAGGTGAGGGACCTCACCCCATGTGTGTCTCGAGGTGAATAGAGTAAAACACAAATTCAATATATCGCATGCACCTCACTCTTGCTTTTCTGAGGTGGGACTAATTGTCCCACCCGCTTCTATGCTTTCGCCCGCAGGAGCTACTTCTTCCAATTGCTACAGCTGGAGGCCTCGCCAAACCAATTGCCCTATTGTCTGAGTTCGTGCACGCGTCTGCTTCCTCTGGGACCCTGACGCCTAGAGCGTGTAGCCTAGGATGAAGCTCGCGACCTCCTCGCTATGTGCGTCAATGGCAGCAGGTGGTGAAATCTGTCACACATAATCACGACCTTGCGGCCCCATTAAAATACATGGGAAGCTTCGCCGCGAGAAGGCGAAGGTGGGATGATAGGTGGCAGGCCGCGGGGCGGCCTAGGCATGCGTGCCTAGGTCGCTCTGCGACTGGGTTTTTGGGTTAGGTCGGGGGCCGTTTAGGGAGGTGTTGGTAGTCTGTGAGTGAGTGGAAAATGTTCAGTGGTCGATGGCGAAGGTGAAGAGGTTGGTGGCGAGACGTGTGGAGGTGTGGAGTGATGGGTGAGTCTCGCCGGAGGTTGGCTAGAGATGGGGAAGATGGCGGTAGACAGTGGCAATCGAGGGGTAATTCATGAAATAGATTGAGGGGAATTGAAGAGGGGATAGAGAGGAGTAAGTCTAACCTAATTACATGGATGAAGGGGGAGAGATGGTGACTGGCAGTACCTGCTGTCGCCAGAGAAGACGGCATCCAGTGGAGGGAGACGGCGGCGACTACGGGGCTAGGGATGCTCACGCGGGTGTTGCGCGATGTGGAGGAGGATGGTGAGGATAGCTCTGCCACTGGTATGGTGGCAGAGAGACGAGAAAGAGGAGGGAGGCTCGTCGGAGCTCGCTGGACTACTTGACCAGAGGAGAAGAGGATGAAATTAGGGTGGAACTCTGGCCAAGTCGAGCTGAGGAGGTGCGGCCAAGGTTGAGGATCATTTTAGAGGCACTGGCAGGGGCTCTTGTGTTTGGAAGACAAGCTTCCAAACGCAAGAGTCCTTGCCGGAGTAGGAATTTATGGGATACCCAAATCTCTCATGCGTTCGCATAAGAGATTGGGTGCAAATCAGATATTAGGATCGAGCTCAGATGGAAGGGAATTCCACAGAGAATCTCCCTTCCAAATCTGGGAGGAGATCTCTGAGGAATTAGGGAGTACTCCCCCTCCATTCCTCGCCAGAGTAGGATTTCTCCCCATTAATGGCGGAGGGACCAGTTTGTAAGAGTGGTGAGGAAGTTAGGGGGGTCTGTGCAATAGTTTTCAAAAGGTAGGGGCCAAAATGTAATTGGGTGTAATATTTTGCAAAGTAGGTCAAGATGACCTCCCCTTAGGTCCAAATTCTGGTAAAACCTAATTTGGACCTAAGGAATCCGATGGTGAAGTTGGATTTTAGGACCCCAATCTGGGTCAAAATAGGTTCCAAAGGCCAATTTGAGGGTTCTAAACCCTAAGGGATATTTTTCCATGAATTTTAGAGGGTTTACTTGATTTTTTCCCTGACCAGAACCTTGTTGAATTAAGTGGGTCTATTTTAGGATTATAGAATGTCATTTAATTCCTAGACTGCACATTAACCCATTTCTGATTTAACCAACCCACTTTTTATCTTATTCAGATCATTTGACCTATGTTTTGCCTCTGAGAAATCCCGTTTATGTACTGTAATGGTAAAATTATAGTTTTAACCTTTATTTCATGTTTTCTTCTCAGAACACTTATTCCTTGAATTAAGCCCTTCTCTAGGTTATGTAGGAGCTCTTATTCTCTTTCTTAGGTCAAAATGAGCTAATTAGGGCTCATGATGAGGCTCTCATCAGGCTCAAAATCACAAGTTAATTTGGTCAAGTTCCCGACGTAGAGCGGTAGGAAATTCCCTTAGAAGACGCATAATAACATATCATCTCCTCACTGCTTGTCTCTTAGGATATCTAAATATCCTACCGAGGGCACATAAGCACCTTGTGCTGGTTCGGATGCCATGGGCAGCATTATCTCGAAATGTCGATTGCCAGGGTCTAGATTTAGCCATAGAATGCCATGGGCGACACTATCTCGAAGTGTCAAAAGCCAGGGTTCTGGGGGTTGCCATGGGCGATGCTATCTCGAAGCATCGATTGCCAGGGACCCTATGAGGATTGATGATGGAGGTAAAGAATCCAATACAGAATGTGTTTAGGGTCAATCCAAGGTTGGATCTAAGGAATAATATAATGAAAAGAAAAAGAGAGAGAAAACTCTCCACAAATGAAAATCTTCTGCAATCCCTCTCTCTTACAAAAAATGCACTGGCAAACTAAACCTGGACTAACCATGTTACAAGCATGGGTGCTTTAACTGCTGGGTCCAACAAACCTTAGGATAGTTCCTACAGGCCTTAGAAACATTCGCAGCAAACTGAGGCAAGAGCTAGTCTAGTCTGGATCTGGGCTGGTACTTGAGTACCTCTAAGTCTATTGTTGGTATTAAAATCTGATTCCTAGAGATGCGGCTTAGTAGAGCATCGTGACGGTTACATCCAACCTAGATAACTGGTTTGATCCATAAGGTTTTGCTAAGGGACTAGCAAAAGCTAGGCATGGGGGTATGATGGGAACACCATCATGAGCCATAACTAGCTCAATTTGGTATGATAAAGTTGATAAGAGCTCCTACATAACCATCAGAGGATCATATAATTTTAGCAACATTTCACAACTACAGAACAACCACATGGTATTCCAAGGGCTAATTGAAGGTAAAATGGTCATAAATGTCTAAAAAGTGGGTTTATGCAAACAGAAATGGGTTTTCACGAGTTTTGAGAATTAAATGACATCTGAAACCTTAAAAAATGACCTGCTTAATTAACTGAGGTTCTGATCAGGATAAAATTCACCTAAACCTTCTAAAAATCATAGAAAAATATTCTATAAGGTTTGGTATATTTACTTTGACCATTGGAACAAATTTTGACCTAAAATAGTCTCAGACAGATAGTCACCCTAATTTGGGTTTCTATGTAATTTACCCAGTTAAACTTAGTCAAAACCTAAATCGACTTCACCATCAAATTTCTTGGGTCCAAATTAGGTTTATACCAAAATTTAAGTCCAATCAGATATCACCTTAACCAAGTTTGCATTTTGGTCCTGTCTAACTCTTTTCTCTCACTCACAGACCCCTAACTTTTGAATTCTTTACAAAAGTACTTAACTTTTGTCATCATCTTCACATTTAGGTCTCTGCCGCCATTGGTGTGAACACGTCAAGCTCCAGCAGGATTCGAGCGAGATTTTCTTGCCCGATTCTCAATCAAACAATCTTAAATTTGAACCAGAGATTCCTTGTGAAATTTCCTTCCAAATGAGACCAATCTTGGATCTCAATTCCTTCCCAAAAGCTCATGTGAATTCTTTAAAAGGAAGGGTATCTGGCTTAAGTTAAAAGCACGGAGTTCGTGAGCTTGTTTCCGAGCTTAGAACTCTGTTCTCTAGCCTATAAATGATCCTACATCAAGTTCCTCACCTCCTTGGCAAGTTTTGGCTAGAGAACAACCCTTCTTCTACCCTCTCCGGCAACCGAAAACCCTTGCTCCGATGACCCTATCTGCCGTCCTCTTCAAGCCATCCAACCATCAAATTAGACGACCTTCTACCTTCCTCGTTCTCTTCTGCATCTCTCTGGTCAAAGAGGGATTGCCCTCCACCTCTTCTTCGTCGCCGCCACCTCACCAGACTTCACCATCTTCTCCGGCTCCAGTCGAACACAACCGGAGCCCTCCGCCTATCTCCTTCCCCTCTAAGTCTCCCTATTCCTTCCTCTCTCCCTCTACTTTCTTTTCACTCACTCACGACCACCGAACCGCCTTCCCTCACTTCTCGTCTCCACAGTCGGCCAAACTCCGGCGAGTTTGTGTGACCTCCACACACCTCCATTTACAGCGAAATCACCTCCACAAGCTCCTCTCATTCATGCTCGATAGAACCCCTCAAGAAATTAAGGGGTTCACCTTCCCAATCACCCCACAGAGCCCCTCGGCCTGCATGCATCTCCCCTAAGATCGCTAGACCTTCTCAGACACCCTCGTACTATGCTGAGGCCCTCGTCACACTCATCGTAATCTGGCGATCCCCCTAAGCTATTTTAACAAGGCTATAAGGCCGTACTCTTGCTTTTCAGGTCTGACCGGAGCTCTGCCGCTGCCTCTACCTTCTCTGGTCCCATTCACGACATTCAAAGCGTGTTCTTCAACGCTCTCTGCTCCAGGTGCTGCGGACATCTTCCAAGAACGTCCCCAACTCCTCAATTGCAGCTGTCCAGTCCGCTTGCACTGTCAATTCAGACGCCTTTCTGTTGCAGCTAGCACACGACGAATTCCTATGGGATAGTCCCACATCGTGGAAGGAGGAGCTGCCTGCATGAGATATATTGAATTTCTTCCCCCGACCCCTTTCCCAAGTCATGGGGGTCAGGTCCCCACGCACACCTCAACGCACGCCTCGCCTGCCATTCACGCAAGCGGTTCTAGCCCAGATCTTGATCTGTTTACTCGATCAATCGGGTTTAAGAAGAGATAGAAGAAAGAGAGAGAGGGGAGGGGGGGGGGGTTTTGCCCTTTACACCTCTGCTCTCAACACTTAGTCTCTGAGAGGCTTTCGTGCCTCTATGCTATGCTCGTGCCTCTCACTGAGGCTTCAAGAAGAAGAGAGGCCTTTGCCTCTATTGCTGGTTCTAGGCTACTGTTGCATCATTGGGATACTAACTGACATGGAATTGGTTGATATTCACTATTCAAACATTTCAAATAATTGTGATTAAATTGTATAGGGTTAATTTGGTGATTCAAATCACCATTTTAACCCATTATTTTTAAACATCGGTACTTGAATTATTGATATATCATTCTTAAATAGTTCTGAATAAGTTTTGGTTGCAATTGCTTATATATTTTACTTAGAATTGTGATTTTGAGATTGATTTGCTACTTGCTCCCTGCGTTCGACCTCAGATTTCCATTCGAGCATAAATTCTATTTGTTTTTGCGCTTTATCAACTATACTGCGACGTATCTTTTTAAAACCCCGATTTAGAGAAAACAACAGCTCTAGTCGGAATAAAATTCACTTAAACCTTCTAAAAATCATAGAAAAATATTCTATAAGGTTTGGTACCTTTGATTTGACTATTGGAACCCATTTGACATAAAATAGTCTCAGACAGATAGTTACCCTAATTTGGGTTTCTACGTAAATTACCCAATCAAACTTGGTCGAAACCTAAATCCGACTTCATCATCAGATTTTTTAAATTTGAACCCAATCAAAGATCATCTTGTCCTAGTTTGCATTTTAGTCCAGTCAGTCTCTTTCTCTCTCACGTAAACCCCTAGCTTTTGAAATCTATTGTAGGGACCCCCTTAACTTTGTCATCTCCTTCACATCTAGGTCCCTGCCGCCATTAAGAATAGCTACACCTCACCAGCGAGATTCGAGCGAGATTTTCTCGCTTGTTTGTTAATCAATCAATCCCAAATTTGAACCAGAGATCCTTGAGGAATTCTCTTCCATCTAAACCCGGCCTTGCCTTCCAAATCTCACCCTAAGGTTCATGCAAATTCTTGAAAGGTTCGCATGTCCTACTTGTGCGGAAACCATGGAGTTACAAGCTTGGTTTCCAAGCTTGGAACTCCTCCTTAGGGCCTATAAAAGAACCCAGGATGCATGCCTTACCTCCTTAGCTTGTTTTCGGTCTGGAAACCTCCTTCTTCCCTCCTCTCCAATCGAATGCTCCACGAGCTCCAGCGACCTCCTCTAAACACCTTCCTCATCCACCCTCACAGACCATAGAGGGTGGATTCCTCTTCCTCGACTTCTTCCACGCGTCGCAATACCAGCGGCCACCGTCTCTGCCTCTTTGTCATCATCGCTTCTCCCACTGGAGATTTCATCTCCTCCAAGTCTGGCGTACCACTGGCAAGGAATTCCTTCCTTTCGTCTATTAGATTTAGGTTAGTTAGATCCTTAGGTTAATTTCCACTAATCAACGCACACCTCGCCTGCCATTCACGCAAGCGGTTCTAGCCCAGATCTTGATCTGTTTACTCGATCAATCGGGTTTAAGAAGAGATAGAAGAAAGAGAGAGAGGGGAGGGGGGGGTTTTGCCCTTTACACCTCTGCTCTCAACACTTAGTCTCTGAGAGGCTCTCAACACGAAATTAGCCCTCGACGTCGTCGCCAACCACCTTCTTCCTCCACTTCGACCACATCTCCGGCGAGGCCTTCCCGTCATTCCACTACACCACACACCTCGCCAATACCCTTACAACCTCCACCATTCCTCCATGAACCAAACCCCCATCTTTATTTACCTCTCCATCCACTCACACAACCCCCCGAACACACCCATCACCGACCTTCATCCCCGACTCCGTCCGACCACCATACGCCCTCGCACACTACGCCACCACTACCTACACATTCGACGTGGTCCTGCGAAAGGTCCTGAGATGTTTTAATGTGGCCGTGAGGCCGTTCTTATTGTTTTAGGTTCTCACCATCACTCCGCCGCTGCGCCATTCTTCCCAATATTGTTCTTCGTGTTCGAAGCCATGCAAACCCCAGGTCATCTCTCCAGGTAGTGCAAAATCAGCTCAGGACCAGTCCCAGGTGGTCAATCGAAGACCACATCCTCTACAGCTATTGCAATCAGAGGGATTTCCTTGCTACAGGTGCACACAAGGAGGCTAGTGGGGATAGTCCCACATCATGAGAATAAGAGTGCACGATAGTGCATAAATTGGATTTTTGATATCAGCTTACTGCCTCGAGAATACATGGGGTGAGGTCCCTTCACCTTACCCGCTCACTGACCCTCCTAAGCCTACCACTCCTTGGCTGCAACACTCACTCATGCAGCCCTGGACTCGATATTGCTCTAATCCGATTACTCGGTTATGACATGTACCAGAGGAGAGGAAGGAAAGAGAAAGAGAGTGGGGGAGGGGAGGGTTTTGCTCCTCTATGCTTTGTGTGACACTTAGTCATTGAGAAGGAGAAGACCCTTAGAAGAAGAAGCTAAGGTAGAAAGTGAAAGGAAGAAGAGGCTCTGTGAAGAAGCTGAGGCTGAAGAGGCTCATGAGACAAGAAGAGGAAGAAGCTAAAGGCTAAAAGAAGAAAGTAGAAGAAGAGAAGAACTGAAGAGGAGGAAAAGCACTGTAGAAGGCAACATTTAAGTCGTCTAATTCACATGGCAGATATCTGATCACTGTTCATTTATTTGATATTAATGAGTATTTGATATGTATATGCTTAAGACTAATAATTGGTAATTCAAATCACCATTATTTTATTTTAGACATCTTTTTGCCTCCTTAAACTCTTGATATACTCATGTTATACATTAAATATCAATTTTGAGTAGTTATTCATTGAATATCATTATTCTTGTCTTATTTCCTATGCTTATTTATATTTTAATTGAGATTAGGGTGCGAATGCAACACTTGCTCCCTATGTTCAACCTCGGACTTCATTCTTGATATTCGAGTTATAAATTTTATTTATTGAGAGATCTATTTAGGAGACTTTACTACAACGAAACACACTTAAAACTCCTAACCAGATCCCCTCCAACACTAAGTAGTACCTATTTCCTAGTCGATCTAGAATTTAACTAGGAACCCATACATCTAAGTGTAGCAAACCAAACAAAGACTTAGAAACAGTAGAACTAGCAGCATAAAAAAGTGGATCTATGGTGCTTTCTCATCTGGCATGCATCACAATGAATCTTGGTGGCTGGCAAAAGATGAGGGATTATACGACGAAGCCTGTCTAGAGATGGATGACCAAGGCGATTGTGTCACTGTAAAGCACTCCCTACAGCATAACACACATCCCCCTGGCACTATGTAGCAACTGGCATCTGAGACAGGCACTACATACCCCCTCTTTATGTCCGTCACCAATTGTCCTCCCCGTGAGCTTATCTAAAAACACACAACCAACTTCATCAAAAATCACCCTGCAATTCAAGTCTTTCATAATTTTGCTAATAGATAACAAGTTCATCGAGAAATCTAGAACAAAAGGTACATTAGGAAATTTCATATTTTAGGTGATTGGCACCTGCCCCTGACCATTAACTCTAGTATGTCATTGATTGCGCAACAACCATAGGTCTTAATTGGCCTAGATTAAGCTAGGTGGTGTCAACGTTTCTGTGCGGATTTAAAGGCGTATTACGTTGCAGTAGAACCGACAAAACATTTAAACAAATAATTTTATTACTCGAACAACTAGAGTATCCGAGGTCGAACACAGGGAGCAAACTCAGTACTTTGTAAAACCCAAGAATACAACTGTTAAATGCAAATATAATTGATTCAAAGAGTTTTTAAGAAAGATGTAAAAAAAAATAGAATTAGACGTCTGATTTATGTGTCAGACGTCTTAAATGTGATCTTTCTTTCTCTTTTTCTTCTTCTACTTTGCCTTTCGGATCTCTTTGCAATCTTCCCTTGTCCTTCTTCTTCTTCTCCTGCGAAGACTTCTAACCTTTCTGCTTTCCTTCTCCTGCGAAGACTTCTTTCTTTCTTCTTCTTCTGTCTTGCTTCTCCTTTCTTCGTTGCCTTCTTCTTCTTCTTTGTCTTGCTTCTCCTTCTTCTGCAGCGGCCAAGTCCTTCTCCTGCAATCAGCCTGCCTGCACAGGGAACAAAACCTAACCCTTCTCCCTCTACCCGCGCGTGTCTCTCTCTCAAGCAATTCACTCTAACCGCTCTACCAGAGCCACAGTCTCAATCGGGTCGGATCCTACCCGGGACCAGGCGCACCTGCAGGTGTGTGATGCGCGAGGAGTGCGTAGGTCTAGGTCGGGTCGGATCCGCCAGGTCCGCGTGGTCAGGCCGCGGACGAGGCGGGTGGGGTCAGTGAGGGACCTCACCCCTGTGCTTACTGAGGCGATAAGAATAAAACGTAAAAATAACTTATACGGTACCTGCCGGTTGCAATCCCACGATGTGGGACTATCTGGTCTCGCCTTCACGCGCGCCTGCAGAAACCTCGTCGTGCGATTGCCCCGCAGCTGCTGGCTCTGCTAGCGCTCCTCGGCTGGATTCGTTCACCTCGCGACACTTGCGTTAGTATGCAGCACCTGTAGTCTGGAAGACCGGGTGCCTGGAGCTTCGCGGGAGCTTCATCAGAGGTCGTCCATGGCGGCAGCAGCTCGAATCCTGTCGTACACAAAACGTGCCTCTCGGCCAAATCAGAATAGATAGAGACCTTCGCCGTGGCACGGCGAAGGCGGTGGGCAGTGCAGCAGGCTGCAGGTCGGCCTAGGCGTGCGTGCCTAGGTCAACCTGTGGCCGGAGATGGTGGGTTGGTCGGGGGGTGGTTGTGGAGGGCTGGAGTGGCAGTGGGAGGGTGGAGTGTGTTCCTGGAGGTGAGGCGGAGCTTCCGAGGTGGTTGGCGAGCCGTGTGGAGGGCTGGAGTGGTGTGGGCGGCTCGCCGGAGTGCGGTCGGAGGCGAAGACGATGGAGGTGGTTAGCGTCTGTCGAGGGTCGATCAAGGGAGATAACAGGGGGAAAAGAGAGAGGAGAGGATGGAGAACGTATCTGGGGTTGTCTGGAGTGAAGGGAGGCAGTGGAGAGGATGGCTCGTGACTGCCGTCGTCGGGGAAGAAAGACCCTGGGGGAGGAAGCGGCGACGAAGATGAGGTCAGGAGCTTGCGCGCAGGGTACAGCGCGCCGCGGGAGGAAGAGGCGGAGAGGACTCTGCTGCTGGTATGGCAGCAGAGTGACGAGAAGGAGGGAAAGCGGTCGCCGGAGCTTGTGGGTCGTTTGGCCGGAGATGGGAGAGAAGAAATTTGGAGGGGATCTCCGTCAAAATCAAGCTTAAGATGAGTGGCCGGGTCCGAGGGGTGTTTTATAGGTGCTGGCCGCTCCTATCAGAGCGTGAAAGACGCGTAATTAGGTCAGCCGGTTCGCCGGAGTTGGAAGAAAGAAAGATACCCACATCTCTCGTGCGTTCGCACGAGAGATTGGGTTCACACTAGCGAATTTGATTGGCTTTAGAAGGAAGGGAATTCCTCAGAGAATCTCCCTTCCATTTCTGGGAGAGAATCTCTGAGGAATTAGAGAGCCATCTCTCTCGAAACTTCGTCGGAGCTCGGTTCTGCCCTAGCAATGGCGGCAGGACCGGTTTGCAAAGAAGGCGAGGAACCTAGGGGGCTCTCTGCAAGGATATTCAAAAGATAGGGACCTCTTTGTGATTTGGGTGTACTAACTTGCAAAGTAGGTCAAGATGACCTCCCCTTAGGTCCAAATTTTGGTACAAACCTAATTTGGCCCTAAATAATCCAATGGTGAAGTTGGATTTTAGGTTTGACCTCTTTTGACTGGACATTTTGCGTAAAAACCCAAATTAGGTTAATTGAAGAGCTAAGACCCTAATCTAGGTCAAACTAGGTTCCAAAGGCCAAATTAAGTGTTCTAAACCCCAGAGGATGTTTTTCTATGATTTTTAGAGGGTTTGCTTGATTTTTATTCTGACTGGAACCTTGTTAATTTAAGCGGGTCTGTTTTAGGGTTACCAAGTGTCATTTAATTCTTAGATTGCACATAAACCCATTTCTGATTAATTCAACCCACTTTGGACTATTTGACCTATGTTTTGCTTCTGAGAAATCCCGTTTATGTACTGCAATGGTAAAATTGCAGTTTTAACCTTTATTTCATGTTTTCTTCTCAGAGCACTTGTTCCTTTAGTTAAGCCTTCTTCTAGGTTATGTAGGAGCTTTTGTCTTCTTTATTAGGTCAAAATGAGCTAGTTATGGCTCATGATGAGGCTCTCATCATACCCCCATGCCTAGCTTTTGCTAGTCCCTTAGCAAAATTTCAAAGTTTTAACTTCCATTCTAGACCCAAAGTGTCCTTAGTTATGATAAGTGCTTCTTTTGTGATTAGGTAGGAATGCCGACAATAGGCCTAGAGGTACTCAAGTACCAACCAAAATCTGGACCTGTTCTGCTTTAGCCTCAGTCCTTCGCAAAGGTTTCTTCGGCCCACAAAAACTATCCTAGGGTTTGTTGGACTCTGCGGTTAAAGCACCCGTGCTTGAGACATTTTTAGCCTACGCTCAGTTTGCAGTGCGTTTTTTTTTTTGTAAGAGAGAGATAGAGGATTTATTTGTTTGGAGAGCTTTTCTCTCTCTTTTCTTTTTATTTCTAGCTTCGGATTAGCTTCTCAACACGGTCTGTATCGGATTCCTCGTCCCCATCATCAATCCTCAAGGGTCCCTGGCTTTCGAGATTTCGAGATAATCCCGCCCATGGCAACCCCCGGAACCCTGGCTTTCGAGATTTCGAGATAATCCCGCCCATGGCGTTCCGTGGCCGAATTCAGACCCTGGCGATCGACATTTCGTGATAATGCCACCCATGGTATCTGAACCAGCAGAGTGCTTACATGCCCCCAGTAGGATATTTAAATATCCTAAGAGACAAGCACCGAGGAGACGATATGTTGTTACGCATCTTCGAGGGGAATTTCCCGCCTCTCCGCGCTGGGAACTTGTCCAAATCAACTTGTGTTGATTGGCCGCTCCTAATCTAGGTGACTTTTTCAGAATATTAAACGCTCTTGCGTGTTTTGAATATTTATGCGCACTGAACCAGACTGTGTGTGAATTTGGGTGCTTAGGTTACCGAATCCCGCAAACCGGAGGTCAGTTAACGAGGCCGAATACTTCCTAAGCCTTAGACCTAATACTTAAGCTTCGCATTTTCCTCAACCTCTTGAGGATTGTCCAGATTTTAACGGATACGTGAATTTTTAAGCTAAAAATCTAGCCCAAGAGGCCTAAGACCAGCGTTCCCGCTAATCTCTTGTTATATCTCTGTAGCATTTTTCTTTTCTTTTTCTTGACTCGGTCTAGAACTTCAGTTAACCCCTTAATCTTTTACTAATGACTTTTTCTTTTCCTTTTGTGCTCCTTTCTTTATTTTTGCTCTTTTTGTCATTTTTCTTTCTTTTCCTCCTCTCATTTGTATGACCCTGAATTGTTCCTCCCCTCTATCAAGTCTTTTTTTTTTTTTTTTTTTTTTTTTATGAATGAAACCCTTTCTTGATATGAATTTTCTGACATTTTGCACTTTCATACCCCCCCCATGCCTAAGATTTGCAATGTCCCCATTGTAAATTAGGTGAGTTCGAATTCAGCTTAGTTCATGTGTTAGGACAGGTGTGTGGTGAGTGAATGGGTCGAAGCGACTTGTTGCGAACGATTTCTAATCTCGGGTAGGTATACCTGAGGTGAAGTCGGCTGTTCTAATGGATGAACCCTAAAGTGCAATATGAGTTCCGCATAGCGATGTCAGAAACGGTTTCAGGTTTTTCAAAGAATGACGGGTTGCCTCCCGTTAAGCGCTGAGTTTTACGCCATCGGCTGGGCGTAATGAGCTCAAGAGGAAAGGAGGGTAAAGGATGACTCAGTCAAATCTATATCGGTCATGTCAATGAACAGCTTGAGTCTCTGCCCATTCACGACAAATGGTTCAGAATCGTGGCTGAGTGGGCTGATTTCAATAGCTCCATTTCCGAAGATTTGGCGGACTAGGTAGGGTCCGACCCACTTGGATCTTAGCTTTCCTGGGAATAGTTTGAGTCGAGCATCAAAGAGTAAAACTTTTTGACCAGGATGAAAGACCTTTCTAGAAATGTGTTTGTCGTGAAAAGCTTTAACCCGTTCTTTGTAAATTCGCGAGTTCTCATATGCGTCGTGGCGTAATTCATCGATCTCGCTTATTTGAAATCTTCTGTGGGTTCCAGCCTTAGAAAGGTCGAGATTACAGGTCCGTACTGCCCAATAGGCTTTATGCTCCAATTCGACGGGGAGGTGACATGCCTTCCCGTACACTAGTCTGAAGGGAGACATTCCTAATTGGGTCTTGTGGGCGGTCCTATAGGCCCACAATGCTTCCGGAAGCCGAGAAGACCAATCTTTTCTATCAGGTCGAACAGTAACCTGAAGGATCTTCTTGATCTCTCGGTTAGATAGCTCAGCTAGACCATTAGTTTGGGGGTGGTAAGGAGTAGAGATTCGGTGTGACACCCCGTATTTGATCATCAGTGACCTGAACTGAGCGTTTGTAAAATGGGTCCCTCCGTCGGAAATTATAGCACGCGGAATCCCGAACCTTGAGAAAATGTTTTGATGAAGGAATTTTATAACGACTTTATGATTGTTGGTTCGGGTCGGAATGGCTTCTATCCACTTGGAAACATAATCAACTGCGAGTAAAATGTATTCGAAGCCATCCGAGGTAGGAAAGGGTCCCATGAAATCAATCCCCCAAATATCAAAAATTTCGCATACCAAGATTGGCTGTAGAGGCATCATGTCTCTATGGCTCCTGTTGCCTAGAGTCTGGCAACGGGAACATGCCTTACAGTGATTGTATGCATCTTTGAAAATTGTGGGCCAGTAGAAACCACACTGGAGGACTTTCGATGCGGTTTTATGTCCCGAAAAATGTCCACCGCATGCCTGGTCATGGCAAAATGAGAGTATGTCTTTGATTTCCACTTCCGTGACGCATCGTCGGATTATCTGATCAGCACCAATGCGGAAGAGATACGGGTCTTCCCATAGGTAATACTTGGCATCGGAACGCAATTTGTCCTTTTTGGCCTTCGACCAATCGGGCGGAATCTGATGTGATGCCAGGTAATTAACAATATCGGCGAACCATGGAAGACTTGTACTGATAGTCAAGAGGTGCTCATCAGGAAAATGTTCTGTAATAGGTCCGGACGGATCAATAATTTCAGGAGGAAGGCGGGATAAATGATCAGCTACCACATTGTGCTTTCCCGCCTTGTCGCGAATCTCGATGTCAAATTCTTGCAACAGCAAGATCCAGCGGATTAATCGAGGTTTCGCGTCCTTCTTGGCTAGGAGATGCCTCACAGCTGTGTGATCCGAGTATATGATAACACGGGAACCCAGAAGGTATGATCTGAATTTTTCCAGGGCAAATACTACGGCCAGCAGCTCTTTCTCAGTAACCGTATAGTTACGCTGAGCCTCATCCAGTGTTTTGCTGGCGTAGTAAATGACCACAGGTTTCCCGTCAATTTTCTGCCCCAAAACCGCTCCTACAGCGAAGTCAGATGCATCGCACATGATCTCAAAGGGTTGAGACCAATCAGGGGACTGTAGGATTGGGGCTTGGGTGACTCGGTCACGTAAGATCTCAAATGCTTGAGTGCATTCCTTGGAAATTCCGAAAGGCACATCCTTGGAAAGCAGATTGGTCAGGGGGCGCGCGATTTTGGAGAAATCAGGGATGAATCGACGGTAGAAACCGACGTGCCCCAAAAAAGATCGGATGTCCTTAATCGAGCTAGGCATAGGGAGCTTGGAAATCAGGTTAACCTTAGCTCGATCCACTTGGATGCCTTTCTCTGAGATTAAATGTCCCAGGACAATTCCCTCAGGCACCATGAAATGGCTCTTTTCCCAGGAAAGAACCAAATTCACCTCGATGCACCGCCTGAGTATATGGACCAAGTGTTGGAGGCAATCGTCAAATGATTGTCCAAAAACTGAAAAGTCATCCATGAAGACTTCCAGATAGTCACCTACCATATCTGAGAATATGGCAAGCATGCACCGCTGAAAAGTTGCAGGTGCATTGCAGAGACCGAACGGCATCCTTCGAAACGCGTACGTCCCGAAGGGGCAGGTGAATGTGGTCTTTTCTTGGTCCTCTGGATGGATTGCCACCTGATTGTAACCGGAGTACCCGTCAAGAAAGCATAAGAATCTATTTCCCGCTAGTTTCTCGAGGATCTGATCAATAAACGGTAGTGGGAAATGATCCTTCTTCGTGGAGGAATTTAGTCTTCTGTAATCAATGCAGACTCTCCATGAATTAGCTATTCGGGTAGGAATGACTTCCCCGGTTTCTGTCGTGATGATGGTAAGTCCTGCCTTCTTAGGTACCACTTGTGTTGGACTCACCCAACGACTGTCGGAGATCGGGTAGATGATCCCTGCATCTAACCACTTAATGATCTCCTTTTTCACGACCTCCTGTAGGTTAGGGTTTAGTCGCCTTTGCATTTCTCTTGAAGGTCGTGAGCCTTCTTCTGTATAGATTCGATGCGTGCAGTATGAAGGGCTTATACCAGTCAAATCATCTAGAGTCCATCCAATGGCTCTACGATGTTGCTGGAGAACAGAAATCAAACGGAGTTCCTGGTCAAGTGTGAGTCGAGAATTGATAATCACAGGAAACGTTTGATTTGAATCCAAAAAGACATATTTTAGATGTTCAGGAAGGGGCTTGAGTTCCATGACAGGATTGTCAGCAGCAGCGGGTGGTTCAGGGTTTGTATCGGGAGCAATGGTAGGAGTCATAGGTGTGTCTAGATTGTGTTCGCACTCCTCTGCTAGCGGTTTTTGATTTTCTAGTGGTTGATCAGGAATAATCAGGTTGTCCTCTATGTGCAGTTCATCAACCACGGCTTTGACATCACAAATTTCCTCTATAACCCCGCAATTAATCCCTTGTTGGGCTTTGAAAATGTCGATCTTCAGATTTTGATTCCCAAATTTTAATTCTATCTGGCCCTCTTCGCAGTTTATATTGGCCCTAGCAGTGGCCAGAAAGGGTCTCCCTAATATGATTGGTGTGTCCCTTGGGTTCTTAGGTGCATCCATGTCCAGTACTATGAAGTCCACTGGGAAATAAAAATCTCGTACCCTAACAATGACATCCTCGAGTATACCTTTGGGTGACTTGATGGATCGATCAGCTAACTGCAATGTCACCTCAGTGGGTTTAAGTTCAGATTCTTCAAGGTGGTCAAGGAGGGATGTAGGTATTAAATTTATGGAGGCACCTAGGTCTAGTAGGGCTCTATCAAGTTGGGTTTCACCAATTTTACAAGAAATCAAGGGGGTTCCTGGGTCTTTAGCCTTGGGTGGGAGTTTGCTCAGGATGACAGAGCTGGCTTGCTCTGACAGTACAATCGGATTCCCATCCTTGGTTCGCGGCTTACGTTTAGGTGTACATATGTCTTTCAAGAATCTTGCGTAAGCCGGTATGTGGCGGATTGCATCCATCAACGGGATGTTTATCTGGACCTGTTCAAAGAGCTTGACCAGATCCTCCTCAGGAGCCACAGGTTTGGTTGTCCTTTTTCCTTTGGTCAAGGCCTCAGGAAATGGGATCCTAGCTGGTTCCTCTAGGATAGGTCCAGGTTCTTGATCTGGGACAGTAGTATCTTGGATGACTACCCTAGGGTCTTGGCGATTATCAGGCTTGGAGTGGTTCAGATAATGTGGGTCTTGTGTTGTTTTACCACTACGTGTTGTTACAGAGTTTAATCCAGCCTGACTTTGGTTTGGGTTAGGTAGGAGAGGTGGCTGCTGCTGAAATTCTGCATAAGATGTAGAAGCCTCCATCCTGTCTGGTGATGGAGTAGCAGGGGCCTGATAAATCAAATGTGCGTGGCCTGGATTTGGATTCATAATGCGCCTCTGGGTCGGCACATTATTTGGGTTGGGCAGAGGTTGCGAAGGAAGGGTGCCAGGTTGGCGAGAATTTGCCATCTGGGCCAGTTGGTTGCGAACCTCTGTGATCTCGTCCTTGTGCTGTTTTTGCATTGCCGCATTCATTTTTTGAATGTCAGCCAGCGTTTGAAGGATAAGAGTCAGTTGATCCTGATTTTGCCCAGATTGGTAGGTGGGATTGGGCCGAGGCTAAGGCGGCTGATATGGACGAGGAGCTTGTGGGCGGGGTTGATATGGTGGTTTTTAAGAGTTTCCCGCCCACTGAAAGTTAGGATGATTTCGCCATCCAGGGTTGTAGGTATTGGAGTATGGGTCGTTCTGGATGGCGTTGAGGTCCTCGCAGTTCTGAGAAACCTCAGGAAAGTCAGAATACGAGGGTTCAGAGTTCCCCCAACTCGAGTAGACGGGATCGGAGGTCACTCCGGTCTGGGAGGTAGACGGGGGTGGATAGGGGCCCATCCCCTTGGCAGGTTGGTGATAGATGTTTTGCACTGTTTCCCTTGCCAGAGGAGGTCGTGCAAAAGAGTTTTGTGCAGAGGTGGCTTGCTGCAAATGTCGAGTTAGCTCGTCCACCTTCTTTTCTATGATAGAGACCTTGTCCAACCGACTGGCCATCAATTCCAGGTCAACAGAAGTGGACAGGTCCTGCGTCTCATGTGTCCCTCTTAGATTCGTCGATGCGCGGGCATTCGTCCTGTCGAATAAGCCCAAGGAGTCATTGTTTATGGAGTTCTCGCACATGTTTTCGAGAATCTCCCACACCGTGTCCTCGTGTTGGCCCATGATGTTTCCTCCACATGTTGCATTGACGATTAGACGAATATCCTCACGGAGTCCCTGGTAAAAAGACTGGACTTGTTCCCACTTAGGAACTCCGTGATGGGGACACTTTCGCATGAGATCTAGGAATCGATCCCAAGCTTCGTGAAGAGGTTCTCCCTGTTGTTGAGTGAAATGAGTGATCTGGTGGCGCAAGGCATTCGTCCGGCCAACAGGAAAGAATTTTTTCAAAAATTTGGACTGTAATTCCTCCCAAGTGTTGATCGGGCGGGTCTGAGTCTGATACCAGTGCGCGGCCTTGTCCAAGAGGGAGAACGAAAACATTTTCATGAGTAGGATATCCCGGTTTTGTACATCTGACCCGAAAGTTTGGGCCAGATGCTTGAGTTGTTTAATGTGTTGGAATGGATCCTCAGAGTTAAGCCCATGGAACTTTGGTATGGCATGAATCATATTGGGCTTTAGATCAGAATCGGGTCCTCCAATTGGGATTCGTACTCGGGGTTCAATTGCCACCGCAGCGGGATTATAGTGATCTCGCATCATAGGTCGCTGTGGTGGGTTTACAAAGTTCTGAAAGAGATCGTTCAAGCGTTGAAGTTGGTGTTCAAGGTTATTCTCCTCTTCAATGGGTTGTGCCATGATGGGAGAAGAAGGAGAATCAGGGTCTGAATCAGATGAAAGATTTATGTGGTGGGGTTGCTGCACAAACAAGGGCGTCGAGGCTTGGCCTCGGCGAGAATGAATTTCTAGAGGAGGTCTTAAAGGTGGTCTTAAGGACCTCCTACCAAACATGCACCGGAAGATGTGATTAGATTAGAAGGTGCTGGACCCAATCAAGACACCCAAGAATTGTTGGGTGACTATAGAGGTTCGGGGCAGATGGACCCCTGGATCAGAAGATCGTCCACCTGAGAAATACCTGGGCAGCCAGAGAGGGAGAGTCCCGCAAAGACCCCTACACGGTAGAGCATCCCCACGGGTTACAGGGTTTCCCCCACCCGACCTCTCTTGTCACTGCGGTTCCAGGTAGACCAGAATGGGGATCTTGACCTCTTAAGTCTACCTTTTTTTTTATTTTAAGATCAAGGTGCTTAATGTTCCACTTGAACTTTTAAGTATTTTGAGTGCAAAAAGTGACCTAATATTAAGGTTGGTTGACTCGAGGGATCAACTTCACCTCTTGTTCCTTTGAGAGCTTTTAGGTCCTTCCTTTTATGATTCAAATGGATTATCAGCCTGATTTGCTTAGGGTTCCTCTTGTATAAATATTTTCAAACACGGTTTAGGCACACTTCTTTTTGGAAAGTTTGTTTCTTTGTTTTAGAGAAGATGTGTCTCTAAAAACCCTAGCTTTGCAATCCTAACTTGGCTCTAATGGGTCCAATTTAGTTGCCTTAGAATTTAGCACCTAGGGCTCAATCAAGAAAGTTTTAGCCCTAGTTGCCTTAGTTGGATGACAGACAAAAATATGTTGAAATGAAAATCAGGCAACTTGATGAGTTACTAAATATAAGACAGGTAGCCCTAAGTTGACTTCTCCCCTTTTTTTTTTTTTTAGATTGTGAGAGGGTTAAGGGAGAGGGCTTATGGAGATTACCTGCTCCAGTCTGTTGTGCAGTTGCTATTCTTTCCTTTTTGTTTTGCTTTCCCTGATTGAACATAACAAAAGAGAAGTTAAGTCAGATATTAAATAGAAAAGTTGTACTCAAAAGCTTTACAAGTGCCCGTTGCTCCCCGGCAACGGCGCCAAAATGGTGTCAACGTTTCTGTGCGGATTTAAAGGCGTATTACGTTGCAGTAGAACCGACAAAACGTTTAAACAAATAATTTTATTACTCGAACAACTAGAGTATCCGAGGTCGAACACAGGGAGCAAACTCAGTACTTTGTAAAACCCAAGAATACAACTGTTAAATGCAAATATAATTGATTCAAAGAGTTTTTAAGAAAGATGTAAAAAAAAATAGAATTAGACGTCTGATTTATGTGTCAGACGTCTTAAATGTGATCTTTCTTTCTCTTTTTCTTCTTCTGCTTTGCCTTTAGGATCTCTTTGCAATCTTCCCTTGTCCTTCTTCTTCTTCTCCTGCGAAGACTTCTAACCTTTCTGCTTTCCTTCTTCTCCTGCGAAGACTTCTTTCTTTCTTCTTCTTCTGTCTTGCTTCTCCTTTCTTCGTTGCCTTCTTCTTCTTCTTTGTCTTGCTTCTCCTTCTTCTGCAGCGGCCAAGTCCTTCTCCTGCAATCAGCCTGCCTGCACAGGGAACAAAACCTAACCCTTCTCCCTCTACCCGCGCGTGTCTCTCTCAAGCAATTCACTCTAACCGCTCTACCAGAGCCACAGTCTCAATCGGGTCGGATCGTACCCGGGACCAGGCGCACCTGCAGGTGTGTGATGCGCGAGGAGTGCGTAGGTCTAGGTCGGGTCGGATCCGCCAGGTCCGCGTGGTCAGGCCGCGGACGAGGCGGGTGGGGTCAGTGAGGGACCTCACCCCTGTGCTTACTGAGGCGATAAGAATAAAACGTAAAAACAACTTATACGGTACCTGCCGGTTGCAATCCCACGATGTGGGACTATCTGGTCTCGCCTTCACGCGCGCCTGCAGAAACCTCGTCGTGCGATTGCCCCGCAGCTGCTGGCTCTGCTAGCGCTCCTCGGCTGGATTCGTTCACCTCGCGACACTTGCGTTAGTATGCAGCACCTGTAGTCTGGAAGATCGGGTGCCTGGAGCTTCGCGGGAGCTTCATCAGAGGTCGTCCATGGCGGCAGCAGCTCGAATCCTGTCGTACACAAAACGCGCCTCTCGGCCAAATCAGAATAGATAGAGACCTTCGCCGTGGCACGGCGAAGGCGGTGGGCAGTGCAGCAGGCCGCAGGTTGGCCTAGGCGTGCGTGCCTAGGTCAACCTGTGGCCGGAGATGGTGGGTTGGTCGGGGGGTGGTTGTGGAGGGCTGGAGTGGCAGTGGGAGGGTGGAGTGTGTTCCTGGAGGTGAGGCGGAGCTTCCGAGGTGGTTGGCGAGCCGTGTGGAGGGCTGGAGTGGTGTGGGCGGCTCGCCGGAGTGCGGTCGGAGGCGAAGACGATGGAGGTGGTTAGCGTCTGTCGAGGGTCGATCAAGGGAGATAACAGGGGGAAAAGAGAGAGGAGAGGATGGAGAACGTATCTGGGGTTGTCTGGAGTGAAGGGAGGCAGTGGAGAGGACGGCTCGTGACTGCCGTCGTCGGGGAAGAAAGACCCTGGGGGAGGAAGCGGCGACGAAGATGAGGTCAGGAGCTTGCGCGCAGGGTACAGCGCGCCGCGGGAGGAAGAGGCGGAGAGGACTCTGCTGCTGGTATGGCAGCAGAGTGACGAGAAGGAGGGAAAGCGGTCGCCGGAGCTTGTGGGTCGTTTGGCCGGAGATGGGAGAGAAGAAATTTGGAGGGGATCTCCGTCAAAATCAAGCTTAAGATGAGTGGCCGGGTCCGAGGGGTGTTTTATAGGTGCTGGCCGCTCCTATCAGAGCGTGAAAGACGCGCAATTAGGTCAGCCGGTTCGCCGGAGTTGGAAGAAAGAAAGATACCCACATCTCTCGTGCGTTCGCACGAGAGATTGGGTTCACACTAGCGAATTTGATTGGCTTTAGAAGGAAGGGAATTCCTCAGAGAATCTCCCTTCCATTTCTGGGAGAGAATCTCTGAGGAATTAGAGAGCCATCTCTCTCGAAACTTCGTCGGAGCTCGGTTCTGCCCTAGCAATGGCGGCAGGACCGGTTTGCAAAGAAGGCGAGGAACCTAGGGGGCTCTCTGCAAGGATATTCAAAAGATAGGGACCTCTTTGTGATTTGGGTGTACTAACTTGCAAAGTAGGTCAAGATGACCTCCCCTTAGGTCCAAATTTTGGTACAAACCTAATTTGGCCCTAAAGAATCCAATGGTGAAGTTGGATTTTAGGTTTGACCTCTTTTGACTGGACATTTTGCGTAAAAACCTAAATTAGGTTAATTGAAGAGCTAAGACCCTAATCTAGGTCAAACTAGGTTCCAAAGGCCAAATTAAGTGTTCTAAACCCCAGAGGATGTTTTTCTATGATTTTTAGAGGGTTTGCTTGATTTTTATTCTGACTGGAACCTTGTTAATTTAAGCGGGTCTGTTTTAGGGTTACCAAGTGTCATTTAATTCTTAGATTGCACATAAACCCATTTCTGATTAATTCAACCCACTTTGGACTATTTGACCTATGTTTTGCTTCTGAGAAATCCCGTTTATGTACTGCAATGGTAAAATTGCAGTTTTAACCTTTATTTCATGTTTTCTTCTCAGAGCACTTGTTCCTTTAGTTAAGCCTTCTTCTAGGTTATGTAGGAGCTTTTGTCTTCTTTATTAGGTCAAAATGAGCTAGTTATGGCTCATGATGAGGCTCTCATCACTAGGACATAGCATAAGTTAGGGTTATTCATGCATACATATACATTGTCTGCATCTTTACTACTTTCCTTTAGCTATGCATGAAATAATGTTATAATGTGCTGATTAAGTGCATTATGTCGATTGCAGGGAATAAGCTGATCAGGAGCTGGATCTAAAGCTGGATCAGGAATAACGGGAGTTGTAGCAGAGCTGGAGCAGAAGGCCTAGTTTAGATGTAGGAATAATAATGTAAGGGGGTTAAAGGTTTTCTATTCTATTAAGTAGAAATAAAGTAGTAAAATGTGAAGAGCTTAGGTCCATCCTAGCCCTAGGATAGCCTAGAGACTTCCCCAAGCCTTAGCCACCCTTAGATTAGGTCACAACACCCTAAGAAGCCCTAAAACCCTAGTTCCAACCCTTCTCTAGACGTCCAGATAAGTTTTAAGACGTCCAGGACCCTTATCCAACTCCCGCACACTTCAAACCCACTTCTGCAGTGTTATTGGACGTCCAGACACTTTGTCAGACGTCTAATTTGTGCAGAATACCCAAAACAGAACCCGAAATCCTTCCTGACTCTGATTGGACGTCTAGACAACAAGTCTGGACTTCTGATTTTTGAGTATAAGACGTCTGATTCTATATTTAGACGTCTGATACTGCTCTCCAATTCCTGTTTTGAGATTTAAGCCTTGATCTTGGATCCCTAGGTCCCTAAACCCAATTCCAACCCCATAGGAACCTAAATTAAGGTGCCCTAACCCTAGTACATAACCTCTAGACCTCCCTAAGGACCTAATGAGGTCCTCACTAAACCTAATTGACTTGGATCTTAGTCAAATCCATCAGCCTATTCAATTGGACTCATTGAGTCCAATTGAGCCCTGGTCTCAGCACACACTGTCCAATTGACCTAGACCTGACTTAATTGAGTTGTTTTACTCTCAATTAAGTTTCCACACACCCAATTAAACTTGTATTAAGTTTAATTGCACTTTACCTTAGTGAATTAGGGTTTATAACCCTAATTTGAGACCTACCTTGACCTAAACCCACTAGAACCCAACCTAATCAACCTAGCCACCTAAGTTTCGACCCACACACACCCACACACACCATCCACACGAAAATATCTAGCCTAGAGTTCTCTAGAACTCTCTACCATGTGTGGTTGCCTTGGTTGCCAAAAATAGCAACCAAGAGCCATTCAATTTTTAGATCCACATTTTGTGGATCTAAAAACCACCATCCACCCTCTCTCTCTCACTCTCCCACGAGCTCCCACCATAGGCCTCTCTAGAGAATTCCATAATTCTCTAGAGAGCTTCCATTGGGTCAATAAAAAGACCCCATGGGTGGCCATTTGCACCCATTCACTTCCTTGGCATCCATTCCACTTAGGCTAGCCACTTCCATCTCCACTCCACCTCCACAAGTTGAGCACCACCATGGAGGCCACCATCTCCACGCCAGGAAGCTGGATCAGCTCCCCAACCTCTCTCCAAGGGCCGGCCTAAGTTCCATTGGCCGCCCCTCCTTCTTCTCTCAACCACTCAAAGGCCATCGAGGACCACCCCTGAATGCCCTTCCATTCTTCTAGATTTAGATTATGCTCTTCGTATATTTACTGCTTTTATTTGCTGCTTAGTAGTGTAGTCTTACTTCTCCCCCAATGATGCATGCGAAATCCCCCCATCGATTCTTGTATGCGATCATTTTCTGGTAGCTAGGTTTAATTTCAAGCATTCTTGTATAAGCTTTCCTCTAGATTTCCTGTACAAACAACTCTCCCCCAATGAATGAATGAAAATGAAAATGCATTTATATATATATATATATATATATATATATATATATATATATATATATATATATATATATATATATATATCTTTATGTGTTTGAAATCACCATGAGCTGAATGATTATTTTATTTGCGTGATTTAAGTGCATGTTCTTTAACCGCCTATATATTGCGCACCAGAATATTAAGTAGAGCGGCTTTAAGATCGATTTCAAAAATAGAAACACGCCTCCCAGAGACGAACGACCGGGACTCAAGTCTCGTTATTTTACAAAACAATATTTTTGACAAACGTTTTTGCGCGACTATACTACGACTTTCAAATGCGCGAAAATGACTTTTTGTCAAATGGCGCCGTTGCCGGGGGGCAACGTCATTTTTATTGATTTCGTTCTTTTACTTATCATTGACAAATTTGCCTATACTTCATAGTTGATGTGCAGGAACATGGAAGAAAAATGGGATCTGCGTACACATCGAGCGTGGCGAAGAGAGTCAGGTGCACATCACATTCTCTTAGAGTAGGTTTATTTTCTGAACCCTAGGACTAGATCTACTTCCTGCAATTTCTTTTGTAAAAAAAAAAAAGATTTTTCTCATTTTCGTGGAAAATAAAAAAAAATAAAAAATTAAAAAAATTAAAAAACAAATCTAGATTAGGTTTCCTTTTGAATCTAGGTTAGAAAAAAAAAAGAAAAAAAAAGAGATATTTTCGTTTGAATCTTTTGAAAAATTCTTTTTTTAAAAAAAAAATAAAAAATAAAAAAAGTTCAAAAGATTAAAAAGAAAAAAGAAAAAAGCTTCTTTGGTGGAAGGCTTGAATTTCAAATTCAAACCTCTTTAAAAGCTTTTCCACCACCTTCTGATTTTCGGCCAGATTGCAAATTTCACCTAAAAATTTGATTGCCAAAAAATTCGTTAGAGAAAAATTCTGAAATTTGAGCAAAACCTTCAATTTCAAACCATCTTTCAAATTCCACCATTACTTTGGAGAAACTCTAAATATAGAATTTTTAAAAATTTTCAAAGTGCATGGGGGTTAGATTGACCCAGATTCAAAAATTTTCAAATTTCAAAAAGTGATTTCGAGAAATCCGCAAATCTGTTTTGACGAAAAATGGTGGGGTTTGAAAGCTGATCTAATTGGCTTTATTTTCCATATTTTTCCTGAATTTTTGAAGATCATTTGATACTGTTTCAAGTCGAAAAACCGTCCAAGGGTCAAAGTTCCAAATCTAACCCCCTGATATTTAAAATTCTCTAAAAATTCGGTTGAAACAGTAAAAATTCTAGAAAAATATTCTCTAAAAAAATAATTGAAAAAGGAATCTACTCGCAAAATTTTAAATTAATTGGATTCCAATTACTATCAGAGAATCAACATTATTCTTGTGGTCTGCTGAAATAGAGAAAAAAACCCTAGAAGTGCATGCAACTTAGATTGAACCTTTAGGGTTACAAATAGAGACCACACTTTTGGCTAACCTAGACTTAATCAAGTCTAGTTAGTTGGTGAGCTTGGTCACCTTGTGGGCCACTCACCACAAACCCCACTAAAGAAAACAGGTTAAAAACTAATGTTAAAACACGAAATCAACCCGAGTTCGTTGTCGTACTACTGAATGAGTTTAATCTCTCTTGCCAAACCTGGTGACTAAGTCTGCGGGGTAGTGTCAAACGACCGCGGCTCGGGGGTCAACGGAACCGGAGGCATAAGCCAAAGGAAGAACCTTTCCCCTTAGTCCCCTCGTGACCAGACTGGCTGGGTTAGCTTGAGAGACAGGATTCACGTTCAGTTGGTTGTATGACGAACTTATCTTCAGGAATTTGAATCCATAACGAAAAATCTGGTCACCTGATTTATAAGGACCATTTGATTGACAGGGCCTTAGCCTTGTTCTGCGTGGCTACACCAACCCAGGGGTTGGGCGGTGTATGCACGGAAGGAGGTCACTTCGACCTCACTTGGTTGGACCTTGGGAGCTACTCCCAAGGAGGTGAGTCACCTCGCCCGAACCATCTTCTCGCTCCATTTCTTCTATCTGCTGAGCCGCAATGGCTAACATTGGATCTGGACCTAATCAGGATCCAGAAGAGCTGGACACATGAGCTTATCTGAGAGCTCGGGTCACTGAATCAGCTCAACCTTGGGATCAAAACCCAAGGTGGCGAAGATGACTTTTCGCTTCGCTTGATCCTTCTCCTCGGGTTACCGAAATGGTTAACCCATATCCTAACCCTGGATATTATGACCCATACCAGTCAGTCCCTCAAAGGATCGCATCTTATAACCCAGGATATGGATTTCATACTCCTGCTTCTCACCCATGGAACATGGGTAGACCTGATTCAACCCCTAGAACCCCTGAAGAGCTACCGGTGCATATGCAGCCACATTATCGAATACAGAGAGCTATAGCGAGCGCTAAGGAAAAGGTCGCATCCTATCTACACGAAATTCAGGTTATCATTGAGCCGAACCAAAGACAAAGCCGGATTCCGCATCAACAAGCTGTGATGGAGCTCCTTCAGGAAACAGCAGAGATAACATGGCGGATTAGACAAAATCAGGAAACTCAAGAACTATTGCTTTTGAGATATCAAGTGGAAAATAGCATTAAAGACCTCGAAGAATCTGAAACAACTACGCTGGAAGAACACACAGAAGACTCTCGGGAGCAGATGCCCGAAGATCACTCAGGGGAAAAAGAATCTAGCATGGATATGAGACAGGAGCAGGAAGTATATCGAATGGGTTCATCTGAAATTGAGGAGGAAAGGACCGATATCTCCAGGACTGAGCCGCAATCAGATTATCCTGAATCCTGGGAGACACCTATCGAGCTAGATGACCCAATCGAGACAAGGGAAGTAGATCCAATTGAGGATATGGATCTTGAGGCAAGCATTACATGTGACACTACTGATCAATCTAGGCCACTTCCCATTGTAGGTGAATCTGTGCTAGAGCCAACAACTTCTGATCTGCACTCTTCTTTCACCTACATCCCTAATTCAGATATTAGAGATTCTAAGATGACACTTTCTATCCTTGATCCTAACATCCAAAAACCAGAAGTAGCTATGGATAACTCGAACAAAGAAATAAATATGCTACCTGAGGTAGGAATTACTGAGGAGCCCAATGCATATGAGGGTGAAGCTTCGAGTAGAATGAGCTGGGGACGCACCTACCATCCTAGTCAATGGCTCGACCTTGAGCCTGAAGAGACAGCCTCTGATGAATTAGAGATGAGTACTGATGAGGACGAAGTAATTTCTGATGAGGATTTCAGTGACCTCCCCACAGATCTTCTACTTTCACGGATACCCCCATATGACCCAGAGCCTGGAGAGGGCATGATCTTTGATGTCAATTATCATTATGAGGATCCCTATGACTCAGATTCTGGTTCTGAGATACATGTTGATCTACTCCCTCAGCAACTTCCTGCTGAATTGTGGGACATGATAAATCAGCTAAATCAACATCATGATCCCACCTCTGATTATCCTCTATTTTCCACTACCACTCCACACTTTCTTATAGCTAGACTTTTTGGAGTAGGGGTGCACAATCAGCTGGTTCGTATCTCCGGACCACTGATTCTGGGAGCATACGAGCATATCTTTCTCTTAATCTTAGCCGGCTCCTATGCTAGAAATGACACATCTAATTGAGTTTTCACCTAGCTGGAGGCATTAAACTCAGTACATATAGATACCATTCGCCCCACATTCCACCATCACTTATATATAACCATTTTTATACATAGCATATTTTTGTTTTAGCATATTTCACTTTTATATTGCATATTAATAGGTTGGCCAGTGCTGAATATAATTTCAGGAGCAATTACAGGTGATTTCTACCCATTCTCTCCCTGCAGCATTTATTTTCTTTTATATTCATGCATGAGGACATGCAAGAACTTAGGCATGGGGGGGTAGATACAGAAAAATTGAAAAAAAAATTTTATGCCAACACTTAGGAAAACCTCGGAGCTGCATGCAAAACGTACTTTAGGACCTTAAATAAAAGAACAACCGACTCCACCTCCAATGCTCGCATTGGAGCTAGAAATCATTCGTAATAACCAATTCCTACTCACTCGCCCACCTTTTGTTCTAAATTTAGGGTCCAGCTGATTTTAACCCGATACGGGAAATTCACGAAGTACAAATTATATGAGGTTACATGTTTATAGCATATATAGATATTGCATTCATGAATAAGATTATTTTATTAAGAGAATGCATTAGGGATTTTATCCTTTAGTTGATTCCTGTAATCTGGAATCTAGTACAACTTTTCACACATACATAGAATTTGAAATGGATTCAAGGTGAAGGCTGATAAACATCTTCAGTCTATCGAGAAGAAGCAGTGCTTCTTTTCCTAAACCCCTGGACAGAGTTTTGGGAGTCAGGCTGATTTTCTTCCAAAAAAAAAAAATCCACCAAATAGTGTGAGATGAGAGTAGAGTGTACTGGTGCTCTAAGATTAGTGCAAGGAATCTGGAATCTTAGATAATTAGGTGATGATACTTAGAGATTAGGCATAGTTTTCGCTCTCGGTTCCATCGTATACATTTTTGTGTGAAATATTGAGAGCCACCGAATAAGGCAAATATGCAGAGAGTGAGTTTTCATAAAACTAGGGCTAAGGTGGATGGTTACGACCATTCTTTACGGAATCCTTGGCTGAAGGAGGGTATTGATGTCAAGGTCAGAAATGCACCGTCCTATCCATCTCTCCCGGTGCCATGAGTAGGCACTTCCACCAAATAAGCCACCCAATGTCTCTTGAGTACCACCAATCCCCAATAATGCCTTCGTAATAAAGTTCATGGATGTATGCAGTTGTGTTATGCTGAAAAAAAAAAATAAAAAAAAAAATTAATGAGAAAAAGAAAAAGAATGATGAAAAGAAAGAAAAATTGAAAAAAAAAATTAGAAAAAGAAGAAAAAGCAAAGAAAAGAACGAATATTTAGTGTTTATTTCATCGAGGCAATACCACCAAATAAAATTGAGCTCCACCAAATATGGCCTTAACCTATTTTTCTTGTGTTTCTGACTGCCCAAATACTGGCTGAGGAATCCCGACTTAGTGTTAGGGTTATGAGAACTCAATTAAAGTGTTAATGCCTAGTGAGACCACCAAATATAGAACATATGTCTAAATCTGGTGAGGTTGTGAGCTCTAAGAAAAAGAAAGAAAAAGAGCAAGAGAGAATGAATACAAAGGAATCAAAGAGAGCATAGTTTTTCTCATCTTTCTCTAAGTTAAGTTACTTAATAATTTGGGAATCTAGATTCTGTAGTACTAATCTCTATGTAGCACCAAGTGAGAATGAGCCACCAAATATACAATCCTTTCCCTCAAAGATTCTCTACCTAAGCCTAAAGCCAGGGTGGAATTCATAAAATATCTTGAATACCCTGAGGGAAGAAATCCGCCTATTCCGCTAGAATTTTTATTAGGGGTCAAGTACAGGCTTTAGAGGTGTATTAGTTTTCACTCGAATCCGTTGCAAAAGCTACATAGCAGCACTTTCACGATTGTCTGGATTTCTAGAGCATAGGATGAAAACAAAAGGGAGAAAAATCTCTATGCAAACACTTAATAAAATAACCAGTCCCTTAGGGACCCTTGCTGTAAATAATTTAGTCTTGCATTTGCTAGGGACTAGCAAGATTTAGGCATGGGGGTATGATTGCGCAGCAACCATAGGTCTTAATTGGCCTAGATTAAGCTAGGACTTAGCATAAGTTAGGGTTATTCACGCATACATATGCATTGTCTACATCTTTACTGCTTTCCTTTAGCTATGCATGAAATAATGTTATAATGTGCTGATTAAGTGCATTATGTCGATTGCAGGGAATAAGCTGATCAGGAGCTGGATCTGAAGCTGGATCAGGAATAACGGGAGTTGTAGCAGAGCTGGAGCAGAAGGCCTAGTTTAGATGTAGGAATAATAATGTAAGGGGGTTAAAGTTTTTCTATTCTATTAAGTAGAAATAAAGTAGTAAAATGTGAAGAGCTTAGGTCCATCCTAGCCCTAGGATAGCCTAGAGACTTCCCCAAGCCTTAGCCCCCCTTAGATTAGGTCACAACACCCTAGGAAGCCCTAAAACCCTAGTTCCAACCCTTCTCTGGACGTCCAGATAAGTTTTAAGATGTCCAGGACCCTTATCCAACTCCCGCACACTTCAAACCCACTTCTGCAGTGTTATTGGACGTCCAGACACTTTTTCAGACATCCAATTTCTGCAGAATACCCAAAATAGAACCCGAAATCCTTCCTGACTCTGATTGGACGTCCAGACAACAAGTCTGGACTTCTGATTTTTGAGTATAAGACGTCTGATTCTATATTTAGACGTCTGATACTGCTCTCTAATTCCTGTTTTGAGATTTAAGCCTTGATCTTGGATCTCTAGGTCCCTAAACCCAATTCCAACCCCATAGGAACTTAAATTAAGGTGCCCTAACCCTAGTACATAACCTCTAGACCTCCCTAAGGACCTAATGAGGTCCTCACTAAACCTAATTGACTTGGATCTTAGTCAAATCCATCAGCCTATTCAATTGGACTCATTGAGTCCAATTGAGCCCTGATCTCAGCACACACTGTCCAATTGACCTAGACCTGACTTAATTGAGTTGTTTTACTCTCAATTAAGTTTCCACACACCCAATTAAACTTGTATTAAGTTTAATTGCACTTTACCTTAGTGAATTAGGGTTTATAACCCTAATTTGAGACCTACCTTGACCTAAACCCACTAGAACCCAACCTAATCAACCTAGCCACCTAAGTTTCGACCCACACACACCCACACACACCATCCACACGAAAATATCTAGCCTAGAGCTCTCTAGAACTCTCTACCATGTGTGGTTGCCTTGGTTGCCAAAAATAGCAACCAAGAGCCATTCAATTTTTAGATCCACATTTTGTGGATCTAAAAACCACCATCCACCCTCTCTCTCTCACTCTCCCACGAGCTCCCACCATAGGCCTCTCTGGAGAATTCCATAATTCTCTAGAGAGCTTCCATTGGGTCTATAAAAAGACCCCATGGGTGGCCATTTGCACCCATTCACTTCCTTGGCATCCATTCCACTTAGGCTAGCCACTTCCATCTCCACTCCACCTCCACAAGTTGAGCACCACCATGGAGGCCACCATCTCCACGCCAGGAAGCTGGATCAGCTCCCCAACCTCTCTCCAAGGGCTGGCCTAAGTTCCATTGGCCGCCCCTCCTTCTTCTCTCAACCACTCAAAGGCCATCGAGGACCACCCCTGAATGCCCTTCCATTCTTCTAGATTTAGATTATGCTCTTCGTATATTTACTGCTTTTATTTACTGCTTAGTAGTGTAGTCTTACTTCTCCCCCAATGATGCATGCGAAATCTCCCCATCGATTCTTGTATGAGATCATTTTCTGGTAGCTAGGTTTAATTTCAAGCATTCTTTTATAAGCTTTCCTCTAGATTTCCTGTACAAACAACTCTCCCCCAATGAATGAATGAAAATGCATTTATATATATATATATATATATATATATATATATATATATATATATATATATATATATATCTCTTTATGTGTTTGAAATCACCATGAGCTGAATGATTATTTTATTTGCGTGATTTAAGTGCCTGTTCTTTAACCGCCTATATATTGCGCACTAGAATATTAAGTAGAGCGGCTTTAAGATCTATTTCAAAAATAAAAACACGCCTCCCAGAGACGAACGACCGGGACTCAAGTCACGTTATTTTACAAAACAATATTTTTGATGAACGTTTTTGCGCGACTATACTGCGACTTTCGACGACTTTCAAATGCGCGAAAATGGCTTTCCGTCAGTCATCCATCTACTACCTGAACATTCCTACCAGGACATATAGACTGAAAATACTGGAAGGCACTATAATCCCACTCAAGTGCTATGATGCACCTGAATTAATCAACCAAGTAGACCTATCAGATACAGTAAAAACACATGTACCTAAGTAGGCAATGGCAGCAGTATCTGAAGAGGAAGATGGAGTCTCCTGAGTAATCTGAGCAAGCCTCTGTAAGGTAGCTTCATACTCAACATGTGACACCATGTTAGAATTTGTCTTAGAAGTACCAGTAACCTGATTGGCTATTGGAGTCTCCCATGCTTAGACCAGCATGAGGCCTCCATGTGACCAATCCTACCACAGAAAGTGCACATGAGATGTGGTTTGCCTATTTGTCCTCTACCACGACCACGACCACGACCACGCCCATGAATGGAAAATAAACCTCTAGTGCCTCGACCTCCACCAATAGTGAAACAACCCCAGAGACAATCACGGAATTTCTAAATTCCCTGGGGTGGTCCCTATAATTTTCGTGAGTCAAAACAAACACCCGAGTGTCATTTTATAAGTTTCTAGACTCCGAGGGCTTCTTCACAAGTTATGCACGTCGTTCATAATGTCTAATAGTCCCATGGAGTTTTATAAACTCTAAGGGGGTTATCCATAAATTTCTGCACACTTGAGGCCAACCAAGGACCCCATCTTAATTTTCCTTATCCATGGAGGGGCTCCACGTAAAGTTTACACCCCTATGTCTTACTCCTTGGAACCTCACGTAAACAACCCTAAAAACCTAAGATGTTTTCCTACAATTTTTCTAGCCCCACCAAAACCCCTAAAACCTTAAGAATCGACCCTTAAATACCCCCCCTCTCCTCTTTTTCTACACCCTCTCTTACCTCGGGTGGCATGCCACCTTTCCCATCTGACCAAGCGAGAGAGAAAGCAAGAAAGAGTAAGTGAAAGGGAGCTACATGCATGCTTCGCGAGATGAGGCGGCAGTGAAGGCGTGCGAGCCACAAAGGCACACTACGCGAGGCAGCTCGACAAACAAGGTTGCTACGCGGCACAAGCAGGGGGAGTGCGAGCCACGAGGCCAAGCTATGTGAAGCAGCTCAGCAGGTGACGCAGCCACACGACGCGAGCAGAGGGCACGTAGGCCTAAGGGCATGCTATGTAAGGCAGCTCAGCAGGCGAGGCTGCCATGTGGTGCAGGCTGAGGGCGCGCAAGTAGTGAGGGCATGCTATGCAAGGCAAGTCGTCCAGCAAGGCAGTGCATTCCTCATACCTCATACGTAGGCGCTTCGAGACACACACTGTATGCAAAGGAGGATACAGCACTTGAGGTAGGCAAGCAAAGTTCGCATATGCGGGATTCGCATGCGTGGGGAGAGTTCTTAGGCTGGTTTTGGGTCCAAATGGACTCGGATTTGCATAAGGTATCATTGGAAAGCCCTTTTAATTCCCCATCTTTTGACACCACTGTTGCGTTTTGAGCTTGTTAGAGGTTCTAAAAAATTAGATAACATCCTTAGCACCCCTTCTTGATGTCTTGGGTATCCTAGGCCTTACATATGGGGGAGGCACTATACCCGGTGAGGGACGTGCAGCACTTGTTGGGAGGTTCGGGCTAATCACCACACCCCCACTCCTGCCAAAAAATCCAGGTAGGGTGTCTAACCCTCCTACTCTCTATTTTCCTAGCAGAAGATCGCCTAGTCTATACATATGAACTAATGTAAGTCTGGCTCTCCGAATACGAGGCCCTCCCTTTATTCCTGTGGTGAAGGGAATGGAATTCTTGTACACATATATCCATGTTGTTTCAGAATAAACAACCCTTGGTGTAATCTAATTTAGGGGAATGCATGTACTCAAGATGAACAACCTCTCATATTAAGCTAGATCAAAAATATATATTTAGGAAATGTATCTAGAGAACACAGTGCTTAAAAACATTAAAAAAACACCAATTTATGACCACAGGATCCTCTCTTTGCTTGATGAAACCGCTAGGTGTGATTTTAGTGGTTTTAATTTTCGATTTTGTTAATTAGTGGATTTTTATGGTATTTTTATTGTTAAGTCCTTTTTTGGCAACCACCTTCGATCATCCTATGCCAATCTCGAGCAGTTTGTTACTGATGGCCAACATTTATTTTATGACCACAATTGCATTACAACTCTAACACATTGTATTATCTGTAATATACATTAAATATAACATATCATGAATGACCACCCGACTAATTACTTAAATTATATTACAACATGATTTACTATGATAATGTTACACTTCACGCATGTATTTATTACAACTTACGTTGATCCTGTTACATCGTTAAGGTTATTTAGTTAAAACTAAAACCAACTTATATTACAATGGATTATATAAGCTATTACAATGTTTTGTTGGTATTCTTTGTATATGTTATATCATTTTGTATCTATTAAATGAATTAATTTAATCAAAGCCCACTATGGCATACATTTATTGCATAACCCCAGTTGTATTACAACTTTAAACATGTTGTATAATCAGTAATACAACATTAAATACAATAAACAATGGATTGCTTGACATCTAATTTCCAATTTTGTATTACAACTTTGTTTAGTCTAATGATGTTACAACTCGATCATGCATTTGTTACAATATACATTTTTTGTATTACAACGATAAAGCTTATTTGTTACAGTTATACTCAAATATTATTACAAATCGTATACCATGTCGTTACAACATTTTTATTATGATTTTAGTACATATCATACGTTAAATTTAAGCATGAATTTACATGTGAAATGACCCTTCCTAAGGGTCATTTGACTTTTCTTGAACCATAGAGGCCTTGTTGTAATTTTTCTGCGCACCAAGGAGACACCGTGCAGGCTTTTGTGACTCTCAGAGGGGCTTAACATAATTTTTACACCCCTAAAATTATTCTGCGAGGCCAAGTGCAATTTCCCCAAGCCCCACTTAAACCCGCACCCTAAAACCCTACTCTTAGACCCCTATATAAACCCTCTCATTTTTCGCACCCCCCTCATCCTCCCATTCTGTTTCCTCCAGCGACGTGCCTACCACCTCTCTTTCCCTTGCAAGTAGTGAGTGAGGGTGAATGAAAGGGAGAGCGAGAGTGGGAGTGAGAGGGAGAAGGAGAGACTAAGAGGGGCAGGGAAGCAAGAGAGGAGGGTGTTGCTGCAGCTACACGGAGAGCGAGGTGCTGCTGCACCGCAGACGAGGTGAGTTCGTGCTGCGAGGAGGTGCTGTGTACAAGGTGCAGGCGCATCTCCTGCATTCATCAGATGACCATGAAGCGCGGCAGACGGCTAGGAGGCTCCGCAAATGTCCACGGTGAGCTTCGGACGTCCAGACGCACACAGGACCCAAGGTGAGACCTGACCGAGGTGTCTGTGTCATGTACAGGCTCAAAGATTGAGCTCACGTAGGGAGGTGAGCTGCACAAGGGAGAAGGGTGTTGGGAAAGCACACACACTGGGCAACCGAGGTGCTTTCGAACATCTGGAGGTGGTGTCAGACGTCCGGTTGCAACCCCAGACAACCGGAAGAGGTGTCAGACGTCTGGCTGCACCCTCAGACGATCATGAGAGGTAACAGATGATGGAAGGAGAAGTAGGAGCACTAGGCGGGTTCCTACGTGCGTTTAAGACGTCTGGGACTCACACCAGACGTCTAATCTCAGTCAGTGCACTCATCTGCAGCAGGCAGGCGGCTGGTCCAGCCAAACCAGCCCGCCTGGTCTGGTTCTGATGAACCAGGAAAGGTGTTTGGGCCGGTTCAGGGCCCAAACGAAGTCGAAATCATGCAAATAAGGTATCATTGGAAAGCTTTCTGAATTTCCTACGTTTTAGAGTTGTCTCTACATTATTTTGAGCCTATTTTATGTACTAAAATGTCAATCAACAAAATTAATCCTTGGTATGACCGACGATTTGGTGTAGGCCCCAGGTGCGTAGTGCGCATGGGACCTATGGAGGCGTTGGGATCCACCGTTGGTGCCCCATATCACCTATACCCCTTGATAGAGTAGTCTTTCTCTACTGCTTTGATTAATTTTGTTAAGTGAATGTTAAACTAGAGATCTCTGCCTGAAACCTAAGTCAAGAAATGAACCCTAGGATTGAGAATGATGTATGTTCACATTCAGTACATGAGTCTTGATTGACATAGCTTAAATATGCATGATGATCAATTCCACATTGTGAGAAAATGGAAACTCAAATGATGTAGTTAAATGCTTTCACTATTATATCACGAACTACCTATTTCCATGATGTTGGACATGGAAAACTATGCGATCGAAGTTGGTTTCGAAAAACTTGTCATTGTAGTTCAAATTGCAAAGAAATCTGTCAACAGATAAATTTATACCGAAATTCTAAAAATTCTAGGTCGAACATAGGGAGGCTACATAGAACTAAAATCCATGATTGATATTTTTTTTGTTTTTGTTTGAAAATGAAATAATTACAATGGAATTGATATAAACAATAAGAGAGAGATAAAGAGAGAAAGAGAGAGAAACAGAGCAAAAAAGAGAACAATCACTTAATATAATCAGAATCCTTTTACAACTACAAAATGGGAAATGAGTACAACTAGAAAGCAGAAAATTCTATTATAAAAAGCGATTAAAAAGAAGGGAGAGAGATGTTATCCTCCTCGACGAATGCTTGGAGGACAAGCCGGACGGAGCGACGCCTAGAAGACGGAGGACGGAGCGAGAAGGAGGATGAAGCAAAAAGAAATGGGAATAAGGCAGCACGTCATCGTCGTTGCGGGATCCACTTCCGGAACGGGGCGAGGAAATTGGATTTTGGCTCTAGAGTAGCATCCTGGTTGTGGGACAAGCTTTTCTTGAGCTTGGGAGAGGTAGAGAGGTGAAGGAAGGGATGAAGAAGAAGTGGAGGTCGGGTCTCCTTTTATAATTGTAGGAATCGAGAGTAAATTTGTCATTTCAAGCTTAAAACATTAATATCAGGTCTTTAGTGACGGATTTATCCATCACTAAAGGTCAGATCGAGGCTGACGTGCATGCACCGCGCGTGCCTCCCCGCCTTCCATGCTCAAAATTCCCGCGCACGTCTTTCAAATCTTAGTCGTTCGATCGCGAGGTCAGACAGCTTAGATTTCTCCTCGCGTGCCTTTGTCTGCACCTTCACCGCATGCAATTGGGCATGCACAAGCGCATCATCGTGCGTGTGATGATCCAAGGTTCCTCCATCCACCACGTCTCTGCCCCTCGGCCGCCTAATCATCATCTAACAGCTGAATTGCGCCCGCGCCTATGCCCCCATCTGATTTGAGGCACACTTCATTTCGAACGCGCACCTCGCGCTCGCGAAAGAGCAGCCGCCGCTGCGCTACGACCAACTTTGTATCATGCTTTTGATTTCAGGCGTGTGTGCTTACAGCCATTGGATCAAGATCCAACAACCCAGATCGTGTGTTGGAAGTCCTTTGGAGGTGCAGCGGTGGTCCTGAGGGCCGATTGGGCAGCTGGGATGGCGCCACGTGGCACCATCTTGGCTGTCCATCTTCTGCATGTTATAGATGGTGCCACGGATGTCGGATTGAGCCGATTTTCATGCTGTTATGCTACGATCATCCATCCAAACCCATCCGTGTGGTCGGATTTGTCGTCTGAAGTGTAGATTGGCACCATCTTGGCCCTTGATCTTTAGGGTTCCTCGATCTCTATCTAGTTTTACGGATGTCCGATCAGGGCTATCTTGGAGCATTGAACTCTAATAGTCGCCCTGATCAGATCCGTATGGTTGGATCTTCGATCCAAGGCCCCGATTAAAAATCCTCCTTTCCCTGACCATAAAAGGAGACAATTACTATGCAATTTATACAACTTGACCTAAATGCATGATTATGTATGTTATGCAATATTTACAATGTATGATGCTAATATGACACTAAGAACATGCATTAATAGACATTTTTGGCTATTTAGATGTATGCACATCACATCCCCATGCCTATCTTTTGCTAGTCCCTAGCAAAAACTACATGCTATTTATAAAAGAATTAGGTTGGATTACTCAGGCACAAACCATTTTCAAAGACACAACAGTGCCCAGGTATCTGCCAAAATGCAAACCGCCTCAAGCCCTCTCCTTATTCAAAGAAAGATCTCTTTTTTCCCCTTTTATTTTTTCTTCTTTTCTAATTTTTTTGGATTTTTGAGTTTAGGGTTACAAAGTGTCTTTCTACGGCTACTCAACCCACCCAAGACTTAATGAGAACCCTAAGTTCTAAGCATCTTTTTGTGAAGGCGATAGACTTGTTGATCGGCAATCAGAATGGACTTCGGGTTTCTATGCCCCTAGGTGACCTTAAAAAGAATTCTCTCTAAAGGTGTATATATACGACCGGTAGCTTTCTCCCTACTTTTCTTTTTATGGGGTCAACACAAGGGTGAATCCACTATATATCTCCCAGGCTTATTCTACTCCTCCGCTTCTTCCTAAGTGTTTTAGGAATTTAACGTGCATTTCTTGAGCTGGGTTCTAGACAACCTACCAATGGGCTGTTACCCACGATAACTTGCCAGCCATACTCATGCGATGAAGTGTGGTTTATTTCTTTTATTTTCTTTTTCTCCTTTTCTTTTTAAGTAGGTGGCTTCCCTAGTCTAAGATTTACCTAAAGGCAACAGGAAAAGAATGGTCTAGTGGTTGGGCTCTGGACAACCTACCTATGGGCTGTTACCCACGATAACTTGCCAGCCATACCACCCTAAAAGGTTCATTAGCTACCCAATTTCCATTAAAATAGCCAAACAACGAGTCAGTGACGAATAGTGTGTAGATGCTTTAGACTTAAAGTTCCTTCAAATCAGAGGGCGGGTTGATAAGTTGTATACTTATCACCCAAACTTATTTAATAAAATTGAAATAAAATTCAAGATGGCGAGGACTCGATACACAAATCCACATTTTAGTGGATACCCGGGCTGATTAAGCCCCAAAGACCTGAAGGGTCTTAGTGTTCAGATCCTACTGTAATATTTCCTAAGATTGAAAAGTCCTGATGCCCAAGTATTTCTTCCTAATTCAATTTCTTTATGTATATATAAGAAAACAAGTAGAATTTACAAGAATTCCACAGAGCTGACAAATTGATTCAGAAATGAATCCACCCCCCCATGCCTAGCTGATGCAATGTCCGCATTGAGAATAAAAGACATGAAAGGAAGGTAGAATGAAGAAGATATCACCTGAATATGATGCTCGGGTCAGTTCTGAGTCAGACTGTACAATTGCTGAATTTAATGCCGTCAGCTAGGCGAAGTCCAGCCAAAGAGATCACATCATGGTGAGGGCAACCGTGTCTGAGATGGGTTCTAGAACAATACGGTCAATAAAAGGCTTTAGACGTTGACCGCTGACTTTGAGTAAATTACCCATCTTTGGGTCAGAAATCTGAATGGCCCTGTTTGGAAAAATCCGATCGATGATGAACAGGCCGTTCCATTTTGACTTAAGTTTACCGAGAAAGAGCTTAAGTCAAGAATCGAAGAGCTAAACCTTCTGATTCAGCTCAAAGCTCTTGTGGGATATCAATTGGTCATGAAGAGCTTTGGTCCGAGCCTTGTAGATCTTGTCATTCTCGTACGCGTCATTTCTAAGCTCCTCCAACTCGGATAGTTGGAGTTTCCTGGTCTTTTCGACTAAACTTAAATCCATATTGCACTGGTTGATTACCCAAAATGCCCTATGTTCAATTTCTACACGTAAATGGCATGCTTTTCCATACACCAGACGAAATGGTGACATGCCAATAGGCATTTTGTACGCCGTACGGTAGGCCTAAAGAGCGTCCTCAAGCTTTTGAGTCCAGTCTTTACCATCAGGCCTAACCATCTTCTGAAGAATATTCTTGAGGCCTGTCCATTCGTCTAGGGATGGTAAGGTGTGGAGATTCTGTGATTTACCCCATATTTTGCCAGTAAATTACAAAATTGGGCATTAGTGAAGTGAGAACCACCATCGCTGATGATAGCCCTCGAAATCCTGAACCGGTTGAAGATGTTCTTCTTGACGAAATCGATGACCACCTTGTGGTCATTGGTTCGGGTGGGAATGGCCTTGATACATTTGGACACGTAATCAACAGCGAGGAGAATGTAATGATGTCCAAATGAAGGGAGGAAAGGTCTTATAAAATCGATGCCCCAAACATCAAAGATTTCGATGGGAAGAATCGAGTTTAGGGGCATCATGTCTCTCTTGGTTATGCTCCCAAGTGCCTGGCATCGAGAACGCGACCTCGAAAATTCCTGAGCATCATTGAATAAAGATGGCCAAAAGAATCCAGATTGCAAAATTTTTGCAACTGCCTTTTTCCCGAAGAAATGTCCACCACACGCAGATGCATGGTTGAAGTCGAGTATACTTTTGAATTCACCCTCCAGAACACATCGGTGAATAAGCTTATCAGAGCTGATGCAATACAGTTCAGGGTCCTCCCAGAAATAGTATTTGGCCTCAGATTTGTGTCTATCTCGTTGTTGCTTGGTCTAATCCTGAGGGATTTGACCAACGACCAAATAGTTTACAATGTCTACAAACCATGGAGTTTGGACACCTAAAACTGTAAGGATAGTCTTGTCCATAAAATATCAACAATCGGAATATCCGGACGAGAAGAATCACTCAGGAGTCTCGAAAGATGATCTGCCGCCACATTCTGTGCCTCGGATTTATCCTTGATTTCAAGATCAAATTCTTGAAGCAAAAGGATCCATCGAAAAAGTCGGGGTTTGGCATCCTTTTTGGCCAAGAGATGTCTCAAGGTTGAGTGGTCGGTATAAATTATGACATGAGACCCTAAGAGATATCACCTGAATTTCTCTGAAGCAAATACTACAGCTAGTAATTCCTTCTCAGTAACAGTGTAGTTCCTCTGGGCCTCATCTAGAGTTTTACTAGTGTAGTAGATGACAGAGGGCTTCCTGTCAATCTTCTGACCCAAAACAGCCCCAACCGCATAATCAAAAGCGTCAATCATGATCTCAAATGGGGCTGTCCAAACTAGTGGTTGCAACACCGGAGCACAAGTGACTGCCATTTTAAGAAAATCAAATGCCTTATGTCATGATTCGTTGAAATCAAATGGCGTATCTTTGGCAAGAAGGTTGCTCAGAGGGCGAGCAACCTTAGAAAAGTCCTTGATGAACCTCCTATAGAATCCCACATGACCAAGAAATGATCGAATTTGTTTGACAGATGTGGGAGGAGGAAGTTTAGAGATAGCATCAACCTTAGCTTTGTCAACTTCAATACCCCATTTAGAGATTACATGACCCAAGACGATGCCTTCTTGTGTCATGAAATGACTCTTTTCCCAGCTAAGGACCAGTCTTATTTTGATGCATCTTTTAATAATCATTTCAAGATTAGCCAAACAAGAATCAAACGATTCTCCGAAAATAGAGAAATCGTCCATGAAGACTTACATAAACTCTCCCACCATATCAGTGAATATGGCCAGCATACACCTTTGAAAAGTTGCAGGTGCATTGCATAAGCCGAATGGCATCCTACGGAAAGCAAAGGCTTCATAGGGACAGGTGAAAGTCATTTTTTCCTGATCCTTAAGATGGATAGGGACTTGATTATATCCCGAATAGCCGTCAAGGAAACAGAAGTACTTCTGCCCGGCTAATCTTTCAAGGATTTGATCAATAAAGGGCAAAAGGAAATGATCCTTTTTCATGGCTGTGTTCATCTTCCTATAATCAATACAAACTCTCCAAGAGGAAACTGAACGAGTTGTGACAGATTCTCCTTTCTCTTTAGTCACAATGGTAATCTCAGCTTTCTTGGGAACAATTTACACGGGACTTACCTAAGGACTATCATAGATCGGATAAATGATTCCTGCATTGAGCCACTTGATAATTTCCTTCTTGACCACTTCTCACATATTTGGGTTTAATCTCCTCTGCATTTGGCGAGAAGGGTGGGATCCACTTCCAAAAATATTCTGTGATTGTAGTAAGATGGCTCAATCCCCCTAAGGTCATGAATGGTCCAACTAATTGCCTCATTGTGTTCCTTTAAGACCTTGATCAATTTAACCTCCTGCTCCTTAGTTAATCTGGCGCTGATAATCACAGGGAGCGCCTTTTCAGGTCCCAAAAATTGATATTTCAAATTCTCAGGCAATGGTTTCAGTTCAAGCTGGGGCGGGTTTTGGATTGAAGGTAAGGATGATGCTGATGAAGATTCATCAAGCGGAAGATGTTGAAAGTGAATAAAATCAATAACCTCTTCAGAATTTGGTGGGTTTGCCACAGAGGGTTGCAGTTTAGATCTTTCACAACAGGAGGAACTTTCAATTGCAGAAACCGCCATAGAAGTTTCAATATTTAAACTATCTTCCTCAAGTTCCTCTATAAATCCACAATCCTCAAATTTTTTAATCACCTTAAAAATATCCAATTTCAATTTCTGATCCCCAAAGGTGATTTCCATGTTACCGCTTTCACAGTTGATATTGGCATTTGCGGTAGTTAGGAACGGACACCCCAAAATGATGGGCGTGTTCCTCAGATTTTCAAGTACATCCATGTCAAAGACAAGGAAATCTACAGGAAAATAGAAATCCTTAACCTTAACAATAACATATTCAATAACGCCTCACGGATTTGTGACCGAACGGTCCGCTAACTGCAGCGTTACTGAAGTCGGTCAAAGTTCACCTAATCCGAACTTCTCATAGAGAGAAGCTGGAATTAGGTTAATAGATGCACCTAGATCCAAAAGTGCTCTATCAAAAGTGTAATCTCCGATGACATAAGAAATCAAAGGACCACCTGGATCTCTCTTTTCCTGAGGAAGGTGATGCAGGATAACAGAACTAGCCTGCTCAGAGAGTACCACCTTCCTCTAAACAGATTCTCTCGACTTACGCTTCTGTGTGCATAAATCCTTCAAAAATTTAGCGTAAGCCGGTATGTGTTTGACAGCGTCAAGAAGTAGGATATTGATCTCGACATTCCTGAATATATTCAAGAGCTCCTCATTACTATCAACAGGCTTCTTCTTCCTAGGTTTAATCAAGGCCTCAGGAAAAGGAACATGAGTCAGATCTTCGGAATCAGATTCCTGAGCCTTGATTTATTCTTCGGAGTTCTCCTTTCTCTCCTCAGACTTTCTAGGATTTGATAGATCAGAATAGTGTGGTTGTGGATCCTAAGTTTGTTTTCCACTCCTCAAAGTAATTGAATTAGCATATGCATACAGGTTTGGGTCTTAGGGAGGGTTAGGAAAGATTGGAGGGGCTTCATTAGTCAAAAACCTTTGATTTGAGGAAGAAGAAGAAGAGGAAGGACCCTACTCAACCACCTAAGCATGTGCATGTGGGTCCCTCTAATTCCCATACCCATGGGCTTGATTGCCCGGATTCTGGATATTACGTAGGTTTGGTACGGGTTGAGATGGTAGAGATCCGGGTTGATGAGAATTAGAAATGAACCTATTTTGCAAATTATCCAGCGAGGTTTTCATTTGCTGCATGAGCTGGAGCATAGATCATTGCATTTCTACCATCTGTCGGTTCAAATCAGCCTACCCTATGGATTAACGAGCATTCCAAGATGGCCGATTGACCTGATTCGGGGGAAACTGGGTGTAAACATGACCCTAACCCATTGGTCATTGCGAAGCATAATTGCTAGGTCATAATTGGGTCTGCTGCCCCAATTTTTCCAGGAGAAGTTAGGGTGGTTCCTCCAACCCGGATTATAAGCATTAGAATAAGGGTTGGACCTAACATTCTCCTGTATAGCATAGACATCCTCGTAGGGTGAGGATGGAGAGAAAGAAAGGGAGGGATTAGAGAAACTGGGATCAAAGGCCCCAGTTTGGAACCCGTGGGGTTCCGAATAATGCTGAATCACAGGTTGAGCCACATCAAGTTAATTCACGAACTCCAGTCCAAAAGGAGCTTGCGACGAATGGAATCCTGAATTCTGGGATTAAGTGGAACGAGAATTGTTCATTGAATTTCCAGCCATCCACTCCATTCTTTTAGTAACCAAGTCCACCTTATCTAGTTTATTGCAAATCAATTCCATATCAAATGAATGAGAGTCGTGGACTTCATTAACATTCTATTTAGGTTGTTGGAACCGGTTAAAAGTATCAATGGAGGCATGATTGATCGAATTCTCGGTCATCTCCTCAAACAAATCGTGCACGCTATCTGCATCTTTGTTAAGGAAATTGCCTCCGCAAGAAGCATCAACGTGATTTTTGAGTTGCTCGGTCAACTAGTGGTAGAAGATCTGCACGAGTTGCCATTTCGGCACCTTGTGGTGTGGACACCTCTGCAATAAGTCCTGGAATCACTCCCAGGCAACATGAAACTGCTCCCCCGACCGCTAGGTGAAGGTAGTAATTGCCCGTCTCAAAGCATTAGTACGTCCGACATGGAAGAATTTCTTCAGGAAGGCTGATTTCAAATCATTCCAAGTTGCAATTGGCCTTCCTATAGTCATGTACCAATGAGAGGCTTTATCTCTAAGAGAGTAGGGGAAGAGCCTCATGATCATTTTCTCCTCATTCACGTTTTGTGCCTTGGTGGTCTGGACCAAAGTGGTCAAGTCATCCAAGTGCTAAAATGTGTCTTCAAAGCCAAGCTCATGAAAATGTTTGATCAAGCTTAACACCTAAGGCTTGATTTCTAGGTCTCCGGCAGGAATCTGGACGCCGGGACGTTCCCCGTAATTTGAAGGATCATAAAAATCCTTTAAGGGTTGAGTGCCCTACAGTCTCTAGAACCATTCTTGCATTCTCTGCATTTGTTCCAGCTCCCTTTGAAATGCCTCCTGTGGATTCTGAGGCAGAGGAGGTTGTTGATCAACCATGGTATCAATTTGGCCAAAATCCAATCTACGCCTCCTAGAATACTCTAGTGGTCCTTCCAATCGGGGATTCAATGACCTCCTTCCCAGCATAAACTAGGAAAAGGTCAGAAGGATTGGGGATAAGAACCCTACAGCACAACAAAACAAGCATGTCCTTAAGTGTGGTAGCTTAAGGATCTACAGACTCTCAGAATCCGCTATAAGATTAGAAACGATTTACTCTACTTGCGTCTGCTCAATCCAACCAGTTAGAAGGAGGGACTGGGGAGAAGGTTCTTATTTCAGCTTACGGCTCTGGTTCCTAGTGTAACCCCCAGCCACGGCCGTTTGATGCTACTCCCCTAGCTAGACATCATATTGATCAGTACAAGTAGGTTAATCATAAACAATCTCAGACTGGACCCCGAAGAGCGAACTAGTCCTTAAGGCCAACGTCTACTTCATTTTATTTAGGCCTGGGATTGTAGTGCTTATGGAATGTGGTGGGCCCTTAAAATGGGTTGTGCCCTTAATGATCAATTGAGTATGTGAAAGTGCATGCACAACCAAAGTTTTCAAGCAAGATTATTTGTGATGAGTAGATTTTAAGGTTCAAATCTTTCTTAAGTAGCTTTTAGGGTTTAGAATTAGGTTTAGTTCAATCAAGTTTGAGGCAAACCAGGTTTTCAAGTACGGGTGAAGATCACTTTCCTTTTGAAATCAAAAATAAAGTGGAGTGCCTGGTATTGACCTAAATTGAAAACCCTAAAGGGAATCTACTTGGTGAGTTGATTTTAAGTTAAGTGGTGTGACCCAAATAATTCAAACAATTGGCCAAGATTTCACCACTGAGTTAAGAACACAAAATGATTAACCTAAACTGATTTATACTCTTTTATATGTTGATTTGTGTGTACCAGTTCCACAGATCAGAATCCGGTTGAGTAGAAGAAAATCAATTAGGTTAAGTGCCTTGAATGTGGGTGTATGTAGTGTGTATGTTGAATTACCCCACAAGAAATATCTTTTTGTTGATTTTTTTATATGCGAATGAGATGAATGTGAGTGGAAATCCAAGCACCCAAACTAACCCTAGTATCTATGCAAACGCCTAGGTTAATTAGAGTTTGAATTAATGTGGTGAAATGGAATCTATGGAGGGGGAAGAATGGTGAGTACTTACAGTTGTCTTCAACTGCACTTTACTCCAATCTACCGCTTGAAGATTTCCTGTTAAGGTGCCTGCAAAATAATAGACAAGAAATAAAGCAAGTTAAAAAATAATAAAGTGCACAAAATGTGAAAAGAAAATTGAAAATCATTGCCTCCCTAGCAACAGTGCCAAAATGCTAGACGTGGAAAACTACGCAATCGAAGTTGGTTTCGAAAAGCCCGTCGTAGTTCGAATTGCGAAGAAATCCGTCAACAGTTAAATTTATACCAAAATTCTAAGAATTCCTGGTCGAGAGGGAGGCTACATCGATCTAAAATCCATAATTTTTATTTTTATTTTTGTTTTTGTTTGAAAATGAAATAATTACAATGGAATTGATATAAACAATAAGAGAGAGATAGAGAGAGAGAAAAAAAGAGAACAATCACTTAATATAATCAGAATGTTTTTACAACTACAAAATGGGAAATGAGTACAACTAGAAAGCAGAAAATTCTATTATAGAAAGAGATTAAAAAGAAGGGAGAGAGATGTTATCCTCCTCGACGAATGCTTGGAGGACAAGCCGGACGGAGCGACGCCTGGAAGACGAAGGACGAAGCGGGAAGAAGGAGGATGAAGCAGAAAGAAACGGGAGCGAGGCAGCACGTCGTCATTGTCGCAGGATCCACTTCCGGAACGGGGCAAGAAAATTAGATTTTGGCTCTAGAATAGCATCCCGGGTGTGGGACAATCTTTTCTTGAGCTTGGGAGAGGTAGAGAGGTGAAGGAAGGGATGAAGAAAAAGTGGAGGTCGGGTCTCCTTTTATAGTTGTAGAAATCGAGGGAAAATTTGTCATTTCAAGCTTAAAACATTAATATCAGGTCTTTAGTGACAAATTTATCCGTCACTAAAGGTCTGATCGTGGCTGACATGTCCGCACCGCGCACGCCTCCCCGCCTTCCGAGCTCAAAATGCCTGAGCACATCTTTTAAATCTTAGCCGTTCTATCGCGAGATCGCACACCCTTCGTCTATGCCTTCACTGTGCGCCCGCATGCGATTGGGCATGTGCAAGCGCATCATCGTGCGCGTGACGATCCAAGGTTCCTCCGCGTGCCATGTCTCCACCCCTCGACCGCCCGATCATCATTTGACGGCTGAATTGCGCCCACGCTCGCGCTCCCGTCTAATTTGAGGTGCGCTGCGTTTCGAACCCGCACCTCGCGCTCGCAAAAGAGCGGCCACCCGCTGCGCTACGGCCGACTTTGTGTCGTGCTTTTGATTTCAAGCATGTGTGCTCACAGCCATTGGATCAAGATCCAACAGCCCAAATAGTGCGTTGGAAGTCCTTTGGAGGTGTAGTGGTGATCCTAAGGGCCGATTGGGTATCTAGGATGGCGCCACGTGGTGCCATCTTGGTCGTCCATCTTCTGCATGTTGTAGATGGTGCCACGGATGTCAGATTGAGGGTACGTAGACTGGTGAGGGGCGTGGCCCCTGTTCTATTATGTGTTGTACATTAAAGCATACGCGTTAACGGAAAGGACTAACCATGTGCCAGTGCGGGATAGCTACGCATGCGTCTATCGCACATGTCGTAGTCACCGCTACATCGCGACCATGACCCCGGGGTGGTAAACCATGTGTAGGACTACCACGGGGTACTCTCCCGACCAGAAGAGTGTCACATGTACGTCTTGCATTGCGGGAAAACTGCAACAAGATCGTTCCCATAGGGAACATGCGAATCAAGTGTTGACATGGACCTTTACTAGAATGCCTAAATACTAAACAACTAGTGATTATGAATAAAACCTGACATTAACTGCATGAATAACTAAAACTATATAAATAGTTTACTGCTTTAACAGTTAAATTCATTAAATGTTCTTAAGTTTGCCACTCTACTCAAAGTTTAGCTGGCATCTACTATTTATGTTCAGGTTAGGGAGGTGAGTAGCCAGTACCACCGGCTGCAAAGGGTGCTAGGCCTAGTCGAGTCCAACTGTAGTCTGTTTCTGTTTCGTTTCTTCTTCTGAAACATTCTTTTACTGCTTTAGTGAGTATTTTGAGTGTATTTGGAACCTCAAATGTTGCTTTCTGTCTTTATATTTCTATTGTGATGGCTAGATCGTAAACTCTATTTTTCTTGCCTGTGGTGCAATGTCTACTTGAGACTACTGTTCTGTTTTTCTGTCTTTTATTAAAAATGCTTAGCTATATTGCATTGGTGGAATGTTGAAATTTATATTTTTGGCTTATTTCTTGATGGACGACTAGATTTTGGGATTAATCAAAGCAAACCGTTCCTGGGTTCCATGAGGAGCCGGGTTTAGGTCATAACAACATGTTACGTGTGATTAATATTATGAAAGTAGTTGTATTCACTTTCTATTTATAGTATATATTAATATTAATTGATTTGATTAGTTGCACCTTTTTAGGAATGGATTTCATGAAGGTATGAAAGATAGTTTTTTTTTTTTTTGAAACATCGGTTAGGTCCACGTCCTTACAAAACCATAAATGGTTTTGTTGGTGGCATTTATGCCATCCACAAGATTAAACTCGAATGGCCATTACGTAGTGCTTTTTTGGTGTTTTGGAGCACCGTGCTCTCTACATAGGCCCCCTATATATATATATATGTATGTATGTATGTATGTATGTTTGTATGTATGCAAACTTATTAGCGAACCAACTAGGGAAATTTCTTGAACCCTAGGATAATTAGAACCATTGCTTGCTTATGCTGAGAGCTACAAACGCACGAACTCATTAGTAGCCAATTTAGGAATGGTTCTGAATCGTAAGGGAGAACTAGTTGTTGGCGACATGTGAATTGTCGGGATAAACGACATTGAAATTATTAGAAGTCAATTAGGGGATTCTCTTAAACGGTAAGGAAAAATAAAGATGATCTTAAATGTAAAATGAAATCTTGGGATGGATAATGAAATGAAAATAAGAATATGGAGTCGCAACCAGCCAAGTGGGTACTAGCGTGTTGGTACTAGTGTGGGGATGAGCTAGCCCTCGAGTATGTGTGTATCGAGGAGAGTTGATTGCCTCGTTGTCTACAAAGAGAGCTGACCTCCCCAGGTGGGTAACTGGGTCTGGAACGGCCTTCTACACTGACTTTTGTTAGGCCCATATGGGCTAACCCAGATAGTTGGGCGAGGATATGCAGACTAGTTAGAGGTACAACCCCTATACTGTTCTATGTTATGCGTTTTAGTGCATACCCATTAGAGGAAATGGTTGATCGCATGCCACTACGGGGTATCCCCCCGTGCATTTATTATGTGCGTCATAGTCACTGTTACGTTGCAACCATGACCCCGTGGTGGTTGACTACGTGTAAGATGAACACGGAGTGCTCTCTCTCGACCAGGAGAGCACCACGTGCACTCCCTGCACCACGAAGATACCGCAACGAAATCATCTCAATAGAGGACATACGAAATGAAAGGAGAGGTGATCCCACCTTAGAGCTACTAATGGGATGAAACAGAATAAGTCAATGCAAATAAATTAAATAAATGGGAATCAGACGTGACGCACGTCATGTTTACTTTTCCTACCTGTATTAAATACCTGCACAAGTTAGTTTTCTTTTGTCACTCTACTCAGTTTTTGCTAACGCCTACTGTTTGTACCCAGGTAAAGGGAGTGAGCAGCCAGTTCCACCAGCTGCAGACAGAGCTAGGCCCAGCCACACCCAGCCATAGTTAGCTTCATTTTTGTCCTTTATTGTTGTAGGGAGTACTAGCTTTAGAACTTGTTAGTTTCTGCTCAGCTCTTTTGTCATATTCATGATGGCTATGGTGTAAACTCTATTCTATTATCTCAGTACTAATGCTAGTTCATGGTTTATCCCACTACTTGTCTATCATTAAATTATTTTTCTATAGTGTATGTGTGGAAAATGTTATTGTTTTACGTTTATTGCTCGCTAAACAACCGGGTCTTAGGATAAGGATGCGACCCAGCTTGATTTCCAAGTCGATCTGGGTTGGGTTGTAACAAACAGCTAGTGCAGAGGTCTATCCAGTAATCTCAGGAATATGAGTAGTTATTGTGATTTGACTCAGTCAACTATAAGTCTCCTTAAGTGATGAAAGCTCCGATAATGTTAGAATCTAAGAGCGTGTAAGATCATATTTTGAGCCTAACCTAGAAAGAAAGTGAAGGATTGCTGTCTCCTTGCGATATTTCAGATGAGTACCACATGTGCACACAGGCCTGCATGCATTGTACTTCTCCAGAAGCCCTTTCCATGTGGCATAGTACTACATCAAGGGCTGCCCCTCCTGCTTGAGAGAAAACATCTCATTGTAGATCTGATATACCTTACTGAAATTTTTCTCATTGGAATACATGTCATGTAACATATCCCACATCTCCTTAGCAGTCCTATAATACATGATGCCATCACCAATCCGTGATGATACAACATTCATAATCCATGCTCCCACCATAGTGTTGTCCTTCTTCCATGAGACATACTTGCCGATCTTATTTTGAGGCTCTAGCTCGAGTAAGAGATGCTCCTTGTCATGGTCCTCAACAGTCATCAAGAATGTTTGAGACCAACAAGCATAGTTGGTCTCATCCAACTTCACAATAGAAACAAAGAACGGATTTTTATAGTTCCCGCTCTCCTGACCAATCTCCGATGTCACCTCGGATGATGATGAAGCCATAATCCTCAAAGACAATGAGAAGTCGCTGAAATCAGATCTGAAAGAGAGTATTCAAATTTGCAGAATCACAATAGATCACAAATCGAGTGATCTAACATGAAATCTGAGTAATTGCTTCCTTAGAAATCATATTAGACACACATGGCAACCCTTCGGATAGCAGGAGATGCACGCTAGGGTCAAGAGGGACCCCTGGCGGCCCTCAATGGAAGGTTGCCACCCTTCCCTAGCCAAAGTAGATCACCTTAAACCCACCGTCCGATGGGGTGCTACGTCGCTGCCTAGGCCTAGCCCAGGCCCTTGCACCACCGCTCGCCCCCTTGGGGACCTAGACTACCGCCACAGGGGCTGTAGTGCCCTGCAGCACCGTCGCTAAAGGGAGGGCTTAACCCCTAGTGCCACCTACAGTCGGTGGTAAAGCCCGACTATGCCACCCGTAGCTGTTGGGTCGATGGTGGCACCCTACTGCACCGCCCGCAGTCGCTGGACCAATCGGTGGTGGCAAGGGATCGACAAGGGAACAAGTTTAAGGTTTTGGTGGAACGGGTTTGTAGGCCTATTTCAATGGGATACCCAAGTGCCAACCAAGGATCGCCACTCTGATACTAAGTGAGATAAAATGAGGAGTCTTATTCAAATAGAAAACACTACACCTCTTTATATAGAGAGAGGTGGTGGGTAAATTACATAAGAGAACTAGATGAAAAATATAAAATGAAGAAATAGTCCTTGACTAAACATGAAAGATAACTAGAGTGCTCAACAAGATGTCTAAGTCATGGTGGTGATTCAATAAAATTTCCTTGTCATGAATCAATCCATTTAGCTAATAGCATGTTGCTACACAGAATAAGATTTATTTATGATGTGTTTGAATTTATTTCATATTCTGATTTTTGAGCTTCTATTCCTCCTTAGGAGTCTCTCTGGTTTGAGCCTACATATATCCTTGTATGTATTTTTCTTGGACCTTTGGCAATAGCCATATATCTTTCTTCTTGTGTTTTCTCCTATATGGTGAAAAGGTTTTCCACATTTAAGCTCCCATGTTCTTGTGGTTTGACAATGTGCATGCTATCTTCATCATCTGATTAAATTGTTCATTCAAATCCTATCCCAAACCTGATGTAAATATATTTACACTACTTAAAATGTCTATTTATGTATGTTCTTAAGCATAGGATTGCATTTCATGATATAAATATTGCATAACATGCATCATCCTGCATTTAGATTAATTTGAATAAAATGGAGGTTAATTGTCTCCTTTTATGTGCTTGGACAGGGCAAACATTTTATCGGGACCTCGGATCAAAGATATGGATGTGATCAGGGCGACGATTGGAGTTCAACGACTCCAAGATCGCCCTAATCAGGCATCCGTAGCATCAGATAGTGACCGGGGAACCCTAGAAGATCAAGGGCCAGGATGGTGTAAATCCGCACTTCAAATGACAAATCCGACCGCACGGATGAATTCGGATCGACGATCGCAGCCCAATGATGCAAAAATTGAGTCAATCCGACATCCGTAGCACCATCTACAATGTCCAGAAGATGGACGGCCAAGATGGCACCACGTGGTGCCATCTCGGCCGCCCAAATGGCCGCATACATTCTCTGAAGACCCCTCACCCGCTCCCTCTCTACTGTTGGATCTTGATCCAACGGCTGTGGATGCGGCTCGTTGAAATCATCCGCGCGACCTTTTGGGCGAGGCAACGCAGCGGTCCAGCGCCTTATCGCGAGGCACGGGCGCGCGTTCGAGCCTCGCCAAGAGAATTCTAATGCGAGCTGGCACGCTATTATCAACCGTCAGATCGTAATCCAACGGCCGCGCGCACCCGATAGTGTTCACGCGCTATTGCACGCCCGGCGTCATGCGGCATCGCACGCGCCGTGCTGGCGTGCAGCGAGCGGGTCAGGCGCGTCTTAAGCCGTCCGATCTCGCGATCGGACGGCTGAGATTTGATGAACGTGGGCGGATGCGTTGAGTGCAGGCAGTGATGAGAACATCATCATAAACCCTAACTAGCACAATCTAACCTAGATATGCAAGAAAAAGCTCCTACATAACTCATAGAAAGGCTTGACTCAGAGAATTCTGAGTTTAACAAGAAAACAAGTCACAAGGGGTAAAAATGCAATTTCACCAACACAATCAGTAAACAGGGTAACTCAAGGTCCAAACATAGGTCAAACTAACCTAATAAGAAGGAAAGAGGGATGATCTGATCCAACAAGGGCTACAGCAACTCCAAGGAATTAAATGACATTCTGTAACCCTAAAAAAAATCCACTTCAATTCATGAGGTTCGAGGCAGGGTAAAAATCGAATAAACCCTCTAAAATTCATAGAAAAATAATCTCTAGGATTTATAACCTTCAATTTGGCCTTGGAAACCCATTTTGACCTACATTGAGAACCATGCCCAATTAATGATTTAATTTGAGTTTTTACATAAATTAGCTGGGCAAACAAGGTCTGACCTAGAAATAAAATTCACCATTAGAATCCTTAGGTCACATTTAGTCATGCATAAAAACTTGAGCCTAAGAAGAGACCTTCTTGACCAACTTTGCAATTTGGTCCTCATCTATTACTTTTTGACCCTCAACTTTCGAAACCCTTGCATTTTGACCACTAGGTTCTTCTTCGTTCTTTGCATACAGGTCCCTCCTGCAAATCTCTGCGCAGTGCCATGCTCCAGCGACTTTGTGCGGAGCATGGCGCCGCGTAGGGTGAGGGAGGCGTCCTACAGGATGAACCCGGTGTTCCCTGCGACGTCTGCTATCGCAGGGACACCGCCATGCCGTCTGTCCTCGTCCACACCTTCCGTGCGAACGCACAGAAGGTATGGGTCAATATCCCGGCCATTCTCCGGCGAGGGAGGCACGTCGCCTCCCTGCGCTCACCCCTCCGCCACCGCCTTTATAAGGACCAACGTCGCCAGCTGACTGGGGTAGCTCGGTCCTGACGGAGAAAACCCCAACCATTCCTCTCTTCCCACTCCGGCAGAAACCCACCAGCTCCGGCGGCTCCTCCTCCGTCTCGTCGCTCTGCTGCGATACCAGCAGCAGAGCCACCTTCGCCCAACCTTCCCACGTTGCGCCGTACCCAGCGCGTGCCCTCCTGCTCTCTTCCTCGCCACCGCTCTCCCCCTCTGGGTGTTTCTTCTCCGACGACAGTCGATACGACTGCCGCCCTGCTCCAGCCCCCTTCGTCCCTGTAGGTAGGTTACTATTATTTCTCTTCCTCCCCTCTTTCTTTTCCCCAATTTAATTCGCTCAATTACCCCTCGACTGCGCCTGACCGCCCTTACCTTCTCCATCTCCGGCCACTCTCCGGCGAGTTGCCCCCGTCAATCCACCGCTCCACACAACTCGCCACCTACCCCAAAAGCTCCGCCTCACCTCATCCGACACCCCCCGCCCCTCCACTGCCACTCCACACCTCCACAACACTCCCCCGATCAAACCCATCTTTTCTGTTGCAGTCCGACCTAGGGCTACCACCAGGCACCACCTCGCAACCTGCCACACCCCGCATTACCTTCGTCGTGCCACAGCGAAGGTACCCCTGTGGTCTGATTAGGCCGAGAGGCCCTGTTTGTGTTCGGCAGATCTTCAGCCCCTTCCGCCATTGACGCTAGAGCAAGAAGGTCGCAAGCTCCATTCTAGGCCGTGCACTCCAGGTGTCAGGGTCCCAAGTGAAGCGAGTTGGTCTTGCACATGTACGCAGCTAGGCAATTGGCTTGGCAAAGGAACCCAGCAGCAGCAATCGAAGAAGACACCCTGAGGGCGTGAGCAAAGAAATAGGTGGGACATTTAGTCCCACCTCGTGAACTCAAAGGTGTGGCAACACTTAAATTGAATTTGTGTTTTGTGCTGGTTGCCTCAAGTAACACGGGGTGAGGTCCCGCACCCCACTCACTCGCCCGGTCCGCGAGCTCACCACGCGGATCCGGCAGACCTGACCCGACACCACCTGCGCACTCCTCACGGACCATACACGTCGGTATGCCTGGTCACGGGTACGCTACCCGATCCGATAACCCGGCTCTGGGAGAGCTTCCTATGAGCAGTTTACAGAGAGAGAGAGACGTGCGAGTAGAGGGAAGGGTTAGGTTTTGCCTTGTGCAGGAACAGGGTGCGAGGGAAGAAGGTTCACACTTGGCCGCAGGAAGAAGAAGAAGAGAAGAAGGAGAAGCAGCAAAGGAAAAAAAGGGGAAGCACTGTAGCAGACCGCCGTTTAAGCCGTCTGACTAAGATATCAGACGACGGATGAAGCTCCAAAGAAGAGAAAGAAGAGAAGGAGAAAAAGAAAAGAGAAGGTTCCGCAGCTGAAGAGAAAAGAGAAGAAAGAAAGAAGATAGAAAGAAAATAAAGAGAAGAGGAAAGAAGAAGACAAAGCAAAGAAGAAGAGGAAGAAGAAGGTCACACTTGGCCGCAGGAAGAAGAAGAAGAAGAAAAAGAAGCCCTGCAGCCGAGCAAGGCAGAAGGCCAAAGAAGAAGAAAAAGCCAAGAGACAGAAATCTACTTCTCCCTCTCTCTCTCTCTCTTATTTTTGTAATAAAGAAACATTGTACTTCTAGAATTCCTGTAGCTCCCTGAGTTCGACCTCGGGAAACTATTTCTGAGTAAAAAAATTGTAATGGCAACGACAACCGTAGCTATTTTATCTATACCACAACGATATTTCTGTAATAAGCACTAAAACAAACAAAGACTAGCCACGATTCGGTCGACAAATCCACCATTATCAAGCAACTGAGGAGGCAAGCGTGGGCGCGGGTGCTACGCCCACGTTGGGGCTTTAGTGACGGATTTATCCGTCACAAAGACCCCTCATTTATTATTTTAAAGATGTAATGACCATTTTGCCCTCACTCCTTGCAACTATAAAAGGAGATCCCCTCCACACGAAATTCTCATCCCTTCTCTTCTCTACCTTTCCAAAGCTCAAGAGAAGCTTGTCCCACACCTGGGATGCTTCTCGCGAGATGAAGTTCAAATTTTCGTCCCCATTCGGAAGTGGATCCTGCGACGATGACAGCGTGCTACTCCGTTCCCTTTCTTCTGCTTCGTCCTCCTTCGTCCAGACGTCGTCCTTTCCGGCTCGTCCTCCAAGCGACCATCGAGGAGGATTTCTCTCTCCCTATTCTTTTTACTGCTTTCTAGTATAGATTTACTGCTTTCTAGTGTAGTTCTGTTCGTCCTCCAAGCATTCGTCGAGGAGGACATTTCTCCCTCTATTCTTTTAATGCTTTCTAGAGTAAATTTATCGCCTTCTAGTGCAACTATTTTATGATTTCTAATTGTAATGAACAATCTCCTTAATGATAAATTCTCCGTTTATTCTATATCTCATTTTGATTTCTATGTGTAATATTCCCTCTCTCTCTCTTCTATTTATTGTAAATAATTAGATAGTTTTAAATTACTTCGTGACAAATAAAAAGAAATGCGTAGTTTTTAAATCAAACGTCCGCCTCCCTATGTTCAACCAGAAATTTTCATTTCGGTATTAATTTTATTTGTTGAACACGAATTCTTCACTTTCAAACTACAACGACAGGTTCTCCAAAACCAAACACATTAGCGAAGCAATTCGAAGCGTTCAACATTTTAGCGTCGTTGCCGGGGAGGCGATGCTCTTTGGTTTCTCTTTGCGTTTTCTAAATTACAAATCATTTACCTCACTTTTCTCCTTTCTTATTGTGATTGCAGGTACTCTTTCGAGACAGGCAAAAGCGGTAGATTGGAGTAAAGTGCTGTGGAAGGTTCTGTAAGTTACCCCCACCTCCCACCTATTAGATTTCATTCCACAACATAATAATTCAAACATCAATCAACCTAGGCATTTTTATAAAATCTAAGGTTAGATTGTTTGTTGTTTGACACCCATACTCACCCCAACCCCCACATTAGAAAAGAAAAATAAAAAAAAAATCTCACAAAGGTACACAACCTCATCTGATTTCCAAACTCAACCGGTAAACCGATCTTAGGAGCCGGTACACACATTCAAACACATAATTGAGTAGAAATCAGATTAGGTAATCATTTGTGTTCCTAATTAAGTGATGCATCAGGCCAATTATTTGAGTTGATTGGGCCGCACCACTTCAAATAAAATAAACTCATCAAGTAGCTGCCAATTAGGTTCAACTCTTAGGGATTTACCAGGCACTCCACATTCTTTTTAAGCTTTAAAGGAAAACATCTTCACCTGTGCTTTCAAAACCTGGTGTGCCAATGAAACCTATTTGAAAACACCTAAAGTTGAATCCTAAAGGCTACTAAGCAAGATTTGAACCTTAAAATTCACCGCATCAAAAACAATCTTGCTTGAAAACCACTGGTTGTGCACGCACATACAAATCAATCAATCATTAAGGGCACAACTCATTTAAAAGGCCCATCACATTCCAAAACACATTCAATCCTAGCCCTAAATAAAACATAGTAGACGTTGGCCTTAAGGATTGGACTCGCTCTTCAGAACCCAGAACGAGATTATTTTCGATTAATCTGTTTCTACTGTTCAATCTGATGTCTAGATAGGGGAGCAGAATCAAACGATCGCGGCTGGGGGGTACACTAGGAATCGGAGCCGCAAGCCGAAAGAAGAACCTTCTCCCTAGTCCCTCCTTCTAACTGGTTGGATTGAATAGACAGAAGCAGATAAAATCGTTCCTTTATCTCAAGACGGGTTTTGGGAGTCTGTAGGTCTTTAGGCTAACCCATTTAAGGACAGGTTTGATTGTTTGTATTGCAGGGCACCTTTCTTCCTTCCGTGTATCATGAATCCTTCCACATATTACACGCATTCCCGCTCTTTCCCTCCTGTTGTGAATTATCCTCAACATGACGATTATCCCGACTCGTATTGTAATCAACCATCAGTTAGTTGGGATAATTCGGATTGGGGATACAACTCCGGACCTCCGTGTTAAGGGCCTAACCCTGAACACTTTGATTGTGATTTCTATCCTTCTCAGTGCCACATCGATTATAAATCGTCTTCCTTTCATGAACAACCTAATACGATCTACAATCAAGAAGGATACATCGATCCTTACCCATCCTCTGATTTCACTGCCTTTAGGTCATCACCATCTTTTGAACAATCTGAAATGACCTATTATCAGGAAGGGTGTAACGAATCTCAATTCGTTAATTCCTCTGCATTGATGTCAAACCTGCCCAACCCTGAACCAACTCATTTGGTTCAGGTTAACCAGGTTCAAGATAAGGTTCTGGCTAACTTGAGGAATATCATTCAATCTTTAGAAGTTCAGCCAACACCTTGCATTAAGAGATTAGAGTCCCTGATTGAAATGATTGATGATTTAAACAAGTCTTTGTTGGATTGGCTCCAGGATGTTAAGGATAAGACCCCGGGTGAGTTTCTACTTGGGAAATTAGCGAAATTGAGGATGAGATTCGTGGTTGCTTTGATTCAATCTTGGGATGATTCCCAAGATGAACCCTCTTCAGGAAAGCCAATGATAGAACCTTCTTAGGCACCTATTGGGGGGGACACGTGTTACGAGACTGACTAGATTGAATTAAAGCAACCAATTAAGGATGATCTGATTTCTTCACCTAAGATCCCTAAGCTGGTGTACGAGGAAACGTATGTCTCCTTGGAACAGAAAGTGACAAATGATTTTGGGACATACATTGATACGGATCCTGATTTCTTTGATGGTGAAGATTCAAGTTGCGAAGTCTCACGCGAGTTTTCTGAACACGATTTCTGTGAGACGATTGGGCCTGAGGAATCTGATAGATCATTTGGTAGCCCAATAACTGAGGAAACTGATCTTATTAGGGCACACGATACGGATCCAGAATCGCATTTTCTGGAGGAATTAATTCAATGCCCTGATTATCAGTTACACCCTGTTGAGCTTATTGATGATTCTAATTCTGAGATAATTAGACCCAAGTCAATTTTGATTTTGCCACATCATCTAGACTTGGAGATTTCAGACGGGGTGATGAATATACAAGAGGTTTTGGAATTTGATACACTTAATGAGGAGGATAGGAGCGGGGAAGTTCTGATTTGGGAAGTTAGTTTTGGAGGAAATAGAAGATTGAGTCGAAGGGTTCCTTTTAAGCTGAAACCATCAAATTAGAACCCTTACGACATTTGTTTTGAGGATGTCAAACCCAAGCACACATTCAACAATTATCCTTTTGAGCTTCAATTCTCTGTAACCTGACTTTTTGGTCTTGGGTTGCATCCTCATAAATCGCAGGCCTGACCCCGCTTGCATTCTGATTTTAGGTTTTGGATAATTTTTATCCAGAACATAAGATATTCTCGATTATGGGGGATGGGTCTGCACCACAATCTGGTCCACATCGTGGACCTCTGTTGGTAGGTCAGAGGATTCTTCTGTTTATTCTGATTCTGACCTACACTTGTGAATTCTTCATTTCTTTTCTTTGTATAGTGTGCCTAACTGAAGGCACTAAACTCGGCACATATACAATTTTTTTTAGTTTTCATCTCGAAGTGGACCTGACATTCACGCAATTCAGGTGCTTTCTACGCTTTTCCACTCTATTTTATGTCTTTTTAATACAATGAGGACATTGCATTAGATAGGAATGGGGGGGTGGACATTCATCTCTGAATTCATTCATCGGCTCCGTAGATTTATTTTATTTTCTTTTATAAAAAAAAATTTGGAATTAGGAAAGAGAATTTGGGTTTAAGAAAATTTTCAATCTTAGGAAATACTACATTATGATTTAAACACAAAGACCCTTCAGGTCTTTGAACTTAATCAGCCCGTGTATCCACTAAAATGTGGATTTGTCTTTCGAGTCATCGCCATCTTAATTCTATCGTAATTGGAGTAAATAAGTTTAGGTGATAAGTACACGACTTATCAACCCGCCCATTGTTTTGAGGGAATTTTGAGTTTCTAGCATCTACACACTTTCTTTGCACTGACTCGTTGTTCGACGATTTTAACGAAAATTGGGTAGCTAATAAACCTTCTAGGGTAATATGGCTGGCAAGTTATCGTGGGTAACAGCCCATAGGTAGGTTGTCCAGAGCCCAGTCACTGGACCTTTCTCTTTTTGTTGCCTTTAGGTAAATCTTAGACCAGGGAAGCCACCTACTTAAAAAAAAAAAATCAAAAAGAAAGGAAAAAAGAACAAAAAAAAATAAGCCACACTTCGCCGCACGAGTATGGCTAGCAAGTTATCGGTGGTAACAGCTCATCGACCGGTTGTCCAGAACCCAGCTTAGTAAATGCACTAAAAATTCCCAAAACACTTAGGAAGAAGCGGAGAAGTAGAATAAACCAGGGAGATATACACTGGATTCACCCTTGTGTTGACCCCGTAAAAAATAAAAGTAGGGAGAAAGTTACTGGTTGTAAAGATACACCTTTAGGTAGAATTCTTTTTGAGGTCACCTAGAGGCGTAAAAATCCGAAGTCCGTTTTAATTACCGGTCAACGAGTCTATCACAATCACAATAAAATGCTTAAAACTTAGGGTTCTCATCAAATCTTGGGTGAGTTGAATGGCCGTAGAAAGCTACTCTTAAACCCTAAAATTTGAAAATCAAAAAAAAAATTAGAAAAAAAGAAAAAAGAGAAAAAAAGAAATTTTTCTTTGAATAAGGCGAGGGCTTGAGGCGGTCTGCATTTTGGCTGATACTCGAGCGCTATTGTGTCTTTGAAAGTTCAGTTCCTAAGTAGACAATTTCTTAATGATTGAAAATAACTCATGTCCAAATAATCCAACCTAATTCTTTTATAAATATCATATAGTTTTTGCTAGGGACTAGCAAAAGATAGGCATGGGGGTATGATGTAAATATATTTACATTACTTAAAATGTCTATTTATGTATGTTCTTAAGCATAGGATTGCATTTCATGATATAAATATTGCATAACATGCATCATCTTGCATTTAGATTAATTTGAATAAAATGGAGGTTAATTGTCTCCTTTTATGTGCTTGGACAGGGCAAACATTTTATCGGAGCCTCGGATCAAAGATATGGATGTGATCAGGGCGACGATTGGAGTTCAACGACTCCAAGATCGTCCTAATCAAGCATCCGTAGCATCAGATAGTGACCGAGGAACCCTAGAAGATCAAGGGCCAGGATGGTGTAAATCCGCACTTCAAATGACAAATCCGACCGCACGGATGAATTCGGATCGACGATCGCAGCCCAATGATGCAAAAATCGAGTCAATCCGACATCCGTAGCACCATCTACAACGTCCAGAAGATGGACGGCCAAGATGGTGCCACATGGTGCCATCTTGACCGCCCAAACGGTCGCATACATTCTCTGAAGACCCCGCACCCGCTCCCTCTATGCCATTGGATCTCGATCCAACGGCTGTGGACGCGGCTCGTTGAAATCATCTGCGCGACCTTTTGGGTGAGGCAGCGCAGCGGTCCAACGCCTTATCGCGAGGCGCTGGCACGCGTTTGAGCCTCGCCAAGGGAATTCTGAAGTGAGCGGGGGCGCTATTATCAACCGTCAGATCGCAATCCAACGGCCGCGCGCGCCTGATAGCGTTCACGTGCTATTGGACGTGCGGCGTCACGCGGAATGACACGCGCGGCGTCACACGGAATCGCACGACCAGGCGGGCGCGCAGCGAGAGGGTCAGGCACGTCTTAAGCCGTCCGATCTCGCGATCAGACGGCTGAGATCTGATGAAGTGGGCAGACGCGTTGAACGCGGGCAGCTGAGGAGGCACGCGTGGGCGTGGGTGCTACGCCCACGTTGGGGCTTTAGTGACGGATTTATCCGTCACAAAGACCCCTCATTTATTATTTTAAAGATGTAATGACCATTTTGTCCCCACTCCTTGCAACTATAAAAGGAAACCCCCTCCACACGAAATTCTCATCCCTTCCTTCTCTTCTCTACCTCTCCAAAGCTCAAGAGAAGCTTGTCCCACACCCAGGATGCTTCTTGCAAGATAAAGTCCAAATTTTCGTCCCCCTTCGGAAGTGGATCCCGCGACGACGGCGTGCTGTTCCATTCCCGTTCTTCTGTTTCGTCCTCCTTCGTCTTGCTTCGTCCTCCTTCGTCCAGGTGTCGTCCTTTCCGGCTCGTCCTCCAAGCGACCATCGAGGAGGATTTCTCTCTCCCTATTCTTTTTACTGCTTTCTAGTATAGATTTACTGCTTTCTAGTGTAGTTTTGTTCGTCCTCCAAGCATTCGTCGAGAAGGACATTTCTCCCTCCATTCTTTTAATGCTTTCTAGAGTAAATTTATCGCCTTCTAGTGCAACTGTTTTATGCTTTCTAATTGTAATGAACAATCTCCTTAATGATAAATTCTCCGTTTATTCTATATCTCATTTTGATTTCTATGTGTAATATTCCCTCTCTCTCTCTTCTATTTATTGTAAATAATTAGATAGTTTTAAATTATTTCGTGACAAATAAAAAGAAACGCGTAGTTTTTAAATCAAATGTCTGTCTCCCTGTGTTCGACCCGGAATTTTCATTTCGGTATAAATTTTATTTGTTGAATACGAATTCTTCGCTTTCAAACTACAACAACAGGTTCTCCAAAACCAAACACGTTAGCGTAGCAATTCGGAGCGTTCAACAAATGCCAAGTGAGAAATACCTTAATTATTTTCCAATAATATGGGACCCTTGCAAATAAGTTGGGAGGATTATCTATAAATATCTGAAATATTATTGATTAAAGGCCACGGCCATTGATGGGCTATCCATAGCCTTAATGAAGAAACTACATACAAAGGTTCCACTATTTGCATGGTTTTTCATAAGGACAAGGATTGTGACTAAGATGTATAGCAAGATGGGACTACCACTGCAGATTACTTACATGGATGCTATGCAAAGTGACGCCATTTTAGAGGCAAAATCTTGGAGGAATCTTAGGAAGGAGGCTGACAGCAAGATCTGATGTCTTCTATATCTTTAGTAGACAGGCATGACCCATGGTAGTTTTGTAGGATGTTGGGTGGAAAGACAGCAATTACGTGGTCTTCAAAATGTCAAAGTCCTGATGTTTTGCCGGGTATGAATCTTTGAACATGACCTCTGGGAGGTACTTCACATGTTTTGTTTTGTTTTTTTTAGTAAGTGGTAATTTATTAACTCAAAAAAATATCAACCGATCATAATACATGAAGAAAAATAATTACATCTTTCTCAATATGGAAGCAAGAAAATCAGAGAGCATCCAATCCATTTGTGATGACCATGGCCAAAGTGCTAGTCGTTCTAGATACAGAGTCATACATCTTTGCATTTCTTTCGTGCCAAAGTTCCCAAATCGTTGCATTTATGGTCAGCCATAGATCTGAGCGATCCGAAGGTACTGGTGAGAGAAATGAGTTGGTCAAGTGAATATTCAACAGCCCTTTCATAGTCTAAACTTACATCGAGATAGTGGAGGAAAAAGAGCAGGAGAAAAATAGATGCTCATGAGACTCCTCACAAGTACCACAAAGCCTACAAGTAGTGTCAATATGCAATCTCCAGGAGTAAGTCTATCCAAGGTGAGTAATCTACCTTTTGCTGCCAACCAAGCACAATAGAACCACTTAGGGGGTGCCTTCTTGTTCCAAATAGAATTCCAGATTTCAAGGATAGAACCCTTGATCCTGATCAAATCTCTGACCTTTCTTGCTGAGAGGGAACCTCAAGGGAGTACCGACCAAGTCCATCCTTCATCATTATGGAAGTGTGAAATAATAATATCTCGCAGGGACAGGAGGCGTTTCCACCAGGGCGAGTCCATAGGCAAGGGGGTAGCAAATACCAAATCCTCGTACCTTTGGTGCATCCAGATGCACCAAATAGAATCCCCGACCGTTTGAAGACGATGGGCGAGCTTAGTGAAAGCACATTCCCTAAGGCAGCATAGATTAAGACCCCTTCTTGGAGGGTTTACAAATATTCTCCCAAGCAACTAACTGGATTTTTTTCATCCTAAATAAAATCGACAATCCACCTCCTGATTCTATCCATGGAGGTCTTTTTAATGACAAAGCAAGAAAGCCAGAATCTAAGGAGGCCTTAAACCCCCCACCATTTAACTCATTTGACCCTCCCCATTCTAGAGAGAGTTTTTCTCCTCCAACGGACAAGCAGGTGCTTAATTTGTGTCGGCAGTGTTTGAAAATGTACACACTACTTTTGTACCACATGTTTTGTTTCTGTGCCTGCTGTGTTTGAAACGCATGTTTTGTTTTTGTTGGTTAATCAATAAAATGAGGATGTTTACCACGTGTGACGTGTCTACTAGGCAAACAGTTTTTCAGAAAGAAGAAAAGAAAAATGTAGGAACTTTTCTGAACCGATATGGGTTCCTTTTGGAGCATTCTCTTTGGCCCTAAGATTATGCATATATGTTTCTACCATCATCCCTGAAATGGCAGATGGTCTCACCACTACTAATCGACAATCTCACTTTTGTAAATAAAAGTATGGTTTATTTTCGCTATTACTTGAATTGTTTTTCACGTGAGGAAGAAAGGTAAGATTGATTACTGTTTTAGACAAACCAACAGATTTATCCATGTAATACACTCTACTTGAAATACCAAGTTATACCTAATTCAGTGGAAATCTACCTCAGCCTCCTAAAATTGTTTTTTGGAGAATTGGCCTAGCAATATGCGGTGGAATTAATACTCAGTCTCGTGAAATTGTTGTCTAGGATTGAATAATTATTTCGTTACATGTGTTTGCATGCATGACTTATTGTCGGAGTAAACCCTGCCATTGTAATCTCAGGTGCTGGTACAATGGAGGGTCAAGAACATAGTATTCTGTTGCTTGTTGCTTCCAAATAAAAAATAAATGTTGCTATACGAAGCTCCATTCTTCTCGCTATGGAATTTTTTTGTGTGTGTATGTACGTTGAGGAGTCGTTTAGCGAGGAAACTGGGATGGGATTTGACCAGTGCTTTGTAATTGGCTGATCCCTCCATGATTAATGGAAGGCTTTTCTTGTAAAAATAAAATAAAAATAAAAATAAAGGAAGAAGAAGAATGGCGTTGGATTCTATATTTCTGCAAAATTTTCACAAGGGCTCTTGGAACTCTCCGAAAATCTCATCCTCATCCTCCTTTTGTTTCTTCTTTGCTAGCTACTTGCTTTGATGCAGATGTCATTGGTGTGACATATGAAGTGGAATTCGCGGCCTTACCTGGAAGTGTGAGCCATTGCAGGGAGATCTTGCAGACCCAAGTCTTGCACTATTAAGCATGGCCTTATCGTGATATGATTCCATGAAATCGTTGCAAAGTTATCAAATTGTGATTGGATGGAAAGTAACCAGAAATTAAGTGAAAAATAACGATTAGGAAATTATGGAAGGTGATTTCAAGTATTGGAAATACAAAGGTCGGTAAATTACGCAATCACAACGTTGATTTATAGATAAATGCGGTGTTGGGAAATTTAATCACAACAAAACTAGATTAAAAGTTTTTTTTTTATTTTCTTATTACACATCAGGACCGATGGAATCTGCTTATGCTGCCAAATCACATGACGAAAAGATTTACAAGGTTTCGTCTAGCTAGACGGAGAAAAGGTAATACCCGACGGATGACGCTTGGCTGCGTTTAGCAACGGATTAGTGGGTGGGACTAGGGTTTACGGATGAGATAGGAATATATTAAAAAAATTTTAAAAGAATTTTTTAATTTTTTATTTACATTACATCATTATCAATTTTCATTCACACCCTAATATATTTATTCACATCAACTTTAATATATATTAAAATATATTCAATACAATATAATATATCCACTCACATCATATTATAATATTAAAATGACACCCACTATCATATCAACATACAAATCAAATCGGTACAAGCTATCAATCATTGCAAGCCCACCAATCAAATACCCCCATTTACTTATTCCACTTCAATTCTATCCCGAGATATCACCATACATCAACCAAACACAACCTTATGACCCATTTGGCAATGGGGTTAAAGGAGTTTTTTCCCAACCCGTGGTTTTTATTCAAAGTTTTCCTATCATTTCAACACAAGCTCCTATATAATTACTTCAATCATTATAATCAAATCACAATAATATTTACTCTCACTTTTACTATTATAAAATACCCACTACACCTTGCACTCTCACTTTTAATATTAAACAAATATCTATTAATATTCTCTACTCCTATTTATACTATTAAAAAAATATCCACTAACATCATATCATTATACTAATCATTTTAACCCTCTAATTAACATTCACCTTATTTCACAATCTAATAAACATCCATTTCCACTTATTCTATTTTAACTTGTCCATATAATATTTTATCTACCCTCCAAACGAAGCCTTAGCCTACGTTTGGCAACGAGTTAAGAGACAAGATAAAGGTTTGCGAGTGAGATAAGAATGGATTAAAGGTTTCTTCAAAAGAACTTCACAATTCCTCACTCACGTCACATCAACATCATTTTCTACCTCAAATCAATACCAATATACACTCACATCATAATATATCCACTCATATTAAGTGAATATATATTAAAATATACCTAATTAAATAAATATAACTACTCATATCATATTATAATATTAAAATATCATTAATTAACACAATACCACTGAACTAATCATTAAAAACTTTCGATGATTGCATGTCCTTCAACTAAATACTTTATCCCAGGATGAGTTTCGGTAAAATAAGCTACCTAGGGCATTTGGTTGGGAAAATGGGTTCGGCAGCTGGTGGAGTGGGAATGATTGTATGTTGACGTGGTGTTAATAGTAATACATTAATATTATGACCCGTAAATAGCATAAGTGGATCTGATCTAATAAATATGTATTAATGATTTTCGTATTAAAAAAATTTCTTTTAATATACGTGAGTGTTGATGCAAAGATGGTGGGATGAATATACTTTGATAGATGCGATAAAATTAGATAAATATTATTTTATCCTTAAAAATTATTATTCTAAGGGATATTACGATCAAACAAATGCTCCATTAGAATATCTCTCAAGCAAATGGGGCTCGAAAGATTGAGGATATCATGGCTCAGACCCACGTGGACCTGCTCGATTAGATAAGTTTTAGGTTGCCATCTCATATGATAGCACTCTCTTCATCTCCTAGCCTCCTCCCAGACCAACTACACTTGCTAAGACCTATCAAGCATCCAATGAATCCATCACACCATCTAAAATCCTCTCTAAACTTTTAGATGGATTAAATACTAAGTCAATGGGGTCGATAATTTTCAACTTGTGATGACGATTGGATGGCCAACTTAGGACCCATTCTTTAACTGATCAAGTCAAAATTGACCCATTTTATTTTGATTTTAACATCAATTCTCATGAGATTAGACTCCATTCGATGCGAGTGACACCTTTAGTTATGTCTTGATGAGTTCATTTTGACATCCAATTTATGCAATGTTGGAAAGACTAGGCATAGAAACAAGTACTTGATCAAAGCATTGATGAAGAAGCATAAACGGTATTGTTTGATAATGAATTCACTTTTATATTATTTTATACTCTAGAATAAATTCCTTCGTTTGTGAGAGAGAAATTATATGATAGATTGCAAATTATGCATGAAACACATAATTCAAACTTTTGAGCACTCACACTTGATTGTGAGACTGCCTCTTTCATGTCTAATGGCATGTTGCTCCGACTTAATCCCGGCAAACCTTGGAAAAGCCCATCTTTTTGAGAGAATTAAACCTCAATCCACTTATTCATCCTTCTTTCATATACCTCCCCACCAATATGTCGAGACAAATAGGACTATCCAAATCACTTCCACAAGATACATTTCTATACCTCTTTCCATGGTGCACATTGTTGAAACTAGTCTCTACTCACGTTTTAATGTTAACAAAATCATTCTAGCTTGATTTCTTTGTGAAACCAATCTCCATATTGATGAGAAGAATTTCTGTGTTCAAGTAGAAAGAAGCTAGCTAAAGTCAATCAGAATGCTAGTTTAAGAGTAAAAAATCAAGTGAAGCTAAATGAAGTGTAGATCAAGTTTCACGGCTAAGCTTAAAGCGAAGCAAGACCAAGTGATAAAAATACAAATAGAAAATGAAAGACGGCAAGTCAATGACCGGAAGTTCAATTATGCTCAAGTCACAAGCTCAAGATTGCAAGCAATGGTTAAGCTCATTATTGTCAAGAAAAAATAGGTTGTAGGATGAGATTTTTAGGCAATCTGCTAAGCCTCCAAAAAGCTGCTAAAATATCCTAAAATAAACGTAGAAGCCCTAAAAATTCCTTGAAATAACGTAAATCTTACTGGAAAAATATAGAACTTAAACCCCTTTAAGATCTCCTATCTAGACTTTATTATGGCTTTGTTCCCTAGTCTAGATATATATATTTGGACTGATACAACACCAATCCAGATACACATCGACCAACACAATAGCCTTGTACAAACAAGTTTGTACCAATACTTCTACACCTTTCCAAGATGTTTTAGACTAGTTCACTAAGAATATCTTGGACTATTTTTGTGTGTAGGTAGAACTTATATTGCTTTGGTACACCTCATTTCTTACCAGTATACCTTGATCAATTGTGTTCGATTTCTTTCCAAATCAATTGAAATTGATTTCTTGTAAGTAGTATCTAAAGTCTAGCATGTAAAACTCTCTAAATATACCCTGTTAGCACCTACACATGCCATCATATTATACTATTACTTCCTATTTCAACAAAAGATTAGGGCCTTTTGTGCTTAATCTTTGACAATTCTCTCTCAAGGCTAATTTACCTCCTCCAAGGTCAAATAACGCTAACTCAAACTCTTGGAGGCATAGGAGCTTAGCAAGAAAGTTTATTTTGTGCTCAACATTGTCCTTCATCGTAGTTGATTATGTTTGCATTATCATGTTTATTTTTCTCTCTTATTGGAGCAAGATGGTCCATAAACCATATCCGCATACCATATCATGTTAAGAAGACCTATTCCTTACCTTAGGATATTTGTAAGGATTTAAGTAGCCTGTCAACCATTTCAATTTAATGGATTTGATTAGCATGGACTAATCACGAAAATCCTAAACGAAGAGGCATAGACGGTGATTTTTACCCGATGGAATTTTCCATCATAAATCCTTGCAACTAATTTTACTAATTTTATGCTCGATATTACACTTCATTTGTTTTTGTGGTCAAGTAAAGATTTGTAGGTTATGCATCTACACTTCTCTCACATATCACACAGTAAAATCCACTTGTGGTCTTAAATCTTTTATGCTTAAGAATTTTTAGCTAAAATTTTAATGTTTTTTTCATTTGATCAAATTATGAATGATTGAACATTGATGCTGAGACTACGCATAGTCCTACTTTCTTGTAAACCTTTTCTTAGAGCCCATTTGTTTCATGGGAGAGGGCTTAATTGCATGCTTGACATGCTCAATTTTGGAATCAGCCCATTCCACTTTTGAAACCGAAATAAACCAGCTCCACCTCAAGGGTGGAATTAGTTTTTTCCTCACAACAATTCTCCTATTTCTCCCCTAATACTTTAAAGTGACATATAATGACCCAAACATGAAGAAGATCCTAATTCTTTGATTTGACTTATGGGAAATTCCTCACTTAATTCCACTTAGTTTTTTTTTCCACCAACCAAATTAACCACATCTTAGAGAGAATTTTTTGTAATTTGGATTTATAAAAAAGAATAGAAAACCGACTACAAAAATATGTGACAAGAATACAAACTTGAGTATGAGTGAAAGAACAGCATTATGAATATCTTTTTAGAGTAATTTCATCCAAGTTTCAAAGCTATCTCTGAACTTCAGAGCACTTCAACACGAACCTTGATCTCTATGGTAGTGTTTGGTAAGTGATATAAGAAAAGTAAAATAACTTTTATTTAGTGGTGAAAGAAGTCAAGATAGTAGGATTGGGACACTTTTTCTATTTGGGAACAAATTGTGGAAGAACTTATTCCTATGAGATGACGAGGATTAGACAAACAAATCTAGTATTTTGCAGTCGCAAGATCAGAGGATATAAGACCCTCGAATGTGGTAGCAATCGTGCTAAATAAATGGTGCCTACAGGTGAACCGATGTGATCCTTTATCTTGGGTTCCACGTTGACAAGTTTTTTTTTTTTTTTTTTTTTTTTTTTGCAAGAGTAAAAACCCTTCAATTAGCATCCGTGGAGCTTACAAGGGAAGTCAAGATACACCCAACTCCCTTGCAGCTTACATATGAGACAATGTTTAGCCAGATTACGTGCTGGCCGAACAAGCATTCTATCCACTTTAAACAAAGAGAAGCCAACATGATTACTTTAAGAGAGATGAACACTTTTGAATCACACTACGACATTTCCATGAAGGTTGTTGTTGAGCTAATATTTGACTTACTGGATTCATGGCGTCAAATAACACAGCTACACCCAGAAAACCAGAATCTAGGCCAATTGAAGACCTTTGAGAACCACCCATGTCTCTGCTTCCTCGCTGCAAACTCATAAGCACTACATCTTATAAATCAACCCCCTTCATCAACCAGCACTGCAGTTGCAAAGGAAGCAGAATGCCCCACTGCTACATCAACTCAAGCAGAAGGTTTAGGGGTAGGAAAAGATGCATAGGCTGACCGTCCATCATCCATATATGGCTGACTAGGAAGCATATTCACTGCAGCATTTATACTTCTTGCAACGTCATGCCAGCTATAAAAGTTTGCCATTTTAGAAGCCTCTCCAATCACCTTCGGAGGCTCCGATCTGATCCCTTCCATAAGCACCTTACACCTGTGTAACCACAGGGAATGTAATATGTAAAAAATTAGATTTTTGGGATAGCCCGTTGAGTCAAAAGAAGTGTTCAAATTGATTACTACATCCCCCCAATAATCCTGCATGTTAATAATATTTTGAACTCCCCAATAAAACCATACTGCATGTACAAAAGTACAGCTCCATAACAGATGGCTCCAATCCTCTTCACTACCATGACAAAATGGACATCTGGCATCAGCAATTTGAATTTCTTTTGCCAACACATTCTTTAGAGGAATAGCCCCAACAGCTACCCTCCATTGAAAGACTTTAGTTCTCAATGCCAATCCTTTTATTGCCCATATCTTACAGAACTTCCTGTGATTACTATCTCCAAGTCCTTCCACACCATGTTCATTAATAAGTGTGAAACATGCAGATCTTACTGAAAAAAGACCCTTACGATGGGGTTTCCATACAAGTAAATCAGGACCTTGATGTATTGGAGTTGCAGCAATGGCCTGAGCAGCATCTTCCTGAAAAAGATTAAATAGTATTTCATCATTCCATTTATTTTCATCCCCTGTCATCAATTGAGCCACTTTAGATAACTGTAGCGCTGAGGAATCCAATGGCAATGGTTGAATTCCAGTATTTTTTATCCAATGGTCACTCCATATATTGATCGATTCCCCATTTCCTATCAGCCACAAGCAATTACTTATGGAGCCAATCTTTGACTTCACCCAAAGCCTTCATAAATCTAGAGTCTGAAGGTTTTGGTACATACTCCCAAAAGGAACCAACAGGGAAATACTTATCTTTCATTTGTCTCTACCATAATCCTTCCTGACCCGCACAGAGAGAACATCCCATCTTCATTATAAAAGCTAGATTTGCCATCCTTGAAGCTCTGAACCCAACCCACCAAGTTGCTTGGGAACGCAGATGTCTTTCCATACCTTCAAATACATATGCGTTGCTTATCATCTCTAAATCCCCATGAAAAGTCTCTAATCATTTTATCCACCTGCGAACAGAGTTTCTTTGAAAATAAATTTGTAGACTTCAGATATGAGGGAATGGAGCAAAGGGAACTATGGATAAGAACTCCCCTACCTGGTTGAGAAAGGGTCCTCGCTTTCCAACCTCCCAGCTTTTTTGAAATTTTTGTAAAACCAGCTCTTTAAGCTTGACTTGTTTTGCATTATCTAATGGGGGACAACCAAGGTATAGTTCATCCCTTTTCATAGGACCCATGGTTATGATTCTTGTAATTTGATCTTGCTCCTCTTTTCTCATGCCCTTAATAAAAAAAAAAACCCTTGATTTGGAAAAATTCACTTCTTATCCATAGCAGTGCTAGAATTCCTTGAATGATTGATGCTTCTCTTGGAGTGGCTTTGGTAAATAAAATCTTATCATCTGCAAACATCAAGTGGGTGATAGGGCTGCAATTCCTGTGCATTTTATAACCTGTTATGCAATTAGTGTGGAGGGCAATATCCAAAGAACAAGATAGATATTCCGAACATAGAATAAAAATGTAAGGGGAAAAGGGGGCAACCCTATCTGATTCCTCACGAAGGCATAATAACATTAGAAGGAGTTCCATTAATGAGAACTTGGAAGGTAGCAGTGTTAATACATGACATAATCAAGTTAAGAAGTGGAGGAGGTATATGCAACTGGGATAAACAAAATTTAACAAAATCCCATTCTATCCTATCAAACACCTTCTCCATATCAAGCTTAATGACCATGGATCCCTGCTTCCTTCTAGATTTAGTCATAGAATGCACCACTTCTTTGGCCAAAAGGATATTGTCCGCAATTTGCCTTTCCGACAAAAACCCAGATTGATTACATGATACTACGCATTTCAAAATAGATTTTAATTTTCTAGCTGCTAGCTTAGCAACCAGCTTGTATAGAGTATTTGTAAAACTAATAGGGCAATAGTCCTTCAGCTCCTTTGGAGAATGAAGCTTCGACACTAGGGATAGATAGGTCTTGCTCATTGGAGTGGGCATAATCTGATTTTTAAAATAATCTTGCACAAATAAAATAACTTCATTCTTAACCACGTCCCAACCATTTTGACAGAATAAGGCTGGAAAACCATCTAGTTCTGGGCTCTTACAATGGGCCATAGAGAAGAGAACATTGCATATTTCTCCCTGTTTTGGCACCTTAACACACCACTCAGGTTCCACTTCAGATGGCCAATCCTGAGCATCAAATATCTGTTTTGGATTAAATTCTAATGACCGAGAAGAATACAGGTTGGAATAAAAATTAAAGAAGCAAGATCAAATTCTTCCAGTGTCACCTGTTTCTTCACCACTAGGAAGGGTGATCCAATCAATTGTATTCTTTCTTCTTCTATTTTGTTGATAAAGGTGATAAAAATTAGTTTTTCTATCACCACTTTGAACCCAATCATGTCGAGATTTTTGATACCAATAAACCTCTTCTTGTAACAACATCTCATCATATTGTTTCTGCAGATATCTTTCTCTACTCAAATCACTATTTGCAGGATCGCTACCTTGCAGCCTTGCCATTTCCATTGCAATGTCAGATTTCCTTTTCTTCCAGTTTACCTTGTCATTTGACTGCCATTTCTTGAATTCAGCTGCCATCTTGTCATTTCTTTCCCAAATGGGCATCCCAACCATAAAATTGCTCCCCTCCCAACCTCTTTTCATTACCTCTTGATAATCCTTCCGTACACACCATTCTGCCCCATCCTCCATACACACCTGGCTTGATTTTGTATTTTTCTTCAATCTCAGAATTATCAGACTATGATCACTTCCCAAGACTGGAAGATGCAAAACCTTTGCATACGGAAATTGGATACAAAAACTCTATCAACCCATTCTTTTATAAGGAATTGAGGCATACACCTAATGGTCCATGTATACACCTGACTCGAAAATCCAAGATCCATCAATCCCAGCCTAGGTGAGAAGGTCTTCAAATGTAAAAATTCACGAGAAGGAAACATAGATCCTCCTACTTTATCAGCAGCAGACAAAATGGAGTTGAAATCCCCTACACAAACCAGATTTTTTGCATAGCATTCAAGCAACCGACCCATTATACACCAAAAGTTTCTTCTACAATTTTGCCTTGGCGTTCCATATATACAAGTCAAAAACCATGCAAACCCATTCTCTGAAATTTTCAACAAAATGCAGTGAAATTCAGTATATACTACATCTACATTACTGTCAACTGAATACAGAACAGCAAGACCCCCCCAACTTCCCTCAAGCATCAACAGCAACTGAATTGAAATTCTTGAATTTTCTACTGATCCTTCCAAAACTACTTCTTTTCATATGCGTTTCAGATATACAGACAATCTTCGCAGCAGTGGCTTTCAAAAGGGATTTTTGATGATGAATTGCGGAGGCTCATCTCAAACCTCTACAATTCCATGACATAATATTCATGACAAGTCCGGCAGTTGACTTGGCCCAGCTGCCACAGGTCTATCCATATAGCAATTCTACACAAAGATTTTTTTACCATCCACCTCATACTCCATATCATCTTGATCTTCAGAAATTTTCCTCTTAGTTAGCAGCCGAGAATGCATAGTCGTAAACTTGACATCTGTAGCTATTTTCTTCACACTTCTCCTCTGAGCTCTTATTTCCTCCCCTGAACACCAGTCTGCATTGCATTAGCCTCCAGCGACGAAGACAAAGGGGGATTCAATCCAATCACCTCTGAAAAGTGAGAAGTATATTCATAAGCACAAAAGGATGGTTTTTCTTCCAGTATGGAATGGGAAGTGGTAGGCGTAACAGCCCAGCAGGAAGCAGTAGGCGGAACAGCCCATCTCTCATTATTGGCTTCTTGGTTTCCATTCAGAGATAACGATGTGCTTGGAATTGTCTTGTGAATATCTTCAAACATCTGCATTGACCTTCATGTCGTTTGCACTTTTCTTTTTCTTCACGATTTCCATCAGTTCTGCCTTCCATATCACCTTCAGAACTCCTAAACCCCCAAACAAGAAGACCAAATAGGATATTATAGTAAATCAAGAAAAAGCACTTACTGAGAATGAAAAGGAAGAAGTTGAAGGATCGCAGCTGAAATCTCCAGAAGTTGGGGCGCACCGCTCCTCGAGCAATCACAAATCGTGACCCCAGACACTGCCACAAGAGTGGGGGAACTTGGAGAAGATGGGAACCGAGCCAACCAAGCGGACAAGCTTGGAGAACCTCCTTGGAGAACCGCCATGAAGAACCGCCTTGGAGGACGAACCACCGTGCAGGTTCTCGACCGCAGTGACCAGCAATCCACCAAGCCCTAGAAACTCGGGAACAGAATCACCTTTCAACCAAAGGTCAACCGAGACAATTTCACGTTGACAAGTTGACCTTTTCGAGTAAGATGATCGCCTCTCATTTATTATTTTTTTTTTTAAGTAAAATTACACAAATTATTCCTCTATTTGTCTTTCCCTAAGCTTAAATTTTTAATTTTGAGCGGTGATCCTCAACTCAAAGGACGAAGCTCGGGTTTTGTCTCGTAAAGATGGACCAGTGCTACACATCCGGCAAAACTTTTACAAAACCCCCTCGTCATCATAGAGATGCTACTAACATAAATCTCGAAACCCTTCGCGGCTTAATTTACTTGACCGTCCGTAAACAGATGTTAACCTTTGTATACTTTGTGAGTTAAGATTAGGTAATAAAGTAAAGAAAATATGTATTACAACATATTTTTTAACATGTCTCTACAAAAATGTATCCATATATTTTAAATTTTTATTAAAATATATTAATTGAAAATTAAAATATAATAATTAAAAATAAAATCGTACTGGTATATTTTTATTTTTATCGATGAAAAATAAATTTTCACTTAAAAAGTAAAAAATAATTTTTAGTTATAAATTTTAAATTTAGTATTTAGGATTTAAGATTAAAAGTTTAAGATGTAGGTTTAGAATTTAAGGGTTAAGATTTTGATTTATGGAAAATAATTTTACCTATAAAAAGTGATTTTTCACTTTTAAGTTTAGGATTTAGTCTTAAACATTAAAGACTAAACTCCAAATTCAAAGGTAAAAAATTACTTTCCAAGTGAAAATTCATTTTTCATAGGTGAAAAGTCATTTTAATAGGTGAAAAATTACTTTATATAGATGAAAATCGATTTAAAATCAAAACATATCGATTTAATAGGTGAAAATTCACTTTATATATGTTTTTTTGTAAAAAATCAAAACATATCTGTTGAAAATAAAAATATATCGATATATTTTTATTTTCAACTGGTATATTTTAATTTTCAATTAATGAAAAGTTAAAACATATCAATTGAATATCAAAATATATCGATGTAATTTGTTAATCGAGAACACATATTGTAAAGTACATTGCAATGTATATTTTCCTACTTACTTTGTTAAATTATCTTCTAAAATATGTGGTTTGCAAAATCTAACTTCACACTTGTGTTAAATAATAAAATTAACACTCCTTTCTATTTTTGTAAATATAAATTTTATAACACCGGAAGCAAAGTATCACTTAGGCATGGTTTGTTGGGGTTGTGAACCAAGAGTTTGGTTTAAGGTGAGTTGGTAAGGGTTGTTTAGGTGGATTTCGAGATTATCTGATATGAAATATGTGAAAAGACATCTTACCTTATCACAAAAATTTCAACTTAATTTTTTCACATTATAACAATATCCATCATCATTCTACACTCTCACTTATATTATTAAAAAATATTTACTAACATCATATCATAATTTATTTTTTCACATTATAAAATTACTCAATATCATTCTCCACTCTTATTTATATTATTTAAATAATATCTACTAATATTATATAACCAAATTAATCATTTTATCTCCTCACTTAACCGTCTCCTTACCTAAACATTCAAATGTAAATATTTCCTACTAACATATTCCTACGAATACTTTAGCTCGATAAGGACCGTCAGTGACCTAAATAGACTTCACAATGGTGACGAGGAGATGGACAATCTAAGAAAACAAAACTGAGAGAATGAGATTTCTTTTTGGAAAATAATAAATATACCGTCGAAGATATGTACTAAATTTCTGTGGAGAAACAAAGGCAAAAACTTACACGTAACATAAATTGGTCATTTATGAGAGAGAAGAAAATAAAATTTAGGGGTAAAATTTTGGCTAATTCTCTCCATAAATGATCAAGATTTCAAATGTAAGATCTCACATGTGAGATCTTGAATGGAATTTTAGGAGTGTATTAAACATTTTTGTACCGTATGCATATACTCTGGAAACCCCGGCAACTACATCACACGAGTCGCGCCTTAGGAAAAGCGGCCCAACGTCCGCGCCCCCTCTCTGCCAGCACCTACACCCTTCCTCCTATTTTATATTTTTAAAGGGAGGGGTAAGGGTGCTGGCGTCCCTTGCTGTACGTTGTTCAAATCCATCTTTATATGTATATGCATGTAATATTATAATCTTGTTAATTATTATCATGAGTGCGGAATTTGATCACGTGAGAGACCAGAAATATGTTAGATCTTTGACATGTGTGGTTGAGTAGAGGGCACGGTAAATTCTCCTTGAACGAGTGAAAGCATTACAAATGGTGACAATGTGGCTTGTTAGCGATGCTAAGAAGGAACTGCCAAGGAAAGATGGCAAACTTTTCGTTGATGAAGAACGAATTGTGCCGCTTGCCAAGAAATCGGAGAAAACAACAAAGTAATTGGCAGATAAGGAAATTTATGCATCTTAAAACAGCTTATGCGAGACTTAAGGGTCGGTGATCATTTCATTCCTGATACAGATAGGATTGATTAAGAGACGGTTCCGTTTGATAAGAGAAAATGAATAAAATAAATAATAAAATAAGTAAATTAATTTATTTAGATATTTTAACAATTTAAAATTATTTTAAAGAAAAAACTTTACCTTAAATTAAATTAACTTAATCCATATAGGATAAGTTAAATAGAGAATTAAATACTTAAATCGTCAAATAAACACCTCCTGAAAGTTTGACATGTGAAGCAATTTGTGTTGGTCGGTTGGGTACAGTTTCCCAAATACGAAATGCACTTAAGCGTTATGGTGGTTGCCCATCTGGATCCAAGCTTAAACAGGCTGCCTAAGAGCAAAATTAGGTTCCAGTTAGGGGGCTCATTACATGTAAGGAATGATTGGTCACTCAAGGTGGAACGGTAAGGAGTATTCGCTTGTTCTTCGGTGATCTTCACCTGCGAGCTACACACGACGCTAGATCGGAAAGGAAGGTTGTGGTTGTGTGTAAGCCTCAGGATAAAGCAAAGCAGGAAATGGGTGTAGGCGTCCATGAGGAGGACGTAGTCTTTTTGTTTTAAGTCACCGTATGACCAGAGACGGCCACTGTCGGTTAGACCCGTAAGGACGGTAAGTATTGTCAATACCTTTTCGTGAGTAAACCAAAATATCTAAATTCAAGGCATAAGCAGTGATCAGAGATTCTAAAGAAAACAAGACGTGGATACCACTAATAGGCAGCGAAGAGGAGATTCAAAGCACACAACGCAAGAGTCCATGGCTGCATGAAAAATTAAGGAACGAGCTAGTAAATTGCTATAGAGGTCTTTCGGGTGGATCCCTCGTTGTATGATAGAATCCAGAACTCAATAGAAAGTGCGCACCATTGTCGTCCTTCAACAGCTACGAGAGGGATGATGTAAACGAAGGGCCGCTCAAGGTTTAAAGGCGCCTTGATATGAGTTTAGAAGATAAAATATTAGTTGCTGATCTCTGCTCACATAATGTTACTGATAAGTGAACGGACTCGTTGAGAAACATCCCCTTCCCGTCTGCACGTGAAATTGGGTAACGGGTTATCCCCCACCTTAGCAGGGTGGGAACACTGATGACACGCATCAATAGCAATATATATTAAAATATATTTAATTAAATATAATATATTTATTAAAATATATTTATTATACCACATCACAGCATACGATCGTATATGTATTACAATACAGAAATAAAGAAGGAGGATTTGTCAATAAAAAGCTGACTATGTCGATTCCACGGCCCGGGAAGTGTGTGATTCATTATTTCATAAGTCAGACAGCCTTACCTATAATCAACATCGGGGGAAAAAGCCCCTACAAGACACCCCAAGAGGGGAGAAGCATACCCATTGTGAAATAACCAGGTTTGAGCCAAGGTTTAGGCCATCCACTGATGAGTGAGGGTAAAGTGAAGCGGAGGATGTTTATAGTTATAGTTCCCCTGCGGACGAAGGGAAGCGACTAGAATGGGATCTGTCTGAATATCATTCCGAGGGCAGAGAGGACTCGAAAGGGTAGTCAAGACCGACCTTACTACAAATATCATTTTACCCCCATCACTTATTCTTATATCCCAACTAAATAACCATCTCCACTTATCCTCTTAGGTATGCATGGTTCACTTCCAAGTTGTAAATCTACTTGGTTTAATGAAATTACCACTCAAGACCTCAAAAAATAAAACTTACACGTCAGAAAATAAAACTTACAGTTGTCACAAAATGAGTTAAAAAATACAATAAGCAAACGCGTCCATATGGGATTCACCGTCTTGTTGGTTCAGGCCCAGGGCAAAAATGGGACTCAGAACCCACTGATGACACCTGCAGTACTAAATATGAAGAACAACCAAGGTACCACAATGTCAAGTTGTGCTTCTTTTACTCGTAAATAAGAAATGAGATGCAAAATAAAACCTTACAAATTTATGGTGACAAAAGTTGAAATAACATGTAATCCGAAATTAGAATCCTGAATAAAACAAAATAGCACTAGCTCACGATCACCTAAATACCGAAGAAACTCATATCTCGAAAGCAAAATCACAAAAGGCAAAGAGCTGTGCTCTACCCTTAGGCAGCTGCACCCTTGCCCTTCTTCCTCTGGATCTTCTTCATATAAAACTCCAGCTCCTTGCCCTCCAGGATGTACCTGCCAAAATTCAAAGTGGTTAAAAAACCAAGTTTGTCCATAAGTGAAATCAGGTAATGCAATGTCATTGAAGTAATCTCTACCCATCAGCTCTACCGCACTGGCCAGGGCGTGAAGAGATACAAGCCAAAAGCCTTCCGCTACCCAATTGCTCCTCAATGTGGGGTTCAAGCTTGCGTCCTTGTTGGCGCTTCTCCAGCTTCCTGAGAACATGGTTGCTCTTCTTTGCCTCGTCAGCAGCAGCATCACCCCCCTGCCCCTGTAATAAAAAGCAAAGATATTAAAAACACCTAGCATATCCATTAGACAGATACCAGAGAGCTTCACTGAATCATGCTATGCTAATGATACACAAGGTCGAGATTTTCCTGCCAATTTCATAAAAATGAAGAGTATCCTAAGGAAAATATGTGGAATACAAGGGGTTTAAGTAAACCCATGATGACAGAATTATGAACAATGATGATGTGGAACCAATGCAATCCAACAAAAAAATGCAAATAAAAAACAAAAGACAACAGATAATACCCAAAATTCCAACTCCATCAACCCCACCAAGCATATCAGCATCCAGAATACCCTAGAAGCATGATATGACATTGTTCACATAGAGCACTTAAAAACATGAACATCGAGAAAAAATAAGGCAAACAGACATTATTCGACATGCTGCCTGTGACATGATAGCACGTAATCGTAAGAGATGCATCCAACAAGGTCATGGTAGTTGAAAATGACACATCGGAGTTAAAAAAACTGTAGTGAAGAACAAGGCTGCAAGACTCAGCATACTCATACCACTTGCAAGACTCACCATACTTGTACCACTTGCAAGATTCAGAACGTTTGTATTGATTAATCACCATCAGTTACTTCACCAAATCAAATACACTCAAGACAAAACTCAGCCAGCATACTCCTTAATTACTGATCTACCCCCACCATTACCTACTTTTGGGAGGCTTCAAGATTTTGTGAGGCGTCTACTAACAACAATCATCTTTCTATCTCTCCCTTTCAATCGGTCTCTTTGCCCTTACAACTGCCCCCTCAACAAACCACATTACAAATATTATTTTTGTTGAAAAGGGAGCATCTGATATTTTTGAAGAAATATGACAAAACTAATATTCTATAATGACTGCTAATGAAATCAAAAAATTCAGAGATTCCTTCAACCAGGGTAGGCAGAAAAGGTGGTGCAAAGGGATGAGAACTGTGTACATAGGCAACGAAATGTAATCGTGTGAACAGACCATTTGACAAGAAAAGATGTTAAGCAATTGCCACGTCAAGCTGCAGTGGACTGACAATCCTAGCAAGGATAAATTAAATATCAGAATCACTGGTAAAACCCCAGATAAAGTTAACATTTTTTCTCAGGAAACTATGCTACATAGAAAGATGGTAATAATCTGTCCAAGAAACAAAGTCCATCTGGTTATTCCCCTGCAACATTGAAGCTCAGCATTCACGTCTACAATCGGTAGAGTTAAAATTGAAATAAACTCCTGCATGAAGGAACAATATATAAAGAGGATAATCTACAGTGGAAAATTTTCAGCTGTGATATGAAGACTGTGAAAGGGATTGCATAATTACATATTCCTCTGAAACAAGATAGGATACTTTGGAAAAGAAATTCAGCACACATTGTTGGCCAAGGTAACACCAAGACCACCGAAAAATTAGCTCCAAGTGTAGAAAGGGCCAAGCTTATGGTCATAGCAAATTAAATTGGTTCTCTTATACTGAGTTGTCTGAACTTAATTGACAGTCAAGTACTTGGACAAGCTGAATAGACCAACATAATGGGGATGTGAAACTGATGGCACACCTAAGAAACGATTCTTGCAAGAGCTTGAGATATTAAAGGGAAAATCTACTGTCGGCACTTGATCAATCAAGATTTAGCCAGTCAAATAAACATTATATACAAAATTGTGAAGGTACATAACACAATGACATAAATCATACAGAGCACCTTTCAGGGGAGAAGGCAATCATATAAACTAAGCTAGCAAGTTTGTGCAAATTGGATTTGGTTGACACTGGGCAGTCCTCAGATGAAGTGCACTGGGTGGGAACTGTGGGATAAATTAACAAAAAAGGCATTTCAAAGTGCAAGAAGTACAACTTACCTGCATTTGTACTATGCCCGACTACTTTGATAAATGGCTTTAACTTAAGGGGCACTTCAACCATTCAGTCAAAGATTAACAAAAAAAAACAACACTCCCGAAATCAACTATTCTTGTTCATTACTCAGATATGCTAACAAATCAGCCCGAGTAAATCTAGTAGAGTAGCAGACAATCAGTTTTCAGATGAGATGTTTGATACATAGGTGCAAAATGTGTACCTCGTTTAATAAGGTGAAAAATGAACCAAGAATTTATGTCTTACGTGACCTACATTGCGATTCTTTTCTCTCTTGATATATTGCATATTAACCAAGTAAAACATATTCCTGAAAGCACCTCCCATGTGTTGTGCATAATCAATCTGCAGCTTCACTTCCCTCGAATATCCGATGTCAATTGCCATATATTCATAGTCAATTCAACGAAAACACGCAAGCCACTGAACCACGAATGGATTCTATTAACACAGAGATAAATAAAAATAATAATAATAATAATAATAATAATAATAATAGAGAAATGAAATAGGTGGGGACTTCTTCTTATTTGATCACCTCGGTGGCTTCCTTCTTGGCGGCGGCGGGGGCCTTCTTCTTCTTGCCGAGCTCGACGCCGTAGTGCTGCAGGTACCACTGCTTGAAGGGCGAGGCGTCGACCTGCACGATGGCGCTCTTGACAAGGGTCTGCGTCCTGACGAGCTCGTTGTTGGAGGCGTTGTAGACGACGTCCAGGATGCGGCTCTTCCGGGTCACAGCCTCGCTCCCCCACGAGTAGTTCCCCGTGTCGAGCCTCAGCGCCCTCCACTTCACGTTCCCTCCCCTCACCCTCACCCTCCGAACCGTCTTGTTGCTCGACAGCTTCGTGTTCGCCGGCTGCCTCCCGAGCTCGTACCTTTTTGTTTTTTTTTTTTTGCCCCACATAAAAGTAAACACGCAAGGAATCCATCAAACCATGGGTACCCAACGAAAGGAAACAGCGCGGAAACGAAGAAAAATCCGATCTTTCGTACTTTCGCTTCTTCCTCCAGGCCTTCTTCTTGCCGCCCGTGGCGCGGCGCTTGTGCATGGAGTCGCGGGAGATACCTGCGGGATCGGAGACGTGGAGGGGGCGTGAGAGAGAGAGAGAAAGAGAGAGCGAGGAGTGGGGAAGAGGGATCAGGGTTTCCGTACCCATTGTGGCGGATCTGAGGCTCGAGGCCGAGCTGCTGCTTCTGTGGTTACCTGGCGCCGGGTTAGGGAGGTGAGAGGCTTTTCGAAGGAAGGCGAGGAAGAACCCTAATCGTTATTTATATGTAGTAGGGATTTGCTTCGCATATTTTGATGGAAAGATGACCAGATTAGTGGAGTCGAGAGGTTTTTCTTTTTTTTCTATCCTACCATCCTTAACCTCTTTCAAGGGTTTCTCTTGGGCTGCAGCATACTAAGATCCCTGTAATATATCAAGGTCTTAGAAGACCATATTGCAAATTCATAAGACTAAGAGGGACTTAAGAAAGATAGCTTAGTCATATTTGGAGAGAAAAAGGAAGTATTCACATTCAATCCTCTCTGGTCATAAGAGATAGCTAGTCTATTGGGTAAGGGATAATACAAGAGGAACTTAGAAACCAATCAACTAGGCATAGGCATTATTGGAGATAGCAAAGTCATTTGATGCAACAAAGGTTACCTTCATTTACACGGGATTTCACGTAAAGGCACACTTTTTCACGTGTTCTTAATCTAATTGTGAGTCTCTAAAATAATGATAACTTATGTTAGACTACCTTACATTATTAATAAGTGTTATTATTGTATCAGTATAAAAAGTAAAATAGTCAACATATTTTCTAATTTACACTGATTTTGAATTCAGGTCATTCGTTGAGAGACTTAATTAACAAAATATTCACCAATTATTCTTAAATTTATTCCTTTTTTTAATTAAGTTAATACTAAAGATCTATTAATTAATACATCTACTAAATAAACTTAACTTATACTTATAATGCATATTTAACTTAAGCTTAATTTCTTAATTAAATTACTACCTATGTATGTCCCAATTCTACTTACTAATAATTTAAGTAATACTACTATAACTTGACTACTTGATTTATTAATTTAACTAACTATAAATTACCTTATAACTTATTATTTACCTAATTACTTAACCTAAGTAACAATTACTTAACTTACTTAACTTATTTATTTAAGTTATAAATACTTGACTTAATTGACTAATTAAGTTATTACTAATAGATTATTTAATTAATTACATAATTAGAATACATTAGAATCATGAATTAATTGCTAAAATTAAACAATTCCATTTCAATAAAGAACATGTATTAAAATGTCAAACATGAAATTTTTATTTAATCACAACACTTAACATTCACAGCCATAACCTCCGCACTTTAACTAAGTGTTTCTTCTCAGCACTTAGAATTTTCACATTTTTCGCACAAGGCAACAGAGGCTCAAACTTTTTACTCAAAAAAGGTTGGTAACACATGGCACAATCATTACCTTGAACTGAATCAATGGTCCAGATCAACCGGATCAGACCACAAATACATCGGTGGGTGCCACATGTCACCATAGGATTAAATCTCGCCCGCAAGCCACTCTCCCAGAGCCATAGGATCAGAATGTATAGTATGCTCAAGAGATCAATAGTCAAATCACACCCGTAGGCGCCGTAGTCACTTGAGTGGCTAAGGCATGTGATTCGTTATATATGCTATCAAGTGGCCGTGATTTTCTAATGTGGGACTATGTTGTCCCCTCTTCTTTTAGCGCTCAACTCATGCGTTCTTCAGTGCGATTTCTTCTCTAATCTTCATCAATTTCGAACAATTCTACCATGATTGAATGCTCAAATCGTCACAATATCTTGCAAAGACTTGATTTGATCAATCAACTGTTGGATTGGCTCTCTGATTTAGCTCCAAATCAATTGTAAAACATAACTGCCCACCATGAAAGAAACACAGCAACAGCTCTCATGCACAAACACCTATAGACATGTGCTCTAAACCTAATCTCTCTCTCACTTCATTCCTATTGAGTTTCTCTTAGTGCCTAAATGCCTTTAAATACCAAAGAAGCATAGAGGAATGCTTCTCCAGTAGTAAAGAACATCTAAAACTCCACCTCAGTCCACAAATCAACACAGGCACAAACATGAGCTCAAACTTGACTCAACTTATAAATCAGAGCTTCTAAATTTAATCTAAACATACTCAGGAGGTTTAAAACATAGCTAATTGGCTATAAGAAGGCTTAGAATTTCATCAGAAACTCAAAGAACCTCAACTGCAATGCTTAAGAACCCAACATGCTCATAACTAATATCAGGCTTAATTTGACTTCAAATCTCCCTATAGTTTACTTTAATGACTTCCTAACAATCTAAAGAACAGTCAGCAACTCCTAATACTAAGTTCAGGAGCTTTAAGCTCCCATGGCATCTCAAGTCGACCAATTCTAGGCCAAATGTTGACTTTTAGCTTTAGAGTGTTTCTAATCTAATCAACAACCAAGTTCGATTCTAATACACTTTAGGAATTCATTGAGACCAAAAATAAGGCAATTTGACCTATTGTCTATGGATCCCAGGTGTGCCACCTGGGATCAAAGAGGAGGTTGTTCGTCAGATAGCTTAATTGAGGGTATAACTAGATTCAAGATGAACTACTAAAACTCAAGAACCTACTTGGAAGCTCAGACGATGAAAGAGTGACTCTGTCAGCTCTGCCGAAGTTGAGGAAGAAGAAGATGATGAGAGAAAGTTGACCAATAGAACTCAAATCAAATGTGTGGGAAATGATCGACAAGATCTAATTTGGTACTTTAGGGTCTAAAAGAATGATGCAATCAGTTCTATTCAATATTCAAGTCGTTGGAGCTCATTGGAGCTCTAATGATAGTCAGAATGGATCATCAGAATCTCGAACTCAATGAAATAGCTAAAAGTTTAGCTCAAAAACTTCCTAAGCTTCTTGGGAAGCTCCAAAACTCATCAATTAGAATAGATAGTCTCTAAAGGACTAACAAACTTATATTAGTTGGAAATGAAAATTGAGTTCATTAGACTGCTTAGATCAATGAATCATTCAATAGGCAAGGGTGGATTAATCCTTGAGTCAAGGCGAAGGTGTAAGGATCATTAATTAGGTGACGGAACTCCTTTGACCTCCGCCATAGACAGCAGTGGCCGAAGGTTGAAGTGGATTTAGGCATTTGGTGATTAATGAGTAATCGGAGTAGGAAAGAAATGGAGGATGGTTGTGAGGAGTCAGAGGAGATGGAGAGGTGGAAAATTTGATGAATCGAAGGCCGACAAAGTCGAATTTGACCTTGTCGGAGTCGGAGAAGGAGGTAAGAAGGAGGGGATCTACACTAGCTAAACTACCTAATTGTTTATCTAAAACTAATCTAAGAAACTAACTATTGCTAATTTTATCGTTACTTGGACGAATGGGGTAATGGAACACTGGTGAGGCTTCACTGGAATTGGAGTGAAATCAGAGGATGAAGATAGAACGTTTGATGTTGGATCGAAAGCGGAGAGTTGAAGGAATGATGCTCCTCGTCCGTGCACTGGGCGGAGCAGAGGAAGAGGAGATGAGGGAGGCAATCCACGCCGTTGGCATGAGCTCGACAACTAAAAAGAGGGATGTCAAAGTTGGAGGGAATAGCATACCATTGGCTTAGTTTAGGAAGAAGGATAAGGGGCTGACCCTTGTGATCAGTGGGGTCTAGGGTATTTATAGGTTGCGGAGACAGCTAGGAAGGTTGTATCTGGACGTATGGTGGCCTAGGTGTGTTGTACTGCCGATCATCATCTACAACGATGACAGCCATTAACACTTGTTCCAAGGCCGTTAACAAGGAATCCAAACCATTGGATCAAAAGGGTTGTTGCAAGGTAACTTGTTGGTGAAGGAATCTATAAATGGTCGTTCGATATCCAATCATCAGAGGCAAGAAACACTGGTTGCCGTTGACAGTCAATGAAGAAGAAGAAGAAGAAGAAAGAAGAAAGAAGGCATATAGAGGACCTCCTTGCAATAATAAAAGGACCTAATTGTAATAATAGGACTTAATTGCAATAAATTCTAGGGACTAAAATGTAAATCATTAAATTAAATATGTACATTAATTTGTTGCTTTTCCAACTTTTTATTGTAAGTTATATATATTAAATAATATATTTATGACTTGAAATTACAGTTTTACCCCTTTGAGCATTATTTATTTTAATGATTAGCACTATTACTTATATTATTAACTTATACTATACAATATATATAAGCTTAATTGTAAATAGCTAAATGCTTAGGTTTAAGTCCTATTTATCAAATAAATATAGATGAATGCTTATTAATCAATAATTAAGCTATTTTATGATATAATTAAAGTCCTTATATATTATTGACTTAATACATGATCAACCCTGCTTTAATGTTATTACTAATTAATTAACTAGGTAAACTAGGTTATTTTGATGAATTAGGAACTATGATGAGTCCCTCATCAATAACCCTGTTAAGAATGAGAAAGAACATGTAAGATCTGAAGAAAGAGGTGCATTTTAACTAGTTAATAATGATAACCTTGCTGAGAAACCATGTAAGATCTAGAGATAGAGATGCATTTTAACTAGTTAATTAAGAGCAAAGGTAGTTGACAAGTTGTAAGGAAGTGGCTAGCATACCTTTCGAACAAGCAAGTCCACTACCCACTCCTCATCCAATTAAGGTTTCTCCTTCAACTTTACATAGTAGATCTTTAAAGTTTAAACAATATTTGGTAATGAGACATAAGTGAATCAAGAAAAGAGGAAGAGGTTTAAGACAAGAAGGAATCCTATAGCATCAATCTAGAGCTAGTGGCAAACCTAACAATTGAAAATCGACTGGCTATGTGAAGGGTGATTAAAGTGGACTTCAAGCCTACCAAGAGACCTAGAAGTTGGGAATCATAGGCTGAAGCCTTAAAGGAAGGCATAAGTTACTAATAGAAAAAGGAGATCTACCGTCGGTTATTCAAGCAACGGAAAAAATGTGTCGTCAGTTTGTTGCAAAAGTGACGGCGAATGGAAGGTTTAAATTTGGCCTCCGCCATCGTCAGTAAAAAGCAGCAATGTGCACGTGAGGGTAGTTGTGATCTATGTTGTTGATTGTAAGAGCAATGAAAAATATATATTTGTCGTTGGTTCTTGAAATAAGCGACAACGAATCGGGTTTTTAAATTTGGTCGTTGACATCATCACTGTAAGAAGAAGCATTTGGGTGTGCGGCTGAAATTTTCATTGACATTTCCCGTCGCTTCCTAATTAAATCGAAGGTATATGCGCCTAAATCTATAATCGCACAACGCCCCCCATTAGTACTGTTCATCTTCCCTGCAAAACCCAAACCCTCGTCACTGATCCTCCTCGCTGCCCCTCGTCGTGGTCGTCACGCCACCCCCTCCTCCTCAGGTGAATCCCCTTCCTCCTGCTCAGCCTCCTCCTTGCCCCCCCCCCTCCCCTTCCTCCTCCTCTTCCTACGATCCGCCCCCTCCCCCTCCTCCTCCACATCTTCTCACCCTCCTCTTCCGCCAATGCCCCCTCTTCCTCCTCCCCGCCTCGCCAGCACCCTCCTCCTCCTCCACTAGCACCCCCTCCTCCTTCTCCTCCTCCCTACCCTACCGATGCCCTCCTCCTCCTCCTCCCTGGTTCTTCCCTCTCCTCTTCCCAGTTCCTCCCCCTCCCCTTCCTTCGCCAGCGCCCCCTCCCCCTCCCCCTCCTCCTCCTCCCTGGCCTACCAGCGCCCTCCTCCACTCTTCCTCCTCGATTCCTCCCCCTCCTTGTTACGAACGTGAATCAGACATCTGGCCGCAGTGCCAGATGACGGAGAGGACCTCCAGACGTCCGAGGTGACAATCGGACGTCTGGAAACCAAGGCCAGATGTTCCAGCGGGTTTCTGGACGTCTGAAGGACTGCGCAGAACTGAGGTACGACCGATCCACCTTTTAAGACGTCTGGAAGATGTTTCAGACATCTGATTTTGGACAGTTTCGTCGTTTTTAACCCGTTTAGGGCCCGTTCGGAGTTCGTTTTCCGCGTTCCGAGTTGCATTCTTTCCAGAATAAATTCCGCTATCCGTTTACAGTAATGGTATACCGTTCTGAGAAACTCCTTGTGATTGATCCTTGTGCTAAGACCCCGTTCCGTTGCAGTCTTGGGGGTTGCGAAGGTGCGCGAGATTGCCGACCACGCCCCCAGTACTCCCGGTTTCGCTGGTAAAGTGACTTTTTAATTTACTTAACAAAATTTGTTACAATTGTGGAACAATTAATAGAGTCTAGGGCATTGCATGAATCCTAAGACTAAGAAACTAGATTGAATGATAGATCCTAAGGTATTACATGAATCCTAGAACTGGAAAACTAGTTGAATATATAAATATTGCAGTCTTGGAAAAGTGGAAAGGAAATGATAACTGCCTGTAAATGGATTAACAGCTATCTGTTATGAATGAATCAATACGATTAAGAACATGGGGTATATAAATATAAAACTGGAACGGTGAAACCCAAAATGGCCAAACAAAAAAAACATGAACCCTACGGGGAATTAGGAGTAGAACTCCTGGAAAGAGAATGGAATGAAATTGAGAAAGTGAAACGTGGAAGTGTGTTGTCTCTTGAGTACTTGGTACCAAAGAGAGCACACATTACCACTTAGTGTAGAGGGGAGCTTGCCGCCCTCAGGTTGAGATCGGGGTGGATTTGGCCACTGTACACCGACTTGTTGGCCCTCGCGTACGCAGTACCGAGGAGAGCTACTAGTGTAGAGAGAGCACTAGCTACCCCACGGGTCCCGGGGTTCTGCTAACCCTCTTACACAGACTTGTTAGGCCCACTGGGCAAACCAGGGTAGTCAGGCGAGGGTGCGCGGACTGTGGAGGGGTTGGACCCCTATTACTGAGAGGGCTCTGCCCTATACTGGTTCCGTGCTATGTTTTGGGCGCATCCGTTAACAGAAACGACTGACCGCGTGCCAGTGCGGGGTAACTACCCGTGCGCTTATCGCGCATGCCATAGTCACCGTTACGTCTGTCAGCGACCTTGGGGTGGTTGACTGAGGGTAGGACCACCACGGGGGACTCTCCCGACCAGGAGAGCACCACGTGTTACTTCTACTTTTCGGAAAAGACTGCAATCAAGATCGTTCCGACGAGGAACATTCAAGATCAAGAGAAGGATTTGAGAAATAAATCAATAATGAAATAATAGAAAGACGTAAATAAAGAAAGTAAAAATATAACAGCTACTGTACACTCTACTGCTTCTTTAGCTTTTAGTTGCCACTCTACTCAACGTTTCGCTGACGTGTTCCCCCCTTGTTACCTTTTCAGGACCAGGTGTTGAGCAGCCAGAGTCAGCGGCTGCAGAAGACGCTGGGCCTAGTAGGGTCCAGTAGGGTTACCTGTAGTACTTTCTGTACTTTTCTTCCACTGTAGTGAGTAATTTTCTTTGTTACTCCCTGTACTTTCTTTACCGAAAACTTTATGTTATGTATATGTTTATTTCCCTTCTGTTGTGGTGGTGTATACTGTAGTACTTCCTTTTCTTACTGCTGTATTTTGTTACTGCTAGTTATATTCATGGTGAATGTGGTTTATTTTAGTACTCTTTTAGTTACTTTCTCGTTGGACGACTAGGTCTTGGGATTAGTCGAGTCGGTCTGATTCTCGTGTCTCGTAGGGATTCGGGAATCGGGTCGTTACAAGATGGTATCAGAGCAAGGTCGTTCCAAAAAGTGAACCAACTGACTGAAAAATAACCAATTCACATGTCTGTGACTAGAGTAGCCACCACAACATTTCTTTTGACATGAGCTCTTAGACTTTTTCGTTAGATATCGTTCCATATTGACGTGTTTCCGTTCTGTTTCACGTCTCCTTGCAGGAGATGCCTCGTCGCGGGACTAGCGAGGCGGGCCGCGGGCGCAGCCAGGGATGAGGTCGGCGAGGTGGGCGTGCTGCGGTCGATGCCTCAGTGGACCAGCCACTGCTCCCGGGCATTCAAGTCTAGGACCTCGCCCAGCTGATACGGGATATTGTGCGAGAGGAGCTCCACCCACCGCCCCAAGCGCCTCTCCCTGGGGCTGCGGAGGGGGAGTCCTCTGTGGGACCACACGACGGACGCGGCGCTGGACACGAGGGAGGGGATGGGCCGCCACCGCCCCCACCTTTTTCCGATACTTATGTGCACGAGGCTCCTTTACCTGGAGGTGCACCAGCATCTCCACTGCAGCGCCACTTCGAGCTTTTCGGGCAGTTCCGGAAGCTGAAGCCCCCTCCTTCAAGGGGGATGAGGACCCGACCGAGGCAGAGGACTAGTTCGAGAAGGTTTTCGACACCCTTTGCCCCCCAGAGGAGTGCCACGTGGCCATTGCCACGTACCAGCTGGAGAGTGCGGCACACAGGTGGTGGAGGGTGATTAGGGGACAGGAGAGGGACAAGCCGACTTGGGACCAGTTCGTCACCCTCTTCTGCGAGCAGCACTTTCCCCAGACGTGGCAGGACCAGAGGAGGCGGGAGTTCCACACTCTCCGCCAGGGGACAATAACCGTAAGCGCGTACCGCACGCGTTTTCCGGAGCTATCCCGCTTCGCAGCGACAACGGTAGCCACTGAGGAGCGCCTTTGGAGGTTCACCGAGGGGCTCCGACCTGCGATTCGGGGGTATGTCAAACCCCTGAAGCTGCATACGTTTTCGAGGATGGTGGAGGCAGCTATGACCTACGAGGAGACCAACCCGTCCGCGCGAGACACTGACGGCGGGCGGAAGAGGCCCTTCCAGCCAGACTTTTCACAGGGCCAGCGAGAGAGGAGACTCGTGGCGTCCGTAGGAGAGCCGTCACGTTTTGCAGGGCCATCAGTGGCCTTTGGGAGCCCTCGACACGGGCCAGTTGCCAGCATCGGACCCCCGCCCAGCCAACAGCAGGGACCCACTGAGGGCGGGAGTCGGGTTTCCCTCTGCTACCAGTGTGGCCAGCCGGGCCACATCAGGAGGGACTGCCCGTCTAGGGTAGGAGGTCAGCAGATACTTCCCGCGCCGAGCATTGGAGGGAGCGCAGGAGGCCGCGGTTCCCAGGCGCGAGGAGGAGGACAGCAGTCACGAGGAGGGTACCGGCCAGCACCTACCCGTCCGACGCAGAGTGTGGCTGCTTCGTCTGCACCTAGAGCTGAGGGGCGTATCAACGCCCTGACACACAGGGATGCCAGAGCTTCAGGATCGGTGGTGGCAGGTATGGTTTCTGTTTCCGGCAGACTTGTTTACACACTTTTCGATTCCGGCGCTACGCACTCGTTTGTCGCAGCCAGTTTCGCAGTTAGTTTGGGCCAGGATTATATGCTGTTAGAGAATCCGTTCGTAATCAGAGGTCCGAGTGGTCAGCTGTTTGTAGCTGAGGAGGTGTACACGGGTTGCGAGGTCAGTATCGGGGGACATAGTCTGCCAGCTGACCTAATTATGATACAGATGGAGGACTTTGGTGTAATTCTGGGGATGGACTGGCTGTCCGCTTACCACGCTTTGGTGGACTGTTTTGAGAGGAAGATCGTCTTCTCCATACCGGAGTTGCCTTCTTTCAAGTTTCAAGGTCAGCCAGTGGACGGAGGCTTCAGGTGCATTTCGGCACTTCGGGCGGCGAGACTTTTGAGCCAGGGGTGTGAGGGCTTCCTAGCTTGTGTGGTGGCAGAGCCCAGCCCTGTGGCAGACTTCCAGAGCATCTTGGTAGTCAGAGAGTACCCTAACGTGTTCCCAGACGAGTTACCAGGACTACCGCTGGAGCGTGAGATCTCACTAGTACCAGGGACCAGCCCCATCTCCACCGCACCATACAGGATGGTACCACTTGAGCTGCGAGAGCTCAAGTCTCAGCTGCAAGATCTTTTGGAGAAGGGCTTTGTGAGGCCCAGTGCGTCTCCCTGGGGAATCCCGGTACTGTTTGTGAAGAAGAATGATGGTACCCTACGCCTTTGTGTGGATACCGACAGCTGAATAGGGTCACCATCAAGAACAGATATCCGTTGCCGAGGATCGACGACTTGTTTGACCAGCTGCGGGGTGCCACGATATTCTCCAAGATCGACTTGAGGTCTGGATACCACCAGTTGAGGATCAGGGAGGCAGACGTCTCCAAGACAGCTTTCCGCACTCGGTACGGACACTACGAGTTTTTGGTCATGCCGTTTGGGCTGACCAATGCCCCTGCTGCTTTCATGGACCTGATGAACCGGGTGTTTAGACCGTACTTGGACCAGTTCATGGTAGTATTTATTGATGATGTACTCATCTATTCTCGAGATCAGACGCAGCACGGACAGCACTTGCGGATGGTTCTGGACACACTGAGACGACGTAGGCTGTACGCCAAATACAGCAAGTGCGAGTTCTGGTTGAGGGAGGTGACCTTCTTAGGTCATGTGATCTCTGAGGACGGCTTGGCGGTGGACCCAGCCAAGGTCGAGGCAGTGCTCAGGTGGGAGAGATCGCGTACAGTCACTGAGATTCACAATTTCCTGGGATTGGCAGGCTACTACAGACGGTTCATCAAGGGTTTTTCACAGATTACACGTCCTATGACACAGTTGACCTGGAAGGATGTACCCTTCACTTGGACAAACGCATGTGAGGCGTGTTTTCAAGAGCTAAAGGAGAGGCTGACTTCGGCTCCCGTGCTCACCATCCCTGACACTAGTGGTGGGTTCATTGTGTACACAGACACCTCCTTGCAGGGGTTAGGGGGTGTGCTCATGCAGAGGGGTCATGTTGTCGCTTACGCTTCGCGGCAATTGAAGCCCCATGAGCATACCTACCCAATACACGACCTGGAGCTGGCAGTTATTGTCTTCGCGCTGAAGACCTGGAGGCACTACTTGTACGGTGAGACCTTCGAGCTTTTTACAGATCACAAGAGCCTCAGATACCTTTTTGACTAGAGGGAGCTAAACATGAGACAGAGACGTTAGCTGGAGCTCCTAAAGGACTATGACTGCAGCATTTCCTATCGCCCGGGAAAGGCCAATGTGGTGGCTGACGCTTTGAGCAGGAAGGCGCCCGCACACTTGGCGAGCTTACAGGTGCAGAGTTGGAGCCTTTTGGAGGAGATGGGCAGTTGACGACCCCTAGAGTTGCGGGGGCACTGTGGGGCAGTGACTGTGACACGACAGACTAGGCGAGAGCTGATAGATCGCATCATCACAGGACAGATGGCAAACCCGTACTTGCAGTCCTTGCGCGACAGAGTATTGTCAGGAGACCCAAGAGACTTCTCTTTCACAGACCAGGTGCTGCGCCTGAGGGGACGTTTGTGCATTCCCAGAGACAAGGAGCTGTTGAGAGAGCTCCTGACTGAGGCACACGGTTCCAGATTCACCATACATCCTGGAAACACAAAGATGTACCATGACTTGAGACGTCAGTTTTGGTGGAGAGGGATGAAGCGGGATGTGGGTGAATTCGTACAGCAGTGTTTAGTGTGCCAACAGATGAAAGCCGAGCATCAGAGGCCTGCAAGGCCGCTACAGCCGCTTCCAGTGCCAGAATGGAAGCGGGAGAGCATCACCATGGACTTGGTGGTGGGTTCACCTGTTACCCAGCGAGGACACGACGCAGTCTGGGTAATTGTGGATAGATTGACGAAGACGGCACAATTCTTGCCGATCCGAGTCACTTTGGGACCAGCACAGTTGGCAGAGAGGTATATCCGCGACGTGGTACGTCTACACGGAGTTCCGCGGGAGATCGTATCTGACCGGGATACCCGCTTTACGTCCCAATTTTGGGCTGAGTTTCAGCAGGCCCTGGGGATGTGGTTGAGATTCAGTACAGCTTACCACCCCCAGACGAACGGATAGTCTGAGCGCACGATATAGACACTTGACGACCTTTTGCGTGCCTGTGTGCTGGACTGGAGGGGCTCTTGGGCGGAGCACTTGCCCCTGGCGGAGTTTGCATACAACGACAGTTATCACTCGAGCATCGGCATGGCTCCCTACGAGGCTCTGTACGGATGGAGGTGTACGGCACCCTTGAGTTGGGTTAAGGTGGGGACCAAGTGGGAGTTGGCCGCAGGTTGATCCGGCAGAGTCAGGAGGTAGTCGAGCAGATCCACAGGTGACTCCGCACTGTCAGGAGCAGGCAGAAGAGCTACACAGATCGGAGACGCAGAGAGGTGCAGTTCGAGGTTGGGGACCACGTCTTCCTTCGTGTTTCGCCCATGAAGGGCCTGCAGCGGTTTAGGGTGAGAGGGAAGCTCGCGTTGAGGATCGTGGGGCCCTTTGATGTCCTGGAGCGGGTTGGACCCGTTGCTTACAGGCTTGCCCTCCCTCCTCAGCTTTCTGGTGTGCACGACGTGTTCCACGTGTCCAACCTAAGGAAGTACGTCGCCGATCCCAGTCACGTCCTGAGTCACGAGAGCGTCGGGGTGGGCGACGACCTGACCTACCCCGAGCGGCCAGTACCGATTCTTGACAGAGCCGTCCGCAGTTTGATTCGAAAGCAAGTACCCCTAGTGAAAGTTTTATGGAGGAGCCAGTGGTACGAGGAGGCTACCTGGGAGCCTGAGGCGGCGATGCGGGAGCAGTACCCGGAGCTCTTCGCAGGTACGTCTTTTCGGATTGGCTTCGGTCTTCTTTGAGTTTGTTATGTTTATATATGTTGTTCTTTCCCGCACCCTAGTTAGCACAAGTTTCGGAGACGAAACTTCCTTTGAGTTTGTTATATTGTTACGAACGTGAATCAGACGTCTGGCCGCAGTGCCAGACGACGGAGAGGACCTCCAGACATCCAAGGTGACAATCGGACGTCTGGAAACCAAGGCCAGACATTCTAGCAGGCTTCTGGACGTCTGAAGGACCGTGCAGAACTGAGGTACGACCGATCCACCTTTTAAGACGTCTGGAAGATGTTCCAGACGTCTAGAAGATGTTCTAGACGTCTGATTTTGGACAGTTTCGTCATTTTTAACCCATTTAGGGCCCGTTCGGAGTCCGTTTTCTATGTTCCGAGTTGCGTTCTTTCCAAAATAAATTCTGCTATCCGTTTATAGTAATGGTATACCATTCTGAAAAACTCCTTGTGATTGATCCTTGTGTTAGGACCCCGTTCCGTTGCAGTCTTGGGGGTTGCGGAGGCGCGCGGGATTGCTGACCACGCCCCCAGTACTCCCGATTTCACTGGTAGAGTGGCTTTTCAATTTACGTAACAAAATTTGTTATAATTATGGAACAATTAATAGAGTCTAGGGCATTGCATGAACCCTAGGACTGAGAAACTAGATTGAATGATAGATCCTAGGATATTGCATGAATCCTAGGACTGGAAAATTAGAGTGAATGATAGATCCTAGGGTACGGCATAAATCCTAGGACTGGAAAACTAGTTGAATATATAAATATTGCAGTCTTGGAAAAGTGGAAAGGAAATGATAACTACCTGTAAATTGATTAACAGCTGTCTGTTATGAATGAATCAATACGATTAAGAACATGGGGTATATAAATATAAAGCTGGAACGGTGAAACCCAAAATGGCCAAACAAAAAGAACATAAATCCTACGGGGAATTAGGAGTAGAACTCCTGGAAAGAGAATGGAATGGAATTGAGAAAGTAAAACGTGGAAGTGTGTTGTCTCTTTGGTACTTGGTACCAAAGAGAGCACACATTACCACTTAGTGTAGAGGGGAGCTTGCCGCCCTCAGGTTGAGACCGAGGTGGGTTTAGCCACTGTACACCGACTTGTTGGCCCTCGCATACGCAGTACCGAGGAGAGCTACTAGTGTAGGGAGAGCACTAGCTACCCCACGGGCCTCGGGGTTCTGCTAGCCCTCCTACACCGACTTGTTAGGCCCACTGGGCAAACCAAGGTAGTCAGGCGAGGGTGCGCGGACTGTGGAGGGGTTGGACCCCTGTTACTGAGAGGGCTCTGCCCTATACTGGTTCCGTGCTGTGTTTTGGGCGCACCCGTTAACGGAAACGACTGACCACGTGTCAGTGCGGGGTAGCTACCCGTGCGCTTATCGCGCGTGCCGTAGTCACAGTTACGTCTGTCAGCGACCTTGGCGTGGTTGACTGAGGGTAGGACCACCACGGGGGACTCTCCCGGCCAGGAGAGCACCACGTGTTACTTCTACTTTTCGGAAAAAACTGCAATCAAGATCGTTCCCACGAGGAACATTCAAGATCAAGAGAAGGATCTGAGAAATAAATCAATAGTGAAATAATAGAAAGACGTAAATAAAGGAAGTAAAAATATAACAGTTACTGTACACTCTACTGCTTCTTTAGCTTTTAGCTGCCACTCTACTCAGCGTTTCGCTGACGTGTTCCCCCCTTGTTACCTTTTCAGGACCAGGTGTTGAGCAGCCAGAGTCAGCGGCTCCAGAGGACGCTGGGCCTAGTAGGATCCAGTAGGGTTACCTGTAGTACTTTCTGTACTTTTTTTCCACTGTAGTGAGTAGTTTTCTTTGTTACTCATTGTACTTTCTTTACCGAAAACTTTATGTTATGTACATGTTTATTTCCCTTCTGTTGTGGTGGTGTATACTATAGTACTTCCTTTTCTTACTGCTGTATTTTATTACTGCTAGTTATATTCATGGTGAATGTGGTTTATTTTACTGCTCTTTTGGTTACTTTCTCGTTGGACGATTAGGTCTTGGGATTAGTCGAGTCGGTCCGATTCTCGTATCTCGTAGGGATTCAGGAATCGGGTCATTACACTCCTCCTAACCGTCCCCTCCTCCTCCCCCTCTGCTGATGATAACATCATCATGAGCTATAACTAGCTTTAATTAGTTAGAATTAATTGACAAATGCTTCTACATAGTCACCTGAGAGCCATAATTCCTTGTATGTCCTTTCTGAGAGAAGAACACTAAATCAGGGTTAATTCTGCAGTTTTAACATCACATCATAAAAGCAGAGTAACAACAGGGTTTCTAGGAATTAATTTAAGGTCTACTGAGCATTAAAATCTAATAAGAGGGTCAACACAGACAGAAACAGGGTTTCACGCATTTTGAGAACCAATACAGCACCTAAAACCCTAATTTCAAACCCGCTTAAATTACAGAGGTTTTGGTCAGCCTAAAATTCATATAAAAATATTCCTTGAGGTTTAGTATCCTTGGTTTGATCATTTGAACATATTTTGACATTAAACAAAGTCACAGACAAAGTTCTACCCTAATTTGGATTTTTACGCAAATTACCCAGTCAAACTTGGTTAAAACTCAAATCTGACTTCACCATCAGATTCCTTGGGTCCAAATTAGGTTTGTATCAAAAATTTAAGCCCAATCAGAGTCCATCTTGACCTAGTTTGCATTCTAGTCCATTAAAACTCTATTCTTCACATATAAGCCCCTAGCTTTTGAAATTATTTGCGATTAACCCCCTAGATTTGTTGTCTTCTTCACAAAAAGGGCCATGCCGCCATTAAAGGTCAACCGACCTCCAGGATGCCTTTGACCTCACCTAATCCTACTCAAATCAACACCAAATCCCACCAAATTTGGTGGGATTGGTGTTCACATTGCGAGGAATCAGCTGAAGGTAATTTGGGATCCCAAATCACATCTGATTGCCCTAACGAACCCATGAAATTAGTGGGTGTTTCTTGCGTCAAGCACAAGCCAATGAGGGCTTGTTTCTTGATCTAGAGCTCGGCTAGGAGCTTAAGAGCTCTATAAAAGCTCTAGAATCTTAAACCATGCTCCTTAACTCGATTCAGGCCTCAATTCTTCAAATATTCCTCTCTCCAGCCGCCTTCTTCACAGCTCCAGCGAGTCTCCTCCAACCCCCTTCGTCGCCCTCTACCACGTACCATAGGCAGAGGGATCATCTTCATCTCCTTCCGCTCCTCGACGACCAAATCAAGAGCTTCCAGAACCTCTTCTTCCTCGTCGTTCCCTTACCGAAGGATTCATCATCTCCAGTGCCAGCCAATCATAGTCGACGCCAATTCCTACTCCTTTCGTCCCTAGCTTAGGTTCCCTCTCTTCCTCTCCCTCTCTACTTCACCCCCATCTATTTAGATCTTAGGTTCGACCCTAAAAACACCCTTCACCCCTCCGTCTTCCTTCGCTCCGGCCAAGCTCTGGTGAGGCTGCCCGCACTCTATGAACCACCAAACACCCCGCAACATTAGCTCCCCCCCTCTTGCTCCTCCTAACCACCCCTCTCCTCCTCCACTGGCACCCTCCTACTCCTCCTCCTCCTTGGTTCCCCCCTCCTACTCCTCCTCCTAACCACCACCACCTCCTCCTCCTCCTCCTTCTCCTGACCACCCCCCTTATCCTCCCCTCCCTCCTCTCCTCCTACCCATCCTCCTCCTCCCATCCTACATCACTAATCAAATAAACATTTAAACCAACTTAATTTACTTCAATTCTAACTGAAATCTACTTAATTTAATTTTCATCATACTTGATAGTCTGATACAATTGATTCTATTTTTGAAAATACAGGTTATCGCTGACAAGAATTCTTGGAGGCTGTACTATTTAGAGGTATAATTTTAATTTAATGTTGGTCATTAATTTGATTGGAACTATTGAGGATCTAAAAGTCATTTTTTAGTCTAATGCTAGTCAACCTGAAGCTACAATGAACCTGTAAGGACCCGTTACTGATAAACGACAGTTTATCATCATTCTTATGCATTAAAACAAACCTAACTCTTAGAGTTTTGCTCCGCAAACGGGTTTTTGGGCTGCATTTAAGCATAAATTAGGTTAGGCATGCATTTCATTTTTTATTATATTTTTAATATGTTTTTGTGAGTGTTAGGGTTGAACAGATATACAAATCTCTAAAACCCCAGCACTCAAGAAGGTAAATGGTGAAGGAAGAGCTCAAACTAGCTGGAACTCAGCTTGATCCAGCTCACCACAATTGGAATCTAGCTCACTTGAACTAGGGTTAGCTCATCCCAGCTCCATTTAGCTAATCTCAGCTGAATGGCAGCTCAAGAGAGTTCATCTTAGCTCACCCTAGCTCAAGTCAGCTCATATCCAGCTCAACCTAGTTGAGTCTAGCTCATTTTAGCTCTCACTAGTCCACAAGGAGCTCAAGCTAGCTCAGCTGAGTTGATTGGAGTTCACCCTAGCTTAGATCCAGCTACATCCAGCTCCACTCAACTCCAGCCAGCTGAAGATAACTTCATTCCAGCTCAGGAAGCTCAAGTCTAGCTCCCGGGGACTCAGCTTAGCTCAATTGAGTTGAGCTAAGCTACCTTAGCTGCCTCAACCAGCTTGATCCTCCCTGGGAGCACCAGACCCAGCTCACCTCAGCTCATTATGGTAGAAGCCAGCTCACTTTAGCTTAGCTTAGCAGCTAGTAAAGAACTAGCAAGCTAAGCCAGCTAGAGTAGCTCCATGCCAGCCTCTTCAGCAGCTGTTAGCTCCAGTTCCAGCTCTAGACTTCTCCTCAGCTCCTCTCTTCAAACCCTAGCTCCAATACCTCCTCCTCTACTCCATAGCTAGCTAAGCTAGCTTAGCTTAGCTTAGCTTAGCTAGCAACCAACTCCTTGGCCATCTACCACCTTCAACTCAACCCTAACTAGCTCCACCAACTTAAGCCCTACCTAAGCTAGCTACCCTACTCCAAGTTGGCGCCACCTCCTAGCCACCTCTTCACCCCATCATCACCACCAAAAGGCACCAATTTTGGCGCCAAAACCTAACCCTAACTACCCCCCTTTTAGGCGCCAACATCCACCCCCATATCCACCATACAGTTAACCCTACAACCCACCCTAGCCATCCACCTACCCCTCCTTCTAGAACCCTACTTGGCGCCACCTAAGCCCCCCTTCTAGAAGCCATTTTGGTGCCAACTTCAAGGGGTGCTACCACCCATAACCACCCCCTAGGTGTCCCTTGGGTTGGTGCCAATTGCCCTTAGCCATAGGATCCCCAACCACCTCCATCTTCCCATCTTAGCCCTCCATTTCAAGAGTCACCTTAGCCCCCTTCCTACTCTATATAAACCCACCACCTACCACCATTTTAGAGCATCCTCCATTAGTGTATTTTCCTACCTATACCCACCTACACCTACGGCCAAGAAGGAGTAGAGAAGATTAAGGGGGCACATCACCAACCCCTTTGGTGCCTTCTTCTCCCCACTTTCTTCAACTTGTGCCACGCCAAGGAGGAGGAGCTTTCCACTTCAAGGAGGATGGCCAAGCAAAGGAGAAGAACCTAGGGTGGACGTCCACCCTTAGAGGAAGAGAATTAAAGGTGGTAGCTACCACCTTGGAGGACATCATCTTAGAGGAGCATAACAAGGAAGGAGTTGGAGGACTCTTTTCAAGCTCAGGAGCTACCAAGCTTGGAGCAAGAAGCCCTCTTCTTCACCATCTATCTAGATGATTTGTGTTTTATTTTTCTTGTATTTTCAAATAGAGTAGAAGCATTCCTCTATAGGTTTTGTGTGCACAATTTTGATTTAATTCAAATTGCCTTCTTTCAATTTCTGTTGCATAGCTTATTACAAATTTTACCTAGCAATTATTTCACTCCCTCTCCCTAATTATTCTAGGCCTCCACGTGCCTAGGGTAAGCTTAAGGAGAGGCTCTACTTGTCACCTTAGGGTAGGTTTCTTGAATTAGGTATTAGTTGTTTTATAGCTTTCAACAAAAACCTGCATATTGCCTTTATTTCAAAAATCATAAAAATTATATATTGAAAAAGACAAAAAAGAAAGTTGAGATTTATTTTCAAAGCAAGAGATTTAATTTTTGCAAACTTTCCTCCTTGGACGACCCTAGATACCCCACTATCTAGGTTTATAAATTTAAGAGTTCATCGATTTTGCGTGTTACAATGACATATTTTACAAACTGCGTAAAATCCGTAATCACTTATTTTTTAGCCTTTTAAGACATTTGAAGTCTCAGTCAAACGTCTGTCCAAACATCTGGACTCATTCCCGGATGTCTAAAAGTGAAATTTTTGTACTGCACACTGCGCTTTGCGCGCGGGCGGCGCGCAGAACCACTCCTTTCTCTCTCTCTCTTCCTCACCTCCCCCGAACCCTAAACCCCTCACCCTCTTATATAAACCACTCCACACACTAGCCACCACCACCTTCAGTGCTTGTGTGGGAGTGGTGAGAGGGGGCGAGCGAGGGAGAGCGAGAGGGAGGAAGGAGGAGAGCACAGGAGTAAGGAGGAGAATGCGGGAGGAGGAGGATGCCTAAGGTTGGTGGAGCTTCGGTGGAAGCTCGGTGGAGCTCGCACGGCCACCGGCGGGCACATATGGGAGGAGGAGAGGGCTCGGGGAGGTGGCCTCTCGACCCTCTGCAGCAGTTGAAGCTGCCGCGGGGCGAGGCGAGCAGGCGGAATGAGCTACGAGGAGATACTAATACTGGGATTTTTCCAGTATTAGATGTCTAGAGAGTCGATTAGACGATCGTGGCAGCAGCTGGACGTCTGGGTCAGAGACTAGACGTCTAAAAGCACTTATATCGCAAGGTACGTTCTTTTCCACGGTTACGACCATGCAGGCCTCACCGCAGAAGCTGGTCGGGCCTGATTTGGGCCTGCGACTTTGTACGCATGAAAAGGCCCTTGGGAAGGTGCGCGGAACTCTTTTCCACGCATTTTTGAATGTCTGATCGCATCACCAAACGTCCGGAGGTGCGTCCAAATGACCGAAGGCATTGTCCGACGTCTGGAACTGCCTTTAGACGATCGCAGAGAAGGTCTGGATGTCTGAGGATACCGCAGGAACATAAGGTAAGATCTGACGCCTTTTAAGATGTTTAGGATTATTCCCAAACGTCTGATTTTGAACAGTAGGCACGTTTTTGACTTGTTTAGGATTCGATCGAGGTCCGTTTTATGCAAACGAAATACCTGTGCTTTCCTTTCAAGTTCCTCTACGTACTTGAGTCTGTTATATACTATTCTGAACTCTCCTTTTGTGATGCATTCCCTAGTATAGGGTTTCAACTTGCTGCGCTTTCGGGGGTCGCAGAGATGTCTAGGTCTACGGTTTAAGCCCCCGTTACTCCCGAGTTTCCTGGTAGAGTGGTTTAATTTCGTTAGTAAATATTGAATAAGAATGTGCTTGTGGAAATAGCCGAAGGGAACCTTAGGATGTGGCATGAACCCTAGGGTAGAGAAATGGATGAACTGTTTATACTGTATGGTGTACCTACATGCATGATTGAGATAAACTGCTAGCAATTGCCTGTAATATAATTGTGAGTTGCCTATTAGAATATGAGCTACTTGTATTTAATAAACAATTACCTGTGAAATCACAAGTTGCATGTATTGAGAATTGAATTATGGAAACACAAGCTGCCTGTATATGGATGAGAAATGAATTATGAAAGGTGAAATCTAGATTGAAATAAATGAGGTGAACATGAGCATGAACCCTACAGGGAATTAGGGGTAGAACTCCTGTGGATAGGCGGAAATATGGAATGTGGACGGGAAGTGTGCTGGCCCTTGAGTACGTGGTACCGAGGAGAGCAACTATCCCCTTTTGTGTAGAGCGAAGCTAGCCTCGCTTGGGTTGAAACCCAGGGTTAGGATTGACCACTCTACATTGACTCCTGTTGGCCCTCGTGTACATGGTACCGAGGTGAGCTACTAGTGTAGAGAGGGAGCTAGCCACCCCACGGGGCCTGGGGTCCAGCTAGCCACTCTACACCGACTTGTTAGGCCCTCTGGGTAAACCGAGGTAGTCAAACGAGGGTGCGCGGACTATGGAGGGGCGAGACCCCTATTTGGTTCTGAGGGGCGAGACCCCTGTTCTGAGAGGGCAAGGCCCCATACTATTCCATGTTGTACTTTGGTCGTACCCGCTAGAGGACACGACTGATAGCGTGTCAGTGCAGGGTAGCTAACTGTGTTCTTATCACGCGTGTCAATGCGGGGTAGCTACCCATGTGCTTATCATGCGTGCCGTAATCACTGCTACGTCTTGACAGTGACCTCGGGGTGGTTAACTAGGTGTAGGACTATCATGGGGGACTCTCTCAGCCAGGAGAGCACCACGTGTACTTTCTACTCTACAAAAAAGACTGCAATCAAGATCGTTCCCACAAGGAACATGCAAGATCGAGAAATATCTGGATACTTTGAGAAATGGGTAACACTGGAACATATAAAACTGATAAATGGAAATGAGAATTAAACCTGTTGTTTTTACTGTTCTGTACTTAGATAATATAAATACCACTCTACTCAGCGTTCGCTAACTCTGTCTTTTCATAACACCGTTCAGGACCAGGAGTTGAGCAGCCCGAGTTTCCAGCTGCGGAGGGCGCTGGGCCCAGTCGAGTCCAGCCGTAGTTTTCTTCAGCACTTCCTTTTCTTTTCTCTAGTATTGTAGTAAGTAATTGACTTTTAGTTACTATTTTGCTACTACTGTTTACTTTCCACTTTTCGTTGTTATTGTTGTTGTGTTGGTATGTATTAAAACAACAGATCTATTTTCCCTTTACTGCTTTATACGTTTCTTCTGCTTAGTTATATTGCATACGTGAATGTGGTTTACTTTCCTACTTTTAGTTATTTCTTATTGGATGACTAGGTCTTGGGATTAGTCAAGGCAAGCTGGTCTCGGGTCCTGTAGGAATCTGGGAATCGGGTCGTAACAAAGTGGTATCAGAGCAAGGTCGTCCCGATAAATGAACTAATTGGCTTGAGAATAACCATTCACGTGCATATAACTAGGATAGCCACCATAACGTATCACCTTGATATTCGTTCTGAGTCTTTTCTCAAAGCAATTCGGTATTGTTGACTCTCTTATTCTATTTTTCGCGTCTCCTTGCAGGAGATGCCTTTTTCAGAGAGTTGTCGAGGCGGACCGTGGTTGCGGCCGTGGATGAGGTTTGAGGGGTGGACGTGCCGAGTCTAAGGTACCAATTGACCCACCTCTTCTCCCGGGCGTTCAGGCCCAGGACCTCACCCAGCTGATCAGAGATATCGTGTGAGAGGAGCTCCACCAGCCTCCACGGGCACCTCTTCCTGAGGACGTGGAGAGGGAGTCCTCGGTGGGACAGAGAGACCGTTGCAGCGCCGGATGAGCAGCAGAGGGAGGGGAGGTCCTCTACCGCTCCCACCACACTCTGACACTTCCAAGCATGAGCCCTCCTTGCTTGGAGGCATGCTCGTTCCCTGATTGCAGCTACACCACGAGCTTTTCGGACAGTCCTGGAAGCTGAAGCCCCCCTCCTTCAAGGGGGATGAGGATCCGTCTGAGGCAGAGGACTGGATGGAGTAGATAGAGAAGGTGTTCGACACCCTTTGCCCTCTCACGGAGTGCCGCGTGGCCTTTGCCATGTACCAGCTAGAGAGCGCGGAGCACAGGTGGTGGAGAGCAATCAGAGGCTAAGAGGGGAGAGAGCTGACGTGGGACCAGTTCGTGACTCTTCTACGAGCAGTACTTTCCACAAACCTAGCAAGACCAGAGGAGGCGGGAGTTCCACTCTCCGACAGGGGACGATGACTGTTAGCGCGTACTGCATGCGTTTAATGGAGCTGTCACGTTTTGCCTCGACAACCGTGTCTACGAAGGAGGAGCACCTGTGGAGGTTTACTGAGGGGCTCCAACCACAGCAAAAGAGAAATAGCAAGTTAGAATCTAAATCAGGAATTGCAATCAAGAGTTCTAAATTACCTGTTGCCCTCTGGCAACGGCATCAAAGTGTTTAACGTGGAGAAATCGATTTTAAAATAAAGCGTTGTAATATAGTCAAAATCGTTTTGAAAACAACTATAATATTTATTACTCGAGAAGATTCCGAGGTCGAACACAGGGAGCAATATGGGATTTAGAAATCAAGATCACAATTCAAATTAAAAGAATTTGCAATAATATCAATATCAATGTGCAAAAAGATGGGAGTAAAATGGTGATTTAGATCACCAAATACTCCTACAATATCAACCAAGGAACTCAATGTATATGTATGAAATGAAAGTTAATTCTGTCATCTGATTTGGAAATCAGACGACTTAAAGTAACTGTCTTCTTCTTTTCTTCTTCTCTTCCTCTGATTCCTCCTTCCTTCTGCAGCTTCTTCTCTTTCTCTGATTCTTCAGCTACGACCTTCTCTTCCTTCTTTTTCTCAGGCCTTCACCTTTTCTTCTTCTGCCTTTAGCTACTTTCTCTTTAGCTCTGCGATCTTTCTCTTCTTCTCTTCTTCCTTCTCTGACTTTCCTCTTCAAAATCCAGCTAAGTGTCAGCCAAAGGTCCTTGTAGCAAAACCTTCCCCCTACTCGCACGACTCTCCTCTGTCTTTCTCTCTTAGGATCCACTCTCCCAGAGCCACAGGGTATCCGGGTTATAGGGTCAGGCACGTACCTGGGTGCAGCCTCACCGGCGTGCGATGGTGAGCGAGGAGTGCAGGTTAGGTGGGTTATCGGGTCGACCAGGTCCGCGGGTAGGTGTCGCAGACGAGGCCGGGTGAGCGGGTGAAAGGGACCTCACCCCGTGAACTGAGGCGAACAACTTCTTTCACAAAATCAATTTATGCTCTTCAACACGCTTCGCAGCCGCTGATGTGGGACTATATGCACCCCCCCTTCGCGTGTCTGCAACAGGGGTTTCCTTCCAATTGCCTCAACTCGCGAGGCTCGCGTCTTCAATTGAGGACCTGGGCTTGTGCGTGAGGCACTTCCGCGTGACCTGGGACTTTAGCCTGGGACTGAAGTGCCTGGAGCGAGCTTCAAGCAAGCTCGAAGCCTGTTCGTCAATGGCAGACAATGTTGAATACCTGAAAACAGTGAAATGGCCTCTCGGCCACGTCAAAATGCTCAAGGATGGTCGCCGGAGCACGGCGAACATGATGGGGGTGGTGGCATGGAGCGATAGTGGCTGTGAGTTTGTGGCTAGGTCAGACTGTGTGCTTGTGAGTGGGTGTGTTCAGGGGTGCGTGTGAGTGAGTCGAGAAGTGAATAAAAAGGGGGAAGTGATCAAGGAGGTGTGGCGAATGTTTTGCAATGGTCGGCGAGGGTTTTGGTGGTTTGTGGAGGTAGGATGGTCTTGCCAAAGGGGGTGGCCGGAGATGGAGTTGCGAAGGGGTGTCGGTGGTCGGTTTTGGAAAATAAAGAGAAGAGAAGAAAGTAGAGGGGATAGGGGACTTAGCTAGGAGGTTGATGGACGAAGTGGGGCAGCGATGGTATCGGATGTGGTGTGGCCGACGCCGGAGACGAAGGCAGTTCCGGTGAGGGAGAAACGGCGAGGACGAAGGAGGATGGGAGTCTGCTGGTATGGCGAGATGCGGAGAAGAATAAGGAGGATGAATCCACCGTAGGTATGGTGGACAGACGACGAGAAGAGGCAGAAACAGTCGCTGGACGTAGAGAACCTTCGGATGTGAAGGAGAGAGGAATTTGAGAGGGATCTCGGTCGATTTCGAGTGTGAAGAGATCAGTGAGCTTTGAGGGTCCTTATAAAGGGTTCTGGGGGGTGGTTAGAGCTTGGGAAGCAAGCTTCCCAAGGTTGGAAGGTCACCGGATTTGGGAGTTTCAAGAGACCCAAATCTTTCATGCGTTCGCATGAGAGATTGGGAATGATTCAGAGCACATGGACGGGTTCAAATTGGAGAAGATTTCTCAAAGAATCTCCCTTCCAATTTTGGAAGAGATACGCCAAGCAATCAAGGAGAAATCTCCTATCAAAGGTCGTCAGAGTAGGTTTCCTCTACAATAATGGTGGAGGGACCTAATTGTGAAGACAATGAAAAAGTTAGGGACCTGAATGCAAGAATTTTTGAAAGTTGGGGGTATAAATGTAATCAGATAAGATCTTTTTGCAAACTAGGTCAAGACAAGCTCATCCTAGGTCCAAATTTTGGTATAAGCCTAATTTGGACCTAAGGAATCCAATGGTGAAGTTGGATTTTGATTTTGACCACGTTTGACTGGATAATTTCTGTAAAATCCTAAATTAGGGCAAATATCTGTCTAAAACTCCATTTTAGGTCAAGATGGGCTTTGATGACCAAATTAAAGGTACTAAACCCTAGATAATATTTTTCTATGATTTTTAGAGGGTTTAGGTGAATTTTATCCTGACCAGAACCTCGATTAATTAAGTAGGTCTGTCTTTAGAGTTTCAAATGTCATTTAATTATCAAAACACATGAAAATCCTTTTCTGTCTGATCTAACCCACTTATTATCTTATTAAGACCATTTGACCTTTATTTAGCTCTTGAGAAAACCCGTGGTTGTACTGCATTCGTGATAAGCTGGTAAAATTACAGTTTTAACCCTAGTTTCTTATTTTTTCCTTAGAATGCTTATGCAATGAATTATGATCTTCAGTTGGTTATGTAGGAGCATTTACTAACTTAATTGGATCAAAAAGAGCTAGTTAGGGCTCATGATGGTGTTCCCATCAGATGTGAAATAGATTCAATCCGACAACCATGACACCATCTACAAGCATTGGAAAATGGACGGCATAAATGTTGCCACATGGCACCATTCAGGCCGCGCACAACCATTGGCCTCCTCATCAAAGGGTGTGTGATCTCGACTGTTGGATCGAAATCCATTGGCTGCGAGCGCCGCAACCTTAAAACAAAAGCGCGACCATTTGGAAGACTTGGCACAATGGTTGCGTGTCGCAGCGAGCGAATTAAATCCACGAGAGAAGGCATGGATGAAATTGGACTGTAGGATGTGCGATGAGTGGTGACGTAGGCAGAGACGTGGCGCGATGGATGAGTGAGCGTGCACACACGTGTGATGGCACCCTGATGGATGCACAATCAAACGCGCAGCGCTTGGTTGCACGTGAACGGTTGAAGGCCAGGAGTCGTGTGACTTGGCGTAACGAGAGGCATTGGATGCGCAATGGACAGTCCTCCTTGTACACGATTTTTAGCAACGGCGGTTTTTGGTAATGTCTACATGCGTCACTCAAGGTCGTATATTAAATTTTAATGACTTTAAAAAACTTTTATGCCACCATTCCTACACCTATAAAAGGCCTACCCCTACCACTTATTTTAGCATCCCTTTCTCTCTCCTCTCACCCCCTCCAAAGCTCTACGAGCTGGTCCCATACCCAGGATGCTCCACTAGAGCTAGAGTAAAATAATTTTCCCATCTTCTCACCCCCTTTGTGGAGCATCTCGTGGTTGTCTTCTTGCTCCCATTTAAGAAGCGGATCCCGCTGCGACGACGCCTTGTTCCATCCTCTATCCTCCAGCTCCGTTCTCCCTTGTCCAGCATCTAACCACCCTTTTCCGAGTGCTTCGTCAATGCAACTCGTCCTCTAAGTAGCCGTTGAGAAAGATTGATGTAGACATAATTATTGAGGATAAAATTCTTATTCATGCATGTTCCTTGGCTTATATATGCATTTTATATTATAAATATTGCATAGCATGCAACATTCAACATTTAGACTAGTTGTGTATATTTTAGGTTAACTACATCCTTTTTATGGCGAGGGGAGAAGGAGATTTAATTTGGAGCCTTGGATTGATGATCCGACCATACGAATCTGATTAGGATGATGATCGGAGTCCAACATCTTCGAAATCGCCTTGATCGGAGTCTTGTAGCACCAAATGAAGTTCGAGGAAGATCAACAGCTGAGGGACTAGGTGACACAATCTGGAGCTTCAAATGACAAATCTGACTGCACAAATGGATTCGGGTCGACGATCGTAGCCCAAAGACGCAAAAATCGATTCAATCCGACCTCTATAACAGCCTATACAATGGAAAGAAGATGGACGACCTAGATCGTGCCACGTGGCACAACCTAGGCCACCCATGCGCACACACTCACCATCATGCACGCACAACAATAGCGTAGTGGGCGTGCATGGGCACCCACGGAGGTAGCGGCAGTGGCAGCGCAGTGCATGCCAGCGCACACATGCGCGACATGGGAGCGTGGAGCGTGCTCCAACGCAATGGCAGCGTGGGTGTAAGGTTGTCTTAAGCAACGTTTGTTGCGTATCTTTAACGACGTTTATGACCGTCACTAAATGTTTTGTATACGAAATTGATTCTCTCCTCCACTATAAAAGGACCCCTACCCCTCCCATTTTTCTTCATCTCTTTCTTTCTTCTCCTCACCACCTCCAAGGCTCTAGAGAGAGCTTGTTCTAAACCCAGGATGCTCCTCTAGAGTAGAAATCAAACATTTTCCCGCCTCTCATTCCCATTCGTGGAGCATCCCGCAGCCGTCCTCTCACCTCCTTCGGGAAGAAGATCCTCATCGCGACGACGTCCTGCCCCGTCCTTCCTCCGCCGTCGTTCTCCCTTGTCCCGCTCCTTACCACCTTCTTCAGGGTGCCGTCAGAGCAACCCTTCGTCCAAGCGACCGTCGAGGGGGAATCTTCTTACCTATCTCTATCTTTTTGCTTTTGTGGTGTAATTTTCTTGCTTTCATAGTTGTAGAAACATTTGTTCATAAATATATGATTGTTCCTCTCTTTCTCTCTCTGCATTTTTTGCAAGTAGATAAAGTTTTCATCGACCTAATCTCTTGCTTGATAAAAATACAAAAAAAAAAAGAAAAGATAAAAATGACAAAAACAAATAAAAAATGAAACGCAAATTTTTAAAACCAAACGTTTGCTTCCCCATGTTCGACCCGGGACTCACCTCAAGTTTCAGTTATAAATATTATCTGATCGATGGATTTTCTCGCAAATCGAACTACGACGACAGGTTTCCAAACTCAAAAATTTTCATGACGAATCTCCACCCCATTAAGGATCTTCTCATCCATCTCTTTTTGCCACTTTCTAGTGTAGATTTCTAGCTTCCTAGTTGTTGAAAGTAGTTGTAATGAATAGATGGTTATAAAATATTGATTTTCTCTATTTTCTCTTTATTATTCTCTCTCTCGTTTCTATTATTTATTCTTTAAGTAGAATAGCTAGCATAGATTAATTTCAACCAGTTAATCTACTTTCCGAAAATAATTCAAAACGTGATTTTTAATCAAACATTTGCCTCCCTGTGTTCGACCTGGAACTCACTTTGAGTTACGCTAAAATTATTTGATTGACCACTACAAAAATAACTGCCTTTAGCAGGGTTTAATATTTGCCATTATAGGCATTATATTTGCTACTATATGTAATTAGCGACACTAAAATAATTGCCACCTTTGTTGGCATCACTAAAAGGTTAGCAACAATCGTACAATCGCTGCTAAATCAATGGTATTGGTGACACTTTAATTGTAGCAAATATTGTCGCTAATGACCTTATTTAGTGGCAATTTATTTGTCACTATTTTGCCACTATTGATTTATATTAGTAGCAATTTAATTGACACTATTAGTGTTGCTATATACTTCATTTAATGACCTTTTTTTTGTTACTAAATTATTACTATTGATTTACTTTATTGACACTTTATTTTACCATTTAATTGCCTCAATTGATTTTATTTAGTAACAAGTATTTGTGTCTCTAAATCGCCACTATTGATTTGCTTTAGTGGTACCTTCTTATGACACTAAATCGTCACTAATTATTTACTTTAATGACACTTTTGCAATTTAGTTACCACTATTGATTCACTTTAATGATGCCTATACGATTTAATTTTATTCTTTACTAAGAATACATTTTTTTAATGAGCACAAAACAAAAGGGCTGAGCACAAAGTCCCTTTTATTGACTTCCCGGATTATTAAAGTGCATATTCCCCTCTTAAGGGTGATACAAGAGAAGAAAAATACATAAAAAATAAAAATACAATGAGTTCGCGCATGACATTTTGTATCTTCTATAGATCTAATTCCAACTTTCCAATTACTAAATATCTTTCATAAGCAGCTCATCGTTTTTGTTAGCCTCATTCCCATTTCCCTTTTGTAGCCTACAATCTTCGTTTGGTTGAATATGGCCATGTGATTTGGCATTTGCAAGCCTGCCAATTCTAGCTCTAGAAGATCAACCTAATCTTGCTTAATCTAGAAGCCAATTGCCACAAGAGGATGCTACATTTGCGAAAAGAAGAGATGGCCATGATGAGATACGAAACACTCAAATACATGGATGACTTCATTGAAGGGAAGGGATATACCAGATTGGAACCAACATTCCCCTGCATCTCTCACTTCTAGTATCCCTGAGAATCAAGCCCTTCATCCTGTGGTTCTAATTAAATTTTAATGGGATAAAGCAATATCTCAGTACCTTGAAGAGCCATTGCTTGTGCTACCTCAGAAAACCACCCGTCCTAACAAATAGCTACGACAAAATTTTAGACACGTCAATGCAAACATGAAAATTTCCTTGCATGATCTCAAAATCAATAATTTAGGATTGAAAAATTTTAGGTAGATATGCTTCCATGATTTTTTTTATATACACAGAATGGTACTACTTGATTCTAAAAACATTGATGTTGCATCCAACTAATGCAAAAATAATTTAAAGTAATAGACACATTTACTATTGCGAAGGCCATATTTAGCATATTTAGTAGAAACTTTTTTTGAAGGGGATATCCAGTAGGATCATAAGATATTTTTCCAAAAAGTAAAGAATAATATTGATGCAACCATGTGAATAAAAAATAACATAATGAAATCAAAATGACCTAGTTACCCATGAAAGTAGCCAATCATGGAAGGAAAATACATAAATCATCTATTGTAAACAACACACATCATTAAGTACATGATAGACATTACCATTCTGTGGCTATAAATTACATGGCCCATGATTGTGAAACACATCCAAAAAAATGCATAGCAACTTTCAAACAATAGGTGACAAATGGTAAGTTAGTCAAGAGAATTAAATTCAGTAAGATATGAAACATAATTGAACGTACCTCATGGGTACTAACTCTTTAGCATCAGGATTTATGTCACGGTTACTCCCTACACATAAGAGTAAATCTACAAGGAGCACATCTTGAATCTCAAGCTAGTAAGGTATAGAAGCATCCAAATTACATGAAAGTTAAGATTATTATGGTCCTATTACATGATTTGGAAACAAAAAGTAAAAACAAAAACATAGTACTGTTAATTGTCATCAACAATAATGGTTTTGCAAGAAGATGTATTGGTAGTTTTACATGAAACCCATAATAGTCAATACTTATTGTATGAAGTATAAACGATGCCCAACTTACATTGATGTTCTAATAAAATAAGAAAATACAAGAAAGGCCATATAAAAGAAATAGATAGAAAGAACACTGTCTACATGAAATGCAAAAAAAAAAAAAAACTATAATGAATTTACCCATAAGGATCCAGGAGTGTAGATAAATGAGGTGTAGTCCACAAAGGACTTGGGCACATTAGATGTCTTTTCAAAAAGAAAGATACACATTAGATGTCTAAATTTTTCAACGGGTGGGTGGATTGATTTTTCTTTTTTTTTCTAAGAGGTAAAAAATTTGCCTTTCATTTTATTTCGTATAGAATGCATGATGCCAGTCATTAATCTGTCTCATAAATAGTCATACTTGGCTCAAGCCTAATTTCCACTCTTGTGACTCATGGACTTTTAATTGTGCAAAAGAGATGACAAGTTGCTAACACCATCTTTTGAAAGCATGCTTATAGGTTGGTGGTTTTATTTTCTTTTTCTTTTTTTTTATGGGGGTGAGGTGGGGGGCAGGGGCACAGTAACAAAACATAGGTACATCCAATTTCAAGTGGGCATCATCTCCATTAAACAGCACATAATATGACATAAGTAATACCTGACAAATGCTAAATGGCTCTCAATAGATCAAACTTCAATAAGCCTTCTTCACTCACCTGATTACAAGGTATGCAAACTCTACGTGAAGAATCAAAGGCTAACATGGAATAAGCTAATAATAGCTTCTCAAACAAGTTATCTCTTTCTCTTCATTAAACTAGAGAACAGTGAACAAAACAACATGCAAGGTTTATATTCTAGAATTATTACCAATGTTAAAGGCACCAAAGAAGGTTCATTCTGAAACAAGATGGACCAAATATTTTCCTTTGCAAGAACATCATCCATGAACAAAAGGATACTTCCTCATCAGTCCAGTAATAAGTAGATAGCAAAGAAAGAGCATAAATTGGAGCAAACAAATATAAGCACCACCTGCTCTTGCATTGATAGAAATCATCTAAAAGCACTAATTAGTAATAATATCAAGTGTTAGAGTTTACAATCTTTCTAATAGAAACCTCTAAAAGCACTAATTAGTAATAATATCACAAGATTTGTCATGGCAACTCATAGATACCAATAACACATGTAATTTGGATTGTTACATGTTAGCAACCTTTCTAATTCATGTACTGTTTAAAATCATCAACCATCCTTCACGGTCAAGTATCCTGAAGTCACTATTCGAATTGGATTTAGGTTTGCTTGCAGATAGACAGAACCTGAAATACCTAGTATGTAAATGGCAGCAAACTCTGGTATCCCCCAAGATGCTTGGTATGTAGAGGCTCCCAGCTTTTGGAAACAATGCTCTACAAAATAACCAAATTGAATTCAAACCCAATAAATCTAGGAAGCACAACTTGTCTAAAAATAAAGCTGGTCAAGCTACAACCAAGGTTTCGAAGGCATATCAGCACAAAAAATAGCCATCTGGGTCAAGCAATGAAAATAGCAATTCTACATCAATAAGGAAACGAGAGAACCCTAATATAGTATATGGAGTAACATTTGATTTTTCAGGTGTTCCTTAAAAAGTACAATCTCCTTGGACGAACTCCCAAACAACCCCCACCATCCACTTAAATTAGGAAAGTGGCAAGCTCCAAAACCCTCTCCTTGTCAAGACGTGTAATGTACTACTCAACTCCCTAAACAAATTTATGAACTAGTCCAATTGTTTTCAATTCAGTCTAAGCAAAGAACTTCCATGCCACCTATACTTCCTATATCCTCCTAATAAAGCCTCCAAAATACAGATGTTTGGAAGTTCCTATGCTTTTTAGCAATAACCTCTTACAATTTTAAAAGTAACAGGCATTTAACTATCCTTGAAGTGCCTACCAAATATTCTCATTTTATTTCTCTTTGCATGTGGATTTAAGTGGAAACGAATATTGTCAATCAAAATAGGCTAAATTATTCTGGATATATTATATGTAACTACCCGCATTTTAGATTTTGTATAATTGAACTCATCTTCACAAACTGTGATACTTTAGGATTTACGATTTTAGTCAAGATTGCACATAGTATTAGCAATTCAATACTGATTAGAAAATACAGCTGAGAGGATATTTTGTTTAGCATTCTTTCATAGCTTTAATATATTGTGTTTAAAAATGTGGTATGCAATTCAAGAATTTTTAGCAAGATCGATTATAAGTTCTATCAAATAGTGTGAGGTGCTCAAAGGTGACAGGGGCTCACAATGCCAAGGCATCAGTTTCTTATCTAGGTGCTTTTTCAAGAATAGTGAGATGTTAAAATATAGGCACATAAAATATTAATTGTATATGATGCTGTAAATTAGCTACAAAATAAAAATCAGAAACTTCAGGTAGGCAAATAGGAACTTAATAAGAAGGATCATGGAATTACATAATTTCATCGATCTCAAGAAAAAAAAACTTAACTAATTAGAAATTGCAGATTCGAGAACTAAAGAGCAAAATCATATCCTGCAAGCAAAGAGTAATTTACAAGATGAACCAAATAGATATTCTACGTTATGATGGAATAGTCTAAATGCAAACTATAATTAATATGCAAAAGAGATGCAAAATTGATTTTTTCTTGAAAAGGAAAAATTGATAACTTTTAGCAATTAGAATGAAAATAAATTAGGAATTACATTGCACTAACTTGATAACTCCTATGTTTTTCATCCACCCATTCACAATCCATCATATCCTACTTATGACATGCACTTAGTGCATTCGAAAGGGAACTGAAAGCCCTAACAAGCTAAGCTACTCCATTCAACCACAAGTTCTGTGTTATCTTTGTTGGTGAACAAATAATAAGAATTAACATGTTTCTTGCATGTTGTGCAATCAACATTAATCCCCACAAAGATTTAGAATGACCAACAACATGGAGATTCTTTCAAAATCAATATGTTTGTAAAGTAACAAAAAATTACCCAGCATAATAAAACTCCCGCAACATGGCACTGAAGAGATGGACTGTCAGGAATTGTGTTGGTCTATGCTTTAGAAAGTTTGCTTTTGTTGGATTTGGATTTGTAATTCATTAGCAATTAGGAATATTGGTTTTGTTTGGAGCAAAGCCAAAAAAGGACTCGATTTTGTTCATAAATTAGAGTAGGAAAAAGAGGGATGGGAAATAAATATGTTTTAGAGATAGAGTCTGAGAGAGGGGAGGAGGGCGGTGCTGGGATCGTCAGGGGGACTTAGAGAGGGTGGTAGGGCATCATCCGAGGGGGCAGGGGGGGAGGAGGAAAATAAATAGGTTTTGGAGATAAAGTCTGAGAGAGTGAAGGAGGGTAGTGCTGGGATCGTCGGGGGGGGTGGGCGCGTGGCGCGCGCTGTGGGAGGGTGGTGGGGCACCATTGGAGGAGGGGGGTTGAAGGAGGTGGCGGTGGCAGTTAAGGAAGGGGAGGAGGGTGGTGCGGGGTCATCGAGGGGGCGACTAAGGGAGGGGAGGAGGGCGGGGGGGTGTTGGTGGGGATCACGGTTGAGGGAGGAGGGGAGGGTGATGGAGGGTCATCAGAGAGAAGGGTTGAGAGAGCTCACCTTTGAGGAGGGTGGTGGAAGTGGTCGGAGAGGTAGTAGGGTGAGGCAAAGGAGGGCAAGCACGTCGACGATGATGCGGACGAGGATGCCGAGGAGGATGGCGAATGCGTCGACGAGGCGGTGGAGGGCGAGCGTGTCAATGAGGTCGAGGAGGATGGCGAATGCGTCGACGAGGCGGTGGAGGGCGAGTTGGAAGAGGGGGTTGATGAGGCAAGGAGGGCGATGTAGAGGTGGAGAAGAAGGATTGAGGGGAGGGTCGGGGAAGGGATTTAGGGAGGACAGAAGGGTTTTGCATTTGATCTAAGGGAGGGTGCGGGAACGATGGATGGAATGTTTGGTGACGGTTTTTTTTTAATGCCTATTTTTAATTTTTTTAAATGATGTTTAATTAAAACGACATCAATAAGTGAAATTTTTGTTATTTTTATTATTTTGATTATGTTAATTTATTAACATCATTAAAGATAGTGATATTAGATTTAATTAAATATCACCTTAGGCCTTTTTTATTGTAGTAATAGTGGTATAAGTAATAATTGTCAATAAATTAAATACTACAGTGGTAAATATATTTGTCATTAATGCTAATTGTCATTTGATAAAAATATTATAGTGACATAAATAATAATTACCACTAAATCAAAGTTAATAGCAGCAAATATAATTGCCACTAATATTAATTGTCGTTTGACAAAATGTTATAGTGGTAAATATAAAAAATTTGCCACTAAATCTAAAGAATTAGTGGCAAATGCATTATATGACATTATCTAATTCGCTACTAAAGGTCATTTTTTTATAGTGGAAGGATTTTTACGCAACTATAACGACGGATTTTTAACTCAATCTTTTAATGTACAAAATCTAGCTCATTATTTTGGCACCATTGCCGGGGAGGCAACGCTCTTTGATTTCTTGCATTTTCCCCCTTACTTACCATTTACCTCACTTGTCTCCATTCTTATTGTGATTGCAGGTACTCTCTCAAGGCGGGCAAAAGTAGTAGACTGGAGCAAAGTGTAGTTGAAGGGTTTGTAAGTGTACCCCACCGTCCACCCCCTTAGATTTCATTCCACTACCTAATAATACAAACCCTAATTAACCTAGGAGCTTGCATGCATAAATCCTAAGGTTAGGTCTGGTTGTTTGTTTGCCATCGCCACCCACTTCACCCCCCCACCACCCCCCCCCCCCCCCCCACACACATATATAAAGATAAATTATGGGATTAACTGAAATTTACACATTTTATACATCCACACACACCTAAGGCACCTCACTTTTGTTTGATTCAGTCACTTAATCAGGAATTCGAGCAAAGGACCCAGTACACCTGCACGACTTATACAAATAAGTGATTAGAAACAGATTAGGCTTAAATTGTTTGGGTGCCTTAATCAAGTGGTGCAAGAGGCCAATTGTTTGAGCTGCTTGGGCCGCACCAGTTAAAATAAAAGTGAACCATCAGTAGCTTGCCCCATAGGATTCAAATTTTAAGAATTAACCAGGCACTCTACATTTTTTTTGAGTTTTAAAGGAAGATATTTTCACCTGTGCTTTCAAAACCTGGTGTGCCAACTAAACCTTGATTGAATAAACCTAAAGTTGAACCCTCAAAGCTACTAAACAAGGTTGAACCCTAAAAGGCAAATCATAAATAACCTTGTTTGAAAATCATTGGTTGTGCACGCACACACATTGAAACTAATCTTTAAGGGCACAACCCATTAAAAGGTCCCATCACATTCCCGAGCACATTTAAACCTAAGCCTAATTAAAATAGAGTAGACGTCGGCCTTAAGGATTGGACTCGTTCTTTGGGACCCAGATCGAGATTATTTTTTATTAATCTGCTTCTATTGGTCCATCTGATGTCTAGCTAGGTGAGCAGTGTCAAACGACCACGGTTGAAGGGTATCAAAGGAACTTGAGGCAAAAGCCAAGGGAAGAACCTTCTCCCCAATCTCTCTCTCTAACTAGTTGGATTGACCAAAAAAAAGTGGACCAAATCTCTTCTTTCATCTCAAGATGGGTTCTAAGAGTCGGTAGCTCTTTAGGCTGCCCCACCTAAGGACAGGTTTGATTGTTTGTACTGCAGGGCACCGTTCTTTTTTCTTTCCTCCTGCTTTGCCATGGATCCTTACATGTCCTACTAGCATTTCCACTCTTACCCTCCTACCACTACTTATTCCCAAGATGATTATTGTCCCAACCAGACTTATTCTCACCTATCTACTAGTTGGGATAATCCTGATTAGGGATACAATTTCGGACCTCCGAGTTTAGGGTCTAACTTTGGACATTAGGATTTTGATTTTTATCCTTCTCTAAGCTATACTAATTATAGATCTCTACCCTTTGATGATCAACCTAACTTGATTTACAATCAAGAAGGATATCCTAATTACAACTCTTACCCTCTTGATGTGCACACATCTAATTGACCTAAAATGCCTATTTATGCATGTTCCTAGGTCCATAGAAGCATCATGCATTATAAATATTGCATAACATGCATCATCATGCATTTAGGTTAGATTTTATAAATTATAGGTTAAATTTTCCCTTTTTGTGGTGAGGGGACAGGGAAATATAATTTCAAGGCCTCAGATTGAAGATCCAACCATACAGATTTGATCAGGGTGATGATCGAAGTTCAATGACTCTGAGATCGCCCTGATCGAACCTTCGTAGCATCAGATGCAGTCCGAAAAAGATCAGAGGTCAAGGGTCAAGGTGGTGTAAATCTGTACCTCATATGACAAATCCAGCCACACAGATGGGTTCAAATCGATGATTGTAGCCTAAAAGCATGAAAATCGATCCAATCTGACATCTGTGGCACCATCTACAAGTCAAAGAAGATGGACGGCCATGATAGCACCACGTGGCGCCATCACAACCGCCCAACACTGGTCACAGCACCTCCTGTCTGCTTGCTCGATGAATCCTAGCTGTTGGATGCCCATCCAACGAATGAGAAAGTGTCATGTCATCTCTCTTCAAAGCCTTACTCCTCTCTGAAGACAAAGGCAAGTTTAATCTCGACCGTTGGATCAAGATCCAATGGTAAAGAGGAAACACGCCTAAAAATGAAAACTCGCCTCAAGTGGCTACGCAACGCAGCGATGAAGTGCTTCTCGTGAACCACGCGATGTGCAATTGAATTGCAGCTGGCGGATTTAATCTATGAGAGGAGGCGCGGATGAAATTGGGTCATTAGATGCATGATGTGCAGTTGATGGGGCGGCGATGTGGCACTAGAGGGAGCATTGGATGCACATGCGGGCGATGAAGCACTATCTGACGCCCAATTGCATGCATGCATGCGAAGCATCTGAAGACGAAAAGGCATGCACAGCTTTTAAGCCGTCCAATCTATTGATTGGATGGCTGAGAGTGTGCGAACGTGGGTGAAGGCATGAAATGGCTGAGGCTGAGAGCGGACAATGTGGCACAACTTGGATGCTCGGATCAGAAGTGAACGACGGAGATCAAGGTGCAGCTTCAGTGACTTGGGGGCTTTAGTGACATGCATATCCATCACTAAAGACCCTACATTCATTATTAAGCTTGTAAAAGGACCTTTTTGCCCCCATGACTACACCTATAAATAGCCTACCCCTCCTACATATTTCTTCATCCCTTCCTTTCTTTTCTCATGTCCTCTAAAGCTCTATGAACTCATTCCAAACCTAGGATGTTCCATTAGAGTTACACAGATAATTTTTCCATTTTCTCACCCCCGTTTGTGGAGCACCCATGGTTGTTCTCTCACTGCCATTCGAGAAGCGGATCTCACTGCGACGTCGCCCTATTTTGTCCTCTGTCTTCCATGTTTGTCCTCTTTCGTCCAACATCTCACCACCCTCATCTAGTCGCCCTGTCAACGCGGCTCATCCTCCAAGCAGTTGTCGAGGAGTATAATTTCTCATCCCCTTCTTTTTTTACTGCTTTTTAGTGTAAATTTCCCACTTTCTAGTTGTAGCAATTAGATGTAATGAACATGATGTTATGGTTATGAAGCATTTGTTTATTCTCTCCTGATTAACCAGCAAACATAGGTCTTAATTGACCTAAATTAGGCTAGAACTTATCATAAGCTAGTGTAATTAATGCATGCATAAGCATTATTCACATCTTTACTGCTTTCCTTTAGCTATGCATGAAATAATGATATAATGTACTAATTAAGTGCATTATATAAATTATAGGTAATAAGAAGCTCAGGAGCTGGATATGGAGCTAGACGTGAAGCTAGTGCTGCATCAGAGCTGGAGCGGAAGATTAGAATAAAATGTAGTAGAGAAATAATGTAAAGGGTTAAGGTATGCTATTCTATTAAGTTGAACTAAAGAAGAGTAAATTATGAAGAACTTAGGTTCAATCGTAGCTCTAGGACAGCCCTAGAAGCCTTCCTAAGCCTTATTCACCCTTAGATTAGGTCACCATAGCCTAGGAAGCCTTAAAACTCTAGTTCCAGCCCTAATCTGGATGTCCAAATAAGTTATTGGATGTCCAAGACCCTTAACTACAACCTGTACACCTTAAACCCATGTCTACAGTGTTATTGGATGTCCAGGCACTTGGTTAGACATCCAATTTCTGCAGAATACCCAAGACAGAATCGTGAATCCCTTCTGACTCTGATTGGACGTCCAGACAACAAGTCTGGACTTCTGATTTTTGAGTATAAGTCATTTGATACCTTAATTGGACGTCTAGAATTGTTCTCCAGTTTCTGTTTTGAAATTCAAGCCTTAATCTTGAGTTCCTAGGTCCCTAAACCCAATTGCAACCCCTTGGGAACCTAAATTAAGGTACCCCAACTCTAGTACACCACCTCTAGACCTTCCTAAGAACCTAATTAGGTTCTCATTAAGCATAATTGACTTAAATCATAGTCAATTACAATTGCCTAGTCAATTGGACTCATAGAGTCCAATTGAGCTCAGATATCAACCCACACAAGTCCAGTTGGACTCAGTGAGAGTCCAATTGACCTAAGCCCAACTTAGTTGAGTTATTTCACTCTCGATTAAGTTCACACTCACTCAATTAAACTTATGTCAAGTTTAATTGCACTTTCCCATTAGCAATTAGGGTTTGCAACCCTAATTTATGACCTACCCTAACCTAAACCTATTAGGACCTAACCTAGCTCACTTAGCCACCTAGGGCATGACCACACACACACCCATTCATGCACACACACACTTACTAGAGTTCTCTAGAACTCTCTCCACTTGGGCGCCACCCTTGGTTGCTATTTTAAGCAACCAAGGAAGAGTCTTCTTTTAGATCCACATTTTGTGGATCTAAAAGAACCACTCCACCCTTTGTCTCCCTCTCTCACAAGCTCCCACCATAGGCCCTCTCTAGAGAATTCTATATTCTCTAGAGAGCTTCCCTTAGGTCTATAAAAAGACCTAATGGGTGGCCATTTGCACCCATCCATGCTACATTCAATCTTGGCTCCATTCCACCTTGCATCACCACCACCTTAGTATACCTCCATCTCCACGAGCTCCACCATGACTCCACCACCTCCATGCCAAGCTTGGATCACCTCCTCCTCACCTCTCCAAGGGTCGAACTAAGCCCCATTGGCCACCCCTCCTCTCAACCAAGTTAAAGGCCATCGAAGCCCACCTCCGAATGCCCTTATTTCTGTTAGCTAAGTAGATAATTCTTCGTAGATTTACTACCTTATTACTACTTAGTAGTGTAGCTCCATATTCTCCCCTAATGATGCATGCATAATCCCCCCATAAATTCATGTATGCAGTCATTTTCTGCTAACAAGTAGTTTATGTTTCCAGCATTTATATACAAGCATTCCTCTAGCTATGTTGTAACTACCATCATGCAATCAATGAAATCATCTTTTTATATATCTCTATATCTATGTGTGAAAATCACCATGTGCTTGCTTGCAATACTTTATTGTGATTAAGTTGCCTGTGCTCATTTTACATCTTTTTTACAACTAGCATGTTGGTGCCTGAAAACATTGAAGATCTAACCATCAATGCATTCTCTGTCAATAGCCATCATTTAACTAAGATCGTGGTCGGGCGTGTTTCATGTGTTAGAAATCGGGGTTACAAGTAACCTGTCGTCGTAGTTGCAAAACACGTCGATCAGATAAAATTTATACCGAAACTCCAAGGGAGTCTTGGGTCGAACACAGGGAGGCGACGTTTACTTTAACTAAAAATCACCCTTCGATTTGTTTCTTTTTGGTATTTTAGGGTTTTGTTATTTTTTTGTATTTTTGTAAGAAGAAGACAAGCAAACGAATCACAAGATAGAGATGGAACAAATATGATATATTTATCACTTCAATGTCAATTAAAAAAAACTATGAAAGCATAAAAAGAGAGGGAGGTGAGAGGAAATCTCCCGAATCGGTTGTTTGGCGAGACGACGGCGCCTGATGGAAGCTCGGACGAAGGAGGTGAGAAGCGGGACGACAGAGGTGAGTTGCAGGAGGACGTTGGGTAGAGGAAAGCTTCGATATGGCTCCAGAATGAAGGTGAGAAGGCAGAGATGATCTGCTACCGGAATGGAGGTGGGAGGGTGGCTCCAAGGCAACCTATGAATGGGGATGGGAAGTTGGAGGAGTATTTGGTGGGGTAGAGGTTCGCTACACTAATAGGCGCCTTGGGAGCTTGAGAGCAAGATCTAACAGAGAGTTGGTAGGCTTGCTAAAGCTTCGGAGTAGGTGGGAGTAGAGAAGGTAGAGATGGCTTGGAAGGGAGGGGGTGTAGGTCCTTTTATAGTGGAGGAAAAGGGGCAAAAATAAGTATGGGACCATTAGTGACATCCAGGCTGTCGCTGGAAGCGTTGTTGTAGGTAGCTCATCCCTGCTCATGCCCACTCACACCCACAGGTGGCTTTGCTGGCATGTGAAGAATTAGCGACGGTTGTAAGTGATGCTGTAGGTCCAGCTCATGCGTCGCTGTAGGCCAACTCATGCGCCGCTGGTGCATACTGTCCTCTCTTTACCGTGCACGTGTGCACGCTCACGCGTTGGCGCTGCGCTGTGCACATGCGTGCCTACGCGCATGCACGTGCACCCGCACCGCTGCGTGCGTGCGCTGGGCAGCCTGGGCTGCACCACGTGGTGTAGTCTGGGCCGTCCATCTTCTTTTTGTTGTAAGGGCTACTATAGAGGTCGGATTGTGTCAATTTTCACGTTGATAGGCTGCGATCGTCGACCCGAATTCATCTGCGTGGTTGGATTTGTCATTTAAAGCTCTGAATTATGTCACCTAGTCCCTTGACCGTTGATCTTCCTCGGACTGTATATGGTGCTACAGGACTCCGATCGAGGCGATTTCAGAGGCATTGGACTCCGATCGTCGTCTTGATTATATCCGTACAGTCAGATCGTCAATCCGAGGCTCCGAAATAAATATCCTTCTCTCCTGACCGCAAAAAAGATGCAATTTACCTAAATTATATACAACTACTCTAAATGCAGAATGATGTATGTTATGCAATATTTATAACATGAAATGCAAATCTAAGCCTAGGAACATACATGAATAGACATTTTACCCTCAATAATTGTGTCTACATCATACCCCCATGCCTATCTTTTGCTAGTCCCTAGCAAAATTAAACTACATGCTATGTATAAAAATAGAATTAGGATTAGATTGCTTAAGCCTAAGTTATTTACTAACAATAGAAAATTTCAACTAAGGTCCTAAACTACGAAAATTCAACAGTATCCGAGTGCCTGCCAGAATGCAGACCGCCCAAGTCCTTGCCTTATTTGGAAAGGGAAGATACATTTTTTTTATTATTTTTCTTCTTTTCTAATTTTTTTGTACTTTTGGAGTTTGAGAGTTCTGAGATGAGTTTTTACGGCTACCCGACCCGCCCAAGACTCGAAAAGGACTCTAAGTGCTAAGCATGTTGTGAAAATAGTGAAAGACTCACTAGATGACCGTTAAAATGGACTTCAGGTTTCTACGACCCTAGGTGACCTTGCTTAGAGGTTTATCTTTTCTAACGGTAGCTTTCTCCCTACTTTTATTTATGGGGTCAACACAAGGGCGAACCTAGTGTATATCTCCCCAGTTTATTCTACTTCCTCGCTTCTTCCCAAAGTGTTTTGGGAATTATTGTATAATTTTTTTGTGAGTTGGGTTCTGGACAACTGGCCGATGAGCTGTTACCATCGACAACTTGCCAGCCATACTCGTGTTGTGAAGTGTGGTTTTATTTATTTTTTTTATTTTCTCCTTTTTCTATTTTTTTTCTATATTTTCTTTTCTTTTCTTTTCTTTCTTTTTTCTATTTTCTTCTTATTTTTTTTAAGTAGGTGGCTTTTCTGATCTAAGATTTACCTAAAGGCAGTACAATGAAAATGGTTTTGTGACTGGGCTCTGGGCAATCAGCCGATGAGCTGTTACCACCGACAACTTGCTAGCCATACCACCCTCGATAGTTCATTAGCTACCCAATTTCCGAAGAAACCGCCGAAAAGTGAGTCAGTGCAAAAAAATGTGTGTAGATGCTTAGGCTTAAAGTCCTCCCAAATCAGAGGACGGGTTGATAAGTCGCATACTTATCATCCCAATTTATTAGCCAAATTAAAAATGAATTTGAATTGGTGAGGACTCGAGACTAAGTGCACATTCGAGTGGACACCCGGGCTAATTAGGCTCGAAGACCTGAAGAGTTTAAGTGTTTAGACCCTCTCGTATCATTTCCTAAAGTTAATAACTTCCAAATAACTAAGTTCTCTTTTCCTAATTTCTTTCTTTATTTTTTTTTAATCTTTTTCAAATTTTCAATTTTTTTATAAGAATCAAATAACAGGAAATTACTATTACAGTTAACAAAAAGGTTATAAAATATGTCCACCCCCCATGCTTAGCTATTGAAATGTCCTCATTGTGAAAATGAAAGCATGTAGGAGAGTAGAAGTGGAAGAATAACACCTGATTTCCGTGAGACTCTAGTTAGTTTAGAATAGTCTTTACATGTGCTGAGTTTAGTGCCTTCAGCTAGGTGAGGTCCACAATACAAAATAACTAAACATTGAGGCCACAACAACACAGTTTCCGGGCCCCAGGTATAGGTCCCGAAGAGTGAAAATGGGCTTACCAAAGAGATGAACAATGAAAGTGGCGAAAATGAAAGCATGTAGGAGAGTAGAAGTGGAAGAATAACACCTGGTTTCCGTGAGACTCTGGTTAGTTTAGAATAGTCTTTACATGTGCTGAGTTTAGTGCCTTCAGCTAGGTGAGGTCCTCAATACAAAATAACTAAACATTGAGGCCACAACAACACAGTTTCCGGGCCCCCAGGTATAGGTCCCGAAGAGTGAAAATGGGCTTACCAAAGAGATGAACAATGAAAGTGGCAAGTTGGTGGTGTAGAGAGAGCCTAAATGGTCTCCAATAGGAGTTTTGTTGATTTGTTATAGAGGAAGTGTGGTTGGGTATAAAATTTGTGCAATGGTTGGGTGAAAAAGGACGATGAGGGTTTTGTGATGTGCTGGGGATTTGTGAGTACTCTAGAATACCTAATGTTTGAAGAGTTCATCCCCAATGTTCAATTTCATCCTCACACTCTGGGATCTTAAACCAACCATCCTCATCATCAGAATTCCCACCCACAAGTTGGACCTCAAACTCTAAGAATTCAGGATAAGAATGTTGTTGGGTTTTATCTTGATCATGTGAATCATCCAACAAAATTTTGATTTCATGTATATCTTCCTCATCCTGCGTTGCTACAATTGATTGCATTTTTATTTTGTCGTCAATTATTTCTGCAACCGTGTGATCTTCTTCCCGAGTTTGGGTTGAGTTGGCCATTACAAGGTTGTCTAAGGTATGTATGGCCATTACTTCCTCTATCTACCAAGCTCCTCCATCGAACCACACTTAATTTTATTCTTCTTTGAAACCTCAAAAATATTGAATCGATTTATCTTATCCCATGAGGCCATTTCTATATTTCCTGATTCACAATCAATTCTCGTCTTGGCAGTAGCTAGGAAAGGTCTTCCCAAAATAATCTGGGTGTGGTTGAGTTGTTTTGGGGTTTCCATGTCCAGGACCATGAAATTAGCAAGGTAATGCAAATCATTAACCATGACCAAAACATCCCCCAAAATACCCCTTGGTTTTGTAATGGATCTATCAACTAATTGCAAGGTTATGTCAGTGTGTTTTAGGTAGCTTAGACCCAATTCCATGTCCAGTAAGGTGGGGATCACATTAATGGAAGCACTCAAGTCAAGGAGGGCCTGGTCAGAAGTAATGTTTCCTATTGTGCAAAAAATCAGCGAGGCTCCAGTATCCTACTTCTTAGGAGGTAGCTTGTTTAGGATTAATGTGCTTGTGTTATCGGATAAAACTACTCTCCTATTATTTTCAGATTTCTCTCTACGCCTTTCTTTATATGCATTCAGTAAACCTATGGTGTAGGCGGGGATTGATCCGATAGCCGTGAGGAGTAAAATGATTGTCAATTTGAAAGCCTGAAGTAAGGACATCCTTTCCTCCAATTTCTCCTCCGACTTTTTCTGTTTGCCCATACAACAACAACATACTCTCAAATCAGACTCTGATGTTTTGTTGATCACATTCTTAGTTGGGAGTTTGGAATTCTTGCTATGGGGCCTAATGGGGTTGACATGGGGTTGGGTAGGTCCCTTGTGTCTACTACCACTCCTCAAGGTGATGTGATGGCCGGTCGTAGTGGTGACAACCGGGTTTTATTGTTATAGCGTCGTAGTATAGCCAGTTGTTGCCATCATTTCAAATATATAAATTTTTTACTCGGAAAAGAGTTCCCGAGGTCGAACTCAGGGAGCAAGTTGTATTCTAGAGATATACATGTTTCTTTTACAAAAATAAAGAAAGAGAGAGAAAGAATTTGTTGTCTTCTTTTCTCTTTGTTTCTCCTCGTCTCAGATCTTCTTCTTCTTTGTCTGCAGAGGTGATGTTCTTCTTATGCAGTGGTGATGCTCTTCTTCTTCTTCCAGCTGTTCCTGCTCTTCCTTTTTCTTCTGTCTTTCTTCAGATCTTCTTCTTTCTTCTTTGTTCTTCTTATTTCAGTTCTTCCCTTGTTCTTTTGTGTTCTCCTCTGCCTCGCCTTCTTCTGTTGTTCTTCAGATCTCCTTCTTTCTTCTTTTCTTTTTCTTTCAGTTCTTCCCTTGTTCTTTTGTGTTCTCCTCTGCCTCGCCTTCTTCTGTTGTTCTTCAGATCTCCTTCTTTCTTCTTTTCTTTTTCCAGTCAGGACGTCGTCTGATTTCCAAATCAGACGACTTAAACTGCTTGTTGCTACAGTGTCTCCCTCAGCTTCCTTCTTCTTTCGCGGTCCTTCTTCTTCACCTGTGCCTGCACACTTCAGAGCTTACGTCAGAGGACAAAACCTACTCTACCCTCTCCCCCCCCGCGTCTCTCTCTCTCTGAAACCACTCTTGGGAAAGCTCTCCCAGAGCTGCCGGATAGTCGGGTACGGGTCGCGCCCAGGTCCAGGCCCACCGGCGTGCGTGGTGGGCGAGGAGTGCAGGTCAGTCTAAGTCGGGTCGGGTCAGGTCCGCGGGGCGTGAGCGCGGACGAGACCGGGTAACCGGGCGGGTGAAGGGGACCTCACCCCGTGTGCTGAGGCAGTAAGGCTTATTCACAAAATCAATTTAAACGATGAAAGGGTTGCGAGGCTTACCGATGTGGGACTAAACGGAGGCCTCTCCTCGCGTGCGCCTGCTGGAAGACCGCGACCTTGCTTCTGCAGCTGCGGCTTCGATTTGCGTCGGTTGCTGGCTGGCTGCCTTCGCAGGACTCTCCGTAATCCGCAGCAGCTGGAGACCTGGAGTCCTCAAGCCTGGAGCGCGGGAGAAGCTGCTTCAATGTGCGTTAATGGCGGTCGAGCCTCAGAACCTGTCGGACACGAATATGGCCTCTCGGCCTGATCAAACTACTGGGGAACCTTCGTCGTGGCACGGCGAAGGTGCGGAGCTGTGCGGCAGGCCGCAAGGTGGTGTCTGGCGGCAGCCCTAGGTTGGACTGCAACCGGAGAAATGGGTTTGTTTGGGGGAGCGTTACGGAGGTGTGGAGTGGCAGTGGAGGGGTGGGGGGTGCTCAGTGTGATGAGGCGGAGGTTTGGTGAGGGTCGGCGAAGCGTGTGAGGGTGTGGAGCGATGGGGGCATCTTGTCGGAGGGTGGCCGGAGACGAAGGGGGTGACGATGGTCAGGGTCGGTCGAGGGCTTAATTGAACAAATTGAAACCGGGGAAAGAAAGAGGAGAGGAAGGGAAGTAGTTCTAGCTTACTTGCAGGGACGAAGGGGGAGTAGCAGGGCGACAGTCGTATCGACTGTCGCCGGAGAAGAAGGTGCTCAGGGAAAGGGGCGGCAGCGAGCAGAGAGCTGGAGAGGCGCCAGCTGGGTGCGGCGTGGCACAGGAAGAGCAGGGGAGGAAGTCTCTGCTGCTGGTATTGCGGCAGAGCGAAGAGGAGGAGGGGGAGGAACCGCCGGAGCTGGTGAGAGTCTGCCGGAGTGAGAAGAGAGGAAAGTTGGGGGTTTTCTCCGTCAGATCCGAGCTGCCCAGGTCGGTGGAGCGACGGGGGGTATTTATAGGGATCAAAACAGGGAGGAAGGCGGAGGGAGACGACGTGTCTCCCTCGCCGGAGGATGGCCGGAGACGAAAACCCATATCGTCCGTGCGTTCGCACGGCCGGTATGGTGGGCTACAGCGACCAGGGGGGTGTCCCTGCGACGGCTGACGACGTAGGGCACCCCCGGTTTACTTGCCAGGCTTTCCCCCTCACCCTGCGCGGCGCCATGCTCCGCGCAAGGTCGCCGGAGCATGGTGCTGGCAGGTTTTGCAGGGGGGACCTGAACGCAAAGAACGAAGGAGAGTTAGGGGCCAAAATGCGACGGTTCAAAAGTTGAGGGCCAAAAAGTAAATATATGAGGACCAAAGTGTAAAGTCGGTCAAGGAGGTTTCTTCTTAGGCTCAAGTTTTTATACATGATTAATTAGGACCTAAGGAATCTGATGGTGAATTTCATTTCTATATTAAACCTTGTTTGACCGGTCAATTTATGCAAAAATCCAAATTAAGTTATTAATTGGGCATGGTTCTCAATGTAGGTGAAAATGGGTTCTGAAGGCCAAATTGAAGGTTCTAAACCCTAGAGATTATTTCTCTATGAATTTTAGAGGGTTTATTCTATTTTTACTTTGCCTCGAACCTCGTGAATTGAAGTGGGTTGTTTTAGGGTTACAGATTATCATTTAGTTTCTTGGAATTGCTGTAGCCCTTGCTAGATCATCTCATCCCACTTTTATTCTTATTAAGTTGCTTTGACCTATGTTTGGGTCCTGAATTACCCTGTATGCAGATTATACTGGTAAAATTGCATTTTTACCCCTTATGACTTGTTTTCTTCTTAAACTCAGAATTCTCTGAGTTAAGCCTTTCCTTGAGATATGTAGGAGCTTTTATCCTTTGTATTAGGTCAAAATGAGCTAGTTATGGCTCATGATGAGGTTCTCATCATACCCCCATGCCTAGCTTTTGCTAGTCCCTTAGCAAAAACTTAAGGTTTCAACCCTTATTCTAGACCATGAAGTTTTTAATAGTTTTAGATAAGTGCCTTTTTTATTTGAGCATAGATTAGGTTAGAATGCTGACCATAGGCCTAAAAGGTACTCTAGTACCAATCAAGATCCAAATCTGTCTAGCCTTAGCCTCAGTCTTTAGCAAAGGTTTTTAAGGTCCACAAGAACTAACCTAGGGTTTATTGGACTTTGTGGTTAAAGCACCCGTGCTTGAAATGATTTTAGCCCTGGCTCAGTTCGCAGTGCGTTTTGTAAGAGAGAGATAGAAAGTTTTTCTGTTTGGAGAGTTTTCTCTCTCTTTTTCTTTTTAGTTCTAGCCTAGGATTGGCTTTTCAACACGGTCTGTATTAGATTCCTTGCTCCCATCATCAATCCTCAAGGGTTCCTGGCGATCGATGCTTCGAGATAGCACCGCCCATGGCAACCCCCGGAACCCTGGCTATTGAGATTTCGAGATAATCCCATCCATGGTGTTCCGTGGCCGAATCCAGACCCTGGCAATTGACACTTCGAGATAATGCCATCCATGGAATCTGAACCAGTAGAGTGCTTACATGCCCCCAGTAGGATATGTAAATATCCTAAGAGACAAGCACCGAGGAGATGATATTTTGTTACGCATCTTCGAGGGGATTTCCCGCCTCTCCGCGCTGGGAACTCGTCCAAATCAACTTGTGTTGATCGGCCGCTCCTATTCTAGGTGTTCTTTTCAGAATTTTGTGACGCTTCTGCGTGATTCTGAATTTTACGCTGACTGAACCAGGCTGTGTGTGAGGTTAGGGTGCTTAGGTTACTGAGTCCCGTAAACCAAAAATTAGTTAACGAGGCCAAATACTCCCTAAGCCTTAGACTTAATACTTCAGCTTTTCATTTTCCTCAACCTCTTGAGGAGTGTCCAGATCTTAATGGGTACTAAGAGTCTATTCAAGAATGCCTAAGGTTTGCATTCTTTACTAATCTCATTGTGCACTTTTCTTGAATGAGGTCTAGAACTTAGGTTAATTCCTTAGTTCCTTACTAATGACTATCATTTTTTCTCATAATTTTGTGCTCCTTTTTCATTTTGTTTCTTTTCTCCTTCTCCTTCACAAAATTTCCTTCTCCTCTTTTCCTCTTATTCTTTTTCGAAAATTTTTTTAATTTTTATGGTGTTTTTGGCATATGTGAATTTTTTTGTTTGAAACCTTTTCTTACAAGTTTTGCACTTTCATACCCCCCCATGCCTAAGATTTGCAATGTCCTCATTGTAACCTAGGGGGTCTTAGTTCATTCCTTAAGACAGAAATTTGGATGAGTGGATGGGTCGGGTTGAATTTTTGCGGACGATTTCAAATCCCAGATGCAAGCATCTGAGTTGGGGTCGGCTGTCTACAAGGGTGAACTTCGAGTGCTAAAAGGTGTCAGAACAAGTTTCAGGTTTTCAAAGAGAATGACGGGCTGCCTCCCGTTAAGCGCTGAGTTTTACGCCATCGGCTGGGCGCAATAAGCTCAAGGGGAAAGGAGGATATAAGATGCCTCAGCCAAATCAGTAGAAGTTACATCAATGAACGGCTTGAGTCTTTGACCGTTCACGATGAAAGGTTCAGAATCGTGGCTGAGTGGACTGATTTCGATTGCTCCATTTCCAAAAACCTGTCGGACCAAATATGGTCCGACCCACTTGGATCTCAGTTTTCCTGGGAAGAGTTTTAGTCGGAAATCAAAGAGTAGGACCTTTTGACCAGGATGAAAGATCTTTCTCGAGATGTGTTTGTCGTGGAAGGCTTTAACCCGCTCCTTGTAGATTTGCGAGTTCTCGTACGCGTCTAGGCATAATTCATCGATCTCGCTGATTTGGAGTTTTCTGTGGGTCCCAGCCTTGGAAAGATCTAGATTACAGTTCCGTACTGCCCAATAGGCTTTATGCTCCAGTTCTACGGGAAGGTGGCATGCCTTTCCGTACACCAGTCTAAAGGGAGACATGCCCAATTGGGTCTTGTGGGCGGTCCTATAGGCCCACAATGCTTCCGGAAGTCGGGGCGACCAGTCCTTCCTGTCAGGTCGAACAGTGACTTGCAGGATTTTCTTGATCTCCCGATTAGACAGCTCAGCTAGACCATTAGTTTGGGGTGGTAAGGAGTAGAGATTCGGTGAGACACCCCGTATTTGGTCATCAGTGACCTAAACTGAGCATTTGTGAAATGGGTCCCCCCATCAGAGATTATTGCACGAGGAATCCCGAACCTTGAAAAAATGTGTTGATGAATGAATTTGAGAACGATTTTGTGATCATAGGTTCGGGTCGGTATGGCTTCGATCCATTTGGACACGTAGTCCACAGCCAACAGAATGTATTCGAAACCATCCGAAACAGGAAAGGGGCCCATAAAATCAATCCCCCAAACATCAAAGATTTCGCATACTAGAATCGGTTGCATAGGCATCATGTCACGATGGCTCATGTTGCCCAAAGTCTGGTAGCGACTGCATGCCTTGCAGTGATTGTATGCGTCTTTGAACAGTGTGGGCCAGTAAAAGCCGCACTGGAGGACTTTTGATGCGGTTTTATGCCCGGCAAAATGGCCACCGCATGCCTGGTCATGGCAGAAAGAGAGGATATTGTTGAATTCCCCTTCCGAGACACATCTCCGGATGATCTGATCGGCACCTATGCGGAAGAGGTACGGGTCTTCCCAAATGTAATACTTGGCATCGGAGCGTAATTTGTCTTTCTTGGCCTTCGGCCAATCAGACGGGATCTGATGAGATGCCAAGTAATTTACCACATTAGCAAACCATGGAAGGCTAGTACCAATAGTCAGCAGGTGCTCATCGGGAAAATGCTCAGTGATGGGTCCGGAAGGGTTAATTATTTCAGAAGGAAGACGGGACAAGTGATCAACTACCACGTTTTGCTTTCCCGCTTTGTCGCGAATCTCAAGGTCAAATTCTTGCAACAGCAAGATCCATCGGATTAATCGAGGTTTCGCGTCCTTCTTTGCAAGGAGATGCCTCACAGCTGTGTGATCCGAGTATATGATGACATGGGAACCCAGAAGGTATGATCTGAACTTTTCTAGGGCAAATACTACAGCTAGCAGCTCTTTCTCAGTAACCGTATAGTTACGCTGAGCCTCATCGAGTGTTTTGCTGGCGTAGTAAATGACCACAGGTTTCTTGTCAATTTTCTGTCCCAAAACCGCTCCTACAGCGAAGTCGGATGCATCACACATGATCTCAAAGGGTTGAGACCAATCAGGGGACTGTAGGATCGGGGCTTGGGTGACTCGGTCACGCAGGATTTCAAATGCTTGAGTGCATTCCTTGGAAATTTCGAAGGGAACATCCTTGGAGAGAAGAGTGGTCAGGGGGCGTGCGATTTTTGAAAAATCAGGGATAAATCGTCGATAAAAACCAACATGCCCTAAAAAGGATCGGATGTCCCTGATCGAGCTAGGCATAGGAAGGTGAGAAATCAGATTAACCTTAGCTCGATCCACTTGGATACCTTTCTCCGAAATTGAGTGTCCCAGGACAATTCCCTCAGGCACCATGAAATGGCTCTTTTCCCAGGAAAGAACCAAATTCACATCGATGCACCGCCTGAGTATCTGGACCAAGTGTTGGAGGCAATCGTCGAATGATGCTCCGAAAACTGAAAAGTCATCCATGAAGACTTCCAGATAATCACCTACCATATCTGTGAATATGGCAAGCATGCATCGCTGAAAAGTAGCGGGTGCATTGCAAAGACCGAAAGGCATCCTTCGGAAAGCGTATGTTCCGAAGGGGCAGGTGAACGTGGTCTTTTCTTGGTCCTCAGGATGGATTGCCACCTGGTTATAACCGGAGTACCCGTCAAGAAAGTAGAAGAACCTATTTCCCGCTAGTTTTTCGAGAATTTGATCAATGAAGGGTAGTGGGAAATGATCCTTCTTCGTGGAGGAATTGAGTCGACGGTAATCTATACAGACTCTCCACGAGTTGGCTAATCGGGTAGGAATGATTTCTCCGGTCTCAGTCGTTATAGTGGTGAGTCCTGCCTTCTTGGGCACGACCTGAATTGGGCTCACCCAACGACTATCGGAGATCGGGTAGATGATTCCGGCATCTAACCACTTGATGATCTCCTTTTTCACGACCTCCTGCAGATTGGGGTTTAAGCGTCTCTGCATTTCACGAGAAGGTCGTGTGCCCTCTTCTGAATAGATATGATGAGTACAATAAGAGGGACTTATTCCAGTCAAATCATTGAGAGTCCATCCGATGGCTCTGCGATGTTGCTGGAGGACAACAATCAGACGGGATTCCTGTTCAGGACTGAGGTTGGAATTGATAATCACAGGAAGGGTCTGATTAGAACCCAAAAAGACGTATTTCAAGTGAGCAGGAAGGGGTTTCAGTTCGAGGATGGGGTTTTCAGCAGCAGCTGGTGGTTCAGTATAGATGTGAGGTTCAAGGGTGGGAGTTACTGGGTTGTTCATATCTGGATTCGACTCCTCTGTTTGCGGGTCAAGATCCTTCTGTGGTTGATGAGGCATAATCGAGTCATTCTGGAGGTGTGATTCATCAACCAAAGTCTTGATGTCACAAATTTGTTCGATGACGCCGCAATTAATTCCTTGTTGGGCCTTAAATATATCAATTTTCAGTGTTTGATCTCCAAACTTAAGCTCTATTTGGCCCTCCTCACAGCTGATGTTGGCTCTAGCAGTAGCCAAGAAAGGTCTCCCTAGAATGATTGGTGTATCCCTAGGGTTCTCAGGTGCATCCATATCTAAGACTATAAAGTCCACTGGAAAATAGAAATCCCGCACTCTTACGATAACATCCTCGAGAATCCCTTTTGGTGACTTTATAGATCGATCTGCTAATTGTAATGTCACTTCGGTTGGTTTCAGCTCAGATTCTTCTAGATGGTCAAGTAAGGATGTGGGTATCAGGTTTATGGATGCACCCAAGTCTAACAATGCTCTATCAAATTGGGTACCACCTATCTTACAGGAAATCAGGGGAGTCCCAGGATCTTTTGCCTTGGGTGGGAGTCTACTAAGGATTACAGAGCTGGCTTGCTCTGACAGAATAATTGGGCTCCCTCCCTTGGTTCGCGGCTTACGCTGGGGTGTACATATATTCTTTAGAAATCGTGCGTAAGCTGGTACGTGGCGGATTGCATCCATCAAGGGGATGTTTATGTGGACCTGCTCAAAGAGCTTGACCAGGTCCTCCTCAGGGGCCACGGGTTTGGTGGTCTTCTTTCCCTTGGTCAGGGCCTCGGGAAACGGGATCTTGGTTGGTTCTTCTAGGATAGGTCCAGGTTGTGGTTCTGGAACAGCGGTACCTTGGATAACTATCCTAGGGTCATGGTTATCAGGCTTGGAGTGGTTTGGATAATGCAGGTCTTGAGTTGTTTTACCACTACGTGTTGTTACAGAATTTAATCCGGCCTGATTTTAGTTTGGGTTTGGTAGGAGAGGTGGCTGCTGCTGAAATCCCGCATAAGAAGTTGAGGCTTCCATCTCGTCTGGAGATGGAGCAGTAGGAGCCTGATAAATCCATTGGGCGTGGCCTAAATTTGGATTCATAACGTGCTTCTGGGTTGGCACGTTATTTGGGTTAGGAAGAGGTTGGGAAGGGAGTGTGCCTGGTTGGCGAGAATTTGCCAACTGGGCCAGTTGAGTTTTAACTTCTGTAAGCTCGTCCTTGTGCTATTTTTGAATAGCCGCATTCGTTTTTTGAATGTCAGCCAGAGTCTGAAGGATTAAGGACATTTGATCCTGATTTGGCCCTGATGGATAAGTAGGGTTGGGCCGAGGCTGAGGCGGCTGGTAATGACGAGAGGGCTGTGGGCGGGACTGAAAAGGTGGTCTTTGGGTTTGGGAATTTCCCGCCCACTGAAAATTGGGATGATTTCGCCATCCAGGATTGTAAGTGTTGGAGAATGGGTCGTTCTGGATGGCGTTGAGGTCCTCGCAGGTCTGAGGAACCTCCTGAGAATCAGGGAAAGGGGGAATGGAGTTCCCCCGGCTGGTGTAGAAAGGATCGGATGATCCTCCGATCCAAGAATCAGATGGGGATGGATATGGATCCATCCCAGGGGAAGATCGGTGGAGGATGTTTTGCACAGTCTCCTGTGTGGAAGGAGGTTGTGCAAAGGAGTTACGCGCGGAGGTGGCTCGCTGCAAGTGCTGAGTCAGCTCATCCACCTTCTTTTCAATGATTGAGACCTTGTCCAATCGACTGGCCATTAATTCCAGGTCGACTGATGCGGACAGGCCCTGCGTCTCATGTGCTCCCTTAAGATTCGTCGCTGCGCGGGTATTCGTCCTGTCGAATAATCCCATGGAGTCATTATTGATGGAGTTCTCGCACATGTTTTCGAGAATCTCCCAAACGGTGTCTTCATGTTGACCCATGATGTTTCCTCCGCAAGTTGCATTGACGAAAAGGCGGATGTCCTCACGGAGTCCCTGGTAAAAAGATTGGACTTGTTCCCATTTAGGAACTTCGTGATGGGGGCACTTCCTCATGAGATCCTGAAAACGATCCCATGCCTCATGGAGAGGTTCTCCTGATTGTTGAGTGAAGTGTGTAATCTGATGGCGCAAGGCGTTGGTCCGACCAACGGGAAAAAACTTTTTCAAAAACTTGGATTGAAGTTCTTCCCAAGTGTTGATCGGCCGGGTCTGAGTTTGATACTAATGGACGGCCTTGTCCATAAGAGAAAAGGAGAACATCTTCATGAGACTGATCCAAAAGTGTGGGCCAGATGCTTTAGCTGTTTGATGTGCTGGAAGGGATCTTCAGAATTAAGCCCATGGAATTTAGGTATAGCATGAATCATGTTGGGCTTTAATTCGGAATCAGGTCCTCCAGTCGGGATTCTGACTCGAGGCTCAATGGCCACCGCAGCAGGATTGTAGTGGTCCCGCATCATAGGACGCTGTGGTGGGTGCACGAAGTTTTGGAAGAGGTCATTGAGTCGCTGGAGCTGGTGTTCCAGATTATTTTCTTCCTCAACTGGCTGAGCCATGATGGGGGAAGAAGAAGAACTTGGTTCTGAATCAGAAGAGAGAATAATGTGTGGGTGTTTCTGCACAAACACGGGCGTCGAGGCTTGGCCTTGACGAGAGTGAATTTCTAAAGGAGGTCTTAAGGGTGGTCTTAGGGACCTCCTTCCGTACATGCACTGTTGGAAGAGGTAAGTTTAGAAGGTGCTGGACCCAATCAAGGCACCCAAAAATGTGTTGGGTGACTATAGAGGTGCGGGGCAGATGGACCCCTTGATCAGAAAGATCGTCCACCTGAGAATTACCTGGGCAGCCAGAGAGGGAGAGTCCCGCGAAGACCCCTACACGGTAGAGCGTCCCCACGGGTTACAGGGTTTCCCCCACCCGACCTCTCTTGTCACTGCGGTTCCAGGTAGACCAGAATGGGGATCTTGACCTCTTAAGTCTACCAATTTTAAGATCAGGGTGCTTAAGGTTTCACTTGAACTTTAGTCTTTTAAGTGCAAAGAGTGACCTAATTTAAGGTTGGTTGACCCAAGGGGTCAACTTTACCTCTTGTTTTCTTTGAGAGCTTTTAGGTCTTGTCTTTTAGGGTTCAAGTGTTTAGAGAGCCAATTGTTTTAGGTTTTTTTTTGAATAGGTATTTTCAATCAATGGTTTAGGCACACTTCTTTTGGATTTTCTCCATTCTTGTTTTAAGTAGTGTGTCTCTAAAACCCTAATGTTGAATTTTATGTTGGCTCTACTTGGTCCAGTTAGTTCTTTGTTAGGTAATTAGGGCTCAAGCAAGAATGTGTTAGCCCTTAAATACCCTTAATAGTGTGCAGGACTAATGAGTTGAAAACATGCAACTTTTATGGTTACTAAGTATGGAAGACAGGTTAGCCCTATATTGCTTGTTCTTTTCTTTTCTTCCTCTTTAGAGTTTAGGGGTTAATAGCGAGAGGAAAAATTTACCTGTCCTCGGAGTGGTTGTTGTGCGGTTGCTTGTCTTCTTGATTCCTGTAGTTTTCTGCACAAAAGAGAGGAGATTATCAGAAATTAAAAAGACACAGGAATGTTTACCTCTAGAATAGCCGTTGCTCCCCGGCAACGGCGCCAAAAAATGATGGCCGGTCGTAGTGGTGACAACCGGGTTTTATTGTTATAGCGTCGTAGTATAGCCAGTTGTTGCCATCATTTCAAATATATAAATTTTTTACTCGGAAAAGAGTTCCCGAGGTCGAACTCAGGGAGCAAGTTGTATTCTAGAGATATACATGTTTCTTTTACAAAAATAAAGAAAGAGAGAGAAAGAATTTGTTGTCTTCTTTTCTCTTTGTTTCTCCTCGTCTCAGATCTTCTTCTTCTTTGTCTGCAGAGGTGATGTTCTTCTTATGCAGTGGTGATGCTCTTCTTCTTCTTCCAGCTGTTCCTGCTCTTCCTTTTTCTTCTGTCTTTCTTCAGATCTTCTTCTTTCTTCTTTGTTCTTCTTATTTCAGTTCTTCCCTTGTTCTTTTGTGTTCTCCTCTGCCTCGCCTTCTTCTGTTGTTCTTCAGATCTCCTTCTTTCTTCTTTTCTTTTTCTTTCAGTTCTTCCCTTGTTCTTTTGTGTTCTCCTCTGCCTCGCCTTCTTCTGTTGTTCTTCAGATCTCCTTCTTTCTTCTTTTCTTTTTCCAGTCAGGACGTCGTCTGATTTCCAAATCAGACGACTTAAACTGCTTGTTGCTACAGTGTCTCCCTCAGCTTCCTTCTTCTTTCGCGGTCCTTCTTCTTCACCTGTGCCTGCACACTTCAGAGCTTACGTCAGAGGACAAAACCTACTCTACCCTCTCCCCCCCCGCGTCTCTCTCTCTCTGAAACCACTCTTGGGAAAGCTCTCCCAGAGCTGCCGGATAGTCGGGTACGGGTCGCACCCGGGTCCAGGCCCACCGGCGTGCGTGGTGGGCGAGGAGTGCAGGTCAGTCTAAGTCGGGTCGGGTCAGGTCCGCGGGGCGTGAGCGCGGACGAGACCGGGTAACCGGGCGGGTGAAGGGGACCTCACCCCGTGTGCTGAGGCAGTAAGGCTTATTCACAAAATCAATTTAAACGATGAAAGGGTTGCGAGGCTTACCGATGTGGGACTAAACGGAGGCCTCTCCTCGCGTGCGCCTGCTGGAAGACCGCGGCCTTGCTTCTGCAGCTGCGGCTTCGATTTGCGTCGGTTGCTGGCTGGCTGCCTTCGCAGGACTCTCCGTAATCCGCAGCAGCTGGAGACCTGGAGTCCTCAAGCCTGGAGCGCGGGAGAAGCTGCTTCAATGTGCGTTAATGGCGGTCGAGCCTCAGAACCTGTCGGACACGAATATGGCCTCTCGGCCTGATCAAACTACTGGGGAACCTTCGCCGTGGCACGGCGAAGGTGCGGAGCTGTGCGGCAGGCCGCAAGGTGGTGTCTGGCGGCAGCCCTAGGTTGGACTGCAACCGGAGAAATGGGTTTGTTTGGGAGAGCGTTACGGAGGTGTGGAGTGGCAGTGGAGGGGTGGGGGGTGCTCAGTGTGATGAGGCGGAGGTTTGGTGAGGGTCGGCGAGGCGTGTGAGGCTGTGGAGCGATGGGGGCATCTCGCCGGAGGGTGGCCGGAGACGAAGGGGGTGACGATGGTCAGGGTCGGTCGAGGGCTTAATTGAACAAATTGAAACCGGGGAAAGAAAGAGGAGAGGAAGGGAAGTAGTTCTAGCTTACTTGCAGGGACGAAGGGGGAGCAGCAGGGCGACAGTCGTATCGACTGTCGCCGGAGAAGAAGGTGCTCAGGGAAAGGGGCGGCAGCGAGCAGAGAGCCGGAGAGGCGCCAGCTGGGTGCGGCGTGGCGCAGGAAGAGCAGGGGAGGAAGTCTCTGCTGCTGGTATTGCGGCAGAGCGAAGAGGAGGAGGGGGAGGAACCGCCGGAGTTGGTGAGCGTCTGCCGGAGTGAGAAGAGAGGAAAGTTGGGGGTTTTCTCCGTCAGATCCGAGCTGCCCAGGTCGGTGGAGCGACGGGGGGTATTTATAGGGATCAAAATAGGGAGGAAGGCGGAGGGAGACGACGTGTCTCCCTCGCCGGAGGATGGCCGGAGACGAAAACCCATACCGTCCGTGCGTTCGCACGGCCGGTATGGTGGGCTACAGCGACCAGGGGGTGTCCCTGCGACGGCTGACGACGCAGGGCACCCCCGGTTTACTTGCCAGGCTTTCCCCCTCACCCTGCGCGGCGCCATGCTCCGCGCAAGGTCGCCGGAGCATGGTGCTGGCAGGTTTTGCAGGGGGGACCTGAACGCAAAGAACGAAGGAGAGTTAGGGGCCAAAATGCAACGGTTCAAAAGTTGAGGGCCAAAAAGTAAATATATGAGGACCAAAGTGTAAAGTCGGTCAAGGAGGTTTCTTCTTAGGCTCAAGTTTTTATACATGATTAATTAGGACCTAAGGAATCTGATGGTGAATTTCATTTCTATATTAAACCTTGTTTGACCGGTCAATTTATGCAAAAACCCAAATTAAGTTATTAATTGGGCATGGTTCTCAATGTAGGTGAAAATGGGTTCTGAAGGCCAAATTGAAGGTTCTAAACCCTAGAGATTATTTTTCTATGAATTTTAGAGGGTTTATTCTATTTTTACTTTGCCTCGAACCTCGTGAATTGAAGTGGGTTGTTTTAGGGTTACAGATTATCATTTAGTTTCTTGGAATTGCTGTAGCCCTTGCTAGATCATCTCATCCCACTTTTATTCTTATTAAGTTGCTTTGACCTATGTTTGGGCCCTGAATTACCCTGTATGCAGATTATACTGGTAAAATTGCATTTTTACCCCTTATGACTTGTTTTCTTCTTAAACTCAGAATTCTCTGAGTTAAGCCTTTCCTTGAGATATGTAGGAGCTTTTATCCTTTGTATTAGGTCAAAATGAGCTAGTTATGGCTCATGATGAGGTTCTCATCATGATGGTGTTTGCCGTGGCAAAATGCTGTTGGTTAGCGCCTTGAGGAGGGTTGGGCAAAACAGGAGGTTCCCGATTGATTATGGTAGGAACTTGGTTCACTCCAGGAGGGGTTGGGGTAGCCTGATAGATAGCGTAAGCTTGAGCATGCAACTCCCCATCATTACCAAACCCTTGAGGCCCAGCGCCTTGGTTCTGTACATTCCTTCAGTTTGGTACAGATTGTGATGGTACAGATCTAGGTTGTCGGTTGTTTGTACTAAGTTTGGATTGCAAGGTGTCCAGCGAAGTTTTCATCTGTTGCATGAGCTGGAGCATTGATCTTTGCATTTCTACCATTTTCTGGTTCAAATCAGCCTGCTCGGTGGGTTGTTGAGCATTCCACATGGGCTGATTAACCTGATTAGGGGCAACTGAGTATATACATAACCCTGACCCATTGGTTTTTGTGGTACATAGTTGTTAGGTCGATATTGGGTCTGCTTCCCCTGATCTTTCTAAGAGAAGTTAGGATGATTTTTCCAACCAGAATTGTAAGAATTTGAATAAGGGTTGGACCTAAAATTCTCTTGCACAGCATGAACATCCTCATAAGATGAGGATGAAGAAGGATCAGAAAGACTGGGATCAAAGGCTCCAGTTTGGAACCCATAAGGTTCCGAGAAGAGTTGGCTCGAAGGTCGAGCCGCCTCCAGTTGGTTCACAAACTCTCATCCCGTAGGAGCTTCTGAAGAATGGAATCTCGATCCCTGGGATTGAGTGGATCTAGAAAAATTGGAGTTTCTGGACATCCACTCTTCCATTCGTTTAGTAACCAGATCCATCTTATCTAATCTATTGCAGATCAATTCCATATCAGATGTATGAGAATGTTGGACCTCATTGGCATTTGATCTAATTTGTTGGGATCAGTTGAAGGTTTCCATGGAGGTGTGGTTTAAAGAATTTTCGCCCATTTCCTCAAATAAATCATATGCGCTATCTGCGTCCTTGTTGAGGAAATTGTCTCCGCAAGAAGCATCCACATGATTACGGAGTTGATCATTCAACCCATGATAAAAAATTTGCACAAGTTGCCATTTAGGCACCTCGTGGTGTGGACACTTCAGCAATAGATCTTGGAATCTCTCCCAGGCCTCATGAAACGGTTCCCCCTACCGTTGGGCAAAAGTAGTAATTGCCCGTCGCAATGCACCCAATTGGGAAGAATTTCTTCAGGAAGGCCAATTTCAAAGCTGTCCAGGTAGCAATCGGTCTTCCAATGGTATGATACCAATGTGTGGCCTTATCCCTGAGTGAATGGGGAAAAATCCTCATGAGCATCTATTCTTCATCCACATTCCACGATTTGGTGGTCTAAACATGAGTGATCAGGTCCTCCAAATGTTGGAAAGGGTCCTCTGAGCCAAGCCCGTGAAAGTGTTTAATTAGACTCAAAACTTGGGGCTTGATCTCAACATCTCCAGCGGGAATGACAATGCCGGGACGATCCTCATAATTTGAAGGATCATAAAAATCCTTCAAGAGTCGAGCACCCTGACCATTCATTCGTTGGAACCATTGTTGCATCTGCTGCAATTCTTCCAATTGCCTCTGAATCAGCTCTTGCTGGTTTGGGAGCGGGGGAGGTGGTTGTTGATCAGCCATGGGATTTGCTTGGCTAAAGCTCAACCTCCTCCTCTGGGAATGGTCTAAAGTTCCTTCCAAGCTAGGGTTCAATGACCTCCTTCCAAACATACACTGGAAGGAAGTCGGAAGGACAGGGAAGAGAAGGGACCCTGCAGCATAAAAAATATAAGCCTATCCTTAGGTTGGGTAGCCTAGAGGTCTGTAGACTCTCAGAATCCATCCTAAGATTATGGATGATTTACTCTACTTATGTCCCGGCAATTCAACTAGTTAGAAGGAGGTACTGGGGAGAAGGTTCTTCCTTTGTCTTGCGCCTCCAGTTCCTAGTGTACCTCCCAGCCACGGTTGTTTGATGCTACTTCCCTAGCTAGACATCAGATTAGCTAGTAGAAGTAGGTTAATCGTGAATAATCTCAGTCTGGATCTCGATGAGCGAATGAAACCTTAGGGCCAACGTCTAATTGATTTATTTAGGCTTGGGAAATTGGTGCTCTGGAATGTGATGGGCCTTTAATGGGTTGTGTCTTTAATGATTTGTTTGAGAATGTGTGAATGTGCACAACCAAGAGGTTTTCAAGCAAGATTATTAATGATGAGGTGAGTTTTAGGATTCGAATCTTGCTTAATAGCTTTTAGGATTAAAATATTAGGTGTTTTCAACCAAGTTTTGTGAGGCAAACCAAATTTATTTTTGAAAGCACGTGTTCAAGTATCTTCCTTTAGAAATCAAGAAAAATATGGAGTGCCTGACTTGACCTAATTATTGAATCCTATGGGATAGCTAGAAAATGAACCTCTTTTAGTTTAGGTGGTGCAGCCCAAACAATTCAATCAATTAGCTCAAATGCACCACTGATTAAGGCACACAAAAAGGTGGTTAACCTAATATGATTTCTACTCTTTTATGTGTTGAATTTGTGTTCCGGATCCATAGGTCGGAAGCCCAATTGAGTAGATGAAAATCAAGTCCGATTATGTGCCTCAAATGTGGGTGTATAGAGTGTGTATATTGATTTGTCCCACAGAAAGTATCTTTTTTTTTTTGAATGCGGGGGTGAGGTGGATGAAGGTGGCAAACAAGACAAACAATTCTATCCTAAGGTTTATGCAAACACCTAAGTAGATTAGGTCTTGGTTATGAGTGTGGCGAAATGAACTAGTGGGGGGGATTTGGGGGACACTTATAGAGTACTCTACCCGCACTTTACTTTGGTCTACCACACTTAGATCTCCATGCTAGGGTACCCACAAGATAGTAAATCAAAGACAAGTAGGGTTAGTGCTATGCAAAGAAGCGCAATAAACAATAAAGTAAATTCCGTTGCCTCGCCGGCAACTGCGCCAAATTGATCGGGCATGTTTCGCGTGTTAGAAATTGGGATTACAAGTAACTCATCGTTGTAGTTGCAAAACACGTTGATTAGATAAAATCTATACCGAAACTCCAAGGGAGTCTTGGGTCGAACACAGGGAGGCGACGTTTACTTTAACTGAAAACCACCCTTCGATTTGTTTCTTTTTTGTATTTTAGGTTTTTGTTAATTTTTTGTATTTTTGTAAGAAGAAGATAAGAAAATGAATCACAAGAAAGAGATGGAACAAATATGATATATTTATCACTTCAATGTCAATTACAATAAACTATGAAAGCATAAAAAGAGAGGGAGGTGAGAGGAAATCTCTCGAATCGGCTGTTCGGCAAGATGACGGTGCCTGATGGAAGCTTGGACAAAGGAGGTGAGGAGCGGGACGATGGAGGTGCGATGCAAGAGGACATCGGGTAGAGGAAAGCTTCGGCATGGCTCCAGAATGGAGGTGAGAAGGCATAGATGGTGGGAGGACGGCTCCAAGGTGACCTATGAATGGGGATGGGAAGTTGGAGGAGTATTTGGTGGGGCAGAGGTTCGCTACACTAATAAGCACCTTAGGAGCTTGAGAGCAAGCTCTAATAGAGCGTTAGTAGGCTTACTAGAGCTTGGGAGTAGGTAGGAGTAGAGTAGGTAGAGATGGCATGGAAGGGAGGGGGTGTAGGTCCTTTTATAGTGGAGGAGAAGAGGCAAAAATAGGTATAGGACCATTAGTGACATCCAGGCCTGATTGCGCAGCAATCATAGGTCTTAATTGACCTAAATTAGGCTAGGACTTAGCATAAGTTAAGGTAATTCATGCATGCTTAAGCATTACTAGCACCTTTATTACTTTCTTTTAGCTATGCATAAAATAATGCTATAATGTGCTGATTAGGTGCATTATGTCAATTATAGGTAATAAGCTGACCAGAAGGTAGGTCTAAAGCTGGATCTGAAGAATAAATAATAACTGGAGTTGCAGCAGAGCTGGAGCAGAAGACCTAGAATAAGATGTAGTAGACAGTTATGTAAGGGGTTGAGGTATGCTATTCTATTTAAGTAGGAATAAAGTAGTAAGTTATGAAGAACTTAAGACCATCCTAGCCCTAGGATAGCCTAGAAGCTTCCCCAAGCCTTAGCCACCCTTAGATTAGGTCATCTCACCCTAAGAGACCTTAAAACCTTAATTCCAACCTTTATTTGGATGTCCAAATAAGTTATAGGACGTCTAGAACCCTTAGCCAACTCCCGCACACCTTAAGCCCACTTCTGCAGTATTATTGGACGTCCATACACTTGGTTAGACGTCCAATTTCTGTAGAATACCCAAGACAGAACCTAGAATCCTTCCTGACTCTGATTAGACGTCTAGAATTGAAGTCTGGACTTCTGATTTTTGAGTATAAGTCGTCTGATACTTTTATTGGACGTCTGGAACTGCTCTTTAGTTCCTGTTTTGAGATTCAAGCCTTGATCTTGGATCTCTAGCTCCCTAAATCCAATTCTAACCCCCTAGGAACATAAATTAAGGTATCCCAACCCTAGCACATCACCTTTAGACCTCCTTAAGGACCTGATTAGGTCCTCACTAAATCTAATTGACTTAGATCATAGTCAATTATCATTGCTTAGTCAAGTGGACTCATAGGGTCCCATTGAGCTCAGATCTCAACCCATACAAGTCCAGTTGGACTCAGTGAGAGTCCAATTGACCTAAGCCCAACCTAATTGAGTTATTTCACTTTCAATTAGGTTCACAATCAGTCAATTAAACTTGTGTTAAGTTTAATTGCATTTCCTCCTTAGCAATTAGGGTTTGTAACCCTAATTTCAGACCTACACCAACCCAAACCCCTTAGGACCTAACCTAGACCATTTAGCCACATAGGGCATGGCCACACACACACACACACACCCATTCACGTGCACACACCCATCTAGAGTTCTCTAGAACCCTCTTCAATGTGGCGCCACTCTTGGTTGCCAAAATTAGCAACCAAGAGCCATTCAAATTGGAGATCCACAAATGGTGGATCTAAAAACCACCTCTCTGTCTCTTTGGCTGGCCACTCTTGGAGCTCTCTCTAGAGAGTTCCACACTTCTCTAGAGAGTCTCCCTTAGGTCTATAAAAAGACCTAAGGGGTGGCCATTTGCACCCATCTAATTCTTGGCTTCATTCACTCTTAATTCCATCTAGGTTAGCTACATTCACCTCCACTCCACCTCCACGAGTTGCTCCACCATGGCCACTTCCATCTCCACATCAAGATGCTGGATCACCTCTCCAACCTCTCTCCAAGGGCCAGCCTAAGCACCATTGGCCACTCCTTCTCCTCTCAACGAACTCAAAGTCCATCGCAACCCACCTTCGAATGCCCTTATTTCTGCTAGATTAGTAGCTTAGTTCTTCATAGTTTACATGCTTTTATTACTGCTTAATAGTATAGCTTTTTATTCTCCCTCAATGATGCATGCAAAATCCTCCCATAGATTCCTGTATGCGATCATTTTCTGTTAGCTAGATTGATGTTTTCAAGCTTTCCTGTATAAGCTTTCCACGAGTTTCATGTTGCAAACACCATGATGAATTAATGAAAGATCTTTTTCTATATATATATGTCTATGTGTTGAGAATCACCATGAGCTTATTGCAATATATTTTGTGTGATTAAAGTTGCATGCTTTTAATAATTATCTATTGCAACCAGCATGTCGATAGTTGAAAATATTGAGGATCTCACTATTAACGCATTTTTCGTAAACAGCCACCACATAACTAGAATTGTGCGTACTGAAACTTACACTTTCACATTTGTCATCTATCTAACACATGCACACGTAATTAGGGTTCATAATAAAGGTGACAAATTATTGATCCGATGATTAAAAGCTGGCGTGCTATTTTAAACAAGTAGAGCGAAAAAGATCGATTTCAGATTTGCGTAAACGCCTCCCAGAGACGAACGACCGGGACTCAAGTCTCATTATCTTTACAAAATCATTTTTTTTGACAAGCATTTTAGCGTGACTATACTACGATTTTCGATGATTTCAAAATGCACGAAAATGGGTTTGTCAAATGGCGTTGTTGTCGGGGAGGCAACATCATTTTCTAATTTCGATCTCTTGAATTATTATTGATAAATCTTCCTCTGCTTATCTTTTGATGTGCAGGAAAAATAGGAAAAAAATGAGATCTACGCACACAACGAGAGTGGAAAATATAAAATTCCAGGTGCACATCATACCTTCCTTAGTCTAGGTTTTTTTGAACCCTAGGTTAGACTTCCTTCTAGCAATTTCATTTGGAAAAAAAAGAAAAAAAAAGGCCTATTTATTTTTGTGAAAAAAAATCAATGAAAAAAAATCTAGGTAGTTAGATTAGGTTTCTTTTTGAATCCTAGGTTAGTTTTGAAAAAGCAAAAAAAAAAAATGAAAATCCTTTGAAAAAACAATCCTTTTTGAAAAAAAAAAATTTTTTCAATTTTTTTTTGAAAGAAAAAAAATTGATTGGTGGAAAGTTTGAATTTTAAATTCAAACACATTTTAAAAGCTTTTCCACCATTTTCTAATTTTCGGCCAGATTTCAAAGTCCGTTTTAAAAATTCAATTGCTGAAAAATTCTGAAATTTGGATTAGACCTTCATTTTCAAACCATCTTTAAACAGCACCATTTATTTGAAAAAATTCTAAGTATAAAATTTTTAAAAATTCACAAAGTGCAAGGGAGTCAGACTGACCCAGATTTGAGATTTTTCAAAATTCCAAAAGTAATTCCGAGCAATCTGCGAATCTATTTTGACTAAGAATGGTGCGGTTTGAAAGCTGATTACATTGGTTTTAACTTCCATATTTTTTATAAATTTTTGAAAATCATTTGATACTGTTTAAATTTGAAAATTTGACTAGGGGTCAAAATTTCAGATTTAACCCCTTGACATTTAAAAATCTCTACAGATTCGGTTGAAACATTAAAAATTACAAAAAAATATTCTCTAAAAAGACAATTGAAAAAGGAATCTACTTACCAAATTTTAATTTATTTGTATTCCAATTTTGTTTAGAAAACTATTTTTATTCTTGTGGTCAGTTGAAGAAGAACAAAACAAAAGAACAAAAAAAATCCTAGAATTGCATGATCCCTAGGTTACGTCTTTAGGGTTACAATCTAGAGACCACATTGGGATAACTTAGACTTAGTCAAGTCTAGTCCTTAGCCGGTGAGCTTGGTCACCTTGTGAGACTTAGTCAAGTCTAGTGTTTAGCCGATGAGCTTGGTCACCTTGTGGGCCACTCACCACAAACCCCAATTGAAGAAAAACGGGCTAAAATCAATTTTAAAACATGAAATCAACTCGAATTCATTGTCATACTACTGGGTGCTTTCAACCTCTCTTGCTAAACCTAGTGGCTGGGTTAGCTTGAGAGGCGGGAATCACTTTCAGTCGGTTGGTATGATGAATTTTTCTTCAGAAATTCAAACTTAGAATGAAAAATCTGGTCACCCGATCATAAGGACCATCTGATTGACAGGGACTTAGCCTTGTCTGGCTTGGCTACACCAACCTAGGGGTTGGCTGGTGTATTCAAGGAAGGAGGTCACTTAGACCTCAACTAGTTGGACCTTGGGAGCCACTCCCAAGGAGGCGAGTCACCTCGCCAAGACCATCTTCTCCCCCCACTTCTACTCCCTTAGCCGCAATGGCTAATGCTGGACCTGGACTTAGACCGGGTCAGGACGCTGGTAATCTGGACCCGATGGCTCGTTTGGAGGCTCAGGTTGTTGGATATGAGGAGGGGCATCAGTAGAGCATGGACCGTATCTTGACGACGCTTGACAAAATGCAGCATCCATCGTGAGGAGAACAACTTTGGGACTTCTATGATCCAGCTGCACTGATTGCTGCACCCTTAGTCAGGATTCCCGTAGGTAGAGACACGTTTGAGCTCAAGCCCAATGTGATCGGTTTGATCAGCAGTCATTTTTATGGAAACTCAAGCGAAGATCCGTTTCAACACTTAGAGGACCTGAGTTAACTCGCAGAAATAATTCGACCCAGAAATATTGATCTTGGGATTATTCTTATGAAACTTTTCCCATTTTCTCTGAGGGACAAAGCTTCATACTAGCTTAAGACCATTGGGAAGCCAATTAGAACCTGGCCGGAATTACGACGTGAATTCTTGCAAAAGTTCTTCCCGATCGGTCGAACGAATGCAATGAGGAGTGCGATCACGACTTTCTCCCAAGGAGCTGGGGAGAAGTTGCATGATGTCTGGGACCGATTTCGCGAACTTCTCCGAAAATGCCCGCACCATGGTATACCCAGATGGTACCTAGCTCAGATCTTTTACCATGGGTTGGATGACACGTATCGGTATCTGGATGATGCATCTAGTGGCGGGAATTTCCTCGCGAAAGACGAGAACAACGCATTTGAGTTGTTTGAATCTTTGGCGGAGAACTCGATGAATGCCTTGTCTATGAACCAATTCTAGCGGCCTGGTCAGCAGCGGGTTGGTGTCCATGAGGCTCACACCGAGTCTATTCGAGCCGACATGGATATCATCGTCAAGCAGCTGGATAGAATAAACTTGATCGAGAAAAACATTAACCAAATTAGTCAGGGTTAATCTAACCTGAACTCTGCTGTTCCAAGACCCTCCTATGCACCCTGAGCCCCCCTGCTCGAGTTAATCTACTCACTGGGGATGCATCTTCTCCTTATTTACGAGATCCTACATATCAGGATCCCGTAAACAATCCTAATCTAGCACCATATGACCAGGGTTACGCACCACCCACAGACTATAATACGTATCCCCTTGATGGATATATGTCTCAGACATCTTCGGCCTATGAGGACGTCAGTGCTATTCAAGGATACGGGCGTAATAACCCGTATTTAGAGACGTATAACCCTGGTTGGCGCTAGCATCTGAACTTCTCCTGGTCTGGTAACTCATAGAGACCACATCAAGATCCACACTACTAGACCAGGAAATACGGGAATGTGCAAAACACATACCCTAGGCAGCAACCATTCCCATATCAACAGCAACCCCGTTCTATATACCAACCGCTGCATCAAGCTGCCAATCGCCCTCCAAAGCGGGCTGACCCTCTGGAGGCACTGAAAGAGGAGCTGCAAGAATCGATGAGGAAATCTACACAGGACAGTTTGCAAATAATGAAGGCGATGGCTGACTAGATATAGACTATATAGAACACGCAAAACTAGCTATTGCAGGAGCATAGGACTCAGGGAGTCTTGACCTCCCAACCCGTCCCAAACCCTCGGTATGTGCAAAGCCAAGGCACCCCGCCTAGGTTTCAGGTACCATAGGGATAGACACACACCATATTACATGCGCCTCCTGCACCACTTGGTTATGCTCAAGGCTAGCTGCCTTTGATGCAGAACCCCACATACTCTGCCCCTTCCGCTCCCCCACCACCACATGGACAGCAAATTGATGCAAATGCTGTCTCATTGAGGAGTGGAAGGAAGACATTCGACCCACCACATAGGCAGGCGGGTCCTGATTTTTCTCACCCTTCGCCGCAGGCGGGTTCGACTCCATCTCAGGAGCCACCTACGGCAGATAAGGGTAAGAGGCCAGTTGACTCTGAGATTCCCATCCCTTTTCCTGAGGCTCTGATGTGAAATGTAGTGCGGAAGAAGGACAAGTGGAATTTTGAGGACCTGAAGTCAATGTTCAAGGAAGTACATATTCAGGTCCCCCTCCTCTAGGCAATTGATCACATCCCCACTGTTGCTAGGTTCTTCAAGGACTATTGTACCCTGAAGCGACAACCTAGAATTGGACGACAGGTGGTACTGTCAAAAGAAGCTAGCACCATGATTCTAGTTGATTTGCCGCCAAAAAAGAAAGACCCTGGTGCCCCACTCATATCCTGCTTCTTGCAGGATTCTCCATTTGATTGGACCCTTCTAGATCTGGGTTTGTCCATCAACCTAACTCCCACTACCATATTTGATCGATTTTGATTTGGGAAGTTAAAGCCTACCTCGGTCACAATTCAGCTGGCTGATAGATTAGTAGAAACACTGAGGGGGGTGGTTGAGAACGTGATTGTAAAAGTCCGCCAATTCTACTTTCCCGCAAACTTTTTCATTCTCGATATGGAGGTTCCTCCTAATCTCCGAGATGCACCGATCATTTTGGGTCACCCATTTCTAGCGACAGCCCGAGCAAACATTGATTGTGCATCCGGATGTATGGAGATAGCCCTAGGTAATGAGCGACTTCGACTTGACATATTCAAGGCATCAAGGAATTTTGACTGTGATCGCACAGAGGAGGATGGTGAAGACGAAGATTCGGCATACTGTGGTAACATTGGGCTCCTTTGTGATGACCCAATGTCTCATTCGTCTGCACTATCAGGGTTCTTGGACCTCGATCCATAAGGGACTAAGACCATGGCACTGCACATATCTCCCCGAGGATCTAACTGTTTAGGGTGTGTTTCTAACCATAGCACCCTTGAATCTAGCTATCCTGATCCGTACACTACTGGATCGCCCCTGTTGTTACAAGAAGATGTGACCATAGTTAACGGGTTTCCCGTTCACGCAGTCACAACCAATTATCTCACAGGAAGCGAATCAGTGGGAATTCACAGGCATACGGATCAGCAGATTCCCACCTTCGAGTTTGCTGCTCCTATTCCCATTTCTGACTCTGACCCACCTGTGATTGAATTGAAGCCCTTACCTAACTCACTTAAGTATGTGTTCTTGGGCGAAAGTGAGACATACCCAGTCATTATTAGTGCCCACTTAACCCAAGAACAGGAGCATCAATTGATTTCTATGCTACAAAACCATAGGGCTGCTATAGGGTGGAGCATTGCTGATCTTCGCGGTATTCGCCCCTCGTATTTCACTCATCACATTTACATGGATGAGGGGGTGAAACCTTCGAGACAACCTCAAAGATAGCTAAACTCGAACATGCTAGAGGTTGTTAAAAAGGAGATCATCAAAAGGCTAGATGCAGGTATTGTATACCCAATCTTTGACAGCCAATGGGTGAGTCCGATCTAGATAGTGTCCAAGAAAGCAGGACTCACCGTAGTGAAAAATGATAAAGGCGAATCCATCCCGACCTGCACTGTGACATCTTGGCGGGTAATATGGTGGTTGAAATTTTGTGTTGTGGGATGATGGGGTATGGTTGGTGGTTTGAAACACCATTAGTGTCATTGTAGTGAGTTGTATGGGATACTAGTCATCACAACCATTATTATTTACTTATTTAATTTTTACTGATTTTATTTCAGGTCATTCACTGGGAGGCAATTATTGAATTACATCGCTCATTGATCTCAAAATTATCCTCTAATTCCAAAAAGAAGCTTTACATCTAATAAAGAATGAATGAATGTAGACATGGTTTGCCTACTCACAAAGAATTAATCGCAATGCTTGCAAAAACTAACTATAAACAAGCACCAAACAATTCACCACTATACTTTAAACTATCTCTTTACAAGTTATAGTATTAATACTTACATGAAAGTACACTATCAACTAAGATTACATAGTATACTAACTTAACTTACTAGTCTGATACCTACAGTAACACATACAATAGTTATAGTGACAGATGTAAGCGTCGCTAAATCCCAGAAAATACTATATACAAACTTAAGGAGGGAAATTGGGGTTTGTAGCGACGATTATGACGACGTTTTATTCTGTTAGTAAATGGATGAGTTTATTTTCATAAAAGTATTTGGCTATACTACGTATACATATATATATATTTATATTTCTCTTGTATTTGTATTTACCTTCGTATGTACATCTTCTCTCTCTCTCTTACTCCGCACTAATCTTCTTCAGTTATTCTTCTTTGTTTTAATTCTGCCTTAATAGGTTTCACACACTATGGCGGAGAGGCAATTAACTATCGTCATTAGCTCTCTTTAATTAATTAAAAATGTGTTTAATTTGCGGGCACCCTTTTTGAGGGATACACAACACACAGAGGGTGGGACCAAACCTCTACTAAGCGTGCCCTAATTCTCATTAGGCCGCTTAATTACGGGTTATCAAACTCAGCTCAGGGCCTTCTCAGCCCCCGCACACAGCACACCTCACCAGGCCCCCGGCCCTACATTCAAATGTTCAGAATATATGCTCAGTATAGTATGTAACGTATGTTGTTTCAGGCGCCCGGCGCCCTTGACGACTACGCTGCATATGAAGGAATTCCACTTATACCGTTGTGCACGTTTTGCAGTGCAAATGTGGCGCTATATACCGCTGTGCACGATTTGCAGTGCATGATGTGGCGCTATTCGAGCTCCACATCTGCACTGAAAAACGTGCGCAGCTGTGTGCTGAAGGAGATTTTTGCCCTCAATTCGAGGGCCATAATTTATTTAAAAATAAAAATAAATTATGGAAAATGAAGTATTTACATAATACTATACAATTGTTAAATTAATTTGAAATTTTAATTAGATTTACTATATAAATAAATTCGCTAAGTTATATTGCTTTTACACACTGATTTTGGTGTTTTATTGTTTAATTACTTATAAATTAGCTACTAAATGGTCTAATTGACCTCATACAGAGTTAGAATACATGTATAAGTATTTTATAGACATTTTTATTATATTTTCCGAATTAATTTCTGTGTTATTTACATTTAAATAGCAATTTTGACTGTTTTACTTATAAATTAAGTTAAAATAATATAATCAGGTATAAATATACTTCAATTAGCTTAAATTACTTAAGGTATATTAGTCTAAGTATACAGATTCAATTAACTTAATTATAACTCTAATTTACTAATTTATCTAATTTAATTTAACAACTTAGCTATAAACTTAATAAATTCATTATTTATTATGTATAAAGGATTAAATTAAGGTACATGATTTTATTTACTTATAATCTACATATGCATAGATATATACAGTTTATAGTTTAATTTTCTTATTTATACTACCTACTGATTTAGTCGGTCTAATAATACATATAAATTAGTTTAATATATAGATAGTTATATAATTAATGTACATACTGTCTAAACTAAATCAGAAACCTAATTTACAGTATACAATATATTTACATAGTTAGTTATACAGTATATATATACATATACTACCTATTTACATATATAGCCTAGTATAGAGCTTATGTCTATAGGAGTATACTTAATATAGAAAGTAATATATATGTATATATATAGATTTTTTTTTTTCTGATCCTTTTGGGTGTTTTTTTACTTTTTACTATTTTTATAAATCTTACAGAAATAGGAGATAAGAAGGGAAGAGTTGGCTGAGGAGAGAAAGAGGCATGTTTACTGTCTTTTTAAGTTTAACTCTTTTTATCAAGTTTCGTGAATGCCTTATTTCCATATAGCATGTGATTTAGGAGGTGTTTACCAATTTTAAAACAGTCCTCAGTTAAGTTTCCCATTTTAAATCATGTTTGGATGGTTAGCTTTAGTTAAACTAGCTAACAACACTTGAAAGAATTAAAAACAAGCATTCACAGAAATGAAAGAGGAATTATCTAACAGGAAAGCTTGTGTTTATAATGGAATCAAAATTTATGTGTGTTAGCTACAATTCAAAGCACATTGTATAGGGTATTACATTAGATTTAGTCTGCTAGAAATTAAACAGTTAGACAGCAGCAGTAGCACTGATCCTACAGAAAAACCCTGCATCAGCTCAGATCTAATTCTAGATGGCCTAACTGCTACTGCAGATAGTCCATTTGGAATAAAATCTGAGTAGGGAAAGAAGGGGAATGTAGCTGCAAAATGCATCACTTTACTGTGACCACTGGGATTAAAAAAAAATCATAAATCCAACAAAAACAGAAATTCTCTCTCAATCCTTCATCTGATAAGGGTCTCACTCTCATAAAAAAAAAAACTGAACCAATTCAAATGCAAAAACCCTTATCAAAAACTTCACATCAGATTAAATCAACAAAAGACACTGATTTAACTCTTCCTAATGCTATAGATAGTATGAAGAAAGAATTAATTTAGTCAATTGAAGTCCTTAATTCAAATCCCAGTTTCTGAAACCTTAAGGAGTATTGAGAACTCCTTAGGTTAGGAAATCACCAAAACATCCATTCAAAACAAACTCATGAATGCAAGATCAAACTTCAAATCACTACAGTGATTCTCCTTAGTTCTGACTTGCATTCAATGCATTAAAAACTTCATTAAATCATATCTATATATGGCTCTTCTGAGATGAATTCTGACACCAGAAAACCTCTCAGATTCCTTGCCAACAATGAACTCAAATCAGAATTTATTCAATTTGTCGGATCAAACAGTTAAAACCAAATTGAAGGAAAAATCCTTGAAATCCAAATTAAGGAGAAATCTGACAAATTGAAAATTTCAACTCAAACCAGGGTCTTTTGTGACCAAGAGTGAGGTGAATGGGAAGCCCCTTAAGTGCTTTTTGACTCCAATTAAGGAGAAATCTGACAAATTGAAAATTTCAACTCAAACAAGGGTCTTTTGTGACCAAGAGTGAGGTGAATGGGAAGCCCCTTAAGTGCTTTTTAACGCCAATTTCAGATCTGAGGTTAAAAACCAATCAGATCTGAAATTAGGTCAGAGTGTATGGGTGGAAAGCGAGAAACAAGCCATGGAAAATCAGAAATGAATATGAAAGTATGGAGAGGGAGAGAATTTGAAAACATGGCTATGTGAAAACTTCCCCTCTGATCTGGAATGATCAGAGGAAGTGAGGGGGGGAATTTAAAGCCTAATTCTACTACTACAGCTACTTTATCCTAATAGCTAAATTAAACACTACCAATTACATTAATTTTACTCTAAACCTACTTAACTACAGCTACAACTAATCTGCAGAGTTATAAATCTATTCTAACAGGAGGAATGGGACCTATGGGTCCTTAGCAGGTGGCTAAGGAGGAAGAAGGGAGGAAGATGACTCTAGCGGAGAGAAGAGTCCGCTAGTGAGGCTCCAGGGTCGTCTTCAGGTGCTACGAAGTCCTTAGCGACGAGGAGGTCGAGAGAAGGTGATAATTTCACAGCCGGTGGCTGTGAAATCAGAGGCTTGATGGGGGGGAGGAACTGGAGTGGACGAATGATCGCTAAGAGGTGTAGGAGGGAGCGATCCCCTGCGCGTGACACCACTGAGGTGCTTAAGTAGCATACTCAGTGGCTGAGATCACCGCGCAGGTGAGGATAATCAAAAGGTAACCGGCGGTGAGGATGAGAGGAGTGGAGTGCGCGGCGAGCTATTCTCAAAATCTGACAATCAGATGAGATATGGGGAAAGGGGTGATCGCACTCACCGAATCGCGCGAAGCTTCCATTCAAATCCAATCGCAAATCAGAATCGTGAAAAGCAACGGACGACCGAGATCGGCTGTGTTCTTTGTGCGCTATAGTGCGTGCGAAGAGCAGCAGGCAGTTCTCTGAAATAACGGGAAAATTACAGATAGACCCTTGCGCGAAGGGGTAGAAGATTTACGTGCAGGCCCATAAGTGAAGAGAATTACAACAGGAAGGACCCTACGGCCTTTCAAAAGGGTCCCTGCAGCTTACAAGTAGGTCCAAAGAGGAATTTTTAAGGGCAAGAGTGTAATGCAAGAAGGACCTAAGTGTAAACTACCTATTTCATAGCCTAAATGATGTCCAAATTCCTTCAAATTTTTATTTGTGCTTAATTGAACATTTAAGACATTAATTATACTTCTGATTTGGCCTTTCAAACTTATTTATGTGTTCAATTGACGCATGGATCATCATTTGTGCTTTGCTTTCATAATATCTCGTTTTGTGACCTAATTATGAAGTTTTAACACAGAGTAAAGGTTTTAGGTCTTTTTCTTTAATTCCCATACTTAACCCTTTTTATCTGTTAATTTGATGTTGTTTTACTCAGTGTCTAGCTTAACTTCAGCATTTTAGCCATGATGAGTAGCCACTCATCAGTGGGTCTGCATCGACTATAGGAACTGAACATGGCTACCCAAAAGAATCACTTTCCTTTGCCTTTCGTTGATCAGATCTTGGAATGGTTAGTCGGACGTAGTTTCTTTTACTTTCTGGATGGATACTCCGGGTATAATCAAGTAGCGATTAGCTCGGAAGATCAAGACAAGACCACATTCACTTGCCCCTTTGGAACATTCGCTTTCAAGCGGATGCCTTTTGGCCTCTGCAAAGCACCAGCAACATTTCAGCATTGTATGAAGGCCATCTTATTTGACATGATTGGGGACTATGTGGAGGTGTTCATGGATGAATTCTCCATTTTTGGAGATGATTTCGCATCTTGTCTTGATAACCTCACCAAAATCCTGAAATGGTGTATTGAGGAAAACCTAGTACTATCCTGGGAGAAAAGCCATTTCATGGTGAGGGATGGCATAGTACTAGGGCACATGATCTCTAAAAATGGACTCGAGGTCGATCGAGCTAAATTTGAGATTTATATGTGATTTCTTGAAAATTGCACGACCTTTGACGAATCTCCTTGTTGCTGATGCCCCATTCGAATTCAACACCTCGTGTCTCAGTGCCTTCGAGGCTTTACGAAGCGTTGTCTTTGATTCCCCGATTCTCCAACCACCTGATTGGTTGCTTGATTTCGAGATGATGTGCGACACTTCTGATTTTGTCGTCGGTGCTGTTTTAAGCCAGCATTGGGAAAAATAACCTTTTGTCATATACTATGCTAGCAAGACGCTGAATGAGGCCCAGCGCAATTATATTGTCACCGAAAAAGAACTGCTAGCAATAGCATTTGTGTTGGAGAAATTCAGATCTTATTTATTAGGGTCCAAAGTCATCATCTTCACTGACCACTCTGCCCTCCGGCATTTGTTGGCAAAGAAGGATGCTAATCCCTGGCTCATCAGATGGGTCCTTCTATTGCAAGAATTTGATATTGAAATCCGTGACAAAGCCAGAAAGCAGAATGTTGTGGCGGATCACCTATCTAGACTGGACCCAGCCTACATTCCTTATTCCCTGCCTATCCATGACCAATTTCTAGATGAATCCCTTTTGGCAGTTCACTCTGTTGAGTTCCCCTGGTACACAAATATCACAAACTATCTTGCTGCAGGCAAGATTCCTGTAAACCCATCCAAGGACCAGAAACTCAAATTTACTGTGGAGGCCAAATTCTACCTCTGGGATGACCCACTGCTCTTCTGCATTGTAGCAGATCAAATTATTCAAAGATGCATCCCAGATTCTGAGATCCCTAGAGTGTTATCTTTTTTCCACAATGATGCTTGTGGTGGTCATTTCTCGGGACGGAAAACCGCTGCAAAAATTTTGCAGTCGGGATTTTTCTGGCCAACTAATTTCAAAGATACACACGAATACACCCAACACTGCAAACGATGCCAGTCGGTTGGTTCTATGACCAGGAGAGACATGATGCCACTCCAGCCCATCATCATTGCAGAAGTGTTCGACGTCTGGGGCATCAATTTTATGGGCCCTTTTCCGAACTCGCATGGCTTCGAGTATATATTACTAGCCATTGACTATGTCTTGAAGTGGGACGAGGCCATCCCGACGAGACGGGCTGATCATAAGACCGTCATTTCATTCGTATATCCATACATCTTCACGAGATTCGGAATACCCCGCGCTCTGATTAGCGGCGGGGGAAGCCACTTCATCCACGCCCACTTTAGGTCATTATTAAAGAAATACGGGGTACATCACCGTATAGCCACCCCGTATCACCCGTAGACCAATGGGTAGGCTGAAGTGTCTAACCATCAGATCAAGCTGATTCTCCAGAAGACGGTTAGACCAGATAGGAAGGACTAGTCCGATAAATTAGTTGATGCACTTTGGGCATAACGGACTGCATACAAAGCCCCACTCGGAATGTCACCATATCGAATGGTATATGGCAAGGCTTGTCACCTTCCTGTAGAACTGGAACACCGCACCTTTTGGGCGGTGCGAAAATGTAACCTTGACCTTGATGTAGGAGGTCAAGAACAGAAACTTCAACTCAGCGAATTAGAAGAGATCCGGCAGGAGGCCTATGAGAATGCATTGATATACAAGGACAAGACCAAGGCCTTTCATGACCGCCACATCCAGAGAAAAACATTCACGCCAAACCAGCAAGTCTGGTTGTTTGATTCGCGACTGAAATTCTTTTCAGGGAAGCTCAAGTCCAAGTGGACTGGCCCATATGTTGTGATTCACCCATATCCTAATGGGGTGATCTAGATCATGGACCCAAAATCTGGGCATATATCTATGGTAAATGGCCAGCGCATTAAGCCATTTTTGGCACAGGAACCTCCTCCAACTGACGAGATCATTCATCTTATTGAGGACGTGTGATTGAGTTTTTGCCCAGCTGGAGGTGTTAAACTCAACATCTACCCCACATTCTACCATCACTCTATACATACTCACTTTATACATAGCATATTTTTCTTTTAGCATATTTTCTTTCTGCATATTGCATATTGTCAGGTTGGCCGGTGCTGAATGTATATTTTCAGGAGCAATTCTAGGTTACTTCTACCCACTCATCCTCTGTCAATTTTATTTTCTTTTATATTCATGTGTGAGGACATGCAAGAACTTAGGCATGGGGGGTAGATACAGTAAAATTGAAAAATTTTTATGCCAACCCATAGGAAAACCTCGAAGCTGCATGTCAAACGTACTTTAGGATCCTAAATAAAAGAATAATCGACTCCACCTCCAATGCTCGCATTGGAGCTAGAAATCATCCGCAACAGCCATTTCCAACTCACCTGCTCACCCTTCCTGTTCTGAAATTTTGGATCAAGTTGAATGTAACTCGAAAAGGAAAATTTCATGAAGTACGAATATAAGAGGTTACTTGTTTATAGCATTTATACATAGTGCATTCATGAATAAGGTTATCTTATTAAGAGAATGCATTAGGGATTTTATCCTCTAGTTGATTCCTATAATCTGGAATCCAGTATAATTTTTCACACACGTAGAATTTGCAATGGATTCACGATGAAGGCTGAAAAACGTCTTTAGTCTGGCGAGAAGAAGCAATGCTTCTTCTCCTGAACCCTTAGACAGTGTTTTGGGAGCTAGGCAGATTTTCTTCCAAATGATGAAAAGAAATAAAAATTGAAAAAAATTAGAAAAAGAAGAAAAAGCAAAGAAAAAAAGAGTGAATATTTAGTGTTTATTTCAGTTGCATTGAGGCAATACCACCAAATAAATTTGAGATCCACCAAATATGGCCTTAACCTATCTTTCTTGTGTTTCTAACCGGCCAAATACTGGCTGAGGAATTCTGACCTAGTGTTAGAGTTATGGGAACTCAATTAAAGTGTTAATGCCAAGTGAGACCACTAAATATGGATCATACGTGAGAATCTAGTGAGATTGTGAGCTCTAAGAAAAAGAAAGAAAAAGAAAAAAAAAGAGAGAAAAAGAGAAAGAATACAAAGGAACCAAAAGAGAGCATCATTTTTCTCGTCTTTCTTTGAGTTGAGTTACATAATAATCCAAGAATCTAGATTTTGAAGTAATAATCTCTATGTAGCACCAACTGAGAGTGAGCCACCAAATAAACACTCGTATCCCTCAAATAGTCTCTACCCATGCTTAAAGCTGGGTGGAATTCATAGAATATTTTGAATACCCAAGGGAAGAAAATTGGCCTATCCCGTTAGAATTTTTACTAGGGGTCAAGTACAGGCCTTAGAGGTGAATTAGTTTTTCACTCGAATCCATTGCAAAAGCTACATAGCTACACTTTCACGATTGTCTGGATTTCTAGAGCATAGGATGAAAACAAAAAGGAGAAAAATCTCTAGGCATACACTTGATAAAATAATCAATCCCTTAGGGACCCTTCTGTGAATAATTTAGTCTTGCATTTGTTAGGGACTAGCAAGATTTAGGCATGGGGGTATGATTGCACAGCAATCATAGGTCTTAATTGACCTAAATTAGGCTAAGACTTAGCATAAGTTAAGGTAATTCATGCATGCATAAGCATTACTAGCACATTTACTGCTTTCTTTTAGCTATGCATAAAATAATGCTATAATGTGCTGATTAGGTGCATTATGTCAATTACAGGTAATAAGCTGACCAGAAGGTAGATCTAAAGTTGGATCTGAAGAATAAAGAATAACTGGAGTTGCAGCAGAGTTGGAGTAGAAGACCTAGAATAAGATGCAGTAGATAGTAATGTAAGGGGTTGAGGTATGCTATTCTATTTAAGTAGGAATAAAGCAGTAAGTTATGAAGAACTTAGGACCATCTTAGCCCTAGGATAGCCTAGAAGCTTCCCCAAGCCTTAGCCACCCTTAGATTAGGACATCACACCCTAAGAAACCTTAAAACCCTAATTCCAACCTCTATCTAGACGTCTAGATAAGTTATAGGACGTCCAGAACCCTTAGCCAACTCCCTCACACCTTAAGCCCACTTCTGCAGTATTATTGGACGTCCATAAACTTGGTCAGACGTCCAATTTCTGCAGAATATCCAAGATAAAACCTAGAATCCTTCCTGACTCTGATTAGACATCCTGAATTGAAGTCTGGACTTCTAATTTTTGAGTATAAGTCGTCTGATACTTTTATTAGATGTCTGGAACTGCTCTCCAGTTCCTGTTTTGAGATTCAAACCTTGATCTTGGATCTCTAGCTCCCTAAACCCAATTCTAACCCCCTAAGAACCTAAATTAATGTACTCCAACCCTAGTACATTAGCTCTAGATCTCCTTAAGGACCTAATTAGGTCCTCGCTAAACCTAATTGACTTAGATCATAGTCAATTACCATTGCCTAGTCAATTGGACTCATAGGGTCCAATTGAGCTCAGATCTCAACCCATACAAGTCCAATTGGACTCAGTGAGAGTCCAACTGACCTAAGCCCAACCTAATTGAGTTATTTCACTCTCAATTAGGTTCACAATCATTCAATTAAACTTGTGTTAAGTTTAATTGCATTTCCTCCTTAGCAATTAGGGTTTGTAACCCTAATTTTAGACCTACACCAACCCAAACCCCTTAGGACCTAACCTAGACCATTTAGCCACATAGGGAACAGCCACACACACACACACACACACACACCCATTCATGCACACACACCCATCTAGAGTTCTCTAGAACCCTCTTCAAGGTGGCACCACTCTTAGTTGCCAAAATTAGCAACCAAGAGCCATTCAAATTGGAGATCCACAAATGGTGGATCTAAAAACCACCTCTCTCTCTCTTTGCCTGGCCACTCTTGCAGCTCTCTCTAGAGAGTTCCACACTTCTCTAGAGAGTCTCCCTTAGGTCTATAAAAAGACCTAAGGGGTGGCCATTTGCACCCATCTAATTCTTGGCTTCATTCACTCTTGATTCCATCTAGGTTAGCTACATTCACCTCCACTCCACCTCCACGAGTTGCTCCACCATGGCCACTTCCATCTCCACATCAAGATGCTGGATCACCTCTCCAACCTCTCTCCAAGGGCCAGCCTAAGCACCATTGGCCACTCCTTCTCTCAACGAACTCAAAGTCCATCGCAACCCACCTTCGAATGCCCTTATTTCTGCTAGATTAATAGCTTAGTTCTTCATAGTTTACATGCTTTTATTACTACTTAATAGTATAGCTCTTTATTCTCCCCCAATGATGCATGCAAAATCCCTCCATAGATTCCTGTATGTGATCATTTTCTGTTGGCTAGATTGATGTTTTCAAGCTTTCCTGTATAAGCTTTCCACGAGTTTCATGTTGCAAACACCATGATGAATTAATGAAAGATCTTTTTCTATATATATATGTCTATGTGTTGAGAATCACCATGAGCTTATTGCAATATATTTTGTGTGATTAAAGTTTCATGCTTTTAATAATTATCTATTGCAACCAACATGTTGGTAGCTGAAAATATTGAGGATCTCACTATTAGCGCATTTTCCGTAAACAACCACCACATAACTAGAATCGTGCGTACTGAAACTCACACTTTCACATTTGTCCTCTATCTAACACATGTGCATGTAATTTGGGTTCATAGTTGATGGAGAGATTTTCGCTTATTTATGATAGCAATAGAAAGATATGTCGTTGTAATTAATGTGGTGGAATTCTCTCAATCAAAGATTAACATAGATATGAATTTAAACCATGAAAAGGATGTCGTATCCACAGGGAGGAACAGATTAATAAGTTCACAAAATATTTTTTCCTTTGTACTTATTCAATCACGTGCGCAATCCGTGTTCAAATTTGATGCGAAATAAGGCGAAAAGAAGGAACACGTAATTATTTAGAAATGCAGGGATATGGATGTAATTTTCCTTTCATGAAATAACTTGTAATGGCATGTAACATAGTTGTATTTCAAGACATGGGGCTTTCTCTTTTAGGTCACGTGAGTTTATGGATGAGATCTTATGCATTTATCACATCACCATTTAAGAGTTAAGTGCATGAAAGAAATACTATAACATGTAAGGGCATGCATGCAATTTCACTCAAATATATTAATCCACTAAATAATGCAATTGGGTTTTTGGCAATGGCATAAATGGTAATTTTTAATTTCATCAAAAATAGAGGAAATTTCCTCTCTCCTCTTTGCACGTGTGGAGGCTTGGTGGCCGGCCGACCGAGGCTCGCCGGCGGTGCATGGGAGAGAGGTGATCGCGACGGCGGGGGAAGCATGGTCGGAGGTGGCGTGTGGTGATTAGTTGGAGAGCTTGACACCGACGGAGCTTGCTGCAGGGGGCTGTCGCCGCTGTTGCTGTCGCGTGCGTGCGCAAGGGCATTGGAGGGGGCGTGCAAGGGCGCTGGTGAGGGCACGCGAGAGCGCTGTGGCATCTGCGATCACCTACGGGTGGCTACGATGCGGCGCTTGCGGGCAATGACGATGGTGTAAGGTGTGCTACGTGCTTGCAGGGCGCGCTTGCAGGGCTGATGAGGGTGCTGATGGGTGAAGCAGCGCTGGAGGTCGTGCAAGGGCGCTGGTGAGGGTGTGCGAACGCGCTAGAGGGGGCGCTGGAGAGCGCTGTGGCATTTGCAGGTAGTGCGGGTGTGGGTGGTTGCTGCCTGCAGTGGGGGAAGGCTCTGAGGCTACTAGGAGCGCTGGTGGCTGCGTAAGGCCACTGGGCGTGCAAGGGCACTGGAGGGGGAGGTGAGAGCGTTGGAAGGGGCACGGTGAGAGCACGGGTGAAGTGCCTGTAGGTAGTGTGGGTGTGGGCGCTAGTGTTGCTGAAGGCTGGGGGCAGCGCCTGCGGATGGCTGCTGCTTGCGGTGAGGGAAGGTTGTCCTGCGCCAGCAGAGGGCGCAAGTGCACGGTGTGGGCGCGCCTGCACGGTGGACAGGCGATGGCCCAGTGTGGTGCAGGCTGGGGCAGGGCGCGCAAGGCAGGCTGTGGGGGGGCGGTGATGGTGTACAGTGAAAGCAGTCTTCACGGTTACCTCATCCCAATCCCCTCTGCCTCTCCTCTATATCTCCTCTCTTCTGCCTCTCAAGGGATTTTCAAAATCCTTTTCTAAATATGGCCAGCACCGTTTTCATTTGTTGAGGGAGGTGTTGAGTCCGGCTGGAGGATGAGGGAGGTGTTGAGGCAACGGCTTGTAGGGGAAATTTATCCCCCCTCCTTGTTCTTTTCCACCATCATTCCTGCAACCACAAAATGTAAAATAATTACATACTAAGTTATAAAATGCGATAAAATAGATAAAAACTCAAGTAATGATGCATGCACTTATTTAATGACCTAATGTGATTATTAACAAACACACTATGTTAGAATTGAAGTCCTTAGACGTAACAATAGTCCATTAAAATGGACTCATCAATAGTGAAAGTGGCCAAACATTGATTCGATGATTAGAAAACGGCGTGCAATTTTAAACAAGTAGAGCGAAAAAGATTGATTTCAGATTTGCGTAAACGCCTCCCAAAGACGAATGACAGGGACTCAAGTCTCGTTATCTTTACAAAATCATTTTTTTGACGAGCGTTTTAGCGCGACTATACTATGATTTCCGATGATTTCAAAATGCGCGAAAATGGGTTTGTTAGGGCTGTCGCTGGAAGCGTCGCTGTAGGCAGCTCATGCCCGCTCACGCCCATAGCTGGATTTGTTGGCGCGTGAAGAATTAGCGACGACTGTAAGCGTCGTTGTAGGCCAGCTCATGCGTCACTGGCGCATGCTGTCTTCTCTTTATCGCGTGCGCGTGCATGCTTATGCACTAGTGTTGTGTTGTGCGCATGCGCGCCTATGCATGCGCACGTGCACCCGCGCTGCTGTGCGCGTGCGGTGGCGCGTGTGTGTGCTGGGCGGCCTGGGCTGTGCCACGTTGCGCAGTCTGGGCTGTCCATCTTCCTTTTGTTGTAAGGGCTACCACAGAGTTCGGATTGAGTCAATTTTCGCACTGTTAGGCTACGATTGTCAACCCAAATCCATCCGTGTGGTCGGATTTGTCATTTGAAGCTCTGAATTATGTCACCTAGTCCCTTGGCCATTGATCTTCCTCAGACTATATATGTGCTACGGGACTCCGATCGAGGTGATTTCGGAGGTGTTGGACTCCGATCGTCGTCTTGATCATATCCGTACGGTTGGATCGTCAATCTGAGGCTTAGAAATAAATATCCTTCTCTCCTGACCACAAAAAGGATGAAATTAACCTAAATTATATACAACTACTCTAAATGCAGAATGATGCATGCTATGCAATATTTATAACATGAAATGCAAATCTAAGCCTAGGAGCAAGCATGAATAGACATTTTACCCTCAATAATTGTGTCTACATCAGATCGTGTGTATTGAAACACATACATTTACATTCGTTATCTACTTAACGCATGCGCATGTGATAAGGGTTAATTATGCAAATGGCAAAACAATGATCCGAAGATTAGAAACCGACGTGCAATTTTAAGCAAATAGAGCAAGCGTGATAGAAATTAATTTGCATTTTCTAAATGCCTCCCAGAGACGAACGATCGGGACTCCAAGTCTCGTTATTTTTTAAATTATTTTTGATGAGTGAATTTCACGACTATACTACAAAAAACGACAGTCATATTCTCAAACCCGCGATCTCCGCATCTTGTGACTATTTTCTCTTTATTTGTATTATTTGTTCTCTCTCTTCTATTAATTATTCTTTAAGAAGAATAGCTAGTAGATTAATTTAAACCAGCTAATCTACTTCCGTGACCATAATTCCAATGCGATTTTTAATCAAATGTTCTCCTCCTTGTGTTTAACTCGAGACTCACTAGAGTTTCGGTTAAATTATCTGTTAGATAGATTTTTACGTAACTACAATGATAGGGTTTTCAACTCAAAACTTGTAGCGTAGAAATCGCATTCAACATTTTGGTGCCGTTGCCAGGGAGGCAATGCTCTTTGATTTCCCACGTTTTTCGCCTTACCTAACTTTTATCTCACTTTTTATTTGATCTTGTTGTGATTGTAGGGACTCTTTCGAGGTGGGCTAAAGCGGTTAGATTGGAATAAAGTGCTGTTGAAGGGTTTGTAAGTTGACCCCACACCTCTCACTCCCTAGATTTCATTCCATCACATAAATAACACAAACCCTAATTAACCTAGGAGCTTGCATAAATCCTAGGATTAGTTTTGTTTCCACCTCCATCCACCTCAACCTCCATATAAAAAAAAAAATCTAAAAAAATTTCAAAGAGGTACACAACCTCTTTTGATTTTTCATACTCAACTGTAACCCCATCTTTGTAATCGGTGCACTCATCAACACATAATCGAGTAGAAATTAGACTTGGTAACCACTTATGTACCTAATTCAGTGTGCATCATGCCAATTGTTTGAGTTGTTTAGGCCACACCACTCCATCTAAAAATAACTCATTAAGTAGCTTGCTCATTAGGGTTAACATTTAAGGTCAATACCAGGTACTCCATCTTATTTTAATTTCAAAGGAAAGCATCTTTACCCATGTTTGAAAATTCTGGTGTGCCTTCTGAACTTGATTGAATTTACCTTAATTCAAAGCCTAAAAGCTACTTAAGCAAGATTTGAACTCTAAAATCCACTCATCCAAATAATCTTGCTTGAAAACCCTGGTTGTGCACTCACACATTTCAATCAATCATTAAGGTCACAACCTAGATAAAGGGCCCATCACATTTCAAAGCACATTCAAACCTAAGCCTAATTAAAATCAAGTAGATGTTGACTTAAGGATTGAACTCGCTCTTCAGGACCCAGATTGAGATTATTTTCGATTAATCTTCTTCTACCATTCAATCTGATGTCTAGCTAGGGGAGCATAGTCAAATGACCACGGTTGGGGGGTATCAAAGGAACTTGAGGCGAAAGCCAAGGGAAGAACCTTTTCCTTAATCCCTCTCTCTAACTGGTTTGATTGACTAGAAAGAAGTAGATCAAATCATTCTTTTCATCTCCAGACGGGTTCTGGGAGTCTATAGATCTTTAGGCTATCCCACTCAAGGATAGGTTTGATTGTTTGTATTATAGGGCACTTTTCTTCCTTTCGCTTTGCCATGGATCCTTCCACATCCTACTCGCATTTCCACTCTTACTCTCCTACCACTACTTATTCCCAAGATGATTATTATCCTAACTAGACTTATTATCACCCATCTACTAGTTGGGATAATTTTGATTGGGGATATAATTCCAGACCTCTATGTTCAGGGTCTAACCCTGGACACCATGATCTTGATTTTTATCCTTCTTTGAGCTACATCGATTATAGATCACAGCCTTCCTATGAACAACCTAATATGATCTACAATCAAGAAGGATATCCTGATTACAACTCTTAGCCTCCCCCAGATTACACTACATATGGGTCACCACCCCTTTATGAATAATCAGAAACGACCTGTTATCAGGGAGGGTACCAAGAACCTCAATTCTTTGACTCCCCTGGATTGACCCTAAATCCACCCAACCCTGAACCAAACCATTTGGTTCAGGTGAACCAGGCCCAAGATAGGGTTTTGGCTAACTTAAGCTAACTTAAGGAACACCATCCAATCTTTAGAAATTCAACCAACACCTTACACTGAAGAATTAAAGCCTTTGATTGAAATGATTGATGATCTTAACAAATATTTGATGGATTGGCTCCAAGATGTTAATGATAAGGACCTGGGTGAGTTTTTATTTGGGAAGTTGTCGAAATTGAGGATGAGATTTGTAGTTGCTCTAGTCCAATCTTGAGATGATTCTCGGGATGAATCCCCTTCAGGAAAGCCATTGTCAGAATCGGCTAAGGCACCTGTAGGGGGGGGACACATTGTATGAAACTGGGGATGACCAAGTTATTCTAGAGCAATCAATTGAGGATGAATTGATTTCTTCACCTGAGATCCTTGAGCCAGGGTAAGAGGAAAAGTATGTCTCCATGGACTAGGCAATGATAGATGATTTTAAGACATATATAAATGCGGATCTAGAATTCTTTGATTCTGAAGGTGAAGAATTGCTAAGAGAAGTCTCACTTGAGTTTGAGGGCAATGATTTCAATGAGATGACCGGGCTTGAGGAATTCAATGAATCATTTGATGGCTCTATAATTGAGGAAATTGATCCTGTTGGGGCTAGCCTGGAAGCTACAAATCCTGTTTTCATGGAGGATTCAATTCATAGCCCAATTCCTCAATCACACCCCATTGAGCATAATGATGATTTTGTTTTTGAGATCACTTGACCTAAGTCATTTCTAATTCAGCCACAAATCTTCGACTTGGACAATTTAGATGGGGTGCAAAACATGCAGGAGATTTCGGAATCCGAGATTATGATTATGGAGGATAGGAACTAGGAAATGAAAATTTGGGAAGACAATTTCGGGGGAAGTATAATTCTGCGTCTAAGGGTTTCTATTTGCCTGAAACCACCAACCTTCTACAAGGACCCTTATAACATTTTTGATTCCGAGGATGTGCAACCCAAGCACAAATTCATTGATTATCTTTTTGATCTTGATTTTCTTATTATTTGACTTTTTGGACTTGGGTTGCATCCTTACAAATCGCAAGCCTGACTCCGCTTGCATAATGATCTCTATTTCTGGGTAATTTTTATCCAGAACCCTAGATACATTCGACCCTGGGGCATGGGTTTGCACCACAATCTCGTCCACATCTGTGGACACCTTTTTGCGGGTCAAATAATTGATCTTCTTATATTGATCCTGACCTGTACTTGTGAATTCTTGATTTCTTCTTTTGTATAGTGTGCCTAGTTGAAGACACTAAATTTAACACATATATAGTCTGTTTTCATCTTGGAGTTGACCGGGTAATCACGAAATTCGGGTGCTTTCTTCTCTACCTCGCTCTTTTTCATGTCTTTTTAATACAATGAGGACATTGCATTAGATAGGCATGGGGGGTGGATATTCATCTCTGAATCATCTTGTTACCTTAGTAGATTCTTTTTATTTTCTCTATTTATTAAAAAAAATGAATTAGGAAAAGGGAATTTAGGCATTAGAGTTTGTCAACTTTAGGAAATGATATGTTAGGACTTGAACACTTAGATTCTTCAGGTCTTTGGGCTTAATCAGCCCAAGTGTCCAATAAAATGTGGACTTATTTCTCGAGTCCTCACCATTTGAAAATTCTTTTCTAATTGGTTAATAAGTTGGGGTGATAAGTACACGAATTATCAACCTGCCCTCTGATTTGAAGGGATTTATAGTCTAGGCATTTACACACTATTTACATTGACTCACTTTTTGGTAGTTTTAATGGAAATTGGGTAGCTAATGAACCTTCTAGGGTGGTATGGTTACCAAGTTGTCAGTGGTAACAGCTCATTGGTTGGTTGTATAGATCCCAGCCGCATGACCATTCTCTTTCTGCTGCCTTTAGGTAAATCTTAGATCAGGGAAGCCACCTACTTAAAGAAAAAAAGGACAATATCCAAAAAGAAAAGAAAAAGAAATAGAAAAGAAGATAAAGAAATAAACCACACTTCACCGCATGAGTATGGCTGGCAAGTTGTCGATGGTAATAGCTCATTGGCCGGTTGTCCAGAACTCAGTTCACAAAATGCACATTTAATTCTTAAACACTTAGGAAGAAGTGGAGAAGTAGAATCAGTCGGGGAGATATACACTGGGTTCGCCCTTGTGTTGACCCCATAAAAAAATAAGTAGGGAGAAAGCTACCGATCGGATAGATACACCTTTAGGCAGAACTTCTTTTCAAGGTCACCTAGTGGCGTAGAAACTCGAAGTCCATTCTGATTGCCGATCAGTGAATCTATCACATTCATATAAAAAGATGCTTAGTACTTAGAGTTCTCTTTGAGTTTTGGGTGGGTTGAATAGCCGTAGAAAGCTGCCTTAAAACTCTAAATTCAAAAATCCAAAAAAAATTAGAAAAGAAGAAAAAGAAAAAGATCCTTTTACTTTTGAGTAAGGTGAGGGCTTGGGTAGTCTACATTTTGGCAGACACCCGGGCACTGTTGAGTCTCTGTAGTTCAGGTCTTTAGTAGAAATTTCTTAGTGTTGAGAAATAATTATTGCCCAAGTAATTGATCTTAATTTTATAAATAGCATATAGTTTTGCTAGAGACTAGCCAAAGATAGGCATGGGGGTGTGATGTGCACACATCTAATTGGCCTAAAATGCTTATTTATGATGTTCTTAGGTCTATAGAAGCACCATGTATTGTAAATATTGCATAACATGCATCATTATAAATTTAGATTAGTTTGTATAAATTATAGGTTAATTATAGGTTAATTTTCCCTTTTTGTGGTCAGGGAATAGGGCGATATCATTTTGGGGCCTCGGATTGAAGATCCAACCATATGAATATAATCAGGGCGATGATTGGAGTCCAACACTTTTGAGATTGCCCTGATTGGACCTCCATAGTATCAGATGCAGTTTAAGAAAGATCATAGGTCAAGGGTCAAGGTGGTGTAAATCTGTACTTCAGATGACAAATCCAACCATACGGATGGGTTCAGATCGACGATCGCAGCCCAGTGGCATGAAAATCGATTCAATTCGACAACCGTGGCACCGTCTATAAACATTAGAAAATCGAAAACCTAGATGGTGCCATGTGGAACCATCCAGGCCTCCCACAACCACTGACCTCCTCCTCATCAAAGGTTGTGCGATCTCGACCGTTGGATTGAGATCCAACGGCTGAGAGCAACACGACCTTAAAACAAAAGCGTAACCATTTGGAAGACTTGGCATAGCAGTTGCGCACTGCGTTTGCGAGAGCACGACGCATGGTCAACTCGTGGTGAGTAGATTAAATCTGTGAGAGAAGGCACAAATGAAATTGGACCATAGGATGCGTGATGAGCGGTGAGGTAGGCGGAGACGCGGCGCAATGGATGAGCGAGCGCGCACATGCACGGAATGACTCCCCGACGGACGCATAATCAGACGTGCGGTGCTTGGTTGCGCGTGAACGGCTGAAGGCCATGAGTCGCATAACGTGGTGCAATGAGAGGCGTTGGATGCACAATGGACAGTCTTCCTTGCACGCGATCTTTAGCAATGGCAGTCTTTAGTGAGGTCTACATGTGTTACTAAAGGCTGTATATTAAATTTTAAAGACTTAAAAAGACTTTTATGCCCCCATTCTTATACCTATAAAAGGCCTACCCCTACCACATATTTTGGCATCCCTTTCTCTCTTCTCTCACCCCCTCCAAAGCTCTACGAGCTGGTCCATACTCGGGATGCTCCACTAGAGCTAGAGTAAAATAATTTGCCTATCTTCTCACCCCCTTCATGGAGCATCCCATGGTTGTCTTCTCGTCACCATTCAGGAAGCAAATCCTACTGCGATGTGGCCTTATTTCGTCCTCTGTCCTCTAGCTCCGTTCTCCCTTGTCCGACATCTAACCACCCTCTTCCGAGTGCTCCATCAATGCGGCTCGTCCTCCAAGCAGCCGTCGAGGAGGATTTGCTCATCCCTCTCCTTTTACCGCTTTCTAATGTAGATTTCCAGCTTTCTAGTTGTAGAAATTAGTTGTAATGAACAGATGGTTATAAAATATTGGTTTTCTCTCTCTTTTTTTTCTGTATTATTCTCTCTCTCTTTTCTATTATTTATTCTTTAAGTAGAATAGCTAGCGTAGATTAATTTCAACTAGCTAATCTACTTTCCAAAAATAATTCCAAATGCGATTTTTAATCAAACGTTCACCTCCCTGTGTTCGACCCGGGACTCACTTTGAGTTTCGGTAAAATTATCTGATTGATGGATTTTTACGCAACTACAACAATGGGTTTTTAACTAAATCTTTTAGCGTACAAAATCTAGCTTATCAATATCTACGAGGTCACTCACAGTAAGGCTGGAGTTGAGGATGCTCGTAAGTGGATTCATGAGACATACCAAGAGTGACACGTAAGTTTTCTAAACTCAAAATTTATAACTTTGTATATATATACCAGGAGCGGGGGGTGTCTGCGGCTTGCGGCGAAAGGGGGATGGAGGAGAGGTGGTCTGGTAGAAGGGGTGCAAAGCTGCTTGGCAAGGTTATGTGTTTCCGCTGCCGGCGGCAGGGACACATGGCCGCCACCTGCCGATTCCCCTTGGTCTTTCTGGGATGCGGGGGTTTCAGTCACAAAAGGGACTCGTGTAGAAGGTGGGGGAGACCAAGGGATTTTCGCCCCTTCCCGCCATTGGGAAATTTGAATTTTAGGGCTGCACAGATTCCGCCTCCACCCCCATCTCTGTGTAAACCGGGGGGGCTTATGGCTGATGTGGAGGTGCCGATGACGGAGAGCATCAAAGCTATGGAGGTGGCCTTGCGTGGAGTGTTGGTGGGAGAGGTTATGTCTAAAAGACCGTCGGCGGAGAGTGTTCATAACCTGGTAACCTCTCTATCCCTTTGGACCAACTCATGGCAGATTTCTTTTCTATCAGATACACGCTTTGTTCTCTTTGGGTTGGGTATGGGGGATGTCGAGAAGCTGTGATTTCGATCATCTTGCAACAATTGCTGCACGGTGATTTGGAGCTTAGTTTCTCCTTTCGACGGAGCCTTGCCGGAGAGACCTCCTCAGAGAGTGGGGAACAGGATGGGAAAACTGGAGATTGAGGGGCTGCCTCTGCACTTGAGGTCAAAGGAGGTTGTGTCGTCGATGATTTCTGGCTTTGCAACAGTGGCAGAGGATGCAGACGTCAGAGTTCTAGAGGGGAATGGACGTCTGCTGAGTGTGAAGGTTGAGGTCTTCATCGCTGGTTCTATGCCTAACAATCTGATTTTGAGGTGCGGTGGTAGCTCCTGGATGCTGAGGCTGAATTTTGTGGTGGGTGATACTGTAGCAGAGCGATTTAAGTCGTCTGGATCTATAGCTGATGAGGAGGCGACTGCTCAGGAGCTGTGCACGACTCATGGGGATGAACCTCTAATTATTGAGGCTGGTAAGGATCACTGTGAAGGGGAGATGAGGGGGCTTCAGATTGAAGAAAAGGAGGAACTGGGCGGTGGGGATATGGCAGAATTGTTGCCCACAATGGCAGGGAATGCACTATCAGTTGGTGTGGAGAATGAGGAACAGGGGAATTTGGGTGCGCAGCCTGGGTCTGTAAAGGGTCAACAGGACCTGTAGGAGAAGGAAGACCATAATTTTGAAGGGGGATCTCGCGCAAAGAGTGGCAAGGGGAGATCACCGTATAGCCTGCAGCAGAGGAAATCAAAGGCTATTATACTGATGGATGAAGATGAGGTTGCGAAGGTCATGCAAGTGTGCAAATGCCATTCCCTCAGGAGAGAGGGATCCAGTGAGGGTTGATGAGGATTCTCACTTGGAACGTGCGTGGGTTGCACGATAAGAGCCGGAGGGCGTCCTTGATGAAATATTTGAGAGAATGGGGAATCGATTATGTGCTCATCCAAGAGACACACATTGAAGGTAATTCTGATAGGCTGTGGTCTGACTTGATAGCCTTAGGGATGAATGACTATGTGCAGACTGATGCAAATGGGAGGTCGGGTGGCATTGCTATTTGGTGGAGGAAGAGGTGGGCTCAGTGTTTAGAGGTTCACAAAGCCAGACATATGCTGACATGCAAATTTCATATTCAACAGGGGCAAGAATATATTTGGATTACTGGAGTATATGGTCCTTGTAATGCATCTGCCAGGCAGGAGTTGTGGGAGGAGTGGTATGCGGTGGCTGATTTGGTGCAGGGGGGAATGTGGTTGACGGGTGGCGATTTTAATTGTGTGTTAATAGGGGCTGACAGACCAAATGGCAGCATGGACGGTTCGGGTATTGGTTTTCAAATGATGGTTCAATCTCTGCAGTTGAATGAATATCCTTCCTCGGGTGTGGAATTTACTTGGCGCAATGGGAATGGGCTGGCTTCCAGGTTGGATAGATTCTTCGGGAATGTGGACATCCTTGTTAGATTTTAATTGTCGAATGTGAGTGGGCTGAGCCGACCCTTTTCAGATCATACCCAGTTGGTATGGGACAGTGGGGAAGAAAACCAGGTTGGATCATATTTTAAAATGAAACGTTCTTGGTTGTATGAACCGGGTTTTTACCAAATGATCAGCTCTTGGTGGAGAGCTAAAGAGGTCCAGGGGTCTGCCACTGCTAGGCTGTCAGCTAAGTTGGCTGGTTTGCGCATGATCTTGAAAGAATATGGTTCTACTGTTGGGTTGCTGAGGGGACAGAGGAGAAGGGAAGCTTTGGGTAAAATTCAGGAGTTGGACTCCAAGGAAGAAGCTGGCTGGTTGTCTGAAGATGAGTTGGCTGAAAGAAAAATGTGGCAGGGTGTGGTTCTCGATGAAGATCTAAAAAAGAAATCGATTGGAGGGAGAGATCTAGGTAGCTGTGGCTTAAGGAGGGGGATGCCAATACAAAGTTCTTTCATCTTGCAGCTAGTTCTCAGAGACGTGCTAATTTTATTTCCTCTGTACTATGTGGTGGTCATAGGGTCACTTCTGATCAGGAGATTAAATCTAAAGCCATCAAATACTTTAGAGAGGCATCTCGAGCATCTAAGAGGGGGAATTGGAGATTGGCAAGAAATGTGGGTCCTAGGGTGTCGAGTGAACAAGCTGAACACTTGACGGCACCTATTACTAAACAGGAGACCTTGCAAGCAATCAGTGAATTAAATGTGGAAGGTTCTCCGGGCCTTGATGGAGTATAGGTTTCTTTTACAAGGAGATGTGGGGTGTGGTGGGTAAGGAGGTGATGGATGTTATCAGAGAATTTGAGGTGGGGAATGCGGGCTTTGAGAGGATTAACAAGTCTTACCTGTTTCTTTTGCCTAAATTGATGGGAGCAGAGCACTTCTCTGAGTTTAGGCCGATTTCCCTCTCAAACTCCATCTATCTTATCATCAGCAAGACCTTGGCTAATAGGTTGAGAGTTATTCTACAGGATCTGATTCATCCAGTGCAGGCTGCCTTCCTGCCCAATAGATCTCTTCAAGAATCCTTCATATTGGCTCAGGAAATGGTTAATGGATGGCATCGTAGGAAGTGCAAGGCTTTCATGTGGAAAGTGGATTTCCAGAAGGCCTATGATTCGATCACTTGGTCGTACCTGTGGGAGATATTTAGAAGAAGAGGATTTCCCCCTCTTTGGATCCAATGGATGAAACGATGTATTACTACGGCTTCTTTTTCGCCTTTGGTCAATGGAAAGCCATGTGGAGCATGGATCCAACCTCAGCGGGGGGTTAGACAAGGGTGCCTACTTGCCCCATTGATCTTCAACCTTGCGGTGGACGGGCTTGCAAGGTATGCCTGCAAATTGGCTGAGGTTGGTATTATTAAAGGGTACTCACTGTCTAGCAAGGGAAACCTGGCCCCCATTTTACAGTATATAGACGACACGGTGTTTTTTGTTGAAGGATCCAGGTTTGAGGCACATGCTCTGGGGTTACTGGTAAAGATTTTTGGTGACATTTCAGGCTTATGTTTGAACAAGGTTAAATCGATTTTGATTTGCTTTGGCATGAATGAACAGGAGCAGAGGGAGTTGGAGGGTGTTTTGGGGTCACCTCGTGCTAAATTGCCATTGAGATACCTTGGTCTACCTCTAAGGGCCACAAAACTGAAAAAATCAGATTGGAATGTTCTTTTTGAGAGGGTGTTTGGAAAATTGAAGGGTTGGAGTAGTAGATTCCTGTCCAAAGGTGGAAGATTAATCCTACTCAATTCAATCATCACAGCCATATCGGTTTTCTACTTCAACATTTTTAAGGCGCCTAAATGTATTTGGAAGAGATTGGACACTATGAGGAAGAGGTTTTTCTAGAAGGGTGCTGGTCATGAGGGCGGATTCATACAACCCATTAGTTGGAATTGTATCTGCAGACCTAAGGAGATTGGGGGGTTGGGAATTAAGGCTCTCAAAGAATTCAATAAAGCCTTGTTGCTGAAGTGGGCCACCAGAATTCTGGATGGCAAGGAGGGGCTGATGGAGGACCTGATCAGGGACTGTTATGGTGGTTCTAATAGCAGTTTGCAGAGGCTTCAGCCGAAGAAACCTTCTCCCTTTTGGCAGTCTGTGATTTCTGCAGTCACCTGCTATTGGCATCTACTACAACCTAAGCTCAGAGATGGCAGAGGCTTTAGCTTATGGAATGAGCACTGGTTTGACTTGGGCCTGCTGAAAGAGGTCTATCTGAGGGTGTATGCTGTTGCTGCTGATAAGGAAGCCATAGTTAGCAGCTTGTGGTTGGAAGGACTATAGCAGTGCAGGCTGGGCACTCGCCTGTGGGAGGAAAGGCAGAAAATGATGGCGAGTCTACAGTAGAAGCAGCTTGTGAGTAGTGAGACTAATACTTGCTGCTGGCAGGGCAGTTTTTCAATGAAGCAAGCGTATGAGAAAGTTATTAGAGCCAATAGTGAGGTGGAACGGGACCCTATTGACAGAAAGATTTGGCTTCTGAAAGTTCCTCTAAAGGTTCAGATATTCCTGTGGCTATGCAGACGTGAAGGGTTGATCACTGGTGATCTGAGACATAGAAGGATGGGGACGGTTCTAAATGTCTGCCCTTTTTGTGGGTTTCATTCTGATAGTGCATCACACATTTTTTCCTCTTACTTGATCACGGATAAGATTTGGAGGTTGGTTTGTTTAGAACCCCTCCCATCCTGGGATTCATTATGGTAGAGGTTCATCACTCCTGATCGACCATTGGGGGCTATGGCAGCTATGTTGTGGTGTGTGTGGAGGGCGCGTAATGATAATCTTTTTCAGGAGAGATCAGTGAGATGTGAGAATATTGTAAAGGAGTGTTGGTCTCTCATATATAGTTGGGCCTCATACCTGTAATTGCTTTTTTTGATATGGAATATACTACCCTCCGGATTGCTATCGGCTCATGATAGCATTCCTCAATGTTTCAAAAAAAAAAAAACTTTGTATATATATATTATAATAATATTTTTTAATACGTTTAGGAGCAAATGGTACACTTGGTGCATCCTTGCACTAACGAGACCTTTGACAGTGTCCAGTAGCCTCTGGATCTAGAGGACGCATTTAGGAGAGTGATGCCACCGGACCATGGTGGTTTTGTTCGTAGTGCGGGGAGGGCACACACCTTGTCCAGTTGGAATAGGAGGAAAGGCGTTGTATCATCTAGTGTCGTCGATCTGTTGCATTAAAAGATTGATACACTATAGAGACATGAGGAGGAGATGAAGAATTAGATGGATGCCATGCAGTCACAGATGAGTAGGACGGATGATAAGATTAAGAGGCTTCTAACCCTTCTTCTGAAGAAGAGTCAGTCAGAGCATCCGTCTTCATTAGATCCCAACATCTACAGATGAGACAACGATGACATGGGCGGTGCAGGTGGAGCTGGTGGCATCGGGGTAGCAGCATTTTGATTTTTATCCATTTCCTTTTGTTATGTTTTCATGTTACCCATTTTATGTAAATATTTCATTTTCAAACTTTTTCTGTATTGGACTTTATATTTATGAAATATAAACTTCTCTTCATTTTCATTAGCTATTTTTGTATAAAAACAGGTCTTTTAAGTAGGTTTAGTAGGTATTTCCCATAATTTTCACATTTTAAAAAAAAACCCTACATTCGCCGTTGATTTTGGTAAAAAGCGATGACATTAAAGTTTAATTCTGATAGCGAATATTGTATATTTGTTGTCACTTATTTTAAAAAGTGACGGCAAAAGGAGAAGCTTTGCTCTTCCCTGAAACTTATATGCTGTCGCTTATTTGGCCAAGTGATGGCAAAAATATTTTTACTATTGCTTATATAAGTGATGGTGCATTCATTTAAATGACTACGAAGCTTAAGAAAGGGCATGCAAAGGCGGGAAAAAGTGACGTACAAATGCTATTGCTTATTTTATAAGGGACGGGAAATCCAATTCCCATCAATTGTCAAATGACGGCAAAATATCCATTCCATCTATTGGTCGAACAATATTTTGACATCAGATGTTCTTTGTAATCGAAGGGAAAAAGAAACAACGACGCTACTAACGGTGTCACTTAGTGGTTTAGTCAAAAGAGAATCCAACAAAAATTTGCATATAAAAGGTTGGGAGTTTACAATTAGAAGCTAAACATTCATTGCAAAGGTAACATAGAGATGAGAAAAGCTTCGATCAATGAAAAACACTAAGGAAGGGGATTGATATGCTTTTCTTATTATTCTTTTAATTTCCAAAAAAATAAACTTCATATATTTGGAATTATGAGTAAATTATTATAGCAAATAATCATGAAAATTTACAATGACTTGTACAAATGTAAAAGAATTTGTTTGTAAGAAAAGCCATATGTGATCATTTAAGAATTAAGCAAAGAATTGGAAGAATTAAGCCTTAAATCGTTATAATCAAGTTGTTTGTCTAAAATACTTAAAATTTACATGAAGCTTAGTTGACCAATTCATCAAATGACCTAAATCTCTTGATGCATCCCTAATATATTCCTTCATGTTTTAACTAAGCATGATAGAAGAGTTTGCCTTCACAGGAAGGTAAAAAGTCCCTCCACTGTAGTGGGGTGTTTCTAGGGTTTCTCTCCTTTGACCTTCCAGGAGGACCTTCATTGGATTTGCTAGATCGATGTGACGGCAGATGGGTCTACTCCAAAAGGGGCGACACTTTGCTGCGATTGATGCTCTTTGCGATTAGTTTTTGTTAACTAATGGGTCCCTCATTTGTAAAGGTAGTGGAAAGCGTTATTGATGTGCATGAAACGAGATTCGTTAAAATATGTGTTGTAATATATTCGAATCATGCAAATCAACTTTTAAAAATTTGTATTTCTCAAAATAAAGCGCATTCCAAAGTCATTCTCTAGGAGCAAGAAAAATGTGCAACTTACCAGTATTAAGATTTTCATAGAAATTTGGCTTGGGAACTAGATATGATTGATTCAAATCCTTAAGATCAAAATCTAGTTCAAAAGAATGTAAGAATTAATCTCTCAATTTAATATCACAACTCTGAAAATTGTATTTCATTTAATGCTTAATTAGAGATTGTTGAGAGAATTGTGTAGTGGTTTAGTCCCACAAAGTTGAGTGGGACTTTGTATTGTGTGTGGTGGCCTATAATTTGGTGTGTACCCCCATCTATTCCTTTGAGAAGAAATATATAGATCTAAGCCCTATCTGGGTCATTTCCCATGATTTTCTCCCTACTCTTCATGAGTGGGGTTTCCACGTAAACCCAAGTATTCTTGTTGCTTTATTGCTTTTGATATCTTGCTTCCACTTTATTCCAAATGTTAACTTGGTATCAGAGTGATTTGTTCCTTGGGTTATCTTGTTTATTTGATTATTACATTTTATCTTTTTGTTCTTGTGGTGGATCTACCATCACTAGTAGAAAAGGCGTTGTTCTCGACGATTAATTTTCGACTGTTATACCACGGTCTCTAATAATAATATTCTTGATCGTTGTAAGGTAAAACGGTTGCCAAAACACCAATCATCAAGTTTCCCACCAACCGAGGGAGGGTTTTGGTTGAGCTCATTCTCGACCATTTATACTAGTCGAGAATACGAGATTTATTGATCGTTTAAGAGAAAACGGTAGACGATAAGCTTTTCATGAATTGCCAAATTGAAAAGTTAATTTTCAAACTCAATCATCGACCGTTTTCTCTGCAACGATCAAGAAAGGTGGACATAAATCCCTAGCACAGCCTCGACTCCCCCTTCCTCCAAAATCCTCCTCTCCCCTTCCATCTCCTCCGCCGCACAGGAGCCTTTGACCTCGATGCACCTCCTCTTCACATCCCCTCCTCGTGCGGCCGGTGGTCACCACCAGAGAAGGTACGACGTCCTCAATCGAGCCCCTCCTACTCTCACCGGCGACCACCCCCTCGTCGACCTCGACCACGACCACCTCCAGCGACCACCACCACTATGGCGCCTCTCCCCCTCCCCTCCTCGACCACCACCACCATGCTGACCACCATCACCACCTCTGTTGTGACCACCACCACCAAAAATGACCCATCCTCCTCCTGCCGCCACCACCACCTCATCTTCCTCCTCCCTCCATGCCGCCAGCACCACCACCACCTTAGCCTCCATGCCGCCACCACCACCTTAGCCGCCACCACCACCACCACTTCAGTCCTCCTCCCACCTCCTCCCTGCCACCACCACCACCACCACCACCTAATCACCCTTTTTTTAATTAGTATGTTTAATTAATTGCATGTTTTAATTAGTATTCTTGAGCAATTGTACCCACATGTGTATTTAGTTTGATTGTGTGAGTGAACGTGTATCAATGAATGCTTTAATTGTGTAAGTGATTGGGGCCAATATCATGGAATTGGGAGCCTTGGAAGGCTCAATTGGGAGCCTTTTCAAAAAAATCAAGTGTAGCTTATGGTCCCAAAAGTTGTGGACCCTTAGATGTTTTTTTTTTTTGTTTTTGAAAACTTAATAGTTATATCCATTAATATATAGTAAGTGCTTACAATGTTGAATAGTAGTTTGGGACATCAGAAGAGAACCCAAAACTTTTAATGTTACACATGAATGAGCAAGAGCATGGGAAGGACCATTCATATCTTTGGGAATTAACATGCACGTAGCATCACCCAGAAAGTTTAGATAATGAATACGGTTGCCCAAATAATTAAATGAACGAAGTCATATTTGAGTAATCCCCTTGATCGCTAAAATAGACAGCTCTAGAGTCTGTTAAGAAGGTAATAGAATTTTCATTTGATATCATCCCATTGTGAATTAATTCCATAGTTTTCTTCATTAACTCTATCAAAATAGCAGCTTTAGCATTTGCAGTATAGCTCCAAGGGAATTTTGGAGTTTAGGAGCCTAAAACGATTGCCATTATGAAACCAGATAGCAGCACCATACAACTGTACATCATCATAAGCAACATCTACATAAACCACAAAGCTATAAGTAGATAAAATATGCTCACTATATTTGGTCAAGTCACTAATTGGATAATAAATATCTAGAGTCTAGGTTTCATTGTTATAATTTTATGAATATTCAGAGTTTTCTTCTCAAATATCTTTGCATCTAGCGGACAACAAAGCATCCAGAATTACATTTCATTATGAAATTTTTATTATAAGTTTATAAATACACACACTTGCACAAATTTAGATGCACCTAATGACAAATAATAGGAGTTCTAACCCCTAAGGTATAGGTTGTGAGAGAGATATAAGTGTATCAAAATACTTGCTCATCAAGACTTATGATCATGTTATACAGACAATGCGGAGTGTGTGTATACTTCACTTACAAGCATGATGCGTTGTCTTCATAGCATGCCATAAGATTCGATCGTCTTTAGTTCACTGAAGATCCCTGGATAAAGAGGGTTCTTGAAGATTTGATCACAACTTAGAGTTACTTCTTGCATGTAGCTAGTGTTTGGAGAAATTTCGATCGCATTTTCTTGCTCTTCTTCGATATACCAACTAATCTTAGCTCCATTCTCGAAGTGCCCTTTAGTGGGGGCTATTGGGAATGTAGTTAAGGTTAGTCTTGGGGGGTATACTGGAGAAGTGCGGGGAAAATCAAGTGAAGTAGCGTTGTGATCAAACCTTCAAGGATGGGCTATCAAGTGAAAATCTTCTTAAAATACATATTTTTTTCCTTATTCGAATCTAATTTATGAGTGGTTGTCATTGACATTTAGGTTAATCATCATGGATAAGTCATGGAATTGTATGAGGAATTCGAATTACCACAACTAAAAGAATGGAGTGATTTCGTTTCTAAAGTGGGCATTTAATGATGATAGAAAGACATTTAGACGAGGAGAATTCCTTTAGCTGATTTTATGCCCATGTAGACATTGTTTGAATGGATTTTTCCATGACTGAGACTCATTTTTCGAGCATGTGATATGTAACGATTGGTGGCAGCATTACGTAAATTGGATAGCTTATGATGAGCAAATTATAGGATATGTCAAGAATGAGAGAATTGATGCTTTTGAAGAAAGTGATGATAATTAGGGAGATGAATTGAATGAAATGTTACATGATACGAGATTAGAAGATCTTGAGGATGCAGATGAGGAGATTGTAATGAGTTTTACGATGAAGTCAAGGCAGTAGAGGATCATATTGCTCCTTGAATAACGTCAATGTCGAAGTTGTCATTGTAATTCCCTACAGAGGGGGGTGAGATCTGCGTGATACAAAAGATAATGTGGAAAAATATCAATCACACAAAATATGCAATCTCACAAGCACACAAGGAATTTTAGGTGGAAACCTAAACCTGAGTAAAAACCACCACCTAAACCTCTTGATTTAGGATTTCTTGATCTACCTAGTAGATTAAATCCACTAACGAACTACTTAAAACGAGGGTAGTTCAATCTCAATACAATCGACACTACTTTGTATCTCAAACCCCTCCTCTTCACAAGGAGTATTTTGTCTCACAAGAGAGATGGAAATTCGCAAGGCAAATACTCAACAAAGACAAAATTACCACAGTTCTCTAGAGCCACAAAGTATTAATGTTAATCTAGCTACTATAGGAAAAAGAAACTTCCCTTTGATGGAAGTGTGTCAGTTAGTGATGCGGTAAGCGTGATCCACGTAAGGCACGACAGCACTCTCGTATGCAACGGTGGGAGACCGGGTGCACAACCAAGATGGTGTTCTCTAGTATATGCTAGAAGATCTTGGTGAGCAACAACACTTCTCTACTTGATAATCTCTTCTTTGACATGATTGTGGTGGAAAGTGGTATTACTTGGTGTACCAAAAAAAGGAAGGGTCATCCTTGATGGGAACACCATCATGGGCCCTAACTAGTCACATTTAGTCAAATTTAACTGATTAAAGCTCCTCATAATCATCTGGAGGTCATAATCTCGCATTGTTCTAATTTGAGAAGAGAACAGGAAATCAAGGTTAATTTTGTAATTTTAACAGCACATCATAAACATAGATTAACCAAGGGGTCACTCAATAGTTAAATGAAGGTCAAATGAGCTTAAAAGTCCAAAAAGTGGGTCAACATAGACAGAAATGGGGTTTTATGCATTTTGAGAACCACAACAACACACAAAACCCTTATTTTAGACCCGCTTAAATTAAAGAGGTTTTGGTTAGGATAAAATTTATCTAAACCTCCTAAAATTCATAGAAAAATATTCTAAGAGGTTTGGTACCATTAGTTTGACCATCTTAACCTATTTTGACCTATATAGTCTCAAATAGAATTTTGCCCTAATTTTAGATTTTGTGTAAATTGCCCAGTCAAACATGGTCAAAACTCAAATCCAACTTTACCATTAGATTCCTTGGGTCTAAATTAGGTTGGTGCCAAAATTTGGACTCAGTCAGAGTCCATCTTGACCTAGTTTGCAATTTAACCCTTTAAAACTTTATTTCTCACATTCACCCGCTTAGGTTTTGAATTATTTGCAAAAGGGCCACTAACTTCTCATCATTTTCTTCACTTTGGTCCCTACCACCACTGTCGGTGGGAACACATCTACAACGAAGATCGAGGGTGGTTTTGTCCCTCAAATTAGATCCAATCACCTCCAAACTTAGAGGGAAGTTACGCGAGAAGTTTCCTGATCTGTCAGACCATATCTCGACCTTCAAATCAAGCTTTTGAGCTTGAGCGAACTCAAGATTTCTAGGGATTCTTTTCCCTAAAATTTTGAGCTATTCAAGCTCCTTCCCAAGCTTGGAGCTCGTCCTTGGCCCTTTAAAAGGACCCCATTCGCCAGACCATCCTCCTTAGCTAGGTTCCAGGCCAAAACAAGTCCTCTTCCCCAGCCAACTCTGACTGACGCTCTAGCGGCTCTCTCAATCTCCCTCATCTGAGCCTCCAACGATCAAATTGGAAGCATAGTGCTCTTCCCCATCTTCCTCTGATGGTGGCCAACCAAAGCCTCAGCGTCTTCAACCCATTCTTCACCATCGTTCGCCCACCGAAGTATTCCTCGTGTTCGACGCCGGCCAATCAAAGTCGACGCAAAATCTCCTCCCTTTCGTCTGCTAATTAGGTGTCTTCATTCTCTCTCTCTCACTCCCTAGTTTAGATTATGACTCTTATCTTTTCAATTCGATCGCCAATCCACTGCCTTCCCCATCGTCTTCTCCGCCTTCGGCGTAGCTCCAACGAGCTCGCCACGCTGCTACACTGCACCAATCCACCTGCTCCGACTTCCAAAACCTCCATCACATCACCCTCATCAAAAGCCCTCTTCTTGTTCACCCTTTCCCCCACCAAAATCGCTGGCTGGACAACCCATGTTTTTGCTGACCGCCCAGCCACTGTCCGGCCACCACATGCATGCAAACACCATGCCACCACCTTCATCACACTCCTCGCACCGTGGTGAGTCTTCTGAACCTTTTAACTGGGGCTCTTAGCCCATATTTATTTTCTTAGGTACCCTCGTTGGAGTTGTTGCGTACGCTGCTCATCTCCACCTTCGCTTGCAGTACGTTGACTGGCTTCGACTTTGTTACCTTCTCTAGGACCTACGGAATACTCTCATAATGCTCTCCAGTTCTTCAATTGAGCCTCCTCCAGCAGCTGCAACTCGCAATCAAGAACGACACCACCTGCTGCAACACACGAAGAAGAGGAATGTAATATAGTCCCACATCAGGGATTTTGAAGTGCGCAGCACCATATAAAGTGAATTTATGAAGAGGCCTTATCGCCTCAGTCACACGAGGGTGAGGTCCCCTCACCCATATGCTATCCCACACTCCTCACACCTCACCCACAACCCACATGCATGCGGGTCTGGTCCCTATACCCGATTACCCGACTATCCTATGTTCGATTCTGGAATAGAGAAGAGGCGAAATTGTGAGGAGGGGAGGGGAGGGTTTTGCATTGTTGACCATGGGATTCGTGCCTCTCCTCTCCTCGCTCAACACTTAGCCATTCTCTGTTTGGGTTAAGGTGTTGGCTCTCTGTGCTTGCTCCTACTGTGCCTTATGATCACTTAAGGCGTCTGAGCCTTATGTGCGATGTCTGATTGAGGATTACTGTGGACATATTTGAGTTCTTGGTTGACATATGATTTGGATTTCTATTGAAATATTTGGTTGAATTGAATGCTAGGGTTGTGCTTTGATTGAAGGGAATAATTGGTGATTTAAATCACCGTTGTTTTGAGCTTTTATTCTTTTTATCCTATGACTTCTTGAGATTAAATTTAGGCTGATATTGCACATATTTTTTATTACTAATTCTTATTGCATATCTCTGTGATTGTGCTCATTTTTTTTGAATTCGATTAATGTTGTGAATTTCATATTTACTCTTTGCGAACAACTTCGGACTCATTTTCTATTTTCGAACACTCTTTATAAATTTAAATGCTGTAGCGATTTTGTTGACTATACTACAACGCACATCTCTTAATACTCGATGAATCCTTAACAACACTCTTCTATTTATAGATGGCTTAGGAACCCTTAAGAAGGCTTTGAAAGGCTTAGGTAGCTGTTGGAAACAAATCCAAGGCAATCAAGTCGAAATCAGGGTCATTATAATTCTAACAGGATAATTGGACATTTGATTTTAAGGTCAAACGTCTGGACCTACGTCTGATCTAGAGTTCGGTCGTTTGATCTAAAAGGGTTGATGATCTGAACTAGGTTGAATTAACTAGGTTAAATTAAGATGGACATCTAAGAGTCACTTTTAAGACATTTGGGATAATAATCAGACGTCCAATTCTAGATGGGTTGCTTCCTGTCTTCACTAGATCGAAACAGGGTTCTAGTGTTATATGGGTCAGATGACATGTAAGATGTCTGGCAAGATGTCTAGATGTTTGGAATGACAGATATCTGTGAGAATTGATTTCCCGAGGCTTAAACGGCTATTAGGTCTGACAAAAGGTGATTTGGGTTAGATCTTAGTGTAACGTCTATTTATCAGACGTCTAGGATGCTCTATGGACGTCTGAAAGTAGATATAAGTCTGATTAAGAGTTAATGTTCTAAGATTATGCCTGACAAGCCAACGATCCTCTAGTTGGACATCTGGCAAGGTCTTCAGACATCTTCTAAGATGTCTAGACTATGAGCTGGTTGACTGAAATCAAAAGACAGAATGCAATAAGTCCAGCCTAAGTGTTATGGACATTTGGACAAAAGGTCAGATGTCTTAAAAGACAATATCAAACTTCCAATGTCCAGATTAGATGCCTGATTAGGCTATCTGAAGCCTATTTTGGTTTTATGAATTATGTAAGTGTTTGTCTACTATTCCTAGTGAGGTGTGAGGTTTCCTAGGACAAAGGTAAGGTACTTTGGGCTCTTTACAACAAATCTAAAGAAAAAGAGCAAAGTACAAAAGAAATAAATACATGAACGAAAGTATCTATCCTATTCTTCATCTCCTTCTTCAAGCTCTCGCTCCAAGCGAAGCTCCTCCTCCATCAAGCTCCTCCAATCCACCATGGATGTGCGCTTGAACTCCTTCACACTTGTATCTATTTGCATTTATCCTGAAACTTATAGACTCAAATGCAAATGTTAAATCACAAGTGTTTTGTTATCATCAAAATCAATGATCATGGTGCCCTTGCACCAACAATCTCCCCTTTTTGATGATGACAAAACCACAAATATTAATAAAAATTTTTTCCACCTTTTTGACATTATCAAAAAGGTTTGATTGATTAATTATTATATCCTACGTTCCCCCTTAAAACATTCTCTTCTAATTCAGGTGAACTTCCCTTTTTGTCATAATAAGATAGCTATATGACCAACTCCCCCTTCTGATGGAAATATAGCTATGTTTTTAAGATCTCCTATTTAAATGAAGGAAATCTTTCTCCCCCTTAATGATTGACATATAGCTTTATCAAATTTTACCTCCCCCTATCTAAATGCTATTGATAAAAAATAGGGTAAAGAATTTACCTCACTTACCAAGGCCAACAACATGGCCCAAATGGAGGTTGATGCCAAAATGAATGGGGCTCCCATCCATAACTTGGAGGTCTAGGCATTGGAGTTGGTCTCCAATCAATCGGTTGACGCAAGATGGTTCGACCACTCGTCAGTCGTCTCGTTAATCTTCTTGCCTTCCTCTTTGGTCTACTCCTTGGTCCTCCCAATTCGAGTTGACCATCTTTTATCTTGTAGGTCCATTCCTTACGTTGAAATCTTTGCTACCTACAAAATAAGATTCAAGTTCTTCCTTTGGTATCAAAGTTAATTTGGATCTGGATTTGTTAGTGGGTCTCCTTGAAGATCCTTTCTGAACCTTTTGACTAGTGCTAATTTTTTATTAGAGAACTTTTTTAGTCTACTTATTAAATTCCTAGAATTTTCCTGAAGACATGCAAGTTCTTCCATCACATGCATCTTGGTTTTTAAATTAGAAAATTCAGTTTTCAAGTTAGTGTTCTCCTTAATCAATTTGCTATTTTCATTGATTTGGTTATTATTTTCTAACAATAAGTTATCCTTTCCAGGAATGTAAGGACTAGAACTAGTTTTTAAATCCTTAATTTTAATCTCTAACCTTTCATTTTCAGATTTTATAAAACTAAGATTCTTTTTCATACTTTTGTTTTCTATTTTCAATGACTTACTAAGCTCATATAGTTCATCAAATGCATCTTGTAATTCATTGATAGAACTTACCTCCTTGTTGTCATCTTCATCGTCACTATCACTCGCAATGGCAATGAAACCCATGCAAGCGACTTCATTCTTCTCTTCGAAATCTTCTTCTTCCTCCTCTGAGGTCGAATCATCCCAAGTAGCTTAGAATGCTTTCTTCTTGTACTTCTCCATCTCCTTCTTTTCTTTCTTTAGAAGAGGGCATTCGGGTCTAATATGCTCCTTCTTGTTGCAATGATAGCAACGAGTTGGACTTTCCTTCTCCTTCTTTGATTCCCTTCAAAACCTAGAAAAGTTTTTAAATAAAATCCTAAGGTCTTCATCGTCGGAACTTACCTTGCTATCTGATGTAGCTTTGAAGGCCAAACTCTTTCTTGGCTTTGGTTCCGGTGTGTCCTGCTTCATCTCCATCTCATAGGCCATAAGATTGCCTAAGAAATCCTCCATGTTGAGCTCCTCTACTTCATTAGATTTTTCAATGGTGGTGACCTTTTGTTCCCATTTTGGTCCAAGGGAACAAAGAAGCTTTCCTTGAAGCTCTCCCTTGATAAAGGTCTTTCCTAAAGCTTTAAGGTTGTTTACTATAAGAGTAAACTTAGTGTTCATCTCACTCAAAGATTCATTAGGTTTCATAGAGAAAGATTCAAAATCTTGAGATAAAACATTAATCTTAGAAGTTTTTACCTTTGAGGTATCCTCATGAGTTACCTTTAATGTATGCTAAATCTCGTATGCGGGCATTGTGAGATGCAATTGAATTCCTTTGGGCTCAATGCGCAATGGAGAGTGTTCATCGTCTTTGCGTTGAGAGATAGCTCCCGAATTTACTACTCCGAGTATCCTCCTACGGGTCTTTCTAGGATGTCAAAAGGAGTCTCGCATTTAGCCCAAATGGTGAAGTCGTTGGCTTGAAGCCACGTCTTCATCCTAAGCTTCTAATAAGGGTAGTTGCTTCTGTCAAAGAACGATGGATGGGTAGTAGACTGCCCATTGGATGTTCTTATCGCGAACAAGTTCCCCGCCATTAGATCCTTGCCAAGTTGTTACGTTGATTTACAAGACTTGCTCTGATACTAATTGTAATTCCCTACGGAGGGGGGGTGAGATGTGCATGATACAAAAGATAATGTGAAAAAATATCAATTACACAAAATATGCAATCTCACAAGCACCAAGGAATTTTGGGTTTCCACCTAAAATTCCTTGTGTGCTTGTGAGATTCCGTATTTTGTGTGATTGATATTTTTCCGCATTATCTTTTGTATCACGCACATCTCACCCCCCCTCTATAGGGAATTACAGTCATTCCTTCTGAAATTATTTTAGATGAAAGTGATGGATAGGGCCACAATGAAATTAATGTTTGAGGTCCTTGAATTCATTGGGGAGCTGCTTAGTAATCTTGCTGGGTACCCTAGGTCATGGTATGATGTGAAGAAGCAGATATGTAGGCTCGGACTGAAATGCGAGAAGATTGACGCATGTCATAATGGCTGTGTCCTGTATAGAAATGAGTTCTCAGAGTTGACTAATTATCCTGAATATTATGAGGAGAGGTATAAGGTGGGTAAGTCAACAAACACAGGCGGGAAGAAACAATCGGAAAAGTTTCTTAATTATTTTCCATTGATCCTTACGCTACAATGCCTATTCATTTCCAGTAAAATAACAAAATTGATGGTGTGGCATCAGGAGAATAAATCCAAAGATGGATGCATCCGTCATCTAACAGATTTTGATGAGTGGAATAGATTTAATGAGAATCACGCATTATTCACATAGGAGGCATATAATGTGAGATTGGGACTTGGAAGCGATGGATTCAACCCATTCAAGAACATGTATCCTTCATTTTCCATATGGCCGGTGGTCACGATAACTTACAATTTACCCCCATGGCTATGCATGTGATCCTTATTCATGATGTTGACTCTCCTTATCCCAAGACCCAAGCAACCAGGAAATGCGATAGATGTTTATCTCCAACCATTGATTGATGAACTGAAAGTCCTGTGGTACAGTGGTGTTCAAACATATGACGCACAGAAGAAACAATTCTTCCAATTGCATGCAACATTACTGTGGACAATCAATGACTTTCCAACATATGCTAATTTGTCAGGATGGAGTATGAAGGGAAAGTTCGCATGTTCAACCTGTATGGATGATACTCAGCACTTGAGATTGCCTGAAAGTAAGAAGTTCTATTACTTAGGTCACCACAGGTTTTTGCCCATTGAACACAGATGGTGAACGATACAATTCAAGGGCAGATTGGATAGTAAAGCATGTCAGTATTCGTCAAAGAATTCAAAAAATAAACTCAGTGCAAGTTCTGTTAGGTTGTAAGGGATGAAAATCATGGAGACATTGCAATAGTTCAGTGAAATACGTTTGGGTCATCTTTTCAAGAATGACTTGATTTCCTTGAGATGTTTAGGATTTAAGAAGAGAAACCTATTTTTTATGGAGCTTCTATATTGGAAAGATTTGACTATGCGACACAATTTAGATCTTACGGACATTGAGAAGAATGTAATGGATAACATTCTTGATGTATTAAACCTAACAAACAGCCCAAAGGATACAGTTAAAATAAGGAATGATATGAAAATTTTGGGTATTCATCCTAAGTTGCATGTCGAAGGAGAGTCTTACGTTCTAGAAGCTATATATAGTCTTATTGGAGAGCAGAGGCAAAGGATTTTCTCATTCCTTAAAGACATTCAGGTTCCAAATGGGTATTCATCGCATCATTCATGTTGTGTAAATGAAGTGCAGAAGAAGATTATTGGGTTAAAAAGTCATGATTCTCATATGTACATGCCAATCTTATTCCCACTAGTGATACGTGGAGTGATGCTTGATCTGGTAGTCGATTCTTTTATGGAGATGAGCAGATATTTTAAAGTCATATGTTCGAAGACATTAGATCCTGAATTGCTGTAGTACTAGGTTAAATAAATTGTGATCACATTTTGTAAAATGGAGCAGATTTTCCCATCTACATTCTTCGACATAATGGTTCATGCCACACTTCATTTTACAAATGAAGAAGAATTGCTGGACTTGTCCAGTAGAGATGGATGTATCCAATTGAGTGATATTTGAAGAGGCTGAAAGATTATGCCTTGAATAAGGCAAAATCAGAAGGGTCAATTGTGGAAGGATATCTTGTAGAGGAATGTATTAACTTTTGTGTCATGTACATGAATGAGATAGACAGTCAATTTAAGCATCTTGAATAGAATTGTGATGAAGGATTTAATGGTAATGATGAAGACTGCCTATCCATATCTGACATCGGAGGAAGGTCGATCCTTCGAACGGAGTTCAAGCCCATCTTGAAAATGGATTGACGATTGGCACACTTGTACATTTTGAAGCAAATTCCAGATGTGGATGAATTTTACAATGAATTCAAAGAATCTTCTGTGTTATCTACATGCGACTTGCAGTTCCTTGATTAATTCAAGGATCATGTAAATAAACTAAAAGAATAAGGGGATCCACGGTGGGTACATGATTTTGATGTAATTACTGATACACCTTTGACATACGGACATTACCATTCCAGTTACATAATTAATGGTTTCAGATTCAGAGTACGGTCCATTGATGATGCGAAGGCCACGCAACAGGTGGGAGCAGTCGTCAGTTGTGACCTAAGTGCTAGTTGTGATGGGTATTATGGTCAAATTAAAGAGATTGTGGAAATGAATTTCAGGTTTGACCGTAGGGTGGTTCTATTCAAGTGTGATTAGTTTGTTGTTTTCAAAGAAGGCGTTGGATTCAAAGTTGATAAGAAACATGATTTCTTGAGCTTAAATAAGAACCGTCACATTCTTCAATCATTAGAACCATTCACACTAGCTTGTTAGGTAGCACAAGTATTTTACATGCTTGATAATAGCAGAAATGGGTAGATAATACCCATTAGAGCTCTATTGCGTGAACAAGATGATGTGGGAAAAGGTCTCAACACAAATATTGAATCTGAAACATATTAGCAAAACCCACAAAGTGAAGAAGTTGCCTTTAGTGCAACTGACATTGATATATAAGGTAATTTAACAAAGTATTAATCGTAACCCACAAATAAAAATAATTTAACAAATTTTTAGTTGTTTGTTTTGTTTAAATTTTCTTTAAATTGTTTCATCTTTTTTCAAAGCTTATGTTCATTTATTTTTTGAAACTAAAATTTATTTTATAGCCTTCTCATATAGGTTTTTGGCATTCTTACACTATTTCTGCACCGTTTCTAGATCATTTCGCTACTATGGTGAGATTCTTCTGCCACTATCTTTTTTAAAATGCACTTTTAATGTTAAATGTAGGGCATGCCCACTTAGGTTTATTTTATGTGTGGGGTATTGATGAGACCACAATTGTGGGCTAAGTAAATGCTTAAATGCCTAATTACTAAATTAATGTTTGTATGTACATAGCATACTTTAATATATAAATAGATTAGTTTATAAATAAGGGCTTGCATGCATATTTATACATTCCATTATAGTGGCATGCATTTCATGCATTGTTTTAGATTAATTGTATAAATAACCCAATTTGTTTCTTTGTTCTCTTCCTTCCTAAAGAATGCGCAACGCCTTCCCGACTCAACGCACCACCTCTCCACCGCCAAATCAAGTCGGCCGAGCCTCACCGCATCCCTCTCAACCGCTCGAAATCTTCGTCCAGTTGTTGGAGATTTTGAGCAGTTGAAACAGACCGCAGGAACTTCTATAAGAAAATCGCCACGATCATGCTTTAGGGCAGCATCTTCCATCTTCTCCCATCCTATCGACCGTGAAGGAGGCATACACCATGGACATGACGCACACCATGTCCTAAGATCTCTCCACCGTCAACCTTGCTATCACCCTCGACTTGTGGTGCCCTGTGATAGAGAGCATCACCACCACCATCAGTGCCTACCCCTCACCTCCACCCTCTTCATCTTCTCCACCAAACAAATACCTCCCCACGCCACTCTCCTACCTTCGCCAGTACGCTCGATAGTCACTCTTCCACCAAAGCCATCCACCGCACACAATTCCCCTGCAGCCATCCATCTTCTCCTTCCTCTTCATTTTCTTCTTTTTCCTATTCGCCCAACCTTCCCTCCTTGCAACTATGAAGGAACCTACGCACGCAGCTCCTCACCATTGCCTCAACATCCAGCCAACGACCACCCCTCGACCACGCACCACCTCAGATCACTTGTGCTCCACTTTAACAGGCTACCGACGCCCTATGGACATGTGCAAGCAAGTGCGACCCACGCATGCAACTAGAGCCACCGGTAGGAACCTTGCCGCTGCCGACCTCCATCTCTCCGACCGGCCACGTACAATGGCCTCCATCCGTGCTTCCTACGCCATCGCGAAGCCAACATGTCAGGCGACCTTCCCCCAGAGCCTCGCCGGCCGTCGTTCTTCTTCCCATGAGAGACAAAGAGAGAGAAGCAATCCCCTATTTCTCCTTGCATTAAAATTTACATTCAATGTCATTGCCATGAGAAGATTTTTGACTTATTGAATATTTTATTGTGGCATATTTATGACCATATTCCTCTTGTTCTACCTAAATACTATTCCAGCATATCATGCCATTGATTGGTTAGTTGAAAGGGAATTTTAACTTAATTTTTGAGGGAAACAAATAGTGAACCTTGGATTTTCATGATAACGAGTTTTAATAGGCCATTGCCTCCCTGTGGACATGACGCACTTGTCTCAAGTGGTTATATTTAATTATTTTGAAAGCGATTTTCCACCACTTTGATATTATTTCGATGCATCATTTTATGTCCAAAACGACAATGAAAGCGAAAATCGTCTTTTCAGGTATGCCTACTTAGGTTTATTTTAAGTGTGGTGTGTACCCACTTAGGTTTATTTTATATGTGGGGTGTGCCCACTTAGGTTTATTTTATTTATGGATGATGCATTTACTTTTTTTCTTTGTAAATATGTGGGGTGTGCCCACTTACATTTGATATGTATATTGAATGTTTTGTGTTGAATGTGGGGAAGAGGAAGGGGAAAGGGAAATAGAGGAAGCAAGGGAATATGAAGAGAAAGGGAAGAGAGGAGGGATATGGAGGGGGAATGAGAAGGAAAAAGAAGAGGAAGGGAAATTGTTGCGTCAAAAGTCGTCATAAAAAGATCGCGTTGCAGTATAGCAACGAAAATCAATACAACATTTAAATTTGTAAACTCGAAAATAGAAGTGAGTTCGAGGTCGTTAGTAGAGAGTAATTATAGCCAATCAATTCACTAATCACAATAATCAGAAATAGTAATTGCAAGTGAATCAGATAATCAAAATGATATGCAATATATGTCAGAAATGTATCTCAAAATGTCGAGCATCAAAGTGCAAAAAAAATGGGGTAAAAATGGTGGTTGAAGCCACCAAATTAACCCTACAATTTAAGCTCTAATCAAATATCTCAAATAACTAAACAGTAACTCTCAACTAGTTAATGTCAATTTCCACGTCAGCGTTGATGTGTCCACAGTATCAGAATTAAGGAAAGTAGCGAATCAGATGTTGCATATAAGGCACAAATGCCTTAACTCAAAGCCTCAGAAGAACCAAGGTAAAGCATAGCATAGAGGCACGTAGCAGAGATAAGGCTCAGCAACACTAAGTGTGGAGCGAGGAGAGGGGGCATGAATCTCGATGCTAAAGTGCAAAAACCCCCCTCCCTCATCCTCAGATCTTTCTCTTTCTCAAGCTTAAGCTTGGGTGAACAATCACCAAATATATGGATCCAGCCCAGACTCGTGTGGTGTGAACTGCAGGCGAGGCCTCCCGTTAGCGCATGCATGGGGCTGTGTGAGGGACCTCACCCCTGTGCATTCAGAGGCGACCAGCAGATGAGGCAATTGGCATTTATGTGCTATGCTGGATTTGTCCCACATGATGCGGGACTAAGTTCAATGTCTTGCTTCGCGTATAGCTACATCTGATTTCTTCATCGAATTGGATTAGTTGCTATTGATAATTCGTTCGTTTGCTGGTGCAAAAGGCTTCAAGAGTTGGAGCCACATTAGTTGAGGGCCACAATAGGTCGAATGAGGGCCAGAGAAGGGTGAACGTGGTCAGAGAAGATGAAGGCAGCGGCGACCCTCTATCGAAACCTAAAAAGCATGAATATGGCCTCGAGGCCCAATCAAATTGGTTCAAGAGCTTCACCGGACGATGGCGAGTGCAGTGGTGATCGTGAGGTGGTGGTTGGAGGTGTGCGATGATCGGTCTGAGTCAGAGAAGGTGGAGGAGGTGTGCGACGATCGGCTGGAGAAATCAGAGATGAATCACCCTAATTAGCTTAGGGCTTTTAACCGTGAGGTGGTGTGGAGTGTTTTAAGAGCGGTGGTAGTGTGTTTGGTGGTGTGTGGCGGTCAGACGAGCTCATTGAAGCTTCATCGATTGTGGAAAAGATGGTAGTGGAGCGGTGCATTAAGTGGTTGAACCTAAAGTCTAAGGAGGTAGAATTGAAGTAGAGAGAGAGAAAGGAAGAAGATGGGGAACTTAGCTAGGTGGGAGGAGTCAATACACATCCGACGTTGACAGGTTGGACGTGAGGGAGATGAAGTTGACGGCGAGAGAGAGCAGCGACGATGAGGAAGGAGAAGGTTCCTGTTGTGGTTGGCGAGGAGTGGAAGACCTAGAAGAAGTTGGAGAGCCTCCCAATTTGATTGTTGGGAGGTCAGATGATGGAGATGGAGGAGGTCACCGAAGCGCAAGCTGCAGTTGGTCGGAGAAGAAGAGGGAGGAAATATGGCTTGTCGTTGGCTAAGCGGGAAGTTGGGAGCTTGAGGGGTTTAAATAGGATCGTGTCTGCCCCTCCAAGAGCCAAATCATGCATTCCTCAAGTCAGCTTTTGAGCTTTACATATTTGGGTTCACCGATGGCGAAATCGCCCATGATTGATCTTAAGATCCAGTCCAATATGCAAAGAATCGTCTTAGGAACAATCTCTCCAATTTTTAGGGAGATTTAAGCGAGAATTGAGCGAGAAATCCTCGCTCAAAAGTCGGCGATGGAGCTCTGTTCACACCAATGGTGGTAGAAACTCATTTTTAGAAAACGATGAGAAAGTTAGGGACCAAATCGCAATAAAATTGAAACCTAAGGGTTTAAATGAGAGAATCAGAGTTTTCAAGGACTAAAATGTAAACTAAGTCAAAATGGACTCTAATTGGGCCCAAATTTTGGTGTTAACCTAATTTAGACTCCAAGAATCTAATGATGAAATTGGATTTAAGTTTTGACCACGCTTGATAGGGTAATTTGCACATAAGCCCAAATTAGGGTAAATTTTCGTCTGAAACTCTGTTTTAGTTCAAAATGAGTTCAGATGGTCAAACCAAAGGTACCAAACCTCTTAAAATATTTTTCTATGAATTTTAAGAGGTTTATATAAATTTTATCATAACCAGAACCTCTTCAATTTAAGTGGGGTTGATAATTAGGATTTTTGGTACTATTTTCGTTCTCGAAATGTGTGAAACCCTGTTTTAGTTAGTATTGACCCATTTTTTAGACTTTTATGCTCAATTGGCCTTCAATTAACTCTTAAGTGACCTCTTGGATTTTTTATATTCGTGACGTGCTGTTAAAACTGTATAATTAACCTTATTTTCCTATTTTCTTCTCAAATTAAAATGATGTGAAGTTGTGACCCTCAGATGATTAGGTACGAGCTTTTATCATTCAAAATTGACTAATTGTGATTAGTTATGGCACATGATGATGTTGTTGTTAGAAATGGGGTTAGTCATGGGGGAGGAAGGGAATGGAGAGTGGAATAGTAATGTGAAGAAGATGAAGCAAAATGGGAAGGGAAATGTAGGGGGAATGCATGGGAAGGAAGGGAAATGAAGGGATGGGGAATGTGAAGAAGAGGGAAGGGAAGGGGAAAGGGAAATGGAGGGTGGAAAAGAGAAGAAAAAAGAAGTGGAAGGGAAATGGGAAGGGAAATAGGGGAAGTGAATGGGAAGGAAAAAGAAAAGGAGGGGAAAGGGAATTAGTCATGGGGGAGGAAGGGAATGGAGAGTGGAATAGTAATGTGAAGAAGATGAAGCAAAATGAGAAGGGAAATGGAGGGGGAATGCATGGGAAGGAAGGGAAATGAAGGGAAGGGGAATGTGAAGAAGAGGGAGGGAAAGGAGAATGGATGGGTGAAGGGGAATGTGGAGAAGAGGGAAGGGAAAGGGAATGGGAAATGGAGGGGGAAAAGAGAAGGAAAAAGAAGAGGAAGGGAAAGGGAAAGGGAAAGGGAAGGAAAAAGAAGAGGAAATGTATGGGGAAGGTGATTTTTTTTCAACGCTTCTTTTATTTTCATTTATTTCGATATTTGTTTCATACATGATTTTTGAAAAATCACAATATATAAGAGAAATGCTGTCGAAATTTTTTTAAAATATCTGATTATTTATTTTGTTTTTACGTAGGTTCTAGTCAAGAAGAAGGCTAATAATAGAAGTGGCAGGGATGATGCTACCTCCTAGCAGCCTGCAGCCCCCCCAGGAGCCTCAACCTCAGGCTCCCCACCGGCAACACTTGGCTCAGCCCCGCCATGAGGAGCCTTAGGAACCCTGCTAGCAGTTTCTGAGGACTGGAGATTTGGATCGATATCTCCAGAGTGAGGGGAGGAAGGGGAAGAGTCCGATGCTTCCTCCGACAATTTTTTAGGCAGAGCATCCTGACTACGAGGAGGAGGATGCACTTGTCGATGAGGAGGAGGAGGATAGTGCTTCATTTGATGAGGAGGACGTTGGGTTGGATGGTCAACCAGAGCAGTCGGCTAACCTAGATCCTTCCTAATTGGGAAGTTCTGCACCACACCCTCACCGTACTAATATGAAAGTTTAATAAATGTTACAATTTATTTATTTTGTTGTCATGTTATTTTATGTTATAATTCTGTCTTCCATGTGCACATAGGGAAAGAGGTCTCACGTGAAATAGGGACCTAGAGAAAATTTCACATGGGGTCTGCATTTTAGTCAGGATCACACCAGTGGGGGAAGCAGTGGAGTATCCACCATTCGTCAGCAGACTAGGTACGCTGATGAAGGCGATCATCCCACTCTCCTACTTCGATTGAAGGAAGGTGCCAAAGTAGCTGAAGAGGCAGCTCATTCGAGAGTTAGAGATAATTGGTAAAAATTAATAACTTATTTACATTACTTTATATAACTTTAAATTACGTAACAATTTCTGTTCTTCTACTAATGTAAACGATCTTCGATTGGGGTGATGATCCAAATGTCCCCATATATATCCTCAAGCACAAGACAAAGATTAGAGATTGGATATGAAGAGTAAGGTAAAAGATAAATTTTAACTGCATTTGTTTATTTCTTTTACCATAATTTTAATATTATTTCTAACATTAGAAATATATTTTAGTAATATAAGAACAAGAATTATGATGAGGCATTGCATAATGAGCCTCTTTTGATACAGCTGCACACTTGGAAGGAAGCGTGCGAGCATTAGCATCATCCAATGACGTAGGTGAAAGTATTGCATATATTATCATTTAACTAATTTTCAAGTTAATAAATTGTACCTTTATTTTATGAGCAGGACAAAAAGAATAAGGAAAATAGGGGAAGGAGGAGCATAGGTAAGATGAAATCCCTATACGTAAGTATTTTAAATTATTATTTTCTTTTAAACCTTACTATATTTTTAATTTGTTTCAATTAACTCTTTCAAAATATTGCAATCCACCATGCATGAAGGTGCCTAGCTTGATCGGGTGGGAGTATATGAGGCCACTCATAGCAAGATGAGTAATAAGGGAAACAGAGGGTGGCTTCATGACACATATCAACAGAGACATGTAAGTTAAAATACATAATATTTTTATTTCATTTTGTAATTATAATTACATGAAATTACTCAACGTAATTCAATTTCTTTCAAGATAATATGGTCAACCTAACGCATCCTCATGAAGATGCCAACTTTGGTACAGTTAAACAGCCATTAACAGCAGAGGAGGCATTCTAGACCATCATGCCACTTGAGCATGGTGGGTAGTCTGTAGTGTATGGAGGAGCAAGACCGTCTCCACTTGGTTTGGGAGAAAGGGGGCATCGTCCTCTTCAGCTGAGGTACAAGAGATGAGGAAGAGATTGCGGCATTATGTCGTTGAGATGAGGAGAAGGAGCAACGAATCGATGAGCTGACCACGTAGGTTAGGGACATTGCAACATAGTTCAGGGAGTCGACAGAGCAATTGTAATAGTTGACTCAGACCATCAAGGAGCTCTTGAAGGTACTTCAGTAGGGAGGTATCAATCACCCTTCCTTTCATCAGTATAGAGATAGTCGTGACGACGATGATTTAGGTGGTGGTGTTGGAGGCGTTGGTGCCACAACCTGATTATTGTATTTTCATATACACTACCATTTGTACATGTACTTTGTATACATTATTACATATATGGAATTTTTATTCTTATTTTTAGTGTTTTGAATGAATGCAAATGTTTTAAGTTGTGTGATTATATTTTTATAGGATTTTTAGTTTTCTACGGGTCTTCTACATTATTAAAACCTTTAGTAGAAAAAATTGCAACTATTCTCGGTCGTTTTACAACGAATGAGAATAGTCTGTGATTGAAATTACAACTATTCTTGGCTATTTTACAATAGATGAGAATAGACTACGATCGAAATTGCAACATATTATCGACTGTTCAAAAATGGATGAGAATATTAGTAATCTCGATTGTTAGAATAGTAATATTCTCGTCCATTTTTCTCAACTGTTAAAAATAGATGACATAAACAATCACATGTCGAATGGGGGCTGCCCTTTCCCCATCGGTAACATTTTAGAATGGTCAAGAAAATACAATAGCAACAATACATTTCTCGACCCTTTTTCTCAATCATTTTTTTCACATTATTGACCATTTTTAACGGCCGGCAATAGGAATATTCTTGTAGTGCATGTTCATGGCATCCACTCCTTGATTCATTTAGAGGAGTCGATTTGATGGCCTTGAGCCTTGATCCTACACAAGGAAGATAAGGAAAAGAAGAGTGAGCAACCCTGTTAATATTGGGAGTGCTCAGGTGAGCGTTGGTGGCATCTTAGTAGGAGGTGGCCTGAACGGGGGCATCCGCATACACGAGGCACATAACCCTAGAAGCAATGCTATTGGTGCCTCCTCTTCTAGTGACAATGAAGGCGATGGAGGCAGCAACTGTTGCGTGGCCGAGAAATCGAAGAAGAAGACGAAGAGAGTGATGAAGCCAGCAAGAATGAAGCTGTCGAAGGCAACGGAGGGGCTCGTGGCCCGGGACTCTGCGATGATGCGACCTTACTGCACCCGTGATGAACTTGCGCTCGATGAAGACGAAGCCTGTGGAGACGATGTGGCTAGAGGCCTTGCCCTCGGCCATGACAATGAGGTGATTGTCACTGAGTGAGGAGAGCTCTGAGAAACAGAGGTGGAAGTCATCGAAAGGGATGGGCAGAGAGGAGTTGAGTTGCGAGAGGAGCTCCATGAAGCCCTTGGAGTGGTCTGAGGGGGTGAGGCACCAGATCGTGGGTTGGTCATTCCTGGTGGTCGTTCGTTGTGCGGATTCAAAGATGGATAATGGTGTGAGGAGATAAACCCCATTAGCAGTAATTTGTGGAGAGGGGAAGGGGTTTGGGTTCCTTTTTTATCCTTTATTATTTCTCCTGTTATGTTACCCTTACAAAAATAAAAAGAAAAAAAAAAGAGAGAGCAAGGTAGTTGGAAAAGAGGAGTACATGGAGAGAAAAAAGGAGTAGGAGAAGAAGAAAATTTAAAAAAAAATAAAAAAAGGAAGAAATAAAGAAAGGAAAGAAAGAAAAGGAAAAAATTTGAAAAAAAAAATGATGAGTATGTTTATGAGAAGACGGGAACAAGCTCTCCTCTAGTATTATCATTTCCTATGTTTATGATTGAATTTCCTCTCATTGTTATATTTTTCTCCCATACGAGTATGGGAGAAGGGGGGAGTGTTGAGCCTGTTATAGTCATCTCCTATTTGGGAGTCTCTTTTGTTCCTGAACTCCACATGAGAAACCATAACTTTGGGAGGTCCAGAGCTTTGAGGTCTCCAGAGAGGGAGATATAATTTCAAGGTCCTCAGAGGAAGGGCACATTTCAGGTTTCTATGTGGGAGATCCAATTTCGTGGACTCCAAAGAGGGATATCAACTTTCAAGATTTTCAAAGGAAGACCAATTGATGATAACATCATCATGAGCCATAACTAGCTTTAATTAGTCAGAATCAATTGACAAAAGCTCCTACATAATCGCCTGAGAGTCATAACTCATTGAATATCCTTTCTGAGAAGTGTGCATTAAATCAGGATTAATTCTATAGTTTTAACAGCATATCATGAATGGAGAATAATCACGGGGTTTCCCAGGGGTTAATCGAATCTAATGAGCATTAAAGTCTAATAAGAGGGTCCACATAGATTGAAACAAGGTTTCGCGCATTTCGAGAACTAATATAGCTCCCAAAATCATAATTTCAGACCCACTTAAATAACAAAGGTTTTAATTAGGATAAAATCCATCTAAACCTTCCAAAATTTATATAAAAATATTCCATAAGGTTTGGTAACCTTGGTTTGACCATCTAAACCTATTTTGACATAGAATAGATTCTTGGATGGAAAGTGAAAGAGCAATCTTCGTTTTCGATAAAATTTGTAACATAAAATGTTGCGTCATTGTATTCAGTTGCGTGGTAGAAAATCGCTTTTCAAAACATTTATTTCTCAAAATCTAACCACGATAATAGTTAGGTCATCTCCATAGGGAGGAATTAGCCTATTTAAACTAGTGAATCATGTCTTGTTTATTCAGGAATCTCAATGCGTACGCATACTAAATGGTGCACGTGTTTTCAACATAATTTCTTGATTTAAAGAATTAATCAATAATGTAAGGGTGCACATGCAAAATCACCACCAATGAAATACCTAATTTGCAATCTTAATACTGACAAGCATCATCAAATTTAATTAAATTAGAATTTGTTCCCTTATAACAAATATACATGCTTGCTTATTCATGAGATGAATTTGACTGTATGCAATTCAATTAGAACCGAGGGACATGCATGCAAATTTATTGTAATATATTAAATCAGGAAAATAAATGAATAGTGCATCCGACAATGGCATGATTCGTAAATATTAATGCAATAAAAAATAGGGGAATTTCCTTCTCTCCTCTTCGCGCACGTGGAGTGGTTGTTGGCCGACTAGAACTCGATGGTGGTGCATGGGAGAGAGACGGTCGCGATGGCGGTGACGGGGCGATCGAAGGTGGTCGGACGGCGGAGGCGAACGTTGGCTAAGGCAATGGCAGGTGGCTCTTGCGAGTGTTGTGGAGGGCAGCTGGTGGGCGCACGAAGGCCGTGGGTGTGAGATGAAGACGATGGTGAGGTTGATGGTGAGTTTGGCTACCGGGAAGCTCCCCTACCAGCGGTGGGTGTGCGACATGCTTTGGGTTCTTTCATGGGGAAGGTTGCAGGTGGTGGTGTGGAGATAAGGGAGAAAAGGAAGAAGATGGAAGAGGATGTGCGCAGGTGGCTACATGGTTGTGGATGGATGCGTGCACGAGGGCACGACTGCACGTGGATCTGCTATGCACGGGCGTTGTGCGCGCCTGGCAGTGCTTTGCAGCAAGGGGATACTGGCTCGCAGAGGTGGTGGATGTGGAAGGGAAGGCGGCAGGCGGTTGAATTGTAGGTGTTGATGGCACGCACGCACTCTGTCACCGTGTGTGCTTCGACGGTGAGGACGATGTTGAGGACGTGGAGGCCACAGTGCTCGTTGAAGTTCACGGTGTGCACCTCCTTCACGGTGAAGATGGAGCGAGCGTCCCCACCCAGGGAAAAAGATATCTTGTATGGGTTGTTCTACGGTTAGAGAAAAGGGCGACGTGGAGTGGGTGGTGCATTAGGATAAGGGAATTGTTGTGAGGGGGAAGGCGGTGCGTGAGGAGGGGGCGGCGGCTGGCTACGCACGTGCGCAAGAGGTTTTATTTTATAAAACAATTATGTATATACAATAAGTTATAAAATACAATAGAATATATGTAAACTTAAGTAATGATATATGCAATCATTATATGACCTAATGTAGTTATTAACAAACATAAAATGTAAGAATAAAGTTAACTTAGGCATAACAATAGTCAATTAAAATGGACTCATCAGAAAGTTACCTTAATTTGGATTTCTATGCAAATTACCCAATCAAACTTGGTCAAAACTGAAATCCAACCCCACCATCAGATTTCTTGGGTCCAAATTAGGTTTGTACCAAAATTTGGGCTCAATCAAAGTTCATCTTGACTGAGTTTGCATTTTAGTCCATTCAAACTCTTTCTCTCTCACGTACACCCTTAGCTTTTGAAATCCTTGCAAATTACCCCCTAAGTTCTTCATCTTCTTTACAAATTGGTCCCTACCGCCATTGGAGGTCAACCAACCTCCAGGAGACCTTTGACCACTCCTAAACCTACTCGAATCCTCATCAAATCCTACCAAAATTGGTGGGAATGTTCACACCTAGGAGAATCATCTAGGATCAATTTTGAGTCCTAACTCATTGTTGATTGCTCATGTGAATACACGAGAATCATGGGTTCTATTCTTCCAATCCCAAGCCATGAAAACCCTCCTTCCTGATCTAGAGCTCGCCCTAGAGCTCTATAAAGCTCCCTCGTGCACAACCACTCTTCCTTAGTCGAGTTTAGGCCCAAAAACTCTAGTTCTTCCCTCCTCTGGCCATCCTCCGGCTCGACTCCGGTGACCTCCTTCTCCGTCATCCTATGGATGGCCAATGGCGAAATTGGCCTGTCCTCCTTCTTCCTCATCTTCCTCCACGTTTCGCTAGCCACAGCGAGAGCTGCCCCCCTCTCCTCGCCACCATCCCTCTCAATGGAGTTCCCTTCGTTGCCGACATCGCCCAATCATAGACGGTGCCAAATCTTCCCCACTTTGTCTTTTATTTAGGTCTAACCTCTCCCTCTTCCTCTCCTAAACCTTCCTAACCTCTTCGTTTTCTATTTTGACCACTAACCATGCCTCTCCCCCTTCGTCTTTCTTCACTCCGGCAAAGCTCTGACAGCACCTCCCACACTCCACACTGCATGAAACACCTCCGCTCCACCTTCAAAAGCTCTACCTCGACCATCCACACAAAACCCCTCCCCTTATTCCATGATTCACACACTCAACGCCTCCACCAAACACCTCCTTCTCCATTCACCCCTTCCGCCTCTGTCTGGCCACCACACACCCTAACTCGTCACGCGAACACCACCACCACCTTTGGCATCACTTGGCGAACATCCTAAGATGTTTTAATGTGGCCGTGAGGCCTTATCTTGTGTTTCAAGTAACCACCGTCCACCATCGTCACGGCCATTATTGTCGACCAAGCTCGCAGTCCTTCGACGAGCTTACGACCCGAATCCACTTCCAGGTGACGCGGATTTCATCTGCGTATCAAACTGTAGCTTCAATCGAAGACTTAGCAGCTACAGTACACCTAATTGACGAAGCCTCTGCTGCGGTCTTACACGAAGAAGAGAGAGGGCACTTTAGTGCCACATCATGAAGGGAGGAAGAGGCTGCAGTGCATATTAGGAAATTGTGTTCTGGGCTCTTTGCCCATGAACACAAGGGTCAAGTCCCTTACTCACCACTCACGTACTCCTTGGTCATCACCCACGCCTGGTGACCCTAGTCAGATCCGATTACCAGCTTACCCATATCCGGATCCGAATAGCTCTGGGTTGAGAGAGGAGAGAAGGATTTATGAGAGAGAGGGGGAGGGTTTTGCTCTCTGAAGAGTTGGCCCTATGTTGAAGAGAGAGATCCCTGTGCGACACTTAGTCGTTGAAGGAAAGTGGTGCTCTGTGCTTGAGGAAGGCTTTGAAGGAGAAGAAAGCCTTTGAAGAAGAAGAGCCATGCTTGTGAAGAAGGAAGGAAGCTGAAGAAGAAAGAAGAGGAAGGCTTTCTGAAAGCCTTGTGCCTGTACTCACATAAGTCGTCTGATCTGATTTGGCACTATTGAATGATTTAAGTAATAAGTTAGCATTGATTATCTAATTGAAACTACTGTTGAATAATTTGAATATGAGATGAATGCTTAATTAGAGGATCTAATTGGTGATCTAAATCACCACTTTTTAGATTCACTCTATTCTTTTTATCTCATCATCTTTTGAATTACAATCTGACAAACTGTATTCATTGAATATTTATTTTTATGATCAATTAATTGTGCCCATTGATTCAGAATAAAGTTTTATGTATGAATTCCATATTTGCTCCTAGTGATTGACCTCAGGCTCATTTTTCTAAATCTAAGCATATAAATTTAAATGATTTGAGTGATTTTGTCCTAAACTATGACGCATCTCTTAAACAACGACGAATTTGCTTAAACACCCATGTCAGGGATACTGAATGGGAAGTTACCGACATTAGTTGATGCCTCCAAAGGAGAGGCCTGATAAGCTCATATTTGTGAGCTAATTAAATGTGTAAATGCCTAAACATTAAGGAAGCACATTCATTTAGATAGTATGCATTAGTATGTAAATAAGTTAGAATATAAGTTGGCTTGTATGCATTTCACATGCATTGTTAGGAATAATAACTCATTTAGTAAATTTTGTAAGTTCAGACATAAATTTGCCAACATTATTTGTTTATTGATGCATGCTGGTAACTGACGTTACGAGTGAGGATGCCATTGAAGGTGGCCATTGAAGCAGTCGGGACAAGTGGATCTGACCTTAATGGCCACAACGCTCCTCCCCTTTCAATTGGTTTGAAATCCATCCAACCACTATAAGAAGAGCAACAGACCACCAAGCTCTGTGACGTCATCATCCCATTTCACCACTGTGCAACATTCCACCACTGTGGGCCTCCACGGCCAAGTTCTGTCATACCGTGGGTCGGCGAGGTGATAGATCACTACACCAAGAGAATGGACTTGACCACCATCGTGCACAAGCTCCTTGAAATTTGCCTACCATGAGTGCATCTATCGATGCACGACTTGATACCCTTTTTATCCCCTGGAACCACCACCAGCAGCATATCCGTCATCATCATCATCTTCTTTTTTCCTCTGTTTCTCTTTCACCTCTAGAGAACCCATACTTCATCCCCTCGCCTCACCCGTAGCAACAATACCACCATCACCATCTCCGCTCATTAACCATCGCCAGCAACACCCCACCACAAGCAGCCCTCAGCCACGCACTCTGCCCTCAACCCATGCTCGCCAAGAGTGTGCCCAATAGTAGCAGGAGTGCCATGCCTGCAATAGCAGCACAGGCAGTCCCCAGGCCACCACCGCATGCGCGTCCCCCCAGCGCATCCTCTGCTCCAACCGCGTGTGACCTCCGCGCGCATGCTCCCCTGGCTGCGCCTTCTCCTCGCCTATGCACGGCCAGCAGCTCCCCTCGCCACGCCTTCTCCTCACCTTCGCGCGGCCAGCAATTCCCCCCTCGCGTGCGTGCCTCCCACGCGCACACAACAACAAGCCCGCGTGCACCTCCAGCAACCTATCTTCTCCGCATGCTCATGTGCACCTCCTCATCTCGTCTCCAGCAGCAGTAGGAGGAGCTTCATCGCCGGCCATCCAAATGGCCAGCCGCCACCTCCGGCCACCGTTGGCTACTCTACCGCCACCATCGAGTAGCCCTCGGCCCACTCGACCTCTGGTGAACTTCACGCCTCTAGCCGTGGTCTCCTCCATGCGTGAGCTAAGGGAAACCAAATCCCCTGTGTCTTGTTCAAATAAAAATTACGGTGGCTTACCATTGTGAGAGTTTATTTTTTCATTTAATTAGTTAAATATTGTGAACATTATAAGAAATCCCTTCCTCTTTTGCATATAGGTCAAATTCAATATATCATATTATTTTAGCTTAATTTAGAAGGGGTTTTGGTCTCATTTCTTAGGGATTTCTTAAGTGAACATTCTATTCCGCCACGTGCGATCTTTAATAGGCCACTACCTCCCTATGGACACTGTCCACTCTCTTGAGTGGTTTAATTTTAATTCAATATTTTGATTAGTTGATTTTCCATCACCTAGAAATATAAATGATAAATCATTTTAATTATCATCTTGTTAAGCGAGAATCGACTTCTCAAATGGCACTGTTGCCAAGGAGGCAATGGGCTTGCTAAACTCGCATTTTTTTTATTTATTTGTTCACATTTTATTTGAGGCACATTTCAATTCGATTATCTGTTTGGTGCGAGGTATGCGTATTTGGAGACATTTTGTTGCACCAACCTCAAAGATTAGGCGATCCTTGACGTCGTCAGTTGAGTTGCAACACTAGGAGAAGGAGCATCACAACTACCTCAGCAATGCCTTGGTGGACCTTATTTCCATCGCTGGAGAAGATATCCGGAGGACCACATCCTCATCTCATCCATTTAGCTGTAGATAATTTTTATTTTTCTTTTTTCTCTTTATTTTAGTACATTCATTTGGAAAGCCCTTATTCTGGGGTCACGATTTTTGAGGGATTTGTTCCTCGAACTTGTTTTAGGCCCGTTGTGGAGGGCACTTTTGCAGGAGTCTATTCCCATTTATTTAGACTTAGGTTTTTATTTTCTTTTGTGGATTGATTTTATTTTTCTTACTTGTGGATAACTAGGTTAGATATAAAACATAAAAAAAAATCACGAACTGCCTGCTAGAAGCTACATGCCCTAGGACGACCATTTAGGTGTGTATGAGTGCCTCTAGATTTATTTTGCATTTGCATACATTTCATTGTTGATTGCTGGAGGCAAGGTATCTTTTCTTTTCCTTGCCTTCTATCTTGTTCATGCATTTGCATCTGGATTTAATTGCAAGACCACCTAATTGAATTCAAAAGATCTAACAAGTGGTCACATATTTTTCTTGAAAAGGACTTTAACTAAAGGAGGAACATTAAAAACGAAGGACTTTGTTAACAGGGCGAAATCGATTTTAAAAAGATGTGCGTTGTAGTATAAATGAAATTGCCTTGTAAACAAATAAGAAATTTATTACTCGAAAACCTAGGTATCCGAAGTCGAACTCAGGGAGCAAATTGGTCTTTAAAAACTAAGATCACAATCTCAAATTACTCAAAAGATGATGTTCAACAATAATATCAAAGAAATTCAATGTATATGAAAGCCAAGGAGAAGAATAAAGATGCAAAAAGAAATTGAATGTTTTCTTCTTCTCCTTTCTCTTCCTTCTCTGAGTTCTTCTTTCTTCACTCTGTGGCTATTCTTCTTCTTCTGTCCTCTTCTTTCTTCTTCTTCTTCTTTGTCTTCCTGGCTTTCCTCTATCTTTAATTTTCTACAACCCCTACCTTCTCTTCTTTTCTTCTTTGTCTTATTTTCTTTGTCAGCAGCTACAATACTTCTTCCTCCTTCCTTGTCTTCTTCAGTTTCTGCCTCCAAGTCCTTCCTTCTTCTTTCTTCTTTCTTTTGCCTCTACCTTCTCTGCTGCCTTCTCTTGCCTTGCCTCTTCCTTCCTTCTTCTTCCTTCACTGTGGTTGTGCCTTAGCTCTTATTCCTTAGCCTCCCCTTCCCTCTCCTTCTTTCCCTATACAACACAGAGCAAAACCTACCCCTACCCTTCCCCGCATACACTCTCTCTATTTCTCTCTCGGGTTTGCTCTCCTAGAGCCAGGCTGGGTAATCGGGTCTGGTTTCGCATGCTCGGGTCCAGGCACACTGGCGTGGGTGTGGTGCGCGAGGAGTGCGAGGGTTAATCGGGTCAGTCATGCCAGGTCCGCGGAGGGGTGGTCACGGACGAGGCGGGTGGAGTGGGCGAGGGACCTCACCCCATGTTACTTGAGGCGATGACAAAGAAACACAAAAATAATTTAAAGCACTTACCTGCATTGAGAACTTCCGAGGTGGGACTAAAGTCCCACCCGCTTCTCCTTGCACGCCTACAGGAAGATAGAGAACTTCCTTTAATTGCTGCAGTGAGCAGCTTCACTAAGCCAATCGCCTGGCGATGTGCGTGTGCGAGGCCAACCCATGCCTTTTGGACCTAAGAGCCTGGAGTGCTAAGGCCTGGAGCAACCTTGCAAGCTCCTTCGAGCTTCCTCCAATAGCGGTGGAGGTGTGAACCTGAAATGTACGAACACAGCCTTGCGGCCCTGTCAAACAACTTGGGAAGCTTCGCCGTGTCATGGTGAAGTTGAGGTGGGGGTTGGTGTGGCGCAGAACAGCCTAGGAGTGCGTGCCTAGGTCGGACTGTGACCGTGGAAGTGCGTGTGTCAGGTGAGGGTGTAGGGTGTGTGTGGCGGTCAGTGGAGGGGTGGATGGTGATCAGTGAGTGATGGCAACGGTTCTGAGGTGGGTGGTGAGGTGTGCGGAGGTGGGTGGCGACGGATTGCGCCTCACCGATGGTTGGCCGGAGGTGAGGGAGAAGGAGGTGATTGGTGGTAGTCGAGAGGTGTTTTCTGAAATTAATTAGAGGAAAATAGAGAGTAGAGAGAGGAGAACTTACTGAGAGTAGTTGGACGAAGGGGGGGAAGGCGGAGGACGAGTGGCACGTAGGTGCCGTCGTCGGAGAAGAAGGCCCTGAGGAGAGGATGATGGCGACGAGGAAAGGGTTGGAGAGGCGCGAGCGAGTACAACGCGACGCGGAGGAGCAAGGCGGAGATAACTCTGCCACTGGTATGGTGGCAGAGCGATGAGAAGAGGGAGGAGGGATCGTCGGAGCTTGCGGGTAGTTGTTTGGAGATGAGGAAGGACGAAATTAAGGGGGTATCCGCGGCCAAATCAAGCTTGGAAGATGCGGCAAGGACCGGGGGTCTTTTTATAGTTGCTGGCCGAGCCCTTTGTGCTTGGAAGGCAAGCCTCCAAGCGCAAAGTTCTCACTGGAGATGGAAGGTGCAGAAGATACCCAATCGTCTCGAGTGTTCACACAAGAGATTGGATGCACATCCGATCTTGGGATCACGTTCAAATGGTAGGGAATTCCTCAGAGAATCTCCCTTCCAAATCTGGGAGGAGATCTTTGAGCATTCAGGGAGAAATCCTCCTCAAATCCTCGCCAGAGTAGGATTCCTCCACTATAATGGCGGAGGGACCTGAATACAAAGAGTGGCCAGGAAGATAGGGGGGTATGCACAAGGGTTTTCAAAAGTTAGGGGCCAGAATGTAATTGGGTGGACTATTTTGCAAAGTAGGCCAAGGTGACCTTCCCTTGGGCCCAAATTTTGGTACTAACCTAATTTGGACCTAAGGAATCCAATGATGAAGTTGGATTTTAGGTTTGACCATGTTTTACTAGACATTTTACACAAAAACTCAAATTAGGTCAAATACTGAGCTAGGACCCCTATCTAGGTCAAAATAGGTTCCAAAGGTCAAATTGAAGGTTCTAAACCCTAGGGGATATTTTTTCATAAATTTTAGAGGGTTTCGTTGATTTTTATTCTGATCAAAACCTTGTAAAATTAAGTGGGTTTGTTTTAGGGTTATAGAATGTCATTTAATTCTTAAATCTCACAATAACCCTTTTCTAACTGAACCATCCCACTTTTCCTCTTATTAAGTCTAATTGACCTATGTTTAGATCCTGAGAAATCTCATTGATGTACTGCAATGGTAAAATTACAGTTTTACCCTTTATTTCATGTTTTCTTCTCAGAACAGTAATCCCTTGAATTAAGCCTTCCTTTAGGTTATGTAGGAGCTTTTGTTCACTTTCTTAGGTCAAAATGAGCTAGTTAGGGCTCATGATGAGGTTCTCATCATACCCCCATGCCTAGCTTTTGCTAGTCCCTTAGCAAAATTTTAAGTTTTTAACATCTATTCTAGACCATGAGTTATGATAGGTGCTTTTTCTTCTTCTTTTGTGATTAGGTCAGAATGCCGAGACTAGGCCTAAAGGTACTCAAGTACCAACCAAAATCTAGACCTGACCAGCTTTAGCCTTAATCCTCCGCAAAGGTTTTTAAGGCTCGCAGAAACTACCCTAGGGTTCGTTGGCCTCCGTGGTTAAAGCACCCGTGCTTGAGACATTTTTAGCCTCGGTTCAGTTTGCAATGCATTTTTGTAAGAGAGAGATAGAAGATTTATTTGTTTGGAGAGTTTTCTCTTTCTTTTCTTTTTATTTCTAGCTTCGGATTGGCTTCTCAACACGGTCTGTATTGGATTCCTCGTCCCTATCATCAATCCTCAAAGGTCCCTGGCAATCGATGCTTCGTGATAGCACCGCCCATGGCAACCCCCAGAACCCTGGCTTTCGAGATTTCGAGATAATCCCGCCCATGGCATTCCGTGGCCGAATCCAGACCCTGGCAATCGACATTTCGTGATAATGCCGCCCATGGTATCTGAACCAGCAGAGTGCTTACATCACTACTAGGGAAGGGAGAATTGGTGAGAAATATTTGGTGATGGTTTTGGGAACTATCACCAAAAGTAACTTATGGTGACAGTTCCACTCAAAATCGTGACCATAGAGGGAGAGTGAGATTTTCTTCTGCTTTGGTGACGGTTCCAAGTGGGACCGTGACCATAGGATAACTTTAGTGACGGTTCCACTTGAAACAGTCACCATAGCCTTCCCTCGTGAGCGTGCCCTCTCTGCAGATCCCTTTGGTGATGGTTTCAAGTAAAACTGTCACCATAGCCTTCCCTCGCTTACCCGCCCCCTCCCACATTTCCCTTTGGAGATGGTTTAAAATTTTTCACATCCCTCCTATGCACCCTCCTATGAAATTCCTTGCCGCCGCTTGTCCTGCCCCCATCACCTTCTCCCTCCCCTGACTCCCCGGCCCCCTCCTCAATGGCGTCAGCCCCCCTGACCATCACCTACCCCCTTCCCTCTCCCGACGACGGTGCTTGTCCTGACTCCCCCTAAAGGTCGCCAGCAGCACCTCACCTACCCCTTAAGATTGATCATCACCGAAAACCAACTCTCGCTGCCATTACCTTCCCCCTCCTTCGACTATCCGACTTAATCACCGACGACGTCACCTCCCCAGACCATCCTCAACCCCCTTCCCTCTCCTGACGAAGGCCCTCCCCTGACCATCCCCTCCCCAGCAGCACGTCTCCTCCCCCTCAAGACCACTACCTCTCTCCCTCCCTCATCTTCTCCAACAACATCTCCATTACCACTACTGCTGCTACATACAAGTAGGGTTAATTCTCCACTCTTCCTTCATTTTATTTATTTGCTTATTTCATACCTCCTCCTCCAACTCCACTTATCTTGATCTCCTGTTATTATTGTTGTTGCAGTACTTGGTGGATTTATTGGCTACGGGGTGGCTCAACGAGATCTATTGATCTTGGATTGGCTCAAGGGTTTACACGCACGCTAGGTGTTTGATGGTATGCGAACAAGTTTGGAAACTAGGAAGCTTTTTTTGGTCATAAACAACATGCATCTAGGAAGCTTCTTAGATAATCTTATCTACGTCATGGTAGTTTTGCCACAGACCAGACCATTATTAGATGGTTAATCCCTCTACCCATGATGTGTTTTGTTAGTGTGGAGACGAAGAAGAGGGTGTTTGTTGCTCATGACCACAAGGAAATCCTCTTGTTGCCTTCTTTTTTTTTTTTTCTTTTCTAGTTTTCTTGAGGTCACATGATGAGTTTCCAATCTTAGGTCTTTACAAGGGTCTGTGTGTTTGATTCTTTTATTGCTGCTATTTGGTGGTGTGTGTGTGTGCTTTGAAATATCTCCAAGGGGGGTTGGTGATTGGTGGATGTGGTGGATGGATGTATCATGTAATTAATGAGGTGTAAAGTATAAGGGAATAAAGTTTGAGATCAACTTCAATGTGCGGGTGGTGGAGGGCGGGGGGCAAAAGGGTAAGGGAGATTGTGATGGGAGGAGGGGAGACTCCATTGGTTGGGGCTGATCCCAGAGGGGAGGAATCTGGATGGTACCTCCAATTATGTTAATGGAAGAGTCAAACATGCGGTCTGCTTAAAATGTTATGCCATTGATCCATGGAGAGACAGGAATCGAAGCTAGCTTATAGCCTACAAAAAAAAAAGTGTTAGCCGTGAGAAATGGAACATTCTGCAAAGAAGTAATTAAAATTATCAGTGGCCTTTTTGACAGTCTCTCGTGAGTTGATAATCATATGCATGGTTACTGTGTGCTAAGAGGTGGGTGTCAGGGTGTGATGTCTCTATGAATGGCTATTAAGTTGGGTGGCAGCAAGGAGGTGTATGTAAGGAATATTATTTCAAGCTTGGAAAGTGTGGCCCTTCATGTAATTCGAAGCTTGGATCTAGACAACGTCCCTTGGCTGTGTTCATAGGGCTATGGAGGAGCATTTGAGCAGCAGAAGAAAATAGACAAATTGACTTGGATCTTTTGATATGCATTAGGGTGGACCACGCATCTAATATTCTGTGGGTAAAGGGTATTTGTCTTGCAATCATGTATTGGATGCAAATGAAAAATTGATCTTGCTTATAAGGTCTGAATGCAATTTTCCCTGAAGTTCATGTAATATGATCCAGGTGTCCACTATTCTAAAAAACTTATCCTATCATTTGATACAATTCAAATAGTTCTTGATTTGGTTGGATTTTTTTGGTCAATTAAAACAAAACAACTTGTTTCCTTTGTTTTCTTTCCTTAATGTACATCATGAACATTTGAAAGTTTATGAATGTTATTGCTACATTTATATTATCTCGGTAGAATCATAAATGTTGGGAAGAGAGGTGGAAGAGAGGAGCATCATTATACAGGCTGAGTAGGATAGGTTGAATTAGGTAAACTAGTGGCTCAACTTGGATGGGCAAATTGGCATGGGAGGTGTTACGCTTGAGAGGGTTAAGCAATCTTGGATGTTTTATTTTAGGTCCAGTTGCCATATTATTCTAAATAAGAATCCATATAATCATCCTTTTAACAAGTAGATCTGGACCGAATCTACTTCAAATTGACTAAGAAGACATTCCATTCTTCGTAGTAGTACGTTTATGATGCTGACTTATGTTCTTACTGTTCTTTTCTTTGTTAGTACTTATTTATGCAATTTGTAGATATCCACACTTGCACAACCTTAGATGCACTCGATGACAAACAATAAGAAATATAACCCTTAGGGTACAAGTTGAAAGAGTAGGCAAAATTATATTAATATACCAAGTCATTCAAGACTTATAATCATGTCATACGGACAATGCGTTAATGTATGTGTATCTCACATACATGCATGATGTGTTCTCTTTATAATATATCATAAGTTTTGATCATCCTTAGTTCGGTAAAGTTCTGAACTAAGGAGGGTTTTTGAATATTTGATTACAACTTAGGTGCTACTTGTTACATGTACTCTGTGTTTGGAGAAATCTTGGTGACATCTTTATGCTCTTCTCTGGCATACTAACTAAACTTACCTAGGTTTCTTAAGTACCTTAAATTGGGTGTTAAAGGAATCTAGTTGAGGTTAGTCTTGGGGATATACTGGAGAAGCACCTTAAATTTTATCACAACTTACGTGTTAAATATCTGATGTTTCTTTATGTAACTTACTTTCATTATTTGTGGGTTTATTTGATTATATGTTTCCATGGATAAGTCTTGGATTAGTTTGAGGATTTCTGATTATTTTCGATATAAGAGCGGAGTGATTTCATTCTTAGACTGGGCATTCCATGAAGATAGGAAGCAATATAGAAGAGGAGACTTCTACGAGAGAATTTATTGTCCATGAAAAAGTTGTTTGAATGGATTCATGTATGATCGTAACATAGCACTTGAGCATCTAATTTGTACTGGTTGGTGGCCTCACTACACAGTCTGGACCTTGCAGGGAGAAGAAATCACTTATCATTCTATTGATAATGATGTTGAGAATCGCATTGAAGATATTGGAGGTGATAATGTTGTAGAGATGCTAGAAGGGATGAGAGCTGCAAATGTTGATAGTCATGAAAATGATTGATTGCACAGCAATCATAGGTCTTAATTGACCTAAATTAGGCTAGGACTTAGCATAAGTTAGGGTTATTCATGCATGCATACGCATTATCTGCATCTTTACTGCTTTCCTTTAGCTATGCATAAAATAATGTTATAATGTGCTGATTAAGTGCATTATGTCGATTGCAGGGAATAAGCTGATCAGGAGCTGGATCTGAAGCCGGATCAGGAATAACGGGAGTTGTAGCAGAGCTGGAGTAGAAGGCCTAGTTTAGATGTAGGAATAATAATGTAAGGGGGTTAAAAGTTTGCTATTCTATTAAGTAGGAATAAAGCAGTAAAATGTGAAGAGCTTAGGTCCATCCTAGCCCTAGGATAGCTTAGAGACTTCCCCAAGCCTTAGCCACCCTTAGATTAGGTCACAACACCCTAGGAAGCCCTAAAACCCTAGTTCCAACCCTTCTCTGGACGTCCAGATAAGTTTTAAGACGTCCAGAACCCTTAGCCAACTCTCGCACACTTCAAACCCACTTCTGCAGTGTTATTGGACGTCCAGACACTTTGTCCTAAAACAGAACCCGAAATCCTTCCTGACTCTGATTGGACGTCCAGACAACAAGTCTGGACTTCTGATTTTTGAGTATAAGACATCTGATTCTATTATTAGACGTCTGATAGTGCTCTCCAATTCCTATTTTGAGATTTAAACCTTGATCTTGGATCTCTAGGTCCCTAAACCCAATTCCAACCCCATAGGAACCTAAATTAAGGTGCCCTAACCCTAGTACATCACCTCTAGACCTCCCTAAGGACCTAATTAGGTCCTCACTAAACCTAATTGACTTGGATCTTAGTCAATTCCATCAGCCTATTCAATTGGACTCATTGAGTCTAATTGAGCCCTGATCTCAGCACACACTGTCTAATTGGACTCAGTGAGAGTCCAATTGACCTAGACCAGACTTAATTGAGTTGTTTTACTCTCAATTAAGTTTCCACACACCCAATTAAACTTGTATTAGGTTTAATTGCACTTTACCTTAGTGAATTAGGGTTTATAACCCTAATTTGAGACCTACCTTGACCTAAACCCACTAGAACCCAACCTAATCAACCTAGCCACCTAAGTTTCGACCCACACACACCCACACACACCATCCACACGAAAATATCTAGCCTAGAGTTCTCTAGAACTCTCTACCATGTGTGGTTGGCTTGGTTGCCAAAAGTAGCAACCAAGAGCCATTCAATTTTTAGATCCACATTTGGTGGATCTAAAAACCACCATCCACCCTCTCTCTCTCACTCTCCCACGAGCTCCCACCATAGGCCTCTCTAAAGAATTCCATAATTCTCTAGAGAGCTTCCCTTAGGTCTATAAAAAGACCCCTTGGGTGGCCATTTGCACCCATTCACTTCCTTGGCATCCATTCCACTTAGGCTAGCCACTTCCATCTCCACTCCACCTCCACGAGTTGAGCACCACCATGGAGGCCACCATCTCCACGCCAGGAAGCTGGATCAGCTCCCCAACCTCTCTCCAAGGGTCGGCTTAAGTTCCATTGGCCGCCCCTCTCAACCACTCAAAGGCCATCAGGGACCACCCCTGAATGCCCTTCCATTCTGCTAGATTTAGATTATGCTCTTCGTATATTTACTGCTTTTATTTACTGCTTAGTAGTGTAGTCTTATTTCTCCCCCAATGATGCATGCGAAATCCCCCCATCGATTCTTGTATGAGATCATTTTCTGGTAGCTAGATTTAATTTTCAAGCATTTATATACAAGCTTCCCTCTACGTTTTATGTTGCAAACGACTCTCCCGCTGAATGAATGAAAAATGCTTATATATATATATTTGTCTCTATATGTTTGAAATCACCATGAGCTTAATAATTGTCATTCTTTTTTATGTGATTCAAGTTGCCTATTTCCGATTCCTAATATTCTTGCAACTAAGCATGTCATACCTAAATACGTAATAATCATGAACTGGCATGCGATTCTAAACAAAGTAGAGTAAGATCGATTTCAAAAGTAAAAGCAACGCCTCCCAGAGACGAACGACCGGGAATCAAGTCTCGTTATCTTTAGAAATCAATTTTTGACAAACGTTTTTGCACGACTATACTACGATTTCCGACGACTTTCAAATGCGCGAAAATGGCTTTCTGCCAAATGGCGCCGTTGCTGGGGCGGCAACGTCATTTTTCTTGATTTCGATCTTTTAATCTATCACTGACAAATTTGCCTCTACTTTGTTTTTGATGTGCAGGACAACATGGAACGAAAACGGGATCTGTGCACACATCGAGTGCGGCGAAGAAAAATCAGGTGCACATCATCTATCTTAGATTAGGTTCCTCTTTCTAAACCCTAGGAGTAGATTTACTTGCTGCAATTTCTTTTCAAAAATTCTTTGTGAAAAAAAAAGATTTTTCTAATTTTCGTGAAAAAGAAAAAAAATCAAAAAGAAAAATTTTGAAAAAAAAATCTAGATTAGGTTTCCTTTCGAATCTAGGTTACTTTAAAAAAAAATATTTTCTATGAATCTTTTGAAAAATATTTTTTGAAAAAAAAAAGTGCAAAAGTTTTGAAAAAAAAAACATCTTTTTTTGGTGGAAAGTCTAGATTTGAATTCAAACCTCTTTAAAAGGCTTTTCCACCATCTTCTGATTTTCGGCTAGATTTCAAATCTAACTTAAAAATTCAATTGCCAAAAAATTCATTAGCGGAAAATTTTGAAATTTTGGCTAAACCTTCATTTTCAAACCATATTTCAAATGCCACCTTTATTTTGAAAAAATTCCAAGTATAAAATTTTTAAAAATTCACGAAGTGCACGGGGGTCAGATTGACCCAGATTCAAAATTTTTCAAATTTCAAAAAGCAATTCCAAGCAATTCGCAACTCTGTTTTGACTAAAAATGGTGTTGTTTGAAAGCTGATTTCAATGGCTTTATTTTCCATATTTTTTCTGAATTTTTGAAGATAATTTGGTACTGTTTCAAAGCGAAGTACCGACCACGGGTCAAAATTCCAGATCTGACCCCATGATATTCAAAATTCCCTAAAAATTCGGTTGAAATAGTAAAAATTCCAAAAAAATATTCTCTGAAAAACTGATTGAAAAAGGAATCTAATCCCAAAATTTCAAATTAATTTGATTCCAATTATTAGTATAAAATCGACATTAATTTTGTGATCTGCTGAAATAGAGAAAAACCCTAGAAGTGCATGAAACCTAGGTCAAACCCTTAGTGTTACAACTAGAGACCACACATTGGGCTAACTTAGACTTAATCAAGTCTAGTTAGCCGGTGAACTTGGTGCCCTTGTGGGCCACTCACCACAAACCCCACTGAAGAAAATGGGTTAAAATTAACTTCAAAATACGAAACCAACTCGAGTTCGTTGTCGTACTACTGGGTGAGTTTAATCTCTCTTGCTAAACCTGGTGACTAAGTCTGTGGGGTAGTGTCAAAAGACCGTGGCTCGGGGGTCAATGGAACCTGAGGCGTAAGCCAAAGGAAGAACCTTCCCTTTAGTCCCCTCGTAACTAGACTGGCTGGGTTAGCTTGAGAGGTGGGATTCACTTTCATTCTGTTGTACGACGAACTTTTCTTCAGGAATTTAAATCCATAACGAAAAATCTGGTCACCTGATCTAAAAGGACCATTTGATTGATAGGGCCTTAGCCTTGTCCTCCGTGGCTACACCAACCCAGGGGTTGGGCGGTGTATGCATGGAAGGAGGTCACTTCGACCTCACTTGGTTGGACCTTGGGAGCCACTCCCAAGGAGGCGAGTCACCTCGCTAGGACCATCTTCTCCCCACATTTCTTCTACTCCAAGAGCCACCATGGCAAATCCTGGACCTGGACCTACACCGGGTCAGGACATTGAGAATCTGGACCCGATGGCTCGCCTGGAAGCCCGGGTCGCTGAATCTGAGGAGCGGCATCAGCAGAGCATGGATCGTATTTTGACGGCGCTTGACAGGATGCAGCACCCGCCATGAGGAGAACAACTGCGGGATTTTTACGACCCAGCCGCACCTATCGTCGCATCGCTAGTCAGAATTCCCGCAGGCAGAGATGCGTTTGAGCTCAAGCCTAATGTAATTGGGTTGATCAGCACTCATTTCTACGGGAACTCAAGCGAAGATCCATTCCAGCACCTTGAGGACCTGAGTCGACTCGCTGAAACGATCTGACCCAGGAATATTGATCTCAGGATCGTTCTGATGAAGCTTTTCCTGTTCTCTCTAAGGGACAAAGCTTCATACTGGTTCAAGACTATTGGGAAGCCAATTGGAACCTGGCCAGAATTACAACATGAATTCCTGCAAAAGTTCTTCCCAATCGGTCGAACAAATGCAATGCGACGCGTAATCACGACTTTCTCCCAGGGAGCTGGGGAGAAATTACATGAAGCATGGGATAGATTTCATGACCTTCTCCGAAAATGCCCGCATCATGGTATACCCAGATGGCACTTAGCTCAGATTTTTTACCATGGGCTTGATGACACACATCGGTATCTGGCCGATGCATCTAGCGGCGGGAATTTTCTCGTAAAAGACGAGAACATCGCATTTGAGTTGTTCGAATCATTAGTGGAGAACTTGATGAATGCCGCATCTATGAACCAGTTCCAGCGGCCTGGTCAGCAGCGGGTTGGTGTCCACGAGGCTCACACCGATTCTATTCGAACCGACATGGATATCATCGTCAAGCAGCTGGATAGAATGAACCTAATTGAGAAGAAGATTGACCAGATCAGTCAAGGTCAATCCGACTCGAGCTCTGTCGCCGTAAGATCCTCTTATGCACCCCAAGCTCCACCTGCTCGAGTTAATCTACTCACTCGGGGTGCACCTTCTCCGTATTTACGAGATCTGGCATATCAGGATCCTGTGAATAATCCAGATCTGGTACCCTACGACCAGGGTTACGCACCACCCACAGATTATAATTCGTATCCCTTTGACGGATATATGTCTCAGACATCTTCGGCCTACGAGGATGTCAGCGCTATCCAAGGATACAGGCGTAATAACACATATTCAGAGACATATAACCCTGGTTGGCGCCAGCATCCGAACTTCTCCTGGTCTGGTAATTCACAGAGACCACATCAAGATCCATACTACCAGACCAGGCAATACGGGAATGCGCAAAACACGTATCCTAGGCAGCAGCCATTCCCGCCTCAGCAGCAGCAAATCCTGCTTGTTATACCAGCCGCTGCACCAAGCTGCCAACCACCCTCCAAAGCAGGCTGACCCTTTGGAGGCGCTGAAAGAGGAGCTGCAAGAATCGATGAGGAAGTCTACACAAGATAGCTTGCAGATAATGAAGGTGATGGCTGATCAGATTCAGACCATACAAAATACGTAGAACCAGCTGTTGCAGGAGCATAGGACTCAGGGAGACTTACCCTCCCAACCCGTACCAAATCCTCAATATGTGTAGAACCAGGGTGCCCTGCCTAGGTTTTAGGCACACGCCATACTACAGGCGCCTCCTGCACCACCCGGTTACGCGCAAGGCCAATTGCCTTTGCAGAATCCCGCGTATTCTGCCCTATCCGCTCCCCCACCACCGCATGAATAGCAAGCCGATGCACACGCTGTCTCATTGCGGAGCGGAAGGAAGACATTCCACCTACCACCTAGGAAGGTCGGTTCTGATTTTTCCCACCCTTCGCCGCAGGCAGATTCGACTCCTTCAGCATCTCAGGAGTCACCTGTGGTAGATAAGGGTAAGAGGCCACTTAACCCTGAGATTCCTGTCCCTTTTCCTGAGGCTCTGACACGAAATATAGTATGGAAAAAGGACATGCGGAATTTCGAGGACCTGAAATCGATGTTTAAAGAAGTACATATTCAGGTCCCCCTCCTCGAGGCTATCGATCACATTCCCGCTGTCGCTAGGTTCTTCAAGGACTACTGTACCCCAAAGCGACAGCCGAGAATTGGACGACAGGCGGTACTGTCGAAAGAAGCTAGCGTCGTGATTTTAGCTGACCTACCGCCGAAGAAGAAAGACCCTGGCACCCCACTCATATCTTGCTTTTTGCAGGATTCTCCATTTGATCGGGCCCTTCTAGATTTGGGTTCGTCCATCAACTTAACTCCCACTGCCGTATTTGATCGATTTCGATTTGCGGAGTTGAAACCCACCTCGATTACGATTCAGCTGGCTGACAGATCAGTTAAAACACCGAGGGGGGTGGTTGAGAACGTGATCGTAAAAGTTCGTGGGTTTTGCTTTCCCGCAGATTTTTTCATTCTCGATATGGAAGTTCCTCCTAATCTCCGAGATGCACCAATTATTTTGGGTCACCCATTTCTGGCGACAGCCCGAGCGAACATTGATTGTGCATCCGGGTGTATGGAGATTGCCCTAGGCAATGAGCGACTTCGATTAGACATATTTAGGGCAGAAAAGAACTTCGACTGTGATCGAATAGAGGAGGATGGTGAAGATGAAGATTCGGCTTATTGTGGTAACACTGGGCTCCTTTGTGACGACCCAATGTCTTATTCATCTACACTATTAGGGTTCTCGGACCTCGATCCACATGGGATTGAAACCACTGCATTACACATATCTCCTCAAAGATCTGACTGTTTGGGGTGTGCTTCTGACCACAACACCCCTGAATCCAGCTATCTTGATCCATATATTACTGAATCGCCCATGTTATCACAGGAAGACGTGACTACAGCTAACGGGTTTCCCGTTAACGCAGTCACAACAGATTTCATAGGGAGCGACTCAGTGGGAATTCACGTGTACATGGATCAGCGGATTCCCAACCTCAATTCTACTCCTCCCATTCTCAGTTCTGATTCTTACCCACCCGTAATTGAATTGAAGCCCTTACCTGACTCACTCAAGTACGTGTTCTTGGGCGAAAGTGAGACATATCCAGTCATTATCAATGCCCACTTAACCCAAGAACAAGAGCATCAATTAATTTCTACACTTCAAGACCATAGGGCTGCTATCGGGTGGAGTGTTGCTGATCTCCGCGGTATTCGGCCCTCGTATTACACTCATCACATTTACATGGATGAGGGGGTGAAACCTTTGAGACAACCTCAAAGATGGCTAAACCTGAATATGCTAGAGGTTGTTAAGAAGGAGATCATCAAATGGTTGGATGCAGGCATTGTATATCCAATCTCAGACAACCAGTGGGTGAGTCCGATTCAGATAGTGCCCAAGAAAGCAGGACTCACCGTTATAAAAAATGATAAGGGCGAATCCATCCCGACCCGCACTGCGACATCTTGGTGGGTCTGCATTGACTACAGGAAACTGAACATGGCTACCCAGAAGGATCACTTTCCTTTGCCGTTCATTGATCAGATCTTGGAACAGTTAGTCGGACGCAGTTTCTTCTGCTTTCTGGATGGATACTCCGGGTATAATCAGGTAGCAATTAGCCCGGAAGATCAGGACAAGACCACATTCACATGCCCCTTTGAAACATTCGCCTTTAGGCGGATGCCCTTTGGCCTCTGCAATGCACCAGCGACATTTTAGCGTTGTATGATGGCTATCTTCTCTGACATGGTTGGGGATTATGTGGAGGTATTCATGGATGATTTCTCTGTTTTCGGAGATGATTTCGCGTCTTGTCTTGATAACCTCACAAAGATCCTGAAACGATGTATTGAGGTAAACCTAGTACTATCCTGGGAGAAAAGCCATTTCATGGTGAGGGATGGTATAGTACTAGGGCACAGGATCTCCAAAAATGGACTCGAGGTCGATCGGGCTAAATCAAAGATCATCTCCCACTTACCACCACCTAGCTCGGTCAAGCAGATTAGATCATTCTTGGGCCCTGTCGGCTTCTATCGGAGATTTATACGCGATTTTTCAAAAATTGCGCGGCCTTTGACGAATCTCCTGGTTACCGATATCCCATTTGAATTTAATACCTCGTGTCTCAACGCCTTCGAGACTTTACGAAGCGCTGTTTCCGACTCCCCGATTCTCCAACCACCCAACTGGTCACTTGATTTCGAAATGATGTGCGACGCTTCTGATTTTGCCGTCGGTGCTGTTTTAGGCCAGCGTTGGGAGAAACAACCTTTTGTCATATACTATGCTAGCAAGGTGCTGAATGAGGCTCAGCGCAACTATACTGTCACCGAGAAAGAATTGCTAGCAGTAGTATTCGGGTTGGAGAAATTCAGATCATATTTATTAGGGTCCAACGTCATCATCTTCACTGACCACTCCGCCCTCCGGCACTTGTTGGCAAAGAAGGATGCCAAACCAAGACTCATTAGATGGATCCTTCTATTACAGGAATTTGATATCGAGATCCGCGACAAAGCCGGGAAACAAAATGTTGTGGCGGATCACCTATCCAGATTGGACCCAGACCACATTCCTTATTCCCTGCCTATCCATGAACAATTTTCGGATGAATCACTTTTGGGAATTCATTCTGTTGAGTTCCCCTGGTATGCGGATTTCGTGAACTACCTTGTTGCAGGCAAAATTCATGCGAACCTATCCAAAGACCAGAAAATCAAATTCATTGCAGAGGCCAAATACTATCTCTGGGATGACCCACTGATCTTCCGCATTGGAGCAGACCAGATTATCCGCAGATGCATCCCAGACTCTGAGATCCCCAGTGTGTTATCTTTCTGCCACAATGATGCGTGTGGTGGCCATTTCTCAGGACGGAAAACCGCTGCAAAAATTTTGCAGTCGAGATTTTTCTAGCCAACCATCTTCAGAGATACTCATGATTATGCCCAACGCTGTAAATGCTGTTAATCGATTGGTTCTATGACCAGGAGAGACATGATGCCACTCCAATCCATCATGGTCATAGAAGTGTTTGACGTCTGGGGCATAGATTTTATGGGCCCTTTTCCGAACTCGCATGGCTTCGAGTACATATTTCTAGCCGTTGATTATGTCTCGAAGTGGGTCGAGGCCATCCCGACAAGACGAGCTGACCACAAGATCGTCATTTCTTTCGTACGGCAAAATATTTTCGTGAGATTCGGAATACCCCGTGCTCTGATTAGCGATGGGGGAAGCCACTTCATCCACGCCTATTTCAGGTCGTTATTAAAGAAATACGGGGTACATCACAGCATAGCCACCCCATATCACCCGCAGACTAATGGGCAGGCTGAAGTGTCTAACCATCAAATCAAGCTGATTCTCCAGAAGACGGTTAGACCAGACAGGAAGGACTGGTCCGACAAATTAATCGATGCACTCTAGGCATATCGGACCGCATACAAGGCCCCACTCGGAATGTCACCATATCGCATGGTATATGGCAAGGCCTGTCACCTTCCTGTAGAGCTGGAACACCGCACCTTTTGGGCGGTGCGAAAATGCAACCTTGACCTCGATGTAGGAGGTCGAAAATGGAAACTCCAACTCAGCGAATTAGAAGAAATTCGGCGGGAGGCCTATGAGAATGCATTAATGTACAAGGACAAGACCAAGGCCTTTCACGACCGCCACATCCGGAGGAAAGTAGTCACGCCCAACCAGCGAGTCTGGTTATTTGATTCAAGACTGAAACTGTTTGCGGGGAAGCTTAAGTCCAAATGGACTGGCCCGTATGTTGTGATGCAACCATATCCTAATGGGGCAGTCCAGATCAAAGACCCCAAATCTGGGCATATATTCACGGTAAATGGCCAGTGCCTCAAGCCATTTTTGGCCCAGGAACCTCCTCCACCTGACGAGACTATTCATCTTAGTGAGGACGTGTGATTGAGTGCTCGCCCAGCTGGAGGCGTTAAACTCAGCACATATAGATACCATTTGCCCCACATTCCACTATCATTTTTATACATAGAATATTTTTGTTTTAGCATATTTTCCTTTTATATTGCATATTAACAGGTTGGCCGGTGCTGAATATAATTTCAGGAGCAATTACAGGTGATTTCTACCCATTCTCTCCCTGTAGCATTTATTTTCTTTTACATTCATGCATGAGGATATGCAAGAACTTAGGCATGGGGGGGTAGATACAGAAAAACTGAAAAAAATTTTATGCCAACACTTAGGAAAACCTCGGAGCTGCATGCAAAACATACTTTAGGACCTTAAATAAAAGAACAACCGACTCCACCTCCAGTGCTCTCATTGGAGCTAGAAATAGTTCGCAACAACCAATTCCGACTCACCCGCTTACCTTTTGTTCTAAATTTAGGGTCAAGCTGATTGTAACCCAATACGGGAAATTCACGAAGTACAAATTATATGAGGTTACATGTTTGTAGCATATATAGATATTGCATTCATGAATAAGATTATTTTATTAGGAGAATGCATTAGGGATTTTATCCTTCAGTTGATTCCTGTAATCTGGAATCCAGTACAACTTTTCACATACACGTAGAATTTGCAATGGATTCACGGTGAAGGCTGATAAACGTCTTCAGTTTGTCGAGAAGAAGTAGTGCTTCTTTTTCTGAACCCTTGGACAATATTTTGGGAGTTAGGCAGATTTTCCTCCAAAAATCCACCAAATAGTGTGAGATGAGAGTAGAGTGTACTGGTGCTCTAAGATTAGTGCAAGGAATCTGGAATCCTAGATAATTAGGTGATGATACTCTGAGATTAGACATAGTTTTCACTCTCGGTTCCCGCGTATACATTTTTGTGTGAAATTGTGAGAGCCATCGAATAAGGTAAATACGTGGAGAGCGAGTTTTCATAAAACTAGGGCTAAGGTGGATGGTTACGACCATTTTTTACGGAATCTTCGGCTGAAGGAGGGTATTAATGTCAAGGTCAGAAATACACCATCCCATCCGTCTCTCCCGGTGCCGTGAGTAGGCACTTCCACCAAATATGCCACCCAATGTCTCTTGAGTACACCAATTCCCAATAATGCCTCCTTAATAAAGTTCATGGATGTATACCCGTTGTGTTATGCTGAAAAAAAAAATTAATTAAAAAAAAAAGAGAGAAAAAGAAAAATAAAAAGAATGATGAAAAGAAAGAAAAAACTGAAAAAAAAGTTAGAAAAAGAAGAAAAAAGAAGAAAAGAATGAATATTTAGTGTTTATCAAGGCAATACCACCAAATAAAATTGAGCTCCATCAAATATGGCCTTAACCTATTTTTCTTGTGTTTCTGACCGCCTGAATACTGGCTGAGGAATCCTGACTTAGTGTTAGGGTTATGAGAACTCAATTAAAGTATTAATGCCTAGTGAGACCACCAAATACAGATCCTATGTGTGAATCTGGTGAGGTTGTGAGCTCTAAGGAAAAGAAAGAAAAAGAGCAAGAGAGAATGAATATAAAGGAATCAAAGAGAGCATAGTTTTTCTCGTCATTCTCTAAGTTAAGTTACTTAGTAATTCGGGAATCTGGATTCTGTAGTACTAGTCTTTATGTAGCGCCAAGTGAGAATGAGCCACTAAATATATAATCCTTTCCCTCAAAGATTCTCTACCTAAGCCCAAAGCCGGGGTGAAATTCATAGAATATCTTGAATACCCCGAGGGAATAAATCCGCCTATCCCGCTAGAAATTTTATTAGGGGTCAAGTACAAGCTTTAGAGGTGTATTAGTTTTCACTCAAATCCATTGCAAAAGCTACATAGCTGCACCTTCACGATTGTCTGGATTTCTAGAGCATAGGATGAAAACAAAAGGGAGAAAAATCTCTATGCAAACACTTGATAAAATAACCAGTCCCTTAGGGACCCTTGCTGTAAATAATTTAGTCTTGCATTTGCTAGGGACTAGCAAGATTTAGGCATGGGGGTATGATTGCGCAGCAATCATAGGTCTTAATTGACCTAAATTAGGCTAGGACTTAGCATAAGTTAGGGTTGTTCATGCATGCATACGCATTATCTACATCTTTACTGCTTTCCTTTAGCTATGCATAAAATAATGTTATAATGTTCTGATTAAGTGCATTATGTCGATTGTAGGGAATAAGCTGATCAGGGCTGTTTCTGAAGCTGGATCAAGAATAACGGGAGTTGTAGCAGAGTTGGAGTAGAAGGCCTAGTTTAGATGTAGGAATAATAATGTAAGGGGGTTAAAAGTTTGCTATTCTATTAAGTAGGAATAAAGCAGTAAAATGTGAAGAGCTTAGGTCCATCCTAGCCCTAGGATAGCCTAGAGGCTTCCCCAAGCCTTAGCCACCCTTAGATTAGGTCACAACACCCTAGGAAGCCCTAAAACCCTAGTTCCAACCTTTCTATGGATGTCCAGATAAGTTTTAAGACATCCAGGACGCTTAGCCAACTCCCGCACACTTCAAACCCACTTCTGCAGTGTTATTGGACATCCAAACACTTTGTCAGACGTCCAATTTCTACAGAATACCTAAAACAGAACCCGAAATCCTTCCTGACTCTGATTGGACGTCTAGACAACAAGTCTGGACTTCTGACTTTTGAGTATAAGACATCTGATTCTATTATTAGACGTCTGATAGTGCTCTCCAATTCCTATTTTGAGATTTAAGCCTTGATATTGGATCTCTAGGTCCCTAAACCCAATTCCAACCCCATAGGAACCTAAATTAAGGTGCCCTAACCCTAGTACATCACCTCTAGACCTCCCTAAGGACCTAATTAGGTCCTCACTAAACCTAATTGACTTGGATCTTAGTCAATTCCATCAGCCTATTCAATTGGACTTATTAAGTCCAATTGAGTCCTGATCTCAGCACACACTGTCTAATTGGACTCAGTGAGAGTCCAATTGACCTAGACCTGACTTAATTGAGTTGTTTTACTCTCAATTAAGTTTCCACACACCCAATTAAACTTGTATTAGGTTTAATTGCACTTTACCTTAGTGAATTAGGGTTTATAACCCTAATTTGAGACCTACCTTGACCTAAACCCACTAGAACCCAACCTAATCAACCTAGCCACCTAAGTTTCGACCCACACACACCCACACACACCATCCACATGAAAATATCTAGCCTAGAGTTCTCTAGAACTCTCTACCATGTGTGGTTGCCTTGGTTGCCAAAAATAGCAACCAAGAGCCATTCAATTTTTAGATCCACATTTGGTGGATCTAAAAACCACCATCCACCCTCTCTCTCTCACTCTCCCACGAGCTCCCACCATAGGCCTCTCTAGATAATTCCATAATTCTCTAGAGAGCTTCCCTTAGGTCTATAAAAAGACCCCTTGGGTGGCCATTTGCACCCATTCATTTCCTTGGCATCCATTCCACTTAGGCTAGCCACTTCCATCTCCACTCCACCTCCACGAGTTGAGCACCACCATGGAGGAAACCATCTCCATGCCAGGAAGTTGGATCAGCTCCCCAACCTCTCTCCAAGGGTCGGCTTAAGTTCCATTGGCCGCCCCTCCTCTCAACCACTCAAAGGCCATCAGGGACCACCCCTGAATGCCCTTCCATTATGCTAGATTTAGATTATGCTCTTCGTATATTTACTGCTTTTATTTACTGCTTAGTAGTGTAGTCTTATTTCTCCCCCAATGATGCATGCGAAATCCCCCCATCGATTCTTGTATGTGATCATTTTCTAGTAGCTAGATCTAATTTTCAAGCATTTATGTACAAGTTCCTTCTACGTTTTATGTTGCAAACGACTCTCCCACTGAATGAATGAAAAATGCTTATATATATATATTTGTCTCTATATGTTTGAAATCACCATGAGCTTAATAATTGTCATTCTTTTTTGTGTGATTCAAGTTCCCTGTTTCCGATTCCTAATATTCTTGCAACTAAGCATGTCATACCTAAATACGTAATAATCACGAACTGGCATGCGATTCTAAACAAAGTAGAGTAAGATCGATTTCAAAAGTAAAAGCAACGCCTCCTAGAGACGAACGACCGGGACTCAAGTCTCGTTATCTTTAGAAATCAATTTTTGACAAACGTTTTTGCACGACTATACTACGATTTCCGATGACTTTCAAATGCGCAAAAATGACTTTCTGCCAATGATAATATGTTTGGAGATTGTAATAATTTTTATGATGCACTGAAGGTAGCAGAGGAACCCATTGCTCCTGGAATTAATTCCATGTCAAGGTTGTCATTTCTTTTGAGAATGTTTCAAATTAAAGTGATGAATAAGGCAATATCTAAGTTAATGTTAGATGCCCTTAAGTTCATAGAAGAGTTGTTAAATAATCCTAGAGATTTTCCTCAGTCATGGTATGATGCGAAGAAATAGTTTCGCGTACTTGACTTGAAGTGTGAAAAGATTGATGCATGTAAGAATGACTGTATGCTGTACACTAAAGAAAATGCATGCTTGATTAGTTGCCTGCAATATGGAGAAGGAAGATATGAAGAAAATACCAGTTCAAATGCACGAGGGAAGAAATGATCAAGGAAGGTACTGTGTTACTTTCCTTTGATTCCTAGGCTACATCTTTTTATGTCAAGTAAGACTGCAAAGTGGATGACATGGAATCATAATAACAAATCACGAGATGGACTTATGCGTCATCCGACAAATTCTGATGAGTAGGCTGCATTTGATAACAAACATACTCTATTTGCAGAGGAAACACGTAATGTTAGGCTTGGTCTTGTAAGTGATGGATTTAATCATTTCAAAAATATGCATCCATCATATTCAATATGGCTAGTGGTGATATTTACATATAATTTGTCGCCATGGATGTGTATGAGATCTTCATTTATGATGCTGACACTTCTCATCCCTGGGAAGAAGGCACCAGGAAATGCAATCGATGTTTGCATGTAACCACTCATCGATGAGTTGAAATTGCTATGGTATAATGGGGTTGAAACATATGATGCAGCTAGAGAATAATTTTTTAAGATGCATGCAGCACTGTTGTGGACTATTAATGATTTCCCAGCTTATGGAAATTTATCTGGTTGGAGTACTAAAGGAAAATTGGCATGCCCTGTATGTATGGATGATACTCATTACTTGCATTTACCTGAAAGCAAAAAATTGTGTTATTTAGGGCATCGTAGATTCCTACCAATTGAACATAGATGGCAACAATTCAGGTTTAAAGACAAATTTGATGGTAAACCATGCCGCTATTCATCCAAAAATCCAAAAAATTTTCAAAGAACAGATACAATCAGGTTGTCAAGATACAAGATAATGGAGAAGTTACAATAGATTGGTAATATCCGATTGGGTCGTCTATTTCAGAAAGATCTTAAAGACTTACGTAATTCTGGATTTAAAAAGAAAAGCGTATTCTTCATGGAGCTCCCTTATTGGCAAGATCTCACGGTTCGTCATAATCTTGACGTGATGCATATTGAGAAGAATGTTATGGATAATATTTTAGATCTGCTAAACTTAACAGATAGTCCAAAAGACACGTTGAAGACCCGTACTGATTTGAAGGTGTTGGGCATTCGTCCTAAGTTGCACGTAAATCATAAAGATGATGGCAGTTATGACTTTCCTCAGGCAATATATACTTTGAAGGATGAGCAACGACTAAAGATATTATCTTTTCTTAAAAATATCAAGGTTTCAGATGGATTCTCGTCACAACTTTCTACATGTGTAAATGAAGTATTGAAGAAGGTAAGTGGGTTAAAGAGTCATGTTTGCCATGTTTACATGTAGATATTGTTTCCATTAGCAATCCGTTGAGTGCTTCCTCAACTAGTGGTTGACTCTGTGACGGAGATAAGCCGATTCTTCAAGGTTATATGTTCAAAGACATTAGATTCTCAACTGTTAGACTATTGGGACAAGCAAATTATGATCACACTATGCAAGATGGAGTAGCTTTTCCCTACTGCATTTTTCGATGTCATGGTACATCTTATACTCCACCTAGCGAATAAGGTAAGGATTGCTGGACCAGTTCAGTATAGGTCGATGTATCCAATTGAACGCTTCTTGAAAAAATTGAAAGATTACATCTTCAATAAGGCTAAGCTAGAAGGTTCAATTATCGAAGGGTATCTTGTAGAAGAATGCATCAACTTTTGTGTGATGTATAAGGATGGTCCAGATAATCGATTCAATCAATTGGAAAGGAATGATGATAGACAAAACGGTGAAAATATGAAAGATTATTTTTCTATATTTGATATCCGAGGAAGGCCAATCATACGAATGGAATTTAAACCAATGTTTGAATATGATCGACGATTAGCTTCTATATATATATTGAAGCAGATTCTGGATTTTTACGATGAATTTTGATAATCTTTGCACATTTCTAGATGTGAAGAAGACTTCATTGACTGGTTCAGAACTCGTGTGCAAGAAATGAAACAAAACAATGATCCGCAATGGATAAAAGATTTTGATGTAATGATGAACATACCTTTAAGTCATGCACATTATCACTCTGGATATATAATAAATGGGTTCAGATTTATAGTGCAATCAGTTGATGATGTGAAGGGTACACAACATGCAGGCGTTATTGTGAAATGTGATGGCATACAAATTGGTTGTGATGGTTACTATGGGAAAATCAAAGAGATTGTAGAAGTCAGCTATGGTCATGATTGCTGAGTCGTGTTATTTAAGTGTGATTGGTTTGATATTTTTCGCAGCAGATATGGTGTTAAAGTTGACAAAGATACTGGTTTCATAAGTTTGAACAAGGGTCGTATAATTCTTCAAGCATCAGAACCATTTACATTAGCTTGTCAAGTTGAACAAGTTTTTTACGTGCCTGATAATAGTAGAAATGGCTAGATAGTACCAATAACAACAATGCCACGTGATTATTATGATATAGAACATGATAAGGATCTTGACTTTGATTCTGAAGCATACCAAGAAGTGCTACAAGATGGAGGAATAGGTCATGGTGCAATGGATATTGATATTTGAGGTAAACGTTTTTAATTAAGCTATTTTGTAGTGTTTAATTATTTCTTTCTTAAAATTTTTTTCATATATTTTCTCCCTTGCAGGTTTTCTTATTGTATTAGGTTGATCTTTTACTTACTTTGGCATACTTCTTTTGTTATAGTTGATTATATAAAAAGTATGACATCATCCTTTTATAATTTGTAGCTCCTCTCTTATTTCATGTAACCAAAGTTATGATTTCTTTTTGAATGCATCATATAAGAGCAAGCTTTCTATTTTCAAGTTTGTGCTTTCTATACATAGTGGCATGAAGTATAATCAAATTGAAATTATTCTATTGGAATAATCAAAGTGAAATTTAATACAAAGTGGCATCAAGTTGGAGTAAATAAGTTGGTCACATTCAGTAGTAAATTTTCTATTGTATTTTCTTTAATTAATAATTTCTTTTTCATCTGTAGATGGCACCTAAGAAGTTGATGGCATACAAAAAGCGTCGTCTTGATTCTAGATGTGATGACACTTCATTTGAGCCAGATGACCAAGTCCAAGGACATGAGGGTGGCATCGACACCCAGCCTGGGCCCCAACATGAACCTCAATGCCACTCACAACATGACAATCAACTCCAGTTGCCTTCCCCCATGCCACTACCTCATACTCAACTTTGATCTCATACTCGACATGCTATGATCCCACCTCATACTCTTACAAAATCTAGGCCTCAGTATAAACCTCAACAAAATACACAGCCTCACTCTCAGCTTCCACCTAGGCACACACACCCTTAGCCCTTAGACCTTCCCCTGAGCCAGTCCCAGCAGCCGACACTAGCTTAGCCCCTACACCCTCCCCAGAGCTAGTCCCAACAACGGACACCAGCTCAGCCCCTACACCCTCCCCGGAGCCAGTCCTAGCTACGGACACCAGCTCAGCAAATGATTAAGTATCAATTTCCATAATTTGCTGTTATAGGAGCAAGCTAAGAAAAATAAAGCTAATAGGGTGAAAGCTCCGACTGCAACCCACTGCTTGGGATGGATGAGCATAGATACCTTGAGGAATACTTATGTAAGTACATTTTGATCGGCTTAATTGTCGATAGAAAGCTTATTGATTATAATATTTATTATAAAACTTACAAGTTACAAGATTTAAATAAGAGAAGCTTAAATTTAGGATAACTTAATTCATAACCACATCTCAAATATGTAGTCAGATACCCATAATGGTATACAACTTGATCATGTTTCAATCTATGAGAGGAGTCATAGCAAGTCTAATGCTAATGGCCCCCGTGTTTGGATTGATCAATTATATCAAGAGAGACATGTAAGCTCGTTCAAACAAGTAATGAATAACTTAGTGATAAACATTTAGAAGAACTTACCATAAGCTCAACTATGTGTAGGGTCGCATGATGGAGTTGATGCATCCTTCTAGTGATGATATGAATGAGCAATCAGAGACTGGCCCATTACAACCTATGACAGCAGAGCAAGCATTTAGGACAGTTATGCCCCCCGAGCATGGTAGTTTTGTTCGTAGTGCTGGTGCGAGTGAGACTATTACTAGTTGGTATGGAAGAAAGGGATGGGGGGGTTCAGAGAGGTTGCAACAGTTACAGACACAAGTGGAGACATTTCAAGAGAACCTAAATGATATTACATCGAAATTGGAGAAGACAAATGTTATACTAGAATGACAAAGACATGAAGCACAACAAGAATGAGAGAAAATGCAGGCACAGATGCAGGCACAGTTTCAGGCAATCTTAAGTGCATTGGGACAAGGTGGTGCAGATCATGTTTCTTTTCACTTCCCACCTCATCCACCTGACGATGACTACGGAGGTTTAGGAACTGGCGGCATAGAAGCCACTACATAGTTGCTTGAATTTTTTTTTTTTATTTTCACGTCTACTTTTATGTATACATTTCAAAACTTGTGATATATACATGTGTTTTATTTATGAATGAGTATCATGTATGTGGTGAATGATGGAATATATATATGAATGGTAGAATATATATTTGCACTTGTGGTATATGAATGTGGAAAATAATGATATGAGCATGTTTGCATTTGTAGTATATGCATTTGGGAGATAATGATATTAGTATGTTTGCATTTGTGGTGAATGTATGAGACAGGTACCATAATAATGATATAAAGAGCTCAGGTATCAGATCTACCTACCATTTGTTCCTTTGTTCACCCTTATTTGTTTAACTCTGATTTGTGGTGTTGTTCTTTTTGTAGCGGTTACGTAATAGGTGAACAACATGGATCCCTAACTGGAAACAAAAATTCAACATAATTCTTGGGATGGGTCGAGGGCTTGCTTATTTGCATAACGAGGGAGCCAACTCCCTGGGCTCGGTACTTTGCATTGCCTTTGTGATCATGTTTTCCAGTAGTTGTGTATGTTGATTAGTCATATTATGCATTAATTCACTCTCAAGTAGTGCTAAAGTAATATTCATGCTCGATCTATTTGATAAAGAAATGCTTAACTATAAACCTGCTCATGTGGTTATTTGACATTTTTCTTTATGCATTTAGGTACCTGCTCGAGTTGCCTTGGATGGAGATCTGACACGTCACCAGGAATGAAAAGGTCAAGACTAGCATTGCATTGATTATATACCCTATCCTTTGTTAAAAAAATTAAAAAATTATGCATCTCGTTCCAATACCACTAAAATGTATAGCTTCTTTGACACAGTGCAAATGCATGTTGGGTCTCTGACACAGTGCAAATCATTTGTGCACTAACTAGCTTTTTTCATTTTACCATGAAGGTCTATGATTCAAGTCTATATAGATTCTATTTATATCACCATTGTTTTCATTTCTCCTTTACTACTTGTTTGTATGATCCAATATTTGGAGACATTGATTGGCAACATAAAGTTTAATCTTGACCTTAGATTGTTGTGGCCCCCTTGCCATGCAAGAGCATCCAACTCATACCAGTTGGCTTTAGTGGAGAAACCCTATCTATTAATATTAACCACATATTAATGTCTATGACTCTACATGTAACACTATCTTGTCTCTACATGAACTCTAACCAGTTGGCATGTTCTTGAATTTACGTGAGCACACAGGCTTGTCCATCACTCCAAGAAGAGCAGGATTTATGATGCAAGGTTTAACTAGTAGCCGTATGGTATTCTTTGTCAATCCTATTTCCTGGCAGCTCAACCAATCAAAACTCTTTAATAATACATTTTCTTCCTATCTACTTTGATCTTATCCCATTGGCCATATGACCAACTTCTAGTTGTGAGATTGCATGGTTTGTGGGAAAAGGAATCATGGCTGCTAGATGTCTTGTGAAGTTGTGATTTCTAATTGCTGAAAATGTTAGGAGAAAAGGAAAAAATGTGACTGTGGCTGAAGTCACAACCAAAAAGTTGGCCAAGTTACAAAATGTGCCATGATAAGAGCATGTTTGGACTAAAAAGGAGCACATAAAAAGTTTAAACATGTGCAAGCCTTGGACATGTAGCTAAATTAAAACAGTCTCATGCATTTGACATTTGGGACAATTTCTGAGCAACTTCTCATTCCTACATTAACAAAAATCTTTACAATAGATTCTCAACCATGAGCATATTCAAGGATTGAGGTTGGATGTGTCCATGTCTATCCTATAAGCGTCTTTTTTTTTTTTGAGGGGGTTGGTGTGTCTGGTAGTGCATATTTAGTGTTGCCCCAAGAGTTTATAATGCAGTTATTCAAATTTAAAAGTTTAATTAATCAACTTGTAAAAGTTTATTTTCAATAGTAAATTTAAATGTGCCTATCTTCCATTGGTTTTAGTTTGATGCCATTGTATTCTCCTAGCTTTCTTTTTTAGAAAGAATGGTCTTCTCATTTGTGAGCATTTTGTGACAGTACTACCACGGACAAAATCTTATACTTGAGCTCCACATCCAAGGTAGAAAGCTTGATCTATGCCTACTAGTTTGGCTAGAAAGGAACATGTTGGTAAAGAGATAATTGGTCTCATGTTGAAAATGAATTCTTAGTGCTAATGCTCTCTAAATTCTACCCATTTTTATCTCCAGACTCTGCTAATCAGTACCTTGTGTGGTGACCCTCCTTCGTAGCATTCAACTCAGCAATGCAGTAGTAGAGATGTAGCAGAGATGCTCCTCCTTTTCAATGGTCTATTTCCTAGGTAGATAGATAGATTTTGTAACTTAATAGGTATTATATATATTTTCTTCTTTTCCATCCTTATTCCATAAAGGGTCACCTTTCCAGATGCAACAGTAGCAGCAGCAAATGTAGATGCAACAGCAGTACTATCAAATGCAGCAATAGCAGTAGCAGATGTAGATGCAGCAGCAGCAGTAGCAGATGCAGCAATAGTAGCAGCAGATGCAGCTGGAAGTGGAAGCTCCAGTAGTAATTCACCCAAATCTTAAGTTCTATTTTTTTGGATGGAGCTCATTCTTGGCATGAGGTTTTTTGAAAGGATCATTCTTGGCATGATATCTCTAATTGCAGGTAGTTCAGTCCAGTGTCCTGCCAGACATGTTCAAAAGTACCTATGAGGCCATCACAAAGGGCAACCCAACGTGGAATTAGGTACAAGTTCCAAAGTCGAAGCTATACTCATGGGATCCCAAGTCAACTTACATTTGCCAATATTCGCCTTGTTAACAAGCTGCTAAAGGGTAAAGTAGGACCAAAGACAATTCACATTCCTTCAGGGGAGAAACTTTATATATTTGATGCTGCAATGGTTAGTATGAAATTTTATTCTTAATTCGATGTTGATTTTTAGTTCAAGATAGAAAAGGATCATGATTCTAGATTAACTTCAGCATTTGCTATTAAGGAATAAGTAGCTATCAAGTTTTGTTTTTGGAGTGCTGTTGGTTACTTTTAGGTTTTGAAACATATAATTTTCATGTTCTTTTATTGTATTCTTCTTGTTTCCCTTTTTAGGTAAAATATCTATTTATCCATAAGGAAATTGACTTGTCTACTACCATCTTCATCTATCTAGGTTTCATTATTCTGATTCGTGAGTCTGACTTATGGGAAGGAAGAGAAAGAAGGCTGCAAAGAATGATTCTGGGGAATCAAAAAACTTGCATTCCAAAATAAATCTGGTAAATACACTCAACTCTGTTGCAAAAGTAATCGAAGTTTCAATTGTAGCGAAGAGCGCAAAAGAACAGCTTGTAGAAAATCCTGATGTTGAGGGGATACCCAAGGAACAAAATTTAGGGAAACATCCCACAGATCAAAGTGAAGAGGTGAAGAAAAGCATCGACAACCAATTTAAAGAAAATAGCAATGGAATCATTAGCAATCAACAGCAGCTTGGTCAACAAAGTAGAGGGCAGTATACTATGGAAAACAATAGCCAGACAAATCATTAGAAAATCGGGGAGCTTGGTGGTGTGATTTTCCTTTGTAATGCAAAGACAAAACTAGATTGCTTCCGTTACAAGGTTTTGGGCTTTCCAGATAGCAGGATAGAGCTTGTGATGTCAATAAAGCCTGATTTAAAACTCTTCATTTATGACTATCATTTTAAGGTTCTGCATTGAATTTACAGTGCAGTATTAGCAGGGGCCATGAGACTTGAACCTGCAGCTTTCAATGGGGGTTTTCCAGCATAGGTGTTATTATATAGAACTCTTATTAGTTTTTTAACTACATCTGCACATTGTAAAGCAAGCCATATTCTACCTAACAAAGTATGCATACATGAGAATTGTAATGCATCTTCCAACTTGTGTTCTATCCAATTTTGGATTTGGAGCTTTCAGTTCATCCCAATTTCTCTTGCCACAAGCACTGAACACTATAAAACTACTTGTTAATCTATCCAACTTATATTTTATACCTTGTTGAATTTACTATTCGAAAACAACTGAATTCGCTATAGGGCCATAGCTTGGTAGATCAGCTTTTTATCTTGGTATTTATTGATTCCCACATTTGACACGTATGAATATAAATGGGGTTAGTTCCTTGAGAAAATGACTCATTCTGTGGTAGAATGATTTTCCAATGCATGCAGGAAAGACATTTAATCTGTCATTTTCTCATGTACTAGTTGTAACATTTGTTGTTTGATCATAATTTGAGATAATAACCTGTAAACTCATGTAGCTTTATTATTGTCAGGTATGGTTCAAAGTTGACCAAAAGTATGCACCTCTGCCAATTAGTACCTTGTGTGGTTTATTGTAGAATTTTGATGCGCGGGCAAATATGGTGAAACCTGAGCTTTCTGTTGAACAAGTAAGAAACAAATGAAACCGTTACCACTTTAAGTTTTCGATATTTATATCTTTATGTTTGTAGGGTAAGTGGTAAAACCATGTAACAATCATGTTTTGACTATTTTAGTGACCTCTTGGCAACACTAGCAGTGGAGTGGTTTGCCCCCAATTGCAACCTATACCTATTATCACCATCATGTTTCTACTATTGTGGATATTTCTTGCCATTATGGTGCCTTCACCTTTTTGGTCTCACCATTCCATACTGCTCTACCCTGTCCATTCCCCTTAGTTTGCTTCTCTGTCAAAGTTTCTAGGTCAATAAAAAGAGGTAGCCTAACATGTCACTCTTGTTAAATTACAGATGCATTGATCCTCTTTTTTTTTAAAAAAAAAGAAATACAGATGCATTGAGGATATTGTACATTTGTAGGGATTTAGATCCATAGACTATTTAAGATTTTGACAATAAGAGTTCAAATGTTCTGCTCATTGATGTTCTCATGTTTGTTGACTACTGCAGAATGACATTATATCTGCCTTGTATATCATCCAAAAGGGACAGGTGCGACAGACTTACAATGCAAATTTCATAGGAAATCCGCATCTTAGCAGTCTTCCATCCTCTTCTATTGAATATGGTCATTCCCAAGACAATAATGAGCATGAGCTAGAGCTTTCAGAAGGGAGCAGTTTTGGGGAGTGGGCACTTCTTAGTGAACAGATTCCTTCGATATGTGCATTTGCTCTTGGCAATGTAGCTTGTATAGTCATTACAAAGGAGAAGTTTGATTTAGCTGTTGGCATGTTGTCCAAGCTGCAGCAAGATGACAGAAAGTATGTACATGACGTAACTAATTATGCAGTGGAAATTAGAAGCATCTACCATGTAGTGTTGGTACTTTGAGAGAAGGGTTTAGAATGAAAATGTTCCTCTCACTTGTTTGTGTTCTGTATTTGCTTATCAGGTCGAAAGATTCTTTAGCACCTCCTTCTGGGGGGCAAGCCATCAAGGATGACGCTTATGATTCACCAACATTGAATTGTCTGATTTGGTATGTTTTCAGTGGTTTCAATCATGTATCTTCTTGTGTTTAGAATTGCTGGCAAATTAATCTAGTTATTATTCTACCAAGTGATGTAAACACATTTACACTACTTAAGATGTCTATTTATGCATGTTCTTAAGCATAGGATTGCATTGCATGCTATAAATATTGCATAACATGCATCATCTTGCATTTAGAGTAGTTTGAATAAAATGGAGGTTAATTGTCTCCTTTTATGTGCTTGGATAGGGCAAACTTTTTATCGGGGCCTCAGATCAAAGATTCAATCGTACAGATGTGATCAGGGCGACGATTGGAGTTCAACGACTCCAAGATCGCCCTAATTAGGCATCTGTAGCATCAGATAGTGATCGGGGAACCCTAGAAGATCAAGGGTCGGGATGTTGTAAATCTGTACTTCAAATGACAAATCTGACCGCATGGATGGATTCAGATTGACGATCGCAGCCTAACGACGTAAAAATCGAGTCAATCCGACACCCATGGCACCATCTACATCATCCAGAAGATGGACGGCCAAGATGGCGCCATGTGGTGCCATCTCGGCTGCCCAAACGCCCGCACGCACCCGCTGAATCTCCTGCATCCGCTCTTCTCCACCATTGGATCAAGATCCAACAGCTGTGGATGCGGTGCGTTGAAATCATCCGCGCGACCATCCACGCTCCACAGTGCAGTGGGCGAGGGAGTTAGCGCGTTTAGAAGACGCGGGTTCGAGCCGCAGCGAGCGGGCGCGGGCGAGCGTCGGATCTTGATTGGGCGGCTGTCCGTGCTCAATAGCGTTGACGCGCTATCGCACGCCCGCGCCTCATGTGGCATTGCACGCGTTGGGGCGAGCGCATAGCGAGCGGGCGAAGGTGCGATCTGGGCCATCCGATCTCGCGATCGGACGGCTGTGGACGGCCAAACGTGCGGCATGCGTTGAGCGCGAGCAGACGAGCGGGCACGTGCGGGAAGCGGCCACTACACCCACGTTGGGGCTTTAGCGACAGTTTTATTCGTCACTAAAGACCCCTTATTTAATGTTTTAAAGATGTAATGACTAATTTGCCCCCACTCCTTGCAACTATAAAAGGAGACCCCCTCCACACGAAATTCTCATCCCTTCCTTCTATTCTCTACCTCTCCAAAGCTCAAGAGAAGCTTGTCCCACACCTGGGATGCTTCTCGCGAGATAAAGTCCAAATTTTCGTACCCCTTCGTAAGTGGATCCCGCGACGATGACGACGTGCTACCTCGTTCCCGTTCTTCTACTTCGTCCTCCTTCGTCCTGCTTCGTCCTCCTTCGTCCAGGCGTCGTCCCGTCCGGCTCATCCTCCAAGCGACCGTCGAGGAGGATATCTCTCTCCCTATTCTTTTTACTGCTTTCTAGTATAGATTTACTGCTTTCTAGAGTAGTTCTGCTCGTCCTCCAAGCGACCGTCGAGGAGGATATTTCTCCCTCTATTCTTTTAATGTTTTCTAGAGTAGATTTATTGCTTTCTAGTGTAATCATTTTCCTACTTTCTAGTGTAATGAACAATCGTTCTAATGATGAAATTCTATGTTTATTCTACATCTCATTTTGATTTCGTGACAAATAAAAACAAATGTGTTGTTTTTAAATCAAACGTCCGCCTCCCTGTGTTCGACTCGGAATTTTCATTTCAGTATAAATTTTATTTGTTGAACACGAGTTCTTCGCTTTCAAACTACAACGACAGGTTTTCCAAAATCGAATACGTTAGAGTAGCAATTCGTACGTTCAACATTTTGGCGCCGTTGCCGGGGAGGTGACGCTCTTTGATTTTTCTTCGCGTTTTCTAACTTACAAATCATTTACCTCACTTCTCTCCTTTCTTATTGTGATTGCAGGTACTCTTTTGAGACGAGCAAAAGCGGTAGATTGGAGTAAAGTGCTGTGGAAGGTTTTGTAAGTTATCCCCCACCTCCCACCCATTAGATTTCATTCCACAACATAATAACACAAACATCAATCAACCTAGGTATTCTTATAAACTCTAAGGTTAGATTGTTTGTTGTTTGACACCCACACCCACCCCAACCCCCACATTAAAAAAAGAAAAATAAAAAAAAATCTCACAGAGGTACACAACCTCATCTAATTTTCAAACTCAACCGGTAAACCGATCTTTGGAGCCGGTACACACATTCAAACACATAATTGAGTAGAAATCAGATTAGGTAATCACTTGTGTGACTAATTAAGGGTGCAATAGGTCAATTGTTTAAGTTGATTGGGCCGCACCACTTCAAATAAAATCAACTCATCAAGTAGCTGCGACTTAGGTTCAACTCTTAGGGATTTACTAGGCACTCCACATTCTTTTTAAGCTTCAAAGGAAAATATTTTCACCTGTGCTTTCAAAGCCTGGTGTGCCGATGAAACTTGTTTGAAAACACCTAAAGTTGAATTCTAAAAGCTACTAAACAAGATTTGAACTCTAAAATTCACCACATCGAAAATAATCTTGCTTGAAAACCACTGGTTGTGCACACACACACAAATCAATCAATCATTAAGGGCACAACCTATTTAAAGGGCCCATCACATTCCAAAGCACATTCAAACCTAGCCCTAAATAAAACAGAGTAGACGTTGGCCTTAAGGATTTGATTCGCTCTTCAGAGCCCAAAACGAGATTAGTTTTGATTAGTCTGTTTCTACTGTTCAATCTGATGTCTAGCTAGGGGAGCAGAATCAAACGATCGCGGCTGGGGGGTACACTAGGAACCGGAGGAGCAAGCTGAAGGAAGAACCTTCTCCCCAGTCCCTCCTTCTAACTGGTTGGACTGAATAGATAGAAGTAGATCAAATCATTTCTCTATCTCAAGATGGGTTTTAGGAGTCTATGGGTCTGTAGGCTAACCTACTTAAGGATAGGTTTGATTGTTTGTTTTGCAGGGTGCCTTTCTTCCTCCCATTTCTCATGAATACTTCCACATATTACACGCATTCCCGCTCTTTCCTTCCTGTTTTGAATTATCCTCAACATGACGATTATCCCGACTCGTACTGTAATCAACCATCAGTTAGTTGGGATAACTCGGATTGGGGATACAGTTCCGGACCTCCATGTTTAGGGTCTAACCCTGAACGCTTTGATTGTGATTTTTATCCTTCTCAGAGACACATTGATTATAGATCGTCAACCTTTTATAAAAAACCTAATACGATCTACAATCAAGAAGGATACACCGATCCTTTCCCATCCTCTGATTTCACTGCCTTTAGGTCATCACCACCTTTTGAACAATCTGAAATGACCTATTATCAGGAAGGGTATAACGATCTCAATTCATTAATTCCCCTGCATTGACCCCAAACCCGCCCAACCCTAAACCAACTCATTTGGTTTAGGTTAACCAGGTTCAAGATAAGGTTCTGGCTAACTTGAGGAATATCATTCAATCTTTAGAAGTTTAGCCAATACCTTGCATTGAGAGATTGGAGCCCCTGATTGAAATGATTGATGATTTGAATAAGTCGTTGGTTAGATTGGCTCCAGAATGTTAAGGATAAGAACCCGGGTGAATTTCTACTTGGGAAATTAGCGAAATTGAGGATGAGATTCATGGTCGCTTTGATTCAATCATGGGATGATTCCCAAGATGAACTCCCTTCAGGAAAGCCAATGACAGAACCCGCTCAGGCACCTGTTGGGGGGGACACGTGTTACGAGGCTGACTAGATTGAATTAAAGCAACCAATTAAGGAAGATATGATTTCTTTACCTGAGATCCCTGAGCTGGGGTACAAGGAAACGTATGTCTCCTTGGAACAGAAAGTGATAGATGATTTTGGGACATACATTGATAAGGATCCTGATTTCTTTGATGGTGAAGATTCAAGTTGCGAAATCTCACGCGAGTTTTCTGAACACGATTTCTGTGAGACGATTGGGCCTGAGGAATTGGATAGATCATTTGATAGCCCAATAACTGAGGAAACTAATTTTATTAGGGCTCACATTAAGGATCCAGAATCGCATTTTCTGGAGGATTCAATCAAATGCCCTGATTGTCAGTTACACCCCATTGAGCTTATCGATGATTTGTTTTTGAGATAATTAGACCCAAGTCAATTTTGATTCTGTCACATCATTTAGACTTGGAGATTTCAGATGGGGTGATTAATATACAAGAGGTCCTGGAATTTGACATGCTGAATGAGGAGGATAGGAGCTGGGAAGTTCTGATTTGGGAAGTTAACTTTGGAGGAAATAGAAGATTGAGCCGAAGGGTTCCTTTTAAGTTGAAATCATCAAATCAGAACCCTTACGACATCTGTTCTGAGGATGTCCAACCCAAGCACACATTCAACGATTATCCTTTTGAGCTTAATTTCTCTGTAACCCGACTTTTTGGTCTTGGGTTGCATCCTCATAAATTGCAGGCCCGACCTCGCTTGCATACTGATTTTAGGTTTTGGGTAATTTTTATCCAAAACCTAAGATATTCTCGATTATGGGGTATGGGTCTGCACCACAATCTGGTCCACATTTGTGGACCTCTGCTGACAGGTCAGAGGTTGCTTCTGTTTATTCTGATTCTGACCTACACCTGTGAATTCTTCATTTCTCTTCTTTGTATAGTGTGCCTAGCTGAAGGCATTAAATTCAGCACATATACAGTTCTTTGTAGTTTTCATCTCGGAGCGGACCTGACATTCACTCAATTCAGGTTCTTTCTATGCTTTTCCACTCTATTTTATGTCTTTTTAATACAATGACGACATTGCATTAGATAGGCATGGAGGGGTGGATATTAATCTCTGAATTCATTCGTCAACTCCGTAGATTTGTTTTATTTTCTTTTATTAAATTTTTTTTTTTGAATTAGGAAAGGGAACTTGGGTTTAAGAAAATTTTTAATCTTAGGAAATACTACATTATGATTTGTACACAAAGACCCTTTAGGTCTTTGGACTTAATCATCTTGTGTATCCACTAAAATGTGGATTTGTTTTTCGAGTTCTCGCCAACCTGAATTCTATTTTAATTGGAGGAAATAAGTTTGGGTGATAAGTACATGACTTATCAACCCACCCTCTGATTTGAGGGAATTTTGAGTCTTAAGGATCTACACACTATCTTGTCACTGACTCATTGTTCGACAATTCTAATGGAAATTGGGTAGCTAATGAACCTTCTAGGGTGATATGGCTGGCAAGTTATTGTGGGTAACAGTCCATAGGTAGGTTGTCCATAGCCCAGTTACTGGACCTTTCTCTTTTTGTTGCCTTTAGGTAAATCTTAGACTAGGGAAGCCACCTACTTAAAAAAAAAAAATCAAAAAGAAAAGGAGAGAAGAAAAAAAAGAAATAAGCCACACTTCGCCGCACGAGTATGGCTGGCAAGTTGTTGGTGGTAACAACTCATCGACTGGTTGTCAGAACCCAGCTCAATAAATGCACTAAAAAAATTTCCAAAACACTTAGGAAGAAGCGGAGAAGTAGAATAAACTAGGGAGATATACACTGGATTCACCCTTGTGTTGACCCCGTAAAAAATAAAAGTAGGGAGAAAGCTATCGGTTGTAAAGATACACCTTTAGGCAGAATTCTTTTTAGGTCACCTAGAGGTGTAGAAATCCGAAGTCCGTTTTAATTGCCAGTCAACAAGTCTATCACATTCACAATAAGATGCTTAAAACTTAGGGTTCTCATCAAATCTTCGGTGAGTTGAATGGCCTAGAAAGCCACTCTTAAACCCTAAAATTTGAAAATCCAAAAAATTAGAAAAGAGGAAAAAGAGAAAAAGAAAATTTTCTTTGAATAAGGCGAGGGCTTGAGGCGGTCTGCATTTTGGTAGATACTCGGGCACTGTTGTGTCTTTGAAAGTTCAGATCCTAAGTAGACAATTTCTTAATGATTGAAAATAACTCATGCCTAAATAATCCAACCTAATTCTTTTATAAATAACATATAGTTTTTGCTAGGGAGTAGCAAAAGATAGGCATGTGGGTATGATGTAAACACATTTACACTACTTAAGATGTCTATTTATGCATGTTCTTAAACATAGGATTTCATTGCATGCTATAAATATTGCATAACATGCATCATCTTGCATTTAGAGTAGTTTGAAAAAAATGGAGGTTAATTATCTCCTTTTATGTGCTTGGATAGGGAAAATTTTTTATCAAGGCCTCGGATCGAAGATCCAACCATACAGATGTGATCAGGGCGACGATTGGAGTTCAACGACTCCAAGATCGCCCTAATCAGGCATCTGTAGCATAAGATAGTGACCAGGGAACCCTAGAAGATCAAGGGCCAGGATGTTATAAATCCATACTTCAAATAACAAATCTGACCTCACGGATGGATTCGAATTGATGATCGCAGCCTAAAGACGCAAAAATCGAGTCAATCTGACACCTGTGGCACCATCTACATCATCCAGAAGATGGACGGCCAAGATGGTGCCATGTGGTGCCATCTCGGCTGCCCAAATGCCCGCACGCACCTGCTGAAGCTCCTGCATCCGCTCTTCTCCGCCGTTGGATCAAGATCCAACGGCTGTGGATGCGGCACGTTGAAATCATCCGCGCGACCATCCACACTCCGCAGTGCAGTGGGCGAGGGAGTTAGCACGTTCACAAGACACGGGTTCGAGTTGTAGCGAGCGGGCGCACAGCGTGGGCGAGCATCGGTCTTGATCAGGTGGCCGTCCGCGCTTAATAGCGTTGACGCACTATCGTACGCCTGCGCCTCACGCGACATCGCACGCGTTAGGGCAGGCGCTTAGCGAGCGGGCGAAGGCGCGATCTGGGCCGTCCGATCGCTGTGAACGGCTGAACGTGCGGCATGCATTGAGTGCAAGCAAACGAGCGGGCGCACGTGGGCAGTGGCCACTACGCCCACGTTGGGGCTTTAGCGATGGTTTTATCCGTCACTAAAGACCCCGTATTTAATGTTTTAAAGATGTAATGACTAATTTGCCCCCACTCCTTGCAACTATAAAAGGAGACCCCCTCCACACGAAACTCTCATCCCTTCCTTCTCTTCTCTACCTCTCCAAAGCTCAAGAGAAGCTTGTCCCACACCCGGGATGCTTCTCGCGAGATAAAGTCCAAATTTTCGTCCCCCTTCGGAAGTGGATCCCGCGACGACGATGACGTGCTGCCCTGTTCCCATTCTTCTGCTTTGTCCTCCTTCATCCTGCTTCGTCCTCCTTTGTCCAGGCATCGTCCCGTCCGGCTCGTCCTCCAAGCGACCGTCGAGGAGGATACCTCTCTCCCTATTCTTTTTACTGCTTTCTAGTATAGATTTACTGCTTTCTAGAGTAGTTCTGCTCGTCCTCCAAGCAACCGTCGAGGAGGATATTTCTCCCTCTATTCTTTTAATGCTTTCTAGTGTAGATTTATTACTTTCTAGTGTAATTATTTTCCCTCTTTCTAGTGTAATGAACAATCGTTCTAATGATGAAATTCTATGTTTATTCTACATCTCGTTTTGATTTCTGTTTGTAATATTCTCTCTCTCTCTTACTCTCTCTCTCTTTTCTATTTATTGTAAATAGTTAGATAGTTTTAAATTGAATTACTTCATGACAAATAAAAACAAACACGTTGTTTTTAAATCAAACGTCCGCCTCCCTGTGTTAGATCCGGAATTTTCATTTCGGTATAAATTTTATTTGTTGAACACGAGTTCTTCACTTTCAAACTACAAGGACAGGTTTTCCAAAATCGAATACGTTAGCGTAGTAGTTCATACGTTCAGCACCAAGGAATGGAAAATGATTTTGTATTCAACCGACTGTTCAGAGATAGGCATTGTGCTACCCAAAGGATCAGGTAGATATCCATCTTCTCCTTTGAGAAATAGATTATAATTGACTTTATATTTTCTTCCAAAATGACTACCACCTATATGGACTATGATCACCCTTTCCTTTTTCAAAAAATATATGGAATATGATCCAGTGAATGGTATTGACATGTTCGTGGCTTCTCCCTGATTGCTAAGCAGAAAAGTTGCGTACCTTGAAAAGATATTCCAAGAGGAAAGTCAAGCAGCTTGGAAAAGAAGCACAGGTTTTGAAAGAGAGAGATCTATTTAAGAGCTTGAGCCCATCTTCTTGTGTGCCACATGTATTGCACACATGTTCTGATAAGTTTCATGCTGGCATTTTGCTAAGCACTTGTCTGGCTTGCCCACTGGCTTCAATACTCACTTCGCCTCTTGATGAATCATTTGCACGATTTTGTGCAGCATCAATTGTAATTGCATTGGAAGAATTACACAAGGTTATTGACATTTTCCGACTTCCATGTGCTTTAGACATTTGGTTCACTGGTTTGATGGAGTTGCAGTGTTATGGTGCAATACACTTATGGCTGCATTTTTTTCAATTCAGAATTCAGTTCTTTTCAGAGGTGTTTCTCCTGATATCTTAATGCTTAACCAATGTGGACATCTACAGGTCTGTATTTCAATTATATTTAACAAACTTACTTTGGTATTGCAACAGGAAATAGTTTTTCTTCTCTGATCATGTTTTTATCCTAAAATGTAGCTTATAGACTTTAGATTTGCAAAGAAATTGGCCAAGGATAGGACTTTTACTGTATGTGGCGTAGCAGATTTTTTACCTCTTGAGATAATTCAAGGAAAAGGACATGGCTTTGTAGCTGACTAGTAAATACTTTGCTAGTTCTTGATAAAATTTTTGTTTCCAAAACATAGTTCTATGTGCAATACCTACCTATCTCTAACAAGTTGTCAACCTTAGATATGTTTACTCCTTTAAGAAAATAGCAAGCTAAATTTTAATGAGATGATTGAGTAGTTTGTGCATGGATTCATCACTGTTATTTTCTGGTTCCTGAAGTCTGATTGACCTGTCAGTGCTATTGAGGTTGTCGCCCGAGGCAACCAAGCAACTACGTGAGGCAAGGAACAGATCCATTGCCTCAAAGGTGAGGCTCTTTTCCTAGGGGATCGCATCATCGCCTTAAGCAAGCCTTGCCTACCTCTTTCTCCCTTTCTTGAGTCACACTACAAGTTCCAGAGTCGAAGCTATACTCATGGGATCCCAACTCAACTTACATCCACGATCCCCCATATTTTAAGAATATGACAATGTCTCCTCCTTGACCACATGGACTAAAAGATGCATATTGTTTGCTCAACTTAGGATATTGTACATTTGGAGGGATTTAGGGAGAATGCAAGTGGTAAGGGAGGAGAAAGGTGGTTTTTGGTCTAGAGGAGGGGTAGGATGGGGCTACTAGGAGGTGCTCTTGCACCCGAGGAAGGAGTGATATACTATTGCTGAAGGGGGAGAGAGCCTTTGGCAAGTCTTGACCCTGCTCAATGTCTTCCTCCTGGGACCATTATCAAGAGTGGTTCAGTTTGTATAATAGGGACTGCAATAGGATATTTTCAAGTAGATTTGCTAGGCTGGCCAATAAAGGTTTCAGAAGTAGATTTGCTAAACACCAGGCTACAAATTAACTTTCCTAGTTAATCAAACATATTACATGATGATGCAGGACCCAAGCAAGTTTGTTGCTGCTGCTGTTGGACCTACTCCTTTTCCAAATCAACCAAGTGCTCGTTTGCAGCCTTTAACTCCTTCATAGCATTCAACTTAGCAATGCAGTAGTAGAGATGCAGCAGAGATGCTCCTCCTTTTCAGTGGTCTATTTCGTAGGTAGATAGATAGATTTTGTAGCTTAATAGGTATTATATATATTTTCTTATTTTCCATCCTTATTCCATAAAGAGTCGCCTTTCCAGATGCAGCAGTAGCAGCAGCAAATGCAGATGCAGCAGCAAATGCAGATGTAGTAGCAGTAGTAGCAAATGCAGCAATAGCACTAGCAGATGTAGATGCAGCAGCAGTAGTAGCAGATGCAACAATAGCAGCAGCAGATGTAGCTGGAAGTGGAAGCTCCAGTAGTAATTCACCCAAATCTTAAGTTCTATTTTTTTGGATGGAGGTCGTTCTTGGCATGTGGATTTTTGAAAGGATCATTCTTGGCATGATATCTCTAGTTGCAGGTAGTTCAATCCAATGTCCTACCAGACATGTTCAGAAGCACCTATGAGGCCATCACAAAGGGCAACCCAACGTGGAATTAGGTACAAGTTCCAAAGTCGAAGCTATACTCATGGGATCCCGAGTCAACTTACATTTGCCAATATTCGCCTTGTTAACAAGCTGCTAAAGGGTGAAGTAGGACCAAAGACAATTCACATTCCTTCAGGGGAGAAACTTTATGTATTTGATGCTGCAATGGTTAGTATGAAATTTTATTCTTAATTCGATGTTGATTTTTAGATCAAGATAGAAAAGGATATATTTCCCTAATGTATTTTTGGATTTCTGAATTTTATTTGAAGTGCCCTGTTCAGGAAAAAAAAAACATTTCATTTGAAATGCCCTTTACATTATGTTGATTGTTTACGTGACATCTTGCATTGATTTAGGGACATGATAAAATACCCCGCACACTAAGAATTATACTGCCATTAATGAAATAGTCTCCCCTTCTCTCACAACTTTGCATCTATGTTTCCATAAGGGGTGCAACAAATATACTATCAGTTCTTTTTTTGAGCCCTACCAGTTGGAATAGCTTAGTCAATTTTTCCATCCCATCCATCCAGTCATCTTGCTCAGGCCATGCTGTTATACCCTAATAAAACCAAATTGCCTTTGCAAAGGGGCGATTTTTAATCATATGCACCCAATCCTCTTTATCAATTCGACAAAAGGGGCACAATGAGTCTTCAATCTGAAATTTTTTCAATAATGTTCCCTTTAAAGGCAGAGCATCAGTCACTGCTCTCCAAGAGGGATAACTTTGTTTTCAGAGCTATATCCTTCATATTCCAAACCTTTTTACAATAGGCTATTTGTTTCTCTGTAAGACTAGAGTTGATTCCCTCTTCATTTAGCAAGGTCATATATGCAGACTTAACTGAGAACTTCCCATTAGGATGTGGTTTTCATATTAGTAAGTCTTGTCCCATGTCTATTGGAGTACTTAAAATTTTTTCTACAGTCTTACAGCCAAAGCTACTGGAAATTTTTTCTTCATTCCAGTTCTAATTTTGTTCATCTATCAAATCTACCGCCTTTAATTCCTGGAGTATACTCTATCTAATCGACTTTTACTCTTCAACCTTCAACCATGGATCACTCCAAATATTTATATTCTCCCCATCTCCAACTAACCATAACACACTGCTGAAAAGCATACTTTTTATAGCTGGAAGCACCTTCATGAAGGAAGAATCTGGTGACTTGGGCATATACTCCCAAAAATTACCATTTGGGAAATACTTGCTTCTTATTTGATTTTGTTAAAGACCCTCCTTAGGGCACAATAACCAACCCATTTTTAGTAAGAAAGCTAAAATTACTAGCCTTACCAAAGAGAATCTTTCTTGATGGTTGGTTAGCTGTCACCAAAGGTAATTCCTTTGGTCATGATGACCCTTTGGTGATGGTTAGGGAACCGTGACCAAAGGAACCTTCTTTCTTCCACGCCAACCTCTAGTCATGGTTATTAACCGTGACCAAAGCTCTTTCTTCGGTCACAATTCTACATCAGTGACAAAGTCTTTAGTCACAGTTTATAACCATGACTAGTGTTGTAGAACGTAGCTAACGGTGGGCTTTGGTGACAGTGGCAAGTTGGAACCGTCACCAAAGCCCTATGCTTCGGTGACGGTTTCACCAAAGGCTGGTGAGCAAAGCTGCTGAGCCTATCTAACAGTGCGCTTCGGTGACGATTTTGTGTGGAACCGACACTGAAGCATAGGGCTTTGGTGACGGTTCCACCTAAAATCGTCACCAAAGCCTCATGACAGAAGTTATAGAACGTAGCTAACGGCGGACTTCGGTGTCGGTTTTGGGTGGAATCGTCACTGAAGCTTAGGGATTTGGTGCCAATTCCACCAAAAACTGTCACCAAAACCCTGCAGCTTTGGTGATGGTTTTGGGTGGAACCGTTACCAAAGCCTTTGGTAACGGTTTTGCATGGAACCGTCACCAAAGACCATTCCGCAACGCAACTTTTGCTGTCGCTAATTGGTGACGGTTATGAGTCATTTGGTCACGGTTTTTAACTGTGACCAAAACCCTAATTTCTTGTAATGCATTCCCCCGATAGGATATGTAAATATCCTAAGAGACAAGTACCGAGGAGACGATGTGTTGTTATGCATCTTCGAGGGGAATTTCCCACCTCTCCGCACTGAGAACTCGTCCAACTCAACTTTTGTTGACCGGCCACTCCTAATCTAAGCAACGTTTTTAGAACATTAAAACGCTTTTGTGTGATTTTGATAGTTATGCGCACTAAACCAGACTATGTGTGGATTGGCGTGCTTAGGTTACCAAGTCCCACAAATTGAAGGTCAGTTAATGAGGCTGAATACTCCCTAAGACTTAGACCTAATACTTAAGCTTTGCATTTTCCCCAACCTCTTGGGGATTATCCAAATCTTAGTGGATACTTGAATTTTTAAGCCTAAGAGTCTAGCCCAAATGACTTAAAGTCAGCGTTCCTACTAATCTTTTTTCTCATTTTTCTCTTTTTTCTTGATGTGATCTAGAACTTCAGTTAATCCCTTAATCTTTTACTAATGACTATTCTTTTTTTTTCTTTTCTTTTTCTTTTTCATTTTGTGCTCCTTTTTGGTATTTTGCTATTTTTCCTCCTCATGTTTTGTATAGCCCAAAAATTCTCCCCCCTCAATTTTTTTTTGTTCCTTTTCAAGATTTTTCAATTTTTTTTTTGTTTTTTGTGATATGTGATTTTTTTTTGTTGAAACATTATCTTGATATGAGTTTTCATAACATTTTTCACTTTCATACCCCCCCATGCCTACGATTTGCAATGTCTCCATTGTAAATTAGGTGGGTTCGAATTCAGCTTAGTTCATTCATTAGGACAGGTGTTGGGTGAGTGGACGGGTCGAGGTGACTAGTGCGAACGATTTCTAGACTCAGGTACGGGTACCTAAGGTGGAGTCGGCTATTCTAATGGATGAACCCTAAAGTGCAATATGATTTTAGCATAGAAATGTCAGGAAAGGTTTTGGGTTTTTCAAAGAATGATGGGTTGCCTCTCGTTAAGCACTGTGTTTTACGCCATCAGTTGGGCGCAATGAGCTTAGGGAGAATGGAGGATAAAGGATGACTCAGCCAAATCTGTATTGGTCATGTTAATGAACGATTTGAGTCTCTGACCATTCACGACGAAGGGTTCGGAATCGTGGCTAAGTGGACTGATCTCAATGGCTCCATTTCCAAAGATTTGTCGGACTAGGTAGGGTCCAATCCACTTAGATTGTAGCTTTCCTAGGAATAATTTGAGTCGGACATCAAAGAGTAGAACCTTTGACCAGGATGAAAGATCTTTCTAGAAATGTGCTTGCCATGAAAGGCTTTAACCTGCTCTTTGTAAATTCGTGAGTTCTCATACGCGTCGTGGTGTAATTCATCAATCTCGCTCATTTGAAGCTTTCTATGGGTTCCAGCCTTAGAAAGATCTAAGTTGCAGTTCTGTACTGCCCAATAGGCTTTATGCTCCAGTTTGACGGGGAGGTGACATGCCTTCCCGTACACCAGTCTGAAGGGAGACATACCTAATTGGGTCTTCTGGGCGATCCTATAAGCCCACAGAGCTTCCGGAATCCGGGATGACTAATCCTTCCTGTCAGGTCGAACAGTAACCTGGAGGATTTTCTTGATCTCCCAGTTTGATAGCTCAGCTAGACCATTAGTTTAGGGGTGGTAAGGAGTAGAGATTCAGTGTGACACTTCGTATTTGGTCATCAGTGATCTGAACTAAGCGTTTGTGAAATGGGTCCCTCCATCGAAAATTATTACGCGTGGAATCTCGAACCTTGAGAAGATGTTTTGATGAATGAATTTGATAACTTTGTGATCATTGGTTCGGCTCAGAATGGCTTTGATCCACTTGGACACATAGTCAACTGCGAGTAAGATGTATTCGATGCTGTCCGAGATAGGGAAGGGTCCCATAAAATCAATCCCCCAAATGTTGAAAATCTCGCATACTAGAATCAGCTGTAAAGGCATCATGTCACGATGGCTCATGTTGCCCAAGGTCTGGCAACGAGTACATGCCTTACAGTGATTGTATACATCCTTGAAGATTGTGGGCCGGTAAAAGCCACACTGGAGGACTTTTGATGTGGTTTTGTGTCCTGAAAAATGTCCACTGCATGCCTGGTCATGGCAGAGAGTATGTCTTTGATTTCCGCTTCTGCGACACATCATCGAATTATTTGATTAACACCAATGTGGAATAGATATGGGCCTTCCCAAAGGTAATACTTGTGATCGGAACGTAATTTGTCCTTCTTGGCCTTCGGCCAATCAGACGGGATCTGATGTGATGCCAAGTAGTTTACTATGTTAGCAAACCATGGAAGCCCTGTATCAATAATCAGGAGGTGCTCATCAGGAAAATGTTCCATGATGGGTCTGGAAGGGTCAATGATCTCAGAAGGAAGGCGGGACAAGTGATTAGCTACCACATTCTGTTTTCCCGCTTTGTCACGAATCTTGAGGTCAAATTCTTACAACAGCAAGATCCAGTGGATTAATCAAGGTTTTGCATCCTTCTTTGCAAGGAGATGCCTCACAACTGTTTGATCCGAGTAGATAATAACATGGGAACCCAGGGGGTATGATCTGAATTTTTCTAGGGCAAATACTACAGCTAGCAGCTCTTTCTCAATAACTGTGTAGTTACGTTGAGCCTCGTCTAGTGTTTTGTTAGCATAGTAAATGACCACGGGTTTTCTATCACTTTTCTACCCCAAAATCGCTCCTACAGTGAAGTCAGATGCAAGGCACATGATCTCAAAGGGTTGAGACCAATCAGGGGACTGTAGGATTGGGGCTTGGGTGACTCGTTCATGAAGGATCTCAAATGCTTGAGTGCATTCCTTGGAGATTTCGAAAGGTACATCCTTGGAGAGAGGAGTAGTTAGGGGGTGAGTGAGTTTTTAAAAATCAGGGATAAATTGACGGTAAAAATCGATGTGCCCCAGAAAAGATCGGATGTCCTTGATCGAGCTAGGCATAGGGAGTTTGGAAATCAAGTTAACCTTAGCTCGATCGACTTGGATGCCTTTCTCCGAAATAAGAAATCCCAGGAAGATTCCCTTGGGCACCATGAAATGGCTCTTTTCTGAAGAAAGAACCAGATTCACGTCAATGCACTGCCTGAGTATTTGGACCAAGTGTTGAGGCAATCGTGAAATGATGCTCCAAACATTGAAAAGTCATCCATGAAGACTTCCAGATAATCACCCATGATATCTGAGAATATGGCAAACATGCACCGCTGAAAAGTTGCGGGTGCATTGCAGAGACCGAACGACATCCTGAAGAGGCAGGTGAATGTGGTCTTTTCTTGGTCCTCTGGATGGATCGCCACTTGGTTTTAATCGGAGTACCCGTCAAGAAAGCAGAAGAACCTGTTTCCTGCTAATTTCTCGAGGATTTGATCAATAAACGGTAGTGGGAAATGATCCTTCTTTGTGGAGGAATTGAGTCTTCTGTAATCAATGCAGACTCTCCACGAGTTAGCTATTCGGGTCGGTATGACCACTCCGGTTTCAGTCGTGATGATGGTGAGTCCGGCCTTCTTAGGCACAACTTGGATTGGACTCACCCAGCGGCTATCGGAGATCTAGTAGATGATCCCTGCATCTAACCACTTAATGATCTCCTTTTTCACGACCTCCTATAGATTAGGGTTTAAACGTCTCTACATTTCTTGCGAAGGTCGTGTGCCCTCTTCAGTGTAGATTTGATGTGTGCAATAAGAGGGGCTTATTGATGAGAGGCTCATCATGATCTCTAATTACCCCTAATTAACTAGTCTTCCTAGTTAATTAGCTAAGGTTATGAATATATAAGGGTTAATTAGAAAATAAGGGATATTTAGTAAAGGACCTTAAAATAAGTTAAAAATGATATTTTATCATTCAATAAACATTATTAACAATTTAATTAATAATTGGACTTGAAATCTTATTAATCATTTCCTTAATTAATAAGTTAAGTAACTTAAGCATAATATATACATAAGTATATAATAACTTAAGTAATTTTACTCAATCTAATAAATTAACCTAAAAAGGTCAAAAATGTAAATTCAAGGTGAAAACATAATAATTACCTTATTTACTAACATATATAAAAAGTTGAAAAAGATCTAAGATAAAATAAACCTTTAAAACTTGAGTTTACATTTTGGTCCTTAAAATTCATTGTAATTGGGTCCTTAATTTTCATAAAGGTCCTTAAGTTTCATTGCATTCAGGTCCCTTTCGTCTTCTTCTTCTTCTCCAGCCGAGTGGACAGCTAACGATGGAGAGTGACTTCATTGCGCGATCACCGCCTTGCCGACATCATCCTTCCTTCTCCAAGCACCTGGAGCTTGCGCTCACCACTCCATCTTCATCCATCAGTTTGGATCACTCGGAAATCCTAATTTCTGGTGGGAGTTAACCTCACCGTTGTTGGAGACGATGCCGGAGGTTAAGCTCCCCAAGCTTCTTCTTCGTCCAGACCTCGCCACCTTCTTCGTCGCCATCCACTATAAATACCCCCTCACCCCTCTAATTTCTCTCAAGTTGGCTCCCTTCCCTCTTCTAACACTGAGCCGACCCGATAGGCTATTCATCTGCAACTCCAACGACCTTCCATCTCATCTTCTGAATTCCTCTGTCCATCTTGATTAGCTGAGGAGATCCGCTAAGGTCAGCTGCATCTCTGGACATAGGCGTTGACCGAATAGATCCTCCGCTTCACCTCACATCCGCCCACCGGAGATTCTTCTTTAACCCTCTGATTTCGTCGTCCGCCATGAGCCTTCAACAGAACCCTATTGACCCCTTCATCCAAGTAATAGTAGATTAGGAGTAGGAGTAGGAGTAGGGTAGTTTAGGTAGGTAGTGAGTTAGATAGCTTAGTGTAATTTTATAATTAAATGTTCATCTTCTTCGACTCCAGCGAACTCCTTTAGCTCGCCAAAGCCTTAATTTCATCTTTTAAACTCGCTGATCACCTTCTTCTTTCATCCACTATCATTTCTATCACACTTAATCCCTAATTTGATCATTGATTCGCTTAAATCACTTCCACCTCCACCGACTACTGTTGCTGTCCATGGTGGCAGTAGTTGATTTAGCTTCACATCCACAGGGTCTTCGATCATCTTTTCATCACTAAGGACCCTATTCTACACTTTAATATAAGTAATTACCATCTATAATCTAAACACCCAATTTTTAATTAAGCTCCTGAGCTCGCTGTCTATGCGGCTCAGGAACAGTTTAAATTATAAATTATGTATTTATTTATCTTCGCAATACTATTTTGACTTGTTTCCTCCACTCAATTGAGGGGGAAAACAAGTCCTGAGCCTAATCTAACTCAGATTTTATATAAAATGAATTCACTATTAAATCTTGACTCTAATGAATAATTGAAGGAATTAATTTGTTCCTGAGGTTCCTTGTGACCTTAGGAACCTTTTTGAATCTGTAATGGCATAACTTCTCATTTTGTACACAATTTCACCTTTTTCTGGACTCACTGGAGCTCCGGCGAGCTCTGGCGAGTCAAAATTGAGCTTTAGCCTGAAGAACTTAGTGAGAAGCTCCAGATCAATGATTTAATGATCATTGATTGTTCTGAGGTTGTTTATTTGAGGATTAAGTGTTTGGAGCTTGAGATAGGTATTTGTCTTCTTCAACTCTGGCAGAGTTGGAGAAGTCTGTCAGTTAGGTTAAAGTTGCATTTAAGAAGTTTGGAAGCTTCAATGGTATACCCTGAGTTCATTTTTGTGATCCAACCAGTGTATCAACCTCTGATTTGTTCTGATGATCAAACACCTTTTGAATCTCAAGCGATGAACCTGAAACCCTAAGAACTCTAGTCGAAACACCTATCTAAGGGTCTGAACCTATTCCTGAGATTGAAGAGATGTTGTTTAAGGCTTTACTTTCGTTTGAAATAGCCAAACTCAGAAAGTCAAAATTCAAGGTTCTACAGCCAAACCTGAGTTTGATTCTTTGATTTTGGATTCAATTAGTCAAATTAAGGAGTTCAAATTGTTTCTAGGAAGATTGTGAATGATTTAAAAGAGATTTGAGTGAGCTCTGATGGATTATTTGATAGGATTTGATTTATGTCCAGTTTAGGTTATTTTTGAACCCAAACTGACGACAGTGGTTTTTGGATGAAATTTGAATGTGATTTCTACCAAGATAAGCTTATAACAACCCTTAGAATCTGTTTAAATTGACTGAGAATGATTTTAGCTATCTATTACAACTTTTTCATGTCTGATTACAGTCTCTAAAGCTGACAGTGAAGCTTTGAGCTTCTGTACACTTTCTGAAGCTTCTAGGAGCTTGAAACCTTAACCAACAACTGCAGAATTAACCTTAGAATTCATTCAGAGCCTTAGCTAAGAACTTAAGTCCAGCCTATAGATATAGTAAGCTCAAAACACTTCCAGGCAGTATTAAACCTGTAGGAACCCCTTAATTTCGCCTTTCAAATTAAAGAGGAAAACATCCTCTTAACTAAAATTGACCCTGCAACCTTGTAGATCTACCTTAGAGCTTTCCATCAAGCTTTGAATCGCTTGATTTGAAGGTTTGAGTAGGGAGATATCGTTAATCGAAGTTAGGTTTGGAGGGGGGAAACATAGTCCCACATCGGTAAACTACGAGTGCCTACCTTAGTACAAAAGGAATTTGTGCAGTAAGCGATTTAGTCGTCAAGCGCTCTTCGCGATCTGAACATCTGACCTTTACGAGCTTATGCGTGTGTGTGTGTGGGCATGTGTGTGCTTGCGGATGTGCGCCCGAGTGGGCGTGTGTGATGTTGGCCCTGGGAGGGCGAGGCCTGGGAGGCGTGAGCCGGTTTAGCTCGAGAAATAAACCAAAATTGAACCCTAATGAAATCAGGGGAGGATCGAGTAGGGTCTGGTCCCACCCTGATCTCAGGGTACTGTGTATCCTTGAAAGGACCTCGTCGCAAATAAAAAAGTAATTTTTGGTTAAAGAGCAAATTAACCGATTCAACGAAGTTTCAGAGATAAGGAGAGGCTCAAAAGACTAAGTGTTGAAGAAAGAAAGCTGAAGGCTAAGGTTAAAGGAAAGAAAGGTGAAGAACAGGCACTAAGGAGAAAAAGAAGAAGAAACTAAGAAGAAAAAGACTAAGGGAAAAGAAAGACAGAAGTAGGAGCAATGAAGAGAGGAAAGAAAAAGAATTCGAGAGAATAAGAGAGCAATAAAAGAAAAGAATAAAAGGAAATGAAGAAGAAAAAGAAAGAGAGAAGAAAAGAGAGAGAGGCTGAAGAAAAGAAGTTTAATTTCTTTTTGTAAGAATTTATTTTAACTGTAATAAGGCATGTTCTGATTAAATCAACTTTTCTTCGCCTTAAATCATTTGAAATTAATAGAGAATTCATATGCTTTTAATGTTGAAAATTCATATGGGATTTTGCATATTCCTTAAAGTTTTAATCATTTGGCAAAATTCATGCTTTCATAATTAACTTAAGTATACCTCCTATACTTATAAAGAAAAATAAAAGATAACTAGTGAATTTAGAATGAATTATACCTCCCAGCGAATGACCTGGAGCAAACGACCTAGACTCAACCAGTAAAAATTTTCTAAAATGTTAGGTTAATTCGACTCTATACTACTAATCGACACAACTTCGAGTTAACCTAAGTGACTTTTCTCTACTCTTAATTAAGTAAAATTAACTTAATTAACTGAGTTGAGTAAGAAAAGCATCACTTATGCCAGTCAAGTCATCGAGAGTCCATCTAATGGCTCTACGATGTTGCTGGAGAACAGTAATCAGACGGGATTCCTGGTCAGGTGTGAGTCGGGAGTTGATAATCACAGGAAACGTCTGATTGGAACCCAAAAAGACATACTTCAGATGATCAGGAAGGGGCTTGAGTTCCAGGATGGGGTTATCAGCAGCATCAGGCGGTTCAGGGTGTGTACCAGGGACAAGGGTAGGAGTCATGGGTGTGTCTAGATCAGGTTCAGACTCCTCTGTTTGTGGGTTTGGATCTTCTGGTGGTTGATTGGGGATAATAAGGTTGTCCTCGGTATGTGGTTTATCAACCACGACTTTGATATTACATATTTGTTCTATAACCCTGCAATTGATCCTTTGTTGGGCCTTAAAGATGTCAATCTTTAGAGTTTGGTTCCCAAATTTTAATTCTATTTGGCCCTCCTCACAGTTTATGTTGGCCCTAGTAGTGGCCAGAAAAGGTCTTCCTAATATAATCGGTGTATCCCTTGAGTTCTCAGGTGCATCCATATCTAGAACTATGAAATCTACCAGGAAGTAGAAATCCCGTACCCTAACAATGACATCCTCGAGTATTCCTTTAGGTGACTTGATGGATTGATCGACTAACTACAATGTCACCTCAGTTGGTTTAAGTTCAAACTCTTCAAGGTGGTCAAGGAGGGATGTAGGTATTAGGTTTATGGAGGCACCTAAGTCTAACAAGACTCTGTCAAATTGGGTGTCACCAATTTTACATGAAATCAGGGGAGTACCTAGGTCTTTAGCCTTGGGTGGGAGTTTACTCAAGATTATAGAGCTGGCTTGCTCTGGCAGTACGATCGGACTCCCACTTTTGGTTCGCGGCTTACGCTTGGGTGTACACAAGTCTTTCAGAAATCGTACGTAAGACGGTACGTGGTGGATTGCATCCATCAAGGGGGTGTTTATCTAGACCTGTTCAAAGAGCTTGACTAGATCCTCCTCAGGAGCCACGGGTTTGGTTATCATCTTTCCCTTGGTTAAGGCCTCGGGAAATGGAACCCTAGTTGGTTCCTCTAGAATAGGTCCAGGTTCTTGATCTGGGATAGGGGTATCTTGGATGACTATCCTGGGGTTTGGGTTACTACTAGGCTTGGATTGGTTTGGAAAATGTGGGTCTTGGGTTGCTTTACCACTACAAGTTGTTACGAAGTTTAATCCTGCCTGGTTTGGTAAGATGGGTGGCTGCTGCTGAAATCTCGCATAAGATGTCGAAGCTTCCATCCTGTCAGGTGATGGAATAGAAGGGGCCTGATAAATCATATGTGCGTGGCCTGGATTTGGGTTCATAACGTGCCTCTGGGTTGGCACGTTATTTGGGTATGGCAGAGGTTGCGAAGGAAGGGTACCTAGTTGGTGGGAATTCGCCATCTAGGCAAGTTGATTGCGAACCTCTGTGATCTCGTCCTTGTGCTATTTCGGCATTGCCACATTCGTTTTCTGAATGTCAGCCAGTGCTTTAAGGATAAGAGTCATTTGATCTTGGTTTGGCTCAGATTGATAGGTGGGTGAAAGAACGATCTTCGTTTTCATTGAAAACTTTAACATAAAATGATGTGTCATTGTATTTAATCGCGTGGTAGAAAATCGCTTTTCAAAATATTTTAATTTTCATAATCTAACCATGAATAGTTAGGTCATCTCCATAGGGAGGAATTAACCTATCAAAAATGAGTAATGATGCATCAAGTAATTGGGAATTTCAACGGATGTGCATGCTAATTAGTGTTCTCATTTCCAGCATAACTTCTCAATTTAGAAAATTAACCAAGAATCTGAGGGTGCACATGCAAAATCACCACTATGGAAATACCAGAATGGCTATCTTAATACTAACAAGCGTCATCAAATTTATCTAAATCAGAATTTGTTCCCATAACAAAGATACATGTTAGCTTAGTCATGAGATGAATGTAATGTGACTGCATGTAATTCTATTGGAATTGAAGGTCATTCATGCAATTCTACAGTAATATAATAATAAGGTAAATAAGTAAATAGTATCTTTGACAATGGCAATGGTTGTAATTTTTAATATGTGGTTTACTGTTGCAAAACAGAGCATTGCTCTTCTTGGCGCGCACGAGGAGGAGGGCCCACTGCTGAAGGAGAGAAGCCCAGGGGAGCTTGGCTGCGACAAGGGGATCACGATGGCGGTGGTGGCGTCGACTATGGTGGCCTGAGGTCGTCGGCCGTCGAGGAGGAACCCACTGGTGTTGGGTTCTGTTGCATGGTTGTGCGCGTAGCCTGTGGCATGGTCTGCGGCTGCGCACTCGAGCGCAGGTGTATTGAGGCATGGCCTGAGGTGTGAGGTGGGCTGCGTGCAAGGGGCATGGGTGCGGCTGCGGCAGTGGTTCTTCATTGCAGCAGTGGAAGAATGAGGAAGACGAAGAAGACGAGAAGACGGTCTACAGTGCGCGTCCTTGCGCGCTGTTAGAATGCTACGCAGCGCGTGCTTGGAGGCAGGTGCAGCGCATGTGGTTGCTAGCCGCGTGAAGGTGCTGGTGTGCTACGTGCGGTGGAGGCAAGTGCAGCGCACGGTGGAGGCTGGTGCATGCCTGCAGAGGGTGCAAGTGCAGGCAAGCAGTTGTTTGTGCACGGTGGAGGCAGGCTGGCGTGGGAGGATGAGGCACTGTGACAGTGCGGTGAAGGAAGGAAGGATTGGTGCAGTGAGGGCTGTGCGTGGCTGGACAGGTAGTGGAGGGCGTGGGTGCGGGCGGTGGAAGGCTTGGCACGGTGAAAGCAGTGCGTTGCTGGACAGGCGGTGGAGGGCGCAGGTGCGCACAGTGCACGCTCTTCCCACAGTGCACACTCCCTTCACAGTTGGGTCCCTGATGAGTGGCTACTCATCATAGCTAAAAGGCCGAAATTAAGCTAGACACTAAGCAAAACAATATCAAATTAACACATAAAAAGGGTTAAGTGTGGGAATTAAAGAAAAGACCTAAAACTTTTAATGTGTGTTAAAACCTCCTAATTAGGTCACAAAAATGAGATATTCTGAAAACTAAAGAACAAATGATGATCCATGCATCAATTGAACACATAAACAAGTTTGAAAAGATAAATCAGAGGTAAAATCAATGTCTTAAATGTTTAATTAAGCACATGTAAAAATTTGAAAGCAATTGGACATCATTTAGGCTTAGAAATAAATAGATTACAATTAGGTCCTTCATGCATTACATTTATACCCTTTAAAACTCCTTCTTGGACCTTTTTGCAAGCCGCAGGGACCCTTCTGCATGACTGCAAGGCCCTTCCAGTTATAGTTCTTCTCACTTTTGGACCTGCACGCTATTCTTCTACCCCTTCGTTTAAGGGTCTTCCTGCAAGTTTTCCCTCATTTCAGAGAGAGCCTGTGTTCTTCACGCGCACTGTAGCACGCGAAGAACATAGCCACTCTCGACCGTCCATCGCACTTTTGATCTCGATCTGCGGCTGGAATCAAATGGAACCTTCGCGCGATTCCTTGCGTGCGTTCACCTCTCTTCCCAGATCTCATCTGACGGTCAGATCTCTCTCTTGACTCGCCGCGCGCTCTACCCATCTCATCCTCACCGCCGGCCTAATTTTGATTAACCTCACCCTTGCGGTGATCTCAGTCACTGAGCTGCTATTTAAGCACCTCAGTGGTGTCGCGCGCAAAGGATCGCTCCCTCCTACATCTCTTAGCGATCAATTCTTCCACTCCAGTCTCTCCTCCTCATCTAGACCCTGATTTCACAGCCACCGGCTGTGGAATCATCGCCTGCTCTCGACCCTCCTCGTCGCTAAGGACCTCGTAGCACCTGAGGACGACCCTGGAGTCTCACTAGAAGACTCTTCCCTCCGCTGGAGTCACCCTCGTCCTTTCTTCCTCCTTAGCCACCGGCTAAGGACCCATAGGTCCCATTCTTCCTTTTAGTTTAGGTTTTTAATTCTGCACAAGTAGTGTTAGATTTAGTTTGCAGTAGTTTAGAATAGATTTAGTTTTAATTGTAGTGTTTAATGTTAGCTGTAGTTAGATTAGTCTTAGGAGTAGAATTAGTATTAGATCCCCTCCCTCACCTCCTCTGATCAGTCCAGATCAGAGGGGAAGAATCATCTGTTCATTGTTCAATTTATCTCCCTCTTCATGTTTTGTTTTTCCATCATCCAAATTCTGATTCTTGTTTTTTCCTTTTCAACGACGAATTTTTCATCAATCACCCACACATCCTGACCCAATTTCAGATCTGATGGCGCACTGCCTCAGATCTGAAAGTGGCGTCACAAGCACCATTTGGGGCTTCTCACTCATTCCATTTGTTTCATAAAAGCCCCTCTGTTTTAAATGGATTGCCTCAGTTTGTCAGAGCACGTTTGATTTGGATTTTAAAGGATTTTTACTCTCTGAAATGTTTTGACAGATCTGACAAATTGAAGGGATTTTTGGTTTTCATTGTAGGCAAGGATTCTGAGAAGTTCTCTGGTGACAGAGAACCAATCAGAAGAGCCTTTCATGATTCTGTTTATACTTTGTTTTGAATGCATTCGCCAGCTTCCATTAAATTTCCTTAATGCATTCTTAGTCTCTTTTTTCTATTTCAGAACTGCCATACACTATTTGTGTTGATGATCATTTCTGTATGGTGATTCTCTAACCTAAGGAGTTTTCCATACTCCTTAAGGTTGCAAGAAACTGGGATTGTGTTTCTTTGGTTTTAATTGATCGAGCTAAGTCTTCCTTCATGCTGTCTATGGCATTAGGAAGACTAACTCAATGCTATTTGAGTTTTGATCTGAAAGGATGCTTCTGATAAGGTTTTTCCTAATGAGTATTTGAGCTGAATTTACATGAGATTTTCGTGAGATTTAAACCCCTTTCAGATTTGGATTTCAACTCTGTAAATTGTAGTTTGTTTTGAATTTTATCTTACTCCCAGTTACACAGCAATATGCTGCATCTAGCAGCTACATTCCCCTCTTCTCTAAACTCCTTTCTTCTCTAAATTTCCCTCTTCTCTGTAGAATACTTCCCCCCTCTTCAAGTGGACTAACTGCACCAGCAGTTAGCCATTTGACAGTGGCTTAAGCCACTGCCACTGTAAACAACACATACTAAATACATTCTTCTTTTCTCCATCTCCTCTGACAGTAGCTGCGGCTGCTGTCTAAACTCAAATAAAAACTCAATCAACTCTAATTCCCTAACCTTATACAAAAGCCTAATGGCATAGACTTATTTTAAAACTGTAAATATACCCATTCATAGTATTATAACTATAACTATAGCATATCAGTTAGATACACAGTTATACTGTAAATATGTATAAAACCTGTACAGAAATTCGTATACATATGTAATCTATGTAAAAATATGTATATATACTAATCTAGTATGTATGTATTTACTGATTTATGTATATATGTATGTACAGATTTATATTTACTGATTTAGTAGCTAAGTTAATAAGTTAGAGCAATAATCAAGTAAATAAATCTATAAACTTGGGAATATATATATATATTAAGTAACTTAAGTTAGTCAAAGTATAATTATACCTAGTATAACTTACTGTAACTTAGTTTTAATTTTAAACACCCAGAATTGCTATTTTAGCCTAATAAAACATAAATAAATTCGTAAAAATACAATAAAAATATGTATTAAATACTTAAGTATGTAAGTTAAAACTGTTTAAGGTCAATTAGACCATTTACTAATTATTTTATAAGTAATTGACTATTTAATCACCTAAATCAACCTGTATAATCAGCCTAGTTTAGTGAATTTATTTGTATAGTAAATATATTTAAAATTCAAAATTAATTAATCAATTATGTAGTATTATGTAAATATTTTATTTACCATATTTTATTTTATTTTTTTTAATAATTTATGGCCCCCAAATCGAGGGCCAAAAACGCGCACAGACGCAGCTGCGTCTGGTTTCCAACGCACGATGTGGCGCTGGAATAGCGCCACATCGTGGGCTGCAAACCAAACGCAGCATATAAATATAATTTATGCAATAGCTTAATCAGTCGTCATGGCACCGGGCGCCCGAAACACCGCCTGTTATGTCTGATCCGATAACCCGATTTGTGCTGAACTCTGATATGTGATGATATTGAATATGTGATGCATGTGTGGGGCTGGAGGCCCGAGCGTGTGCGAACTTGTTGAAGGCGTTGGGCTGAGGCCCTGCGCTGATACGAAAACGTAATTAAGGCACCTAATCTGAGATTAGGGCGCGCTTAGTAGAGGTCTGGTCCCACCCGAAGGGTGCTGTGTATCCCTCGAAAAGCGCACCCGCTAATTAAGCACATTTTACACTAAGGACTCTCCACCGCAGCCTCTGAAATACCATACAGAACAAAATGAAAGGACAGACGACTTAAAAAAAAGATAACACGAGATAACAACAGAAAAGACTCTGTACATACGTATAATTAAACCCACATAATTACTAACAGAATAAAACGACACTATAAATGTCGCTAAAGACCTCAGTTTGCTTCTTTAGGTTGTATATAGTGTTTTCTGAGATTTAGCGACGTTTATATCTGTCACTAAAACTGATATATATGTCACTATAAATAAAAGACTAGTAAGTTAAGTTTTTACAGTATGGTATCCTCATGTAGTATGAACTAACATATTAGTGTTAATAGTATAACTTGTAAATACATAGTTTAGAGTATAATAATAGATTGTTTGATGCTTGTTCATAGTTAGCATTTTTGCAAGCACTTCTTAGTAACTAGGTAAATAAAACATTCATTCATTCTTTAAATGTAGAGTTTCTTTTTGAATAAGAAGACAATTTTGGAGATAATCAAAGAATGACCGAATTAAGTTCAATAAATTGCCTCCCAGAGAACGACCTGGAACAAAACCAGTAAAAATTAGATAAATAAGCAAATGATAATAATGGTTGTAATGACTGGTACTCACCCATACTCACCACTATACGACATCCTTAATGTTATATTATACACCCTATACTACAACGACATGATCAACAATTATTACCAACAAACATTTACACCATCATTATTTTGGCGCCGTTGCCGGGGAGGCAACGCTCTTTGCATCATTATTTTGGCGCCGTTGCCGGGGAGGCAACGCTCTTTGCACCAAAATTTTCTTTTTATTCTTTTGTATATAGAAATGCTTTATTTCATTCATTCATTCATTGTAATTTCTTTTATTTTCCATTGAATTATTTGTGTATACATTCCTTTATTCTCTTACTAATCATTTGTTTTTCCACAGCACTTGAGGAGGAGTGTCGTCTTCCTGGTGGAGTCGCTGCGCTCCAGATCCGTCTTCCTGGTGGAGTTTTGCCTCGAAGTAGCTGTAGGATTTTAGTATTAGTTTTAGTATAGATAGTTTTAGGTTTATTGATTAGGAGCAATTGTTAGTCATAAGTTGTGAGAGCTTGTTCTCACACAATTTTTGTAATAATTCTGGACTGTCTGGACTTTATTTCTTTATCTTCTTAATTTCTTTCCTTACTTTTGAATTGCATATAAAATTTTTTCAAAAAAATCAAAAAATCAAAAAAATCAAAAAGACCTCATACTTATCTAGCAGTAGCATAACCTTAGGCATCCATTTTTAGGATTGCATTTCATTCCTGCTAGATTTTAATTCAAGTCAAATCTACATTAGAAGATTGCTGGAGTCAGGTACGCATTTCTTACCTAACTCTAACTCTTGCCATATTTGCATTTGACTTAAAGTTAAGAAGACCACTACTTGTTCTGAATTTATTAAAAAGTGAAACGAGCAGCATAGAAAACACATTTTAATCACTTCAATTAAATCAAAAAGGAGACAGCAAAATTGGGTGAAACCATGTTTGAGATTTTAATCGCCTTGTGTTGAATGTTATCGTGCACACAGCACGATCACTTAAGGCCACAATACACGGGTTTCTACCTCATCTTTCTGCAACCACAGGATCTGGATTCGCACGCTCAGTCTTATCCAGATTCCCAGTGGATTTTAGAGGTCTGCACTTCGCTAGGTTTATCTTAGGATACGTACAATTGCTTGAAACAATTGTTTGCGTATAACATACTTTGCGTCGCAGCCTCTAGGAAAAATTTTCTCCGATTCATTTCGATTGATTGGTCTTCTTGAATTGAGATTTTATTGGGATTCTTCTATTTTATTGTGAACGTTAAATTTTTTTCCATTGAGTTGGATCGAATTAGAGTAAACGGGATTTCAAAAAAACCAACTCAATGGAAGGTAGGAGATCCCAAAACCCAGAACTTGTACTCCCCTTGGGTACTGCTACCCAAGCTACTGCATCATCTTCTTTGCCTTCCACTTCTAATCCCTTACCTCCTGAGTCTCAAAATACTTTTCACAATCCCCCTCGCCAAGAGGATGATCTTGATTCTTCACACTTTGAGGATTTTGAAGAACTTCCTCCAGACTTAGTTGCACATCCTCTACCACAGCAACCACCTATCCCTAGTTTCCAACCTCCACCTTATCCTAATCATCCTAATCCACCCCCGGAGAGAGGACCTATGCCTCATCTTCAGCACCTTTTCGATACACAACTACAAATGAATACCTTAACCCAACAGGTGCAACAGCTTGCTCAAGCTGTAAATCTATTAGCTAACCCCCAACCACAACCACTTCAACCTAGAAATCCTCAGGCACCACCCCAACCCCGTAGACCTCAACTACGAGATTATTATAATCCCGCAGTTGCCCAACCAATGCTTGTGGTACGTTATCCCAATGGGGGTCGTGCTGCTGAACTGAAGCCGAACATTATAGCACTCATTCCTCACTTCCATGGACTTGCTTCTGAGGACCCTTTTCAGCATTTAGAGGAGCTGAAGAATCTTGCCCAAACTTTGGGTCCGCAAGGATATGATCAGCACACGCTTTTGATGAAAATGTTCTCCTTTTCATTAAAAGATAAGGCAGCCTTTTGGTTTAGAACACTTGCACGGACTACACCTATAGATTCCTGGTCTTCTTTAGAACATGAGTTCTTAAAGAAGTACTTTCCTGTAGGCCGCACTAATGCCTTAAGGCGTGCCATCACCACCTTCACCCAGAATTCAGGAGAACCTATGCATGAGGCTTGGGAGAGATTCCATGAGCTTTTGAGAAAATGTCCCCACCATGGTGTCCCACGCTGGCAACAGGTCCAGATCTTCTACCATGGGCTCCATGATGACACACGGAATTTTGTAGATGCCGCTTGTGGAGGCAATTTCCTGTGTCGGGACGAGGACTCAGCCTTTGAGCTCTTTGAAGGCATGGCCGAAAACTCTATTAATAATGCTTCAATGAGCGTGTTTAATAGAAAGTCCTCACATTCCCACTCACACACGGGGGTACATGAAGCCCAATCCAGTAGCAAAGACTTAGAGATAGTGGCTAGTCAACTGGATAAAGTGGGCTTAATCGAGAAGAAAGTAGATGAAGTATGGAAATTTCTCTCAAAACACCCATCTTCTTCTTCTCAGTCACCAGCACAAAACACTTCTTCTCAGTTTCCCACAGGGAGGGAAACTGTGAATAACCTTTCTGTGACACAAACTGCATTACCGGATTTTCCATTTCCATATCCTTCACCGGTTGGAGGAACCTTTGTTCCTCCCTTCACTGACTTCCCTGCACCTTCTGGAGCTTCGGAGGAGCTTCATGCCATTCACAATGATCCTTTCACACAAACCTATAACCCTGGATGGCGTAATCATCCAAATTTCTCGTGGTCGGGAAATTCACAAAGACCTCCTTTTCAACAACCTTCTGCACCACCATTGCACAACCCGACTCGAGCACCACCTCCACAATCACACGGATATCCACCGCGTACCTACCAACAACCCCAACCCAGGCCCACCCAATACTCTCAATCTGGGCCTACACGAGATGACCAGTTGGGGTCTATCATGAAAGCTCTTGCTGATATGCAACAACAGAATATTGCTATGCAGCAAAGACAGGACGCGGCCTTAGTTGAGATGAGAGCCCAGCTATCACACTTGACGGAGTCCCGTCAACCACATTCACTCCCATCCCAAGCACAACCCAACCCTAGGAACATACCTGCTCAAAGGTATGTCCAACCTAGACCAGCACTGCAAGACCAAAACATGACATCTCACAACCAGTGCATAACACTGAATCGACATGATCTTGAGATTATTTGATAATGGAGCCGTTGAGATCACTGAACTTGACAAATCTGAACCCTTTATTGTTAATGGACAAAGACTGAAACCTTTCATTGAGCCGCATGATCTCAGACTTGTCAATTCCACCATTTCGCTCCTACATTTTGAGCTACCAACTAAGTTTTCGCCTAGCTGAAGGCGTTAAACTTAGCAAACACCTACCCTTGTATATAGCTGTTTTACACCTTTCTTACTTTAGCTTTCATTTGCATATAGTGTCTACCCTTGCATTCTGAGCATACATTCATTGACACACATGTCATGCATTTCACTTCCTAGCCCGACTGTTCACTCTGATCCTAGATCAGACTTAAAATCGTCCGCACAGAGATTTTATCTCCTCATTCCGACTTTCTTCCATCACCCAGTCTAGGATAGTGAAAAGCAGAGCATGCATTTGCATCCACCCTTTCATTCAATGAGGACATTGAAACATTTAAGCATGGGGGGGGTGTAAATGGTAAACCATTTAAACCAAAATGCAATTGTAGACACAACTATAGTACATATAGTATTATCAAAAAAATTATATACTTCAAAAAAAAAAAAAATTGAAAAATTTTGAAAACTTTTTTTTAAAAATTACAAAGCTAAAAATACAAAAAAATAACAAATCAGAAAAATTCCAAAAATACAATAAGGGACATGTACTTCATTATCAAAGGAGGACATTCATTTCAAGAGAGGGGAGAGAAAGAAAAAGAAAAAGAAAGAAAAGATAAGTAGCTGAAAAAAAAAAAAAAAAATAATAGAATAAGTGTCTATGGACATTCAACCGTTACTAGTTTGACCTGCCGGGCCATAGGAGCTTGAAACAAGCTTAGGCTTAATACACTTTGAGCCTTGACAAGATAGACCACAGTCTCTCCTAACTTTAGGATAATTCTTGTACCTAGTCACCAGTACAGGATTCGTTGGTTTGCTTTGACTTGAGGAGTCTAAGTAACCTTGGCTTTCACTACACAATGTCAGGAAAGACCACTTGAACCTAAACCTCAACCCTTGTGTTCATTAGGGAAGGTGGAGTCCTTAGCTGTGCGTGCAGGTAGACTCTTTGTCCTAATCTTTAGTTTTGTGTCTAGGAGAAGCTCTTTCCACAAAAGAAATCCACCCACCAAATATAGTGCGCTCTACCAAATAAGTTCCGGAGACATACTTATAACCAAAAAAAAAAAAAAAAAAAAAAAAAGGTCAAGTATGTTCTCCAAAAAGTCTGAAAAACTACTCTTCCACCAAAAATGTTTTCAGGGTTCAAAACAATACCCTGTTTGTCCACCAAAAAAAAAAAAAACTTCTCTGAGCCACAAATACAATAAGGGTTGGGATTGAATACCATCAATTTTTGAGTCATCCGAAAGCATGAGCTAAAGTTAGGACCAACCTGGACTTAAAAAGAAGTGAAACCCCGGGAATGAGCCTTAGAATTCACCTGGTTAGTCCTGACTTATCACAAAGCACAGCCATAACTTCATAGCATTCTGAGTCTCTGTAAAAACCCCCTGAGTCCTGGAATTCGACTTAAGGTTTAAATATCAAGAGTCCTTGTTGGTTGAGAGATGGTCTATGTCATTTAAGCCTCGAGTTCTGGTAGGTTATCCTCAGTAACCAGGTTCTCACAATGTCCAAAAACACAGTTGGTTTATTAAAAATTTTTTTTAGCTTAAAGATCATCATAAAACACTTAAAAATTTTTTGAAAGAAGAAAAAGATATCTTCACACACTTACCTTGCTGATACTTAAATTGCCTTACTTCAACAGATTGTTTGCTAAGGGACTAGCAAAACGTAAGCATGGGGGTATGATGAGTGGCTACTCATCATAGCTAAAAGGCCAAAAATAAGCTAGACACTAAGCAAAACAATATCAAATTAACACATAAAAAGGGTTAAGTGTGGGAATTAAAGAAAAGACCTAAAACTTTTAATGTGTGTTAAAACCTCCTAATTAGGTCACAAAAATGAGATATTCTGAAAACTAAAGAACAAATGATGATCCATGCATCAATTGAACACATAAACAAGTTTGAAAAGATAAATCAGAGGTAAAATCAATGTCTTAAATGTTCAATTAAGCACATGTAAAAATTTGAAAGCAATTGGACATCATTTAGGCTTAGAAATAAATAGATTACAATTAGGTCCTTCATGCATTACATTTCTACCCTTTAAAACTCCTTCTTGGACCTTTTTGCAAGCTGTAGGGACCCTTCTGCATGACTGCAAGGCCCTTCCAGTTATAGTTCTTCTCACTTTTGGACCTGCACGCTATTCTTCTACCCCTTCGTTTAAGGGTCTTCCTGCAAGTTTTCCCTCATTTCAGAGAGAGCCTGTGTTCTTCACGCGCACTGTAGCACGCGAAGAACACAGCCACTCTCGACCGTCCATCGCACTTTTGATCTCGATTTGCGGCTGGAATCAAATGGAACCTTCGCGCGATTCGGTGCGTGCGTTCACCTCTCTTCCCAGATCTCATCTGACGGTCAGATCTCTCTCTTGACTCGCCGTGCGCTCTACCCATCTCATCCTCACCGTCGGCCTAATTTTGATTAACCTCACCCTTGCGGTGATCTCAGTCACTGAGCTGCTATTTAAGCACCTCAGTGGTGTCGCGCGCAAAGGATCGCTCCCTCCTACATCTCTTAGCGATCAATTCTTCCACTCCAGTCTCTCCTCCTCATCTAGACCCTGATTTCACAGCCACCGGCTGTGGAATCATCGCCTGCTCTCGACCCTCCTCGTCGCTAAGGACCTCGTAGCACCTGAGGACGACCCTGGAGTCTCACTAGCAGACTCTTCCCTCCGCTGGAGTCACCCTCCTCCTTTCTTCCTCCTTAGCCGCCGGCTAAGGACCCATAGGTCCCATTCTTCCTTTTAGTTTAGGTTTTTAATTCTGCACAAGTAGTGTTAGATTTAGTTTGCAGTAGTTTAGAATAGATTTAGTTTTAATTGTAGTGTTTAATGTTAGCTGTAGTTAGATTAGTCTTAGGAGTAGAATTAGTATTAGATCCCCTCCCTCACCTCCTCTGATCAGTCCAGATCAGAGGGGAAGAATCATCTGTTCATTGTTCAATTTATCTCCCTCTTCATGTTTTGTTTTTCCATCATCCAAATTCTGATTCTTGTTTTTTCCTTTTCAACGACGAATTTTTCATCAATCACCCACACATCCTGACCCAATTTCAGATCTGATGGCGCACTGCCTCAGATCTGAAAGTGGCGTCACAAGCACCATTTGGGGCTTCTCACTCATTCCATTTGTTTCATAAAAGCCCCTCTGTTTTAAATGGATTGCCTCAGTTTGTCAGAGCACGTTTGATTTGGATTTTAAAGGATTTTTACTCTCTGAAATGTTTTGATAGATCTGACAAATTGAAGGGATTTTTGGTTTTCATTGTAGGCAAGGATTTTGAGAAGTTCTCTGGTGACAGAGAACCAATCAGAAGAGCCTTTCATGATTCTGTTTATACTTTGTTTTGAATGCATTCGCCAGCTTCCATTAAATTTCCTTAATGCATTCTTAGTCTCTTTTTTCTATTTCAGAACTGCCATACACTATTTGTGTTGATGATCATTTCTGTATGGTGATTCTCTAACCTAAGGAGTTTTCCATACTCCTTAAGGTTGCAAGAAACTGGGATTGTGTTTCTTTGATTTTAATTGATCGAGCTAAGTCTTCCTTCATGCTGTCTATGGCATTAGGAAGACTAACTCAATGCCATTTGAGTTTTGATCTGAAAGGATGCTTCTGATAAGGTTTTTCCTAATGAGTATTTGAGCTGAATTTACATGAGATTTTCGTGAGATTTAAACCCCTTTCAGATTTGGATTTCAACTCTGTAAATTGTAGTTTGTTTTGAATTTTATCTTACTCCCAGTTACACAGCAATATGCTGCATCTAGCAGCTACATTCCCCTCTTCTCTAAACTCCTTTCTTCTCTAAATTTCCCTCTTCTCTGTAGAATACTTCCCCCCTCTTCAAGTGGACTAACTGCACCAGCAGTTAGCCATTTGACAGTGGCTTAAGCCACTGCCACTGTAAACAACACATACTAAATACATTCTTCTTTTCTCCATCTCCTCTGACAGTAGCTGCGGCTGCTGTCTAAACTCAAATAAAAACTCAATCAACTCTAATTCCCTAACCTTATACAAAAGCCTAATGGCATAGACTTATTTTAAAACTGTAAATATACCCATTCATAGTATTATAACTATAACTATAGCATATCAGTTAGATACACAGTTATACTGTAAATATGTATAAAACCTGTACAGAAATTCGTATACATATGTAATCTATGTAAAAATATGTATATATACTAATCTAGTATGTATGTATTTATTGATTTATGTATATATGTATGTACAGATTTATATTTACTGATTTAGTAGCTAAGTTAATAAGTTAGAGCAATAATCAAGTAAATAAATCTATAAACTTGGGAATATATATATATATTAAGTAACTTAAGTTAGTCAAAGTATAATTATACCTAGTATAACTTACTGTAACTTAGTTTTAATTTTAAACACCCAGAATTGCTATTTTAGCCTAAATAAAACATAAATAAATTCGTAAAAATACAATAAAAATATGTATTAAATACTTAAGTATGTAAGTTAAAACTGTTTAAGGTCAATTAGACCATTTACTAATTATTTTATAAGTAATTGACTATTTAATCACCTAAATCAACCTGTATAATCAGCCTAGTTTAGTGAATTTATTTGTATAGTAAATATATTTAAAATTCAAAATTAATTAATCAATTATGTAGTATTATGTAAATATTTTATTTACCATATTTTATTTTATTTTTTTTAATAATTTATGGCCCCCAAATCGAGGGCCAAAAACGCGCACAGACGCAGCTGCGTCTGGTTTCCAGCGCACGATGTGGCGCTGGAATAGCGCCACATCGTGGGCTGCAAACCAAACGCAGCATATAAATATAATTTATGCAATAGCTTAATCAGTCGTCATGGCACCGGGCGCCCGAAACACCGCCTGTTATGTCTGATCCGATAACCCGATTTGTGCTGAACTCTGATATGTGATGATATTGAATATGTGATGCATGTGTGGGGCTGGAGGCCCGAGCGTGTGCGAACTTGTTGAAGGCGTTGGGCTGAGGCCCTGCGCTGATACGAAAACGTAATTAAGGCACCTAATCTGAGATTAGGGCGCGCTTAGTAGAGGTCTGGTCCCACCCGAAGGGTGCTGTGTATCCCTCGAAAAGCACGCCCGCTAATTAAGCACATTTTACACTAAGGACTCTCCACCGCAGCCTCTGAAATACCACACAGAACAAAATGAAAGGACGGACGACTTAAAAAAAAGATAACACGAGATAACAACAGAAAAGACTCTGTACATACGTATAATTAAACCCACATAATTACTAACAGAATAAAATGACACTATAAATGTCGCTAAAGACCTCAGTTTGCTTCTTTAGGTTGTATATAGTGTTTTCTGAGATTTAGCGACGTTTATATCTGTCACTAAAACTGATATATATGTCACTATAAATAAAAGACTAGTAAGTTAAGTTTTTACAGTATGGTATCCTCATGTAGTATGAACTAACATATTAGTGTTAATAGTATAACTTGTAAATACATAGTTTAGAGTATAATAATAGATTGTTTGATGCTTGTTCATAGTTAGCATTTTTGCAAGCACTTCTTAGTAACTAGGTAAATAAAACATTCATTCATTCTTTAAATGTAGAGTTTCTTTTTGAATAAGAAGACAATTTTGGAGATAATCAAAGAGTGACCGAATTAAGTTCAATAAATTGCCTCCCAGAGAACGACCTGGAACAAAACCAGTAAAAATTAGATAAATAAGCAAATGATAATAATGGTTGTAATGACTGGTACTCACCCATACTCACCACTATACGACATCCTTAATGTTATATTATACACCCTATACTACAACGACATGATCAACAATTATTACCAACAAACATTTACACCATCAGTCCCCGCTAGGGGGAGAAGAAGAAGACCCCCTCCGCTCTCTTCCCGAACCTCTTTTTATCTCCTCTCCGACGCGAGTTAAGGGATTTTGATGTTAGGTTCGGTTGAAGGACGGCCGTAGGTGGAGATATTTGGGGGGGGGAATATCTTTCCACCCCCTATTCTTTTCCACAATTGTTCCTCCTCCCTCTTCTTCCCGATTATTAGCCTGATGGAGATTAATTAGAGAAGATGGGTGCATTGTTGCGAGACCCTGCATGAAATATAATTACATAAGAAGAAATGTAAACTTAAACAATGACACATGCAATCATTAATGACCAAATGTGATTATTAACAAACATGCAATGTTAGAATTGAATTACTTAGGCGTAATAATAGTCCATTAAAATGGACTCATCAAATACCCCCATGCCTAAGATTTGCTAGTCCCTATCAAAAATGAAAAATAATAGAAGTAATCAGAAGGTTTCTTCTTTTCTTATTTCAAAACTTTAGAGATCCAGAAAAATGTGAAGTGATAGTAGCCTAAGTGACAGATCCAAGTGAAAGAGCCAATTCACATTGAGAGTTCGTACTTCACCCTTAGTAAATATTGTTGTCGGGATAGGCAACTACTTCCCTCGGGGATAAAGTAGAAGATAATCTGTAATTTGACCTCGACCTTTGGCTTAGGTAGAAGTTATCGGGTTGAATGGATTTGTATTTGGTGGCACACACTCATCTGGTGCTACATGTAGTCTAGTACTACAGACTCTAGATCTCTAGACTATTAGACAAGTCAACTCAGAGAGAGGCTAAACAAATGTGCTCTCTTGATGTTCCTGAGCACTCACTCTTTTCTTTCTTTTCTTTCTGAGATCACAAAACTCGCCAGATTCAGTAATTGTACTCACTGTTTGGTGGCCTCACATGACATCCACACTTCAATTAAAGTCCTAATAATTCTACAACTAAGTTAGAGTCTTCGACCAGCATTCAAACGATTAGAAATACTGAAAAGTAGGTATAGGTCATATTTGGTGGAATGCGATAAGTGTTTTTGTTGCCTCGGAAACAATGTTACAACGATAAAATATAACCTTGGGCTCTTTTCTTTTTCTTTTCTTTTTTTTTATTATTATTGTCTTCTTCTTTCTTGTTTCTTTTTGTTTTTGTTTCTTTTTCAATCAACACAACATAATACAGACTTTTATTTATGAGGCATTATTAGGGATGATAATGGTCAAGAGGATATTGTGTGGCTTATTTGGTGGAAGTGCCTATTCTCGGCACCGGGAAGGAATGGATAGGACATGCGTATTTTTGACCTTTGACACTATTACCCTCCTTTAGCGAAGACTCTATGAAGAATGGTCATAACCATCCACCATAGCCATAGCTTTATTAAGACTCCATCTCTGTGTATCTGCCTTATTTGATGACTCTCAGGAATTCACATAAAGTACGCATACAGGAACAGAGAGCGAAAACTATGCCAACTCTGAAGTATCGTCATCTAATTGTCCAAAACTTAAGAGTCCTTGCATTAGACTTAGCGCACTAGTAATCTCTCTACTTTCATCTCACAAATATGAGGTGGATCTACTAGAAGATGATATGGTTGACTCCCTATTAACTGTCCAAGGGTCAGTAGACTACAAATGCTTGTTGGTTTTCTTCAAGGATCCATTACCCAGTCTACATGCATATGAAGTAAATGTACTAGATTCTAAACTTAAGAAATAATTCAGGAAGAAAAACCTCCAATGACAAAGGTATTCTGCTAGGGACTAACCCATTCAGCTCAAGAAAAGAGATTTTTTTTTTTTAATATGCTAACCTAAATGCATGAATACTTCCTAAAATGCAAAATGCACCCCCCATGCCTAAATCCTACAATGTCCCCATTGTAAAATTAAAATAGGTGGAGAAAGGAAAGAAATCACTTGACAACGGTGTTATTCAGAACACTGGGTTGCCTCCCAACAAGCGCTGCATTTTCTGTCAGCAGCCAGACTTAGAAGGAACCTGTAAGTCTGGTTCCAGATAGAAAAAGTTAGGCCCTAAAAATATGCGTAACAGCGCAGGCCTAGAAAATAGGTAGCCACAGATGTTGGCGAGTTGATGATACAACGTAATCCTAAATTCTCACCAGAAAGTATGAAAGCAGAAAACCTTGTTGGCTACCTGGGGAGGTCTAGGAATAAGAAAGGGAATATGAAAAGAGGCCTCTCAAAACGGAATAAGTGGAGGATAACAAGGATCCTCCAAAACAGGATGGGTTTTAAAAGATATAAACATTAATATTTGAAACCCTTGAATGGCAAGACTAAAAGTACAAGCATCAATCCACACTCACCATTCTACTCGAGGATGTACTGACCTGATATGTTCTTTAAAAAGAATGTACATGAGTAGAGATCTGAGCCAAGGATCGGTTAGGGAGTATAACGGTTGTTTGTAGTGTTGGAAGGTAACGGTTAAGTCCAATGAGGGCTTAGTCGGTGTCAGGTCCAATTCCAACAATGATTCAGATTGTGTATACTCCCTAACAGTTGTAGACAATTGCACGTTACCCTGCCTAGCATTAATGAGCGGAGTCATATTTGAATCAAGGGTAGACTCCAAATTACAACTCTTTGATGGCAGGGTGAAAATATCAGAATCATTATCATTAAGCTCATCCCTGGATTTGTTTGGTTCACTCAAATTTTTGTCGGGGTGTATATGTGATTCATTAATGAAGAAAGGAGTTGGATCAGTATCCTTAATTATTCCTAAAGGAGGATCAGTCTTAATATTTTGGAGCAAGCCTATATCACTGAATTCGTTATTCTTCTTGGGGTATAAATCCTCAATTTGACGTGTTTTGTCCCCGAGAGTCTCCCCTGGGCTTCTCACTATTTTGTTTGTCCGCCTCTAATATCAACTCCTATTTTGATGGAGGATGACTCTCAAAAGAAGGGAGGAATTTGGATTTCACCATATTATTTATATCCGTTGGAGGTAAATCCTCAAATAATAAATAATTCTCTTGTGATTCACTCCAAATTTTCAGCCCAGGTTCCTCTATTGGGGTATCCTCGTCCTCTGAAATAGACTCTTCATATCCTAGACACCAAAATTGATCTAATTCAATCTCCATTCCCTTAGGGTCACCTTCATTGGGTGCATTTAAATCCTCAGGATACTAAATGGTAGGTGTTGAATCCCTAAGTGGAGGGTCAGGAGTAGGCTCACTAATGGTAGAATGGGATTCCACCAGATACTCAATAGGGGAAGTGATAGGAATAATACAACCCTGACTCGGGTTAGTAGGGGTAAGGAGAATACTGTCATTGGGGTCAAGGTCTTCAAGAGGTACAATCTTCCCTTGCTTTTGACTCCAATAAAGCTCGGGTGGATAATCACTAGGATCGTTCTCCTCTAGTGGCCGTGTCTCATTGGGAGAGTCTAAGTGATAGCTACATAAAATTGGATCCCTATTGTCATTGGGTTCCTCCGAATTATTTTCATGATCATGGTCGTATGGGTAGGGATCAGAATTACTGGGAAGCGTGTAGCTAGGCTGTCTTATTTCTTCGTTTAGTTGTTGACTATTCCTCAACATCTCTCCCATGGATTCCATCATTTCCTTTTGCTGTTTTTGCATTTCTATCATAAAAGAGGAGAGGCTACTACAATCAGGTTGGGGAGGATAGTCAATTTCAGGCTCTGGTTGCCTAGGGGTATCGGTCCAACCTCGATACGGAAAGTCATCAAGGGTGGGAGGGTTGGGTGTTTTCATAGAAGTAGGGATTCCAGGGTTGGAAAATCCCGCTCCTAGGCTCTGCTCAAAAGTGGGAGTTATCAAGCCAGTACTCCCAGGATAGGAATATGAATGATCCCATGAATTGTCAATGTACCCATCAAAGGATGGATATGCTCGGGGCATGGGATCCTGGTTAAAAGATGGGAAGTATTGACTCTGATAATCTAAATGATAGGAATAAGGGTGATCCATTTCTTTAAGCAAAACAGTTTTAACTCTCTTAGGATTTAGAAGAATTCAGAACACAAGCAGAAACTTCCTAGAGAGTTCTAATGCTGTCAATGTAAACGTAAATCCAGTGGGATATATTTTTAGTAGATTTTAGGTCTTAGAATTAAATGTTCAGATGGTGGCCAAACAAGTTTTGCACAAATTATGCTTCCTAGGCCAACCTTCACTGGTGCCTATAACATACTCGCAAGGGATGGAAGTCTCAAATAGAGCCCACACATGAGGAATCGAAGTAACTTGGTGGATAGGCTTGTTGATTTCTGACTAACTTCCCTTGTGGTGCAAAAGAGAAGAGGTAGAAATTTATCTAGTGACCTTATGTGTGAGGTGCATAGTGTCTCAGGTGTGCAAACATAAGATCATGTTTTGAGTTTTGAAATTTCGCAAACAAGATCCTTTTGCACACAATTTTAAGTCACAGATTTTAAGGTCTAACCTCTTAGCAGTCCCAATTTTTAAAGTGACCACTGAATTAATTTGATTCAAGCACTTTAGTGGTCTTAGATTTAGGTTCAATGCAGATGCATGACGGGTAATTGATGCTCAAGAGAAGACATACCTTACTCCAGCTCTCTTCGTGCAAGAATGTATACAATGCAGGAAAAATAAACTAGATGCTGCTCATTCAGTCCTAGATGGTTGTCCTATAGATATGCAGCTTCTAGCAGGCAGTTCGAATATTTTTTTTTTCAATAATAATAAGAAGCAAACAGACCTAATCTAACTAACTAACAAACATGCAGTTTGAACAATTCGAATAGTCCTATAATCTAAATAAATGCGAACATGCTCCCGAAAATACGCTCCCGCATACAAGAGCGATAAGAAATAAAGAAGTACTGGGAACACGTTCCCAAAAATACCCAACAAGGGTCCAAAAGATAGAAATTAAAGTCTAATGTCTATCTAAACTAAATCTAACTAAGATCTACTAACTAAATTAAAAACAAGCTTCTCCATAAGCCTATGCGCGTGGGATCAAGGCCCACGTGTTTCGGTTGCTAGCCTTCAGATGGCGTCAAGATCCACCAAAAAGATCGTCTCCGTCAGTGTTGGGTTTTGCCGCACGGTTGTGCGTCTGGCCTATGGCTTGGCCTGCGGCTATGTGCTCGCACGTGGGTGCGTTGAGGCGCTGCGCGGTCTGAGGCGTGGCCTGAGGTGCGAGGTGGGCTGCATGCAAGGTGGGTAGGCGCGGCTGCGGTAGTGTTTCTTCATTGTAGTAGTGGAAGAACGAGGAAGACTAGAAGACAGTCTTCAATGCACGTCCTTGCACGCTGTTAGAACGCTGCACGGCGCGCGCTTGGAGGCATGTGCAGCGTGCGTGGCTGCTAGCCGTGTGAGGGTGTTGGTGTGCTGCACGCAGTGGAGGTAGGTGCAGCGTGAGATGGAGGTAGGTGCAGCGCGTGGTGGAGGCAGGTGCACGTTTGCAGAGGGCACAAGTGCGAGCAGGCAGTTGTTTGCGCGCGGTGAAGGCAGTGCGTGGCTGGACAGGCGGTGGAGGGTGCCAGTGCGGGCGGTGGAAGGCTTAGCGCGGTGAAGGAAGTGCATGGCTGGACAGGTGGTGGATGCTCTCCCTACAGTGCATGCTCCCTTCACAGTTGGGTCCCCGCTAGGGGGTGAAGAAGAAGACCCCCTTCGCTCTCTCCCCAAACCTCTTTTTATCTCCTCTCCGGCGCGAGTTAAGGGATTTTCAAAATCCCTTACTAAACATGGCCGTCACTTGTTAGGTTCGGTTGAAGGACGGCTGTAGGTGGAGATATTTGGGGGGGGGAAATATCTTTCCACCCCCTATTCTTTTCCACAATTGTTCCTCCTCCCTCTTCTTCCCAATTATTAACCTGATGGAGATTAATTAGAGAAGATGGGTGCATTGTTGCGGGACCCTTTATGAAATATAATTACATAAGAAGAAATGTAAACTTAAACAATGACACATGCAATCATTTAATAACCAAATGTGATTATTAACAAACATACAATGTTAGAATTGAATTACTTAGGCGTAATAATAGTCCATTAAAATGGACTCATCAGTGGGGTTGGGTCGAAGCTGAGGCGGCTGATATGGACGAGAAACTTGTGGACGGGGTTGATAAGGTGGTCTTTGAGTCTGAGAATTTCCCGTCCACTGGAAGTTGGGATGATTTCGCCATCTAGGGTTGTAGGTATTGGAGAATGGGTCATTTTGGATGGTGTTGAGGTTCTCGCAGGTCTGAGGAGCCTCAAGAAAGTCAGAATACGAGGGTTCAGAGTTCCCCCAACTAGAATAGAGTGGATCGAAGGTCCCTCCGGTCCGAGAGTCAGACAGGGGTGGATACGGGTCCATCCCTTGAGAAGATTGGTGATAGATGTTCTACACAGTTTTCCTCGCAAGAGGTGGCCGTGCAAAAGAGTTTTGCGGAGAGGTGGCTCACTGCAGATGCCAAGTTAGCTCATCTACCTTCTTCTTTATGATAGAGACCTTGTCCAACCGACTAGCCATCATCTCCATGTCTATGGATGTGGACAGGTCTTGCGTCTCATGTGCTCCCCTAAGATTCGTCGATGCGTGGGCATTCGTTCGGTCGAATAAGCCCATGGAGTCATTATTGATGGTGTTCTCACACATATTTTCAAGAATCTCCCACACCGTGTCCTCATGTTGACCCATGATGTTTCCTCCGCAGGTTGCATTGACGAATAATTGAATGTCTTCACGGAGTCCCTGGTAAAAAGATTGGACTTGTTCCCATTTAGGAACTCTGTGATGGGGGCACTTTCGCATGAGATCTAAGAATCGATCCCATGCCTCATGAAGAGGTTCTCCCGATTGTTGAGTGAAATGAGTGATCTGATGGCACAAGGCATTTGTCCGACCAACGAGGAAGAACTTCTTCAAGAATTCGGACTGAAGTTCATCCCATGTGTTGATCAGATGAGTTTGAGTTTGATACCAATGAGCAGCCTTGTCCATGAGGGAGAAAGAAAACATCTTCATGAGTAGAATATCCTGGCTTTGTGCATCTGATCCGAAGGTCTGGGCCAGATGTTTGAGCTGCTTAATGTGCTGGAATGGATCCTCGGAGTTAAGCCCATGGAATTTTGGTATGGCATGAATCATATTGGGCTTGAGTTCAGAATCAGGACTTCCAGTCGGGATTCGGACTCGAGGCTCGATTGTCACCGCAGTAGGATTATAGTGATCTTGCATCATAGGACACTGCGGCGGGTTTACAAAGTTTTGGAAGAGATCATTTAGGCACTGAAGTTGGTGCTCAAGGTTGTTCTCTTCTTCAATGGGTTGTGCCATGATGGAAGAAGAAGGAGAACTTGGTTCTGAATCAAAGGAAAGATCTATGTGGTGGGGTTGCTACACAAACAAGGGCGTCGAGGCTTGGCCTCAGCGGGAGTGAATTTCTAAAGGAGGTCTTAAGGATGGTCTTAGGACCTCCTACCAAACATGTACCGAAGGATTTGATGAGATCAGAATGTGCTGGACCCAATCGAGACACCCAAAAAATGTTGGGTGATTATAGAGGTTCGGGGCAGATGATACCCCTTAGTCAGAAAGGCCGTCCACCTGCGAAATACCTGGGCAGCCAGAAAGGGAGAGTCCTACAAAGACCCCTACATGGTAGTGCATCCCCACGAGTTACAGGGTTTCCCCCTCTCTTGTCACTGAGATTCCAGGTAGATCAGAATGGGGACCTTGACCTCTTAAGTCTACCTTTTTTAATTAAGATCAAGGTGCTTAGGGTTCTACTTGAACTTTAGGTCTTTTGAGTGCAAAAAGTGACCTAATTTTAAGGTTGGTTGACCCAAAGGATCAACTTCACCTCTTTGTTCCTTTGAGAGCTTTTAGGTCCTTTCTTTTAGGGCTCAAGCGAATTAAGAGCTTGATTTGCTTAGGGTTTCTCTTGGATAAATCTCTTCAAACAAGGCTTAGGCACACCTCTTTTTGAAAATGTTGATTCTTTTCTTTAAGAGAAGATGTGTCTCTAAAACCCTAGATAGAAATCCTTAGGTTGGCTCTATTTGGCCTAATTTAGTTGCCTCAAAAAATGGTATCTAGGGCTCAATCAAGAAGGTGTTAGCCCTAGTTACCTTAGTTGGATGTGCAATTCAAAATGTGTTGAAAGTAAAAATCAAACAACTTTTGTGAATTACTAAATATGGAAGCAGATAGCCCTAGATTGATTTTTCTTTATTTTCCTTTTTAGACTTTGAGGGGATTAAGGGAAAGGGCAATGAACGTTTACCTGTTCCTTGTTGTGGTTGCTGTGCGGTTGTTTTTCTTTCCTTGTCTTCCCTTGAGACAAACACAGCCAAAGAGAGAGATTAAGTTAGTATTGAATCAGAGGTTGTGATCAAAGTTTCTAAAGTGCCCGTTGCTCCCCGGCAACGGTGCCAAAATGTTAACAGGGTGAAATCGGTTTTAAAAAGATGTGTGTTGTAGTATAAATGAAATCGCCTTGAAAACAAATAAGAAATTTATTACTCGAAAACCTTGGTATTCGAGGTCGAACTCAGTGAGCAAATTGGTCTTTAAAAACTAAGATCACAATCTCAAATTACTCAAAAGATGATGTTCAATAATAGTATCAATGAAATTCAATGTATATGAAAGCCAAGGAGAACAATAAAGATGCAAAAAGAAATTGAATGTTTTCTTCTCCTTTCTCTTCCTTCTCTGAGTTCTTCTTTCTTCACTCTGCAGCTATTCTTCTTCTTCTGTCTTCTTCTTCTTTGTCTTCCTGGCTTTCTTCTGTCTTTAATTTTCTATGACCCTGCCTTCTCTTCTTTTCTTCTTTGCCTTCTCTTCTTCGTCAGGTGCTACAGTACTTCTTCCTCCTTCCTTGTCTTCTTCAGCTTCTACCTCCAAGTCCTTCCTTCTTCTTTCTTCTTTCTTCTTTCTTCAGCCGCTGCCTTCTCCTGCCTTACCTCTTCCTTCCTTCTTCTTCCTTCATTGCAGTTGCACCTTAGCTCCTCTTCCTTAGCCTCCCCTTCCCTCTCCTTCCTTCCTTGCATAGCACAAAGAAAAACATACCCCTACCCTTCCCCACATACACTCTCTCTTTGTTTCTCTCTCGGGTTCGCTCTCCTAGGGCCAAGTCGGGTTTCGCGTGCCCGGGTCCAGGCGCACCGGCATGGGTGTGGTGCGCGAGGAGTGCAAGGGTTAATCAGGTCAGTCACACCAGGTCTGCAGAGGGGTGGTCGCGGACGAGGTGGGTGGAGTGGGTGAGGGACCTCACCTCGTGTTACTTGAGGCGATGAGTAAGAAACACAAAAACAATTTAAAGCACTTACCTGCATTGAGAACTTCCGAGGTGGGACTAAAGTCCCACCCGCTTTTGCTTGTGCGCCTGCAGGAAGCTTCCTTCAATTGCTGCAGTGAGGGGCTTCGCTAAGACAATCGCCTAGTGGTGTGCATGCGTGAGGCCAACCCGCACCTTCTGGACCTGGGAGCCTGGAGCGTTGGGGCCTGGAGCAACCTTGCAAGTTCCTTCGAGCTTCCTCCAATGGCGGCAGTGGTGTGAACCTGAAATGCACAAATACAGCCTCGTGACCCTATCAAACAACTTGGGAAGCTTCGCTGTGTCACGACGAAGGTGAGGCGGGGGCTGGTGTGGCGCAGAATGGCCTAGGCGTGCGTGCCTAGGTCGGACTGTGACCGTGGAAGTGTGTGTGTCGAGTGAGGGTGTAGGGCGTGTGTGGCGGTCAGTGGAGGGGTGGATGGTGATCAGTGAGTGATGGCGAAGGTTATGAGGTGGGTGGCAAGGCATGTGGAGGTGTGTAGCGATGGATTGCACCTTGCCGGTGGTCGACTAGAGGTGAGGGAGACGGAGGTGATTAGCGACAGTCGAGGGGTGTTTTCTAAAATTAATTGGTGGAAAATAGAGAGTAGAGAGAGAACTTACTGAGAGTAGTTGGATGAAGGGGGGAAGACAGAGGACATGCAACGTGTAGGTGCCGTCGTTGGAGAAGGCCCTGAGGTGAGGATGACGGTGACGAGGAAAGGGTTGGAGAGGCATGCGGGGGTACAGCGCGACGCGGAGGAGCAAGGCGGAGATAACTCTGCCACTGGTATGGTGGCAGAGCGACGAGAAGAGGGAGGAGGGATCGCCGGAGCTTTTGGGTAGTTGGCCGGAGATGAGGGAGGACGAAATTAAGGGGGCATCCGTGGCCAAATCAAGCTTGGAAGATGCGGCAAGGACCGAGGGTCTTTTTATGGCTGCTGGACGAGCCCTTTGTGATTGGAAGGCAAGCCTTCAAGTGCAAAGATCTCGCCGAAGATGGAAGGTGCAGAAGATACCCAATTCTCTTGAGCATTCGCACGAGAGATTGGATGCACATTCGATCTTGGGATCACGTTCTAACGGTAGGGAATCCTCAAAGAATCTCCCTTCCAAATCTATGAGGAGATCTTTGAGGATTCGGGGAGAAATCCTCCTCAAATCCTCGCCGGAGTAGGATTCCTCCGCTGTAATGGCGGAGGGACCTGAACACAAAGAGTGGCGAGGAATATAGGGGGTATGCGCTAGGGTTTTCAAAAGTTAGGGGCCAGAATGTAATTGGGTGGACTATTTTGCAAAGTAGGTCAAGGTGACCATCCCTTGGGCCTAAATTTTGGTACTAACCTAATTTGGATCAAAAGAATCCAATGAGGAAGTTGTATTTTAGGTTTGACCATGTTTGACTAGGCATTTTATACAAAAACCCAAATTAGGTCAAATACTCAGCTAGGACCCCTATCTAGGTTAAAATAGGTTCCAAAGGCTAAATTGAAGGTTCTAAACCCTAGGGAATATTTTTCCATGAATTTGAGAGGGTTTAGTTGATTTTTATGCTGACCAGAACCTTGTGAAATTAAGTAGGTTTGTTTTAGGGTTATAGAATGTCATTTAATTCTTAAATCTCATAATAACCCTTTTCTGACTGACACATCCCACTTTTCCTCTTATTAGGTCCAATTGACCTATGTTTAGACCCTGAGAAATCCCGTTGATGTACTACAATGGTAAAATTATAATTTTTCCCTTTATTTCATGTTTTCTTCCCAGAACAGTAATCCCTTGAATTAGGCCTTCCTTTAGGTTATGTAGGAGCTTTTGTTCACTTTATCAAGTCAAAATGAGCTAGTTAGGGCTCATGATGTGATTCTCATCAGACTTGAATTGAGAACTTGTCGTGAGATGCACAAAACTCAAACTCAAAATTTTACGACGAATGCACACGCGTATGATTATGCACTAAGGCACGCATTTAGACATTGCTAGGTTTTTGAGCTGCTAGGAAAGAACCCTCCTACCGTTGGTTTTGAAGTGCTTGAAACTCAAGATCAAAGGTTTCGTAACTCCAAGGAGGGGGATACCCTATCACGGATTTTTAAGGGTAGTTAAGAAGCACTGCGAAAGCAATGCTTCAAAGGAAGGCTTAGGCCTACTTGCATCCCTTGATCTTCTGCCTTGGAGTACTTTGCCATTTGAACTTTAGGAAAGAGTACCTAAGTTTCAACTAGGTCTTTTTAGGCATTCCATAGGTTGACAATAGGCACGTAAATTGATTGAAAAGATTGTATTGTCACCTACAATCTGACTTAAAACCAAATGCCTAAATGGGTAAAGACCTAAAAAGTCCTTTGAGTTGTGTTTGTATTGGGAAGAATTTGACTTGGGTGTGAGTTAGAATGGACCAATTTGATCACCTCGCTTTCACCTCTTACCTACACCCTTACCCCCACTCTGCAATCTTCAATCCCGTACGCTGAGATGGTCCATTCTTTGATGGACATAATGGCAGTCATTGGGATCCTTTTCACTCCTACTATAGGAGTATTGGCCTAGTTAAGCCCCAAATCAGTGAGCAGAACCTAGGAGCGGGATTTGCCTTGCCCAATATCCCACACACCATAGAAACACCCAACCCACCCTCCCTTATTGATTGTAATGGTTGGACAGAAACTCCTAGCTATTATACCCCTGAGCATGAATTCTCTCCTAAAAATAGTGATGACTTCTCCACCTTGAAGATGGAAATGTAGAAAATGCAAGATGAAATGATCAAATTATTAGGAGAATCTTTGAGAGTAGGCCAACAAGAAAAAGAAGACATTAGTCACCCAACCTACCCCATTGAGGATGACATGCACCCCTCTACGCTAAAAGCATCTCTTGTGGGAGAGCCACGCCCTAAGTTGGAGGGAAATTTCAGGGATTTTGAAAGGAAGAATAGCTACTTCTGTCGGCTAATTTTGAACCCTCCTTACTAGATGATCCTTCCTTAAAAGGTCCATGCATTAAGTGGGAGGAGGATATGTATGAAAGTAGCTATACATTGGATGAAGAAAGGTGGCAACCTGAGGAAGATGATGATCAGGTTGAGTATTCACCTGAATTATATTGGAGTCAAAAGAAGGGAATGATGGTACCATTGGAAGACCTCGACCCAGATGATAATATTTTCATCACATTTGATGAAGTGGGCCAAAGTCAAGTTGTTAATCTTACCCTCCCTTCTGATCATGAGTTGGAACTTAAACCCACCCTTAAGGAACCTAACCCTGAAGAAATTCACCTATCTGAGGAGTTTGGTGTTGCCAGGATGAACCTATCACCCCAGATAGAGTGCCCTAGGGGATTTGATGACTATAATACTCTGGTAAGTGATGATTTGACCGATAAGGAGGATGAATTATGTGAGGAACCTACATTCAGGATCTGGAGTGACACTAAGGGTGATTATGCCTTATTTGAAGAATTAGCCCGTAAGGATGTCACAAATTTGATTAACTTAGGTTTCCTCCGTGCTCTTATTGATGATATCCCTCCTCATGATGAAATAATGGAAAATGTGAAAGCAACTTCTGAGATTTATGTGGATTCACATATAGACTCTGGGGAGGATTTGAGTAAAGACCAAGAACCTGAGGATGAGATTGATAGGGTAATCCCTAGATCTGTTGCTTCCAACTTGCCTTCATTTGATTTGGAGTCACCCTCTGATTCGCCTATGTCTGAAGGCAAAATTTTGATTCCATACCTTGAAATGAACACTGATGAAGTGCAAGAAGATACTTGTGATAGTACAAGGGATGCTAGGGATGCGATTGAGGAATTAGGAAGATTGTTAGGGATGGACACCGAGTCTATTAAACCCAACCTAGATCTTATGGCCATCCTGCAACCTCCAAACTTGGACACCCTAGACGATCCTTGGCTTAGAGATATGCTCACTTTTATTTTGACTGGGGAGCTTAGTGTAGCAATATCTCTTGTAATGGGGTACCAGATATGGATTGATGCTTTCTATGGTTTGTCCATTACCCTGGGGGTATATCTTTGCACTATTCCTTCCCCATTCCTTTTGGAGGATCCTTGTCATCCTCCCCTTACCCCTATGGAGGTTGTTATTCCCTCCTATCCTTTAGAACTGCCTCCGGTGACTTGGGACGATTTCATTCCCATCCTAGTTGGGCGAGCATTTGCTATTGGGATTCATCATCAGCTCGCCAACATCCTAGGTTACTTGTTTTCTATGCCAGCATTACTTTGCTTATTTTTAGGGCCTATTTCTTTGGTTTTGGAACCTGACTTGCAAATTCTTTGGCTACTCGGCTACTAACAAAATAACGGCAGCCCATCTTTTACCCAGGTAATATCCTTCTATGCAATAGGGACATTGTAGATTTTAGGCATGGGGGGGTGTACTTGGGGATATACATAGTATTTATACACAGTGCATTCATGCATTTAGTTAAAACATTTTGCATTGGATACATTTGCATTGATTTAAAAAAAAGAAAAAAAAATTGCATTTAGGCATATAATTAAATTGAGCTTAACTGGCTGGGCCTTGCATTATTAGGCATAAGACCAGAACTTTAGGTTAGACTAAGCTGACTCTAGGTGTCTGACTTTAGAAGCTAAGTTGAGCTATTAGCTTTAGACCCTTAGGGTCCTTTGTGGACTTAAAAAGTTAAGTAGGAGTTAAGTTGCGGACCATTCCTCAAGTGGTTGGGGAAGGAAAGCTAGGGATTGAGTTAAAGGTTGGGTAGTACCTGGTGTCTTTTTCTACCTTTTGGTTTGCAGGTCCTCGTAACCTAAGCGTCCACATTTCACATACACTTGGTCTTATGTAAGTAATGATCACCGTAATTTCCTAAAGAAAATTTGCTTCTCTTAGTTCTAACTGAGGAGAAGCTTGAAAACATAATTTGATTGGATGAGTTCCTGCTGTAGGAGAGGTGCAGTATATACTCACCTTGATGATGTGATGATAACATGTCACCTCCTCGGTGCTTGTCTCTTAGGATGTCTATCCTACTGGGGGCATGTAAGTGCATTGTGCAGTTCAGGTAGCATGGGCGGCCCTATCTTGAAGTGCTGATTGCCATAGGCCTGAATTCACTTAAGAAATCCATGGGCGCTACTATCTCGAAGTGTCGATTGCCAGGAGTTCTTGGGGTTGCTATGGGTGGTGCTATCTCGAAGCATCGAAAGCCAGGCACCCTTCGAGGCTCGGTAATGGGGGCAATGAATCTGACACAGGCTGTGCTGATAACTAATCCAAGGTTAGACTTAGAGAAATCAAATATATATATATATATATATATATTTATCATAAAAAAAAAACTTTCTTACTCTCTTTCTAGGTTGGCAATCATACCAACCTCAAATAACTCAGACCAATGCACATGCATGGATGCTTTAATCTCTAGGACCAATAAACCCTAGGGTAGAGCTGGAAATCAAGGAAACCTGTGCCTGCAACTTGTCCTTAGCTGACCTAGTTTGTAACTTAGCAACTACTTGGGAACCTTAGGTCTAAAGTCTGAACTTAACATGCTTATAAAGGAAGATCGATTTGGTTAGCTAGTCCACTTGAAGAGCTGGGGTATTGCTTGAATTTGCTAGGGACTAGCAAAAATTAGGCATGGGGGCATTTGATAAGCTCATATTTGCGAGCTAATTAAATGTGTAAATGCCTAAACATTAAGGTAACACATTCATTTAGATAGTATGCATTAGTATGTAAATAAATTAGAATATAAGTTGGCTTGTATGCATTTTACATGCATTGTTAGGAATAATAACTCATTTAGTAAACTTTGTAGGTTCAAACATAAAGTTGCCAATATTATTTGTTTATTGATGCAAGCTGGTGGCTGACGTTATGAGGGAGGATGCCATTGAAGGTGACCATTGAAGTAGCTAGGACGAGCGGATCTGACCTTAATGGCCATGACTCTTCTCCCCCTCCAATTGGTTTGAAATCCATCCAACCACTATAAGAAGAGCAACAGACCACCGAGCTCTATGAGGCCATCATCCCATTTCACCACTGTGCAGCATTCCACCACTGTGGGCCTCCATGGCCAAGCTCCGTCAAATCGTGGATCAGCAGGGTGACAGATTGCCACGCCAAGAGGATGGACTTGACCACCACCGTGCACGAGTTCCTTGAAGCTCGCCTACTGTGAGTGCATCTGCTGATGCACAACTTGCAACCCTTTTTATCTCCTGGAACCACCACCAACATCATATCCATCATCATCATCATCTTCTTCTTTCCTCTTCCGTTGTTTCTCTTTCACCTCTAGAGAACCCATACTTCATCCCCTCGCCTCACCTGCAACAACAATACCACCAACACCATCACCACTTCTTAACCATCGCTAGCAACACCCCACCACAAGCAGCCCTCAGCCATGTGCTCTGCCCTCAACCCACGCACACTGAGAGCATGCCTAGCTGTAGCAGGAGCGCCATGCCTGCAGCAGTAGCATAGGTAGTCCCCACACCACCACTGCATCCGCGCGTCCCCAGTGCACCCTCTACTCAAATTGCATGTGACCATCGTGTGCAAGCTACCCTCGCTGCACCTTCTCCTAGCTTGTGTGCGACCAGTAGCTCCCCTTGCCGCACCTTCTGCTCACCTACACGTGGCCGGCAATTCCCCCCTCCCCCCATGTGCACGCCTTCACGTGTAGCAACCAGTAGCGTGCCAACGCCTCCCACGCGTGCACAGCAACACGCTCGCGCACACCTCCAGTAGCCTTTCTTCTCCACGTGCCCATGCACGCCTCCTCGCCTCGTCTCCAGCAACAACAGGAGGAGCTTCATCATTGGCCATCCAAACGGCTGGCTGCCACCTCCGGCCATTGTTGGCCACACTACCACCACCGCCGAGTAGCTCTCGGGCCACTCGACCTCCGGTGAGCTTCACGCCTCCAGTTGTGGTCACCTCCATGCGTGAGCTAAGGGAAACCAAATCCCCTTTTTCTTGTTCAAATAAAAATTGCGGTGGCATGCCATTGTGAGAGTTTATTTTCTCATTTAATTAGTTAAATATTGTGAACATTATAAGAAACCCCTTCCACTTTTGCATAAAGGTCAAATTTAATATATCATATTATTTTAGCTTAATTTAGAAGGGGCTTTGGTCTCACTTCTTGGGGATTTCTTAAGTGAACATTCTATTTCGCCACGTGTGGTCTTTAATAGGCCACTACCTCCCTGTGGGCACGACCTACTCTCTTGAGTGGTTTAATTTTAATTCAAAACTTTGATTAGTCGATTTTCCACCACTTAGAAATACAATGACAAATCATTTTAATTGTCATCTTGTTAAGCAAGAATCTACTCATCAAGGCCCTTGTTAGATCCAGCTACAACAATTCATTGTCAAGCTCCAGCCAGTTTGATGGGTCATCATCATCATACCTTCCTATAGGCATGAACAAGAGTGCAAGTGTCATATGCAGAGGAGAGTTGTACCTATTGAGAGTGTTGTTTGTTCTAGTGTGTAGAGGGGTTTTCTTTGTGTTACAAGTTGAGCATTCCATGCTCCAGCTTGAGGGGGAGTGTTGAGAGAATTGTGTAGTGGTTTAGTCCCATATAGTGGAATGAGATTTTGTGTTGTGTCTGGAGGCCTATAAATAGGCGTGTACCCCCATCTATTCCTTTGAAGAAACATATGATGCGAAAAATCGCGTGATTTGTAAAAGCGTGTTTTTAATGTCATTGTAACACGCGAATTCGCATATGCTTTTAAATTTATATTCCTAGATAGGGGAGTATCTAGGGTTGTCCAAGGAGGGTGGTTGCTTGCAAATCAACTCTCTTGCTTAGAAAATAAATCTCAACTTTCTTTTTGGTATTTTAAATATGTAATTTTTTTGTTTTGAAATGATGAGGGCAAAATACGAATTGTGATGGGAAGTATTAACACCTATAATTACTTAGCTAAAGCTTAAGAGATAGAAAATGTCCACTACCTAAGCTCACCCTAGGCAAGTGGAGGCCAAGAGTAATTAGGGAGTGGAAGTGAAACAAGTGCTAGAACAAAGGTAACAATTGCAATAAGAAATTAAAAAGAAGGTAATTCAATTAATCAGAATTTGTGTTCTCTACAAAGACAAGTAGGGGAATGCTTCTACTAGAAATGAAAAATATAAAAGCAATAAAGGAAACATAACTCCTCTTGCAAAATCTGGTGAAGAAGGGAGTCTTCTTGCTCCAAGCCTAGCTACTCCTTGGCTTGAAAAGAGGGTCTCCTTCTTCTCCTTCCTTGAAAGCTCCTCCAAGGTTGATGCTACCACCTTCAATGCTCTCCTCCAAGGGTGGGCATGCACCACCCTCAAGCTTTCCTCCAAGGTGGTGTGGACCACCTTCAAGACCTCCTCCAAAGGTCTTCCTTGCCTGGCTCCTCCTTTGGCTGGTGTGGGCACAAGAGAGAAGGGAAGAGGGGAAGGCACCAAAGGGACAGAATATCCCCTTAATCTTCTTCTTCTTCTCTCTTAGGCGTGGGCTCTAGGTAGAGTATGAGAGGAAATTTGCTAGCTAAGGATGGTTTGAATGGTGGTGGGTAGTGGTCTTTTTATAGGGTAGGATGAGGGGTTAAGGTGACTCTTGAAATGGAGGGCTAAGATGGGAGGATGGAGGTGGTTAGGTGATCCTAGGGTTAAGGATGGTTGGCGCCACCTAAGGGGTGTAAGGGGGGTAGTTATGGGTGGCCAAGGGACACCTAAAAGCGGCGCTAACCATGGAGAGATGCCATGGGTTGGCGCCAACTTCTAGGCTTCTAGAAGGGGGGATTATGTTGATGGTGGAGATGGGTTTAAGGGAAGATGTGTGGTGGAGATGAAGGGGGTTTTTTGGAGGGAAAAAGTGGTGCCAACAAGGAGGTAGTTAGGGTGGTTTTGGCACCACTTTATGGTGTCTTTTGGAGGTAGGCTAGGTTGGCGCCAAGGTGAGGTGGAAGTAGGGTTAGCTTATGTGGAGCTTAGGTGGAGCTAGTTGGTGGAGTTGTTAGGTAGGGTTTTTAGGTGGTGAAAGCCAAGGGAGCTGGAGCATAGCTAAGATAAGCTAATCTAGCTTAGCTAATGGTGGAGTAGAGGAGGAGGTGTTGGAGCTAGGGTTTGGAGGGAGGAGCTAGATCTGAAGAATCTGGAGCTGAAGTGGAGCTGGCATCTACTGAAGAGGTCAACATGGGGCTACTCTAGGTGGCTTAGCTTGCTAGTTCTTTGCTAGATACTAAGCCAAGCTAAAGTGAGCTGGCTTCTGTTGAATGGAGCTGAGGTGAGCTGGGTCTGGTGCTCCCGGGGAGGATTGAGCTGGTTGAGACAGCTAAGGTAGCTTAGCTCAACCAAGTTGAGCCAAGCTGAGTCCCCAGGAGCTAGACTTGAGCTTCTTGAGTTGGGATGAGTTCTTCTTCAGTTGGCTGGAACTGAGTGGAGTTGGATGTAGCTAGATCTGAGCTAGGGTGAACTCCAGTCAACTCAGTTGAGCTAGCTAGAGCTCCCTGTGAACTAGTGGGAGCTGAGATGAGCTAGACTCAACTAGGTTGAGCTGGATTTGAGCTGAGTTGAGCTAGGGTGAGCTAGGATGAGCTCTCTTGAGCTGCCATTCAGCTGAGATTAGCTGAATGGAGCTAGGATGAGCTAACCCTAGTCCAAGTGAGCTAGGTTCCAACTGAGGTGAGCTGGATCAAGCTAAGTTCCAGTTAGTCTGAGCTCCACCTTCACCATTTGCCTTCTTGAGTGCTAGGGTTTTAGGGATCTGTATATCTGTTCATCCCTAACACTCACAAAAATACATTAAAACAACAAAAGAAAATGCAATGCATGCCTAACCTATTTAATGCCTAAATGTAACCCAAAAACTCATTTGCGGAGCAAAACTCTAAGAGTTAGGTTTGTTTTAATGCATAAGAATGATGATAAGCTATCATTTATCGCACCCCCATGCTTATCTTTTGTTAGTCTCTTAGCAAAACTTTAATTTTTTGGAAAATAGAATTTTTGGGAAATCTAATTTTTTCAACTTTTGAGGAGAAAAAGATTAAGGGACCTTGGTTGATCTAAACACAGGAGGCACAGGATTTGTTAAGGATAAACATCGGGATTTATTTTTGGATCCAACCATTAGACAAAACAAGATCAATATATCCTCCAGAAAATTCACAAATTAACCCTTTGTTAATTCAGATGACTTGAAATTTTTGTTTTTAGGATTTTTTTGGCTCATGAATCTGATTCGCAACTTGCAAAATCCTTTAAAACCTTATGTCCGTGCTTGTGAAAAGTCAACATTTATAAGAATGTGTTAATTTATTTATTTATTTATTATTATTATTTTTCCTCATGCTTATTTTTAGCTTAGTCTTACAACAGATGTGTTGGGATCATCATTCCCTTTACCAATCCTCGAGGGGGCTCTGGCGCTAGTACTTTGGGATAGCACTGTCCATGACACCACCTAGGAGCTCACAACCCCAAAACACAATGTGGTGTAAAGGGGCGCTCCAAGCAAACTCAAGCTCTTGCTCCGACACTATAGGTAGAGCACCGTCCAAGATACTTGAGCTACTAAAATGTGCTTTAATGCTCCATCTAAAGATATGAAATATAGATATGGAGCAGCGTCGAGGTGGTAACATGTTGACATCGTATCCTCAAAGGAGGCATTTTCCTCCTTCTTGGCGGTGGGAACTCAAACTAATGATCTACTTCAGACTTTTACTAAGTCCGAACAAGAGAGTTTTTCAAATTTTTAGTTGTTTTTAAGTGTTGGCTTGTGTGTGAAAATTGACACAAGAAGTTCCTTAAGACATGCAAGTTTTTGAATCAGAAACTAAGCCCAATACTTTCCACATTACAAAATAGGATGAAGTCACCTGAATTATCATGAGTACAGGTAGAATTTTTAGAGAAGGATATCTGATCTAGTCTAAAATAGACCTTGAAATTCTAATGATCAGATCTACATCCTCATCCCTAGTTTGTTAAAGATTAAATCCCATTATACCAAAAGTGAGTTTTTCGACCTTAGTCCCGATTTCAAAATTTTTCCTCTAAAATTTTTCAATATTTTTATTTTTTTGGGTATGCAAGCAGGAAGTAAACTAAAGAAAAATGCATGTTTTTAGGTTTTGAAAATCCTAAATCGATCATCAAATTTTAAAAACACCCCCCCCATGCGTAAGATATGCAATGTCCTCATGCATTAGGAGGAAAAAGGGATCACCTTAGTGAATGGTGGTCAGTTTTAGGATGGTCAAAACCTGAAAGAAGAAGGAAAAAGGAAAGCAGGAAAAGAAATGATGGGTTACCTCCCATTCAGTGCTATCTTTTATGCCATTCAGCCGGACGTAGTGTGCATTAGTGATCAAAGGTGGCTGGCTCAGTGAAATCAAAAGATTCAGACGGAAGATTAGGCGTATGATCAAAATAGGGCTTTAAATGTTGGCTGTTGACTTGAAATGTAGAATTAGTTTTTGGATCAAAAAGATCAACAGCGCCGTATGGAAATGCTTTATGGATAATAAAGGGGTCAGTTCATTTAGATTTTAATTTGCCAGGAAAAAGATGTAATCTCGCATCAAAAAGCCAAATGCGTTGATTAATGTCAAAGTGTTTCTGAACAATATGTTTATCGTGAAATTTCATTATTCGGTCTTTATAAATCCTCACGTTTTCATAGGAAAAATTACGTAATTCTTTCAATTCAGTTAATTGTAATTTTCTATGGATACTGATGTCAGATAAATCCATGTTGAATTGTTTTATTGCCTCAAAAGCCCTATGTTCTAGTTCTACCGGGAGATGGCATGCCTTCCCAAAATCATACGGAAGGGAGACATGTCGATCGGAGTTTTAAATGTAGTATGGTAGGCCCATAGCGTCGTCCAATTTGGTGGACCAATCTTTACGGTCGGGCCTAACTGTCTTTTGTAAAATATTTTTAATTTCCCGGTTAGAAACTTCAGCCTGGCCATTAGTTTGGGGGTGATAAGGTGTGGAAATTTGATGATTCACCCCATATTTAAAAAGAAGGTGACGGAATTGTGAGTAAGTGAAATGTGAACCTCCGTCACTGATAATGGCTTTTGGCATGTCGAATCTTGAGAAAATATTTTTCTTAAGAAATTAGACAACCACACGGTGATCACTAGTGCAGGTGGGTATTGCTTCTATCCATTTTGAAACATAGTCGACTGTGACTAGTATATATAAATACCCACCAGAGTTGATGAACGGTCCCATGAAGTCGATGCCCCAACCATCAAAAATTTCAACCTCTAAAATAGGATTAAGGGGCATCATATCCTTCCGAGTCATGTTGCCGATGCTCTGGCAATGCACACAGGACAGAACAAAGATATGAGCATTTTTGTGCGAGTTGGGCCAATAAAATCCCGCATTAAGGATTTTAGCTGCAGTTTTCTTACTCGAAAAATGTCTACCACAGGCCATTGAGTGACAATGTGTCAAAATATCATGGATTTTAGAATCGGGTACACATCTTCGAATGACCTGATCGGCACAAATGCGGAAAAGGTTGGGCTTCTCCCAAAAATAGTATTTAATATCAGCAAAGAACTTATTTCGTTTTGTTTTTGGCCAATCAGCGGGGATTCGTTCTGTTGCTAAATAGTTTGCGATGGGTGCAAACCAAGGGAGGGTCGTAGCAGCCAAAATGCTTTCATCAGGGAACTAATCAGGTGGGGTCATTATGTCATTCGTCATAAGACGAGAGAGATGGTCGGCCACTACATTATGCGATCCCACCTTATTCTTGATTTCCAGATCAAATTCCTGGAGTAGAAAAATCCAACGGATAAGGCGGGGTTTCGCATCTTTCTTTGTCAGCAAATATTTAATTGCTGAGTGGTCAGTATATACATTGACATGTGACCCCAAAAGATAAGATCTAAATTTTTCTAAGGCAAATACAATGGCAAGAAGTTCCTTTTCAGTAACCGTGTAATTCCGTTGTGCATCATTAAGAGTTTTGCTAGCATAATAGATCACAACAGGCTTCTTGCCAATTCTTTGCCCTAGAACGGCCCCTACAGCAAAATCTGAGGCATCTGCCATTAATTCAAAGGGACTATTTCAATCAGGTCCCCGTAAAATTGGCACCTTAGTGACCTCTTCAACCTCAAAAAACTCTCCAGGCACTTATCATTAAAATCAAATGGTTGGTCTTTAGTGAGTAGCTGACTTAAGGGTTTGGAGATTTGGGAAAAATTTTGTATGAATCGACGATAGAAACCCACATGACCCAAAAAGGATCTGATCTGTTTGACAGTAGTGGGTGGTGGGAGCTTAGATATAGCATCTATTTTTGCTTTATCTACCGCGATTCATTATTTTGAAATAACATGGCACAAGACAATACCTTCCTCGACAATGAAATGACTTTTTTCCCAACTGGGGACCAGATTGACTTCTATGCATTTTTGGAGAGTTCTTTCAAGATTTTTGAGACAATGGTCAAAGGAATCTCCAAAAACATAGAAGTATCCATAAAGACTTCTAAGCATTCACCTACCAGGTCTGAAAATATTGCAAGCATACACCTTTGAAAAGTCGCAGGTGCGTTGCAAAGATCGAAGGGCATCCTTCGGAAAGCAAAGGTTCTGATGGGGCAGGTGAAAGTTGTCTTGTCCTGGTCCTCAGGATGAACCGCTACCTAATTATAGCCAGAATAACCATCCAGAAAATTGTAAAAATCTCGTCCGGCTAACCGCTCCAAGATTTGATCAGTAAAGGGGAACGGGAAATGGTCCTTCTTGGTGGCAGTGTTTAATTTTCGGTAATCAATACACATGCGCCAAGAGGAGGCGGTTCGAGTGGCTACATTCTCCCCATTATCATTAGTGACAACTGTTAGTCCAGCCTTTTTGGGCACAACTTGTGTTGAACTAACCCAGGAGTTGTCAGAAATGGGGTAGATGATATCAGCATCAAGCCACTTAATAATCTCCTTTTTTACCACCTCTTGCATAATAGGGTTCAGGTGCCTTTGTGGTTGGCGGAAGGGGCGAGAATCATCCTCTAAATATATACGATGTGTACAATAGGACGGATGAATACCCTTAAGATAAAAAAGGGTCCAGCCAATAGCTTTTCGATACTTACTTAAGACCTGGAGAAGTTTGTGCTCTTGTGCCTTAGTAAGTCCAGAATTTATAATTAGGGGCAAGGTCTGACTAGGACCCAGGAAGACATATTTAAGGTAGTTGGGCAAAGGTTTTAATTCCAATTGTGGGCCCGGCTCTGAAAGAATTTCTGCTTTGTGGGTTAGTGGTGAGGTGAGAGTGAAAGGGTCAGCTGGAGGGTTAGCTGAATGTGTGGTTAGGGTGGAAGGGTGAGAAGAAGTGGATTGTTTAGGAATCGTATTAATGGCAAAACGAGAACCTAAATGAGAAATTTGCAAAGTTTCCTCCACAATGTTTTCCATTTCTGAATTCGAATCATCAAAGAAATCTGGTTCTTGGAATCACCCAGAAGCTTGAAAAATGTCTAGGGTTACAGATTCACCGCTACACATGATCTTCATTTTTCCAGAATCACAATCGATATTTGCACGGGCGGTGGCTAAAAATGGTCTTCCAAGAATTATGGGGGCAAACTTTAGTGCTTCCGGTACCTCTATGTCCAGGACTAAAAAGTCTACTGCAAATAGACAATTTTTGACCCAAACAAGGACATCCTCAACAATTCCCCTTGGTTTAATTGCAGATCGGTCGGCTAATTGAAGAGTAACCTCAATAGGCTTTAATTCACCGATCTTAGATTCCTTAAAAATAATTGTGGGGATTAGATTAATTGAGGCATTGAGATCCAACAAAGCATGATCAAAAGAAGTCTCATTAATGATAACTTGAATCAGGGGCGTGCCGAGATCTTTTCTCTTAAGAGGCAGTTGACTCTGCACAACTGAGCTGACCGTCTCAGGAAGGATCACCTTTCCTAAATTCAGGGCTGCCTTTTTGGGGTACACAAACTTTTAGGAATTTTGCATAGGCAGGGATGTATTTAATGGCATCTAGGAGAGGGATATTAATTTATACTTGCCCAAATAAATCCATTAATTCCTTCTTAGTGGGCTCGGATTTCTTCTTTTTCTTATTTGTTGAAGAGTGGAGGGCTTGTGGAAATGGATCAGGGTTTCCCTGTTTTGCATTAATTGGTTCCTGAACAATATGAGAGGGAGATGGGGAAGAGTTAATTTGTGTTTCATTAAAGTGGGTTTCTTTGATAGGTAGGGGATTGTGAGTGGTTTTCCCATTCCTCAAAGTAACTGCATTTGTAGTCTGGTTGTTTCTAGGATGAGGACGAGAATCCTGACTGTTATTGAAACCCGGTGGATGCTGAGGTGCTGGTTGAATGGGTTAACTGGGATATCCACCTTGGAACTGATTCCTTTGATTATTTGGGTTGGGCATGGGTTGGGAAGGTAAATTCCCAATAAGTCGATGATCAGGAGTAACCTTAACTTGGTGTTGCAAATTGGTAATCATGCGTGTTACTTCTGTCATTTGAGTCTGCATTCCTTGTAGAGTTTTCATGCCCTGATTGTTAATATCGTCCTGGGATGGTCCAGGTTGATACACAGGTTGCCCATAATTCCCAAAATAGTTTTATTTGGGAAAGGGAATCGGGTTTGGGGTTTTCCAGGAGTGATTCGGGTTGGTCCTCTAGTTTTGATTGAATGTGTTGGAGGGGTTTCTAAATTGCTCCTGGAGAGCATAAATATTTTCCGTGGCGGGAATAAAAATATTTTGATCAAAATTCCCAATCAAATCCTATGGGAAATCAATAGGAAATTGCTGACTAGCAGATGTGGCATCAATGTTGTGTAGATTTTTCTCTTCGGAGAAGTTGTGGAGAGCTAGTGTGGGGAGAGTTAACATGTGGAGCTTGTTTATTTGTGATCTTTTCTTCCATTTTCTTTTGGTGAATTTGCATCTGGTCCAGTCGTTGAGCTAACATATATAGATCATCTTGATTGATTGGAACATAGGTCGATTTGGAGTCAATTTCATGGACTCTGTGTTTGGGGTTTTGTGTTCTGCCAAAAGTGTCCATTGAAGTCATGTTAAATGAGTTTTCACTCATTTCTTCAAAGAGAAGATAGGCACTTTCAGCATCTTTGTTAAGAAAATTGCCCCCACATGAGGCATCCACAAATCGTTTCAATTGATCTTCTAATCCATGATAGAAGATCTGCACTAACTGCCATTGTGGAATTTCATGGTGTTGACAACTTCTTAGAAGTTCCTGAAATCTTTCCTAGGCTTCATGGAGAGGTTCACCAATTTTCTGTTGAAAGGTCATTATGGATCTTCTTAATGCATTCATTCGACCGATTGGAAAATTTTTTTTTAGAAAAGCGCTTTTTATTTAGGGCTAGGTGGTAATAGCATGCCCAATCGTTCTAAACCAATGAGACGCTTTGTCTTTAAGAGAGAGAGGAAAAAGTCTCATTAACCACATATCTTCCTGCACATTGCGGGAATGAGTGGTTTGAGCGAGGATAGTTAATTCCTCAAGATGACAAAAAGGGTCCTCTCTTGGAAGACCATGAAAATGTTTGATAAGGTTTAGAATGGTTGGTTTGATCTTAAAATCCCCTTGTGGTATGACCACCCCTAGTCTTTCCTCGTAATTGGAAGGATCATAGAAATCCTTAAGAGGAACGACAGGCTGTTGGCAGGGTGGTGGATTTTGCCCTTGGTTAGCTAGGTTTGTAACAGTCCTATCTAAATCTTCTTGATTTTGTTGTAGTCGAACCAAATGGTCGACCATTAAGGCAAAGAGATTTGGATTTTGAGTTATAATTGGAGGGCCACCTGGCCTTGCTGGAATTTTCGATTGCTCCAAATTAGGGAGGTGAGGGAGGGTGAAGTCAGCTTGTGGGTCGGCTGACGAGTTAGAAGTGGAAGCAGAAATTTTTTGTTGGCTTCCTAGATTTTCCATTTTCTTAGAAGAGGAGGGAGAAGAAAACAACGATTTTCTGCTACAGGGGGCGAAATCAGATGGTCCCTCAAGGTGTGGTTTTTGGGACCGTCACCCATGCATGAACTATTTTGGAAGAATTAGAGGGGAGGAGAAGAGAAAGAGATGAGAGAAAGTGTGCAATTCAAACAATCAAAGCTAGACCTAACTTAAGTGCGACTCCCTAAAAATAAACCTAAGACTTGGTCTATGTAGGAAATAAGTAATCAATAGTGAATACCCGTTCTATCAACAAATCTAGCCAAGTTGCTTAAGGGGAGGTTTGGGCCCAAACGTTTCCTAGGGTAAACCCCAGGTGCTTGTGCAAACCCGCACCTGGTCGTTTGACACGGCCCCTCAGCCCGAACACCAGATATAGATGACAGAATTGGTATTAACTAAAGAAAACTTAAGACCTATATAGCAAGCCTAAGTTGATAAAGCCTTTGGGGTCAAGTTGCTACAGATTTTAGTTAGGTCTGGGATACTATAGTGCACATGGAATGTGGATGGCGTTAATTTGGGTTATTACCCTGTTATTATAATTTTTTTGTGTGTGTGCAAGAATTGGAAAGTGGTTCCAATGCAAATCAAGTTGTCACATAATTTTTTGTATTTATGTCTTTTAGGATTCAATTTAATTGAATGTGTTTTAGGGTTTTTCTTTTTAAATGTTTAAACAAGTTTGAAAGTCCACAATCAAAGGAAAAACAAGTTGTATTAGTGATGATGTATTTCCTTTATGTTGTGCGACTAAAAAGCAAAAAAGAAACCCTAATTGAATTTGAACCCTAATATAGAAAATTACTACCAATGAATTCTTTTTAGGCTTTCTGAATAGGTAATGGTCCAAACAATGCAACTAACACCACTACCTTATGTAAAATCAAATAAGGATTCCAGAAAAGATTTTTGTAAGTTTTTAGGAATTTGTTTGATAATTGTTTTGAATTTTTATTTGTACTGGTATCAAAGTCCAGAAATGATACCCGTGGATATTTTGGACTTTTCAGTATTACCACTAACCTTAGAAAATTTTGGTGATTTGATATGATGTGTAAAATTTCACAAGGATTTCAGAAAGCTAAATTTCACAAAAATTAGATGAGTATAAAAATTCTAAAAATTCATGGACAGTAGCAAAATAGGAAGATTGGAGGGTGTGATCCCTCTGCAGTCCACGAATTTTAAAAAATTAAATACAAAGCTAATTGATCTGAAAATTATATGAAATTTTATGATTTTAGGAGGCCTGTGGTGTTGGGTATTGATTTTTCAAGTCCAGCCAGAAATCTGGACCCGAAAAGCAGAACACTAATACTTGACATGGAGTGATGTTAATGAAACATTCAAGCAAACAATGAATTTTAATGGATACCACTCCACTTAATTAAGATGTTTGGGATCCTGAAAGCTAAGTTTAATATTTTTTTGGTAGTTTTAATTAACTATGTGACCAGAAAAGGGAACCAACCTGAAAATCCGCAGGAAGAAAAGGAACTTTGAGCTTTCGCTTCCAAATTCTTACTTTCCCACTATAGTTCCTGCACACACGAGAGAAAATAAAGAGAAGGGGATGAGATCCACTTTAAACAAGAGGGAAAATGATTAATGCAAAGCCGTGCCTCTCCAGCAAAGGTGCCAAAAAGTGTGATTTGTAAAAGTGGGTTTTTAATGTCGTTGTAACATGCAAATTCGCATACGCTTTTAAATTTATATTCCTAGATAGGGGAGTATCTAGGGTTGTCCAAGGAGGCGAGTTGCTTGCAAATCAACTCTCTTGCTTAGAAAATAAATCTCAACTTTCTTTTTGGTATTTTAAATATGTAATTTTTTTGTTTTGAAATGATGAGGGCAAAATGTGAATTGTGATGGGAAGTACTAACACCTATAATTACTTAGCTAAAGCTTAAGAGATAGAAAATGTCCACTACCTAAGCTCACTCTAGGCAAGTGGAGGCCTAGAGTAATTAGGGAGTGGAAGTGAAACAACTGCTAGAACAAAGGTAACAATTGCAATAAGAAATTAAAAAGAAGGTAATTCAATTAATCAGAATTTGTGTTCTCTACAAAGACAACTAGGGGAATGCTTCTACTAGAAATGAAAAATATAAAAGCAATAAAGGAAACACAAATCCTCTTACAAAATCTGGTGAAGAAGGGAGTCTTCTTGCTCCAAGCCTAGTTGCTCCTTGGCTTGAAAAGAGGGTCTCCTTCTCCTTCCTTGAAAGCTCCTCCAAGGTTAATGCTACCACCTTCAATGCTCTCCTCCAAGGGTGGGTGTGCACCACCCTCAAGCTTTCCTCCAAGGTGGCGTGGACCACCTTCAAGACCTCCTCCAAAGGTCTTCCTTGCCTGGCTCCTCCTTTGGCTGGTGTGGGCACAAGAGAGAAGGGAAGAGGGGAAGGCACCAAAGGGATAGAATATCACCTTATTCTTCTTCTTCTTCTCTCTTAGGCGTGGGCTCTAGGTAGAGTATGAGAGGAAATTTGCTAGCCAAGGATGGCTTGAATGGTGGTGGGTAGTGGTCTTTTATAGGGTAGGATGAGGGGTTAAAGTGACTCTTGAAATGGAGGGCTAAGATGGGAGGATGAAAGTGGTTAGGTGATCCTAGGGTTAAGGATGGTTGGCACCACCTAAGGGGTGTAGGAAGGGTAGTTATGGGTGGCTAAGGGACACCTAAAAGTTGCGCCAACCGTGGAGAGATGCCATGGGTTGGCACCAACAAGGAGGTAGTTAGGGTGGTTTTGGCACCACTTTATGGTGCCTTTTGGAGGTAGTGGGTAGGCTAGGTTGGCGCCAATGTGAGGTGGAAGTAGGGTTTGCATATGTGGAGCTTAGGTGGAGCTAGTTGGTGGAGTTGTTAGGTAGGGTTTTTAGGTGGTGAAAGCCAAGGGAGCTGGAGCATAGCTAAGCTAAGCTAGCTTAGCTAATGGTGGAGTTGAAGAGGAGGTATTGGAGCTAAGGTTTGGAGGGAGGAGTTGGATCTGAAGAATCTGGAGCTGAAGTGGAGCTGGCATCTACTGAAGAGGTCAACATGGGGCTACTCTAGCTGGCTTAGCTTGCTAGTTTTTTGATAGCTACTAAGCCAAGCTAAAGTGAGCTGGCTTCTGTTGAATGGAGCTTAGGTGAGCTGGGTCTGGTGCTCCTGGGGAGGATTGAGCTGGTTGAGATAGCTAAGGTAGCTTAGCTCAACCAAGTTGAGCTAAGCTGAGTCCCCGAGAGCTGGACTTGAGCTTCCTGAGCTGGGATGAGTTCTTCTTTAGCTGGCTAGAGCTGAGTGGAGCTGGATGTAGCTGGATCTGAGCTGAGGTGAACTCCAGTCAACTCAGCTGAGCTAGCTCTAGCTCCCTGTGGACTAGAGGGAGCTGAGATGAGCTAGACTCAACTAGGTTGAGCTGGATCTGAGCTGAGCTGAGCTAGGGTGAGCTAAGATGAGCTCTCTTGAGCTGCCATTCAGCTGCGATTAGTTGAATGGAGCTGGGATGAGCTAACCCTAGTCCAAGTGAGCTAGGTTCCAGTTGAGGTGAGCTGGATCAAGCTGAGTTCCAGTTAGTTTGAGCTCCACCTTCACCATTTGCCTTCTTGAGTGCTAGGGTTTTAGGGATCTGTATATCTGTTCATCCCTAACACTCACAAAAATACATTAAAACAACAAAAGAAAATGCAATGCATGCCTAACCTAGTTAATGCCTAAATGCAGCCCAAAAACCCGTTTGCGGAGCAAAACTTTAAGAGCTAGGTTTGTTTTAATGCATAGGAATGATGATAAACTGTCGTTTATCAATATACAGATCCAAGCCCTATCGGGCCTTCTTGCATGGTTTTCTCCCCGTTCTTCGTGAGTGGGGTTTCCACATAAATCCAAGTGTTCTTATTATTCTAATGCTTTTGATATCTTGCTTCTACTTTATTTCAAATGTCAACTGAGATAATTATGAAATGATGTGATTAAGCATAAATAAATACCAAGTCACCAATGTTTGGTTGGAACATTTCAATAAAAACCCCAACTATTCACCAATTGAAACAAAATTTTCAATCAATTACAAAGATTTTCATATTAATCGCTAAGAATATAGCTTTTCTCATAGTTAGGCCCCTGCAAATTTTGCAAATCAGTGCCCTATGAATTTTTTTTTTTTACATTGAGTTCCCTCCAACACCTCCAGGAGCTCAAGCTCCTCTTCTTGTTCTTGCCCAGCAGGCAGCTGAAGAGAGGTTGTCGACACACTCCAGCTATTGGATGATGTCGCGCGGAGGCTGTGCACGATCACTAGAGCTTCGCCAACCTATTGATGCAAAGAATGAGTGATTTGTTAAAACTAGGGTTTAAGTTGTTGCAACACGCAATTTCACAATCGCTTTTAAAATTTGTAAAACCAAGATAGTGGAGTATCTAGGGTCATCCAAGGAGGCAAGTTGCTCTTTAAAAACTCTTGCTTGTAAATGGGAAATCAACTTTCTTTTTAGGTTTTTAAATATAAGATGTTTTTTGTATTTTGAAGTAATGGGCAATTACACGATTTTGAAAATGGAAAATAATTACACCTAATTTGCTAATACTAACACTAAAGTGACAAGCTAGTAATCTCTCTAAACTCACCCTAGGCACGTGGAGGCTTAGGGTAATTAGAGAGAAGGTGAAATGTGCTAGAAACCATAAAAAAGATGTAACAAAATTGAAAAAGGCGACTTTAATTAAGAAGAAGAATTGTTTTATAAAAAGGAAAAGTAGAGGAATGCTTCTACTCTAAAACAAAAACAACAAAAGAAGTAAAACACAAATCCTCTTGATTATGGTGTTGAAGAAGAGAGAGAGAGCTTCTTGCTCCAAGCTCAGCTGTTCCTGGGCTTGAAAAGAAGCTCTCCTTCTTTTCCTTCCTTGAATAGCTCCTCCAAAATGGTGTCCTCCTTGGCAAGCCCTAGGGGGTGTGCCTTTACTCCTCCAAAGGTGGGTGATCTCCACCCACAAATCTCCTCCTAGGGTGGCGTGTACCACCCTCAAGACCTCCTCTTAAGGTTTTCCTTGCCTGGCTGCTCCTTTAGTTGGTGGTGGCACAAGAGAGAAGGGAAGAGGGGAAGGCATCAAGGGGATAGAGTGTCCCCTTAATCTTCTTCTTCTCCTTCTTCTCTTGGTCGACTATAAGGTGGATTGAAGGTGGAATTTATGAAGCCAAAGGATGATATTTTGGTGGTGGCTAAGGGGGGTATTGATAAATGTTAGTTTATCATCATTCTTATGCATTAAAACAAACCTAGCTCTTAGAATTTTACTCCGCAAATAGGTTTTTGGGCTGCATTTAGGCATTGATTAGGTTAGGCATGCATTGCATTTTTTATTGTCTTTTTAATGTGTTTTTGTGAGTGTTAGGGATAAATAGATTAATAGATCCCTAGAACCCTAGCACTCAGGAAGGCAACAGGTGAAGGAGAAGCTCAAACTAGTTGGAACTCAGCTTGATCCAGCTCACCATAGTTGGAATCCAGCTCACTTGGATTAGGGTCAGCACATTCAAGCTCCATTCATCTCATCTAAGCTGAATGGCAGCTCAAGAGAGCTCATCTTAGCTACACCCTAGCTCAGGTCAGCTCAGATCCAGCTCAACTTAGCTGAGTCTAGCTCATCTTAGCTCCCATTAGTCCACAGGGAGCTTTAGCTAGCTCAACTGAGTTGACTAGAGTTCACCCCAGCTTGGGTCCAGCTACATCCAGCTCCACTCAACTCTAGACTACTGAAGATGACTTCATTCCAGCTTAGGAAGCTCAAGTCCAGCTCCCGGGGACTCAGCTTAGCTCAACTCAGTTGAGTTAAGCTACCTTAGCTACCTCAACCAGCTTGATCCTCCCCAGGAGCACCAGATCCAGCTCACCTTAACTCATTATGGTAGAAGCTAGCTCACTTTAGCTTGGCTTAGCAGCTAGAAAGGAATTAGCAAGCTAAGCCAGCTAGAGTAGCTCCATGCCCCCCTCTTCAGCAGCTGCCAGCTCCAGTTCAAGCTCCAGGCTTCTCCTCAGATCCTCTCTTCAAATCCTAGTTCCAATACCTCCTCCTCTACTCCACTACTAGCTAAGCTAGCTTAGCTTAGCTTATCTATGCTCCAAATCCCTTGGCTTTTATCACGTAAAAACCCTACCTAACAACTCCACCAACTAGCTCCACCTAGGCTCCACATAAGCTAACCCAAATTCCACCTCACCTTGGCACCAACCTAGCCTACCCACTACCTCCAAAAGATACCACTAAATGGTGCCAAAACCACCTATAACTACCCTTGTTTTTGCACCAAAAATTCCCTCCAAAAATCCCCCCATCCTAACCCTACACCTACCCATATAACCCATCCTAGCCACCCACCTACCCCTCCTTCTAGAACCCTACTTGGAGCCACCTAAGCCCCCCTTCTAGAACTCATTTTGGCGCCAACTTCAAGGGTTTCCACCACCCATAACCACCACCTAGGTAACCCTTGGGTTGGCGCCAATCACCCTTAGCCCTAGGATCCCCAACTACCCCCCATATCCTATCCTAGCCATCCATTCCAAGAGCCACCTATGCCCCCTTCCTACTCTATATAAACCCATCACCTACCACCATTTTTTATTATCCTCCATTAGTGTTTAATTCCACCTAAACCCACCTACACCCTACGACCAAGAGAAGAAGGTAGAGAAGAAGATTAAGGGGGCACATCACCGGCCCCTTTGGTGCCTTCTTCTCCCCACTCTCTTCAACTTGTGCCATGCTAAGGAGGAGGGCCATTCTACTTCAAGGAGGATGGCCAGGCAAAGGAGAAGGACCTAGGGTGGACGTCCACCCTTGGAGGAGGAGAATTAAAGGTGGTAGCTACTACCTTGGAGGACATCATTTGGAGGAGCATCTCAAGAAGGAGAAGGAGTTGTCTTTTCAAGTCAAGGAGCTACTTCGCTTGGAGCAAGAAGCCCTCTTCTTCACCATCTATCAGGAGGATTTGTGTTTTCTTTTTCTTGTATTTTCAAGTAGAGTAGAAGCATTCCTCTATAGGTTTTGTGTAAACAATTTTGCTTTAATTCAAATTGCATTCTTTCAAATTTTGTTGCATAGCTTTTTATAATTTTTGCCTAGCATTTGTTTCACTCACTCTCCCTAATTATTCTAGGTCTCCACGTGCCTAGGGTGAGCTTAAGGAGAGGCTCTACCTGTCACCTTAGGGTTAGCTTTATTGAATTAGGTATTAGTTATTTTCCTGCTATCAACAAAAACTTGCATGTTGCCTTTATTTCAAAAATCTATAAAAGGTATATATTGAAAAGATCAAAAAGAAAGTTGAGTTCCATCTTTAAAGCAAGGGATTTTGATTTGCAAACTTGCCTCCTTGGCTGACCCTAGATACCCCACTATTTAGGTCTTATAAATTTTAAAAGTGAAAGCGGATTTACGCGTTGCAACAACTTTAAAACCCTAATTTAACAAATCACGCAAAAACACGATTAAGTATATATAGGACTTATGAAGGGAGAGGTTGGCATAGACACATGTAGGGCTAGGATGGGTTGAAAGGGTAGTTGTGGGTGATTAAAGGGATCCAATGGAGGGGGTTAGTTGGTGACACCTAAGGGGATGCCATGGGGGTAGTTATGGTGGCTAAGGGGCATTTAAAGTTGGAGCCAACCATGGAAGGGTGCCATGGTTTGGCACCAACTAAAGGGGCTTCTAGAAGGGGTGTAGGTGGATGGTTAGGATGGTTTGTAAGGGTAGGTGTATGGTGGTGATGGAGGGGGTTTTTGGAGGGAAATGTGGCACCACTTTTGTGGTGCCTTTTGGTGGTGGTAGTGGGTTGAAAGGGGGTGAGTAGGTTGGTGCCAAAAAGTGGTTTTAGGAGTAGGAGCTAGGTGGACTAGGTTTAGGTCTCTTTTTGGTGAAGTTAGCTAGGTAGGTTGGGTGGCCAAGTAGTTGGATCTAGCTTTGACCTTAGCTAAGCTAGCTTAACTAGTATGTAGGTAGAGGAGGAGGTATGCTGGAGGTAGGGTTTAGGGAAGAGGAACTGAGGAAGGAATGTTTGGAGCTGAACTGGAGTTGGTAGCTGCTGAAGGGAGTTGTAGGGAGCTACTTTAGTTGGCTTAGCTTGCTAGTTCTTTGCTAGCTACTAAGTCAAGCTAAAGTGAGTTGGCTTTTGCTAAAATATGCTGAGGTGAGCTAGTTCTGATCTTCTTGGGGATGATCTAGCTAGCTGGAGTATCTAAGGTAGCTTAGCTCAACTAGGTTGAGCTAAGTGGAGTCCCCGGGAGCTGGACTCGAGCTGGCCTGAGCTATGTGAAGTCATCTTCAGCTAGCTTGAGTTGATTAGAACTGGAAGTAGCTGGACCTGAGCTGAGGTGAACTCCAGTCAACTTAGTTGTGCTAGCTAGAGTTCTCTGTGAATTGAATGGAGATAAGGTGAGCTAGACTCAACTAAGTTGAGTAGCGTCTGAGCTAACTTGATCTAGGGTATCTAACTTGAGCTAGGGTGAGCTAATATGAGCTACCCTAAGCTACCATTCAGCTAAGATGAGCTGAATGGAGCTGAATGGAGCTATCAAGTGAGCTGGTATCCAGCTATGATGAGCTAGGTATGGCTGAGTCCTAGCTATAATGAGCTTCCTCTTCACCAATTGCCTTAATGAGTGCTAGTGTATTAGGGATCTATCAATCTGTTTATCCCTAACACTTAAACAAACGTATTAAAAATACAATAAAAAATGCAATGCATGCTTAACCTAATTGATGCCTAAATGCAGCCCAAAACCCCATTTGCGAAGTTAAAATCCTAAGAGCTAGGTTTATTTTAGGGCATAAGAATGATGATAAACAGACATTTATCACACCTCCATGTTTATCTTTTGCTAGTCTCTTAGCAAAATAAATTTTTACAAAATGGTATTTTTGGGAAAACTAAATTTTTTTAACTTTTTTAAGGAGAAAGAGATCATGGGACTTTGGTTGGTTAAAACATGGGAGGTAGGGGATTTGTTAAAGATAGACATCGGGATTTTTTTCGGATCAAAGAATTAGATGAGTCAGGATTAATATATCATCCAAAAATTCACAGACTAGCCCCTTATTGATAAACACCAGTTTATCATCATTTTTATGCATTAAAACAAACATAACACTTAGGATTTTAACTCCGCAAATAGGTTTTTGGGTTGCATTAGGCATAAATTAGGTTAAGCATGCATTGAACTTTTTATTGTGTTTTTAATGTGTTTCTTGGAGTATTAGGAACAAATAGATTGACAGAACTCTAAAACCCTAGCACTCTTGAAGGCAACTGGTGAAGGAGAAGCTCAATCAAGCTAGGACTCAGCCAATTCTAGCTCATCATAGCTGGATACCAGCCCCCTTGGACTAGCGTTAGCTCCATGTAGCTCATCTTAGCTGAATGGTAGCTGTTGATAGTGGAAAACTACATGATCGGAGTTGATTTTGAAAACCTGTCGTTGTAGCTCGATTTGCGAAGCAATCCATCATCAGATAAAATTTTACCAAAATTTGTAAAGAAATTCCAGGTCGAACACAGGGAGGCTACGTCGATCTAAAACCTGCGATTATATTTTTTGGAATTTTTGTTTGAAAGCGAGATAATTACAATAGAATTGATATTAACACTATGAGAGAGAGGGAGAGAACAATCACTTGATATAAGAATACTATTTTTACAACTAGAAAATGGGAAATGATTACAGCTAGAAAGTGAGAAATTCTATTCTAGAAAGCGATAAAAAGAAGGGAGAGAGATGTTATCCTTCTCAACGATTGCTTGGAGGATGAGCCAGACAGAGCGACGCTTGGAAGATGGAGGATGGGGTGGGAAGAAGGGGGATGAAGCATGAAGAAGTGGGAATGAGGCAACACGTTGTCCTCGCAAGATCCACTTCTGGAACTGGGGCGAGAAAACCTTGGATTTGGCTTTAAACGAGCATCCCGGGTGTGGGACAAGCTTCTCTAGAGCTTTGGAGAGGAAGAGAGGTGAAGGGATGAGAATTTCATAGGGTAGGGGTATCCTTTTATAGTTGCAAGGATTGGGGGCAATTTGGTCTTTACATATTCAAAAACATTAAATGACGGGGTCTTTAGTGATAGATTTAAGCGTCACTAAAGACCCCACGTTGCTGCGGCTTTGCGAGCGCCTGCCATCTCCTCCTCTCCCACATGCCTAATGCATGTGCACTTCCAAGCAGTCTCAGCTGTCTAATCGCGAGATCGGATGGCTTAGATCTCTCCTTGACGATTCAGCTTCACACACCCGCGCGTAAGATCAGGCGTGAAACTGGGCGTCCAATTGCGTGTGTGCCCGATTGGACGATTTGAGCTATTCGCAGCTAATCACGTGGTCGAGATCGCGTGCATCCACACGAGGAGAAGCACTTCACAGGCGGCTCAAACTCACGCTCTTTGCACGAGCAGCATCTTAACCACTACGCTACGTAGCAGCTTGAGGCACGACGCTGCTTTTGTGCTCTGCCAGTCTGGGCCGTTGGATCTTCATCCAACGGCCAAGATCTCACATCACATAAGCCTTCAGGAGTTGAGAGAAGGGGTGCGGCCAAGTGCGGATGGTTGGGATGGTGCCACATGGCACCATCCTGACCGTCCATCTTCTTTGTGTTGTAGATGGTGCCACGAATGTCAGATTGGATCGATTTTTGCATCGTTAGGTTGCGATTCGTCGCTCCAAACCCATCCGTGCGGTTGGATTTGTTGTCTAAAGTGTGGATTGACACCATCTTTGCCCTTGATCTTTGAGCTTCCTCGGACTATATCTGGTGCTACGGATGTCTGATCGAGGTAATCTTGGAGTCATTGAACTCCATTCGTCGCCCTGATAAGATCCATACAGTTGGATCCTCGATCCAAGGCCCTGATTAAAGGTTTCCCTGTCCCTGGCCATAAAAAGAGATAATTACTATACAATTTGTACAATTTGAACTAAATGCATGATTATGCGTGTTATGTAATATTTACAATGCATGATGCTAATATGGTACTAAGAACATTCATTAATAGGCATTTTTGACTATTTAGATGTATGCACATCACACCCTATTCCTATCTGTTGCTAGTCCCTAGCAAAACTACATGCTATTTATAAAAGAATTAGAATTGGATTACTCCGGCAAAAGTCATTTTCAACATTAAGAAATTTTTACTTAGGACCTGAACTTCAAAGACACAACAGCGCTCGGGTATCTCCTAAAATGCAGACCGCTTCAAGCCCTCGCCTTATTCAAAGAAGGATCTCTTTTTATCTTTTTCTTTTTTCTAATTTTTTTTGGATTTTTGAGTTTACGGTTTCGAAGCGGCTTTCTACAGCCACTCAACCCACCCAAGACTCGATGGGAACCCTAAGTTCTAAGCATCTTTTTCTGAATGTGATAGACTCGTTGATCGGCAATCAGAACGGACTTCGGGTTTCTACGCCCCTAGGTGACCTTAAAAAGAGTTCTGCCTAAAGGTGTATCTATACGACTGATAGCTTTCTCCCTACTTTTTTTTTATGGGGTCAACACAAGGGCGAATCTAGTGTATGTCTCCCCAGCTTATTCTACTTCTCCGCATCTTCCTAAGTGTTTAGGAATTAAATGTGCATTTCTTGAGTTGGGATCTGGACAACCTACCAATGGGCTATTACCCATGATAACTTGGCAGCCATACTCGTGCGGTGAAGTGTGGCTTATTTTTTTGTTTCTTTTTCTTTTCTTTTCTCCTTTTCTTTTTTTTTTCTTTTCTTTTTGGACTTTCTTTTTCTTTTTCTTTAAATAGGTGGCTTCCTTGGTCTAAGATTTCCTAAAGGCAGCAGGAAAAGAATGGTCGTGTGACTGGGTTCTGGATAACCTACCTATGGGCTGTTACCCATGATAACTTGCCGGCCATACCACCCTAGAAGGTGCATTAGCTACCTAATTTTCATAAAAACCACCGAACAACGAGTCAGTGCAAATAGTGTGTAGATGCTTAGATTTAAAGTTCCCTTAGAGGACGGGTTGATAAGTTGTGTACTTATTACCCCAACTTATTTAATCAAATTGAAATAGAATTTAGGATGGCTAGAACTCAATAAACAAATCCACATTTTAGTGGATACCCAGGTTGATTAAGCCCCAAGACCTGAAGGGTCTTAGTGTTCAGATCTTACTGTATTATTTCCTAAGATTAAAAAGCCCTAATGCCCAAGTATTCTCTCCTAATTCAATTTTTTTTTTGAGAAAAATAAGTAGAATTTATAAGAATTTCACAGAGCTGACAAAATGATTCAGAAATGAATCCACCCCCCCATGCCTAGCTAATGCAATTCCTCATTGAGAATAAAAGACATGAAAGGAATGGTAGAATGTAGAAGATATCACCTGAATATGATGCTCAGGTCAACTCTGAGTCAGACTGTACAACTGCTGAGTTTAATGCCATCAGCTAAGCGAAGTCCAGCCAAAGAAATCACAATGTCATTAGAGCAACCATGTCTGAGATGGGTTCTGGAATAATACAGTCAATAAAAGGCTTCAGATGTTGACCGTTGACTTTAAATGAATTACCTATCTTTGGGACAGAGATCTGAATGGCCCCGTTTGGAAATATCTAATTGATAATGAATGAGCCGTTCCATTTTGACCTAAGCTTGTCGGGAAAGAGCTTAAGTTGAGAATCAAAGAGCCAGACCATCTAGTTCTGCTCAAAGCTTTTGCGGGATATCAATTGGTCATGAAGAGCTTTGGTTCGAGCCTTATAGATCTTGGCATTCTCGTATTCTTCATTGCTAAGCTCCTCCAACTTAGATAGTTGGAGTTTCTTGGTCTTTCCGGCTAAACTCAAATCTAGATTACACTGTTTGATTGCCTAGAATGCCCTATGTTCAATTTCTATGGGTAAATGGCACACCTTTCCATACACCAAACGAAATGGTGACATGTCGACAGGCGTTTTGTACACTGTACGGTAAGCCCAAAGAGCATCCTCAAGCTTTTGAGTCCAATCTTTACGATCAAGTCTAACCATTTTCTGCAGAATATTCTTGATCTCCTGATTGGAGATCTCAGCTTGTCCGTTCGTCTGAGGGTGGCAAGGTGTGGAGATTCTGTGATTTACCTTGTATTTTGTCAGTAAATTACAGAATTGGGCATTAGTGAAGTGAGTACCACCATCACTGATGATGGCCCCTAGAATCCCGAATCGAATGAAGATCTTTTTCTTGATGAAATCGATGACCACCTTGTGGTCATTGGTTCGGGTAGGAATAGCCTCGATCCACTTGGACACGTAATCAACAGCGACGAGAATGTACTGGTGTCCAAATGAAGGGAGGAAGGGTCCCATGAAATCGATGCCCCAAACGTCGAAGATTTCAATAGGAAGAATTGGGTTTAGAGACATCATGTCTCTCTTGGTTATGCTCCCAAGCACTTGGCATCGGGAACACGACCTCGAGAATTCCTGGGCATCCTTGAATAAAGACGGGCAATAGAATCTAGATTGCAAAATCTTTACAGTCGTCTTTTTCCTGGAGAAATGTCCACCACACGCAGATGCTTGGGAAAACTCGAGTATACTTTTGAATTCATTCTCCGGAACACATCGGCAAATACTCTGATCAAAGCCGATGCAATATAGTTCAGGGTCCTCCTAGAAGCAATATTTGGCCTCAAACTTGAGTCTATCTCGTTGTTGCTTGGTACAATCCTGGGGGTTTTGACCAATGGCCAAATAATTTACAATGTCAAGAAACCACGAGGTTTGGACACCTGATATTGTAAGTAACGTCTCGTCTGGAAGAGTATCAGCAATTGGAATATCCGGATGGGATGAATCTTGTAGAAGTCTCGAAAGATGATCTGCCACCACATTCTGTGCTCCAGATTTATCTTTGATTTCAAGATCGAATTCTTGAAGTAGAAGAATCCATCGAACAAGCCATGGTTTGGCATCCTTTTTGGCCAAGAGATGTCTCAAGGTTGAGTGGTCAGTGTAAATTATGACATGAGACCCTAAGATATAAGCCCTAAATTTCTCCAAAGCAAATACTACAGCTAGCAATTCCTTCTCAGTAACAATGTAATTCCTCTGGGTCTCATCCAGAGTTTTGCTGGCATAGTAAATGGCAGAGGGCTTCCTATCAATCTTTTGACCCAAAACAGCCCCAACCGCGTAATCAGAAGCATCGGTCATGATCTTAAATGGGGCTGTCCAAACTGGTGGTTGCAACATCAGAGCACAAGTGGCTGCCATTTTAAGAAAATCAAATGGCATATCTTTGGCGAGAAGGTTGCTTAGAGGGCGAGCAACCTTAGAGAAGTCATTGATGAACCACCTATAGAATCCCACATGACCAAGAAATGATTGAATTTGTTTGACAGATGTGGGAGGAGGAAGTTTAGACATAGCATCAACCTTAGCTTTGTCAACTTCAATTCCCCATTCAGAGATTACATGATCCAAGACGATGCCTTCTTGTGTCATGAAATGACTCTTTTCCCAGCTAAAAACCAATCTTGTTTTGATGCATCTTTTAAGGATCATTTCAAGATTAGCCAGGCAAGAATCAAACAATTCCCCGAAAATAGAAAAATATTCCACGAAGGCTTCCATAAATTCTCCCACCATGTCAGAGAATATGTCTAGCATACACCTTTGAAAAGTTGTAGGTGCATTGCATAAGCCGAATGGCATCCTACGGAAAACAAAGGTTCCGTAGGGACAGGTGAAAGTCATTTTTTCCTTATCCTCAGGGTGGATAGGGACTTGATTGTATCCCGAGTAATCATCTAGGAAATAGAAGTACTTCTGCCTGGCTAGTCTTTCAAGGATTTGATCGATAAAGGGCAAAGGAAAATTATCCTTTTTCGTGGCTGTGTTCAGCTTCCTATAATCGATACAAACCCTTCAAGAGGAAGCTGAACGAGTTGTGATAGATTCTCCTTTCTCGTTTGTTACAACGGTAATCACAGCTTTCTTGGGAATAATTTGTACGGGACTTACGCAAGGACTATCAGAGATCAGATAGCCACTTGATAATTTCCTTCTTGACCACTTCTTGAATATTAGGGTTTAATCTCCTCTGCATTTGGCGAGAAGGGCGAGATCCATCTTCCATGAATATTCTGTATTGCAGTAAGATGGCTCGATCCCCCTAAGGTCATGGATGGTTTAACCAATTGCCTCCTTGTGTTCCTTTAGGACCTTGATCAGTTTAATCACCTGCTCCTTTGTTAATCTAGCACTGATAATCACAGGGAGCATCTTTTGTTGTCCCAAAAATTGATATTTCAGATTCTCAAGCAATGGTTCTAGTTCGAGCTAGGGTGGGTTTAGGATTGAAGGTAAGGATGATGCTGATAAAGATTCATCAAGAGGAAGAGGTTGAGAGTGAAAAAAATCAATAACCTCTTCAGAATGTGGTGGGTTTGCCACAGAGGGTTGCAGGTCAGATTCATCAAAATAGGAGGAACTTTCAAATGAAGAAACTGCCATACATGTTTCAATGTTCAAGTTGTCGTCCTCAAGTTCCTTTATAAATCCACAATCCTCGAATTTGTTAATCACCTTAAAAATATCCAATTTCAATATCTGATCCCCAAAGGAGATTTCTATGCTACCTCTCTCACAGTTGATATTGGCCTTAGCGGTAGCTAGGAATGGATGCCCCAGAATGATGGGCGTGTTCCTTAAATTTTCAGGTACATCCTTGTCAAGGATAAGGAAATCTACAGGAAAATAGAAATCCTTAACCTTGACAATAACATCTTCAATAACGCCTCATGGATTTGTGACCGAACGGTCTGCTAACTGTATCGTTACTGAAGTCGGCCGAAGTTCACCTAATCTGAACTGCTCATAAAGAGAAGTCAGAATTAAGTTAATAGATGCACCTAAATCCAGAAGTGCCATATCAAAAGTGTAATCTCCAAAGACACAAGAAATCAAAGGAGCACCTGAATCTCTCTTTTTCTGAGGAAGGTGATGTAGGATAATAGAACTAGCCTGCTTGGAGAATACCACCTTCCTCGGAACAAATTCCCTCGGCTTACGCTTCAGTGTGCATAAATCCTTTAAAAATTTAGCGTAAGTCAGTATGTGTTTGATAGTGTCGAGGAGCAGGATATTGATATCGACATTCTTGAATATATTCAAGAGCTCCTCGTTACTATCAACAGGCTTCTCCTTCCTAGGCTTAATCAAGGCCTCAGGAAAAGGAACATGAGTCAGATCTTCGGAATCAGGTTCTTGAGCCTTGATTTCTTCTTTAGAGTTCTCCTTTCTCTCCTTAGGCTCTCCAAGATTTGGTAGATAAGACTACTATGGTTGTGGATCCTGAGTTTGTTTTCCACTCCTTAAGGTAACTGAATTAGTAGATGCATACGAGTTTGGGTCTTGGGGAGGGTTAGGAAAGATTGGAGGGGCTTCATTAGCCAGAAACCATTGATTTAAGGAAGTAGAAGTCGAAGGTCCCTGCTCAACCACCTGAGCATGTTTGTGCAGGTCCCTTTGATTCCCATACCCTTAGGCTTGATTGACTAGATTATGGATATTACGCCGATTGGGTACGGGTTAAGATGGCAGAGATCCGGGTTGACGAGAATTAGCAATGAACCTGGTTTGCAAGTTGTCCAGCGAAGTTTTCATTTGCTGCATGAGCTGGAGCATAGATCCTTACATTTCTACCATCTGTCGATTCAAAGTAGCTTTCCCTACGGGTTGACAGGCAATCCAAGCTGTCTGATTGACCTGATTCGGGGGTAGCTAAGTGTAAACATGACCCTGACCCATTGGTCTTTGCGGAGTATAGTTGCTGGGTCAGAATTGGGTCTGCTGCCCCAGGTTTTTCCAGGAGAAGTTAGGGTAGTTCCTCCAACCCAGATTATAAGCATTGGAGTAAGGATTGGACCTAACGTTCTCCTGTACAGCATAGACATCCTCATAGGATGAGGATGGAGAGAAAGAAAGGGAGGGATCAGAGAAACTAGGATCAAAGGCCCCAGTTTGGAACTCGTAGGGTTTCGAATAATGCTGGCTCACAAGTTGAGTCACATCTAGTTGATTCACGAACTCCTGTCCAGAAGGAGCTCTCAACGAGTGGAATCTCGAATTCTGGGATTGAGTAGATCGAGAAGTGTTCATTGAGTTTCCGGCCATCCACTCCATCCTATTGGTAACCAGGTCCACCTTATCCAATTTATTGCAAATCAGTTCCATATCGAATGAATAAGAGTCGTGGACTTCATTAACATTCGATCTGGGTTGTTGGGACCGATTAAAAGTATCCATGGAGGCATGATTGATTGGATTTTCACTCATCTCAAACAAATCGTGTGCGCTATCTGCGTCTTTGTTGAGGAAATTGCCTCCGCAAGAAGCATCCACGTGATTTCTGAGTTGCTTGGTCAACCCATGGTAGAAGATTTGCATGAGCTACCATTTTGGCACTTCGTGGTAGGGACACTTCCGCTATAAGTCCTGGAATCGCTCCCAGGCAACATGAAACTGCTCCCCCGGCCATTGGGTGAAGGTAGTAATCGCCCGTCTCAAAGCATTGGTACATCTGATAGCGAAGAATTTCTTCAGGAAAGTCGATTTCAGATCATTCCATGTTGTGATCGGCCTTCCTATGATCTTGTACCAATGAGCGGCTTTATCCCTAAGAGAGTAGGGAAAGAGCCTCATGATCATCTGCTCTTCATTCACGTTTCACACCTTGGTGGTCAGGACCAAAGTGGTCAAGTCCTCCAAATGTTGAAACGGGTCTTCAGAGCCAAGCCCATGAAAGTGTTTTATCAGCCTTAATACCTGGGCTTGATTTCTATGTCTCTGGCAGGAATCTAGATGTCGGGACATTCCCCGTAATTTGAAGGATCATAAAAATCCTTAAAGGGCTGAGCACCTTGCATTCTTTGGAACCATTCTTGCATTCTCTACATTTGCTCCAGCTGCCTTTGAAACATCTCCTGTGGATTCTGAGGCAGAGGAGGTTGTTGATCGGCCATGGGATCAATTTGGCAAAAATCCAATCTACACCGCCTAGAATACTCTAGTGGTCCTTCCAATCAGGGATTCAATGACCTCCTTCCAAGCATAAACTAGGAAGAGTTCGGAAGGACTGAGGATAAGAACCCTGCAGCACAACAAAACAAGCCTATCCTTAAGTGAGGTAGCCTAAGGATCTACAAACTCTCAGAATCCGTCTTAAGATTATAGACGATTTACTTGTGTCCAATCAATCCAACCAGTTAGAAGGAGGGACTGGAGAGAAGGTTGTTCCTTTAGCTTGCATCTCCGGTTCCTAGTGCACCCCCCAGCTGCGGTCGTTTGACGCTACTCCCCTAGCTAGACATCAGATTGATTTGGTACAAGTAGGTTAATCGTGAATAATCTCAGACTGGGCCCCGAAGAGCGAATCAATCCTTAAGGCCAACATCAACTTGATTTTATTTAGGCCTGGGATTGTAGTGCTTATAGAATGTGGTGGGCCCTTAAGATGGATTGTGCCCTTATTGATCGATTGATATTGTGTGAGTGCGTGCACAACCAGGGTTTTCAAGCATGATTATTTTTGATGAGTGGATTTTAAGGTTTAAATCTTGCTTAAGTAGATTTTAGGTTTTGGAATTAGGTTAATTCAATCAAGTTTCAAGGCAATCCAGATTTTCAAGCACGGGTGAAGATCTTTTTCTTTTGTAATCAAAAGTATAGTGGAGTGCCTAGTATTGACCTAAATTGAAAACCCTATAGGGAAGCTACTTGATGAGTTGACTTTAGGTTAAGTGGTGCGGCCCAAACGACTCAAACAATTGGCCAAAATTACACAAAATGATTGACCAAGACTGATTTCTACTCTTTCTATGTTGATTTGCGTGTATCGGTTCCATAGATCAAAATCCTGATTGAGTAGATAAAAATCTATTAAGTTATGTGCCTTGAATGTGGGTGTATGTGATTGCGCAGCAATCATAGGTCTTAATTGATCTAGATTAAGCTAGAACTTAGCATAAGTTAGGGCCATTCATGCATACATACACATTATCTGCATCTTTATTGCCCTTCTTTAGCTATGCATGAAATAATGTTATAATGTGTTGATTAAGTGCATTATGTTGATTGCAGGCAATAAGTAGATCTGGAGCAGGATCTGGAGCAGGATCTGAAGTTGGATCTAGAATAACGAGAGTTGCAGCAGAGCTAGAGCAGAAGGCTTAGATTAGATGTAGGAATAATAATGCAATAAGCAGATCTGGAGCTAGAACTGGAGCAGGATCTGAAGTTGGATCTAGAATAATGAGAGTTGCAGCAGAGCTGGAGCAGAAGGCTTAGATTAGATGTATGAATAACAATGTAAGGGAGTTAAAGGTTTGCTATGCAATTAAGTAGGAATAAAGCAGTAAAATGTGAAGAGATTAGGTCCATCCTAGCCCTAGGATAGCCTAGAGACTTCCCCAAGCCTTGGCCACCCTTAGATTAGGTCACAACACCCTAGGAAGCCTTAAAACCCTAGTCCCAACCCTTATCTGGATGTCCAGATAAGTTATAGGACGTCCAGGACACTTGGCCATCTCCCACACACCTCAAACCCACTCTTGCAGTGTTATTGGATGTCCAGACACTTTGTCAGACGTCCAATTTCTGCAGAGTACCCAAAACAGAACCCTGATTTCCCCCTGACTCAAATTGGACGTCCAGAACTGAAGTCTGGACTTCTGATTTTTGAGTATAAGTCGTCTGATCCTATTATTGGGCATCTGATGCTGGTCTCTAGTCCCTGTTTTGAGATTCAAGTCTTGATCTTGGATCACTAGCTCCCTAGACCTAATCCCAACCCCATAGGAACCTAAATTAAGGTGTCTTAACCCTAGTACATCACCTCTAGACCTACCTAAGGACCTAATTAGGTCCTCACCAAACCCAATTGACTTAGATCAAAGTCAATTACCTTCACCTAAGTCAATTGGACTCATTGAGTCCTATTGAGCTTAGATCTAAACCCACACAAGTTTAATTAGACTTGGTGAGAGTCGAATTGACCTAAACCCAACCAAATTGAGTTATTCTACTCTCAATTAGGTTCACACTCATTCAATTAAACTTAGGTTAAGTTTAATTGCATTTTCCCCTTAGCAATTAGGGTTTGTAACCCTAATTCAAGACCTACACCTACCCAAACCCCTTAGGACCTAACCTAAGACACCTAGCCGCATAGAGCATGACCACACACACACCATTCACGCACACACACTTCTCTAGAATTCTCTAGAGAGCTCTTGAGATGGCGCCACCTCTTGGTTGCCAAATTTAGCAACCAAGAGGAATTCAAATTGAGATCCACAATTCTTGGATCTCATAGACCATCTCCACCCACATGTGGCCGGCCACTCTTGGACTCTCTCTAGAGAGTTCTACACCTCTCTAGAGAGAAGATTTTGGGTGTATAGAAAGACCCCTTGGGCGGCCAAGCACCCCCATTCACTTCCTTGGCATTCATTCCACTTAGGCTAGCCACTCCCATCTCCACTCCACCTCCACGAGTTGAGCACCACCATGGAGGCCACCATCTCCACGCCAGGAAGCTGGATCAGCTCCCCAACCTCTCTCCAAGGGCCGGCCTAAGCTCCATTGGCCGCCCCTCCTTCTCTTAGCCACTCAAAGGCCATCGGAGAGCACCTCCGAATGCCCTTCCTTCTGCTAGATTAGTAGCTTAGCTCTTCGTATATTTACTACTTTTATTTACTGTTTAGTAGTGTAGTCTTACTTCTCCCCCAATGATGCATGCGAAATCCCCCCATCGATTCTTGTATGCAATCATTTTCTAGTAGCTAGGTTTAATTTTTAAGCGTTTATGTATAAGCTTTCCTCTAGATTTCCTTGTGCAACAACTCTCCAATGATGAATGAAATTGCATTTATATATATATGTCTCTCTATGTGTTTGAAATCACCACAAGCTTAATAATTATCGTATTTGCATGATCTAAGTGTTTGTTCTTTAACTGCCTATATATTATGCATCAGCTTGTCGTTTCCTGAGGATATTGAAAATCTGACAATAGATGCTTTCTCCATAACTAATCACCACCTCACTAGAATCGTGCGCACAGAAACTCACACGTTCACTTTTGTGATTTACTTGACGCATGCACATGTGATCCGAGTTAATAACAGGAGCAGTGAAGTCTTAGTTAGGAGATTGGAAACTGGCGTGCGTCTTTAAACAATGTAGAGCGGCTAAAAAATAAAAGATCGATTTCAAAAGCAAAAGCAACGCCTCCCAGTGATGAACTACCGGGACTCAAAGTCTCACTATTTTTATAAAACAATATCTTTGTTGGATCGTATTTCGCGACTATACTGTGACACATTTCTTTCATATCAAAAACATGATCTACGATTTCCCCAACAAAATGGTGCCGTTGCTGGGGAGGCGACATCATTTTTCTTGATTTCGATCTTTTAATCTATCACTGGCAAATTTGCTTCTACTTTGTTTTTGATGTGTAGGACAACACGGAAGAAAAACGGGATCCGCACACACATCGAGTGCGGCAAAGAAAAATCATGTGCACATCATCTATCTTAGATTAGTTTTATTTTTTGAACCCTAGGATTACATCTACTTTCTGCCATCTCTTTTGTGAAAAAAAAAGATTTTTCTCATTTTCATGAAAAAGAGAAAAAATCAAAAAGAAAAATTTTGAAAAAAAATTTAGATTAGGTTTCCTTTCGAATCTAGGTTTGCTAAAAAAAAAAGAAAAAAAAAAGAATATTTTCTATGAATCTTTTGAAAAATTCTTTTTGAAAAAAAAAATGCAAAATTTTTAAAAGAAAAAAAAAATCCTTTTTTGGTGGAAAGCCTAGATTTCAATTCAAACCTCTTTAAAAGAAAGCTTTTCCACCATCTTCTGATTTTCAGCCAGATTTCAAATCTAACTTAAAAATTCGATTGCCGAAGAATTAGTTAGAAAAAAATTCTGAAATTTGGGCTAAGCCTTCATTTTCAAACCATCTTTCAAATTCCACTGTTACTTTGAAAAAATCCCAAGTATACAATTTTTAAAAATTCTCAAAGTGCACTAGGGTCAGACTGACCTAGATTCAAAATTTTTCAAATTTAAAAAAGAGATTTCGAGCAATCCGCGAATATGTTTTGAATAAAAATGGTAGGGTTTGAAATATGATCTCATTGGCTTTATTTTCCATATTTTTCCTGAATTTTTGAAGGTCAATTGGTACTGTTTCAAAATGAAAAATCGACCAAGGGTCAAAGTTCCAAATCTGACCCCCTGAAATTCAAAATTCCCTAAAAATTCGGTTGAGATAGTAAAAATTCAAAAAAAAAATTCTTTGAAAAACTAATTGAGAAAGGAATCTACTCAAAAAATTTCAAATTAATTGGATTCTAATTATTATCAGAGAATCAACATTACTTTTGTGGTCTGCTGAAATAGAGAAAAACCCTAAAAGTGCATGCAACTTAGGTTAAATCCTTAGGGTTACAACTAGAGACCACACCTTGGGCTAACCTAGACTTAATCAAGTCTAGTTAGCCGGTGAGCTTGGTCACCTTGTGGGCCACTCACCTCAAACCCCACTGAAGAAAACGAGTTAAAATTAACTTTAAAATACGAAATCAACTTGAGTTCGTTGTCGTCCTATTGGGTGAGTTTAATCTCTCTTGCCAAACCTGGTGACTAAGTCTGCAGGGTAGTGTCAAATGACTGTGGCTCGGGGGTCAACGGAATCGGAGGTGTAAGCCAAAGGAAGAACCTTCCCCTTAGTCCCCTCGTAACCAGATTGACTGGGTTAGCTTGAGAGGCAGGATTCACTTTTAGTCGGTTGTACGACAAACTTATCTTCAGGAATTTAAATCCATAATGAAAAATCTGGTCACCTGATCTATAAGGACCATTTGATTGACAGGGCCTTAGCCTTGTCCTGCATGGCTACACGAACCCAGGGGTTGGGCGGTGTATGCATGGAAGGTCACTTCGACCTCACTTGGTTGGACCTTGGGGGCCACTCTGAAGGAGGCGAGTCACCTCGCCCGGACCATCTTCTCCCCCCATTTCTTCTACTCCAAGAGCCACCATGGCAAATTCTGGACCTAGACCTGGACCTGGACCTGGACCTAGACCGGGTCAGGACATTGAGAATCTGGACCCGATGGCTCGTCTGGAAGCCTGGGTCACCAAATCTAAGGAGTGGCATCAACAGAGCATGGATCGCACTCTGACGGCGCTTGACAGGACGCAACACCCGCCACGAGGAGAACAACTGCGGGATCTCTACGACCCAGCCATGCAAATCATCGCACCGCTAGTCAGAATTCCCGCAGGCGGAGACGCGTTTGAGCTCAAGCCCAATGTAATTAGGTTGATTAGCACTCATTTCTATGGGAACTCAAGCAAAGATCTGTTCCAGCACCTTGAGGACCTGAGTCGACTCGCTGAAACGATCCGACCCAGGAATATTGATCTCGGGATTGTTTTGATGAAGCTTTTCCCATTCTCACTGAGGGACAAAGCTTCATACTGGTTCAAGACTATTGGGAAGCCAATTGGAACCTGGCTGGAATTACGACGTGAATTCCTACAAAAGTTCTTCCTAATCGGTCGAACAAATGCAATGCGACGCGCAATCACGACTTTCTCCCAAGGAGCTGGGGAGAAATTACATGAAGCATGGGATAGATTTCACGACCTTCTCCAGATATGCCTACATCATGGTATACCCAGATGGCACTTAGCCCTGATTTTTTACCATGGGCTGGATGACACACATCAATATCTGGCTGATGCATCTAGCGGCGGGAATTTTCTTGCAAAAGAAGAGAACAACGCATTTGAGCTGTTCGAATCATTAGCGGAGAACTCGATGAATGCTGCATCTATGAACCAGTTCCAGCGGCCTGGTCAGCAGCGGGTTGGTGTCCACGAGGCTCACACCGATTCTATTCGAGTCGACATGGATATCATGGTCAAGCAGCTGGATAGAATAAACCTAATTGAGAAGAAGATTGACTAGATCAGTCAAGGTCAATCCGACTCGAGCTCTGCCACCGCAAGATCCTCCTATGCACCCCGAGCCCCACCTACTCGAGTTAATCTACTCACTCGGGATGCATCTTCTCCGTATTTATGAGATCCCACATATCAGGATCCCGTGAATAATCCAGATCTGGCACCTTACGACCAGGGTTACGCACCACCCGCAGATTATAATGCATATCCCCTTGACAGATATACGTCTCAGACATCTTCGGCCTATGAGGACGTCAGCGCTATCCAAGGATACGGGCGTAATAATTCATACTCGGAGACGTATAACCCTGGTTGGCGCCAGCATCCAAACTTCTCTTGGTTTGGTAATTTAGAGAGACCACATCAAGATCCACACTACCAGACTAGGCAATACGGGAATCTGCAAAACACGTATCCTAGGCAGCAGCCATTCCCATCTCGGCAGCAGTAACTCCACTCGTTATACTAGTTGCTGCACCAAGCTGCCAACCACCCTCCAAAGCGGGCTGACCCTTTGGAGGCGCTGAAAGAGGAGTTGCAAGAATCGATGAGGAAGTCTACACAAGATAGCTTGCAAATTATGAAGGCGATGGCTGACTAGATTCAGACCATTCAGAACATGCAGAACCAGCTGTTGCAGGAGCATAGGACTCAGGGAGCCTTACCCTCCCAACCCGTCCCGAATCCTCGATATGTGCAGAACCAGGGTGCTCCGCCTAGGTTTCTGGCACCGCAAGGACATGCACATGCCATACTACAGGCGCCTCCTGCACCACCTGGTTACACGCAAGGCCAGCCGCCTTTGCAAAATCCTGTGTATTCTACCCCATCCGCCCCCTACCACCTCATGGACAGCAAGCCGATGCACACGCTATCTCATTGTGGAGCGGAAGGAAGACATTCGACCCACCACCTAGGCAGGCGGGTTCTAATTTTTCCCACCCTTCACCACAGGCAGATTCAACTCCTTCATCATCTCAGGAGCCACCTATGGTAGATAAGGGTAAGAGGCCACTTAACCCTGAGATTCTCGTCCCTTTTCCTGAGGCTCTGACATGACATGTTGTACGGAAAAAGAACACGTGGAATTTCGAGGACCTGAAATCGATGTTTAAGGAAGTACATATTCAGGTCCCCCTCCTCGAGGCTATCGATCACATTCCAGCTGTCGCTAGGTTCTTCAAGGAATATTGTACCCCAAAGCGATAGCCAAGAATTGGACGACAGGCGGTATTGTCGAAAGAAGCTAGTGTCGTGATTCTAGCTGACCTACTGCCGAAGAAGAAAGACCCTGGTACCCCACTCATATCCTTCTTGCAGGATTCTCCATTTGATCGGGCCCTTCTAGATTTGGGTTCGTCCATCAACTTAACTCCTACCGCCGTATTTGATTGATTTCGATTTAGGGAGTTGAAACCCACCTCGGTTACGATTCAGCTAGCTGGCAGATCAGTCAAAACACTGAGGGGGGTGGTTGAGAACGTGATCATGAAAGTCCACAGGTTCTGCTTTCCTGCAGATTTTTTCGTTCTCGATATGGAAGTTCCTCCTAATCTCCGCGATGCACCAATTATTTTGGGTCGCCTATTTCTGGTGATAGCCCGAGCGAACATCGATTGTGCATCCGGGTGTATGGAGATTGCCCTAGGCAATGAGCGACTTTGACTAGACATATTCAGGGCAGCAAAGAACTTTGACTGTGATCGAATAGAGGAGGATGGTGAAGACGAAGATTCGACTTACTGTGGTAACATTGGGCTCCTTTGTGTCGACCCAATGTCTCATTCGTCTACACTATTAGGGTTCTTGGACCTCGATCCAATGGGATTGAAACCACTACATTACACATATCTCCCTGAGGATCTGACTGTTTGGGGTGTGCTTCCGACCACAGCACCCCTGAATCCAGCTATCTTGATCCATATATTACTGAATTGCCCCTGTTATTATAGGAAGACGTGACTACAGCTAACGGGTTTCCCGTTAATGCAGTCACAATCGATTTCACAGGGAGTGACTCAGCAGGAATTCACGTGTACATGGATCAACGGATTCCCACCCTCGATTCTGCTCCTCCCACTCTCAGTTTTGATTCTGACCCACTTGTAATTGAATTGAAGCCCTTACCTAACTCACTCAAGTACGTGTTCTTGGGTGAAAGTGAGACATATCCAGTCATTATTAATGCCCACTTAACCCAAGAACAGGAGCATCAATTAATTTCTACACTTCAAGACCATAGGGCTGCTATCGGGTGGAGTGTTGCTAATCTTCGCGGTATTCGCCCCTCATATTACACTCATCACATTTACACGGATGAGGGGGTGAAACCTTCGAGACAACCTCAAAGACGGCTATACCCGAATATGCTGGAGGTTATTAAGAAGGAGATCATCAAATGGTTGGATGCAGGCATTGTATATCCAATCTCAGATAGCCAGTGGGTGAGTCCAATTCAGATAGTGCCCAAGAAAGCAGGACTCATCGTCATAAAAAATGATAAGGGTGAATCCATCCCGACCCGCACTATGACATCTTGGCAGGTCTGTATTGACTACAGGAAACTGAACACGGCTACCTAGAAGGATCACTTTCCTTTGCCGTTGATCGATCAGATCTTGGAACGGCTAGCCAGACGCAATTTCTTCTGCTTTCTGGATGGATACTTCGGGTATAATCAGGTAGTAATTAGCCCGGAAGATCAGGACAAGACTATATTCACATGCCCCTTTGGAACATTCGTCTTCAGGCGGATGCCCTTTAGCCTCTGCAATGCACCAGTGACATTTCAGCGTTGTATGATGGCTATCTTCTCTGACATGATTGGGGATTATGTGGAGGTATTCATGGATGATTTCTCTATTTTCGAAGATGATTTTGCATCTTGTCTTGATAACCTCATCAAGAACCTGAAACGATGTATTGAGGTAAACCTAGTACTATCCTGGGAGAAAAGCCATTTCATGGTGAGGGATGGCATAGTACTAGGGCACAGGATCTCCAAAAATGGACTCGAGGTCGACCGGGCTAAATCAGAGACTATCTCCCACTTACCGCCACCTGGCTCGGTCAAGCAGATTAGATCATTCTTGGGACACGTCGGCTTCTATTGGAGATTTATATGTGATTTTTCAAAAATTGCATGGCCTTTGACGAATCTCCTAATTGCCGATGTCCCATTTGAATTTAATACCTCGTGTCTCAGCGCCTTCGAGACTTTACGAAGCGCTGTTTCCGACTCCCCGATTCTCCAACCACCCTACTAGTCGCTTGATTTTGAAATGATGTGCGACGCTTCTGATTTTGCTGTCGGTGCTGTTTTAGGCCAGCGTCAGGAGAAACAACCTTTTGTCATATACTATGCTAGCAAGACGCTGAATGAGGCTCAGTGCAATTATACTGTCATCGAAAAAGAACTGCTAGCAGTAGTATTCAGGTTGGAGAAATTCAAATCATATTTATTAGGGTCCAAGGTCATCATCTTCACTGACCACTTCGCCCTCTGGCACTTGTCGGCAAAGAAGGATGCCAAACCACGACTCATTAGATGGATCCTTCTATTGCAGGAATTTGATATCGAGATCCGTGACAAAGCCGGAAAACAAAATGTTGTGGTGGATCACCTATCCAGATTAGACCTAGACCACATTCCTTATTCCCTGCCTATCCATGAACAATTTCCGAATGAATCACTTTTGGCAATTCATTCTGTTGAGTTCCCCTGGTATGCAGATTTTGTGAACTACCTTACCGCTGGCAAAATTCCCGTGAACCTATCCAAAGACCAGAAACTCAAATTCATTACAGAGGCCAGATACTATCTTTGGGATGACCCACTGCTCTTCCACATTGGAGCGGATCAGATTATCCGTAGATGCATCCCAGACTCTGAGATCCCCAGTGTGTTATCTTTCTGCCACAATGATGCGTGTGGTGGCCCTTTCTCAGGACGGAAAATCGCTGCAAAAATTTTGCAGTCTGGATTTTTCTGGCCAACCATCTTCAAAGATACACACGATTACGCCCAACACTACAAACGATGTCAGTCGATCGGTTCTATGACCAGGAGAGACATGATGCCACTCCAACCCATCATGGTCGTAGAAGTGTTCGACGTCTGGGGCATCGATTTTATGGGACCTTTTCCGAACTCGCATGGCTTCGAGTACATATTGCTAGCCATTGATTATGTCTTGAAGTGGGTCGAGGCCATCTCGGCAAGACGGGCTGACCACAAGACCGTCATTTCTTTTGTATGGCAAAATATTTTCACGAGATTCAGAATACCTCGCGCTCTGATTAGCGACGAGGGAAGCCACTTCATCCATGCCCATTTCAGGTCGTTATTAAAGAAATACGGGGTACATCACCGCATAGCCACTCCGTATCACCCGCAAACCAATGGGCAGGCTGAGGTGTCTAACCGTCAAATCAAGCTGATTCTCCAGAAGACGGTTAGACCAGACAGGAAGGACTGGTCTGACAAATTAATCGATGCACTCTGGGCATATCGGACCGCATACAAGGCCCCACTCGGAATGTCACCATATCGGATGGTATATGGCAAGGCCTGTCACCTTCTTGTAGAGCTGGAACACCGTGCCTTTTGGGCGGTGCAAAAATGCAAACTTGACCTCGATGTAGGAGGTCGAGAACGGAAACTCCAGCTCAGTGAATTAGAAGAAATCCAGCGGGAGGCTAATGCATTAATATACAAGGACAAGACCAAGGCCTTTCACGATCACCACATTCGGAGGAAAGTATTCATGCCCAACCAGCGAGTCTGGTTATTTGATTCATGGCTGAAACTGTTTGTGGGGAAGCTTAAGTCCAAATGGACTGGCCCATATGTTGTGATGCAGCCATACCCTAATGGGGCAGTCCAGATCAAGGACCCAAAATCTGGGCATATATTCACGGTAAATGGTCAGCGCCTCAAGCCATTTTTGGCCTAGGAACCTCCTCCACCTGACAAGATTGTTCATCTGAGTGAGGACGTGTGATTGAGTGGTCTAGCTGGAGGCGTTAAACTCAGCACGTATAAATACCATTCACTCCACATTCCACCATCATCTATACATAACCATTTTTATACATAGCATATTTTTGCTTTAGCATATGTCCCCTTTGTATATTGCATGTTAACAGGTTGGCCAGAGCTGAATATAATTTCAGGAGCAATTACAGGTGACTTCTACCCACTCATCCTCTGTCAGATTTATTTTCTTTTATATTCATGCATGAGGACATGCAAGAACTTAGGCATGGGGGGTAGATACAACAAAATTGAAAAATTTTTATGCTACCATTTAGGAAAACCTCGGAGCTGCATGTAAAATGTACTTTAGGAACCTAAATAAAAGAATAACCGACTCCACCTCCAGTGCTCGCATTGGAGCTAGAAATCATCCACAACAGCCACTTCCGACTCACCCGCTCACCTTCTGTTCTAAATTTATGGTTAAGCTGATTGTAACCCGATACGGGAAATTCACGAAGTACAAATTATATGAGGTCACATGTTTATAGCATATATAGATATTGCATTCATGAATAAGATTATTTTATTAAGAGAATGCATTAGGGATTTTATCCTTTAGTTGATTCCTGTAATATGGAATCTAGTACAACTTTTCACACACACGTAGAATTTGCAATGGATTCACGGTGAAGGTTGATAAACGTCTTCAGTCTGTCGAGAAGAAGCAGTGCTTCTTTTCCTAAACCCTTGGATAGTGTTTTGGGAGTCAGGCAGATTTTCCTCTAAAAATCCACCAAATAGTATGAGATGAGAGTAGAGTGTACTGGTGCTCTAAGATTAGTGCGAGGAATCTAGAATCCTAGATAATTAGGTGATGATACTCTGAGATTAGACATAGTTTTCGCTCTCGGTTCCTGCGTATATATTTTTTTGCGAAATTTTGAGAGCCACCGAATAAGGCAAATACGCGGAGAGTGAGTTTTCATAAAACTAGGGCTAAGGTGGATGGTTACAACCATTCTCCACGGAATCCTCAGCTGAAGGAGGGTATTGATGTCAAGGTCAGAAATACACTGTCCTATCCATCTTTCCCGGTGCTGTGGGTAGGCACTTCCACCAAATAAGCCACCTAATGTCTCTTGAGTACCACCAATCCCTAATAATGCCTCCTCAATAAAGTTCATGGATGTATGCTAGTTGTGTTATGTTGAAAAAAAAAAGAAAAAAAAGCTGAAAAAAAATAGAAAAGAAGAAAAAGCAAAGAAAAGAATGAATATTTAGTGTTTATTTCATTGAGGCAATACCACCAAATAAAATTGAGATCCACCAAATATGGCCTTAACCTATTTTCTTGTGTTTCTGACCGCCTGAATAATGGTTGAGGAATCCCGACTTAGTGTTAGGGTTATGAGAACTCAATTAAAGTTTTAATGCCTAGTGAGACCACCAAATACATATTCTATGTGTGAATCTGGTGAGGTTGTGAGCTCTAAGAAAAAGAAAGAAAAAGAGTAAGAGAGAATGAATACAAAGGAATCAAAGAGAGCATAGCTTTTCTCGTCTTTCTCTGAGTTGAGTTACTTAGTAATCCAGGAATCTGGATTCTGTAGTACTAGTCTCTATGTAGCACCAAGTGAGAATGAGCCACCAAATATATAATCCTTTCCCTCAGAGATTCTCTACCTAAGCCTAAAGCTAGGGTGGAATTCATAGAATATCTTGAATATCCCGAGGGAAGAAGTCCGCCTATCCTGCTAGAATTTTTACTAGGGGTCAAGTATAGGCTTTAGAGGTGTATTAGTTTTCACTTGAATTCATTGCAAAAGCTACATAGCTGCACTTTCACGATTGTCTGGATTTCTAGAGCATAGGATGAAAACAAAAAGGAAAAAAATCTCTACGCATACACTTAATAAAGTAATCAGTCCCTTCGGGACCCTTGCTGTAAATAATTTAGTCTTGCATTTGCTAGGGACTAGTAAGATTTAGGCATGGGGGTATGATTGCGCAGCAATCATAGGTCCTAATTGATCTAGATTAAGCTAGAACTTAGCATAAGTTAGGGCTATTCATGCATACATACGCATTTTATGCATCTTTATTGCCCTTCTTTAGCTATGCAAGAAATAATGTTATAATGTGCTAATTAAGTACATTATGTTGATTGCAGGCAATAAGTAGATCTGGAGCAGGATCTGGAGCAGGATCTGAAGTTGGATCTAGAATAACGAGAGTTGCAGCAGAGCTAGAGCAGAAGGCTTAGATTAGATGTAGGAATAATAATGCAATAAGCAGATCTGGAGCTAGAAATGGAGCAGGATCTGAAGTTGGATCTAGAATAATGAGAGTTGCAGCAGAGCTGGAGCAGAAGGCTTAGATTAGATGTATTAATAACAATGTAAGGGAGTTAAAGGTTTGCTATGCAATTAAGTAGGAATAAAGCAGTAAAATGTGAAGAGATTAGGTCCATCCTAGCCCTAGGATAGCCTAGAGACTTCCCCAAGCCTTGGCCACCCTTAGATTAGGTCACAACACCCTAGGAAGCCTTAAAACCCTAGTCCCAACCCTTATCTGGATGTCCAGATAAGTTATAGGACGTCCAGGACACTTGGCCATCTCCCACACACCTCAAACCCACTCTTGCAGTGTTATTGGATGTCCAGACACTTTGTCAGACGTCCAATTTCTGCAGAGTACCCAAAACAGAACCCTGATTTCCCCCTGACTCAAATTGGACGTCCAGAACTGAAGTCTGGACTTCTGATTTTTGAGTATAAGTCGTCTGATCCTATTATTGGGCATCTGATGCTGGTCTCTAGTCCCTGTTTTGAGATTCAAGTCTTGATCTTGGATCACTAGCTCCCTAGACCTAATCCCAACCCCATAGGAACCTAAATTAAGGTGTCTTAACCCTAGTACATCACCTCTAGACCTACCTAAGGACCTAATTAGGTCCTCACCAAACCCAATTGACTTAGATCAAAGTCAATTACCTTCACCTAAGTCAATTGGACTCATTGAGTCCTATTGAGCTTAGATCTAAACCCACACAAGTTTAATTGGACTTGGTGAGAGTCGAATTGACCTAAACACAACCAAATTGAGTTATTCTACTCTCAATTAGGTTCACACTCATTCAATTAAACTTAGGTTAAGTTTAATTGCATTTTCCCCTTAGCAATTAGGGTTTGTAACCCTAATTCATGACCTACACCTACCCAAACCCCTTAGGACCTAACCTAAGCCACCTAGCCACATAGAGCATGACCACACACACACACACACACACACACCATTCACGCACACACACTTCTCTAGAATTCTCTAGAGAGCTCTTGAGATGGCGCCACCTCTTGGTTGCCAAATTTAGCAACCAAGAGGAATTCAAATTGAGATCCACAATTCTTGGATCTCATAGACCATCTCCACCCACATGTGGCCGGCCACTCTTTGACTCTCTCTAGAGAGTTCTACACCTCTCTAGAGAGAAGATTTTGGGTGTATAGAAAGACCCCTTGGGCGGCCAAGCACCCCCATTCACTTCCTTGGCATTCATTCCACTTAGGCTAGCCACTCCCATCTCCACTCCACCTCCACGAGTTGAGCACCACCATGGAGGCCACCATCTCCATGCCAGGAAGCTGGATCAGCTCCCCAACCTCTCTCCAAGGGCCGACCTAAGCTCCATTGGCCGCCCCTCCTTCTTCTCTTAGCCACTCAAAGGCCATCGGAGAGCACCTCCGAATGCCCTTCCTTCTGCTAGATTAGTAGCTTAGCTCTTCGTATATTTACTACTTTTATTTACTGTTTAGTAGTGTAGTCTTACTTCTCCCCCAATGATGCATGCGAAATCCCCCCATCGATTCTTGTATGCAATCATTTTCTGGTAGCTAGGTTTAATTTTTAAGCATTCATGTATAAGCTTTCCTCTAGATTTCCTTGTGCAACAACTCTCCAATGATGAATGAAATTGTATTTATATATATATATGTCTCTCTATGTGTTTGAAATCACCACGAGCTTAATAATTATCGTATTTACGTGATTTAAGTGCCTGTTCTTTAACTGCCTATATATTATGCACCAGCATGTTGTTTCCTGAGGATATTAAAAATCTGACAATAGATGCTTTCTCCGTAACTAATCACCACCTCACTAGAATCGTGTGCATAGAAACTCACATGTTCACTTTTGTGATTTACTTGACGCATGTGCATGTGATTCGAGTTAATAGCAGGAGCAGTGAAGTCTTAGTTAGGAGATTGGAAACTGGCGTGCATCTTTAAACAAAGTAGAGCCGCTAAAAAATAAAAGATCGATTTCAAAAGAGAAAGCAACGTCTCCCAGAGACGAACGACCGGGACTCAAAGTCTCACTATTTTTATAAAATAATATCTTTGTTGGATCGTATTTCGTGACTATACTGCGACTCATTTCTTTCATATCAAAAATGCGATCTACGATTTCCCCAACAGTATGTTTTGTGTATGTTGATTTATCCCACAAGAAGTATCTTTTTTTTTTTACAAGGGTGAGATGAATGTGGGTGGAAATCCAAGCAACCAAACTAACCCTAGGATTTATGCAAGCACCTAGGTTAATTAGGGTTTGAATTAGTGTTGTGAAATGAAATCTATGGAGGGGGAAGAATGGGGAGCACTTATAGTTGTCTTCAACTGCACTTTACTCTGATCTACCACTTGAAGATTCTCTGTTAAGGTAACTACAAAACAATAGATGAGAAATAAAGCAAGTTAGAAAATAATAAAGTGCGCAAAATGCGGAAAGAAAATTGAGAATTGTTGCTTCCTTGGCAATGGCACCAAAATGTTGATAGCGAAAAACTACGCGATCGGAGTTGGATTTGAAAACTCGTCGTTGCAGTTCGATTTGCGAAGCAATCCGTCAATAGATAAAATTTTACCGAAATTTGTAAAGAAATTCTAGGTTGAACAAAGGGAGGCTACGTTGATCTAAAATCCACGATTATATTTTTTTGGAATTTTTGTTTGAAAGCAAGATAATTACAATGGAATTGATATTAACACTATGAGAGAGAGAGAGAGAGAAAACAATCACTTGATATAAGAATATTGTTTTTACAATTAGAAAGTGGGAAATGATTATAGCTAGAAAGTGGAAAATTCTATTATAGAAAGCGATAAAAAGATGGGAGAGAGATGTTATCCTCCTCGATGACTGCTTGAAGGACGAGCCGGATGGAGCAACGCCTAGAAGATGAAGGACGAAGCAGAAAGAAGGAGGACAAAGCAGGAAGAAGCAGGAATGAGGCAGCACATCGTCGTCGTCGCAGGATCCACTTCTGGAACAGGGGCAAGAAAACTTTGAATTTTGCTCTAGAGGAGCATCCCGAGTGTGGGACAAACTTCTCTTGAGCTTTGGAAAGGGAGCGAGGTGAAGGAAGGGTTGAGAATTTCTTAGGGTAGGGGTCTCCTTTTATAGTTGCAAGGATTTGGGGCAATTTGGTCATTCCATATTCAAAAACATTAAAATCAGGTCTTTAGTGATGGATTTATTCGTCACTAAAGACCTGTTGTGGGCGACGTGTGCGTGCGCCATGCACGCCTCCTCCTCTGCCACGCCTCAACACCAAGGCCACGTTCTCGCAAGATTAACCGTCCGATCTCAAGATCGGATGGCTTAAAGTCATCCTCGTCCACTTCAGCTTCGTGCACCCGTGCGTGCGATCAGGTGTGAGGCAGGGCGTTCAATTGTGCGTGTGCCTGATTGGACGATCTAGGCTGTTCGCAGATGATCGCATGGTCGAGATTGCACATGTCCATGCGAGAGGAGGCGCTTCACGGCAGCTCGAACGTGCACGCTTCGCACAAATAGCGCCTTAACCGCTGCGCTATGCCGCAGTTTGAGGCATGGAGCTTCTTTTGTGTGCAGCTAATCTTGGCCGTTGGATCTTCATCCAATGGCCGAGATCTCATGTCAGGTGCTTCTTCAGAAGTTGAATGGGGGGGGTGGCTGGGTGCGGATGGTGCCACGTGGCACCATCCTGATCGTCCATCTTCTTTGTGTTGTAGATGGTGCCACGGGTGTCGGATTGGATCGATTTTCATGTCGTTAGGCTACGATCGTCGATCTGAACCCATCCATGTGGTCGGATTTGTCGTCTGAAGTGTGGATTGACACCATCTTGGCCCTTGATCTTTGGGCTTCCTCAGACTATATCTGGTGCTACGGATGCCCGATCAAGGCGATCTTGGAGTCGTTGAACTCCTGTCGTCGCCTTGATCTGATCCGTATGGTTGGATCTTCTGTCTAAAGCTCCGATTAAAAGTCACCCTATCCCTGGCCAAAAAAGGAGATAATTACTATACAATTTATACAATTTGACCTAAATGCATGTTATGCACTATTTACAATGCATGATGCTAATATGGTACTAAGAACATGCATTAATAGACATTCTTGGCTATTTAGATGTATGCACATTACACCCCCATGCCTATCTTTTGTTAGTTCCTAGCAAAAACTACATGCTATTTATAAAAGAATTAGGATTGGATTACTCGGGCAAAAGTCATGTTCAACATTTACTTAGGACCTGAACTTTCAAAGACACAACAGTGCCCAGGTATCTGTCAAAATGCAGACCGCCTCAAACCCTTGCCTTATTCAAAGAAGGATCTTTTTTTTCCTTTTTCTTCTTTTCTAGTTTTTTGGATTTTTGAGTTTAAGGTTACAGAGTGGCTTTCTATGGCCACTCACCCTACCCAAGACTTGATGAGAACCCTAAGTTCTAAGCATCTTTTTGTGAATGTGATAGACTCGTTGATCGGTAATCAGAATGGGACTTCGGGTTTCTATGCCCCTAGGTGACCTTAAAAAGAATTCTGCCTAAAGGTGTATCTATACGACCGGTAGCTTTCTAACAACTTTTATTTTTATGTGGTCAACACAAGGGTGAATTTAGTGTATATCTCCCCGGCTTATTCTACTTCTTCACTTCTTCCTAAGTGTTTTAGGAATTAAACATGCATTTCTTGAGCTAGGATCTGGACAACCTACTAATGGGTTGTTACCCATGATAACTTGATAGCCATACTCGTGCAGTGAAGTGTGGCTTATTGTTTTTTTCTTTTCTCCTTTTCTTTTTCTTTTTCTTTTCTTTTTGAACTTTTTTTTTCATTTTTTTTAAGTAGGTGGCTTCCCTAGTCTAAGATTTACTTAAAGGCAGCAGGAAATGAATGATCTAGTGGCTGGGCTCTGGACAACCTACCTATGGGTTGTTACCCACGATAACTTGCCAGCCATACCACCCTAAAAGGTTCATTAGCTACCCAATTTCCATTAAAACTGCCGAACAACGAGTCAGTGCGAATAGTGGTAGATGTTTAGACTTAAAGTTCCCTCAAATCAGAGGGCGAGTTGATAAGTCATGTACTTATAACCCCAACTTATTTAACCAAATTGAAATAGAATTCAAGACGACGAGGACTTGATAAACAAATCCACATTTTAGTGGATACTCGAGCTGATTAAGCCCAAAGACCTGGAGGGTCTTAGTGTTCAAATTCTACTGTAATATTTCCTAAGATTGAGAAGTCCTAATGCCCAAATATTCTTTCCTAAGTCAATTTTTTTTATAAAAGAAAACAAGTAGAATTTACAAGAACTCCATAGAGCTGACGAAATGATTCAGAAATGAATCCACCCCCCCATGCCTAGCTGATGCAATGTCTGCTTTGAGAAAAAAAGACATGAAAGGAAGAGTAGAATGTAGAAGATATCACCTGAATATGATGCTTGGGTCAGCTCTGAGTCAGACTGTACAACTGCTGAGTTTAATGCTATCAGCTAGGCGAAGTCCAGCCAAAGAAATCACAATGTGATTAGAGAAACCGTGTCTAAGATGGGTTCTAGAACAATACGATCAATAAAAGGCTTCAGACGTTGACTGTTGACATTAAATGAATTACCCGTCCTTGGGTCAGAGATCTGAATGGCCCCATTTGGAAATATCTAATCGATAATGACCGAGCCATTCCATTTTGACCTAAGTTTGCCCGGAAAGAGCTTAAGTCGAGAATCAAAGAGCCAGACCATCTGGTTCTGCTCAAAGCTCTTGCGGGATATCAATTGGTCATGAAGAGCTTTGGTTCGAGACATATAGATCTTGGCATTCTTGTACGCATCATTTCTAATCTCCTCCAACTCAGATAGTTGGAGTTTCCTGATCTTTCCGGCTAAACTCAAATCCAGATTACATTGCTTGATTACCCAGAATGACCTATGTTCAATTTCTACGGGTAAATGGCACGCCTTTCCATACACTAGATGAAACAGTGACATGCCGATAGGTGTTTTGTACACTATACGGTAGGCCTAAAGAGCGTCCTCAAGCTTTTGAGTCTAGTTTTTACAATTAGGCATAATCATTTTCTGAAGAATATTCTTGATCTCCCGATTGGAGATCTTGGCCTGTCCATTTGTTTGGGGATGGTAAGGTGTGGAGATTATGTGATTTACCCCACATTTTGCCAATAAATTACGGAACTGGGCATTAGTGAAGTGAGTACCACCATCGCTGATGATGGTCCTCGGAATCCCGAACTGACTGAAGATGTTCTTCTTGATGAAATTGATGACCACCTTGTTGTCATTGGTTCGGGTGGGAATAGCAACGATCCACTTGGACACGTAATCAACAGCGACGAGAATGTACTGGTGTCCAAATGAAGGGAGGAAGGGTCCCATGAAATTGATGCCCCAAACATCGAAGATTTTGACAGGAAGAATCGAGTTTAGAGGCATCGTGTCTCTCTTGGTTATGCTCCCATATGCCTGACATTGGGAATACGACCTTGAGAATTCTTGGGCATCCTTGAATAAAGACGGCCAATAAAATCCAGATTGCAAAATCTTTGCAGCCGTTTTTCCCTAGAGAAATGTCCACCACATGCAGATGTAAGGCAGAACTCGAGTATACTTTTGAATTTATTCTCCAGAACACATCGGCGATTAATCTGATCAGAGCTGATGCGGTACAGTTCAGGGTCCTCCCAGAAGTAATATTTGGCCTTAGATTTGAGTCTATCTCGTTGTTGCTTGGTCCAATCCTGAGGGATTTGACCAACGACCAAATAATATAAACCACGGAGTTTGGACACCTGATACTACAAGGATAGTCTCGTCTGGAAAAGTATCAGCAATCGGAATATCCGGACGAGAAGAATCACTCAGAAGTCTTGAAAGATGATCTGCCACCACATTCTATGCCCCAGATTTATCTTTGATTTCAAGATCGAATTCTTGATGCAGAAGAATCCATCGAATAAGCCGGGGTTTGGCATCCTTTTTGGATAAGAGATGTCTGAAGGCCGAGTGGTCGGTGTAAATTATGACGTGAGACCCTAAGAGATAAGCCCTAAATTTCTCCAAAGCAAATACTACAGCTAGCAATTTTTTCTCAATAATAGTGTAATTCCTATGGGCCTCGTCCAGAGTTTTGCTAGTGTAGTAAATGACAGAGGGTTTCCTGTCAATCTTCTGACCTAAAATAGCCCTGACCGCATAATCAGAAGCGTCGGTCATGATCTCGAATGGGGCTATCCAAACTGGTGGTTGCAACACCGGAGCATAGGTGACTGCCATTTTAAGAAAATCAAATGCCTTACAGCATGATTCGTTGAAATCAAATAGCGTATCTTTGGCGAGAAGGTTGCTCAGAGAGCAAGCAACCTTAGAGAACCCCTTGATGAACCTCCTATAGAATCCCGCTTGACCAAGAAATGATCGAATTTGTTTGACAGATGTGGGAGGAGGAAGTTTAGAGATAGCATCAACCTTAGCTTTGTCAACTTCGATTCCCCGTTCAGAGATTCCATGACCCAAGACGATGCCGTCTTGTGTCATGAAATGACTCTTTTCCTAGCTAAGGACTAGTCTTGTTTCGATGCATCTTTTAAGGATTGTTTCAAGATTAGCCAAGCAAGAATCAAACGATTCTCTGAAAATAGAGAAATCGTCCATGAAGACTTCCATAAACTCTCCCACCATGTTAGAGAATATGGCTAGCATACACCTTTGAAAAGTCGCAGGTGCATTGCATAAGCCGAATGGCATCCTATGGAAAGCAAAGGTTCCGTAGGGACAGGTGAAATTCATTTTTTCCTGATCCTCGGGATGGATAGGGACTTGATTATATCCTGAGTAACCGCCTAGGAAACAGAAGTACTTCTGCCCGGCTAGTCTTTCAATGATTTGATCGATAAAGGGCAAAGGAAAATGATCCTTTTTCGTGGCTATGTTCAACTTCCTGTAATCGATACAAACCCTCCAAGAGGAAGCTGAACGAGTTGTGATAGATTTTCCTTTCTCATTAGTCACAACAGTAATCCCGGCTTTCATAGGAACAATTTGCACCGAACTTACCCAAGGACTATCAGAGATTAGATAAATGATTCCTTCATCTAGCCACTTGATAGTTTTCTTCTTGACCACTTCTCGCATATTAAGGTTTAATCTCCCCTTCATTTGGCGAGAAGGGTGGGATCCATCTTCCAAAAATATTCTATGATTGCAATAAGATGGCTTGATCCCCCTAAGGTCATGAATGGTCCAACCAATTGCCTCCTTGTGTTCCTCTAAGACCTTGATCAGTTTAATCTCCTGCTCCGTAGTTAATCTAGCACTGATAATCATAGGAGCGACTTTTGTGGTCCCAAAAACTGATATTTCACATTCTCAGGCAATGGTTTCAGTTCGAGCTGGGGCAGGTTTAGGATTGAAGGTAAGGATGATGCTGATGAAGATTCATCAAGAGGAAGAGGTTGAGAGTGAACAAAATCAATAACCTCTTTAGAATGTGGCGAGTTTGCCACAGAGGGTTGCAGGTTAATCCATCATAAAAGGAGAAACTTTCAATTGCATAAACCACCATACAGGTTTCAATGTTCAAGTTATCTTCCTCAAGTTCCTCTATAAATCCACAATCCTGTAATTTGTTAATCGCCTTAAAAATATCCAATTTCAATTTCTGATCCTCAAAGGCGATTTCCATGCTACTGCTCTCACAGTTGATATTGGCCTTAGTGGTAGCCAGGAATGGATGTCCCAGAATGATGGGCATGGTCCTTAAATTTTCAGGTACATCCATGTCAAGGACAAGGAAATCTATAGGAAGATAGAAATCCTTAACCTTGACAGTAACATCTTCAATAATGCCTCGCGGATTTGTGACCGAATGATCCGCTAACTGCAGCGTTACTGAAGTCGGCCGATGTACACCTAATCCAAACCTCTTGTAAAGAGAAGTCGAAATTAGGTTAATGGATGCACCTAGATCTAGAAGTGTTCTATCAAAGGTGTAATCTCCGGTGACACAAGAAATCAAAGGAGCACCTAGATCTCTCCTTTTTTGAGGAAGGTGATGCGGGATAACAGAACTAGCCTGCTAGGATAGTACTACCTTCCTCAGAACAGATTCCCTCGACTTACGCTTTTGAGTGCATAAATCCTTTAAAAATTTAGCGTAAGCCAGTATGTGTTTGATAGCGTCGAGGAGCGGGATATTGATCTCAACATTCTTGAATATATTGAAGAGCTCCTCGTTACTATCAACAAGCTTCTTCTTCCTAGGTTTAATCAAGGCCTTAGGAAAAGGAACATGAGTTAGATCTTTGGAATCAGGTTCCTGAGCCTTGATTTCTTCTTCAAAGTTCTTTTTTCTCTCCTTAGGCTCTCCAAGATTTAATAGATCAGAATAGTGTGGGTTGTGGATCTTGAGTTTATTTTCCACTCCTTAAGGTAACAGAATTAGCAGATGCATATGGGTTTGGGTGTTGGGGAGGGTTAGGAATGATTGGAGGGGCTTCATTAGCCAGAAACCTTTGATTTGAAGAAGCAGAAGAGGAAGGACCCTACTCAACCACCTGAGCATGTGCGTACGGGTCCCTCTGATTCCCATACCCTTGGGCTTGATTGTCCGAATTCTGGATATTATGCGGGTTAGGTACGGGTTGAGATGGTAGAGATCCGAGTTGACGAGAATTAACAATGAACCCAGTTTGCAAGTTGTCCAACGAAGTTTTCATTTGCTACATGAGCTGGATCATAGATCCCTGCATTTCAACCATCTGTCGGTTCAAATCAGCCTGCCCTACGGTTTATGGGCTTTCCAAGCTTGCTGATTGACCTGATTCGAGGGCAGCTGAGTGTAAACATGACCCTGACCCATTGGTCTTTGCCGAGCATAGTTGTTGGGTCAGAATTGGGTCTGCTGCCCTGGGTTTTTCCAAGAAAGTTAGGGTGGTTCTTCCAACCTTGATTATAAGCATTGGAGTAAGCGTTGGACCTAACATTCTCCTGTATAGCATAGACATCCTCATAGAGTGTGGATGGAGAGAAAGAAAGGGAGGGATCAGAGAAACTGGGATCAAAGGCCCCAGTTTGGAACCTGTGGGGTTCCGAATAATGCTAGCTTACAGGTTGAGTCCCATCAAGTTGATTCACAAACTCCTATCCAGAAAGAACTCGCACCGGATGGAATCCTGAATTCTGGGATTGAGTGGATAGAGAATTGTTCATTGAGTTTCCAGCCATCCACTCCATCCTTTTAGTAACCAAGTCCACCTTATCTAGTTTATTGCAAATCAATTCCATATCGAATGAATGAGTCATGGATTTCATTAACATTTGATCTAGGTTGTTGAGACCAGTTAAAAGTATCCAAGGAGGCGTGATTGATTGAATTTTCACCCATCTCCTTAAACAAATCGTGTGCATTATCTGCATCTTTGTTGAGGAAATTGCCTCCGCAAAAAGCATCCACGTGATTTCTGAGTTGCTCAGTCAACCAGTGGTAGAAGATCTGCACGAGTTGCCATTTTAGCACCTCGTGGTGTGGACACTTCCGCATTAGGTCCTGAAATTCTCCCTTGGTTGCGGGTGAAGGTAGTAATCACCCGTCTCAGAGCATTGGTACGTCCGACAAGGAAGAATTTCTTTAGGAAAGTCGATTTTAGATTATTCCATGTTGCGATCAACCTTCCTATGGTCTTGTGCCAATGAGCAGCTTTATCCCTAAGAGAGTGAGGAAAGAGCCTCATGATCATCTACTCTTCATTCACGTTTCGTGCCTTGGTCATCTGGACCAAAGTGGTCAAGTCCTCTAAATACTGAAACGGGTCTTCAGAGCCAAGCCCATGGAAATGTTTGATCAGGCTTAATACCTGGGGCTTGATTTCTACGTCTCCGGCAGGAATTTGAACGCCGAGACATTCCCCGTAATTTGAAGGATCATAAAAATCCTTCAAGGGCTAAGCACCCTGCATTCTCTGGAACCATTCTTGCATTGTCTGCATTTGTTCCAACTGCCTTTGAAACACCTCCTGTGGATTCTGAGGCAGAGGAGGTTGTTGATCGGCCATGGGATCAATTGGCCAAAATCCAATACACACCTCCTAGAATACTCTAGTGGTCCTTCCAATCAAGGATTCATTGACCTCCTTCCTAGCATAAACTAGGAAGAGGTCAGAAGGACTGGGGATAAGAACCCTACAACATAATAAAATAAGCCTGTCCTTAAGTGGGGTAGCCTAAAGATCTACAGACTCTCAGAATCCACCTTAAGCTTATAGACGATTTACTCTACTTGCGTCTAATCAATCCAAACATTTAGGAGGGACTGGGGAGAAGGTTCTTCCTTCGGCTTGCGCCTCCAGTTCCTAGTGTACCCCCTAGCCGTGGTTGTTTGACGCTACTCCCCTAGCTAGACATCAGATTGATTGGTACAAGTAGGTTAATCGTAAACAATCTCAAACTAGACCTCGAAGAGAGAATCAGTCCTTAAGGCCAACGTCTACTTGATTTTATTTAGGCCTGGCATTGTAGTGCTTATGGAATGTGGTGGGCCCTTAAGATGGGTTGTGCCCTTATTGATCAATTGATATTGTGTGAGTGCGTGCACAACCAGGGTTTTCAAGCATGATTATTTTTTATGAGTGGATTTTAAGGTTCAAATCTTACTTAAGTAGCTTTTAGGGTTTGGAATTAGGTTAATTCAATCAAGTTTCAAGGCAAACCAGATTTTCAAGTAGGGGTGAAGATCTTTTTCCTTTTGAAACCAAAAGTAAAGTGGAGTGCTTGGTATTGACCTAACTTGAAAACCCTAAAGGGAAGCTACTTGGTGAGTTGATTTTAGATTAAGTGGTGCAGCCCAAACAACTCAAATAATTGGCCAAATTGCACCACTAAGTTAGGCACACAAAATGATTGACCTAGATTGATTTCTACTCTTTTATATGTTGATTTACGTGTACCAGTTCTACAGATCAGAATCTGGTTGAGTAGATAAAAATTAGATAGGTTATGTGCCTTGAATGTGGGTGTATGTAGTGTGTATGTTGATTTGCCCCACAAGAAATATCTTTTTGTTGATTTTTTAACGAGGGTGAGATGAATGTGGGTGGAAATCCAAGCAACCAAACTAATCCTAGGATTTATGCAAACACCTAGGTTAATTGTAAAATGAAATCTATGGAGGGGGAAGAATGGGAAGCACTTACAGTTGTCTTCAACTACACTTTACTCTGATCTACCACTTGAAGATTCTTTGTTGAGGTACCTGCAAAACAATAGACGAGAAATAAAGCAAGTTAGAAAACAATCAAGTGTGCGAAATGAGGAAAGAAAATCGAAAATAGTTGCCTCCCCTGCAACAGCGCCAAAATGTTGGGTATGGAAAACTACGTGATTGGAATTGGATTTTGAAAACCCGTCGTTGTAGTTCGATTTGCGAAGCAATCCGTCAATAGATAAATTTGACCGAAATTTGTAAAGAAATTCTAGGTCGAACATAGGGAGGCTACGTTGATCTAAAATCTGCAATTATATTTTTTTGGTATTTTTGTTTGAAAGCAAGATAATTACAATGGAATTGATATAAACAATTAGAGAGAGAGAACATTCACTTGATATAATAATACTATTTTTACAACTAGAAAGCGGGAAATGATTATAGCTAGAAAGTGGGAAATTCTATTCTAGAAAGCGATAAAAAGAAGGGAGAGAGATGTTATCCTCCTTAACGACTGCTTCGAGGACGAGACGGATGGAGCAATGCTTGGAAGATGGAGCGAGAAGGAGGATGAAGTAGGAAGAAGCGGGAATGAGGTAGCATGTTGTCATCATCGCGGGATCCACTTCCAGAACGGGGGCAAGAAAACATTGGATTTGGCTCTAGAGAAGCATCCCAGGTGTGGGACAAGCTTCTCTTGAGCTTTGGAGAGGGAAAGAAGTGAAGGAAGGGATGATAATTTCGTAGGGTACGGGTCTCCTTTTATAGTTGCAAGGATTGGGGGCAATTTGGTCATTCCATATTCAAAAACATTAAAATCAGGTCTTTAGTGACGAATTCGTCACTAAAGACCTGTCGTGGGCGACGTGTGCGTGCACCACATGCGCCTTCTCTTCTCCCACGCCTTAATGCCAAGGTCACGTTCTCACAAGATCAGCCGTCTGATCTCAAGATTGAACGGCTTAGAGTCGTCCTCGCCTGCTTCAGCTTCACGCACCCACGTGTGCGATTAGGCGTGAGGCAGGGCATCCAATTGCACGTGCGCTCGATTGGATGATCTGGGCTGTTTGCAGCTGATCGCGTGGTTGAGATCGCATTAGACCACGTGAAAGGAAGCGCTTCATGGCAGCTCGAATGCATGCGCTTCGCACGCATAGCGCTTGAGCCGTTGCGTTACGCAGCAGTTTGTGGCGCAATGCTTCTTTTGCACACGGCTAATCTGGGCTGTTGGAACTCCAACCAATGGCTGAGATCTCACGTCAGGTGCTCCTTCAGGATTTGAGTGGAGGGGGGGCGGCGGCTAGGTGCAGATGGTCAGGATGGTGCCACGTGGCACCATCCTGGCCGTCCATCTTCTTTATCTTGTAGATGGTGCCACGGATGTCGGATTGGACCGATTTTCACACTGTTAGGCTACGATCGTCGATCTGAACCCATCCGTGTGGTCGGATTTGTTGTCTGAAGTGCATATTGACACTATCTTGGCCCTTGATCTCTAGGCTTCCTCGGACTATATCTGGTGCTACGGATGTTCGATTAGGGCGATCTTGGAGTCATTGAACTCCCGTCGTTGCCCTGATCAGATCCATACGGTTGGATCTTCCATCCGAAGTCCTGATTAAAAGTCACCCTATCCTTGGCCAAAAAAGGAGACAATTACTATACAATTTATACAATTTGACCTAAATGCATGTTATGCACTATTTATAATGCATGATGCTAATATGGTACTAAGAACATGCATTAATAGACATTTTTGGCTATTTAAATGTATGCACATCAATGGGGCAGGAAGAAGGGGGACGAAAGGGGAATGAGGCAACACGTCATCGTCGTCGCAGGATCCACTTTCGGAACGGGAGCGAGAAAACTTTGGATTTGGCTCTAAAAGGGCATCCCAGGTGTGGGACAAGCTTCTCTAGAGCTTTGGAGAGGTGAAGGAAGGGATGAGAATTTCATAGGGTAGGGGTCTCTTTTTATAGTTGCATGGATTGCGGGCAATTTGGTTTTTACATATTCAAAAACATTAAATGAGGGGGTCTTTAGTGATGAATTTAAGCACCTTCACCCCATGTCGCTACGGCTTCCCACGTGCCTGTCGTCTCCTTCTCTCCCGCATGCCTAATGCAAGTGCATATCCAAGCAGTCTCAGCCATCCGATCGCAAGATCAGATGGCTTAGATCACTCCTCGACGATTCAGCTTCACACACCCGCGCATGAGATCAGGCGTGAAACTGGGTGTCCAATTGCACGTCCGCCCGATTGGACAATCTGGGTCGTTCACAGCTGATTGTGCAGTTGAGATTGCGCGCGTCCATTTGAGGAGAAGCGCTTCACGAGCGGCTCGAATTCATGCTCTTTGCACGAGCATCGCCTTAACCACTACGCTATGCAGCAGTTTGAGGTGCGGTGCTGCTTTTGCGCTCAGCCAATCTTGGCCGTTGGATCTTCATCCAACAGTAGAGATCTCACATCACACGAGCCTTTAAGAGTTGAGCGGAGGGGTGCGGCCGGGTGCGGATGGTTGGGATGGTGCCACGTGGCACCATCTTGATTGTCCATCTTCTTTGTGTTGTAGATGGTGCCACGGATGTCCGATTGGACCAATTTTCACGTCGTTAGGCTGCGATCGTTGCTCCGAACACATCCATGCAGTCGTTTTTGTCATCTGAAGTGCACATTGACACCATCTTGGCCCTTGATCTCTAAGCTTCCTTGGACTATATCTGGTGCTAGGATGTTCGATTAGGGCGATCTTGGAGTCGTTGAACTCTAGTTGTTGCCCTGATCAGATTCGTACATTTGGATCCTTGGTCCAAGGCCCTGATTAAAAGTTGCCCTATCCCTGGCCATAAAAGGAGATAATTACTATACAATTTGTACAATTTGACCTAAATGCATGATTATGCGTGTTATACAATATTTACAATGCATGATGCTAATATGGTACTAAGAACATGCATTAATAGACACTTTTGGCTATTTAGATGTATGCACATTAGTAGCTCAAGGCAGTTCACTTCAGCTCAACCCCAGCTCATTCCAGCTCCACCTAGCTTATGGCAGCTAAACTCCATGCTAGTTAAGCTACTACTTGTCGACTAGTAGATTAGCTAGCTCTGGAGTTCTCATCAGAGGTAGTTCTAGCTCAACCAAGCTCCAGTTAGGTTGTAGCCAGCTCAACTTACCTCAACTACCCAAGCCTAGCTACTAGCATAAGAACTAGATAGCTTAGCTAAGTAGTTGAGCTCCCCATGAAGATGCCTCAGCAGATTCAGCTCCAATTACAGCAACCACCAGCTTCAGATTATTTTCTCTAGCTCCATGAAACACTAGCTCCACCACCTCTACTCTACTAGCTAAGCTAGCTTAGCTAGCTTAGCTAAGCTCCCAACACCACCTAAGCTCCATGGTTGTCCATCCTTCTGCCCTTAACCATAACTAACCCTAACCTAACCTATCCCTTTTGGCGCCAACCTACACTAACCACCACCACTCACACCCCTTCATGTTGGCGCCAAAAACACCTTAGGCACCTCTTCCTTTTGGTGCCAACATGTGCCTAATTCCTAGCCCTAAACATCACCACCTAAAGCCATCCCTACCACCCACCTAACCCCTTCTAGAAACCCCTCTTTGACACGAACCTTAACCCCCCTTAACTACCCTAAACCATACCCTAGTTGAAACCAAAAATCACTTCCCACAACCCTTCATTTGGTGTCAACACCACCCCCAATCTACACCCTACACAACTCCCTCCAACCTATCCTAACCCTTCTTCTAGTGGCGCCACCTAACCCTCTCCCTTAACCAACATAAAGTGGCACCAACTCCACTTAAACCCACACCAACCGCCACCTTATATCCACCCTCCATACACCAACCACCACCTTACAACTCCATCCTAACCCTACACATGTCCTACAAGCCACTTAACCCTACCCCCATAACCCTTAACCCTAGTCCTTACCTAGGGTTGGCACCAAATTGCCATGCGTGCCCTCATTTGGTGCCACCCTTTATCCACCCTAAGATCTCTTAAACACCCTCTACAAGCAATCCTAACCCTCCATCCACTAACTACCCCTAATCCCCTTCCACTCCTATAAAATGGCCACCACCCACCACCATTAAAGCACCTTTGGCTATACATTTTCGACCTATACTTCCACCTACATAGAAGGCCAAGAGAAGAAGATTAAGGGGACACTCTGCTGTAGGATCTGTAAATTACAAGCACACTAGAAGGGGGGATGAATAGTGTGGTAGATAAAAAATTGCAAGACAAAGCTAACCACAAAAACACATAAGATATATAGTGGTTCCCCTCACTTGGGTACTCTACTACCTAAGTCTCCCGACTTAGAATTTTTAACTCGATTCTCTCAACCCGGAGGGAATCAATTTACTAAAACCTGAGGTAATTAACAGGTTACCTCAACCCAATTACAACATATTAAAAAGAAATAAAGATACAAGTGTAAGCAAGATGCACATAAAAGCTTACAACAAATTCCTAAGTCTCCAACAAGTGTGTTGCTTAATAAAAGTATATAAATTAATCTAACGAGAATACTAAGGCGTAAACGAATGATTGAACAATGATGAACACGATCACCTTTGATGACTTGTTGCAAATGAAGAGAGGCCTTGAGAGGAATGTAACAAATCAAGCTCCTTTTTAGCTAGAATAATTGAGAATTTGAGGTGTAGGTAAGGATAGTATTTTTGGCTTCTTAGTTGTGTGCAAAAGATACTCAAAGAGTGCTTATATAAGCCACTAAACACCTTCCCTATGATTACTAGCCGTTAGGGGCAATTTGGGAAGATTAGAAATAGGTTTAATTGAAAAATAGCCATTTAGATTTGTCACAACGGTCAGTTGGCACCGGCACTAAACTTTTGGTACCGATACGGGCTACCTACAGTTAGCCCAACTAAGTCACTAGGTACCGGTACTCATGATGGGTACCGGTACTTGTGACTCACAGATTTGGGTCTAGTGACCTACATGTACCAAAACTAGTGATTAGTACAGGTACTTGTAAGATTCAGGCAAAACTAAGTGCACAAACTGTGACCAGTTGGTACCGATACTTGTCTACAGTTTGGGACTTAGGCCCAAACCTGTGCTTAGCATGTACCGGTACTTATGACCATACCGGTACTTGCTACAAGACCAAATATTATAAGTGTAAGTCAATTTTTAGAGTTATCCCATCTACTCTATACGACTTTATTTTGAAAGAATTGATTTTGAGTTTTGAAATGAATGAATGAACGATATTCTGAACCCTAATTATCTCTACTTTGATTTTAATTCCTAGATTATGTTTTACTTGTTAGGAGACATACAAAGATTCTAAAATATAATTGATACAACAAAAACTATAGTCTTCTAGTCTTCTTCCTTCATATGCTATCTTGTTGCTTGCATCCACATATTCTTTTGACTTGTAATACTTCATAAACACATTAGATTTTAAAATAATTTTGTTAGCACCAAAACACAGAAGAGAGATGGAACTAGGTTCCAACAATCTACTCCTTTTTGGTGTTGACAAAATGAACAAGATGCTCATATTTAAAAATAAACAGAGACTTAATAAGAGAAGAATAAAAAAATCCACAAGGTGTAAAAAACCTCCCCCTCAAACTAAGTGCTCCCTATTTTAAATATCAAGTATCCAATCATTTCTCGCCCTTTTTGTCAAGCAAGCAAAAAGATGAGCAAAAAATACAATTTTAAAAGTAAAACATGATATATTTCACATAAACAAACAAAGCATGATACATGAATAACCAACTCTATTCAACCTTCATAACATGATAAAGTTCATAAAGATAAAGCTTGAGACAATTTTAGCACATAATTGTCTGAAAATTCATACAAGTTTAACATGCAACAAAATGAAAACTAAACTAATTTCAAGGACATTTTCTAATAAGCTTTTGCACATGTCCACCATCACCATCATCATCATCGTTGTTGTCATCATCTTTATCTTCATCATCACTATCTTCATATGAAACTTCTTCGTCATCTTCAGTGTCTTCTTCTTCATCATCATGAAGAATAGGTTCTTCTTCCGCCATTGAAGATGAAACAGGAGATGGATCTTGAAAGTGATTTTTCCTTCTTTCACTGTATTGTTGTGGTGCTTTCGGTTGAGTCTGCTTCCTTTGTTTAGGTTGTTGAGTGGAAGAAGTGACATGGGAGGACTCAATAGAAAGAGAAAGGTCATGGAATTTGCGTTCCATGTGACGGAAGGCAAATTTAGATTGGTTAAATTTTGACCAATGTAATTGAAAGTATTTATTAAATTGGGATCAATTCTAGACACATTAGACAGATTTACCCAAGGTGTTTCAGCTTCTGGATATGGGTAGGTTATAGGAACGAAAGTGGAGGACGATTTAGGAGGTGGATGAGAAGAAGATTGAGCATTTGGATCAACTTCTTCTTCATCATTACTAGAGGATTCCTCTCTAGCAGGTTTCACTCCCATTTTTTGGAGAGTGAACCATTTGAAATAGACCACTTTTCTAAGAGGAGTAAAATTAGAGAGGTTAATTTTATTTTTATGAAGAATGTGAGACACCAAAATATCCAATGGTAAAGCTGATGCACGATATTGGAGTCTAAGAAAGTGAATGAAAACTATGTTCCAATTGATCGGAAAGCTCATAATGATAGCATAAATTAAGGGTAAAATATCAATAGGTATTTTGTGAAATCCTGAATTTTTAACCCTTAAGTCCCATGCTAAGATACGAAAAAGGATGCAAGCAAATAGGGTCATATTTGGGGTAACCAATGCTTTGCCCTGGCAGTTAGGGAGCAAGAGAGTTTCATGGATTTTATGAGTAGGAAATTGCTCCTTAAGTGTGTTAAATGCATGACCTTCATTAGGACATTCAGTAATGGTTGACAAGAATTTAGGTGTGATAGTGATTTTCTGACCAAAAACATTTGTTGTTAAGACAAGGTGACCTCGATTTTCTTGTTCTCGGAGATTAGCAAAGAATAGACAATTGACATCAGGGTATACTCCAGGAACATCGTCAAAGAATGGTTCATCAAAGAAATGCATGAGTTTTTGCTTGGAAAGATGAGTGCTAAAACTAAAGAGTTGAAGAGAGAAATCTTTCCACTCAACTGGCTACAATGATGGAGTTTTAGGCCTTTATACCAATCAAACTTTGACCTAGCATCCTCATTGGTGCAAAAATTGTGAAAAGCATCTTGAGGTGCCTTTCCCTTACTTTTTGATTTAGGTGCCATCTGTAAACATGCAATAACAAGGAATAGGAATATGATTAGAAATATAGAAAACTTCCTTTCATGTGTTTGTACAAAAAAAATACATTTAAGCCTTCATGTACCAGTATTGGTGATTGGTACCGGTACTGGTTGATTTCTGTTTCAAGAAGAAATTCAAGCTAGTATTGGTATTCATATTTAGTATCGGTACCTGCTCACTAAAGCAGGCATCGCTGCACCTAGTTAGTACCGGTACCAGTGATGGGTACCAGTACCACCTGGTACCCGACATAAATAGAGTGTAGCAGCAGGAAAGGTTTTGAGAGAAAGACAACAGGGTATAAGATGACTCAAAGAAACACGAAATGACAAGAGAGAATAAGATTGTACCTAGAGTTGAGGCTTGGAGATGATCCTTCTCTTTTTGGCTAGGGCTTGGAGAGGCTTTTGTGAAGAGAACTAGGGTTTGCTTGAGACAAAATGAGGCAAGTGTTTGCACTTGGCCTCTTTTATATGGAATAGGTCATGTGCTAGTCACATGACCACTTAAGTGGCTGAGAGAAATGAAATTTACAACTTAACTGTTGAATAAATAATGTAATCAACGACCTAAGTTAAGCAACCATATTGCAAACAACACCCAGATATTTCCAAACATATGAAAATATTATAGTTTACCCCCCCTTTTTTTAAGCAAGCATGGGTAAATTACAGTGAGGCCCTCAGAGATTTTTATAAATACAAACAAATTCCATATTAATCAAATTGTTAGTTTTGAATCTTTTTTATTGTACAAAGTCCTACTTTTCTTCTTATAAAGTAGAATCTCTCTACTGCAAGAGGTTTTGTAAAGATATCTGCCAATTGGTTTTGTGTGTCAATGAATTCTAATTGAATTGATCCTTGAAGCACATTATCTTTAAGGAAATGATGTCTAACATCTATGTGCTTGGTAGGTGAGTGATGTACTGGATTTTTGGATAAATTTATTACGCTTGTATTATCACATAAAATTTTGGATTGCGCAAAAATCAATCCAAAGTCAGACAAAGTCTGTCTCATCCAAATGACCTGAGAGCAAGCAAGTGAAGTAGCAATATACTCTGCTTCAGTCGTAGAAAGTGAAACACACATCTGTTTCTTAGAGAACCATGAGACTAGAGAATAACATGTGTCGCTAGTGCTCTTTCGATCTGTCTGACTCCCTGCATAGTCTACATCACTATAGGATAATAGATCTAAGGATTATGCTTTAGGATAGAAAAGACCAAGATCTTTTGTATTGTTTAGGTATCTAAATATTCTTTTTATTGCATTAAAATGAGATTCCTTGGGTTCGGATTGGAATCTCGTACATAAACATGTAGCAAAAAGAATATCAAGTCTAGAAGCTGTAAGATATAGTAGTGAACCTATCATGCCCCGGTATTTTTTTTCATCTACCCTCTTGCCGGATAAATCTTCACCAAGAGAAGCAGATAGAGCAATTGGAGTTTCTTTGCCATTTACATTTTCAAAGTCAAATTTCTTGAGAATTTCAAGAACATATTTTGTTTGGCTAATGTAAATTTCTGTGTCTAATTGTTGAATTTGGAGTCCTAAAAAGAATCTGAGTTCACCCATCATACTTATTTCAAACTCAGTCTTCATAGTCTCACAGAAATGTTGACATAGGGACTCCTTAGTTGATCCAAATATAATATCGTCAACATATATTTGAACCAGTAGGATGTCATTTCCTTATTCTTTTACAAAAAGAGTTGAATCAACAACTCCAATTCTAAATCTGTGCTGAAGAAGAAAGTTCCTAAGCCTATCATACTAGGCCCTGGGAGCTTGTTTAAGTCCATATAACACCTTATTGAGCTTGTATACATGCTCTGGGTGTGCTGGGTCCTTAAACCTGAGAGGATGATGAACATAAACTTCTTTCTTAATATAACCATTAAGAAAGGTGCTCTTGACATCCATTTAATATAGCTTGAAGTCCTTTGCACTTGCAAAGGCAAGTAGCATCCATATGGACTCCAAGCGAGCAACAGGGGCATATGTCTCATCAAAGTCAATACCCTCCTATTGGTTATAGCCTTGAGCTATAAGTTTGGCTTTATTCCTAATCACTAAACCAAATTCATCCAATTTATTTCGGAACACCCACTTTGTTCCAATGATGGAATTACCGTCAGGAGTGGGTACCAAGTTCCATACATTATTCCTTGTAAATTGGAGTAGCTCATCTTGCATAGCTACAACCCATGACTCATCCTTTAATGCCTCATCAACTTTCTTGGGTTCAAGTTGAGAAACAAAGGCATTAAGGACAAAATCAGCTTTAAAGTGAGATTGGGTTTTTACACCTTGTTCACTATCACCTATGATCTATTCTTGAGGGTGATCCCTATGGTGTACCCATTCCTTTGGAAGATCATGTACATTTCATGTATGTTTCATTTTTGATACATCGATGAAGGGGGTATCTTCATGATCAGAATCTAAATGATTTGGTTCAGGTTCACCTAAGTTTGTTTCATCAAATGAAACATGCAAGGATTCTTCTATAACAAAAGTCCTTTTATTAAAGACTCGATAAGCTTTGCTTCTTGTTGAATAGCTAATAAAAATGCCTTCATCACCTTTAGCATATGTTGAACGCTCGGGTTGCTACGCTAACGTGTTTGGTTTTGAAAACCTGTTGTTGTAGTTTGAAAGTGAAGAACTCGTGTTCAACAAATAAAATTTATATCGGAAAAGAAATCCTGGGTCGAACTCAGGGAGGCGGACGTTTGATTTAAAAAATACGCGTTTGTTTTATTTGTCACGAAGAAAATTAATTGATTAGAACTATCTAACTATTTACAATAAATAGAAGAGAGAGAGAGTAAGAGAGAGAGAATATTACAAACAAAAGCCAAAAAGAGATGTAGAATGAACATGGAATTCATCATTAAAAAGATTGTTTGTTACACTAAACATTATGACTAGAAAGCAGAAAATAATTACACTAGAAAGTAATAAATCTACTCTAGAAAGCAGCAAATCTACTCTAGAAAGCATTAAAAAGAATGGAGAGAGAAATATCCTCCTCGACGGTTGCTTGGAGGACGAGTTGGATGGGATGACGCCTAGATGAAGGAGGACGAAGCAGGACGAAGGGGAACGAAGCGGGAAGAACGGGAACGGGGCATCTCGTCATCGTCGCGGGATCCGCTTCCGAAAGGGGGACGAAAAATTGACTTTATCTCGCAAGGAGCATCCCGGGTGTGGGACAAGCTTCTCTTGAGCTTTGGAGAGGGAGAGAAAGAGAAGGGATGAGAATTTTGTGTGGAGGGTGTCTCCTTTTATAATTGCAAGGAGTGAGGGCAATTTGGTCATTTTAATTTGAAAAACATTAAATCAGGGTCTTTAGTGACGGATAAAATCGTCGCTAAAGCCCCATTGTGGGCGTAGTGGGGTGCCGCCTGCGCGACTGCTCACCTCCTTACACGTAACGCGCGGTCACGTTCTGCCGATCTCACGATAGAACGGCTTATCTCGCGCCTCCGCCCGCCTCCTCTACGCGCTCGCCCGTGTGCGATCCTGCGTCACGCGTGGGCATGCAATACGGCGTGAAATGGATTGAGCGCCCGTAGCAGCTCGATCGCGATCGAGCGGTCGCGGAGCCTGCTCACCCGTGCCCCAGTAGCCACTCGCTGTGATTCGAACGTGCATCGGTCGCTCACGTAAATGCTTTCACCCACTACGCTGTGGAGGAGAGATAGTCGCGCGGATGAGTTGAGGAGCGGCTGTCCATGGCCATTGGATTGTGATCGTGCGGTCCAGATCTAATGCGTGGTGGTCTTCAAGATTAGCTGGGCTAGTTTGGGCAGTCGAGATGGCGCCACGTGGTGCCATCTTGGCCGTCCATCTTCTGGATGATGTAGATGGTGCCACGGTTATCGGATTGAGTCGATTTTTGCATTGTTAGGCTGCGATCGTCGATCCAAATCCATCCATGTGGTCGGATTTGTCATTTGAAGTGCAGATTCACACCATCTTGGCCCTTGAGATTCTAAGGTTCCTCGATCTTTATCTGATGCTACAGATGTCTAATTAGGGTGATCTTGGAGCCGTTGAACTCCAATCGTCTCCCTGATCACATCTGTATAGTTGGATCCTCAATCCAAGGCCCTGATAAAAAGTTTTCCCTGTCCATGAACATAAAAGGAGATAATTAACCTCCATTTTATTCAAACTAATCTAAATGCAAGATGATGCATGTTATGCAATATTTATAGTATGCAATGCAATTCTATGCTTAAGAACATGCATAGATAGACATCTTATGCAATGTAAACATGTTTACATCACACCCCCATGCCTATCTTTTGCTAGTCCCTAGCAAAAACTACATGCAATTTATAAAGGAATCAGGTTGGATTATTTGGGCTTGAGTTTATTTTCAATCATTAAGAAAATGTCTACTTAGGATCTGAACTTTCAAAGACACAATAGTGCCCGAGTATTTGCCAAAATACAGACTGTCTCAAGCCCTTGCCTTATTCAAAGAAAAATTTATTTTTCTCTTTTGCCTCTTTTCTATTTTTTTTTTGAATTTTCAAGTTTTAGGGTTTAAGAGTGGCTTTCTACGGCCATTCAACTCACCCAAGATTTGATGAGAACCCTAAGTTCTAAGCATCTTATTGTGAGTGTGATAGACTCTTTGATCGGTAGTTAAAATGGACTTTGGATTTCTACGCCTCTAGGTGACCTTAAAAAGAGAATTCTACTTAAAGGTGTATCTTTACAACCGGTAGCTTTCTCCCTACTTTTATTTTTTACGGGGTCAACACAAGGGTGAATCTAGTGTATATCTCCCCGGTTTATTCTACTCCGCTTCTTCCTAAGTGTTTTGAGAATTTTTAGTGCATTTATTGAGCTGGATTCTGGATAACTGGTCGATGAGCTGTTACCACCGACAACTTGCCAGCCATACTCGTGCGACAAAGTGTGGTTTATTTCTTTTTTTTTCTTTTCTCCTTTTTTTTGACTTTACTTTCTCTTTTTCTAAGTAGGTAGCTTCCCTGGTCTAAGATTTACCTAAAGGCAGCAAAAAAGAGAAAGGTCCAGTGACTCGGCTCTGGACAACCTACCTATGGGCTGTTATCCACGATAACTTGCCAGCCATATCACCTTAGAAGGTTCATTAGCTACCAAATTTCCATTATAATCGCCAAACAACGAGTCAGTGACAAGATAGTGTGTAGATGCTTAAAACTCAAAATTCCCTCAAATCAGAGGGCAGGTTGATAAGTCGTGTACTTATCACCCAAACTTATTTACTCCAATTAAAATAAAATTCAGGTTGGCGAGGACTCAAAAAATAAATCCACATTTTAGTGGATACACGGGCTGATTAAGTCCAAAGACCGGAAGGGTCTTTATGTTCAGATCATAATATAGTATTTCCTAAGATTGAAAATTTTCTTAAACCTAAGTTCTCTTTCCTAATTCCAATTTTTTTAAAATATAAATAAAAGAAAAAAAATAAAACAAATCTACGGAGTTGAAGAATAAATTTAAAGATGAAAATCCACCCCCCATGCCTATTTAATGCAATGTCCTCATTATATTAAAAAGATAAAACATAGTGGAATAGAGTAGAAAGCACCTGAGTTGCATGAATGTCAAGTCCGCTCTGAGATAGAAACTAAAAAGAACTATATACGTGCTGAATTGAGTGCCTTCAACTAGGCACATTATACAAAGAAGAGAAATAAAGAATTCACAAGTGTAGGTCAGAATCAAAATAAAAAGATGAAACCTCAGACCTGCCAGCAGATGTCCACAGATGTGGACCGGATTGTGGTGCAGACCCATACCCCATAATCAAGAATGTCTAAGGTTCTGGATAAAAATTACCCAAAACCTAAAATCAGTATGCAAGCGGGGTCGGGCCTACGATTTATGAGGATGCAACCCAAGACCAAAGAGTCGGGTTACAGAGAATTCAAAAGGATAATCAATGAATGTATGCTTAGGTTGGACATCCTCAGAACAGATGTCGTAAGGTTCCTGGTTTGATGGTTTAAGCTTAATAGGAACCCTTCGACTTAGTCTTCTACTTCCTTCGGAACTTGCTTCCCAAATCAAAATTTCCCGGCTCCTATCCTCCTCATTCAACATGTCAAATTCCAGGACCTCTTACATATTAATCACCCCGTCTAAAATCTCCAAGTCTAAATGATGTGGCTGAATCAGAATTGACTTGGGTCTAATTATCTCAGAAATAGAATCATCGATAAGCTCAATGGAGTGTAACTGACAATCAGGGCATTGAATTAAATCCTCCAGAAAATGCGATTCTGGATTCATAATGTGAGCCCCAATAAGATCAATTTCCTCAATTATTGGGCTATCAAATGATCTATCAGATTCCTCAGGTCCAATCGTCTCACAGAAATCTTGTTTTGTAAACTCTCATGAGACTTCGCAAATTGAATCTTCACCATCATAATCAAAGAAATCAAGATCCGTATTAATGTATGTCCCAAAATCATCTGTCACTTTCCTATCCAAGGAGACATACGTTTCTTCGTACCCTGGCTCAGGGATCTCAGGTGAAGAAATCAGATCTTCCTTAATTGGTTTCTCTAATTCAATCTGGTCAGCCTCGTAACACGTGTTCCCCCAACAGGTGCTTGAGCAGGTTCTAAAATTGGCTCTCCTGAAGAGGGTTCATCTTGGGAATCATCCCATGATTGAATTAAAGCAACCACAAATCTCATCCTCAATTTTGCTAACTTCCCAAGTGAAAACTCTCCCTAGTTCTTATCCTTAACATCCTGGAGCCAATCCAACAAATACTTATTCAAATCATTAATCATTTCAATCAGGGGCTCCAATCTCTCAATGCAAGGTATTGGCTGAACTTCTAAAGATTGTATGACATTCCTCAAGTTAGCCAGAACCTTATCTTGAACTTAGTTACCCTGAACCAAATGAGTTGGTTCAGGGTTAGGTGGGTTTGGGACCAATGCAGGGGAATTAACGAATTGAGATTCGTTATACCCTTCCTGATAATAGGTCATTTCAGATTGTTCAAAAGGTGGTGATGACCTATAGGCAATGTAATCAGAGGATGGGTAAGAATCAGTGTATCCTTCTTGATTGTAGATCGTATTAGGTTGTTCATGAAAGGGTGGCAATCTATAATTGATATGGTTCTGAGAAGGATAGAAATCACAATCATAGTGTTCAGGGTTAGACCCTAAACACGGACGTCCGGAACTGTATCCCCAATCCGAGTTATCCCAACTAATTGATGGTTGATTACAGTACGAGTCTGGATAATCGTCATGTTAAGGATAATTCAAAATAGGAGGGAAAGAGAGGGAATGCGTGTAATATGTGGAAGGATTCAAGAGAAACAAAAGGAAGAAAGGTGTCTTGCAAGACAAGCAATCAAACTTGTCCTTAAGTGGGATAGCCTAAAGACCTACAGACTCCCACAACCCGTCTTGAGATAAAAGGAATGATTTGATCTACTTCTGTTTGTTCAATCCAACTAGTTAGAAGGAGGGACTGGGGAGAAGGTTCTTCCTTCGGCTTACGCCTCCGATTCCTAGTGTACCCCCCAGCCGCGATCGTTTGATTTTGCTCCCCTAGTTAGACATCAAATTGAATAGTAGAAACAGACTTAATCGAAAATAGTCTCGCTCTGGGCTCTAAAGAGCGAGTCGAATTCTTAAGGCCAATGTCTACTCTGTTTTATTTAGGGCTAGGTTTGAATGTGCTTTGGAATGTGATGGGCCCTTAATGATTGATCGATGTGTGTGTGCATGTACAACCAGTGGTTTTCAAGCAAGATTACTTTTGATGCGGTGAATTTTAGGGTTCAAATATTGCTTAGTAGCTTTTAGGATTCAACTTTAGGTATTTTCAAACAAGTTTTGTTGGCACACCAGGTTTTGAAAGCATAGGTGAAGATGTTTTCCTTTAAAACTTAAAAGAATGTGGAGTGCCTGGTAAATCCCTAAGAGTTGAACCTATGCGACAGCTACTTGATGAGTTGATTTTAATTGAAGTGGTGCGGCCCAATCAACTCAAACAATTGGCCTGTTAGACCACTTAATTAGGCACACAAGTGATTACCTAATCTGATTTCTACTCAATTATGTGTTTGGATGTGTGTACCGGCTCTAAAGGTTGGTTTACCGGTTGAGTTTGAAAATCAGATGAGGTTGTGTACCTCTGCGAGATTTTTTTTTTCTCTTTAAATGTGGATGTTGGGGCGAGTGTGAGTGTCAAACAAACAAACAGAACTAACCTTAGAGTTTATAAGAACACCTAGGTTGATTGATGTTTGTGTTATTATGTGGTAAAATGACAACTAATGGGTGGGAAGTGGGCGATAACTTACAGAACCTTCAACTGTACTTTACTCCAATCTACCGCTTTTTCTCATCTCGAAAGAGTACCTGCAATCACAATAAGAAAGGAGAGAAGTGAGGTAAATGATTTGTAAGTTGGAAAATGCGAAAAAAAAATCAAATAGCGTCGCTTCCCCGGCAACGGCGCCAAAATGTTGAATGCTCGGGTTGCTACGCTAACGTGTTTGGTTTTGAAAACCTGTCGTTGTAGTTTGAAAGCGAAGAACTTGTGTTCAACAAATAAAATTTATACCGGAATAGAAATCATGGGTCGAACTCAGGGAGGTGAACGTTTGATTTAAAAAATACGCATTTGTTTTATTTGTCACGAAGAAAATTAATTGATTAGAACTATCTAACTATTTACAATAAATAGAAGAGAGAGAGAGAGTAAGAGAGAGAGAATATTACAAACAAAAGCCAAAAAGAGATGTAGAATTAACATGGAATTCATCATTAAAAAGATTGTTCGTTACACTAAACATTATGACTAGAAAGCAGAAAACGATTACACTAGAAAGCAGTAAATCTACTCTAGAAAGCATTAAAAAGAATGGAGAGAAATATCCTCCTCGACGGTCGCTTGGAGGACGAGCCGGACGGGACGATGCCTGGACGAAGGAGGATGGAGCAGGACGAAGGAGAATGAAGTGGGAAGAACGGGAATGGGGCAGCATGTCGTCGTCGTCGCGGGATCCGCTTCCAAAAGGGGGATGAAAAATTGACTTTATCTTGCGAGAAGGATCTTGGGTGTGGGACGAGCTTCTCTTGAGCTTTGGAGAGGGAGAGAAGAGAAGGAAGGGATGATAATTTCGTGTGGAGGGGGTCTCCTTTTATAGTTGCAAGGAGTGAGGGCAATTTAGTCATTTTAATTTGAAAAACATTAAATCAGGGGTCTTTAGGGATGGATAAAATCGTCGCTAAAGCCCCATCGTGGACGTAGTGGGGTGCCACTCGCGCAGCCGCTCGCCTCCTTGCACATAACGCATGCTCACGTTTTGCCGATCACGATCGGACGACTTATCTCGCCCCTCCGCTTGCCTCCTCTGCGCACTTGCTCGCGTGCAATACGGCGTGAAATGGATTGAGCACCTGCAGCCGCTCGATCGCGATCGAGTGGTCGCGAAGCCTGCTCTCCTGCGCCCTAGTAGCCGCTCGTCGCGATTCGAACGTGTGTTGGTTGCTCGCGTAAATGCTTTCGCCCACTGCGCTGTGGAGGAGAGATGGTCGCACGGATGAGTTGAGGAGCGGCTATCCATGGCCGTTAGATCGCGATCATGCAGTCTAGATTTAACACGCGGTGGTCTTCACGATTAGCTGGGCTGGTTTGGGCGATCGAGATGGCACCATGTGTCGCAATCTTGGCCATCCATCTTCTTGATGATGTAGATGGTGCCACGGTTGTCGGATTGAGTCGATTTTCACGCCGTTAGGCTGCGATCGTCAATCCAAATCCATTCGTGCGGTCAGATTTGTCGATTGAAGTGCAGATTTACACCATCTTTTCCCTTGATCTTCTAGGGTTCCCCGGTCTCTATTTGATGCTACAGATGTCTGATTAGGGCGATCTTGAAGTCGTTGAACTCCAATCGTCGCCCTAATCATATCTGTACGATTGGATCCTCGATCCGAGGCCCCGATAAAAAGTTTTCCCTGTCCATGAACATAAAAGGAGACAATTAACCTCTATTTTATTCAAACTAATCTAAATGCAAGATGATGCATGTTATGCAATATTTATAGTATACAATGCAATTCTATGCTTAAGAATATTCATAGATAGACATCTTATGCAATGTAAACATGTTTACATCAGCATCAAACTTATCAAGCTGATCACGGGTGTTTAATAAATAACATCGACTTCCAAACACCCTAAAATATGAAATCCTAGGAGACTTCTCATAATAAAGCTCATATGGAGTTTTCTTAATAATAGGCCTTAAGAGAGTTCTATTAAGAACATAACATGCTGTATTAATGGCTTCTGCCTAGAAATATTTTTGAAGCCCAAACTCCAAGAGCAAAGTTCGGGCACATTCTTGTAGAGTGCGATTCTTGCACTCTATAACACCATTCTGAGATGGTGCCCGTGGAAATGAAAATTCATTGGTTATGCCAAAGTTGGCACAAAAACTTAAAAATTTTTCATTTTCAAATTCACCCCCATGATCAATGCTAAGTCTAAGAATAAAGGATGATTTTTCCTTTTGAAGTTTTCGAGCAAGACGTAGGAAGGGATCAAATGAGTCATTCTTATTTTTCAAGAAGATGACCCAAGTGAACTTAGAGAAGTCATCAATAATAACTAGAGAAAATTTTGATCCATTTAGACTCTCAAATTATGTTGGTCCAAATAGATCAAGGTGTAACAACTCTAAAGGTCATGTTGTTGAAACTAAGTCTTTAGGTTTAGAAGCCTTGTGCATTTTTTCGAGTTCACAAGACTTGCACAAAGCATCCTTTTTATAAGTTAGTTTGGGTAGGTCCCTTACTAACTCATTTTTGGCTAACCTATTAAGACGTTTGTGATTAATGTGACCTAGCCTACGGTACCAAAGATCTACTTTAACATGGGAGGCAAGCAGACATTTTACAAATTTCTCTTGTGAAAAATGAAGAGCATAGATATTTTCATATCTAAAGCCTTCAATTAAAACCATATTTGTTCCTTCTTTTAATATTTTAAATCCAACTTTAGTAAACAAAACATCACATCCATTATCACATATTTGACTAACAATAAGCAGGTTATGTTTTAAGTTTTCTACTAAAAGAACATTACGTATCTGCTTAGAAGAATTACCTATTGTACCTTCACCAATAATGCGGCAACATTTGTTGTCGCCTAACTTGACGCGTCCTCCATCTTCGATTCTGGTCCACTTGATAAAGAGGTCGGAGTGTCCCGTCATGTGCTTGGAACACCCACTGTCTAGGATCCATTTGTCTTTCTTGACTTGCAAAATAGTTTATAAAATCTATTTTAGGTACCTATTTTCTTTTGGATCCTTGATGGTTAGTATCCTTCAAATCCTTAGGTTTATAGATCACTTTAGTGTTTGATATATAATTCTTAGCATTCTTGACCTTTTGATAAATCCATGCATGTCTAGGTGCATGTGATTTATTTTGTGTTCTTTTTATTATTGAACTTGGCTTTTAAATTATTACAAAATTCTGTATTCAGCCTAACTGTTGTTTTTAAATTATTCAAAGTGCCTTCAAAGTATTCATAAATATCTTCTAATTCTACTATTTTTGCATGCAATTGATTATTAGTTTCTTCTAACATTTCTAATCTATTTCTAAATAAGATTTTTGTATTTCTAGAGTTTTATAACTATCATGCAAGACCTTATTTTCTTTCTTAATGAACCTAGCTTTGTGATACAAATCTTCATATGCTTGTAATAACTCATTAAAAGTGACTTCAGAATCTACCTCATTTTCTAAGCTGTCGTTGCTTGCCATTAAGCAAAGATGTGCAACTTCCATTTCTTCAGATTCTTCGGAAGATGATTCCATGCCGGAATCACTATCATCCCAAGTCGCCTTGTATGCCTTTCTTGAAATCTTCTTCTTCTTCTAATCGAGTTCTTTATCCTTCTTTTCTTCCTTTGACAATCTTTTTGTACGTGCCCCTTCTTACACTCAAAACAAATAATGTCATTTGTAAATTTATTTACTTTCTTACCTTGTTTTCGGATGAATCTTCTGAATCTTCTCGTTAGGAGAGCAAGCTCCTCTTCTTCGTTGGAGTTGGAATCGTCAAGATCTGACTCCTCCTTTATAGCTTTGAAAGCAAGCTCCTTCTTCTTGCTTATGAATTTTTCTTCATTCTTCTTCATATTTTCCAATTGGACTTCATATGCCATGAGGCTTCCAATCAAGTCATCCAAAGAGAGAGTAGAAAGGTCTTTTGCCTCTTGGATGGCTATGGTCTTTGGAGACTAATTGCTTGTAAGGGATCTCAAGATCTTCCTTACAAGCTGCTCCTCCTTTAGCTTGACTCCAAGGTTTTTCATTGGATTCACCATCTCTTCAAATCTTGTGTGCATCACTTTGATTGTTTCACCTTTCTGCATCCTAAAACACTCATAGCTTTATGTTAGAATAGAAATATGTGTTTCTTTTAACTTACTTGTACCTTCATAGGTGACTTGTAGTGTATTCCATATCTCGTATGCGGATTCGCACGTGGAGATACGGTTAAATTCTTCCCTTGATAACGTAAAATAGAGTGGATTCATCGCTTTTGCATTTCCTGCAATCTTTTTCTTTTGGTCCTGGGTCCAAACAACACCTTCCTACAGCTTTGGATCCGTGTACTTCACTTGAATAAGAGTCCACGAGTCCTCATCCATTACCCTGAGGAAGATTTGCATCCTCCTCTTCCAGTATCCATAGCCGTCCCATCAAAGTAGGGAGGACGTGTGGATGACTGTCCTTTGGTGCACTTGACTGATGATGCCATTGCGAGAGAGAATGATTACTTCTTCTATTCGCGACCTGCTCTGATACCACCTGTAGGATCTGTAAATCACAAGCACATTAGAAGGGGGGATGAATAATGTGGTAAATAAAAAATTGCAAGACAAAGCTAACCACAAAAACACACAAGATATATAGTGGTTCCCCTCACTTGAGTACTCCACTGCCTAAATCTCTCAACTTAGGATTTTTAACCCGATTCCATCAGCCTGGAGGGAATCAATTTACTAAAACCTGGTGTAATTAATAGGTTACCTCAACCCAATTACAAGATATTAAAAAGAAATAAAGATACAGGTGTAAGCAACATGCAAATAAAAGCTTACAATAAATTCCTAAGTCTCCAACAAGTATATTGCTTAATAAAAGTATATAAATTAATATAATGAGAATACTAAGGCGTAAACGAATAATTGAACAATGAGGAACATGATCACCTTTGATGACTTATTGCAAATGAAGAGAGGTCTTGAGAGGAATGCAACAAATCAACCTCATTTTTAGCTAGAATCAAAAAAATAATTGAGAATTTAAGGTGTAGGTAAGGATAGTACTTATGACCAGTACCGATACTTGCTACAAGTACCACATATTATAAGTGTAAGTCAATTTTTAGAGTTATCCCATCCACTCTATATGACTTTATTTTGAAAGAATCGATTTTGAGTTTTGAAACAAATGAATGAACGATATTCTGAACCCTAATTATCTCTACTTTGATTTTAACTCCTAGATTATGTTTTACTTGTTAGGAGACATACAAAGATTCTAAAATACAATGAATACAATAAAAACTATAGTCTTCTAGTCTTCTTCCTTCATATGCTATCTTGTTGCTTGCATCCACAGATTTTTTTGACTTGTAATACATCATAAATACATTAGATTTTAAAATAGTTTTGTCAACACCAAACCACAGAAGAGAGATGGAACTAGGTTCCAACATCTGTCCCCTTGGTGCCTTCCCCACTTCTCTTCTCTCTTGAGCCCACGCCAGCCAAGGGAAGAAGCCAGGCATTGGAAGGAGACCTAGGGTACATGCCTACCCTAGGAGGAGGATTTGAGGGTGGTACACAACCACCCTTGGAGGAGGATTTAAAGGTGGTCCACACCACCTTTGGAGGAGCATTTGAAGGTGGAATTCCATCCACCTTGGAGGAGATCAGGCACGCCCCCCCTTTTTGGGCTTGCCAGGAGACCACACCTTGGAGGAGCTTTGCAAGGAGGAGAAAAAGGAGCTCTTTTTAATTGCGGGAGCAGCCATAGTTGGAGCAAGAGCCTCTCTTCTTCATCAACATTCAAAGGATTAGTGTTTTTGAATTTTCTTTATTTTTAATTGCTAGTAGTAGAAGTATTCCTCTACTAGGTATTTTGTAAAACATTTTTTCCATCAATCAAAGTTGCCTTTCTCTCAATTAGCTTTTGTTGCAAATCTTGCCACTTTTTCTTTAGTGCATTTTCACTCTTTCTTTGTAATTACCTTAGGCCTCCATGTGCCTAGGGTGAGCTTAGAAAGAAATCATTTTGTGCCTCTTAGATTTTAGCTATTAGGTGTTAGTCTTTTCTGCCAACTATTCAGCGATTGCCCCTTTATTTCAAAACCAAAAAAAATTATATATTCAAAAATAAAAAAGAAGATTTTCGATTTCAAGTGAGAAACATATTTTTCCAAACAAATTTCCTCCTTGGATGACTATAGATACCCCACTATCTAGGTATAGAAATTTAAAAGCATTTGCGAATTTGCGTGTTACAACAATTTGAAAACCCCAATTACAAATCACGTGTATTTTCACAACACTTTTTGGCATCGTTGTCGGGGAGGCACGGCTTTGCTTTAATTATATCTCTTGCTTGATAAGTGGATCTTATCCTCTTTTCTCTCGTCTCTTATGTGTGTGCAGGTATTGCGGGAAGAAGGTGGGATTTTGGAAGCAAGAGCTTAAAGTACCTTTTCTTCCTGTGAATCAATTCAGGTTGGTAATTTTGAACTGGTCACACAATTCCCTAAAAACTATCAAAACACATTAAACTTGGCTTTCAAGATCTCAAACAATTAAGTTAAATGGAGTGGTTTCATTTAAAAAGTCCATTGATTGCTTGTTTACTTCATTAAACACCACTCCACTTCAAGTGTTGATAGTCTGATTTTCAGGTCCAAACTTCTATCCGGATTTCAAAAATCAATTCCCAACACCACAGGCCTTCTAAAATCTTTAAATTTCACTCAGTGATTCCAATTCAAGTATGGAACATTTTTTCCAAATTTTAGAGCAATTAGATCTGTATAGAATTTTTAAAAATTCGTGGACTGCAGAGGAGTCATCTCTTCTAATCTTCCTATTTTGGTACTATCCGCAAATTTTAGGAATTTTATACTCATTTAATTTTTGTGAAATTTAGCTTTATGGAATTCTTGTGAAATTCTACATATCACATAAATTCACAAAATTTTTTTGAGGTTGGTGGTGGTACTGAAAGGTCCAAAATACCCACAATTATCATTTTTGGACTTTGATACTAGTACAAAGAAAAATTCTAAAAAATATCAAACAAATTCCTAAAATCTCAAAAAAATATTTTTTGGAATCCTTGTTGATTTTCCTTACAGTAGTGGTGTTGCTTGCATTGTTTGGACCACTACTTTAAAAGAAAGCAAAAAAAAACTCATTATTAGTAAAATTTCTGACTTAGGATCAATTCAATTAGGGTTTCTTTCAAATTTTTAGCCCCACAAATTAAAGGAAACTTATCTTCACCAATATAACCTGATTTCCTCTTGTTTGTGGATTTTCAAACTTGTTTGAATACTTAAAGAGAAAAACCCTAAAACACACTAAGTTAAAGCAAATCCTAAAAGTAGAAATACATTTAATTGTGTGATAACTTGATTGCTAATTGGAATCAATTTCCAATCTCTGCACACACCATAAAAATTGAAATTATAGGGCATTACCCAATTAATGCCCTCAACATTCTCGTGCACATTTAGACACCCAAGCCTAACATAAAATAAGTAGTCACTTGACCACCTAAGGACTTCATCCATTTTAGGCTTGATATCCAATATTTAAGGATCATTAAGAGCTCCTACTTCCTTTAGACAACGTGGCGTCAGACTTAAAGGGAAGTCAAATGACGGGTGCGGGTTTACACAAGCCCATGGTTTTTCAAGAAATGCTTGGGTCTAATCCACCTCTTTAGTCTAGTCGAGCTCTCGTTTGGAATTGGGTTCACTTATTGATTTCTTACTTATTAGGTTCCCAAGTCTTAGGTTTTAAGGAGTCAACCTTAAGCAAGACTAGGGTTGTTTGTTTGAATTGCACACTCTCTCTCATCTCTCTCTCTTCTCCTCCCCTCATTTTTTCCAAAAAAGTGCATGCACGGGCGAAGGTCCCAGAACCCACATCTCGAGGGACCATTTGATTTTGTCCCTTGCACAAGAAAATCTTTGTTTTCTTCTTCTTCCTTTACTGTCAATATGGAAAACCTAGGAAACCGACAGAAAAATTCTACTTCCACCTCTAACCCATTAGCCGACCCACAAGCTGTCTTCCCCATTCCTAACCTTCCTCATCTGGAGCAACCAGAAAATCTAGCAAGGCTAAGTGGCCCTCAAATCCAAACTCAAAATACAAACCCTTTTGCCTTTATGGTTGACCATCTGGTTCGACTTCAACATAACCAAGAAAATCTGGCTAGGACTGTGACGAACCTAGCCAACCAATGGCAAAACCCACCACCCCGTCAACAACCTGTCATTCCTCTTAAGGATTTTTATGATCCTTCCAATTATAAGGAAAGACCTAGGGTGGTCATACCACAAGGGGATTTTGAGATCAAACCAGCTATTCTAAACCTAATCAAACATTTCCATGGTCTTCCGAGAGGACCCTTTCTGTCATCTTGAGGAATTAACTGTCCTTGCTCAAACCACCCGTTCTCGCAATGTGCAGGAAGACGTGTGGTTAATGAGACTTTTCCCTCTCTCTTTAAAAGACAAAGCTTCACACTGGTTTAGAATGGTTGGGCACCCTATCACCACTTGGCCCCATTTAAAGAGCACCTTTCTTAAAAAAAATTTTCGATCGGTCGCACTAATGCTTTAAGAAGATTCATAACGACCTTTCAACAAAAAAAATGGTTAACCCCTCCATGAATCTTGGGAAAGATTCCAAGAACTTCTAAGAAGTTGTCCCCACAATGAAATTCCACAATGGCATTTAGTGTAGATCTTCTATCATGGATTAGAAGATCAATTAAAGAGATTTGTGGATGCCTCATGTGGGAGCAATTTCCATAATAAAGATGTCGAAAGCGCCTACCTCTTTTTGAAGAAATGAGTGAAAACTCATTTAATATGACTTCAATGGACACTTTTGGTAGAACTCAGAACCCAAGACTCGGAGTCAATGAAATTGACTCCAAGTCCACCTCTGTTCCAATCACTCAAGATGATCTTTATATGATAGCTAAACGACTGGACCGAATGCAAATACACCAAAAAAAAATGGAAGAACTGCTCACTCACAAACAAGCTCCACACCTTAACTCTCCACACTTTAATTCTCCACACTTTAACTCTCCACACACTAACACTCCACAACTTCTCAGAGGAGAAAATCTGCACAACATTGATGCCACACCTGCTGGTCAGCAGTTTTCTACTGATTTTATACAAGATATGATTGGGAATTTTGATTATTTGAATCAGAATACTCTTGATCCCACCACGGAAAATATTTATGCTCTCCAGGAGCAATTTAGAAACCCCTCCAACACTTACAATCAAAATTGGAGGACCAACCCGAATCAATCTTGGAAAGTTTTGAACCCAATTCTGTTTCCGAAACAAAATCAATTTGGGAATTATGGGCAACCCGCATATCAACTTGGACCATCCCAGGAAGATATTAATACCCAGGTCATGAAGACTCTGCAAGGTATGCAGAATCAAATGACAGAAGTAACCCACATGATAACTAACTTGCAACATCAAGTTAAGGTTACTCCTGATCATCGACCTGCTGGGAATTTACCTTCCCAACCCTTGCCCAACTCGAATAGTCAACGGAATCAGTTCCAAGATGGATATCCTAGTCAGCCCATTCACCCAGTACCTCAGCATCCCTCAGGTTTCAATCACAGTCAAGCTTCCCATCCTCTTCTTAGAAACAACCCTACTGCAAATGTAGTTACTTTGAGGAATGGGAAAACTACTCAAGAGCCCTTGCCTACTAAAGAAACCCGCTTCAATGAAAAACATATCAGCTCTTCATCCTCTTCCTCTAACCCTGTTCAAGAACCTATTAATGCAAAACAGGAAAACCCAATACCTTTCCCACAAGCCCTTCACTCTTCACACACCAAGAAGAAGAAATCTGAGCCCACTAATAAGGAATTAATGGATCTTTTTGGGCAAGCAGAAATTAATATCCCTCTCCTAGACGCCATAAGATATATCCCTGCCTATGCCAAAATTTTGAAAGATTTGTGTACTTCCAAAAGGCAACCTCGAAACCTAGGAAAGGTGATCCTTCCAGAGACAGTTAGCTCAGTTGTGTAGAGCAAACTGCCTCTTAAGAAGAAAGATTTAGGCACACCCCTAATTCAAGTAGTCATTAATGACACTTCGTTTGATCATGCTTTACTGGATCTCGGCGCCTCGATTAATCTTATCCCCATGATGGTTTTTGAGGAATTTTAGATAGGAGAATTAAAGCCTGTTGAGGTTACTCTTCAATTAGTAGACTGATCTACAATCAAACAAAGGGGAATTATCGAGGATGCCCTTGTCTAGGTCAAAAATTATCTATTTGCAGTAGAATCTTGGACATAGAGGTACTGGAAGCTTTAAAGTTTGCCCCTATAATTCTTGGAAGATCATTCTTAGCCACCGCCCACACCAATATTGATTGTGATTATGGCAAAATGAAGATCATGTGTGGCGGTTGATCGTGCTACTCCTCAACTCAGTTAATTAAGTTAATTTTACTTAAATAAGAGTAGAAGAAAGTAACTTAGGCTAACCCAAAATTGTATCAGCTTAGTAGTATAGGGTTGAATTAACCTAACATTTTAGATTTTTTAACTGGTTGAGTTCAGGTCGTTCGCTGGGAGGTATACTTTATTTTAAATTCACCAATTAATTCAAAATATCCTATAGGTATAGGAGGTATAATTAAGTTAATTTTAATAACATGAATTTCGCAAAATGATTTAAATTGAAGAAATGTGCAAAATTCCATACGAAATCACATTTACAACATTTATTTCAAAAAGAATTAAGGCAAATGAGAGTTTATCTAGACAAAGTATGCCTTATTACAACAATTGAAAGCAAAAAGCAATTAAAATATAGCAAGTAAAATAATTTCTTTATTTCTTCAGCCTTTCTCTCTCTCTTTTCTTCTTTCTTTCTTTCTTTCTCTATTTTTCTTTTCTTTTATTTATCCTTTATCTTTTCTCTTTTTCTTTTATTTCTCTCTTATTCTCTCTTGTTCTCATGTTCCTTTCTTTCCTTAAGCTTCTCTTCTCTTCGTTTCAAACTATGAACAACAAGTACCGATACTAATCATGAGTACTGGTATATGTTGGCCACAGGTTGAAGGCTTAATTCTGGCCTGAACCTTACAAATATCGATACCCATGATGAGTACCGGTACAGGTAGGTTACTGTGCCCAAGGAATTTCAAACTTGGGAGTCACAAGTACCGGTACCCATGATGAGTACCGGTACCAGGACTCATGTACTGGTGGCAGTGAGCTACTAGTACCAGTACAGGTACTTTAGTACCGGTACCAACTAGCCGTTGGCCCAAAATAGAATGGCAGAAATATTAATTCCAACAAAGTGAATGCTGGGAGTTAAATCCCAACATCTAGTAGACGAGTATCCTAGGTCCTAAACTCTATAATTTAAATTTCCACCATATTTTCAAGAGAGAAAGAAGAAGCTTGCCATTCACTTTCTCTACATTCTTGCAAGCTCAACGAAGTGTTTTTCTCACACATCTACTAAGCGATTCACGTCCATCCTAGGCTCTCAAATTGGTATTCATTTTAATTATTATTTTGAGTCATAGGAATTCTTGTTGTAAGAGTTCTCTTTCTTACACCAGTTCTTATTTGTATTTTGAGCTTATTGCTCATTGGATTGTAACAAACCCATTATTGTACTTGGGTTGAGGTAACCTGTTAATTACCTTGATTTAGTAAATTGATTCTCTTGGGGTTGAGAGAATCAGGTTAAAAATCCTAAGCTGGGAGGCTTAGGTAGTAGAGTACCCAAAGGAGGGGAACCACTATACATATTGTGCTAATTTCTATGATTGTATCTTGTGCAAATCTTTTTGTATTACTAACATTTTGATTAAGTATTTGTGCATAGATTGCCATATATTACATGTTCCATCGATCCTATCAAGGCGCACACTCGCAGGCACACATGCCCACACACACACACATGCTCATTCGTAACCGGTATCCATTCGCCGAGCACTGACGACTGAAGTAGCAACTTAGCAAAAACCTTTTATACCAAGGCAGGAGTGCAAGGGTTTCCGATGTGGGACTAAGATCTCCCCTTCTAGAGCTGACTTCAACTGAGGATATCTCCTAGCTCAGAGCTCCAAATCAAGCGAACCAAAGCTTGTCGGAAAGCTCTAGAGTAGCTCTACAAGATTACAGGGTCAATTTAATGCTAAGGGGAGGATTTTCTCTTCAATTTAAAGGGTGGATTTATGGGTTTTATATTGTTTATTTATGTCTGGAAGTGAAATTAAAATTGTAGAGTCCATAAGCTGGATTTTCTCTCTTAGCTAAGGGTCTAAATGGTTTCTACAGGGAATTCCATGACTGCTTGTAAAGGTTTTGAGCTCTTAACAGCTTCAGGTAACGTAGAGAAACTTGAAGCTTCTCTGAAAGCTTCAGAGACTGATATCAAACATAAGAAAGTTGTAATAGACAGCTAAGATCATATCCAATCGATTTAAACAGATTCTAAGGGTTATAACAAACTCATCTGGGTGGAAATAGTGATCAAATTTCATCAAAAATATACTGCTAATAGTTTGTGTTCAAAAACAACCCAAACTGGAAGTTAATGAATTCCAACCAAATCACTCATCTGAGATCATCTAATTCGCTCTACAATCATTCATTCGAATCTCAGAAACAATTCAATCTCCTCAAATCAACAGATTGAGCTCAGAGTCAAGATCTTGAATTCAGGTTTGATTGTAAGGCTCAAAAGTTGACTTTCTGTTTAAAGCCTCTTTATAAGAAATTAAAGCCTATAATAGGATCCTCACATCCTCAGGAATTCGTTCAATCCATTAAACAGATGATTTAACCTAAGAAACTAGGGTTCCAGTCTCGTCGCCTGCACCAAAATGTGCTTTGTTCGTAAGAAGATTTAGGAGTTTGTTATTGTGTTCTAAGGACATAAATGGCTTCAGTGCATTGCACTAAAGCTTCTAGACTCATCAAATGCGACTTTTGGTCTTCTGTCAGACTCCTCCAACTCCGCCGGAGTTGGAGAAGACAAATCCTTATATTCAACTCCAGATGTTAAATCTTCAAATAAAAGACCTCAAATTAATTAGTGATCAAAATTACATCAATCTGGAGCTTCTCAATAAGTTCTATAGGCTGAAAATCAGATTTGACTTGTCGAAGCTCCGGTGAGTCCAGTAAAAGGTGAAACTTGTGTATAGGAAGAAATTTATGCCATTTTTGATTTGAAAAGGTTCCTGAGGTCACAAGGAACCTCAGGATCGCATTAAATTCCTCATTAACTCATTATATATAAGATTTATCAGTGAATTTAGTTTGAATGAAAATTGAGTTGGTTGAGGCACGGGACTTGATCTCCCACTCAGATGAGTGGTCATGACAAATCAAAGAAAGATTGAGATGATAAATATAAAAATAATTTTAAGTTTTAACTACTCCTAAGCCGCCATTGACAGCGAGCTTAGGAGCTTAGACAAAATTAAGTATTTAAGTTATATAAAGTATTTAACCAAATTAAGATGATAATTAGGATCCTTAAGTGATGAATTAGTGATGGAGGATCAATGGAGGTGGAAGTAAGTCAACTACTGCTGCCATGGACAGCAAAAGTAGTTGATGAAGGTGGATTTGGATTAGGCGAATCAGTGATCAAATTAAAGATTAAGTGTGTTAGAAATGATCATGAATGATAGAAGCAGGTGGACAATGGATTCAAAAGGAATAATTAGGTCTCTGGTGAGCTCAAGGAGCATGCCGTAGTCGAAGAAGATGATCTTTAGAATTTTGACATTACACTAAACTACCTAACTACCTAACTATCTAAACTACTACTCCTACTCCTACTCCTACTTCTATCCTACTGTTACCTGGACGAAGGGGATAGAGGAACTCCGTCGAAGGCTCATGACGGAGGAGCGAAATCAGAGGGGAATTAGGAAGATCTCCGGCAAGTGGATGTGAGATGAAGTAGAGGTACTTCTTGGTCAGCGCCTGTGTCCAGAGACGCGGCTGACCTCGGCGAAGTTCCTGAGCCAATTAAGGTGGACGAAGGAAGTCAGAAGATGAGGTGGAAGTTTGCTAGAGTTGCAGAGGGAATAGCCTATTGAAGTCGGCTACAGTGAAGAAGAGGCAAGGGAGCCAACTTGAAGAAAATCAAGGGGGTATTTATAGTTAACGGGGACGAAGGAGGAGGAGGAATCTAAACGCATATGAGGCTAGGAGGAGGTTAACCACCGGCATCTTCTCCGACGATGGTGAAGTTATCTCCTACCCTAAATTAGGATAAAAGTGTCATCCAGACCGATGGATGAAAATGGGATGGTGAGCGCAAGCTTCAGGAGCTTGGAGAAGGTGAGATGTCGTCGGATGGGCGATGATCGAGTGGTGGCATCACCCTCAGTCGTCAGCCGTTCAACCGGTTGAAGAGAAGAAGAAGAAGTCAGGGACCTGGCTGTGATAAAACTTAAGGACCTATATGGAAAATAAGGACCCGATTGGAATGAGTTGTAAGGACCAAAGTGTAAACTTAGGTTTTCAAGGTTTATTTTAATTTAGATCTTTTTCAACTTTTTATATATGATTATAAATAAGGTAATTATTATATTTAGACCTTGAATTCACATTTTTGACCTTTTTAGATTAATTTATTTAATTAACTAATGTTACTTAAGTTATTATATACTTATGTATACATTATGTTTAGTTAGTTAATTTATTAATTAGAGGAATGATTGTTAATATTTTGAGTCCAATTATTAATTATATTATTAATAATATTAATTGGAAGTTAAAATAGAATTTTAAACTTATTTTAAGGTCCTTTACTATATATCCGTTATTTTATACTTAACCCATATATTCACATATTCTTAGCTAATTAACTTGGAAGACTAGTTAATTAGGGCTAATTAGAGATCATGATGAGCTTCTCATCAGTGGTGAATCTGTTATCCTAGATATTTTCCAAGCTTCTAGGCGATTCGAAGAACTTGATTTCTTTGATGACTTGGATTCAGAAATTGAAAATATAGTGGAGGAAACTATGCATATTTCATACTTCGGCTCCTGTTTTGCCATTAACATGGTTCCTGAACAATCCATTTCATCCCACCCTCCCACTCTAACCACACATTCTTCAGCTAACACTCTAGCTGACCCCTTCACTCTCACTTCACCACTAACTTCTAAAGTAGAAACTCTTTCGGAGCCGAGCGCACAACTGGAGTTAAAACCCTTGCTCGGCTCCATTAAATATGTTTTCCTGGGTCCAAATTAGACCATGTCCCTAATTATTAACTCCTTACTTACTGGGGCACAAGAAGAAAAACTTCTCCAGATTTTAAGCAAAATCGGAAAGCTATTGGCTGGACCCTTTCTGACCTTAAGGGTATTCATCCGTCCTATTGCACCCATTGCATCTATTTAGAGGACGATTCTCACCACTCCCGCCAACCACAAAGGCATTTGAACCCTACTATGCAAGAGGTGGTAAAAAAGAAAATTATAAAGTGGCTTGATGCTGATATCATCTACCCCATTTCTGACAGCTTCTGGGTTAGTCCCACTAAAGTCGTTCCTAAAAAGGTTGGACTAATGGGAACACCATCACAAGCCATAAGTAGCTTAATTTGGTCTAAAAAGGTTGATAAATGATCCTACATATCCATCAGAAGGTCCTAAGGGCACAATATCCTATTTTGAAAAGAAGAGAAAAATATAAGGTTATTTCTACAAAATTAACAGTATTCCACAAATACAGAATAACCATGAGGTATTTCAGGGGTTTATTAAAGGTCATATGGTTGTTGAAGTGGAAATTCTACACAAAAAGGTTTGAGTTTTGAAAACTTATCGATGTAGTGAGATTTGCGATGAAATCCATCAACAAATAAATTTTACTGAAACTCAAAAAGAATTCCAGGTCGAACACAGGGAGGCTATGTCAATTTGAAATCCGTAATTATATTTTTTCTAATTTTGGTTTTAAGACGAAATAATTACAATGAATTGATACTATACTAAAAAGAGAGAGAGAACAAAACACTTTTATAAAAAGGATAATGCTTTTACAACTAGAAAGCTGGAAATATTACAATTAGAAAGCACTAAAGAGAAGAGAGTGAGAAATTATCCTCCTTGTTGGTTGCTTGGAGGACGAGTCGGAATGGGTAATGCCTGGAAGACGAAGAGTAGAGATGGAAGATGGAGAACGAAGTGGGAAGAACCAGGGACAAAGTAGGACGTTGTCGTCACGGGATCCACTTCTGGAATGGGGGTGAGAAGACGACCACGGGAGCTCCATGAATGGGATGAGAAGTGGACAAAATTTTGGTTTTAACTCTAAAGGAGCATCTTGGGTTTGGGACAAGCTTCTTTAGAGCTTTGGAGAGGGAGAGGGGTGAAGGAAGGGATGAATAAAATGTGGAGGTCATAGGCCTTTTTATAAGTGTAGAGGTTGGGGGCAAATAGGTCATTTTAACCTTAAAATATTAATATAGAGGTCCTTAGTGTATGATTTAAGTGTCACTAAAGACCCTGATCGTGGCCATAGCTTGTGCGCATGCGTTGCCCCCTCTTCTTCCTTTGTTTCAATGCACAATCACGTCCATGCAATATTAGCTCAATCTCGCCCGTGCCTTCAGCGAGTGCTTGTGCGTGAGATCGAGTGTCAACGATGCGTTGGATCGCACATGAAGGATCCGTGAGCTTTGTTTGCACCATGTTGCTACTCCATCTGCCATCCGCGTCTCATCCAACAGCCGAAATATGTCACGCCTTGCACTACGCTAAATTGAGGCATGCGGTGAGCTTCGAACCCACACCCTCATTTCGAGCATGGAGCGCTCAACCAATGCACCAAGGCCAAGACTTTATCGAGTTTCGAATTGAGGCACACACGCTCATGGCTGTTGGATTAAGATCCAATGGCCCATATCTGATCGTGCGTGCGAGGAGAGAGTGGGCGTGGTGGGTCCTCCCCATTTTAGCTGGGCCAGTTTAGGCAGCTGAGATGGCACCACGTGGAGACATCTTGGCCATCCATCTACACATGCATGTAGGTGGTGCCACGGATTTCGGATTGGATCAATTTTCATGCCGTTGGGCTGAGATCGTCGATCCAAACCCATTCATGCGGTCAGATTTTCATTTGAAGTGTGGATTTACACCATCTTGGCCCTTGATCTCTGACCTTTCTCGTACTATATCTGATGCTACGGAAGTCCGATCAGGGTGATCTTGGAGTCGTTGAACTCCAATCGTCACTCTAATCAGATCCGTATGGTTGGATCTTCAATACGAGGGCTCGATTAAATGTCACCTGTCCCTAACCACCGAAAAGAGTAAATTACTATACAATTTATATACTTTGACATAAATGAATGATGATGCATGTTATGCAATATTTACAATGCATGATGCTTCTACGACATTAAGAACATGCATAAATAGACATTTTAGGCTATTCAGATGTATACACATCACACCCCCATGCCTCTCTTTTGTTAGTCCCTAGCAAAAGTTATATGCTATTTATAAAAGAATTAGGATTGGATTTCTTAGGCAAAAGTTATTCTTCAACACTAGGAAATTTTTCTAAGGACCTGAACTACAAAGACACAACAGCACCCTGGTGTCTGCCAAAATGCAGACCGCCTCAAGCCCTCTCCTTATTCAAAGAAAGATCTCTTTCTTCTTTTCTTTTGTTTTTTTTTTGGATTTTTGAGTTTAGGGTTTTGGAGTAGCTTTCTATGGCCACTCAACCCACCCAAGACTCGAAAAGAACCCTAAATTCTAAGCATCTTTATGTGTGAAATGTGATAGACTCACTGATCGACGATTAGAACGGACTTCGGGTTTCTATACCCCTAGGTGACCTTAAAAAGGAATTCTACCTAAAGGTGTATCTATTTGACCGGTAGCTTTCTCCATACTTTTATTTTTATGGGGTCAACACAAGAGCAAACCCAGTGTATATCTCCCCAACTTATTCTACTTCTCCATTTCTTTCTAAGTGTTTAGAAATTATACGTGCATTTCTTAAGCTGGGATCTAGACAACCTACCAATGGGCTGTTACCCACAATAAATTGTCAGCCATACTCGTGCGGTGAAGTGTGACTTATTTCTTTTTTTCTTTTCTTTTCTTCTTTTCTATTTTTTTGTTTTCATTTTGTATTTTTTTTCTTTTCTTTCTTTAAGTAGGTGGCTTCCCTGCTATAAGATTTTCCTAAAGGCAGCAGGAAAAGAATAGTCATGTGACTAGGCTTTGAATAACCTACCAATGGGCTGTTACCCACGATAACTTGTTAGCCATACCACCCTAGAAGGTTCATTAGCTACCCAATTTTTGTTAAAACCGTTGAAAAGTGAGTTAGTTCAAATAGTGTGTAGATGCTTAGACTTAAAATCCCTTCAAATCAGAGGGTGGGTTGATAAGTCGTGTACTTATCACCCCAACTTATTTAACCAATTTGAAGTAAATTTAGAATGGCAAAGACTCAATAAACAAATCCACATTTTAGTGGACACCTGGGCTGATTAAGCCTGAAGACCTGAAGGGTCTAAGTGTTCAGATCCTACTGTCTTATTCCCTATGGTTGAAAATTCCTAATGCCCAATTATTCTTTCCTAATTCAATTTTTTTAAAATAAAGAGAAAAATAAGTAGAATTTACAAGAATTCCATAGAGGAGACAAATTGATTCAGAAATGAATCCACACTCCATGCCTAGCTACTACAATGTCCTCATTGAAAATAAAATGCATGAGAAGTAGGGTAGAATGAAGAAAATATCACCTATATTCCATGATGCTCGGGTCAGCTCTGAGTTAGATTGTACAAGTGCTGAGTTTAATGCCATCAGCTAGGCAAAGTCTAGCCAAAGAAGTCACATTAAGGTTTAAGCAACCTTATCGGAGATGGGTTTTGGAATAACATGGTCAACATAAGGTTTCAAACATTTTCTGTTGACCTTAAAAGAATTACCTGTCTTTGGGTCAGAGATCTCAACGGCTCCATTGGAAAATATTTGATCGATGATGAACGGGCCATCCCACTTTGACCTAAGCTTGATGGGAAAGAGCTTAAGTCGAGAATCAAAGAGCCAAACCTTCTGGTTCAGCTCAAAGCTCTTGCGAGAAATCAGTTGGTCATGAAGAGCTTTGGTCCGAGCCTTATAGATATTGGCATTCTCATATGCATCGTTTCTAAGCTCTTCCAACTCAGATAGTTGGAGCTTCCTGGTCTTTCCGGCTAAACTTAGATCAAAGTTGCATTTCTTGATCGCCCAGAATGCCCGATGTTCAATCTCTACGGGTAAATGGAATGCCTTTCCATACATCAGACGAAACGATGACATGCTGATAAGCATTTTGTACATCGTACGGTAGGCCCAAAGAGCGTCCTCAAGCTTTTGAGTCCAATCTTTTTTATTAGGCCTAACCATCTTCTGCAGCATATTCTTGATCTCTCGATTGGAGATCTTAGCTTGTCCATTTGTCTGAGGGTGGTAAGGTGTAGAGATTCTGTGATTTACCCGGTATTTTGCTAGTAAACTATGGAACTAGGCATTTGTGAGGTGAGTACCACCATCGTTAATGATGGCCCTCAGAATCCTGAACCAACTGAAGATGTTCTTTTTGACAAAATCGATCTCCACCTTGTGGTCATTGGTTCCAGTGGGAAAAGCCTCAATCCACTTGGACACGTAATCAACAGCAATGAGAATGTACCAATGTCCAAATGAAGGGAGGAAGGGTCCCATGAAATCGATGTCCTAAACATCGAAGATTTCGACAGGAAGGATTAGGTTTAGAGGCATCATATCTCTCTTGGTTATACTCCTAAGTGCCTAGCATTGGGAACACAACCTCGAGAATTCCTGGGAATCCTTGAATAAAGACGGCCAATAGAATCCAGATTGAAGTATTTTTGCAGCGGTCTTTTTCCCAGAGAAATGTTCACCACACATAGATGCATGGAAGAACTCAAGTATGCTTTGAAACTCATTCTTCCGGTACAAATCAGCGAATAATTTGATTAGAGCTGATGTGATACAGTTCAGGGTCATCCCAAAAGTAATATTTGGCTTCAAATTTGAGTCTATCCCATTGTTGCTTGGTTTAATCTTAGGGGATTTGACCAACAGTCAAATTATTTACTTTGTCTACAAACTAAGGGGTTTGGACACCTGAAACTGCTAGAATAGTCTCGTACGAAAAAGTCTCAGTAATCGGAATATCCGGATGAGAAGAATCACTTAGAAGCCTCGAAAGATGATCTGCCACCACATTCTATGCCCTAGATTTATCTTTGATTTCAAGATCAAATTCTTGAAGCAGAAGAATTCATCGAATGAGCTAGGGTTTAGCATCCATTTTGGCCAAGAGATATCTCAAGGCCGAGTGGTCGGTGAAAATTTTGACGTAAGACTGTAGGAGATAAGCCCTAAATTTTCTAAAGCAAATAGTATAGCTAGCAATTCCTTCTCAGTAACAATGTAATTCCTTTGGGCCTCAGCCAGAGTTTTGCTAGCGTAGTAGATGACAGAGGGCTTTCTGTTGATCTTTTGACCCAAAACAACCCTGACTACGTAATTAGAAGCATCAGTCATGATCTCAAATGGGGCTGTCCAGATCGGTGGTTGCAACACCAGAGCATAAGTGACTGCCGTTTTAAGAAAATCGAATGCCTTGCAGCATGATTCATTGAAATCAAATGGTGTATCTTTGGCAAGAAGGTTGCTCAAAGGGCAAGCAACCTTAGAGAAGTCCTTGATGAACCTCCTATAGAATCCCACATGACCGAGAAATGATCAAATTTGTTTAACAGGTGTGGGAGGAGGAAGTTTAGAAATAGCATCAACCTTAGCTTTGTCAACTTCAATTCCCCGTTCAGAGATTACATGACCTAAGATGATACCTTCTTGTGTCATGAAATAACTCTTTTCCCAGCTAAGGACAAACCTTGTTTTGATGCATCTTTTAAGGATCAATTTGAGATTAGCCAAGAAAGATTCAACGAGTCACCGAAAATGGAGAAATCATCCATGAAAACTTCCATAAACTCTCCCACCATGTCAGAAAATATGGCCAGCATACACCTTTGAAAAGTCGCAGGTGCATTGCATAAGCCGAATGGTATTCTACAGAAAGCAAAGGTTCTGTAGGGACAGGTGAAAGTTGTTTTTTCCTGATCCTCGGGATGCATAGGGACTTGATTGTATCCCGAATAACCCTCTAGGAAACAGAAGTACTTTTGCTTGGCTAATCTTTCAAGGATTTGATCAATGAAGGGTAAAGGGAAATAATCCTTTTTTGTGGCTGTGTTTAGCTTCCTGTAATCGATATAGACCCTCCAAGAGGAAGCTGAAGGAGTTGTAACAAATTCTCCTTTCTCATTAGTCACAACAGTAATCCCAGCTTTCTTGGGAACTATTTGCATGGGACTTACCCATGGACTATCTAAGATCAGATAGATGATTCCTACGTTGAGCTACTTAATTATTTCTTTCTTGACTACTTCTCACATATTAGGGTTTAATCTCCTCTGCATCTGGTGAGAAGGGCAGGATCTATCTTCCATGAAAATTCTGTGATTGCAGTAAAATGGCTCAATCTCCCTAAGGTCATGGATGGTCCAACCAATTGCCTCTTTATGTTCTTTTAAGACCTTCATCAGTTTTATCTCCTGCTCCTTAGTCAATTTAGAATTGATAATCATAGGGAGAATCTTCTTAAGTCTTAAAAATTGATATTTCAAACTCTCAGGCAATGGTTTCAGTTCAAGCTGGGGCAGATCTAAGATAGAAGGTAAGGAGGATGCTGATGAAGATTCATTAGGACAATCGAGAGTAAGAGGTTGAAACTGAACAAAATAAGCAACCTCTTTAGAATGTGGCGGGTTTGCCATGGTGGGTTGTGGGTTGGGTTCATCGGTGCAGGAGGAACTCTCAATAGCAGATACAGCCATACATGTCTCAATATTCAAATTATCTTCCTCGAGTTCCTCTATAAATCCACAATCCTCAAATTTATTAATCGCCTTGAAAATATCCAATTTCAAATTTTGATCCCCAAAGGTGATTTCCATGCTACCGCTCTCACAGTTAATATTCGCCTTAACGATAGCCAGGAATGGATGCCCCAGAATGATGGGTGTGTTCCTAAAATTCTCAGGTACATTCATTTCAAGGATAAGGAAATCTACAGGAAAATAGAAGTCCTTAACCTTGACAATAACATCTTCAATAACACCTCTTGGATTTGTGACCAAACGGTCTGCTAACTGCAATGTTACTGAGGTCGGCCAAAGTTCACCTAATTTGAACTTCTCGTAAAGAGAAGTTGGAATTAGGTTAATGGATGCACCTAGATCCAAGAGTGCCCAGTCAAAAGTGTGATCTTAGATAACACATGAAATCAAAGGGGCACCTGGATCTCTCTTTTTCAAAGGAAAGTGATGCAGGATAATAGAACTAGCCTGCTTGGAGAGTATTACCTTCCTCGGAACAGATTCCCTCGACTTACGCTTTTGGGTGCATAAATCCTTTAAGAATTTAGCATAAACCGATACGTGTTTGATAGTATCGAGGAGTGGGATATTGATTTCAACATTCTTGAATATATTCAAGAGCTCCTCGTTACTATAAACAGGCTTCTTCTTCTTAGGTTTAATCAAGGCCTCAGGAAAAGGAACATGAGTCAGATCCTCGGAATCAGGTTTCTGAGCCTTGATTTCTTCTTCTGAGTTCTCCTTTCTTTCCTCAAGCTCACCAAGTTTTTCTTGACTAGAGCAAGGTAGGTGTGGGTCCTGGGTTTGCCTTCCACTCCTCAAAGTAACGGAGTTGGTAGATGCATACGGGTTTGGGTCTTGGGGAGGGTTGGGAAAGATCGGAGGGGCTTGATTAGCCAGAAACCCCAGATTTAATGAAGAACCAGAAGAGGAAGGGCCCTACTCAACCACCTGAGCATGTGCGTGTGGGCCCCTCTGATTCCCGTACCCTTGGGCTTGATTGCCCAAATTCTGTATGTTGCGTGGGTTAGGTATGGATTGAGGTGGCAAAGATCCTAGTTGACAGGTATGTAATGAGCCTAGTTTGCAAGTTGTCCAGTGAGGTTTTCATTGTTGCAAAAGTTGGAGCATAGATCCTTGCATCTCTACCACCTGACGGTTCAAATCAGCCTGCCCTACGGGTTGACAAGCATTCAAAACTAGCTGATTGACCTGATTCGGGGGCAGATGAGTATAAACATGACCCTGACCCATTGGTCATTGTGGAGCATAGTTGTTGGGTCAGAATTGGGTCTGTTGCCCCAAATTTTTCCAGGAGAAGTTAGGGTGGTTCGTCCAACCTGGATAGCATAGACATCCTCATAGGGCAAGGATGGAGAGAAAGAAAGGGAGGGATCGGAGAAACTGGGATCAAAGGCCCTAGATTGGAACCCATAGGTTTCCAAGCAATGCTAGCTTACAGATTGAGTCACATCTAGTTGATTCACAAACTCCCGTCAAGAAGGAGCTAGTGAAGAATGGAATCCTAAATTCTGGAATTGAGTGGATTGAGAATTGTTCATAGAGTTTCTAGCCATCCACTCCTCCATCCTTTTGGTAACCAGGTCCACCTTATCTAGTTTATTACAAATCAGCTCCATATCAAATGAATGAGAGTCATGGACCTCATTAACATTCGATCTGAGTTGTTGGGACCGGTTAAATGTATCCATGGAGGCATGATTGATTGAATTTTCACTCATTTCCTTAAATAAGTCATGCGCACTATCTGCATCTTTGTTGAGGAAATTGCCTTTGCAAGAAGCGTCCATGTGATTTCTGAGTTGCTCAGTCAACCCATGGAAAAAATCTACACGAGTTGCCATTTCGGCACCTCATGGTATGGACACTTTAGTAATAAGTCCTGGAATCACTCCCAGGCAACATGAAACTGCTCCCCTGGCCACTGGGCGAAAGTAGTGATCGCCCTCCTCAGTGCATTGGTCGCCCAACTGCAAAGAATTTCTTTAAGAAAGTCTATTTGAGATCATTCCAAGTTGCTATCGGCCTTCCTATGTAACTATACCAATGAGTAGCCTTATCCCTAAGAGAGTGGGGAAAGAACCTCATGATCATTTGCTCTTCATTCACGTTTCGTGCTTTGGTAGTCTGGACCAAAGTGGTCAAGTCCTCTAAATGCTGAAACAGGCCTTCAGAGCCAAGCCCATGGAAATGTTTGATCAGGCTTAACACCTGGGGCATGATTTCAACGTCTCCGGCTAGAATCTGGTCACTGGGATGTTGCTCGTAATTTGAAGGATCATAAAAATCCTTTAAGGGTTGAGCGCCTTGCATTCTCTACATTTGTTCCAGCTGCCTTTGAAACATCTCTTGTTGATTCTGAGGCAGAGGAGGTTGTTGATCGGTCATGGGATCAATTTGGCCAAAATTCAATCTATGCCTCCTAGAGTGATCTAATGGTCCTTCCAATCGAGGATTCAATGACCTCCTTCCAAGCATAAACTAGGAAGACGTTGGAAGGATTGAGGAAAAGAACCTTGCAGCATAGCAAAACAAGCTTGTCCTTAAGTTGGGTAGCCTAAGGGTCTATAGACTCTCAGAATTCGTCTTAAGATTATAGATGATTAACTCTACTTGTATCTAGTCAATCCAACCAGTTAGAAGGAGGGGCTGGGGAGAAGGTTCTTCCTTTGACTTGTGCCTCCGGTTCCTAGTATACCCCTCAACCACGGTCGTTTGACGTTACTCCCCTAGCTAGACATCAGATTGACTAGTACAAGCTGGTTAATTGTGGACAATCTCAATCTGGGCCCCAAAGAGCGAATCGGACCTTAAGGCGAATGTCTAATCAATTTTAACTTAGGCTTAGGATTGTAGTGCTTATGGAATGTGATGGGCCCTTAAAATGGGTTGTGCCCTTGATGATTGATTGAATATGTGTGAGTGCATGCACAACCAGGATCTTCAAGCAAGATTATTTGGATGAGTGGATTTTAAGGTTCAAATCTTGCTTAAGTAGCTTTTAGGGTTTAGAATTAGGTATATTCAATCAATTTCAAGAGGGAAACCAGATTTTCAAAACATGGGTGAAGATCTTTTCCTTTTGAAATCAAAAATAAAGTGGAGTGCTTGGTATTGACCTAAATTGTAAACCCTAAAGGGAAGCTACTTAATGAGTTGATTTGAGATGAAGTGGTGCGACCCAAACAACTCAAACAATTAGCCTTAACGCACCACTGAGTTAGGCACACAAGAGGTTACCTAATCTAATTTCTACTCGATTATGTGTTTGGGTGTGTGTGACTGGTTTCAAAGATCGGTTGACCGGTTGAGTTTGAAAATCAGAAGAGGTTGTGTACCTCTATGTTTCTTTTAGATTTCTCTATGGAAGGGGGAAGAAAGGGGAGCACTTACAGTTGTCTTCAACTGCACTTTACTCCTTTCTACTGCTTGAAGATTCCTCCTTGTTGAGGTACCTGTAAAATAATAGAAAAGAAATAAAAGCAAGTTAGAAAACAAATAAGTGCACGAAAATGCGGAAAGGAAATTGAGATTCATCACCTCCCCAGCAACGGTGCCAAAATGTTGAAGCGGAAATTCTACGCAAAAAGGTTTGAGTTTTGAAAACTCGTTGCAGTGAGATTTGCGAGGAAATCCGTCAACAAATAAATTTTTCCGAAACTCAAAAAGAATTATGGGTCAAACACAGGGAGGCTACGTTGATTTGAAATCCGCAATTATATTTTTTTGTAATTTTGATTTTAAGAGGGAATAATTACAATGAATCGATACTATACTGAAAAGAGAGAGAGAGAACAAAACATTTTTATAAAAAGGATAATGTTTTTACAACTAGAAAAAGGGAAATATTACAACTAGAAAGTAATAAAATCTACTCTAGAAAGCAGTAAAGAGAAGAGAGGTGAGAAATTATCCTCCTCATTTGCTACTTGGAGGATGAGTCGGAATGGTCGACGCCTGGAAGATGGAGAGTAGAGACGGAAGACGGAGAACAAAGCGGGAAGAATCGAGGGCAAGGCACGACATCGTTGTTGCGGATCCATTTCTGGAATGGGGGTGAGAAGACGACCACGGGAGCTCCACGAACGGGATGAGAAGTGGATAAAATTTTGCTTTTAACTCTAGAGGAGCATCCCATGTTTGGGACAAGCTTTTTTAGAGCTTTAGAGAGGGAGAGAGGTGAAGAAAGGGATGAATGAAATGAGGGGTGCGTAGGCCTTTTTATAGGTGTAGAGGTTGGGGGCAAATAGGTTATTTTAACCTTAAAACATTAATATAGGGGTTTTTAGTGACGGATTTAAGCATCACTAAAGACCCTGAGCCGCCCCCTCCTCTTCCTTCGCTTTAATGCACAATCATGTCCTCACAATATCAGTTGTTCGATCTTGAGATCGGACGACTTAAACTCAATCTCGTCCGCACCTTCAACGAGCGCTTGCATGTAAGATCGAGTGTCAACGATGCATTGGATCGTGCATGAAGGATCCGTGCGCTCTGGTTACGCCACGTTGCTGCTCCATTCGCCATCTACGTCGCATCCAACTGTCGAAATCGGCCGCGCCTTGCGCTACACTAAATTGAGGAGGGTGGTGAGCTTTGAACCTGCATCCTCATCTCACGCATGGAGTGCTCAACCAATGTGCCAAGGCTGAGACTTTGTCATGTTTTCAACTGTGGTGCGCACGCTCATGGCTGTTGGATTAAAATCTAATGGCCCAGATCTAATCATGCGTGCAAGGAGAGAGAGGGTGCAGCGGGTCCTCACCATTTTAGCTGGGCTAGTTTGGGCGGTCGAGATGGCGCCACGTGGAGCCATCTTGGCTGTCCATCTTCGCATGCTTGTAGGTGGTGCCACAGATGTCGGATTGGATTGATTTTCACGCTGTTGGGCTGCGATCGTCGATCCGAACCCATCCATGCAGTCTAATTTTTCATTTGAAGTGTAGATTTACATCATCTTGGCCCTTGACCTCTGACCTTTCGTCAATTGTATCGATGCTACGAAAGTTCGATCAGGGCAATCTTGGAGTCATTGAACTCCAATCATCACCCTGATTAGATTCGTACAGTTGGATCTTCAATCCGAGGCCTTGATTAAATGTTGCCTATCCCTGACCACCAAAAAGAGTAAATTACTCTACAATTTATACACTTTGACTTAAGTGCATGATGATGCATGCTATGCAATATTTACAATGCATGATGCTTTTACGACACTAAGAACATGCATAAATAGACATTTTAGGCTATTCAGATGCGTGCACATCAATGGTCATTAATGCTTAATGGACATCTAAAATCCTAAAAATAGACCTGCTTAATTAACTAAGGTTTTGGTCAGGATAAAATTCATTTAATCCTTCTAAAAATCATAGAAAAATATCCTCTAAGGTTTGGTACCCTTGATTTGACCATCTGGATCCAATTTGACCTAAAATAGAGCCTTAGATAAACAATTGCCCAATTTGGATTTTTGTGTAAATTACCCAATCAAACTTGGTCAAAACTAAAATCCAACTTCACTATTAGATTCCTTAAATCCAAATTAGGTTTGTACCAAAATTTAGCCCCAATCTGAGATCATTTTGACATAGTTTACATTTTGGTCCACGTCTGACTCTTGTTCTCTCAAAAAGCCCCTCAACTTTTGAAATCTTTGCAAAAAAGCCCCCCAACTTCATCTTCTTTGTAAATCAGTCCTTGCCGCCATTGGAGGTCAACGAACCTCCAGGTAAGCTTTGACTAATCGAAATCCTACTCAAACCTCAATCAAATCCCACCAATTTTGGTGGGATTGATGTTCACACCTAGGGAAACGTATTGGGATCACTTTTGACTCCTAACTCCCTCTGATTCGTGTGTGTGAACCCACGAAATTGGTGGGGTTCTTCTTGAATCCCAAGCAAGCTATGGAACTTTTTTTCTGTTCTCCAAGCTCTCCTAAGCCCTATAAAAGACCTCCCATGCCTGCCTTACCACCTTAGCGAGAAATAGAGCCAAAAAACACCTCTTCTTCCTCAACGTCCGACTTGCTCTACCTCGCTCCGGTGACTCTCCACCTCCTACCTCTTCGTCGGCCACTACATATGATAGGCAGTTGATTCTCCTTCCCCTCATCTTTCCATACCTTGCAATATCGGCGAGGTGTCCTCTAACCCTCCGACGTCACCGTTCTTCACATCCAGAGCATCCTTCGTCTCCGGCTCCGGCCATCCAAGACCCGACGCCTCCTTCGTCCCCCTTCGTTTGCTACTTAGTCTCCTTGACTCCTTATCCTCAGCTCATCATCACCATGCTACTAGTTCGTTGTTTCAACCACTCCTTCACCGTCCATGCCTCCATTTTCCACCTCGCCAGCGTGCCTCCGGCGAGCCCTAGCGGCCACCATAGTTCACCAAACCGGCCACTCTCAAGCTCCACATCTTTGCCATTCGCTGTAGACCAAAAGCCCCAACTTAGTTTAGGCTAATAGTCCTTCATATCTTCCACCAAACACAACCACCTCCACCTTCATTTTTCGCATCTGCCAGCCATCTCCAACCACTTCCGCAGCATGCCACTACCACCATTGCTTTCGCTGCATCATTACACTCCTACTGAGCTATTCTGACGAGGCCGCAAGGCTGTACTCTTCATTTCAGGTTCACAGGACATGCCACCATTGACGAAGCTTCTTCGAAGAACTTGAAGCTTGTTCTTGCGACCTCGCTACCAGGTCCTCACTCCAGGTAGTGTGGAACACTTCTAGGCACTCGTCCAGGTCTTCAATTCGGAGTGTTGACTGCTCTTTCACCCTTAATTGGACCAGCTCTCAATCGCCACTTCATACGGAGAACAACAGCCAAGATAGTCCCACATCGGGGATGTAGGAGCTCTCCATAGTGCATAAGAGGAATTTGTGAAGAGGGCTTATCGCCCAAGTCACAAGGGGTTGGGTTGCTCACACACACCCTCACCCGCATACCGCCTATCCCCACTGCTCGCCTGCAATCATGCTCGCAGGCCTACAACCAAATCTAGTTACTGTTCCCACCCGATTACCCGGTTAACCCTGGGTCTTTGAGAGAAAGAAGAGAAGGAAAGAGAGAAAAAGGGGGGGTTTGCATCGCTCTCTAACTCTCTAACACTTGAAAAGAAGAGGCCTTTGCCTCTGTGCGTGACTTTAGAAAGAGCAAAGCAGAGAAGAGAAGAAGAAGAACAATGCACACACACTATAGCAGGGTGTTGTTTAAGTCGTCTGTCCTGAGCATCTAACGTCTGATTTCCACCACTTTGTGCTTCTGAGGCTATACTGCTTACTTACATTGCATGGAATTATTTGATTGATACTGTTGAAATATTGCTATTATTGTAATTAGGGTAAAATGGTGATTCAAATCACCATTTTACCCCATTCTTTTTGCATTATTGACATTTGCCTTCATTTATATATCATTATTGCTTGGAGTTTTGTTACAAATTGCTTATCTTGTGCTTAAATTGTTATCTTGAGATTGATTGCAATACTTGGTCCCAGTGAACAATCTCGAACTTCAAATTCGAGTTATAAATTGTATTTGTTTTAGAGCGATTTCGACCTATACTATGACGCATCTTTTAAAGCATCGATTTCGCACATTAACATTTTGGTACCCCCATGCCTAGCTTTTACTAGTCCCTTAGAAAAATTTTATGGATTAGACCAATTATCTAGGTCGGATGTAACCATCAGGATGCTCTAGTAAGCTGTCTCTCTAGGAATTAGATCTTAATACCAACAATTTCGGGAGGTACTCAAGTACTAGCCCAGATCTATACCAGACTAGCTTTCATCTCAAACTACCGCAAAGGTATCTAAGGTTTGCAAGAACTATCCTAAGGTTCGTTAGACCCAGCGGTTAAAAACACCAGTGCATGTAACATTGTTAGCCCAAGTTCAATTTGCTAATGCATTTTTTTGTAAGAGAGAGGGATAGAAGAAGATTTTCATTTGTGGAGAGCTTCCTCTCTCTTTTTCTTTTCATTATATTTTTCCTTAGATCCAACCTCGGATTGGCCTTAAACACATTCTGTATTGGATTCCTTGTCCCCACCATCAATCTTCGTAGGGTCCCTAACAATCGATGCTTCAAGATAGCACCACCCATGGCAACCCCCAGAACCCTGGCTTTCGACACTTCGGGATAGTGTCGCCCATGGCATTCTATAGCTAAATCCAGACCCTAACAATTGACATTTCGTGATAATGCCGCTTATGACATCTGAACCAGCACAAGGTGCTTACGTGCCCCTAATAGGATATTTAGATATCCTAGGAGATAAGCACCGAGGAGACAATATGTTATTGCACATCTCGAGGGGAATTTCCCGCCTCTCCACGCTAGGAACTCATCCAAATCAACATGTGTTTTCAAGCCGCTTCTAATCTAGATCTTAGGACCATTTTCAGAATAGCATGAATGCTTTTTGGCATGATTTCATATTTAAGCGCACTGAACAAGACTGTGTATGATTTAGGATGCTTAAGTTACCAAGTCTCGCAAACCAAAGGTCAGTTAACGGGGCTGAATAATCCCTAAGCCTTAGAACTAATACATAAGATTTGCATTTTCCTCAACCTCTTGAGGACTAATTCGGATCGTGACAAGTATGTGAGTGTTTAGATCCAAAATAGATCCAAGAGGCCAAAGGTCGGTATTCGCCACTAATCTCTTAAGTTTTAGCCTTCTAGGTCTTAATTCATCATTCGATCCAACCTAGAAGTTAGGTAAGTTTCATATTATTTTGAAGGGGCTCAATTTTTACTTTATCTTTTTGTTCCTTTCTTTTCTTTTCAATTTTCCTTCCTCCTTTTTTTTCATTTTTCTCTCAAATGGATCTTCCTTTTCTTCAACCTCCATTTTTTATTTTGCGAAATCCTTTTGTGATTTGATTTTCATGACATTTTTCACTTTAATACCCCCCCATGCCTTCGATTCGCAATGTCCTCATTATAAATTAGGGGGATTTGATTTCAACTTAGATCGTACATTAGAGTAGGGTCAAAGGGTGGGTGGATGGGTCGAGGTGATTGTTGCGGACAATTTCAAGCTTTGAAACAAGTACCAAAGGTGGAGTCAACTATTCTAATGGACGAACCCTAAAGTGCAATATGAGTTCAACAAAGAGTTATGTCAAAAGGATTTGGGGTTTTTCAAAAAGATGACGAGTTGCCTCCCGTTAAGCACTAAGTTTAACACCATCAGCTAGGCGCAATGGGCTCAATAGGTGGGTAGAGTGATCGGGAAAATATGTGATCGTAATGAATGAGAATCATATGGCAACAGATGAATGTCAAATTATGATGAAGAGTCATTCCAGAAGATCTATAATATGGATCAGATTGATTTGTTTCTAGATGGTTCTTATGGAGTTTCTGCAGAGGAATCACTTGGAAGATGTATTGATCATGGAGTTCTAAAATACGATCATTGTGGGTTCAGAATCCAATAGAGGTGAATCTAATCAGCATATCCTAGATGTATGGTTCCTCTCGTGCTTTGTGGCTTGATGAATCGATATCTAATGAGTAATTTTGATTCTTTTCTACTGAATGTGAGATCATCTCCTCAGGAAATGACTCAAAGATTGGGTCTTCCAATGAATCTTCACTATAATTTTTATCCCAATCAAAAGTGAATGTTTGGAGAGTGCCTTTCAGATCATCTATCTTGAATTCTATAAAAGATTTATATTCTGGGTGGAGGCCACTCTCAATATTTGTTAAGCCTGATTCTTGGAAGTCCTTAAAATAAAATTTCTCCATATCTGAATCCAATATGTCACCATGTTTCCCCCACTCCCTTGGTACATCCTCAAAATCAAAGGTGAAAGCCTCCATTGTGCTAATGTCAGTATGCTCAGTCCAATCAGAATCATCTAGCATGTGGAAAGTTTCAAATTATGGCACTAGGTTTTCTATTAATGATATAGTCATGAGGTCATGGATAAAACCTAGTTGTTCTGTCGAGCATTTCCCTTTTGTTGCCTCGAAAATATTAATCTCCGCACATTAATCTCCTGAGGTAATTATCATATGCCTTGATTCACAACTGATTATGGCTCCTACAGTAGCCAAGAATGGTCTTCCCAAAATCACGGCCATATCCTGTATCTGTTGTGGCATATCCATGTCGAGAATTAAGAAATCAGCTAGGTAGCTAAAATCCTTAACTCTAATTACCACATCCTCTACCATCCTAATCGGTGTGATCAGGGTTCAGTCAACTAGTTACAAAGAGACATGAGTGCGTTTTAGCTGTCTGATCCGTAATTTTTCAAATAGGGTGGTAGGGATGAGGTTGACTGAAGTGCCAAGGTCTAGTACAGCCTGCTTGAAATTTGTATCACCAATATTGCAGGGGATTAGTGGGGTGCCTTGATCAGATTTCTTAGGAGGTAGATTGTTTTGGATTATGGCACTTACATTTTCAGATAGTATTACCTTTCCTTGTGATGGTTTTTCTACCTCTTTTTTGGATAAGTCAGGTGAAGTAAGATTGAGAGTGAGCATATCAAGTAAAGGAATAGTGACTTGTGTGTTCCTCAGAGGTCCCATTATATCAATTTCCGACAATCCTCTAGTGTGGAGGTGGGATAAGATCTGTGATAGAGGAATAAATTGGCTATCTTTGGGGATGGGTTTCTGTTCTTCTCTCATAACATTGATCATAGCACAATCATGGTGTGGAGGCGGAGGGGCGAAAGTCGGTCCTTGCTGTTGATGTGGAAGTGGGGTTGGGTAAGTCATGGTGTGTTTTGGCTCAATTGAGGTGGATGGAGAAAATACGCAGGTATAAGTCACCAGGCCAGGTTGGGTATGGCATGCATGGCCCTGGATTTGATTCACAATGAGTTTTTGGGTTGACATGCTGTTTGGATTAGGCAGAGGTTGGGAAGGAAGTGCACCCGGCTGGCGAGGATTCTCCATTCGTGCAAGCTGATTATGGACCTCTATGATATCGTCTTTGTGTTGTTTTTGAATGTTAGCCAGGGTTTGAAGAATCGGGGCCATTTTATCATCCTTGATAGGCCCTGATGGGTAATGTGGGTTGGGGCTAGGCTGATTGGGTTGATATGGGTGTGGGGCCTGTGGTCGAGGTTGGAATTGAGGTCTCGGATTTGAGTTATTTTCTGACCATGCAAAGTTAGGATGATTTCGCCATCTAGGGTGTAGGTATTAGAGAAAGGATTATTCTGAACAGCGTGGAGATCCTCGTTGGTCTGAGGAGCTCCAGAGTAATTAGGATATGAGGGTTCAGAGTTCCTCCAACTGTGGTAGGCTGGCTCGAAGTTTCCTTCGAAACCATAATTAGAAGGGGGTGGATAAGCATCCATCCCTAGAGAGTGGTAGATGTTGTGTGCAGCCTCCCTTCCTGAAGGCGGGTGTGCATATGTGCTTTGCAGTACAGCGGTGGTCATGTGTAGATGTTGAGTGATGTCATCCACCTTTTTCTCAATGATAGAGACCTTATCCAATTGACTGGCCACCAACTCCAAGTCAATGGATGCGGAAAGGCCTCGAGATTCACATACCCCCTATTGTTTATCAATGAGTGGGTGGTCGTCCGGTCGTATGCACCCAGTGACTCATTGTTTGAGGAGTTCTCGCACATATTTTCGAGAATTCCCCAAATCTCGTCTTCATGCTGACCCATGATGCTGCCACCACAGGTTACATTGACAGATAGCTTGATGTCATCATGAAGCCCATGGTAAAAGGATTGGACTTGTTCCCACTTTGGGGCTTCATGATGGGGGCAGTTAAGCATGAGATCAATAAAATGATCCCATGCCTCATGTAGAGATTCTCCCGCTCCTTGCGAGAAGTGTGTGATGTGGTACTGCATTGCAATAGTTCGACCAATGGGATAGAATTTTTGTAAGAAAGTAGTCTGAAGTTCTTCCCATGTGTTGATCTGGTGAGGGTATGTCTGAAACCAATTGGTGGCTTTTTCAGCTAGAGAAAAGGGGAAGATTTTCAAGAGTAGATCATCTCGATTTTGCATGTCTACCCTGAATGTGTGGGTCAGATGCTATAAATTCTTGATGTGTTAGAAAGGATCCTCGAAGTTCAAGCCATGAAATTTCGAGGTCATGCGAAGCATACTAGGCTTGAGCTCCACCTCGGGCCCTCCCGCAGGAATGTTGATTTTGGGTTCGATCGCCACCGCAATGGGATTGTAGTGATCTCGCATTTGAGGATGCTGCGGTGGATTGATATGTGCGTGGACTATTTCTCGAAGGCTAAAGAATTATTGTGGTTCAAAGTTAGGTTGTTCTACTTGATGATCCATGGTTGTGGCTGGAGATTTGGGCTCAGAAGTGGAGGAGTCGGAAGAGATATCGATGTAATTAGGTAGTTGCACAAATAAAGAAGTCGAGGCTTGGCCTCGATGAGAGTAAAAAACTAGTGGAGGCCTCAAGGGTGGTCTTAAGGACCTCCTCCCGTACATACACCGATGGAATAGACGAGGGACAGAAGGTGTGATGGACCCAATCAAGACACCCAAGGATTTTTGGATGACTATAGAGGTTCGAGGCGGATGATACCTCTTGATCACAAAGTCGTCCACCTGAGAAATACTTAGGCAGCCAGGAAGGGAGAGTCCAGCAAAGACCCCTACACGGTAGAGCGTCCCTGATGAGAACCTCATCATGAGTCCTAACTAGCTCATTTTGACCTAAGAAAGAGAATAAAAGCTTCTGCATAACCTAGAGAAGGGCCTAATTCAAGGAATTAATGTTCTGAGAAGAAAACATGAAACAAAGGTTAAAACTACAATTTTATCATTGCAGTGCATTAGCGGGATTTCTCAGAGGCTAAACATAGGTCAAATGGTCTATATAAGATAAAAAGTGAGTTGGATCAATTAGAAATGGGTTATTATGAGAGCTAGGAATTAAATGACATTCTGTAACCCTAAAATAGACTCATAATTCAATAAGGTTCTAGTCAGGATAAAAATCAACTAAACTCTCTAAAATTCATGGAAAAATATCCCCTAGGTCTTATAACCTTCAAATTGGTCTTTGGAACCTATTTTGACCTAGATTGGGGTCCTAGCTCATTATTTGACCCAATTTGGGTTCTTGTGTAAAATGTCCTATCAAACGTGGTAAAACCTAAAATCCAACTTCACCATTGGATTCTTTAGATTCAAATTAGGTTTGTACCAAAATTTGGACCTAAGGGGAGGTCATCTTGACCTACTTTGCAAAATAGCCCACCCAATTACATTCTGACCCCTAGCTTTTGAAAACCCTTACACAGACCCCCTAACTTCCTCTCCACCCTTACAATTAGGTCCCTCTGCCATTAAAGCGGAGGAGTCCTACTCCGACGAGGAATTTAGGGGGATTACCCCTTAATTCCTCAGAGATCTCCTCCCAGATTTGGAAGGGAGATTCTTTGAGGAATTCCCTTCCATCTAAGCATGATCCAATGACTTGAGTCGCACCCAATCTCTCGTGCGAACGCACGAGAGATATGGGTATCTCCCTGAAATCCCTCTCTGGGGAGGACTTTTACGCTTGGAAGCTTGTCTTCCAAGCACAAGAGCCCCTGCCAGTACCTACAAAAGGACCACCACCTCCGGCCGCTCCCATTCAGCTTGACTTGGCCGGAGAACCACCTCCAATTCGTCCCTTGTCCTCTAGCCAAGTGTCTAACAGGCTCCGATGAGTCCTCCTCCTCTTTCTCGTCGCTCTGCCACAATACTAGTGGCAGAGCCATCTTCGGCTCTTTCCTCCACGTCGTGCAATACCCACGCGCGTGCTCCAGCCCCTTCATCATCGCCGTTCTCCCTCCTCTGGAAGTCTTCATCTCCGGTGGTGACAGGTATGGCCAGTAGCTCCCCTACCCCCCTTCGTCCACTTAACTAGGTTAAAACTCTTCCTCTCTCTCCCCTCTTCATTTCCCCTGTCTTAATTTTCACTTTCAACCCCTCGATGCTGCAAACCACCACCACCTTCTCCATCTCCAGTCGACCACCGGTGAAGGCGCTTCCACTGCTCCGCACCTCCACATGCCTCACCACCAACCTCAGAACCTTCTCCATCACTCACTGATCACATTCCACCCCTTCACTGACCTCCATCGCTTCCCTAAATGCCCCCCGACCTAACCCACCTTCACGGCCACAGAGCGACCTAGGCACGCACGCTTAGGCACGCACGCCTAGGCTGCCTCGCGGCTAGCCACCCACCTAGGCTCCTTCGTCGTGCCACAGCGAAGCTCCCCATGTGGTTTAACGAGGTCACAAGGCTATCTTTGTGAAGTTCAGATCTGAGCCTCCGTCGCCATTGACGCACGAGCACGGAGCTCGCAAGCTCTCGTCAGGCCGCATCACCCTAGGCAGACAAGCCCCAGGTGCGTGGAATCCTCCCACGACACTTTCACACCCAGCTATTGAGGGCTTTAGCGATTCCAGCTGGAGTAATTGAGTGAAGCACCTCACCTGCGGGTGCGAAGAATCGGGTGGGACTTTTAGTCACACCTTGTAAACTCAGGAGTGAGGTGAGCGACTTAAATTGAATTTGTGTTTTTAGTTGTTCGCCTCAAATGACACGGGGTGAGGTCCCTCACCCACGCACCAACGCCTCATCCGTGACCTATGCCACGCGGACCTGGAGTGACCGACCTGATTAGCTTCTCATTCCTTAGCACTACACCCACGTCAGTGCGCCTGGACCCGGGCATGCAAAACCCGACCCGATTACCCAACTCTGGGAGAGCAAACCTAAGAGAGAAATAGAGAGAGAGTGTACATGGGGGAGGGTAGGGGTAGGTTTTGCTCCACTGTGTGCAGGGAAAAGAAGAGAAAGAAGAAGGAAGAAAGAGGCAAGGCAGCAGAGAAGGCAGAGGTTGAAGAAAGAAGAAGGAAAGAAGAAGAGGAAGGAAGCTGTGGCCACAGAGAAACCAAGGAAGGAATAAAGGAAAAGGAAGAAGAAGCCAAGGGCAGAGAGGTGAAGGAAAAAGAAGGAAGGAAGAGGTGCATCAGAAGAAGTGAAGGAAGAAGAAGGACTTGGAAGCAGAAGCTGAAGAAGACATGGCAAAGAAAAGAAGGGCAGGCGAAGGCAGAAAGAAAGAAGTTGAAGCGTAGAGAAGCCAAGGGAAAGAGACAGCACTGTAGCAGAGGAAAGGCAAGCCAAAGAAGGAAGAAGAGGAGAAGAAGACAGAAAGAAGAGTCAAGGAAGAAAGCCAAAGAACAGAAGAAGAAGAAGAAAGGCAAAGAAGGCACGGCTAAGGCAGAAGAAAGAGCTGATGATGATGGTTGGTTGATGATGGTGAATAATTATTGTTATGATCATGTCGTTGTAGTATAGGGTGTATAATATAACCTTAAGGATGTCGTATAGTGGTGAGTATGGGTGAGTACCAGTCATTACAACCATTATTATCATTTGCTTATTTATCTAATTTTTACTGGTTTTGTTCCAGGTCGTTCACTGGGAGGCAATTTATTGAATTTAATTCGGTCACTCTTTGATTATCTCCAAAATTGTCTTCTTATTCAAAAAGAAACTTTACATTTAAAGAATGAATGAATGTTTTATTTACCTAGTTACTAACAAGTGCTTGCAAAAATACTAACTATGAACAAGCATCAAACAATCTATTATTATACTCTAAACTATGTATTTACAAGTTATACTATTAACACTAATATGTTAGTTCATACTACATGAGGATACCATAATGTAAAAACTTAACTTACTAGTCTTTTATTTATAGTGACATATATATCAGTTTTAGTGACAGATATAAACGTCGCTAAATCTCAGAAAACACTATATACAACCTAAAGAAGCAAATTGAGGTCTTTAGCGACAGTTATAGTGTCGTTTTATTCTGTTAGTAATTATGTGGGTTTACTTATACGTATGTATATTACTTATTCTACTGCTGTATGTACAGTAAGTCTTTTCTGTTCTTGTTATCTCGTGTGTTCCTTCTCTTAAGTCGTCCCTTTCAATTTCTTCTGTGTGGTATTTCAGAGGCTGCGGTGGAGACGGGGTTAGGCTAACGCCTAAGTGTAAAATGTGTTTAATTAGCGGGCACGCTTTTCGAGGGATACACAACACCCTAGGGTGGGACCAGACCTCTACTAAGCGCGCCCTAATCTCAGATTAGGTGCCTTAATTACGTTTTCGTATCAGCGCAGGGCCTCAGCCCAACGCCAGACATACTCGCACGCTCAGGCCCCCAGCCCCACGCATACATTACATATTCAATATCATCACATATCAGAGTTCAGATCAACTCGGGTAATCGGATAAGGGATCGCGTTTCGGGCGCCCGGCGCCGTGACGACTGCTTACGTTATAACATAAATTATATTTATATGGCTGCATTTGGTTTGCAGCACACGATGTGGCGCTATTCCAGCGCCACATCGTGCGCTGGAAATCAGACGCAGCTGCATCTGTGTGCATTTTTGGCCCTCGATTTGGGGGCCATAAATTATTAAAAAAAATAAAATAAAATATGGTAAATAAAATATTTACGTAATACTACATAATTGATTAATTAATTTTGAATTTTAAATATTTTTACTATACAAATAAATTCGCTAAACTAGGCTGATTATACAGGTTGATTTAGGTGATTAAATAGTTAATTACTTATAAAATAATTAGTAAATGGTCTAATTGACCTTAAACAGTTTTAATTTACATACTTAAGTATTTAATACATATTTTTATTATATTTTTACGAATTTATTTATGTTTTATTTAGGCTAAAATAGCAGTTCTGGGTGTTTAAAATTAAAACTAAGTTACAGTAAGTTATACTAGGTATAATTATACTTTGACTAACTTAAATTACTTAATATATATATATATATATTCCCAAGTTTATAGATTTATTTACTTGATTATTGCTCTAACTTATTAACTTAGCTACTAAATAAGTAAATATAAATCTGTACATACATATATACATAAATCAGTAAATACATACATAATAGATTAGTATATATACATATTTTTACATAGATTACATATGTATATGAATTTCTGTACAGGTTTTATACATATTTACAGTATAACTATGTATCTAACTGATATGCTATAGTTATAATACTATGAATAGGTATATTTACAGTTTTAAAATAAGTCTATGTCATTAGGCTTTTGTATAAAGTTAGGGAATTAGAGTTGATTGAGTGTTAGTGCTCAATTAAGACAGCAGCCACAGCTACTGTCAGAAGAGATGGAGAGAAGAAGAATGTATTTAGTATGTGTAGTTTACAGTGGCAGTGGCTTAAGCCATTGTCAAGTGGCTAACTGCTGCTGCAGTTAGTCCACTTAGAGAAAGGGGAACAAAAAATTCACAGATGAAAGGGGAATTTGGAGGAGAATAGAATTTGGAGATGGAGGGAAATGTAGCTGCAAGTTGCAGCATGTTGCTGTATAACTGGGAATAAGATTAAATTCAAAACAAACTAAACATTGAAGAGATGAAATCCAAATCTGAAAGGGGTTTAAATCTCACGAAAATCTCATGTAAATTCAGCTCAAATACTCATTAGGAAAAACCTTATCAGAAGCATCCTTTCAGATCAAAACAACAAATGGCATTGAGTTAGCTCTTCCTAATGCCATAGACAGCATGAAGGAAGACTTAGCTCGATCAATTAAAACCAAAGAAACACAATCCCAGTTTCTTGCAACCTTAAGGAGTATGGAAAACTCCTTAGGTTAGAGAATCACCATACAGAAATGATCATCAACACAAATAGTGCATGGCAGTTCTGAAATAGCAAAAAGAGACTAAGAATGCATTAAGGAAATTTAATGGAAGCTGGCGAATGCATTCAAAACAAAGTATAAACAGAATCATGAAAGGCTCTTCTGATTGGTTCTCTGTCACCAGAGAACTTCTCAGAGTCCTTGCCCACAATGAAAACCAAAAATCCCTTCAATTTGTCAGATCTGTCAAAACATTTCAGAGAGTAAAAATCCTTTAAAATCCAAATCAAAAGTGCTCTGACAAACTGAGGCAATCCATTTAAAACAGAGGGGCTTTTGTGAAACAAATGGAGTGAGTGAGAAGCCCCAAATGGTGCTTGTGACGCCACTTTCAGATCTGAGGCAGTGCGCCATCAGATCTGAAATTGGGTCAGGATGTGTGGGTGATTGATGAAAAATTCGTCGTTAAAAAGGAAAAAAACAAGAATCAGAATTTGGATGATGGAAAAACAAAACATGAAGAGGGAGATAAGTTGAACAATGAACAGATGATTCTTCCCCTCTGATCTGGACTGATCAGAGGAGGTGAGGGAGGGGATCTAATACTAATTCTACTCCTAAGACTAATCTAACTACAGCTAACATTAAACACTAACAATTAAAACTAAATCTATTCTAAACTACTGCAAACTAAATCTAACACTACTTGTGCAGAATTAAAAACCTAAACTAAAAGGAAGAATGGGACCTATGGGTCCTTAGCCGGCGGCTAAGGAGGAAGAAAGGAGGAGGGTGACTCCAGCGGAGGGAAGAGTCTGCTAGTGAGACTCCAGGGTCGTCCTCAGGTGCTACGAGGTCCTTAGCGACGAGGAGGGTCGAGAGCAGGCGATGATTCCACAGCCGGTGGCTGTGAAATCAGGGTCTAGATGAGGAGGAGAGACTGGAGTGGACGAACTGATCGCTAAGAGATGTAGGAGGGAGCGATCCTTTGCGCACGACACCACTGAGGTGCTTAAATAGCAGCTCAGTGACTGGAATCACCGCAAGGGTGAGGTTAATCAAAATTAGGCCGACGGTGAGGATGAGATGAGTAAAGCGCGCGGCGAGTCGAGAGGGAAATCTGACCGTCAGATGTGATCTGGGAAGAGAGGTGAACGCACGCACCGAATCACGCGAAGGTTCCAATAGAATCCAGCCGCAGATCGAGATCAAAAGTGCGATGGACGGTCGAGAATGGCTGTGTTCTTCGCATGCTATAGTGCGTGCGAAGAACACAGGCTTCTCTCAGAAATGAGGGAAAACTTGCAGGAAGACCCTTGAACGAAGGGGTAGAAGAATAGCGTGCAGGTCCAAAAGTAAAAAGAACTATAACTGGAAGGGCCTTGCACTCATACAGAAGGGTCCCTGCGGCTTGCAAAAAGGTCCAAGAAGGAGTATTGAAGGGTAGAAATGTAATGCATGAAGGACCTAATTGTAATCTATTTATTTCTAAGCCTAAATGATGTCCAATTGCTTTCAAATTTTTACATGTGCTTAATTGAACATTTAAGACATTGATTTTACTTCTGATTTATCTTTTCAAACTTGTTTATGTGTTCAATTGATGCATGGATCATCATTTGTTCTTTAGTTTTCAGAATATCTCATTTTTGTGACCTAATTAGGAGGTTTTAACACACATTAAAAGTTTTAGGTCTTTTCTTTAATTCCCACACTTAACCCTTTTTATGTGTTAATTTGATATTGTTTTGCTTAGTGTCTAGCTTAATTTCGGCCTTTTAGCTATGATGAGTAGCCACTCATCAAGAGCCAAAGCTAAAAGAGAAGAAAGAAGAAGAAGAAAAGAGAGAAGAAAGAAGAAGCTAAAGAAGAGAGCCAAGAAAAGAATCAAACTTTTTATTCTATTCCTCTCAATTTCTCTTCTATTTTGCTACATTTCAATTCATAAACTTTTGCATTCTATTTTGAATTAGATTTTGAGTAGATTTAAGTGTTCAAATTACATTATTGAGATTAGTGTATAGATTCCATTTGCTCCCTGTATTTGACCTCGGATACTTAGGTTTTCGAGTAATAAAAACTTCTTATTTGATATCAATGCTTTATCAACTATACTACAACGCGACTGATTTACTCCTTTAAAAACCCCGACCAAGCGTTATAACAGTCCCCACAGGTTACAGGGTTTCCCCCACCCGACCTTCCTTGTCACCGCAGATCTAGGTAGACCAGGATGGATAACTTGACCCCTTAAGTCTACCAATTTTAAGTTTAGAGAGAGGGTGCTTAGGATTTCACTTGAACTTTAGAATGAGTTTGTGAATGGTGACCTAATGTGAAGATTGGTTGACCCTGCAAGGTGGGTCAACTTCACCTGTATTTGTCCTTGATTATTAGGTCCCAATTTTAGGATTCAAGTGATGTTTTTAGCACTTTTATTTTAGGGTTTGCTTGTTTAGGTACTTCCAATCAAGGCTTAGGACACACTTTTTGGAGAGTAGATTCCTTTTCTAAGCAAATGTGTCTCTAAAACCCTAAGATGGAAACACTAATTTGGCTCTAATTGGTCCAATTAATTCCATCCAAATTTGGTACCTATGGCTCAATCAAGAAGGTGAGTAGCCCTAGATACCTTAAACCCTAAATAGGTGCAGAAATCAAGATTAGGGTTTTTCTAGAAATGAATCAAATTAGGCAACTTGTGATAATTGATTCTAAATATGAAAAGCAAGTTGATCCTAATTGATTTTTTCTCCTTTTTTTTATCTCTTCTCATAATCAGGGGCCTTTGAGGAAAAAGGGAATGAAATTCACTTGCCCCTGGAGTGTTTGATGTGTGGTCATTCTCCTCAAATGAGTTTCTCCTACACAAATCACAGCCAAACAAATAGAGCAATTTAATATCAAGTCAGGAATTGTAATCAAGAGATCAAATTGCACGTTGCTCCCCGGCAACAGTACCAAAGGTTGGACTAAGAGTTGTCACCAATGAAAATGGGGAAAACATAGCCACCAGGACCGCTTCTTCTTGGAGTATGTGCATTGATTACAAAAAATTAAACACTGCCACCAAGAAGGACCATTTTCCACTCCCTTTTATTTATCAAATCATGGAGCGATTAGCCGGACACGAATACTATTGTTTTATTGATGGTTATTCTAGCTATAATCAAGTAGCGGTCCATCCTGAGGACCAAGACAAAACTACATTCACCTGCCCCTTCGGAACCTTTGCTTTTTGGAGAATGCCCTTCGATCTTTGCATCGCATCGGCAACTTTTCAATTGTGTATGCTTGCAGTATTTTCAGACCTGGTAGGTAAATGTCTGGAAGTCTTCATGGATGATTTCTCTGTTTTTGGAGATTCTTTCAACCTTTTCCTCTGGAATCTTAAAACAACTCTCCAAAAATGCATAGAAGTTAATCTTGTCCTCAGTTGGGAAAAAAGTCATTTCATGGTCCAGGAAGGTATTGTCCTGGGCCATGTTATTTCAAAAAAAGGAATTGCGGTAGATAGAGCTAAAATTGATGCCATCTCTAAGCTCCCACTGCCCACTACTATGAAACAGATCCGTTCTTTTTTAGGGCATGTGGGTTTCTACCATCGTTTCATCAAAAATTTTCCCGAATCTCCAAGCCCCTAAGTCAATTGCTTACTAAAGATTAGCCATTTAATTTCAATGCCCAATGCCTGGAGAGTTTTTTGAGGTTGAAGAAGGCTATTACAGAGGCACCAATTTTACAGGGACCTAACTGGAATTGTCCCTTTCAACTCATGATTAATGCCTCTGATTTTACTGTAGGGGTCATTCTAGGGCAAAGAGTTGACAAGAAGCCCATTGTGATCTATTATACTAGCAAAACCCTTGATGATGCATAGCGGAATTACAAGGTTACTGAAAAAGAACTTCTTGCCATTATCTTTGCCCTAGAAAAATTTTGATCTTATCTTTTGGGGTCACATGTTACTGTATATATCAACCACTCAGCACTTAAATATTTGCTGACAAAAAAAGATGCGAAACCCTACCTTATCCGTTGGATCCTGCTGCTCCAGGAATTTGACTTGGAAATAAAGGATAAGGCGGGCTCGCAAAATGTCATGGCCAACCATCTCTCTCGTCTTATGATGAATGACATGTTGACCCCCCTAATCAATTCCCTGATGAAAGCATCTTAGCTGCCAACACGCTCCCTTGGTTTGCACCCATTGTAAACTATCTAGCAACAGAGCAAATTCTCTCTGATTGGCCAAAAACCAAAACGGATAAGTTCTTTGTTGATATTAAATACTATTTTTGGGAGGAGCCTGACCTTTTTCGCATTTGTGTCGATCAGGTCATTAGACGATGGGTCCCTGATTCAGAAATCCACGATATTCTGACACATTGTCACTCAATGGCCCGTGGCGGACATTTTTTGGGCAAGAAAACTATAGCTAAGATACTCAATTCTGGATTCGTTTGGCCCAGCCTGTACAGAGATGCTCATTCTTTTATTCGATCCTATGTGTGTTGCCAGAGTATCAGCAACATGACTTAGAAGGATATGATGCCCCTTAATCCAATTTTAGAGATTGAAATTTTCGATGCATGGGGCATCGACTTCATGGGACCGTTCATCAACTCTGGTGGGTATTTGTATATACTAGTCACAGTTGACTACATATCTAAGTGGATTGAAGCAATACACACCCGCACCAATGATCACCATGTGGTTGTCGAATTCATTAAGAAAAATATTTTCTCAAGATTTGGCATTCTTAAGGCCATTATCAGTGAAAGAGGATCACACTTCACTAACTCACAATTTCGTCACCTTCTTTATAAATATGGGGTTAATCACAAAATTTCCACACCTTATCACCCCCAAACAAATGGCCAAGCAAAAGTTTCTTAACTAAGAAATAAAGAATATTTTACAAAAGATGGTTAGGCCTGATCGTAAAGACTGGTCCAACAAGTTGGACAATGCTTTATGGGCCAACCGTACCGCTTTTAAAACCCCGCTCGGCATGTCTTCCTTCCATCTGATTTTTTGGAAGGCATGTCATCTCCCGATAGAACTTGAATATAGGGCTTTTTGGGCAATAAAGTAATTAAATATGGATTTATCTGATGCTAGTATTCACAGAAAATTACAATTGACTAAATTGGAAGAATTACGTAATTTTTCTTATGAAAATGTGTGAATTTATAAAGACCAAACAAATAAATTTCATGATAAATACATTGTTCAGAAACATTTTGACGTCAATCAACGCATTTGGCTTTTTGATGCAAGATTACGTATTTTTCCTGGCAAGTTAAAATCAAAATGGATCGACCCCTTTATTGTCCTTAAAACATACCCTTATAGCGCTGTTGATCTTTTTGATCCAAAAACTAATATGAGTTTTCAAGTCAACGGCTAACATTTAAAGCCCTATTTAGATCATGCCTCGAATCTTCCTTTAGAATCATTTGATTTAACCGACCCAACCACTAGTGATCACTGATGCACATTACGCCTAGCTGAATGCCGTAAAAGATAGTACTAGATGGAAGGTAACCCATCATTTTTTTCTACTTTCTTTTCCTTTCTTTTTCTAGGTTTATGACTATCCTTAACTCGATTGCCTTTCACTAAGGTGATCCCTTCTCCCTCCTATTGCACGAGAACATTGCATATCATAAGCAAGAGGGGGTGTTTTTAAATTTTGATGATCAATTTAGGATTTTCAAAACTTAAAAATATGCATTTTTCTTTTGTCATTTTGATTTATTTTCTTGCATGCATACCCAAAAAAATAAAAATGTTTAAAACTTTTTGAGGAAAATTTTCAAATCAGGACTAAGGTTAAAAATTCACTTTTGGTACTGGAGATAAGGATATATATCTGATTATTAGAATTTCAAGGTCTATCTTTAGACTAAATCAAATATCCTTCTCTAAAATTTCACTTGAACTCATGATAGTTTAGGTGAATTGATCCTCTTTTGTAATATAGAAAGTATTTGGCTTAGTTTCTGATTCAAAAACATGCATCTCGTGCAAAACTTCTTGTGTCAAATTTCACACACAAGCCAGCACCTAAAAACAACTAAAAATTAGAAAAACCCCCTTGTTTGGCCTTAGTAAAAGTCTGAAGCAGATCATTGGTTTGAGTTCCCATTACCGAGGAGGAAAATGCCTCCTTTGAGGATGCGATATCAACATACTATCACCTCGACACTACTTTATATCTATATTTCATATCTTTAGATGGAGCATTAAAGCACAGTTTTGCAGCTCAAGTGTCTTGGACAATGCTCTACCTATAGTGTCAGAGCAAGAGCTTGAGTTTGCTTGGAGCGCCCCCTTACACCGCATTGTGTTTTGGGATTGTGAGCGCCTAGGGAGTGTCATGGACAGTGCTATCTCAAAGTACTAGCACCAGAGCCCCCTCAAGGTTTGGTAATGGGAATGATGATCCCAACACATCTGTTGTAAGACTAAGCTAAAAATAAGCATGGGAGAAAAAGAAAAAAGAAAAAAAAATTTAAACCAAAAACATGCCCTTATAAATGTTGGCATTTCACAAGCACAGACACAAGGTTTTAAATGATATTGCAAGTTGTGAATCAGATTCAAGAGCCAGAAAAATCCTAAGCACAAAAATTTTGAATCATCTAAATTAACAAGGGGTTAATCTGTGAATTTTTTGGTGGATATATTGATCCCGATTCATCTAATTTTTTTGATCTGAAAACAAATCTTGATGTTTATCTTGAACAAATCCTGTAACTCCTGTGTTTGAATCAACCAACATCTCGTAATCTCTTTCTCCTCAAAAGTCGAGAAAAAAGTTAGATTTCCCTAAAATTTCGTTTTGTAAAAATTAAAGTTTTGTTAAGAGACTACCAAAAGGTAAGCATGGGGGTGTGATAAACACCAATTTATCATCGTTCTTATGCATTAAAACAAACATAGCTCTTAGGATTTTAACTCCGCAAATGGGTTTTTTGGTTGCATTAAGCATAAATTAGGTTAGGTATGCATTGCACTTTTTATTGTGTTTTTAATGTGTTTCTTGGAGTGTTAGGGACAAACAGATTGACAAAACTATAAAACCCTAGCACTCTTGAAGGCAACTGGTGAAGGAGAAGCTCAATCAAGCTAGGACTCAGCGAATTCCAGCTCATCATGGCTGGATACCAGCCCCCTTGGACTAAGGTTAGCTCCATTCAGCTCATCTTAGCTGAATGGTAGTTCAAGGCAGCTCACCTCAGCTCAGCCCCAGCTCATTCCAGCTCCACCCAACCCATGGCAGCTAAAATCCATGCTAGTTGAGCTACTACTTGTCAACTAGTAGCATAGCTAGCTCTGGAGTTCTCATCAGAGGCAGTTCCAACTCAACCTAGCTCCAGCTAGGTTGAGACCAGCTCAACTTAGCTCAACTACCCAAGCCTAGCTACTAGCATAAGAACTAGATAGCCTAGCTAAGTAGTTGAGCTCCCCATGAAGCTACCTCAGCAAATTCAACTCCAACTACAGCAGCCACCAGCTTCAAATTATTTTCTCCAGGTCCTCCTTCATGAAACCCTAGCTCCACCACCTCTACTCTACTAACTAAGCTAGCTTAGCTAGCTTAGCTAAGCTCCCAACACTACCTAAGCTCCATGGCCGTCCATCCTTCTACCCTTAACCATAACTAACCCTAACCTAACCTATCCCTTTTGGCGCCAACCTACACTAACCACCACCACTCACACCCCTTCATGTTGGCTCCAAAAGCACCCTAGGCACCCCTTCCTTTTGGCGCCAGCATGTGCCTAATTCCTAGCCCTACACATCACCACCTAAAGCCATCCCTACCACCCACCTAACCCCTTCTAGAAACCCCTCTTTGGTGCCAACCTTAACCCCCCTTAACTACCCTAAACCACACCCTAGTTGGTGCCAAAAACCACTTCCCACAACCCTTCATTTGGTGCCAACAGCACCCCCAATCTACACCCTACATAGCACCCTCCAACCTATCCTAACCCTTCATCTAGTGGCACCATATAACCCTCTCCCTTAACCAACAAAAAGTGGCACCAACTCGACTTAAACCCACACCAACCGCCACCTCATGCAACCTTCCTTTTGGCGCCACCTTATATCCACCCTCCATACACAAACCACCACCCTACAACTCCATCCTAACCCTACACATGTCCTACATGCCACCTAACCCTACCACCATAACCCTTAACCCTAATTCCTACCTAGAGTTGGCACCAAATTGCCATGCATCCCCTCATTTGGCGCCACCCATTATCCACCCTAAGTTCTATTAACCACCCTCTTCAAGCCATCCTAACCCTTCATCCACTAACTACCCTTAACCCCCTTCCACTCCTATAAAAAGGCCACCACCCACCACCATTAAAGCACCTTTGGATATATATTTTCTACCTATACTTCCACCTACATAGAAGGCCAAGAGAAGAAGAAGAAGAGGATTAAGGGGACACTCTGTCCCCTTGGTGCCTTCCCCTCTTCTCTTCTCTCTTGAACCCACGCCAGCCAAGGGAAGAAGCCAGGCATTGGAAGGAGACCTAGGGTACACACCTACCCTAGGAGAAGGAATTGAGGGTGGTACACAACCACCCTTGGAGGAGGATTTAAAGGTGGTCCATGCCACCTTTGGAGGAGTATTTGAAGGTGGAATTCCATCCACCTTGGAGGAGATCAAGCATGACCCCCCTTTTTTGGGCTTGCCAGGAGACCACACCTTGGAGGAGCTTTGCAAGGAGGAGAAGAAGGGGCTCTTTTTGATTGCGAGAGCAACCGTAGTTGGAGCAAGAGCTTCTCTTCTTCATCAACATTTAGAGGATTAGTGTTTTTGCATTTTCTTTATTTTTAATTGCTAGTAGTAGAAGCATTCCTCTACTAGGTTTTTTGTAAAACATTTTTTCCATCAATCAAAGTTGCCTTTTTCTCAATTAGCTTTTACTGCAAATCTTCACTTTTTCTTTAGTGCATTTTCACTATTTCTTTCTAATTACCTTAGGCCTCCATGTGCCTAGGGTGAGCTTAGAAAGAAATCATTTTGTGACACTTAGATTTTAGCTATTAGGAGTTAGTCTTTTCCGCCAACTATTACACGATTGCCCATTTATTTAAAACCAAAAAAAAGATTTATATATTCAAAAATTAAAAAGAAAGTTGATTTCCGATTTCAAGTAAGAGACGTATTTTTGCAAACAAATTGCCTCCTTAGACGACCCTAGATACCCAACTATCTAGGTTTAGAAATTTAAAAGCATCTACGAATTCGCGTGTTACAACGATTTGAAAACCCCAATTACAAATCACGCGTATTTTCGCAACACTTGTTAATTCAGATGACTCAAAATTTTTGTAGTTAGGATTTTTCCGGCTCTTGAATCCGATTCGCAACTTGCAATAACCTTTAAAACCTTGTGTCTGTGCTTGTAGAAATCCAACAATTATAAGGTCATTTTTTGGTTTAAGACTTTTTTTCTTTTGTCTCCCCCATGCTTATTCTTAGCTTAGTCTTATAACAGATGTGTCGGGATCATCATTTCCGTTACCAATCCTCGAGGGGGCTCTAGCACCAATACTTTGAGATAGTACTGTCCATGACACCACCCATGTGCTCATAACCCCAAAATACAATGTGGTGCAAAGGGGTGTGATTGCGCAGCAATCATAGGTCTTAATTGACCTAAATTAGGCTAGGACTCAACATAAGTTTGGGTAATTCATGCATGCATAAGCATTATCTGCATCCTTACTGCTTTCTTTTAGCTATGTATAAAATAATGCTATAATGTGTTGATTAGGTGCATTATGTCAATTACAGGTAATAAGCTGGATCTGAAGCTGGATTAGGAATAATGGGTGTTGCAGTAGAGCTGGAGCTGAAGACTTAGATTAGATGTAGTAGATAATAATGTAAGGGAGTTAAGGTATGCTACTCTATTAAGTAGGAATAAAGCAGAAGAATGTAAAGAACATAGGTCCATCCTAGCCCTAGGATAGCCTAGAGACTTCCCTAAGCCTTAGCCACCCATAGATTAGGTCACCGCACCCTAGGAAACCTTAAAACCCTAATTCCAACCTTTATCTGGATGTCCAGAACCCTTAGCCAACTCTCGCACACGTTAAACCCATTTCTGCAGTGTTATTGGATATCCAGACACTTGGTCCGACTTCCAATTTCTGTAGAATACCCAAAACAGAATCCAAAATCCCTCCTGACTCTAATTGGACGTCTAGACAATAAGTCTGGACTTCTGATTTTTCACTATAAGACATCTGACACTTTTATTAGATGTCTGGAACTACTCTCCAGTTCCTGTTTTGATATTTAAGCCTTGATCTTGGATCTCTAGGTCCTTAAACCCAATTCCAACCCCATAGGAACCTAAATTAAGGTGCCCTAACCCTAGTACATCACCTCTAGACCTCCCTAAGGACCTAATTAGGTCCTTACTAAACCTAATTGACTTGGATCTTAGTCAATTCCATCAACCTATTCAATTGGACTCATTGAGTCCAATTGAGCCCTGATCTCAGCACACACTATCCAATTTGACTCAGTGAGAGTCCAATTGACCTATACCTAACTTAATTGAGTTATTTTACTCTCAATTAAGTTTTCACACACCCAATTAAACTTGTATTAAGTTTAATTACATCTTACCTTAGTGAATTAGGGTTTACAACCCTAATTTGAGACCTACCTTGACCTAAACCCACTAGAACCTAACCTAATCAACCTAGCCACCTAAGTTTCAACCCACACACACCATCCACATGAAAATACCTAGCCTAGAGTTCTCTAGAACTCTCAACCATGTGTTGTTGCCTTGGTTGCTAAAATTAGCAACCAAGAGCCATTCAATTTTTAGATCCACATTTGGTGGATCTAAAAACCACCATCCATCCTCTCTCTCTCACTCTCGCATGAGATCCCACCATAGGAATCTCTAGAGAATTCTATAATTCTCTAGAGAGCTTCCCTTAGGTCTATAAAAAGACCTATGGGGTGGCCATTTTCACCCATCCCATTCTTGGTACTCATTCACACTTAGGTTAGCTACCTTTACCTCCATTCCACCTCCACGAGTTGTGCACCATGGAAGCCACCATCTTCATGCCAGGATACTGGATCATCTCCCCAACCTCTCCCCAAGGGTTGGCCTAAGCACCATTGGTCGCCCCTCCTCCTCTCAGCCACTCAAAGGTCATTAGAGCCCACCTCCGAATGCCCTTCCTTTCTACTAGATTAGTAGCTAGTTCTTCATATTTATATGCTTTCATTTACTGCTTAGTAGTGTAGCTCTTATTCTCCCCCAATGATGCATGCAAAATCCCCCATAGATTCCTGTATGCAACCATTTTTTGTTAGCTAGATTTATAATTTCAAGCTTTCCCTTATAAGCTTTCCTCTACATTCCGTGTTGCAAACACCTTCTTGAATGAATGAAAGAAATTTTTCTACATATATATATGTCTATGTGTTGAGAATCACCACGAGCTTATTGCAATATATTTTGTGTGATTAAAGTTGCCTACTTTTATTTTCTGCTATTCTTGCAACTAAGCATGTCATGCTTAAATACATAATAACCATAAACCGCCATGCGATTTTAAGCAAGTAGAGCTAGAAAAGATCGATTTTAGATTTGCATAAATGCCTCCCAGAGAAGAACGACCGGGACTCAAAGTCTCATTATCTTTTTATAAATATCTTTGTTTGATCGTATTGCGCACTATACTACGACGCTTTTCCTATCAAAACACACTTTACGACTGCCAAACAAATGGCGCCGCTGCCGGGGAGGCAACGTCATTTTTTTTCTTGATTTTGATCTTTTAAACTATCACTGAGAAATCTTCCTCTACATTGTTTTTGGATGTGTAGGACAACACAGGAAAAAAATGGGATCTGCGCACATAACGAGCGCAGAAAAAGATTTCTAGGTGCACATCTCCTCCTAGACTAGGATCTCCCTTTTTGAACCTTAGGTTAGATTTGCTTCTAGCAGTTTCAAAAAGAAAAAAGGAGCTTATTCAATTTCATGAAAAAAAGAAAAAAAATCTAGGTAATTAGATTAGGTTTCTTTTTGAATCCTAGGTTAGTTTGAAAAAGCAAAAAAAAGAAAAGAATTTGAAAACCCTTCGAAAAAAAGTCCTTTTTGAAAAAAAAAATTCAAAGTTTTTGGAAAAAAATAATTTTTTGGTGGAAAGTTTAAATTTCAAACTCAAACACTTTTCAAAAGCTTCTCCACCATTCTCTGATTTTCGGCCAGATTTCAAACTCTGTTTTAAAAATTCGATTGCCGAAAAACTAGTGAACAAAAAAATCTGAAATACATGCTAAATCTTCATTTTCAAATCATCTTTCAAACGACACCATTTTTTTGAAAAAAGTATAAGTATAAAATTTTTTAAAATTTGCAAAGTGCAAGAGGGTCAGACTGACCTAGATTTGAGATTTTTCAAAATTCAAAAAGCAATTTCGAGCAATCTATGAATCTGTTTCGACTAAAAATGGTGGGGTTTGAAATCTGATCTCATTGGCTTTATTTTCCATATTTTTATTGAATTTTTTAAAGTCATTTGGTACTGTTTCAAAGTGAGAAATCGACCAGGGGTCAAAATTCCAAATCTGACCTCGTGACATTTAAAAATCTCTAAAAAATCGGTTGAGATAGTAAAAATCACAAAAAAATATTTTCTGAAAAGATAATTGAAAGAGGAATCTACTCACCAAATTTCAAGTTAATTGATTCAAATTTTTGTCAGAGAACTAATTGTATTTTTCGTGGTCTGTTGAAGAAGAAAAAAAAACAAATGAACAAAACCCTAGAATTGCATGAACCCTAGGTTACACCTTTAGGGTTACAATTTAGATACCACATTTGGGCTAACCTAGACTTCATCAGGTCTTGTACTTAGCCGGTGAGTTGGTCACCTTGTGGGCCACTCACCAGAAACCCTATCTGAAGAAAAACAGGCTAAACATCAAGTCTAAAACACGAAATAAACCTGAATTCGTTGTCGTACTACTGGGTCTTTCAACCTCTTGGCTGGGTTAGCTGAGAGGTGGGAATCTCTTTCAGTCAATTGTACGATGAATTTTCTTCAGGAATTAGAATTTAAAATGAAAAATCTGGTCATCTGATTCATAAGGACAATCTGATTGACAGGGCCTTAGCCTTGTCTGGCTTGGCTACACCAACCGAGGGGTTCGGTGGTGTATGCAAGGAAGGAGGTCAGTTAGACCTCAATTGGTGGGACCTTGGGAGCCACTCCCAAGAAGGCAAGTCACTTCTCCTATCTACTTAGCCACAGTGGCTAACCCTGGATCTAGACCTAATCAGGATCCAGAAGAGCTGGACCCACGAGCTTATCTGAGAGCCCAGGTCACTGAATCAGCTCAACCTTGGGATCAAAACCCAAGGTGGCAAAGATGACTTTTCGCTTCGCCTGACCCTTCTCCTCGAGTTACCGAAATGGTTAACCTATATCCTAACCCTGGATATTATGACCCATACCAGTTGGTCCCTCAAAGGACCGCATCTTATAACCTAGGATATGGATTTCATACTCCTGCTTCTCACCCATGGAATATGGGTAGACCTGATTCACCCCCTGGAACCCCTGAAGAACTACCGGTGCATATGCGACCGCATTATAGAATACAAAGAGCTATAGCTAGTGCTAAGGAGAAGGCCGCATTCTACCTACACTAAATCCAAGCTATCATGGAGCCGAACCAAAGACAAAGTAGGATTCCGCACCAACAAGCTGTGATGGAGCTCCTTCAGGGAATAGCAGGGATAACAAGGCTAACTGGACAAAATCGGGAAACTCAAGAACTACTGCTTTTGAGATATCAAGTGGAAAATAGCCTTGAAGATCTCGAAGAATCTGAAATGACTACGCCGGAAGGACACACAAAAGATTCTCGGGAGCAGAGTCTGGAAGATCATTCAGGGCAAGAAGAATCTAGCTTGGATATGAGACAGGAGAAGGAAGTATGCTGAATGGGTTCGTCTAAGAACTTCATTCAGGAAATTGAGGAGGAAAGGACTGATATCTCCAGGATTGAGCCACAATTGGATTATCCTAAATCCCAGGAGATACCTCGTGGGTTAGAAAACCCAACTGAGATAAGGGAAGTAGATCCATTTGAGGATATGGATCTTGAGGCAAACATTACATGTGACACTACTGATCAATCTAGGCCACTTCCCATTGTAGGTGAACCAGTGCTAGAGCCAACATCTTCTGATCTGCACTCTTCTTCTTTCACCTACATCCCTAATTCGGATGCTAGAGATTCTGAGACAACACTTTCTATCCCTGATCCTGACATCCGAAGACCAGAAGTAGCTATAGATGACTTGAACGAAGAAATAAATAAGCTACCTAAGGCAGGAATTACTGAGGAACCCAATGCATATAAGGATGAAGCTTTGAAAAGAATGAGCTGGGGACGCACCTATCATCCTAATCAATGGCTCGACCTCGAGCCTGAAGAGTCAGCTTCTGATGAATCAGATATGAGTATGGACGAGGATGAAGTAATTTCTAACGAGGATTTTAGTGACCTCCCCACATATCTTCTACTTTCACGGATACCCCCATATGACCTAGAGCCTGGAGAGGGCATGATCTTTGATGTCAATTACCGCTATGAGGATCCCTATGACTCAGATTCTAGTTCTGAGATACATTTTGAACTACCCCCTCAGCAACTTCCTGCTGAATTGTGGGACATGATAAATCAGCTGAATCAACATCATGATCCCCCCTCTGATTATCCTCTATTCTCCACCACTACTCCACACTTTCTTATAGTTAGACTTTTTGGAGTAGGGGTGCACAATCAGCTTGTTTGCATCTTCGAACCACTGATTCTAGGAGCATATAATGACATCTTTCTCCTAATCTTGATCGACTCCTATGCAAGAACTGATACATCTGATTGAGTTTTCACCCAGCTGGAGGCGTTATACTTAGCATCTACCCCACATTCATCCATCACCTTATACATACTCGCTTTATACATAGCATATTTTTCTTTTAGCATATTTTCTTTCTGCATATTGCATACTGACAGGTTAGTCGATGCTGAATGTATAATTGCAAGAGCAATTACAGGTGATTTCTACCCATTCACTCCTTGCTGTATTTATTTTCTTTTACATTCATGCATGAGGACATGCAAGAACTTAGGCATGGGGGGGTAGATACAACAAAACTGAAAATTTTTTATGCCAACATTTAGGAAAACCTCGGAGCTGCATGTTAAACATACTTTAGGACCCTAAATAAAAGAACAACCGACTCCACCTCCAATGCTCGCATTGGAGATAGAAACCATCCGCAACAGCCATTTCCAACTCACTCACTCACCTCTTATTCTAAATTTAGGGTCAAGCTAAATGTAACCCTATATGGGAATTTCATGAAGTACAAATTATACGAGGTTACTTGTTTATAGCATATATATATATATTGCATTCATGAATAAGATTATTTTATTAAGAGAATGCATTAGGGATTTTATCCTCTAGTTGATTCTTGTAATTTGGAATCCAATACAACTTTTCGCACACACGTAGAATTTGCAATGGATTCACGATGAAGGCTAATAAACATCTTTAGTCTGTCGAGAAGAAGTAGTGCTTCTTTTCCTGAACCCCTGGACAGTGTTTTGGGAGTCAGGTAGATTTTGTGTGAATTTTGAGAGCATTCATTTTGTGTGAATTTTGTGTGAGTCACGTAGATTTTGTAGTCTCGGTTCCTGCATATACATTTTGTGTGAATTTTGAGAGCCACTAAATAAGGCAAATCGTGGAGAGTGAGTTTTCATAAAACTAGGGCTAAGGTGGATGATTATGACCATTTTTTACGGAATCCTTGGCTAAAGGAGGGTATTGATGTCAAGGTCAGAAATACATCGTCCTATCTATCTCTCCCGGTGCTGTGAGTAGGCACTTCTACCAAATAAGCCACCCAATGTCTCTTGAGTACCACCAATCCCTAATAATGCCTCCTCAATAAAGTTCATGGATACGTGGTAGTTGTGTTGTGTTGAAAAAAAAAAAAGAGAAAAAAATTTTTTACATAGAAAAAAAAAATAAAAAAATGATGAAAAGAAAGAAAAATTGAAAAGAAATTAGAAAAGAAGAAAAAGCAAAGAAAGTGTGTGAATATTTAGTGTTTATTTCAATTGCATTGAGGCAATACCACCGAGTAAATTTGAGATCCACCAAATATGGCCTTAAACCCACCTTTCTTGTGTTTCTGATCGCCCGAATACTAGCTGAGGAATTCCGACTTAGTGTTAGGATTACGAGAACTCAACTAAAGTGTTAATGCCAAGTGAGACCACCAAATACAGGTCATATGTATGAATTTGGTGAGATAGTGAGTTCCAAGAAAAGAAAGAAAAGAAAAGAAAAAGAAAAAGAAAAAGAGAGAATGAATACAAAGGAATCAGAAGAGAGCATAGTTTTTCTTGTCTTTCTCTAAGTTGAGTTACTTAGTAATCTGGGAATCAAGATTTTGTAGTACTAATCTCTATGTAGCACCAAGTGAGAGTGAGCCACCAAATAAACATCGTACCCCTCAAAGATTCTCTACCTAAGCTTAAATCCGGGGTGGAATTCATAGAATATCTTGAATACCCCAAGGGAAGAAGTCTGCCTATCTTACTAGAATTTTATTAGGGGTCAAGCACAGGCTTTAGAGGTGAATCAGTTTTTCACTCGAATCCATTGCAAAAGCTACATAGCTACACTTTCACGATTGTTTGGATTTCTAGAGCATAGGATGAAAACAAAAAGGAGAAAAATCCCTATGCATACACTTGATAAAATAATCAATCCCTTAGGGACCCTTGCTGCGAATAATTTAGTCTTGCATTTGCTAGGGACTAGCAAGATTTAGGCATTGGGGTATGATTGCGCAGCAATCATAGGTCTTAATTGACCTAAATTAGGCTAGGACTCTGCATAAGTTAGGGTAATTCATGCATGCATAAGCATTATCTGCATCTTTACTACTTTCTTTTAGCTATGTAAAAAATAATGCTATAATGTGTTGATTAGGTGCATTATGTCAATTACAGGTAATAAGCTGGATCTGAAGCTGGATCAGGAATAATGGGTGTTGTAGTAGAGATGGAGCTGAAAACTTAGATTAGATGTAGTAGATAATAATGTAAGGGAGTTAAGGTATGCTACTTTATTAAGTAGGAATAAAGCAGTAAAATGTGAAGAACTTAGGTCTATCCTAGCCCTAGGATAGCCTAGATACTTCCTTAAGCCTTAGCCACCCTTAGATTAGGTCACCACACCTTAGGAAACCTTAAAACCCTAATTCCAAAATCTTATCTGGACGTCCAGATGAGTTATAGGACATCCAGAACCCTTAGCCAACTCCCGCACACCTTAAACCCACTTTTGCAGTGTTATTGGACGTCCAGACACTTGGTCAGATGTCCAATTTCTGCAAAAAACCCAAAACAGAGCCCAAAATCCCTCCTAACTTTAATTGGACATCTAGACAACAAGTCTGGACTTCTGATTTTTCACTATAAGATGTCTGACACTTTTATCGGACGTCTGGAACTGCTCTCCAGTTCCTATTTTGAGATTCAAGCCTTGGTCTTGGATCTCTAGGTCCCTAAACCCAATTCCAACCCCATAGGAACCTAAATTAAGGTGCCTTAACCCTAGTACATCACCTCTTGACCTCCCTAAGGACCTAATTAGGTCCTCACTAAAATTAATTGACTTGGATCTTAGTCAATTCCATCAGCCTATTCAATTGGACTCATTGAGTCCAATTGAGCCCTGATCTCAGCACACACTATCCAATTGGATTCAGTGAGAGTCCAATTGACCTATACCTGACTTAATTGAGTTATTTTACTCTCAATTAAGTTTTCACACACCCAATTAAACTTGTATTAATTTTAATTGCACTTTACCTTAGTGAATCAAGGTTTACAACCCTAATTTAAGACCTACCTTGACCTAAACCCACAAGAACCTAACCTAATCAATCTAGCCACCTAAGTTTCAACCCACACACACTATCCACACGAAAATACCTAGCCTAGAGTTCTCTAGAACTCTCTACCATGTGTTGTTTCCTTGGTTCCTAAAATTAGCAACCAAGAGCCATTCAATTTTTAGATCCACATTTGGTGGATCTAAAAACCACCATCCATCCTCTCTCTCTTACTCTCCCACGAGCTCCCACCATAGACCTCTCTAGAGAATTCCATAATTCTCTAGAGAACTTCCCCTAAGTATATAAAAAGACCTAAGGGGTGTGATGTAAACATGTTTACATTGCATAAGATGTCTATTTATGCATGTTCTTAAGCATAGGATTGCATTGCATACTATAAATATTGCATAACATGCATCATCTTGCATTTAGATTAGTTTGAATAAAATGGAGGTTAATTGTCTCCTTTTATGTTTAGGGATAGGGAAAAACTTTTTATCGGGGCCTCGGATCGAGGATCCAACCATACAGATGTGATCAGGGTGACAATTGGAGTTCAACGACTCCAAGATTGCCTTAATCAGACATTTGCAGCATCAGATAGAGATCGAGGAACCCTAAAAGATCAAGGGCCAAGATGGTGTGAATCCACACTTCAAACGACAAATCCGATCACACAGATGGATTCGGATCGACGATCGTAGCCTAACAACGCGAAAATCGACTCAATCTGACAACTGTGGCACCATCTACATCATCCAGAAGATGGACGGCCAAGATGGCACCACATGGCGCCATATCAGCCGCCCAATCGGCCGCTACACCTATCGCGCCCTCTTTTCTTCGACGATTCTCCACCGTTGGATGCACATCCAACAGCTATAAGCGTGCACACACAAAACTCAAAGCACGACACAAACGCGCTCATAGGGTGTTGGTTGAACGAACTCGTGAGAAGGCAGGGTGCGTGTTCGACTCCTCGCGAGCAGCTGCTGAGGCACGGTGAGTGGGGGCGATTGACTGCTCGATCGTGATCGAGCGATCGCGTGCGTGCAATAGCGTTCATGCTGTATCGCATGCCCTCGTGTGACGCGATCACACGCGTGAGCACATGCTGGGGAGCGGGCGGAGAGGCGAGTTAAGCCGTCTGATCGTGAGATTCGTAGATCATGGGGAGCGCACGTTACACGTGAGGAGGCAAGCGGCCGCGCGGGTGGCACCCCACTACGCCCACGATGGGGCTTTAGCGACAATTTTATCCGTCACTAAAGACCCCTGATTTAATGTTTTTCAAATTAAAATGACCAAATTGCCCTCACTCCTTGCAACTATAAAAGGAGACCCCCTCCACATGAAATTCTCATCCCTTCCTTCTCTTCTCTCCCTCTCCAAAGCTCAAGAGAAGCTTGTCCCACACCCGGGATGCTTCTCGCGAGATAAAGTCAAATTTTCATCCCCCTTTCGGAAGTGGATCCCGCGACGACAATGACGTGCTGCCTCATTCCCGTTCTTCCTTCTTCATCCACCTTTGTCCTGCTTCGTTCCCCATCGTCCAGGAGTCGTCCCGTCCAGCTCGTCCTCCAAGCAACCGTCGAGGAGGATATCTCTCTCCCCATTCTTTTTACTGCTTTCTAGAATAGATTTACTACTTTCTATAGTAGATTTACTGCTTTCTAAAGTAATCATTTTTCCGCTTTCTAGTCGTAATGTTTAATGTAATGAACAATCCTTCTGATAATGAATTCCATGTTCATTCTACATCTCTTTTTGATTTTTGTTTGTAATATTCTCTCTCTCTCTCATTCTCTCTCTCTCTTCTATTTATTGTAAATAGATAGATAGTTTCTAATCAATTATTTTACTTTGTGACAAATAAAACAAACGTGTATTGTTTTTAAATCAAACGTCACCTCCCTGAGTTCGACCAGGGATTTCTATTCCGGTATAAATTTTATTTGTTGAACATGAGTTCTTCTCTTTCATACTACTACGATAGGTTTTTTCAAAACGAAACACGTTAGCGTAGTAGCTCGTAGCGTTCAACATTTTGGCACCATTGCAGGAGATAGGCATGGGGGGGTGGATATTCATCTCTGAATTTATTCGTCAGCTCCGTAGATTTGTTTTATTTTCTTTTATTAAAAAAATTATGGAATTAGGAAAGAGAACTTGGGTTTAAGAAAATTTTCAATCTTATGAAAAACTACATTATGATCTAAACACAAAGACCCTTCAGGTCTTTGGACTTAATCAACTTGTGTATCCACTAAAATGTGGATTTATTTTTCAAGTCCTCGCCAACCTGAATTCTATTTTAATTGGAGTAAATAAGTTTGGGTGATAAGTACACTACTTATCAACTCGCCCTTTGATTTGAGGGAACTTTGAGTTTTAAGCATCTACACACTATCTTTGCATTGACTCATTGTTCGGCGATTTTAACAAAAATTGGGTAGCTAATGAACCTTCTAGGGTGATATGGCTATCAAGTTATCGTGGGTAACAGCCTATAGGTAGGTTGTCCAGAGCCCAGTCACTGGACCATTCTCTTTTTGCTGCCTTTAGGTAAATCTTAGACCAAGGAAGCCACCTACTTAAAAAAAAAAGAAAAAAAAGGAGAAAAGAAAAGAAAAAAATAAGCTACACTTTGCCGCATGAGTATGGCTGGCAAGTTGTCGGTAGTAATCGCTCATCGACCGGTTGTCCAGAACCCAGCTCAATAAATGCACTGAAAAATCCCAAAACATTTAGGAAGAAGCGGAGAAGTAGAATAAACCGGGGAGATATACACTAGATTCACCCTTGCGTTGACCCCATAAAAAATTAAAAGTAGGGAGAAAGCTACCGGTTGTAAAGATACACCTTTAAGCAGAATTCTTTTTTAAGTCACCTAGAGGCGTAGAAATTCGAAGTTCGTTTTAACTGCCGGTCAACGAGTCTATCACATTCATAATAAGATGCTTAGAACTTAAGGTTTTCATCAAATCTTGGGTGAGTTGAATGGCCATAGAAAGCCACTCTTAAACCCTAAAACTTGAAAATCCAAAAAAATTAGAAAAGAGGAAAAAGAGAAAAAGAAATTTTTCTTTGAATAAGGCGAGGAGGGCTTGAGGCGGTCCGCATTTTGGCAGATACTCAGGCACTATTGTATCTTTGAAAGTTCAGATCCTAAGTAAACATTTTCTTAATGATTGAAAGTAACTCAAGCCCAAATAATCCAACCTGATTCTTTTATAAATAACATATAGTTTTTGTTATGGACTAGCAAAAGATAGGCATGGGGGTGTGATGTAAACATGTTTACATTGTATAAGATGTCTATTTATGAATGTTCTTAAGCATATGATTGCATTACATACTATAAACATTGCATAACATGCATCATCTTGAATTTAGATTAGTTTGAATAAAATAATGGTTAATTGTCTCCTTTTATGTTCAGGGATAGGGCAAATTTTTTTATCGGGGCCTCAGATCGAGGATCCAACTGTACAAATGTGATCAGGGCGACGATTAGAGTTCAACGACTCAAAGATCGCCCTAATCAAACATCTGTAGTATCAGATAGAGATCGGGGAATCCTAGAAGATTAAGGGCCAAGATGGTGTGAATCCACACTTCAAACGACAAATCTGACCGCACGGATGGATTCAAATCGACGATCACAGCCTAACAACGTGAAAATTGACTCAATCTGACAACCGTGACACCATCTACATCATCCAGAAGATGAACAGCCAAGATGGTTCCACGTGGTGCCATCTCAGCCACCCAATCGGCCGCTACACCCGTCGTGCCCTCTCTTCTTTGACGATTCTTCGCCGTTGGATGCACATCCAATGGCTGTAAGCACACTCACACAAAACTCAAAGCACGACACAAACGTGCTGATAATGCGTTGGTCGAACACACCCACGAGAAGGCAGGGCGAGCATTCTACTCCTCGCGAGCAGTTGCTGAGGCGTGGTGAGCGGGCGCGATTGACCACTCGATCGTGATCGAGCGATCGCACGCACGCAATAACATTCACGCCGTATCACACGCTCACGCGTGACGCACCATCACACGCGCGAGCGCGCTCTGAGGAGCAGGCGGAGATGCGAGTTAAGCCATCCGATCTCACGATTGAACGGCTAAGATTCGCAGATCGTGGAGCACGTGTTACACGTGAGAAGGCAAGCGGCCGCGAGGGCAACGCCCCACTACGCCCAAGATGGGGCTTTAATGATGGTTTATCTGTCACTAAAGACCCCTGATTTAATGTTTTTCAAATTAAAATGACCAAATTGCCCTTACTCCATGCAACTATAAAAGGAGACCCCCTCTACACGAAATTCTCATCCCTTCCTTCTCTTCTCTCCCTCTCCAAAGCTCAAGAGAAGCTTGTCCCACACCCGGGATGCTTCTCGCAAGATAAAGTCAAATTTTCGTCTCCCTTTCGGAAGCAGATCCCGCGACGACGGTGACGTGCTGCCCCATTCCCATTCTTCCCACTTCATCCTCCTTCGTCCTACTCCGTTCCCTGTCATCCAGGCGTCGTCCCGTCCGGCTTGTTCTCCAAGCGACCGTCGAGGAGGGTATCTCTCTCCCCATTCTTTTTCTTGCTTTCTAGAATAGATTTACTGCTTTCTAGAGTAGATTTACTACTTTCCAGTGTAATCATTTTCCCACTTTCTAGTTGTAATGTTTAGTGTAATAAACAATCCTTCTAATAATGAATTCCATGTTCATTCTACATCTCTTTTTGGTTTTATTTGTAATATTCTCTCTCTCTCATTCTCTCACTCTCTCTTTTATTTATTGTAAATAGATAGATAGTTTCTAATCAATTATTCTACTTTGTGACAAATAAAACAAACACGTATTTTTTAAATCAAACGTCTGCCTCCCTGAGTTCGACTCGGGATTTCTATTCCGGTATAAATTTTATTTGTTGAGCACGAGTTCTTCGCTTTCATACTACGACAACAGGTTTTTTTCAAAACCAAACATGTTAGCGTAGCAACTCGTAGCATTCAACAGGGAGGCCATTTTCACCCATCCCATTCTTGGCACTCATTCACACTTAGGTTAGCTACCTTCACCTCCATTCCACCTCCACGAGTTGTGCACCATGGAAGCCACCATCTCCATGCCAGGATGCTGGATCATCTCCCCAACCTCTCCCCAAGGGCCAGCCTAAGCACCACTGGCCGCCCCTCCTCCTCTCAGCCACTCAAAGGCCATTGGAGCCCACCTCTGAATGCCCTTCCTTTTTGCTAGATTAGTAGCTGGTTCTTCATATTTATATGCTGTTATATACTGCTTAGTAGTGTGGCTCTTATTCTCCCCTAATGATTCATGCAAAATCCCCCATAGATTCCTGTATGCGATCATTTTCTGTTAACTAGATTTATAATTTTAAGCTTTCCCTTTTAAGCTTTCCTCTACATTCCGTGTTGCAAACACCTTCCTGAATGAATGAAAGAAATTTTTCTACATATATAAATGTCTATGTGTTGAGAATCACCATGAGCTTATTGCAATATATTTTGTGTGATTAAAGTTGCCTGCTTTTACTTTCTGATATTCTTGCAACTAAGCATGTTGTTCTTAAATACGTAATAACCATAAACCGCCATTCGATTTTAAGCAAGTAGAGCTAGTAAAGATCGATTTCAGATTTGCATAAATGCCTCCCAGAGACGAACGACCAGGACTCAAAACCTCGTTATCTTTTTATAAATATCTTTGTTTGATCGTATTGCACACTATACTACAATGCTTTTCCTATCAAAATGCACTTTACGACTACCAAACAAGGAGCTCCAAGCAAACTTAAGCTCTTACTCTGATGCTATGGGTAGAGCACTGTCCAAGACACTTGAGCTGCAAAATTGCACCTTAATGCTCTGTCTAAAGATATGAAATATAGATATAAAGAAACGTCGAGGCGGTAACATGCTGACATCACATCCTCAAAGGAGGCATTTTCCTCCTCGACGGTGGAAACTCAAACCAATGATCTATTTTAGACTTTTACTATGGCCAAATAAAGGGTTTTTCTAATTTCTAATTATTTTTTAGGTGTTGGTTTGTGTGTGAATTTTGACACAAGAAATTTTGCATGATATGCAAGTTTTTGAATTGGAAACTAGGTCAGATACTTTCCATGTTACAAAAGGGGATCATGTCACCTGAACTATCAGGAGTTCAGGTGGAATTTTAGAGAAGAATATTTGATTTAGTCAAAAGGGCGACCCTGAAATTCTAATAATCAGATTCGTATCCTTATCCCTAGTTTATTAATGATTAAACCCCATTGTACCTAAAGTGAATGTTCAACCTTAGTCTCGATTTCAAAATTTCCTCAAAAAGTTTTCAACATTTTTATTTTTTTTGGGTATGCAAGCAGAAAATAAAATAAGAAAATTACATGTTTTTTTGGGTTTTGAAAATCTTGATTTGATCGTCAAAAATTTTAAAAACACCCCCCCATGCTTTAGACGTGGCATGTCCTCATGCAAATGGAAGGGAAAAGGGATGACCTTGGAGAAGACGGTTAAAAATGGAAGAGTCAAAACCTCTGAAGAAAAGAAAAAAAATGAGAAAAAATGATGGGTTACTGATGTAAACATGTTTACACTACTTAAGATGTCAATTTATGTATGTTCTTAAGCATTGGATTGCATTGCATGCTATAAATATTGCATAACATGCATCATCTTGTATTTAGAGTAGTTTGAATAAAATGGGGGTTTATTGTCTCCTTTTATGTTCATGGACAGGGCAAACTTTTTATCAGGGCTTTGGATCGAAGATCCAACCATACAGATGTGACCAGGGTGATAATTGGAGTTCAACGACTCCAAGATCGCCCTAATCAGGCATCTGTATCATCAGATAGAGATCGGGGAACCCTAGAAGATCAAGGGCCAAGATGGTGTGAATCCTCACTGCAAATGACAAATCCGACTGCACGGATGGATTCGAATCGACGATCGCAGCCTAACGGTGTGAAAATCGATTCAATTCGACAACCGTGGCACCATGCACATCATCTAGAAGATGGACGGCTCAGATGGTGCCACGTGGTGCCATCTCAGCCGCCCAACTGGCCAAAGCACCACCGCACCTTCTCTTCTTCAATCAGAGTGCCGCTTCTCCATCATTGGATGCGCATCCAATGGCTGTGGATGCGCACGCTTGATTTCATCCACGCGACCATCTAAACTGCGTAGCGCAGCGGAGACGACGCTGCGAGCGAAGTAGAGGTCGCGGGGTCGAGCCCCCGAGAGCCTCAAATTAGGCACGGGCGAGCGAGCGCGAGGAGCTTCGGATCGTCATCGAACGGCTGTGCGTACCCGATAGCGCTCACGCGCTATTAGACGCGCGGCAAAGATGTGGCATCGCACGCGATGGGGCACGCAGAGGAGGCGGGTGGAGGCGCGATCTACGCCGTTCGATCTCACGAACGGAGGGCTGAGATCAGCTGGACGTGCGTGTGCGTTACACGCGAGGAGGTGAGCAGGCGAGCGTGCGTCGCCCACTACACCTACGTTTGGACCTTTAGCGACGGTTTATCCATCACTAAAGGTCCTGAATTAATGTTTTTCAAATTGGAATGACCAAAATGCCCCCACTCCTTGCAACTATAAAGGGAGACCCCCTCCATATGAAATTCTCATCCCTTCCTTTCTCTTCTCTCCCTCTCCAAAGCTCAAGAGAAGCTTGTCCCACACCCGGGATGCTTCTCACGAGATAAAGTCACTTTTCATCCCCCTTTCGGAAGCGGATCCCACGACGACGATGACGTGCTGGTCCATTCCCGTTCTTCCTACTTCACCCTCCTTCATCCTGCTTCGTCCTCCTTCATCCAGACGTCGTCCCATCCGGCTCGTCCTCCAAGCGACCGTCGAGGAGGATATTTCTCTCTCCATTCTTTTGATACTTTCTAGAGTAGATTTACTGCTTTCTAGTGTAATCGTTTTCTTCTTTCTAGTCATAATGTTTAGTGAAACAAACAATCTTTTTAATGATGAATTCCCCGTTCATTCTACATCTCGTTTTGGTTTCTGTTTATAATATTCTCTCTCTCTCTCTTACTCTCTCTCTCTCTCTTCTATTTATTGTAAATAGTTCGATAGTTCTAATCAGTTAATTTACTTCGTGACAAATAAAACAAACGTGAATTTTTTTAAATCAAACGTCTGCTTCCCTGTGTTCGACCCAGGATTTTCATTCCGGTATAAATTTTATTTGTTGAACACGAGTTCTCTTTCAAACTACGACAGGTTTTTCAAAAACCAAACACGTTAGCGTAGCAACCCGTACGTTCAACATTTTGGCACCATTGTCGGGGAGGCGACGCTGTTTGATTTTTTCTTCACGTTTTTACAACTTACAAATCATTTACCTCACTTCTCTCCTTTCTTATTGTGATTGCAGGTACTCTTTCAAGACAAGCAAAAGTGGTAGATTGGAGTAAAGTGCTGTGGAATGTTCTGTAAGTTACCCCCACCTCCCACCCATTAGATTTCATTTCACCACATAATAACACAAACATCAATCAATCTAGGTGTTCTTTAAACTCTAAGGTTAGATTGTTTGTTGTTTGACACCCACACTCGCCCCAACCCCCACATTAAAAAAAAAATTAAAAAAAAAATCTCACAGAGGTACACAACCTCATCTGATTTTCAAACTCAACTGATAAACCGACCTTTGGAGCTGGTACACACATCCAAACACATAATTGAGTAGAAATTAGATTAGGCAATCACTTGTGTGCCTAATTAAGTGGTGCAATAGGCCAATTATTTGAGTTGATTGGTGAAAGACGTCGGAGCGGCACCGGGTTTGAGGGTTTTGTTATAACGTTGTAGTAAAGCCGGTTATTACCAACATTTCAAATATAAATTTTTTACTCGGAAAATGAAAGAGTTCCCGAGGTCGAACTCAGGGAGCAAGTCGTATTCTAGAGATATACATGTTTCTTTTACAAAATAAAGAGAGAGGGAAAGAATTTGTTGTGATGTTCTTCTTTCTTTCTCTTTCTTCAGATCTCCTTCTTCTTCTTCCTTGGTTTCTGCTATGGTGATAATCTTCTTCTGCAATGGTGATGCTCTTCTTCTTCCTGCTGTTCCTGCATTGGTGATGTTTTTCTTTCTTCAGAGCTCCTTGTTCTTCTTCTTTGGTTTTCTGCCTTGACCTCTCTTCTTCTTCTTCTGCAATCGTGGTGCTTCTGCCTTCGGCTACTAAGTCTCCCTTCCTTCTTCTTCAGCCTGCCTTCTGTGTTGCTCTGGCTGCTGACTTTCCGTCGTCTGGCCCGGTGCTTCGACGACTTAACTGAGCATTTGCTACAGTGCAGCTCCTTCTTCTTCGCCTGCACTTCTTCTTCCGCGGGTCTTCTTCTTCTTCTTTGGCCTGCACACTTCAGAGTTTTTTCGTCAAGAGGCAAAACCTACTCTACCCTCCCCCCCCCGCGTCTCTCTTTCTCTCTGAAACCACTCTTGGGACAGCTCTCCCAGAGCTACCGGGTAATCGGGTTCGGGTCAGGCCCACCGGCGTGCGGTGGTGGGCGAGGAGTGCAGGTCGGTCTAATCGGGTCGGGCCAGGTCCGCGGAGCGTGGTCACGGACGAGGCCGGGTCGGGTGAGAGGGACCTCACCCCGTGGTCAGGAGGCAGACAGCATAAGGCACTTTTTGCCTTTATGCGTCCGCGCGCCTCCGAGAAGTTCCGAGGTGGGACTAAATGTCCCACCCCAATTGAGCGCGCGTCGCGGATGGAGCAGTGGGCGATCGTGGCTTCCCGCGCGGCCTTCGCCCCATCTGTGAACCTGGGACGTTTCGCGGAGAGTCCCTGCGCAACCTGGGAGTCAAACCTGGGCGAAGGCGTGCCTGCAACTGCAGGTGAAGCAGCTCTGCCTGCGCAGTAATGGCGACGGCGGGCGAGTCACCTGGTCACAGAAGAACGGCCTCTCGGCCAAATCAGACAGGCGGGGGACCTTCGCCGTGGCACGGCGAAGGTGGTCAGGGGGTCTGCAGGGGGCGTGATGGAGCCAACAGGTCGTCCTAGGTCAAACTGTGAGCGAAGAAGTGGGTGTGTTCGGTGGATCTGCAGAGGGTGTTTGGTGGGAAGTGGAGGGGCGGAAGAGGATCAGGGTGAGGAGGCGGAGGTTCTGCGGTGGTCGGCGAGCCGTGTGGGTCGCTGAGGTGATGGGAGCGGCTCGCCGGAGGGTGGTCGGAGGCGAAGAGGGTGAGGGTGAACAGGGTCGGTAGAGGGCTTAATTGACTAAATTGAAAGCGGGGAAAGAAAGAGGAGGAGAAGGGGAGTAACTCTAGCTTACTTGCAGGGACGAAGGGGGAGGAACAGGGCGACAGTCGTATCGACTGTCGCCGGAGAAGACGATGCTCAGGGAGAGGGGCGGCGGCGAGCAGAGAGCCGGAGAGGCGCCAGCTGGGTGCGGCGTGGCGCGGGAAGAGCAGGGGAGGAAGTCTCTGCTGCTGGTATTGCGGCAGAGCGAAGAGGTGGAGGGGGAGGAAGCCGCCAGAGCTGGTGAGCGTCTGCCGGAGAAAGAAGAGAAGGAAGTTGGGGATTTCTCCGTCAGATCCAAGCTGCCCTGGAGGGTGGTCGGAGGTGGGTATTTATAGGGATGAAACAGGGAGGAAGGCGGAGGGAGACGACGTGTCTCCCTCGCCGGAGAATGGTCGGAACACGAACCCATACCGTCCGTGCGTTCGCACGGCCGGTATGGGGGGGCTACAATGACCAGGGGGTGCTCCTGCGACGGCTGACGACGCAGGGCACCCCCGGTTTACTTGCCAGGTCCCCTACCTCACCCTGCGCGGCGCCATGCTCCGCGCAAGGTCGCCGGAGCATGGTGCTGGCAGGGTTTTGCAGGAGGGACCTGATTGCAAAGAACGAAGGAGAGTTAGGGGCTAAAATGCGAGGGTTCAAAAGTTGAGGGCCAAAGAGTAAATATATGAGGACCAAAGTGTAAAGTCGGTCAAGGAGGTTTCTTCTTAGGCTCAAGTTTTTATACATGACTAATTAGAACCTAAGGAATCTGATGGTGAATTTCATTTTCATATTAAACCTTGTTTGACCGGTCAATTTGCGTAAAGACCCAAATTAAGTTATTAATTGGGCATGGTTCTCAATGTAGGTCAAAATGGGTTCTAAAGGCCAAATTGAAGGTTCTAAACCCTAGAGATTATTTTTCTATGAATTTTAGAGGGTTTATTCTATTTTTACTTTGCCTCGAACCTTGTGAATTGAAGTGGGTTGTTTTAGGGTTACAGATTATCATTTGGTTCCTTGGAAGTGCTGTAGCCCTTGCTAGATCATCTCATCCCACTTTTATTCTTATTAAGCTGTTTTGACCTGTGTTTGGGCCCAGAATTACCCTGTATGCAGATTATACTGGTAAAATTGCACTTTTACCCCTTATGGCTGGTTTTCTTCTCAAACTCAGAATTCTCTGAGTTAAGCCTTTCCTTGAGATATGTAGGAGCTTTTATCCTTTGTATTGGGTCAAAATGAGCTAGTTATGGCTCATGATGAGGTTCTCATCAATTGGGCCGCACCATTTCAATTAAAATTAACTCATCAAGTAGCTGCCACTTAGGTTCAACTATTAGGGATTTACCAAGCACTCCACATTATTTTAAGTTTTAAAGGAAAACATCTTCACCTGTGCTTTCAAAACCTGGTGTGTCAACAAAACTTGTTTGAAAACACCTAAAGTTGAATCCTAAAAGCTACTAAGCAAGATTTGAACCCTAAAATTCACCACATCAAAAATAATCTTGCTTGAAAACCACTGGTTGTGCATGCACACACAAATCAATCAATCATTAAGGGCACAACCCAGATAAAGGGCCCATCACATTCCAAAGCACATTCAAACCTAGCCCTAAATAAAATAGAGCAGACGTTGGCCTTAAGGATTTGACTCGCTCTTCAGAGCCCAGAACGAGATTATTTTCGATTAGTCTATTTCTACTATTCAATTTGATGTCTAGCTAGGGGAGCAGAATCAAATGATCGTGGCTGGGGGGTACACTAGGAACCGGAGGTGCAAGCTGAAGGAAGAACCTTCTTCCTAGTCCCTCCTTCTAACTGGTTGGATTGAACAGACAAAAGTAGATCAAATCGTTCCTTTATCTCAACACAGGTTTTGGGAGTCTGTAGGTCTTTAGGCTAACCCACTTAAGGACAGGTTTGATTGTTTATATTGCGGAGCACCTTTCTTCCTCCCATCTCTCATGAATCTTTCCACATATTACATGCATTCCCACTCTTTCCCTCCTGTTTTGAATTATCCTCAACATGATGATTATTCCGACTTGTACTGTAATCAACCATCAGTTAGTTGGGATAACTCGGATTGGGGATACAGTTCCGGTCCTCTGTGTTTAGGGTCTAACCCTGAACACTATGATTGTGATTTCTATCCTTCTCAGAGCCACATCGATTATAGATCGTCACCCTTTCATGAACAACCTAATACGATCTACAACCAAGAAAGATATACCGATCCTTACCCATCCTAAAGGTCCTGAATTAATTTTTTCAAATTGGAATGACCAAAATGCCCCCACTCCTTGCAACTATAAAAGGAGACCCCCTCCATATGAAATTCTCATCCCTTCCTTCTCTTCTCTCCCTCTCCAAAGCTCAAGAGAAGCTTGTCCCACACCCGGGATGCTTCTCATGAGATAAAGTCAATTTTTCATCCCCCTTTCGGAAGTGGATCCCACGACGACGACGATGTGCTGGTCCATTCCCATTCTTCCTGCTTCTCCCTCCTTCGTCTTGCTTCGTCCTCCTTCATCCAGACATCGTCCCATCTGGCTCGTCCTCCAAGCGACCGTCGAGGAGGATATTTCTCTCTCCATTCTTTTGATGCTTTCTAGAGTAGATTTACTGCTTTCTAGTGTAATCGTTTTCTTCTTTCTAATCATAATGTTTAGTGAAACAAACAATCTTTTTAATGATGAATTCCCTGTTCATTCTACATCTCATTTTGATTTCTGTTTGTAATATTCTCTCTCTCTTACTCTCTCTCTCTTCTATTTATTGTAAATAGTTAGACAGTTCTAATCAATTAATTTACTTCGTGACAAATAAAACAAACGCAAATTTTTTTAAATCAAACGTTCTCCTCCCTATGTTCGACCCGGGATTTTCATTCCGGTATAAATTTTATTTGTTGAACACGAGTTTTTCGCTTTCAAACTACAACGACAGGTTTTTCAAAAATCAAACACGTTAGCGTAGCAACCTGTATGTTCAACAGTTACCTCCCATCTAGTGCTATCTTTTATGCCATTCAGTCGGTCGTGAAGTGCATCAGTGATCATTAGTGGGTAAGTCGATTAGATTAAGTGTGTTAGAAGGAAGATTTGGAATATTATCAAGATAGGGCTTTAAACGCTGGTTGTTGACTTGAAAAGTATTGTTTGTCTTCGGATCGAAGAGATCAACAGTGTCATAAGGATATGTTTTGAGGACAATAAAGGGTTGGTCCACTTGGATTTTAATTTTCCAGGAAAAATTATGTAATCTTGCATCAAAAAGCCAAACACATTTATTGACGTCAAAATACTTTTGAACGATATATTTATCATAAAACTTCTTTGTTCGGTATTTATAAATCCACGCGTTTTCATAAGAAAAATTACGTAATTCTTCCAATGCAGTTAATTATAGTTTCCTGTGGGTACCAGCTTCAGAAAAATCCATATTTAATTATTTTATTGCTGAGAAAGCCCTGTGTTCGAGTTCTACTGGAAGATGGCATGCCTTTCCAAAAATCAGATGGAAAGGAGACATGCATTGTGGGGTTTTGAAAGTGGTACGGTAGGCCCATAAAGCATCATCCAATTTATTGGACCAGTCTTTACAATCAGGCCTAACCGTCTTTTGTATAATATTTTTTATCTCCCGGTTAGAAACTTCCACTTGGCCATTGGTTTGGGGGTGGTAAGAAGTGGAAATTTTATGATTAGCCCCATATTTAGAAAGGAGATGGAATTGGGAGAGAGTGAAATGTGATCCCATCACTGATGATGGCCTTGGGAATGCCGAATCTCGAAAAAATGTTTTTCTTGATAAATTCGACAACCACTTTGTGATCATTGGTGGATGTGGGTATTACTTCTATCCATTTTGATACATAGTCGACTATGACTAGTATGTACAAATACCCACAAGAGTTGATGAACGGTTCCATGAAGTCGATGCCCCATACATCAAAAATTTCAGCCTCTAAGATGGGATTAAGGGGCATCATATCTTTCTGAGTCATGTTGCTGATGCTCTGGCAACGCATACAGGACCGAACAAAGGTATGAGCATCTTTGTGCATGCTGGGCCAAAAGAATCCAGAATTAAGGACCTTAGCTACAGTTTTCTTGCCCGAGAAATGTTCGCCACAGGCCATTGAGTGACAATGTGTCAAAATATTATGAATTTTTGAATCAAGGACATATCGTCTAATGACCTGATCGGGACAAATACGGAAAAGATCAGGCTCGTCACAAAAATAATATTTAATGTCACGGAAAAGAACTTATCCCTTTTGGATTTTGGCCAATCAGAGGGGATTTGTTCTGTTGCTAGGTAGTTTGCAATAGGTGCAAACCAAGGGAGGGTATTGGTAGCTAAGATAGTTTCATCAGGGAATTTACCAGGGGGGTCAACATGTCATTCATCATAAGATGAGAGAGATGATCGACCACTACATTTTGCGAGCTCACCTTATCCTTGATTTCCGGGTCAAATTCTTGGAGCAATAGGATCCAACGGATAAGGTGGGGTTTTGCATCCTTCTTGTTCAGTAGATATTTAGATGCTGAGTGGTCAGAATATACTGTGACATGTGACCCCAACAGATAAGAGTGAAAATTTTCTAAGGCAAAGACAATGGTAAGAAGTTCTTTTTCAGTAATTGTGTAATTTTGTTGTGCATCATCAAGTTTTTTGTTGGCATAGTAGATCACAACGGGCTTCTTGTCAATTCTTTGCCCTAGAACGGCCCCCAAGGTGAAATCAAAGGCATCAGTCATTAGTTCAAAGGGACAATTCCAATTAGGTCCCTGTAAAATGGGTGCCTCTATGATAGTTTTCTTCAACTGATTAAAACTCTCCAGGCATTGGGCATTGAAGTCAAAAGGCTAGTCTTCGGTAAGTAAATGACTTAACTGCTAGGAGATTTGGGAAAAAATTTTAATGAAACGGCGGTAGAAGCCCACATGCCCCAAAAGAGATCTTATCTGTTTTATAGAAGTGGGTGGTGGGAGCTTACAGATAACATCGATTTTAGCTCGATCTACCACAATTTGTTTTTTGGAAATTGATGTATCGATTTTCGCTTAAGGAAATATGTCATCAAAGTAAAGAAACGAGTGATGGAAAATCAATCATCAACAATTAAGATAAAACCACTCACAGAAGAGCGAGTTGTTTCCATTTGGAGGCAAGGGGCCTAACAGAACTTGCTAGACTCTCCCACAAAAGTTCACAATTAAAATTTGCAAAGAATCAACACCAAAACCTCTTTCAAATGAGACTTATTGCATTCATATGTGATGATAAGGCATTTAAGTAAAGTAGGGAGATCTTCTTCACAAAAATCTAGCAATATAAAAATCAAATCCAAAATCTTGTTTTATTTAGCAATGGACTGGAATGTAATAAGTAATGCACCATTTACTATAGAGAAATAGGGGACTTTCTCCCTTGGCTCACTCAAGGAGAAGAGGCCGCGGATGGCGTGGCTTGTCGGAGGAGTAGGGACGACGGAGAGGAATGCTCCAGTGGAGGAACGGTGGCGTACAGTGGTTGAAGATGCCACCAGTGACGAGGAATGTCAGCTGCGGTGGCGGAAGCTTGTCGGCACATGGGTGATGTCGGGGGCAGTTCTAAGGGCGTGGCTACCCCTGTGGGGTCAAGGTGAGTTCGTTGGTGTCGAAGGGACGAGGCTTCGAGGTTGGAAGTAACGATTGCGAGGAGGAGGATCGGTGGTGGCTTTGGGTTCTTCTCTATTGGAGAAGAAGATGAAGAAGGCCGGCTTGCTGGGTTACTGCGTGCGGTGGGTGGTGCAGATGGCGCATGCAAGGGAGAGAGGACGGCACGTGAGGGCTATGGTGGCGTGCGCGTATTGGGGATGGCATAACCATGCGTCTGTGGTGCACACGCAGTGAGGATGGCTGATGGTTGCATGACGAGGGCACGACGATGGTCTTCAGGCGTCCTGGAAGATTCCCAGATGACTTAACTGAATGAGAGGCCTACGGTTGAAGGTTCTGGTAGTGGCTTGTTGTGGCGGTCAGGGGCGCAGTCGTGGAGGCTCGTGGTGGTGAAGTTGGGTTCTATTCAAGTCACGGTGCAAGCGATCTCCACAGTGCCCTCCTGTTTCCATGGTGGACTTCCTTCCTCCAGGCGATCCCAAGAAGAAGATGGACTCCGCTCCTCGTGCGTGGGCATCTTCTTTTATAGATGTTCCCTGACTCTCATTTGGTTTATTCCGTGTGAGATCTCCTCCAACGACTTTGGCGTTGAGTCGTTGCCAACGGCCGACTGATTTGAGTTGGCTGTTAGTTTAGGCCAGCGAGGATTAGCTTCCCATTAGTGGTGAAGAGGCAGTCAAGTTGTTGTGAACTGTAGGAAGGAAAAAAAGGAAAAATTAGGTTATTTATAACAATAATTTAAAATAATGTATGAAATGTACATCACTATAATGTAATGTATGAAATATGCATGCAAACTCTTTTTATAAACAAATCTATTTATATATTAAAGTATGCTATGTACATGCAAATATTAATCTAGTTACTAGGCATTTAAGTATTTAATTAATCCACAAATGTGGTCCCATCAAATGCCCTCACGCCTAGTTTTTGCTAGTTCCAAGCAAAAGTCAAAAACAATAGACGTAACCAAAAGATTTCTTCTTTTTGTATTCCAAAAATTTAGAGATCCAGACAAATGTGAAGTAATAGTAGCCTAGGTAACGAATCCAAGTGAAAAGCCAACTTACATTTGAAGTTCGTACTTCACCCTTGATACAATTCTATCAGGATATGCAACTACTTCCCTCGGGGATAAAGCAAAAAATAACCTATAATTTGACCTTGGCTTTTTGGCTTAGGTAGGAGATACTGAGTTGAATGGATTTATATTTGGTGGTTCACACTCATCTGGTGCTACATGTATTCTAATACTGCAGACTCTAAATCTCTAGACTATCAAATGAGTCAACCCAGAGAGAGGCTAAAAACTGTGCTCTCTTTGCATTCCCTTGCACTTACTCTCTCTTTTCTTTCCGCTCTTTTTTTTTTTTTTGAGATCACATATCTTACTAGATTTTGTAACTATACTCCATGTTTGGTGGCCTCACATGGCATTCACACTTCAATTAAAGTTCTAATAATCCTACAACTAAGTCAGAAGTCCTTAGTCAGTATTCAGGCGATCAGAAATACTAAAAAGTAGGTATGGGTCATATTTGGTGGATCGCAATGGGTGTATTTATTATTGTCTCAAAAACATTGACACATAATCAAAAATGACACGAAGATAAGACTATAAATTTGAACTCTTTTCTTTTTCTTTTTCACTCTCTCTTCTTTTTTTTTAATATAAATGTTTCTTTTTTTTTCTTTTCTTTTTTTCCCTTTTTTTGTGGCTTTTTTTTTTCAACTACTAACACAAAATGACGCATACTTTTATTTATGAGGCATTATTAGGGATGATGATGGTTAAGAGGATATTATGTAGCTTATTTGGTGGAAGTGGCTACTCTCAGCACTGGAAAGGAATGAATAGGACAAGTGTATTTCTGACTGATTAGCCCATGGTTGTGGGCTATTTAAGTATTTAAGTGCCTAGACATTAAGTTAATTCTAACATTTATTTAGCATAAATTAGGATGTAAATAGATTAATTCGTATTTTTAATTTAATTACATAATCCATGCATTGCATTCATATTTTAAGTGCATTTAGAATTAGCTTAGAATGGCATTCATCTAATTAGTTAACCAATTAGGTACATTATTTTAGTTAACATAAAAGTTGAGGGTTTATATATAAATAATCATAATATTTTAATAATATCCTTTATTCTTCTTCTTCTTAGCAATGGTTCGACTGCCGCTGCAACGCCTCCGGCCGCACTAAAAGCACATTCATGATCAGCGGAGAAGGTGGATCTGCTCCTGCCTCTCCATTCAAATTTGTGCAGGCCACTACAAAAGGAGAGAGGATGCTGAGTGAGGGGGACCTCCACCACCGACTCACCACTGTGCAGAGAGATCTTCTCTCTTCCATTCCACACCGCCGGCCTCAACCGTGGCAACGAGTCTCCACCACTGTGGGTGTGTGGTGTGATAGGCCACACCGCCATCCGGAGCTCGTCGGCATTACCGTGAGCACCTCGCCGTGCACCTTCCTCGCCATCGTCATCAACAACCACCGTCGCTGCAATCATCTTCTCGGTCACTTAAGACGTTTGGGAAATTTCCAGGATGTCTGAAGCCACCCCCCCACTCCAGCAGCAACCACCGTACGCCCACTTCACCTCCAGCACCTGAACCGCAACCTCCCCCGCTCACTCCCGCACGCCTCCAGCTGCACGCAAGGCGTGCACAGCCTGCAGCGCCTCACCGCTCACGCCCGCTCACCTTCCGCATGCAGGCGCACTCGCACAACCACACTCGCCCGCTCACCTCCCGCCTGCAACCTCACCCACTCACTCCCGCATCCACTCCAGGCCACGCACACCCACGCCACTCGCACGCCTGCAGTACTTCACCCACGCCCTCCAGCCTTCGTGACCACCCGCCCGCGCTCACCGCCAACAGGCCGCGTGCACTCCGGGGCCCTCCAGCCAGCGCGCAGCAGTCCTCACTGCCAACAGGCCTCGCGCGCTCCCGCACCCTCCAGCCAACGTGCAGCAGTCCTCACCGCCAACAGCAGCTGCAGCACCGGCTGCAGCCACCTCCGCCGGAGCTCGTCCAGCCGACTTTGGCCACCGCGCGACACGCCGCCACCACCGCTTCGAAGCCCTCAGTAGAAGGAACTTCCTCCGAGCTTCCCGCGTCTGGCCTTCCACTCCTCGTCGCGCACGGCAAAGGGAAAAAATCCCCTGTTTTGCTACAGTAACATGGCCATTAATAATTACATTTTCTGCCATTGTCAATTTTTAATGATATTTTATTGATTCTGCATTGCGACAAATATCCTCTAGTTATTCAGAATTGCTATTTCAGCATGATTTCTTGATTCAACCTTAATCTGAAGGCAATTTTGGCTTGATTCTTGTCAAAACTAACTACGAAGAAATGTTTTTAACTGGTGCGAATTTAAATACGTCATTGCCTCCCTGTGGATACGACCCGCTCTTCTGTGAGTGGTTATTTCTTTTTAAATATTGATTAGTCGATTTTTCCACCACATAAAACTGCAAACGACTTTAAAGCGAACAATCAACTTGTCACTGACCTTTGACAATATTACCCTCCTTCCGCCGAGGACTCTATTAAGGACAGTCGTAACCATCCACCATAGTCATAGTTTTATTAGGACTCAATCTCTGTGTATCTGCGTTATTTGGCACACAATGTTCACATGTGGAATTCAGAACTTAAGAGTCCAGGAATTCACACAATGTTTGCACGTGGAAACACAGAGCGAAAACTATGCCTAACTCTGAGGTATCAACATCTAATTATCCAGAACTTAAGAGTCCTTGCACTAGACTTAGCACACCAGTAGTCTCTCTACTTTCTCCTCACAAATATTAGGTTGATCTAATTGAAAATAGTATGCCTAACTCCCTTCAAACTGTCCAAGGACTTAGTAGACTAAAAATGCTTATTGGTTTTCTACACAGATCCATTACCCAGTCTATATGCAAGTGAAGTAACTGTACTGGATTTTAAACTCAAAAATAATTTAAGAAAAAAATCTTTAATGAAACCTCCTTGATAAAAACTTCTGCTAGGGACTAACCAATTCAGCTCAAGAAAACAAAAGAGTTTTTTTTTTTGAACTAATGCACCTATCCTAAATGCATGTAAATGTTTATAAATGCTATAAACATCCTCAGGTTATAACCCCCCATGCCTAAGATTGACAATGTCCTCATTAGCAAAATAAAGACATAGAAGAATATCACCTGAGGAGGAGAGTGGGAGGAGCTAAGGATCCTCAAGCTGTAGTGTGTCCAAAACCTGGCCATCTGAAAGGGTAACATAAGGTTTAAGTCGTTGGACATTTACCTTAATGTTCGTACCAGAAGTAGGGTTCCAAATTTCTACCACTCCATGAGGGAAGGCAATGATAACAACATATGGCCCATCCCTATGAGACTTGAGCTTTCCAGGAAATACTCGAAGTCTGGAATTGAAAAGCCAGACCCACTAGTTGGACTGAAAGGTCTTTCTAATGATGTGCTTATCATGGAAGGCCTTTGTACGTTGTTTGTAAGCTTGAGAGGTTTCATAAGTTTCATTACGAAGCTCCTAAAGCTCACTTAACTCCAACATGCATGCCTTACCTGCTTTATCGAGATTTAAGTTAACATTTTTAATAGCCTAATAAGCTTTGTGTTGTATTTCAATTGGAAGGTGACATGCCTTTCCGTAGACCAGACGGAAAGGAGACATGCCTAAAGGAGTCTCATTAACTATTCCGTAGGCCCAAAGAGCATCATTCAATTTTTTTGACCAATCCTTATGGTTGGGCCTAACAGTTTTTTCCAAAATCCGTTTAATCTCCTTATTAAACACTTCTACTTATCCACTTGTTTGGGGATGGTAAGGTATGGCTATCATGTGGTTGACTCCTAAATTTTGGAGTAATCTTGTGAAGTGTACATTATTAAAGTGAGGTCCTCCATCACTTGTGATCGTCCTTGGGCACCCGTATCGAGAAATGATATTAGCCCTACCAAAATCTAAGACCATGGAATGATCGTTGGTCCATGTGGGTATGGCTTCTATCCATTTTGATACATTGTCCAAGACCACAAGGATGTATTCATATCTGAAGGACACAGGAAAGGAACCCATGAAGTCGATGCCCTAAATATCAAAGATCTCAACGGGGAGAATAGGTTGCTGGGGTATCTCATCCCTTTTTCCAATGGTTCCCATCTACTGGCAATGTAGACATGCGCCCACATATGTATTTGCATCTTAGAATAATGTGGGTCACCAAAAGCCAGACTAAAGAACCTTATGGGCAACCTTTTTTCCACTAAAGTGTCCTCCATAATGGAGGTCATGGCAGAAACTCAGAACACTCCTTTGTTCTTCGTCAGGGATGCAACGACGGAATAACTGGTTAGGGCCTATTCTAAAAAGCTTGGGTTCCTCCCAGTGATAAAATTTAGCATCAGCAAGAAACCTATCCCGCTTCTGCTTGCCCCAAGTACTGGGGGTTATGCTCGTGACCAGATAATTCACTATGTCAGCGAACCAACGAGTTTTGGCCTCCACAATCATTAGAGACTCATCAGGAAAAGTCTCTCGGATACTGCCAGTAGGGGTTGATGCCTCAATAGTGATCCTGGACAGATGATCTGCTACCACATTCTCAACTCCTTTCTTATCTTGTATTTCTACGTCAAACACCTGGAGTAGCAGAATCCAATGAATCAAATGAGGTTTGGTATCCTTTTTAGCAAGAAGATGCTTTAAAGCAGAATGATCAGTGAACACCACAACTTTGGATGCTAATAAATAAGACCGAAACTTTTCAAAAGCAAACACTGCAGTAAGAAGTTCCTTTTTAGTGACCGTGTAGTTTTGTTGAGGATCTGTAAGGGTCTTGTTGGCATAATGCAAAACATGAGGTTTGCCATCAACCCTTTGACCTAAGACTACTCCCACTGCGAACTCAGAAGCATCGCACATTACTTCAAATGGGAGGGTTCAATTTGGTGCTTGGAGAATTGGCACGGTAAGAAGGGCTTCCTTCAAGACTTAGAAAGCCTTGCCACATCTATCATCAAAATCGAAGGAAACATCCTTCGCTAACAAGTCGCAGAGTGGCTTGGAGATTTTATCGAAATCTCTAATGAAGCGCCTATAGAATCCAGCATGGACAAGAAAAGATCGAACTTGACGAACATTGGTGGGTGATGGAAGCTTAGAGATGGAATCAATTTTGGTGGTATCCACTTCTAATCCTCTCTCGAAAACTACATGCCCTAAAACAATGCTCTACTTGACCATGAAGTGGCTTTTCTCCTAGCTAAGCACCAGCTTTGCCTCTTCGCAATGGGTAAGACTTTATCAAGGTGCGAAAGGCATAGGTCAAACGATGAGCCGTAAATGGAAAAATCATCCATGAAAATTTCTACAAACTTGTCAATCATATCAAAAAAGATAGCCATCATACATCGTTGGAAAGTGGCAGGAGCATTACATAGCCCAATGGCATTGGCGGAATGCAAATGTGTCATACGAACTCGTGAAAGTGGTATGCTCCTGATCGTCAGGAAAGATGGCTATTTGATTATACCCAGAGTACCCATCAAGGAAACAGAAGTACTTGTTCCCCGCCAGTCGCTCCAAAATCTAATCAATAAATGGCAAGGGGAAATGTCTTTCTAGGTAGTCGTGTTCAAACGACGGTAATCAATGCACACCCTCCAGCCAGTTGAGGGTCTAGTGGTTACCAACTCTCCTTGCTCATTTTCTTCCACAGTGATTCCTGCCTTTTTGGGCACCAAATGTATAGGACTAACCCATTTACTGTCTGAAATAGGATAGATAATTCCTGCATCCAGCCATTTCAGAATCTCCTTTTTGACAACCTCCTGCATATAAGGGTTGAGCCTTCTCTACATGTCTCAAAAGGGCCTCACGAACTCATCCGTGTATATATGATGCATACAAAGGGAGGGGTCAACACCCTTAATGTTAGTTATCGACTAAGAAATAGCTTCCTTATGCCTTTGTAAACACTCAAGAAAAGCTCCCTCCTATGATTTAGTTAATGCAGACGAGATAATGATGGGAAGCGTATCGTTAGGGCCAAGGAATGCATACTTCAATGTGCTTGGGAGGGGTTTAAGCTCCAACTCAGGAACCTTTTGGATTGAGGGTATAAGTTGTGATGTCCCTGCCTCAGGTAGTGGATCTACCTTCAAGGTCCAAGGTGGGCACAAAGACTCTGTGTGTACTCCTGATAGCTCTTCTAATTCGGGCATATCCCCTTCAGTTTCTTTAATAGTTGGAGGATGGTCTTTAGATATGACCTTTTGAAAGGGATCTCTACATAAGAGTGCTACTGTAGTCTCCTTAATGATTTCATCAACTACCTTAATCTGGGAACAGTCTTCAAATTCAAATTGCTGTAGGTATCAAAAACATTCAACCAGATCTTCTTGTTCCCAAAGCCCATTTTAAGTGCCCCTGATCTACAATTGATAGAGGCATTGGTTGTGGCCAAGAAGGGGTGTCCTAGGATAATGGACAGCTTGGTGGGCTTATTGGATGGGTCAGTGTCAAGTACGAGAAAACCAATAGGGAAGAAGTCATCCAGTCTCACTAGGACATCTTCTAGTAATCCCCGCAATGTCTTAAGTGATCTGTCTGTGACTTGGAGGATTACTGGACTAGGCTTTAAATCGCCTCCTCCCAAAAGTTCATAGACAGAGCTCGGTAAAATGTTCACTCCCGCACCCAGATCGTGCAGAGCCTTATCAATGTGTTGGTTACCTATAACCACTAAAATATACAAAGCCCCTAGGTCTTTGATTTTGGGGGGTGTTCCATGTTGGAGCATCGAGCCACCATGGTCAGGCAAGATGACCTTAGCTTGGACCTGTCTCCTAGATCGATGCTTCTGGGTGCACAGGTTCTTCAAAAACTTGGCATAAGATGGGATCTGTTTAATAGCATCCAATAAAGGAAAGTTGATGTGGACTTGCCTGAAAGTATTCATAATCTCATTCGTCCTATCCTTAGCTCCAAATGAACCAACAGAAGATTCCCCAGGTGCGGATAGGTTCTCAGGATAAGGCACCCTCGGCTTCTAGGTAGAGGGGTCGTCATGTCAGGAAAGGGGTGGCGGAATGACGACATCCTCGAGGTGAGTGATTTCAAGCAACAGAGAGTAGTGTGGCTCTTCCTCGGTGGAGATGGAAGTCGGGTCTAGTGTAGGAGGGGAATCTTGAGAGGTGATCATAGGAGTGTTATCAGGCTTGTCGATTTTCTTTCCACTCCTCAACACGGTCATAGCTTGGGTGTGCTCCCTGAATATGACCCGCTTACCATTTGGGTTCTCCTTAGAAGAGCTAGGCAATTTCCCTGGATCCCGTTGCCTAACTGCCTCAGTAAGATGACCAATTTGGTATTGCATATCAGTGATCATCTTATTCTAAGATTGGATGACCATATTCTAATGCTCTTGCATCGCTTTCATCATGGCTTTTAGTTCATCTATCTTAGAAGGCTTATTCTGAGGACGATTTGCATAGGATGTCTAGTATATGGGTTGAGGAGGTTGGGGTCTTGCATTCCCTAAGTTAGAAGCATCACCTTGCTTCCAAGAAAAGTTTGGATGGTTCCGCCACCCTGGATTATAGGTATTGAAATAAGGGTTATTACGAGGCGGTGGGCGGAAACCTTGGGCTACGTTCAGGTCGACCTGAATCAACTCAGGGAATTGATTTGCTTGGTGGAACTCCGCAATGGCGTGTGTCGTGCTTTGGCAAATGGAGCATTCACTTGAAGCCCGAAAGATAGAGGCTACTTACAAGTTCATGCCAAGGTTTGCTAAAAGCCTATCAAAATTTTTGTTTAATAATTGAATTTGATAAGACAAATCCTAAGTAGCCCCAGCTTCATGGGACTCTATCTTCGTCTGCAAGATTGATGGTTTTCTTTCTTGATGGGCAGAGGACATATGTATGGAATTATTACTTAATGTTTCAAATAATGCCCAGGTTTTATCCTCAGTTTTGGTCACGAAGGTTCCTGCACAGGTTGCATCGATGGTTTGCCTATGCCTTTCAGATAATCCGTTATAGAACCTTTCGACCAATTGCCATCTTGGCACCTGATGGTGGGGGCATAGCCTAACATGGTCACTAAAGTGCTCCCAAGTCTCGTGAAATTGCTCCCCTTCCTGTTGAATAAACCTCATAATCTCTCTTCTGTAATGGTTGGTCTTACTCATAGGAAAGTATTTTTTCAAGAATTCTCCCTTAAGGGTGACCCAATCATTTACCTTTACATTGAGGGTATGATACCAGTGCTTGGCCTTATCCTTAAGGGAGAAAGGAAATAGAGTCTTCATTAGGGCTTCATCAGTAAAGCCCTGGAGCTTCACCGTGGACAGACCTCAGTGAATTCCTCAAGATGCCTATAGGGATCCTCCCTAGCAATACCATAGAAAGAGGGGAGTAAAGATATGGTGCTGCTTTTGATTTCATAAGATTATTCACTCTAGGCCTTCGGATAAGTAGGACTTGGTGGGTTGTAGGAAGGAAATAGTCTCTTAAGGTTCTCTGATTATCACCAATCCTAATCTCTTCTTTAGGTCTTTCTTCTGCCATTTTTCTTCTTTCCTGGTTGTCGTTTCTAATAATTCTCTCTGGTTCCGGGTAGAAAACAAGACTATTTCTAAGAGAACGCCTACAAGCATACACCAAGCAAACACAAGGCAACATGTCTTTTGTTGATTTAAAGTACTTTAAGTCCTCTTCCAACTCTTCAGCTTGGCTAAATAGATTCAAGGCAATGTTTCTCCATTCCCACGTAAGTGGTATAAGAGAAATGAGACACTTGAGATTCCTGGTCAATATCTGTTAAGGAGGTCTAACTTTTAGCTCTTTAGGGTGACTAACCAAGTTGTCAATTAATTATGCACCCTAAATTGACCTTCGAATGCCATAGAGATGTACACTTTGTTGCAATAATATTCTCAAATGCTCAAGTAAAAAGGTACTCCAAGGATGAAACCAAGGGATGCAAGTAGGGCGAACACTTCCTTTGAGGCGATGCATTAGCGGTGCCTCTTAACTACCTTGAATTCCTTTAAGGGGTGTCCCACTCCTTAAAGTATCAAATCACTTGGGCAAAAGTTAATACCACCATCACAAAGCGAGATAGGAGGGTTTGTACCGATAAAGAGATCAATGCCTATAGCCTTAAGGGTCTAAGTCCTAGTGCAGTGCGTATAGTGTGTGCTTAGTGCAGGAAGTGTGCAACATACCGCGACAAGTGATTTTTCTTTTGAAAATAGCAATCAAGTTATTCAAACACTTCCTGTATATTTTACTTTCTTTTCAAGTAATGTAACCACTTGATTAATCATTTCAAATCAGCTTAAGTGGTCTTCTTTAATTATGTCCAAATGCAATGCGTGTGCAGATAACTGATGTAGAAAGATAGGAAATACATACCTTGCTCCAACACTCTTCTATGCAAAAATGTACGCAATGCAATAAGAAAATCTAGATGCTGCTCAAGTAATCCTAGATAGTTGCCCTAAAGATATGCAGCTTCTAGCAGGCAGTTCAAATTTTTTGTTTTGTAATAAATAAATATGCAATTAAAAGAACTAACTAAGAATAAAGCTAGAATCTAAAGAATCAGGGACACTCCCACAAAAACTGGTCCCAGAGTACAAGAGAAAGAAAATAAATAACTAGACTAAATCCTAAAGAGTCTATTCTAAAATTCTAAATCAGAAATCTAAGAAGCAAGATCCTCTTAGATGGTCCTCCGTGCATCTCCATGCGTGTGGGATCAAGGCCCACAGGCTCCTGCGATTATCTCTGAGGTGGCGGTGAGGTCAACCAAGATGAGCATCTGCTGCGTGCACCTTCTCCTTTGATGTACCTCGCATAGGAAAAAGAAATATATCAATGAATATAAAGCCCTAATTAGAAATTACTACGAATAGGAAATACGTGCGAGTTTACTAGGCCCGTTGCCTCCCCAGCAACGGTGCCATTGAACGTATCGATTTTCACTTAAGGAAATATGTTGTCAAAGTAAAGAAATGAGTGGTGGAAAATCAATCGTAAACAATTAAGAAAAAATCGCTCATAGAAGAGAGGGTCGTTTCCATAGGGAGGCAAGAGGCCTAACAGAACTTGCTAGACTCTCCCACAAAAGTTCACAATTAAAATTTGCAAAGAATCGACACCAAAACCTCTTTCAAATGAGACTTATTGCATTCATATGTGATGATAAGGCATTTAAGTAAAGTAGGGAGGTCTTCTTCGCAAAAATCTAGCAATATAAAAATCAAATCCAAAATCTTATTTTCTTTAGCAATGGCATGGAATGTAATAAGTAATGCACCATTTATTGTAGAGAAATAGGGGGCTTTCTCCCTTGGCTCACGCGAGGAGAAGAGGCCACAGATGGCGACGTGGCTTGTTGGAGGAGTAGGGACGGTGGAGAGGAACACTTTGGTGGTGGAACGACGGCGTGCAGTGGTCAGAGATGCCACCAGCGATGAGGAATGCTGGCTATGGTAGTGGAAGCTCGCTGGCATGCGGGTGATGTTGGGAATGGTTCTGAGGGCGTGGCTGCTCTCGTAGGGTCGAGGCGTGTTCACTAGCATCGAAGGGATGAGGCTTCATGGTCGGAAGTGACAACTGTGAGGAGGAGGACTAGTGGTGGCTTTGTGTTCTTCTCTGTTGGAGAAGAGGATGAAGAAGGCTGGCTTGCTGGGTTGCTGCATGCAGTGGGTGGTGCAGATGGCGCATGCAAGGGAGAGGGGAGGACACGCTCAAGGGCACGCGAGGGCTATGGTGGCGTGCGCACATGAGGCAAGGTGTGATCGTGCATCTATGGTGCACACGTGGCGAGTATGGCTGGTGGCTGTGTGACGAGGGCACGACAGAGGTCTTCAGATGTCTGGGAAGATTCCTGGATGACGTAACTGAATGAGAGGCCCGTGGTTGAAGGTTCTGATAATGGCTCATAGTGGCGGTCGGGTGTGCGGTCGTGGAGGCTCGCGGTGGTGAAGTTGGGTTCTATTCAAGTCACGGTGCAAGCGATCTCCACAATGCCCTCCTGTTTCCACGGTGAACTTCCTTCCTCCAGGCGATCCCAGGAAGAAGATGGCCTCTTCTCCTCGCGCGTGGGCATCTTCTTTTATAGATGTTCCCCGACTCTCGTTTGGTTTATTCCATGCAAGATCTCCTCCAATGACTTTGGTGATGAGTCGTTGCCAACGGTTGGCTGATTTGAGTTGGCTGTTAGTTTTGGCCGACGAGGATTAGCTTCCCGTTGGTGGTGAAGAGGTGGTCAAGTTGTTGCGATATGTAGGAAGAAGAAAGAAGGAAAAATTGGGTTATTTATAACAATAATCTAGAATAATGCATGAAATGTACGTCACTATAATGTAATGTATGAAATATGCATGCAAACTCTTTTTGTAAACTAATCTATTTATATATTAAAGTATGCTATTTGCATGCAAATATTAATCTAGTAACTAAGCATTTAAGTATTTAATTAACCCATAAATGTGGTCTCATCAGAAATGACATGGCCCAGAACAATGCCTTCCTGAACCATGAAATGACTTTTTTCCCAACTGAGGACAAGGTTAACTTTTATGCATTTTTGGAGAGTTCTTTCAAGATTTCTTAGACAAAGATCAAAAGAATCTCCAAATATAGAGAAGTCATCCATAAAGACTTCTAGGCATTCCCCTAGCAGGTCTGAAAAAATTGCAAGCATACACCTTTGAAAAGTCACAGGTGCGTTGCAAAGGCCGAAAGGCATTCTTCGGAAAGTAAAGGTTCCGAAGGGGCAACTGAATGGGGTTTTGTCTTGATCCTCAAGATGGATCGCAACTTGATTATAGCCAGAATAACAGTCAAGAAAATAGTAGTAATCATGTCCAACTAACCACTCTAAGATTTAATTAATAAAATGGAGCGGAAAATGGTCCTTCTTGGAGGCGATGTTCAATTTTCTATAATCAATGCACACGCACCAAGAAGAAGCAATTTGAGTGACTATATTTTCCCTATGTTCATTGGTGACAATTGTTAGTCCAGCCTTTTTAGGCACTAGTTGTTTGGGACTAACCCAGGAGCTATCAAAAATAGGGTAGATGATATCAGCATCAAGCCACTTTATAATCTCCTTTTTAACCACCTCATGCATATTAGGGTTTAAGTGCCTTTGTGGTTGGCAGGAGGGGCGAGAATCGTCCTCAAGATAAATTTGGTGGGTGCAATAGGATGGATTAATACCCTTAAGATCAGCAAGGGTCTAGCCAATAGCTTTTCAGTGTTTGCTCAAGGCTTGGAGAAGTTTTTTCTCTTGTACCCCAGAAAGTCCAGAATTGATAATTAGGGGCATGGTCTGGTTTGGACCAAGGAAAACATATTTAAGGGAGTTAGGCAAGGGTTTTAATTCCAATTGAGGGCCCAACTTCGAAAGGATTTCTGCTTGTGGAGTGTGGGGTGAAGTGAGAGGGAGAGGGTTAGATGAAGAGTCAGATGGAGAAGATGTGGTTAATGTGGGAGGGTGTGGTAAATTAGATTGTTTAGGAACCGTGTGAATTGCAAAACAAGAACCTAGATGTGAAATCTACATTATTTCCTCCACTAAATTTTCAATTTCTGAATTCGAGTCATCAAAGAAATATGGTTCTTGGAAATTCCTAGAAGCTTGAAAAATATCCAGGGTAATAGATTCACCACCACACATGATCTTCATCTTTCCAGAATCACAATCAATATTGGCTTTGGTGGTGGCTAAAAATGGTCTTCCATGAATTATAGGGGCATTCTTTAAAGCTTCTGGTACCTCTATGTCCAAGACCAAAAAGTCTACGACAAATAGATAATTTTTGAGCCGAACAATTACATCCTCAACAATCCCCTTGGGTTTCATTGTAGATCGAACTGCTAGTTGAAGTGTTACCTCAACAAGCTTTAATCCACCAATCTTAAATTCCTCAAAAACAACAGTGGGGATCAGATTAATTGAGGCACTGAGATCCAATAGGGCACGATCAAATGAAGTGTCATTATTGACAACTTGAATCAGGGGGGGCCTGGATCATTTCTTTTCAAAGGTACTTTGCTCTGCACAACTGAGCTTACTGTCTTCGGAAGGATCACCCTTCCTAGATTTCTAGGCTGCCTTTTTGGGGTACACAAATCTTTCAAAAATTTGGCATAGGCAGGAATGTATTTTATGGCATCTAGGAGAGGGATATTGATTTCTACTTGCCTAAAAAGATTCATCAATTCCTTATTAGTGGGATTAGATTTCTTTTTTCTATTTTGTGAAGAGTGAAGGCTTGTGGAAAAGGGGATGGGTGTGCCTATTGCACATTTTTGGGTTCTTGAACGAGGTTAGAAGAAGAGGGAGAAGAGCTGATCTACTTTTCTCTTAGGTGGGTTTCTTGAGCAGGCAAAGGATCATGAGTGGTTTTCCTGTTGATTCTAGGAGGATGGGGGGCCTGATTTTGATTAAAACCTGGTGGGTGCTGTGGTGCTGGGTAGATAGATTGACTGGGATATCCACCCTGATACTAATTCCATTGATTATTAGGATTAGGCATAGGTTGGGATGGCAGATTGCCAGTAGGTCTATGATCAGGAGTAACCTTAACTTGATGTTGCAAGTTGGTTATCATGCAGGTTGCTTCTGCCATTTGATTCTGCATACCTTGTAGAGTCTTCATGACCTGGGTGTTGATATCTTCATGGGATGGCCCAGGTTGATATAAGTTTTTCCCATAATTCCCAAATTGAATTTGTTTGGGAAACGAAACCTGATTTGGGGCTTTCCAGGGGGGATTCGGGTTGGTCCTCCGATTTTGATTGTAAGTATTGGAGGGATTTCTAAATTGCTCCTAGAGAGTAGAAATGTTTTCAATGGTGGAGTCAAAAAGATTTTGATTCATATAATCAAAAGTCCCAGTCAACAGATCTTGTAAGTAATCAGAAAATTGCTACCCAGCAGGGGTAGCATTGATATTGTGTAGATTTCCTCTTTTGAGAATGTGAGGGGAGTTAGGATAAGGAGCTGGTTTTTGAGTGAGCTTTTCTTCGATTTTTTTCTGGTTAATTTGTATCTGATCCAATCGTTAAGCTATCATTTGTAGATCATCTTGAGTGACTGGAACAGATATAGATTTGGGGTCAATTTCATTGACTCCAAGTCTGGGGTTGTTGGTTCGACCAAAAGTGTCCATTGAAGCCATATTAAATGAGTTTTCACTGATTTCTTCAAAAAGGAGGTAGGCACTTTCGGCATCACTATTAAGGAAATTACCCCCACATGAAGCATCCGTGAATCTTTTTAATTGATCTTCTAATCCGTGATAGAAGATCTGCACTAGCTGCCATCGTAGAATTTCATGGTGGGGGCAACTTCTAAGAAGTTCTTGAAATCTCTCCCAAGACTCATGGAGAGGTTCACCAGATTTTTGTTGAAAGGTCATTATTGAACGATGTAATGCATTTGTACGACCTATCAGAATTTTTTTTTTAAGAAAAGCATTTTTTAATTAGGGCCAGGTGGTGATAGGGTGCCCAACCATCCTAAACCAATGTGATGCTTTGTCCTTTAAAGAGAGAGGAAAAAGTCTCATGAGCCACACCTCTTCCTGCACATTGCAGGAATAGGTGGTTTGAGCGAGGACAGTTAGCTCCTCGAGGTGGCAAAAGGGGTCCTCTCTCGGAAGACCATGGAAATGTTTAATAAGGTTTAGAATGGTAGGTTTAATTTCAAAATCCCCTTGGGGTATAACCACTTCGGGTCTCTCTTCATAATTAGAAGGATCATAAAAATCCTTAAGCGGCATGAGAGGTTCCCCGAGTGGCTGACCTGGTCTCTGATTGGCGAGGTTCGTGACAGTCCTAGACAATTGTTGTTGGTTTTGTTGAAGTCAAACCAATTGGTCGACCATAAGAGAAAAGGGGTTTGAATTTTGATTAAAAGAGCCACCTGGCCATTTAGGGTTTTGCGGTAAGCCCCAAAATGTCGGAGGTTAGGGAGGTGGAAATCAGCTTGTGGGTCAGCTGACGGGTTAGTGGTGGGTTGGGATGTGGAAGCAAAGTTTGTTGAATTTTTTTCCACATTAGAAACAGAGGAAGAAGAAGAAGAAAATAATGATCTTTTGGTGCGGGGGCCAAAATCAAATGGCCCCTCAAGATGTGGATTCTGGGACCTTCACCCGTGCATGCACTTAACGGAAGAACAGGAGGGGAGGAGGAGAGAGAGAGATGAGAGAAAGTGAGCAAATCAAACAAACAAACCTAATATGTCCTAAGGTTGACTCCTTAATACAACGTAAGACTTGGGAACCCAATAAGAAGAAATTAATAAGAGAACCTACTTCCTTAAGAGCACCTGGCTAGACTAAAGAGGTGGATTGGGCCCAAGCGTTTCCTAGGAAAATCACCAGGGCTTGTGTAAACTTGCACCCGTCGTTTGACTTCCCTCTAAGTCTGTCACCACGTATTTCAAAAGGAATTAGGAGCACTTAATAACTCTTACATATTGGATATCAAGCCTAAGTTTTTGTGAAGTCCTTAAGTGATCAAATGACTACTTGTTTTAATTTAGGCTTGGGTGTTTAATTGTGCACGGGAATGTGGAGGGTGTTGATTGCGGTAATGCCCTATTATTTCAATTTTTTGTAGTGTGTGCAAAGATTGGAAAGAGTGATTCCAATATAAATCAAGTTGTCACAAAAAAAATTTTGTTTTCTACTTTTAGGATTTGATTTAGCTTAATGTCTTTTACGATTTTCTTTTTATGTTTTCAACCAAGTTTAAGATCCACAAACAAAAAGAAATCAAGTTGTATTGGTGAATGTAGATTTCCTTTTAAGATGTGGGTTTCTAAAAATGAAAAGAAACCCTAAATGAATTGATCCCTAGGCAGAAATGTTACTACCAATGAATTGATTCAGGCTTTTTCTTTTTAAGTAGTGGTCCAAACAAAGCAAGCAACACCACTACTGGAAGGCAAGTCAAAAAAGGATTCCAGAAAATATTTTTTGTGATTTTAGGAATTTATTTGATATTTTTTTAAGATTTTTCTTTATTCTGATGTCAAAGTCCAGAAATGACACCTATGGGTATTTTGGACATTTCAGTATCACCACTAGCCACTAAAAATTTTTGTGATTTTATATGATGTGTAGAATTTCACAAGGATTCCATAAAACTAAATTTCACAAAAATTGAAGTAGAAAAATTCCTAAAATTCGTGGATAGTAGCAAAATAATGAAATTTGAGGACATGATCCCCCTATGGTCCACAAATTTTTAAAAATTTTCTACAAGTCTAATTGCTCTAAAATTTGGAAAAGATGTTCCTAATTTGATTTTGAATCTTTGGGTAAAATTTCAAGATTTTAAGAGGCTCATGGTGTTGGGAATTGATTTTAGAAGTCCAAACAGAAGTTTGGACCCGAAAATCAGAATACCAACACTTAAGGTAGAGTGGTGTTAATTTATGCAAACAATCAACCAATGAAATTTTGAGGACGCCACTTTACTTGATTTAGATGTTTTTGATCCTAAAATCCTGGTTTAATATTTTTTTGGTATTTTTTAAAGATTAATGTGACAAAGAAAGAGGAACCAACCTGAAATCCTAGGGAAGAAAAGGGACTTTAAGCTCTCGCTTCTAAAATCCCGCCTTCTTCCCGCAATGCCTGCACACACAAAAGAAGAGAAAGAGAAGGGGATGAGATCTACTTATCAAGCAAGAGAATCAATTAATACAAAGCCGTGCCTCCCCGGCAACGACGCCAAAAAGTGATGCGAAGAATGCGTGATTTGTTAAAACTAGGGTTTAAGTCGTTGCAACACGCAATTTTGTAATCACTTTTAAAATTTGTAAAACCTAGATAGTGGAGTATCTAGGGTCATCCAAGTAGGCAAGTTTGCTGTTTAAAAACTCACTTGAAAATGGGAAATCAACTTTCTTTTTAGGTTTTTAAATATAAGATTTTTTTATGGTTTGAAGTAACAGGCAATTACGTGATTTTGAAAATGGAAAATGATTACACCTAATTTGCTAATACTAACACTAAAGTGACAAGCTAGTAATCTCAAAAGTGGTAGAAACCACAAAAAAGATGCACCAAAATTAAACAAAGGCAACTTTAATTAAGAAGAATTGTTTTACAAAAAGGAAAAGTAGAGGAATGCTTCACCAATCGGAGATTTCGTCTTCCCCACGTCTGGCCATCACACCAGCGTGGGAATCCTCCCCCTTCGTCCAACTAGGTTAGCGTAGTTAGGTTTCCCTCTCCCCCTACTTTCTTTTCATCCCCTTAAACCTTTAATTCGACCCACGATCACCAGCCTCCCCCTTCGTCTTCCTTCGCTACGGCCGAGCTCTAGCGCGGCTACGAGCATGCTACACACCTCCATTCACTACACCAACACCTTCACAAGCATCGGCTCATCCACCCGCACCAAGCCCCTCAAGAAATTAAGGGGATTACTTACTCACGTGAACCCCCAAACACACCCATCTCCAACCACGTTCTCCATCTCCGTCCACCCTCATCCGCTCATGAAACACCCCAAGGATGCCACCATCATCTTCCATGCCCTACGGCAATCCTTCTGAGCATTTTAACGAGGGCTTATAGCCCATATTTCATGTTTCAGGTCCCCTGCAGGAGCTCTGTCACCATGCCATCTTCTTTGGCCTTGATCATCAAGCCGCGACTGTGTTCTTCATCAAATCCACCCCTAGGTTGTGCGGACCCATCCCAGGAAGAGCTCCAGGTCCTCAATTGAGAGCCTCGACCTCAGCTGCTGTGCCATTTGAATGAAGCATCCAAGGCAGCTACATGCGAAGAAGATGTGGGAAAGATAGTCCCACATTGTGGGATTCCAAAGCAGTAACCACACATATATTGATTTTGTGCATAGGCTCTATTGCCTAAGCACTGAGGGGTCGGGTCCCTCCTACCCCTTTACCCACACATCTGCTAACCCGCCTATGCCACTCCTCGCCTGCGACCCATGCATGCAGGCCTGGACACTATTCGAGATCCGTTTACCTGAATATGGATCCGATTAGACTTAGGGTCAGAGAGAGAAGGAAGAGAGGAGGAATTTGTGAGAGAGAGGGGGAGGGTTTTGCTCCTCTGTGTATGCGGCTAACACTTAGTCACTGAAGGACTTAGTTCCCTATGCTGTGAAGGAAGAAGAAGAGAAGAAGGGAAGAAAGGAAGGCTAGTGCTGAAGAAGAAAGCCTTAAGCAGAGAATAAGAAGGAAAGCTAAAGTAGAAGAAGAAAGAAGAAGAAGAGAGAGAGAAGCGAAATAAAGAAGGCTTTGAGAGCCTTATGCACTTTAAGTCGTCTGATGCCTGATTCTGTCGTCTGAATTCTGAAACCTTGAGGGATTAAGGCCACTGTGGATTAATTTGGCCACTTATCTGACGTGGCATATCTGATTGATAACACTGTTCATATATTTGAGTATATTGAGTAGTTGATATATATGTTTGATTAGGACTAATAATTGGTGATTCAAATCGCCATTATTTTATCTTAACTTCTTTTTATCATTGTGAACTATTTAGATACTCATGTTTGTCATTGAATATCAATTTGAATAGGTTATTATTCATTGAATATCTTTATTTATGCTCAATTCTTTGTGCTCATTGATTCTTAGTGAGATTAATGTTGTGAATTCCACATTTGTTCCCTGTGTTCGACCTCGGACTCCATTGTAGAATTTGAGTTATAAATTTTATCTATTTTCAAGCGATTTCTACTAGCTACGACGATTACATCCTTTAAAATATTGATCTCGCTTTGACTAACATTTTGGCGTCATTATCAGGGAGTAACGCGCAATTCACACATTACTCTTATATTTCTCTATTATTATCTGAGCACTAACTTGCCCTGTTTGATTTGGTTGTGATTTTGTGAGGTACATCACGAGGAGATCTTCCGTGCAAATTAGCCACTCCCAGGGCAAGTAATCTCTCTTCTTCCATAATCATTCACTTAATCTTTGGAAGAGAGAAAAAGGAAACAAAACCAATTAGGAATCACTTGCCTTACTTTCATAGTAATTTTCATTCAAAAGGCAAGTTTCTTGATTTGCGAAAAAATTCACATCTAATTGAAGTGGAGACGATTCTACATAGAGATCCCTACCCAAATTTCCTATACCTACTAGGGATTTACGCTTAATTTATGATCTTCTTGGACTACACACTTCTTGTTTGAGTCCAAGGAGTATATCTTGAGATTTAATTGGACTTGAAATAGAGCCAACTAGGGTTTCTACTCTAGGGTTTTGAAGTGTTAGCTCACATTTTTCCTGCATAAAAGGAAACAGACCCTCCCACATTTGAGTGCTACCTAAACCCTTGCTTGAAAAGATCTAACTAGAAGAACCCTAAAATCAAGCTCTAAATTCACTTGAACCCTAAAATTGTGGACCTAATAACCTGAGAGTCAATTCAGGGTGATCTTTTGGTCTTGACTCAGATTTCATTCTGCATCATTTAGGGCAGGTCAGGTGAAGTTGGTCTACTTTGTAGGCCAATCAACCTCCAAATTAGGTCACAAACTAAATTAACTTCTAATCAAGTGAAATCCAAGGCACAAATTAGGAATAAAATTGGTAGACTTAAGGTCTCAATTCACACATACAGGTCTACTTGGAACCATAGTGACAAGGAAGGTCGGGTAGGGGAAATCCTGTAACCCATGGGGACGCTCAACCGTGTAAGGGTCTTTGCAGGGCTCTCCCTTCCTAGCTACCCAGGTAATTCTTGGGTGTGCAAATTTCTGATTTAGAGGTATCATCCGCCTCAAAATAGCCTTAGTCATCCAAAAATCTTTGGGTGCCTTGATTGGGTCCAATTCACATCTAGTCCCTCATCCTTTCTCTAGAGCACATATACAGGAAGGTCCTTAGGTTTTTAACCTAAGAGGCCTCATTAGATCTTCTACGGGATTTCTGATCTAATTTGATTACTTAAATCTAAACCTGAGTTTGATTCTAAATCCTGATCCATCACCTGATTTGAAAATACAACCTGGAAATTTAGGAAGACCAATTATGAAACCTGAATCCTAAAGGTTCATGAAAGATAGAATGATTTAGGATGCCTTTAAACATTATGAAGATTATAAAAGAACGTCAAATCTAATTATCGGTATTTCAGTTAATGTTCCAGAAACAACAACCGACATTCTGAACCGTGTTCAAATGATATTGACACAAATGACACATAGTTCAACCCGGGATGATCTCTTATTAGAATATATTGAATTGAAGAAATTACATAGCAATGAGTATCTACAATCTTGGTCAAATCCCCCACATTTGGAAAAGCACCAAGGTCTCATGGAGAAACGTGGAAAATCACTGAATACGGTGTATGAAGCTATCAATAAAAAATACCCATACATCCCCTTCAAATTGATGAAAAACCTTGGAGCAACATTGAGGATCAATCTAATTTCCAGAGCCTGGGTTAGAAAATCAAAGTTGTTGTGGACCCCCAACCTAGATGGAATCTGATTCAAATTATGAGCATATTGATACACCTGATCTGGAGATGGGTTGGGAGGATCCAATTACAGGTGTTCTCAACTTCGAATCAGCCTTAGAAAATCAGGAAGCTGGTCCATCAAGCCTAGATTTCCCCGACACATGTGATGATGAGATTGAATCAGAACCTCTCGAGAATGTAAATTCCGCTCCTGATTCTGATAAGGTGATTGTCGAGAATGACTCTGACATCCCAATAGAGCCCAGCCTAGATTCTAGTGATCCAATCCTTACATTTAACCTAGAATCTAGATTCGAGCCTAGGTGGGATAATCATGAGGTCCAATGTGTTGAGAATCAGATTTTGAATCTAGACTATGATTTTGGGTCTGTACTTGATGAATATACCTCTCCAGACTCGTCTAAGATACGAATTGACTTTTCAAAAGTCACGCCGATCTATGATACAGAAATCGAGGAGTTGGATGAGTTGGGATTCGATTGGGTCTATCCTAAGAACCAAGAACCTGAGCCCATGCCTAATAAAGACACTTCTTTGAGATCAGAACTTAAAATTAGGTTAGATCCAAGTTAGGTTGTTGATTCTTCACATCATGATTCACTATGTGGTGGAACTTTCGATCTAGAATCAGGTTCAGGACACGATTCTAGCAAATTCTTTGATGATTTTGAATCATACTCTAATTTAGGAGAGCCTTTATTTCCTGACAATTATGAACTAATTTACGACCTCAGTATCCATGATCCGTTCTTTGATTCCGATGCTAAGGTCAATGATTTGGACCTTAAAGAAGCCACACCTTCTGATCCACATATAGAGTCTTGCAAAACCCATTCTCAACCCCGACCTGCCATCGAAATCAACTTCTACTCCGATTCACCTCTCTCTGATCTAGTCGCATATGATTCTCCTCCATCCTTTGATTGGGTTTCGGACATTGATCAGACCAATAACCACTCCTTATCCCCATCTGATCCTATCAGTAGGGTTCCTACATCCTCTATAGCTCCGTTTTCTTTTGAGGATCCCTACTCTGATCAGGCTGAATCAACTTAGCCAAACCTGTGATTCACACTGCCATATCTTTCTGAGCCTCAAAGCATTTGGTGGGCTTCACATCTACTGATAGACATCCATCAACCCACCAGATTGATTGGGCTTAGGCTGCATCATCAACTTGTAGATCTGAACAAGCACCTGGTTGGACCAACCAAACCATTGATTAAGGTGCTTGTTCTACAACACTCCACTGACTTGACCACCCCTTCTCCTTGACAACTTTCTGCTTGGCTGAAGGCATTGAATTTAGTGCTTAATGGGAGGCAACCCATCATCTTTTGAAAAACCTGAGACCCTTCTGATCATCTTTTGAGCTACACTCCTATTGCACTTTTGAGTTCAACTTTAGAATAGCTGACTCCACCTTTGGTACTTGTATCAAAGCTAAAAATTGTCTGCAATAGTCATTTCGACTCATTCACCTACCCTTTGATCCTATTCTAATCCTTGAACCAAGTTGATTTCTTACCTTCTACTCTACAATGAGGACATTGCAAAACTTAGGCATGGGAGGGTATTAAAGTGCAGACATATGAAAATTCAATTCTCTGAGGGGTTCTCACAAAAAATACATATTTAAAAAATTGATAAAAAATAAAAAATTGAAAAAGAATAAAAAATAGAGAAAGGGGAGGAAAATTTTAAGAATTGATTGAAAATCTATCTTGAGGAGGAAAAGAGGAGAGAGTTTAAATGTCAAAAAGGAGTAACATTCAAGAACAAAAATGATGGTCATTAGCACTTGATTATGGAGATTACTTAAGTTCTAGACCTAATCAAAAGAAAAGTAAAATTAAGTCCTAAAAAGATAAAGAGACAAGGAGATTAGTATGAGTGCTGATCTTAGGCCTCTTGGGCTTGTTTTAGGGCTTAAACATTCATGTATATGTTAAGATCCGGATTAATCATCAAGAGGTTGAGGAAAGTGCGAAGCTAATGTATTAGGTCTAAGGCTTAGGGATTATTCGGCCCCATTGCCTTCCCTTTAGTTTACGGGACTTGGTAACCTAAGCACCCAATATCACACACTTAGTTTGGTTCAGTGCGCTTAATAAAGAAAAAATCAGCCAAAAGTATTCTATTATGAAAAATCATCTCAAGATCTAGCTTAGGAGCGGCTCGATAACACAAGTTGATTGGACGAGTTCCCGGTGCAGAGAGGTGGAAAATTCTCCTAAAATATGCCTAATAACATATCGTCTCCTTGGTGTTTTGTCTCCTATGATATCTAAATATCCTACTGGGGGTATGTAAGCACCTTGTGCTGGTTCAGGTATCATGGGCGAGATTATCCCGAAATGTCGATTGCCAAGGCCTGAATTTAGCTACAGAATGCCATGGGCAGCACTATCCAAACATGTCGAAAGCCAAGGTTCTGGGGGTTGCCATGGGCAATGCTATCCCGAAGCATCGAAAGCTAGGGACCCTTCGAGGATTGATGGTGGGGACAAGGAATCTGATACAAACCGTGTTTAGGGCCAATTCAAATTTGGATCTAGGGAAATCTAAAAAAAAGAAAAGAGAAAGAAAGCTCTCCAAATGAAAATCCACTTCTATCCCTCTCTCTTACAAAAAAATGCATTGGCAAACTAAACCTAGACATGTTACGTTTATGCATGGGTGCTTTAACTGTTGGGTTCAACGAACCTCTAAGTAGTTTTTGCCGGCCTTAGAAACCTTCATGGCAGATTGAGGCTGAAGCTGGTTAGGCCTGGATCTTGATTGATACTTAAGTACCTCTAGGCCTATTATTAACATTCTGACCTAATTTCTAAAAAGTAATAAGAATCAGGCAGCTAAACATCAACGCATGGTCTAGAACTCTAGTTCTTTTCATAAGATTTTGCTAAGGGACTAGCAAAAGTTAGGCATGGGGGTATGATGATAATGTCATCATCTGGAATAACTAGCTTTAATTAGTTAGAATCAATTGACAACTGCTCCTACATAATCGTCGGAGAGTCATAATTCATTGAATATCCTTACTGAGAAGAATACTTTAAAATAGGGTTACATATGTAGGTTTAACAGAAGATCATAAATGCAGAATAATCATGGGTTTCCAAGGGGTTAGATGAAGGTCAAATGAGCATTAATGACCAACAAGAGGGTTCATGCAGATAGAAATGGGTTTTCGCACATTTCAAGAATTAACGGACACCCAAAACCCTAATTTCAAACTCACTTAATTAACAAAGGTTTTGGTCAATATAAATTCCATTTAAACCTTCTAAAATCATAGAAAAATATTCCATAAGATTTGGTACCCCTGATTTGACCATGGGAACCCATTTTGACTTAAAATAGAGTCTCAGACAAGAAGTTACCCTAATTTAGGTTTTTGTGTAAATTACCCAATCAAACTTGGTCAAAATCAAAATCGAACTTCACCATCAGATTCCTTGGGTGCAAATTAGGTTTGTACCAAAATTTGGATCCAATCAGAGTTCATCCTAACCTAGTTTGCATTTTGGTCCAGTTTGATTCTTTCTCTTTCAATTAGCCCCTCAACTTTCGAAAAGATTATAGTTACCCCCCTAACGTCATCGTCTTCTTCACCAACCGATCTCCGCCACCTTCATTTATGTAGAACTCCTAAACCCATCAGCAACCGACCTTCAATCAAGGATTGCTCCTTGATTTCGCGGCTAAACCCTTCCAAAATTGGAAGGGAGATTAATGAAGAGATGCCTTTCAATCTGAACCTAGTCTTGCCTTCTAATTCTCTCCCTAGGGTTCATGTGAATTCTTGGAAGTTTCCAACTCCTAATCCCTAATTTCTCGAGCTTTTGAGCTTGTTTCCAAGCTTGGAAGCTCGACTCTAGCCTTATAAAGGGACCTTGACCAACTTCCCTCGCTCCTTAGCTTGTTTTTGGTCAGTTTCCCTCCTTCTTCCCTTCTCTCCAACCGAATCCTCCATGAGCTTCGGTGACCTTCTCCGTCTGACTTCTTCACCCACTACCACAGACAATAGTCAGTGGGAGCATCTTTCCCAAGCTCCTCCACGCGTCGCAATACCCGCGAGCGCCACCCATACCCCTTCGTCATCGCCGCTTCACCCACCGGAGATTTTGACTTCCCCACGTCCGGCCATCAGGCATGGGAATCCTCCCCTTTCATCCAACTAGGTTAGCATAGTTAGGTTTCCCTCTTCCTTTACTTTCTTTTCATCCCCTTAAACCTTCAATTCGACCCAAGTTCACCGGCCTCCCCCTCCATCTTCCTTTGCTCTGGCCGAGCTCCGACGAGGCCGCGAGCACGCTACACACCTCCATTCACTACGCCAACACCTTCACAAGCATTGCCTCATCCACCCACACCAAACCCCTCAAGAAATTGAGGGGATTACTCACTCATGCGACCCCCCGAACACACCCATTGCCAACCACCTCGATCACTGTCCACCCTCATCCATGCACGAAACACCCCATGGACACCGCCATCACCTTCCACGCCCTACAACTATCCTCCTGAGCATTTTAACGAGGGCTTATAGCCTATATTTCATGTTTCAGGTCCCCCGTCGGAGCTCTGTCGCCGTGCCATCTTCTCCAGCCTTGTTCATCAAGCCACGATCGTGTTCTTCATCAAATCCACCCCTAGGCCATGTTCTTCATCAAATCCACCCCCAGGCCATGTAGACCCATCCCAGGAAGACCTCCAGGTCCTCAATTGAGAGCCTCAACCTCAGCTGCTATACCAATTGAATGAAGCATCCAAAGCAGCTACACGAGAAGAAGATGTGGGAAAGATAGTCCCACATCGTGGATTTCCAAAGTAGTAACCGCGCATATATTGATTTTGTGCATAGGCTCTATTGCCCAAGCACTGAGGGGTCGGGTCCCTCCTACCCCTTTACCCACACATCTGCTAACCCGCCTATGCCACTCCTCACCTGCGACCCATGCACGCAGGCCTGGACACTATTCGAGATCTGTTTACTCGAATATGGATCCGATTAGACTTAGGGTCAGAGAGAGAAGGAAGAGAGGAGGAATTTTTAAGAGAACGAGGGAGGGTTTTGCTCCTCTGTGTATGTGGCTAACACTTAGTCACTGAAGGACTTAGTTCCCTGTGCTGTGAAGGAAGAAGAGAAGAAGGGAAGAAAGGAAGGCTAGCACTAAAGAAGAAAGCCTTAAGCAGAGAAGAAGGAAAGCTAAAGTAGAAGAAGAAAGAAGAAGAAGAGAGAGAGAAGCGAAATAAGAAGGCTTTGAGAGCCTTATGCACTTTAAGCCGTCTGATGCCTGATTCTGTCGTCTGAATTCTGAAACCTTGAGGGATTAAGGCCACTGTGGATTAATTTGGCCACTTATCTGATGTGGCATATCTGATTGATAACACTGTTCATATATTTGAGTATATTGAGTAGTTGATATATATGTTTGATTATGGCTAATAATTGGTGATTCAAATCGCCATTATTTATCTTAACTTCTTTTTATCATTGTGAACTATTTAGATACTCATGTTTGTCATTGAATATCAATTTGAATAGGTTATTATTCATTGAATATCTTTATTTACACTCAATTCTTTGTGCTCATTGATTCTAAGTGAGATTAATGTTGTGAATTCCACATTTGCTCCTTGTATTCGACCTCAGACTCCATTGTAGAACCTGAGTTATAAATTTTATCTGTTTTCGAGCAATTTCGACTTGCTACAATGATTGCATCCTTTAAAACATCAACTCGCTTTGATTAACATCTTCCTTGCTTGGCTGCTTCTCTGGCTGGTGGTGGCACATGAGAGAAGGGAAGTGGAGAAGGCACCAAGGGGACAGAGTGTCCCCTTAATCTTCTTCTTCTCCTTCTTCTCTTGGCCGACTATAAGGTGGATTGAAGGTGGAATTTATGAATCCAAAGGATGATCTTATGGTGGTGGTTAAGGGGGGTATATATAGGACTTTTGAAGGGAGAGGTTGGCATAGACACATGTAGGGCTAGGATGGGTTAAAAGGGTAGTTATGGGTGGTTAAAGGGATCCAATGGAGGGTGTTAGTTGGTGCCACCTAAAGGGACGCCATGGGGGTAGTTATGGTGGATAAGGGGTGTTTAAAGTTGGTGCCAACCATGGAAAGGTGCCATGGTTTGGCGCCAACTAAAGGGGCTTCTAGAAGGGGTGTAGGTGGATGGTTAGGATGGTTTATAAGGGTAGGTGTATGGTGGTGATGGAGGGGGTTTTTGGAGGGAAAAGTGGCGCCACTTTTGTGGTGCCCTTTGGTGGTGGTAGTGGGTTGAAAGGGGGTGAGTGGGTTGGCGCCAAAAAGAAGTTTTAGGAGTAGGAGCTAGGTGGACTAGGTTTAGGTCTCTTTTTGGTGAAGTCAGCTAGGTAGGTTGGGTGGCCATGTAGCTAGAGCTAGCTTTGACCTTAGCTAAGCTAGGTAAGCTAGCTTAATGAGTATGTAGGTAGAGGAGGAGGTATGCTGGAGGTAGGGTTTAGGGAAGAGGAACTGAGGAAGGAATGTTTGGAGCTGAACTGGAGCTAATAGCTGTTGAAGGGAGTTGCAGGGAGCTACTTTAGCTGGCTTAGCTTGCTAGTTCTTTGCTAGCTGCTAAGCCAAGCTAAAGTGAGTTGGCTTCTGCTAAAATATGCTGAGGTGAGCTAGTTCTGATCTTCCCAGGGATGACCTAGCTAGCTGCGTGTTTGCATGCTAAATCAGTGTTTTAAAATTTTCGCGTTGCAGTATAGCCAAAATAGCGCTCAAATAAATAAATTTATTACTTGAAAAAGTTTTGAGGTCGAACACAGGAAGCAATATGGAATTCAGTTCTCAAAATTGCAATTTAAGACATGAAAGCTATGAAATTGTAAACAAAAACTATTTCAGAATAAAGTAGCAAGTGTCAGGCTGCAAAAATAATGGAGTAAAATGGTGATTTAGATCACCAAGTACTCCTTACAATGATAGCTAATGAACTCAATGTATATATGTTTGAAATGCACTCAAACCAATCATCTGATTTACTAATCAGACGGCTTAAACTGCTCAAGCCTTTCTTTATTCTTCTTTTTCTTTTCTCTTTCTCTTCTCTACCTTTCTTCTTCTTTCAGCTACGACCCTTCCTCTTCTTTGTGTTCTCTTACTTTCCTTCTCTGTCTCTGGCTTCCTTCACACAGCAGGGAAAGAGCTTCTGAATTTGGCTAAGTGTTAGTCAGTTCTCACCAAGAGCAAAACCCTCCCCCTACCTGCGCAGGCTCTCCTTCTCTCTTTCTCTCTTTAGGATCCGCTCTCCTAGAGCCACAGGGGTAATCGGATTATCAGACCTAACGTACCTGGGTCCAAGCTCACCAGCAGTGGGTGATTAGCGAGGAGTGAGGCTTAGGTTAGTTAATGGGTCAAGCCAAGTCCACGAGCAGAGGTCACGGACGTGGTGCAAGTGCGTGGGTGAGAGGGACCTCACCCCATGTCTTGAGGCGATAAGGCTATAGCACTTTTGCAATTTATGTGCCGCGGGACACTCTTCAACTGACAATGTGGGACTAAACCACATCCCTTCTTCATGTGCATCTGCAGCAAGAAGATTCCTCTAATTGGCGTAGCTGCTAAGGTCCTAGCATCTAGTTGACCGCCTAGGGCAGTACCTAAAGCAAGTCCGCACGACCTGGGACTTCCACCTGGGGTAGACGAGATCTGGAGCAAGCTTGAAGCTCCTTTGAAGTTATTCATCAATGGCGGCTAGGGGACACACCTGAAATCAAGCAAATGGCCTCTCGACCCTATCAGAAGGTTTAGAGAGTATCGCCGTAGCACGGCGAGTTTGTTGAGGATGTCGGTGTGGCGAATGGGTGTGGATGGTGGCCAAATGGTCATAGGTTAGGTAAGAGATGATGGGTCTATTTGGGGCGGTGTTCTGGTGGATGATGGATAGAAATGAGAGAGGGGAAATGAGTGGAGAGGTGTGGGAGAGGTTTTGAGGTAGTCAGCGAGGGGTTTGGTGGTGTGTGGAGAGAGATGTACCCCGCCGGAGGTGTGGCCAGAATGGTGGAAGACGATGGAGTCGCGGAGGCATGGTCGAGGTCGAAACGGCGTGTCAAAAGTGCTAGTGTAATGAGGAAGAGTTTAGGGAGCAATTGAATGTAGTAACAGACGAAGTGGGAAGGAGAAGGCGCCAGTTGTGGTGTTGCCAGCGTCGAAGAAGAGAACAGCTCCAGAGATAGGGAAACGACGAGGAAGGAGATTAAGGCGTCGGCTGGTATGGCTTGACGCAGGAAGAAACGTGGAAAATAACTCTATTGCTGGTATTGTGAATGGAGGACAAAGAAGGATGGAGGAGCTCGCCAGACGTCAAGGAGCCTTCGGCCGAGAGAGAGAGGAATTGGGGGGGATCTTGGCCGATTTCGAGCGTAGGGAGAAGGTCTGATCAGGAGGTTCTTTTATAGACCTCAGGGAGAAGTTTTAAGCTTGGGAAGCAAGCTTCCCAAGCTTGGAAATCTTGCCAGAGTTAGAAAATTCCTTGATACCCAAATTTCTCATGCGTTCGCATGGGAGATTGGGAAGGTTTTGGGGTGTGGGATTTAGCTCAAAAGGAAAGGAATTTCTTGACGAACTTCCCTTTCAAATTTGAAAGGGATTAATCAAGAAATCAAGGGGTTCTTTCCAAATCAAGGTCGCCGAAGCAAGTAGGAATAGGTTTAATGGCAGCAGGGATGTTTTTGTGACAATGATGACAAAGTTAGGGGTCTATTTGAAAAGATTTTGAAAGTTAATGGCATAAATGTAATCAGACAGGACCAAGTTACAAACTAGGTCAAGACAAATTCATCTTGGGTCCAAATTTTGATACAAATCTAATTTGGACCTAAGGGATCCAATGGTGAAGTTGGATTTTGGTTTTGACCACGTTTGACTGGGTAATTTATGCAAAAACCTAAATTAGGGTAGATGCCTGTCTGAGACTCTATTCTGGGTCAAAATAGATTTTGATGGTCAAATTGAATATTCCAAACCCTAGAGAATATTTTTCTATGAATTTTAGAAGGTTTAGGTGAATTTTATCTTGACTAGAACCTCAGTTAATTAAGTGGGTCTGTTTTTAGGGTTTCAAAAGTCATTTAATTCTCAGAATACATGCAAACCCTTTTCTGATTGTTCGAACCCACTTCTTAGCCTTTTAGGACCATTTGACCCTTAATTAACCCTTAGGAAAACCCGTGGCTGTACTGCATTCATGATATCATGGTAAAATTACAGTTTTAACCCTAGTTTCTTATTTTTTCCTCAGAATGATTATGTAGTGACTTATGGCTCTATAGCAGTTATGTAGGAGCCTTTACTAACTTAATTGGATCAAAATGTGCTAGTTATGGATCATGATGGTGTTCCCATCATATCCTCATGCCTAGCTTTTGCTAGTCCCTTAGCAAAATTTCAAGGTATTAACTTTGATTCTAGACCATGTGCCCTTCTATGCTTAAAACTTTGATGTGTGCTTTCTTTTGTAGATTAGGTTAGAATGATGATAGTAGGCCTAGAGGTACTCAAGTACCAACCAAAATCCGAACCTGACCAGTTCTAGCCTCAGTCTGTCGTGAAGGTTTCTAAGGCCCACTGGAAGTAACCTAAGGTTCGTTGAACTCCACAGTTAAAGCACCCATGCTTGTAACATGTTTTAGCCTAGGTTCAGTTTACATTGCATTTTTGTAAGAGAGAGATAGAAGAACTTTTCTTTGCTTTTGGAGAGTTTTCTCTCTCTTTTCCTTTTATTTCTAGCCTCGGATTAGCTTTACAACTCGGTCTGTATCGAATTCCTAGTTCCCACCGTCAATCCTCGTAGGGCCCTTGACAATCGATGCTTCAAGATAGCACTGCCCATGGCAACCCCTAGAACCATGGCTTTCAAGATTTCGAGATAATCCCACCCATGGCGTTCTGTAGCTAAATTCAGACCATAGCAATCGACATTTAGTGATAATGCCGCCCATGGTATTTGAACCAGCACAAGGTGCTTACATGCCCCCAGTATGATATTTAGCTATCCTAAGAGACAAGCACCGAGGAGATGATATGTTATTGCGCATATTCGAGGGGAATTTCCCACCTCTCCACGCCAGGAACTCGTCTAAATCAACTTGTGTTGATCAGCCACTCATAATTTAGGTAACTTTTTTATAATAGATTTAACGCATTTTGCGTGATTTGATATTTAAGCGCACTGAACCAGACTATGTGTGGATTGGAGTGCTTAGGTTACCGAGTCCTGCAAACCAGGGGTCAGTTAACAAGGTCGAATAATCCCTAAGCCTTAGACCTAATACTTAAGCTTCACATTTTCCCCAACCTCTTGAGGACTATCCAGATCTTAGTAGATACTTAAATTTTTATGCGTAGGATTGCAGCCCAAGAGGCCTAAGATCAGCATTCTTACTAATCTCTTTTTGTTTCTTTAGCACTTTTTGTCTTTCATTTTCTTTTTTTTGATTTGATCTAGAACTAAGTCAATTCCGTAATCTTTTACTAATGACTACCTCTTTTTCTTTTCTTTTCAAATTGTGCTCCTTTTTGACATTTTTATCTCCTCCCCTTTTCTCCTCAACAAATGATATCAATTCAAAATTTCCTCCCTTCTATTTTTGTTCTTTTCCATTTTTTTTTGGTATAAGTGATTTTTTTGATGAAACCCTTTCTTGTGAAGTGATTTTCATAGCATTTTGTACTTTAATACCCCCCCATGCCTATGATTTGCAATGCCCTCATTGTAAATTAGGTGGGTTCGAGTTCAGCTTAGATCATTCATTAGAACAGGTGTTGGGTGGGTGGATGGGTCGGGTTGACTATTGCAGACGATTTCAAGCTCGGGTATGGGTACCAGAGGTGGAGTTGATTGTTCTAATGGATGAACCCTAAAGTGCAATATGAGTTCAGTATAAGATGTGTCAAGAAGGGTTTCGGGCTTTTTCCAAATAACGGGTTGCCTCCCGTTAAGCGATGAGTTTAATGCCATCAGCCGGGTGCAATGAGCTTAGGGAGAATGGAGGGTAAAAGATGCCTCAGCCAAGTTTGTATCGGTGAGTTCAATGAACGGTTTGAGTCTCTAACCATTCATGACAAAAGGTTCTGAATCATGGCTGAGTTGACTGATTTCGACAGCTCCATTTCCAAAGATTCATCAGACAAGGTATGGTCCAATCCATTTTGATCTAAGTTTTCCTAGGAAAAATTTAAGTTTGGCATCAAAGGGTAGGATTTTCTGACCAGGGAAAAAGATCTTTCTGGATATGTGTTTGTCGTGAAAGGCCTTAACCCACTCTTTATAAATTTGCGAGTTCTCATATGCGTCATGGCGTAGTTCATCGATCTCGCTCATTTGAAGCTTTCTGTGGGTTCCTGCCTTATAAAGATCAAGATTGCAATTCCGTACTGCCCAATAGGCCTTTTGCTCCAATTCAACAGAGAGGTGACATGCCTTCCCGTACACCAATCTGAAGGGAGACATGCCTAATTGGGTTTTATAGGTAGTCCTATAAGCCTACAAAGCTTCCAGAAGTTGGGATAACCAATCTTTCCTATCAGGTCGAACAGTGACCTGGAGGATTTTCTTGATCTTCCTGTTTGATAACTCAGCTAGACCATTAGTTTGGGGGTGATAGCGAGTCGAGATTCTATGCGACACCCCATAGTTGGTCATCAGTGATCCAAACTGAGCATTCGTGAAATGGGTTCCTCCATCGGAGATTATGGCACATGGAATCCCGAACCGAGAAAAGATATTCTGATGAATGAATTTGATAACCACCTTATGATCGTTGGTTCGGGTTAGAATGGCTTCGATCCATTTGAACACGTAGTCAATAGCGAGAAGAATGTATTCAAAGCCGTCCGAAACAGGGAAGGGTCCCATAAAATCAATCCCCCAGATATCAAAGATTTTGTATACGAGAATCGGCTATAAAGGCATCATATCGTGGTGGCTCATGTTACTTGAGGTCTAGCATCGAGTGCATGCCTTACAGTGATTGTATGCATCTTTGAAAATCATGGGCCAATAAAAGCCACACTGGAGGACTTTTGCTACGGTTTTATGACCAGAGAAGTGTCCACTGCAGGCCTGGTCATGGCAGAAGGACAAAATGTCCTGAATTTCCGCTTCTGGAAGACATCGTCTGATGATCTGATCAGCACCAATGTAGAAGAGATACGGGTCTTTCCAAAAGTAATACTTGGCATCGGAAAGTAATTTGTCCTTCTTGGCTTTTGGCCAATCTGATGGAATCTGATGTGATGCCAAGTAGTTTACTAGATTAGCAAACCATGGAAGTCCTGAACTAATAATCAGGAGGTGCTCATCGGGAAAATGTTCAGTAATGGGTCTGAAAGGGTTGATAATGTCGGAAGGAAGGCGGGATAAGTGATCAGCTACCACATTCTATTTTCCTGCCTTGTCACGAATCTCGAGGTCAAACTCTTGCAACAGCAAGATCCAGTGGATTAGCCGAGGTTTCATGTCCTTCTTCACAACGAGGTGTCTCACAGCAATGTGATCTAAGTAAATGATAACACGGGAACCCAACAGATACGATCTGAGCTTTTCCAGGGCAAATACTACGGCTAGCAGCTCTTTCTCAGTAACTGTGTAGTTACGCTGAGCCTCGTCAAGTGTCTTTTTAGCGTAGTAAATGACCACAGGTTCCCTGTCTATTTTCTACCCAAGTATCAAACCTACAACGTAATCAGATGTATCGTACATGATCTCAAAGGGTTGAGACCAATCAAGGGGTTGTAGGATAGGTGCTTGGGTAACTCGATCACATAGGACTTCAAATGCCTGAGTGCACTCCTTGGAGATTTCAAAAGGGGCATCCTTAGATAGAAGATTAGTGAGGGCGCGTGTGATTTTCGAGAAATTGGGAATGAATCGTCGATAAAAACTGACATGCCTCAGGAAGGATCAGATGTCTTTGACCGAGCTAGGCATAGGGAGTTTAGAAATCAGATTCACCTTGGCTCGATCAACCTGGATGCCCTTTTCAAAGATAAGATGTCCCAGGACAATTCCCTCAGGTACCATGAAGTAGCTCTTTTCCCAGAAAAGAACCAAGTTCACATCGATGCATCGCCTGAGGATTTGGACCATGTGCAAGAGGCAATTGTCAAATAATTCACCATATACCGAGAAGTCATCCCTGAAGACTTCAAGGTATTCACCTACCATATCTAAAAATATGGCAAGCATTCACTGCTGAAAAGTAGCGGATGCATTGCAAAGACCAAACGGCATCCTTCGGAATGCGTATGTTCCGAAGGGGTAGGTGAAGGTGGTCTTCTCTTGGTCCTTAGGATGGATTGCGACCTGATTGTAATCGGAGTACCTATCCAAAAAGCAGAAGAATCGATTTTCCGATAGTTTCTCGAGAATTTGATCAATGAACGGTAGTGGGAAATGATCCTTCTTCATAGAGGAATTGAGTCTTCTGTAATCAATGCAGACTCTCCATGAGTTTGCTATACTGGTTGGTATGGTTTCTCCGATTTCAATCATGATGACGGTGAGACCTGCCTTTTTAGGCACAACTTGGACTGGGCTCACCGACCGACTGTCAGAGATTGGGTAGATGATCTCTGCATCTAACCAGTTGATAATCTCCTTTTTCATGACATCCTACAAATTTGGATTCAGGCGTCTCTGCATTTCATGGGATGGTCGTGAGCCCTCTTCAGTGTAGATGTGATGTGTGCAGTATGAGGGGCTGATACCAGTGAGATCATTGAGAGTCCATCCAATGGCTCTTCGATGTTGCTGGAGAACAGAAATCAATTGTGTTTCTTGATTAGGTGTGAGTCAGGAGTTGATAATCATAGGAAACGTTTGATTGGAACCTAAAATGATGTGCTTGAGATGATCGGGAAGAGGCTTTAATTCCAAAATCGAGTTGTCAATAGCAACGGGTGGTTCAAGATGGGTGTCGGGAGCAAAGGAAGGAGCTATGGGTGTGTCTAGGCTGAGTTTGGGCTCTTCTAATTGTGGGTTTTAATCCTCTTGTGGTTGATCAGAAATAGTTGATTTTTCCTTGATAAAGTCGTAACCATAGCTTCAATATCACAAATCTATTCTTTGACTCCACAATTAATTCCTTGTTGGGCCTTAAAGATGTCGATCTTTAGTGTCTTGCTCCCAAATTTTAATTCAATTTGGTCCTCCTCACAATTGATATTGGCCCTAGCAGTGGCCAGAAAGAGTCTCCCTAGTATGATCAGTGTATTCTTCACATTCTCGGGAGCATCCATGTCTAAGATGATAAAATGTACTAGAAAATAGAAATCATGTACCCTAACTATGACATCCTCGAGAATTCCTTTTAGTGACTTAATTGATCGGTCAGTTAGTTGTAAAGTCATTTCTATCAGTTTAAGTTCAGAGTCCTCGTAGTAGTCAAGTAGAGATGTAGGTATCAAATTTATGGAGGCTCCTAAGTCTAATAAAGCTCGGTGAAATCGTATATCACTGATTTCACAGGAGATCAAAGGGGTGTCTGGGTCTTTTGCCTTAGGCGGGAGTTTTCTCAAAATGACAGAGTTGGCTTGCTCTGACAGTACGATCGGATTCCCGTCTTTGGTTCGCAGCTTACGCTTAGGTGTACATACGTCTTTCAGAAATCGTGTGTAGGCCGGTACGTGGCATATCGCATCCATCAAGGGGATGTTTATATGGATCGACTCAAAGAGCTTAACCAGGTCCTCCTCAAGTGCCATGGTTTTGGTTATCTTTTTTCCTTTGGTCAAGGCCTCGAGAAATGGAACCTTAGATGGTTCCTCTAGAATAGGTCTAGGTTCTTGATCTGGGATAGAGGTGTCCTGGATGACTATCCTAGGGTTAGGATTTGTATTACCAAGCTGGGAGTGGCTTGGATAAGGTGGGTCCTGTGTTTTTTTGCCAGTACGGATAGTAACAGAATTCAATCTTGCCTGGTTCTAGTTTGGTGCGGGTAAAAGAGGTGCTTGCTGCTGGTAACCTGTATATGATGTCGAAGCCTCCATCCCGTCAGGTGATGGAGTAGAAGGGCCTTGATAAACAAAGTGAGCTTGGCCCAGATTTGTGTTCATAACGTGCCTCTGGTTTGGCATGTTATTCAGATTAGGTAGAGGTTGTGAAAGAAGTGCACCAGGTTGGCGAGGATTTGCCATCTGGGCAAGTTGATTACGAACCTTTGTGATATCGTCTCTGTGCTATTTTTGCATAGCCACATTCGTCTTCTGAATTTCAGCTAAAGTCTGAAGGATAGGAGTTATTTGATCTATATGAGTTGTCCCAGATTGATAAGTTGGGTTAGGCCAAGGCTGAGGCGGCTGATATGGACGAGGAGCTTGTGGTCAGGGTTGATATTGAGGTCTCTGATTTTGATTATTGCCTGACCACATGAAATTGGGATGATTACGCCATCCAGGGTTGTTAGTGTTTAAGAATGGATCATTCTGAATGGCGTTAAGGTTCTCGCAGGTCTAAGGAACCTCAGAAAAGTCAGAATGTGAGGGTTCAAAGTTCCCCTAACTATAGTAGGTGGGTCCAGAGTTTCCTCCGAAACCAAAATCAGACGAGGGTGGATACGGATACATCCCCTGAGAAGGTCAGTGATAGATGTTGTGCACAGCCTCCCTGCCGAGGGTGGTTGCGTCAACGGGTTTTGAACAGAGGTGGCTCGCTGCAAATGTCAAGTTAGCTCATCCACCTTATTCGCAATAATAGAGACCTTGTCCAGATGACTGGTCATCAATTCCAAGTCGACGGAAGAGGATAGGCCCTGTGTCTCATGTGCTCCCTTTGGATTCGTCCATGCACGGGCATTCGTCCGGTCAAACATGACCATGGATTCATTATTGATGGAGTTCTCGCACATATTCTCGAGAATCTCCCACATGGTGTCTTCGTGTTGACCCATGATGTTTCCTCCATAGGTCGCATTGACGAATAATCGAATATCCTCACGGAGTCCCTGGTAAAAAGACTGGACTTGTTCCCATTTAGGAACTCCGTGGTGGGGACACTTTCGCATGAGATCCAGAAAATGATCCCATGCCTCATGAGTGGTTCTCATGCTTGCTACGTGAAATGTGTGATCTAGTGCCGTAAAGCATTTGTCTGACCAACAGGGAAGAATTTTCTCAAAAACTTGGATTGAAGTTCCGCCCAAGTGTTGATTGGACGCATTTAGGTTTGGTACCAGTGAGCAGCTTTATCCATGAGAGAGAAGGAGAACATTTTCATGAGTAGAACATCTCGATTTTGAGCTTCTGACCTGAAGGTCTAGGCTAGATGCTTGAGTTGTTTGATATGTTGGAAAGGATCTTCGGAATTACGCTCATGGAATTTGGGAATGGCATGAATCATGTTGGGCTTGAGTTCAGTGTCAGGACCTCCAGCAGGGATTTGTACTCGAGGTTCGATTGCCATTGCAATGGGATTGTAGTGATCTTGCATCATTGGATGCTACGGTGGGTTCACAAAGGATTGGAATAGATCATTGAGGCGCTGAAGCTGATTTTCAAGATTATTTTCTTCTGCTGGTTGTGCCATGATGATGGATGAAGGAGAATCAGGTTCAGATGAATCGGAAGAGATATCAATAGGATTGTATTGTTGCACAAACAAGGAGGTCGAGGCTTGGCCTCGACGTGAATGAGTAGCTAAAGGAAGCCTCAAGGATGGTCCTACAGACCTCCTCCCGAACATGCACCGATGGAGTAGATGAGAGGTAGAATGTAATGGACCCAATCAAGACACCCAAAAATTTTGGATGACTATAGAGGTTCGAGGCAGATAATACCCCTTAGTCAGAAAGTCGTCCACCCGAGAATTACCTGGGCAGCCAGAGAGGGAGAGTCTCGCAAAGACCCCTACATGGTAGAGCGCCCCCACGAGTTACAGGGTTTCCCCCACCCGACCTCTCTTGTCACTAATGCTCCAGGTAGACCAGAATTCGGACTTAACCTCTTATGTCTACCAGTTTTAATTAAGAGCAAGGGTGCTTAGGATTTCACTTGAACTTTTAAGATGTTTTTATGAAAAAGTGACCTAATTTGAAGATTGGTTAACCCAATATGGTGGGTCAACTTCACCTATATTGTCCTCTTGAGAATTTTTAGGTCCCTCTTTTAGTGTTCAAATGAATTTAAGAGCCTGATTTCCAAAGTTTGCTTGAATAAATCACTTCAATCAAGGTCTAGGCACACATTGTTTTGGAGAGATATTTTCTTGATTTAAGCAAGTGTGTCTCTAAAACCATAAACTAGGCTCTACTTGGTCCAATTTAGTTTGTCAAAATGTGGCACCTAGGGCTCAAGCAAGAATGTGATAGCCCTAGATACCTTAGCTTTAAATGGGTGCACAGATCAGGATTTGAATATTTGTAGAATGTATCAAATCAAGAAACTTGATTATTAATCTAAGAATATAATGCAAGTAGCCCTAATTAATTTCTTTCTTTTTTAGTTTTCTTAGAGTCATGGGTTTAGAAGGATTTCAATGGAGTTTTACTTGTCCCTAGAATGGTTGATGTCCGGCTGATCTTCTTTGATGAATCCTTGAAATAGATCACAGTCAAAAGAGATAGAGCAAGTTAGTATTGACTCAGATATTGCAATCAAGAGATCTGAATTGTGCGTTGCTCCCTGGCAACGGTGCCAAAATGTTTGCATGCTAAATCGGTGTTTTAAAATTGTCGCGTTGCAGTATAGCCAAAATAACGCTTAAACAAATAAATTTATTACTCGAAAAAGTTCCAAGGTTGAACACAGGAAGCAATATGGAATTCAGTTCTTGAAATTGCAATTTAAGATAAGAAAGCTATGAAATTGTAAACAAAAACTATTTCAGAATAAAGTAGCACTACGATCAAGTGTCAGACTATAAAAATAATGGAGTAAAATGGTCATTTAGATCACCAAGTACTCCTTACAATGATAGCTAATGAACTCAATGTATATACGTATGAAAAGCAATCAAAACAATCGTCTGATTTACTAATCAGACAGCTTAAACTACTCAAGCCTTTCTCAATTATTCTTCTTCTTTTCTATTTCTCTTCTCTACCTTTCCTCTTCTTTCAGCTACGACCCTTCCTCTTCTTTGTGTTCTCTTACTTTCCTTCTCTGTCTCTGCAACTCCTCTTCTTCCTTCAGCCCTTCTTCTTTCTCTGGCTTTCTTCACACAGTAGGGAAAGAGCTTCTGAATTCGACTAAGTGTTAGCCGATTCTCACCAAGAGAAAAACCCTCCCCCTACTCGCACAAGCTCTCCTCTCTTTCTCTCTTTAAGATCCACTCTCCCAAAGCCATAGGGGTAATCGGATTATCGGACCTAACATACCCGGGTCCAGGCTTACCAGTAGTGGGTGATGAGCAAGGAGTGAGGCTTAGGCGGGTTAACGGGTCAGGCCAGGTCCGCGGGCAAAGGTCACAGATGAGGCGCAAGTGCGTAGGTGAGAGGGACCTCACCCCGTGTCTTGAGGCGATAAGGCTATAGCACTTTTTCAATTTATGCGTCGTGGGGCACTCTTCAGCTGACGATGTGGGACTAAACCACGTCACTTCTTCACGTGCGTCTGCAACAATGAGATTCCTCTGATTGGTGTAGCTGCTAAGGTCCCAGCATCTAATTGACCGCCTGGCGTAGTACTTGAAGCAAGTCCACATGACCTAGGACTTCCACCTGGGCAGACGAGACCTGGAGCAAGCTAGAAGCTCCTTTGAAGTTCTTCATCAATGGCGGCTAGGGGACACACACGAAGTCAAGAAAACGGCCTCTTGGCCCTATCAGAAGGTTCAGGGAGTATCGCCGTAACACGGTGATGCGAGGTTTAGCGTGATTTGTAAAAGCGGTTTTTAAGTCGTTGTAACAAGCCAAATTGCATACGCTTTTAAATTTATATTCCTAGATAGGGGAGTATCTAGGGTCATCCAAGGAGGCAAATTTGCAATTCAATTCTCTTGCTTATAAAATAAATCTCAACTTTCTTTTTGGTATTTTAAATATATAATTTTTTTTAGTTTTGAAATAATAAGGGCAAAGTGCGAATTGTGGTGGAAAAGTGCTAACACCTAAAATGGCTAAGATAAAACTTAAGAGATGAAAATGTCCACTACCTAAGATCACTCTAGGCAAGTGGAAGCCTAGAGTAATTAGGAAGTGGAAGTGAAATAAGTGCTAAAACAAACACAACAATTGCAATAAGAATTAAAAAGAAGGCAATTCAATTAAGCAGAATTTGTGTTCTCTTCAAAGACAAGTAGAGGAATGCTTCTACTAGAAATGGAAAATATAAAAGCAAAAAAAGAAACATAAATCCTCTTGCAAAATCTGGTGAAGAAGGGAGTCATCTTGGCCCAAGCCTAGCTTCTCCTTGGCTTGAAAAGAGGGTCTCCTTCTTCTCCTTCCTTGAAAGCTCCTCTAAGGTGGATGCCACCACCTTCAATGCTCTCCTCCAAGGGTAGGTGTGCACCACCCTCAAGCTTTCCTCCAAGGTGGCGTGGACCACCTTCAAGGCCTCCTCCAAAGGTCTTCCTTTCCTGGCTCCTCCTTTGGCTGGCGTGGGCACAAGAGAGAAGGGAAGAGGGGAAGGCACCAAGGGGACAGAATATCCCCTTAATCTTCTTCTTCTTCTTCTCTCTTGGGCGTAGGCTCTAGGTAGAGTATGAGAGGAAATTTGCTATCCAAGGATGGTTTGAATGGTGGTGGGTAGTGGTCTTTTTATAGGGTAGGATGAGGGGTTAAGGTGACTCTTGAAATGGAGGGCTAAGATGGGAAGATGGAGGTGGTTAGGTGATCCTAGGGTTAAGGATGGTTGGCACCACCTAAGAGGTGTAAGGGGGGTACTTATGGGTGGCCAAGGGACACCTAAAAGTGGCGCAAACCATGGAGGGGTGCCATGGGTTGGCGCCAACTTCTAGGCTTCTAGAAGGGGGGATTATGTGGATGGTGGAGATGGGTTTAAGGGAAGATGTGTGGTGGAGATGAAGGGGATTTTTGGAGGGAAAAAGTGGCGCCAACATGGAGGTAGTTAGGGTGGTTTTGGCACCACTTTATGGTGTCATTTGGAGGTAGTGGATAGGCTAGGTTGGCGTCAAGGTGAGGTGGAAGTAGGGTTAGCTTATGTGGAGATTAGGTGGAGCTAGTTGGTGGAGTTGTTAGGTAGGGTTTTTAGGTGGTAAAAGCCAAGGGAGCTGGAGCATAGCTAAGCTAAGCTAAGCTAGCTTAGCTAATGGTGGAGTAGAGGAGGAGGTGTTGGAGCTAGGGTTTGGAGGGAGGAGCTAGATCTAAAGAATCTGGAGCTGAAGTGGAGCTGGCAACTACTGAATAGGTCAACATGGGGCTACTCTAGCTGGCTTAGTGATAAGTCCACTTTTGTGAACTATTATTTAGCTTAAGTACTATTTAATTATTTGTTCTTAGTTGTTAAATAATTAGGAGTTATATGGCAATTCACCTTGACCTGCATTTAATTTTATGCTTCAATTTTTACATTTAATAGCATACTTTATGATAATATAATTGATTTGATAAATGCAGGTTAGGTGCAAGATCAGGAGTTAATTTTTACTTATATAAGACGTCTGGGACTTGGATTGGACGTCTGGAATTATTAATTACAAATCCACGGCATTATATTTTTAAGACGTCTGATGCTCCATATAGACGTCTGATGAAGGAACCGGTCATACTTATCTACCGTTCCAACCACTTGCGATCATCGCGAGTAGTTGGAGATACTTGCGGCCGAAGGAAAAGAAGGAGAGTGGGGTTCAAAAAGAAGCGGCGTCCTCCGAGGATAGGGGATCTTCATCTTCCCCCTTGCGGGGAACTACCCCAGCGTGCACTGTGGATCAACGCGCACCCTACTCCTTCTCCACGCACCCATCTCCAGCTGCATCCTCCTTTCAGCCGCATCTTCCAGCCAGCGCCCCACCCCGCAAGCGTACGCCCATCTGCAGGTTCTCCACTGCAGCGTTTCTCCTCTCTGCACACCATCCAGCGCACCCACACCGCTTCTGCCTTTCCAGCACACCAAGCCCTCCAGCGCCCCCTGCTGCAGGCATTCACGCCACCCCGCCCACATGCCCACCTCCGTCCAACCACAGGCGCACCTCCTTACAGGCACCCGCAAACGCACAGGCGCTCCCAACCACTTCGCCCATCTGCAGGCCACAGCGCCTGCACGGCCATCAGCAGGCGCGGCACCGCTCGCCCGCGCCCACAGGCGCTAACTGCAGACTGTCGCGCCCGCACGAGCAGACCCACGCCACAGTCGCGGCCACTGCAGCAACCTTCGCCGGTCCTCATCTCCTCTGCCGACCGGCCACCTCCGGCCGTCGCCGTTGACGCCACTGCCATCATCGGAGAGCCCCCGTCCTCGCCGTCCTCCTGAGCATCGCAACTGCCCCGCCGGCGCTCTCTCTTTCGCGAGGAGGAGAGAGAGCAAATGCTCTGTTTTCTCCACCATTAAAATTTACAGAAAATGCCATTGTCAAGTTACTATTCATTTATTTTCTGAATTAATATATTGCTGCACAATTTACGTGGACACCCCTTGCTTAATTCAAAATTACATATAATTGATTTCTCCTTCTGAATGACATACAATCTGAGATATTAATTATAGTATTATTAGTTAGGAGATTAACATTAACATTGTTTGTTATTACCAAGGTCATTATTTATAATATTATATTGTGGTAATTTTGCATATGCACCCTCATCCTCTTGATTAATTATCTATATTGCAAATTTATGTGAGAAAAAGAAAAGCACGAAGTAGCATGCATATCTATTGAGTTTCCTGAATAAACGTGACACTATTTATTAAATTAAATAGGCTAATTCCTCCTTGTGGAGATGACCTAACTATTTGTGGTTAGATTCTGACAATTAAAATGTTTTTGAAAAGCGATTTTCTACCACGCGATTAAATACAATGATACATCATTTTATGATAAAGTTTTAAACGAAAATGGAGATCGCTCTTTCACTTAGCTTGCTAGTTCTTTGCTAGCTACTAGGCCAAGCTAAAGTGAGCTGGCTTCTGTTGAATGGAGCTGAGGTGAGCTGGGTCTAGTGCTCCCAGGGAGGATTGAACTAGTTAAGACAGCTAAGGTTGCTTAGCTCAACCAAGTTGAGCTAAGTTGAGTCCCCGGGAGTTGGACTTGAGCTTTCTGAGCTGGGATGAGTTCTTCTTCAGCTGGCTAGAGCTGAGTGGAGCTGAATGTAGTTGGATCTGAGCTGGGATGAACTCCAATCAACTCAGCTGAGCTAGCTAGAGCTTCCTGTGGACTAGTGGGAGCTAAGATGAGCTAGACTCAACTAAGTTGAGCTGGATCTAAGCTAACCTGAGATAGGGTGAGCCAAGATGAGCTCTCTTGAGCTGCCATTCAGCTGAGATTAGCTTAATGGAGCTAGGACTAGCTAACCCTAGTCCAAGTGAGCTAGGTTCCAGCTGTGGTGAGTTGGATCAAGTTGAGTTCCAATTAGTCTGAGCTCCTCCTTCACCATTTTCCTTCTTGAGTGCTAGGATTTTAGGGATCTTTATATCTGTTCATCCCTAACACTCACAAAAACACATTAAAATGACAAGAAAAAATGCAATGTATGCCTATCCTAGTTAATGCCTAAATGCAGCCCAAAAACCCCTTTGCGAAGAAAAATCCTAAAAGCTAGATTTGTTTTAATGAATAAGAATGATGATAAACTAGCGTTTATCACACGGTGAGTTCCTTAAGGTGGTCGACGTGACGGATGGGTGTGGATGGTGGCCGGACAGTCACAGGTTTGGTCGAAGATGATGGGTTTGTTTGGGGCGATTTTCAGGTCGATGATGGATCGAAATGAGAGTGGGGAAATGAGCGTAGAAGTGTGGTGGAGGTTTTGAGGTAGTCGGTGAGGGGTTTGGTGGTATGTGGAGCGAGATGTACCTCGTCGAAGGTGTGGCCAGAATGGTGGAAGACGATGGAGTCGCGGAGGAGTGGTCAAGGTCAAAACGGCGTGTCGAAAGTGTTGGTGTGATGAGGAAGAGTTTAGGGAGCAATTGAATGTAGTAACAGACGAAGTGGGAAGGAGAAGGCATCAGTTGTGGTGTTGCCGGCACCGGAGAAGAGAACAGCTCTGGAGAGAGGGAAACGGCGAGGAAGAAGTAGATTAGGGCGCCAGCTAGTACGACTCGACGCAGGAAGAAATGAGGAAGATAACTCCGCTGCTGGTATTGCGAATGGAGGATGAACAAGGACGGAGGAGCTTGCTGGACATCGAGGAGCTTTTGGCCGAGAGAGTGAGAGAGGAATTGGGGGGGATCTTGGCCAATTTCGAGCGTAGGGAGAAGGTCTGATCAAGAGGTTCTTTTATAGACCTTAGGAAGAAGTTTTGAGCTTGGGAAGAAAGCTTCCCAAGCTTGGAAAGCTTGCCAGAGTTGGGAAATTCCTTGACACCCAAAATTCTCTTGCATTCGCATGAGAGATTGAGAAGGTTTTGGGGAGTGGGATTTGGCTCAAAAGGAAAGGAATTTCTTAACGAACCTCCCTTTCAAATTTGAAAGGGATTCATCAAGAAATCAAGGGGTTCTTTCCAAATCAAGGTCGTCGGAGCAAGTAGGAATTGGTTTAAAGGCAATAGGGACCTTTTTGTGAGAATGATGATAAAGTTAGGGGTCTATTTGAAAATATTTTGAAAGTTAAGGGTATAAATGTAATCAGACAGGACCAAGTTGCAAACTAGGTCAAGACAAACTCATCTTGGGTCCAAATTTTGATACAAACCTAATTTGGGCCTAAGGAATCCAATGGTGAGGTTGTATTTTGGTTTTGATTATGTTTGATCAGGTAATTTATGTGAAAACCTAAATTAGGTTAAATGCATGTCTGAGACTATTCTAAGTCAAAATGGGTTCTGATGGTCAAATTGAATGTTCCAAACCCTAGAGAATATTTGTTTATGAATTTTAGAAGGTTTAGGTGAATTTTATCTTAACCAGAACCTCAGTTAATTAAGCGAGTCTATTTTTAGGGTTTCAAAAGTCATTTAATTCTCAGAACACGTGCAAACCCTTTTCTGATTGTTCTAACCCACTTCTTAGCCTTTTAGGACCATTTGACCCTTAATTAACCCCTAGAAAAACCCATGGTTGTACTGCATTCATGATATGATGATAAAATTACAGTTTTAACCCTAGTTTCTTATTTTTCCCTCAGAATGATTATGCAATGACTTATGGCTCTCTGGCAGTTGTGTAGAAGCCTTTACTAACTTAATTGGATGAAAATGAGCTAGTTATGGCTCATGATGGTGTTCCCATCACTGCAGTAGCTAAGGTAGCTTAGCTCAACTAGGTTGAGCTAAGTAGAGTCCCTGAGAGCTAGACTTGGGCTAGCCTGAGCTGTGTGAAGTCATCTTCAGCTAGCTTGAGTTGAGTGGAGCTAGAAGTAGCTGGACCTGAGTTGAGGTGGACTCCAATCAACTTAGTTGAGCTAGCTAGAGTTCTCTATGAACTGAATGGAGCTAAGGTGAGCTAGACTCCACTAAGTTCAGTAGGGTCTGAGCTAACTTGAGCTAGGGTGAGCTAATATGGGTTGCTCTGAGATACCATTCAAATAAGATGAGCTGAATGGAGCTTAATGGTGCTAACCCTAACTCAAGTGAGCTTGTATCCAACTATGATGAGCTGGATTTGGCTGAGTCCCAGTTGGAATGAGCTTCCTCTTCACCAGTTGCCTTCATGAATGCTAAGATATTAGGGATCTATCAATCTGTTTGTCCCTAACACTCAAACAAACATATTAAAAATACAATAAAAAATGCAATGCATGACTAACCTAATTGATGCCTAAATGTAGCCTAAAAACCCATTTGCGAAGTTAAAATCCTAAAAGTTAGGTTTATTTTAGGGTATAAGAATGATGATAAACTGGCATTTATCACCAATTGTGAAGGTTTGATCATCGATCAGATGGAGGAGGTGGTCGGCCTGACATCAACGAGTTCGAAGATAGAGGCAGCAACAGTGGAGGTCGAGTGGGTGTTTCAACGTGTGGAACCTCCTATTAGGGCTTGCAAAACACTCCTTGTGGCTTCATGAAGCTTCTCACGAAGCTTAGAAGCTCAAGAGGAGCTGGAAAGGGCAGCCGGCCTTGGAGAAGGAGGCAGCGGTGATGATGGTCTCGTCGTGAGGAGGAGCTCCAACCTACACCAAAGGATCAAGAATCTCCATCGTGTTGTGCTGAAGGTGATGGCGGCAATGATTTGTTATGAGGATGTCAGAGATGAGCCATCGAAGTCGAGGACGTCAATGGTGATGGCATGCGTTCGGTGGGGACTTATGAGTGTGGAACCTCTTAGTAAATTGAGGGGTTTTTTTCATGGGAACATGGTGAAGCTTGTGGGGTGGACGACGATGGTGGGCAGTCGTCGAGTGAGGTGGAGGACATCATCGGAGCTTGGCCAGATGCGAGGGAGATGATGGGCGTGGAGGTGGTTTTGGGGGTATTTCCCTAATCTAAAATTGCTAAGCCACTCTATGGAGAGAGGAGGAAGAAGAACTACCTAAGAGATGACGAGAAGATGGAGAACGGTCGATTTTTGCTCGTCGGCCACGACGGAGAGTCCGTTGAAGGAGGTCGATGATGTGGAATGGGTCAAAGGACCCCTGCTTTAGCTGGTGAGGATTGGAGGAAGTTGAGGAAGAAGATGGTGCTGCTCTTGAGGTCAAAGCGTGCACGGAGGAAGAGCTCGAAGGAGCTGCTGGGGTCTCATTTCCGGTGACATTGGGGAAGAAGGAAGAGGGGGAAGGGACGCACCTAGACTTGACAAGGAGAGTCGTAAGATCATGGTCATACTTTATAGGAGAGAGGCAGAGGCGATTGCGGCCGATTCATGGCCCAACCAAGGTCATGATTGGTGCAGTTTGATTGCACTATGACGACAACTTTGGCCTCGAATTGCGGCTACCATAGATGGCAAGAACGGTTGGAAATTACTCGAAATCAAAGACTTATGATTGGGGAACATCTCCACTAAATTTAGTGGCATTCCATTGCGTGGATTAGTAGAAATGAGCTTCCAAAGATGGCTCTAGACACACATTTTGTAAGGAGGAGCTGCTGGAGGAAGATGGCCGTAGGAGCATAAATGCAATAAAATCGAAAGTTAAGGGGCTCTTTACAAGGAAACCACAATTTAAAGGAGCAAATTGCAAACTTGGTCAAGATAGAGTTTGATTGGGATCAAAATTTGTAGATAACCTAATTTGGACCCAAATAATCTAATGGCAACTTTAATTTGAGTTTTGATGAAGTTTTATTGGTCAATTCATGCTTTTAACCCAAAATGTATTAAATATCTACCTAGGTCTCTATTTTAGGTCAAAATGGATTCCTTTCATCAAATTGATTCTTCTAAACCTTATAGAATATTTTCAATAATTTTTAAAAGATTTAGATTACATTTATTTTCATCAGAACCCTTTAAATTAAAGTAAGCCTAAAATCAGGATTTTATTAATTGTAAATTTAACTTTTACTTTAAAGAAACCCCAAATTAATCAGTGTGAGCTCACTTATTGGAAATTTAAGCTTAGTTGACCTTTAATTAAGTAAAGGTTTACTCTTTAGTTAATTTGCATTTAAATGTGCTTGTTAAAGCAGTAGAATTAACCCATTTTACATTAATTCCTCTTGATTTGGAGAAGATTGAATTGTACCCTTTCAATGGTTTCATTAGGTGAATTTATGCTAAGAAATTAGCCAATTTGAGCTAAATATAAAGGATAATGGTGTTATCATCATACCCCCATGTCTACCATTTGCTAGACCAATTGAGTTGAACACAGAAATACCCACAATTTGAAATCTGTACTGAATTCTAAGAATTTGCTAGACCCTTAGCAAATTCTTAGAATTCAGTACAGATTTCAAATTGTGGGTATTTCTGTGTTCAACTCAATTGTCTTTAGATTTCTTGTGTAGCTTATTAGTTAATGATCATTATTAACACAAATTGACATACAAATCAGTTCTTATGCCTAGTACTATGGACATTTCTTTCCATAAGACTTAAAATTACCAGCTTCCAACTAAGTTAATTCACCTGACCTTTGATTTTTAAACACCAAGGCAAAAGGTTTAGGTTGGTTGCAATTTCACTCTCGATTTTGTTACTATCAAGGTTGGAACACCTGTAGTGAAGGTGAATTGAGTTATAGATTCTAAGTTTCTAATTAATAACCTATTTGACCTAGTCGACTACTCCTACATGAATTTGGCAGCTTTCTAGCTTCTTACCAGGGTTAACCTTAGGGTATATCTCCTCCAAAGAAGAAAAATAAAGTTCTAGCACCATTTCTTCTCTTTTTTATGTATATATTTTTTTTTCCTTTTGTACTCTTTCTTTATTTTCTTTTTCTGGTGCAAGTGTCTGAGGCTTTTTTTTAGCCTTTTGGGGTGATGAGGACATGTACACTACTTACTAAGATTTACGTATACAAGCCCCACCAAAACAAAAATTAAAGTGCGTGCACCTTATTAGGGAAGTGGCTCTCCATCCTTCAAGGGTTGGCTACTATAAAAGAGTTATTTTCTAACTCTATCTAAATATAATGTTTTATTAACCGTCTACTGAAGTTCTATAACTCAATTTGTGCTCATGAGGTTGTGTTCCGATTTCTCAAGCTTTTAGACCAAGAGTGACAAGGAGATCGGTTAAAACACGCGTGTCTCTTACTCCAAAGATCCGGCTAATTGACTTAGTTGTATAATTTAAGCTAGGTGTGGCCCAAGTACTTTATGGTTAAGGACTTAATGTCCTGGTACTAGATGAGCACTTTGTTCTTTTCTTTAACTAGGTGAATAATTTTCACTAACTCATAAGTTTTGCATTAAGCACAATTTATTCTTCCATCTCCCCTTTTGTCTTTGATATATTAATGCTCTCAATGAATTAGCTCCTCTTCCTTTTTCCTCCATTTATTTTTTTATTTTTGAGATCCTTTCATCAAGAATTTTTTCAAAATTTTGCTCCCTTTTGTGACACCCCCCATGCTTAATTCTTGCAATGTCCTCATTGCAAGGTAGGATGGGTTAAGAAATTTAAGTCCAAATCACTTCTTTAGAACAAGAGTAGGGTGGGTGGAGTGGGTCGAAAATGGTTAGGTGTAGACGATTTCAAGCCCTAAATCATGAGAATTGGAGGTGGTCAGGGGTGTTCTAGGTGAAGTGATTAAAGTTGAGTCATTTTGCAAGTAGGTTCACAGAGGATCATAAAGGTTCTCTTTTTTTGAATGATGGGTTGCCTCATGTTGAGCGCTGATTACAGCGGATTCGCACGTGGAAAGGATTGGATTTTGGAAAAAACATCGTTGTAGTTCGATTCACGAGGAAATCCGTCGATCAGATAAAATTTATAATCGAAACTCAAAAGGTGAGTCCCAGGTCGAACACGAGGAGGCGAACGTTTGCCTTTGAAAGATATGCATTTTGCTTTTATTTGTTTTTGTCATTTATATCTTTTATATTTTTTGTATTTTTAATAGGGCAAGAGATCAAGTTGATGAATTCTTATATAGCTAATCTACTTGCAAAATATAAGAGAGAGAGAGAAACAGTCATATATTTCGAAACAAATGTTTGTTACAACTAGGAAAGTAGGAAACTACTCTAGAAAGTGGTAAAGATAGATAAAGATGAGAAGAATCCCCCTCAATGGTTGCTTGGAGGATGACTTGCTCTAACGTCGCCCGAAGGAAGGTTGTGAGGAGCGGGACGGAGCCAGAGGACGAAGGGTAGGGTAGGATAGCGTCGTAGTGAGGATTTTTTTCACAGAGGGAGGTGAGAGGACGGTCGCGGGATGCTCCAGGAATGTGGATGAGAGGCGGGAACAAATGCTTGTTTTCTACTCTAGAGGAGCATCTCGTGCTTAGGAAAAGCACTCTCTAGAGCCTTGGAGGTGGTGAGAGGGAGAAAGGAAGAGATGAAGAAGAATGGGAGGGGTAGGGGTCCTTTTATAGTGGAGGAAAGGATCAATTTCGTACACAGGACATTTAGTGACGATCATAAACGTCGCTGAAGATCCGTCACAAACGTTGCTGAAGACAACCTTGCACCCACCCTGCCTCTATGCTGGCGCACACTCCGCACACCCATGTCACGGACCTCCAAGTGCTACGCGCCCGCATGCGCTACCGCTACCTCCACGGGTGCCCATGCATACCCACTATGCTGCTGCGCAAGCATGCCTCCGCGCGTACGCATGCACCTGTGCTACTGTGCGCATGCAGTGGTGCATGCATGCAAATGGGTGGCTTGGGTTGCACCACGTGGAGCGATTTGGGTCGTCCATCTTCTTTCCATTGTAGGGGCTGCTACAATGGTCAGATTGAGTCAAATTTCATGCCATTATGCTATGATCGTCGACCCGAATCCATCCGTGTGATCGGATTTGTCGTTTGAACCTCCAAATTATGTCACCTAGTCCCTTGGCTATTGATCTTCCTCGGACTACATATGGTGTTACAAGACTCCGATCAAGGCAATTTTGGAGGCGTTGGACTCCGATCGTCATCCTGATCAGATTCGTATGGTTGGATCGTTAATCCAAGGCTCTGAAATAAATCTCCTTCTCTCCTGATCACAAAAAGGATGCAATTAACCTAAAATATACACAACTACTCTAAATGCAATATTTATAATATGAAATGCAAATCTAACCCTAAGAACACGCATAAATAGGCATTTCAACCTAAATGGATGTGTTTACATCATACCTCCATGACTATCTTTTGCTAGTTCCTAGCAAAATTAAACTACATGCTATGTATAAAATTAGAATTTGGACTCGATCGCTATGGCCTAAGTCGTTTATTAATAATAGAAATTTTCAACTTACGAAAACTCAACAGTACCCAGGTGTCTGCAAGAATGTAGATTGCCCAAGTCCTCACCTTATTTGAAAAGGGAAGATACATTTTTTTATTTTTCTTCTTTTCTAATTTTTTTAAACTTTTCGAGTTTGAGAGTTTCAGGATAACTTTTTACAGCTACCCGACCCACCCAAGACTCGAAAAGGACTCTAAGTGTTATGCATATTGGGAAAGGGTAATAGACTCACTAAGCTGCCATTACAACGGACTTCAGGTTTCTATGACCCTAGGTGACCTTAAGAGTTTCTGCCTAAAGGTTTATCTTTTCGAACGATAGCTTTCTTCCTACTTTATCTTTTATGAGGTTAACACAAGGCAAATCTAGTGTATATCTCCTCGCTTTATTCTACTTCCCTGCTTCTTCCCTAAGTGTTTTGGAAATTATTTGTGCATTTTTGTGAGTTGGGCTCTGAACAACCGGCCAATGGGCAATTACCCATGGCAACTTGCCAGCCATACTCATGAGGTGAAGTGTGGTTTTATTATTTCTATTTTTTCTCCTTTTTCTTTTTTTTATTCTAAGTATTTCTTCTTTTCTCTCTCTTTTGTTTTTTCTAAGTAGGTGGCTTCCCTGATCTAAGATTTACCTAAAGGCAATAGGAAGAGAATGGTTGTGTGGTTGGGCTCTAGACAACCGACCGATGAGTTGTTACCACTGACAACTTACCAGCCATACCACCTTAGATGGTTCATTAGCTACCCAATTTCCTAAGAAATCACAGAAAAGTGCGTTAGTGCAAATAGTGTATAGATGCTTAGGCTTAATGTCCCGTCAAATTAGAGGGCAGGTTGATAACTCATATACTTTCACCCTAATTTATTGACCAAATTAAAATAGAATTACTTGGCGAGGAGTCAAGACTAAGTCCACATTTGAGTGGATACTTGGGCTAATTAAGCTCGAAGACCTGAAGAGTCTAAGTGTTCAGGTCCTAAAGTTAATAGCTTCCAAAAGCCTAAGTTCTCTTCTCCTAATTCTATTTTTCTCTCCTTTTTTTGTCTTTTTGAATTTTCAATTTTTTTAAAAGAAAATAAAAGAAATTCTACAGAGCTAACGAAATAATTTCAAGATTAAGTATCCACCCCCCATGCCTAAATGATACAATGTCCTCATTATAGAAATAAAGACATGAAAAGGGTGGAGTAAATAGAATATCACCTAAATTTTGTGACAATCCTGTTAGCCTTGTAGAGAGAAGAGAGTATACAAATGTGCTAAGTTTTAATGCCTTCAGCTAGGCATAATACAAAGAAGAATTTGAGAATTCACAAGTGCAGGTCAAAATTAAAATCAAAAGATTAATCCTCAGACCCACCAACAGAAGATGTCCACAGATGTGGACCAAGTTGTGGTGTAGACCCATGCCCCAAGGTCAAGTGGTTCTAAGGTTCTGGATGAAAATCACCCAGAATCGATGATTGCTGTATTTACGGGGTCGAGCCTACGGTTTGGTGGTGTGCAACCCAAGACTAAAGTGTCAAACAAAAGGTAGATTTGGTTCCCTAGGTTCAGATGTCCACTTAATGTTCAGCTCAGAAAAATAATCAGTTATTCCATGCTTGGGTCTCACATGAAAGGTATCGTAAGGGTCTTTGTAAAAAGTAGGTGGTTTTAGGTCAATAGGTACCCTTAGATCCAAAATCATAGTTCCCTCAGAAGTACCTTCCCAGATCTTTATTTCCAACATTCTATCCTCCAAGATCAAGTTTCTAAGACCTCCAGATCATTGTACACCCCATCTAAAATTCCCAAGTCCAACAATTGTGGCTGAATCATGATTGACTTGGGTCTGATGATCTCAAAAATATCATAATTCAGCTCTTCAGGATGTGATTGAGTAATAGGGCTACTGATTGAATCATCAGGATTTGGATCGTCTAAGTTAGCCCTAGCATGATCATAATCTTCAATAATCGAGCTATCAAATGGTTCATCTTGCTCCTTGAGCCCATTAGTCTCACTAAAATCATTCTCCTTAAGCTCCAATGAGACTTCACTAAGAGATTCCTCACCCTTAGAATCAAATAATTCATGATCCTTATTTATATATGTCTCAAAATCATATGTCATTTCATGGTCCATGGAGACATATTTTTTGTCATTCCCTGGGATCTCGAGTAAGAAACTCGGTTCATGCTCAATAGGTTGCTCTAGCCCAACCTGGTCATCCCTGATCTCAGCATATGTATCACCCCTGATAGGCACCTAAACAGGTTCAGACATTGGCTCTCCTGATGGGGGTTCATCTTGAAAATTATCCCAAGATTGGACTAGGGCAACCGCAAATTTCATCCTTAACCTCGACAATTTCCCAAGCAGAAACTCACCCAGGCCCCTATCCCTAACATTTTGGAGCAAATCTAATAGAGAACTATTAAGTTCATCAATCATTTTGATCATAGGCTCCAATGCTTCAGTGCATGGTATTGGCTAAGCTTCTAAAGATTGGATGGTGTTCCTCAAGTTAGCCAACACATTGTCTTGGACCTGGTTCACCTAAACCAAATGGCTAGGTTCAAATTTGGGTGGGTTTGGGTTAAATCTAGGGAAGTCAAGATATCGAGGTTCTTGGGTCCCCCTTTGATAGTAGGTCGTTTCAGGTTGTTCAAAGAATGGCGGCAACCTATATTCAGTGGAATAATGGGGAGGGTAAGTGTTATAATCAACATATCCTTCTTGATTGTAGATCGAGTTGGTTCGATCATCAAAGGGTGGAGATCTATAATCATTGTAGCTTTAGGAAGGAAAGTAATCATAGTCTTGTTGTTTAGGGTTAGGCCCTAGACACTGAGGTCCGGTATCGTATCCCCAATCAAAGTTATCCCGACTAGTGGATGGGTAATTATAAGTCGAGTCGGGATAGTAATCATCTTGGGTATAAGTGGTGGTAGGAGGGTGATTGCGCAACAATCATAGGTTTTAATTGACCCAAATTAGGCTAGGACTTAGCATAAGTTAGGGTAATTCATACATGCATAAGTATTATTAGCACCTTTACTACTTTCTTTTAACTATTCATAAAATAATGCTATAATGTACTGATTAGGTGCATTATGTCAATTGCAGGGAATAAGATGATTAGAAGCTAGATCTGAAGCTAGATCTAAAGTTGGATCTGAAGAATAAAGAATAACTGAGGTTGCAGTAGAGCTAGAGCGGAAGACCTAGATTAGATACAGTAGATAATAATGTAAGGAATTTAAGGTATGCATTCTATTAAGTAGGAATAAAGCAATAAATTGTGAAGAACTTAGGTCCATCCTAGCTCTAGGACAGCTTAGAAGCTTCCCTAAGCCTTAGCCACCCTTAGATTACGTCACCACACCCTAGGAAACCTTAAAACGCTAATTCCAACCTCTATCTGGACATCCAGATGAGTCATAGGACGTCCAGAACCCTTAGCCAACTCCCGCACACCTTAAACCCACTTCTGCAGTGTTATTGGACGTCTAGACACTTGGTCAGATGTCTAATTTCTGCAGAATACCCAAGACAGAACCTAGAGTCCCTTTTAACTCAGATTGGATGTCCAGAAAATAAGTCTGGACTTCTGATTTTTCACTATAAGACGTCCGACACTATTATTAGACGTCTGGAACTGCTCTCTAGTTCTTGTTTTTGAATTCAAGCTTGGATCTTGAATTCCTAGGTCCCTAAATCCAATTCCAACCCCATAGGAACCTAAATTAAGGTACCCTAACCCTAGTACATCACCTCTAGACCTCCTTAAGGACCTAATTAGGCCCTCACTAAGCCTAATTGACTTGGATCATAGTCAATTTCATCAGCCTATTCAATTGGACTCATTGAATCCAATTGAGCCCTGATCTCAGCATACACTGTCCAATTGGACTTAGTGAGAGTCCATTTGACCTAGACCTAACTTAATTGGATTTTTCTACTCTCAATTAGGTTTCAACACACCCAATTAAACTTGTATTAAGTTTAATTTCACTTTACCAAAGTGAATTAGGGTTTACAACCCTAATTTGGGACCTACCTTGACCTAAACCCACTAAAACCTAACCTAATCAACCTAGCCACCTAAGTTTCAACCCACACACACCATCCACATGAAAATACCTAGCCTAGAGTTCTCTAGAACTTTCTACCATGTGTTGTTGCCTTGGTTGCTAAAATTAGCAACCAAGAGCCATTCAATTTTTAGGTCCATATTTGGTGGATCGAAAAACCACCATCCATCCTCTCTCTCACTCTCCCACGAGCTCCCACCATAGGCCTCTCTAGAAAATTCCATAATTCTCTAGAGAGGTTCCCTTAGGTCTATAAAAAGACCTAAGGGGTGGCACTTTACAACCATTCACTCTTGGCTCCATTTTAGCTTAGCTTCATTAGCCGCCCCTCCTCCTCTCAACTAAGTCAAAGGCCATCGGAACCCACCTCTAAATGCCCTTAGTTCTGATAGATTAGATAATAGTTCTTGATAGTTTTACTACTTTATTTACTGCTTAATAGTGTAGCTCTATATTCTCCTCCAATGATGTATTCATAATTCCTCAGATTCATGTATGCAATCATTTTCTAGTAGCTAGATTTATGTTTTCAAGCATTTCTCTACAAGCTTTCCATGAGCTTTATGTTGCAAACACCATCATGAATCAATGAAAATCTTTTTCTATATATATATGTCTTTTTGTGAAAATCACCATGAGCCTTGTTGCATTATTTTTGTGTGATTGAAGTTGCATGTTTCAAATTCTGATACTCTGACATGTCGTTTATAAATACGAACTTAGCATAAATCGACATGCGATTTTGAATAAGTAGAGCAAGAGAATCGATTTCAAATCTGCATTTCCATAAATGCCTCCCAGAGATGAACGACCGAGACTCTAAGTCTTGTTATCTTAGAAATTATTTTTGTTGATCGTATTTCGCAACTATACTACGATGCATTTTTGATCAAATACGTGATCTACGATCCCAACAAATGGCGCCGTTGCCAAGGAGGCAACGTCATTTTTTATTTCAATCTCTAGAATTATCACTAACAAATTTTTCATTCTTATCTTTTGATGTGCAGGAAAACAGGGATAAATGGGATCTACACATACAACGAGAGAGGAAAAAAAAATACCAGGTGCACATCATATCTTTCTTAGTCTAGGTTTGCTTTGAACCTTAGGTTAGATTTCCTTCTAGCAATTACATTTGAAAAAAAAAGTCAATTTATTTTTGTAAAAAAAAATTTAAAAAAAAGAAAAAATTAGGTAGTTAGAATAGGTTTCCCTTTTTGAATCTTAGGATTAGTTAATTAGTTTTGAAAAAAAAAAGTAAGAAAAAAGAAAGAATTTGAATATCTTTTGAAAAAATAATTTTTTAAAAAAAGTCATTTTGGTGGAAAGTTTGAATTTCAAATTCAAATACTTTTTCAAAAGCTTTTCCACCATTCTCTAATTTTCTGCCAGACTTCAAATTTCGATTTAAAAATTCAATTTCCAAAAAATTAATGAACAAAAAATTCTAAAATTCAGGCTAGACCTTTATTTCTAAACCACCTTTCAAACGGAATCATTCATTTAAAAAAATTCCAAAATACAAAATTTTTAAAAATTTGCAAAATACAAGGGGGTTAGACTGACCAAGGTTTGAAATTTTTCAAAATTCAAAAATCAATTCCGAGCAATCCACGAATCTGTTTTGACTAAAAATGGTGGGGTTTGAAAGCTGATCTCATTAGTTTTAATTCCCATATTTTTTATGAATTTTTAAAGATCATTTGATACTATTTCCATTTGAAAAATCTATCAGGGATCACAATTCCAATTCTGACCCCTTGACATTCAAAAATCATTAGAAATTTGGTTGAAATAGTAAAAATCACAAGAAAATATTCTCTGAAAAGATAATTGAAAAAGGAATCTACTTCCAAAATTTTAGTTTATTTGGATTCAAATTTTATCCATAGAATTATTTGTGTTTCATTGGTCTACTGAAATCGTAAAGAAGAAAACCCTAAAATTGTATGAACCCGAGGTTGTACCTTTAGGGTTACATTCTAGAGACCACACTTGGGTTAGCCTAGACTTAGTCAAGTCTAGTGTTTAGCCGGTGAGCTTGGTGACCTTGTGGGCCACTCACCACAAATCCCATCTAAAGAAAAATTGGCTCAAATTAATTTTAAAGCACGTAAGCAAACCCAAATTCGTTGTCATACTACTAGGTGGTTTCAACCTCTCTTGCCGAACCTAGTGACTAAGTCTGTAGGGAAGTGTCAAACGACTGCGGCTAAGGGGTAACGGAATCGGAGGCGTGAGCCAAAGGAAGAACCTTCCCCTTAGTCCCCTCATAACTAGACTGGTTGGGTTAGCTTGAGAGGTGGGAATCACTTTCAATCGGTTGCACGATGAATTTTTCTTCAAGTATTCGAACTTAAACGAAAAATCTGGTCATCTGATCATAAGGACCATCTGATTGACAGGGCCTTAGCCTTGTCTAGCTTGGCTACACCAACCTAGGGGTTGGGTGGTGTATGCGAGGAAGGAGGTCACTCAGACCTCGATTGGTTGGACCTTGGGAGCCACTCCTAAGGAGGCGAGTCACTTTGCTCAGGCCATCTTCTCCCCCACCCTCTTCTTCTATCTGCTTAGCCGCAATGGCTAACCCTGGATCTGGACCTAATCAAGATCCAGAAGAGCTGGACCCACGAGCTTATCCGAGAGCCCAGGTCACTGAATCAGCTCAACCTTGGGATCAGAACCCAAGGTGGTGAAGATGACTTTTCGCTTCGCCTAATCCTTCTCCTCGGGTTACCGAAATGGTTAACCCATATCCTAACCTCGGATATTATGACCAATACCATTCATCTCCTCAACAGACCACATCTTATAACCTAGGATATGGATTTCACACTCCTACTTCTCACCCATGGAATATGCCTAGACCTGATTCACCTGCTAGAACCCCTGAAGAACTACCAGTGCATATGTGACCGCATTACAGAATACAGAGAGCCCTAGCTAGCGCTAAGGAAAAGGTTGCATTCTATCTACACGAAATCCAAGCTATCATTGAGCCGAACCAAAGACAAAGCTAGATTTTGTATCAAGAAGCTATGATGGAGCTCCTTCAGGGAATAGCAGGGATAACAAGGCTAATTGGACAAAATCGGGAAACTCAAGAACTACTGCTTTTGAGATATCAAGTGGAAAATAGCCTTGAAGACCTCGAAGAATCTAAAATGACTATGCTGGAAGGACACACAGGAGATTCTCAGGAGCAAATGCTGGAAGATAATTTAGGGGAAGAAGAATCTAGCTTGGATATGAGACAGGAGTAGGAAATGTTCCGAATGGGTTAATCTGAGAACTCCATTCAAGAAACTGAGGAAAGGACTGATATCTCTAGGATTGAACAACAATCAGATTATCCTGAATCCTGGGAGATACCTATTAGGTTAGATAACCTAACCGTGATAAGGGAAGTAGATCCATTTGAGGATATGGATCTTGAGGCAAACATTACATGTGATACTACTGATCAGCCTAAGCCACTTCCCATTGTAGGTGAACCTGTGTTAGAGCCAACATCTTCTGATCTGTACTCTTCTTCTTTCACCTACATCCCTAATTCAGATGCTAGAGATTCTAAGATGACACTTTCTATCACTGACCCTGAGATCCGAAGACCAGAAGTAGCTATGGATGTTTTGACCGAAGAAATGGATATGCTACCTGAGGTAAGAATTACTGAGGAGCCCAACACATACAAGGGTGAAGCTTTGAGAAGAATGAGCTAGGGACGCACCTACCATCCTAATCAATCTAATGGATGGCTCAACTCTGAGCCTGAAGAGTCAGCCTCCGATGAATCAGAGATGAGTACTGATGAGGACAAAGTAATTTCTGACGAGGATTTCAGTGACCTCCCCATAGATCTTCTACTTTCACGGATACCCCCATATGATCCAGAGCCTGGAGAGGGCATGATCTTTGATGTCAATTATCGTTATGAGGATCCCTATGACTCAGATTCTGGTTCTGAGATACATTTGGATCTACTCCTTCAGCAACTTCCTGCTAAATTGTGGGACATGATAAATCAGCTGAATCAACATCATGACCCCCCCTCTGATTATCCTCTATTTTCCACCACTACTCCACACTTTCTTATAGCTAGACTTTTTGGAGTAGGGGTGCACAATCAGTTGGTTTGCATCTCTGAACCACTGATTCTAGGAGCATACGAGCACATCTTTCTCTTAATCTTAACCGGCTCCTATGCTAGAACTGATACATCTGATTGAGTTTTCACCCAGCTGGAGGCGTTAAACTCAGCATCTACCCCACATTCTACCATCACCTATACATACCATTGTTATACATAGAATATTTTTCTTTTAGCATATTTCCTTTTCGCATATTGCATACTGTCAGGTTGACCAGTGCTAAACGTTAAAATTTCATGAGCAATTCCAGGTGAATTCTACCCATTTACTCCCTGCTGTACTTATTCTCTTTTATATTCATGTATGAGGACATGCAAGAACTTAGGTATGGGGGGTTTGATATGATAAAACTGAAAATTTTTATACCAACATTTAGGAAAACCTCGGAGGTGCATGTCAAACATACTTTAGGACCCTAAATAAAAGAACAACTGACTCCACCTCCAATGCTCACATTGGAGCTAAAAATCATCCACAACAGCCACTTCCGACTCACTTGCTCACCTTTTGTTCTAAATTTAGGGTCAAGCTAAATGTAACCCGAAAGAGAAATTTCATGAAGTACGAATATAACAAGTTACTTGTTTATAGCATATATACATAGTCCATCCTTGAATAAGATCATTTTATTAAGAGAATGAATTATGAATTTTATCTTTTAGTTGATTATTGTAATCTGGAATCTAGTACAAATTTTCACACACATAGAATTTGCAATGGATTCACGGTGAAGGCTGATAAATGCCATTAGTCTGTCGAGAAGAAGCAATGCTTCTTTTCCTGAACCCTTGGACAGTGTTTTGGGAGCTAGGTAGATTTTCCTCCAAAAATCCACCAAATAGTGTGAGATGAGAGTACAGAGTACTGGAGCTCTAAGATTAGTGTAAGGAATCTAGAATCCTAGATAATTAAGTGATGATACTCAGAGATTAGGCATTATTTTCACTCTTGGTTCCTGTGTATATATCTTTGTGCAAACTTTTGAGAGCCACCAAATAAAGCAAATACGCGGAGAGTGAGTTTCATGAAACTAGGGGTAAGGTGGATGGTTATGACCATTTTTTACGGAATTCTCGGCTGAAGAAGGGTATTGATGTCAATGTTAGAAATACACCGTCCTATCTATCTCTCTCGGTGCTGTAAGTAGGCACTTCCACCGAATAAGCAACCTAATGTCTCTTGAGTACCACCAATCCCTAATAATGCATCCTCAATAATGTTCATGAATGTATGTTAGCTTGTGTTGTGTTGAAAAGAAAAAAATATACATAGAAAAAAAATGTAAAAAAATGAAAAAAATGAAAGAAAATTTAGAAAAAGAAGAAAAAGAAAGAAAAAAAGAGTGTGTGAATATTTAGTGTTTATTTTAGTTGCATTGAGGCAATACCACAATAAATTTGAGACCCACCAAATATGGCTTTAACCTATTTTTCTATGTTTGTGACCGCCCGAATACTGGTTGAGAAATTCCGACTTAGTGTTAAGGTTATGAGAACTCAATTAAAATGTTAATTCCAAGTGAGACCACCAAATACGGATCATACATGAGAATCTAGTAAGATTGTGAGCTCTAAGAAAAAGAAAGTAAACAGATGAAAAAGAAAAAGAGAGAATGAATACAAAGGAACTAAAAGAGAGTATAGTTTTTATTGTCTTTCTCTGAGTTGAGTTACTTAATAATTTGGGAATCTAGATTCTATAATACTAATCTCTATGTAGCACCGGTTGAGAGTGAGCCACCAAATATATAATCTTTTCCCTCTAAGATTATCTACCTAAGCTTAAAGTCGGGTGGAATTGATAGAATATCTTGAATACCCCGAGGAAAGAAGTCCACCTATCTCGCTAGAATTTTTACTAGGGGTCAAGTACAGGCTTTAGAGGTGAATTAGTTTTTCACTCGAATCCGTTACAAAAGCTACATAGCTACACTTTCATGATTGTCTGGATTGCTAGAGCATAGGATGAAAACAAAAAGGAGAAAAATCTCTAGGCATACACTTGATAAAATAATCAATCCCTTAGGGACCCTTCTATGAAAAATTTAGTCTCGCATTTGCTAGGGACTAGAAAGATTTAGGCATTGGGGTATGATTCTGCAGCAATCATAGGTTTTAATTGACCTAAATTAGGCTAGGACTTAGCATAAGTTAAGGTAATTCATGCATGCATAAGCATTACTAGCACCTTTACTGCTTTTAGCTATGCATAAAATAATGCTATAATGTACTGATTAGGTGCATTATGTCAATTGCAAGCAATAAGCTAGATCTGAAGCTAGATCTAAAGCTGGATCTGAAGAATAAAAAATAATTGGTGTTGCAGCAGAGCTGGAGCGCAAGACCAAGATTAGATACAGTAGATAATAATGTAAGGGAGTTAATGTATGCTATTCTATTAAGTAGGAATAAAGCAATAAATTGTAAAGAACTTAGGTCTATCCTAGCCTTAGGACAGCCTAGAAGCTTCCCCAAGGCTTAGCCACCCTTAGATTAGGTCACCGCACCCTAGGAAACCTTAAAACCCTAATTTCAGCCTCTATCAGGACGTCCAGATGAGTCATAGGACATCCAGAACCCTTAACCAACTCCCGCACACCTTAAACCCATTTCTACAGTGTTATTCGACGTCCAGACACTTGGTCAGATGTCCAATTTCTGCAGAATACCCAAGACAAAACCTAGAATCCCTCTTGACTCTGATTAAACATCTAGAAAACAAGTCCAGACTTTTGATTTTTCACTATAAGACGTCCGACACTATTATTAGACGTCTGGAACTGCTCTCTAGTTCTTATTTTTGAATTCAAGCTTGGATCTTGAATTCCTAGGTCCCTAAACCCAATTCCAACCCCATAAGAACCTAAATTAAGGTACCCTAACCCTAGTACATCACCTCTAGACCTCCCTAAGGACTTAATTAGGCCCTCACTAAACCTAATTGACTTGGATCATAGTCAATTTCATTAGCTTATTCAATTGGACTCATTGAGTCTAATTAAGCCCTGATCTCAGCACACACTGTCCAATTGGACTCTGTGAGAGTCCAATTTACCTTGACCTAACTTAATTGAGTTGTTTTACTCTCAATTAGGTTTCCACACCCCAATTAAACTTGTATTAAGTTTAATTGCACTTTACCAAAGTGAATTAGGGTTAACAACCCTAATTTGAGACCTACCTTGACCTAAACCCACTAGAACCTTACCTAATCAACCTAGCCACCTAAGTTCCGATCCACACACACCCACACACACCATCCACATGAAAATACCTAGCCTAGAGGTGCTAGAGCACCACGATAGTTTATTTTGATGATAACAAAATACGTGTTATTTAACATTTGCACTTGAATTCTTAGATTTCAAGTTAATTGCAAATGGAGACGTGTTTAAATGGAGTTCAGGCTCGTATCCATGACGGATTAGAGGATCTTGATGGATAATAGAGGAGCTTCGTGAGGAGCAATAGCCTGAAGAAGCGTGAAGACAAGAATGGGATAGATTTCCTTTTAACTTATTCTATGTAATTTTGTTTTTTTGTTTTGATCTTTATTTCTTTCTTAGATCTTATGTTAAAGAGTCTCAAAGAACCCTTAAAGTAATCCTAAGAACACCTGCACAACCCTATGATACTTAGATTTTCTGTAGAGAACTTAGAAAACCAAAATAGGGTTCTGACAGCCTAATCAGACGTTTGATAGTGACTTCTAAGATGTTTGACTGTTGACTCAAATGTCCAATAACTTAGGCTGGACTTTGTAGCTTCTGTTTGATAAAATCAGACGTCCAGACCTTAGTCCAACCGTCTTAGAAGACGTCTGATGTTTGTGCCAGACGTCCAATTAGTGAAACGTTGGCTTCCTATACAAACATTGAGGGAAATGACCGTTAGGCTTATATCAGACATCCATAAAGGACCCCAAACGTCTGATATGTGACCGTTTTGCCTCAATTGACCCAAGATCTCCTTTGTAAGATTTTCTAGCCGTTAACCTATCTTGGAAATCCATTCCCGCTGTACAATAAGTTTCTAGATGTCCAGACCTATTTCCAGACATCCTGTACGTCGTCTGATGCAAATACACTAGAACCCTGTTTAGGTTTGAAACAAGTCAGTAAGGAAACCCGCCTAGAATCAGATGTCTGACTTAGTTTCCAAATGTCTTAAACAGGCTTTCCAGATGTCTGATACCCGGACCAGACGTCTAATGACCTGGTCGGAATCATGATTGGTTCTAATTATGGCCTGTTTTGCCTTGGGTTCAACCCCAACGGCTATGGAAGCTTTCTAAGGGCTTCCAAAGCCTTCTTAGGCCCTCTATAAATAGAGGAGGACCCTTGCCTTGTAGACACACACCTTGCAAGACTACTTTCCACTCATTTTGTGTCACATTGATACTAAAAAGAAGTTTTAAGCTCTCCAAAGTCCATGTCCACACCTGAGAGCTTCATCTTCGTTTGCACACCCACTCTCCCTCTGAGATTACGAGAGCGACCAAGCACCGCCGCGTGGTTAACACACCTGTGTCAACCTGACACACTTCCAAGCAAAGGGAAGTATCTTTACCTATAGTAGCTAGGTTAATCTTTGTTGGCTCTATAGGTTGTTTTGTCATCTTTCTTTGTTATTGGTTGGGTATTCGCATTGCAAATTCCCGTCTCCTTCGTGAGACAAAATACTCCTTGTGAAGAGGAGGGGTTGAGGAACGCTACCCTCGTACTTGTAGCATGGTTATAATTGAGGTTGAACTACCCTCATTTAAGTAGTTCGTATAGTGGATTTGATCGACTAGATCGATCGGGAAATCCTAACTCGAGAGGGTTAAGTGGTAGTTTTCACCCAGTTTGGGTTTCCACCTAAAAATACTTGTGTACATTGTGAGATTGCTCATTTTTTGAGATTGTTATCTTTTTATTCCGCATTTTATACGTCACGCATATCTTACCCCCTCCTGTAGGTATCTACAATTGGTATCAGAGCAGGTTCTTGCTTATTTGGTGTAACAACTGGCAAGATATTAGTGGAGGGGAGCAGTTCAGCGATTAGGATTTTTGAAGGGTAGTCCACCACCCATCCACCATTCTTTGACGGGAGCAATTACCTGTATTGGAAGCTACAGATGAAGACGTGGCTTCAAGCCAACGACTTCATGATTTGGGCCAGATGCGAGACGTCGTTTGACATCCCGGAGAAACCCATGGGAGGCTACTCGCAACAACAAATCCGTGAGCTCTCTCTCAACGCAAAAACAATGAACGCATTGTATTGAGTGTTGAGCCCAGAAGAATTCAACCAAATCTTGCAGTGCACCACCACATACGAGATTTGGCACACACTTGAGGTAACTCACGAGGGTACCTCTAAGGTAAAGTCTTCTAAAATTAATTTACTTTCACAAGAATTTGAATCATTTTCTATGAAGACTAACGAAACTTTGAGTGAGATGAACACTAGGTTCACTCTCATAGTAAATAATTTGAAAGCTTTAGGGAAGACCTTCATCAAGGGGGAGCTTTAAGGGAAGCTTCTTCGTTCTCTCAGACCAGAGTGGGAACAGAAGGTCACCGCCATCGAGGAGGCGAATGAGGTGGAGGACCTTAACATGGAGGATCTCCTAGGCAATCTAATGGCCTACGAGACAAAGCTAAAGCAAAAGAAAAGGATACACCGAAGCCAAAACCAAAGAAGACCCTCGCATTCAAAGCCGCGTCAAAAAGCGAGGTAAGTTCCAATGACGAAGATTCTAAATTTTTAAAAAAATTTCCAAGTTTTGCAGGGAATCAAAGAAAGAAAAGAAGGAAAAGGAAAGCCCGAGACGTTACTACCACTGCAATGAAAAGGGTCACCTTCGACCTGAGTGCCCTCTTCTCAAGAAGGAGAAGAAGGAGAAGTATAAGAAGAAGGCGTTCCAAGCGACTTGGGACGACTCGAGCTCGGAGGAAGAAGAAGAAAATCCCAAGAATAAGAATGAAACCGCCTGCATGGGTTTCATGGCAACAGCAGGTGATGTGCATACATCTGATTAACCTAAAATGTCTATTAATGCATGTTCTTAGCATCACATTAGCATTATACATTGTAAATAGTGCATAACATGCATAATCTTGCATTTAGATCAAGTTGTATAAATTGTATAATAATTGTCTCCTTTTTATGGCCAGGGATAGGGCAACTCGTTAATTGGGCTTCGGATCGAAGATCCAACCATACAGATCTGATCAGGATGAAGATTGGAATTCAACGACTCTAAGATCACCCTGATCAGACATTCATAGTACCAGATAGAGACTGGGGAACCCTAAAGATCAAGGGCCAAGATGGTGTTAATCCGCACCTCAGATGACAAATCCGACCACATGGATGGGTTCGGATCGACGATTGCAGCCTAACGGCATGAAAATCGGTCCAATCCGACATCCATAGCACCATCTGCAACACTCAGAAGATGGACGGCCAAGATGGCACCATGTGGCGCCATCTTAACCACCCAATCGGCCGCAGCTCTTCTCTTCTTCAACCACTCTACGCATCTACATCGTTGAATGCTCATCCAACGGTCGCACGCACCCGTGCACGAATTCCTCCACGGGCCTCAACTGCACGCGTAGCGCAGCGGTTAAGGTGCTGCGTAGGTGGGAGGTGCAGGTTCGAGTCGCAAGTGCAGCACCCCTTCTTGCATGCGGGCGTGCTATCACAGCAGTGCGATGGGCATCCAGCAACACAGATCAAACGCATAGTGCAAACACCCGATTGCATGCGGGCGCGCGGTGCTGGCGAGGGTGGTTGAAGCCGTCCGATCAAGAGAGCACGCGCAATCGTTCATAAGCGTTGAGGCAACGAAGGCGAGGGGGCACGTGTGCGGCGCGCACGTCGGCCACATTCAGGCCTTTAGTGACGGATTTATCCATCACTAAAGGTCCTGAATTAATGTTTTAATGTTGTAATGACCAAAATGCCCCCACTCCTTGCAACTATAAAAGGAGACCCCTACCATACAAATTTCTCATCCCTTCCTTCTCCTCTCTCCCTCTCCAAAGCTTAAGAGAAGCTTGTCCCACACCCGGGATGCTCCTCAAGAGGTAAAACCAAGTTTTTGCCCCCATTCCAGAAGCGGATGCCGCAACGACGACGACGTGCTGCTTCATTCCCGTTCCTCCTGTTTCATCCTCCTTCTTGCTCTATTCCTCATCTTATAGGCATTTTTTCGTCCGACTCATCCTCCAAGCAATCGTTGAGGAGGATAACTTCTCTCTCCCATTCTTTTTAATGCTTTCTAGAGAAGAATTTTCCTGCTTTCTAGTTGTAATAATTTCCCACTTTCTAGTGTAATCCTTTCTCACTTTCTTGGTAGTAAAAACATTATTCAATATCAAGTGATTGCTCTTTCTCTCTCTCTCCCTCTCTTATTGTCTATATTGCTTCCATTGTGATTATTTCGCCCTTTAAACAAAAATACAAAAAAATATAATTGCGAATTTTGATCGACGTAAGCCTCCCTGTGTTCTACCTGGAATTTCTTTACAGATTTTTCGGTATAAATTTTATTTGTTGATCGGATTTCTTCGCCACTTGAATTACAATGACGGGTTTTCAAATCCAATTCCGATAGCGTAGTCATCTGGCATTCAACAACAAGCGACAGTGAAAGCATTTCCGACAATGAGGTAAATTCTGATTTACAAGATCCATTTGATGAATTATTTGAACTTAGTAAATCACTTAAGGTAGAAAATAAAAATATTAAAAAGAATCTTAGTTTTCTAAAAACTGAAAATGAAAGATTAGAGATAAAACTTAAGGATCTAGAAAGTAGTTCTAGTAATGATAACTTGTTAGAAAACATAGACCTAACAAATGAAAATAGTAAGTTGATTAAGGAAAATACAAGCTTAGGATTAGAAATTTCTGATTTAAAGGCAAAGATGCATGTTATAGAAAATGAGCTTGTATGTCTTAGGAAGAATTCTGAAAATCTGATAAATAAGGTAGATAATTTGCATAACACTAAGGTTGAGAAAGGATCTCCCTCAAGGAGACCAACTAACAAAACTGGATCCAAGCTAACTTGGATACCAAAAGACCAACTCGAATCCTGCTTTGTAGGTTTTAAGGGAGACTACAATACAAAAGATTGGACCTACAAGTTCAAGGATGGTCAACTCAAATTGGGAAGACAAGGAGTAGACCAAGGAGGAAGGAAAAGAGGAGACCGACGAGATGACAAATAACCGACCAACCCATGGCACGTCAACCGCCAGATTGGAGACTAGCACTGATGCCTGGATCTCTAAGCTATGGATGGGAACCCCATCTGATTTGGCATCCACCTCTATTTGGGCAACTCTATTGGCCATGGTAGGTAAGGTAATCTATAAACCCTATCTTTTTTATCATTAGCATATAGATAGGGGGAGTTAAAATTAATGAGCTACTTGTCAATCTATAAGGGGGAGTTTCAAAAATAAGTTAGCTATATTTCCCTTAGAATGGGGGAGAAAAAGATATATCTATCTTGTTATTACAAAGGGGGAGAAAAAGATATAGCTATCTTGTTATTACAAAGGGGGAGAACATTATTCTTGTTAAAAGAAATTTAACCCAAAAACTAGAAGAGCATGTTTTAAGGGGGAGTTTAAGAAAATTAAACTTTATAATACCTTTTTGATAATGTCAAAAAGGGGGAGAATTTTATGGATAATTATTTATGGTTTTGTCATCATAAAAAAGGGGGAGATTATTGGTGCTAGAGCACCACAATCGTTTATTTTGATGATAAAAAAACACGTGTTATTTAACATTTGTACTTGAAGTCTTAGATTTCAGGTTAATTGCAAATGGAGACGTGTTTAGATAGAGTTCGAGCTTGCATCCATGAAGGATTGGGGGAGCTTGACGGAGAACAGAGGAGCTTCGTAAGGAGCGATAGCCTGAAGAAGCGTGAAGACAAGAATAGGATAGATTTCCTTTTAACTTGTTCTATATAATTTTGTTTCTTTGTTTTGCTCTTTATTTCTTTCTTAGATCTTATGTTAAAGAGCCTCAAAGAACCCTTAAAGTAGTCCTAGGAACACCTGCACAACCCTAGGATACTTAGGTTTTCTGTAGAGAACTTAGAAAACCAAAATAGGGTTCTGACAGCCTAATCAGACATCTGATAGTGACTTTTAAGGCGTCTGAGTGTTGACTCAGACGTCCAATAACTTAGACTGGACTTTGTAGCTTTTGTCTGATGAAATCAGACGTCCAAACCTTAGTCCAGACGTCTTAGAAGATATCTGATGTTTGTGCTAGATGTCCAATTAGTGGAACGTTGGCTTCCTATACAAACATTGAGGAAAATGACCGTTAGGCTTATATCAGACATCCGTAGAGGACCCCAGACGTTTGATATGTGATCGTTTTGCCTCGACTGACCCAAAATCTCCTTTATAAGATTTTCTAGCCGTTAATCTATCTTGGGAATCCATTCCCGCTACACAATAAGTTTCCAGACGTCCAGACCTAGTGCCAGACGTCCCGTACGTCATCTGATGCAAATACACTAGAACCCTGTTTAGGTCTGAACCAAGTCAATAAGGAGACCCACCTAGAATCAAACGTCTAACTTAGTTCCCAGATGTCTTAAATAGGTTTTTAAGACATCTGATACCCAGACCAGACATCTGATGACCCTGTCAGAATCATGATTGATTCTGATTACAACCTGTTTTGCCTTGGGTTCAACCCCAACGGCGATGGAAGCTTTCTAAGGGCTTCCAAAGCCTTCCTAGGCTCTTTATAAATAGAGGAGGACCCTTGCCTTGTAGACACACACCTTGCAAGACTACTTTCCACTCTTATTGTGTCACATTGATACTAAGAAATTCTAAGCTTTCCAAAGCCCGTGTCCACACCTGAGAGCTTCATCTTCATTTGCGCACCTGCTCTCCCTCCGAGACTATGAGAGTGACCATGCGCTGCCACGTTGTTCACACAGCCGTGTCAACCCAATGCACTTCCAAGCAAAAGGAAGTATCTTTACCTATAGTAACTAGGTTAATCTTTGTTAGCTCTATAGGTTGTTTTGTAATCTTTCTTTGTTATTGGTTGGGTATTCACGTTGCAAATTCCCATATCCTTCGTGAGACAAAATCCTCCTTATGAAGAGGAGGGGTTGAGGAATGCTACCCTTGTACTTGTAGCATGGTTGTAATTGAGATTGAAGTACCCTCGTTTAAGTAGTTCGTATAGTGGATTTGATCGACTAGATCGATCAGGAAATCCTAACTCGAGAGGGTTAGGTGATGATTTTCACCCAATTTGGATTTCCACCTAAAAATACTTGCGTACATTGTGAGATTGTTATCTTTTTATTCCGCATTTTGTACGTCATGCATATCTCACCCCCTCTCGTAGGTATCTTTTTATATGAGTGTAGGATGTAGAAGGATACATGGTAGAATAAGAAGGGATATCAGAAGAAAGAAAGGAGCCCTTATCCTAATGACCTATAGACTCCCAGGACCCATCTTAAGATTATAACAGATTTGGTCTACTTTTATCTGGTCAATCCAACCAGTTAGAAGGAGGGGCTAGGGAGAAGGTTCTTCCTTTGGCTTGCTCCTCCGATTCCTAGTGTACCCCCCAGCCTCGGTCGTTTGACGCTACTCCCCTAGTTAAACATTAGATGGACTAGCAAAAGTAGATTAATCGAAAAAAAAATCTCAGTCTGAGCCTCGAAAAGCAAATCAATCCTTAAGGCCAATGTCTACTCAATTTTAATTAGGATTGGGATGATTGTGCTCTTGGAATGTGATAGGCCTGGTCGAGTCGTGTTTCTCATGTTTAGAAATTGAGGTTACAAGTAACCTGTCATCATAGTTGCAAAACACGTCGATCAGATAAAATTTATATCGAAACTCCAAGGGAGTCCCGGGTCGAACACAGGGAGGCAATGTTTACTTTAGTTGAAAATCGCTCTTCGATTCGTTTCTTTTTAGTATTTTAGGGTTTTGTTATTTTTTTGTGTTTTTGAAATAAAAGACAAGTAGAATGAATCACAAGATAGAAATAGAACAAATATGATATATATATCAAGCCAATGTCAATTACAATGAACTATGAAAGCATAAAAAGAGAGGGAGGTGAGAGGAAATCTCCCGAATTGGCTGTTCGGTGAGACGACGACGCCTGGCGAAAGCTCGGACGAAGGAGGTGAGGAGCGAGACGACGGAGGTGAGATGCTGGAGGACGTCGGGTTGAGGAAAGCTTTGGCGTAGCTCTGGAATGGAGGTGAGAAGATGAAGTTGATCTGCTACCGGAATGGAGGTGAGAGGATGGCTCCAAGGTGACCTATGAAGGGAGATGGGAAGTTGGAGGAGTATTTGGTGGGGCAAAGGTTCGCTACACTAATAGGCACCTTGGGAGCTTGAGAACAAGCTCTAATGGAGCGTTGGTAGGCTTGCTAGAGCTTAGGAGTAGGTGGGAGTAGAGTAGGTAGAGATGGCTTGGAAGGGACGGGGTGAAGGTCCTTTTATAGTGGTGGAGAAGAGGCAAAAATCAGTATGGGACCATTAGTGACATCCAGGCCGTCGCTGGAAATGTCTCTTTAGGCAGCTCATGCCCGCTGGTGCCCACAGCTGGCTTTGCTAGCATGCGATGAATTACCGACGGCTGTAAGCGTTGCTGTAAGTTCATCCCATGCGTCGCTGTAGTCCACCTCAGTTGCGCTGGCGCCGCTCCTGCCTTACCGCACATGCACGTGCGCCCACACGCTAGCGCTGCGTGCATGCGTGCCTGCACGCTAGCGCGTGCACCCTCACTGCTGCACACGTGCGGTGCTGCGTGCGTGTGCTGGCGGCCTGGGCTGCGCCACGTGGCGTAGTCTAGGCCGTCCATCTTCTTCTTGTTGTAGGGGCTGCTACAGAGGTCGGACTGAGTCGATTTTTGTGTCGTTAGGCTGCGATCGTCGACTCGAATCCATCCGCACGGTCAGATTTATCATTTGAAGCTCTGAATTATGTCTCCTAGTCCCTTGGCCGTTGATCTTCCTCGGACTACATATGGTGCTACGGAACTCCGATCGAGGCGATTTCAGAGGTGTTGGACTCCGATCATCGTCTTGATCAAATCTGTATGGTCGAATCATCAATCCAAGGATCCGAAATAAATATCCTTCTCTCCTAACTAAAAAAAAGGACGTAATTAACCTAAATTATATACAACTACTCTAAATGCAGAATGATGCATGCTATGCAATATTTATAACATGAAATGCAAATCTAAGCCTAGGAACATGCATGAATAGGCATTTTACCCTTAATAAATATGTTTACATCAAGGCCCTTTAGATGGGTTGTTCCCTTAATGATCAATTCAAATGTTTGTGCATGCACAACCAAGGTTTGCAAACAAGGTTATTTGATAATATGTCTTTTAGGGTTTAACCTTGTTAGCTTTTAGGGTTTAATGTTTAGGTTGGTTCAATCAGGGTTCAGTAGAACACTCCAGGTTTTACAAGTACTGGTGATGATGTATTCCTATAGAAATCAAAAAAAAAAAGTGGAGTGCCTAGTTCAGCCCTAAAAATCAACCCTAAGTGGCAAGCTACTGATGAATCACTTTTATCTTAAGTGGTGCAGCCCAAATAGCTCAATCAATTAACCTATTGCACCACTTAGTTGAGGCACACAAATAGTCTTAACCTAGTCTAATTTTCTACTCACTTATTGGTGTGTTTAATTAGGGTGTACCAGATCCACAGGTCAGATTTTGGTTAAGTGGTAGAATCGATGCGAAGTGGTGCGCCTTAAGGTGAGAAGTTGTGGGTGTTAAGTGTGTAGCTTTCAGTTAAATCCCACAAGAAAAGAGTATTATTATTATTTTAATATATGCAAGTGAGTGAGGTGAAGCAAAGTGACAATCAAACAATCAGATCTATCTAGGGTTTATAAAAGCACCTAGGTTGATCTGAGTTTGAGTTATTAGTGTAGCGAAATAGAAACTAGGGTGGGGGTGGTATGTGGGGGGCACTTACAAATTACTCTACCTACACTTTACTTTGGTCTACTGCACTTGGATCTCCATGCTAGGGTACCTGCAAGACAGTAGATCAGAGACAAGCAGGGTTAATAATATGTAAATGCAAAGAAGCATAGAAAACAAGAAAGTTAATTCCGTTGCCTCCCCAGCAACGGTGCCAAAATGATGGCGGCGAATTCACATGCGGAAAGGATTGGATTTTGGAAAACCTGTAGTCGTAGTTCGATTCGCGAGAAAATCCATCGATCAGATAAAATTTATAATTGAAACTCAAAAGGTTAGTCCCGTGTCGAACACAGGGAGGCGAACGTTTAGTTTTGAAAGATACACGTTTTGCTTTTATTTATTTTTCATTTTTATCTTTTATAATTTTTTTGTATTTTTAATAGGACAAGAGATCAGATCGATGAATTCTTATCTAGTTAATCTACTTGTAAAATATAAGAGAGAGAGAGAAACAGTCATATATTTCGAAACAAATGTTTGTTACAACTAGGAAAGAAAGAAAACTACTATAGAAAGCGGTAAAGATAGATAGAGATGGGAAGAATCTCCCTCGACGGTTGCTCGGAGGATGACCTGCTCTAACATCACCCAAAGGTAGGTGGTAAGGAGAGGGATGAACAAGGATGGAGCTAGAGGATGAAGGGCAAGGCAGGACGGCGTCGCGACAAGGATCTTTTTCCCGAAGGGAGGTGAGAGGATGGCCACAGGATGCTCCACGAATGGGGATGAGAGGTGGAAATAAATGTTTATTTTCTACTCTAGAAGAGCATCCCAGGCTTAGGACAAGCTCTCTCTAGATCCTTGGAGGTGGTGAGAGGAAGAAAGGAAGAGATGAAGAAGAATGGGAGGGGTAGGGGTCCTTTTGTAGTGGAGGAAAGGATCAATTTCGTATACAGGACATTTAGTGATGGTCATAAACATCGTTGAAGATCCACCGCAAATGTCGCCAAAGACAATCTTGCAACCACGCAGCCGCTGTGCTGGCGTGCGCAGAGTCAAACACCTCCGTGCATGCCCATGCACGCCTGCTACGCAGCTGCACATGCGTGCCTCCACACGCATGTGTGGTGGTTCGTGCGTGCGCATGGGTGGCTTGGGTTGCGCCATGTGGCACGATCTAGGCCGTCCATCTTCTTTCCGTTGTAGGGGCTGCTACAGAGGTCGGATTGAGTCGATTTTTGTGCCGTTGGACTATGATCGTCAACCCAAAACCATCCGCGTGGTTGGATTTGTCGTTTGAAGCTCCAAATTACATCACCTAGTTCCTTGGCTGTTGATCCTCCTCGGACTACATATGGTGATACAGGACTCCGATCAAGGCGATTTCAGAGGCGTTAGACTCCGATCGTTGTCCTGATCAGATTCGTATGGTCGGATTGTCAATCTGAGGCTCCAAAATAAATCTCCTTCTCTCCTGACCACAAAAAGGATGCAATTAACCTAAAATATACACAACTAGTTTAAATGCAAAATGATGCATGCTATGCAATATTTATAATATGGAATGCAAATTAAGCCTAGGAACATGCATAAATAGGCATTTCAACCTAAATGGATGTGTCTACATCAAGCGCTAAATTTAATGCCTTCAGTCGGGCAGAAGATGGTAAAGTGGAAGGAGTGATCAAATTGCAGGAGTTTTGTAAAACAAGCACCTTGATGATTAACCTGGTCGGGCCATCCAGGTGCTTGTTCAAATCAATCGGCTGATTATGTAGACCAAACCCAATAAGTTTGGTGGGTTGAGGAATGTAGATCAATAGGTGTGGAGTCCACCAGGTGAAGTTTGGCTCAAGAAGATTATGAAATAAAAAGTGAGGATTTGGCTCCATAGGTTCAGCCAGTTCAGTGTAAGGATCCTCAAAAGATAATGGATTGATGAAAAATATAGGAACCCTACTTATGGGTTAGAAGTAATCAGCAGGTGACTATCAGTTTGATCAATGTCCCATTCATTGTCAAATTGAGGTGGAAAATCAGCTCCCACCAGATCGAGATCAGATGATTCAGGATAAAAATAGATTCCAGTGGAGTAATGTGACAGAGACAAGTTGCAAAGAGGCTTAAGCAACCATTCCTATGTGGCCTCCTGATCAGGTGGTGGAACTGCTTTGAGCTCTAAATCAATGACCTCGGAATCGAAATCAAAGAATGGGTCATGGATATTAAGGTCATAGATTGGGCTATAATCCTCTGGAAATAAGGATTGTTCTAAATCAGAATAAGGTTCAAAATCAGCATCCATAGGAGAATCCAATGACATAACATGATTGAAAAGATTTTTCTGAACCTAAATCAAAATTACATTCACCACCATAAGAAGAATCAAAATCCACAAAGTTATCAACTTGAGATTGGTTTAACCTAGATTCTAGTCATAGAATTGGGTGTAGGGTATCTAGGATAGATCCAATCTAATCTTGACTCTTCAGATTCCTCTAATTCTGTATCATAAAGTGGTTTCAATTCAAATAAATCAATGTGCTCTTTTGAGGAATCTAGAGTGGTTTCTTCATCAAAAATAGGCTCATAAAATGATGATAATTGGAATCTGTGATGATATCTTCATCAAATTGAACCTTACAATCATCCCAAATAAGTTCTGGTCTAAATTCTAGGTCAAGTATAGGAATTGGGCCACTAGAATCTAAATTCTGGTTAGTTGGGATGTCAAAACTATGCTCGAGGAAGACCTTACCAAGATAAGGTGCCAGAGTTATTGATTAGCCCATATTCGTGGGCTATTTAAGTATCTAAATGTCTAGACATTAAATTAATTTTAACATTTAGGTAGCATACCTTAGGATGTAAATAAATTAATTCATATTTTTATCTTAAGTACATAATTCATGCATTTAGAATTAACCTAGGGTTACATACATTTAATTAGTTAATTAATTAGATGCACTATTTTAATTAACATAGAAGTTAAGGTGTTATGTATAAATAACCCTAATTATTTTATTATTTTATTCTTTTTCTCCTTGCAGAGGTAACTCCTCCGGCTCCGCCTCTTCCTCCTGCGCATCACATTCATGCTACGGCATTTTGAATTTGAAATTAGTGTGGTCGTGGCTACAAAAGGAGAAGGGAGAGCTGCCGTTGAGAGGAAGCCACCACCCTTTGTCCCTCACTGTGCTTAGAGGACTTTGCTCCTCTTCCATTCCATACCACCGGCCTCACCACTGCAGAACAACTCACCACTGTGGGCGTGTAGGGTGACAGCCCACACCGCCAAAGAGTCTCTGCAACTCATGCCAACCTCCACTGCACGCGCCATCTAGCACACCGCACCTTCACCTTCATCCAGCCCACCACGCCCGCACGCCAGCAGCACACGTGCCTTCACCAGAACCTCCATGCGCCTTCACGCTCGCACGCGTTCCTCAGCACCTCCAGCTCGCACCAGCCTGCGCGCGCGTGCTCTCTCACCCCCCCGCCGCACACATCACACAAGCAGTGCGCCTCTAGCACCTCCTGCGCCTGCTGCTGTTGTATGTGCATGCTGCCCGCAACAAAGTGCCTGCGTGCCCAAGTGGCCTACAGAGCACTCGTGCGCCCGCGCGCCCAGCAGCAGCACTTGGCCTTGCCACCAACAGAACACGCATGCATGCTTCACTCCAGCCGGCTTCTTCTTCTTCTTCTCTGTTGATGAAGGTACCCAAAGCACCCACAAACGCAGCCATCAAATCGGTCCTCGAAACTTCATGTCGGGAACTCCATCAGACTTTCCCCAACTCCCCGAGCACAACCACGCTTCCGGCCGCACCAATCGACCACCCGACGGCTGTCTAAAGAGCCTCACCACCGGCGGCCTCTTCCACTCCGGCTGGCGACCACCGACAACCGTTCGGAGCACCACCACCACTATCGGAAAGCTCTTGTCGTGCTTATCCTTCTCCGAGCTTCCCGCGAGCCGTCATCGCCTCTTCTTCGCGCACGCATAAGGGAACGAAATCCTCTGTTTTTGGGTTAATTAATATTTACATTTGGATGCCATTGCCACCAAAATGAATTTTAATTTATGATTATTTTATTATGGTGAAATTGTGACTTCATACTCAAGCTTTCTTATAATTGTGTGGCTTTCGTTATTCACATGTTTTAACATTGGTTTTGGATTAAAATGTGCACAAATTTTCTCTAATGCATGTCAATTGGAAATTACAAAGATTCATCACATATTTATTGAATATTTCAGTGAGGAAAAATTGCACATATACCCTTACATTTTTGAGTTATTGTGTATCTTCTTTTCATTGCATTTCATGTCAGATTTGACTCGGGATTTCGCACTTGAATACAAGGAAAATATTCATGATTTTATTGCATCATTGCCTCCTTATGGACATGACCCGCTCTTCTGTGAGTGGTTAATTTTTATTGTAATTATTTTGTTAAGCGATTTTCCACCACTTTGTTACTAAAATGACAAATCATCTTAATCACATTATTCGAAAGTGAAAACCATCTTATCAAATGACGCTGTTGCCAGGGAGGCAACAGCCGCAATAATTTCACCTGATTTCATTTCTGATTATTTCTCATTACACAGTGATCTAACCATTTATTATCTTTTCTGTGCGAGGAATTTGTGCAGGGAATTTAAGAGAGGTGACAGGCACATCAGGGAGAAGACGTCGACCTTGAGCGATGCTTACACGTGGGGAAGACAGAGACCTGGATTCTGCCTCTATAGGAGATTTTCTGTTTCATAAGTTTTATTTCTATTTTCTCGCCCTTATAGTAATTGGGGCTGATTTTTGGGAGCTTGTTCCCTTTTCTTTAGATTTAGGTTTTTAATTTATTTTATGGATTGTTTACCCTTTAATTTTCTTGTGCATAAGTAGCTAAATAAAAAACTAAAAAAAAATGAGCTATCTGCTAGAAGCTGCCTATCTTAAATCGAATCATTTAGGACTGAATGAGCAGCATCTAGATCTAATTCTTATCTTGCATATTGCATGAATAATGCAAGAATCAGGTGTGCATTTCTAACTTTGCATTTCTACATGTCATGCAAATGCATTTGAATTGATTTTTGGACCACATAATATGTCTTGAAGCAATCTAACAAGTGGTCACATATATTCTTGAAAAAGGACTAATTAAAGGAGGGACATTTAAAAATTAAGGACTTGATTTTCACACGTGGTGTGCGATTCAAAATTCAAAATCCTTTTGCGGTGTATGCACACTTATATCTTTTACACCACGGCACGCATTTAGACACTCCTAAGTCTTGAAACGACTAGGACAAGAGCCCTCCTACTGTTGTATTCTGAAGTGTTCGGAACTTGAGATCAAAGGTTTTGTAAATCTAAAGAGGGGGATACCCTGTCACAGATTTTTGGGGGTAGTTGAGAAGCACCGCAAAAGCACAGCTTCAAAGGAAGGCTTAGGCCTACTTGCATCCCTCGATCTTCCGTCTTTGGATTTTCTCTACCATTTGAGATTTAGGGAAGAACACCTAAGCTCCAACTAGGTCTTTTTAGGCATTTCGAAGGTTGACAATAGGCGCGTAATTGATTAGGCAACTTGCTTTGTCACCTACAATTTGAACTAAAGTCAAAAGCCTAAATTTGTAAAGACCGAACAAGTCCTTTTGAATTGTGTTTGTAGTGCATGCTTGGTAGGCATTCTCTTAGGAGACAACTTGTGTTTGATCCTAAACCTGAAAGAATCTTAAGAAGAAACCTTCCAAGGGTAGAAATGGCCGGTCAAAGGAGCCTTAAGGAATATTTCATTCCAACCAATCAAGCTGGCCCTGCACTACATAGACCTGGAGGGGACAATCCTTATGAGATCAAAAGCAGTACCATATCCTTGCTGCCCTCCTTTTATGATACTGCTAGGGAAGACCCTTGCAAGCATATAGAGGAATTCACCGAGGTCAGTTCCACGGTGAAGCTGTAGGGTGTTACTGATGACGCTCAAATGCGGACCCTCTTTCCCTTCTCCCTTAAGGACAAAGCCAAGTATTGGTATCACACCCTTGATGATATTAACACTTGGGATGCCCTGAAAAAGGAGTTTTTGAAGAAGTACTTAACCAAGAGCAAAACTAATCACTTTTGGAGGGAAATTATGAGTTTTGTTCAAAAGGATGGGGAAGCTTTCCATGATGCGTGTGAGCGCTTTAATGACTTGCCGAGACTTTGCCCACATCACTAGGTGCCTAAATGGCAACCGGTTGAAAGGTTCTACGCTGAACTTAATGATTTGCATAGGCAAACTGTGGATGGTGCCTGTGCAGGAACCTTTCTATCTAAGACTGAGGATGAAGCTTGGAACCTTTTTGATACTTTGAGTGAGAATTCTATTCACTTGAATTCTGCCTACATGGATAGAAAGCCCACTCTCATGAAAAGAAAGTTGGAGGCGAATGAGGCAAAGGACACCCAGAATTTAGCCTATCAGATTCAATTATTGAATCAAAACATGGAAAGGCTTATGTCGAACCCGAGTCCATTCGTATCTAACACCTCCACATCCCAAGCTTCCGAATGCTCAATTTGCCAAGGCAATACACACGCCACTGTGGATTGCCACTTGGCCTCCCAATTCCCTGAGCTTATACAAGTGGATCTGAATGCCGCTCAAGGGTTTCGTCCTAAACCTCGTAATGACCCTTTTTCCAACACTTATAATGAGGGATGGAGGAACCATCCAAACTTTTCATGGAGATAAGGAAATGTCTCAAATTCAGGGAATTATAAACCACAATCCTTTCAAAACCATCAAATGAACCAACCTCAGACCTTTGCCCAACCTAAGACCTCTGAGATGGATGAATTGAAGGCAATGTTGAAAACTATGCAAGAAAGTCAAAGTGCCATCATTCAATCTCATGACAAGGCTATACATGAGATGAAATCACAAATAGGACACCTTGTTGAGGCCGTTAGACAGAGGGAAACTGGGAAGCTCCCCAGTGCTGCTGAGGAGAGTCCTAAAGGAAAAGGGATTGTCTTTAGGGAGCATGCTCAGGCGGTGACTATTCTGAGGAATGGGAAAGAAATTTCCAAACCTGATGCTCCTATAGTCTCACTCCCTAAAAGAACATCCACCTTGACTTTCACCCCCATTGGAGAAGACTTGCCCGAATCTTCTCCGCTTGAAATCACCTCACCGGAAGAAGTTGCCCCCGTTCCACCCCTTACTCGACATGACAACCCTTCCACCCAGAGATTGAGAGTGCCCTTTCCAGAGCGCTTATCCACCTCTGGGTAGACTTCTGCTGGCTCATCTGGAGCCAAAGATAAGACGGATGAGATCATGGAAACTTTCAAGCAAGTGTAGATTAACCTGCCTTTACTTGAAACTATCAGGCAGATTCCGTCTTAAGCCCGCTTCTTAAAGGACCTGTGCATGAAAAAGAGGCAATCTAAGAAACAGGTCCAATCAAAAGTTGCCCTGCCTGATTCTGTTAGCTCAATTGTTCAACATGGCACACCCCCGAAACTTAAGGACCCAGGAGCCCCATACATCTCAGTAGTTATTGGTGACTTACAGATTGATGAGGCTCTACTTGATCTAGCTGCGGGGGTGAACATCCTTCCAAGCTACGTGTATGAACAACTTGGGGAGGCAATCTGAAGCCTAGCCCTATAATCCTTCAAGTTGTAGATCGATCACTTAAGACACCACGGGAGATTTTGGAAGATGTCCTCGTAAGGGTAGAAGATTTCTTTTTTCCTGTTGACTTCTTAGTTTTGGACACTGACCCTACCAACAAGCCAACCAAACCCTCCATCATTTTGGGCTGCCCCTTCCTTGCAACTTCGCATGCTTTAATCAATTGCAATACTGGGGCATTGAAAATGGGCTTTGGGAACAGGAAAATCTGGCTTAATGTGTTTGATGCTTACAAACAAGCCGAACTTGAGGATTGTTCTCAAGTTGAGGTGATAGATGACCTGATTAAAGAGGCAACCCCTATAATGTTATGTGATGACCCCCTTCAGCATGTCATGCTAAATGAGCATTCCCATCTCTTGGAGGAATGTGAAGGGGATATACTAGAACTTGAGGAATTACTAGGTGTTTCTGCTGAGTCTCTTTCCCCATCATCTCTGCCTAAGGTAGATCTACTACCTGAGATGGGGACATCTATTATGAAACCCTCAACCATACAAGCCCCTAACCTTGAGTTGAAACCCCTCCCTGACACTCTCAAGTACATCTTCCTAGGTGCCAATGATACGCACCCCATTATTATTTCAGCTATGTTATCTAAGGCACAGGAGGGAGCCCTGATTGAATGCTTGTCTAGGCACAAGGAAGATATTGCTTGGAGCATTGCTGACATTAAGGGTATAGACTCTACACTCTGCATGCACCACATTTATACTGATGATTCCATCAAGCCATTTAGGGACATGCAGAGACGTCTGAACCTTAATATGAGGGAGGTGGTTAAAAAGGAAATCCTGAAGTGGTTGGACGCTGGGATCATATATCCCATTGCAGATAGTAAATGGGTAAGTCCTATTCATGTGGTGCCAAAGAAGGCAGGCTTTACTGTGGAATTCAACGACCAAGGTGAACAAGTTGTCACTAGACCCTCAACTGGATGGAGGTCTGTATTGATTACCGCAAGCTGAACACCGCTACCCAGAAGGATCACTTTCCCTTGCCTTTTGTTGATCAAATTCTTGAGAAATTGGCAGGGAATAAGTACTATTGCTTTCTTAATGGATATTCTGGGTACAACCAAGTTACAGTCTTCCCTGATGACTAGGAGAAGACGACATTCACGAGTCCTTACGGTACTTTTGCATTTTGGCGTATGCTGTTTGGATTATGTAATGCCCCTGCAACCTTCCAACGGTGTATGATGCCTATTTTTTCAGACATGATTGATGAGTGTGTTGAAGTGTTTATGGATGACTTCTCCATTTATGGCTCGTCTTTCGACCAGTGTCTCCTGCACTTGGAGAATGTGTTGAAGCGATGTAAGGAGACTGGTTTAGTCCTCAGTTGGGAGAAAAGTCATTTCATGGTATAGAAAGGAATTGTACTTGGGCATGTTGTATCCGAGCGAGGTTCGGAAGTAGATAAAGCCAAGATTGATTCTATTTCCAAACTCCCATTGCCCACGAACGTCAAACAGATTAGATCCTTTCTGGGCCATGCCGGCTTTTATAGGTGCTTTATTAAAAATTTTAGTAAAATTTATAGGCCACTTTGTGACTTGTTGGCGAAGGAATCTTCCTTCAATTTTGATTCAAAGTGTGCTGAGGCCTTTCAAACTCTGAAGGAGGCCTTGATCTCTACGCCTATTCTCCAAGCTCCTGATTGGACACTCCCATTTGAGCTAATGTGTGATGCTTCGGATTATGCAGTGGGAGTAGTCCTTGGACAAAGGGTTAAGGGAAGATCTCATGTGCTGCATTATGCTAGCAAGACTTTAACCAAACCTCAGCAAAACTACACCGTCACTGAAAAAGAATTACTTGTTGTAGCTCTTGCTCTGGAGAAGTTTAGGTCTTATCTGCTTGGGTCTAAGGTGGTTATTTTTACTGATCATGCGGCAGTGAAACATCTCATTACTAAGAAAGATTCTAAGCCACATCTGATTAGGTGGATCCTACTCCTTCAAGAATTTGACTTGGAGATACATGAAAAGAAAGGAGTAGAAAATGTTGTGGCTGACCACCTATCTCACCTTCCACTTAATGACTCTCTTTTTGGAGACATTCGCGAGACATTTTCTGATGAAACTCTGATGGCAGTAACACCAACTTTACCTTGGTATGCAGATACTGTAAATTACTTGGTCACTGGACAAACTCCTAGCTCTTGGGATAAACAGAAAAAGAAAGAGATCCATTTCCCAAGCAAGATATTTTCATTGAGAAGAGACATAATTATTTAGAATTGGACAAGACCAAGTATTAAGATGTTGTGTACCTGAAGAGGAACAACAAAGTGTGTTGAGTTTTTGCCATGAACTTCATTGTGGAGGACACTTTGATGCTACGAAAGCTGCTTTTAAGGTTCTCCAATCCGATTTTTGGTGGCCTTCCTTATTTAAGGATTCTCATAATTTTGTTAAGGCCTGTATTAGATGTCAATGGATTGGAACGATTGGGAAGAGGAATGAAATGCCTCAACACCCTATTCAATCTGTTGAAATTTTTGATGTGTGGGGAATTGACTTTATGGGCCCCTTCCCGTCATCCCATGGTTATGAATATATCTTGGTGGTAGTTGATTATGTCTCTAAATGGATAGAGGCCATTCCTACATGCACAAATGGATACTCTATGGTTTTGAAATTTGTGAAGGCCAATATCATATCTCGTTTCGACTACTCCAAGACCATTATAAGTGATGGGGGACCTCATTTCCGAAACCACCACTTCAATCGGCTAATCAGGAGTCTGGGAGTGACTCACAAGGTTGCTACCCCTTACCATCCTCAGACGAGTAGCCAGGTTGAAGTGTCGAATAGGGAGATAAAAAATATTTTGGAAAAAATAGTTAGACCTGATAGGAAAGACTGGTCCCAAAAGCTCGATGATGCTTTGTGGGCATATCGAACGGCCTATAAGACCCCTTTGGGTACTTCTCCCTTTCGAATTGTGCATGGGAAAGCATGCCATTTACCTGTTGAGTTGGAACATAAGGCACTTTGGGCTATTCGAAGTGTTAACATGGATTTAGAGAAGGCGGGTAAGGCACAACTTCTAGAATTAAGTAAGCTTGAGGAGTTGAGGAATGATGCTTATGACACCTCTTAAGCTTATAAAGAAAGAACTAAGGTCTTACATGATAAGTATCTACTTCGAAAGACCTTTGAGCCCAACCAACAAGTCTGGCTTTTCAATTCCAGACTTAAGCTTTTTCCTGGAAAGTTAAAATCTCATTAGGATGGGCCTTACATAATCAGTAAAGTGTTTCCGCATGGAGCTGTGGAGATTAAAAGCCCTTCCTCTTCAGCAACTCCCTTTATCGTCAACGGTCAACGGTTAAAACCATACATTACTTTGGATGGCCATCTAGCTGACAAGGTCACTCTTGAGGAGCCTTAGAGCCTACCATTCTCTGCCTCAGGTAATATCTTCCTTTAATTATTTTTGTTTCCAATGAGGACATTGTTTGAACCAGGCATAGGGGAGAGGACCTAAGGCATTTTGTTTATAGCATGTCTACATTTTGCATTCATTCATGCATATTGCATTTAAAAAAAATAAACAAAATAAAAAAAATAAAAAATAAAAAATAAAAAATAAAAAAAAGTTTTGAGCTTAATTGGCCAGGTTCTGCATTCTTAAGCAAATCAGAACTCTAGGTTAGACTAAGTTGATTCTAGGGTTGAACTTTAGAAGCTAAGTGAGCTACTAGCTTTATACCTTTAGGATCCTTTGTGGACTTAAAAACTTAAGTAGGAGTTAAGTTGCGGACCATTCCTCAAGAGGTTGAGGAAGGAAAGCTAGGGATTGAGTTAAAAGGTGGGGTAGTACCTAGAGTCTTGTTCTACCTTTTGGTTTACGGGTCCTTGTAACCCAAGCATCCAAATTTCACACATTTGGTCTTGAGTAAGTAATCACCTTAATTCATTCTTAAAAGAAATTTGGTTCTCTTAGTTTTGACTTACGAGAGGCTTGAAAACACAATTTGATTGGAAGAGTTCCTGCCGCTGGAGAGGTGGAGTATATACTCACCTTGAGGATGCGATGATAATATATTACCTCCTTGGCGCTTGTCTCTTAGGATATCCATCCTACTGGGGGCATGTAAGCGCATTGTGCACTTTAGGTACCATGGGCGGCCCTATATCGAAGTGCCGATTGCCACAGGCCTGAATTCGCTTAAGAAATCCATGGGCGATACTATCTCGAAGTGTCGATTGCCAGGAGTTCTCGAGGTCACTATGGGCAGTGCTACCTTGAGGCATTGAAAGCCAAGCACCCTTCGAGGTACGGTGATGGGGACAATGAATCCGACACAGACTATGTTGATAGCTGATTTGAGGTTAGACTTAGAGGAATCAAACAAAAAAATATATATTATTCAAAAAAAAAATCCTTTTTTCTTTAACTCAAATAACTCAGACAAAATGCACATGCACGGATGCTTTAATCTCAGAAATCAATAAACCTTAGGGTAGAGTCAGAAATCAGAGAAACTTATGCCTGCAACCTGTCTTTAGCCGATGTAGTCTGCAACTTAGCAACTACTTGGGAACCTCAAGTCAAAAGTCTGAACTTAATATGCTTCTAAAGGAAGACCGATTGGGTTGGCTAGTCTACTTGGAGTTCTAGGTTTTGCTTGATTTTGCTAGGGACTAGCAAAAACTAGGCATGGGGGTATTTGATTAGCCCATATTCATGGGCTATTTAAGTATCTAAATGTCTAGACATTAAATTAATTTTAACATTTAGGTAGCATACATTAGGATGTAAATAAATTAATTTATATTTTTAGCTTAAGTACATAATTCATGCATTTAGAATTAACCTAGGGTTGCATATATTTAATTAGTTAATTAATTAGATGCACTATTTTAATTAACATAGAAGTTAAGGTGTTATGTATAAACAACCCTAATTATTTTATTCTTTTATTCTTTTTCTCCTTGCAGAGGTAACTCCTTCGGCTCTGCCTCCTCCTCCTGCGCATCACATTCATGCTAAGGCATTTTGAATTTGAAATCAGTGTGGCCGTGGCTACAAAAGGAGAAGAGAGAGCTGCCGTTGAGAGGAGGCCACCACCCTTTGTCCCTCACTGTGCTTAGAGGACTTTGCTCCTCTTCCATTCCATACCATCGACCTCATCGCAGCAGAACAACTCACCACTATGGGCGTGTGGGGTGACAGCCCACACCACCAAAGAGTCTCTGCAACTCATGCCAACCTCCAGTGCACCCACCTTCAGTGCACGCGCCATCCAGCCCACCGCGCCTTCACCTTCGTCCAGCCCACCTCGCTCGCACGCCATCAACACGTGCGCCTTTACCAGAACCTCCACGCCCGTGCGCATTCCTTAGCGCCTCCTGCCTGCACCAGCCTATGCCCGCGTGCTCTCTCACCCCCCCCCCCGCCACACGCAGCACACAAGCAGCGCGCCTCTAGCACATCCTGCGCCCACTGCTGTTGTGTGTGCACGTCGCCCACAGCAAAGCGCCTACGCACCCAAGCGGCCTGCAGAGCACTCACGCACCCGCATGCCCAACAGCAGCACTTGGCCTCGCCACCAGCAGCACATGCATAGCATGCTTCACTCCAGCCGGCTTCTTCTTCTTCTTCTTCTTCTTCTTCTTCTTCTCTATTGACGAAGGTACCCAAAGCACCCACAAACGCAACCATCTAATCTGACCTCGAAACTTCGCATCGGGAACTCCATCGGACTCGCCCCGACTCCCCGAGCACAACCATGCTTCCGGTCGCACCAATCGACCACCCGACGGCGGACTGGAGAGCCTCACCATCGGTGGCCTCTTCCACTTCGGCTGGCGACCACCGACAACCGTTCGGAGCACCACCACCACTATCGGAAAGCTCTTGTCATGCTTATCCTTCTCTGAGCTTCCTGCGAGTCGTCATCGCCTCTTCTTCACGCACGCACAAGGGAACGAAATCCTCTATTTTTGGGTTAATTAATATTTACATTTGGATTCCATTGCCACCAAAATGAATTTTAATTTATGATTATTTTATTATGGTGAAATTGTGACTTCATACTCAAGCTTTCTTATAATTGTGTGGCTTTTGTTATTGACATGTTTTAACATTGGTTTTGGATTAAAATGTGCACAAATTTTCTCTAATGCATGTCAATTGGAAATTACAAAGATTCATCACATATTTATTGAATATTTCAATGATGAAAAATTACACATATACCCTTAGATTTTTGAGTTATTGTGTATCTTCTTTTCATTGCATTTCATGTCAGATTTGACTCAGGATTTTGCACTTGAATACGAGGAAAATATTCATGATTTTATTGCATTATTGTCTCCCTGTGGACACGACTCACTCTTCTGTGAGTGGTTAATTTTTATTGTAATTGTTTTGTTAAGCAGTTTTCCACCACTTTGTTACTAAAATGACAAATCATCTTAATCACATTATTCGAAAGTGAAAACCATCTTATCAGTTATATCCTCAAGGAAATCAAAATCAAACTCATCACAAGTGTTTTGAAATTCTGTTAAGTTGGACCAGCTTCAAAAATTTCGATTGCTGGTTCAAAGTCAAGAACACCTACTATGGCGTTGAGCTGAGTGAGGTAGAGGATGTCACTGGAGCCTCCGTTGGAGCTTGGCTAGATTGAAGGGAGACAACGGGCATGGAGGTGGTTTTGGGGGTATTTCCCTAATTTAAAATGCCTAAGCTACTCTATGGAGTGAGAGGAGGAAGAAGAACTACCTGAGAGAAGAAGAGAAGGTGAAGAACAGTCGATTTTGGCCTGCTGGCTACGATGGAGGATGGTCTAATGAAGGAGGTCAGTGGCGAGGAATGGGTCAAAGGACCCACGCTTTGGCTGGCAAGGACCGGAGGAAGTTGAGGAAGAAGATGGTGCCACTCTTGAGGTCGGAGCATGTATGAAGGAAGAGATTAAAGGAGCCACTAGGGTCTCATCGTCGGTGACGTCGGGGGAGAAGGAAGAGTGGGTAGGGATGCACCTAGACTTAACAAGGAGAATCGCAAAAGCATGGTCGTACTTTATAGGAGAGCAGCAGAGGCGATTGTAGCAGATTCACAGCCCAACCAAGGCTATCATTGGTGTGGTTTGATTGTGCTCTAACAAAAACTTCAGTAGCGGATTGCGGCTGCCATAGATGGCAAGAATGGCTGGAGATTACTCGAAATCAAAGACCTATAATTGGGGAATCTCTTTAGCAAATTTGGTGGAATTCCACAGCGTGGATTAGTAGAAATGAGCTTCCAAAGATGGCTCCAGATGCACATTTCACAAGGAGGAGTTGCTAGAGGAAGATGGTCGTAGGGGCAAAAATGCAATAAAATCAAAAGTTAAGGGGCTCTTTGCAAGGAAATCACAAACTTGGTCAATATGGAGTCTAATTGGGCTGAAAATTTGAGGGTAACCTAATCTAGACCCAAGGAATCTAATGGAACTTCAATTTTGGGTTTTGATGAAGTTGTCTTTATCAATTTATGCTTTTAGCCCAAAATGTATTAAATATCCACCTAAGTCTCTATTTTAGGTCAAAATGGGTTCCTTTTGTCAAATTGATTATTCTAAACCTTATAGAATATTTTGCAATGATTTTTTAGAAGATTTAGATTACATTTATTTTCATCAGAACCCTTTGAATTAAAGTCAGTCTGAAATCAGGATTTTATTAATTATAAATTTAACATTTACTTCAAAGAAACCCTAAATCAATCAATGTGAGCTCACTTATTGGAAATTTGAGCTTAGTTGACCTTCAATTAAATATAGGTTTACCCTTTAGTTAATCTGCCTTTGTATTTTTGCTGTTAAAATAACATAATTAACCCATTTTGCTTTAAGTCGTCTTGATTTGGAGAAGATTGAATTATACCCTTTCAGTGGTTTAATTAGGTGAAGCCAATTTGAGTTAGATATGAAGGATGATAGTGTTACCATCAGTGGTGGTTGTTTGTTCTCTAATATAGGTAAGGTGTGGGGTGTACAAAAAACTTTAGGAAAACTTTGTGTGTTTTGTGTACTACTTGTAAATATCTGTAGTGTGAGGTGTGTTGGGGAAAGTTTTTCTTTCTTTTGTGTTGAATGATAATTTCACAAGTCATGGATCATGAGGGCGTACATATAATAGAAGGGGTCAAGAAGCTTCTATATCATGTCGAAGAAGTGGTGGAGATTTTAGCAGCAATGGAAGATCTTGATCTGAGGAAGTGGAAGAGATGTTTATTCTTCATGATAATCACAGACAAAAAACCAACGAATGGAGCAATGATAGAGGTTTTGTCAAAAGCTTGAACAATTGGTCAGCCTTCTATTATCTCAGAAGTGGCAGAAAAGAGGTGGATGGCAGTTTTTGCTAGGGAATCAGAGGTGAGGTCAGTCATTAATAAAAGTCCTTGGCATTTTGAAGGTGATCTTGTGACAATGAAAGTAGGTCAAGCGGGAAGAAGCCATCAAATTATAAGTGATGTTGTCTCCATGTAGATACAATTGTTTGATATTCAACCCAAGTACAGGTGTTGCCTAGTGTTAAATGAGGGTTTAAAGAACCTTCTTAGCAATCTAAGATATAGACCTGGATGAAAAGAGAGGGGGAAGGTTTGTTAGGATGAAGGTGTTGTTGGATGTTAAAAAACCAATCCTGTGAAAATTCAAGCTTAATTTGCTGCAAGGAGATTCCATTACAATTCCAGTGAGATATGAAAAGTTGCCCCGGTTCTACACTCTTTGTGGTATGATTGAGCATGTAATGAAGGACTGTGGTGTGTTGTTGGAGGTAAAAAGTGAAATGGAAGGAATTAAATCTATTGAAGCAAGAATAGTGTTGGAAGATGATATCAAGATTAACTATGATGGTTCATTGAGAGCTGAAAAAAGAGTTAGTCTGAAAAGTTGGGGAGACAAAGGAAGAAACTACTTGGAAGGGACATCAAAATTGTTGGAGGAAGAAGAGAAAGAGGATCTAGAAGAAATGTCGTTAAGGAGAAAGAATGTACAACAGCCGTTGGCAATCAAAAGTGATCAAATGAAACTTTTGGCAGTGCCAATGGATGGATTAGAGGCTCAAGAGATTGAAGGAGATCTGAATGTGGAGATGAATGCCAGTCTACTTGAGAAGGGGAAGCTAAATGAAGAGGAGGAAGTGATGATGATGGACTTGCATATGGCAGAAAAGAGTCTGGTGGAAAAAGAGATTTAGGACAGTGGTGTAAATAGAAAAGGAGAAATAACAATAGACAATATGAAGAGAAAGCTAGAGGAGGTGGAGCAGGTTTTTCAATGAAACTTTTGTGAAAAGAAAATGCTTGAGGAATGATCACGACGGAGGGCTTATGGCAATTGAGCCAAATCAGCTACCGAAGAAGGAATGAATATTTTGGCTTGGAATTGTAGAGGTTTAGGATCATCCCCTACAATTTGATATCTTAAATCCCTACTGAAGGTGAGGTGGGTAGACTTTTTGTTTATCTCTGAAATACACATAAATAAAGAGAACTTTTGGAAGCTTAAAAGATAGATCACGAGATACAAGTCCTTTGTAGTTAGTGTTGATGGGAAGTCGGGTGGGTTGGGTTTTTTGTATGGGAAAAAGATGGATCTAAATATAATATATTCTGAAAGTCACTGTATTTTGGTAAATATTATAAATAAAAAATGTTCCTGACATCTTGAGTGTACTTATGGCACTCCAAAGCAGAAAAATAGGAAAAACATCTGGTGTAGAATGGAGAGATTACTTGATAATTATGCAAACCATTTGGTCTGCATAGGAGATTTCAATGCCATTATATCAACTGATGATAAATGTGGAGGGTCGATGATTCCTTCAAGATAATTTCAATATTTAAGATCCTTCACAAATGCCCTTGGTCTGATTGATATGGGTTTTCTAGACAGGCTTACACGTGGTCCAATAAAAGAAGACCTCAATTTTTAATAAAAGAAAGAGTAGATAGAGTTTTTGCTACAATAGATTGGTTAGCAAATTTCCCAAATGCATGGGTGTTGAATTTGGCTTACACGTGGTCCAATAAAAGAAGACCTCAATTCTTAATAAAAGAAAGACTAGATAGAGTTTTTGCTACAACAAATAGGTTAGCAAATTTCCCAAATGCATGGGTGTTGAATCTGCTAGCGATTAATAGTAATCACAGTCCTATACTGCTGAGGCTAATACGGAAGCAAACTAGATCTAAAAAAGTATGAAGATCAGTTCTAGAATGGAGTATGAGGCAAGATTATTCTACTATAGTAGAGAAAGGATGGAAAACAATAGGAAAAGATTTTCAAATTTGGAAAAGAGGGGAAATTTTAGTAAGTGAAGTTAGGAAGTGGAATGCAAGGTCTGATGTTAACTGGAGAAAAAGGAAAGCAGACATTAAATCCTAGTTGGTAGGAATTCAAAATGGGCAGCCTAATGAAGCTGAGTGGGAGAAGGTAAGGTGGCTAATAAATCAATATGAGGAAATATTAAGTCAAGAAGAAGTACATTGGTTGCAAAGATCTAGAAAGGATTGGATTCAAAGTGGTGATAGAAATACTAAATATTGTCACATCTACACTCAAAATAGGAGGAAGAATTCAGTTGATTAGATTACTCTCCCAAATGGTAAAGAAACAAGTGATTCAAAAAAGATAAAAGAAGTTTTTTACAACTATAAAAATTTGTGTCCATCCCAATCTACTGATTCTAATCTAGAAGAGCTATTTTTGCCACAAGATAGGCCATCAGGTGTGGAAGAAAGATGGTGCATGCAAATACTTGATGAGGAGATAAAGAAACCTAGGACTGCATGGTCTCCCAACTTTCTTTTTTCAAAATAGTTGGAACATTGTTAAAGAAGAAGTGATAGAATTTGTGTAGAGTTGCTTTGCTAAGAAAATGATGCCTGCTCCTATGAGTCGTACACATTTGGTTCTAGCCCCAAAAGTACAGTCACCTACCTAGCCAAAAGATTTTCGGCCAATTAGCCTGACAAATACTTTGTATAAGTTGGTTACGAAGATAGCAGCCAGGGGAATCAAGCCCATCTTGAAAAAATTGATTTTAGAAAATCAATCCGATTTTCTCTCAAGTAGGCAAATAGAGAATAATATTTTGTTGGCAAGAGGGGTGATTCATGCAATGAAGACTACAAAGAGGAAGAAATGTGCAATGGTCATAAAATTAGATATGGAGAGCTTTTAATAAGATTGAGTGGGATTTTGTGAAATTCTGTCTCATTCAGATTCATATCCCGTAATCATTAGTAAATTTGATTATGTCATGCATACGATCCACATCTTTTAAGGTTCTTGTGAATGGTGAGCCTACGGATAAAATTATCCCAACAAGGGGTATCAAGTAAGGTTGGCCCTTATCACCCTATATTATCATACTATGCTCGGAGTATCTATCAAGGAGTTTGGAGAGAGCCTTGTGTAGTAATTTAATATCAGGGTATAAGGTGCATAAAAAATCCCCTCTGCTTACGCATTTAATGTTTGCAGATGACACAATGTTGTTCGCTAGAGTGAACAAAGGGGAAGTGCAAAACTTGAAGAATATTCTTAATGATTATGAAATATGTTATAGACAAAGCATAAATTATGAAAAGTCCAAAGTATTCTTTAGCAAGGGTACATCAAAAGACCAACAAGAAAACATATTGAATATAGTCAAGGTTGGTAATATGTCGAAGAAGGAAATATATTTGGGAAGCCCTATTCTAGATGATGTAAGTCAGGAAAGATTGAAGGATATTGTGCTCACCAAGTTCAATGAAAAATTGGCAAGCTGGAAAGGTAGATTTCAGTATCGGGCAGGAAGAGGGATGTTGATTCAGGTAGTTTTATTAGCCATTCTTTGTCACCTGATGACCACAAATTTATTTTCAAAAAAGTTAAGTGCAAAGTTGGATGGTATGATAAGAGACTTTTGGTGGGGGGCTGTAGAAGATAAGAAGCTACTATATTTAAAATCTTGGAAAGTGATATGTATGCCAAAGCATATGGGTGGAATGGCATTTAGATCAATAAGGTTAGTTAATTTGGCTTTCCTCTTGAAAATGGGATGGTTGCTATATTTTGACAAGGATGCTTTGTGGGAAAGGGTGATTAGAGGAAAGTATTTCCCAGGTGGAACCTTCACTAAATATATGGTCAGGCCAACAGATTCCAACTTTATGAAGGCTTTGGTTGTCATTAAGGACACTCTTTTCAAAAGTATTTTATGGGACAAACTTTGGCTCCTATTGACCAAGCTGATCTTCAGTTATCAAAGGTTTCAGAACTTCTAGGTAGGGAAGGGCAAGCATGAAATGGAGAGATTATTAGCAATAGCTTCAGTAGTTTGATGGCTGAAGAAGTGATCAACACCCCGATACATATGGGAGAAGATATACTAATTTTGAAACCCCACCCAAAAGGAAGCTTCTCGATTAAATTGGCCTATATGACTCTACTTAAGGAAGAGGGTATCAGTTCAGGTGTGACAGAGAAAAACAAATCACTTGTTGCAAAAAAAAATTGGGCTATGAAGATCTTGCACCTAGAATAAGACTGTTTCTTTGGAGACCAGTAGTGAATGCGCTCCCTCTAAGGACAATTGTGCAAAAAAGAATGGCTATAGATGACCCTTCCTGTCCCTTTTGTCAATTGGCCACTAAGAATTGGTCACATTTGTTAAAAGACTACCCCTTTATGAGGGCAGTTTGGTTCTATTAGGGTATTATTGTGTTGTTAGCATAGGAGGTATGGGTGCATTTTGTTGACAAAATGGGAGAATTGTTTCACTTGGTAGGGAAACAAAAAATCTGCTATTTTATATTTTGCATTCCTTATGGCTATATAGGTGCAAAATGGTGATGGGGAAGGTTACAACGAATCCAATGTCACTTATTAAAGAAGCTATCAATATGGAGACATCTTATAGCTAGAATGGAAGTTCAGGTGAGCCTTCAGAAATTAAGAACCAACAAAATTCGCAATTACAATCGTCGCACAATGGGACCGATTATATCATAATGGTATATTTGGCTGTGAAATATTCGAATTCTGTGGCTGTTGCGGTTTGTATGGATAGGTGTGGGAAAATTGTAACGGTCTCTTCACATGCATTTAGTGCCTCCAGCAGTGTGGTGGCAGAAACCCGAGCAATATACTATGGCTTGTTATTGGCTATGCATCTGCAATTGTTGGATGTGGTAGTCTTATTAGATGTTGTTGTTCTAGTTAACCAAATCAATGCCTATATACAGCCTTACTGGAAGATAAGATATGTTCAACATTGTACCTGGATGCTTCGAACACATCACGGATTTTCTCTTATGAAAGTGCACAGAGCAATGGTTAGGAAGTCTCACAAATTAGCTCGATTCTGTTTAGGTCAAAATCTTCAAGGATGTGGGAGTTTGATATCTTCCTTGTAACTTGGAAGGTTAATAATGAAAGTTTCTTTCTCACAAAAAAAAAAAACTAAGCATGATAGAAGATATAAACCTTGATCCAATCTAAATTGCTTGAGTAAAAATTGAACTAGGCTAATTAGTTGATTGTTCGATATGGCTAGTCAAGTGACAGTAATTTGGAAGGATTTTAACTAAGTTTAAGTCAAGGCTAGTGTGACAATCCATGTCCTATCAACTAAGTAAACCTAACATGACTTGAGTTGTTATATACAAATTATTAACCAAAATACAGGATCCCAGTCACCCAACTAGTAGTCAAAAACATCAATAGTCAAACAATAGTTCATAAAGCATTAAATAATAAAGAGTGCTGACCAGAAAGTGTTGGTGCACATATACTACGATCGTTGATTTTGATGATAATTAAACGTTGATGGATTAGCATTGTCTTTGGTTGTTAAGTATTTCAGGTTTAGTATTGGATACATTGGATGAAGCTTGATGGAAGCTCAAGCTCAAGCTCCATGAAAGGATGAAGGAACTTGTTGAAGAAAAGCATTAAGGAGCAATGGGATAAAGCTCAAAGAAAGAAGATTAGGATCAGATTAAATGTGTTGTACTTGATATAATTTTATTTACATTTTACCTTTGCTTGGATATTTGTTAAAGAGACTAAAAAAATGTAAAATAACCTAGGTAGCCATTATAACACCTAGGAAACCAAACCCAAAACATAAAAGCACCAAAACAACCCAAACCAAGTCTAGGATGTCGTCCAATTCTACAATGTGCCGACTAATGCCTATATAGCTAGACATCTAATTGCCCATTCCAACGACCAACGACCAACTCCCATGTAGGGCATTGACCAACGTAGACATTGGTTGTTCAACATTTGATTTTTTTGAATTACTAACCCAAATCACTTAGACAATTGCCCTAGGTAGACACTCTAGCCAGACATCTAATCAGTGACCAATCACCAATATCCATTCCCATTGTAGGGCATCATTTGATATTATTTATCTGACAACTTATGTCCAAGAATTTCGAAGACTGACTTAAAGATCCTTTAGTAGCCAGACGACCAACCATCGACCAGCTGCTATATGACCAAATGACTGATCATCATTCAACTAGTGAAGAGCTAGCTTGGACCTTGACACCCATTGTAGGGTGTCGTCAAAAACTTTCTGTTGGTTGACTGACCCAGTATTGGGGCACCCATTAAGCATCGTTCAACTATTATTGTCTGATGATTTTACACCATTTTCTAGAAATCCAATGCAATATCTGACAACCATAACTCATCCTAACAGGTATATCTTGTTCCTATGCACCTCTAGAGTGTTCTTAAAGTCCTCTATAAATACTTATGAACACTCCCACTATTAGATACACATTAGAGAAGAGAGAAACAAGAAGAAACACTTGTGTAAGCCAAATTCTTTCCACCTACATTCATTTATAGGGAACTCAAAAAGAGAAACTCTTGTTGCAACATTTGTTTTGATGAAATAGAATTACGCTTTATTGTAAACTAATCTTTTAGGATTATGCTCGTAAAACTCAACCAATTCAATCATGGATCAAGATGAAGAACTTATTTTTGAAGTCATTGCAATTTTTTTATATTTCTTGAGTCTATAATTAATGTAAGGAATATCAGGATTTTATTTACATGTTTCTAAGTCAATAACATTTTACAACTTTAATTTAAAATTGATTAACTAAAAATATAGTATCAAACAATCAAACCAATTGATTGATCATATAGCAAAATTGATCAACCAATCAGCCAAAAGTATAAATCTCTTTAGTAGGTAATTAGATCGACCAATTATAAGTTTGATCAACCAACAATTGAACGATCAATTAGTTAATCTGATCGACCAAACTTAAAATTGATCGACCAATTACTAAATTTTGATCGATCAAATTGATTTGAAAACTTTCCTAAATTAGTCATTTTTACCTATAAATAGGACCTATTGGCATCCTTTTCAAACCACAACTTTCAAAGCATTTTCATACAGAAAAAGTGCTCCAACTCTCTATTCAAATAGCCCTCATGCTTTTGTACCTACTTCCTACACCCTTCAAAGCACGTTGTTTTGTACTTCTAAGAAAGCTCGATTTGCAATATTTTATTTCCTAAGGTTCCATATGCTTTTATCTATAATTCTTTCCCTACTTTGATTGGGACTCAACGTGCTCGGAATCACGAGTTGTTACTTTTCTTAGTAGGTACAAGAAAGGTGATTGTTATAAGACCTTGTGCCACCATTGTTCATGTGGTGCATATAGTAGATTGACTAAAAGGTGACTAATCGAGAAAATCTTAAGTTGGAAGGTTTAGGTAGTAGTTTATACCTGCAAGGGTTTCTACTATAAATCAATGTGCCTTTGTTTCTTGATTGCGGTTTGAATTTTAATTTAACACTGTTTTCTATTAAACGTTATTCACCTCTCTCTAATGTAAACAATTAGATCCTTTCAGGGCATTTTCATATTTGCTCTTGCTCTCTAAGGTATGCATTTCTCATTTGAGAGCACCATTTACATTGCGCTTTTATGCCAATCCACTTCTAATCACTAAAATGCATGATTTATAAAAGTGGGTTTTTATGTCATTGTAACATGCAAATTAGACCGTTTTTAAATTTATATAATCCAAGTACTTGGGTAAGTATTTGGGTCGTCCCAAGACAGGCAAGTAAGCTTTTAAATCAAAACTCCCACTTAATCTTTGGAAATCAACGTCCTTTTAGGGTTTTTAGAATATGTAATTTTTTTTTTGTTTTTGAATAGGCAAAAAGAAATGCGGAGATAATAACGGAAATCTAAGTTGTGGAAATTGTAAGGCAACTAGTGCCTTAGTTCTTCAACTCACCCTAAGCAAGAAAGGCCTAGTGTAATGAAGAAGTAAGCCACAAAATAATCACAAGCTTTTTAAACTTAAACTAGAAGAATGCTTCTTAATCAAAATAGTTTTACAACAGAAATGGAAAACTCACAAGTGAAAAGAGTTTCCACTTATAATTTCCACCCAAGTAGAAACCTAGCACTAAACTACTATGCAACTAAACAACAAAAAAGTAGAAGAAAGCTTAGAAGATGTTGATGATGATGATGGTGCTGGCCGAAATTCCTGTTCCAGTCCTAGTTGCCCCAGGACTAAAAGGATTCCTTCGCTCCTTCCTGGATGTCCTTCAAAGGCAAACCCTAGATGGGCGTGCCTTCTCCTTCCTAGAGTGGATGGCTCCCACTCCAAGAACTCCTCCATAAGGTGGCGTGGACGACCTTTGATTCTTCCTCCAAGGGTGGTAGTGTACCACCCTCAAATCCTCCTCTTCCTAGGGTAGGCGTGTACCCTAGGTTGTCTTCCAATGCCTGGCTTCCTCCCTTGGCTGGCGTGGGCACAAGAGAGAAGAGAAGAGGGGAAGGCACCAAGGGGACAGAGTATCCCCTTAATCTTCTTCTTCTTCTCTTGGCCGTGAGCTCTATGTGCATATAGGTGGAAAAATTATGTAGACAAGGTTGAGTTTTAATGGTGGTGGTAGGGGGTTTATATAGGAATGGTAGGGGGTTAAGGGTAGTTAATGGATGGAGGATTAGGATGGCTTGTTGGAGGTAGTTAAGGGATCCTAGGGTTGATAATGGTTGGCGCCAAAATGGGGGGGTGTTAGGTGTTTGGCGCCAACCCTAAGAGAGGACTAGGGTTAGGATTTATGGTGGTAGAGTTAGGTGGTGTGTAGGTTATGTGTAGGGTTAGGATGGTGTTGTAGGGTGGTGGTTATGGAATGAAGGGTAGATATAGGTGGCGCCAAAGGGGAAGGCTGCTTGAGGTGGTAGTTTTGGTGGAGTTAAGGGAGTTGGCACCACTTTAGGTGGGTTAAGGGGGAGGTTTAGGTGGTGTCACTAGATGGAGGGTTAGGATAGGTTGGGGGGTAATATGTAGGGTGTAGATGGGAGGAGGTGTTGGCACCAAATGAAGGGGTGTAGGGGGTGATTTTTGACTCCAACTAGGGTAGGGTTTAGGGTAGTTATGGGGGGTTAGGTTTGGCACCAATGGAGGGCTTCTAGAAGGGGTTAGGTGTAGGGTTTAGATGGCCTTGGTTGATGAGGTATAGGGCTAGGAATTAGGCACATGTTGGTGACAAAATGAAGGGATGCCTAGGACATTTTTGACGCCAACATGAGGCGGTGTGAGTGGTGGTGATTGGTGTGGGTTGGCGCCAAGGATAGGTTGGGTTAGGGTTTGGTTAGGGTTAAGGGTTGAAGAGTGGATGGCCATGGAGTTTTTGATGGAGCTAAGGGCTTAGCTAAGCTAGCTAAGCTAGCTTAGCTAGTAGAGTGGAGGTGGAAGAATTAAGGTTTCATGAAGGAGGAGCTGGGGAAGAAAATTCTGGAGCTAATGGTAGCTATGCTGGAGCTAGGTCTGCTGAGGTAGCTTAAAGGGGAGCTCAACTACTAAGCTTAGCTACTTAGTTCTTATGCAAGTAGTAAAGCTTGGGTAGTTGAGCTCAGTTGGGCTGGCTTTAACCTGTTGGAGCTAGGTTGAGCTGGAACTGCCTTTAGTGAGGACTCCAGAGCTAGCTAAGCTACTAGTTGACAAGTGGCAGCTCAGCTAGCTTAGAATCTAGCTACTGTAAGCTAGTTGGAGTTGAGGTGAGCTGAGCTTGAGCTGAGGTGGCCTCAAGTCAACTCAGTTGAGCTAGCTAGAGTTCCCAGTGGATTGATTAGAGCTAGGATAAGCTAGACCCAACTGAGTTGAGCTGGATTTGAGCTGAGCTGAGGTTTGTCTAGCTAAGTTGAGCTACCATCCAGCCAAGATGAGTTGGGTAGAGCTAGAAGGAGCTAAATTTAGCCAATGTGAGCTGGAATTCAATTGAGATGAGCTGAATCCATCTAGGGTTCAGCTGATTTGAGCTTCTTCTTCACTTTCTTCCCTCTTGAATGCTAGGGTTTTGATGATCTGAATATTTTCTTAACCTTAACACTCAATTAGGGATGTTAAAATTACAAAAGAAAGAATGCAATGCATGCATAATCCTAGATTATGCCTAAATGTGACCCAAAAACCCATTTGTTGAGCAAAATCCTAAGATTTAGGTTAGTTTTAATGCATAAGAATGATGATAAACTGACGTTTATCAACTTCCAACTTAGGGAAGTTCCTTTTCCTATAGGAGCAATTCATTTAACTTATATTTGGGTCCTATAGGACTATTGTTATTTGTTTTAATTTTGTTGAGTATCCAACTTACAAATTCCTATCTCCGTTGGAGATAAAATATTCTTCGTAGAAAAGAGTGGTCTTTAGGTATACTACCATCGGTCGAAATAGTATTATTGTATTGAGGTTGTGCCATCCTCGTTTAAGTTGTACATTAATAACTTGATCAAGTTGATTGATCGAGAAATTTGAAGTCGGAGTGGCTTAAGTGGTGGTTTTTACCTGAATTAGATTTCCACCTAAAAATATCTTGTTCTTTGTGGCGGATGCATTTTGTGTGATTGATATTATTTCTATTTTTTCATCATTTTATATTATCACACTATTCATCTCCCTTTAATGCAATCCACAGTTGGTATTAGAACCTCGATCTCACGCACATGGAGTTACACCTGGCGAGGATTCGATGATGGAAGGGAAGATATTTGCTACACAACAAATCAAAGGACAATCTATTGTCTGGTCGTCGTACTTTGAAGGTACAAATTATTCATATTGGAAAGTAAGAATGAAAATGTGGTTGTAGGCCAATGAGTATGTAGGTTGGGAGAGATGTGAGACCCCCTATGATATTCCGAAGAAACTCGCAGAAGGATATTCGTAGGAAAAATTCAAGCAACTGAATTTGAATGCAAAAGTGATGAATGCATTTTACTGTGCCTTAAGTCCAGATGAATTCAACCAAATTTCACAATGCTCCATAGCCTATGAAGTTTGGAATACTTTAGTGGTAACTCACTAAGGTAAAAGTAAAGTTAAATCCTTGAAAGTTAACTTGTTATTGCAAGAGTTTGAGTCCTCTATGGAGGAAGATGAAAAATTGAGTGAAATGTACACAAGGTTCACTTTAGTTGTGAACAACATCAAATCATTGAGGAAAACCTTTATCAAAGGTGAGCTCCAATCAAAGCTTCCTCATTCTCTTGATCCAGAGTGGAAACAGAAAGTAATGATGATAGAAGAGGCTCATCTAATCAAAGACCTCAACATGGATGACTTGTTGAGAAATCTCATTGCTTATGAGAATAAAATGGAGCAAAAGAAGAGGAAAGCCACATTGTAGCCAAAGAAGAAAAATCTACCTCTCAAGGCTAAATTTAATAACGAGGTAAGTTTAGATGATAAGGAATTTCATTTTATTGCTCAAAGATTTGCAAGTTTTTCAAGGAAAAGGAGTCTAAGAAGGAAGATGACCTAATTTGTTGGTACCATTGCAAGAAGAAAGGACACCTTAGATCGGAATGTCTTCTCTTGAAGAAGGGGAAGAAAAAGGAAAAGAAACACAAAAAGGAAGCGTTCCAAGCCACATGATATGACTCTAGCTTGGAGGAAACAAAGAGGAGCCTGAGAAGCTGAAGAACAAAACCATTTGCCTCAGTTCCATGGCCATCATAGATGAGAGCGAAAATGAAGAGAATGGCAATGACAAGTAGGTAAACCCTTTTACTTTAAAAGAATTACAAGATGCATTAGAAAAATTATATAAACTTAGTAAATCTCTGAAATTAGAGAACAAAATTTTGAAAAGCCCTTGCTGTGTTCTTGGAAACGAAAAGAGTGATCTTGTAGAAGAAAATAAAATTCTTATTTTAGAGAACATTAAGCTTCTTAAATAAAATAACTCTTTGAAAGTTGAGATTCCTTTGTTGAAAAAAAAGATTAGTTGTATTGAAAATGATATATCTAGTCCTAAAGAGAACTCAAATAGACTTACTAATGACTTAGCTAGACTTGCTAGAGGGGAGACTAAGATAAATGAAAATAGGCCTAATTATGCACACACTAAGAAGAGTTTTATGAACAAAGGCCAACAGGATGGAATCCAAATGGATCACAATCTTGGACGAGAATGACTAATTCAAGAGAACTTAAGGAAATGTGGATACCTAGAACTTTAGTGAATTCATGTTTTGTAGATTTTAGTATGGACCCAAGGAGTTACTTATTTGGACTTCATCAAGGGAGGTTGAAGGTACTTGGAGAACTAAATAGGTATGGAGGTTGAAATTCATACCAATGGAGGTAAATTTTACTTGATTTTGATGATCATTTATTTAAAATAGCATTAAGATGGGAGGAGAATTTCTAAAAATTGATGTGCTAACCCTCCATTAAAAAGGAGGAGAATGTTCATAAAATTATCTCTTATTTGTAGTTAATTCCTTTTGAGAATTTTTATTCGAATGCATGGTTTTAGAGGGAGATTAATATAATCCTTTTGCCACCAAAAAAGGGAGTAAAATATTCTTACAAAAGCATGCATTGAGGGGAAGTTTAATAAGATTAAAATTAGATCTTTTTGATAATGTTAAAAAGGAGAAATTTTTTTTATATAATTTTGTTATCATAAGAAAGTAGAAAATTATTGATACACATATACCACGATCATTGATTTCAATGATAATAAAATATTCTCTCTTTAATTCTAATATTTTTTATCACTTTTCTATGCAACTTATAATGCAACTCTTTTATCTACAGATGCAGTACACGACTGAAAATCACATCCAAAATCCTATCTTTCATAGGATTCGAAGTTCCTGTTTCTATTTGGCCTCGAGAGTTTCTTGAACCTATTAGGTTTTCTAATTATTTGAAAATAAAGTCAAATGAAAAAAAAAATAACGGAACCAATTCTTGATCTAACACCGCTAATTTCAACAAAAGCAATTCATGAAATTATACACGAAGCATCTCAGAAATATCTAAGCGTTGGTGAGTACTTGCAAAAAAAAATATCAAAAACAAGGAACAGAAGAGAGAAAAAACCAAGAAAAACAACGTCTCCCCAAAAATTGTTCAAAACTCGAGAAAAAAAACCTCAACGGCAGCAATTTCCCAGCAAAGCGCCTCTCGAGGCGCAATATATAATTTTTACAAAAAACAAATAAAAAGAAGTCATTTCCACGTATAATATATTGAGCGAAGATTGATGTATACCGATGTCTAGACCGAACATTATAAACCGTGGTGTACAAACCAGTGTTGTGTACGTAGTCTTTTCCTAATACGTTCGAAACTTGAGGACGAAGAGTTCTATTTGCGTTCGCGTCGTCTCCCCTCCGTCTATAAATACCCCACCCCAAACCCACGCTATGGTCTGGTAGTCTCCCGCGTCACCCCCACCTGCAAAACCCACGGAGACCCAAGAAGAGAGAACGAGAGAAGGGACGAGCATGGGAGAGCTTAGCTGATATATATATATAGGGTTAGGGTTGAGTAGGGATTTTCTTTCTTCTTCTTATTCTCTTCCACCCATCGTCGCCCCGATCCCATGGCTCGGCAGGACAACCCCTTCGCCCTCCTCGACGCCGACGACGCCGAGGACGTCACGTCCGTACTCGCCAAGGTCGAGGCCAAGATGATGGCCGCGAGGCACCAAGAGGAGAAGCCACCTTCCCAATCCCGCGACGACCAGACCTCCAAAGGCGGGGCCTTTCCCAAAGAAGGTTGGTGTTCGATCCCTCGCTCGTCTTGGGTAGGCGTTTTTTGACGGGAAGTTTCGATCTTGATCCGTCTTTTGCTGCTGTTGGTTTCTTGATGCAGGAAGGGCGGGGAGGGGGAGGGGCGGTGGAGGAGGAGGGTGGGGTCGTCGTGGCGGTGGTGGTGGTGGCTGGAGGGGACGCGGGAGAGGTTATTATGACCACAAGGAGAGGGCGTATGCGAACGGGTATAGACGTAGGGATGTCGTTGCGGCGGAGGGGCCGGAGGAGGGAGGGGAGAACGGGCGTGTGGTTGGTGTGGATGGCCAGTCTTATGGGCATGACAATGGGGCAGGTGGTGGTGGTGGGAATAGGTATGGAGGAGGGTATAATGGAGAGAGAAGGGGTTTCTTTAGAGGCGGGGATGGTCGGCAAGGCAGGGGAGGTGGGAGGTTGAATGGTAGGGGGGGAAGATGGGTTGCAACTGAGAAAAGAGACGAGTTTGCTGCTGGCAATGCAAACAAAGAAACAGAAAAAGAGGCTACTGCGTCTGCTGGAGAACCTGGAAGGTGCGTTTGATTGCTTTTTTTTTTTTCACCCGAACCGTTTGTTATTTTGTTTGTGCCTTGGTGACTTTAATAAATAAATAATTGCCCGGCTTTGGACGTTGTCTTGGTTAGTTCTTGCATGATTTTGTTCATATTTGTCTGTTTCCTTTTCTTTTTCTTGTTTATCTGGACTTAAAGGAAGTAAATCTTTGGAGGATTTTAACTGTCATCTGTAAGGCTGTGACGTAGTTATAGTTTAGGGATATTGGTGTGAGGCCTTCTGACGGAGTTCTTGTTGCACTAGAGATAGGTGTCTCGTTATCTTGATTACCTTTTAGTTTCTTTGAAATCCCTTTTTGTTGAAGATATTTGCTGACAAGCAAGGGCAATTTTGTGTCTCTTTTGCGCTATGCTTTGGTGGTCAATTCACTGCTGCCACCAATGACTGGAAAGGGGTACCTGCATGTACGCAAATTATTAAGACCCATCTTTGGGTACTTCTTGAAGGAAGCCAACCATATAGGAAATTAAATTTCATCAATAGTGTGATTATATAAATAAGTATTTAAATTTTTACCTGGAGAAATTAAATTTAGGGTTGTGGACAATTGATGGGTCAGATATTGGTCCCAAGTCTTGTTTGCCAAAAGGAAAGGGCATTTGGGCACATTTTTGTATATAACTTTGTTCATTATCACTTGCTAGGATAAATTAATGTAGATCACTTGGCATTTTTTTTGCTTATATTGATTCTCATTACCTGAATTATGTGCAGCATTGAACCACATTTTACCGTTCTAGTTTTTGGTTGATTGTCCTTTCACGTTTGAGAATGTACATTCTAAATCACAGTTTTGCATTCGGTATACTGAATTTTCTTTTGGATGTGATTCCATATACCAAGTTTGAAAATGTTGACGAAAACTGAGGCATCTATTATTGAAATTGATATTAGCTGTGAACCAACCATTAGATTTGCTTGGTTTCGTTACTCCATTTCGACATTTTATGAAAACAATATTTACCATTTAGTGGAGCTGTATGACAAACATATGAATAAGGTCAAATTATGTATGTCAGATTTGTTTCTCCTTGAGGGTAGAATTAAGTTATGTAGATCCTCTTGCTGACATGAAATTGTTGATTTAGGATCTGTATAATGTTAAATTCTGACGCTTATCTTTTTAAGTTTGCAACTTGTGTACAGTACTCTTTTGGCTTACATGGATGGGCACGTATTGCATCTTTTCTGTTTATTCTGGCTGGCTAGTTGTCGTGAGAATGCTTTGTCTACAAACTGGTTGCTTGACATCTTGGCAGTGTTCTTTTTTTTTTTTACTGGTACCTAATGAAGATGATGCTCATTGTTTTTTCCCCACAACTAAATAGTATTCATCCAAAGCGGAGATTTGTTTTTCCAATAGCTTCTAATTTTATTTTCTTTACTCCTGTTGCTGCAATCAGTAATGGACCTGTGACATGTGAGGTGCCCAAGAATACTATGGAAGTGCCTGCTAAGGTGGTTTCTGAAAATGGTTCTAATAAGGGGGATGCCACAGAAGCAAATGTACAAAAATGACATTCTCTGAAACCTTTTAGGGAAATTCATTTTATGAACATATATTCTAACATAGGTTAATTTTCAGGAAATGACACTTGTTGAATACGAAAAGCTACTGTTGGAGAAGAGGAAAGCACTGGGAGCTGTTAAAACTGAGGGGAGACAAGTGGATGGGAAGGAGTTTGAGGGCATGCAGATTGTTGATAGAAAGAAAGACAACAGCGTTGTTGTGAAGCCAGTAAGCCAGATATATACTTTCTGTTTCATGCAGCTAGATTGGCACGTGTATCTGATTATGTTTTTATTGCTGTAGAAACTTGACAAGGAGAAGCAAAAGAAGGATAGCCTTGACAGGGAAGAGAAATCACGAAGGGTATCTAAACTTATTGCGTATCTAGTGTGCAAATGTTTGCTGAGATGGCTGCACTCAGAAATGTTGTTCATAGCTGTCCCATTTTCTTGGATGTTTCTTTTGTATTGTTTAGCCTTTTTATCCGTGAGATGCCTTTTCAGTATTGTTTTGCACAATAGTGCTTATCTGATGAAACTTTGAATTACTCTCTTTGAAACAAAATTATAAACTAAAAAGAAGGTATTTGTATACATCTTTTTGACATTTTAAGTTCTAATATAAAACATACCCCTCGTTAAAAAAAGTAAATCATATCACTTCAGAGAACAAGTTGCCCATCTCATTTTAATCCGTAACTACCTGTTTTGTTCTGTGTTTTCACTTTTAATGAGGAGCCTCGAGTATGCTCTCAACTCAAGTATAGAGCTTGGCCGGTTTACTTGTCTTTTATTTACTCGTGTGTTTTACGTATTTTGCTTAAATCTTCTTAATTTCTTGGAAGCTTATTCTGATTATTAATGGGTTCCTTGTTAGGATTTAGGTTTTCTTGGACTTTGACCGTGCAATCTTTTAAACTAGTTTTTGTTTGCTTTTTTCTTATATATGCTTTCCATCAGGATTGTTCATAACTTTTTTGCTCCTCAAAATTGTGACTCAGATTGTGGGGGCCAACTATGTGTCTAAGCTCTTTACTATTATGGTTGGATGGATGCTTGGATTTTCTATTCTTTTTTATTTGTTTCTTATTTATATTTATAGCATTAAATTTGCGAGTGAAGCCCAATTAGTCAACTCTGATGTTCCTTTGTTGGTTAGCCCAACTGAGATTTGTATACTCTTAACTTCTATTTTTTTAATAGAGTGTTTATCATACAAAGGAGGTTTTCTAAATTGCCTATTGTACAGAAAAAAAACGTTCTTTGACTCAAAATTCCACTGGAGTTCTGGTTGTGTTGAATTAGAATATTCAATTTTAAGATTTCAACTCAAGACAATCTTGGTGGTTAACATGAAAAAGTTTGACCTCCAGGAATCATTTCATGATATTTGAAAGCTGGGTTTTGGGGGAATTGACTATCTTTTAACTGAGTAATAGTATATACAAGAAGAAACTCATGCTCTATTCCATGACACCATCCCTCTATAAAAACCCATTTAAGGCATCAGGCTTCATTTTCACCCGCAGGTACGCGTGAGCGTGCATGTGCTTGGGGTGCCGTGTGCTAGGAGTCATCGGAGTACAGAGCACAACAATTGGTGTGCCGTGGGTTTCGAATCGACAGAGCACAGCCACGCACAACCCACAGCTCCCATGTGGGCCTACGATCTTGCTGGTGTGTCGTGTGCCAGGTGCTGCTTCGGTGTGCAGCTTACTGGTGAGCTATGTGTTGTCCGGCGTAGCGCAGGGCACCTTGAGTTGTGTGCTGTCTGACGTAGTGCCGCAGCACACAGTGACGCAAGCACACGGCAACGAAGCCCATGCACAGACGCAGACCGACGGGTCACAATGCACACGGCAAATTTCCAACTGGTCTCAAGTGGCAGGAGGAGTCGAGGATTATGGATGGTGTGCTGTGGGCCAATTTGGGAAACTAGAAGGGCACACTGCAAACCGTCGGTTCGCAACGCACACCGCACATTGTTGGGTCGCAATGGACACCGCGGACCGTCGAGTCATGACACACACGGCAAATCTCCAACTGGTGTCAAATGGTAGGAGGAGGAGCCGAGGATTATGGATGGTGTGCTGTGGGCCAATTTGGGAAACTGGAAGGGCACACCCCCAACTTCACTTGTCTCGTTTCAGGAAACTGGAACCAATGCTCGAGTCCAGATGGCATGGCATCGTCGACTATGGAACTTAAAATAAAATTGGCAAAGTAATTAAATTAAATTAATTAATTGTCTGCTGCCCGCCACCTTTTGGAGGTGGGGGGATCTCTTGTGGGGGCTCTGCCCATGTAACGTAATCGATGAAGGGTATTGCACTCTGCTGATCGCCGAGTCACGATGCACACCGCACACCGACGGTTCACAAGAACAATCGAACACCGTCCGGCTCATTTGACACCGCACATCATGGGCGGCATGCAGCCTGATCCGGACTTCCATTACATTTCCTCGTATGAAGTACACTTCGTAACCCTTCATGAACCGTATATTTCCTAACCCCCCTTACATCCCAGAAAAAGAGCTGCCAACAACCTTGGATGACCTCTTGCCATCCTTTCCCAAACCCAGAAGCTCAAAGGCCCTCTTTCCATTGTCCACCGTCGTTAGTTGCGGGAACCAAACCAATGACATCGTTATCATTATTATTTGTTTCCGGTAATTAAAGATGGAATGTATGCCTTCACGCGTTTCAGCAGATCATATCCTGCCAAATGGTGATTAGTAAACAGAACATCTAGAGAAATACAAAGAATAGTTCTTAGTAAAAATACCAAGATCCTATGGAGTCTGAACCCTTGTCCCCCTTCTCAAACTCTTGTCACAACCATCAAAGCATCTCTAACCACGGTCAAGAAGTCCTCCAAAAAGATTGTAAAAACATTAGTACCCAAAGATCCCAAAATGTTTAACACTCCAACTGCTCGTTTAAACCCTTCATAAAAATCCCTGGGCAATACCTGGACAAGCTTGACTAGAGTGCCGCACCATTTTCTGGAACGACTATGGATATTTCAGGGTACTAGAATAAACAATATGCAGCTAGCATTACTCGGTATTTCATTATCACAAGTTAGTATGCTGCCATAGCCAAACACAACATAACTAATTGAAGCACATTCACCACTGTATTTCATTGCCAAAAAAAGATACCATGTTATTTAATCAAGTTTCGAAAATAATTGACTAATTAACTTAAAAAATCAGAACCAAGAAAAAAAAATCAATGCAATGTTATTATGTTTATGCGAAGAAAAAGGTCCTATTACCTGGTCGACTCTATATGGTTTGAGGGACTCGGTCAGCTAATGAGAAGAAATTCTAGTTGCTTTGGTGTTTGGATTGACATCTCTGTCAAGCATAGATCCTCCTTTATCTTCATTCCCAAGGATAGTTGCTCAATTTTCAGCTGAGACATACTTGGAGTGCAGAGTTCCTTGATTTTCTTCCAACTTGACGTTGGACTTTTTGAGAACTAACACTGGCTCTTCAACCTTCGCAGCTAATGATTCGGGTGATTCAAGCAATAGCAGTAGTTCAGCATTATCCATCTCCAAAAGCATCCCAGTAATTTTAGCCGCAAGATCAGGCTACGCATTTGAAACAAATTGGATGTTACCAATAAGCAGAGCCAAACCCCAAGCACGGTGGCCTTCATGATCACGGAGAACGTGAAGGTCGTGGGCCGGACCCCATTGTTGATCAAGAACAAGGTGGGCACGGCTCGAACGCAATCCGCATTGACAAGTATGTTGAGGGTGAGGTTGGTGCAGCTGTAGTGGAGTATTTTGTCAAACACCTGGTGTGCGTTGTCCAGCGAGCGCCTTCCACAGCCACGCGCACGCCGCCGCTCCCTCACCTTGCGCGCCACCTACGCGCAGCACTCACCTGCACGCAGCACTCACCCTGCGCACCCTCGCGTGTGTCCACGCGCCGCCCAGCACGCCCCTCGCCACCGCCAGGGTCGTGGGCTATTGCTCCTTGCAGCAGCACCCACCGCCTTCCTCCTTGTCATCCGATGAGCTCCGAGCGTCCCACTCCTCGCCGCGACCACCATCAGGTGTGATTCGATCCCGCCAATCTCCCCCGAGCTACTCGCCACAAGCCGTCCCTCCTTCCGTGCATGGGAGCTCCTCGAAGGAACTCTCCAATTTTATTGCAGTGAAAGTTCTATTGAAAATTACAGCACATGTTATTGTCAATTGTCATTTTCTACGTTTCATTATTAAGATAAAATTACGACGACACACTCGAATACCATCTTAAAGTAGAAATGAATGATTCGTGGGACCTCCAAAATAGCACATCACCAGCCCAAGAAATTTGATTCAAAAAATACCGTACATACCCAGATGACGGAAATCACGCGCTTCCCGTCATGCATGCGATGCACACCTCGGAAACGTGCCCGCGTGGAAAAAGTCACGGAAAATCGCATATGTTTCCCATTTTTCTTTAACTGTTGGGTTGTGGGATCCCCGGGATGATGCCCCTCCTCGGGGTGGGTGGTTGAATGAAAACCTTTTCCCATCACTGGTTTTACCCTCAATCCTCCTTTCTGTAAAGACGGCTTAGAAGCTCAGGGAATCTACAATGTTACGTAACTTCTCTCTACGAATCTTACATTTGACTTTGCATTTGATCAATTGGTTGATGGAACTCAACTCTGTTTTAATATCTTCTTGTCTGGTAGGCCATGACTATTAATGAGTTCCTCAAGCCCACAAAAGGTGAAAGGTACTACGGTACTCTGTCGTATGCTCGTCGAAGATTCCAAGAACGCGTTGCTATCAATGGAGGTGATAAAGATGCTTTTGTTGATGGTCGGCGTCCGACTTGGGAGCATGGTGGCACAGGAGGTAGTTTGTCGAGTCCCATTGCTGGCGCAGAACAATTTTCCCTGGTGCCCCGTCATAATAATAATGCTTCACAAGAAAAACAAATACAGTTGGCTGATGTTAATCAGTTTCCGGGCTTGGATGCAGCAGCAAAGATGCATATTTTTTTGGTAGTGTAGTGGCCCTTTTTCCAGTTTGGCCCATTTTTTTTCTGGTTTTCTTCTACTCGTCTGTTGGATTTGTGTCGTGTCGGTTTTAGATGGTTCACCTTTACAAATGACGCACTGGAATTGTTACTAGTTGAGTCTTTTCTTGTCTTACATTATCTAGAGATTCTTTTTTTCGTTCCTGAAGTTGTTTGATGTGTTCTATTTCGGTAGTAAAGCTCATTTTCTTTGTTAAGGTGAATTGAGTGTTGGATGGAATGTGCTGCAGTCTAACAAAAGTTGTCGGGTCTGCTACCTCTCAAAAGCGGGAGAGAGAGAGAGAGAGAGAGAGGTCTTGTTGGCTCTGCTACCGGACAATGCTATGCATCCATTGGGCTTGATTCGTGCCTTTCATATGCAGAAAAGGTTGTAGGATTTGGGATTCTGTATATGACCTAATTTGATTGGGGGTTACCCTTTAAAACGGGGGTTTGCTCCCTCATCTAGAAATATGGTTTGGCCATTAGAACATTGATTTACGTAACATCGATTTTTATTAGTTTTGGCTAAATTTGTGTTAAAAGTCATACACATCTTCCATTTCATTTTCTTAACATTATTACCAAGTAAATGTTACAAGTAGAGTGGAGCATTGACTTGACTCTAAAAAAATCCAACTCGACTTGAGCTCGAAGTTATATGGGTTGGGTCCATATCTTAATTTTTTAAAAAATTTGAGTTTAATCTTGATCCGACCTGAACTCAAAAAAATTCAAATAGGTTGGCCTGTTTGTGTATGATGTTTACCCCACCAACTCTTACCTCATAGGTTTATTTACAAGAATCACAATTGTCTTTATCTTTTTTAATATAACATGCTTGCTTGAGTTATATTTTGTTAATAGTAGTATATCTTGTTCCTAGTAATATCTATAAAGTTATAGGATTATTATAGAAGTATTACTATATTTCATTATTTAAATTAGGCCTTAATAAGCTTTGATCGAGTCTTGCTTAAATAGTAATGAAAAATTAACCTTAGTGGATTTAGATAAGTTTTATTTAAAAATTCATGAAAATGAATCCTAATAGATTTTGTGGACATTAATGGACTTTTCTGGTTTTGACCCGAAAACCTGGCCTAACCTGACCTGGCTTTCAGCTCATAAACATTGGCCTTGGACTAGGCCAGGGCCTTGATTTAGTAAAAATTTTGAGTCTTAGGTTCGGCCTAAGATTCAAAAAATAAAATAGGCTTTCTCGTATTTGAGTTGGGCCAGGTCAGGTTAAGCCTAGCCCAATGCTTCACCCTAGTTACAAAGGTTAATATCATAATTTAATATCAATTCAAGTAAATATAAATTGATAACATTATTTTGCAAGTAAATACAATTACATGTTAACACCAATTTTATATTTGTTAGTATTACTTTTCTAACCTCTCAATTAAATTATCCCTAAAACATTACAAGCCCCTCCAATTTGGGGACTTTTGCACTTTTCATTTTCTCTCTTGTTCTCAATTTTTGGATGAGTGTTCAAATGTCTAGTTTGCATGGGGAAAATTAACCTTATATTTTGCTTTTATTTTTCTTTTTTCTTTTTCATGAGAAAATTTAGATTTGTATCGATCAAAAGAAACTCACCATACTACAACAACCATAACTAACGAGCATATTGCATGAGTGGATGCCTCTCAATTACTAGTAGCACAAGGTTGGTTGCTTGGGAGAGTCCATCAATTTAACCTCAGCCTTCATAGAAGTCATTCTCATGTTCTTGTGCCTGCGGGATAGGGTGATTCTTGGCAAGGGTGATTAACATCACCAACCTACCCAAAATGGACCTTTTCATCAATTTTTGTAGGAATCCATGAAATTTATAGGTTAATTCTAACAAGGTTGATATGAATATTATTCGTTAGAAATTGGATAAGGTAGACTTATCTTAAAGGCATAGGATGAATGATGAATCGAATCAAGAATCCCTTATGCTTACATGCCATACACTTGCAATATTCTAATTCCACCTTACAAAATGGGTGAAGGGGCTATCCCATTCGAGGTATTCAGAGTTGAAGATGACCCCAAAATGCTCTAAAAGTGCAATAGAAGAACTTATAAGAAGTTGAAAGGAACCACATGTTTCCATTCTAAGTGAAAAAGTAGGCAGTAAACATGTATAAGGTCCTAGGCCTTGCGAAGGATCGTAAGCAATGTTGCAGAACCCTTCCATATCTAATTGCAACCATCCTAGCTAATAGATTAGGCATTGCACTGGCTATTACAATTTCTTTCAGACCATCTTAAAAGCCTTTTTTCCAAAAAGAGAGAAAACTTAACCTCATTAAAGGGGTAGAAGCTCGTTAAAAATGAGATGCAACCTTGAATAGGGCGAGAGTAGGGAGACATCACATCTCCACGAGGTTGGAATACAACACTGCAAAATGAGGGAACTCAACAACCCAATAAAGGGGGCACACAAAAAGAAACCAAATGTTACAAGACAAAAAGAGAACAACAAAGTCAGAATAATGTGTTCAGTCCAAAAGGTTTCCTAGTAGTGTTCCATGCTTGGATGACAATTTGCACTACCAAGACAATGTTGTTGACACTTGTGGGACGAGAGAACCGCCAAGAGTTGGTATAGAACTCAAGTGAATTGGGTACAGTTTCTACAATGGCCTTAGTTTTGGTTAAAAGGAAATTGACCATGATTATGGAAAATGAAACTTAAGGCATGTTTTGACCACCTTCTTTCTCCCACAAGCTATAACCAATCTGAAGTCCTGTTGCAAGAACTAGTTGCCAAAGATCCTCTAAATGACTTAGTTGATTGATTCCGAATCTCTTTATCTAGACCAGCTTCCCACCCATAGATAAATCATGTCCAATCATCACCAGTTCGACCCTTCCTTGTGGTATGAATCAAAAAGTTGAAATTTGGCTCCATATTGTAAGGATAGGTTGATGGCCAAGCCATCCTTCCATTGATAGTCAATGCCTCGCAGGAACCCTAATGATGAAAGTGTCGCTATAGCTCTAAAAATGGATCTACTCTTCCAATGATGGAGGAGAATAACTTGCTAAGAATGACTGATTGGAGGTAAATGGAGATTGCAACTGCTCCTAGTTGTGTCATAGTTGGTTGGCCAGATCTTCCCACTACACTGGCCCAAGAAGATAAGATAAGAAGGAATAAGAAAACTTGGGCCTACCAGTCTTAGGAAGTCAACAAAAATGAGGACTGAGGAGGCAGGGGTTGGAACTCCACGACGGACCATAGATCTATGAGGAAGAGGTTGTTGTGGGTGTTTGAGGTAGGGAGGAGGGGGAATGAAGTCCACGATTAATGGAAGTAGTGTAAACATTGTATCTTTCATCTAGATAATAAAGGGGGAAGTAGAGAGGACATGGAGAGGGAGAGGGGTCCCTAGCTAACCCATGATGGGTAGTTGAGGACCTAAGTAGTGGCGAGGTGAAAACTAGGGTAAGGTCTCATGAAATGTTCTAGGGTTTGGGAAGTGCAAGAATGTCTATGCAAGTTCTTTAATCACACTTTAAAAGCTACCCTACCAATGATAGGAAACATGCATCTACTGCAACCATATGGATCGATTGTTAGCATGTCCTTGGATATCATGCTTGGCACTTTGATAGCATGTAGCATGTCTAGGTATTTTGCAAAGTTGGTATACATTCAAAGGAATACAGGAGAGTAGAAACCTGTAGATAGGTAGATGGCTTCTTTTCTTTATTTGCCTTCAACTTAAAGGTGGAGAAAACTAAATGCAATGATTGAGAAGTGTTAATTGAGGTGTAGGTCACATAGATGAACAAAAGTAAGTTATTAGTACAAAAAAGATGAGTGGGAGCACATTGATTCTTATATCTGATTGGAAAAATAGAGACTCAATTCACTTTATGCACAACCATAGCATTTCGTGCATCAATAACTATTACACAGATATAAAGGCTCAATATGTCCTCTTGATGAAGGATAAAGGTTGCTCACAATAAGCTACTAGGACAACCATTAATGAGAATGGAAAAGGAAGTCATAGATACACATTATATGATCCAGGACCACTTACTCCAATGTCGAGAATGGTTCTTGGTAGAAAGTTGTGATCCACCAAATCAAATACTTTATTCAATTTATGTATGCATTAGCAATGCCATTCTTATGTATAAACCCCACAAGAAGCTCGTGGGCTAGGAATGTGCAATTGGACATGCACCTTCCTAGGAGGAAGGTTGTTTGGTTGCAAGAGATGAGATTGAAGAGCACTTACAGTTGCCATGTATCTTGCATCTTAGAGATTTTATGTATCTCCTTATAGTGAGAGATAAGCTAATGGTCTTTGAGGTTGAATGGTGTAACGACCCGATTCCCAAGTTCCTACGAGACACGAGAACTGGACCGACTCGACTAATCCCAAGACCTAGTCGTCTAACGAGGAAGTAACCAAAAGAGCAGTAAAATAAACCACATTCAGCATGAATATAACTAGCAGTAACAAAATACAGCAGTAAGAAAAGGAACCACTACAGTATATACCACCACAACACTAGAACAACATTTATAACATAACAAGACCTGCGAGTAAAGAAAAGTACAGAGAGTAACAAGAACTACTCACTATAGTGGAACAAAAATGGCACAAAAGAACAGTGGTAACTGTACTGGACCCTACTCAACCCAGCGTCCTCTGCAGCCGCTGACCCTGGCTGCTCAACACCTGGTCCTGAGAAGTAACGGGTGTAACACGTCAGCGAAACGCTGAGTAGAGTGGCAGCTAAACTAAAGAAGCAGTAAAGTGTACAGTAGCTGTTTTATTTTCTTTCTTCCTTTATTTACGTCTTTCTATTGTTTCACAATTTATCTATTTCTCAGATCCTTCACTTGATCTCGAATGTTCCTCGTGGGAACGATCTTGATTGCAGTCTTTTCCGAAGAGTAAAAGTAATACGTGGTGCTCTCCTGGCTGGGAGAGTCCCCCGTGGTGATCCTACTCTTAGTCAACCACCCCAAGGTCACTGACAGACGTAACGGTGACTACAGCATGCGCGGTAAACGCACGGGTAGCTACCCCGCACTGGCACGTGGTCAGTCGTTTCCGTTAACGGGTGCACCCAAAGCACAGCACGGAATCAGTATAGGGTAGAGCCCTCTCAGTAACAGGGGTCCAACCCCTCCACAGTAACCAAGCAGGGGCCTTGCCCCTCCACAGTCCGTGCACCCTCGCCTGACTACCCTGGTTTGCCTAGTGGGCCTAACAAGTCGGTGTAGGTGAGCTAGCAGAACCCCGGGGCCCGTGGGGTAGCTAGTACTCGCCCTACACTAGTAGCTCTCCTCAGTACTATGTACACGAGGGCCAACAAGTCGGTACAAAGTGGCCAGACCTAACCTCGGGTCCCTGGGGCGGCTGGCTCCGCTCTGCACTAAGCATGTAACAGGTGCTTCCCCTGGTACTACGTACCCAAGAGACAACACACCTCCACATCTTTCCTTCTCAATTCCATTTCATTCTCTTTCTAGGAGTTCTGCTCCTAACTCCCCGTAGGGTTCCAGCTCTTTTAACTCAGCACATTCAGGTTTCACCCTTTCAGTTTCACATTCATACAACCCATATTTTCAATCATGTTCATTTATTCATAACAGGCAGCTGTTAAATCAATTTACAGGCAGCTATTATTTCCTTTCCACAGTTTCCAAGACTGCAAAATCTATATTCATTTCACTAGTTTTCCAGTCCTAGGATTCATGCCGTACCCTAGGATCTATCATTCAATCTAGTTTTCCAGCCCTAGGATTCATGCAAGACCCTAGGATCTATCATTCAATCTGGTTTCTCATTCCTAGGATTCATGCAATGCCCTAGGTTCTATTAATTGTTCCATAATTGTAACAAATTATGTTAATAATTTCTAAAGCTACTCTACCAGCTACAACGGGAGTACTGAGGGAGTGGTCGGAAATCTCGCACGCCTCCGCAACCCCTGAGACTGTAATGGAACGGGGTCCTAACACAAGGATCAAACACAAGGAGTTTCTCAGAACAGTATATAATTACTATAGACGGGTAGAGGATTTTATTTCGAAAAGAACGCAACTCGAAATGCGGAAAACGGACTCCGAACGGGCCCTAAACGGGTCAAAAATGACGAAACAGTCCAAAATCAGACGTCTGGAACCTCTTCCAGACGTCTTAAAATGTGGGTCAGATGGTACCTTTGTTCTACGTAGTCTCTCAGACGTCCAGAAGCCTGCGGGGGCGTCTAGCCTAGCTCCCAGACGTCCGATGGTCACCCCGGACGTCTGGAAGTCCTTCCCGTCGTCTGGCACTGCGGCCAAACGTCTGATTCACGTTGGATGGCGAATCTCAGAACCTGCACGTACCCACTCCTCGTGCTCAGTATGAACGGTCGCAGAAAAGGAAGAAGGACGAAAATAACTTACTTGCCAGACGTCTGGACAGTCCTCCAGACGTCTTCACCGTCGTCTGGTTGGAAGTCCAGACGTCTGATTTTGGAAAAATTTCCAGAATCAGAGCTCGACTCGCTCTCCGCCCGCAATGCATGGCTGCGCCGCGCCTCTTCCACCCGCTGCTCGAGCTACATCAGCCCTCCCGCGACGCTCCATGCCCGCGGCTCCCCCGTCGGTCGGCCCTAGCTGCCCCGGCAAGCTCGAGCCCTCACGGTCGAGCGTCTCCTCCCTCCCGCAACACCTCCTCCTGCACCCTCACCGCGGCTGCCGCTACCGCCGCTCGCTCGCTCTCGCACCGGCTGGAAGAAGGAGAAGAAGGGAGCAGAGGAGATGAGAGTGAGGGAGAGGGCGAGGGCCTTATAAGGCCGCGCGGGGAGAGAGAGAGAGAGCGCAGCCTGCGCCTGCAGGAGGAGAGAGGGAAAAAGAGGCATTCACAGGTTTGCGCGCGCAGGCGCGCAGACGCAATTCTACGTGCCACAGAAATTAAATCCCAGACGTCTGGAAGGGGTTCCAGATGTCTGGTCAGACGTCTAGGCCACCTCCCAGATGTCTTAAAAAGGCATCCTGAAAGCGCGTTCATAACAATATAACAAACTCAAAGGAAGTTTTGTCCCCGAAACTTGCGCTAACTAGGGTGCGGGAAAAATGTCATATAAAAACATAACAAACTCAAAGAGGAACGAAGCCGGTCCGAAAGACGTACCCGCGAAGAGCTCCGGGTACCGCTCCCGCATTGCCACCTCAGGCTCCCAGGTAGCCTCCTTGTACCACTGGCTCCTCCACAGAACCTTCACCAGGGGTACTTGCTTTCGTCTCAAACTGCGGACGGCTCGATCAAGAATCTGCACTGGCTGCTCGGGGTAGGTCAGGTCGTCGCCCACCTCGACGCTCTCGTGACTCAGTACATGACTGGGATCGGCTACGTACTTCCGGAGGTTGGACACGTGGAACACGTCGTGCACACCAGAAAGCTGAGGAGGGAGGGCAAGTCTGTAAGCAACGGGTCCAACCTGCTCCAGGACCTTAAAGGGCCCCACGAACCTTGGCGCGAGCTTCCCTCTCACCCCAAACCGCTGCACGCCCTTCATGGGCGAAACACGAAGGAAGACGTGATCCCCAAACTCAAACTGCACCTCTCTACGCCTCCGATCTGCGTAGCTCTTCTGTCTGCTCCTGACAGTGCGGAGTCGCCTGTGGATCTGCTCGACTACCTCCTAACTCTGCCGGATCAACTTGGGGCCAACCTCCCACTTGGTCCCCACCTCAACCCAACTCAAGGGTGCCGTACACCTCTGTCCGTACAGAGCCTCGTAGGGAGCCATGCCGATGCTCGAGTGATAGCTGTTGTTGTATGCAAACTCCGCCAGGGGCAGGTGCTCCTCCCAAGAGCCCCTCCAGTCCAGTACACAGGCACGCAAAAGGTCCTCAAGTGTCTGTATCGTGCGCTCCAACTGTTCGTCCGTCTGGGGGTGGTAAGCTGTACTAAACCTCAACCGCGTCCCCAGGGCCTGCTGAAACTCAGCCCAAAACTGGGATGTAAAGCGGGTATCCCGGTCGGATACGATTTCCTACGGAACTCCGTGTAGTCGTACCACGTCGCGGATATACCTCTCTGCCAACTGTGCTGGTCCTAAAGTGACTCAGATCGGCAAGAATCATGCCATCTTCGTCAGTCTATCCACAATTACCCAAACTGCGTCGTGTCCTCGCTGGGTAACAGGTAAACCCACCACCAAGTCCATGGTGATGCTCTCCCACTTCCACTCTGGCACTGGAAGCGGCTGTAGCGGCCCTGCAGGCCTCTGATGCTCGGCTTTCACCTGCTGACACACTAAGCACTGCTGCACGAATTCACCCACATCCCGCTTCATCCACCTCCACCAAAACTCGCGTCTCAAGTCGTGGTACATCTTCGTGTTTCTGGGATGTATGGTGAATCTGGAACCGTGTGCCTCAGTCAGGAGCTCCCTCAACAGCTCCTCGTCCCTGGGAACGCACAATCGTCCCCTCAGGCGTAGCACCTGGTCTGTGAAAGAGAAGTCCCCTGGGTCTCCTGACAGTACTCTGTCGCACAGAGACTGCAAGTATGGATTGGCCATCTGTCTTATGATGATGCGGTCTATCAGCTCTGGCCTGGTCTGTCATGTCACAGTCACTGCCCCACAGTGCCCCCGTAACTCTAGGGGCTGCCAACTGCCCACCTCCTCAAAAAGGCTCCAACTCTGTAACTGTAAACTGGCCAAGTGTGCGGGTGCCTTCCGGCTCAAGGCGTCAGCCACCACATTGGCCTTGCCTGGGTGATAGGAAATGCTGCAGTCGTAGTCCTTCAGAAGCTCCAACCAACGTCTCTGTCTCATGTTGAGCTCCTTCTGATCAAAAAGGTATCTGAGGCTCTTGTGATCTGTGAAAATCTAGAAGGTCTCATCGTACAAGTGGTGCCTCCAGGTCTTCAACGCGAAGACGACAGCTGCCAACTCTAGGTCGTGGGTAGGGTAGGTATGCTCATGGGGCTTCAGTTGCCGCGAAGCGTAAGCGACAACATGACCCCTCTGCATGAGCACACCTCCTAACCCCTGCAAGGAGGCGTCCGTGTACACAACGAACCCGCCACTACTGTTAGGGATGGTGAGCACGGGAGCCGAGGTCAACCTCTCCTTCAGCTCCTGAAAACATGCCTCACAGGCGTTTGTCCAAGTGAAGGGCACGTCCTTCCAGGTCAACTGTGTCATGGGACACGCAATCTATGAAAAACCTCTGATGAATCGTCTATAGTAGCCTACCAGTCCCAGGAAACTGCGAATCTCAGTGACTGAATGCGGTCTCTCCCACCTGAGCATTGCCTCAACCTTGGCTGGGTCCACCGCCAAGCCGTCTCCAGAGATCACATGACCTAAGAAGGTCACCTCCCTCAACCAGAACTCACACTTGCTGTATTTGGCGTACAGCCTACGTCATCTCAGTGTGTCCAGAACCATCCGCAAGTGCTGTCCGTGCTGCGTCCGATCTCAAGAATAGATGAGTACGTCATCAATGAATACCACCACGAACTGGTCCAAGTACGGTCTAAACGCCCGGTTCATCAGGTCCATGAAAGCAGTGGGGCATTAGTCAACCCAAACGGCTTGACCAAAAACTCGTAGTGTCCGTACCGGGTGCGAAAAGCTATCTTGGAGACGTCGGTCTCCCTGATCCTCAACTGGTGGTATCCAAACCTCAGGTCGATCTTGGAGAACACCGTGGCACCCCGCAACGGGTCAAACAAGTCGTCGATCCTCAGCAGCGGATATCTATTCTTGATGGTGACCCTATTCAGCTGTTAGTAGTCCACACAAAGGCGTAGGGTACCATCCTTCTTCACAAACAGTACCGGGGCTCCCCAGGGAGATGCACTGGGCCTCACGAAACCCTTCTCCAAAAGATCCTGCAACTGAGACTTGAGCTCTCATAGCTCAAGCGGTGCCATCCTGTATGGCGTGGTGGAGATGGGGCTGGTCCCTAGTACTAGTGAGATCTCAAACTCGATCTCACGCTCAGGCGGTAGTCCTGATAACTCGTCTGGGAACACGTCAGGGTACTCTCTGACCACCGGGATGCTTTGGAAGTCTGCCATAGGGATGGGCTCTGCCACCACACAAGCTAGGAAGCCCTCACACCCCTGGCTCAAAAGTCTCGCCGCCCGAAGTGCCGAAATGCACTTGAAGCCTTCATCCACTGGCTGTCCGTGAAACTCGAAAGAAGGCAACTCTGGCATGGAGAAGACAATCTTCCTCTCAAAACAGTCTACCAAGGCGTGGTAAGCGGACAGCTAGTCCATCCCCAGAATTACGCCAAAGTCCTCCATCTGTATCATAATCAGGTCAGCTGGCAGGCTATGTCCCCCGACGCTGACCTCGCAATCGGTGTACACCTCCTCAGCTACAAACAATTGACCACTCGGACCTCTGATTACTAACGGATTCTCTAACAGCATATAATCCTGGCCCAAACTAACTGCGAAACTGGCTGCGACAAATGAGTGCGTAGCGCCGGCATCGAAAAGTGTGTAAACGAGTCTGTCGGAAACTGAAACCATACCTGCCACCACCGATCCCGAAGCTCTGGCATCCCTGTGTGTCAGGGCGTTGATACGCCCCTCAGCTCTAGGTGCGGACGAAGCAGCCACACTCTGCATCGGACGGGCAGGTGCTGGCCGGTACCCTCCTCGTGACTACTATCCTCCTCGCGCCTGGGAACCGCGGCCTCCTGCGCGCCCTCCAGTGCTCTGCGCGGGAAGTATCTGCTGACCTCCTGCCCTAGACGGGTAGTCCCTCCTGATGTGGCCTGGCTGGCCACACTGGTAATAGAGGGGAACCCGACTCCCGCCATCAGTGGGTCCCTGCTGTCGGCTGGGCGAGGGTCCAGTGCTGGCGACTGCCCCCTGTCGAGGGCCTCCAAAGGCCACGGGTGGCCCTGCAAAATGTGACGTCTCTCCTGCGGACGCCACGTGTCTCATCTCTCGCCAGACCTGTGAAAAGTCTGGCTGAAAGGGCCTCTTCCTCCCGCCATCAGTGTCTCGCGCAGACGGGTTGGTCTCCTCGTAAGTCATGGCTGCCTCCACCACCCTCGAAAACGTAGGCAGCTTCAGGGGTTTGACATACCCCTGAATCGCAGGCCGGAGCCCCTCGGTGAACCTCCAAAGGCGCTCCTCCTCAGTGGCTATTGTTGTCGCTGCAAAGCGGGACAACTCCAGGAAACGCGTGCGGTACGCGCTCACGGTCATCGTCCCTTGGGGGAGAGTGTGGAACTCCCACCTCCTCTGGTCCTGCCACGTCTGGGGAATGTACTGCTCGCAGAAGAGGATGACAAACCGGTCCCAGGTCGTCTCGTCCCTCTCCTGTCCCCGGACCGCCCTCCACCACCTGTTTGCCGCACTCTCCAGCTGGTACGTGGCAAAGGCCACACGACACTCCACCGAGGGGCGAAGGGTGTCGAAAATCTTCTCCAGGTGCTCGAGCCAGTCCTCTGCCTCAGTCGGGTCCTCATCCCCCTTGAAGGAGGGGGGCTTCAGCTTCCGGAACTGTCCGAAGAGCTCAGAGTGGCACTGTAGTGGGGATGCTGGTGCACCTCCAGGCAAAGGTGCCTCGTGCACAGAAGTGTCGGAGGAAGGTGGGGGCGGCGGTAGCCCATCCCCTCCCCCGTGTCCAGCGCAGCGTTCGTCGTGTGGTCCCACAGAGGACTCTCCCTCCGCAGCCCCAGGGGGAGGCGCTTGAGGCGGTGAGTGGAGCTCCTCTCGCACAATGTTCCATATCAGCTGGGTGAGGTCCTGGGCCTGGATGCCCGAGAGTAGTGGCTGGTACACTGGGGCATCGGCAACGACACGCCCACCTCGCCGACCTCGTCCTCGGCCGCGCCCACGGCCCGTCTCGCCAGTCCCGCGACGAGGCATCTCCTGTAAGGAGACGTAGAACAAAACGAAACACATCAATATGGAACGATACCTCACGGAAACGTCTAAGAGCTCATGTCAAAAGATATGTTGTGGTGGCTACTCTAGTTATAGACATGAGAATTGGTTATTTTCCAGTCAGTTGATTCACTTCTCGGGACGACCTTGCTCTGATACCATCTTGTAACGACCCGATTCCCGAGTCCCTACGAGACACGAGAACCGGACCGACTCGACTAATCCCAAGACCTAGTTGTCCAACGAGGAAGTAACCAAAAGAGAAGTAAAATAAACCACATTCAGCATGAATATAACTAGCAGTAACAAAATACAGCAGTAAGAAAAGGAACCACTACAGTATATACCACCACAACAGTAGAACAACATTTATAACATAACAAGAACTACGAGTAAAGAAAAGTACAGAGAGTAACAAGAACTACTCACTATAGTAGAACAAAAATGGCACAAAAGAACAGTGGTAACTCTACTGGACCCTACTCGGCCCAGCATCCTCTGCAGCCGCTGACCCTGGCTGCTCAACACCTGGTCCTGAAAAGTAACGAGTGTAACACGTCAGCGAAACGCTGAGTCGAGTGGCAGCTAAGCTAAAGAAGCAGTAAAGTGTACAGTAGCTGTTTTATTTTCTTTCTTCCTTTATTTACGTCTTTCTATTGTTTCACAATTTATCTATTTCTCAGATCCTTCAGTTGATCTCGAATGTTCCTCGTGGGACCGATCTTGATTGCAGTCTTTTCCGAAGAGTAGAAGTAATACGTGGTGCTCTCCTGGCCGGGAGAGTCCCCCGTGGTGATCCTACTCTCAGTCAACCACCCCAAGGTCACTGACAGACGTAACGGTGACTATGGCACGCACGGTAAACGCATGGGTAGCTACCTCGCACTGGCACGCCGTTAGTCGTTTCCGTTAACGGGTGCGCCCAAAGCACAGCACGGAACCAGTATAGGGTAGAGCCCTCTCAGTAACAGGGGTCCAACCCCTCCACAGTAACCAAACAGGGGCCTTTCCCCTCCACAGTCCGCGCACCCTCGCCTGACTACCCTGGTTTGCCTAGTGGGCCTAACAAGTCGGTGTAGGTGAGCTAGCAGAACCCCGGGGCCCGTGGGGTAGCTAGTACTCGCCCTACACTAGTAGCTCTCCTCGGTACTGTGTACACGAGGGCCAACAAGTCGCTTCAAAGTGGCCAGACCTAACCCCGGGTCCCTGGGGCTGCTAGCTCCGCTCTACACTAAGCAGGTAACAGGTGTTTCCCCTGGTACTACGTACCCAAGAGACAACACACCTCCACATCTTTCCTTCTCAGTTCCATTTCATTCTCTTTCCAGGAGTTCTACTCCTAACTCCCCGTAGGGTTCCAGCTCTTTTAACTCAGCACATTCTGGTTTCACCTTTTCAGTTTCACATTCATACAACCCATATTCTCAATCATGTTCATTTATTCATAACAGGCAGCTGTTAAATCAATTTACAGGCAGCTATTATTTCCTTTCCACAGTTTCCAAGACTGCAAAATCTATATTCATTTCACTAGTTTTCCAGTCCTAGGATTCATGCCGTACCTTAGGATCTATCATTCAATCTAGTTTTCCAGCCCTAGGATTCATGCAAGACCCTAGGATCTATCATTCAATCTGGTTTCTCTTTCCTAGGATTCATGCAATGCCCTAGGTTCTATTAATTGTTCCATAATTGTAACAAATTATGTTAATAATTTCTAAAGCCACTCTACCAGCTACAACGGGAGTACTGGGGGCGTGGTCGGAAATCCCGCGTGCCTCCGCAACCCCCGAGACTACAATGGAACGGGGTCCTAACACAAGGATCAAACACAAGGAATTTCTCAGAACAGTATATAATTACTATAGACGGGTAGAGGATTTTATTTCGAAAAGAACGCAACTCGAAACGTGGAAAACGGACTCCGAACGGGCCCTAAACGGGTCAAAAACGACGAAACAGTCCAAAATCAGACGTCTGGAACCTCTTCCAGACGTCTTAAAATGTGGGTCAGATGGTACCTTTGTTCTGCGTAGTCTCTCAGACGTCCAGAAGCCTGCGGGGGCGGCTGGCCTAACTCCCAGACATCCGATGGTCACCTCAGACGTCTGGAAGTCCTTCCCGTCGTCTGGCACTGCGGCCAGACGTTTGATTCACGTTAGATGGCGAATCTCAGAACCTGCACGTACCCACTCCTCGTGCTCAGTACGAACGGTCGTAGAAAAGGAAGAAGGACTAAAATAACTTACTTGCCAGACGTCTGGACAGTCCTCCAGACGTCTTCACCGTCGTCTGGTTGGAAGTCCAGACGTCTGATTTTGGAAAAATTTCCAGAATCAGAGCTTGACTCGCTCTCCGCCCGCGATGCACGGCCACGCCCCGCCTCTTCTTCCCGCTGCTCGAGCTGCAGCAGCCCTCCCACGACACTCCACGCCCGCAGCTCCCCCGCCAGCCGGCCCTAGCTGCCCCGGCAAGCTCGAGCCCTCACTGTCGAGCGTCTCCTCCCTCGCGCAACACCTCCTCCCGCACCCTTGTTGCGGCTACCGCTGCCGCTGCTCGCTCGCTCTCGCACCAGCTGGAAGAAGGAGAAGAAGGGAGCGGAGGAGATGAGAGTGAGGGAGAGGGCGATGGCCTTATAAGGCCACGCGGGGAGAGAGAGAGAGAGAGCGCAGCCTGCAGGAGGAGGGAGGGAAAAAGCGGTGTTCGCAGGTCTACACGCGTAGGTGCGCAGATGCAATTCTGCGTGCCACAGAAATTAAATCCCAAATGTCTGGAAGGGGTTCCAGTCGTATTAAAAAGGCATCTTGAAAGCGCGTTCGTAACAAATGGGCATAAGTATTTTAAGACTAATATAACAAGAGTGTGATTGGTAACTTGACCATATTTTATAAGGAAAACATATTGATATTAGGAAAAATACTAATATAGAAGAATGTTGTGCAAATTAAAACCTTTCTATGATAACAAAATATAATTATAACTTAACTAAATGTGTATAATATATGTGTACAACGAAGGTGTTGCAAAGAAGAATAGATCATGGGAGTCTAGTATAATGAGTCTAGCTAGACGATCAAACTTCATGAAGAAGCAATTGAGTTGAATGCACAACACTATAAGTAGTGAACTCATTAAGGTCGAAAGTTGAAGATGAAAAATTGCAAATTCAAGAAGTCAAGTAGTGATGGAGACGAAGCAATGAAGCAATTCGAGGCATTAAAGATACAATAACGTTTAGATTTCTTGCAACACCCAATTCATCAAGATATGAATTTCAATGCATCTTAGGTCAAGCAAGTTTAGCCAATTTCTTTTCCTACTACCCTTAGGTAAATCTTAGATAGGGAAGCCACCTGCTTAAAAAAAGAAAAGAAAAAAATCCAAAAAAAAAAGAAAAGGAGAAAAGAAAAGAAAAAGAAATAAGCTACACTTCACCACACGAGTATAGCTGGCAAGTTATCGCGGGTAACAGCGCATTGGTAGGTTGTCTAGAACCCAGCTCAAGAAATGCACGTATAATTCCAAAACACTTAGGAAGAAGCGGAGAAGTAGAATAAGCCGGGGAGGTATACATTGGGTTAGCCCTTATGTTGACCCCATAAAAATAAAAGTAGGGAGAAAGCAACTAGTCAAATAGATACACCTTTAGGTAGAATTTCTTTTCACGGTCACCTAGGACCGTAGAAATCCGAAGTCTATGTTAGTCGCCGATCAGTGAGTCTATCACGTTTCGCATAAAGATGCTTAGAACTTAGGGTTCTCTTCGAGTCTTGGGTGGGTTGAGTGGCTGTAGAAAGTTGCTCTGAAACCTTAAACTCAAAAATCCAAAAATATTAGAAAAGAAGAAAAGAAGAAAAAGATCCTTCTTTGAATAAGGCCAGGGCTTGAGGCGGTCTGCATTTTGACAAACACCTAGGCGCTATTGTGTCTTTGTAGTTCAGGTCGAAGTTGAAATTCATAAGCGTTGAAAAATAACTTTTGCCCAAGAAATCTGACCTAATTTTCTTATAAATAGCATGTAGTTTTGCTAGGAACTAGAAAAAGATAGGCATGGGGGTGTGATGAAAACATATTCATATCACATAAACCATCTATTTTTCCATGTTCTTAGACATATAGTTGCATCATACATTATAAATATTGCATAACATGCATCATCTTGCATTTAGGTTAGGTTGTATAAAGTTTAGGTTAATTTTCCCTTTTTGTGGTCAGGTAATAAGGTAATATCTTATTAGGGCCTCGGATTGAAGTTCCAATCATACAGATCTGATCAGGGTGACGATTGGAGTTCAACGACTCCAAGATTGCCCCGATCGGACTTTCGTAACATCAGATGCAGTTCGAGAAAGATCAAAGGTCAAGGGGCCAAGATGGTGTAAATTCGCACTTCAGATGACAAATCCAGCTGCACAGATGGGTTCGAATCGATGATCGTAGCCCAACGGTGCAAAAATCGATCCAATTTGACATTCGTGGCACCATTTACAAGACATAGAAGATGGATGGCCAAGATAGTACCACGTGGTGCCATCTTAGCCGCCCACACCCCCGCTCCCTCTCTCTCTCTCTCCTCATGCGCTCGTCTGATCTGGACCATTGGATCTTGATCTAACAGTTGCGAGCATTTGAGTGTTAAATCAAAAGCGAGATAAAGCTGCAGCTGCAACGCGTTGGTCGTGGACACGCTCGTGGAGTTGAAGGTGTGGGTTCGAGCCTCTTCGAGCGGTCAAATTGAGCATGAGCGCTGGTGCGGCCGATTTCTATCATTGGATGAAGCGTGAGCGGTGCAGATGCGAGTGACGTGGCCGCACGAGATGCAAGGAGCACGAACGTGTGATCAGACGTGCATGCAAATGCGTGATTGGAAGTAGGAGGCACTATCAAGGCACGGGCGAGATGGATTCTAAGCCGACCGATCTCGCGATCAGACGGCTGAGGATTTTTGAATGTGTGTGAGGCGTTAGGCGTGCAAGGGAGGAGGAGACGGCAGGCGCACTTGCACGTTACCCACGATCTTGGCTTTAGTGACAATTTTATTCGTCACTAAAGGCCACTGATTTAATGTTTTAAAGTGTTATGACCTATTTGCCCCCTCTAATCTGCACCTATATATAACCCTACGACCCCCACACTTTCTTCATCCCTTCCTCTCTTCTCTCACCCCCTCCAAAGCTGTAAGAGCTTGTCCCAAACCTGAGATACTCCATTAGAGTTAAAATTATAATTTTTTCACCTTCTCATCCCCTTTGTGGAGCATTCCACGGTGGTCCTCTCACCACTATTCAGGAAGCGGATCCCGCTGCGACGTCATCCTACCCTGTTCTCCATTGTCCCTCATCTCACCACCTTCGTCCGGGCACTCCGTCATTTTGGCACATCCTCCAAGCAACCATCGAGGAGGATAACTTCTCTCCACCTTCTCTTTACTGCTTTCTAGAGTAGATTTACTGCTTTCTAGTTGTAAGATTTCCTGCTTTCTAGTGTAACAAGTAGTTGTAATAGACATGATATTCTGGTTATGAAATTCTTGTTCATTCTCTCCCTATTTTGTCTTTATTTGTAATATTGTATCTCTCTCTTCTATTTATTATTTTTTAAGTAGATAGGTAGTTTAGATTCTATTCGACCAGCTAATCTGCTTAGTGACAATAAAACAAACATGATTTTTAATTAAACGTCCGCCTCCCTGTGTTCGACCTGGAATTCTTTTCGAGTTTCGGCTAAATTTATCTGTTGATGGTTTTTCTCGCAAATTGCACTACAACGACAGGCTTCCAAAACTCAATCCTGTTTGTGTACGTTTTTCGCTTCAGTAGTAATCCTATGCCATTTCGAGAGGTAGATTCACCTACATATAGAGGAGGTTGAGGCTCGAGAGACACGTACAACATAAGCAATAGAAAGCTCCATACAAGTGGGCTCTCAATTTCTAGTGCTCTAGTTTAACAATTTGAGTAGAGGGTTATTTTGGAAATCTTAAAAGAAATACTTTTAAAGCTATCAAAAATGACCCAACTCGTTTATCAGCCCAACTAATTGACTTGAACCCAACTCTGACCCATTTGAAAATAGGTGAGTAGGGTTGAGTCTGACATAGTTAGTAGATAGGTTGAGTTTGGGCGAGGTCATGTGAACCTATAAAGACTCGTTGGACCCGTTTAAGTTTGGACCCATGAACTAGTTTAGGACTCTTGGACCTAGAGAAGACCTGGTTAGGAACCATAGACCTATTTAGGACCTAGATAAGACTCATTTAAGACCTTGATCGGACCCAGTGACTTAATTAGGATCTGCAACCAGGTTGACCCATGATCCCATTTACTTAAATTGGTAAAGTTGAGTATGTTCATAGAAAAATAAGTCAAACCATGGTTTCATGAGTTTGTACTCATTTATCGAATGGATCCACATTTATAAATGCCTCTGCTCCAAATAGTTTGGATTCGACCTAATTAACTTGACTCATTTAACACCCTTAATTGTTCTTAATACTCTACTAGAGAGATATATCCTTTAAGGAGATTCTATAAGAGATTTTGATGATTTGAATATAAGCAAGGAATATCTGGGGAAGCAATCCTTGAGGAATCTCCAGTGAGTTGATTTTAGAGAAATTTCTTACGAATTAAGATTCTTGAGGAATCTCTGAAAAGCTAAATTAAAGAAGTTGGCGATATTTTAACTCCAGGGTTATAAAGGAAATTATGCATGTATTTATCGCTAAATGCTTGGTTTTCTTGTAATATATTTTTTTTTATTAAGGAAGGTATTTTAATTTAATCCTAAAGTTCTTATCTCTTAGTTTTTGTTGAATTTTAATTTATCTAGATTATTTAGGATAAAATTAGTATTATTTGTTAAGCTAGCATTTGTTGTTCTGCCAATATTGTATTTTTTCAACTTGTTATTGGCAATTGGTTCTCTAAATAAAGAGAGAACCTTTCTCCTACAAACAAAGAGAAGAAACTTCTCTTAGGAGCTGTGTTCTTATAGTATTGGGTTTGATCCTTTCCTATTTTACAAGGTTTAAGGTTAGTGAAAACTTGAGTGAGCCAATCTCAAGTATTTGATGTAGCTTGGAAGGCGGATGAACCGATGTAAACCTCTCCTTTGCATTTCATGGTTGATTTCTCTATATTTGCTTGTGATTGATGTTGTCTAATATTCAATATAGTGGTTTAGGTATATATACTATCTACTTGTTTTAGTTGTTGAAATTGAGGGGCACTATTCACCCTTGTTAGTGCCATCTACCCCACAATACTCTCCTAATTGAAAAGAAACATCAAAGTAGCGAAGAATCATTGTGCATAAGAGTCCATAAATGAAGGGAAGAACTAACTAAAAGACCATTTGGCCTTAGGGCATACCTAACATTGATGCCTTGGATTGTGCCCTCTAGTTTGAGAAAGGCCAATGGTAGTTTGGCCTATGTTAGGATGGAGGTATTGGGAGGGAGAAAGAAGGAATGGAAATGAAGGAGGTCATAAAATATGTTTGGTTACAAATTAGAAGAGAAGGGGAAGGGAGGTGGTGGAGTGGGAAGGATTGAAAAGTCAAATTTGAAAAGATTTTTTTCCCTTCGAATTTGAGGAATTAGGAAGGAGGAAAGGACCATGTTTTGTTTAAATTGTAAATGCCTATTTTCCCCTCTTTTTAATAAACACCATATGTTTAATCTCCATATAATTTTTTAAGCCATATTAGAAAAAGTAGATTAAAATCAACCCCTCCTTTTCTCTCCACTTAACTATTTAAGCATATAATATAAACTTTCTTTCCCTTCACTTTCTATTCCTTTGCCTTCTTTCATTCACTTTTTATCAAGGTCAATTGGTTAGAATTGGATAAGTTGGTCTGAAATTAAGAAATTAACCCAAATCAATCACAAAAATAAATCAATCCTATGAGAACACCAAGTTTTTATTAGGTTCCACCTTAAAATGGGTTAATATGTGAACATACATATTGAGTTTGCATGGAATATACAAGCATTTGACATCTCCTAGTTGACTGAAAAGTAAGTGACAAATATCTATAATATGTCAAACATTTGGGTGAGCACTATCATCTTCTTGATTGACTCCATCATAATACGAGCTTTAGCAACATTTGCTTTTGATTGAGAAAATTTACAAGCCAAGATCCAAAAAAAGCATAGGAATTGGGATAATTGCAATAAAATATTTATTTTAAACTATTTTTAAAAGCTAGTTACTAATACAAACTACACTTGTCTATAGGCTTCCACTCTATTTTGTGCCCCTTCTAGATTTTTTTTTTTGGCTCTATCCTTGATAACCCTACCATCAAGATGAATAGAGGTGGAACAATTATTCATTAGATAACGACATGCTAATAGACCTCCAAATGATATGATCTTGCACCATATTGTTTGAATTTAGATGAATCTCTATAATAGTAGTAACCAAGTCATTGTCAAAGGTGGTATCAACCAGCTTAACTTTCCAACATCTATTGTCATGGTCAATTAAAGAGTTAACAAAAGACAAGTTAATACTAGCATCATTTTTGGGAAAAGTAGGTGGTTTAATTATAGGAATCCAATTATCACACCAAATGTTTATAGAAACACCCCTTCAAACCTTGCATAAGCAACCATCACTTAGAAAATGCCTCATAGCACAAATGCCTTTTCAAAATGCTGGATGGCAAGAACTTCTCTTAGCATCCCAAAAATCACAATTAGAAAAATAAATTCATTTATAACTTTAAAAGGGAAAGATTCATCTCCCACAGCTAGTCTCATCCCATATTCCTTCATCAAGGCTGCAGAGCAAGTATTATGTTTGTGGATTGTTTTTAAGATGATCGTTTGTGATTATTTGACTACATTGCATCCATGCTATGTTTATATTGAAGTTTTCATCTCATTTGGATTTTAACTTATATACGAATATGATTACCACTTATGTAACGGCTTTTCCCGTTGTGAGATGGAAAATTTTTTCTTGGGTTTTGAGGGTAATGGGGGGTATTTTCTTGTTCAATTGCCACCTCAATGTTTTCATGGGTTTTGCGGCAAGCATAATTTTTTTTTCTTTTTTAATTATGGATCTGGTTGGATCTTTAACTCTTTCACTATGTCATTTATGGAGTAAGTCATTCTCATATTATGGGTTGGACTATCCCCTACTAACAACCCTACCAGCCAAGGGAAGTTTTTTATTGCAGTTGAATTCATTAATCTCCCCAACAAAATTCATGCTATAGATGTCATGTTCGAATTTACTATTTTAGGTGTAATGGGAATTGTAGGATGGATTGAGAAGGAGGTTTTTAGCAAGAATGACCCCTTTTCCCCTAGCCTTGCATTTTATTCCATATAACAAACTACCTCAACTAACTTACCTACCATTTCAGGGGTAAACATGTCTTTTGCCACCTTATTCCTCATTCTAACCCCCAATCCCAAGTACACACCCTTCTTTTACATCACAGGATATGCCCCATTCCTAACTCTCACTCAGTAAATAGAAATAGGTGTTAACCCCTATTTGCAAGTAAACAGAAACAGGGGTTAACCCCTGTTACAACTTTGTTAACCCGAGTTAGCTAACCCACGTCGTAAACTAGCCCTTAGAAGCGACCTAATATTGCATTTTTAATACAATTTTGGTGTTTTAGGTCATTTTCCAATATTCCCACACTTAACCATTTTCTTGTGTTAATTGATAGTATTTTATCTTAGTTTCTAGCTTAACTTTGGCACTTTAGCTATGATGAGCCACATCTCATCAAGCATCGACCTGAGTTGTGAATCAATGGAATTTTTTTTAGAACACCTATGTTTCACACTTCTATGATGCCATAGGAATCAAGGATCAAATTGTTCGAGTCCCCACACCCCCTCGATTATCTAGTAAGTTCGAGATTGTTTCCCAATAGGTTTCAAGAAAGAATGATTCCAAAAAGAGCCCACATGAAGATCCTTGGGACAGAAAGTGCACCACTCAATAGGTTTAATTGACTCAGTTAACCACTAGAGGTTCCAACCTAGATGTCTACCAGAGGACTTGACCTAAGAGGCTACCAGGGTACCTAACTTGAGACACTACCAAGGTAGATGACTTGGAATTGTTGTGTGATCATGTGAATCGCAAAGTGATAAGAGATATCGTTGTACGCAAAAACATGATTGTTTACAAAATTACCGAACTCTCATAATAAGCAAAAATTAGTATAGCGGGAGTCTGAGTGGTCCTAAGGAAGCAAGATCATTTAAATTACTTCCTATTGATTTAATCTATTTTTTTTGGATTTTAAGGGAATTTTTTAGATATTTTTTTGAATTTTTTGAGAAGCGGAGATTAATCCTAAAAATGAGGGGGCAAATTATAAACTAACAAATGAAACACAAAAATACTAACAAATAATTTTACAAAAACCTAAAAATTCTAAAAACATTCTAGAAGAGAAATTACTTAACTAAGACTCCTACTAAAAACCACTACAAAATTCGAACTATAGTGCATGCGCCAAATTCCTAAAGAACTACGAGGGACTAGATTGGAACAATCTCTTAATCGAAGAATAAATGAACTTTATTTTATTTTTTATATGATGAATCCATATAACTCCGCCTATGTTGAGGTTCGTGTGCCTTTTCATTGTCGGTCCCAAGCCCGGGTAAAGGAGGAGGGTTGCGTTAGGTAGCCGACAGCTAGCATAAAATTTGTCGGATCTTTAAACATGGATTCTAGCAAACACTCAGATTTCGTTGGGTCGTTCCCTACTTGTGATGCGCTGCATCGATGCCCGGGTGTAGTGATAAATGAGTAAGGGTTCTCGAATGAGGAACGCATGCAAGTAAAGAAGTTAGTTCCACTACATCGCCGCCTGGATGTAGTCCAAAATGAGCAAGGGTTCTCGCATGAGGAACGCATGCGAGTAAAGAAGCTAGTTCCACCACTTCACCATCGAAGTGTGTCACAAAGAATGCTGAGATTCGGTAGTTGGAATATTGGTACTTTGACCAGCAAGCTCATGGAGATTGTAGATACAATGGTAAGGAGAAGGATTCAAATTCTTTACCTTCAAGAGACTAAGTGGGTTGGAGAAAAAGCAAAGGAAATTGAGAGAACAAGTTTCAAACTATAGTATTCAGGAAGGGACAAAGGTAGAAACGGCATGGGCATTATAATTCATAAGGATTTGGAGGAGAGTGTGGTTGAGGTTAAGAGATTGGGTGATCGAATTATTTTGATAAAATTAATCTTAGAAGATGAGATCTTGAATGTCATTTTAGTTTATGCACCTCAAGTTGGTCTAGAGGAAAGAATAAATAACAAATTTTGAGAAGAGCTTGATATGATAATTCAAGGAATCCCATAGAGAGATGATTTTCTTGGGTGGAGATTTAAATGGGCATGTGGGAAAAGATGCTTTAGAATATGTAGGAGTGCATGGAAATCATGGTTTTAGTGTTAGGAATGAATAAGGGAAGGTGCTCCTTGATTTTACTATGGCTCATGATCTTTTCATAGCAAATACCTTCTTCAAAAAATGGGAAGAGCATTTGATTACCTATAAAAGTGGCTTAGCAAGAACGCAGATCGATTACTTTGCTTTGAGAAGAAGGGATCGTTTATCTTGTAAAGATTGCAAGATTATTCCAGGGGAGAGTTTAACTGCTCAACATCGTCTTTTGGTGTTGGATGTTCATTTGAAGAAGGCAAAGAAGAGAAAATTAGTGTCTAAGAATTTGAGAATTAAATGATGGAATCTTAAGAAAGAGCAAGTGAGATTTAAAGAGAAGATGATACAACAAAAGACTTGGGATCTTGATGGTAATGCTGATGAAATGTGGTTAAATATGGCAAACTGTATTAGGAAGGTGGCAAAGGAGGTGTTAGGCGTGTCTAAAGGAGGTGTTCCAAAATAAAAGGAGGCTTGGTGGTGGAGTGAGAAAGTCAAGAGAAGCTTAAAATTAAAAGAGCCTGCTTTAAAGCCTTATATCGAGATAAGACCGATGAAAATATGGAAAACTACAAAAGAGCAAAGAAAGAAGCAAAGAAAATAGTTAGTGAAGCAAAAGCAAAAGCTTGGGAGCATTTTTATAAGAAACTTGACTCTAAAGAAGGTGAAAAAGATATTTTTAAGTTAGCTAAGGCAAGAGAGCATAAGGCAAAGGACCATAGACATGTAAGATGCATTAAGGATGAAGAAGGAAGGGTATTTATAGCTAGTGAGGATTTAAAGACAAGATAGAAAAGATATTTTGATAAGCTATTTAATGAAAAATAAAAGAATGATATCATCTTAGGGGAGTTAGCCAACTCAGAAGAGTATGTGAATCGGGCATGTTATCGAAGGATACAAAAGAAAAAAGTAGAGGAGGCTTTGAAGATGATAAAAACTGGGAGGGTTGTTGGGCCTGATGATATTCCTATAGACGTTTGGAGAATGACAGGAGAACGGGGTATAACTTGGCTCACAAATTTATTTAATACTGTGTAGAGAGGTAAGAAGATGCCAGAGGAATGGAGGAAATGTTTTGTGGTACCTTTATACAAGAACAAGGGTGACATACAAGATTGTTCCAACTATAGAGGATTAAGTTGATGAGTCATACGATGAAACTTTGGGAAAGAATAATTGAAAAAAGGGTGAGGCAAGTCTCTATGGTAACTGAAAATCTGTTTGGTTTTATGCTAGGTAGGTCTACTATTGAGGCAATACATCTCTTGAGACGTATGATAGAGACATACAAAGTGAAGAAAAAAGATTTACATATGATTTTTATTGATTTGGAGAAGGCCTATGATTCTGTCCCAAGAGATATCTTGTGGAGAATTTTGGAGAAGAGACAAGTGCCAGTTATATATATCAACCTCATAAAGGATATGTACTATGGAGCAACAGCTTGTGTAAAGACTAAGGATGATTTGACGGACTACTTTGATATCAACATTGGTCTGCATCAAGGTTCGACTTTAAGCCCTTATCCTTTTGTCTTGGTCATGGATGAGTTGACGAAACATATTGAAGTTGAGGTGCCTTGGCGTATGCTTTTTGCTGATGACATTGTGTTGGTTGATGAGACAAGATATGGAGTGAACAGAAAACTTGAGCTTTGGAGAGAAGCCCTAGAAGATAAAGGATTACGCATAAGTAAGACGAAGACTGAGTATATGGAATGCAAGTTTAGTAGTAGAGGGAACAATGAAGGGATTGATGTAAAAATAGGAGAAGAGTGCATTCCAATGAAGATATTTTTAAGTACTTGGGATCCATTTTCCAACATGATGATGGAATTGATGGAGATGTTACACATAGAATTAATGCAGGGTGGTTGAAATGGAGGGGTGCTTCTAGTGTTCTCTGTGATAAGAGGGTCCCTTTAAAAGCCAAAGGAAAATACTATCGAGCTGTGGTAAGACCAGCCATGTTGTACGGTTCTGAATGCTGGGCTATAAACTATAGGCATGTACAGAAGATGTCTGTGGTAGAAATAAAGATGTTAAGATGGATGTGTGATCATACAAGAAAGGATCGTATTTCAAATGAGATTATTAGAAATAAAGTTAGGGTGGCACCGATAGAGGATAAAATGAGAGAGGCACGTCTAAGGTGGTTTAGACATTTACAAAGAAGGCCATTAGATACTCCAGTTAGGAGATATGAGAAGTTGGAGGCTAAACCCACTAAGAGGGTGTGAGGAAGACCAAACAAGTGTTGGAAGGAAACTATTAAGTATGACCTCAATTACTTTAATTTAAGTCTTAAAATAACTGAAAATCGATCTGTATGGAGGCAAAGAATCCATATTGCCGACCCCACTTAATGTGGGAAAAGGCTTGGTTGTTGTTGTTGTTGTATATGATGAATCCATATATATATGAAATTTATAAGAGATTTGAAAAAAACAAGTAGGAACTAACACAAAAGGTTTGAGAAATTTATCACATTGTCCCATTCACTAAAGGACTTGATAGATTTTTAGTCCAGAAATCTAGGCTTGGGATAGGATTAAGACCCATTAAGAGTTCACTCGCAAAAGCAACCCAACCTAAATGAGTGGAGATCCCACGAAATAGGTTTAAGGTGGTAAACAAGTTGTATGGGGAATTGGTTGGCACTCATATATAGATGTTTAACATCTAAGTCCAATCCTTGCATAACCAAGTGCTTGAAAATTGCAAGTATAGGATGACCTTTGGGCTCGTAATGGGTTCAAGCCATAAATGCAAGATGTGAGCATTGCATTCTTAGAGAACACCATCTGTGTAATTGTTACTATGGGTTACAAATAAGGGAATAGGGTCTTTCTCGAAAATAAAGTAGGGTGCATGGCCATTAATCACACAAAACTAGAAGATTATCATTAAGAACACTTTATTGTCACCACTATATACTCCACATCAAAGGTTTAAAGTTCAAGACTAGTTTCACTTTATTCTTGTGGTGGTGAAGTTTGATGACGCAAGTAAGGGTTCAAACTGAAAGTTACCTTTACTGAAAGCAAAGTGTGTCAGCCAAGAGGTCTTTTGAGTTGAGTTTCAACTATGAATTCATGAGAGAATGTTGATTTTGGAGACTTATTGCATCAATTGGAATGCAATCGGTGGATGCTGACATGGGAATTCACGTTGAAATTAAAGAGATCTGGTAGAGGCTTGTAGTGCCACATTAAAAGTAGACAAATATCTTAGTGTGTATAAAAGGGTTTTCCTCCCATAACTTATATAGTAAAGAGTAAGAGTTGAGACTAGGGACCACATATGTAGGTGTGATGCCCCACCCTAGCCCAACACGGGCTCAGGCTCGTGCTCAAGTGAACTAATTTCTGGATTAATTATTGGATAATTAAATCCCTTATTGATTCCTATAATCTTCGTAACGTATTTCATGCTCTTTAAAAAGAATGTGAGGGTGCCACCGATGAATACAACCCACTCTCCTCTTCCTGCCACTCTATGTGCATATGTGTTCACGAGTCACACCAAGATTACTCGAGAAAAACTCAAGTTGATCGACCAATTTGTGAAAGGTACAACACATTTCTGATGTCATTGGACCGACCAATTTCTTATTTTGATCAATCAATACAGAGTTTAATCGATTAATCAACCAAGTTTGGTTGATCAAACTACCTCGATTGTGTTTTACTGAGGTAATTTTCATGGGCGACTATGGGCAGAGTGCGTCATAGATGTGTGTTCGGGCGTAAAATTGTTTAAGAAAGTACGTCTAGCATAGCACGAAAATACGTTGAAACAAGTAAATATAATGAGATGGTGAGTCCCAATCAAACTCAGAGAGGTAGAAAACGACTTGATGTAAATACCAACTTAGAACTATCTAGAGCTAAAATAATTTGTTCAGATTGTTCAGACTAGAACTAGAACTAAAAGAATTTACTAGAACTACTGGAAATGAAAATAGCTATCTAATTCTACTAGAATAAGGGCACCAAGGGTGGTCCTTGGTGGCCTTTGGAGAGGTTAAGGTGAGCAGTAGCGTTGCACCAAGGTAGTCTTGATGGATGCTTTAGAGGAAGATGGAGCATGGAGGTGTCTAGAGGGAGAGATGGAGGAGGAGATGCTTTCATATGGGGGCTCTAGGGTCCTTTTTATAGCCAAAATGAGGGGCAAGACTGGTATTTGGTCCTCTAATTAGTGAAATGGCCTTGGATTAATCAAATCTATTGATCGGGAGATCAACGGCTTCAATTTCGCCTCAAAATAGCCTCCATAACACCTTCAACGTGCGTACTACCTCAGATTGTGCCATGTGGCGTGCTTTGGTTCGCCCGATCTCAATCGCACAACTGTGGCCCCGCGAGCTCCACCGCCTTCGCCACTTTAACATGCACATGCATGTTTAAATCCAAGCATTTGATCTTATGATCGGGCTGCTTAAAAGCGTGCCCGCATTGCCTTTTCGATCGCGCGTGCAATGGTGGGTGGACGTGCATGTGCATCTGTGTGTACACTACTTCACCACATCCAGCGCTCATCCGTGCACCATGCGGCCGCTTCCATATTGCTTGATCACCATCATGCGACCCAATTGAATCGTGCCTCGCCACTTATTCGATTTGGCACTCTACGTGAGTCGAACACTCGCTGCCTCTTCCATTTCAAGTGCACTAACCGTGCTAAATGCACGGATTATCATCGATTTGATTCCGTGTGCCACTCCTCTCAACCATTGGATGGAGATCCAACAGCTAAGATTGATTCATCCTTGATTAGGCATGGAGAGGTGAGCGACGTGGCACTCTTGTAGCCATTGGATGACGATCCAACGGCCCACAAAGCGCGTGGAATTCCTTTAGTGAATGGGACGACAGCCTTGGGCGGTTATGACTCCATCTTCTTTGCTTTGTTGATGGTGCTGTAAGGCTCCAATCGAGTTGATTTTTGTGTTGTTGGACTGCGATCGTTGATCAGGATCCATTCGTGCAGTTGGATTTGGCATCTGAGGTTTGGATTTTTGCCACCTTGCTTCTTGGTTTTTACTCTTCTGTAGACTTCATAAGATGCTATGGGAGTCCGATAAAGACAATCTCGAAAGCGTTGGACTCTCGTTGTCATTCTGAACAGATTCATTCGATCAGATTCATCATCCGCAACCCTGAATTACCTGCAATTATTATTACCTCTCAATTAGAACATACAACAACAACAACAACAACAACAACAACAACAACCAAGCCTTTTCCCACACTAAGTGGGGTCGGCTATATGGATTCTTTGCCTCCACACAAATCGATTTTCAGCCATTTCAGGACTTAAATTAAAGTAATTGAGGTCATACTTAATAGTTTCCTTCCAACACTTGTTTGGTCTTCCTCACACCCTCTTAGTGGGTTTAGCCTCCAACTTCTCATATCTCCTAACTGGAGTATCTAATGGCCTTCTTTGTAAATGTCTAAACCACCTTAGACGTGCCTCTCTCATTTTATCCTCTATCGGTGCCACCCTAACTTTATTTCTAATAATCTCATTTGAAATACGATCCTTTCTTGTATGACCACACATCCATCTTAACATCTTCATTTCTACCACAGACATCTTCTGTACATGCCTATAGTTTATAGCCCAGCATTCAGAACCGTACAACATGGCTGGTCTTACCACAGCTCGATAGTATTTTCCTTTGACTTTTAAAGGAACCCTCTTATTATAGAGAACACCAGATGTACCCCTCCATTTCAACCACCCTGCATTAATTCTATGTGTAACATCTCCATCAATTCCACCATCATGCTGGAAAATGGATCCCAAGTACTTAAAAACATATTTCGTTGGAATGCACTCTTCTCTAATTTTTACATCAATTCCTTCATTGTTCCCTCTACTACTAAACTTGCATTCCATACTCAGTCTTCGTCCTACTTATGCGTAATCCTTTATCTTCCAGGACTTCTTTCCAAAGCTCAAGTTTTCTGTTCACTCCATCTCTTGTCCCATCAACCAACACAATGTCATCAACAAAAAGCATACACCAAGGCACCTCAACTTGGATATGGTTCGTTAACTCATCCATGACCAAGGCAAAAAGATAAGGGCTTAAAGTCGAACCATTGATGCAGACCAATGGTGATATCAAAGTAGTCCATCAAATCATCCTTAGTCTTTACACAAGCTACTGCTCCATATTACATATCCTTTATGAGGTTGATATATATAACTGGCACTTGTCTCTTCTCCAAAATTTTCCACAAGATATCTCTTGAGACAGAATCATAGGCTTTGTCCAAATCAATAAAAATCATATGTAAATTCTTTTTCTTGACTTTGTATGTCTCTATCATACGTCTCAAAAGATGTATTGCCTCAATAGTAGACCTTCCTGACATAAAGCCAAACTGATTTTCAGTTACCATAGAGACTTGCCTCACCCTTCTTTCAATTATTCTTTCCGAAAGTTTCATCGTATGACTCATCAACTTAATACCTCTATAGTTGGAACAATCTTGTATGCCACCCTTGTTCTTGTATAAAGGTACCACAAAACTTTTCCTCCATTCCGCTAGCATCTTCTTGCCTCTCTACACAGTATTAAATAAATTTGCGAGCCAAGTTATACCTCATTCTCCTGTCATTCTCCAAACATCTATAGGAATATTATCAGGCCTAACAACCCTCCCACTTTTTATCACCTTCAAAGCCTCCTCTACTTCTTTCTTTTGTATCCTTCGATAACATGCCCGATTCACATACTCTTCTGAGTTGGCTAACTCCCCTAAGATGATATCATTCTTTTGTTTTTCATTAAATAGCTTATGAAAATATCTTTTCCATCTTGTCTTTATATCCTCACTAGCTATAATCACCCTTCCTTCTTCATCCTTGATGCATCTTACATGTGTAAGGTCCTTTGCTTTCCACTCTCTTGCTTTAGCTAACTTGAAAATAATATAGCTCTCAATTAGAACATAATATAGCATTATTATTTACAGAGCTAACAAAATGACTATGATGCAAAATAAGATGTTTATGCATGTATTATTCCTAAGTTAAGCTAGGATCTAACTTAATTCATGTAGATTAGGACCTATGATTGCTGCGCAATCATACACCAATGCCTAAATCTTGCTAGTCCCTAGCAAATGCAAGACTAAATGCAATCTATCAAGAGTTTGAGTAGAGATCTATTTCTTTTGTTTTCATCCAAAATGTTAGAAATCCAGATAATCGTGAAAGTGTAATATTGTAGCCTATGCAACCGATCCAAGAGAAAGTCAATCCACATATAAAGCTCGCATTTGACCCTTAGTAAAACTCTATTTGGATAAGCAAACTTCTTCCCTCAGGGATATAAAATAATCTCCAATTTAGCCCTGGCTTTTGGCTTAGGTAGAAGATGTCTGAGTCAAGTGGATTTATATTTGGTGGCTCACACTCCTTTGGTGCTACATAGAGACTAGTACTACAGAATCTAGATTTCTAGACTATTAAATAAATCAACTTAGAGAGAGGTGGAAAAATTGTGCTCTCTTTGGTTCGCTGTACTCATTCTCTCTCTTTTCTTCTTTCTTCTTTTTTTTTTCTTTTCATTTTCATTTTCTTTTCTTTTTCTTTTTGAGCTTACATCTCACTAGATTTGTAAATATGTTTGGTGGTCTCCCATAGCAGTACACTTCAATTAAGGTCGGATAACCTTATAACTAAGTCAGAATTCCTCAGCCAGTGTTTAGGCAGTTAGAAATACAATAAAAATAGGTCAAGGCTGTATTTGGTGGATCGTAAGGGTAGTAGGTGATGGAGAGAAATTCGCTTATTTATAAAGATAATAGCAATAAACTGATATGTCATTATAGTCGTGTGGTGGAAAATCTCTCAATCAAAGATTAAAATAGATATTAATTTAAACCACGGTAAAAATGTTGTATCCACAGGGAGGATCAGGCCAAATAAACTCACAAGAAGTTTCCATCTTGTTTACTTAAAAAGTTTCATTCATTCATCCTAATGCAAAAGAGAGAACACTAATAGATGAATCAAATAACCAATCTTTAATTGTCGAAAAGAGATGGACCAATCATGCAAATTATCCTTCACTAGAATACTCACTAAAAAATCAATCAACCTAAATATTCAATGGCATCAAATGTAAATTATAATATCACCATTAAATGTGAGGCTAATAGATGGGGAAGATAGTCATGCAATTTGATAAGCTAACTAATTTAAGCAAACTAAAGGGACTTGGCTGTAAATTAATCCAATAAATCCAATATAGTATTCAAATAAGAATCCCAACAATGGCATAGCAATGTAAATACTAATACACCCTTTACTGTAGAGAAACAGGGGATGTTCTTCCCTTTGCTAGCACGAGGAGATGGAGGATCGGCTGGAGGCGTGGTTGCACGAGGTCGCCGATGGAGAGGCCAACCCATGGGCGGTGGTAGCACAAAGGATGGTGGCCGAAAGACGCTGGCTGGAGAAGAGGTTGGCTGGTAAGGTGGGTTCGGCCGGCGATCATGCAGGTGGTCGACGGCGGCAGTTGTGGACGTGGGTGGCCTCGTGAGGGCGAGGCGAGTTCAATGGCATCAATGGAGTAGAGATTGGAAGTCCGTGGATCCGGCTGCGAGGAGGATGACTGGTGGTGGCTTTGGGTTCTTCTCTGTTGGTTGATGAAGAAGATGAAGAAGGAGGCTGTAGGCGTGCACAGGCATGCACACACAGGTTGTGCGTGCGTGGCGTTAGGGGGTGTGCAGTTGTTGGCATCGATGGCTGGTGCGCTCAGTGAGGGCGTGCGCGGTGGTGCAAGGTCGAGGGGTGGTGGTGTTGGAGTGGGAAGGGAGAAGGTGGTGTTGTGGTGACCGTAGTGGTTCTTCGAAGGAGGGTGCGGTGGTGATCTATGGGGTAGGATGGTGGTGCTGTGGTGGCAGCACGCTGTCACAAACCGATGAGAGGAAGGAGGGGGAATGGAGTATGCCTCAGGCCATGGTGCGTGTTGGGTCCACAATGGAGCGCACAAGGAAGAAGACCCTCTTGATTCTGGTGGATCAACCTCTTTTAAAACCTCTCGTCTGTTTCTCTACGGCAGCCAACTTCTCCCACCACTCGGCAAGGATGCGAGTGGTTGGAACAGAAGAATAAGCGCTGGCAGTTCCAATCAGACGTCTAATTGATACTCCTGACCTCTTAAAATATATGGTTAGCAATGAGTCCACGTTGGAGGTTCCAGACGTCCAGACTAGGGTCTAGACGTCCAGACTAGGGTCTAGACGTCTTAAAATGTGACTTTGGATGTTTGACTGATGCTTTCAGGTGCCTTGCACCTAACTTGCATCCACCAAATGATTATCATATCATGTCATATGTTATTAAATATAATATTGGTGCATGAGATTATATGTAGACAAAGGTAAATTCTCATTTAACTCTTAATCAATTAACAATTATGAACAACTAATTAAAGAGTACTTTAGGCCAAATAATGGTCTATAAAAGTAGACTTATCAAATGCCCCCATGCCTAAGTTTTGCTAGTCCCGAGCAAAAGTGAAAAACAATAGAAGTAATCAAAAGATTTTTTCTTTTCTTATTCCAAAAATTTAGAGATCTAGACAAATGTGAAGTGATAGTAGCCTAGGTAACTTAAGCCAACTTACATTTGAAGTTCGTACTTCACCCTTGATGCAATTCTATCGAGATAGGCAATTACTTCCCTCGGGGATAAAGCAAAAAATTGACCTCTAATTTGACCCCGACTTTTTGGCTTAGGTTGGAGATACTGAGTTAAATGGATTTATATTAGGTGGCTTATACTTATCTGGTGCTACATGTAGTCTAGTACTGCAAACTCTAAATCTCTAGACTATCAAACGAGTCAACCTAGAGAGAGGCTAAAAACTGTGCTCTCTTTTCGTTCCCTTACACTCACTCTCTCTTTTCTTTTGCTTTTTTTTTCTTTTCTGAGATCACATATCTTACCAAATTTTGATACTGTATTTCATGTTTGGTGATCTTACATGACATTCACACTTCAATTGAAGTCTTAATAACCCTACAACTAAGTTAGAAGTCCTTAGCCAATATTCAGATGATCAAAAATACTGAAAGGTAAGTATGAGTCATATTTAATGGATCGCAATCGTTGTTTTTATTGTTGCCTAAAAAAGATCGACATATAATGAGAAATGACATGAAGATAAGATTATAAACTTGAACTCTTTTCTCTTTCTCTTCTTTTTTTAAATTTTTTTCTAAATATAAATATATATTTTTTCTTTTTCTTTTCTTTTCTTTTCATTTTTTTTTTAACTACTAATACAAAATAATGCATACTTTTATTTATGAGGCATTATTAGAGATGATGATGGTCAAGAGGGTATTGTGTGGCTTATTTGGTGAAAGTGCCTACTCTTGGCATTAGGAAGGAATGGATAGGACAAGCATATTTCTGACCTTTGACATTGCTACCCTCCTTCTGCCGAGGATTCTATGAGGGACGGTCGTAACCATCCACCATAGTCATAGTTTTATTAGGACTCAATCTCTGTGTATTTGCCTTATTTGGTGACTCTCAAGAATTCACACAATGTTCGCAGGCAGGAACAGAGAGCGAAAACTATGCCTAACTCTGAGGTATCATCATCTAATTATCTAGAACTTAAGAGTCCTTGCACTAGACTTAACGCAATAGTAGTCTCTCTACTTTTTCCTCATAAATATTAGGTGGATCTAATAAAAGATAATATGTCTGACTCCTTTTAAACTACCCAAGGATTCAATAAACTAAAAATGTTTATTGATTTTCTACAAAGATCCATTACCCAGTCTATGTGCAAGTGAAGTAATTGTACTGAATTCTAAAGTTAGAAATAATCTAAGAAGAAAATCTTTAATAAAACCTCCTTGATAAAATCTTTTGCTAGGGACTAACCAATTCATTTCAAGAAAACAAAAGAGATTTTTTTTTTTCGAACTAATGCACCTATCCTAGATGCATGTAAATATTTATAAATGCTATAAACATCCTCAGGTTATACACCCCCATGCCTAAGATTGACAATGTCCTCATTGGAAAAATAAAGACATAGAAGAATATCACCTGAGGAGGAGAGTGGGAGGAGCTAAGGCTCCTCAAGCCGAAGTGCATCCAAAACCTGGCCATCTGAAAGAGTAACATAAGGTTTAAGTCGTTTTCCATTTACCTTAAAGCTCGCACCAGAAGCAGGGTTTTGAATTTCTACTACTCCATGAGGGAAGGCATTGATAACAACGTACGGTCCATCCCAGTAGGACTTGAGCTTTCTTGGAAATAATTTAAGTCTAGAATTGAAAAGCCAGACCCACTGGTTGGGCTCAAAGGACTTTCTAATAATGTGCTTATCATGGAATACCTTTGTATGTTGTTTGTAAGTTTGAGAGGTTTTGTAGGCTTCATTGCGAAGCTCCTCAAGCTCACTTAACTCCAGCATGAGTGCCTTTCCTATTTTATCTAGATTTAAGTTAACATTTTTAATAGCCTAATAAGCTTTGTGTTGAATTTCAATGGGAAGGTGGCACGCCTTTTCGTAGACAAGACGGAAAGGAGACATGCCCAAGGGAGTCTTATAAGCTGTTCTGTAGGCTCAAAGAGTATCATTTAATTTTTTCTACCAATCCTTACGGTCGAGCCTAATAGTTTTTCTAGAATTCGTTTAATCTCCCTATTAGACACTTCAACTTGTTCACTTTTTTGGGGATGGTAAGTGTGGCTATCATGTAGTTGGCTCCTAAATTTTGGAGTAGTCTTGTGAAGTGTACATTCTTAAAGTGAGGTCCTCTATCACTTATGATCATCTTTGGGCACCGTATCGAGAAATGATATTAGCCTTAACAAAATCCAAGACCACGGAATGGTCATAGGTTCTTGTGGGTATGCTTCTATCCATTTTGATACATTGTCCACAGCCACAAGGTTGTACTCATATATGAAAAACACAGGAAAGGGACCCATGAAGTCGATGCCCCAAATATCAAAGATCTCAACAGGGAGAATAGGTTGCTGGGGCATCTCATCCCTTTCTCCAATGGTTCCCATCTGTTGGCAACGTAGACATACGCTCACATATGTATGTGCATCTCGGAATAATGTGGGCCACCAAAAGCCAAACTGAAGAACCTTCTGGGCAATCTTTTTTCCACTAAAATGCCCTCCACAGTGGAGGTCATGGCAGAAACTCAGAACACTCCTTTGTTCTTCGTCAAGGATGCAACGGTGGAATAACTGGTTAGGGCCTATTCTAAAAAGCTCAAGTTCCTCCCAGTGATAAAATTTAGCGTCAGCAAGAAACCTATCTCACTTCTACTTGTCCCAAGTATTAAGAGTAATGCTCGTGACCAGATAGTTCACTATGTCAGCGAACCAAGGAGTTTGGCCTCCACGATCATCAGTGACTCATTAGGAAAAGTCTCTTGGATACCGCCAATAGGGGTTGATGCCTCAATAGGGATCCTAGACAGATGATCTATTACCACATTCTCAACTCCTTTCTTATATTTTATTTCCAGGTCAAACTCCTAGAGTAGCAGAATCCAATGAATTAAACAAGGCTTGGTGTCCTTTTTAGCAAGAAGATGCTTTAAAGCAGAATGATTATTGGACACCACAACCTTGGATTCCAATAAATAAGATCGAAACATTTTCAAAGCAAACACTCTAGCAAGAAGTTCCTTTTTAATGACCATGTAATTTTGCTGAGGATCCATAAGTGTCTTGCTGGCATAATGCAAAACATGAGTTTTCCATCAACCCTTTGACCTAAGACTGCTCCCACTGCAAATCAGAAGCATCGCACATTAGTTCAAATGGGAGGGTCCAATCTGGTGCTTGGAGAATTGGCGCGGTAATAAGGGCTTTCTTCAAGACTTGGAAAGCCTTGCCACATCTGTCATCAAAATCTAAGGAAACATCCTTCGCTAACAAGTTGTAGAGTGGCTTAGAGATTTTACTGAAATCTCTAATGACGCAGCTATGGAATTCAGCATGGCCAAGAAAAGATCTAACTTGACAAACATTGGTGGGCGATGGAATCTTAGAGATGGAATCAATTTTGGTAGTATCCACCTCTAATCCTCTCTCAGAAACTACATGCCCCAAAATAATGCCCTGCTGGATTATAAAGTGGCTTTTCTTCCAGCTAAGCACCAGCTTTGCCTCTTTGCAATGGGGTAAGATTTTATTAGGGTGTGAAAGGCATAGGTCAAACGACGAGCTGTAAATGGAGAAATCATCTATGAAAATTTCTACAAACTCATTGATCATATCAAAAAAGATAACCATCATACAACATTGGAAAGTGGCAGGAGCATTACATAACTCGATTGGCATTCGGCGGAACGCAAATGTGCCATACGGGCTCGTGAAGGTGGTACACTTCTGATAGTCAAGAAAAATAGCTATCTGATTATACCCAGAGTACCCATCAAGGAAACAGAAGTACTTGTTCCCCTCCAATTTTACCAAAATCTGATCAATAAACGGTAAGGGGAAATGATTTTTCTGGGTAGCCGTGTTCAAATGGCGGTAATCAATACAAACCCACCAACCAGTTGAGGGTCTAGTGGTCACCAACTCTCCTTGGTCATTCTCTTCCACATTGATTCCTGCCTTTTTGGGCACCACATGTATAGGACTAACCTATTTACTGTCTAAAATGGGATAGATAATTCCTGCATCCAACCATTTTAGAATCTCCCTTTTGATAACCTCCAGTATATTGGGGTTGAGCCTTCTCCGCATGTCCCAAAAGGGCTTCATGGACTAGTCCGTGTATATATGATGCATGCAGAGGGAGGGGTCAACACCCTTAATGTCAGCTATCAACCAAGCAATAGCTTCCTTGTGCCTTTGTAAACACTCGAGCAAAGCTCCCACCTGTGATTTAGTTAATGCAGACGAGATAATGATGGGGAGCGTGTTGTTAGGGCCAAGGAAAGCATACTTCAATGTGCTTAGGAGGGGTTTAAGCTCCAACTCAAGAGCCTTTTGAATTGAAGGTTTAAGTTGAGATGTCCCTGCCTCATGTAGTGGATCCACCTTCAGGGTCCAAGGTGGCGACAAAGACTCTATGTGTACTTCTAGTAGCTCTTCTGATTTGGGCATATCCCCTTCAATTTCTTTAATAGTTAGAGGATGGTATTTAGATATGACCTTTTGAAGGGGATCTCTACATAAGAGTGCTGGAGCAGTCTACTTAATGATTTCATCAACTACCTCAATCTAGGAACAGTCTTCAAATCCAAATTACTTGTAGGTATTAAAAACATTCAACCGGATCTTTGATTGCACAGCAATCATAGGTCTTAATTGACCTAGATTAAGCTAGGACTTAGCATAAGTTAGGGTTATTCATGCATACATACACATTAACTGCATCTTTACTGCTCTTCTTTAGCTATGCATGAAATAATGTTATAATGTGCTGATTAAGTGCATTATGTCGATTGCAAGCAATAAGCTGATCAGGAGTTGGATCTGGAGTAGGCTCTGAAGCTGGATCAGGAATAATGGGTGTTGCAGCAGAGCTGGGGCAGAAGGTTTAGATTAGATGTAGGAATAATAATGTAAGAGAGTTAAAGGTTTGCTATTCTATTAAGTAGGAATAAAGCAGTAAAATGTGAAAAGCTTAGGTCCATCCTAGCCCTAGGATAGCCTAGAGACTTCCCCAAGCCTTAGCCACCCTTAGATTAGGTCACCGCACCCTCGAAAACCTTAAAACCCTAATTCCAACCTTTATCTGGACGTCCAGATGAATTATAGGACATCCAGAACCCTTAGCCAACTCCCGCATACCTTAAACCCACTTCTGCAGTGTTATTGGACATCCAGACACTTGGTCAGACATCCAATTTCTGCAGAATACCCAAGACAAAGCCTTGAATCCTTCCTGACTTTGCTTGGACATCCAGAAAACAAGTCTGGACTTCTGATTTTTGAGTATAAGACATCTGACACTATTATTAGACGTCTGATACTGCTCTCCAGTTCCTGCTTTGAGAGTTAAGCCTTGATCTTGGTTCTCTAGGTCCTTAAACCCAATTCCAACCCCATAGGAACCTAAATTAAGGTGCCCTATGATTAGCCCATAGTTGTGGGTTATTTAAGTACTTAAGTGCCTACACATTAGGTTAATTCTAACATTTATTTAGTATAAATTAGGATGTAAATAGATTAATTCATAGTTTTAATCTAATTACATAATCCATACATTGCATTCATATCTTAAGTGCATTTAGAATTAACTTAGAATAGCATTCATCTAATTAGATAACCAATTAGGTATATTATTTTTATTAACATAGAAGTTGAGGGTCTATACATAAATAACCCTAATATTTTAATAATATTTGCTTTATTCGTCTTCTTTCAGAACGGCTGGCTGCCGCTCCAACGCCCGCGTGATGCAGTGAAAGCCATTCAAGGGGGAGCGTATACGGTGGATCTGGTCGGTAGCTAATTTCAAAATTGTTCATGCCACTACAAAAGGAGCACGGAGGCAGCCGAGCAAAGCAGGCCTCCGCCACCGACCCACCACTGTGCAGAGAGATCCTCTCTCTTCCACTCCACACTGCCGGCCTCTACCGTGGCGGCGTGTCTCCACCACCGTGGGCGTGTGGTGTGACAGGCCACACCGCCATCCGGAGCTCGCCCGCATTACCGTGAGCACCTTAGCGTGCAACTCCCTCGCCGTCGTCGCCGACCACCGTCACCAACCTACTGATCAGCCACCCTCTCAGTAACTTAAGACGTCTGGGAAATTTCCCAGACGTCTGAAGTTACCCGCTCACTTCACCGCACACGCCTGAAGTCGCCTGCAGATCCCTTCCCGCACCTGCAGAACCTTCAGCGCACCCACGTCCGTCAACCTTCAGCTCAAACACGCACAACCGCCTGCAGTCCACGCCGTTCACCACTGTGTCTGCAGAACCGCCAGCAACCGACCTCTGCGCCCTCCACCGCTCACCGGCTGCTGACCTGCGCACGCCTGCAGATCAGCCCGCGCTCTCCTCCAACGCCTGCAGACCAGCCTGCAGCATCCTCCAACAGCCGTCTGCAGCTTCCACCGCGCGCCAGCGCCCTCTGCAGACAACCGCCTGCAGACGCCCGCCTGCAGACCACCGCACACGCCAGCGCCCGCCTGCAGATCAGCCCGCGCACACGCCAACCGCCTGCAGACGCCCGCCTGCAGACCACCGCGCGCCAGCGCCCTCCGCAGACCTTCCGCGCGCCCACGCACAGCCACCTGCAGAACCGCCAGCAACCGACCTCTGCAGCTACCACCGCAGCCACGCCAGCGCCCGCCTGCAGACGCCCGCCTGCAGACCACCGCGCGCCAGCGCCTTCCGCAGACTTTCCGCGCGCCCACGCACAGCCACCTGCAGAACCGCCAGCAACCGACCTCTGCAGCTACCACCGCAGCCACGCCAGCGCCCGCCTGCAGACGCCCGCCTGCAGACCACCGCGCGCCAGCGCCTTCCGCAGACTCTCCGCGCGCCCACACACAGCCACCTGCAGCACCTCCGCCGGAGCTCGTCCGGCCACCTCCGGCCGCCGCGCGACTCGCCGTCACCACCGATTCGAAGCCCTTGATCCAAGGGACCTCCGCCGAGCTTCCCGCGCCCAGCCATCGGCTCCTCGTCGCGCAAGACAACGGGGAAGAATTCCCCTGTTTTGCTACAGTAAAGCATTGATTAAAATTTACATTTTCTGCCATTGCCAGATTTTATTCATATTCTATTCACTCTGCATTGCGGAAAATATCCTGTAGTTTATCATAATTGCCATTTCAGCATTATTTCTTGCTTAAACCTTAATCTAAAGGCAATCTTGGCTTGGTTCTTGTCCAAATTGACTCCGAACAAACATTTTTAAGTGGCGTGAATTTTAATACGTTATTGCCTCCCTGTGGAAACGACCCGCTCCTCTGCGAGTGGTTATTTCTTATTAAAAATTGATTAGTCGATTTTTCCACCACATTAAACTACAAACGACTTAAAAGTGAAAGATCGACACGATCAAATGGCGCCGTTGCCGGGGAGGCAACAGACGCAATAATTTCGCCTAATTTTATCTTCATTATTTGTCAATTGCACAGAGATTTGACCATCTATTATTTTCTTTTCTGTGCGAGAAATTTTGTGCAAGAATCAGCCACTGTGAGAGGCGACCCTTGACGTTGCCAGACGAGAAGTGGACAAGCAATTTTGAAAGGAGGAGAAGGACGAGGACACGACGGACACCACTGTATTTAATCGCTAATTTAATTAGAATAGAATTAAGACTGAAGACTTAATTTTTTCATTACAGTTAGTTTGAAACCCTTGTTCTGGGGCATATTTTGAGGGTTTGTTCCCTGATTTTATTTTGGACCCGTGTTGGGTAATTTTTGGGAGCTTGTTCCCTTTTCTTTAGATTTAGGTTTATTTTTTATTATTTCTTTTATTTGCTTGTGCATAAGTAGTTCTAAAAAAAAAATAGAAAAAGAAAAAAAAATGAGCTGCCTGCTAGAAGCTGCCTGCCCTAGGACGAACCATTTAGGTCTGTATGAGTAGCCTCTAGATTTGCTTTTCTGCATTGCGTACATTTTTGCATCGAAGATCGCTGGAGGCAAGGTACGCATTCTCTTACTTTGCATCCTATTTTTGATCACGCATTGCATTTGGGATTTAATTCAAAGACCACCTAATCTGTACTGAATAAATCTAACAAGTGGTCACATTTTTTTAGAAAAAGGACTAATTAAAGGAAGGACATTTTAAAAACCAAGGATTTCATTTTCAAACTTGGCGTGCGATTCAAAGTTTAAAATCTTTTACGGTGTATGCACACTTATTTCACTTGCACCACGACACGCTTCTAGACACTCCTTAGGTTTGGAAATACTAGGACAAGAGCCCTCCTTTCGTTGGATTCTGAAGTGTTCGGAACTTGAGATCAAAGGTTTTGTAAATCCAAAGAGGGGGATACCCTGTCACGGATTTTTGGGGGTAGTTGAGGAGCACCGCGAAAGCACAGCTTCAAAGGAAGGCTTAGGCCTACTTGCATCCCTCGATCTTCCGTCTTTGGATTTACTTGACCATTTGAGATTTAGGGAAGAACACCTAAGCTCCAACTAGGTCTTTTTAGGCGAGCCGTAGGTCGACAATAGGCGCGTAAATTGATTGAACAAATTGTATTGTCACCTGCAATCTGACTTAAAATCAAAAGCCTAAATTGGGAAAGACCTAAAAGGTCCTTTTTGAATTGTGTCTTGCTTGGGGAATTCTGATTGAAGTGTGAGTTAGGATGGACCACATTGATTTTCATCCTTTCACATCTTGCCCACACCCTCACCCCCACTCTGCATCCTTCGATCCCAGACGCCGAGATGGTCCATTCCTTGATGGACATAATGACAATCATTGGGATCCGTTTTACTCCTATTATAGGAGTATTGGCCTAGTTAAGCCCCAAATTAGTGAGCAGAACTCAGGAGAGGGATTTGCTTTGCCCAATATCCCACATACCAAAGAAATACCCAACCCACCCTCCCTGAAAACTTATAATGGTTGGACAAACACTCCTGGGTACTATAAGCCTGAGCCTGACTTCTCTTATGATAGAAATGACCTCTCCTCTTTGAAGATGGAAATACAGAAAATGCAAAATGAAATGAGTGAATTGTTAGGAGAATCTTTGAGAGCAGGCCAACAAGAAAGAGATGAAATTAGCCACCCAATCTGCCCCATTGACAATGACGTACACCCCTCTACAATAGATGCATCTCCCGTGGGAAAGCTACACTTTAAGTTGAAGGGAAATTCTGGGGAGAATAGCTACTTTTCGAGGATCGATTTTGAAACCTCCCCATTAGATGACACTTCCTTGAGAGATCTACACTTTAGGTGGGAGGAAAATACACATGAAAGTAGCTATGCATTGGATGAAGAAAGGTGGCAACCCGAGGAAGATGATGATAAGGTTGAGTATCCACCTGAATTATATTGGAGTCAAAAGAAGGGAATGATGGTGCCATTGGAAGACCTCGACCCAGATGATAGTATTTTCGTGACATTTGATGAAGTGGGTCAAAGTCAAGTTGTTAATCCTACCCTCCCTTCTGATCATGATATGGAACTCAAACCCACCCTTAGGGAACCTAACCCTAAAGAAATTGACCTATCTGAGGAGTCTGATGTAACCAATGTAAATAATTTACCTCAGATAGAGCACCCTAGGGGATCTGCTGATATATTAAATGATTCTAGACCTCGGGTACATGATGAATTGTGTGATGAGGAGGAAGATGAATTATATGAGGAACCTACATTCAAGATTTGGAGTGACACTAAGGGTGATTATGTATTATTTGAAGAGTTAGCCCCTGAGGATGTCACAAATTTGACCAAATTAGGTTTCCTTAGCACACCCATTGATGATATTTCTCCTCATGATAAAATGATGGAAAATTTGGAAGCAATTTCTAAGATTTATGTGGATTCACATATAGACTCCGGGGAAGATTTGAGTAAAGAACAAAAACCTGGGGATGACATTGATAGGATAATCCCTAGATCTGTTGCTTCCAACCTGCCTTCATTCACTTCGAAGTCACCCTCTGATTCTCTTATATCTGAAAGCGAAATTGTGACTCCTGATGAAGAGCAGGAAGATCCACGTGATGGTGCAAGGAATGCTAGGGATGAAATTGAGGATTTAGAAAGAGTGTTTGGGATGGACACCAAGCTGATTAAACCCAACCTAGATCTTATGGCCATCCCACAACCTCGTAACTTGGACACCCTAGACGATCCTTGCCTTAGAGAATTGCTCAGTTTTGTTCTGACTAGGGGGCTTAACAGAACAATATTTTCTGTAATGGAGTATCGGGTATGGATTGATGATTTCTTTAGTCAGTCCATTACCCTGGGGGTTTATCTCTATACCATTCCTTCCCCATTCTTTTTGGAGGATCCTTGTCATCCTACCCCTACCCCTTTGGAGGTTATTTTAACTGTTTATCCTTTAGAACCTCTTCTGGTGACCTGGGAAGATTTCATTCCCATTTTAGTTGGGCGAGCATTTGCTATCGGGATTCATCATCAGCTCGCCAACATCCTAGGTTACCTATTTTCTAGGCCAACTTTGCTTTCCTCATTTTTAGGGCCTATTTCTGCAATTCTTGAACCTGATTTGCAGGTTCTTCGGCTATTCAGCCCAGCTTTGACCCAGGTAATATCCTTCTATGCAATGAGGGCATTGCAGATTTTAGGCATGGGGGGGTGTACTTGGGGATATACATAGCATAATTGCATACATTTGTACATAAAAAAAAAAAAAAAAAAAAAAAAAAAAAAAAAAAAAAAAAGGTTTTGAGCTTAACTGGCTAGATCTTGGCGTCTTAAGCAAATCAGAACTCTAGGGTAGACTAAGTTAATTCTAGGGTCAAACTTTAGAAGCTAAATAAGCTACTAGCTTTAGACCTTTAGGGTCCTTTGTGGACTTAAAAACTTAAGTAGGAGTTAAGTTGCGGACCATTCTTCAAGAGGTTGAGGAAGGGAAGCTAGGGTTTGAGTTAAAAGGTGGGGTAGTACCTGGAGTCTTATTCTACCTTTTGGTTTACAGGTCCTTGTAACCCAAGCATCCAAATTGTTCACACTTGGTCTGGTAATTAACTTAATTTCTGAAAAGAGATTTGGTTCTCTTAGTTTTGACTTAAGAAAGGCTTGAAAACATATTTTGATTGGAAGAGTTCCCGCCGCAGGAGAGGTCGAGTATATACTCACCTTGAGGATGCGATGGTAACATATTACCTCCTCGGCGCTTGTCTCTTAGGATATCCATCCTACTGGGGGCATGTAAGCGCATTGCGCGGTTCAGGTACCATGGGCGGCCCTATCTCGAAGTGCCGATTGCCATAGGCCTGAATTCGCTTAAGAAATCCATGGGCGATACTATCTCGAAGTGTCGATTGCCAGGAGTTCTTGGGGTCGTTATGGGCGGTGCTATCTCGAAGCATCGAAAGCCAGGCACCCTTCGAGGTATGATAATGGGGACAATGAATCCGACACAGGCTGTGTTGATAGCTGATCTGAGGTTAGACTTAGAATATAAAAAAAAAAAAAAAAAAAAAAAAAAAAAATCCTTTAACTCAAATAACTCGGACCAATGCACAAGCACGGATGCTTTAATCTCAGGGATCAATAAACTTTAGGGTAGAGTCAGAAATCAGGGAAACTTGTGCTGGCAACTCGTCTTTAGCCGACCTAGTCTGTAACTTAGCAACTACTTAGGAACCTTGGGTTTAGAACCTGAACTTAATATGCTTCTGAAGGAAGACTAAGTGAGTTGACTAGTCTACTTAGAGTGCTAGGTTTCGCTTAATTTTGCTAGGGACTAGCAAAAACTAGGCATGGGGGTATTTGATTAGCCCATAGTTGTGGGTTATTTAAGTACTTAAGTGCCTACACATTAGGTTAATTCTAACATTTATTTAGTATAAATTAGGATGTAAATAGATTAATTCATAGTTTTAATCTAATTACATAATCCATACATTGCATTCATATCTTAAGTGCATTTAGAATTAACTTAGAATAGCATTCATCTAATTAGATAACCAATTAGGTATATTATTTTTATTAACATAGAAGTTGAGGGTCTATACATAAATAACCCTAATATTTTAATAATATTTGCTTTATTCGTCTTCTTTCAGAACGGCTGGCTGCCGCTCCAACGCCCGCGTGATGCAGTGAAAGCCATTCAAGGGGGAGCGTATACGGTGGATCTGGTCGGTAGCTAATTTCAAAATTGTTCATGCCACTACAAAAGGAGCACGGAGGCAGCCGAGCAAAGCAGGCCTCCGCCACCGACCCACCACTGTGCAGAGAGATCCTCTCTCTTCCACTCCACACTGCCGGCCTCTACCGTGGCGGCGTGTCTCCACCACCGTGGGCGTGTGGTGTGACAGGCCACACCGCCATCCGGAGCTCGCCCGCATTACCGTGAGCACCTTAGCGTGCAACTCCCTCGCCGTCGTCGCCGACCACCGTCACCAACCTACTGATCAGCCACCCTCTCAGTAACTTAAGACGTCTGGGAAATTTCCCAGACGTCTGAAGTTACCCGCTCACTTCACCGCACACGCCTGAAGTCGCCTGCAGATCCCTTCCCGCACCTGCAGAACCTTCAGCGCACCCACGTCCGTCAACCTTCAGCTCAAACACGCACAACCGCCTGCAGTCCACGCCGTTCACCACTGTGTCTGCAGAACCGCCAGCAACCGACCTCTGCGCCCTCCACCGCTCACCGGCTGCTGACCTGCGCACGCCTGCAGATCAGCCCGCGCTCTCCTCCAACGCCTGCAGACCAGCCTGCAGCATCCTCCAACAGCCGTCTGCAGCTTCCACCGCGCGCCAGCGCCCTCTGCAGACAACCGCCTGCAGACGCCCGCCTGCAGACCACCGCACACGCCAGCGCCCGCCTGCAGATCAGCCCGCGCACACGCCAACCGCCTGCAGACGCCCGCCTGCAGACCACCGCGCGCCAGCGCCCTCCGCAGACCTTCCGCGCGCCCACGCACAGCCACCTGCAGAACCGCCAGCAACCGACCTCTGCAGCTACCACCGCAGCCACGCCAGCGCCCGCCTGCAGACGCCCGCCTGCAGACCACCGCGCGCCAGCGCCTTCCGCAGACTTTCCGCGCGCCCACGCACAGCCACCTGCAGAACCGCCAGCAACCGACCTCTGCAGCTACCACCGCAGCCACGCCAGCGCCCGCCTGCAGACGCCCGCCTGCAGACCACCGCGCGCCAGCGCCTTCCGCAGACTCTCCGCGCGCCCACACACAGCCACCTGCAGCACCTCCGCCGGAGCTCGTCCGGCCACCTCCGGCCGCCGCGCGACTCGCCGTCACCACCGATTCGAAGCCCTTGATCCAAGGGACCTCCGCCGAGCTTCCCGCGCCCAGCCATCGGCTCCTCGTCGCGCAAGACAACGGGGAAGAATTCCCCTGTTTTGCTACAGTAAAGCATTGATTAAAATTTACATTTTCTGCCATTGCCAGATTTTATTCATATTCTATTCACTCTGCATTGCGGAAAATATCCTGTAGTTTATCATAATTGCCATTTCAGCATTATTTCTTGCTTAAACCTTAATCTAAAGGCAATCTTGGCTTGGTTCTTGTCCAAATTGACTCCGAACAAACATTTTTAAGTGGCGTGAATTTTAATACGTTATTGCCTCCCTGTGGAAACGACCCGCTCCTCTGCGAGTGGTTATTTCTTATTAAAAATTGATTAGTCGATTTTTCCACCACATTAAACTACAAACGACTTAAAAGTGAAAGATCGACACGATCACCCTAACCCTAGTACATCACCTCTAGACCTCCCTAAGGACCTAATTAGGTCCTCACTAAACCTAATTGACTTGGATCTTATTCAATTCCATCAGCCTATTCAATTGGACTTATTGAGTCTAATTGAGCCTTGATCTCAGCATACACTATTCAATTGGACTCAGTGAGAGTCCAATTGACCTAGACCTAAATTAATTGAGTTGTTTTACTCTCAATTATGTTTCCACACACCTAATTAAACTTGTATTAAGTTTAACTGCACTTTACCTTAGTGAATTAGGGTTTATAACCCTAATTTGAGACATACCTTGACCTAAACCCACTAGAACCTAACCTAATCAACCTTGCCACCTAAGTTTCGACCCACACACACCCACACATACCCACATACACCATCCACACGAAAATACCTAGCCTAGAGTTCTCTAGAACTCTCTACCATGTGTGGTTGCCTTGGTTTCCAAAATTAGCAACCAAGAGCCATTCAATTTTTAGATCCACATTTGGTGGATCTAAAAACCACCATCCATCCTCTCTCTCTCACTCTTCCATGAGCTCCCACCATAGGCCTCTCTAGAGAATTCCATAATTCTCTAGAGAGCTTCCCTTAGGTTTATAAAAAGACCTAAGGGATGGCCATTTGCATTCATTCACATCCCTTGGCTTCCATTGGCACCACTCACCTCATTAGCTCCATTCACGTCCACTTCCACTTAGCTAGCTACTCCACCTCCACGAGCTCACCACCATCGTGGAGGACATCATGCAGGGATGCTGGATCAATCCTCCCTCTCTCGAAGGGTCGGCCTAAGCTACATTGGCCGCCCCTGATTCTCCTCCCGACCACTCCAAGGCCATCAGGGACCACCTTTGAATGCCCTTCCATTCTGATAGATTTAGTTTATGCTCTTCATAATTTTATTGCCTTTATTACTACTTAATAGCGCAGTCTTACTTCTCCCCTAATGATGCATGCGAAATCCCCCCATTGATTCTTGTATGTAATCGTTTTCTAATAGCTAGATTTACCTTTTTAAGCATTTATGTACAAGCCTTCCTCTACAGTTCTTGTTGCAAACAACTGAATGAATGAAAAATGCATTTATATTTATATATATCTTTATCTATTTGAAATCACCATGAGCTTAATGATTGCTATTATCTTTTGTGTGATTAATGTTGCTTGTTTCTAACTCTTAATATTTTTGCAACTAAGCATGTCATACCTAAATATGTAATAATCACGAACCGGCATGCGATTCTAAACAAAGTAGAGCGGCAAAAAGATCGATTTCAAAAGTAAAACAAATGCCTCCCAAAGATGAACGACCGGGACTCAAGTCTCGTAATTTTTACAAACTTAATTTTTGACGAACATTTTTGCACGAATATACTATGATTTCCGACGACTTTCAAATGCGCGAGAACGGTTTCCGTCAATCTTCTTATCCCCAAGGCCCAATTTAAGTGCCTCTGATCTACAATTGATAGAGGCATTGGCTGTGGCCAAGAAGGGGCATCCTAGGATAATGGACAGCTTGGTAGGCTTATTGGATGGGTCAGTGTCATGTACGAGAAAATCAACAGGGAAGAAGTCCTCCACTCTCACCAGGACATCTTCCAGCAATCTCTGCGGTGTGTTAAGTGATCTGTCTGTGACTTGGAGGATGACTGGACTAGGTTTTAAATCACCTCCTCCCAAAAGGTCATAGACAGAGCTGGGTAAAATGTTCACACCTGCACCCAGATCATGCAGAGCCTCATCAATGTGTTGGTTACCTATAACCACTGAAATATACGAGGCCCCTGGGTCTTTCATTTTGGGGGTGTTCCATGTTGGAGCACCGAGCTAACATGGTTAGGATGACCTTAGCTTGCACCTGTCTCCCAGATCGACGCTTCTAGGTGCACAGGTCATTCAGAAACTTGGCATAGGATGGGATCTGTTTAATAACATCTAATAAAGGAAAGTTGATGTTGACTTGTCTGAAAGTGTCCATAATCTCATCCGTCCCATCCTTGGCTCCAAATGAGCCAACAGAAGATTCCCTATGAGGGGATAGGTGCTCAGGATAGGGCACCCTCAGCTTTTGGGTAAAGGGGTTGACATGTCGGGAAAGGGGTGGCAAAATGACGACATCCTCATGGTGAGTGATTGCAAGTGAGGGAGAGCAGTGTGGCTCTTCCTCGGTGGAGATGGAAGTCGAGTCTGGTGTAAGAGGGGAATCCTGAGAGGTAGCCATAGGAGTGCTATCAGGCTTGTCGATTTTCTTTCCACTCCTCAGCACAGTCATAGCTTTGGCATGCTCCTTGAATATGACCACCTTACCTTTTAGCTTCTCCTCAGAAGAGCTAGGCAATTTCCAGGACCCTTCTGCCTAACTGCCTCAGTAAGATGACCAATTTGGGATTGCATATCAGTGATCATCTTATTCTGAGATTGGATGACCATATTCTGATGCTCTTGCATCGCTTTCATCGTGGCTTTTAGTTTATCCTTCTTAGAAGGTTTATTCTGAGGAGGGTTTGCCTAGGATGGTTGGTATATGGGTTGGGGAGGTTGCGGTCTCGCATTCCCTAAGTTAGAAGTATCACCTTGCTTCCATGAAAAGTTTGGATGGTTCCGCCATCCCAGATTATAAGTATTGGAATAAGGGTTATTACAAGGAGGTGGGTGGAAACCTTGGGCTGTGTTCAGGTCGGCCTGAATCAACTCAGGGAATTGATTTGCCTGGTGGCACTTCGTAGTGGCGTGCATCGTGCTTTTCAAATGGAGCATTCACTTGAAGCCTAAAAGATAGAGGCTGCTTGCTGGTTCATGCTAGGGTTTGCTAAAATCCTATCAAAATTTTTGTTCAATAATTGAATCTGATAAGCCAAATCCTGAGTAGCCCTAGCTTCATGGGCCTCTATCTTCCTCTACAAGATTGATGGTTTTCTTTCTTGATAAGCATAGGCCATATGTATGGAATTATCACTTAATGCTTCAAATAATGCCTAGGCTTCATCCTCAGTTTTGGTCATGAAGGTTCCTGCACAGGCTGCATCGATGGTTTGCCTGTGCCTTTCAGATTATCCGTTATAGAACCTTTCGACCAATTGCCATCTTGGTACCTGATGGTGGGGGCATAACCTAAGGAGGTCATTAAAGCACCTCTAAGTCTCATGAAATTGCTTCCCTTCCTATTGAGTAAAACCCATAATCTCTCTTCTGTAATTGTTGGTCTTACTCATAGGAAAGTACTTTTTCAAAAATTCTCCCTTAAGGGTAGATCAATCATTTTCCCTTGCATCGAGGGTATGATACCAGTGCTTAGCCTTATCCTTAAGGGAGAAAGGAAATAGAGTCCTCATCAGGTCTTCATCAGTAAAGCCCTGGAGCTTCACTGTGGAATAGACCTCGGTGAATTCCTCAAGATGCCTATAGGGATCCTCCCTAAAGTACCATAGAAAGAGGGGAGTAAAAATATGGTGCTACTCTTGATTTCACAAGGATTATCCACTCCAGGTCTTTGGATAGGAAGGGCTTAGTGGGTTATAGGGAGGAAATAGTCTCTCAAGGTTCTCTGATTTTCACCAACCCTAATCTCTTCTTCAAGTCTTTCTTCTACCATTTTTCTTCTTTCTTGGATGGCTTTTCTAATAATTCTCTCCAGTTCCGAGTTGAAAACAAGACTATTTCTAAGAGAATGCCTACCAAGCATACACCAAGCAAACTTAAGGCAACAGGTCTTTTGTTGATTTAAAGTACTTTAAGTCCTCTTCCAACTCTTCAGCTTGGCCAAATAGAGTCAAGGCAGTGTTTCTCCATTCCCACGTAAGTGGTATAAGAGAAATAAGACACTTGAGGTTCTTGGTCAATATCTGTTAAGGAGATTGAGGTTACTTTTAGTTCTTTTGGGTGATCAATCAAGTTGTCAATCAATTACGCACCCTAAATTGACCTTCAAGTGCCCTAGAGATGTACACTTTGTTGCAATGATATTCTAAAATGCTCAAGTAAAAAGGTACCCCAAGGATGGAACCAAGGGATGCAAGTAGGGCAAACCCTTCCTTTGAGGCGATGCATTAGTGGTGCCTCTTAACTACCCTTGAATTCCTTTAAGGGGTGTCCCCCTCCTTAGAGTATCAAATCAATCGGGAAAAAGTTAATACCACCGCCATAAAGTGAGATAGGAGGGTTTGCACCGATAAAGAGATCAATGCCTATAGTCTTAAGGGTCCAAGTCCTAGTGCAGTGCCTATAGTGCGAAATCAGTGTTTAAGATCGATACGTTGTAGTACAAACCAAAATCGCTCGTCAACAAATACAATTTATTACTCAAATTGAAGTCCAAGGTCAAACATAGGGAACGGTATGGAATTCACACACTAATCTCAATAAATAATATAAATGAGCATAATTAATGATAATACTTACTCAAAACTAATATTCAATGTAGCACATGAGTGAATCAAGATTTAACTATAGTAAAAAGAAATCTAGGGCAAAAGGATGGTGATTTGAGTCACCAATTATTAGCTTAGATGAATAGATACTAATTACTCCATGAATCAAATAATTGCACTTTGCTACAGTGCCTCAAAGAGGCTTCTTCTCTTCAGCATCTTCTTCTTCTTTTCCTCCTCTTCTTTTCTGTATGAGCCCTTCTTTTGTTCTTCTCTCTTTTTTTCTTGGCCTTCTCTTCTTCTTTCCTTTCTTGGGTTTCCTTCCTTCCTTCCCCATGGCTAAGTGTTCAGCCAACCCGTAGAGGAGCAAAACCCACCCTCCCCCACTCTCTCTCTCTTTTTGTCTTCCTCCTCTTCTCTTTCACTAAAACTAGGTAATCGGGTATTTGGGTCAAGCACGTACCCAGGTCCAGGGCTGCAGGCCGAGGAGTGAAGGTAGTAGGCGGGTTGGGTGAGAAGGATAAGCCCAGAACACGAATTCAACTTATTCATCCTCAGTGCTTTACCCACTTATGATGTGGGACTAATCCCACAGCTTTTCTCCTCGCACACGGTTGTGAGCTGCTTGAAGTGTCTTCGTCCAATTCGCATAGGAGCTGTGGTCAAACACTCCAATTGACTGGGCGAAGGTGTTTGTGCTTCAATTCTGCATCACCTGGGACCGTCACTTGGAGTTGGGATCTCAGGAACACGGCCAGAGCTTGCTTGGAGCTACTTCAGTAATGGCGGTAATGGTCAAAAAACCTGAAACACAAAGTATGGCCTTGCAGCCTTGTTAGAGAAGCTTAGTAGGACCGTGAATATGTGGCAAAGGTGTTGGTGGCGGTGGCATGCTGCGAGGGGGGTCGGAGATGGTTGGCGAAGGCAGAGGAGGTCAGGAATTGATGGGTTTATTCGATGGCGCTTTTGTGTTGGTGGAAGGGTGAATAGGTATAGGGGTTTGGTTCATGGAGTTGAGGTAGAGGTGTAGGGGTTTTTGGCAAGGCATGTGATGCAGTGGAATGATGGGAAGGCCTCGCCGGAGTGGTTGCTAGAGCGGAAGGAGGGAGGTGGCTTGCGTAAGTGTCGAGGGATGTTTTTGGGTTTTTGGATATGGGATTTAGCCTAGGAAACTAAGGAGACCTAGCTAACCTATTCTACTTGGACGAAAGGGAGGAATCCGCACTGGTTTTGGCATGCCGACAACGGAGAAGATGAAAGGGATGGAGAGGTGGCGACGACGAACGAGGGAGAGAAACACCCTCTGTTTGCCCAAAGAGGTGCGCGACGATGAGGGGAGGAAGATAGGCTATCCAATTTCGCTGTTCAACGGCTAGACGAGGAGAACTGAGGACGTCGCCAAAGAAAAGTGTGGAGATGGCCGGAGAAGGAGGAAGAGGGTTTTTCTCTAACCAAAATTTGCTAAGGAGCTAGGGTTCTTACCCTTAATCCTTTTATAGGCGATGGGGAGGGGTTTAAAGCTTGGAGACCAAGATTTCAAGCTTGGTAAGCTTGCTGGAGTAGGACACCCACATATCTCATGCGTTCGCATGAGAAATTGGGAAAGAATTGGAGCCCACGAATAGGTTCAATTTGTAGAGAAATCTCTTAGGAATCTTCCTTCCAAATTTGAAAGAGATTGAGTGTGAAATCAAGGAGAAAACTCTAATTGAAGGCCATTGGAGTTGTAGGAATAGGACACGGAGGCAACAGGGACCTTTTTACGAAGAAGATGACAAAGATAGGGGTATTTGCTAGGAATTTCAAAAGCTGAGGGGTTATGTGAGAGAAAAAGAGTCAAATTGGACCAAAATGCAAACTTGGTCAAGATAATCTCTGATTGAAACCAAATTTTTATAAAAATCTATTTTGGACATAATGAATCCAATGGTGAAGTTGGATTTAGGTTTTGATTACGTTTTACTAGGTAAATTATGTAGTTACCCAAATTAGGGTAACTTTCCATCTGAGACTATTTTAGATCAAAATGGATTCTGATGGTCAATTCAAAGAAGCCAAACCATAGAGAATATTTTTATATGATTTTTATACAGTTTAGATGAATTTTATCCTAACCAAGACCTCAGTTAATTAAGAGGGTCTATTTTTAAAGTTTTAGATGTCCATTAATTCTTGAAATGCGAGAAAACTCGTTCTTGTCTCCGTGAACCCACTTATTAGACATTTACGACCATTTAACATTTAATTAATCCCTGATAAACTCTGCGGTTATTCTGCATTAATGATAGGATGGTAAAATTACAGTTTTAACGCTTATTTCTTGTTATTCTCTTAGAAAGGATGTGCAATGAATTACTGTCTTCTGGCAGTTTTGTAGGAGCATTTAATGATGGAATATGAATAAAAAAAGCTAGATATGGCTGACAATGACGTTATCATCATATTAGGAGCAACTCGAAAACATAAGTTGATTTAGACGAGTTCCCAGCGTAGAGAGGTGAGAAATTCCCCTCAAAGATACACAATAACATATCATCTCCTTGGTGCTTGTCTCCTTGGATATCTAAATATCCTACCAGGGGCATGTAAGCACCTTGTGCTGGTTCAGATGCCATGGGCAGCATTATCACGAAATATCGATTGCCAAGTGTTGGTGCTAGAGCACCACGATCATTTGTTTTGATGATAACAAAACACGTGTTATTTAACATTTGCAATTTGAGTCGTAGATTTCAGGTCAATTGCAAATGTGGACGTGTTTAGACGGAGTTCGAGCTCGCATCCAGGATGGATTGGAAGAGCTTGACGGAAAACGGAGGAGGTTTGCGTGGAGCGAAAGATTGAAGATGGAAGGAAATGAAGAATAGGATAGATTTCCTTCTTTTGTACTTGTTGTATTTTTCATTTCTTTTGTTGCTCTTTATTTCCTTAGAAATTATGTTAAAGAGCATCAAAGAACCCTAACAGTAGTCCTAGGAACACCGGCACAACCCTAGGATACTTAGGTTTTCTGTAGAATACTTAGAAAACCAATATAGGGTTCAAACAGCACTTCTAGACATCTAATTCCCAAATCAGACGTCTGATAAAGTATTTTAAGACGTCTGACTGTTGTTTCAGACGTCTGATAACTGTTAGGCTGGACATAGTTAGTTCTGTCTGATGAAATCAGACGTCCAGACCTTAGACCAGACGTCTTAGGAGACGTCTGATGACTTTGCCAGACGTCCAGTTAGTGGACCGTTGGCTGGCTTAGAAGACACTCAAGAATATGACCGTTAGAGCCTTATCAGACGTCCATATGACTTTACAGACGTCTGATAAATGACCGTTTTGCCTCGGCTGACCCAAAATCTCTTCTCAGAGATTTTCTAGCCGTTGCAACGTTTGTAAATCAATTCCCACAGTAAAAGTAGGCTTCCAGACGTCTAGACATAGTGCCAGACGTCCTGTATGTCGTCTGATGGACTTGCACAAAAATCCTGTTTAGATCTGATTCAAGTCAGGGAGAAACCCGCATAGAATCAGATGTCTGACCTTGAAATCAGACGTCTTAAAGTGGCCTTCCAGACGTCTGATGCCAGAGTTAGACGTCTGATGACCCTGTCAAATGCAATCATTGTCCTGATTTCGGCCTGATTCTCTTGGACTTTGTTCCTAACGGCTATGGAAGCTTTTCTAAGCCTTCCAAAGCCTTCCTAAGGCCTCTATAAATAGAGGGGAACCCTTGCAACACAAATAGACAAGACATACACACCTAGAGAGACATAAGATACACTAAGAAAGACACAAGACACACTTAGCTATACACTCTCACACTCTTGTGTCCAAGAAGCTCTTGCTCTCTAAGCTCAAGTTCTACATCTTGAGAGCATCCAACCATTGCGCACCCGCTCTCCCGCTGTTGTCTACGAGAGCGAAGTTGCGCCGTCGCGTGGCTCACGCACCCGCGTCATCGTCGATGCACTCCTTGCAAAGGGGAGTTTCCTATTTCCTATAGAAGCTAGGTTTAATTATTTTGTTGGCTCTATAGGACTATTGTTTCTTTTATCTTTGTCTTTTGGTTGGGTATTCGCTTTGCGAATTCCCGTCTCCTTCGTGGGACAAAATCCTTCTCGTGGAGAGAAGGGGTTGAGGAACGCTACCCTAGTACTTGTAGCGTGGTTGTACTGAGGTTGAATCACCCTCGTTTAAAGTGATTCGTTTAGTGGATTTTGATCAACTTGGTTGATCGAAAAATCCTAACTCGAGAGGGTTAGGTGGTGGTTTTCACCCGGTTTGGGTTTCCACCTAAAAATACCTGTGTACATTGTTTGATTGCTTATTTTTGTGAGATTGTCTATATTTCAATTCTGCATTTTTTTGTCATGCTGATCTCACCCCTCCAAGTAGGGAACCTTCACCAAGGTCTGGATTTAGCTACAGAACACCATGGGCAAGATTATCCCAAAATCTCGAAAGCTAGGGTTCTGGGGGTTTCCATGGGTGGTGCTATCTCAAAGCATCGATTGCCAGGGATCCTATGAGGATTGATGGTGGGGACAAGGAATCCGACACATACTGTGTTTAGGGCCAATCCAAAGTTGGATTTAAGGAAAAGTATAATGAAAAGAAAAAGAGAGAGAAAACACCTCACAAATAAAATTCTCCTATATCTCTCTCTTACAATATGCACTGGCAAACTGAACCTGGGCTAACCATGTTTCAAGCACAGGTGCTTTAACCGCTGGGTACAACAAACCTTAGGTTAGTTCTTGTGGGCCTTAGAAACCTTCGCGGCGAACTGAGGTGAAAGCTAGCCAAGTCTGGATCTAGGCTGGTACTTGAGTACCTCTAGGCCTATTGTTGGTGTTAAGATCTGATTCCTAAAGATGCCGATTAATAGGGCATCCTGACGATTACATCCGACCTAGATAACTGATTTGATTCATAGAATTTTGCTAAAGGACTAGCAATAGCTAGGCATGTGGGTATGATGGGAACACCATCATGAGCCATAACTAGCCCAACTTAATCTAATAAAGTCAAAAAAAGCTCCTACATATCAGTCAGAAGGTCGTTTGAGTAAGTTAAATTGTTTTGAGAAGAAAAGATGAAAACATGGTTATTTCTGTAATTTTACCTTCTTATCACAAATACAAAATAATCACGAGATATGATAGGGGTTTATTAAAGGTCATTTAGTCATTAATGTCTAATAAGTGGGTCCATGCAAATAGAAACGGATTTTCATGCATTTTAAAAATTAAATGACATTTGAAACCCTAAAAACATACCCGCTTAATTAACTGAGGTTATGGTTAGGATAAAATTTGTATAAACCACTTAAAAATAATAGAAAAATATTATCTAGGGTTTAGCATCTTTGATTTGACCATCTGAACTCATTTTGACCTGAAATAGAGTCTCAGATAGACTATTATCCTAATTTGGGTTGTTGCATAATTACCCAGTCAAAATAGGCTAAAACCAAAATCAAACTTCATCATTAGATTCCTTAGATCCGAATTAGGTTTGTATCAAAATTTTGTCTTAATCAGAGATTGTCTTGACCTAGTTTGCAATTTGGTCCTATCTGACTCTTTTTCTCTCACACAACCCCTCAGCTTGTGAAATTCCTTGCAAATACCCCCTATCTTTTTCGTCTTCTTCGTAGAAAGGTCCCTACTGCCTTCATGTCCTATTCCTACAACTTCGGCGACCTTCAATCAAAGTTTTCTCCCTAATTTCACGTTCAATCTCTTCCAAATTTGGAAGGAAGATTTCTAAGAGATTTGTCTACAATTTGAACCTATTCGTTGGCTCCAATTCTTTCCCAATCTCTCATGCAAACACATGAGAGATGTGGGTGTCCTACTCTGGCAAGCTTACCAAGTTTGAAAGCTTGTTCTCCAAGCTTGAAACCCCTCCCCATGGCCTATAAAAGGATTAGGGATAAGAACCCTTGCTCCTTAGCAATTTTTGGTTAGAGAAAAGCCCTCTTCCTCCTTCTCTGGCCATCTCCACACTTTTCTCTGGTGACGTCCTCCGTTCTCCTTGTCAGGCTGTCCAACAGCCAAATTGGATGGCCTATCTTCCTCCCCTCATCGTCGCGCACCTCTCCGGACAAAGAGAGGGTGTTTCTCTCCCTCGTTCGTCGTCGCCGCCTCTCCATCCCTCACATCTTCTCCGGCACCGGTCCGCCACGACCGACCTCTTCTAGCCACCTTCTCCTCTCCTAAGCCCCTTTATCCTCTTCTCTCTCTCCCTACTTCTTTTTCCCGCAGTTATGACACATACACAACCACTGTTTCCCCCTCTATGTAGTGATCTTCCTTCACTTCGACCAAGCTTCGGTGAGGTCGCAAGCACACTACACACCACCAAATATGCCTGCTCCACCTCTAAAAGCACCGTCGTACTCCCTCCATCAAAAGCCCTCTTCTATTTCACTCCATCGCTCACTCTAGCTCCCCACCGAACAAACCCATTGCCGTCCACCTTCACCGGGCTCGACGCACCACCTCACACACTCTCACACCACAAGACCACCACCACCGCACTCCATGTGGTCCAGCGATACTCTAGAACCTTTTGATTGGGGCCTTCATGCCAGTATTTGTGTTTCAGGGAATACGCCAGAGCTCTGCCAACGCGCCTTATCGCTACCTTCATCCTTCATGTTCTAAGACACGCGAGCCCCAAGTGTTACACCTAGAAGACGCGAAGTTGCTCCAGGCTTCACCATAGGATGTCGATTAGAGGCCTTACCTTTGATTTCACCTGCAATTGGAAACATCTCCTTGCAACAAGCACACACGAGGAGGGGATTTATTAGTCCCACATCATGAGTAGCAAAAGTATTTGCATGGTATAAGAGGAATTTCTCTCAGTGCCTCGTTGCCTCAGTGAGCACGGGGTGAGCTCCCACTCCATGTGCGCATGCACGCCCTCACTCACGGTCCGCCACGTGGGTATGGGCTTTGATCCGATTATCCGTATGCCTGGGTCCGATTAGCATATTTCTGAGAGAAGAAAGAAAGGATAAACGAAGAAGAGAGAGTGGGGAAGGGGGTTTTTGCCCTTGCTCTTTCCCGCTCTATACTTTGCCAATTTGGGAGGCTTTCGTGCCTCCATGCTGTGATCTGTTGTGCCTCTCCCTGAGGCGTGAGAAAAAGAGTCCTTTGCCTCTATTGGCAGTTCTGAGTGCACAGTGCACTTATCATACATGGCATTTAGTTGATTGATACTGTTGAGATATTTGCTATTATTGTAATTAGGGTAATTGGTGATTCAAATCACCATTTTACCCTAATTTTTTTGCCCTATCAACATTTGCTACTATCTATACATTATTATTGCTTGAATTTCTCATTAAATATTGTTATCTTGTAGTTAAATTGCGATCTTGAGATTGGTTGCAACACTTGCTCTTTACGTTCGACCTCAGATTTCTTTCGAGCTATAACTTGTATTTGTTTTTCGCAAATTATAGGCTAAACTATAACGCATCAGTTTTAAACATCGATTTAGACGCGTGAAATCAATGTTTGAGATCAATACGTTATAGTATAGACCAAAGTCACTCGTCAACAAATACAATTTATTACTCGAATTGAAGTCCAAGGTCGAACATAGGGAGCAATATGAAATTCACATACTAATCTCAATAAATAATATAAATGAGCATAATTAATGATAATAATTACTCAAAACTAATATTCAATGTAGCACATGAGTGAATCAAGATTTAGCTATAGTAAAAAGAAATCTATGACAAAAGGATGGTGATTTGAATCAGCAATTATTAGCTTAGATGGATAGATACTAATTATTCCATGAATCAAATAATTGCACTCTGCTACAGTGCCTAAAAGATGCTTCTTCTCTTTAGCAACTTCTTCTTTCTCTCCTCTTCTTTTCTGTACGAGCCCTTCTTTTGTTCTTCTTCTCTCTTTTTTTCTGGCCTTCTCTTCTTCTTTCCTTTCTTGGGTTTCCTTCCTTCCCCACGACTAGGTGTTCAGCCAATGCACAAAAGAGAAAAACCCACCCTCCCCCATTCTCTCTCTCTCTCTTTCTCTCTTCCTCCTCTTCTCTTTCAGTGAAACCAGGTAATCGGGTATTCGGGTCAAGCGCGTACCTGGATCTAGGGCTGCAGGGTGATCGTAGCAGAGGAGTGAAGGCAGTAGGCAAGTCAGGTGAGAAGGGTAAGGAGGACCTCACCCTCGTATTCTGAGGCAATAAGCCCAAAACATGAATTCAACTTATTTGGCCTTAGTGCTTTACCTACTTACGATGTGGGACTAATCCCACAGCTTTTCTCCTTGCGCATGACCGCAAGCTACTTGAGGTGTCTTCGTCCAATTCGCATAGGAGCGATGGTTGAACACTCCAATTTACCAGGTGAAGGTGTTTATGCTTCAATTCTGCTTCACCTGGGACTCGCACGTGGAGCTGGGATCCTAGGAACATGGTTGGAGCTTGCTTGGAGCTGCTTCAGTAATGGTGGCAATTGTCAAAAAACCTGAAACACAAAGTATGGCCTTGCAGCCTTGTCAGAGGAGATCAGTAGGATCGTGAAGATGTGGCAAAGATGCTGGTGGCAGTGGCATGTTGCCAAGGGGGTCGGAGATGGCTGGCGAATGCGGAGGAGGTTGGGAATTGATGGGTTGTTCGGTGGTGCTTTTGTGTGGGTGGAAGGGCGAATAGGTATAGGGGTTTGGTTCGTGGAGTTGAGGCGAAGGTGTAGGTGGTTTCAACGAGGCATGTGATGTAGTGGAATGATGGCAAGGCCTCACCGGAGTGGTTTCCAGAGCCGAGGGAGGAAGGTGGCTTGCGTAAGCGTCGAGGGATGTTTTTGGGTTTTTGGATATGGGATTCAACCTAGGAAACTAAGGAGACATAGCTAACCTATTCTAATTGGATGAAAGGGAGGAATCTGTGCTGGATTTGGCATGTCGACGATGGAGAAGATGAAAGGGACGGAGAGGCAACGATGACGAATGAGGGAGAGAAACACCCTCTCTTTGTCCGGAGAGGTGCACGACGATGAGGGGAGCAAGATAGGCCATCCAATTTGGCTGTTAGACGGCTGGACGAGGAGAACAGAAGACATGATTGAAGCAAAGTGCAGAGATGGCCAGAGGAGGAAGAGGGTTTTTCTCTGACCAAAATTTGCCAAGGAGCTAGGGTTCTTACCCCTGATCCTTTTATAGGCCATGGGGAGGGGTTTAAAGCTTGGAGACCAAGCTTTCAAGCTTGGTAAGCTTGCTGGAGTCGGACACCCACATCTCTCATGGGTTTGCATGAGAGATTGGAAAAGAATTGGAGCCCACAAATAGGTTTAATTAGTAGAGAAATATCTTAGGAATCTTCCTTCCAAATTTGGAAGAGATTAAGCGTGAAATCAGGGAGAAAACTCTGATTGAAGGTTGCAGAAGTTGTAGGAATAGGCAATGGAGGTGGAGGGGACCATTTTTAGAAGAAGACAACAAAGATAGTGGGGTATTTGCAAGGAATTTCAAAAGCTAAGGGGCTGTGTGAGAAAAAAAGAGTCAGACTGGACTAAAATGCAAACTAGGTCAAGACAATCTCTAATTGGGCCCAAATTTTGATACAAACCTATTTTGGGCTTAAGGAATATAATGGTGAACTTGTATTTAGGTTTTTACCACATTTGATTGGGTAAATTGCATAGTTGGGCAACTTTCCGTTTGAGACTCTACTTTATGTCAAAATGGCTTTTGATTGTCAATTCAAAGATGCCAAACCATAGAGAATATTTTTATATGATTTTTAGAGGGTTTAGATGAATTTTATCCTGACCAGAACCTCAGTTAATTAAGCAGGTTTGTTTCTAGGGTTTTAGTTGTCCATTAATTCTTGAAATACGTGAAAACCCGTTCCTGTCTGCATGAACCCACTTATTAGACATTTATGACCATTTAAGCTTTAGTTAAGCCTTGAGAAACTCTGTGGTTATTTTGCATTCATGATAGAATGGTAAAATTATAGTTTTAACCCTGGTTTGTTATTATTCTCTTAGAAAGGATGTGCAATGAATTACTATCTTCTAGCGGTTATGTAGGAGTATTTAATGATGGAATATGACTAAATAAAGCTAGATATGGATGATGATGACATTATCACCATCTACCCTTGAATTTCTTTAAGGGGTGTCCCCCTCCTTAGAGTATCAAATCAATCGGGCAAAAGTTAATACCACTGCTACAAAGTGAGATAGGAGGGTTTGCACTGATAAAGAGATCGATGCCTACAGTCTTAAGGGTGCAAGTCCTAGTGCAGTGCCTATAGTGCATGCTTAGTGTAGGAAGTGTGCAACACACAGCGAAAAGTGATTTTTCCTTTGAAAATCGCAATCAAGTTAATCAAACACTTCTTGTATATTTACTTTCTTTTCAAGAAATAATATAACTACTTGATTAATCTTTTCAAATCAACTTAAGTGGTCTTCTTTAATTATGTCCAAATGAAATGCATGTGCAGATAATTGATGCAGAAAGATAGGAAATACGTACCTTGCTCCAGCACTCTTTTATGCAGAAATGCACGCAATGCAATAAGAAAATCTAGTTGCTGCTCAAGCAATCCTAGATGATCACCCTAAACATATGCAGCTTCTAGCAGGCAGTTCAATTTTTTTTAATAAATAAATGTGCAATTAAAAGAACTAACTAACTAAGAATAAACCTAGAATCTAAAGAATCCAAGACACTCCCCCAAAATCTGGCCCTAGAATACAAGGGCGATAAAACAAATAACTAGACTAAATCCTAAAGAGTCTATTCTAAAATTCTAGATCAGAAATCTAAGAGGTAGTATCCTCCTAGATGGTCCTCTGTGCATCTCCACGTGTGTGGGATCAAGGCCCATAGGCTCTTGCTATTATCTCTGAGGTGGTGGCAAGGTACACCAAGATGAGCGTTTGCTGAGTGCAGCTTCTCCTTCGATGTAGCTCGCACAGGGAAAAGAAATATATCAATGAATATATATAGCCCTGATTAGAAATTACTACGAACAGGAAATACGTGGGCGTTTACTAGGCCTGTTGCCTCCTCGGCAATGATGCCATTTGATAGAGAGAATTCACTTATTTATGAAGATAGTAATAAACTGCTATGTCGTTGTAGTCACATGGTGGAAAATCTCTCAATCAAAGATTAAAACAGATATTAATTTAAACCACAGTAAAAATCTGGTATCCACAAGGAGGATCGAGCCAAATAAACTCACAATAAGTTTCCATCTTATTTACTTAAAAAAATTTCATTCATTCATCCTAATGCAAAAGAGAGAACACTAATAGATGAATCAAATAACCAATCTCTAATTGCTGAAAAGAGATGGACCAATCACGCAAATTCTCCTTCACTAGAATACTCACTATAAAATCAATCAACCCAAATATTCAATGGCATCAAATGTAAATTATAATATCACCATTAAATGTGAGGCTAATAAATGGGGAAGATAGTCATGCAATTTGATAAGCCAACTAATTAGAGCAAACTAAAGGGACTTGGTTGTAAATTCATCCAATAAATCCAATATAATATTCAAAATAAGAATCTAACAATGGAATAGCAATGTAAATAGTAATACACCCTTTACTGTAGAGAAACAGGGGATGTTCTCCCCTTTGCTTACATGAGGAGATGGAGGACCGGCCGAAGGCGTGGTTGCGCAAAAGGTCGCTGGTGGAGAGGCTAATGCATGGGTGGTGGTAGCATGAAGGATAGTGGCCGGAGAAGAGGTTGGCTGGTGAGGTGGGTTCGGCCGGCGGTTGTGCGGGTGGTTGATGGCAGCAATCATGGATGTGGGTGGCCACGTGAGGGTGAGGCGAGTTCAATGGCGTTGATGGAGCAGAGATTGGAGGTCCGTGGAGCCGGGTGCGAGGAGGATGACTGGTGGTGGCTTTGGGTTCTTCTTTGTTGGTTGACGAAGAAGATGAAGAATGAGGCTGTTAGCATGTGCGGGCATGCACACACGGGTTGTGCGTGCGTGGTGTGAGGGGGTGCGGAGCTACTGGCGTTGGTGACTGGTGCACTCAGTGAGGGCGCATGCGGTGGGTGCATGGTAGAGGGGTGGTGGTGTTGGGGTGGGAAGGGAGAAGGTGGTGCTGTGGTGGCTGCAATGGTTCTTCGAAGGGGGGTGCGGTGGTGATCTATGGGGTAGGATGGTGGTGCTGTGGTGGCTACACGCTGTCATCGTGTGACCGACGAAAGGAAAGAGAGGGGGTGGAGTATGCCTTAGGCCATGGTGCGTGCTGGGTCCACGGTGGAGCGCTCAAGGAAGAAGACCCTCTGGATTTCGGTGGAGCAGCCTCTTTTAAAATCTCCTGTCTGTTTCTCTGCGGCCACCAACTTCTCCAACCACTCGGCGAGGATCATGAGTGGTTGGAATAGAAGGATAAGCACTGGCGGTTCCCATCAGATGTCTGATTGATACTCCAGACGTTTTAAAATATTTGGTTAGCAATGAGTCCACGCTGGAGGTTCCAGACATCCATACTAGGCTATAGACATCTTAAAATGTGACTTTGGACATCTGACTGATGTCTTCAGGTGTCTTGCACCTAACCTACATCCACCAAATGATTATCATATCGTGTCATATGTTATTAAATATAAAATTGGTACATGAGATTATATGAAGACAAAGGTGAATTCTCATTTAACTCCTAATCAATTAATAATTACGAACAACTAATTAAAGAGTACTTTAGGCCAAATAATGGTCCACGAAAGTAGACTTATCAGTAGGTATTGTTGCATCAATGTGCTTGTCATAAAATGAAATAAATGCAACTCGACACTCTTTTTTTATTCTTTTTTTCTTCTTCTTTTCTTTGTGCATATATATCTACCAACACAACGTAATGCAACATGACATGCACACTTTTATTCATGAGGCATTATTTGGGATTGGTGATGTTCAAGAAGATATTGGGTGACTTATTTAGTGGAAGTGCCTATTCTCGACATCGAGAAAGGAATGGATGCAACAACATATTTCTGACCTTTTCATTAACACCCTCCTTTTGCTGAGGATTCCGTAAAGGATAGTCGTAACCAACCACCTTATTTCTAGTTTTCTTAGAACCCGCACTCTGTGTATTTGCCCTATTTGGTGGCTCTTACAAAAATTCACACAAAGAATTTGTACGTAGGAATCGAGAGCGAAAACTAAGCCTAAATCGAAGTATCATTATCCAATTATTTAGAGGTTAAGATTCCTCGAACTAGACTTAGAACACCAGTAGACTCTCTACTCTCACCTCACAATTATTAGGTGGATCTACTAGAAGATGGTTTGCCTGACTCCCTAATTACTGTCCAAGGGTTTAGGAAAAGAAGCAATACTTCTTCTTGACAAACTAAAGATGTTTATCGATCTTCACGGTGGATCCATTGCAAATTCTACGTGCATGTGTAAAATTGTATTGGATTCTAAGTTCAGGAATCAACTAAAGAATAAATCCCTAATAAAACCTCTTGCTAAAAAGATCTATTTCCTAAGGTGTTGGCAGAAAAATTTTTAGTTGATATGCACTACCCCTCCCATGCTTAAGTTCTTGCATGTCCTCATGTATGAATAAGAGAAAAAATAAAGTAAGACAGGGCATCTGTGGATAAAAATCGCCTGAAATTGCTCCTGATTCATCATTTAGCGAATGCCAATACTACAATGATAATCACAACATGCAGACTAATATGCCAAAATGAAATATGCTATGTATAGAAAGTAAATAAATGCTAAGTTTAACGCCTCCAGCTGGGCAAAACTCCATCAGATGGATCAGTGATTGTAGGAGACAGAGTCAAGATGGTAAACACTTGGAGTTCCATTGTCATCAACAGGCCAAAAATGTAGAGCACCTGCCCGTGAATACTAAGCCCATAGGGTTGGCAAAATAACAAATCAGAGCTTGGAATTGGTTGTAGCCAGTTGCTACAAGAGAAATAAATTCGGGTGCCAAGGTGATAGGTAGCAAGTGCCAGCCTTGAAGAGTGGTGTACGAGTTCTGCAGATGGGGTGGGTAAGGAGTCAGGAGTGGGAAACAAATCATACGGGTCCTGGAAGTGGTGGAAAACGAAAGGTGGGACCTGAGTGGTGTAGTTTGAAATGGTATAAGGAGCCATTTTGTGAGTGGATGTGGTTGTGGGTGGTTGCGGAGTAGGTGTGTCGAATAAGATCCAGTGTTCCATCCCAGCCGCTCTAGATTTGCTTAATTCAGTGTCATCCCTAGGTTGGTCAAAAATATCGTACGAATCGCCCAAAGTATGTTCCTGGTGTGAATCTTCAAATATAATGGGTAGCAGTTCATTATCCCCAAGGTGTGGAAATTCAGAATCTATATGCAATAAAGCCTCAAATTCTTTCACTTTCCATTCTGTGGCTTCTATGAAATCCTTGATATTAGAATCCAAGAGCGAAGATGTAATAGATTCATCTGACCCCTGATGCGGATTTTATGCGGTTTGTTAAATACGTCGTTGTAACGCGCAAAATCTATCAACTCTTAAATTTATAAACCTAGATAGTGGGGTATCTAGGGTCATCTAAGGAGGCAATATGTTTGCAAAATTAATTCTCTTGCTTACAAAATAGATCTCAACTTTCTTTTTGGTCTTTTTCAATATATCAGTTTTATGTTTTTGAAATTAAGGCAACATGAGAAATTGTTGGCGAGAAAGTGACTTGCACTCAATTCAATATACTACTTCTAAAGTGGCAAGTAGAGCCTCTCCCTAAGCTCAATCTAGGCAAGTGGAGGCCTAGAATAATTAGGGAGAGGGAGTGAAGAATGCTAAAAACAAAGCAATTAAAAAAAAATGCAACTAAAGAAATTGCAAAGAAGGCAACTAGATTAACGAAAAAGTGTTTTACAAAAAAGCCTAGTAGATGAATGCTTCTACTACTAGAAAAATTGCAATAAATAAAAGAAAATACAATTCCTCTAGATAGATGGTGAAGAAGAGGGATTCTTGCTCCAAGCTTGGTAGCTCTCAAGCTCGAAAAGAGTCCTCCAACTCCTTCCTTGCTATGCTCCGCCAAGGTGATGTCCTCCAAAGCAAGCCCTAAGGGGGCATTCCCTAAGCTTCTCTCCAAGGGTGGATGTCCACCCTAGGTCCTCCTTTGCCTGGCCGTCCTCCTTGAAGTAGAAAAGTCCTCCTCCTTGGCATGGCCCAAGTTGAAGAGAGTGGGGAGAAGGCACCAAAAGGGCTAGTGATGTGCCCCTTTAATCTTCTTCTCTACTCCTTCTTCTTGGCTGTAGGTGTAGGTGGGTATAGGTAGAAAAATGCACTAATAGAGGATGGGAATTATGTGGTGGTAGGGTAGGGTATTTATAGGATGGGAACGGAGGTGGTTATGGTGTCTTTTTGAAGGGAAATGAAGGGGTGCTTGGATATTTTTGTAGGGAAAAATGGGAGGGAAATGAAGAGGTGCCTTGGTTTTCCCTCCAAAAATACCTTCTAGAAGGAAATTTTGGAGGGAAAAAATGGAGGGTGGAGATGGGTTTTGATGGTGGATGTAGGGTGGTGATGGAAGGGATAGTTGGCACCAAAATAAACTAGGAGTAGGTGGTCTTTTTACTGGAGCTTAGGTAGTAGGGTAGCAGGGTAGTAGGTTTTGGTGCCATGGAGGTGGACTAGCTAAGTTAAGTAGCTTAGCTAGCTTAGCTAGTAGGGAGTAGAGTTGGAGGCATTTGGAGCTAGGGTTTTCAGGGAGAAGAGCTGGAGGTAGTCATCTTGAGCTGCACTAGAGCTGGTGGCTGCTGAAGAGAGCTGCAAGGAGCTACCTTAATTGGCTTGGCTTGCTAGTTCTTTGCTAGCTACTAAGCCAAGCTAAAGCAAGCTGGCTTCTGCTGAAAGGAGTTGAGGTGAGCTGGGTTTAATGCTCCTGGGGAGGATCAAGCTGGGTGAGGCAGCTAAGGTAGCTTAGCTCAATTGAGTTGAGCTAAGCTGAGTCCCTGAGAGCTGGACTTGAGCTTCTTAAGTTGGAATGAATTATCTTTAGCTGGCTGGAGTTGAGTAGAGCTGGATGTAGCAGGACCTGAGCTGGGGTGAACTCCAATCAACTCAGCTGAGCTAGCTAGAGCTCCCTGTGGACTAATGGGAGCTGAGATGAGCTAGACTCAGCTAAGTTGAGCTGGATCTGAGCTGACTTGAGCTAGGGTGAGCTAAGATGAGCTCTCTTGAGCTACCATTCAGCTGAGATGAGCTGAATGGAGCTAAGATGAGCTAACCCTAGTTCAAGTGAGCTGGAATCCAACTATGGTGAGCTGGATCAAGCTGAGTTCCAGTTAGTCTGAGCTTCTTCTTCACTAGTTGCCTTCCGGGTGCTAGGGTTTTGGAGTTCTACATATCCCTAACACTCACAAAAACACATTAAAAAGATAATAAAAAATGCAATGCATGCCTAACCTAATTGATGCCTAAATGCAGCCCAAAAACCCATTTGCGGAGCAAAATCCTAAGAGCTAAGTTTGTTTTAATGCATAAAAATGATGATAAACTAGCGTTTATCAACCCCAAATCCAAAAATGCCTCAAGATTTTTTAGATTTTCTTCACAATCAGAAATGGGGTTTTTATCATATTCTTCCTCGACTTCGATTGGATTCTTTGACAATTCAAATTTAACCCCATGGATGTATGGCATCTCATGTAAATCTATGTTCTTAGTGTATTTATCATCTGAGCTTGTCATGAGGTTTTTAGGCAATTCCACTCCAGATCTCTCAGAATCCAAATCATGTGTCTCATCAATTACCTTTGGCCGATCAGTGTTCACCACGATGTCAGAATCATTATAAGTCAAATCAATGAGCTAGATCGAAGCTGTGTGCAGAGTAACTTCACCAAGAAGTTCTATGTTACCACAATGCTCAGGTTCATCATCATCTGAGTCCTCCTCGATAAAATTACAATGTGGGTCCATGTTTGCCTTGAAAATATCCAATTTGAGTTTCTCATTCCCCAAGGCGATCTCCATACACTCAGATGCATAGTTAATGTTAGCTTGGGCAGTTGCCAAAAATGGGTGGCCTAAGATGATAGGTGCATCACGGAGACTAGGAGGAATGCCCATATCCAAGAGGAAAAAATCCACTGGGAAGCAAAGCCCATGCATTTTTACAATGACATTCTCCACCACATCTCGGGGTACTTTGACTGATCGGTTAGCTAAATAGATAGTGACCGAAGTGGGTTTTAGCTCCCCAAATTGGAAGTGGTCAAAAATAGCAGTGGGGGCTAAATTAATGGCTAAACCTAAATCAAGCAAGGCCCGGTCAAAAGGGGCATCCTGTAGTTGACAGGAAATGAGTGGGGCTCTGATAACGAATTTTAAGAGATTTGTAAAATACGTCGTTGTAACGCACAAAATCGATCAACTCTTAAATTTATAAACCTAGATAGTAGGGTATCTAGGGTCGTCTAAGGAGGCAATATGTTTGCAAAATTTAGGTCTCTTGCTTGGAAATAGAAATCACCTTTCTTTTTGGTCTTTTCAACTATATCATTTTTTTTAGGGTTTTGAAATAACGAGGGAAAACATGAGTTGTTGGCAGGAAAGTAAATAACAACTACGATCACTAAGCTAACAGCTAAGTGACAAATAATTCCTCTCCCTAAGCTCACTCTAGGAATGTGGAGGCCTAGAGTAATTAGGGAGAGGGAGTGAAGAGTGCTAGAATCACAGCAATTAAAATGCAACTAAAAAGAAATTTCAAAGAAGGAAACTAGATTAATGAGAAAGTGTTTTACAGAAAAATCGAGTAGATGAATGCTTCTACTACTAGATAATTGCAATAAATAAAATAAAACACAAGTCCTCCTGAATTGTTGGTGAAGAGGGGAAACTCCTTGCTCCAAGCTTAAGGGCTCCTAGGGTTGAAAAGGGCTCCTCCTCCTTCCTTGAAAATGGTGTCCTCCAAGGTGGAAGCTACCACCTCCAATGATCTCCTCTAAGGGTGGGTGTGCACCACCCTTGCTCCTCCTTGCCTGGCCGTCCTCCTAGTAGGGGAGTGCTCCTCCTCCTTGGCGTGGCACAGGGGAGAAGAAAGAAGGGGAAGGCATCAAAAGGGCGAGTAGGATGCCCTCTTAATCTTCTTCTCTTCTTCTTCTTCCTTGGCCTTGAATTGTGGTGGGTGTAATGTGGAATTAAACTAACGGGAGGATGGGAATTCTGTGGTGGTAGGGTAGGGTATTTATAGGATGGGAAGGGGGTGGTTATGATTTTTTTTGGAGGGAAATGAAGAGGTGCTTGGATATTTTTGGAGGGAAAAATGGGAGGGAAATGAAGAGGTGCCTTGGTTTTCCCTCCAAAAATACCTTCTAGAAGGCATTGATTTTGGAGGGAAAAAATGGAGGGTGGAGATGAGTTTTGATGGTGGATGTAGGGTGGTGATGGAAGGGATAGTTGGCACCAAAATAAACTAGGAGTAGGTGATCTTTTTGCTAGAGCTTAGGTAGTAGGGTAGTAGGTTTTGGTACCATGGAGGTGGACTAGCTAAGCTAAGCTAGCTTAGCTAGCTTAGCTAGTAGGGAGTAGGGTTGGAGGCATTTGGAGCTAGGGCTTTCAGGAAGAAGAGCTGGAGGTAGTCATCTTGAGCTGCACTGGAGTTGGTGGCCGCTGAAGAGAGCTACAAGGAGCTACCTTAGCTGGCTTAGCTTGTTAGTTCCTTGCTAGCTACTAAGCCAAGCTAAAGCCAGCTGGCTTCTACTGAAAGGAGCTGAGGTGAGCTAGGTTTAATGCTCCCGGGGAGGACTTAGCTAGTTGAGGTAGCTAAGGTAGCTTAAGTCAACTAAGTTGAGCTAAGTTGAGTCCCCGGGAGCTGGGCTTGAGCTTCCTAAGCTAAGATGAAGTCATCTTCAGCTGGCTGGAGTTGAGTGGAGCTGGATGTAGCTGGTCTTGAGCTGACGTGAACTCCAATCAACTCAGCTGAGCTAGCTAGAGCTCCCTATGAACTAACGGGAGTTGAGATGAGCTAGATTCAGCTAAGTTGAGCTGGATCTGAGCTGACCTGAGATAGGGTGAGCTAAGATGAGCTCTCTTGAGTTGCCATTCAGCTGAGATGAGATGAATGGAGCTAAGATGAGCTAACCCTAGTTCAAGTGAGCTGGAATCCAGCTATGGTGAGCTAGATCAAGCTGAGTTCTAGCTAGTCTGAGCTTCTTCTTCACCAGTAGCCTTCCTGAGTGCTAGGGTTCTAGGGATCTAGCAATCTTTATATCCCTAACACTCATAAAAGCACATTAAAAATACAAAAAAAAGTGCAATGCATGCCTAACCTAATTAATGCCTAAATGCAGCCCAAAAACCCATTTGCGGAGTAAAATCCTAAGAGCTAGGTTTGTTTTAATGCATAAGAATGATGATAAAGTGATGCTTATCATTCCCATGCTTATCTATTGCTAGTCTCTTAACAAACTTTAATTTTTACAAAATAGAATTTTTGGGAAATCTAATTCTTTTCGACTTTTGATGAAAAAGTGGCTAGGGGATGTTGGTTGGTTTAAACACAGGAGGTATGGGATTTATTAAAGAAAAACATCGGGATTTGTTTTTGGATCCAAAAATTAGACAAAATGAGATCAATATATCCTCCAGAAAATTCATAGATTAACCCCTTGTTAATTCATATGACTTGAAATTTCTGTTTTTAGGATTTTTCTGGCTCTTGAATCTGATTTGCAACTTGTAATAACCCTTAAAACCTTATGTCCGTGCTTGTGAAAAGCCAACATTTATAAGGGCGTGTTTTTGGTTTAAAACTTTGTTTTTCTCCCCCATGCTTATTTTTAGCTTAGTCTTACAACAGATGTGTCAGGATCATCATTCCCATTACCAATCCTCGAGGGAGCTCTGGCGCCAGTACTTCAGGATAGCATTGTCTATGACACCACCCAGGAGCTCACAACCCCAAAACATAATGCTGTGTAAAGGGGCGCTCCAAGAAAACTCAAGCTCTTACTCCGACACTATAGGTAGAGCACCGTCCAAAACACTTGAGTTGCTAAAATGCGCTTTAATGCTTCGTCTAAAGATATGAAATATAGATATGGAGCAATGCCGAGGCGGTAACATGTTGACATCACATCCTCAAAGGAGGCATTTTCCTCCTTCTCGGTAGTGGGAACTCAAACCAATGATCTATTTCAGACTTTTACTAAGTCCAAACAAGGGAGTTTTTCTAATTTTTAGTTTTTTTAAATGTTGTCTTGTGTGTGAAATTTGACACAGGAAGTTCCGCAAGAAATGCAAGTTTTTGAATCAGAAACTAAGCCAAATACTTTCCATATTATAAAAGAGGATCAAGTCACCTGAACTATCATGAGTTCAGGTGGAATTTTAGAGAGGGATATCTGATCTAGTCTAAAAATAGACCCTGAAATTCTAATGATCAAATCTGTATCCTCATCCCTAGTTTATTAAATATTAAATCCCATTGTACCAAAAGTAAGTTTTCAACCTTAGTCCCTATTTCAAGATTTTTCCTCAAAAAGTTTTCAACATTTTTATTTTTTTAGGTATGTAAGTAGGAAAATAAAATAACTAAAAAAAATGCATGTTTTTAGGTTTTGAAAATCCTAAATCGATCGTCAAAATTTTAAAAACACCCCCCATGCTTAAGATATGCAATGTCCTCATGCATTAGGAGGGAAAAGGGATCACCTTAAAGAAGAGCGGTCAGGTTTAGCATGGTCAAAACCTGGAAAAAGAAAGGAAAAAGGAAAGTAGGAAAAATGATGAGTTACCTCCCATCCAATGCTATCTTTTACGCCATTCAGCCGGGCATGAAGGTATACACGGAAGATGGAAAATCATGTAAATAATTGGACACTTGAATGTCCTCAAGAAATGTGTTTTCCTCAAGATCCCTGAAAAGATAAATGGTAAAGAAATCAGGAGCAAAATGAAATGGAAAAATGGAAGAATAACCCAGATCTGGCCATGGTTTATGTAAAATGCCAGACTCTAGTGGGTTGGGTGATAAGTCCAATGGAAAGGGAGGAGGAAAGGATTCAATGAGATGTAGGGTGGGTGAAGTTAGTGTGGATGTTTTTTGTGAAAAATCAGGAATATTGAAAGAGTAAAAGTCAAACCCTAGTTGATCTGAAAAGTCTCAGACCACAAAATCATCCTTAGAATAAGAATCAATAAAATCTAGATCCATGGTGGTCAAAGGTGAGTAGGATTTGATCAACAAAGATTTCTCACAAATTTCTTCCATTGTATTATCAGTGTCCTCGAAAATTTTACGATCAATGGACCTCTTGGAAGCTTGAAATAAATCTAATGAGAAAATCTAATTACCACAACTTATATTCATTTTCCTAGAGTGAGAGTTGATACTAGCCGTTGCGGTAATCAGAAGGGGTCTTCCAAGAATGGTGTTAATGAGAGCTACAAGTACCTCTATGTCAAGGACCAGAAAATTTACCGGATTTAGACAATTTCGGACCTTGACAATATGATCCTTAATGATTCCCCATGGTTGAATGGTAGATCGATCTCCCAATTGAAATTGAACCTTAGTAGGTTTAAAATCACCGAATCGAGATTCCTCGAATATGACCGGGGGAATGATATTAATGGAGGTACCTAAGTCAAGAGGGGCACGAAAAAAGGTGGTGTCATTTATGACAATCAAGATGAGAGATGCGCCCGGGTCCTTTTTTGTGAGAGGAAGCTTGCTCTGAACAACTAAGCTTGTTGTCTTAGAAAGGACCACCCTTCCTAGATTCTGAGCCTCCCTTGTTGGAGAAAACTTTTCTTTCAAAAATTTAGCAAAGGTAGGGGTGGTATCTAAGAGGGGGATATTCCTCTCAACTTGCTCAAATAAGTCCAAAAGATCTTGGTGAGAGGGCTCTAATTTTTTATCAAAAAGATTGGAATGCAGTGTTTGAGAGTAAGAAGTAGGATTTGAATCAAGTGTTTTTGGGATTTCTTTTTCTTCTTCCTGAGTGGGGTTAGGAGAGTTGATTTGCATAAGCTGAGAGTGGGTTTCATCAATTTGATTTGAAGGCCCTAAATCAGTGGTGGTGTTCCCACTCCTCAACATATCTCCATATGTAGTTTGGTTATCACTTGGAGGAGGTGGGGGGGCCTGATGTTGATAGAAACCAGGTTCGTGCTAAGATATTGGGTTAATAGGAGGATGAACAGTGTGGTTCTGTTGTTGGTGTCGACCCGGGTGTTGGTTCCTTTGATTGACAAAGTTTGGGGTGGGCTGGGATGGTGAATGTTCTGCATGTCCTTGAGTCGGAATAACCCTAATTTGATCATTGATATTGTTAATAACACGAGTGATTTCCGTAGTTTTTCTTTGCATCTCCTGTAGGGTTTTCATCATTTGGGCATTGATGTCTTCTTGAGATGGCCCAGATTGATAAGTTTGATTTGAACCATACCCTCCAAATGGGTTTTGTTGTTGGTGAGGAACTGGATTGGTCCAGGAGTGAGTCAAATAATTCCTCAAATTAGAGGAATTTTGCAATTGCTCCTAGAAGGTGGAGACATTTTGAGTGGGGTAATGATTTGGATAAGTATAATTCCCTGTTGAACCATAGAAAGCCTCAGAATAATGATTATACTCAGCATGAGTCGTATGCAAATTTTGTCTCTTTGGGATGTGAGAAGGGGTGAGATGTGGAATGCGTTGAGCTTGGGCAAGTGTGGCAGGACTCCCTTGGTTAGCTAGGTTTGTTAAATCCTTATGCAACTGTTGTTGATTAACTTGTAGCTGAGCCATTATGGAGTAGAAATTAGGTGGGGGGGCCTGATTAAGAATCTCCTGGGTGGAAAGATTGGGGAAAGAATAATTATCATGCAAGTTAGAGAACCAATTTTTATTTTCCATTTTTAAAGAAGAGGAAGAATGCGGGAAAAGTCTTTTTGGGGAAGCAAAATCAAGTGGTCCCTCCAAGAGTGGAGTTTTGGACCGCTGCCCGTGCAAAATGTAAGAAATGGTAGGGGAGGAGAAGAGATGGAGATGAGAGAAGTGTGCACACAAGCAATCAAATTCTAGACCTAACTTAATTGTGACTCCCTAGAATTTAACGTAAGACTTGGTCTACCTATGAAATAAGCAATCAACAGTGAATACCCATTCTGTCAACAAATCTAGCCAAGTTGCTTAAGGAGAGGTTTGGGCCCAAGTGTTACCCAGGAAAATCCCCAGGTACTTGTACAAACCCGTGCCTGGTCATTTGACACAGCCCCTCAACCTGAACACCAGATATAGATGACAGAATTGGTATTAACTAGAGAAAACTTAAGACCTATATAGCAAGCCTAAGTTGATGAAACCTTAAGGGTCAAGTTGGTACGGATTTTAGTTAGGTCTAGGATACTATAGTGCACATGAAATGTGGAAGGTGTTAATTTGGGTTATTGCCCTATTATTTCAATTTTTTGTGTGTATGTCAGGATTGGAAGTTGATTTCAATGAAAAATAAGTTGTCACATAATTTTTGTATTTCTGTCTTTTAAGATTCAATTTAATTTAATGTATTTTAGGGTTTCTCTTTTTAAATGTTCAAACAAGTTTGAAACTTCCAAAATCAAAGGAAAACAAGTTGTATTGGTAATGGTCAATTTCCTTTAGAAGTGGTTTTCTAGAAATACAAAGGAAAACCCTAATGTAATTTGATCCTAAGGCAGAAAATTACTACCAATGAGTTATTTTTAGGCTTTCTGTATTAAGTAGTGGTCCAAACAATTCAAACAACACCACCACTTTGAAGACAATCAAACAAGGATTCCATAAAATATTTTTTTAAGATTTTTGGAATTTTTTTGATAATTGTTTTGAATTTTTATTTGTATTGGTGTCAAAGTCCAGAAATGATACTTGTGGGTATTTTGGACTTTTCAGTATTACCACTGACCTCAGAAAATTTTAGTGATTTTATATGATGTGTATAATTTTACAAGGATTTCAAAAAGATGAATTTCACAAAAATTGGATGAGTATAAAAATTCTAAAAATTTACGGACAGTAGCAAAATAGGAAGATTAGAGGGTGTGACCCCTCGAAAGTCCATGAATTTTTAAAACTTAAATACAAATCCAATAGTTTGAAATTTGGAACAGATGTTTCCAACTTGATTTGAAATCTCTGTGTAAAATTCCAAGATTTTAGAAGTCCTGTGGTAATTGAAATTGATTTTTCAAATCTTGACAGAAGTCTAGATCCAAAAAAGCAAAACACCAATACTTGAAATGGAGTGGTGTTAATGGTGTAAACAAGCAATCAATGGGTTTTAAAATGCACCACTCCACTTAATTAAGTTGTTTAGGGTCCTGAAAGCTAAGTTTAGTGTATTTTGGTAGCTTTTTAGGTTAGGTGTGACAAGTAAGAAGAACCAACCTGAATGTTCACGGGACGACAAGGAACTTTGAGCTTTCGCTTCCAAATTCCCGCTTTCCCGTTGTAGTTCCTACACACACTAGAGAAAAGAAAGAGAAAGGGATGAGATCCACTTCAAGCAAGAGAAAAGAATGATTAAGCAAAGCCGTGCCTCCCCAGCAATGGCACCAAAAAGTGATAATGAATTTTACGCGGTTTGTAAAATACATCGTTGTAACATGCAAAATCGATCAACTCTTAAATTTATAAACCTAGATAGTGGGGTACCTACGGTCGTCCAAGGAGGCAAGTTTGCAAATCAAAATCCCTTGCTTATAAATGGAAATCAACTTCATTTTGGTGTTTTAAAATATTTAATTTTTTTTTTGAAATAACTAAAGCAACATAAAATTGATGGTGGGAAGATGGCTAACACCTAAATTTACTAAACTAGAACCTAAGCGACAAGTAATTCCTCTCTCTAAGCTCCCCTAGGTAGGTGGGAACCTAGAGTAATTAGAGAGAGGGTGTGATTACACTAAGGTAAAAGTAAAAGAAAACAATTAAGAAAAGGCAACTTTACTCAAGGAGAAAAAATATTTTACAAATCATAGTAGATGAATGCTTCTACTACTAGATAATTGCAATAAATAAAATAAAACACAAGTCCTCCTGAATTGTTGGTGAAGAGGGAAAACTCCTTGCTCCAAGCTTAAGGGTTCCTAAGCTTGAAAAGGGCTCCTCCTTCTCCTTCCTTGAAAATGGTGTCCTCCAAGGTGGAAGCTACCACCTCCAATGATCTCCTCTAAGGGTGGGTGTGCACCACCCTTACTCCTCCTTGCTTGGCCATCCTCCTAGTAGGGGAGTGCTCCTCCTCCTTGGCATGGCACAAGGGAGAAGAAAGAAGGGGAAGAAGGCATCAAAAGGGTGAGTAGGATGCCCCCTTAATCTTCTCTTCTTCTTCCTTGGCCTTGAATTGTGGTGGGTGTAATGTGGAATTAAACTAATGGGAGGATGGGAATTCTGTGGTGGTAGGGTAAGGAATTTATAGGATGGGAATGAGGTGGTTATGGTGTTTTTTTGGAGGGAAATGAAGGGGTGCTTGGATATTTTTGGAGGAAAAAATGGGAGGGAAATGAAGAGGTGCCTTGGCTTTCCCTCCAAAAATACCTTCTAGAAGGCATTGGTTTTGGAGGGAAAAAATGGAGGGTGGAGATGAGCTTTGATGGTGGATGTAGGGTGGTGATGGAAGGGATAGTTGGCACCAAAATAAACTAGGAGTAGGTGATCTTTTTGCTAGAGCTTAGGTAGTAGGGTAGTAGGTTTTGGTGCCATGGAGGTTGACTAGCTAAGCTAAGCTAGCTTAGCTAGCTTAGCTAGTAGGGAGTAGGGTTGGAGGCATTTGGAGCTAGGGTTTTCAGGGAGAAGAGCTGGAGGTAGTCATCTTGAGCTGCACTAGAGTTGGTGGCTGTTGAAGAGAGCTGCAAGGAGCTACCTTAGCTGGCTTAGCTTGCTAGTTCTTTGCTAGCTACTAAGCCAAGCTAAAGCAAGCTAGCTTCTGCTGAAAGGAGCTGAGGTGAGCTGGGTCTAATGCTCCTGGGGAGGACCTAGCTAGTTGAGGTAGCTAAGGTAGCTTAAGTCAACTAAGTTGACCTAAGCTAAGTCCCTGGGAGCTGGACTTGAGCTTCCTGAGTTAAGATGAAGTCATCTTCAGCTGGCTGGAGTTGAGTGGAGTTGGATGTAGCTGGTCCTGAGCTGAGGTGAACTCCAGTCAACTCAGCTGAGCTAGCTAAAGCTCCTTCTGAACTAATGGGAGCTGAGATGAGCTAGATTCAGCTAAGTTGAGCTAGATCTAAGCTGACCTGAGATAGGGTGAGCTAAGATGAGCTCTCTTGAGCTGCCATCAAGCTGAGTTGAGATGTATGGAGCTAAGATGAGCTAACCCTAGTTCAAGTGAGCTGGAATCCAGCTATGGTGAGCTGGATCAAGTTGAGTTCCAGCTAGTCTGAGCTTCTTCTTCACCAGTTGCCTTCCTGAGTGCTAGGGTTCTAACAATCTATATATCCCTAACACTCACAAAATCACATTAAAAAGACAACAAAAGGTGCAATGCATGCCTAACCTAATTAATGCTTAAATGTAGCATAAAAACCCATTTGCGGAGTAAAATCCTAAGAGCTAGGTTTGTTTTAATGCATAAGAATGATGATAAACTGACGTTTATCGAGCTCCTGGGCTTTCTTCTTAGGTGGCAGGTCAGAAAAAATGACTATACTAGTTTCCTTGGACAATACCACCTTATTAGTCTTCCTCAGTTGTCGCTTGGGTGTACAATATTCTTTAAAGAATTTAATGACAGTAAGAATGTGATGAATGGCATCATGGAGGGGAACCTTAATGTGAACATCTTTGAAGATTTCCTTGAAGTCCTCATTGCTTTTGATTCCCTTTATCTTTTCTTTAGGTTCATGAGTTAAGGCTCCAAGGAAGGGTAAAAGGATGTCAGTGATCTCAGTGATTGGTTTCTTTTCCTTAGGCTGCTCCTTTGAGGGGATAGAATGGGAAGAGGAGCTAGCCTAAGAAGTATCATGACCCGCCTGCTTACATGGTGGGTCCTATATAGCTTTTCTACTCCTTAGTGTGACAGCATTTGCATCGGTGTACTGTCTATGAGGTGGGGGAGGAGCAGAAGGGGCAGATTGGGTGTGATTCGATGATAAGGCCGGCTGACCTAAAACATAACCAGGAGGTAAGGGAGGTGATTGCACAGCAAGCTATGCCTATAAATATGTCATCTTATGTTATATCCTAGCATTACCCATGCATTTTATGTAGCCATACTTGCATTTGTAAGTATTCACTTGCATGCATTTCTAAAGAGGGGAAGAGAGTGAGAACAAATGACCATTCAATCCACTTCAATTCCATCTCATCTCAAACACACATAATAATTAACATCTTCACTGCGTGCTTGCATTGCAAATTCATCATCTTTTTTTATTTTCCTCCATCCGGCTGCGATTGCATAGAGCTGTGCACCCGTCCATTTACATAGGGAGAGGCACATGTTCTCTCTATAAAAGAGCATGCACCCCTCCCCTCTAGAGCCACCTCCTCTCCCACCCTCAGACCAGTACACCACACACTCACTCACTGCCGACCACTCTCTCCCTCTCTCCCTATCCATACACAGCTCCTTTTCTCACCAGTTGAGAAGAGGCACACTGTGTGCAGGAGAAGCTCATCGTGGTCTTAGACCCTACAGTGAGCTCCACCACCCCTAGCTCCTTCGCGAGCAGGTGGGCATGGTGGATTCCCTATTTTGATTTTCATTTGTGTGCTCTGCTTTGTTTTCTATTTTCCTTTTTTTTCTTTATTGCATCGCCTTTGCCATTAGAGTGGAGCTTCAAACTCTGAAGCTCGGCCTGAGCCACCCAGCGCCGTGCACCTCCGAGCTCCTCCACGCGCATGCACAGACCTCTCAGCTCCCCTTCCACATGCGTGTGCACACTCCACGACTGCCTCCACGTGCCGCACTGCCTCAATCAGTTACCACTCTCCGTGCGGCACTATAGCGCACTATTCACCATAGTCAGCGCGATACTGTAGCCATTGGCAAGCTTCTCACTTAGCCGGTGGCTCCGCACTCTCTCTCCTCAGTGCTACCGCCTCCACCAGATCATCCCCTATGCATGCTCTTCACCTAGCTCCTGTGCCTCTTTTGCACCTGCACCACACCCCTCAGCGCGCAACCTTGTGCACTGCAGGCTCTTCCCTAGCGCTTGCACCTTCCTCGCACGTCGCGAGTGGTGCGGTCCTCCCTTACGCACTTGCACGCTGCATCACCTCACTCCAGTGCAAGTGCGTGCCCTTCACACATGACTATTCCCTCACTCACCTAGATAGACACACACACACCTACTCTCTCTCTCACACAAGCACACATAGATGCACACACTCTCCCTCATACTTGCACACCCTGATACACATACACCTACACGCATACATACATACATACATATATATATATATACTCACACACTCTCACCCCCATATATATATCTTTATATACAAAAATATATATATATATATATTGATATATATAGATAGATATATATATATACATATATATATATAGTTCTATACACTTATATGGTTATATATACTTATATACACATATCCACATTCTCCCACACACACATTCACCTCACATCACCAACCCACATACCCGTGCACTCACTCCTTCACCGCGCATCGTATCGCGAGAATATTCGCACCAGTTGCGAATATTTCTTGATACCGTGCAAAGCAAGCGCTTCCACCCACACTCATACACATCCGCTCCACACTCCACGCTGCACTTAGTCTTGTTGGTTGCGTCTTGCTAGACGTGGACCAACTTGCCACAGTGCTACATCCCATCCCAATTTCCATCTCCACCCTTATAGTATCTATATACTATATATATATATACATATACTAAGCTAAGTATCTCTTTTCATTTCTTTCCTTGCATTTTATTTTTCTTTCATTTGACTTTTATTCTTGCTATTAAAAAGACCAAAAAAAAAGTATAAAAGAGAAAAGATAATTCTTGTCTTGCAGGTACCTGATCTTGTGAGTGACAAGATTAATCTTGGAACCCTAAGTTGGCTTCAAGCCAAGGACCATTTGGCTCAAGGATAAGAACTTCAATTTTGAGGGTGTGCCTCAAGAACAACATTATCAGAAAAATCTTAAAAGTAGAAAAAACCAAAAACATAATAAACGTAAGGACAAGATACATTCTAGGAAAGGCGTAGAAACTTTGTAATCTCCTAATTCCCACCTCCCTGAGATCGACCCTGGGCCTAAAAGTGACCAAGATAAAATTAAGTAGGACAGGTTAACTCACTATACTAATTTCGATGATAATATCACCATATTAAATAAGCCTATTCAAGTCCTCAACACGTTTTTCTAGCACCGTTGCCAGGGAAGCGCCATTTAGAGTAAGTGTTTCTATCCTTTTCCTTTGTTTCTTTTCCCACACTTGTCTTCACAGATGTGTTTGTTTATGTCGTGCAAGTGAGCTAGCTGTTGAGAGAAGGCACAAAGAGAAGGTGGGAGATAGGAGCAAGGACAAGGTGGGAGTGTGAAGTTGCTGCCGTCGCCTCTTAGGTCTTCTCAACCATTGCAGAAAAGGTTAGTGTTCTTCTCTTTAGTAAACTAGATCCTTTTGTCACCCTCAATTCAAAATAAAAAAAAATCAAAAAATTCCAAAAGCCCTAAAAAATGTTTCTTGGGAATTTCTTGTGGCGAATGGACTAAAATCAACTTGCTAATTGTTTGCTATCATCCCCACCTCCCCTTGATTTCCCGCAAACTTCGCATAGCAAAAATCCAAGAATCTTGATTCTTGGCAATTTCGTTGTGTGAAGTCTTCTTAGAGGCAAGATAAAAATTGATTGATTGCCATCCTTCCTTGCCTTATTTATTAGCATTTCGAGATCACATTTTTGGTGGGGAGGCTTGGAATTGAGTTGATTCCAACCCAACCACTACTTTACATTTACCTTAGATTCAATCCCAAATATTTGCACCCCAACATTTTCATTTTCTTTACATCATTTGGTGGTTGAACCCTTGGGTGGAATCTCATTTTGGTGATTGGGAGCACTTGAATTGATGTGCTTTGGCTCCCTCTCACATTAAGCTAAAATTGACTTGTGCATCCACACATAGAAATTTCCATCTAGGGAAGCCCATCACATTTTTAGCATACATTAACTAATCCACATTGAAGAAGGGTTTGTTGGGTGCAAAAAGAACTTGTATTCTCTAAAAACCATGAGATTGGTTGAATTGGTAATTCAGTGTAATCATAAAATCCATATTACCTAAGAACTGAATTCTAAAAGCCATTCACCATCTAAAACTTCAATTCGAGGAGATTTTCCTATTGCATGCTTGCTTGACACACTCTTAAAATCAACGCACTTGAGCATCACCTGTATACAACCCCCTTCACATTCCAAAGCACTTGAATCCTAAGTCTCTTAATTAAAATTGGTAGTAACTTGACCCCATTAAGGTTTGGAGGTCTAACTACCTGCGTGTAGTAGTTACGTGCTGTTGTAGGTTCCCGCGTGCTATCGGATGTCTAAGATTGGGGCAAACGGCCTTTCAATCTAGCCCAGTGGTTCCATGGTGCTTGTATTTGATTCCGTAAGTCGCGATAGTAGGTAATTTAGATCTTTAGGTCTAAGGGACACATTTAGAGGTTAGGACCTTGATTGTTTGAATTGTCAACAAGTTCACCTATTCGGCATCTTTTCTTTTATCCCCTGCTCTCTTCTCATCACCCCAATTCATCTTTCGGCAGTGCATGTTTGGGAGGAGGTCACAAAACCCTGAACTGTTTGAATTGTTTGAAAACTCTAGAAGGGCAGAAGCTGGTGAATCATCCTCCTCCTCCTCTATAAACATGGCTGCTCACCCACCCCCAAACCCTGAGGGAGGAAATCGCCCCCCTCCAAATCCACCAGGTGGTGGAGGAGCCGTTGACCCATTAACCCACCTCTAGGCCCAAATGGAATTGTATAATGAGTTGATTGAAGCCATTAGGGAACCTTGGAGGAAATGCAAAACCCTCCCGAACGGGAGGATCCCAGGTCTCTTAGCTCTTATCAGAATCCTGCTACTACAGAAACCCGTGGGCATATTCGTGTCCCCATGGGCAGGGAGGATTTCGAACTAAAATCGAACGTAATTAGACTAATTAAATTTCATTACCATGGATTGGCCAGTGAAGACCCTTTTCTTCACTTGGAGGACGTAACCCATTTAGCTGAAATGATTAAACCAAGAAACAGCGAGCTGTATATCGTCCTCATGAAAATGTTCCCATTTTCATTGTGGGACAAAGCAGCGCAATGGTTGTGCACCATTGGGAAACCCCTCCGAACTTGGGAAGAGATGCATACAATGTTTATGAAGAAAATTTTCCCAATCGGGCACACCAATGCACCTTGCCGTGCTATTACTTCTTTCATGTAACAAAACAGTGAGCAGTTTCATGACGCCTGGGAAAGGTATAATGACCTCCTCAGGAAATGTCCACACCATGGTCTGCCTAAGTGGCATTTAGCTTAGATCTTCTATTATGGGCTAAATGAAACTTTGAGGTAGATTGCGGATGCTTCCTACGGAGGAAATTTTATGAATAAAGACGAGAATGGAGCATTTGAATTGTTTGAGAGCATGAGTGAAAACTCAATGAACAATGCCTCCATTGTCGCCTTTAATCGTACCAGCATGCCCCGCAATGTTCGTGAAATTGACACTAGACCCTCCCATTCATCCACAGATCTTAACTTAATTGCACAAAAATTGGACGAAGTCTCTGTCGTGCACAAGAAGCTGGACGAGCTTATGGCCAACCCCACCCGCTCTATGGCAAACACCTCCACACCATCACTCCATCACAACCCTAATCCTTCCAATGCCAAGCTTATTCCTAAGAATCCTGTGAGACCGTCCTTACTGAGTATCGCGCCAAGTGATTCAGTGAGCAATGTGGACCTGGCTTTTGCAAGCCAGTATTTTGACATGGAGGACCAAGCCTCCGTGTGCTCGGATGCATATACACATGCGGACTCTTCTTCTAGCTTAGAAGACACTTGTGCCCTGGGGAACAACTCGTTCTCTGCCTCCTATAACCCAGGGTGGCAAAATCATCCTAACCTCGCATGGTCCAGTAACCCGCAGTGCCAAAACCCTGCAGGTGGACCAATGCGACCGTCCGCACCCGTCATCCCAAGGGCCCAGTATAACCCTGTGGCAAATTCACCGTCGGGCCCTTGCATATCTCAAACGGAACATGCATCAAGTCCTCTTGATAAATTGATGTGAATGATGACAAAAATGTCCAAGTGCCATGAAGAAAACATGACCTCTCTTCAGCACCAATTGGCTCAACAGAATGCTGAGATCAGTCAACTACGCATGATGACTCGATCTTAGGGCACTCTTCCCACCCAACCTATTCCTAACCCACGAAATTTTGTACCTCATGGTCCGCAACCACAGGTACAACCTTCTCAGGGGCAGGTTCATCAGATTCTGCAAGCTCCGAGCACTCCACCAAGATTTCAGGCTAATCCCGTAGCAGCACATCACCATTATGTCCCTATTGTGAACCCTCCTCCGCCTTATGATCGGACTGGACCTACGACGTCCAATGTGATTACTGCCAGGAGTGGTAAGCAAATTGTCGATCCGTCTCGACTTGATCCTGGCCCATCTTCTTCATCGCCCTCTCATTCAGGATGTGCACCGCATTCTCGTGAGGATGATACGCCCAAACTGGTGCCAGAATCAGTCCCATTCCCTAAGGCTCTACTGAGGGAGCCAAAAAGGAAAGAAAAAGAACACATAGGCCTTTGATAACCTGCAAAATTTATTCAGGGATGTTTGTAGGATCTTCTTTTTCTTTCGATCGAGTTCTTTGTCATCTTGCCTCCTCCTTGTCATCATCATGCCTCCATTACTTCCTGTTTGCATTGATCTTCACCTAAATATGAAAGAACTCAATTGCAAACATTAATCCATAATAATTTTGTTAACACCAAAATAAGATGTGGAACAAGGTTCCAACAATGTTTAGATCAAAGTACCCCTATTGGAGGCTACCGACCAAATACCTATTGTCGCCCGATTCTTCAAAGACTACATGATAAACACACATGAATTCATGATAAAATGCTTATTTATGATAGTTCCTAGGCTTAGCATTGCATATCATGTTACAAATACCACATAACTTCCATCGCATGGCATTTAGGATAGTTGTAAATTTTGTATAATAATTCTATTATTTTACATGGCCAGGAGGCAGGGCGACATCTTTATGGGCATCGGATGAAGAATCCAACCGTACGAATGGATTCAGAGTGATGATCGTAGTCCGTCATCGCGAGAATCACCCCAATCAGAGCTCTGTAGTACCCTCCACAAGAAGAAGATGGATGGCCCAGATGGTGCCTCGTGGCACCATCTAGGTCGCCTCATGTTGAAGCTACGGGTTACTACGCTATCGTATTTGATTTTGAAAACTTGTCATTGTAGTTTGAAAACGAAGAACTCATGTTCAACAAATAAAATTTATACCGGAACAGAAATCCCAGGTCGAACTCAGGGAGGCGGACGTTTAATTAAAAATACGTGTTTGTTTTATTTGTCATGAAATAAAATAGCTAGTTGAAAACTATTTACCAAATAATAAATAGAAGAGAGAGAAAGAGAATATTACAGATAAAAGCAAAAGGGATGTAGAATAAATATGAATTTCATTATCAAAAATTGTTCATTACACTACTCATTATGACTAGAAAGCGGGAAATGATTACACTAGAAAGCAGTAAATCTATTCTAGAAGGCAGTAAAAAGAATGGAGAGAGAGATATCCTCCTCGACGATCACTTAGAGGACGAGCCAGACGGGACGATGCCTGGAAGACGAGGAACGGAGTGAGGAGGACAAAGACAGAACAACAGGAACGAAGCAGCACGTCATCGTCGTCGTGGGATCCGCTTCTCGAAAGCAGAGAGAGGACAACCACAGGATGCTCCACGAAGGGGGACAAAGGTGGAAAAATTAAGATTTTTACTCTAGAGGAGCATCCCGGGTCTGGGACAAGCTCTTAGAGCTTTGGAAGGGGTGAGAGAAGAGAATAATGGATGATAAATTCATATGGAGGGGGTCTCCTTTTGTAGTTGCAAGGAATGGAGGCATTTTGGTCATTACATTTTGAAAAACATTAATTCAAGACCTTTAGTGACGGATAAATTCGTCACTAAAGGACTGAACGTGGGCTAAAGATCCACGCACCCCCATCTCCTCATCTCCGGCTACCTCAACGCATATCCACGTTCTTCTCATATCAACCGTTCGATCGCATGATCGGATGACTTATATTGCATTTGCATTGCTTCGAGTTTAGCTGCTGCACATACTTGCGGCCAAGCGTCTAATCCGTCACGCCATGTGGCATGCCCGTTGCCGCATGATCAACATCCATGGGTGGAATTTCGCCCGCACCGACGTGCTTTAATTCTTGATTTGAAGGTGCAGCGGGTTTCAACCCTACATCCTCACGTGCGCAAGACCTTATCCACTACGCTTCGTGCGTGAATAGACAAGAAGAGCGTTCACGTGCCATTTAATGCTCACCGTTGGATCTTGATTTGACGGTTGAGATTAGATGTGGAATTCCTCTCATATGAAATGTGGCTTGAGGGAGGCAACCTGAGCAACTCTCAACTGCTGGATGAGAAGGTAGGGCAGCGAGCGATTTGGAGGGTCTGGATGGTGCCACGTGGCATCATGTGGACCGTCCATCTTCTATTAGTTGTAAATGATGCGACGGATGTCGGATTGGATCAATTTTCATGTCGTTAGGCTGCAATCGTCGATCTGAATCCATCCGTGTGGTCGGATTTGTCATCTGAGGTGTGGATTAACACCATCTTAGCCCTTAATCTTTAGGATTCCTCTATCTCTATCTGGTGCTACGGATATCCGACTAGGGTGATCTTGGAGTCGTTGAACTCCAATCATCGCCCTGATCAGATCTAGGCGATTGGATCTTCGATTCGAGGCCCCGATAAAAAATCGCCTTGTCCCTGACATAAAAGGAGACAATTAACCTCCATTTTATTCAGACTAATCTAAATGCAAGATGATGCATGTTATGCAATATTTATAGTATGTAATGCAATTCTATGCTTAAGAACATGCATAAGTAGACATTTTATGTAATATAAACATGTTTACGTCACACCCCCATGCCTATCTTTTGCTAGTTCCTAGCAAAAACTACATGTTATTTATAAAAGAATTAGGTTAGATTATTTGGGCATAAGTTATTTTCAACATTAAGAAAATGTTTACTTAGGATCTGAACTTTCAAAGACGCAACAGTGCCTGGGTATCTGCCAAAATGCAGACCGCCTTAAGCCCTCACCTTATTCAAAGAAAATTTTCTTTTTCTCTTTTTTTCTTCTTTCCTAATTTTTTTTGGATTTTTGAGTTTAGGGTTAAAAAGTGACTTTCTACGACCATTCAACTCACCCAAGATTTGATGAGAACCCTAAGTTCTAAGCATCATATTATGAATGTGATAGACTCGTTGATCGGCAATTAGAACAGACTTCGGATTTCTACACCTCTAGTTGACCTTAAAAAGAGAGTTTTGCCTAAAGGTGTATCTTTACAACCAGTAGCTTTCTCCCTACTTTTATTTTTATGGGGTCAACACAAGGGTGAGTCCAGTGTATATCTCCCTGGTTTATTCTACTTCTCCACTTCTTCCTAAGTGTTTTGGGAATTTTAAGTGCATTTCTTGAGCTGGGTTTTTGACGTGCCTTCGTGCGTGTGTGTTAAGAGGTGTCATTATAGTTGCACTTGATACGTCGGTTTTAAAAGAAGTAAACGGAGGTGAGTCCGAGTGTCGATCTCAGGGAGGCGTGGAAATCGGATTTTGTTTACCACTTGTTGTCACGAAAAAGGCGGAGTTTTGCTTGCGAAAGAGACGGTTTTGAAAAGCGAGAGATAGAGAGAGTTTAGGGTTAGAAAGCTCTTGGTTTTGATCATGCACTTTAAACAGAAAGTAAAATGGCAACTAAATGGAAAATAATTTCATTAAACATACATTCATAGTTCATGGTTTACAATATTAAATACATGCTTCAACAAAAGTAAATGAAAGCTTAAAAGAGAGAGAGAGAGAGGTAGAGAGAGAGTGGAGAGCGACGAGGCAGCCACGGCGGTGGAGGAGGCTCCGTCGACGGCTCGTCGTCTCCGGCGATTACAAGAGTGCCTAAGACTAGCTAGGAGAGGAGTGGAGTAGTTGCAAGTGGGAGAGGATGCCTTGAATGGTGGTAGAAGGGGGTTTAAATAGAGTTAAGGGCTTCCTAAAAGAAGAATGTGCTTTAGCGACATCCAGAACGTCGCTAAAACCGCTTCCAGATACGTCGGTGAAGCCCTCCTGCCGCCGGTCAGCCGCCCGCCCCTCTCTCTCTTCAGGCGCGATCCGTGGATGTTGAACGAGAGCCGTCTGATTGAAGATCGGACGGCTGAGATCCTCCCGCACCTACGCTAAGATCGCGCTTTGGGCGCGCGTGCGCGCGCGCGTTTCCGCCCGGCGTGCGCGCGCGCGTGGGAGGTGGGGCGCTGTGGTCGCGCCGCGTGGCGCAATCCTAGCCGCTCGCTGCTGATCGCGCGGCTCAATTTTGCTGCGCCCTTTGCTCGCAATTGATTTCCGGTCCGCGCGATTCGAACGCGCGTCGCCGCGATGCGGGCGTGCGCGCTAACCGTTGCGCCACGCTCGTGCTTTGTCGCGGCGACCGCGGGCGAGCGCGTGGATCTCGGCCGTTCGATCGAAGATCAACGGCCGAGATTCGTCCTTGGCTGGCTTGGGGGCGTGCGAGCGGCGGGGGCGGGGTGACGTGGCTCGTTCTGGGCCGTTGATCTCTAGATCAACGGTCAGGATTTCTTGGGCCCATTGTGGGAGCTCCGGATGCCGGATTTGGCCGATCTTGAGTCCGTTAGACTCCGTTCGTCGTCCTGGATCCATCCGTGCGGTCCGATTGCTCATCTGAGGCCTTCTTTGACAAATGCTTTACACAAATGGCCATTAATACAGTTTATAAGCAATCTTGGTACTTGATGCATGCAATGCTCCTATTCTACTTTATGTTGTGCCTTTTATTCTAAAGATGGGCCATATTCAACCTAATTACTACCCCCTTGCGTGGTGTTATCAGTTTTGCAACTGGTCGATGTGCTTTTACCACCGACAACTTGCTACCCATACTTGTGTAGTGAAGTGTGGCTTATTTCTTTTATTTTCTTTTTCTTTTCTCCTTTTCTTTTTCTTTTCCTTTTGACTTTCTTTTTCTTTTTTTAAGTAGGTGGCTTCCCTGATCTAAGATTTACCTAAAGGCAGCAAGAAGAGAATGGTCCAGTGACTGGGCTCTGGACAACCTACCTATGGGCTGTTACCCACGATAACTTGCCAGCCATATCACCTTAGAAGGTTCATTAGCTACCCAATTTTCATTAAAACCGCTGATCAACAAGTCAGTGAAAAGAAAGTGTGTAGATGCTTTAGACTTAAAGTTCCCTTAAATCAGAGGGCAGATTGATAAGTCGTGTACTTATCACCCAAACTTATTTAATCAAATTACAATAGAATTAAGATGGTGAGGACTCGAAAAATAAATCTACATTTTAGTGGATGCACAGGCTGATTAAGTCCGAAGACCTGAAAGATCTTCGCGTTCAAATTATATAGTTTTATTTCCTAAGATTGAAAATTTTCTTAAGCCCAAGTTCTCTTCCTTAATTTCATAATTTTTTTTCATTTATATATATATATATATATAAATGAAAGAAAATAAAATAAATCTACTGAGCTGACTAATTAATTCAGAGATGAATATCCACCCCCCCATGCCTATCTAATGCAATGTCATTATATTAAAAAGACAAAACAGAGTGGAATAGAGTAGAAAGTACTTAAATTGCGTGAATGATGGGTCCGCTCCGAGATAAAGGAAAAACTGTATATGTGCTGAATTTAATGCCTTCAGCTAGGCATACTATACAAAGAAGAGAAATAAAGAACTCACAGGTGAAGGTTAGAATCAGAATAAAAAGATGAAACCTCTGACCTGCCAGTAGATGTCCACAAATGTGGACCAGATTGTGGTGCAGACCCATACCTCGTGATCGAGAATATCTGAGGTTCTGGATAAAAATTACCCAAAACCTAAAATCAGTATGCAAGTGGGGTCGGACCTACATTTTATGAGGATGCAACCCAAGACTAAAGAGTCGGGTTACAGAGAAATCAAGCTCCAAAGGATAATCAATGAATGTGTGCTTGGGTTGGACATCCTCAGAACAAATGTCGTAAGGGTTCTGGTTTGATGATTTCAGCTTCATTGGAACCCTTAGACTCGGTCTTCTACTTCCTCCAGAATTTGCTTCCCAAATCAAAATTTCCCAGCTCCTATCCTCCTTCAAAATGTCAAATTTCAGGATCTCCTGCATATTAATCACCCCGTCTGAAATTTCCAAGTCTAAAAGATGTGGTTGAATCAGAATTGACTTGGGTCTAATTATCTCAAAAATAGAATTATCAGTAAAATTCAATGGGGTGTAACTAACAATCAAGGCATTGGATTGCATCCTTGAGAAAATGTGATTTTGGATCCATCGTGTGAGCCCCAATAAGTTCAGTTTCCTCAGTTATTGGGCTATGAAATGATCTCTCAGATTCCTCGGGCCCAATTGTCTCACAGAAATCGTGTTATGTAAACTCACGTGAGACTTCGCAAACTGAATCTTCACCATCAGAATCAAAGAAATCAAAATCAGTATTAATGTATGTCCCAAAATCATCCATCACTTTCTGATCCATGGAGACATACGTTTTCTCGTACCCCACTTCAAGGATCTCAGGTGAAGAAATCAGATCATCCTTAATAGGTTGCTCTAATTCAATCTGGTCAACCTCATAATGCGTGTCCCCTTCAACAGGTGCCTGAGCGTGTTCTGACATAAGCTCTCCTGAAGGGGGTTCATCCTAGGAATCATCCCATGATTAAAGTAAAGCAACCACAAATCTCATTCTCAATTTTGCTAACTTCCCAAGTAGAAACTCACCCGGGTTCTTATCCTTAACATCCTGGAGCCAATCCAACAAATACTTGTTAAAATCATCAATCATCTCAATTAGGGGCTTCAATTTTCCAATGCAAGGTATTGGCTGAACTTCTAAAGATTGTATGATATTCCTCAAATTAACTAGAATCTTATCTTGAACCTGGTTACCCTAAACTAAATGACTTGTTTCAGGGTTGGGTGGGTTTGGGATCAGGGTAGTGGAGTTAACAAATTGAGATTCGTGATACCCCTCCTGATAATAGGTCATTTTGGATTATTCAAAAGGTGGTGATGACCTAAAGGTAGTGTAATCAGAGGATGGGTAAGGATCAGTGTTTCCTCCTTGATTGTAGATCGTATTAGGTTGTCTATGAAAGGGTGACGATCTAAAATCGATGTGACTCTGAGAAGGATAGAAATCACAATTATGGTGTTCAGGGTTAGACCCTAAACACGGAGGTCCAGAACTGTATCCCCAATCTGAGTTATCCCAACTAACCATTGGTTGATTACAGTATGAGTCTGGATAATCATCATGTTGTGGATAACTCATAACAGGAGGGAAAGAGTGGGAATGCATATAAAATGTGGAAGGATTCATGATAGACGGGTGGAAGAAAGGTGCCTGCAATACAAGCAATCAAACTTGTCCTTAAGTGGGCTAGCCTAAAGACCTACAGACTCCCAGAACCTGTCTTGAGATAAAGAAATGATTTGATCTACTTCTGTTTGTTCAATCCAACTAGTTAGAAGGAGGGACTGGGGAGAAGGTTCTTCCTTCGGCTTGCGCCTCTGGTTCCTAGTGTACCCCCCAGCCACGATCGTTTGATTCTGCTCCCCTAGCTAGACATCAGGTTCAACAGTAGAAACAGTCTAATAAAAAATAATCTCATTTTGGTCTCCGAAGAGTGAGTTGAATCCTTAAGGCCAATGTCTACTCTATTTTATTTAGGACTAGGTTTGAATGTACTTTGGAATGTGATGGGCCCTTTATCTGGGTTGTGCCCTTAATAATTGATTGATGTGTATGTGCATGCTCAACCAGTGGTTTTCAAGCAAGATTATTTTTGATGCGGTGAATCTTAAGGTTCAAATCTTACTAAGTAGCTTTTAGGATTCAACTTTTAGGTATTTTTAAACAAGTTTTGTTGGCACACTAGGTTTTGAAAGCACACGTGAAGATGTTTCCCTTTGAAACTTAAAAGAATGTGGAGTGCCTGGTAAATCCCTAAGAGTTGGACCTATGTGGTAGCTACTTAATGAGTTGATTTTAATTGAAGTGGTGCAGCCCAATCAACTCAAATAATTGGCCTGTTGCACCACTTAATTAGGCACACAAGTGATTACCTAATCTGATTTCTACTCAATTATATGTTTGCATGTGTATCGATTTCAAAGATCGGTTTATCGGTTGAGTTTGAAAATCAGAGGAGGTTGTGTACCTCTGTGAGATTTTTTTAATTTTTTTCTTTTTAAATGTGGAGGTTGAGGCGGGTGTCGGTGTCAAACAGACAAACAAAACTAACCTTAGAGATTATAAGAACACCTAGGTTGATTTATGTTTGTGTTATTACGTGGTGGAATGAAAACTAATGGGTGGGAAGGTGGGGAAAAACTTACAAAACCTTCAACAGCACTTTGCTCCAATCTACCACTTTTGCTCGTCTCAAAAGCGTATTGTAATCACAATAAGAAAGGAGAGAAGTGAGGTAAATGATTTGTAAGTTAGAAAACGTGAAAAAATCAAAGAGCGTCTCCTCCTCGGCAACGACGCCAAAATGTTGAAGCTATGGGTTACTACGCTATCGTATTTGGTTTTGAAAACCTGTCATTATAGTTTGAAAGCGAAGAACTTGTACTCAACAAATAAAATTTATACCGGAGTAGAAATCCCGGGTCGAACTCAGAGAGGCGAATGTTTGATTAAAAATACGCATTTGTTTTATTTGTCACGAAACAGAATAGCTAGTTGAAAACTACTTAACAAATAATAAATAGAAGAGAGAGAAAGAGAATATTACAAATAAAAGCAAAAGGGATGTAGAATAAACATGAATTTCATTATCAAAAATTATTCATTACACTGCTCATTATGACTAGAAAGCGGGAAATGATTACACTAGAAAGCAGTAAATCTATTTTAGAAGGCAGTAAAAAGAATAGAGAGAGAGATATCCTCCTTGACAATCGCTTGGAGGATGAGTCAGATGGGACGATGCTTGGAAGACGGGGAACGGAGTGGGAAGAAGGAGGACGAAGCGAGAAGAACGGGAACGAAGTAGCACGTCATCGTCATCACGTGATTCGCTTCTCGAATGCAGAGAGAGGACAACCGCAGGATGCTCCATGAAAGGGGATGAAGGTGGAAAAATTATGATTTTTACTCTAGAAGAGCATCCCGAGTTTGGACAAGCTCTTAGAGCTTTGGAGGGGGTGAGAGAAGAGAAGAAGGGATGAGAAATTCGTATGGAGGGGGTCTCCTTCTATAGTTGCAAGGAATGGGGGCATTTTGGTCATTACATTTTTAAAAAATTAATTTAGGACCTTTAGTGACGGACAAATCCGTCACTAAAGACCTGAACATGGGCTAAAGATCCGTGCACCCCTACCTCCTCTTCTCCAGCTGCCTCAACGCATATCCATGTTCTTCTCATATCAACCGTCCGATCGCATGATCGGATGGCTTATATTACATCTGTGCTGCTTCGAGTTCAGCCGCTACGCGCACCTGCAGCCAAGCATCTCATCCGTCACGCTGCGTAGCGTGCCCATTGCCGCATGATCAACATCCAAGGGTGGAATTTCGCCCACACTCGCGTGCCTTAATTCTCGATTTGAAGGTGCAGTAGGTTTCGATCCCGCGTCCTCACGCACGCAAGACCTTATCCACTACGCTTCGCACGTGGATAGATAAGAAGAGCGTTCACGTGCCATTTAATGCTGACCGTTGGATCTTGATTTGACAGTTGAGATTAGATGTGGAATTCCTCTCATATAAAATGTGGCTTGAGGGAGGCAACCAGATCAACTCTCAACCTTTGGATGAGAAGGTAGGGTAGCAAGATATTTGGAGGGTCTAGATGGTGCCACGTGGCATCATCTGGACCGTCCATCTTCTATTAGTTGTAAATTGTGCCACGGATGTCGGATTGGATCGATTTTCTCATCGTTAGGCTGTGATCGTCGATTTGAATCCATTCGTGTAGTCAGATTTGTCATTTGAGGTGCGGATTAACACCATCTTAGCCCTTGATCTTTAGGATTCCTCGATCTCTATCTGGTGCTACGGATATTCGATTAGGGCGATCTTGGAGTCGTTGAACTCCAATCGTTGCTCTGATCAGATCTGTATGGTTGGATCTACGATCTGAGGCCCTGATAAAAAGTCGCCCTGTCCCTGACCATAAATGGAGACAATTAACCTCCATTTTATTCAGACTAATCTAAATGCAAGATGATGCATATTATGCAATATTTATAGTATGTAATGCAATTCTATGCTTAAGAACATGCATAAATAGACATTTTATGTAATATAAACATGTTTACATCACCCCACTTGAGCCGGCTTGTCCTCAAGCCCACCGCATGGAGGGATCTCAGCCATTAGATCTCAATCCAATGACTAAGGGTGGCTTGAACTACGCGTCAACAGGCTCAACACTTGACCAAGAGCGTGCCTTGGCCAAATGGTGTGGCACCCACTCCGCAGATGCCAGACGTGGGTTCGAGACCTGTAGTACCCCTCCCTTTGTCAATTGAATGCATGTGCATGCAGCAGCTGCAACGTAGCACTAGCTAGCACCAGCAGCGCGCACGTGCATACGCCAGCGCATGCCAACACGCACACTAGCAGGGATGCCGCGTAATCTATGTGCATAAGGCGGGATAGTGGAGCATGCATAGGGTGGGCGCGTGCTCGGTTGGCGCCAGCCTTCAGGGACAGCTTGGTAGACATACAGGGACGATTACAGCTGCCGCTAATTATTCGCATGCCAGCAAGGCCAGCTGTGGGCGTGAGCAGGCATGAGCTGCCTACAGCGACACTTCCAACGACGACTTGGAGGTCACTAATGGTCCCATGCCTATTCTAGCCTCTTTTTATCCACTATTAAAGGACCAACACCCCCTCCCTTCCATGACATCTCTACCTACTCTACTCCCACCTACTCCCAAGCTCTAGTAAGGCTACCAACACTCTGTTAGACTTTGCTCTCAAGCTCCCAAGGTGCCTATTAGTGTAACAAGACTCTGCCCTACCAAATCCTCCTCTAACTTCCCATCCCCATTCATAGGTCCCCTTGGAGCCGTCCTCCTACCTCCATTCTGGTAGCAGATCACCTTCGCCTTCTCACCTCCATTCCAAAGCTGCACTGAAGCTTTCCTCTACCCGACGTCCTCCTGCTTCTCACCTCCATCGACCTGCTTCCCAACTCCTTCATCCGAGCTTCCGTCAGGCACCGTCGTCTCACCGAACAGTCGCTTTGGGAGATTTCTTCTCACCTCTCTCTTTGTATGTTTTCTATATTATTGTAATTGACATTCATGCAATATATCAGATTCAATTCTATCTCTCTCTTGTGATTGATCGTCATTTTATTTAAAAAAAAACAAAACAAAACCCTAAAACACCAAAAAGAGACAAATCGAAGCGTGATTTTCATACAAAGTAAATTTCGCCTCCCTATGTTTGACCCAGGACTCCCTTGAAGTTTCGGTATAAATTATATTTGATTATGAGTTTTGCAACTACGACGATGGGTTACTCATAACCCTGATTTCAAACACGCAAAACCCGTGTGATCACTACACTACACCCAGACGACAATCAAAGAAAACAAAGAATCCGGTGGTCCTCTCGCCTTAGGCGAGTTGTGCTATATTGTCAAATCTACCATCGAAGTAGAAAGATCCAGGCACACCGCTTATTTCATGTAGCATCCAAGGCTAGAATTTTAACCGTTCCCTACTTGATCTAGGATCTTCCATTAATCTTATACCAACCATCATGCTCAAGAACTTTGCCTTACGAAATCTGAAACCCACCCCTGTCACATTGCAATTGGCAAATCGTTCTGTCAAAATCCCGAAGGGTGTGGTGGAAGACGTGGTGGTTAGGGTCAACAATCTCTGTTTTCTTATTGACTTTCTTGTTTTGGATATGGAAGTTTCTAGCTCACTTTCTGATTATCCGATCATCCTTGGTCGACCTTTCTTGGCCACAGCCCGCGCCCATATCGACTGTGAGTTGGGTTGAATTGAGATCGCCGTTGGCTCTGAGAAGTTCAAGCTAAAATTTTCAAGGCCACCAAGAACTTTGATTGCGATTGCATCAAGGATGACATGTCTGACAAGGACACGGCTATCAGTGCATGTATCAGACTAATAGGGACCTATTCTGATTGCTGTGGATTTCCCTTAGACACAGACCATCACCTGACAGACTTATACTATGACGTTTCCCCACCCCTCCCTTACTCATATCTTCTCCTGACCAGGCTTCTGATGCTTCCCACACCTCATGGTCAGAGTCATATCCAGGCTAGTCATCACCAGTTCACCCTCTTGAAGATCGGATTACCCTTTCTTTCCCGCCAAACCGCCAGTCCACCCTCTTGAAGATTGGATTGCACTTTCTTTCCCGCCAAATCAAGTGGAAATGCTTCTCCACACTGGGACCTTGAGCCCAAATGCTGATCACCAGGGCTCTCCTTTCTTGGATCCATCAATCCAAGATGCCCCTCTTCTTGGCCAATCTGAGGACCAACTTCTTTCTCCTACCCTTCTTTCTCCTGATCCTTTTGGGACACTCTCGTCCCAAGAAATTTTAGATCTTTCACCATCCACTCCTGAGTTGGAAGCGCTGCCTGACATGCTTAAATATGCTTTTTTGGGACTAAATGAAATGCTCCCTGTCATTATTAGTTCAAAACTGACTAGGGAGAAAGAGTGCAAGCTAATGAAGGTCCCAATGGAACATAAGGCAGCCATTGGATGGTCCTTATCAGATTTAACAGGCATTAGGTCCTCCTACTGCACTCACCGTATATACACGGAGGAGGAGGCTCGACCTTCCCATGAGATGCAATGATGTCTCAACCCTAACATGAGGGAGGTCGCTAAAAGGAAAATTATTAAGTGGCTGGATGCGAGTATAATCTACCCAATCAACGACAGCCCCTGGATAAGCCCAATTCATGTTGTGCCCAAAAAGGTGGGACTCACCATCCTTGTCAATGATAGGGGCGAAACCATCCCTACACGCACTCCTACATCTTGGAGAGTGTGTGTAGATTATAGGAAACTGAATGCTGCAACAAAGAAAGATAATTTTCTGCTACCTTTTATTGACCAAATCCTGAAGCAATTAGTAGGAAATAAATTTCTCTATTTTCTGGATGGATTCTCTGGATATAACCAAGTGGCTATTGACCCCTGGGACCAAGAGAAGACCACCTTCACTTGCCCCTTTGGCACCTTCACATTTAGAAGGATGCCATTTGGACTCTGTAACGCGCCAGCAACTTTCCAAAGATGTATGCTGGAAATATTTCACAATATGGTGGGTGATTTCTTGAGGTCTTCATGGATGACTTTTCAGTCTTCGGACCCTCATTTGATGATTGTCTAGCCAACTTGACTCGTATCCTCAGAAGATGTATTAATGTGAACCTCGTGCTTTCTTGGGAGAAAAGTCATTTTATGGTACACGAGGGGACTTTTCTCGGTCACATCATCTCCTAATGGGGTATTGAGGTGGACAAAGCTAAGGTAGAGGTGATTGCAGATTTACCTGTGCCTAGCTCTATCCGACAAATCTGCTCCTTTTTAGGACACGTCAGTTTCTATAGGAGATTCATCAAAGACTTCTCCAAAATTTCTAGGCCTTTAACTCATCTCCTTTCAATTTACATACCCTTTGATATGGGCCCGACTATATACGAGCATTCATGCAGCTACGTGAGGCTGTCACCAAGGCCCCTGTTCTCCAACCACCTGATTGGTCCCTTAACTTTGAGCTCATGTGTGACGCTTCTGACCTTGCAGTCGAAGATGTCCTGGGACAAAGATGTGATAGACACCCCTTCGTGGTGTACTATGCCAATAAAATGCTAGATGAGGCCTAGTGTAATTATACGACTACTGAGAAAGAACTACTGGCGATCATCTTCGGGCTGGCAAAATTCCTCTCTTACCTTCTGGGCTCGCATGTTACTGTATTCACTGACCATGCGGCCATTTGTCATCTAATGCACAAGAAGGAGGCCAAGCCTAGGCTGATTTGTTGGATCCTTTTACTCCAAGAATTTAACCTTGAGATACGCGATAAGGTCAGAGCTTAGAATGTTGTTGCTGATCATTTCTCGAGACTGGACCCTGACCACATTGGACTTACCTTGTTGATTAATGAGGTTTTTCCCGATGAGCAACTATTGGCGATTAATGTGGCAAGTGGGCCTTGGTATACCAACATTGCCAATTGCCTTGCTTCTGGCTCCCTTCCACGTGGCTGGCTTGAAAACCAGCGTAAGCGTCTCATCGTAGAAGCAAAGTATTATTTCTGGGATAATCCACTACTTTTTCGAGTAGGTGTTGATTAGATCATCCACCGCTGTATTCCAGCTAGAGAGTTCCTCAGTGTGCTATCTTCTGTCACAATCAGGCCTACGAATACCATTTCTTTGGGAGGAAAACTACAGCCAAGATGTTGTAGTGCAATTTCTTTTGGCCCTCCTGATGTACATACATCTAAATAGCCGAAAATGTCTATTAATGCATGTTCTTAGTGTTATATTAGCATCATGCATTGTAAATAGTGCATAACATGCACAATCATACATTTAGGTCAAATTTTACAAATTGTATAGTAATTATCTCATTTTATGGCCAGGGACAGGATGATTTTTAATCAGGGCCTTGGATCGAAGACCCAACCTTGCGGATCTGATCAGGGCGACGATTGGAGTTCAACAACTCCAAGATCACCCTAATCGGACATCCGTAGCATCAGATATAGTTCAAGGAAGATCAGAGATCAAGGGCCAAGATGGTGTTAATCTGCACTTCAGATGACAAATCCGACTGCACGGATGGGTTCGGATAGACAATTGCAACCTAATGGTGTGAAAATCGATCCAATCTGACATCCGTGGCACCTTTTGGAAGTCACAGAAGATGGATGGCCAAGATGGTGCCACGTGGCACCATCCCAGCGGCTCAATCAGTCCAAGGAACCATCGCTGCCTTTCTCTCCTCAACAAATCGATCAATTTCTGCCATTGGATCTTGATCCAACGGCTGAGATCAACGCCCGCTGCTCAACCATTGCGTGCCCTCTCTTTCTCTCCATCTCCCACATGATTGGATCTTGATCCAACAGCCATGAGCACACGCGCTTAAAACATAAGCGTGACAAAGAGCCTAGCGTAGTGCAGCGGTCAAGTGCTCTTTCGCGAGCGCGAGGCGTGCGTTTGAAATGAAGCGCACCTCAAATCAGGCACAGGCGCGGGAGCCGACTCAATTCAGCCGTCAGATGGTGATTAGGCAGGCAAGGAGCGAAGATGTGGCATGTGGAGGAGCTTTAGATCAAGTACGCACACAATGACGCGTTTCTGCACGCCCCATCGCACGCACGGGCGCGTGGTTAGGCAAAGCTGAAGCAGGTGACGAGCGATCTGAGCCGTTCGATCTCGTGATCGAACGTCTCAGATTTCTTGGACGTGGGTAGGCAATGAGCATGCAGGAGGCGAGGAGGCAACCGTGCTAGCGAAGCTGCGGCGACGTGGGGTCTTTAGTGACACTTAAATTCGTCACTAAAGACCCCCTCATTTAATGTTTTAACTATGTAATGACCAAATTGCCCCCAATCCTTGCAACTATAAAAGGAGACCCCTACCCTATGAAATTCTCATCCCTTCCATCACCTCTCTCACTCTCCAAAGCTCAAGAGAATCTTGTCCCACACCCGGGATGCTATTCTAGAGCCAAATCTAAGTTTTCTCACCCCCATTCCAGAAGTGGATCCCGTGACGACGACGACGTGCTGCCTCACTCCCGCTTCTTCTTACTTCATCCTCCTTTCTTCTCTGTCCTCCGTCTTCTAGGCGTCGCTCTGTCCGGCTCGTCCTCCAAGCATTCGTTGAGGAGGATAACATCTCTCTCCCTTCTTTTTAATTGCTTTCTAGAATAGAATTTCCCGCTTTCTAGTTGTAAAAATAGTATTATTTTATAAAGTGATTGTTCTCTCTCTCTTATTATTTATATCAATTCCATTGTAATTATCTCATTTTCAAGTAAAAATACAAAAAAATATAATCACAGATATAAGATCCACGTAGCCTCCTGATGTTCAACTCGGAATTTCTTTACGAATTTTGGTAAAATTTTATCTATTGATGGATTACTTCGCAAGTCGCACTACAATGACGAGTTTTTCAAATCCAACTTCGATCACGTAGTTTTCCGCTATCAACACCTCTCTACACCGGGATGCACACAATTATGCTAAACAGTGCACTAAGTGCCAGTCGCTAGGGTCAATGTCACGTCGTGACATGATGCCCTTGCAACCCATCCTAGCTGTTGAAATCTTTGATATTTGGGGAATCGATTTCATGGGTCCCTTTCCTCCTTCCAACGGCTTCGAGTACATCCTCATTGCTGTTGATTATGTTTCGAAATGGATCGAGGCTATTCCCATGTGCCATGTTGACCATATCATTTCTACTCAATTTGTCAAAGATGACATTTTTACATACTTTGGGATCCCTTAAGCCATTATCTCTGATGGAGGAAGTCATTTTACCCATTCATCTTTTCGAGCATTTCTGAGGAAATATGGAATTAATCACCGTATCGCATCTCCGTATCATCCTCAGATGAACGGCCAGGCTGAGGTATCGAACTGTCAAATCAAGCAAATTCTCTAAAAAATGGTTCAACCTGACCATAAGGATTGGTCTGATAAGTTGATTGATGCACTTTGGGCGTATCGGACCACCTTCAAGGATCCCCTTGGTATGTCTCCTTATAGATTGTTTACGGGAAGCCTTGTCATTTGCCTATGGAGCTGGAGCACCGTGCTTATTGGGCGGTTCGCTAATGTAATCTTGACTTAGACCTGTGTGGTCGAGAAAGGAAACTCCAACTCTAGGAGCTGGAAGAGCTCTGTCGTGAGGTCTATGATTCTACATTAACTTTCAAACAATGCACTAAGGCCTTTCACAATAGCCGCATTCGTTGGAAGGAATTTGAGCCATCACAACAAGTTTGGCTTTATAATGGCCGACTGAAATTCTTTCCAAGGAAACTAAAGTCCAAATGGATTGGTCCCTACTTGGTCTCCATACCATTTCCCAACGGGGCTGTCGAAGTTGAAGATCCCAGATCTAGGCATAAACTTACAATCAATAGGCAGTGGTTAAAACCCTATCTTACTCTTGAACCTGCCCCCATTGGTGAAACTGTTACCCTGCTGGAGGGTAACTGACTTCGTGCCTCACTCTGAGTCTAGCTGGGGACGTTAAATTTAGCACTCGTTGGGAGGCACCCCAGTAACACTCTTCCACTTTCGCCTTCACATTCCATTTCACTTCACTTCACTTTTTACTTCACCAGCCACCCGCCCTGCCACCATGTTGTACACCTCGTACCTCAACTCTCGTAGCAAGACCCTTGGACCTTGCTTACCCTTGCATGCATATGAGGGCATAGCATCATTTGGCATGGGAGGGTGGATAGGCATCCATAAGATCTGGGTATTATATGGGTATCATGCAGCTTCTGCATCCATTATACATATCCATCTATAAATATGTACATAGCCTATTTATTCCAAAATAATAATAATAATAAATAAAAATAAAAAATAAAAAATACAAAAATACAAAATCCAAAAAGCCATAAAAAAATGGAGAAGTAAAGTGATTAGCTATGATCTGAGTTGAAACAAAAATACAATAAATGTTTATGGATATTCAACCTCTGCTTTAAAGACTTTTCGAGCCATAGAAGCTTTATTCACTCAGGCTTTGGCTTAATTCACTCAAGCATTAATAAGATAGATCAGAATCACTCCTAACTTAGGATGTATTCTTGTACCTGAGTCACCAATACAGGATTCGTTGGTTTGCTTCTACTTGAGAGCCTAAGTAATCTTGGTTTACACTACACATATCGAGAAAGATCAGGTGAACGTAAGATCCAACCCTAGTGTTCACTAGGGAAGATGGAGTCCTTACCTATGCACGCAGGTAGACTTTTTATCCCAGTCTTTAGACTTGTGTTTAGGAGAAACTCTTTCCACCAAAAAGTATTCACCCACCAAATAAGTGTGCTCTTCCAAATAAAGTTGTATAAGATATACTCACACTTGTTTCAAAAAAAAAAAAATCTTGTGAATAAGTTAGTATATCTTCCAAAAGTTAGTAAATTCTTCTCCCCAAAAGTTTTCCAGGGTGCATTACAAATACCCTGCATTCTTTGAGCCACAAAAAAAAAATAAAAATAATAAAAGTGGGGTTGAGTTTTTCCATCAATTTTTGAGGGTTAATCCGAAGACATGAGTTGAAGCTGGGACCAACCTGGACTTAAAAATTTGTGAAACCCTGGGCTTGAGCCTTAATATTCATCTGGTCAGTCTTAATCCATCACTATGCACAAACCATAACCTCTTAGCTCTCGAGTACGGTAAAAACCTCTGAGTCATGGAAATCGCACTTAAGGTTTAAATATCAAGAGTCCAAGTTAGTCAAGAGATGGTCTATATCATGTAAGACTTGAGTAGTAGTAGTCTTCTCTGCAATTAGTTCTCACAATGTCCAACTGCTAAACACATTAATGTTGCTTCAGAAAAATCTTTAGCTTAAGATCATTTCTAAACACGATACAAATAAATGTTTTGCTAGGGACTAGCAAAAGATAGGCATGGGGGTATGATTGCACAGCAAGCTACGCCTATTAATATGTCATCTCATGTTATTCCTAGCATTACCTATTCATTTTTTGTAGCCATACGTGCATTTGTAAATATTCACTTGCATGCATTTCTAAAGACGGGAAGAGAGTGAGAATAAATGACCATTCAATCCACTTCAATTCCATCTCATCTCAAACACACATAATAATTAACATCTTCATTGTGTGCTTGCATTGCAAATTCATCATCTTTTTTTTATTTTCCTCCATCCAGCTGCGATTGCGTAGAGCTGTGCACCCATCCATTTGCATGGGGAGAGGCGCATGCTCTCTCTATAAAAGAGCATGCACCCCTTCCCAATAGAGCTTTAGCCGGTCTCCACCCCACATAGACACCTACTCTCCCACCCTTAGACCAGCACACCACACATTCACTCACTGCCGGCCACTCTCTTCCTCTCTCCCTCTCCATACACAGCTCCTCTTCTCAACAGTTGAGAATAGGCACACGGTGTGTAGGAGAAGCTTGCTGTGGTCTTAGACCCGACGGTAAGCTCCTCCACCACCGAGCTCCTTCGCGAGTAGGTGGGCATGGTGGATTCCCTAGTTTTATTTTCATTTGCGTGCTCTGCTTTGTTTTCTGCTTTCCTTTTCTTTTCTCTGTTTCATCGCCCTTGCCATTAGAGCGGAGCTTCAAGCTTGAAGCTCGGCCTGAGCCACCCAGCGTCCTGCACCCTCAAGTGCCTCCGCACGTGTGTGCAGACCCCTCAAGCTCCCCTTCCACGCATGTGTACACACTCCACGACTCCCTCTGTGTGCCGCACCACCTTAACCGGTTACCACTCTCCGCACGGCACTGTGGCACACTATTGGCCACAATCAGTGCGACACTGTAGCCACTGGCAAGCTTCTCACTTAGCTGGTGGCTCTGCACTCTCTCTCCTCAATGCTACCACCTCCATCCGGTCATTCCCTATGCATGCTCTTCACCCAATGCCCATACCCCACCCCTCACCGTACAACCCTTGTGTGCTGCGGGCTCTTCCCTAGCACCTGTGCGTTGCGCTTGCACCTTCCCCGCGCGCCGCGCGTGGTGCGGCCCTCCCTCACACACCTGCATGCTACATCACCTCACTCCAGCGCGAGTGCATGCTCTTCACACATGTCCACTCCCTCACTTATCCAGACAGACAAAAACACACCTACTCTCTCTCTCTCACAACCACACATAGACGCACACACCCTCCCTCACATTTTCACTCCCTGATACACATACACCTACACGCATACATATATATATATATATATATATATATATATATATACTCACACACTCTCACCCCCATATATATATATCTATATATACAAAAACATATATATATATATATATATTGATATATATATTGATAGATATATATACATATACATATATATATATACTTGTATACACTTATATGGTTATATATACTTATATACACATATTCACATTCTCCAATATACACATTCACCTCACATCTCCTACCCACATACCCGTGCACTCACCCCTTCACCGCGCATCGTATCGCGGGAATATTCGCACCAGTTGCAAATATTTCCCGATACCCGTGCAAAGCAAGCGCTTCCACCCACACTCATACACATTCGTTCCACACTCCACGCAGCACTTAGTCTTGTTGGTTGCATCTTGCTAGACATGGACCAACTTGACATAGTGCTACATCCCATCCCCATTTTCATCTCCACCCCTATAGTATCCATATAACTATATATATTTTATATCTACTTACATATCTACTATATATATATTCATATACTAAGCTAAGTATCCCTTTTCATTTTTTTCCTTGCATTTTATTTTGCTTTCATTTGTCTTTTATTCTTGCTATTAAAAAGATCAAAAAAAAAGTATAAAAGAGAAAAGATAATTCTTGTCTTGTAAGTACTCGATCTTGTGAGTGACAAGATCAATCTTGGAACCCTAAGTTGGCTTCATGCCAAGGACCATTTGGCTCATGGCCAAGGACTTCATTTTTTAGGGTGTGCCTCAAGAACAACATTATCACAAAAATCTTAAAGTAGAAAAAACCAAAAACATAATAAATGCAAGGAAGAGATACGTTCTAGGAAAGGTGTAGAAACTTTGTAATCTCTTAATTCCCGCCTCCCTGAGATCGACCCTGGGCCTAAAAGTGACCAAGATAAAATCAAGTAGGCCAGGTTAAAATTTTTGTGAAACTGGTGTAGACTCGATTTAGGTTAACTCACTATACTAATTTCGATGACAATATCACCATATTAAATAAGCCTATTCAAGTCCGCAACAGGAGGTGCTTATAATACTGCATGCGCCTGTCCTTGTGGTACCTGGAACCTAGGCTGGGTGCCCTGGTTCTGTACATATCTTGGGTTAGCGACTGGTTGGGAGGGCAAGGCTCCCTGTGATCTATCCTCCTGTAGCAGCTGGTTTTGTGTATTCTGAATGTTCTGAATCTGATCCGTCATTGTTTTCATGAATTTAAAATTGTCATAATTCGATTGACGCATAGATTCCTTCAATTCTTCTGTCAATGCCTCCAAAGAGTCAGCCTACCTTAAAGGGTGACTGGCAGCTTGTTGCAACGGCTAATAGGATTGCTACTGAGATGGGAATGGTTGCTGCCTCAGGTGTGTGTTTTTCGTATTCCCGTATTGTCTGGTTTGGTAGTGTGGATCTTGATTTGGTCTCTGTGAGTTACTAGACCAAGAAAAGTTAGGATGCTGGCGCCAACCAGGATTATACGTCTCTGAATATGGGTTATTACACCCGTAACCTTAGATAGCGTTGACATCTTCGTAGGGAGAAGATGTCTGAGACACATATTTTTTGAAGGAATACACACTAGAATCGTCATGGGGCGCGTAACCCTAATTGCATGGTGCCAGATCCAAATTATTCCTGGGTTCCTAATATGCAAGATCCCAAGGACATGGAGAAGATACATCTTGAGTGAGCAGATGTACTCTAGCAGAAGGGACTCAGGATGCGAAAGAAGAGTGGGATGCAGTTGTATTTCCAGGAAATCCATGTTGAGCACAAATCACTTCATCGAGCTTCTTGTCGAGCATTTCCACCTTATCCAGCTTCTTAGTGATAATGTCCTTATCAATTCAGGCAGATTCGATGTGAGCTTCATGGACACTACTCGTTGCTGTCCAGGTTGCTGGAATTAGTTCATCAATGCAGCATTCATTGAGTTCTCTACTAAGGACTCGAGCAGTTCGAATGTGCTGTGCTTATCCTTTGCGAGGAAATTCTCGCCATTAGATGTATCAGCCAGGTATCGATCTGTGTCATCCAGCCCATGGTAAAAGACTTGTACAAGATGCCATCTAGGTACACCATGATACGGGCATTTCCTGAGAAGATCGTGAAATCTATCCTAGTCGTCATGCAATTTCACCCCTTGTCCTTGGGAGAAAGTCGTAATTGCACATCTCATCGCATTTGTTCGGCCAATTGGGAACTTTTGGAGGAATTCATGACGTAAATATGCCCAGGTTCCAATTGGCTTCCCAATAGTTTGGAACCAATAAGAAGCTTTATCTTTGGGAGAGAATGGAAAAAGCTTCATGAGAACAATTCCTATATCGACATTTTTAGGTCGAACTGATTCTTCAATTTGATTCAGATCCTCAATATGATGGAAGAGATCCTCATTCGAGTTTCCATGAAAATGAGTCTAAATCAGACTTATTATGTTTGGCTTCAACTCGAATGCATCTCTACCTGCAGGAATCTAGATTTGAGGTGCCATGATTGTAGTTGTCGGATCATAAAAGTCTTGCTGTTGTTCTCCACATGGTGGATGTTGCATCCTGTCCAATGTGGTGAGAATCCTGTCAATGCTCTGCTCATATCTCTATTCTGATTCCTCGACCCTGGCTTCCAGATGAGCCCTTGGGTCTAGATTTTTAGGGCCCTGACCAAGTCCAAGACCAGGATTAGCCATCTCAGCTAATTGAGACTAGGATAAGCGTTGGGAAGAAGGGTTGGGAGAAAGCCACCTTCGCTACCTCAGGATTGGTTCCCAAGGTCCAACTAGTTTAGGTCTTAAAGACCTTCTTCCTTACATACACCAACAACAAGGGTTGGTGTAGCGAAGCCAAACAAGGCTAAGACCTTGTTAATCAAATTGGTCCTTTAGAATCAGTTGACCAGATTCTTTGTTTAGGTTTAAATTATTGAAGAAAATTCATCGAGAAATCGATTGAAAATGATCCCCGCCTCGTAAGCTAACCTGGCCAGTCTGTTTATGAGGGGACTAAGAGGAATGTTCTTCCTTCGAACATCACCTTCAGTTCCTTTGTACTTCTTAGACGCGGTCGTTTGACACTACCCCGTACGCTTGGTCACTAGGTTTGGCAAAAGAGGTTAAGACCACCCAGTAGTCAAAAGACGAATGCATGTTATTAAGAGTTTTCTTTAACCTTCTCTTCAATGTGTGTGTGGTGAGTGGTCCACAAGGTGACTCAACTCACCAACTAGCCATTGGGCTCAATTGAGTCCAGGCTAATCCAATGTGGTCCTAGAGCTCATGCACTTCTAAGTTTTTTAAGCAGCAGACCACAAATCAAAGAAATACTCTTTCAGATAAAATTGAAATCCAAATGATTTGAAAATTAACAGGAAGATTTGCTTTTCAGTAAGCTTGTCAGAGAATATTTTTTCAGAATTTTCACTATCTTAAATAAATTTATATGAATTTTTAACTAACAGAGGGTCAAATTTGAGATTTTGACCCCAAGTTGGTTTTTCTTTTTGAAACAATATCAAATATAATCCAAAAATTTAAAAAAATGTGGAAATGAAAAATAATTTAATTATCTTTCAAACCTCACCATTTTTCAGTCAATCAGATCTTTGTGTTGACCGGAATAGATTTTTGAATTTCAGAAAAATTTAAATTTCAGTCAATCTGACCCCTGTGTACTTTGTAAATTTTTTAAAAATTCAAAAATTGAATTTTTCTTTGAATTGGTGGTGCTGGAAAGATAGTTTGAAAGTCTAGTCCCTTCTCAAATTTCAAAATTTTTGAACGACTAGAAACACGGCAAATGAAATTTTAAATTCATATCCAATTTCTACCTGAGTTTCTAAAAATAGTAGTATCAATTTTTTTTTCAATTTTTTTTAAAGGCAAAGTAATTCCTAACTACCTAACAAATCTAATCCTAATTTTTTTTTCAAATAACTCATATCATAGTCCTAATCTAAAATCTTACTGAGATAATCGTGCATACCTGATTGTCTTCACCCGCACTCGATGCATGCATGGATCCCCATTTCATACCTGCACACCAAAGAGAATTACACTAAATTAGATATTAAATCAAGAATCACCGTGCCTCCCTGGCAACGATGCCAATTTGTTCGGGCATAAAATCGCGTTTAAGATAGTACGTCGTAGTATAGCATGAAAATACGTCGAAACAAATAAATATAACGAGATGGTGAGTCCTAGTCGAACTTAGGGAGGCAGAAAACTAGTTGATGTAAATACCGATTTAGAACTATCTAGAGCTAAAATAAGCAGATATATATATGTGAAGAAAATTTGTTCAAATTGTTCAGACTAGAACTAGAACTAAAAGAATTTACTAGAACTACTGGAAATAAAAATTGCTATCTAACTCTACTAGAATAAGGGCACCAAGGGTGGTCCTTGGTGGACTTTGGAGAGGTTGAGGAGAGTAGTAGTGGTGCATCAAGGTAGTCTTGATGGATGCTTCAGAGGAAGATGGAGCTTGGGGGTGTTTGGAGATGTATGGAGGGAGAGATGAGGAGGAGATGCCTTCATATGGGGGCTCTAGGGTCCTTTTTATAGCCCAAATGAGGGGCAAGGTTGGTATTTGGCCCTCCAATTTGTGCAATGGCCTTAGATTAATCAGATCCGTTGATCGGTAGATCAATGACTCTGAATTCACCTCAAAATAGCCTCCATAACACCTTCACCATGTGCACTGCCTCAGATTGTGCCACATGGCGTGCTCTGGTCCACCTAATCTCGATCTCACGGCTATGGCCTCACGCACTCCACTGCCTTTGCTACTTTCACGCGTGCACTCACATTTAAATCCAACCGTCCGATCTTACGATCGAACGGCTTAAAAGCACGCCCACATAGCCTTTTTGATCATGCATGCAAGGGCGTATGGACATGCATGTGCATTTGCGCGTACATCTCATCGCAACCTCTAGCGCTCATCTGTGTGCCACGCGACCATTTCCATACAGCTTGATCGCCACGTGCGATCCAATTGCATTACACCTCGTTGCTTCTTCGATTTCGCACTCCATGCGAGTCAAACGCTCATCGCCTCTTCCAGTTCAAGTGCGCTAACCACCACACTAAATGCACAGATTGTCGTCGATTTGATTCCGTGTGCCACTACTCGTAGCCATTGGATGGAGATCCAACAGCTGAGATTGATTCATCCTTGATTAGGGACGAAGAGGTGAGCAACATGGCGCTCTTGTGGCCATTGGATGATGATCCAATGACCCACAAAGCATGTGGAATTCCTTCAGTGGATTGCGAAGTGACCTTGGGCGGTTATGACTCCATCTTCTTTGCTTTGTAGATGGTGATGTAGGGCTCCGATCGAGTTGATTTTTCCATCGTTGGACTGCGATCGTTGATTCGGATCCATCCGTGCAAGCAGATTTGGCATCTGAGGTTCAAATTTTTGCCACCTTGCTTCTTGGCCTTTGTTCTTCTGCAGACTTCATAAGATGCTATGAGTGTCCGATCAAGATGATCTCGGAAGCGTTGGACTCCCGCCATCGTTCTGAATAGATCCGTACGATCGGATTAATCATCCGCGGCCCTGAATTACCTGTAATTATTATTACCTCTCAATTAGAACATAATATGACATTATTATTTACAGAGCTAACAAATCAACTATGATGCAAAATAAGATGCTTATGCATGCATTATTCCCAAGTTATGCTAGGATCTAACTTAATTCATATAGATTAAGACCTATGTTGCTGCGCAATCAATGTGGAAGTGAGATCATTAGACCATGGGAGTGACACGTTAGATCCATGAACTAGTAAAGTGGGGGTATTGTCTCTCTAAGGGGTGTCCTCTTACGAACACTTCAATTATATAACCTTTCTAAGCTTCATTTCACATTTTGGTCTCATATCTGGTTTGATCATGGTTTCTTGTGGAGTTTCGAATATGATTTTCCTACCTGTACTTAAACTAATCCTATTCTCATGGATTGATTGTCTATGTCATGCAAATATGAACATGAATATAATCTACATTATAATTTTTATATTCACATGTGCATTAATTTTCACAATAATCTAGGGAGAAAGGAGGCAGGTTCAACTTTTAGCTAAGGTTCTCATAACTATCAGAAAGAAGGTTGGATTTGGTTAGGCCATAGCTGGAGCGTTTTGGTTGCTTCACACCCGTATATTTTTCTAGAAACATATTTTGTTGATTGTGAAAAATGCTAGAGATTTCCATAATCGATACAATGATAGCAATTGGAGTTTTCCGTTGTAGGTTGTGGGTTATCCATGCATCCAACAACTATTTTTCTTACTTTCACTTTTCATCCTAGGTTGATTAATCTTTGGGTAATTGTGTGCTTCTTGATTGGTAATGGGGATTTCCTTCCTTTCATTTCAAGCACAATCAAAGTTTGGTTAATGGTTGTAAAGAATTGTGCAAATTGAAATTGTTACAAGAGATCACATTACCCTATGTGCAAGTTCTTATGAAGTATGTAGAGATTTGTTAACTTTAAGTAGGTTTAAGGGTGAATTGTACATTCTTTCTATAAATATCAGATTTAGCCATTAATAGGCTAAGATATATCTCCATATAAGTAGATTAAGTACATGCAGAATTATTTATGAATATTCAACTATTTATGGATATCTATTAGAATATTACTAATGCTGATTGGGAAGATTGGTTCAAGAGATACTTGAGGGCTCGAGGCTTAGTTCAAAGAGGGAATGAAGAGCATCTTGTTACATGTGTTATTGAGTGTTGCAATCATACAACTAAATTACTTAGTTTACATCTATAATGGGGATTATATCTATTATTGGAATATGTACAATTGTTCCAAGCAATTTTGAGTAGTTATGTATGTAAACTAATGTTCTTCCAACTATGTATTTCCATTTTGAAAATGTTTGATTATGTTAATGAAATTCCTCTTACGCTATCTTCCATCTATGCAATTTATGCAACTACTCATGTATTAGCTATTTGAACTTCAACTCCCAAATAAGTAATGATAGCAGGGCTGCAGTGGGTTGATAAAAAAGAAAGCAATTCTCAATCCATAGAAGATATGCACCAAAATGATCAATTATTTAGTTGTGAGGGAAAAACTAGACTTCACAATCGGTATGTAAATTATATTGTAAATGTCACCATGAGTATCTCTTTAACAAGGAATCAACTAACTAAATAATTTATTCACCTACTTTCTATTCCTTATTCCACCATTTTATTCAACCTATCAAGTACCTCGGGAAAAATAAAACCACCTACTTCCTTGACAAGACAACTAGAATAACCAAACACCAAAATCCTGCAATTCCTCACTTTATTCCACCAAACTTTAATTCCTCTATTCATTCCTCTTACCCAATGCCCCCTCCCAAACGGGTCAGGGTCTCTAACCAAGAGAAAAAAAATCATAAAGCCAACTCTTAGTCTTTTTCCTTTTTGTAAAGCAAAACTATATTGCAAGGGCTAAGTATCATGGTGGTCTAGGCATTAGACTATCTCATTTGAATAATCTTGCTTTGCAAGTAGGCAGTAAAACAAGCCATTGAGGGACCAAAGAGGGAGGAAAAGGGCAACTTGGGAAATTGGTTGCAAGGGAAGTAGCGCTTCGAGGATAGAGAAATGTGGGTTGAAATGGGGGTTAAGCCAAGCCCCTTTTGAATATGGGTTAGGATAACCCGTGTTAAGAGCTCAAACAAGGGTTGAGTTATCCCCCTTGAAGAGGGGTTAACCCCCACTGTAAACTAGGCCTAAGAGATTATATATTGAAGTATATAAATGGATGTCTTAAATGCCAATTGAACACAAAAATGAGCTCAAATTCATAAATCAATGGTGGAAATAATTTCTAAAATGTTTAAAATATATGCCATAAAAGTTACATTGAGATTTGACCTTATTAGAGCCTTGGAATTAGTGTTTCTCAATAATTTAGCTCCTTCTTTATAAACAAGTCTTCATATATTATTCACTCAAAAATCTGTTAGGGACCTATTTGAAAGCTACTGAGGATCTTCTGGTAATAGTTCCTACCACTTATGGGTTCCTTTACAAATCCTCAACCGGTTCGCCTAAGGGTCCCTCGTGCAAAATCACCAACACACCTAGGCTGAGCTTCTCTTCTCCTGCTACTCTTCATGAAGAACACAAAACATCTTTGTTGCCCATTTCTTCTCCACCTAATCAACAGTGGATCCTCAAGCAACCTCCTAGCACCCACACTCGCACCATCCTCTAGATCTCATCCAATGGCTGGAGTTCATTCCAAAATATTCTCGCTCTCCTTAGCGTCCATCTCCGCCATCCCTACCTAACGAACTTCCACCCTTGATTACCAGTAACCACAAGCTCTAGAGCTTATAAATACACCACCCTTGAGTGCCTACGAGTCTTTACCAGCTCCCTCCCCCACAGCATGGTCGTCATCTACCCCTCCAGCTCCTAATTCCCTTCCTCAGCTATTGGTGACATCAGTAGCTTCTTTCTACCCTTTCATTGCCACAACAACTCACTGTGGATCTAAGGATCCCATTCTTCCACTGGAGGTCTCTCCCATCTTATTACTACAATGACCAACTGTAGCCTAGAGGTCCCCTTTCGCCTATTTAGACTAGGATTTAATCACTTTATTAGATTAGTTTTACTGCTTTCCTAGGACAGATTAGAGTAGTTTAGATAACTTAGAATACATTCTGATAGATGATTTGGTCTAGATTAGTTTAGATTAGAGTAATTGTAGATTTTCGACAATCCACCTCTTTGATCAATTTTGATTAGAGAGGAAGATCCACTCCTTTACATCAATCCATAAGCCTTCCTCTACACTTTACTAACCCATTGCACTCGATTTCGTGATATATTTGATCACAATGCGCCTCCTTCATCTGAGCATCTATTAAATCTAACGCTTTCCAACTCTTAGATCTATTAGAGCACAAAACCCAACAAATGGTCTTCCATCCAATCCATAAGGTCACACAGGCCCTCCACTGATCAGAATCATTCATAATTTAGCTGATTAAGCAAAAATTGTTTTTAACGATTGATCGATGGATTTGAGATACAATTGGGTTTCAATCTGATCTAATTGAGTTTACAGATGTTTGATTGAGCTTAATACTATTGGATTGAACCATTTTAATTGGATTTTTATCATGATTTGAATTCACACCCAATTTGTATACCTGATACTATTTTGCTTCATCGCTTGGTAGCATGACCAAGGCAACTCGATGCACTGAGTAGAGATCATTGCAATGATCCAATCTGGTTTTAAGGATCGCAATAGACCCCTAAACACTAATCAATGGTGTACAGAGATCTAAAGTGATCAGATCACCATGGCGAATCCACACGAATAACCTACTTGGGTGATATCTTAATTTGATCCCAAAAAGTTTTAATCCGCTAGTCAAACATTCATTGCTGTTTGATAGAGTTTAGCAAAGGTCTAGGAATGGTTTTGAACAAATTTTAATGCCTGATCTAATTTCTTGCATTCATGTTGTCTACAGCATAAGGCAAGAATCAAATTAGGGTTTCTAAAGTTCTCTAAGTTCAAATTTGAATTTCACTGAGTTTCAAATCACTCAATGACTTTGGCGACACATAGGAGAATTTTTTAAGTGGCTAAACTCAAATTTGGGATGAACACCTTCATTACCTAGGTCTGAGGTAATTTTTGGATTCTAATCATTCGATAAATGTGTGAATGCTTCAATTAAGGTGGTTAAGATGATCCTTGATTATTTGAGTTGGATGAAGTGTATTGAGTGAAACTTTGAAGCTTTCGAATAGATCTGAGAAGTTTTTTGTCAGTATAGTTGTAACTATTAGGTTTTCTGGATAAAGTGTGAATGATCAGTGTTCATGGTCTCAATTAGTTCTGAAATGATATTTTTAGGAGATTTGACTTGAAGATATTTCCTATTGTACTAAAACTTATCTGGGAATGAACAAGAACAAACTATGGATTGAATGAATTTTTATTTGTACAACAACAATATCACTACTCACTGTCATAATTTGCTAAGTGATGGATTTGAAGGTTTTGAGTGAATTCTGAACTTGTTTAGGGTCTTCTAAGATGATTATATGTTATATCTATACTTCATAAGCATTCATGTAAGCAGATCTATTGTAAATTAAGCTATAACATTTCTGAATCTCCATCTGAAGTCCATTGTTAGCAATTTTGAGACTTGATATCTGTCTAAACTGCAGTTAATGTTGAATCCAATGTTTAAACCTTATTCTAGTGTTTGCTTCTAATCTCTTTCGATGTCTGGAAATTTAACATGCCTTAATCTTCATTTCTAGCATTTTTACATGATTTTTAAGGCTTAAAAATATTTTTTGAACATTTTATAGCCATTTTCCAGCATTGCTTTTGAAAAATCCATGAAAAATACCAAAATAATGTAAATAAATAAAAAAAATCTATCTCGAGTGAGAATTGAGTGTATAGGAGATGTGTGTATAGTTAGTTTTAGGTTTTGAGTTCTTTAGTTTAGTGAACATACTTATAGTAGTTCTAGATTTCTCAAGTTTAAAAATAAAGAAAATTAAAATAAAAAGCCAAAAAGACTCCCCTTATCTCTTGTTCCTAGATTCCTCTCCTCTTTCTTTCATCTTATAAAAACCAAAAATAAAATAAAAATCAGAAAAACAACAAAAATCCTAAAAAATACCATTTGTACATAGCGTGTATAGTGTAACAAAATATATTATACTAACTTATATGTACATGTATTGATGGGAACACCATCATGAGCCATAAACTAGCTCAATTTGATCTGATTAAGTCTTTAAATGCTCCTACATAACCTTCGGAAGGGCATAATTCATTACTTTAGCATTCTGAGAGAAAGAAAAGAAACCAGGGTTAAAACTGTAATTTTACCATCATATCATGAATGCAGTACAACCACGGATTTTCTTCAGGGTTAATTAAGGTCCAAATGGTCCTAAAAGGCTAACAAGTTGGTTAGAACAGACAGATAAGGGTTTTCGTGTGTTTTGAGAATTAAATGACTTCTGAAATCCCATAAATAGACCCGCTTAATTAAATGAGGTTCTGATCAGGGTAAAATTCATATAAACCCTCTAAAATTCATAGAAAAATATTCTCGAGGGTTTGGTACCCTCAATTTGACCATCAGAACCCGTCTTGACCCAAAACAGTCTCAAACTGACTTTTGCCCTAATTTGGGTTTTTACATAAATTACCTAGACAACCGAGGGAAAAATCTAAATCTAACTTTACCATTGGATTCCTTGGATCCAAATTAGGTTTGTACCAAAATTTGGGCCCAAGCTGAGATCATCTTGACCTAGTTTGAAATTTGGTCAAGTTTAAGTCTTTTCTCTCACACACATGCCCCTAACTTTTGAAATATTTACAAAAAGGCCCCTATCTTTGTCGTCACTCTTTTCAAATAGGCCCCTCCACCATTATCATGAAGGAATCCTTCTCTTTTCAATCAATCCCTTCCAAAATTGGAAGGGAAATTCTTTGAGGAGTCCTCTTCCTTCTGAATCCGCCCATAAGCTCCATGGCCATCCCAATCTCTCATGCGAACACATGAGAGATTTGGGTTTCCTACTCCGACAACAATTCCTAGTTTGGAAGCTTGGCTTCCAAGCTCAAAACCCCTCTTGAGCCATATAAAGAGATCCCTAGGGCACGACCATGCTCTCAAGCTTAAATTCTGGGTGAAAACTCTCCTCTTCCTCTCTCCTCTTCAGTCGTTAAGCTCCACAAGCTCCGGCGACTCCTTCTGACCTCCTTCGTCATCCGTTCACAAAACCAGTGGCCGGATTCTCTTTCTCTCTCTCATCTGCTCTTGGCCGTACCAGTAGGAGCCCTTCTACCTTCATCGTCGTTGTTGTTCCCATCATCAGAGCACCTTCTTCCCTAGCTTTGGCCTACCAACGTTAGTGTTATTCTCCCCCGTTCGTCCGTTTAGATTAGGTTAGATTAGTTAGCTTAGCTCTTAGGTTTAGTTTTATACCCAAAAACCTCAAAAATAGCCCTCGACGCCACCGCTCACCTCCATCTTCCCCATCTCCGATAGCATCTCTGGTGAGGTCCTCCACACACTACACTCATCCACATGCCTAGCCACAACATCCAAAAGCACCACCATCCCTCCGCACACAAAACCCCTATCTCTATTCGCCTTCCCGTCCACCCGAACTCCCTACCAAACAAACCCATCATCTCTGACTTATTCCGTCTTCGCCAGCCACCTATACACACCTTCGCAGCACGCCACTGCCACCCACACCTTCGCTGCATCCCTACAAAGCTCCTCAACCTATTTAACTTGGCCACAAGGCTATATTCTTGTTTTCAGATCTTCTCTGCCTCGGCTGCCATTAACGAAGCTTCGAGCGAAGCTTGAAGAAACTCCAGCGCTTACAGGCTCCAAGCAAAGCCCCAGGCATAATGGAACATCTCCAAGAGCGCAACCAAGGAGCCAATTTGGCTCTTTGACAGAGCCTTTGACCACAATCATGCAAAGAAGCAACTGCAGTCTCACACAGAGAAAGATAGTGGGATTTAGTTCCACATCATGGATTGAGGAGCAGTTGAAGTCGCATAAGTTATTTTTGTAACATGAGCTTATCGCCTCAAGTGACACATAGGGGGTGAGGTCCCCGCACCCTCATGTGCCTCATCTACGACACTGCCCCCGCGGACCTCGTGCAGACCTGATTACCCTCTTAAGCCTTGTACACTCCTCGGTTGCGACCCACGCCCGCAACCCTGGACTCGGGTGCGCTCTAGGTCCAATACCCGATAACCAGGTACTGTGCATGGCCTTGTGAAGGTGGAATAGAGGAAACCCAAGGAGAGAAGGAAAGAGAGAGTGCACGGGGTAGGGGAGGGTTTTGCTCTCTGGGAAGTTGGCTAACACTTAGCCAAAATCTAAAGACCCTTTCCCCTGTGCTTGAAGAAGAGAAGACGGACAAAAGAAGAAGGCTTGAAGAAGAAGAAGGAAAGCTAAAGAAGAAGAAATCAAAGTAAGGAAGGAGAAGAACACCTGAAGAAAAAGAAAGGAGCATTGTAGCAATGCACTTTAAGTCGTCTGATTATAAAATTAGACGTCTGATTATCTGTTTGTTCATTTGATTATATTCAATAAATACTATATGTGTTAGGCTAATAATTGGTGATCCAAATCACCATTATTTTGTCTAAAATTCTTTTTATCTCTTCATATATTCATGTTATACATTGCATATTAGTTTTTGAGTAAATTCTTATGCTCATTTACAGTATTTGAGATTAGTGTGTGTATTCCTATTTGCTCCCTATGTTTGACCTCGGAATTTCATTTGAGTAATAAATTTTTTTATTTGAGTACTATTTTGGTTATATTACAATGAAGCTATTTTAAAACACCGATTTATCACCCAAACATTTTGGCGCCACATTTTGCAAGAATCAAGTTCTGAATTTGATTCGGGATTCGAGATTCCACCATAGAATAGATCAAGATATCGATAATCAGCAACATAACTTGGATCTAGCCTATTCTCAGATTTCGAGATCAAAAAGATGTCCTTATTAGGTTCAGGCTCAGGTTCTTGGCTTGTATGGAAGACCCAATCAAATCCCAACTTTTTAGGTTAAAGGTTATGGCGTTCTGTAGCTAAATCCAGACCCTGGCAATCGACATTTCATGATAACGTCGCTCATGACATCTGAACAAGCACAAGGTGCTTACATGCCCCCGATAGGATATTTTGATATCCTAGGAGACAAGCGCCGAGGAGACGATATGTTATTGCGTATCTTCAAGGGGAATTTCCTACCTCTCCACGTCGGGAACTCGTCCAAATCAACTTGTGTTGATCAGCCGCTCCTAATATAGGTAACTTTTTCAAAATAGATTTAATGCCTTTATGTGATTTTGATAATTAAGCACACTAAACCAGATTGTGTGTGGATTGGGGTGCTTAGGTTACTGAGTCCCACAAACCAGAGGTCAGTTAACGATGCTAAATAATCCCTAAGCCTTAAACCTAATACTTAAGCTTTGCATTTTTCCCAACCTCTTGAGGACTATCCAGATCTTAGTGGATACTTGAAGTTTTAAGCCTAGAATTACAGCCCAAGAGGCCTAAGATCAGCATTCATACTAATCTCTTTTTGTCACTTAGCACTTTTTATCTTTCATTTTCTTTCTTTTTGATTTGGCCTAGAACTAAGTCAATTCCTTAATCTTTTACTAATGACTATCTCTTTCTTTTTTCTTTTCAAATTATGCTCATTTTTGACATTTTTATCACATCCCCTTTTCCTCCTCAAAAATGATATGCAATTAATTCACTCAAAATTTCCTCCTTTCTCCATTTTTTGTTCTTTTCCAATTTTCTATTTTTTGATTTTTTGGAATATGTTTTTTTTCTTTTTTGAGAACCCTTCTGATCTTGTGAAGTTTTGTATGTTTGCATTTTACCACCCCCCATGTCTAAGTTTTGCAATGTCCTCATTGTAAACAGAGGGTGTGAAATAGTTAGGGTTCAGGAGTTTAGAACAGGTCGGGAATGACTATTGCAGATGATTTCAAGCCCTAGTACGAGTACCAGAGATGGGATCGACTATTCTAAAACTGAACTTAGAGTGCAATAGATGTGAAGTACAAAAGGATAATCAGAAGGATCTCGGGATTTTGGAATGACGGGTTGTCTCCCATTAAGCGCTAAATTCAACGCCTTCAGCCAAGTGGAAAATGGTACAGAGAAGTGGTGAAATCAGATGAATTTTGCAGAACAAGCACCTTGATCAAAAGCCTGGTTGGTCCAACCAAGTGCTTGTTCAGATCGACAGACTGATGATGTAGCCCAAACCCAATCAATCTGGCAGGTTAATGTATGTAGATCGAGATGCGGAACCCACCATATGCTATGGAGCTTAAGAAGATGAGGAAGTGTGAATCTAGGGTTTGGCTGAGTTGGATCAGCCAGATAAGAGTAGGGATCCTCAAATGAAAAAGAATTAGTGGAGGATGTAGGAACCCTACAAAAATGATCAGAGAAGGATGGGGCGTGATTTATAGTCTGATCAATGTCTGAAACCTGATTGGAATGTGGAGGAGAATTAGAGTAAAAATTGAGTCCAGTTGACCTCAGTGTATATGCTCAAGTTCGAGAAGGCTCTGTATATACTATGGTAGAGGTGCTTTCTTTCAAATCATTGCCCTCAGTGTCAGAATCAAAAGATGGGTCGTAGTTGCTAAGGTCGTAAATTAGCTCGAAGTCATTAGGAAATAATAGTTCTCTAAAATGAGAGTAAGATTAGAAATTGTCGGAGAACTTACGAGAATCATGTTCTGAATCTAATTCATGATCAGAGGTTCCACCACAGGATAAATCAAAAGATGTAGAATAGCAACTTGACTTGGGTCTAACCTAGTTTCAGATTCTAAATTTTCAAAGATGTCCCTATTAGGTTTAGGCTCAGGTTCTTGGCTTGTAGGGTAGATCTAATCAAAACCTAACTCTTCCAACTCCTCGATTTTTGTATCATAGATTGGCGTGACTTTCAAAAAATCAATCTGTATCTCTGAGGAGGTTGGAGAGGTGTACTCATCACATATAGGCCCAGACTCATAGTCTGGATTCGAAATTTGATTTATTTCGCACGGGGCCTCATAATCATCCCAATAAGGCTCAAATCCTAATTTTAGGTTAAGGGTGTGGGTTGGATCACTAGAATCTAAGTTGAGCTCTACAGGGATGTCAGAATTGTCCTCGAGGGTCACCTTAGCAGAATAAGGAGTGGAATTTACACCCTCGAGAGGCTCTGAATCAATTGCATTATCACAGGAGTCTAGGAAATCTAAGCTTGGCGAACCGAGGTTCTGTGTCTCTAGGGCTAGCTCGAAATCGTGTTCTCCTACAATTGGATCCTCCCAACCCATCTCAAGATTAGGAATGTTTTGTTCATAATTTGGGTCAGGTTCCATTTGGTTTGGGGATCCATAACAAGCTTGATCATCAAATTCGGGATTTGGGAGATTGTGCTGGTTAATCCAAGATGTCACAAGGGTGTACTGATGCCTCTGATCGATAACATGTTTTAACATATGCATTACCTTATCTCTTTTTTCCAGGTCATCTAGGTGTGCTTTCCATAGTGATGGCTCAAATCTACACAAGATATACTCACCATTATGCCATCTCTCAATTTTCTGGTATTTTGTCATAAGAACATCCCAAGTTGCCCCGTTTTCATGTTGTTCTGTTTGACACATTACCATGTATATCCTAACATGGGTCTATTAAAATGTCAGGTTGCATTTTGAATCAAGTGGTGGAATCAAGATGTAGAATCAGTACTCAGGTTAAATTGAAGTTGATCAGATCTGATAGAAATCCCTAAGATAATCTGTGTATATGCTATAATAGAAGGGCTGAGGGACCGGATGTGATATTGACCCAATCAAGGCACCCAAAGATTTTTAGATGACTAAGGCAATTTCGAGGTAGTTGATACCTCTAAATCAGAAATTCACACACTTGAGAAGTACCTGGGTAGCCAGGAAGGGAGAGCCCCACAAAGACCCCAACACAGTAGAGCATCCCCACGGGTTACAGGGTTTCCCCTACCCGACCTTTCTTGTCACTGAGGATCCAAGTAGACCGGAATGTATGAACTTAAGTCCTTAAATCTACCATTTTTATGTCCTAATTTGTGCCTTGAGTTTCACTGGATTAAATTTTAATTTGACTTGTGACCTAAGTTGGAGGTTGGTTGGCCTATAATGTACACCAACTTCACCTGACCTACCCTAAAGATGGTAGAATGAGACCTAGGTCAAGACTTGGAAATCCCCCTGATTTGACTCCTAGGTTATTAGGTCCAAGGATTTTAGGGTTCAAGTGAATTTAGAGCCTAATTTTAGGGTTATTCTGATTAGATCTTTTCAACCAAGGGCTTGGGTAGCACACAAATGCAGGTGGGTTTATTTCCTTTTATGCAGGAAAGTGTGAACTAGCACTCCAAAACCCTAAAAATTGAAATCCTAATTGGCTCTATTTCCAAGTCTAATTGATCTTTAAAATGTTCTCCTTGGACTTTAAACAAGAAGTACGTAGTCCAAGAGGTTTTAGAAATTAAGCATAGTCCCTAATAGGCACAGGCAATATGGCGTAGGGAATTCTAAACAAAAATCGTCTTAATCTTCAATTAGATTTGAAAAGAATTTTCGCAAATCAGGAAACTTGCCTTTTAAATGATGATTACAATGAAAAATAAGGTAGGTGATTCCTAATTGATTGTTCCTTTTTTGTCTTCCCAAGATTAGGAGGTTGATTAGGGAAGAATAGAGAAGTCACCAGCCCTGGAGTGGCTGTTTTTGCACTGAAGATCTCCTCGTGAAGTACCTCGCAAAATCACAAGAAAGCAAACATGCCAAGTTAGTGCTCAAATATAATCAAATATAGCAAGAGAATAGTGGTGAATTGTGCGTTGCTCTTCGACAATAATGCCAAAATGTTTGGACGATAAATCAGTGTTTTAAAATAGCTTCATTGTAATATAGTCAAAATAGCACTCAAACAAATAAATTTATTACTCGAATGAAAGTCCGAGGTCGAACACAGGGAGCAAATAAGAATACACACACTAATCTCAAATACTATAAATGAGCATAAGAATTTACTCAAAAGCTAATATGCAATGTATGACGTGAGTATATGAAGAGATAAAAAGAATTTTAGACAAAATAATGATGATTTGGATCACCAATTATTAGCCTAACACATATAGTATTTATTGAACATAATCAAATGTTTGATTTTACAATCAAATGACTTAAAGTGCGTTGCTATAGTGCTCCTTTCTTTTTCTTCAGTTGTTCCTCTTCTTCCTTCCTTTGATTTCTTCTTCTTTAGCTTTCCATCTTCTTCTTCCTCTTCAAGCCTTCTTCTTCTGCCCGTCTTCTCTTCTTCAAGCACAGGGGAAAGGGTCTTTAGATTTTGGCTAAGTGTCACCCAATTTCCCAGAGAGCAAAACCCTCCCCTACCCTACGCACTCTCTCTTTCCTTCTCTCCTTGGGTTTCCTCCTTTATTCCACCTTCACAAGGCCATGCACAGTATCGGGTTATCAGGTGTCAGACCTAAAGCACACCCGGGTCCAGGGCTATGGGCGTGGGTCGCAGCCAAGGAGTGTACAGGGCTTAGGTGGGTAATCGGATCTGCAGCAGGTCCGTGGGGGCAGTGTCGCGGACAAGCCACGTGAGGGTATGGGGACCTCACCCCCTGTGTGTCACTTGAGGTGATAAGCTCATGTGACAAAAACAACTTATGTAGCTTTAACTGCTCAGTCCACGATGTGGGACTAAATCCCACTGTCTTTCTGCAGCTGCTTCTTCGCGTGATTGTGGTCAAAGGCTCAGTCAAAGAGCCAAATTGGCTCCCTGGTTGCACTCCTGGAGATGTTTCGCTGTGCCTGGGGCTTCACTTGGGGCCTGTAGGTGCTAGAGCAGCTTCAAGCTTCTCTCGAAGCTTCGTTAATGGCGGTCGAGGCAGAGAAGACCTGAAAACAAGAATATGGCCTTGCAGCCAAGTTAAAGAGGTTCAGGAGCTTTGGAAGGATGCGACGATGGTGTGGGTGGCCGTGGCGTGCTGTGAAGGTGTGTATAGGTGGCTGGCGAAGACAGAATAAGTCGAAGATGATGGGCTTGTTTGGCGGGGAGTTTAGGTGGACGAGAAGGTGAATAGAGATAGGGGTTTTGTGCATGGAGGGTCTACGATGCCTTTGGGAGTTGTGGCAAGGCATGTGGATGAGTGTAGCATGCAAAGGACCTCGCCAGAGATGCTGTTGGAGATGGGCTAGAAGGAGGTGAGCAACGGCGTCGATGGCTATTTTTGAGGTTTTTGGGTATAAAACTAAACCTAAGAGCTAAGCTAACTAATCTAACCTAATCTAAATGGACAAATGAGGGAGAACAGCACTGGCGTTGGGAGGCCAGAGCTGGGGAAGAAGGTGATCCGATGATGGGAATGGCGATGACGACAGAGGTAGAAGGGCTCCCGCTGGTACGGCCAAGAGCAGACAAGAGAAAGAAAGAGAATTCGACCACTGGTTTTGTGAACGAATGACGATGGAGGTCAGGAGGAGTCGTCGGAGCTTGTGGAGCTTCGTGGCAGAAGAGGAGAGAGGAAGAAGAGAGTTTTCGGCCGGAATTCAAGCTCGAGAGCATGGCCGTGCCCTAGGGATCTCTTTATAGGGCTCAAGAGGGGGTTTTGAGCTTGGAAGCGAAGCTTCCAAGCTAGGAATTTTTGCCAAAGTAGGAAACCCAAATATCTCATGCATTCGCATGAGAGATTGGGAAGGTTGTGGAGCTTATGAGCGGATTCAGAAGGAAAAGGACTCCTCAAAGAATCTCCCTTCCAATTTTGGAAGGGATTGATTGAATAGAGAAGGAGTTCTCTTCAATCAAAGGTCGCCGGAGAAGGATTCTTCCATGATAATGGTGGAGGAACCTATTTGAAAAGAGTGACGACAAAGATAGGGGTCTTTTTGTAAAGATTTCAAAAGTTAGGGGCATGTGTGTGAGAGAAAAGACTTAGACTGGACCAAATTGCAAACTAGGTCAAGATGATCTTAGATTGGGCCCAAATTTTGGCACAAACCTAACTTGGACCCAAGGAATCCAATGCTAAAGTTAGATTTAGGTTTTGACCTTGTTTGACTAGGTAATTTATGCAAAAACATAAATTAGGGCAAAAGTCAGTCTGAAACTCTATTTTGGGTCAAGGCAAGTTTTAATGGTCAAATTGAGGGTACCAAACCCTAGAAAATATTTTTCTATGAATTTTAGAGGGTTTAGGTGAATTTTATCCTGATCAGAAGCTCTGTTAATTAAGCAGGTCTATTTTTAAGGTTTTAGAAGTCATTTAATTTTCAAAACACACAAAAAACCATTTTTTGTCTGTTCTAACCAACTTGTTAGCCTTTTAGGACCATTTAACCCTTAATTAACCCCTTAGAAAATCCGTGGTTGTACTGCATTTATGATATGATGGTAAAATTACAATTTTAACCCTGGTTTCTTTTCTTTCTCTCAGAATGCTAATGTAATGAATTATGACCTTACGAAGGTTATGTAGGAGCATTTAAATACTTAATCAGATCAAATTGAGTTAATTTATGGCTCATGATGGTATTCCCATCAATACATGTGCATATAAGTTAGTATAATATATTGCATTACACTATACACACTATGTACAAATGGTATTTTTTAGGATTTTTATTATTTTTTTGATTTTTATTTTATCTTTGGTTTTCATAAGAAGAAAGAAAGAGGAGAGGAATCTAGGAACAAGAGATAAGGGGAGTCTTTTTGGATTTTTATTTTAATTTTCTTTATTTTTAAACTTAAGAAATCTAGAAATATTGTAAGTATGTTATCTAAACTAAAGAACTCAAAACCTAAAACTAACTATACACACATCTCCTATACACTCAATTCTCACTCAAGATACATTTTTTTTATTTATTTACATTATTTTGGCATTTTTCATGGATTTTTCAAAAGCAATGCTAGAAAATGGCTATAAAATGTTCAAAAATTATTTTCAAGCCTTAAAAATCATGTAAAAATTCTAAAAATGAAGATTAAGGCATGCTGAACTTCCAGACATCGATAGAGATTAGAAGCAAACACTAGAATAGGGTTTAAACATTGGATTAAGCATTAATTTTAGTTTAGACAAACATCAAGACTCCAAATTGCTAACAATAGACTTCAGATGGAGATTTAGAAATGTTATAGCTCACTTTACAATAGATCTGCATACATGAATGCTTATGAAGTATAGATGTAACATATAGTCATCTTAGAAGACCCTAAACCAGTTCAGAATTCACTTAAAACCTTCAAATCCATCACTCAGCAACTTATGATAGTGAGTAGTGATGTTGTTGTTGTACAAATAAAAATTCATTCAATCCATAGTTTGTTCTTGTTCATTCCCTGATGAGTTTTAGTATAATAGGAAATATCTTCAAGTCAAATCTCCTAAAAATATCATTTCAGAACTAATTGAGACCATGAACACTGATCATTCACACTTAATCCAGAAAACCTAATAGTTACAACTATACTGACAAAAAGCTTCCAGATCTATTCGAAAGCTTCAAAATTTCACTCAATACACTTCATCCAACTCTAAAATCATCAAGAATCATCTTAAAAACCTCAATTGAAGCCTTCACACATTTACCGAATGCTTAGAATCCAAAAATTACCTCAGACCTAGGTAATGAAGGTGTTCATCCAAAATTTGAGTTCAGCCACTTTAAAAAATCTCTTATGTGTCGCAAATGGTCATTGAGTGATTTGAAACTCAGTGAAATTTAAATTTCAACTTAGAGTACTTTAGAAACCCTAATTTGATTCTTGCCTTATGCTATAGACAACATGAATGCAAGAAATCAGATTAGGCATTAAAATCTATTCAAAACCATTCCTAGACCTTTGCTAAACTCTATCAAGCATCAATGAATCTTTGACTAGCCGATTAAAACTCTTTGGGATCAAATTAAGGTATCACCCAAGTAGGTTATTCGTGTGGATTTGCCATGGTGTTCTGATCACTTTAGATATCTGTACACCACTGATTAGTGTTCAGGGGTCTATTGCAATCCTTAAAACCAGATTAGATCATTGCAATGACCTCTACTCAGTGCATCGAGTTGCCTTGGTCACGCTACCAAGCGATGAAGCAAAACAGTATGTGGTATACAAATTGGGTGCGAATTCAAATTGTGATGAAAATCCAATTAAAATGGTTCAATCCAATAGTATTAAGCTCAATCAAACATCTATAAACTCAATTCACTCAATTAGATTAGATTGAAACCCAATTTATCTCAAATCCATTGATCAATCATTAAAAATAATTTTTACTTAATCAGCTAAATTATGAATGATTCTAATCAGTGGAGGGCCTGTGTGACCTTATGGATTGGATGGAAGACCATTTGTTGGGTTTTGCACTCTAATAGATCTAAGAGTTGGAAAGCATCAGATCTAATAGATGCTCAGATGAAGGTGGCGCATTGCGATCAAATACATCATGAAATTGAGTGAAATGGGTTAGTAAAGTGTAGAGGAAGGCTTATGGATTGATGTAAAGGAGTGGATCTTCCTCTTTGATCAGAATTGATCAGAGAGGGTGGATTGTCGAAAAACAACAATTACACTAATCTAAACTAATCTAAACCAAATCCTCCTCTAAAGGCCTATAAAAAGACCTCTAGATCAAGCCATTCTTCTCAAGCTCGATTTCAAGCAGATCTACCTTAAATTCTTCTCTCCTAATCCGGCCGAAAGGCTCCTCGAGCTCCGACGATCCCCTCCGACCTCCCTCATCGTCTGTCCGCAATACCAGTGGCAGATTCATTTTCCTTGCCTTCCTCTATGTCATGCCATACCAGCAGGCGTCTCTCCCTCTATCTTCCTCGCTGTTTCCTTCTCACCAAAGTCACCTTCATCTCAGACATTGGCCATGCCAAAATCAATGTCGCTTCTGCCTCTCTTTGTTCGCCAATCACCTATATAAGCTCCCTAGCTCTTCTACACCCTTTACACACCAACCGCACTTCATTTTGACCGTTGTATCTCACTAACCACCCTCTTCGTCCTCCGCTCCAGCCACCCCTCCGATGAAGTGTTTCCACCACTACGCACCTCCATCCACCTCGCCGACAAGCCCAAAACGTTTGCCTCACCTTCCCACACAAAACCCCTCTCCTATTTCATCCTCTCGCTCACCCAAACTCACCCCTGAACAACCCACCTTTCCGTCGCCATTCCCAACCTCGTCCGGCCACTACACCTACTCCCATGCTACAAAACTACCACCACCGCATTCCTTATCCACCAATGATCCTCTAAAGCGTTTTAACTGGGGCTTAGCACCTATATTCTTGGATTTTAGGTATACCCCCTAGCCGCCATTAATGAAGAGCTTCAAGGAAGCTTTAAGCTCGCTCCAGGTCTTGATAGCCCTAGTTGGAAGTCCCAGGTTGTACGGATTCACTTCAGGCATTGCCCCAGGTGGTCAATTGGACGCCTTGACCTCGTGAGCTACAACAATTGAAGGAAGGACGTTGCTGCTGCGCTACACAAAGGGTGGGACATTAGTCCCACCTCGGAAGTGAAGGAGAGGTTGCACCCACATAAATTGAATTTATGTTTGGGGCTTATCGCCTCAGACACAAGGGGTGAGGTCCCTCACACCCCTCACATGCCTTGTCCACAACACGCTACCCGTGGACTTGGTGCACCCAACCCACCTAAGCCTTCATTCCTCGCTCACCACCCACTGCCGGTGAGCCTAGACCCAGGTGCGCAAGTACCCGATAACTGGTCGGACCCAGATAGGCTATGTTAATATGGAAATTTTATCATTGAAATGTTTATAGTGGTTAACCTAAATCGAGCCTAACCATCGCTTTACAAACTTTTTTACCAGGCCTACTTGATTTTATCTTGGTCACTTTTAGGCCCAGGGTCGAACTCAGGGAAGTGGGGTTAGAAGTCAAGTTTCTACGCCTTTCCTACAACGAATCTCTTTCGTTCGTTTATTGTGTTTTTGGTGTTTTTTCTGTTTAAGAATTTTTTCTGATAATTCTTGTCCTTGAGGTACACCCTCAAAATTAGGTTCTTGGCTTTGAGCCAAATCAGGGTTTCAAAACTGGTCTTGCTATTCGTAAGACTGAGTACCTGCAAGTCAAGGATTATCTTTTCTCTTTTATATATATCTTTTTGTTTATCTTTTTAATGGCAAGAAAGAGAAATAGAAATAAAGTAAATATAGTATATATATATGTATATATTATATATGTATAAAGCGGTGCGGGTGGAGGTGGAGATGGAGTGTAACACGGTGTCGAGTTAGTCGTCGTCTAGGAAGACGCAACCAACAAGACGAAGTGCCGCGTGGAATGTACGGTGGATGGGTGGAAGATGAGTGCGAACACGCTTTCTGTATGCGTGTATCAGGGAATATCAGCAACTGGTGTAGATATTCTCGCGATACCACGTATGGTGTGTGATATGAAAATATATATGTATATATGTAAATATATATATCTATATGTATATATATGTATGGTTATAACTATATAGGCATATATGTACTTATATATGTATATATATATATATATGTATGTATATATAACTATATAGATGTATATATATATATATATGTATGTATGTATATATATATATAGTAATATATGTATATAGATATATGTAGATAAATATGTATATATATATATATATGTATATCTATATATATGTATATATAGTAATAGATCTATAGGTATATATGTATGTATATTTGTATATATATATGTATAAATATATGTATATATATGTATAAATATATGCATCTCTACTTATATTTAGTTATATAGGTAATAATATATATATAGATATATGTATATATATATATGTATATAAATATATATAGATATAAATATATATATGTATATATATATAAGTATATAATAGTGTATAGGCGAGAGTGTGTGTGTGCAAGAGTGTGAGTGTGTGAGTGTATGTGTGTGCATAGAGTGTGAAAGAGTGCTGTGAGAGAGAGAGAGAGAGAGAGAAAGAGAGGGCGAGACTACTGGAGTGAAGGCTGGGAGAGTTAAGTCGTCTGCAGTAGTGGGGCTGATGTCTGGTGATCCACGCGCTTGCACAAGCGCGTAGGCGCGCGCAGGTAGGGGAGTGGGTGCGGAGGAAGGAACGCAGCGCACTGCGCTGCGTGAAGAGCGGACGCTGACGCTAAAGCAGGCGGGTGCAAGCGACGCGGGTGCACGCAGACACGCGGGCAGGTGCTGGAGCGGGACACGGGCGTGGGCGCTGGCTGGTTGCGGTGCGCCAGGTGACCGGATAAGTGAGAAACTTACCGGTCACCGCACTATAGCCACAGTGTTCCGCTGAAATGCGTGAACAGTGGCTACAGTGCCAGGGCAAGCCGCGTGACCTAGTGCGCCCAGTGCTATGAGTGCAAGGAGCCGAAGCGCGAGCTGGCGTGCATGTGGAAGGGGTGCGCCAGCTGGTAGCTTGGGCGGAGAGGTGGGCGTACGCGAAGAAGCGGAAGGCGATGGCAGCCTGCAGGCGCGCGCAGTGGCCTGTGCTGCTGCTGCCGCCTTGCTGCTGCTGCTGCGGAGCTTGCGGTGGCCTGTTGAACTTCAAAGCTTGAAGCTCTAGTGGCAATGGCAGAAGTGGCTTGGACATTGAAACAGAGAGAGAACCACCATGCCCACTGTGGTACGAACGCACTCTAAGATGTTTTTTAAGATGACTGGGTGGTGGCCCAGAAGTCTGGAACCCCTTCCAGACGTCTGGGATCTATTTTCGGTGGCACGCGGGACTGCTTCTGCGCACAGGTGCGCGCAGACCCTCAACCGTCTTCCTCTCTCTTTTTCCCTCTCTCCTCCTGCGACCGCAGTCTGCGTTCTCTATCTCTTCCTCTCCCCGCGCGGCTTTAAAAAGCCTCGCCCTCTCCCTACTCTCATCACCTCTGCTCCTCCTTCTTCTTCTTCCAGCGAGTGCGAGCACGAGCGAGTGGCGGCAGCGACAGCCGCGATGAGTGCGGGAGGAGGTGCTGCGTGAGGGAGGAGGTGCTCGGCCGTGAGGGCGAGCTTCCCGGGGCTACTAGAGCCGACCGGCGGTGGAGCAGCATACGAGGGAGGCCTGTTGCAGCTCGAGCAGCAGGCGGACGAGACGCGGCGCGGAGGGCGAGTCGCGCTCTGATTCTAGAAGTTTTTCCAGAATCAGAAGTCTGGGTTTCCAACCAGACGACAGGGAAGACGTCTGGAGGACTATCCAGAAGTCTGAAAGGTAAGTTATTTTCGTACTTCCTCCTTCTCTTCGACCGTCCGTACTGAGAGCGAGGAATGGGTACGCGTAGGTTCTGAGATTCGCTTCCAACATGAATCGGACGTCTGGCAGCGGTGCCAGACAACTGGAGGGACTTCCAGACGTCCGGGGTGACCATCGGACGTCTGGGAACTAGGCCAGATGCCCCCACAGGCTTCTGGACGTCTGAGAGACTACGCAAGACAAGGTACCTTCTGATCCCCATTTTTAAGACGTCTGGAAGAAGTTCCAGACGTCTGATTTTGCACTGTTTCGTCGTATTCGACCCGTTTAGGGCCCGTTCGGAGTCCGTTTTCCACATTTCGAGTTGCGTTCTTTTCAGAATTAAATCCTCTACCCATCTACAGTAATTATATACTATTTTGAGAAACTCTTTGTGTTTGATCCTTGTAATAGGACCCCGTTCCATTACAGTCTCGGGGGTTGCGGAGGCACACGGGATTCCCGACCACGCCCCCAGTACTCCTGTTGTAACTGGTAGAGTGGCTTTTACGTTTATTAGTATAATCTGTTAAATTATGGAACCATAAATAGAACCTAGGACATTGCATGAATCCTAGGAATGAGAAACTAGAATGAATGGTAGATCCTAGGGTGTTGCATGAATCCTAGGCCTGGAAAACTAGATTGTATGAAAGATCCCAGGGTATGGCATGAATCCTAGGATGGGAAAACTAGTGGAATATATGAACACTGCAGTCTTGGAAAATGTGGAAAGGAAATAATAGCTACCTGTAAATTGGTTTAACAGCTGCCTGTTATGAATAAATGAACATGATTGAGAATATGGGATGTATGAACGTGAAACTGGAAAGGTGAAACCTGAATGTGCTGAGTTAAAAGAGCTGGAACCCTACGGGGAATTAGGAGTAGAACTCCTGGAAAGTGAATGGAATAGAATTTGGGAAGTGAGCTGGCCCTTGAGTACGGAGTACTAAGGAGAGCGAATGTCCCCCTGTTTAGTGCAGAGCGGAGCTAGCCGCCCCAGGGACCCGGGGTTAGGTCTGGCCACTTTGTACCGACTTGCTGGCCCTCGTGTACGTAGTACCGAGGAGAGCTACTAGTGTAGGGCGAGTACTAGCTACCCCACGGGCCCCGGGGTTCTGCTAGCTCACCTACACCGACTTGTTAGGCCCACTGGGCAAACCAGGGTAGTCAGGCGAGGGTGCGCGGACTGTGGAGGGGCAAGGCCCCTGTTTGGTTACTGTGGAGGGGTTGGACCCCTGTTACTGAGAGGGCTCTGCCCTGTACTGGCTCCGTCCTGCGCTTTGGGCTCACCCGTTAACAGAAACAACTGACCGCGTGCTAGTGCTGGTTAGCTACCTGTGCATTTATCGCGCATGCCGTAGTCACCGTTACGTCTGTCCGTGACCTTGGGTTGGTTGACTGAGAGTAGGATCACCACGGGGGACTCTCCCGGCCAGGAGAGCACCACGTGCTACTTCTACTGTTCAGAAAAGACTGCAATCAAGATCGTTCCCACGAGGAACATTTGAGATCAAGTGAAGGATCTGAGAAATAGATAAATTATGAAATAATAGAAAGACGTAAATAAAGGAAGAAAGAAAATAAAATAGCTACTGTACACTTTACTGCTTCTTTAGTTTAGCTGCCACTCTACTCAGCGTTTCGCTGACGTGTTACACTCGTTACTTTTCAGGACCAGGTGTTGAGCAGCCAGGGTCAGCGGCTGCAGAGGACGCTGGGCCGAGTAGGGTCCAGTAGAGTTACCACTGCTCTTTTGTGCCCTTTTTGTTTCCACTGTAGTGAGTATTTTTTGTTACTCTCTGTACTTTTCTTTACTCGTAGTTCTTGTTATGTTAAATGTTGTTCTACTGTTGTGGTGGTACATGCTGTAGTAGTTCTATTTGTTACTGCTAGTTATATTTCATGTTGAATGTGGTTTATTTTACTGCTCTTTTGGTTACTTTCTCGTTGGATGACTAGGTCTTGGGATTAGTCGAGTTGGTCCGATTCTCGTGTCTCGTAGGGACTCGGGAATCGGGTCGTTACAAGATTGTATCGGAGCAAGGTCGTCCCGAGAAGTAAATCAACTGACTGGAAAATAACCAATTCACATGTCTATAACTAGAGTAGCCACCACAACATATCTTTTGACATGAGCTCTTAGACGTTTCCGTTAGGTATCGTTCCATATTGACGTGTTCCGTTTTGTTTCGCGTCTCCTTGCAGGAGATGCCTCGTCACGGGACTGGTGAGGCAGGCCGCGGGCGCGGCCGAGGACGAGGTCGGCGAGGTGGGCGTGCCATTGCCGACACCTCAGTGGACCAGCCACTACTCCCAGGCGTCCAGGCCCAGGACCTCGCCCAGCTGATACGGGATATTGTGCGAGAGGAGCTCCACCCACCACCCCGAGCGCCTCCCCCTGGGGCTGCGGAGGGGGAGTCCTTTGTGGGACAACCCGACGGACGCAGCGCTGGACACGGGGGAGGGGATGGGCTGCCGCAGCCCCCACCTTCCTCCGATACTTCTGTGCACGAGGCACCGTTTCCTGGAGGTGCACCAGCATCCCCACTGCAGCGCCACTCCGTGCTCTTCGGGCAGTTCCGGAAGCTGAAGCCCCCGTCCTTCAAGGGGGATGAGGACCCGACCGAGGCAGAGGACTGGCTCGAGCAGCTGGAGAAGATTTTCGACACCCTTCGCCCCTCGGTGGAGTACCGCGTGGCCTTTGCCACGTACCAGCTGGAGAGTGAGGCACACAGGTGGTGGAGGGCGGTCCGGGGATAGGAGAGGGATGAGCCGACCTGGGACCAGTTCGTCACCCTCTTCTGCGAGCAGTACTTTCCCCAGACGTGGCAGGACCAGAGGAGGCAGGAGTTCCACACTCTCTGCCAAGGGACGATGACTGTGAGCGCGTATCGCACGCGTTTCCTAGAGCTGTCCCGCTTTGCAGCGACAGCGGTAGCTACTGAGGAGGAGCGCCTTTGGAGGTTCACTGAGGGGCTCCGGCATGCGATTCGAGGGTATGTCAAACCCCTGAAGCTGCCTACATTTTCGAGGGTGGTGGAGGCAGCCATAACTTACGAGGAGACCAACCTGTCTACGTAAGACACTGACGGCGGGCGGAAGAGGCCCTTTCAGCCAGACTTTTCATAGGGCCGGTGAGAGAGGAGGTACGTGGCGTCCGCGGGAGAGTCGTCACGTTTTGCAGGGCCATCAGTGGCCTTTGGGGACCCTCGACAGGGGCCAGTCATCAGCACCGGACCCCCGCCTAGCCGACAGCAGGGATCCACTGAGGGCGGGAGTCGGGTTCCCCTCTATTACCAGTGTGGCCAGCCGGGCCACTTCAGGAGAGACTGACCGTCTAGGGCAGGAGGTCAGTAGATACTTCCTACGCAGAGCACTGGAGGGCATGCAGGAGGCCGCGGTTCCCAGGCGTGAGGAGGAGGACAGCAGTCGCGAGGAGGGTACCGGCCAACACCTACCCGTCCGACGCAGAGTGTGGCTGCTTTGTCTGCACCTAGAGCTGAGGGGAGTATCAACGCCCTGACACACAGGGATGCCAGAGCTTCGGGCTCAGTGGTGGCAGGTATGGTTTCAGTTTCCGGTAGACTCGTTTACATGCTTTTCGATTCCGGCGCTACGCACTCGTTTGTCGCAGCTAGTTTTGCAGTTAGTTTGGGCCAGGATTATATGCTGTTAGAAAATCCGTTAGTAATCAGAGGCCCGAGTGGTCAGCTGTTTGTAGCTAAGGAGGTGTATACGGATTGCGAGGTCAGCGTCGGGGGACATAGCCTGCTAGCTGACCTGATTATGATACAGATGGAGGACTTTGGCGTAATTCTGGGGATGGACTGGCTGTCTGCTTACCACGCCTTGGTAGACTGTTTTGAGAGGAAGATTGTCTTCTCCATGCCAGAGTTGCCTTCTTTCAAGTTTCACAGACAGCCAGTGGACGGAGGCTTCAGGTGCATTTCGGCACTTCGGGCGGTGAGACTTTTGAGCCAGGGGTGTGAGGGCTTCCTAGCTTGTGTGGTGGTAGAGCCCAGCCCTGTGGCAGACTTCCAGAGCATGCCGGTGGTCAGAGAGTACCCTGACATGTTCCCAGATGAGTTACTAGGACTACCGCCTGAGCGTGAGATCGAGTTTCAGATCTCACTAGTACCAGGGACCAGCCCCATCTCCACCGCACCATACAGGATGGCACCGCTTGAGCTACGAGAGCTCAAGTCCCAGTTGCAGGACCTTTTGGAGAAGGGTTTCGTGAGGCCCAGTGCGTCTCCCTGGGGAGCCCCGGTACTGTTTGTGAAGAAGAAGGATGGTACCCTACGCCTTTGTGTGGACTACCGACAGCTGAATAGGGTCACCATCAAGAACAGATATCCACTGCCGAGGATCGACGACTTGTTTGACCAGTTGCGGGGTGCCACGGTGTTCTCCAAGATCGACTTGAGGTCTGGATACCACCAGTTGAGGATCAGGGAGGCAGACGTCTCCAAGACAGCTTTCCGCACTCGGTACGGATATTACGAGTTTTTGGTCATGCCATTTGGGTTGAAAAATGCCCCCGTTGCTTTCATGGACCTGATGAACCGGGTGTTTAGACCGTACTTGGACCAGTTCGTGGTGGTATTCATTGATGATGTACTCATCTATTCTCGAGATCGGACGCAGCACGGACAGCACTTGTGGATGGTTCTGGACACACTGAGATGACGTAGGCTGTACACCAAATACAGCAAGTACGAGTTCTGGTTGAGGGAGGTGACCTTCTTAGGTCATGTAATCTCTGGAGAAGGCTTGGCGGTGGACCCAGCCAAGGTTGAGGCAGTGCTCAGGTGGGAGAGACCGCATTCAGTCACTGAGATTCGCAATTTCCTGGGACTGGCAGGCTACTACAGACGATTCATCAGAGGTTTTTCACAAATCGCACGTCCTATGACACAGTTGACCCGAAAGGACGTGCCCTTCACTTGGACAGACGCCTGTGAGGCGTGTTTTCAGGAGCTGAAGGAGAGGTTGACCTCGGCTCCTGTGCTCACCATCCCTGACAGTAGTGGCGGGTTCGTTGTGTACACGGATGCCTCCTTGCAGGGGTTAGGAGGTGTGCTCATGCAGAGGGGTCACGTTGTCACTTACGCTTCGCGGCAACTGAAGCCCCATGAGCATACCTACCCTACCCACGACTTGGAGTTGGCAGCTGTTGTCTTCGCGCTGAAGACCTGGAGGCACTACTTGTAGGTAAGACCTTCGAGATTTTCACAGATCACAAGAGCCTCAGATACCTTTTTGATCAGAAGGAGCTCAACATGAGACAGAGACGTTGGTTGGAACTCCTGAAGGACTACGACGGCAACATCTCTTACCACCCGGGAAAGGCCAATGTGGTGGTTGACGCCTTGAGCCGTAAGACGCCCGCACACTTGGCCAGTTTACAGTTACAGAGTTGGAGCCTTTTGGAGGAGGTGGGCAGTTGGCGACCCCTAGAGTTACGGGGGTACTGTGGGGCAGTGACGGTGACACGACAAACTAGGGCAGAGCTGATAGACCGCATCATCACAGGACAGATGGCCGATCCGTACTTGCAGTCCTTGCACGACAGAGTACTGTCGGGAGACCCAGGGGACTTCTCTATCACAGACCAGGTGCTGCGCTTGAGGGGACGGTTGTGCATTCCCAGAGACGAGGAGCTGTTGAGAGAGCTCCTGACTGAGGCACACGGTTCCAGATTCACCATACATCTCGGAAACATGAAGATGTACCATGACTTGAGATGCGAGTTTTGGTGGAGGGGGATGAAGCGGGATGTGGGTGAATTTGTGCAGCAGTGCTTAGTGTGCCAGCAGGTGAAAGTCGAGCATCAGAGGCCTGCAGGGCCGCTACAGCCGCTTCCAGTGCCAGAGTGGAAGTGGGAGAGCATCACCATGGACCTGGTGGTGGGCTTACCTATTACCCAGCGAGGACACGACGCTGTCTGGGTAATTGTGGATAGACTGACGAAGATGGCACGATTCTTGCCGATCCGAGTCACTTTGGGACCAGCACAGTTGGCAGAGAGGTATATCCGCGACGTGGTATGACTACATGGAGTTCCACGAGAGATCGTATCCGACCGAGATACCCACTTTACGTCCTAGTTTTGGGCTGAGTTTCAGCAGGCCCTGGGGATGCGGTTGAGGTTTAGTACAACTTATCACCCCCAGACGGACGGACAGTCGGAGCGCACGATACAGACACTTGAGGACCTTTTGCGTGCCTATGTACTGGACTGGAGGGGCTCTTGGGAGGAGCACCTGCCCCTGGCGGAGTTTGCATACAACAACAGTTATCACTCGAGCATCGGCATGGCTCCCTACGAGGCTCTGTACGGACGGAGGTGTACGGCACCCTTGAGTTGGGTTGAGGTGGGGACCAAGTGGGAGGTTGGCCCCAAGTTGATCCGGCAGAGTCAGGAGGTAGTCAAGCAGATCCACAGGTGACTCCGCACTGTTAGGAGTAGACAGAAGAGCTACGCGGATCGGGGACGCAGAGAGGTGCAGTTTGAGGTTGGGGACCACGTCTTTCTTCGTGTTTCGCCTATGAAGGGCCTGCAGTGGTTTGGGGTGAGAGGGAAGCTCGTGCCGAGGTTTGTGGGGCCCTTTGAGGTCCTGGAGCGGGTTGGACCCGTTGCTTACAGGCTTGCCCTCCCTCACCAGCTTTCTAGTGTGCATGACGTGTTCCACGTGTCCAACCTCAGGAAGTACATAGCCGATCCCAGTCACGTACTGAGTCACGAGAGTGTCGAGGTGGGCGATGACCTGACCTACCCCGAGCGGCCAGTGCAGATTCTTGACCGAGCCGTCCGCAATCTGAGACGAAAGCAAGTACCCCTGGTGAAGGTTTTGTGGAAGAGCCAGCGGTACAAGGAGGCTACCTGGGAGCCTGAGGCGGCAATGCGGGAGCGGTACCCGGAACTCTTCGTGGGTACGTCTTTTCGGATCGGCTTCAGTCCTCTTTGAGTTTGTTATGGTTATTATGACGTTTTTCCCACACCCTAGTTAGCGCAAGTTTCGGGGACGAAACTTCCTTTAAGTTTGTTATATTGTTACGAATGCACTCCAAGACATTTTTTAAGATGTCTGGAAGGGGATTTATTTTCGGTGGCACGCGGGACTGCGTCTGCGAGCAGGCGCACGCAGACCCACAACCGTCTTCCTCTCTCTTTTTCCCTCTCTCCTCCTGCGACCACAGTCTGCATTCTCTCTCTCTCTTCCTCTCCCCGCGCGGCTTTAAAAAGCCTCGCCCTCTCCCTCACTCTCATCACCTCCGCTCCTCCTCCTTCTTCCAGCGAGTGCGAGCGCGAGCGAGCGGCAGCAGCGACAGCCGCGGTGAGTGCTGGAGGAGGTGCTGCGCGAGGGAGGAGGCGCTCAGCCGTGAGGGCGAGCTTGCCGGGGCTGCTAGAGCCGGCCGGCGGGGGAGTAGCAGACGCGGGAGGCCTGCTGCAGCTCGAACAGCAGGCGGACGAGACGCGGCGCGGCCATGCGTCGCGGGCGGAGGGCAAGTCACGCTCTGATTCTGGAAGTTTTTCCAGAATCAGACGTCTGGGTTTCCAACCTGACAACGGGGAAGACGTCTGGAGGACTGTCCAGACGTCTGAAAGGTAAGTTATTTTCGTACTTCCTCCTTCTCTTCGACCGTCCGTACTGAGAGCGAGGAATGGGTACACGTAGGTTCTGAGATTCGCTTCCAACGCAAATCAGACGTCTGGCAGCGGTGCCAGATGACTGAAGGGACTTCCAGACGTCCGGGGTGACCATTGGACGTCTGGGAACTAGGCCAGACTCCCCCGCAGGCTTCTGGACGTCTGAGAGACTACGCAGGACAAGGTACCTTCTGATCCCCATTTTTAAGACGTCTGGAAGAAGTTCCAGACGTCTGATTTTGCACTGTTTCGTCGTATTCGACCCGTTTAGGGCCCGTTCGGAGTCCGTTTTCCGCATTTCGAGTTGCATTCTTTTCGGAATTAAATCCTCTACCCGTCTACAGTAATTATATACTATTTTGAGAAACTCCTTGTGTTTGATCCTTGTAATAGGACCCCGTTCCATTGCAGTCTCGAGGGTTGCGGAGGCACGCGGGATTCCCGACCACGCCCCCAGTACTCCTGTTGTAACTGGTAGAGTGGCTTTTACGTTTATTAGTATAATCTGTTAAATTATGGAACCATAAATAGAACCTAGGACATTGCATGAATCCTAGGAATGAGAAACTAGAATGAATGGTAGATCCTAAGGTGTTGCATGAATCCTAGGGCTGGAAAACTAGATTGTATGATAGATCCCAGGGTATGGCATGAATCCTAGGATGGGAAAACTAGTGGAATATATGAACACTGCAGTCTTGGAAAATGTTGAAAGGAAATAATAGCTACCTGTAAATTGGTTTAACAGCTGCCTGTTATGAATAAATGAACATGATTGAGAATATGGGATGTATGAACGTGAAACTGGAAAGGTGAAACCTGAATGTGCTGAGTTAAAAGAGCTGGAACCCTACGGGGAATTAGGAGTAGAACTCCTGGAAAGTGAATGGAATAGAATTTGGGAAGTGAGCTGGCCCTTGAGTACGGAGTACCAAGGAGAGCGAATGTCCCCCTGTTTAGTGCAGAGCGGAGCTAGCCACCCCAGGGACCCGGGGTTAGGTCTGGCCACTTTGTACCGACTTGCTGGCCCTCGTGTACGCAGTACCGAGGAGAGCTACTAGTGTAGGGCGAGTACTAGCTACCCCACGGGCCCCGGGGTTCTGCTAGCTCACCTACACCGACTTGTTAGGCCCACTGGGCAAACCAGGGTAGTCAGGCAAGGGTGCGCGGACTGTGGAGGGGCAAGGCCCCTGTTTGGTTACTGTGGAGGGGTTGGACCCCTGTTACTGAGAGGGCTCTGCCCTGTACTGGCTCCGTGCTGTGCTTTGGGCTCACCCGTTAACAGAAACGATTGACCGCGTGCTAGTGCTGGTTAGCTACCTGTGCGTTTATCGTGCATGCCGTAGTCACCGTTACGCCTGTCCGTGACCTTGGGTTGGTTGACTGAGAGTAGGATCACCACGGGGGACTCTCCCGGCCAGGAGAGCACCACGTGCTACTTCTACTGTTCAGAAAAGACTGCAATCAAGATCGTTCCCACGAGGAACATTCGAGATCAAGTGAAGGATCTGAGAAATAGATAAATTATGAAACAATAGAAAGACGTAAATAAAGGAAGAAAGAAAATAAAATAGCTACTGTACACTTTACTGCTTCTTTAGTTTAGCTGCCACTCTACTCAGCGTTTCACTGACATGTTACACTCGTTACTTTTCAGGACCAGGTGTTGAGCAGCCAGGGTCAGCGGCTGCAGAGGACGCTGGGCTGAGTAGGGTCCAGTAGAGTTACCACTGCTCTTTTGTGCCCCTTTTGTTTCCACTGTAGTGAGTAGTTTTTGTTACTCTCTGTACTTTTCTTTACTCGTAGTTCTTGTTATGTTAAATATTATTCTACTGTTGTGGTGGTACATGCTGTAGTAGTTCTTTTTCTTACTGCTAGTTATATTTCATGTTGAATGTGGTTTATTTTACTGCTCTTTTGGTTACTTCCTCATTGGACGACTAGGTCTTGGGATTAGTCGAGTCGGTCCGGTTCTCGTGTCTCGTAGGGACTCGGGAATCGGGTCGTTACACACTGTCTCTCTGATGAGCTGGGCAGTGGTGGACTCACAGTGGTGGTTGTGCATCACTGTGAGGTGCTCCTGCCCGCAGAGTGTCTCCTCAGAGGAGTATGGAGGGAGAGGGGAGGGGACGGCTTGGAGAAGAAGAGCTGTAGTGTGTTGGATTTTTTGTGTTGACCAGGCTCAGCTTGCAAAGAAGAAGCCGTGCCAATTTTATAGAGGAAGAAGGCATGCACAGCCATGCCCTAGCTGTGCATGCGGCTGTGCATGGCTTGTGCATGGCTTGCTAGGGAGAGGCTGCAGCAGGGCAAGCTTTGCAGAGCATGGTGCGAGGAAGAGGTTGAAGAGGCCATGCCTGCAACCACGCGGAGAGGAATTTCAAAGCCAAATAGAAATAGAAAATAAAGATGGAGATTTTGCAAGGCAGCACTTGAGGAAAACGTGAATTGCGAGGCCATTTTATTCATTCTCCTCCCCTCTCAATTAAATGCATGCATGCGTGTATTTTTAGAAATGCAACTATGGATACATAATATGCACTGGTAATGCTAGGAAATAGCACAAGATGGCACAATTACAGGTGTATTTTTGTGGTGCAATCATACCCCCATGCCTATCTTTTTCTAGTCCCTAGCAAAACATTTTTGTGTTGTCTTTAGAAATGATCTTAAGTTGAAGATTTTCTTCTGAGGCAACATACGTGTGTTTATTGTTGGATATTGTGAGAACCAATTGCAGGGAAGATTACCAGTACTTTAAGTCTCACATGACATAGATCATCTCTCAACTAACCAGGACTCTTGATATTTAAACCTTAAGTACGATTTCCAGGACCCAGGAGGCTTTTGCCATACTCGAGAGCTCATGAGGTTATGGCTTGTGCTTAGAGAAGGATCAAGACTGACCAGATGAACATTAAGACTCAAGCCCAAGGTTTCACGAATTTTTAAGTACAGGTTGGTCCTAGTTTCAGCTCGTGTCTTCGGATTGACCCTTAAAATGATGACGGAAAACTCAACTCCCATTTTCTGACATTTGTGGCTCAAAGAAAACAGGGTATTTGTACTTTGCCCTGAAGAACTTGTTTTTTGTAAGGAGATTTTATAGATATTTGTGAGATATACTGACTTATTTGCATCTTTTTTTTTTTTTTTGAAACACATGTCAGTATATCTCTTACAACATTATTTGGAGGAGCGCACTTTTCTTTTTATTTTTTTGGTGGGAGGGTTCCTTTTTTGGTGGAAAGAGTCTCTACTAAACACAAGACTAAAGCCTGGGATAAAAAGTCTACCTGCGTGCACAAGTAAGGACCTCACCTTCCCTAATGAACACTAGGGTTGGATCTTATGTTCACCTAGTCTTTCTTGATATGTGTAGTGCAAACCATGATTACTTAGGCTCTCGAGTAGAAGCAAACCAACCGATGTCTCAGGTATGAGAATACGTCCTAAGTTAGGAGAGATTTCGATCTATCTTTTCAATGCTCAAGTGAATTAAGCTGAGCCTGAGCGAATCAAGCTTCTATGGCCTGGAAAGTTTTCAAAACAGAGGTTGAATATCCATAAACACTTATTGTATTTTTGTTTCAGCCTTCAGATCATTACTAAACACCATTTCTTTTTCTTTATATATATATATATATATATATATATAGGTGGAAACTACATGATACCATAAAATACCTAGATCCTATGGATGCCTATCCACCCCCCATGCCAAACGATGCTATGTCCTCATATGCATGCATGGTAGGGTAGAGGAAGGACGAAAGATCGGGTAACGAGAGCTTAAGTGCAGGGTATACAGCAGGGTGGTAGGGTGGGTGGATGGTGGGTGGTGAAGTGAAAAGTGAAGTGATCGTGACAGTGGCGTGAAAAGTGATGGTGGATGGTGAGAGATCTGGCATTTCTTAGGATGAGAGTGTCCCAGGCGAATTGGAAAACAAGTCAGGAGGAAGAAGTTGGCCCTTAGATTGGCCAAGAAGAGGGGCTTCTTGGATAGATGGATCCAAAAAGGAATAGCCCTAGTGAGTAGTGTATGGGCTCAAGGTCCCAGTGTGGAGTTGCAAATCTACCTGATTTGGCAGGAAAGAAAGGGCAATCCGATCTTCAAGGGTGTGGACTGGCGGTGAGTAGCTCGGATATGATTCAGACCACGAGGTATGGGAAGCAGAGAAAACCTCGTCAGAAGTCTGGTCAGGAGAAGGTACAAGAATAGGGAGGGATGGGGGAACGTCACAATATGTGTCGGTCAAGAAATCGTCAATGTTTACAAGTAATCCGCAGCAGTCCGAATAGGTCCCAAATAGTCCGATACACGCACTGACGGCCATGTCCTCGTCAGACGTGTCATCCTCGATATAATCGCAATCAAAGTTCTTGGCTGCCTTGAAGATGTTAAGCTTGATCTTTTCAAATCCAATGGCAATCTCAATACAGCCCGACTCACAGTCGATAGGGGCACGGGCTGTGGCCAAGAAAGGTCGACTAAGGATGATTGGACAATCGGAAAGTGAGCTAAGAACTTCCATATCTAAAATAAGAAAGTCAATAGGAAAATAGACACTGTTGACCCTAACCACCACGTCTTCCACCACACCCTTTGGAATTTTGACAGAATGATCTGCCAACTGTAACATGACAGGGGTGGGTTTCAGATTTCCCAAGGAAAATTTTTTGAGCATGATGGTTGGTATGAGATTTATGGAAGATCCTAGATCAAGTAGGGCATGGTTAAAATTGCAGCCTTGGATGCTACAGGAAATAAGCGGTATGTCCGGATCTTTCTGCTTCGGTGGTAGATTTGATAATATAGCACAACTCGCATGAGGCGAGAGAACCACCGGATTCTTAGTTTTCTTTGACTATCGCTTGGGTGTTGTGTAGTCTTTGAAAAATCAGGCGACAATAGGTATGTGGTCGATAGCCTCGAGTAGGGGTACCTTGATTTCTACATCCCTGAACAAATTACGCAGGTTATCAAAGGCCTGCGTAACTTTCTTTTTTCCTTTTGGCTCCCTCAGTAGAGCCTCAGGGAATGGGACTGATTCTGGCACCAATTTGGGTGTATTGTCCTCTCATGAATGCGGTGCACATCCCGAATGAGAGGGCAATGAAGAAGATGGGCCAGGATTAGGTCGAGGCGGATCGACAGTTTGCTTGCTGCTCCTCGTAGTGATAGCATTGGACGATGAGGGTCTAGTGGGATCATAAGGAGGAGGAGGGTTCGCAATGAGGACAAAAGAGTGAGGTGCTGCAGCGAGACTAGCCTGAAATCCCGGTGGAATGCTCGGAGCTTGCAGAATTTGATGTACCTGCCCCTGAGAAGGTTGTACCTATGGTTGAGGACCACTAGGTATGAAATTTCGCGGGTTTGGAATAGGTTGGGCGGGAAGAGTGTCCTAAGATCGAGTCGCCATGCGTAGTTGACTGATCTCAGCATTCTGCTGCGCCAATTGGTGCTGAAGAGAGGTCATGTTCTCTTCATGGCACTTTGACATTTCCGTCATCATTTGCATCAATTAATCAAGAGGACTTGATGCATGTTCTGTTTGCGGTACGCAAGGACCCGATGGCGGTTCGCCATAGGATTAGACTGGGCCCTTGGGATGACGGGTGCGGATGGTCGCATTGGTCCACCCATGGGGTTTTGGGGCTACGGGTTGTTGGACCATGCGAAATTTGGATGATTTTGCCACCCTGGGTTATAAGTGGCAGAGAACGGGTTGTTCCCCAGTGCGCAAGTGTCTTCTACGCCCGAAGACGTGTCCGCATGTAAATACGCATCCGAGCACACGGAGGCTTGGTCTTCCGTGTCAAAATACTAGCTCACAGAAGCTACATCCACATGACTTACCGAGTCGCTTGGCGCGACACTCAGTAAGGAAGGTCTTACGGGGTTTCTCAGGATAAGCCTGGTGTTGGAAGAATTGGAATTGTGACGAAGTGGTGAGGTAGGGATGTTTGCCAAAGACCGGGTGAGGTTGGCCAAAAGCTCGTCCAGCTTCTTGTGCACGACGGAGACTTCATCCAATTTATGTGCTATAAGGCTGAGATCTGTGGATGAATGGGAGGGTCCCGTGTCAACTTCGTGGACATTACGGGGTAGGCTAGTACGATTAAAGGTGACAATGGAGGCATTGTTCATTGAGTTTTCACTCATATTTTCAAATAATTTGAATGCTCCATTCTCATCTTTATTCATAAAATTCCCTCTACAGGAAGCATTTGCAATCTGCTTCAAAGTCTCATTTAGCCCATAGTAGAAAATTTAGGCTATATGCCACTTAGCCGTGGTGCGGACACTTCCTGAGGAGGTCATTATACCTCTCCCATGCCTCATGAAATTGTTCGTCGTTTTGTTGCGTAAATGAAGTGATAGCACGGTGAAGCACATTGGTTCGCATGATTGGGAAGAACTTCTTGAGAAACGCTGTCCGCATCTCTTCCCAAGAGTGGATGGTTCTCCCAAGGGTGCGTAACCACTGCGACGCTTTATCCCGCAATGAAAACGGGAACATTTTCATGAGGACTATAGGTAACCCGATATTTCTAGGTTTAACAGTTTCAGCCAATCGGGTTAAGTCTTCCAAATGGAGAAAAGGATCTTCACTTGCAAGACCATGGAAGTGAAAATTTATTAGGCCAATTATGTTAGGTTTCAGTTCAAAGTTGTCCCCGCCCATGAGGACCCAAATTTGTCCTATGGTCTCTGTAGCAGCGGGATTCTGATAGGAGCTAAGAGACCTAGGCTCCTCCCATTCGGGAGGGTTCTGCATTTCCTCCAATGTTTCCCGAATGGCTTCAATTTGTTCATTATAAATTTCCATTTGGGCTTGGAGGCAGGTTATGGGATCTAAGGCTCCACCACCAGGTGGGTTTTGAGGGCGGTTTTCTCCCTCGGGATTTGGGGGTGGGCGTGTAGCCATGTTTGTGGAGGAGGAGGACGATTCGGCTTCTTTTCTAAATTTATCAGACAATTCACACAATGCAGGGTTTTGTGCCCTCCTCCCAAACATGCACTACCGCAGGAAGAATTGGGGGGGGATACGAAGGGAAAAGAGATGAGAGAAATGACACCGCAAAGGTACACTTGATGACAAATCAATACAATCAAATTCCTAACCTCTACAGTGTGCCCTTAGACCTAAAGATCTAAGTTACCTACTATCACGAACTACGGAACCGAATGCGAGCACCGCAGAACCACCGGGCCAGATTGAAAGGCCGTTTGCCCCAGTCTTAGACACCCGATAGCACGCGGGAACCCTCACCAGCATGTACGCGCTACATGTAGGTAGTTAGACCTCCAATTCTTAATAAGTGTCAAGTTACTACCAATTTTAGTTAGAGGCTTAGGATCAAGTGCTTCTAGAATGTGAAGGGTGTTATTTATGGGTAATGCCCAAGTGATTGATTTTTCAAAGTGTGTAAACCAAGCATGCAACGGTGAAATCTCCCTGAATTGAAGTTTTAATTGGTGAATGGTTTTTAGAATTCAACCTTAAGTAGTATGGATTTTAGGATTTCGCTGAATTACCAATTCAACCAATCTCCGGGTTTTGAACGAATACAAGTTTTCATCTATGCCCAACAAACCCTTCTTCAATGTCAAATGGTTAATGCATGCTAAAATTCAATGGGCTTCCGTAGATGGAGATTTCTATGTGTGGATGCATGACTCAGTTTTAGATTAGTGTGAAAGGGAGCCAAAGTACTTCAATTCAAGTGCTCCCAATCACCAGAATGATTTCCACACACAAGGCTCAACCAAAAGATAAAGAAAATCAAATTGTTGGGGTTGAAGTATTTGGGATCGAATCTTAGGCAAGTGAAAAGTCGTGGTGGGGTTGAAACCAACTCAATTCCAAGTCTCCCCACCAAAAAGGTGATCCCGAATTTGCAGATAAATGAGGCAAAGAGGGGTGCAATCAATCTTTAAATTTTTGCCTCAAAGAATACTTCACATGGTGAAAAATTCAAGAATCAAGATTCTTGGATCTTCGCTATGAGAAGTTTGGCGGGAAATCTCAGGGCGGTGGGAGTGATGACAAGTAAGCAAACAAGTGAATTTTAATCCACTTGCCCCAAGAGATCCCAAGAAGTTTTTCTAGTTTTTAGTTATTGTTGTTTTTTTTTTTTTTTAAGGTTACAAGTTAACCTAGGTTGCTAAGAAGGAAAGACCTACTTGTGCAGCAACGTGTGCGGAGCTCCAGTGCTGTGTCGGTGTCTTCACGCTCTCGTTCCCACCTTGGACATGCCCACGTTTCCGATTTCATTTGCCTATCTTCTCCTTGCAACAGGTTCACTTGCACAGCAACAAACAAAAACATCCGTGAAGAGAGAAGAGAAAAATGAAAGGAATGGAATAGAAACTTACTTGAAGGTGCACTTCCCCGGCAACGGTGCTAGAAAGGATGTGGTCGGACCCGGATAGGCTATGTTAATATGGTGATTTTATCGTTGAAATGTGTATAGTAGTTAACCTAAATTGAGCCTAACCATCGCTTTACAAAATTTTTTACCTGGCCTACTTGATTTTATCTTGGTCACTTTTAGGCCCAGGGTCGAACTCAGGGAAGTGGGCTTAGAAGTCAAGTTTCTATGCCTTTCCTACAACGAATCTCTTCCATTCGTTTATTGTGTTTTTGGTGTTTTTTCTGTTTAAGATTTTTTTCTAATAATTCTTGTCCTTGAGGTACACCCTCAAAATTAGGTTCTTGGCTTTAAGCCAAATCAGGGTTTCAAAACTGGTCTTGCTATTCGCAAGACTGAGTACCTGCAAGTCAAGGATTATCTTTTGTCTTTTATATATTTTTTTATTTATCTTCTTAATGGCAAGAAAGAGAAATAGAAATAAAGTAAATATAGTATATATATATATATATGTATATATTATATATGTATAAAGGGGTGGGGGTGGAGGTGGAGATGGCGTGTAGCACAGTGTCGAGTCGGTCGTCGTCTAGGAAGACGCAACCAACAGGACGAAGTGCCGCGTGGAATGTACGGTGGATGGGTGGAAGATGAGTGCGAACACGCTTTCTGTACGCGTGTATCGGGGAATATTAGCAACTGGTGCAGATATTCCCACGATACCACGTATGGTGTGTGATATGAAAATATATATGTATATATGTAAATATATATATCTATTTGTATATATGTATGTATGGTTATAACTATATAGGTATATATGTACTTATATATGTATATATGTATAGGTATGTAAATATATGTATAGATATATATATATGTACATGTATGTATATATAACTATATAGATGTATATATATATATATATATGTATATATATATAGTAATATATGCATATAGATATATGTAGATAGGAATGTATATATATATATATATGTATATATAGTTATAGATCTATAGGTATATATGTATGTATATTTGTATATATATATGTATATAAATAGATATAGATATAAATATATATAAGTATATAATAGTGTATAGGTGAGAGTGTGTGTGCAAGAGTGTGAGTGTGTGCGTGTATGTGTGTGCAGAGAGTGTGAGAGAGTGCTGTGAGAGAGAGAGAGAGAGAAAGAGAGGGCGAGACTGCTGGAGTGAAGGCTGGGAGAGTTAAGCCATCTGCAGCAGTGGGGCCGACGTCTGGTGATCCACGCACGTGCACAGGCGCGTAGGCGTGCGGAGAGACACGCGCACATAGGGGAGTGGGCGCCGAGGAAGGAACACAGCGCACCGCGCTACGTGAAGAGCGGATGTAGATGCTAAAGCAGGCGGGTGCGGGCGACGCGGGCGCACGCAGACGCATGGGCGAGCGCTGGAGCGGGATGCGAGGCGGGACGCGGGCGCAAGCGCTAGCCGGTTGCGACGCGTCGGGTGACCGGATAAGTGAGAAACTTACCGGTCACCGCACTGTAGCCACAGTGTTTCGCTGAAACGCATGAACAGTGGCTACAGTGCCGGAGCTAGCCGCGTGACTGGGTGCACCCGATGCTGTGAGTGCGAGGAGCCGAAGCGTGAGCTGGCGCGCGCGTGGAAGGGGTGCGCCTGCTGGTGGCTTACGCGGAGAGGCAGGCGTACGCGAAGAAGCGGAAGGCGATGGTAGCTTGCAGGTGCACGCGGTGGCCTGCGCTGCTGTTGCCGCCTTGCTGCTGCTGTTGCGGAGCTTGTGGTGGCCGGTTGAGCTTCAAAGCTTGAAGCTCTAGTGGCAATGGCGGAAGTGGCTTGGACGTTGAAACAAAGAGAGAACCACCACGCCCACCGGCTCTTTGATGAGCTGGGCGATGGTGGACTCACAGTGGTGGTTGTGCACCACTGTGAGGTACTCCTGCCCGCAGAGTGTCTCCTCAGAGGAGTATGGAGGGAGAGGGGAGGGGACGGCATGGAGAAGAAGAGATGCAGTGTGTTGGATTTTTTGTGTGGACCAGGCTCAGCTTGCAACGAAGAAGCCGTGCCAATTTTATAGAGGAAGAAGGCATGCACAGCCATGCCCTGGCTATGCATGCGGCTGTGCATGGCTTGTGCATGGCTTGGCAGGGAGAGGCTGCAGCAGGGCAAGCTTTGCAGAGCATGGTGCGAGGAAGAGGTTGAAGAGGCCATGCCTACAGCCGCGTGGAGAGGAATTTCAAAGCCAAATAGAAATAGAAAATAAAGATGGAGATTTTGCAAGGCAGCACTTGAGGAAAACGTGAATTGCGAGGCCATTTTATTCACTCTCCTCCCCTCTCAATTAAATGCATGCATGCGTGTATTTTTACAAATGCGACTATGGATACCTAATATGCACTGGTAATGCTAGGAAATAGCACAAGATGGCACAATTGCAGGTGTATTTTTGCAGTGCAATCAATAACCCGACTATCCTAATATTGGCCCTAGGAGGGCAGATCCCAGCAAGAGAAGGAAAGAGAGAGTGCGCGGGGACATGGGGGTTTTGCTCTAAAAGGAGTTGGCTAACACTTAGCCAATTTCATAAGTCTCCCCCTGTGCATCAGAAGGCTTGGACAGTAGAAAGAAAGAAGGAAGAAGAAGAAAAGAGGAGACAGACAGAAACAAGAAGAAGAGAAGCAGAAAGAAGAAGAGAGGAAGTTTGAGCCGCAAAAAGGCAAATAAGAAAAGAGTCTAAAGAAGAAGAAGAAGAAGAAAGGAGAAGAGAAAGAGAGCAGTAGAGAAAAGAGACCCTTGAGTCTCTTGGAAGCATTGTAGCAATTGGTTGTTTAAGCCATCTGATACAAGCCTAGATCATCTGATTGCATACATTTGAGACTTTATTTCCTTGATACTGTTGATTTAGTTGCTATTACTGTAAGGAGTAATTGGTGATTCAAATCAACATTTTACTCCATTCTTTTTGCACATTGATATTTGACACTATCTATTATTATTGCAATCTTTTATCTCTTTAGTTTAAATTGTGATCTTGAGTTATAAATTGCCATATTGCTCCCTGTATTCAACCTTAGACTTTTATTTGAGTAATAAATTTATTTATTTGAGAGCTATTTTGGCTATATTACAACGAAGCTATTTTAAAACACTAATTTATCCCTCCAACATGTACATATAAAATATCTATATATTTTCTATATACATATATCTATATATTATTTCTATGTAGCTAAGTTATAATGTATAATTATATTAAGTTATATTGTATAGTATTATATATGTGTATATTACATTTATAAATTATATATGTATATAACTTATGTAGATATATTTATGCATATGCATGTATATTAATAAGTAAAACTAATTTAAGCTATCTATTAAGTAACATATTCACAATCCTTTTACTTAAGAATGTATTGTATATATAAATTATTATAAGTTAATGAAGTATATTAGTAATTTAAGTTAGTCTAAGTTAATAATTTAACTAATTAATATACTAAGTTATACTGTATTCTAATAATTTATATTTTAACTTATTTTAAATGTATTTATGATATTATTTATATTATATAATAGTATGTATATTATATAATTAATTTATATGTATATAGTGTATACGTGTGTATAAAATAGGTAAATACCTTAATAAATCAAATTAAATTATTTAAAATTCTCAATTAATCATGTAAATATGTAAATTAACCAAATTAAACCTTAGTTAAGTGATTTATGCAATAATTTATAATGTACATTAGTAATTATACTTAATTATAACTGTATAATATACCTACCATTAACTAATTTAAAAACATATACATATATATATATTTAACTTAATCTAATTATCCTAATTGATAGCCGTATGTATTAACTATATGATTATGTAATTTATTTGTAAATTAGAACAATAATTAAGGACTAATTAGACCCTTAAATATTTCAATAAACAACATAACACATCACAACAATGCTGCTTATTAGTGCTAAACATAGCACCTCACCGCAAGCATGCAGCGTGCTGAAGATGTATTTAAGGAATGGCACCCGTAGGTACCCATAGCATCGATCGAGTGACTACGACGTGGTGCCTACGGGAAGCTTTGCATGATATTAGAAATCCAGTGCACTGCACGTGCCTGTGTGTGCACGTATGCATCCAGGTGTGCACGTGCATTGTGCATGCATGTGCATGTGCATGTGCGTGTGCATGTGTGTGCGCTGACCTACGTGTGGGCCTAATTGGGTTTGATTTGAGGTGAAATTGTGGCAATGCCCTCTCCGTAGGGGCTATCGAAGTAGTGGTCCTGATCCATCCCTTGAGCCATTGATCCAGCAAATGGATGACCCATTCTTTTCGGGCTTCAATTTGTTTAAGTGTTACAAAGTGTTGTGTTTGTGTATAGTGTGTATGAGTTAAGTTAATAAGTTAAATGTTATTATATGTATGTGTTAAGTGTTATAAAGTGTTTTGTTGTGTATGTGTCTGCGTGAGTGTATTTGTATAATAACTTAAGTATTAATAACATATACACATATATATATTGATATAGATATAGATATCTTTATTATGCTGAATAAAATCTTATTTTTGCCTTATATTGTATATATGTTTTTAAGGTTCCTGTATATACATATATTCTTTTTATTCTTTTTACATATATTTGTATATAGTTAGCTTAATGTACATAAGTAATAATATTGTTTATAGCTATAAGGTGTAAATTAATCCTTCGTTTTTGCCTTGTTTGCTTATATTGCTTGAGGCAAGTGTTATTCTACTTGCATTATTCATTCATGGACTTGTATATAGTTAGAATAGTTGTAAATAAGTAGATACTAATAATAAATGTAGAAATGACATGTAAATTAAAGCTAATTCAAATTGACTTACTGTTTTTTATGCCTTTTCATTGTAAATATTTTTAAAGCATTTCTAACTTCAATTAGTTCTAACCTATATATAATTGACTTAGATTAATTGATTCTTGTGTACAGATTCTAACTTATTCTTTTGTAAATAAACTTGACATTTTTGTAATAAAAGATAGATTTTGGATCTTAGAAGTGATGTATATCAATAATTATCTTCCAGGGAATGACCTAAAATAAAACCATTAAAACTTGTAGATAAATAAAATAATATTCATCTGGATTACAATACTATACTCCTACAAGGATAATAAACCCTAATTAACAAGCGATCCAGATGGCAACATCAATGCCTGAAACTCGAAGAATAGAAATTTGTAAACAACAATAGCCTATGAAAAGTGGAACCACATGGGAAGATCTATTATCTTCTAGTTTCGGGATCCCCATGAGTAATAGATTATACATGTGGGTGGTGTAGCATAACACCCCACGTGTTGTGCCTTCAACAATAAGTCTAACCTACAGGGACTCCCTTCTTCGTGGCAGGTCAATGAGACTTCACATTGAGAATGATTGATTTTGTTGAGTGCGATGCAAACTCTGCACGCCTCATGAACTCTTTTGCAAACTAGCAAGCGACCCTTGTTGAGAGCAAAAAACTACGTGTTCGCAGTTGGATTCGAAAACCCGTCGTCGTAGTTCGAGTTGCGAAGAAATCCGTTCAACAGATAAAATTTATATTGAAAATTTGTAGAGAAGTTTCAAGTCGAACACAGGGAGGCTACGTCGATCTAAAAATCCATAATTATATATTTTTTGTATATATATATTTTTTGTTTAAAAGGTGAAATAATCACAATGGAATCGATATAAACAATAAGAGAGAGAGAGGGGGAGAGAACAATCACTTGATATTTGAATATTGTTTTTACAACTAAGAAAGTGGGAAATGATTACACTAGAAAGCAGGAAACTATTACAACTAGAAAGAAGGAAATTCTACTCTAGAAAGCGATAAAAGAAGGGAGAGAGATGTTATCCTCCTCAAAGAATGCTTGGAGGATGAGCCGAACAGAGGTGACGCCTGGAAGACGGAGGATGAGGCGAGAAGAAGGAGGACGAAGTCGGAAGAACAGGAACGAGGCAGCACGTCGTCGTCGTCGTGGGATCCACTTCCGGAACAGGAGCGAAAGCCTGGATTTAGCTCTTAAGGAGCATCTCGGGTGTGGGGCAAGCTTCTCTTAAGCTTTGGAGAGGAAGAAAGGAGAAGGAAGGGATGAAGAAAATGTGGTGGTTGTAGGGCTATATATAGGTGTAGTTTGGAGTGGGCAAAAAGGTCTTTTGTCATCAAAACATTAATGTTAAGTCATTAGTGACGAATTTATCCATCACAAGAGACCTAAACGTGGGCTGAAGATCCGCGCGCACGCTCACCTCCTCACCTTCAATTGCCTCAACACATACCCATGTTCTTTTCATATCAGCCATCCAATCGCACGATCGGACCACTTAAAGTGCTTCTGCACTGCTTCATGTTTCAATCGCTGCACACGCCTGAGAGCAAGCACTTCATCCGTCACGCCACGTGGCACGCCTGTTGCTGCATAATTGAAATCCAAAGGTGGAATTTCGCCCGCACCCGCATGCTTAATCCTTGATTTGAAGGCACAACGGGTATCGACCTCACAACCTCACATGCTAAAGGCTCTTATCCACCGCGCTACACGCGTGGATAGGCAAGGAGAGCATTCTTGTGTTATTTGATGTCAACCATTGGATCTTGATTCAATGGTTGAGATCAAAAGTGTGATTCTTCTCACATGAGGTGTGGCTTAAGGGTGGCAACCTGATAAGTCTCAGCCGTTGGATGAGAAGGCAGGTCAATGAGCGATTTAGAGGGTCTAGATGGCACCACGTGGCATCATTTGGATCGTCCATCTTCTTTGAGTTGTAGATGGTGCCACGAATGTCAGACTAGGTCGATTTTTACGCCATTGGGCTGCGATCATCGATCCGAACCCATCCGTGCGGTCGGATTTGTCATCAAAAGTGTGATTTGACACCATCTTGGCCCTTGACTTTGACCTTCCTTGGATTATATCGGATGCTACGGAAGTCCGATCGGGGCGATCTTGGAGTGGTTGAACTCCAATCGTCTCCCTATCAGATTTGTATGGTTGGATCTTCGATCTGAGGCCTCGATTAAAAGTCACCCTGTTACTTGACCACAAAAATGGAAAATTAACCTAAAATTTACACAACCTAACCTAAATGCAAGATGATGCATGTTATGCAATATTTATAATGTATGATGCACTATAAAACTAAGAACATGCATAAATAGACATTTTAGGCTATTCAGATGCATACGCATCACACCCCCATTCCTATCTTTTGCTAGTCCCTAGCAAAAACTACATGTTATTTATAAAAGAATTAGGGTTGGATTACTCAGGCAAAAGTCATTTTCAACATTAAGAAATTCTTACTTAGGTCCTGAACTTTCAAAGACACAACAATGCCCAGGTATCTGCCAAAATGCAGACCACCTCAAGCTCTCACCTTATTCAAAGAAAGATCTCTTTATCTTCTTTTCTAATTTTTTTTGGATTTTTAAGTTTAGGGTTACAAAGTGGCTTTCTACGGCCACTCAACCCACTCAAGACTTGATGAGAATCCTAAGTTCTAAGCATCCTTTTGTGAAAGTGATAGACTCATTAATCGGTAATCAGAACGGACTTCGGGTTTCTACGCCCCTAGGTGACCTTAAAAAGAGTTATGCCTAAAGGTGTATCTAAATGACCAGTAGCTTTCTCCCTACTTTTATCTTTTATGGGGTCAACATAAGGGTGAATCTAGTGTATATCTTCTCAGCTTATTCTACTTCTCCGCTTCTTCCTGAGTGTTTTAGGAATTTTTATGTGCATTTCTTGAGCTGGGATCTGGACAACCTACCAATGGGCTGTTACCCACAATAACTTGCCAGCCATACTCATGCAATGAAGTGTAGCTTATTTCTTTTTGTTTCTTTTTGTTTCTTTTCTCCTTTTCTTTTTCTTTTTTTCTTCTTTTTGAACTTTCTTTTTCTTTTTAAGTAGGTGGCTTCCCTGGTCTAAGATTTACCTAAAGGCAGCAGGAAAAGAATGGCCCAGTGGTTGGACTCTGGACAACCTACCTATGGGCTGTTACCCACAATAACTTACTGGTCATACCACCCTAGAAGGTTCATTAGCTACCCAATTTCCGTTAAAATCGCTGAACAACTAGTCAATGACAAATAGTGTGTAGATGCTTTAGACTTAGAGTTCCCTCAAATCAGAGGGTGGGTTGATAAGTCGTATACTTATCACCCAAACTTATTTAATAAAATTGAAATAGAATTCAGGATGGCAAGAACTCGATACACAAATCCACATTTTAGTGGATACCCGGGCTGATTAAGCCCGAGGACTTGAAGGGTCATAGTGTTCAAATCCTACTTTAATATTTCCTAAGATTGAAAAGACCTAATACCCAATTATTCTTTCCTAATTCAATTTTTTTTTTAAATAAATCAAAAGAAAATAAAAAGAATCTACGGTGCTGACAAAATAATTCAGTGATGAATATCCATCCCCCAATGCCTATCTAATGCAATGTTCTCATTGTATTAAAAAGACATGAAACAGAGTAGAGTAGAAAGCACCTGAATTGTGTGAATAACGATTCGCTCCAAGATGAAAAGAACCTATATATGTGCTGAAGTTAGTGCCTTCAGCTAGGCACCTATACAAATAAAGAAGAAATAGAGTATTCACAGGTGCAGGTCAGAATCAATACAAAAAGATTCACCTCAAGACTTGCTAACAAATGTCCACAGATGTTGACTAAATTGTGGTGCAGACCCATACCTCATGGTTGAGTATATCTAAGGTTCTGGATGAAAATTACCTAGAACTTAAGATCAGTATGCAAGTGAGGTCGAACCTGCAATTTGTGAGGATGCAACCCAAGACCAAAAAGTCGAATAACAGAGAGATGAGGGCTATGAATTGAATCCTTCAAAACAAGATCTGAATCTACCATGCGATCTCCAACAGGATCGAATTCCTCAATTTTAGTGCCATCAAATGATTTATCAAATTCCTCTAGCTCAGTTGTCTCACTAAAATCATGTTCTATAAACTCATGTGAGACTTTGCATAATGATTCTTCACCTTCAGAATCAAAGAGATCTGAATCCGTATTAATGTATGTCTCAAAATTATCAATCACTTTCTAATCCATAGAAACATACATTTCCTCGTACCCCAGCTCAGGGATCTCCGGTGAAGAAATCAAATCATCCTTATTTGATTACTCTAGAACAACTTGGTCAAACCTGATCTAGTAACACATGTCCCCCCCAACAGGTGCCTGAGCAGGTTCTGACATTAGCTCTCCTGAAGGGGGTTCATCCTAGGAATCATCCCAAGATTGAACTAAAGCAAGCACAAATCTCATCCTCAATTTCGATAATTTCCCAAGTAAAAACTCACCCGGGCCCTTATCCTTAACAACCTGGAGCCAATCCAACAGATACTTGTTCAGATCATCAATCATTTCAATCAGGGGCTCCAATTCTTCAGTGCAAGGTGCTGGCTAAGCTTTTAAAGATTGTATGGTGTTCCTCAAGTTAGCCAACACCTTTTCTTGGACCTGGTTAACTTGAACCACATTGTTTGGTTTAGGGTAGGGTGGGTTTGGGTTCAGTGCAGGGAAATCAATGAATTGAGGATCTTGATACCCTCCCTAATAATAGGTCATTTCAGGTTGTTCATAAGGTGGTGATGACCTAAAGGCAGTGTATTCAGGGAAAGGGTAAGGATCAATGTATCCTTCTTGATTCTAGATCATATTAGGTTGTTCAAATGAGGACGATGATCTAACATCAGTGTAGCTTGAAGAAGGATAAGAATCAAAATCATGGTGTCCAAGGTTAAACGCTGAACATGGAGGTCCGGAACTATATTCCCAATCAAGATTATCCCAACTATAAGATGGATGAGAATAAGTCTAGTTGGAATAATAATCATTTTGGGAATAAGATGTATCAGGAGGATAAGAATGGAAAAGCATGTAGAATGTGGAAGGATCCATGATAGAATGGGAGGAAGAAAGGTGCCTTGCGATACAAACAAACAAATTTGTCCTTAAGTGGGCTAGCCTAAAGACCTACAGACTCCCAGAACCAATTTTGAGATAAATAATCAATTTGATCTACTTCTTTCTGGTCAATCCAACCAGTTAGAGGGAGGGACTGGTGACAAACCCGTTTTTGTGCATTTTGAAATCGTCGAAAATTGTAGTATAGTCACACTAAAAACACTTGTCAAAAATACTTTTTAAGGATAACGAGACTTGAGTCCCAGTCGTTCGTCTCTGGGAGGCGTTTATGGAAATGCAGATTCGAAATTGATCTCTTTCGCTCTACTTACTTAAAATTGCATGTTAGTTTATGGTTATTACATATTTATGCATGACATGCTTAGTTGCCAGAATATCAGAAATTAAAAGTAGGGAACTTTAATCACACAAAATATATCGCAATAAGCTAATGGTGATTCTCAACACATAGATATATATAGAAAAAAAAAGATCTTTCATTAATTCATCATGGTGTTTGCAACATGAAACTCGTGGAAAGCTTATAGAGGAAAGCTTGAAAACAAAAATCTAGATAACAGAAAATGATCGCATACATGAATCTAAAGGGGGATTATGCATGCATCATTGGGGGAGAAGTAAGGAGCTACACTACTAAGCAGTAATAAAAGTAGTAAAACTATGAAGAGCTAAGCTACTAATCTAGTAGAAATAAGGGCATTTGGAGGCGGGCTCCGATGGCCTTTGAGTTGGTTGAGAGGAGGAGGGGCAGCCAATGATGCTTAAGTCGGACCTTGGAGAGAGGTTGGAGAGGTGATCCAGCATCTTGGCGTGGAGATGGAGTGGAGGTGGATGTAGCTAACCTAGATGGAATCAAGAGTGAATGAAGACAAGAATTAGATGGGTGCAAATGGCTACCACTTAGGTCTTTTTATAGACCTAAGGGAGTCTCTCTAGAGAAGTGTGGAACTCTCTAGAGAGAGCTCCAAGAGTGGCCAGCTGGTGGGTCGGCCCAAATAGGTTGTTAATATGATATTTTTACCGTTGAAATGTGTATAATGGTTAACCTAATTCAGACCTAACCATCTCTTTACAAAATTTTTAACCTGGCCTAATTGATTTTATCTTGTCACTTTTAAGCCCAGGGTCGAACTCAGGGAAGTGGGGTTCAAGTCGAGTTTCTACGTTTTGCTTAAAACGCGTCTCTTCCGTTCGTTTATTCTGTTTTTGGTATTTTTCTTATTTAGGTTTTTTTCTGGTAATCCTTGTTCTTGAGGCACACCCTCAAAAATTGTGTCCTTGGCTTTTAGCCAAAACAGAGTTCCAAAACACGCCTTGCTACTCGCAAGACGAAGTACCTGCAAATCAAAGATTATCTTTTCACTTTTATACCTTTTTTTTTTATCTTTTTACTAAGAAGGAAGCTAACAGATAGAAAGTAAATATAGTAGCTATAGATATATATTTATATGTAGTATATATATAAAGGGGTGGGGGTGGAGGTGACGATGGAGTGTAGCACTATGTCGAGTCAGCCGACGTCTAGAGAGACGCAACCAACACGACTAGGTGCCGCGTGGAGTGTGGATGGAGGATGGATGATGTATGGGACCACGCTTATTTTGTACGCGTGTATCAGGGAATATCAGCAACTAGTGCAGACATCCCCGCGATACAGCGTATAATAAATAACATGAAAGTATATGTACATATGTATGTATATAAATGTATAAGTATATATGTATAGATATATATAGATATATATATATGTATGTATATATGTATATAGCTATGTATATATGTATATAAGTATATATATATAATACTATATAGATATATATATATATATGTATAAGTATATATGTATCTAGATATATATGTATATATATATGTGTATATGTATAAGTATATAGATATGTATATATATATATGTATATGAGTATGTGTATATATATATATATATATATATATATTATATGTATATGTATATATATTTTATATTATATGTATGTATACATAACTATATAGATATACTATGTATATATAAGTATATATATATAGATATATGTATATATATATATATGTATATATGTTACTATGAGTGTGTGTGTGTGTGTTGCTGTAAGTGAAAAAAGAGAGAGAGAGAGAGAGAGAGGGAGGGAGAGATAGAGAATACGTGAGAGAGAGAGAGCGGCAGACAGAGAGGGAGCGGGCGGGAGAGATCGGCGGAGAGAGAGAGCGGGCGAAGGAGTGATCGCGGACGCGCGAGTTAAGACGTCTGCCGGAGGCGGCAGACGTCTGACTCTACGTCGTCTGAAGGCGGAGGCGGACGTCTGATCGTCGCGGTGCACCGCGCCTTCACGCAGTGGACGTGAGACGTCTCCTACAGACCGGGTGCGAGGATGGAGAGCGGGCGATGGCGCGCTCGGAGAAGGCGGCGGGGAGTCTGCAGTCGGTCGCAGAGGGTTGCAGAGGTTGGCAGGGGGCGGCGAGAAGGCCTGGCTGGCCGCTGCAGTGCACGCAGCGGCCGGTCGCGGGTGGAATGGCAGAGGCGACAGAGCAGAGGACTGAGCGGAGAAGTGCCCTGCAGGCGCGCGCAGAGAGCTGAGCGCCTGCGGGGAAGGTCGCGGAGGTGCGAGGGGAGGTTCTGCAGTGGTCGCGGAAGGTCGCGGGGGTCGGCGCGAGGCCGTAGCCGGCCGCTGCAGTGCGCGCAGCAGCCTGCTGCGGCTGCAACTGCGGCGTGGACAGAACGGAGACGGAGGCGGGGAACGGGCCTGCAGGCGCGCGCGGAGGGATGCGCGCCTGCGGGGAAGGTCGCGGAGGAGGCGGGGGGTGCTGCTGCTGCTGCTGTTGCCGCGGTTTAGCTGCTGCTGCTGCTGCTTCAAGCTTCGGACCTTGAAGCGGCAGCAATGGCGTGGAGATGCAAACGAAAAGAAAAGAACACACCACGCCCACCTGCTCGTTGAAGAGCTGGGCGGTGGTGTTCCCACTGTGGTGGTGAGCACCACAGTGGGTTCTCCTGCTCGTCGGGTGCCTCCTCGACGAAGGGCCGGCGTATGGGAGGGGAGAGCGGGTGCGAAGGTGGTTGCGGGTTTGAGTTGCTGCCGCAGCTGCGTATTGCAGCAACGTCCCTCCTTCCCTCCGTCGCGAGGAAGAGCTGCGGCTTTATAGAGGAGGAGAGCATGGCGGGGAGGCATGGCAGCAGCAGGGAGAGGCGTGGAGAGTGGCAGCTACAGGGAGAGGCGCGGAGAGTGGCAGCTGCAGGGAGAGGCGCATGGCGTGGACGAAATTCAGCCGCGGGAAGAAGAAAAACCGTTGGAAGAAGAAAGAAAGATGAAAATAAAATATGGAGAGGGGACTTTTGCAAAGAGACACTTGAAGAAAAATGTAAAAATGCAAGCCATTTATTCCATTCTCTTCTCCTCTCAATTAAATGCATGCATGCAAGCGTTTTTACAAATGCAACTACAGGATTATAATATACATAGTTAATGCTAGAAAATAGCACAAGAAGGCGTTCTTATAGGCGTGTTTTGAGGTGCAAACATATACCCCCATGCCTATCTTTTGCTAGTCCCTAGCAAAATCGTATTTAGAAATGATCTTAAGCTGAAGATTTTCTTCTGAGGTGATATAGGTGTGTTTATTATCGAATATTGTGAGAACCAATTGTAAAGAAGACTACCAGTACTTTAAGTCCTACATGACATAGATCATCTCTCAATTAACCAGGACTCTTGATATTTAAACCTTAAGTATGATTTCCAGGACCCAGGAGGTTTTTGCCATACTCGAGAGCTCAAGAGGTTATGGTTTGTGCATAGTGAAGGATCAAGACTGACCAGATGAACCTTAAGACTCACTCCCAGGGTTTTACGAATTTTTAAGTACAGGTTGGTCCCAATTTCAGCTCGTGTTTTCGGATTGACCCTTAAGATGATTACGGAAAACTCAACTCCCATTTTCGAAAAACAAATTATACAGACATTTATGAGATATACTGACTCTTTTGCAACATCTTCTTTTTTTTTTTTTTTTTTTTGAAACATATGTCAGTATATCTCTTACAACACATTTTGAAATAGCACACTTCTTTTTTTTTTTTTTTTTGGTGGGAGAGTTTCTTTTTGGTGGAAAGAGCCACTCCTAAACACAAGACTAAAGCTTGGGATAAAAAGTCTACCTGCACGCACAGGTAAGGACTCCACCTTTCCTAATGAACACTAGGGTTGGATCTTATGTTCACCTGATCTTTCCTGATATGTGTAGTGTGAACCAAGTTTACTTAAGCTCTCACGAAAAAGCAAACCAACGAATCCTGTACTGGTGTCTCAGGTACAAGAAACATTCTTAGTTAGGAGAGATTTTGATCTATTTCGTCAATGCTTTAAGTGAATTAAGCCGAGCCTAAGCGAATCAAGCTTCTGTGGCCTGGAAATTCTTCAAAACAGAGGTTGAATATCCATAAACACTTATTGTATTTTTGTTTCAGCTTTTAGATCATTACTAAACACCATTTATTACTAATATATATATATATTTTTTTTTTTCTTTTCTTTTTTCTTTTTCTTGCATATTTATAAATAGGTGGTAATTGTCTGATACCATAAAATACCCGGATCCTATGGATGCCTATCCACCCCCCCATGCCAAACAATGCTATGTCCTCATATGCATGCAGGGAAAGGCAGAGAACGGACGACAGATCGGGTAACAGGAGCTGAGGTTCAGGGTATAAATCAGGGTGGAAGGGTGGGTGGATGGTGGGTGGTGAAGAGAAAAGCGAAGTAATCGCGATAGAGGCGTGAAAAGTAATGGTGGATGGTGAGAGATTTGGCATTTTCTGGGACAAGAGTGTCCCAGGCGGATCAGAAAACAGATCAGGAAGAGGAAGTTGGCCCTTAGATTGGCCAAGAAGGGGGGCTTTTTGGATAGATGGATCCAAAAGGGAATAGCCCTGGTGAGTAAGATGTGGGCTCAAGGTCCCAGTGTGGATTTGCAAATCCGCCTGATTTGGCGGGAAAGAAAGGGCAGTCCGGTCTTCCATAGTGTGGACCGGCGGTGAGCAGCCCGGCAATGACTCAGACCACGAGGTATGGGAAGCGGAGAAAACCTCGTCAGAAGTCTGGTCAGGAGAAGGTACAGGAATAGGGAGGGATTGGGGAACGTCACAGTTTGTGTTGGTCAGGCAGTCGTCAGGTAATTTGCAGCAGTCTGAATCGGCTCCAATTAGTTCGATACACGTACTGACAGTCACGTCCTCGTCAAACGTGTCATCCTTGATGTGATCACTATCATCATAAGAGTGCGGTGCTGCAGCGGGATTAACCTGAAATCCCGAAGGAATACTCGGAGCTTGCAGAATTTGATGAACCTGTTCCTGAGAAGGTTGTACCTGTGGTTGCGGACCACAGGGTACAAAGTTTTGCGGGTTTGGAACAGGTTGGGCGGGAAAAGTGCCCTGAGATCGAGTCACCATGCTTAGTTGACTGATCTCAGCATTCTGCTGCGCCAAATGCTGAAGAGAGGTCATGTTTTCTTTATGGCGCTTTGACATTTCCGTCATCATTCGCATCAATTTATCAAGAGGTTTTGATGCGTGTTTGGTTTTCTGTACACAAGGGCCTGATGGCAGAGTTGCCATAGGATTAGACTGGGCCCTTGGGATGACGGGTGCAGACGCTTGCATTGGTCCACCAGCGGGGTTTCGACGCTGCGGGTTGTTGGACCATGCAAAATTGGGATGATTGTGCCACCCTGGGTTATACGTGGCAGAAAACGGGTTATTCCCCAGGGTGCAGGCATCTTCTATGCCAGAAGACGTGTCCGCATATGTGTCCGAGTACACGGAGGCTTGGTCCTCCGTGTTGAAATACTGGCTCACAGAAGCCAGTTCCACATGACTTACCGAGTCGCTTGGGGCGACACTCGATAAGGAAGGTCTTGCAGGGTTTCTCGGGATCAGCCTGGTGTTGAAAGAATTGAAATTGTGACGAAGTGGTGAGGCAGGGGTGTGTGCCATGTTTGTGGAGGAGGAGGATGATTCGGCTCTTTTTCTAGATTTATCAGTCAATACAAGCAATTCAGGGTTTTGTGACCTCCTCCCAAACATGCACTACCGCAGGAAGAATTGGGGAGATGAGAAGGGAAAAGGGATGAGAGAAATGACGCCGCAAAGGTACACTTGATTACAAATCAATACAGTCAAGTTCCTAACCTCTACAGTGTGCCCTTAGACCTAAAGATCTAAGTTACCTACTATCACGAACTACGGAACCGAATGCGAGCACCGTGGAACCACCGGGCCAGATTGAAAGGCCGTTTGCCCCAGTCTTAGACACCCGATAGCACGCGGGAACTCTCACCAGCACGTAGTCGCTACACACAGGTAGTTAGACCTCCAATCCTTAGTAAGGGTCAAGTTACTACCAGTTTTAATTAGAGGCTTAGGGTCAAGTGCTTTTGGAATATGAAGGGCGTTGTTTACGGGTAATGCCCAAGTGATTGATTTTAAGAGTGTGTAAGAACAAGCAGGCAACGGGGAAATCTCCCCGAATTGAAGTTTTTATTGGCGAATGGTTTTTAGAGTTCAGCCTTAAGTAGTATGAATTTTAGGGTTTTGCTGAATTACCAATTCAACCAATCTCCGGGTTTTTGCAAAAATACAGGTTTTCCTTTTAAAACCCAAGAAACCCTTCTTCAATTATCAGTTAGTTAATGCATGCTAAAATGCAATGGGCTACCCTAAATGGAGATCTCTAAGTGTGGATGTGCGAATCAATTTTATACCAATGTGAAAGGGAGCCAAAACACTTCAATTCAAGTGCTCCCAATCACCAGAAAGATATCCACACACAAGGCTTCAACCAACAGATAAAGAAAGTAAAATTGTTGCGGTTGAAGTATTCAGGATCGAATCACAGGCAAATTTGAAAAGTCGTGGTGGGGTTGGAATCAACTCAATTCCAAGTCTCCCCACCAAAAATGTGATCCTGAATTAAAGATAAGTGAGGCAAAAGAGGGATACAAGAAATCTTTTTCTTTGCCTCAAAGAATACTTCCCACGATGAAAAATCTAAGAATGAAGATTCTTGGATTTTCGCTATGCGAAGTAAGGTGGGAAATCCCGGGGCAGTGGGAGTGAAGACAACCAATCAATCAAGTGAATTTTAATCCACTTGCCCTCAAGAAATCACAAGAAGTTTTTCTAGTTTTTAGTTTTAAAATTTTTTTTTTTCTCTTTTTTTTTTTTTTTTTTTATTGTGGTGGCAAGTTAACCCTAATTTGATGAGAAAAGAAAACCTACTTGTTCGGCAACGTGTGCGAAGCTCCAATGCGATGTCGGCGTCTTCACGCTCTCGTTCCCACCTTGGATCTGCTCACGTCCTCGACTTCGTCAGCCTTCTTCTCCTTCCACCAGGTTCACCTGCACACCAAAAACAACAATACCCGTGAAGAGAGAAGAGACAAATTTAAAGGAATTGGATAGAAACTTACTCAAAAGCGCACTTCCCCGGCAGCGGCGCCAGAAAAGTTATGTTGGGTCGGCCCGGATAGGTTGTTAATATGATATTTTTACCGTTGAAATGTGTATAGTGGTTAACCTAATTCAGACCTAACCATCTCTTTACAAAATTTTTAACCTGGCCTAATTGATTTTATCTTGTCACTTTTAAGCCCAGGGTCGAACTCAGGGAAGTGGGGTTCAAGTCGAGTTTCTACGTTTTCCTTAAAACGCGTCTCTTCCGTTCGTTTATTCTATTTTTGGTATTTTTCTTATTTAGGTTTTTTTCTGGTAATCCTTGTTCTTGAGGCACACCCTCAAAAATTGTGTCCTTGGCTTTTAGCCAAAACAGAGTTCCAAAACACGCCTTGCTACTCGCAAGACGAAGTACCTGCAAATCAAAGATTATCTTTTCACTTTTATACCTTTTTTTTTTTTATCTTTTTACTAAGAAGGAAGCTAACAGATAGAAAGTAAATATAGTAGCTATAGATATATATTTATATGTAGTATATATATAAAGGGGTGGGGGTGGAGGTGACGATGGAGTGTAGCACTATGTCAAGTCAGCCGACGTCTAGAGAGACGCAACCAACACGACTAGGTGCCGCGTGGAGTGTGGATGGAGGATGGATGATGTATGGGACCACGCTTTTTTTGTACGCGTGTATCAGGGAATATCAGCAACTGGTGCAGACATCCCCGCGATACAGCGTATAATAAATAACATGAAAGTATATGTACATATGTATGTATATAAATGTATAAGTATATATGTATAGATATATATAGATATATATATATGTATGTATATATGTATATAGCTATGTATATATGTATATAAGTATATATATATAATACTATATAGATATATATATATATATATGTATAAGTATATATGTATCTAGATATATATGTATATATATATGTGTATATGTATAAGTATATAGATATGTATATATATATATGTATATGAGTATGTGTATATATATATATATATATATATATATATATATATATATATTATATGTATATGTATATATATATTATATTATATGTATGTACACATAACTATATAGATATACTATGTATATATAAGTATATATATATAGATATATGTATATATATATATATATATATATGTATATATGTTACTATGAGTGTGTGTGTGTGTGTGTGTGTCGGTGAATGGGTGTGTGTGTGTTGCTGTAGGTGAAAAGAGAGAGAGAGAGAGAGAGAGAGAGAGGGAGAGATAGAGAATACGTGAGAGAGAGAGAGTGGCAGACAGAGAGGGAGCGGGCGGGAGAGATCGGCGGAGAGAGAGAGTGGGCGAAGGAGTGATCGCGGACGCGCGAGTTAAGACGTCTGCCGGAGGCGGCAGACGTCTGACTCTACGTCGTCTGAAGGCGGAGGCGGACGTCTGATCGTCGCGGTGCACCGCGCCTTCGCGCAGTGGACGTGAGACGTCTCCTGCAAACCGGGTGCGAGGACGGAGAGCGGGCGATGGCGCGCTCGGAGAAGGCGGCGGGGAGTCTGCAGTCGGTCGCAGAGGGTTGCAGAGGTTGGCAGGGGGCAGCGAGAAGGCCTGGCCGGCCGCTGCAGTGCACGCAGCGGCCGGTCGCGGGTGGAATGGCAGAGGCGACAGAGCAGAGGACTGAGCGGAGAAGTGCCCTGCAGGCGCGCGCGGAGAGCTGAGCGCCTGCGGGGAAGGTCGCGGAGGTGCGAGGGGAGGTTCTGCAGTGGTCGCGGAAGGTCGCGGGGGTCGGCGCGAGGCCGTAGCCGGCCGCTGCAGTGCGCGCAGCGGCCTGCTGCGGCTGCAACTGCGGCGTGGACAGAACGGAGACGGAGGCAGGGAACGGGCCTGCAGGTGCGCGCGGAGGGTTACGCGCCTGCGGGGAAGGTCGCGGAGGACGCGGGGGGTGCTGCTGCTGCTGCTGTTGCCGCGGTTTAGCTGCTGCTGCTGCTGCTTCAAGCTTCGGACCTTGAAGCGGCAGCAATGGCGTGGAGATGCAAACGAAGAGAAAAGAACACACCACGCCCACCTGCTCGTTGAAGAGCTGGGCGGTGGTGTTCCCACTGTGGTGGTGAGCACCACAGTGGGTTCTCCTGCTCGTCGGGTGCCTCCTCGACGGAGGGCCGGCGTATGGGAGGGGAGAGCGGGTGCGAAGGTGGTTGCGGGTTTGAGTTGCTGCCGCAGCTGCGTATTGCAGCAACGTCCCTCCTTCCCTCCGTCGCGAGGAAGAGCTGCAGCTTTATAGAGGAGGAGAGCATGGCGGGGAGGCATGGCAGCAGCAGGGAGAGGCGTGGAGAGTGGCAGCTGCAGGGAGAGGCGCGGAGAGTGGCAGCTGCAGGGAGAGGCGCATGGCGTGGACGAAATTCAGCCGCGGGAAGAAGAAAAACCGTTGGAAGAAGAAAGAAAGATGAAAATAAAATATGGAGAGGGGACTTTTGCAAAGAGACACTTGAAGAAAAATGTAAAAATGCAAGCCATTTATTCCATTCTCTTCTCCTCTCAATTAAATGCATGCATGCAAGCGTTTTTACAAATGCAACTACAGGATTATAATATACATAGTTAATGCTAGAAAATAGCACAAGAAGGCGTTCTTATAGGCATGTTTTGAGGTGCAAACACCAGCCAAAGAGAGAGAGAGAGGTGGCTTTTAGATCCATCATTTGTGGATCTCCAATTTGAATGGCTCTTGGTTGCTAATTTTGGCAACCAAGAGTGGCGCCACCTTGAAGAGGGTTCTAGAGAACTCTAGATGGGTATGTGTGTGTGAACGGGTGTGTGTGTGTATGTGTGTGGCCGTGCCCTATGTGGCTAAATGGTCTAGGTTAGGTCCTAAGGGGTTTGGGTTGGTGTAGGTCTGAAATTAGGGTTACAAACCCTATTTGCTAAGGAGGAAATGCAATTAAACTTAACACAAGTTTAATTGAATGATTGTGAACCTAATTGAGAGTGAAATAACTCAATTAGGTTGGGCTTAGGTCAATTGGACTCTCACTAAGTCCAATTGGACTTGTGTGGGTTGAGATCTGAGCTCAACTGGATCCTATGAGTCCAATTGACTTAGGTAATGGTAATTGACTATGATATAAGTCAATTGGGTTTGGTGAGGACCTAATTAGGTCCTTAGGGAGGTCTAGAGGTGGTGTACTAGGGTTAAGGTACCTTAGTTTAGGTTCCTATGGGGTTGGAATTGGGTTTAGGGAGTTAGAGATCCAAGATCAAGGCTTGAATCTCAAAACATGAACCGGAGAGCAGTTCCAGACGTCTAATAAAAGTATCAGACATCTTATACTCAAAAATCAAAAATCCAGACTTCAATTCTGGACATCTAATCAGAGTCATGAAGGATTCTAGGTTCTGTCTATAGAAATTGGACATCTGACCAAGTGTCTGGACATTCAATAATACTGCAGAAGTGGGTTTAAGGTGTGCGGAAGTTGGCTAAGGGTTTTGGACGTCCTATAACTTATCTGTACGTCCAGATAGAGGTTGGAATTAGGGTTTTAAGGTTTCCTAAAGTGCGGTGACCTAATCTAAGGGTGGCTAAGGCATGGGGAAGCTTCTAGGTTGTCCTAGGGCTAGGATGGTCCTAAGTTCTTCATATTTTACCACTTTATTCCTACTCAATAGAACAACATACCTTAACTCCCTTACATTATTATCTACTACATCTAATCTAGGTCTTCCGCTCCAGCTCTGCTGCAACACCAGTTATTCCAGCTTTAGATCTACCTTCTGGTCAGCTTATTACCCGTAATTGTCATAATGCACCTAATCAGTACATTATAGCATTATTTTATGCATAGCTAAAAGAAAGCAGTAAAGATGCAAATAATGCTTATGTATGCATGAATTACCCTAACTTATGCTAAGTCCTAGCCTAATTTAGGTCAATTAAGACCTATGATTGCTACGCAATCAACTGGGTAGAAGGTTCTTCCTTTGGCTTGCACCTCAGGTTCCTAGTGTACCCCCTAGCTGCGATCGTTTGATTTTGCTCCCCTAGCTAGACATCAGATTGAATGCTAGAAATATACTAATCGAAAATAATCTTGGTCTGGGCTCCGAAGAGTGAGTCCAATCCTTAAGGCCAACGTCTACACTGTTTTAATTAGGGTTAGGTTTGAATGTGCTTTGGAATGTGATGGGCCTTTTATCTGGGTTGTGCCTTTAATGATTGATTATTATGTGTGTGCGTGCACAACCAATGGTTTTCAAGCAAGATTATTTTTTAATGAGGTGAATTTTAGGGTTCAAATCTTGCTTAGTAGCTTTTAGGATTCAACTTTAGGTGTATTCAATCAAGTTCAGTTAACACACCAGGTTTTGAAAGCACAGGTGAAGATATTTTTGCTTTGAAACTTCAAAGAATGTGGAGTGCCTGGTAAATCCCTAAAAGTTAAACCTATGTGGCAGCTACTTGATGAGTTGATTTTAGGTTAAGTGGTCAGCCCAAACAACTCAAACAATTGGCCAAGATTGCACCACTGAGTTTGGCACAAAAAATGGTTAACCTAGACTGATTTCTACTCTTTTATATGTTGATTTGTGTGTATCGGTTCCACATATCAAAATCCGGTTGACTAGAGGAAAATCAATTAGGTTACGTGCCTTGAAGGTGGGTGTATGTGGTGTGTATGCCAATTTACCCCACAAGAAATATCTTTTTGTTGATTTTTTTATATGCGGGTGAGATGAATGTGAGTGGAAATCTAGGCAACCAAACTAACCCTAGTATTTATGCAAACACCTAGGTTAATTTGAATTTGAATTAATGTGGTGAAATGGAATCTATGGAGGGGAAGAATGGGGAGCAGTTACAGTTGTCTTCAACTGCACTTTAGTCCAATCTAATGCTTAAAGATTCCTTGTCAAGGTACCTGCAAAACAATAGACAAGAAATAAAGCAAGTTAGAAAATAATAAAGTGTGGGAAATGTGGAAAGAAAATTGAAAATCATTGCCTCCCAGGCAACGGCGCCAAAATGTTGAGAGCGGAAAACTACACATTTGCAGTTGGATTCGAAAACCCATCATCGTAGTTAGAGTCGTGAAGAAATCCTTTCAACAAATAAAATTTATACCGAAAATTCGTAAAGAAGTTCCGAGTCGAACACAGGGAGGCTATGTCGATCTCAAAATCCGCAATTATATATTTTTTTTGCATATATATATTTTTTATTTAAAAGGTGAAATAATCACAATGGAATCAATATAAACAATAAGAGAGAGAGAGGGAGAGAACAATCACTTGGTATTTGAATATTGTTTTTACAACTAAGAAAGCAGGAAATGATTACACTAGAAAGCAGGAAATTCTACTCTAGAAAGTAATAAAAGAAGGGAGAGAGATGTTATCCTCCTCGATGAATGCTTGGAGGACGAGCCGAACGGAGGTGACGCCTGGAAGACGGAGGACAAAGCAGGAAGAAGGATGACGAAGTCGGAAGAATGGGAACGCGACAGCACGCCATTGTAGTCGCAGGATCCACTTCCAGAACAGGGGCAAAATCTTGGATTTAGCTCTTGAGGAGCATCCCAAGTGTGAGACAAGCTTCTCTTAAGCTTTGGAGAGGAAAGAGGAGAAGGAAGGGATAAAGAAAATGTGGTGGTCATAGGGCTATATATAGGTGTAGTTTGGAGGGGGCAAAAAGGTATTTTGTCATCAAAACATTAATGTTAGGTCTTTAGTGATGGATTTATTTGTCACTAAAGACCTGAACGTGGGCTGAAGATCCGCGTGCACGCCTGCCTCCACACCTTCGGCTGCCTCAACGCATATCCACATTCTTTTTATATTAGCCATCCAACCGTGCGATCGGACGGCTTAAAGTGCATCTATGCCGCTTCATGTTTCAACCGCTGTGCACGCCTGCGAGCAAGCACTTCATTCGTCGCGCCACGTGGCACGCCCGTTGCTGCACGATTGAAATCCAAAGGTGGAATTTCGCCCGCACCTACGTGCTTAATCCTTGATTTGAAGGTGCAGCGGGTGTCGACCTCGCGACCTCACGAGCTGAAGGCTCTTATCCACCACGCTACGCACGTGGATAGGCAAGGAGAGCATTCGTGTGTTATTTGATGTCAATTGTTGGATCTTGATTCAATGGTTGAGATCAAAAGTGTGGTTCTTCTCACATGAGGTGTGGCTTGAGGGTGGCAACCTGCTCAAGTCTCAGTCGCTGGATGAGAAGGCAGGGTAGTGAGAGATTTGGAGTGTTTGGATGGTGCCACATGGCATCATCTGGACCGTCCATCTTCATTGAGTTGTAGATGGTGCCACGGATGTCAGATTGAGCTGATTTTCACGCCATTAGGCTGCGATTGTCGATCCAAACCCATCCGTGTGGTTGGATTTGTCATCAAAAGTGTGGTTTGACACCATCTTGTCCCTTGATCTCTGACCTTCCTTGGATTATATCTAATGCTACGGAAGTCCGATCAGGGTGATCTTGGAGTCGTTGAACTCCAATCATCTCCCTGATCAGATCCGTATGGTTGGATCTTCGATCTGAGGCCCAAATTAAAAGTCACCCTGTTATTTGACCACAAAAAGGGAAAATTAACCTAAAATTTACACAACCTAACCTAAATGCAAGATGATGCATGTTATGCAATATTTATAATGTATGATGCACTATAATGCTAGGAACATGCAAAAATAGACATTTTAGGCTATTCAGATGCATATGCATCAACCCTGTTCTCAAAAACCACCAAGCGAAGGTCTTGAGGATGAAATCCTCTTGCATGTACTTAGGTAGGTCAACTAATTTGATCCCTTCGTCGACTCCCTACTTCAGTAGATCATGGACACTCCAAGATCACGATCTTCGAGATCACAATCACATGCCCATGCACTGGCTAAACATCCAAGAGAAGAACTGGATGACCTACTAGTGCATGGAGAAGGGGGAGGGTGCTAACTGGAGCATGGCTTGGTAGTGTTCAAGGATCCATTGCGATCCTATAAACATCATCAGGTCATTGCAATAGCTTCAAATTAGTGCAACTAATTTTCCTTAGCCATTGCTACCTGGGTAATGGATAAAAATAGTGACTGAGGTAAAAATTGGGCGTGAGCTCATTAAACCATACAAATCCAGTCCATGATGCTTACTTCCCTCTCATTGAATCCAATTAAACAAATATCAACTCAATTTCTCTAAAAATTGCTCAATCATTCATGAAAATCAAATCTGATTCAATCAACCAAATCAAATCTAATTCAATGCACTAGGAGGGCATTCGTGACTATATGGGCTGAATGGGATGCTTGTAATTGATTTTTAGTGTAATTTGGATCTAGAAGCTAGAAAGCTTCAGATCCAAATTAGCTTTGACGAATGGAGTGAGATGATGATCAAAATATCAAGGAAAATAGTAGAAGGCGATTATGAGATGAAGAGGAAGCTTAGTGGATCGAAATAAACAAGTGGATTCATCTCCTATGATCTGAATTGATCATAAGAGGTGGATTGGTTCTACACTGATCTACACTACTTTAGACTAATCTAAACATAATTATTGATCAAATTCTACTCTAAGTGATCTAGCCTAATCTAATTTATGCTAGAAAAGCAGTAAATCTAATCTAATATAGCAATAACTCTAATCTAAGGATGAAGGGGATGAAAGCACTAGAGGGGGTTGATTAGTGCTAAAGGCGATAGACAAAATGCTAATTGAAATTAATGCATATATGAAATATAATCAAGAATTCCACAAATATATCATCAACTACAACACAAGTATTTATAGTGGAAACCCAACTCCGGGTTAAAACCACTACCTAGATCTCCCAATCTAGGATTTTTTCCCGAGTCCAACTCGGAATACTAATCGGTACTTATGGGGTACCAAACCCTTTTACAAATCCTCTTGATTTTCCAATCAAGAGCAAACCCCTCTTACTTAAGAGGAGAAGAACCCACAACCTGGGCTCTCAGATTACAAGTAAATGAAAGAATAAAACTGAATTAAAATAGAATTTAGTTTCTATGGATAACCCAAAAAGATATACAATCAAATAGTTATTTAGAAGACTAAAAAGAACTCCCTTAGTGATTATGAGAAGATGATGCTGCTGCGAGTTGAAGTGATGAAGCTTCAAGCAAGTGGGAGTTGGAGAATCAAAGCTTCAATCACTTCCAAGAAAACCAAAAATATGCTTTAGCTGAATGTGGGCTTGAATGTGCTTTAGAGTGTGTTTTGGGGTGTTCTCTAACCTTCTAAGAGTGGGAAGCCATCTCATATATATAGAGGGGTGTTTGGATTACTTTAGATGTGCATAAGGCCCCTCATCAGTGGCTAAAATATTTCCCAATTTTATTTTCCAACTGCTAATGAGTTTGATCAAAAAACATTTTGCCTAACGTTAGCTAAAAGTTACATAACATTAGGTGAACTATCTAACGTTAGGTACTCAATTAGGTGTAAAGTTCGCTATCTTTTGGAATCTCTTAAGTCTGCCTAAAAACACCTACCTAATGTTAGGTATACCATGTCTGACGTTAGGTCAACTACCTAACGTTAGAATCTCAATTCAATGAAAAGTTCATTGTTCTCTGGATCTCTCAAACTGACTTCAACCTTACTACCTAATGTTAGGTATCTACTACCTAACGTTAGATGGACTATAAAAAGTCCTCCAACTACCCAAATCAGCCTTGTTGGTCCTACGGGGTTCTAGGATGATCCACTAACACCTAAGGATATGTCTTATCATATTTTTGACCAAATTAGACTTATGCAAGTGGTGCCCTAATAATGTAAATTGATGCTAATATAATTGGGGCTTTCCTTATATTCTAAAGAATATAAAATTACAATGAGACCTAACTTTGACCTGAAAATTAATCATGCAATATCTATGCATAAGATCCAATTTTAATCTTAACCACTTGATATCCTTGTTATCATCAAAACCATCATTAAAGGCTAATGTGGTGCCTAATTTCTTATGCACCTACAGGGAATTCCTTGGATCAACAACCGACAGTTGAAGAAGATGAAAGGGGAGGAACCTTTAGCGAAAGATGGTGACTCTCAAGGGCCAGTAGTCGGTGGCTGAAGGAAATGAATGGAGGAAGCAAGTGGTTGCTGTCACCAACCACCAAAGAAGAGGAATTAGAGCTAGAGGGGTAAACGAAGGGACCAACTCTACGGGGAGGGGGCTGATAGGGGTCGCAGCTCGAGTAGGGAGTGTATGTATAGGCCAAGGGAGCTGGGGTGACCTGTGATTGACAGTCAGGGCCATTGAGGATGAAGGGCCAAGATGAAGTCTAGGGAGCATGTGACATGATTAGGATAAAAGGGGATCGTTGGATGTCATCTAGAGGGAGGCGAAGGTGTAGGCACCAGCTTTAGAAGATTGGATCAAAATCAGCCATTGGATCAGGCAAAGAAGGATGAATGGTTGTGATGTCTTGTGTTCTACGTGTTCTAAAGCTAAGAAGCATCAAGTGTTTTGGGTTAATTACAGGTAAAGCCTCTGCAGTGAACCGATATAACAATTGTGATGGAACCCATTAGTGGTTGGTTTCAGAACAAAGCAGTCCTTGGCACCTTTCAAACAAGTCCCTAGCTAGTTTTGGCTTTATAAAATGTGAAGTATTTGTATATGCATGAAGGACCTAATTGAAAAACACTAAATTCTCAAACTTGACCTAATTATGCATTTTTAGCACAAATTGAGTGTTTTAGGTCATTTTCTATAATTCCCACACTTAACCAATTTCTTGTGTTAATAGATAGTGTTGAACCTAGTTTCTAGCTTAACTTAGGCATTTTACCTATGATAAGCCACACCTCATCACTTGGTCATCCTCTTTCTTCATCTCAAGAAGGAAAGGGGTGGCTAGGGTTGTTGCTAGCCAACCTTGTCCTTCCTCACGAGGTCAGGATGAAGTAGAAGAAGAAGAACAGAAGAAGGGCATAACTCTTCTTCTTTCTCACTTGCTTGGTGGTTGCACTCATATTAGAATCAATTAGGGTTTTTCAAGTTGGGTTAGGAGATATTTATAGGGTCCCAATCAAATCCTAATATGGTGTGAACCCTTGGATTTCCATTGAAGGGTTGGGATCTAATCCCACTTGATTTTGCATGATTGGCCCATAAAAATTTATGGGATATTTAGATCTAGTATCTAAACATTAATTAATTACAATCTAACCCTTGGATTTTGTACCTAATCAAATTAGAAACAATTAATCACCAAACTGAATATAATTTAACTCCTTAATCACACACCAAAACGATTATTAGTTTCATCACACCAATAATCAAGGGTAAGGATTGGTGGAATTATGGCACTATGACTTCCTCATGTATTCCAAATACCCATGATTCTTGCCCATTAGAAGACATATGTAACCCTTGGGATTAAATCCCACATTCACTGTATATCCCATTATGGGTTACATACTTTTCACTTTCTCCTTGGAACATTGAGACAAGAATGAAGATTAGATCCTTTTCCAAAGGACTATCTTCTTCTCTTCATGTATGGATCAAATCAGGACCCGTATGACTATGCATGGAATTTCGTAGTTTCCAATATACGTGGAGTGAGCTCGAGTCTCCCGATCTATTGTGTACACCTATGATAACAGATCTGTGTGATCCCTTTGAGAGATCATATGTCTCTTGTGCCGTCATATGCGCACCAACATTCTAGTTTTGACATTGAGGTAGGTGTTGTTGGTGCAAATGCACCTTGGTCCATGATTTTGATGATAGCAAAACAAAGTGTATTTAATAATTGCATTTGAGTTGTAAGATTTCAGGTAAATGCAACTGGTTAAAGTGTTGAAAGTGCTTAAGCTCATATCCATGGTGATAGAAGAGGTTGATGATGGATAAAAGCATTAAGGATGATGAAGTTGAAGCACTAGAGCTAAAGCTAGGAGTTTTGGGCTTGAAGACAAAGAGAAAAGAAGAATAGGATGGAATGTTTTAATTGTAATCTATGTACTTCATTTGTTTATCGTTTATTTCTTAGATTACTTGTAAAGACACCAAAATAGAATTAAGGACCTTAGGTAGCATAGAGAACCAAAGCCAACAGTTAAAGAACACAAAACAACACACAATACTTCAAAGGCATCGACTAGTGACATCATTGGTTGATTGACTCTTCAGTAGCCAATCGGTTGGTGGCCTCACTGGTTGACCGACTTTTTAGTAGTAAGTCTATCGGCTTCCAACCGATGGCTTGAATGTTGGCCTCGCAATGGCTAGAAACATTGGAACTTGAATGTATTCAATGCCCTACTAATTAGGCTTTGATTTTCCAAGTTCACTTTTATAGTCAATCGAACACCAACTGATTGGTCCTAGTATAAGTTGTTGACTGATATTGTACCAGGTGTTGACTGGTTGCCAAAATTCCCAAGTCTAGAAGCTTTGAACTTAGAATCCCTATATAGCAAGCTGACCATCAATCGATCGGCTAGAACACACATAGCCAACCATTAGCTGACTTGCTTGTAAAGACCACTTAGGGCCATTTCCACCTGTTATAGAGAGCTAAATAAAAATAGTTTATGGTCAATCGGCTGCATTGTAGGTAGCCAACCAACTCCGTTATAACCATCCGACTAGGAGTCAACTAACTAGTACTATCTGACAGTCTGCTTGATATTTTAGGAATCTGATGTAGCCTTTGTTAGCCACAAGTTATCCAACGGCTATTTAAAGTCCCTAGCCCCCTATAGAGTGTTCCTAATACCTCTGTAAATAGAAAGGACACTCCTAAGCCTAAACACAACACATACACAAAAAGAGAAATGATAATACACATTTGTGAGCTAATTCTTCCACCTGTATTCATTTAGTGTGAGATTAAAGAAGAGGAATTATGTTGTAGCTCTCCTAGCAACCCAAGAAACATCTCAGAACATGCACATAGCATGTGGGTCCTGAAGGTAGTAGGGGAGGGACCTTACTCATGCATTTCAGAGTTACTATGACCTCCTAGTGATATCAGGTACAGTAGTCCTAATTTTCCCTGATTAAAAATTGATGTTATGCCCTCTTTTGCGAAACTTGTTATTTTGCATGCAGTCCCTTCCCTTTTGTTGAGTTACGAAGTCTAGAAAAATTATGATGAATGACTATTCCTGTTTGGGTACCAATAACATTTAAAAATTGATGTTGAGTCAGATGATGAGATTATTTGACTTACAAAATTGGTTGATTATTAATTACATGATAATCGTATACTTTCCCGTTATAAAATTGATACACTTTGGTGATAATTGACACTTGAATGAAACGATTATGGGAAAACAATTTTAATGGGAATCGAGGAATAATTAATAATTTGAACCTGATGATATGCCAACTCTCAATATTATGTTAAATAACAACCTATGGATGGATTGCATATGGCAAATTAAATGATCAATTAACCCACCATGGTAAATAAATAAACTTGATGTAATGTAATATGGAACGAATATGGATAATTGGATGGCCTTGATATATAACTCGGTTTGGCTGAATTTGGTTGGTGGATCAAGGAGTGGGCTAGCCTCCTTGCGAATTTGTGATAAGCCAATTGGCCAACCAAGCAGTGAGGTAGGGGTATGTCAATGGATATATATGTTATTATGGATGAGATATGTGCCCAGGCCGTGGAGAGGGCTATCTATGAGCTAGTGCAGGTCGTGTTTACATGTATAGCTCATAATATGCAACTGGCAGACTACCTACACTAGGACCTTGGGCTAATGGAACGAGATGTAGGGCAAGTGTGAGATTTCCTCCTGGCTAAGAGGATGCTATGTACTAGTCATACTTCTCAGGATATCACAACTAGATGTCCTTATGCCTTCTAAGAAACTGATAGGTGATAAAATATGATTGTAATACTAAAGGCAACACACTTGTCATAATAAATTGGAATGAATTGATTAATGAATCGATAAAGAATAATTATAAGGATAAGTTAGTACTCTCTTCTTGTGTTCTTGATCCTTTCCTTGTTTTCCTTTTGTACTACTTTACTCAGCGTTTGTTGACATGTTCTTTGGACACCATACTTAGGTACAATTGATGTTACGACCTGACCCGACTCAACGAGGGAACTGGTCTGGACCACCTCAATCATCCCAAGATCTAGTCATCCAAAGAGAAATAAACCAAAACATCATCACACATACATTATAGCTATCCAAGAGATGAAATTAACGACAAGAAGCAATAGAAACATACTTCATGCGCTAGTGTCTATTCCAAGAGATAAAACAACAACTAACATAACCATCAAAAATAGAGATAAATGTGAGAAAGTAAGGACTAGTGGTCCTAAAATCGAAGTACACAGTACAATAGGGAATGAAAATGGCTACCACAAAAAGAAAGACTACAAGCTAAGGCTGGGCTAAAGGAACGATCTTGGTTCACATGTTCCCTAAAGGAATGATCTTGTTGCAGTATTCTCATGATGCAAAATGTACACGTGGTGCTCTCCTGGCTGAGAGAACACCCATGTTTGTCTTGGACCTGGTCTACCACCCTGGGGTCATAGTCGCAACGTAGCGGTGACTACGGCATACATAATAAAACACGGAGGGCTAACCCGCACTGGCATGCGGTCAGTCATTTCCGATAATGGGTATGCTCTAAGCCGTATAACATAGAATAGAATAGGGGCCACACCCCTCACCAGTCTATGTACCCTCGCCTGACTATCCTGGTTGGCCTCGTGGCCCTAATAGGAGTCAGCGTGGGAAGGCCGTTCCTATCCCAGGTCCTTCTTGGGTAGGTCAACTCCCTCCCCACACAACGAGACAGTCAAGTCTCCTCAGTGCGTGTGCACTCGAGGGCTAGCTCATCCCCAACACAAAGCCCACACTTGGCCACTTAGGCCCACCAATAATTTCCCATCCATTTGCCATACTTGGTGGCCTTCCTTTTCACTTCATCTACTCAAGTACATGTACATGTACATGATCGATACTCTACACAAAACACACTTGCTCTTATATTTTTTGAAACATCAACCAAATTTTCTATACATACATCTCACCAAAACTATATGCCACCATGCAAGCATGCATATGACCAAAACCCATATGCCAGTATGCCATCAGTCATGTCATATCTATATCTAAAATAGCAATATAAAGGGGAAAACCCATAAAAGTTATCAACCATTCCCATTTGCTTCCCATTCCACCTGTGGGCAAGAAAAAGAAGGGCATCAAAAAGTGGCATAGTTGCTTGAATCATTGCCTGACCACCACCACCACATTTCCCAAATATAGCATACATACATGACAACCCATGCACAATCACATACATTTGTTTGGATGGAGGTTAACAAGACTATCTGTGAGGGACTACGAAGGTCCAACTAGGTTCAAATTTAATGGGATAGAAAAATCCACAATATATCCACTTAGAACATGTAGTTGTATAAAAAATAATAATAAAATAAAAGAACACATATGTGCACCACTCTACCTCGAGGTTTCGGGAGGTATGGGGGTGTGGGTGGCTTGGTCGTGCCTCCAGTAGGTGCCGCTCACCCTTCCCTACGTGTTGTACTGCGCTTAGGCACCAGGCCTAAGTTGTAGGCAGGTCAACACGATTTATTATATTTTGATGAATCTACAGCAAGCCTAAGCACTACTAGAAAAAGTTGTTTTACCACTGGTTATTTTCCGTCGGTTTTCCAAGCAACGGTAAAAATATTTTTGTCATCGTTTATTATAAAAAGCGACAAAAAAAATGTAGATAAATTTTACCCACGGAAACCACCAAAATTTGGGCGCAAGGATTGGGATAAAGTTAGACATTTGCCATCGCTTCATAATAAAATCAAAGGGAAATGTCGGTCAATATATCACCTCACAGAGCCCCCTCCTCCCCCCACACATCGTGCAAACACTCCTCCTCGCTACCCTCCTCCTCATCATCTTCCTCCTCCTCATCCATGCCCCCTCCTCTTCCTCTTCCCGGCAGCCCTCCTCGTCGTCGTCTTCCTCCTCCTAGTCCATGCCCCCTCCTTGTCCTCCTCCTCGTCCTCCTCCTCCTCACCCCTCTCCTCTTCCTACTCCCCGAAGCCCTCCTCCTCCTCGTCACCATTCTCCTCTTCCTACTCCTCTTCCTCACCACCATCCTCTTCCTCCTCTTCACTGCCCTCCTACTCCTTCATCACCCTTCTCCTCTTCCTACTCCTCCTCTTCCTCGCCATAGTCCTCTTCCTCCTCTTCGCGGCTCTCCTAGTCCCTCTCCACCACCCTCCTACTCCTCCTCCCTACCTCCCTCCTATCAACCCCTCGAACACCACCACCACCGTCTCTCCCTCTTGTTGACTTTTTATAAAGGTTTGGGAGACATGAAAGATAAGATTATTGTGTGCTTTTGATTTATCCCCTTGGAAAAAATCTATTCTCCTATCTATTGAACTTTTTCTCTTTGCTTCTCTTTTTCTTTTTTCTTTTTTCTGTTGTGGAGGGTGGGGAACTCCACTTAGGTGTTTGCAAAGTACTTCTGAAGTCTTTTTATTTATTGAAACCTTTTCCTAATATCCATGTTAAGGCTCTATGTGCTAGTGATCTTGACAATAAATTTTTTCCATGCAGTCTTTTCACAACAAGCATGGAAAAGCTTATCTATTTGATAAGGTGTGAGTTTCCTAATCAGTAAGCCCTTTTCATAGTATATTCTATACTGAGTACACTCTGTTAGTTAGCAATGACATGATTGCTCTAAATCATTAACCAGTAATTTGCTCCTTTGATCTATTATGTATGTGTTATTTGTATTTGTCTGCATAGATACCAATTAGAAAGTAGTGAAATCAGTACATGTATCAGTTGTGTAGAAGTTTCTTAGAAATGTACAAACCTGCACTAAGATCAAGCTCATCTACCTTGCCACACTTTTTGCTTAAAAAAGAAAGAAAGAAAAACTCAACAAGTCAAAGAAATCCAACCTTCCTCAAATCCCAAAGAACCAACAACCCCCTCCCAACCCTAGAATTCAACTCAAAATAGCATCTTTCTTAGGAAATGCTCCCTTTTGACTTCGCAATTGGCATGTTGGTCCATGCCAAGTCCCTTTTGACTTCCCACACTGATTTTTGTTGGAAAATGCTCTCAACAAGGAGTCACCTAATCAATGCATCTGCTTTAGTAACTTCTCATATAAAATGCATGAGGCAGTTCCCCGAAGAGGTTGAGACACATTGAAATGTGCATCAAGAGTGGGCTTCTATATCTTTGGAAATCTATTTGTGAATGAAATACCCAGTTTCTATGGTTGTTGTTGACAACTGCAAGTTGCCTCCATTAGCAATGAAGACACCTTTAAGACCATGTTAACAGAAAGCTTATGGCCCTAAGAGGGAAGCCCATTCCTACTGTGGGAATTATCCCATTCCCTAGTAAAAAAATGCTGCAACCATATCCTACAAAAATCGTTAAGACCCCATGCTATTGGCTAGATGGGCAATTTGAATCAACCTGCTTAATTTGGTGGCAAATTTGCTATCTATAATGGAAGGATGTTTTGGACAATTTCATGAAGGAAAATTTTTCAGCAAAAGGGCCAACTATTTTGTCTTCCCAATTCCTTGACTTGGTTGGGATGGGGAATAAAAGTCTCTTGAGGCTGTGCTCCTAATTTCACTAGTCATATGTATCATTTTATAGCCAACAAAAAACACCTAATTTGATCCACAAGAGAGAAATATCTATCAATGTTTTGATCCCCAAAGTAGCCAAAATTGTAGTAATGATGGGTGCTCTTCTATTGCTTTTTTCCTAGCAGTAAAGTGGAAGATCATGATCCAGGTTCATCTTTGCTCCAAACATCTATGAATTAATCAACAATAAGTGGCAGGCTTGGGAGGGAGTGTGAGTCCACACTTCAAGGTCTTGTTCAAATCTAGTCTTGGAACCAAGTAAGTAGGGTAGTTTTGACTTTCAAGCTTAAACATGATTTGCATTTCCTACATATTATCTATTACTGCTTTGCCTCTACTTTCTTGTGTTATGTCTATCTTTTATGGCCAACTGATGTGAACTGGCTGCAAGGTTTGCTAGATATAAAAGATTTTGAGTTGAATATTTTGGACATATTTGAAGATTTCGAATATGAAAGGAGACATGCTTCCCAACAGCTAATTTGAGATAAAGTATTATTCACAAATACAAAAAATGAGATTAGGAACTCTATTCTAAGAAAATATTTTTAAATGCAAAACATTTTTAGGAACTCAAATACAAAACATTGAGGCAACATTTTTAGATGCATGTTATACAAAAATTTTGCATGTTATCAATTCATACCCTAAGTTGATATGGAAAATAATATATGGTTTAATAATAGTATACTATTAGATGTCTCAACCTGCGTAGGATTTTTGGATATCTGAGGATCCTAATCCTCTATCTCCTGACCCTCATGTCCAAAAGGAGTCGAGTGAGTAGTCCCAAGGTTAGCAACATCCTCTATAGGCTCTAACTCTGGTAACCTTCTCTTAAATCGCATCCTTGGCATCTGCAATGTTATAACAAAAAGTTAATAGCATTTATATAAAAAAGTAACTGTAAATGAAAAAGCAATAACATTTATAAATATTTACAATGTACAAAAATGCTAGGTAGAAGTAATTACCTTTCAATGTAGCAATGTGTCGTTATATATCCATATCTACTACACTCGAACCCACTACAGCTTCATTGAAAACCTCTTGATACGCATCTAAATCCATTACAGGCTCATCATCATTTTGAACATCGTAGTAATCTTTTAGCATTGCTTTAATAGGTATGATCCATCCACTTCTTGCATTGTCATCAACATAAAAGACTTGCTCCACTTGAATGGCAAGTGCAAATGGTTCGCTTGTCTGTAAAATCTTTCTATTCTTATTCAAACTGATGAAACCATGACATGGATCCAATCGAAAACCTGTATTTTCTTTGAACACATCAAACCAATCACATTTAAAAAGGACAACTCAATGATCATGCGTGAAGCTGATCTCAACAATGTTAGTAATTTGTCCATAATAACCATCACAAACAGATTGTAAATTGCATTTAACCATAACACTAGAAAGTTGTGTCGATTTCACATCATCAATAACTTTCTTTCGAAATCTAAACCCATTAATTATATATCCTAAATGATAATGAACATGTCTCAATGGGCTCTGCACTAATATGTCAAAATCTTCTATCCATCGAGGGTCATTGGTTTTCTTTAATTGTTGCACATGTAACATAAATCATTCAATGAATTCTGTGCCATGACGAGCCAAATTAGAACTTTGCCTAAACTCATCATAAAAAGGATCAACTTTGGGGATTTGCTTCAGTATGTATAAGTGTGCAAGGCAAAGTTCATTTTTAGGCATTAATTCAATCGTTGTCTTTAAGATTGCCCTTCTTTGAATTTCAAAGATAGAAAGACGTTCATCAATGTACTCATTGTACTGACCTTGATCATTCCTTTCAATATGGTTAAAATGATTATCTGGCCCATCCATGTCCATCAAACAGAAATTAATGCATTCCTCAATTAGATATCCTTCAACGATTGACCCTTCAGGTTTTGCCTTATTTAGCACATAATCCTTAAGTTTCTTTAAGAAATATTCAATTGGATACATCCATCAAAATTGTATAGGTCCAGCTATCCTTCCTTCATTAGCTAAATGAAGTGTGAGGTGTATCATGATATCAAAAAATGTAGGTGGAAAAATTTGTTCCATTTTGCACAACGTGATTACAATTTGTGTATCCCAATAATCTAACATTTTGTAATCTAAATTCCTTGAACACACAACTTTAAAGAAGTTATTCATCTCCGTTATCGTGTCGAGTACTGGTTGAGGTAGCACTCCTCGAACTGCTAATGGAAACAATACTTGCATGTAGACATGACAGTCGTGACTTTTGAGACCACTAATCTTCTTCTGTGCTTCATTTATACACCTAGAAAGGTTTGAAAAATATCCATCTGGAACCCTAATTTCCTTTAAGAATGTAACTATTTTCTGCCTTTTCTCTTGATTTAGTGTATATAATGCATCAGGAAAGTCAACTCTACCACTATCATTCTGCTTGCCATGTAACTTGGGACAAATTCCCATTTGCATTAAATTATTTCGTGTCTTCAAAGTATCTTTTGGATTATCTATTAGATTCAACATATCCAAAATATTATCTATCACATTCTTCTCTATATGCATGACAACAATATTGTGATGAATTTTCAGATCCTGCCAATAGGATAACTCCATGAAGAAAATGCTCTTCTTTTTAAACCCACGCAAGCAATCAACGTCAACCTTAAATGTATGTCCCAAACGAACATTACCGAGTTCATGCAACTTATCCATTATCTTGTCCCCTCTCAACCTAATTGAATCTGTCGTCAATAAGTTTTTCAGATTTCTTGTTGAGTAACGACATGATTTACCATGAAATCAATCCTAAAAATCACTACTCCATCTGTGTTCAACTGGAAGAAACCTGCGATGCCCCAAGTAAGAAAATTTGTTACTGTCCCGCAGTCGTAGATGGTGTGTATCTTCTATACAAATAGGACAAGCATATTTCCATTTTGTGCTCCAACCAGACAAGTTAGCATACACAGGAAAGTCATTTATCGTCTACAGCAATGTAGCTCGCATATGAAAGAATTATTTTTTGTGTGCATCATAAGTTTTGACACCAACGTTCCACAAGATTTTGAACTCATCTACAAGTGGCTGCAAATAAACATCAATAGCATTTCCAGGGGCCTTTAGACCGGGTATGAGTAAGCTCAACAACATAAAAGCTGATTTCATACACATCCAAGGAGGCATGTTATACGTAACTATCACAACAGGCCATATAGAGTATGGAGGATACATGTTTTTAAATGGATTAAATCCATCACTTGCAAGGCCTAAATGTATATTCCATGCCTCTAATGCAAAATTTGGATACCTGTTATTAAATGCAATCCACTCATCAGCATCTGCAGGATGATGCATCATTCCATCGGATGACTTATTTTCATGGTGCCATGTCATCCACTTTGCAGTCTTATTAGACATGAATAGGCATTGTAGTCTTGGAATCAGTGGAAAGTAACGCAATACATTCTAAGGTTGTCTTTTCCCTTTTCTTTTCTCACCATTATATCATGAATTGCCACATTCTGGACAACTTTCCAAGTTGTTGTTATCATGTCTATACATGACACAATTGTTAGGCCATGCATCTATCTTCTCACTTTTCAGCCCTAAGACACAAAACTGTTTCTTAGCGTCATACCATGATTGTGGAAAATCTTTTGGAGTATTTAACAATTCTCCAATAAATTTGAGAACATCTGACATTAACTTAGAAGTCGCTCTATTCATCACCTTAATTTGAAACAAATTAAGAAGGAACGATAATCTAGACACTGAATTAATCCCTGGAGCAATAAGTTCTTCCGTTTCTTGTAATGCATCCCAAAACTTACTATGATCATGGAACATGCTTTCATCGTCCATTAGATTTACCTGACCATCTACCATCTCTTCCAACATTGTCATAACATTGTCACCACCTACATAATTAGAATATTCAAGAGTGGTGCGTCGTTTTGAACTCTTCGCAAGCTTCTCCCCATGAGCAATCCATACCGTGTAATGAAGCCACCATCCATCACATATGAGATGCTCAAATACAATATCTTGTTCGAATGACAATCCATTCATACAATTCTTGCATGGGCATAAGATCTTATTATACAATCTTCCTTTCCTAAGTAGTTTCCTATCATCATGAAATGCCCAATCCAAAAACTGTATCACTCCACTCTTATAACGAATGTAGTCGATGTTTCTCGAAGTTATCCAAGACTTGTCCATATCAACCTAAATATGAAAATGACAGCCACAATTTGAAGGAGTGCATAACTACTTTGATCATAACTTAGGTGTTATTTGTCACATGTAACACATGTTTAAAGAAATTTTGGCAACATTTCCTTACACTTCCTCGGCATACCCCCAAGACTGACATTAACTTGAGTCCTAAAACACTCAATGAAGGATGCTTAAGGGAGCTAGCTAAAATCAGTTGGTATGCCAGGGATGGACAAGAAGATACCACCGAAATTTCAACAAACATAAGTAACATGCAACAAATAAGACCTAAGTTGTGATCAAATATTCAAGAACCCTCCTTAATTCGTACCACTTCCGAATTGAGGATGATCAAGACTTGTGTCATGGTATAAACGACAATACATTATGCATATATGTGTAGTATATATACATTGACTCATTGTTCCTATAACATGATCACAAGTCTTGAATGGGAAACTATTTTGACACACTATCGAACCACTCTAACAAATAACCTTAGTGTTCTCATTTCCTGTTGTTTAATAACATGAACCTAAGTTGTGGATGATGCATGTATATACTTGTAACAATAATAACAAGCTTTCCTACAATATATGATTTTAAAAAAAAAGGTAAAGTTTCTTGTGCAATCTAGTGTATTTCTCAAAAATACATGTTAGTAGCACGATTGTAGAAATATACTTATTCTATAATTTAAACATGGGCACACCTCACTGCATCACATGCATACAATTATTTATAAGTAAGTGGGCACACCCCACTACAACACTCGCATATATACCTACCTATTAATCCTAACGTTCATGATTAACCTAAAACCTATAATAATAAGATCAGGTGTTACCTTCAAATGAGAGTAAAGACTAATGTAAAACCTTAGATATGTCAAAAGTCTTAAGGATCAAGCCTCAAATAGAAATAGAATATTAGAACCTGAAAAGGTATCAATTAAAACAGAATGGCCCCTTGGTTAAATCACAATGGCTGGTGTTGTATGGATAATCCCCATCAACGGTGCCAAAATGTTGTACGGATAATCCCCGGCAACAGTGCCAAAATGTTGTATGGATAATCCCTAGCAATGATGCCAAAAATGTTGGGTCGAAAATCTATGCAAAAAGGTTTGAGTTTTGAAAACCCATCATTGTATTACGATTTGCGAGAAAAAGCCATCAACAGATAATTTTACCGAAACCCAAAAGGAATTTCGAGTCAAACACAGGGAGCGGACATTTGAATAAAAATCGTGTTTAATTTATTGTCACGAAGCATATTAGCTGGTCGAATTAAATCTAAACTAGCTATCTACTTAAAGAATAATTAATAGAAGAGAGATAGAATAATACAAATAAAGACAAAATAGAGAGAGAATGAACAAAAATTTCATAACCACAATATCATGTTTATTACAACTAACCACTATAATAGAAAGCAGGAAATCTACACTAGAAAGCAGTAAATCTACTCTATAAAGTAATAAAGAGAAGGTGGAGAGAAGTTATCCTCCTCGACGTTGCTTGAAGGACGAGCCGCGTTGACAGAGTGCCCGGGCGAAGGTGGTGAGATGTGGGATGAAAGAGAATGATGATAAATGATAGAGAATGGGGCAAGGTGACATCGCAGCGTGATCCACTTCTTGAATGGCGATGAGAAGACAACTGTAGACTGCTCCACGAATGGGATGAGGAGGTGGAAAAATTATATGTTTAACTCTAGAGGAGCATCCCAGGTTTGGGACAAGCTTTTAGAACTTTGGAGGGGGTGAGAGAAGAGAGGAAGGGATGGGAAATATGTGGGGGTTATAGGCTATTCATAGGTGAGGTTTGAAGGGGCAATTAGGTCATTTCCAGTCAAAAGCATTAATGTAAGGGCCTTTAGTGGCAGATTTAAGTGTCACTAAAGCCCTGAACGTGGGCTTAGTGACGCGTGCACCCACCGCCTATTCACCTTCATGCACACTCAACGCATAGCCACAATCTTGCGATCTCAATTGTTTGATCGCGAGATCGAGCGACTTAAACGCACTGCACTTCATCGCGTGCCTGCGTGCGATCGAGCGTTCAAACGTGTGCCCAATCGTGCATGCGTGATCCGCGCACTATGGTGAAGCCACATCGTGACTCCTTGCCTGCACGATTGCCATCTAACAGTCGAATCGAGCTGCCCTATGCCCATGCCTTGATTTGAGGCACGCAGGGGCTCGAACTCACGTCCTCGTCTCACGTATGAAGTGCCCAGCCACTGCGCTACAGCTGCCATTTGGTTGCGTTTATGTTTTAAGGGTCGGCACTTGCAACCGTTGCATGGTGATCCAATGGTTGAGATCATCTGATCCCATTCCTTCAAATGAGGAGGGGGCATGGCCTCGAGTAAATCTCGGCCATTGAATCAAGATCCAATAGCTAAGCTTGCATGATGGAGAGGCTTTTGAGGAAGAGGAGCAGGCTGATGGTGTGTGCGGATGGCTGGGATGGTGCCACGTGGCACCATCCTGGCTGTCCATCTTCATATACTTGTAGGAAGTGCCACGGATGTCGGATTGGACTGATTTTCAAGGCGTTGGGCTGCGATCATCGATCCGGACCCATCCGTGCGATTAGATTTATCATTTAAGGTATGGATTTACACCATCTTGCCCCTTGAGCTCTGATCTTTCTTGGACTGCATCTGATACTACGAAAGTCCAATAAGGGCGATCTTGATAGTCGCCCTGATCTGATACGTACGGTTGGATCTTCAATCCGAGGCCCCAGATATTGCCCTATTACCTTACCACAAAAAGGGAATATTAACCTAAGCTTTATATAACCTAACCTAAATGCAAGATGATGCATGTTATGCAATATTTATAATGTATGATGCAACTATATACCTATGAATGTGCATAAATAGACAGTTTATGTGATATAAACATGTTTACATCACAACCCCATGCCTATCTTCTACTAGTCCCTAGTAAAACTACATGCTATTTGTAAGAGAATTAGGTCAGATTTCTTGGGCAATAATTATTTTTCAACTCTTATGAATTTCAACTAAGATCTGAACTACAGAGAGACAATAGCGTCCGGGTGTTTGCCAAAATGCAAACTGCCTCAAGCCATCGCCTTATTCAAATAAAGATATTTTTCTTCTTTTCTAATTTTTTTTGGATTTTTGAGTTTAGGGTTTTGGAGCAACTTTCTACGGCCACTCAACCCACCCAAGACTCGAAGAGAACACTAAATTTTAAGCATCTTTATGTGTGAAATGTGATAGACTCACTGATTGGAGATTAAAACAAACTTTAGGTTTCTATGCCCCTAGGTGACCTTGGAAAGGAATTCTGCCTAAAGATATATCTATTTGACCAGTAGCCTTCTCCCTGCTTTTATTTTTATGGGGTTAACACAAAAGCGAACCTAGTGTATATCTCCTCGGCTTATTCTACTTCCCTGCTTCTTCCTAACTGTTTAAGAATTTTGCGTGCATGTTGGTGAGCTAGGATCTGGACAACCTACTAATGGGCTGTTACCCATGATAACTTGTCAACCATACTCGTACGATGAAGTGTGGCTTATTTCTTTTTTTTTCTCTTTTCTCCTTTTCTATTTTTTTTCTTTTCTTTTTAGATATTTTTCTATTTTTTTTCTAAGTAGGTGGCTTCCCTGATCTAAGATTTACCTAAAGGCAGTAGGAAAAGAATGGTTATGTGACTGGGCTCTAGACAACCAACCAATGGACTGTTACCCACGAAAACTTACCAACCATAACACCCTAGAAGGTTCATTAGCTACCCAATTTTTGAAAAAACCATCGAAAAGTGAGTCAGTGCAAATAGTGTGTAGATGCTTAGACTTAAAATCCCCTCAAATCAAAGGGTAGGTAAGTCACGTACTTATCACCCCAACTTATTAACCAATTAAAAATTGAATTCACAATGGCGAGGACTTGATAAATAGGTCTACATTTTAGTGGACACCCAAGCTGATTAAGCCCGAAGACCTGAAGGGTCTAAGTGTTCAAGTCATGCAGTTTAACTATCTAAGATTGAAAATTTTCTAAAGCCCAAGTTGTCTTTCCTAATTCCATAATTTTTTTTAATAAATAAAAAGAAAACAAAAAGAATCTACAGAGTTAACGAAATAATTCGGAGATGAATATCCACCCCCCATGCCTATCCAATGAAATGTCCTCATTATATTAAAAAGATGTGACAAGGAGTGGAGTACAGAGGAAAGCACCTGAATTGTGTGACTATCCGGTCAGCTCCAAAATAAAACAAACTGTATACATGCTGAATTTAGTGCCTTCAGCTAGGCACACTATACACATAAGAAGAAACAAAGAATTCACTGGTGCAGGTCAGAATCAGGATAAAAAGATTTACCTTAGGACCTGTCAACAGAAGTCCACAGATGTGGACCAGATTGTGGTGCAGACCCATACCCCATGGTCAAGTATATCTAAGGTTCTGGATAAAAGTTACCTAGAACCTGAGATCAGTATGCAAGTGGGGTCGAGCATGCTATTTGTGAGGATGCAACCCAAGACCAAAAAGTCGGGTTACAAAGAGATTAAGCTCAAAAGGATAAGCAATGAATGTGTGCTTGGGTTGGACATCCTCTGAATCAAAGATGTCATAAGGGTCCTGATAGAAGGTTGGTGGTCTCAGACAAATAGGCATCCTTAGACTTGATCATCTATTTCCTTTGGAATTGGCTTCCCATATCATCATTTCCCAATTCCTATCCTCCACAATCAGGACTTCAGATTTCGGGACCTCTTGCATGATAATCGCCCCGTCGAAAATTTCCAAGTCTAAAAGATGTGATTGAATCAGAATGGACTTGGGTTTAGTGATTTCAAAATCAAAATCGTCAGTAATCTTAATGGGATGTGATTGTGGATCGGGGCTATGAATTGAATCCTCCATGAAATGAGGATCTGAATCCACCTTGTGATCCCTAATAGGATCAAGTTCCTCAATTTTAAGGCCATCAAGATTTATCAAATTCCTCAAGCACAATCATCTCATTAAAATCATGTGAGACGTTGCATAATGATTCTTCACCTTCAGAATAAAAAAATTCTAAATCTGCATTAATGTATGTCTCAAAATTATCTATCATTTTTTCTTCCATGGAGACATACGTTTCCTCGTACCCCGACTCAGGGATCTCAGGTGAAGAAATCAGTTCATCCTTATTTGATTGCTCTAGAATAACCTGGTCAACCCTTGTCTCGTAAAACATGTTCCCCCTACAAGTGCCTAAGCAAATTCTGACATTGAATCTCTTGTCAAGGGTTCATCATGGGAATCCTCCAAAGATTGGACTAGAGCAATCACAAATCTCATCCTCAATTTCAATAACTTCCCAAGTAAAAACTCACCCGGGTCCTTATCCTTAACATCCTGGAGCCAATTCAACAAATACTTGTTAAGATCATCAATCATTTCAATCAGAAGCTCTAATTCTTTAGGGCAAGGTGTTGGCTGAGCTTCTAGAGATTGAATGGTATTCCTTAAGTTAGCCAACAACTTATCTTGAACCAGGTTAACCTGAACCAAATGGTTTCGTTCAAGGTTGGGTGAGCTTGGGTTCAGTCCAGGGGAGTCAACAAATTGAGGTTCTTGATACCCTCCCTGATAATAGGTCATTTCAGGTTGTCCATAAAGAGGTGATGACCTATATGTAGTGTAATTTGGGGAAGGGTAAGGATCAACATATCCTTCTTAATTGTAGATCATATTAGGTTGTCTAAATGAGGGCGGTGATCTATAATTGATGTAGCTTTGAGAAGGATAAGAATCAAGATCATAGTGTCCAGGGTTAGACCCTGAACATGGAGGTCCAAAATTGTATCCCCAATCTGAGTTATCCCAGCTGGTAGATGGTTGATTACAGCACAAGTCGAGATAATAATCATCATATTGGGGATAAGATGTATCAAGAGGGTAAGAGTGGGAATATGTGTAGAATGTGGAAGGATTCATGACAAACAAGAGGAAGAAAGGTGCCCTGCAATACAAACAATCAAACATGTCCTTAATTGGGCTAGCCTAAAGACCTACAGGCTCCCAGAACCCATCTTGAGATAAAGAAATGATTTGATCAACTTCTTTATGGTCAATCCAACCAGTTAGATGGAGGCGCTGGGGAGAAGGTTCTTCCTTGGGCTTGCACCTCCGGTTCCTAGTGTACCCCCCAACCATGATCATTTGATTCTGCTTCCCTAGTTAGACATCAGATTGAATGGTAGAAACAGACTAATCGAAAAGAATCTCGATCTAGACTCCAAAGAGCGAGTCCAATCCTTAAGGCCAATGTCTACTCTATTTTAATTAGGGTTAGGTTTGAATGTGCTTTGGAATATGATGGACCCTTTATTTGGGTTGTGCCCTTAATGATTGATTGATATGTGTGTGCATGCACAATCGATGGTTTTCAAGCAAGATTATTTTTGGATGTAAATTTTAGGGTTTAAATCTTGTTTAGTAGCTTTTAGGATTAAACTTTAGGTATATTCAATCAAGTTTAGTTGGCACACCAGGTTTTGAAAGCATAGGTGAAGATGTCTTCCTTTAAAGCTTAAAAGAATGTGGAGTGCTTGGTAAATCCCTAAAAGTTGAACCTATGTGGCAGCTACTTGATGAGTTATTTTTAGTTGAAGTGGTGCAGCCCAAATAACTAAAATAATTGGCCTGATGCACCACTTAATTAGGCACACAAGTGATTACCTAATCTGATTTCTACTCGATTATGTGTTGATGAGTGTACCGGTCCTAAAGATCAAGTTACCGGTTGAGTATGAAAAATCAGAAGAGGTTGTGTACCTCTATGAGACTTTTTTTAAAAAAATTTTTTCTTTATATGCGGAGGGTAAGGCAGGTGGAGGTGACAAACAAATAATCAAAACTACCCTTAGAGTTTATGCAAGCTCCTAGGTTAATTAGGGTTTGTGTTATTAGGTGATGGAATGAATCCTAGTGGGTGGGGAGGTAGGGGTAAACTTACAGACCCTTCAACAACACTTTACTCCAATCTATCGATTTGCTTACCTTGTGAGAGTACCTGCAATCACAATAAGAAAGGAGAGAAGTAAGGTAAAAGATAAGGTAGGAAAATGCAAAAAATCAAAGAGCGTCACCTCCTTGGCAACAGTGCCAAAATGTTGGATCTGAAAATCTACACAAAAATGTTTGAGTTTTGAAAATCTATCGTTGTAGTGCGATTTGCGAAGAAAAATCATCAACAGATAATTTTACCGAAACTCAAAATGAATTCTGGGTCGAACACAGGGAGGCGTTGTTTGATTAAAAATCACGTTTGATTTATTGTCACGAAGCAAATTAGCTGATCAAATTAAATCTAAACTAGCTATCTATTTAAAGAATAATTAATAGAAGAGAGATAGAATAATACAAATAAAAACAAAATAGAGAGAATGAACAAGAATTTCATAACCACAATTGTTGAACGTGCAAATTGCTACGCTAACGTGTTAGGTTTTGGAGAACCTGTCGTTGTAGTTTGAAAGCGAAGAACTTGTGTTCAACAAATAAAATTTATACCAAAATTGAAATTCCGGGTCGAACACAGGGAGGCGGACGTTTGATTTAAAAACTACGCATTTCTTTTTATTTGTCACGAAGTAATTCAATTTAAAACTATCTAATTATTTGCAATAAATAGAAGAGAGAGAGAGGATAAGAGAGAGAGAATATTACACATAAAAATAAAAAATGAGATGTAGAATAAACAGAGAATTTATCATTAAGGAGATTGTTCATTACAACGAGAAAGCATAACACAATTGCACTAGAAAGCGATAAATTTACTCTAGAAAGCATTAAAAGAATGGAGGGAGAAATGTCCTCCTCGACGATCGCTTGGAGGACGAGCAGAACTACTCTAGAAAGCAGTAAATATATACTAGAAAGCAGTAAAAAGAATAGGGAGAGAGAAATCCTCCTCGACGGTCGCTTGGAGGATGAGCCGGACAAGATGACTCCTGAATGAAGGAGGACGAAGGAGGACGAAGCAGAAGAACGAGAACGGAGTAGCATGCCGTCGTCGTCGCGGGATCCACTTCGGAAGGGGGATGAAAATTTGGACTTTATCTCACGAGAAGCATCCCGGGTGTGGCACACGCTTCTCTTGAGCTTTGGAGAGGTAGAGAAGAGAAGGAAGGGATAAGAATTTCGTGTGGAGGGGGTCTCCTTTTATAGTTGCAAGGAGTAGAGGCAAATTGGTCATTACATCTTTAAAACAATAAATAAGGGGTCTTTAGTGACAGATAAAACCGTCACTAAAGCCCCAACGTGGGCGTAGTGCCCGCCGCCCACACGCGCCTCCTCAGCTGCCCGCGTACAGTGCCCGCCCACGTTCATTAAATCTCGCCCGTTGCTGTGCGCCCGCCTCAACACGTACGATGGTGCGTCGTCGTCGCACGTGCAATAGCGCGTCATCGCTATTGAGAGCAGATGACTATCCGATCAAGATCCGATGCACGCCCGCGCCCGCTCGCCCGCACCCTTCGCCTCCTCGCTGCGGCTTGAACGCGCGTCTGCTGCTCGTGATAGCGCCTTCGACCGCTACGCTACAAGGCACGGATGGTCGAGCGGACGCTTTTAGGCACGACTATCCACAGCCGTTGGATCGAGATCCAACAGTGGAGAGGGAGCAGGTGCGGAAGCTTCACTGGGTGCAGGCGGCCGTTTGGGCAGCCGAGATGGTGCCACGTGGCACTATCTTGGTCGTCCATCTTCTGAATGTTGTAGATGGTGCCACGGATGTCAGATTGACTCGATTTTTGTGTCGTTGGGTTGCAATCGTCGATACTAATTCATCCGTGCGGTCAGATTTGTCATTTGAGGTGTGAATTTAGACCATCCTGGTCCTTGATCTTCTAGGGTTCCCCGGTTACTATCTGATGCTATGGATGCCTGATTAGGGCGATCTTGGAGTCGTTGAACTTCAATCGTCACCTTGATCACATCCATACGGTTGGATCTTTGATCCAAGACCCCGATAAAATGTTTGCCCTGTCCAAGCACATAAAAGGAGACAATTAACCTCAATTTTATTCAAACTACTCTAAATGCAAGATGATGCATGTTATGCAATATTTATATCATGAATGCAATCCTATGCTTAAGAACATGCATAAATAGACATCTTAAGTAGTGTAAATGTGTTTACATCAACAATTTCATGTCTATTACAACTAACCACTACAATAGAAAGCGTGAAATCTACACTAGAAAGTAGTAAAGAGAAGGTGGAGAGAAGTTATCCTCCTCGACGGCTGCTTAGAGGATGAGCTGCGTTAACTGAGTGCTCGAACGAAGGTGGTGAGATGCGGGATGAAAGAGAACGACGATGGATGACGAAGAATAGGGCAAGGCGACGTTGCAACAGGATCCGCTTCCTAAATGACAATGAGAAGACAACCATAGAATGCTCCATAAGTAGGATAAGAAGGTGGAAAAATTATATTTTTAACTCTAGATGAGCATCCTGGGTTTGAGACAAGCTCTTAGAGCTTTGGAGGGGGTGAGAGAAGAGAGGAATGGATGAGAAATATGTAGGGGTCATAGGGCTATTTATAGGTGAGGTTTAAAGGGGCAATTAGGTCATTTCAAGTTAAAAACATTAATGCAAGGGCCTTTAGTGACGGATTTAAGTGTCACTAAAGCCTTGAATGTGGGCTTAGTGACGCATGCACTTGCCGCCTCCTCACCATCACGTGCACTCAACGCATAGCCACGATCTTGCAATTTCAGTCGTTTAAATGCACCGCGCTTCATCATGCCTCATCGCGCATCCGCATGCGATCGGGCATTCAAACTCACGATCCGTCCACTCTAGTGATGCCACGTCATCGCTCCTTGCCGGCACAATCACCATCTGACGGTCGAATTGAGCCACTCCCGCATTCGTGCCTTGATTTAAGGCACGCGAGGGCTCAAACTCGCACCCTCCTCTCGCATGTGAAGCTCCCATCCATTGCGCTACAGCTGCCATTTGGTCGAGTTTATGTTTTAAGGGCTGGTGCTCACAACCATTGGATGGTGATCCAATGGTTGAGATCATCTGATCCCTTGCCTTTAGATGAGGAGGGGGTACAGCCTCGAGTAAATCTCGGTCGTTTGTTCAAGATCACGTGATGGAGAGGCCTTTGAGGAAGAGCAGCAACTGATGGCACGTGCGAATGGCTGGGATGGTGCCACGTGGCACCATCCTAGCTGTCCATCTTCATATACTTGTAGGTAATGCCACGGATGTCAGATTGGACCGATTTTCACGTCGTTGGGCTGCAATTGTCGATCCGGATCCATTCGTGTAGTTGAATTTGTCATTTCAGGTATGGATTTACACCACCTTGCCCATTGACCACTAATCCTTCTCGAACTACATCTGATACTACGAAAGTCCAATCAGGGCGATCTTGGAGCCGTTGGTTTTATGGCACATATTTTATGCTGAAAACTTGGTATAACAAAGTGCACAGATCTTCTAATGATCGGATGGGGCTTTGGCAAAGTCAAATTAAGGAAAAATACTTTCCTCAATGGTCCTTCTAGGAGTATGTAGCAAAATCGACAAATTTCCAATTTTATGAAGACTTTAGGGAGATCAAAAATTATTTGTTGAAACACTCCTCATGGCTTATTGGCAATGGACAAATGGTTAATGTTTGCAGTGACCACTAGGTTAAAGATTATGATGGTGAGACCACTCCTACATTCTAGCAGAGATTACAACTCTCAGTGGTGGCTGATTTGAAGATAGATGGATCAAATCATTGGAGTGAAGAGGTACTAAATAATTCCCAATCACATGGGTTCTGATATCCTTATTTGGATAACTAATCCAAGAGGTAATTTTTTCGGTAAGGTTAGCCTATCACTCGCTTCTCTAGGAGAATTGGCTAGACTGTATCGTGGGTGAAAGAGAGATACCTCAGTGTAGGAAGATGTGGGCTATCACCCATCTTGCTCCGAGGACAAAGATATTTTTGTGGAAGGCTATAATTCGAGCGCTTCCCCAAAGGGATGTTTAATCTTAAAAAAGTAAAATCTTGGGACTCCATCTGCCCCTTTGTTATATAGAGGAGGAAACTTGGAATCACATTTTTGCTGCAAATTATGGCATAAAACTAAATAAGCACTTTTTCAATTATGGCATAAAACTTGGAACAAACTTGTTCCTCCCATCCTTTGTTATCCACCTACCAACCACTTTTTCAAAAGGCCTGAATAAGCACATTCCTCTTGCAAACAGAGAAACTTCTCTGATCATTGATCAGATAAATTAAACAGAAATGAAGGTGTCCAGTCCACAAGAGAAGAGCGTGAAAACGAAGGCAAGATGTATCGAATCACATCCGTCCAGTCCCACGTGAACACCACACACCCCCTCCCCCCCACTGCTATCCCTCACCATGCACGCTCACCACATCCTGTCAGTCAACATAGCTGTGGACGACAGAAGATGCAACGAGGCGAGAAAGGGAAGGTCGTGAGAAAAGAGAGGAGGATTTTGAATGGATTTTGCGAGAAAGGGAATGCACAAGTGATGCCAGAAGAAAAGTTCGTCGAAGGTTTGGTTTGGCAGAGAGGAGGAAGAGGGTTACCCCCGTGGACCACAATGGATGAAGCAATCGACGATGACGATGAATAATGGCAAATGATCGACAATGGTCGTGGGTGTTGAACGCTGGTGAATGATGGTGGACGGTGGCCATAGAGGTTGGATGATGGTGAGGATGAAGAGGAAGCATCGAGGAGGAAGGGTCAGTTGCAATGGCTAAGGGTTTTAGGTGAGTGGTAAGGAATCATCAAATTGGATGTGGTGAGGGTTTAGTGTAAGTCGGTGACACATTGTTAAGGTTTAGAGCATGGGAATGGCACTTCATCTACGCCGAAGGTTTAAAACCGACGGCAATAGATATAGTTTAGATATCCCAGCGGTTCTAATATAATCATCGCTAAATATTTGAATTCCCATATGTTATTTATAACCGCTGGTAAATATCTACCATCAAAAGCCTAATTTCTTGTAGTGTACTATACAACTATAATATTTCAAAATTTTTCCTTTCATATTATGGAATAGAAAATTTGTCTTTCTTGAAAGGAATAAAAAATTTATTCTAATTTAAATTCTCGAAAGGAATTATAGATTTATTCTAATTTAAATTCTCTATCGACTCAAAGAATCCATGTTGTTACATTGTTTTAATCTATAGTTCTTGTTGGAAGTTTTCTTGGAACTTGTGTTATTACTTTATCTCTTCAGACTCGTAAATAGAATGCTATTTCATTATCCATTATTTTTTTTGTGGCTGTCTATTTTTCAACTACCTGCCTTCAGAAATTGGTTGTCTCAAGAAACTTGAAAAGCTGGATCTCTCTTCCAATAAATGGGAACATTTGCCTGACAGCTTATCAAAATTAATAGATCTTAAGTTTTTTTTAAAAAAAAAAAAAACTAAGACCAAATTTTATTCATCCCCTATCCCTGGAGGCCAAAAAGGGCAGGCAGGGGGACTAGACCAACACTTGCCCCTTACAAGAAAAGGACCACAACTTGTGGTCTAGTACATAAACCAAGGACACTCCAAAAGTAACAATATGAGCATCAACAGGACTAAGCACCAAGAGGCCAATGTGCAAAAGGGAGGACAAAACCAACACCAAAGCCTGCCAAGAAGAGTCAAGCATTAACATAATGGCATTAGATACTATCAAGCCATTGTATCCCCTTAAAACGGCGTGGAAGGTTGATTAGCTCCTTATAAATCCTCCAATCACCTTCAGCAGCATCTGCAATCTTGGAAGCAAAGCGATTAACCGTATGGTAAACATAAGATAAAGATTCAATTTGATTTTTCTTCTTCAAAATGCGGTTAAAATCTCTAAAAGCCCTCCACGCAACTTGGACTTTGCCATTCCACCAATAATATAATAAAGTAGAATCCACTTCCACCTGCACAAGAAAATTAACCAGAGGGAGGGAAAGAGCATGCAACAGGGCTCTTAAAATACCCACTTCATGGGGGGTAATCGAAGTCTTACAAGAGGCACCACAAATGAACTTCCCAATATGATCTCTAATGACCCAACCCAAAGAAGAAGAAAGATTATTAGAATTAGCCGTCACATTAATCTTGAAGCCCAAGGAAGGGTAGGTCCAAGAGAGAACCAAATTCTTAGGCTTATGATTCCTGATCCAATTGGACATTTGGAAGTTACACCAGCCTTAATCAAGGATATGTTCCAAGCCACTCTAGTGGAAATTACCATGAAAGTTTCTATTCCTAATCCACCAAACATAATACCAGATAAAACAAATCATGGCCTTAATAGTTTTACCCCACCTATGAGAAGAACCAGTAGCCATAATGTTGAAAAACAGGTCAAGGTCTATGGGAGGGAAGTAGATTTTGTTAAACACCCAGGAAGAAATTTTCTGGACCAGTTCACTATTAGAGAAAACATGGATAAGAGTCTCAAGGGATGGATTATGGAGACAACAAGAGCAGTTAGAAACCAACACGATACCCAGTTTAGAGATTTTGTCATCAGTAGCGAGTCTATGGGAGAGAACACACCAGACACAAAGGGATATTCTAATAGGAAGCTTAAAACTCCATAAACTTTTGAAACTATGGTCTTCACCAATTGCTCCCGCAATCAGATGATACGCAGAATAGATGGAGGTGTCGTAGGAATGAGGAGTCTAGACAGGCTTATCTTTCATAACATCAAGCGAGATATCACCAATTTGCTCCTAAATGTTAGTGGGAATGAACACTTTGAGGCAATAACATGAGAAAGAGGAGATGATATCTTTGTCAGGAACACGCAGAGCCGAGATATCCTCAGGGAGGAAGTCTTTAAGGGAAAAGTTTCCAACCCAAATATGAAACCAAAAGTCCACCTGTCCCTCATGAATCTCCCATCTGATGAAAGGTTTCATGTCCTCATAGGCTTGAAAAAGATTGCAAAATCTCACAGGGAGTAGTGAGATGTTTCCAGATTTCCAAAGATCATGGATCAAGCCTGAGTAAATGGAGTCAATAAGGATAATTTGCCAAACCCTCTTCATTATTAAGGCTTTGATGGAATGGGACAAGTTTTTAATACCTAAACCCCCAGGACAATGAGGGGAGGTAATAGTGCTCCAGGAAAGATGGGAGATTCTAATAAAAGATCTTAATTTATTAACCACTGCTAATAATAAATTAGAGGACCTCCCCTCTTATATCTGCAACTTTCGAAGATTAAGAGTTGTTGTTTGATGAAAGAGATAAGAGGTCACCCCCTGTTAAATTTGACCACTACTCCAAAAGAAAACCAACCTCGTACACAACATTATCCACATAATTAATATCTCTCCCAATTAAAAATAACATTAGCCACATAAGACTACTATTTGTTCTGCATCCATACTTTGGACAAATCCATACATAGAGAACTACTAACTTTCTCCTATGAGGCAAGCAGTGGCATGGATTCATGGAATATATCCTTTGAATCAATAGAATTGCCAACATCTCAATGGCACTAAGTTAGATCTCATCAAAATAAAAATTAAAAAGAAGGCAGCATTGAGCTAGAGAAGCAAAATTGTTGTTCTAAGCAAGCTATCTATTCAACCTTTCTATGGGGAACTGAAGGGTTTTCATCATGCATTAAGGTTATGTGTAGTGTGTTGATCATCTTCTCAATTATTTGAACTGGGGTCATCTTGTTTTACTTGTTGGGCTTAATTTGGTTTCATTATTTTACCGTTTCTAGTTCCTTTGATAATAACTTGTATCTCCCAAATATGCAACTCTGTTTTGGCTTTTGGAATTGGCTGGCTAAAAAGAAAAAAAAAAAAAGTAGGCATCATTTGTTCTGCCAACCTCTGGGAGAGCTAACTGTTCTAGACCTATACTAATTCAATATTATCTCAACTTTGTGGTTGCTATTTGAATGATGATGATTTTGTTTTTGATTTTGAATAAGCAAGGAAATCCAAAGAGATTCAGATTATATGTACTTTTAATGGCTGGAAAGTTTGGTTGTTGGTTATCATGAATCCATTCAGTCTTTTTTGTGAAGTTGTTTGCAACAAAGAGATTCAGATTCTTTTAATGAGTTCATCTAATATTCCATCTTGTCTCAACTAATGTAAAGTTGTTTGCAACTGACAGCCTTATCTAGTTATTCAAGCTTCAAGTGAATCTTTACAAATGTGGGTTTTTGCCTTTTGTTTTGCTACTAATTATATTTTGTTGTTGATTTGCAAATTGTTATTGATTGCAAAGGGAGCAGCTATGGAGGTTCACCTACTCAACCTTTTAGAGTTTGAAATTATTTTGTGATGGAGATGTTTTCTAGAATAAGGGTGAAGTTCCCTTGTAGAATGATTATCTTCCCCCACCTCGTCAGCCCTCCCCTCCTCCTCCCCACCCTACTGCTACTACTGCCTGCCCCCTTCCTCCTCTCCTCCTCCTACTACCTTCGCCCTCCTCATCTCATCTTGGATAGCTTTTGAAGGGGAAAAGCTTGGGTTGAAAAATGTAATAGATGGTGTCTTTGACTAGAATATTATGGCAGCCCCCTACTGCTTTCCTTACTCGTGTGTATCTACAAATCAGATGAGAATTGGTGATTTAAGTAGAAATGGGTGAATGCAAGAAAAAAACTACACTCGTGTGCCCCCTTAATTTCGATGCATTTAATTTATTTAAATGATAATAGAGGTTTCTATTTTAAAGTTGGGGTGTACCCACGTATTATTTTTTATGTCATTGAATGCATGTGGGGTGTGCCCAGTTTTAGGAATAGGTGTATACATGATTGACTTTATTTTTAATGTGAGGTGTGCCCACTTTTATTGTGCATGCTATTTCGATTTGCAGGTTTATAAACAAACTTTAAAATATAAGGGGAAACTCTATCAAAATTTTTCCAAAAATAATAATCTATTATTTAATTAATTTTCGTTTTGAAATTGTAGGTTATCGATGTCGGGCATGCTTTTGAAATTGATAAATCTGAGAGCGAATGTAAAAACTAAGCTGACTCAGGTAATATTCTTAGTAGATGTAGATGAGAAATGCAATTTTAATCCTTTAGTTATGTTTCAGATTCTACATTTTTTGTAGCCACAACTTACTCTCATTATAATTTTGTCAAATGTTTGCTTGTAGCTTGGAGTTACTTTGAAGCATGCAAAGGAGGGAACCGAGACATCTACCTTTTGGTTTGCACTTGGTGGCAAAGAAAAACATACCAGAAAAAACTAGCAACAAGAACCAGCTCGAGATCCCTAATTGTATTCTTTATCATTTAACAAGGGTAATTGTTTTGTACAGTTATCTGTATTAAATAGATGTAACTAATTTGCACTTTTCTATCTAACACAATTTCATTTCTTTTTTGCATGATCCTACATGACCTTTAGGGAAGCTTGAGGTTGGTCCTCTTCACCTTTTAAAATTCTACCCTTTAAGCTCTTGGCTTGATGAAATTTATGTTTGCATGCTATTTATCTCTCTAAGATTTATAACTTCTCTCAAGAAGACTTATTGTTTGCCACGCTGAATCGGGTTTTAAAAGTGTTACGTTGTAGTATAGCTGAAATAGCATTCAAAACAAATGCAATTTTATTACTTGAAATATGTTCCGAGGTCGAACATAAGGAGCAAATGGAATTCATGCACTAATCTCAGCAATAAATGCAATTTCAACACATAATATACTCAAAAATTAATTAGGAATGTAGAGCATGAGTATATGAAGAGTTTTAGGCAAAATAAGAATTACTCAAATGTACTTAAAGAAGAAAATATGAATTCAGACGTCTGATTGCAAAATCAGACGTCTTAAATGATTTGTGCTACAATACTTCTCCTTCTTTTCTTCTTCTGATCTCTGTCTCTTATTTCTCTTTTCTTCTTCTTCTTCTTTTCCCTTTGTGAGCCCTCTCTTCTTCTTTCTCTTCTTTCTTTCCTTAACTTTCTTTGTCTTTGGCCTTTGACTTCCTTCTTCTTTCTCTGTCTTTGGCCTTCTCTTCCTCTTCTTCTCTTCTTCTACCTGACCTTCTCTTCTTCCTTTGCCTTTTCTCTTCTGCTTGACCTTCTCTTCTTCTTCAGCTTCTTCCTTGTTCTCTTTCTCTGTCATCTGCCTTCTCTTCTTCTTCTTCCCTTCTTCCTTCAGCCCTACTGTGCCCTCTAAATCTGACTAAGTGTTGAAGGCAAACTCCTCAAAGCAAAACCACCCTACCCCTACGCAGCTCTCTTCTCTCTTTCTCTCCTTCTATTTAAGCTTCTCTCTCCCAGATCCTTAACCAATCGGGTAATCAGACCTAATGTATACTCGGGTCCAAGCTCACCGGCGTGTGTGGTGAGCAAGGAGTGTAAGGTCAGGTTGGGTAATCAGGTCGGTCGGGTCCACGGGTTATGTCGCGGATGAGTCCGGTGAAGGGGGGAGGACCTCACTCTCAGTGTTGGAGGCGAAGAGCCTCTGGCACAAAATCAATTTATGCGCACAAAGGCACCTTTCCACTTCTGAGGTGGGACTAAATGTCCCACCTATCTTCCATGTGCTGCAATAGAGAGTGGCTTCCTCAATTGGCGAGGCTGCAGAGGCATACGACTCCAATTGAGAGCCTGGATGCGTGCACGAGAAGATTCCGCGCAGCCTGGAGCGATCTCTTGGAGTAGGGCGAGGCTTGGAGTGGCTTGAAGCTTGCTTCAAGCTCATCAACAATGGCGAACCATGGCCGGATACTTGAAATCAAGAACAAGGGCCTTATGGCCGCATCAGAACGTTCAACATGGTTGCCGTGGCACGGCGAATGTAATGGTGGTCGTGGCATGGAGCGAAGGTGGCTGTGGTGGCCAAACGGTGAAGGGAATGGACGGAGAAAGTGGGTTTGTTCGAGGTGGAGTTTAGGTGCTTGATGGAGTGATTGGAGTGAGGAAAAAATGATTAGTGAGGTGTGGCGGAGGTTGTAAGGTGGTTGGCAAGGTGGATGGAGGTGCGGAGCGACGGGACCACCTCGCTAGAGGTGGAGGGGGTGAAGGTGTTAGGTGGCGTTGGTGGATGGTTTTGGGAAATAAAGAGAGGGGGAGAAAGTGTGAGAGAGAGGGAATTTAAGAAACCTAATCTAAGGACGAAAAGGAAGGGAATCCCATGTTGGTATGGTTGCCGGACATGGGGAAGATGAAGCTCCATAGATGAGGCAGTAGTGAAGACGGGGAAGGGGTGACGTCGGCCGGTATTACGCGACGCGGAGGACTGTGGTGGAGTTAACCCGAACACTGGTATTCTGGTTGGGTGACGAGTGAGGGAAAAGCTACCGGCACTTGCGGAGCGTTGTGGCCGACGAGGGAGAGAGGAATAGAGGGTGAACCAGCCCAATTTCAAGCTGAGGAACATCGGTTGGATCTGGGGAGTCTTTAAATAGGTCTCCGAGGAGGTTTTGTGCTTGGAATACATGCTTCTAAGTAAGGAAGGGTAGCCAGAGATGGAAGCTCTCAAAGGACCCCAATCTCTCATGCATTCACATGAGAGATTGGGAAGGAATTAGGGCATCAAATCGGATTCATAGTGGAGGGATTTTCTCAGAGAATCTCCCTCCCGATTTTGGAGGAGATTCTCTGAGCAATCAGGGAGTACTCTCCTTTCAAAGCTCATCAGAGTAAGATTCCTTCGCTATAATGCTGGAGGGACCTATTTTCAAAGACAATGAAGAAGTTAGGGGCTAAATGTAGGGGTTTTTGAAAGTTAAGGGTAGAAATGTAATCAGATAAGACCTTTCTGCAAATTAGGTCAAGATGAGTTCCCCTTAGGTCCAAATTTTGGTATAAACCTAATTTGGACCTAAGCAATCCAATGGTGAAGTTGGATTTTGGGTTTGACCATGTTTGACTAGGCAATTTATGTAAAAACCAAATTTAGGGTAAATATCTATCTGAGACCCTATTCTAGGTCAAGATGGGTTCCAATGGCCAAATTGAAGGTACTAAATCATAGAGGATATTTTTATATGACTTTTAGAGGGTTTAGGTGAATTTTATCCTGATCAAAACATTGGTTAATTAAGTGGGTCTATTTTTAGGGTTTTAAGAAGTCATTTAATTCATAGAACATACACGAACCCTTTTCTGTCAAATCCAACCCAGTTGTTAACTTATTAAGACCATTTGACCTTTGTTTAGCCCTTGAGAGAACTCATGGTTGTACTGCATTGGTAAAATTATAGTTTTAACCCTAGTTTCTTATTTCAGTCTCAAAATGGTTGTGCAGTGAATTATGACCTTTAGTTGGTTATGTAGGAGCATTTATTCTCTTCATTGGGTCAAAATGAGCTAGTTATGGCTCATGATGGTGTTCCCATCATACCCCCATGCCTAGCTTTTGCTAGTCCTTTAGCAAAATTTTAAGGTTTCAACTTTAATTCTAGACCATGTAATCTTTTGATGCTATAAAACTATGATGTGTGCTTTCTTCTGTAGATTAGGTTAGAATGCCGATAGTAGGTCTAGAGGTACTCAAGTACCAACCAATATCCGGACCTGACCAGCTCTAGCCTCAGTCTGCCGCGAAGGTTTTTAAGGCCCACAAGAACTACCCTAAGGTTCGTTGAACTCCGTGGTTAAAGCACCCGTGCTTATAACATGTTTTAGCCTTGGTTCAGTTTGCAGTGCATTTTTGTAAGAGAGAGACAGAGGAATTTTCTTTTTGGAGAGTTTTTTCTCTCTTTTCTTTTTAATTCTAGCTTTGGGTTAGCTTCACAACATGATCTGTATCGGATTCCTAGTCCCCATCATCAATCCTCGAAGGGTCCCTGGCAATCGATGCTTCAGGATAGCACCACCCATGGCAACCCCCAGAACCCTGGCTTTCAAGATTTTGAGATAATCCCTCCCATGGTGTTCTATAGCTAAATCCAAACCCTGGCAATCAACATTTCAGGATAATGCCACCCATGGCATCTGAACCAGCATAGTGTACTTACATGCCCCCGGTAGGATATGTAGATATCCTAGGAGACAAGCACCAAGGAGATGATATGTTATTGCGCATCTTTGAGGGAATTTTCCTGCCTCTCCGCGTCGGGAACTCATCCAAATCAACTTGTGTTGATCAGGCTCTCCTAATATAGGTGACTTTTTCAGAATAATTTAAATGCATTTGCGTGATTTTGATACTTAAGCGCATTGAACCTGACTGTGTGTGGATTGGGGTGCTTAGGTTATCGAGTCTTGCAAGCCAGAGGTCAGTTAACGAGGCCGAATACTCCCTAAGCCTTAGACCTAATACTTAAGCTTTGCATTTTCCTCAACCTCTTGAGTATCCAGATCTTAGCGAGTACTTGAATTTTTAAGCCTAGTATTGCAACCCAAGAGGCCTAAAATTAGCGTTCCTACTAATCTCTTCTTTGTTTCATTAGCACCTTTTTCCTTTTCATTTTCTTTCTTTTGATATGGTCTAAAAGTAAGCCAATTCCTTAATTTCTTACTAATGACTATTTCTTTTTCTTTTCTTTTCAACTTGTGCTCCTTTTTGACATTTTTATCTCCTCCCCTTTTTTCCCTCAAAACTAATGTGCCATCAAAATTTTCTCTCCTCTCATTTTTTTGTTCCTTTTCACAATTTTTTACTTTTTTGGTATTTTTGGGATATGTGGTTTTTTTGTGAGAACCCTTCCGAACTTTGATTTTTGTATGCTTGCACTTTACCACCCCCCATGCCTAAGTTTTGTAATGTCATTGTAAACGGAGGGTGTGAAACAATTTTGGGTTCAAGAATTAGAACAGAATTATCGGGTGGGCGAACGGGTCGGGGTGACTGTTGCGGACGATTTCAAGCTCTGGCATGTGTACCGGAGGTGGGATCAATTATTCTAAAACTAAACTCAGGGTGCAATAGACGTGAAGTACAGATGGATAATTAGAAGGATCTCTATTTTTGGAATGATGGGTTGCCTCCCATTAAGCGCTGAGTTTTACGCCATCGGCTGGGTGCAACGAGCTCAGAGAAAATGGAGGGTAACAGATGTCTCAACCAAATTTGTATCTGTAAGTTCAATGAACGATTTGAGTCTCTAACCGTTCATGATAAAAAGTTCTAAATCATGGCTGAGTGGACTGATTTCAATGGCTCCATTTCCAAAGATTCGTCGGACAAGGTAAGGTTCGATCCATTTTGATCTTAGTTTTCCTAGGAACAGCTTGAGTTTGGCATCAAAGAGTAGGACCTTTTAACCATGGTAAAAGATTTTTCTGGATATATGCTTGTCGTGAAAGGCTTTAACCCACTCTTTGTAAATTCATGAGTTCTCATACACGTCATGGCGTAATTCATCAATCTCGCTCATTTGAAGCTTTCTGTGGGTTCCTGCCTTAGAAAGATCTAGATTGCAGTTCCGTACCGCCCAATAGACTTTGTGCTCCAGTTTGACGGGGAGGTGACATGCCTTCCCTACACTAATCTAAAGGGAGACATACCTAATTGGATTTTGTGGGAGGTCCTATAGGCCCACAAAGGTTCCAGAAGTTGGGATGACCAATCTTTCCTATTAGGTCGAGTAGTAACCTGGAGGATTTTCTTGATCTCCCGATTTGATAGCTTAGCTAGACCATTAGTTTGGGGGTGATAAGGAGTAGAGATTCGGTGTGACACCCTATATTTCGTCATCAATGACCTAAACTGAGCATTAATGAAATGGGTCCCTCCATCAGAGATTATAACATATGGAATCCCGAACCAAGAAAAGATGTTCTGATCAATGAATTTAATAACCACCTTATGATCATTGGTTCGGGTCAGAATGGCTTCGACCCATTTAGACACATAGTCAACAGCAACTAGAATGTACTCGAAGCCGTCCGAAACAAGAAAGGGTCCCATAAAATCAATCCCCCAGACGTCGAAGATTCCGTATATGAAAATCGGCTGTAAGGGCATTATATCACGATGACTCATGTTGCCTAAGGTCTGACAATGAGTGCATGACTTTCAATGATTGTATGCGTCTTTGAAAATCATGGGCCAATAGTAGCCGCACTGGAGGACTTTCGCTGCGGTTTTATGACCAGAGAAGTGTCCATTACATGCCTGGTCATGGCAGAAGGACAAGATGCCCTGAATTTCTGCTTCTGGGACACATCGTCGAATGATTTGATCAACACTGATGTGAGAAAGGTATAGGTCTTCCCAAAAGTAGTACTTGGCATCAGAAAGCAATTTGTCCTTCTTGGCTTTCGGCCAATCGGATGGGATCTAATGTGATGCCAAGTAGTTTACTAGATCAGCAAACCATGGAAGCCCTGTACTGATAGTCAGGAGGTGCTTGATAAATGCCAGTTTATCATCATTCTTATGCATTAAAACAAACCTAGCTCTTAGGATTTTGCTTTGCAAATGGGTTTTTGGGCTGCATTTAGGCATTAACTTGGTTAGGCATGCATTGCATTTTTTCTTGTCATTTTAATGTGTTTTTGTGAGTGTTAGGGATGAACAGACATGCAGATCCATAAACCCTAGCACTCAAGAAGGCAACTAATGAAGAAGAAGCTCAGATTAGCTGAAACTCGACTTGATCCAGCTCACCACAGCTGGAATCTAGCTCACTTGGACTAGGGTTAGCTCATCCTAACTCCATTCAACTCATCTCAGTTGAATGATAGCTCAAGAGAGCTCATCTTAGCTCACCCTAACTCAGGTCAGCTCATATCTAGCTCAACTTAGATGAGTCTAGCTCATCTCAGCTCCCACTAGTCCATAGGGAGCTCTAGCTAACTCAGCTGAGTTGACTAGAGTTCACCCCAGCTTAGGTCCGGCTACATCCAGCTCCACTCAACTCCAGCCAGCTGAAGATGAATCCATTCCAGCTCAGGAAACTCAAGTCCAGCTCCCGAGAACCCAGCTCAGCTCAAGCTAATTGAGCTAAGCTACCTTAGCTGTCTCAACCAGCTCAATTCTCCCCGGGAGCACCAGTCCCAGCTCACCTCAGCTCCATTCAATAGAAGCCAGCTCACTTTAGCTTGGCTTAGCCGCTAGCAAAGAACTAGCAAGCTAAGCCAGCTAGAGTAGCCCCATGTTGACCTCTTCAGTAGCTATCAGCTCCAATTCAGCTCTAGACTCTGCATATCTAGCTCCTCTCCTCAAACCCTAAGCTCCACATGCATATTCCTCTACTCTATAGCTAGCTAAGCTAGCTTATCTTAGCTTAGCTTAGCTAGCATCCACCTCCATGGCACCAAAAACCTAACCCTAACTCCACCTACATAACCTACCACTCCAAGTCCACCTAAGCCTACTTAAGCTAGCTCCACCTCTACTCAAGTTGGCGCCACCTCTTCACCACCTTTCACCCCTCAACTAACCACCAAAAGACACCTAAAGTTGGCACCAAAACTAACCCTAACTACCTCCCTTTTGGCGCCAACCTCAACCCCCATATCCACCCTACACATAACCCCTCCAAGCCATCTCCACCATCCACCTCAACCCTCTTCTAGAAGCCTAGAAGTTGGCACCAACCCATGGCACCTCTCCATAGTCGGTGCCACTTTTAGGTGTCCCTTGGCCACCCATAACTACCCCCCTTACACCCCTTTGGTGGTGCCAACTCTCCTTAGCCCTAGGATCACCTAACCACCTCCATCTTCCCATCTTAGCCCTCCATCTCAAGAGTCACCTTATCCCCTCATCCTACCCTATAAAAAGACCACCACCCACCACCTAACAAGCCATCCTTGGCTAGCAAATTTCCTCTCATATTCTACCTAAATCCCACGCCCAAGAGAGAAGAAGAAGAAGAAGATTAAGGGGATATTCTATCCGCTTGGTGCCTTCTCCTCTTCCCTTCTCTCTTGTGCCCACGCCAGCCAAAGGAGGAGCCAGGCAGGGAAGACCTTTAGAGGAGGTCTTGAAGGTGGTCCACGCCACCTTGGAGGAGAGCTTGAGGGTGGTGAACGCCCACCCTTGGAGGAAGGATTTGAGGTGGAGAGCATCCACCTTGGAGGAGCTTTCAAGGAAGGAGAAGAAGGAGACCTTCTTTTCAAGCCAAGGAGCAGCTAGGCTTGGAGCAAGAAGACTCCCTTCTTCACCAGATTCTGCAAGAGAATTTGTTTTTCTTTTATTGCTTTTATATTCTCCATTTCTAGTAGAAGCATTCCTCTACCTGTCTTTGTAAAAGAACACAAATTCTGCTAAATTAATTTACCTTCTTTTTAATTTCTATCGCAATTATTTGTCTTTGTTCCAGCACTTGTTTCACTTTCACTTCCTAATTACTCTAGGCCTCCACTTGCCTAGAGTGAGCTTAGGTAGTGGACATATTTATCTCTTAAGTTTTAGCTTAGTAATTTTAGGTGTTAGTACTTTTCCATCACAATTCGCATTTTGCCCTCATTATTTCAAAACTGAAAAAAAATTATATATTTAAAATACCAAAAAGAAAGTTGAGATTTATTTTCTAAGCAAGAGAGTTGAATTACAAATTTGCCTCCTTGGACGACCCTAGATACTCCCCTGTCTAGGAATATAAATTTAAAAGCATATGCGATTTGGCTTGTTACAACAACTTAAAAACCTGCTTTTACAAATCATGCCAAATTTCGCATCACTTTTTGGCGCCATTGCCGGGGAGTCACGGCTTTTCATTAATAATTTTCCTCTTGCTTGAAGTGGATCTCATCCCCTTCTCTTTCTTTTCTCTCGTTTGTGCAGGAATTGCAGGAAGAAAGAGGGAATCTGGAAGCGAGAGCTCAAAGTTCCTTTTCTTCCTGCGAATCTCAGGTTGGTTCTTTTTCTGGTCACATAGTCAATTAAAACTACCAAAAAAATATTAAACTTGACTTTTAGGATCCCAAACATCTTAATTGAGTAGAGCGGTGTCCATTAAAATTCATTAATTTCTTGTATGATTCATTAAACACCACTCCAATCCAAGTGTTGGTTTCTGATTTTCAGGTCTAAATTTCTATCCGAACTTCAAAAATCAATTCCCAATACCACAGATCTCCTAAAATTTTAAAATTGCATGCAATGATTCCAAATTAATTTAGTAACATCTGTTCCAAATTTCAGATCAATTGGCTATGTATTTTCCTACTGGCCGTGAATTTTTAGAATTTTTATGCTCATCCAATTTTTGTGAAATTTAGCTTTCTGGAATCCTTGTGAAATTCTACATCTCACATAAAATCACCAAAATTTTTTGAGGCCAGTGGTGATACAAAAAGTCCAGAATACTCATGGGTATCATTTCTGGACTTATACATTAGCACAAACAAAAATTTACAACAAATATCAAAAAAATTCTTAAAATCTTACAAAAATATTTTCTGGAATCCTTGTTTGATTCTCTTCAATGTAGTGGTGTTGTTTGAATTGTTTGGATCACTACTTAATATAGAAAGCCTAAAATTAACTCATTGGTAGTTAAATTTCTATCCTAGGATCAATCGAATTAGGGTTTCTTTTTCATTTTTAGAGACAAACCACTAAAAGGAAATTGATCTCAACCCATATAACTTGATTTCCTTTTGTTTGTGGATCTTCAAAACTTGTCTGAAGTCTTAAGAATTAAAACCCTAAAACTCATTAATTTAAATCAAATCTTAAAAGACAAGAATACATCAATTGTGTGACAACTTGATTTGCATTGAAGCCACTTTCCAATTCCTGCACACAATAAAAATTGAAATAACAGGGCAATAACCCAAATTAACACCCTCCACATTCCGTGTGCACTATAATATCCTAGACCTAACTAAAATCCGTAGCAACTTGACCCCTAAGGCTTCATCAACTTAGGCTTGCTATATAGGTCCTAAGTTTTCTCTAGTTAATATCAATTCTATCATCTATATCTAGTGTACAGGCTAAGGGACTGTGTCAAACGACCAGGTGCAGGTTTGTACAAGCAACTGAGGTTTTTCCTAGGAAACGTTTGGGCCTAAACCTCCCCTTAAGCAACTTGGCTAGATTTATTGATAGAATGGGTATTCACTATTGATTACTTATTACCTATGTAGACCAAGTCTTAGGTTTATTTTTAGGGAGTCACACTTAAGTTAGGTCTAGCTTTTGTTGTTTGAATTGCACACTTTCTCTCATCTTTTTCTCTTCTCCTCCCCTCCAATTCTCCCAAAACAGTGCTTGCACAGGCGACGGTCCCAAAAACCACATCTTGAGGGACCATTTGATTTCACCCCCCACAGCAGGAAATCATTGTTTTCTTCTCCCTCCTCTTCTAAGAAAATGGAAAACCCAGGAAGCCGACAAAAAAATTCTACTTCCACTTCTAACCCGTCAATCAACCTACAAGCTGACTTCCCCCTCCCTCACCTCCCTCATTTAGAGCAACCAGAAATTCCTGCAGGGCCAGGTGGCCCTCCAATTCTAACTCAAAATCCAAACCCCTTTGCCTTGATGGTTGACCATTTGGTTTGACTGCAACAAAATCAAGAAGATTTGGCTAGGACTATCACGAACCTAGCTAACCAAGGGCAAAATCCATCACCCGGCCAACAGCCTGTCGTTCCTTTTAAGGATTTCTATGATCCTTCCGATTACGAGGAAAGACCCAGGGTAGTCATACCACAAGGGTATGACTACATCAAACCAGTCATTCTAAACCTTATCAAACACTTTCATGGTCTTCCAAGATAAGACCCTTTTTGTCATCTCAAGGAATTAACTGTCCTCGCTCAAACCACTCGCTCCCACAATGTCCAGGAAGACATGTGGTTAATGAGACTTTTTCCTCTCTCTCTTAAAGACAAAGCTTCTCATTGGTTTAGAACGGTTAGGCGCCCAATTACCACCTGGCCCCAATTAAAAAGCACTTTTCTCAAAAAAAATTTTCCGATCGGTCGAACTAATACTTTACGAAGATCCATAACGACCTTTCAATAAAAAATTTGTGAACCTCTCCACAAAGCCCGGGAAAGATTTCAAGAACTTCTAAGAAGTTGTCCCCACCCTGAAATTCCATAATGGTAGTTAGTGTAGATCTTCTATCATGGATTAGAAGATCAATTGAAAATATTTGTGGATGCCTCATGTGGGGGCAATTTCTTTAACAAAGATGCCGAAAGTGCCTATCTCCTCATTGAAGAAATGAGTGAAAACTCATTTAATATGACTTCAATGGACACTTTTGGTAGAACACAAAACCCCAGACATGGAGTCCATGAAATTGACTACAAATCCACCTCTGTTCCAGTCACTCAAGATGATCTATATATGTTAGCTCAATGACTGGACCAGATGCAAATTCACCAAAAGAAAATGGAAGAAAAGCTCACAAATAAACAAGCTCCACCCGTTAACTCTCCACACACTAACCCTCCACAACTTCTTCAAAGAGAAAATCTGCACAACATTGATGCCACATCTACTAGTCAGCAGTTTTCAACTGATTTCCCACAGGATTTGACTGGGAATTTTGATCAAAATATTTTTGATCCCACCACGGAAAATATTTATTCTCTCCAGGAGCAATTTAGAAACCCCTCCAACACTTTCAATCAAAACTGGAGGATGGTGTCGGACCCAAATAGGTTGTTAATATGGTAATTTTATCGTTGAAGTGTGTATAGTGGTTAACCTAAATCGGACCTAACTACCTCTTTACAAAATTTTTAACCTGGCCTACTTGATTTTATCTTGGTCACTTTTAGGCCCAGGGTCGAACTCAGGGAAGTGGGGTTACAAGTGAAGTTTCTACGCCTTTCCTACAACGAATCTCTTCCATTCGTTTATTGCATTTTTGGTGTTTTTCTATTTAGATTTTTTCTGGTAATCTTTGTCCTTGAGGCACACCCTCAAAATTGGGTTCTTGGCTTTGAGACAAAATAGGGTTCCAAAACGAGTCTTGCCATTCGCAAGATGGGGTACCTGTAAGTCAAGGATTATCTTTTCTCTTTTATATGTATTTTTTTATCTTTTTACTAACAGGAAAGCTAAACAGAAATAAAGTAAATATAGTGTATATATTTATATGTATATATTATATATGTATAAAGGGGTGGGGGTGGAGGCGGAGATGGAGTGTAGTACGGTGTCGAGTCGATCGTCGTCTAGAAAGACGCAACCAACAGGACGAGGTGCCATGTGGAGTGTGGGATGGATGGTGGAAGATGTATGTGACCACGCTTTTTGTATGCGTGTATCAAGGAATATCAGCAACTGGTGTAGATATTCCCGCGATACCACGTTTGGAAATAATGTGAAAATATATCTATAAATGTATACATGTAAATATATCTATATGTATATATGGTTATATATAGGTATATATATATGTATATGTATATATGTATGTAGCTATATGTATAGAGATATATATGTATAGATGTATGTATATATATATATATGTATGTATATAATACTATATAGATGTATATATATATATGTATATATATATAAGTATATAGATGTATATATATATATATAAGTATATAGATATATGTATATATATACTAATACATAAGTATATAGGTACTACTATATATATAAATATAAGTATATATATATAGGTATATAAATATATGTATATATATATATCAATATATATATATGTATATAATAGTGTATAGGTGTGTGTGTGTGTGTGTGGAAGTGTGAGCATATGTGTGTGTGAGCATCGGTAAAGAGAGTGTTGTGAGAGAGAGTGAGAGAGAGAGAGAGAGAGAGTGAGAGAGAGAGAGAGCGGGAGAGAGAGGGCACTGCTAAGGTTAAGTCGTCTGCAGCTTCCCAACGTCGTCTGGAGGTCCTCAAGCACACGCGCAGGCGCGCATGCACGCAAACAAGCGTGCGGTGGAGGGCGATGGGCACGGAGAGAAGACCACAGCGCACAGTGCTGCGTGAAGAGTCTGGTGCAGGTTGGCAGACGCGGGTGCTGGGAGCGGGCTCTCGCAGATGCTGTGGCAGGTGCTGGAGCGGGCGCGGGACTGCACGCGTGCGCAGGCGATGGGCGGTAGCGGCACAACGGGTGACCGGTAAAGTGAGAAACTCACCGGTCACCCCACTGTAGCCACAGTGTCGCGCAGACTCCCGTGAACAGTGGCTATAGTGTAAGGCCGCACCGCGTAATCGGGAGCTGCAGGTGCCGTGAGTGCGGCTGGCGTGCGCGGGCTGGCGCGTGAGGAAGAGGGTCTGTGCCGGCCGGTTGCGGGCACGCTGAAGCTCGCGATAGAGCGCGCAGAGAGGGAGTTGGCGTGCGCGGGGGAGGGCGAGGGCGACGTGGGTGCTGCTGGGGTGTGCTGGGGTGCTTGGCCAGCCGCTGCAGTGACGCGTGGTGGCCGATTGCAGGCGGTAGAGAGAGTGCTACAGAGTGAAGAAGCAGGAGGTGGAGAGGCCTGCAGGCGCACGTGGAGGCCAAGGCGGCCTGCAGGCTTGCACGGAATGGGCTGGGGCTGCTGCTGCTGCTGCCGAGCTTCGAGCTTCAGACCTTGAAGCTTGAAGCAATGGCTGAAGTTGCTAGAAACGTAAAACACGAGAGAAGAGCCACCACGCCCACCGGCTCTTTGAAGAGCTGGGCGATGGTGGTCTCACTGTGGTGGGTGTTCACCACAGTGAGGGCTCCTGTCCGCCGGGTGTCTCTGAGGACAGCCGGCGTGTGGAGGGAGAGGGAGGAGAGGACGGTGGCCTGGAAGACGTGCTGGGTTTTTTTGTGTGGAAGCACCAGGCTACCGCAAGAAGAAGCCATGCCCTCTTTTTTATAGAGGAGGAAGGCATGCACAGCCATGCCCTGGCTGTGCATGCGGCTGCATGGGGCTCGGCAGGGAGTGGCTGCCGCAGGGAAGGGCTGGAGCAGGGAATGGTGCGAGGAGAAGAAGAAGATGCATGCAGCCACGGGAAAGATTTAAAAATCAAGTGAAATAAAAAATAAAAAGATGGTGAATTAGCAGAGATGCACTTGAGGAAAAATGTTAATTGCAAGCCACTTATTTATTCTCCTCTCCTCTCGATTAAATGCATGCATGCATGTATTTTTACAAACGCGATTATGGAACCCTAATATGCATAGGTAATGCTAGGAAGTAGTGCAATAAGGCACTATTGTAGGTATATTTTTGCGGTGCAATCATTCCCCCATGCCTATCTTTTGGTAGTCCCTAGCAAAACATTTTTTTGTAGTATTTAGAAATGATCTTTAAGCTGAAGATTTTTTTCTGAGGCGACATAGGTGTGTTTATTGTTGGATATTGTGAGAACCAATTATAAAGAAGACTACCAGTACTTTAAGTCTCACATGACAAAGATCATCTTTCAACTAACCAGGACTCTTGATATTTAAACCTTAAGTACGATTTCCAGGACCCAGGAGGTTTTTGCCGTACTCGAGAGCTCAAGAGATTATGGCTTGTGCTTAGTGAAGGATCAAGACTGACCAGATGGACATTAAGACTCAAGCCCAGGGTTTCACGAATCTTTAAGTACAGGTTGGTCCCAGTTTCAGCTTGTGTTTTCGGATTGACTATTAAGAAGATGACGGAAAACTCAACTCCCATTTTCTGATATTTGTGGCTCACAGGAAAATAGGGTATTTGCGACTTGCCCTGAAGAACTTTTAGGGTAGAGATTTTATAGATATTTGCGAGATATACTAACTTATTTGCATCTTTTTTTTTTTTTAATAGAAACACTTGTCATATATCTCTTACAACATTATTTGGAGGAGCACACTTTTCTTTCTGGTGGGAGAGTTTCTTTTTGGTGGAAAGAGTTTCTCCTTAACACAAGACTAAAACCTGGGATAAAAAGTCTACCTGCGCGCACAGGTAAGGACTCCACCTTCCCTGATGAACACTAGGGTTGGATCTTATGTTCACCTGGTCTTTCCTGATATGTGTAGTGTGAACCAAGTTTACTTAAGCTCTCAAGTAGAAGCAAACCAACGAATCCTGTACTGGTGTCTCAGGTACAAGAATAAGTCCTTAGTTAGGAGAGATTCTGATCTATCTTGTCAATGCTCAAGTGAATTAAGCCCAAGCCTGAGCGAATCAAGCTTCTGTGGCCTGGAAAGTCTTCAAAACAGAGGTTGAATATCCATAAACATTTATTGTATTTTTGTTTCAGCCTTTAGATCATTACTAAACACCATTTATTATTATTATTTTTTTCTTTTCTTTTTCTTTTTCTTTCATATTTATAAATAGGTGGAAACTGCATGATACCATAAAATACCCAGATCCTATGGATGCCTATCCACCCCCCTATGCCCAACAATGCTATGTCCTCATATGCATGCAGGGAAGGGTAGAGAAAGGATGAAAGATTGGGTAACGAGAGCTGAGGTGTAGGGTATATAGTAGGATGGTAGGGTGGGTGGTGAAAGATCTGGCATTTTCTGGGACGAGAGTGTCCCAGGCGGATCGGAGAACAAGTCAGGAAGAAGAAGTTGGCCCTCAGATTGGCCAAGAAGAGGGGCTTCTTGGATAGATGGATCCAAAAAGGAATAGCCCCAGTGAGAAGTATATGGGCTCAAGGTTCCAGTGTGGAGTTGTAAATCCGCCTGATTTGGCGAGAAAGAAAGGGCAATCCAGTCTTCAAGAGTGTAGACCGGTGGTGAGTAGCTCAGATATGACTCAGACCACGAGGTATGGGAAGCGGAGAAAACCTCGTCAGAAGTCTGGCCAAGAAAAGGTACGGGACAAGGGAGGGATGGGGGAACGTCACAATATGTGTTGGCCAGGCAATCGATAGTGTTTATAGGCAATCCGCAGCGGTCAGAATAGGTCCCAATTGGTTCGATACACGCGCTGACGGTCATGTCCTCGTCAGACGTGTCATCCTCAATGCACTGACAATCAAAGTTCTTGGCTGCCTTGAAGATGTTAAGCTTGATCTTTTTAGATCCAACTGCAATCTCAATACAGCCCGACTCACAATCGATAAGGGCGCGGCCTGTGGCCAAGAAAGGTCGACCAAGGATGATCGAACAATCAGAAAGTGAGCTAGGAACTTCCATATCTAAAACAAGAAAGTCAACAGGAAAATAGAGACTGTTGACCCTAACCACTACGTCTTCCATCACACCCTTCGGGATTTTGACAAAACGATCTGCCAATTGTAACGTGGCAGGGGTGGGTTTCAGATTTCTTAAGGAAAATTTTTCGAGCATGATGGTCGGTATAAGATTTATGGAAGATCCTAAATCAAGCAGGGCACAGTTAAAATTGCAGCCTTGGATGCTACAGGAAATGAGCTGTGTGCCTGGATCTTTCTGCTTCGGTAGTAGGTTTGACAATATAGCACAACTCGCATGAGGAGAGAGAACCACCGGATTTTTAGTTTTCTTTGAATTTCACCTGGGTGTTGTGTAGTCTTTGAAAAATCGGGCGACAGTAGGTATGTGATCGATAGCCTCAAGCAGGGGTACTTTGATTTCTACATCCGTGAACAAATTACGCAGGTTATCAAAGGCCTGCTTGTCTTTCTTCCTGCCTTTTGGCTCCCTCAGTAGAGCCTCAGAAAATAGGACTGATTCTGGCACCAATTTGGGTGTATCGTCCTCTCGCGAATGTGGTGCGCATCCCGAATGAGAGGGCGATGAAGAAGATGGGCCAGGATCAGGTCGAGGCAGATCGATGGTCTGCTTACCGCTTCTCGTAGTGATAGCATTGGAAGATGTGGGTCCAGTGGGATCATATGGTGGAGGAGGGTTCGCAATAGGGACATAAGAGTGCGGGGCTGCAGCGAGATTAGCCTGAAATCCCGGTGGAATGCTTGGAGCTTGCAGAATTTGATTAACCTGCCCCTGAGATGGTCGTACCTGTGGTTGAGGACCACAGGGTATGAAGTTTCACAGGTTTGGAACAGGTTAGGTGGGAAGAGTGCCCTAAGATCAAGTCGCCATGCGTAGTTGACTAATCTCAGCATTCTACTGCGCCAATTGGTGCTGAAGAGAGGTCATGTTCTCTTCATGGCGCTTTGACATTTCCGTCATCATTTGCATCAATTTCTCAAGAGGACTTGATGTGTGTTCGGTTTGCAGTACGCAAGAGCCTGATGGCTGATTTTCCATAGGATTAGACTGGGCCCTTGGGATGACGGGCGCGGATGGTCGCATTGGTCCACCAGCGGAATTTTGGCACTGCGGGTTGTTGGACCATGCGAAGTTCGGATGATTATGCCACCCTGGGTTATAAGTGGTAGAGAATGGGTTGTTCCCCAGGGCGCAAGCATCTTCTATGCCAGAAGACGCGTTCGTATGTAAGTATGCGTCCGAGCACACGGAGGCTTGGTCCTCCGTGTCGAAATACTGGCTCGCAGAAGCAAGTTCCACATGACTTACCGAGTCGCTTGGCGTGACACTCGGTACGGAAGGTCTTATGGGGTTTCTCGGGATAAGCCTGGTGTTGGTAGAATTGGGATTGTGATGAAGTGGTGAAGTGGGGGTGTTTGCCATAGAACAGGCAGGGTTGGCCAGAAGCTCGTCCAGCTTCTTGTGCACGATGGAGACTTCATCCAGTTTTTGTGCAATAAGGCTTAGATCAGTGGATCAATGGGAGGGTCCCATGTCAACTTCATGGACATTTCGGGGCTGGCTGGCACGATTAAAGGCAACAATGGAAGCATTGTTCATCGAGTTTTCACTCATATTTTCAAACAATTCAAATGCTCCATTCTCGTCTTTATTCATAAAGTTCCCTCTATAGGAAGCATCTGCAATCTGCTTCAAAGTCTCATTTAGCCCATAGTAGAAAATCTAGGCTATATGCCACTTAGGCAGACCGTGGTGCGGACACTTCCTGAGGAGGTCGTTATACCTCTCCCATGCCTCATGAAATTGTTCACCGTTTTGTTGCATAAAAGAGGTGATAGCACTGCGAAGCGCATTGGTTCGCCCGATTGGGAAGAACTTCTTGAGAAACGCTGTTCGCATCTCTTCCCAAGAGTGGATGGTTCTCCCAAGGGTGCGTAGCCACTGTGACGCTTTATCCCGCATTGAAAATGGGAACATTTTCGTGAGGACTATAGGTAACCCGACATTTCTTGGTTTAACCGTTTCAGCCAGTCGGGTTAGGTCTTCCAAGTGGAGAAAAGGATCTTCACTTGCAAGACCATGGAAGTGAAAATTTATTAGGCCAATAATGTTAGGTTTCAATTCAAAGTCATCCCCGCCCATGGGGACCCGAATTTGTCCTATGGTCTCTATAGCAGCAGGATTCTGATAGGAGCTAAGAGACCTAGGATCCTCCCATTTGGGAGAGTTCTGCATTTTCTCTAATGTTTCCCTAATGGCTTCCATTTGCTCATTATACATTTCCATTTGGGCTTGGAGGCAGGTTATGGGGTCTAAGGCTCCACCACCTGGTGGGTTCTGAGGGCGGTTTCCTCCCTCGAGATTTGGGGGTGGGCGTGCAGCCATGTTTGTGGAGGAGGAGGATGATTCAGCTTCTTTTCTAAAATTATCAGACAATTCACACAGTTCAGGGTTTTGTGACCTCCTCCCAAACATGCACTATCGCCGAAAGAATTGGGGAGATGAGAAGGGAAAAGAGATGAGAGAAATAATGCCGCAAAGGTACACTTGATGATAAATCAATGCAATCAATTTCCTAACCTCTACAGTGTACCCTTAGACCTAAAGATCTAAGTTACCTACTATCACGAACTACAGAATCGAATGCAAGTACCGCGGAACCACCGGGCCAGATTGAAAGGCCTTTTGCCCCAGTCTTAGACACCCAATAGCACGCAGGAACCCTCACCAGCACGTAGACGCTACACGTAGGTAGTTAGACCTCCAATCCTTAATAAGGGTCAAGTTACTACCAATTTTAGTTAGAGGCTTAAGGTCAAGTGCTTTTGGAATGTGAAGGGCGTTGTTTACGGGTAATGCCCAAGTGATTGATTTTCAGAGTGTGTAAAACAAGCATGCAACAGGGAAATCTCCCCAAATTAAAGTTTTTAATTGGTGAATGATTTTTAGAGTTCAACCTTACGTAGTATTGATTTTAGGATTTCGTTGATATACCAATTCAACCAATCTCTGGGTTACAGGTTTTCTTTTAAGCCCAACAAACCCTTCTTCAATTTCAATTGGTTAATGCATGCTAAAATGCAATGGGCTTCCCTAATTGGAGATTTCTATGTGTGGATGCAAGAATCAGTTTTATATTAGTGTGAAAGGGAGCCAAAGCACTTCAATTCAAGTGCTCCCAATCACCAAAAAGATTTCCACACACAAGGCTCAATCAACAGATAAAAAAACTAAAATTATTGGTGTTGAAATATTCGGGATCAAATCTTAGGCAAGATGAAAAAGTCGTGGTGGGGTTAGAATCAACTCAATTCCAAGTCTCCCCACCAAAAAGGTGATCCCAGATTGCAGGTAAATGAGGCAAAGAGGGGCGGCAATCAATCTTTTTATTTGCCTCAAAGAATACTTCACATGACGAAAAATTCAAGAATCAAGATTCTTGGATTTTCGCTGTGCGAAGTAGGGCGGGAAATCCCGGGGCGGTGGGAGTTAGGGCAATCAATTAAACAAGTGAATTTTGATCCACTTGCCCCAAGAGATCCCAAGAAGTTTTTCTAGTTTTTTTTTTTATTAAGGTTACAAGTTAACCTAGGTTGCTAAGAAGAGAAGACCTACTTGTTCGGCAACGTGTGTGAAGCTCCAATGCGGTGTCGACGCCTTCACGCTCTCGTTCCCGCCTTGGATCTGCTTCCATCTTCGACTTCATTTGCCTACCTTTTCCTTGCAACAGGTTCACCTGCACACCAAAAATAAAGACACCCATGAAGAGAGAAGAGAAAAAATTACAGGAATGGAGTAAAAACTTACTTGAAGGCGCACTTCCCCGGCAACGGTGCCAAAAAAGGTGTAGTGTCGGACCCGAATAGGTTGTTAATATGGTGATTTTATCGTTGAAGTGTGTATAGTGGTTAACCTAAATTGGACCTAACCACCTCTTTACAAAATTTTTAACCTGGCCTACTTGATTTTATCTTGGTCACTTTTAGGCCCAGGGTCGAACTCAGGGAAGTGGGGTTACAAGTCAAGTTTCTACGCCTTTCCTACAACGAATCTCTTCCGTTCATTTGTTATGTTTTTGGTGTTTTTCTATTTAGATTTTTTTTCTGGTAATCTTTGTCCTTGAGGCACACCCTCAAAATTGGGTTCTTGGCTTTGAGCCAAAATAGGGTTCCAAAACGGGTCTTGCTATTCGCAAGACGGGGTACCTGCAAGTCAAGGATTATCATTTCTCTTTTTTATATATATATTTTATCTTTTTACTATCAGGAAAGCTAAACAGAAATAAAGTAAATATAGTGTAGATATATATATGTATATATTATATATGTATAAAGGGGTAGGGGTGGAGGCGGAGATGGAGTGTAGCACGGTGTCGAGTCGGTCGTCGTCTAGAAAGACGCAACCAACAAGACGAGGTGCCGCGTGTAGTGTGGGATGGATGGTGGAAGATGTATGTGACCACACTTTTTGTACGCATGTATCAGGGAATATCAGCAACTGGTGCAGATATTCCCGCGATACCACGTTTGGTAAATAATGTGAAAATATATCTATATATGTATATATGTAAATATATCTATATGTATATATGGTTATATATAGGTATATATATGTATATATGTGTATATATAAGTATATGTATATATGTATGTAGCTATATGTATAGATAGATATATGTATATATATATATATGTATGTATGTATGTATATAATACTATATAGATGTATATATATATATATATATATATATATGTATATATATATAATAATATATGTATATAGGTATATGTATATATGTATGTATATATATATATGTATAAGTATATGTATGTATAAGTATATGTGTATATAGATGTATATATATATAAGTATATAGATGTATATAAATATATATATATATATATAAGTATATAGATATATGTATATATATGTATATGTATACTAATACTTAGTTATAAATATACTACTATATATATAGATATAAGTGTATATATATATATATGTATATGTATATAAGTATATGTATATATATAAGTATATAGATATATATATATATATGTATGTATGTATACTAATACATAAGTCTATAGGTACTACTATATGTATAAATATAAGTATGTATATATATATACATATGTATGTATATATATATATAGGTATATAAATATATGTATATATATATATATCAATATATATATGTACGCGTTTATATATATATGATATAATAGTGTATAGGGGTGTGTGTGTGTGGAAGTGTGAGTGTATGTGTGTGTGAGCGTCGGTAAAGAGAGTGTTGTGAGAGAGAGTGAGAGAGAGAGAGAGCGGGAGAGAGAGGGTGCTGCTGAGGTTAAGTCGTCTGCAGCTTCCTAGAGCCATCTGGAGGTCCTCAAGCGCACGTGCAGGCGCGCATGCACGCAGACAAGCGCGCGCTAGAGGGCGATGGGCGCGGAGAGAAGACCGCAGTGCATAGCGCTGCGTGAAGAGTCTAGTGTGGGTTGGCAGACGCGGGGACTGGGAGCGGGTGTTAGCAGACGTTGTGGCGGGCACTGGAGCGGGCGCGGAACTGCACGCGTGCACGGGCGATGGGTGGTAGCGGCGTGCCGGGTGACCTGTAAAGTGAGAAACTCACCGGTCACCCCACTGTAGCCACAGTGTCACGCAGACTTGCGTGAACAGTGGCTACAGTGTAAGGCCACCCCGTGTGACCGGGAGCTGCAGGTGCTGTGAGTGCAGCTGGCTCACGGTTGGTGCACGCGGGCTGGCGTGCGAGGAAGAGGGTCTGCGCCGGTCGGTTGCGGGCGCGGAGAAGCTCACGACAGAGCTCGCGGAGAGGGAGTTGGCATGCACGGGGGAGGGCGAGGGCGAGGGCGACGCGAGCGCTGCTGGGGTGTGTTGGGGTACTTGGCCAGCCGCTACAGTGATGCGCGGTGGCCGATTGCGGGCGAAAGAGAGAGCATGACAGAGCGAAGAAGCGGGAGGTGGAGAGGCCTGCAGGCTTGCGCGGAGGCCAGGGAGGCCTACAGGCTTGCATGGAATGGGCTGGGGTTGCTGCTGTTGTTGTGCTGCCGCTGCCGTCGAGCTTCGAGCTTCAGACCTTGAAGCATGCGGCAATGGCTGAAGGTGCTGGAAACGTAAAAAACGAGAGAAGAGCCACCACGCCCACCGGCTCTTTGAAGAGTTGGGCGGTGGTGGTCTCACTGTGGTGGGTGTTCACCACAGTGAGGGCTCCTGTCCGTCGGGTGTCTCCGAGGAGGGCCGGCGTGTGGAGGGAGAGAGAGGAGAGGACGATGGCCTGGAAGAAGTGCTGGGTTTTTCTGTGTGGAAGGACCAAGCTGCTGCAAGAAGAAGCCATGCCCTCTTTTTTATAGAGGAGGAAGGCATGCATAGCCATGCCCTGGCTGTGCATGCGGCTGCATGGGGCTCGGCAGGGAGTGGCAGCCGCAGGGAAGGGCTGGAGCAGGGAATGGCGTGAGGAGAAGAAGAAGATGCATGCAGCGGCGGGGAAGATTTAAAAATCAAGTGAAATAAAAAATAACAAGATGGTGAATTAGCAGAGATGCACTTGAGGAAAAATGTTAATTGCAAAGCCACTTATTCATTCTCCTCTCCTCTCAATTAAATGCATGCATGCATGTATTTTTACAAATGGATTATGGAACCCTAATATGCATAGGTAATGCTAGGAAGTAGCACAAGAAGGCACTATTGTAGGTGTATTTTTGCGGTGCAATCAGAGAACTAACCCGAATCACTCCTTGAAAAATCTGAACCTGATTCCTTTTCCCAAACAAAACTATTTTGGTAATTATAGGCAACATGTGTATCAACCTGGACCATCCCAGGAAGATACAAACAATCAGGTCATGAAAACTCTGCAAGGTATGCAGAATCAAATGACAAAAGTAACCAACATGATTACCAACTTGTAACACCAAGTTAAGGTTACTCCTGATCATCGACCTATTGGGAATTTACCTTCCCAACCCATGCCCAACCCAAATAATCAAAGGAATCAATTCCAAAGTGGATATCCCAGTCAACCCATTCAACCAGCACCTCAGCATCCACCGGGTTTCAATAACAGTCAAGCTTCCCGTCCTCATCCTAGAAACAACCAGACTGCAAATGCAGTTACTTTGAGGAATGGGAAAACCACTCACAATCCCCTGCCTGTTAAAGAAACCCATTTTAATGAAACACATATCAACTCTTCCCCATCTTCCTCTCATATTGTTTAGGAACCAATTAATGCAAAACTGGGAAACCCTGCTCCATTTCCACAAGCCCTCCATGCTTCAAATAAAAAAAAGAAATCTGAGCCCACTGAAAAGGAATTAATGGATTTATTTGGGCAAGTTGAAATTAATATCCCTCTCCTAGATGCCAATAAATACATCCCTACCTATGCAAAATTTCAAAAAGATTTGTGTACCCCGAAAAGGCAGCCCCGAAATTTAGGGAAGGTGATCCTTCCTGAGACAGTCAGCTCAGTTGTGCAGAGTCAACTGCCTCTTAAGAGAAAAGATCCCGACGCCCCCCTGATTCAAGTTATCATTAATGATACTTCTTTTGATCATGCTTTGTTGGATCTCGGTGCCTCAATTAATCTTATCCCCACAATTGTTTTTGAGGAATTTAAAATCGGTGAATTAAAGCCTGTTGAGGTTACTCTTCAATTAGCCGATCGATCTTCAACTAAACCAAGGGGAATTGTTGAGGATGTCCTTCTCCGGCTCAAAAATTGTCTATTTGTAGTAGACTTTTTAGTCCTGGACATAGAGGTACCGGAAGCACCAAAGTTTGCCCCCATCATTCTTGGAAGACCATTCTTAGCCACCACCCATACGAATATTGATTGTGTTTCTATAAAAATGAAGTCATGTGTGGCGGTGAATCTGTAACCCTAGACATTTTCCAAGCTTCTAAGCGGTTCCAAAAACTAGATTTCTTTGATGATTCAGATTCAGAATGAGAAAATATTGTGGAGGAAACTTTGCAAATTTCCCATTTAGGTTCCTATTTTGTCATCAATACGGTTCCTAAACAATCCACTTATTCTCACCCTTCCACCCTAACCACACATTCAGCTAACCCTCCAGCTGACCCTTTCACTCTCACCTCACCATTAACCCACAAAGCAGAAATTCTTTCGGAGCCAGGCCCACAATTGGAATTAAAACCTTTGCCCGACTCCCTTAAAAATGTCTTCTTGGGTCCAAATCAGACCTTGCCCCTGATTATAAATTCTGGACTTACCGGGGCACAAGAGCACAAACTTCTCCAGATTTTAAGTAAATATAGAAAAGCTATTGGCCGAACCCTTTCTGATCTTAAGGGTATTCATCCATCCTATTGTACACATCGTATATATTTAGAGGACGATTCTCGCCCCTCCTACCAACCACAAAGGAGCTTGAACCCTATTATGCAGGAGGTGGTAAAAAAGGAGATTATGAAGTGGCTTGATGCTAATATCATCTACCCCATTTCTGACAACTCCTGGGTTAGTCCAACACAAGTTGTGCCCAAAAAGGCTTGACTAACAGTTGTCACTAATGATAATGGGGAGAATATAGCCACTCGAACCGCCCTCTTCTTGGCGCGTGTGTATTGATTACAGAAAATTAAACACCACCACCAAGAAGGACCATTTTCCGCTCCCCTTTATTGATCAAATCTTGGAGCATTTAGCCGGACGGGATTTTTACTGTTTTTTGGACAATTATTCCGACCATAATCAGGTAGCGGTTCATCCTGAGGACCAGGACAAAACAACTTTCACCTGCCCCTTCAGAACCTTTGCTTTTTGAAGGATGCCCTTTGGTCTTTGCAACGCACCTGCGACTTTTCAAAGGTGTATGCTTGCAATATTTTCAGACCTGGTAGGTGAATGCTTAGAAGTCTTTATGGATGACTTCTCTATTTTTGGAGATTCTTTTGACCATTGTCTCAAGAACCTTGAAAGAACTCTCCAAAAGTGCATAGAAGTCAATCTGGTCCCCAGTTGGGAAAAAAGTCATTTCATGGTCCAAGAAGGTATTGTCTTGGGCCATGTTATTTCAAAAGAAGAAATTGCAATAGATAAAGCAAAAATAGATGCTATATCTACGCTCCCACCACCCACTACTGTCAAACAAATCATATCCTTTTTTGGTCATGTGGGTTTCCATCATAGATTCATCCAAATTTTTTCCCAAATCACCAAGCCCTTACGTCAGCTACTTACTAAAGACCAACCATTTGATTTTAATGATAAGTGCCTGGAGAGTTTTTTGAGGTTGAAGAAGGAGGTTACTGAGGCACCAATTTTACAGGGACCTGATTGGAATAGTCCCTTTGAATTAATGACAGATGCCTCAGATTTTGCTGTAGGGGCCGTTCTAAGGCAAAGAATTGGCAAGAAGCCCGTTGTGATCTATTATGCTAGCAAAACTCTTGATGATGCACAACAGAATTACACGGTTATTGAAAAGGAACTTCTTGCCATTGTATTTGCCTTAGAAAAATTTAGATTTTATCTTTTGGGGTCACATGTCACTGTATATACCGACCACTCAGCAATTAAATATTTACTGACAAAGAAAGATGAGAAACCCCACCATATCCATTGGATTCTGTTGCTCCAAGAATTTGACCTGGAAATCAAGGATAAGGTCGGCCAAGTCCACGGGTTATGTTGCGAACAAGTCTGGTGAAGGGGGGGAGGACCTCACCCTCAGTGTTGGAGGCGAAGAGCCTCTGGCAAAAAATCAATTTATGCTCACGAAGGCGCCTTTCCACTTCCGAGGTAGGACTAAATGTCCCACCTGTCTTCCACACACTGCAGCAGAGAGTGGCTTCCTCAATTGGTGAGGCTGCAGAGGCATACGACTCCAACTGAGAGCCTGGATGCATGCGCGAGAGGATTCCGCGTAGCCTGGAGTGATCTCCTGGAGCAGAGCGAGGCCTGGAGCAGCTTGAAGCTTGCTTTAAGCTCATCAACAATGGCAGACCATGGCCAGATACTTGAAATCAAGAACAAGGGTGTTATGGCCACATTAGAATGTTCAACATGGTTGCTGTGGCACGGTGAATGTAATGGTGGCCGTGGCGTGCAGCGAAGGTTGCTGTGGTGGCCGGACGGTGAAAGTGGGTTTGTTCGAGGTGGAGTTTGGGTGCTTGATGGAGTGATTGGAGTGAGGAAAAATGATTAGTGAGGTGTGGCAGAGGTCGTAGGGTGGTTGGCGAGGTGGATGGAGGTGTGGAGCAATTAGAGCACCTCGCCGGAGGTGGAGGAGGTGAAGGTGTTCGATGGCGTCGGTGGTTGGTTTTTCCGAAATAAAGAGAGGGGGAGAAAGTGTGAGAGAGAAGGAATTTAAGAAACCTAATCTAAGGACGAAAAGGAAGGGAATCCCACGCTGGTATGGTTGCCGAACGTGGGGAAGACGAAACTGCGTAGATGAGGCGGCGACGAAGATAGGGAAGGGGCTACATCAGCCGGTATTGCGTGACATGTAGGATTGTGGTGGAGTTAACCCAACCACTGGTACTATGGTTGGGCGACGAGTGAGTGAGGGAAAAGCCGCCAGATCTTACTGAGGGTTGTGGCCGGTGAAGGAGAGAGGAATAGAGGGGGAACCAGCCCAATTTCAAGCTTAGGAACATCGGTTGGATCTGGGGAGTCGTTAAATAGGTCTCTGAGGAGGTTTTGTGCTTGGAAGCCAAGCTTCCAAGCAAAAAAGGGTAGCCGGAGATGGAAGCTCTCGACCTGAATCTCTCATGCATTCGCATGAGAGATTGGGAAGGAATTAGGGCATCAAACTGGGTTCATATTGGAGGAATTTTCTCAGAGAATCTCCGTCCCAATTTTGGAGGAGATCCTCTGAGCAGTCAAGGAGAACTTTCCTTTCAAAGCTCATCGGAGTAGGATTCCTCCACTATAATGGTGGAGGGACCTATTTGCACATACGATGAAGAAACTAGGGGCTAAATGCAAGGGTTTTTGAAAGTTAGGGGTAGAAATGTAATTAGACAGAACCTTTTTGTAAATTAGGTCAAGATGAGTTCCCCTTAGGTCCAAATTTTGACACAAACCTAATTTGGACCTAAGGAATCCAATGGTGAAGTTGGATTTTGGGTTTGATAACGTTTGACTAGGGAATTTATGCAAAAACCTAATTTAGGGTAAATATCTGTTTGAGACCCCATTCTAGGTCAAGATGGGTTCCAATGGCCAAATTGAAGGTATTAAACCCTAGAGGATATTTTTCTATTATTTTTAGATGGTTTAGGTGAATTTTATCCTAACCAAAACCTTGGTTAATTAAGTAGGTCTATTTTTTGGATTTCAAGAAGTCATTTAATTCATGGAACATACACAAGCCATTTTTTGTCAAATCCAACCCACTTGTTATCTTATTAAGATCATTTGACCTTTGTTTATCCCTTGAGAAAATCTATGGTTGTACTGCATTGGTAAAATTATAGTTTTAACCCTAGCTTCTTGTTTCACTCTCAGAATGGTTGTGCAGTAAATTATGACCTTCAGTTGGTTATGTATGAGCATTTATTCTCTTCATTGGGTCAAAATGAGCTAGTTATGGCTCATGATGGTATTCCCATCACTTATTAATAGAAGATATTCTGATACTTGATACACACTCGGAGGTGTTCATTTAGGTTGGTTCAAATATTACTGAGGTTACCCGTCCAAATATTCAATACTTAATCAACTTCGAACTAATGTAACAAGATGTTTGCAAAAATACATAGATCAAGTTGTGGTGGTTGATGGCTTACACCAAGAGGTCCCCCTTTATAAAATCACGGAAGGAAATGAATTGAGCTTCTTTACCACATATTTTTCATGGGACAATGTGAAGGCAGTGGTATGCTCTTTGTTTTTTGTTCCTTCTGGTATAGAATTTCCTTTCTTCATAAATTAAGCTCACTTATCAATTTTCAACTCAATCTGTGATCCTCAGAGCATTTGAATTATGGTTAAAAGTTGTTTATAACAATAACATGTGCATAATGATGCCATTTTAGAAAAAATCAGCACCCTTATATTTTGCATAACTGATTTACATCACCTTTTAAAAGAAAAAAAATGTTACATCACTTCTTTACTTCAAAAACTTGACTCCTAGCAAGTTGTTGGCTTTCCAAGTGTTGAACTTGCACTACCTAGTAATGTTGTAAGTTGGGGCCTCTTTTATGATTTCAAAGACATTGTTGCTTTCAATAAATATACAAGTTTGAACTCTGAAGGCATTTTGTGTTGAAAATTTTGCACTTGTTGGAACTCTTTACTTGACGTTCCATTTCTTTCTAGACTTCCTTTTAATGAAGTGTTATGGTGGAGAACCTTTTTTTTAGAGAAAAATAGTGTGGAGAACTTTTGTGAAAAATCAAATTTTCAATCTCTCTTGATGAAGAGAGAATGATGCCTCTCTTCACTTGCAGTCTATTAGGCTTCTATGAATGGTGGTCATGGTTTTGTGGGCCACAAGCAATACTTCAAGCAATGCGTCTACTTGAAGTGGATATAGTTAGAATGGTTGTGGTTTTAGTGGAGGTGTTGGTTGCTTTGATAAAAGTTGTTGGTGCTTAAAGAGGTGGTTCGTGACTGTGAAGGTGGTGAGATTGGTGTTGCCAAAGGTGGTACTCAAAATCAAAGGTGCAGTTGGTAGTGGTGGAGGCTTGAGAGGCAAGGATGGCACTTGCTTTAATGGGGAATATGGTTTTGGCAAGTAGAGTTGTAGCCCCAGTGGCTTTAAGGTGCATATACAAGTCAATGAGACAAAGATGGCTTCCATTAATTGGAGGCTTTGCTAGTTTGCTCTTTGGTGGATCATTCTAGTGATATTGGAAGAATAATGATTTCAATCCCTGATCTCTATCTTTGATATATTGGTGGATGATCCATTTCTAGCTTCTTGCTAATAACCTAACAAATGTGGCAAACAAGTTGCCATTACTTTCACTTTTATCCTCCATTCGATTCTTCCTGGAGGCTACCTAGGAAGGTGAAGGCTGCCAGTATAGGCCTTTCCCACTCCAAGAACTGATAATTGGTTGTTGCTTGGGTTGGACATCTACAGAACATATGGGTAATCCCATTCGTAGAAAATATAGTAGGTCTTTCTCATAATTTTCATAATTTTAAAAAAAAAATCCCCTACCTTTGCCATTGATTATTGGAAAAACCCATGGTAAAGTTAGGGAAATTTTTTTTAACAAAGGTGGCTATTTGCCATCGCTTATTAAAGAAGCGACGACAAAAATCTAAAATTGGTGCGTTAAGTGGAAAAATGTGATATAAAATCTCCAACGCTTATTTTTTAAATGACAGGAAATGCAAATGTCATTGGTTCTAAAGCGACGACAAAAGCTTCAATCCGTTCGCTAGGGCAACAATAATTCGACGTTAGATTTTCTTTATAGCCAACAACAAAACGAAACGACACTAGTAATGCTGTCACATTTAACTGTCGATTTAAATACCTTTGCTGTCGATTTCCAACTGACGACAAAGGTCCATAATGTTGCAGTGAAGGGTATATGAACAATATTGAAAAAGTTACCAAAACATAGGTGATCGAACGACTTTTCCAACGACGTCTCACAAGCATGTTTTCGAGTCTGTTTAGCCCTCAAATCGGCCCAAGAACGACCTCTGGTTCATGTGAACTAGCTCGCGCTCCCACGCCACTGCCACGTGGCTCACTGTGACCCGTGCCCTCCGTGTGTCGCGTGCTTGCAGAGGCGGGAGTTTTTCCCCCTTCGATTCTCACCCCCACCTACCTCTCGAATTATAGCAAAAGGTGGGAAAATGAGAAGACGTTGGGGGAAAAATGCCTCCCTCTCCTCCTCATTCCTCCCTTTCAAAAATCGCAGTGGTGGAAATGAAGAAGAACAAAAGCAAATGGGGAAAGGTGGTGCTTGGCTCATTGTTCGATGCAAAGGATGGTCGGGTGCAAGTACCGAGGGGATTTATAACTTGAGGTTTAGGGTTGAGGTGGTCAAGTGGATCCGGGAAAACTTGGACTCCCCCCCCCCCCCCCGCCCCAAATTTTCCATTTTTGTTTTCTTTCTTTTGTGGATAGAAAATGCAAAAACGGTCCCTACGTGGGTTCTCTAGTGTGCACAATTTGTGGGTATGCCCCTAGGACTAGTAGATATTATAAAAGAAGCGTAGAAATTGTGATGCAACCCTAGAGGTTCTAGCAAATACAAGGTGACCCCCAAGTGCTCATTTTGATGCGTGAAAATTGTAGCAACCACCTTGAAGGATTTAGAATCTTACTAAACAACCCTCGAGTCATTTCCATTAAGCAATTGGAAGCATCTGCACACAGAGTGACGATGCAAGATCGAGCTTGGCACTAGCAGACAATTCCTTGATCCCTAGAGTTTCATTTAGTTGTTTAGTTTCCTTTCTTGTTTTCTGTTAGATGTACTCAGACAGTTGGCTAGTACCCTTTTTATTTAGCTTTTAAATTTGTGGACTTGATTCCTGTAGCATGATTTGCTTTATTTATTTCAATGCTTTATGAATGGTTTGTTTAGCTATGCTCATTTTTTATGATTATGTCTCGGGTGACTTTGATCCCATTTGTGCTTGCTTATCTTGATGACTCAAATTCCACCGGGTTAGTTTGATTGGTAACGTACGGGTCGTCACAAATGGTATCAGAGTAAAGTCATCCCACTAATCATAAAATTATCTAAAAAATGCATACAAACATTCATATTGTGTTAAGGGTGGGATACTCAATCATGTAATGGCATAGTATCTGTTCACGGGCGTTTCGTGCCGATTTAAAGCGTATTATGTTGTAGTATAACCGACAAAACGTTCGAACAAATACAAAGTTTTTATTACTCGAAGACCGGAGTATTCGAGGTCGAGCACAAGGAGCAAATGGAACTTACCACTAAATCAAAATGTAATTGAACACTCTAATTTACTCAAAATATCAATTCAGGTATGAATGTATGCGATTAAAAGGAGTTAGGGCAAAAAAATATGAAATTGGACGTCTGATCACAAGATCAGACGTCTTAAAAGCATTTCTCCTTTTCTTCTTGATTATTCTTCTTCTTCTTCTGCTGCAGTCTTTGCTCTTTCTTTTCTTCTTCTGATCTCTGCAAAGTCTTCACTTGGCTTCTCTGTGCCTTTGCTTCTGGCTTGCTCTTTTCTTTCTTCTCCTGCGAAGGCTTCTTTCTTGCTTCTTCTTCTCTGCCTTGTTTCTTCCTCTTTCTTTCTTTTCCTTCTCGCGGCCAAGTCCTCCTCCTGCGTTCAGCCTGCCTGCACAGGAGCAAAACCTAACCCTTCTCCCTCTACCCGCGCATCTCTCTCTCTCAAGCAATTCACTCAAACCGCTCTCCCAGAGCCACAGCCATAATCGGGTCGGATCGTACCCGGGACCAGGCGCACCTGCAGGTGTGTGATGCGTGAGGAGTGCGTAGGTCTAAGTCGGGTCGGATTCGCCAGGTCCGCGTGGTCAGGCCGCGGACGAGGCGGGTGTGGGGTCAGTGAGGGACCTCACCCCTGTGCTTACTAAGGCGATAAGAGTAAAACACAAAAATAACTTATATGGTACCTGAGGGTTGCAATCCCACGATGTGGGACTATCTGGTCTCGCCTTCACGCGTGCCTGCAGAAGCCTCGTCGTGCGATTGCCCCGCAGCTGCTGGCTCTGCTAGCGCTCCTTGGCTGGACTCGTGCACCTCGCGACACTCGCGCTAGTATGCAGCACCTGTAGCCTGGAAGACCGGGTGCCTGGAGCTTCGTGGGAGCTTCATCAGAGGTCGTCCATGGCGGCAGCGGCTCAAACCCTGTCATACACAAAACGCGCCTCTCGGCCAAATCAGAATAGCTAGAGACCTTCGCCGTGGCACGGCGAAGGCGGTGGGCAGTGCTGCAGGCCGCAGGTCGGCCTAGGCGTGCGTGCCTAGGTCAACCTGTGGCCGGAGATGGTGGGTTGGTCGGGGGGTGATTGTGGAGGGCTGGAGTGGCAGTGGTAGGGTGGAGTGTGTTCCTGGAGGTGAGGCGGAGCTTTCGAGGTGGTTGGCAAGCCGTGTGGAGGGCTGGAGTGGTGTGGGCGGCTCGCCGGAGTGCGGTTGGAGGCGAAGACGATGGAGGTGGTTAGTGTCTGTCGAGGGTCGATCAAGGGAGATAACAGGGGGAAAAGAGAGAGGAGAGGATGGAGAGGAGTTCTAACCTAACTGTAAGGATGAAAGGGGACGGAGGGCGAACAGCAGTACCTGCTGTCGCCGGAGAAGATGACGCCCAGTGGGGGAGGACGACGGCGACGACGGGGCTGAGGCGGCGTGCGCTGGTATTGCGCGACGCGGAGGAAGGTCAGGAAGTTAACTCTGCCACTGGTTTTGTGGCAGAGTGAAGAGGGAGGGGAGGGGGCCTCGTCGGAGCCTACTGGGAGTTTGGCCGGGCAGGAGGAGAGGAATTGGGGGTGGAACCTCGGCCAAACCAAGCTCTGCCTCTTCGGCCGGAGTTGTGGGTTCTTATATAGGCACTGGACTTGGTGTACAGGGCGTGAAGGGCACGTAATTGCCTGAGGTTGGTCGCCGAAGATGGAAAGGAGTTAGGATACCCAAATCTCTCGTGCGTTCGCACGAGAGATTGGGTTCACACCAGGGATCGATATCGGTCTTAAATGGAAGGGAATTCTTCAGAGAATTCTCCTTCCATTTCTGGGAGGGAATCTCTGAGGGATTAGAGAGCAATCCCTCTCCGAACCTCGCCGGAGCTCGGTTCTGCCCTAGCAATGGCGGCAGGACCGGTTTGCAAAGGAGGCAAAGAACCTAGGGGGTTCTCTGCAACGGTATTCAAAAGATAGGGACCAATTTGTAATTTGGGTGTACTAAATTGCAAAGTAGGTCAAGATGACCTCTCCTTAGGTCCAAATTTTGGTATAAACCTAATTTTGGACCTAAGGAATCCAATGGAGAAGTTAGATTTCAGGTTTGACCTCGTTTGACTGGATATTTTGGGTAAAAACCCAAATTAGGTTAATTGAAGAGCTAGGACCCTAATCTAGGTCAAACTAGGTTCCAAAGGCCAAATTAAGTGTTCTAAACCCTAGAGTATGTTTTTCCATGATTTGTAGAGGGTTTACTTGCTTTTTGTTCTGACCGGAACCTTGTTAATTTAAGCGGGTCTGTTTTAGGGTTACCAAGTGTCTTTTAGTTCTTAGATTGCACATGAACCCATTTCTGATTGACTCAACCCACTTTTTATCTCATTTAGACCATTTGACCTATGTTTTGCCTCTGAGAAATCCCGTTTATCTACTGCAATGGTAAAATTGCAGTTTTAACCTTTATTTCATGTTTTCTTCTCAGAGCACTTGTTCCTTCAGTTAGGCCTTCTTCTAGGTTATGTAGGAGCTTTTATCTTCTTTATTGGGTCAAAATGAGCTAGTTATGGCTCATGATGAGGCTCTCATCAGTATCCCTGCCTCTAATTTTCGCGATACTTTGATCTAAGTTCAACTTTGAATTTTGATCCTTGAATAATTACTAATCGAGTTTTGTTATCTTGCAAATTGAGATGGCTCCACAACCTCCCAACCATTCAGGTGATAGTCACGGTGTGGAGTTGCCATGATCCCCTAATGATGTTAGGTAGAGTAATCACGCTCTCTCATCGAGCGGTCTACTTCCATGATGATAAACTTGCAATTAATGGATAATTTAGACTTGTGAACATGAGCTACCTCCATTATCATGCTTCAAATATGTGATTAATGACTGATTAAGTTCAAATCTGGCCCTCCTTTATCAATATGACCTTGCTTCCATTAATAAAAGGTGAACTCACTTTATATGGTTAGTTGAAGCTATAAACTTGTGATAATCAAGTAATTATGCACTACCATGCTTGTATGCTCTTATATGAGATATTAGGATGCTTAATCTTTTAATTATCAAATGTAATTACCTTATTATTCAAGTGATTGAGTTACCTTATAAATGATCTAAATCTTGATGAGCATTAATAACCCTAACATAGGAACAAGTAAAAAGTGATTTTGACGTAATATTCTATAGTTCAATTATCTAATGAATAATAGTAGGGAAAATGCAATGATAGAATTGTAGGGAAAATTATGAATATTGGGATAACTGGTTTAGTCCTTGATGCTTGCATCGATTTGGATCTAGAACAATTGGACTAGTTAGGAAGTTATTGGCTTGCCTGTGACTCATAGTTAGGCTTAATGTTCAACTTGGATGGTTGTGTGCATGAGTCGAGGGTTGGAGTTGGTTTGTACTTCACTTGGTCGATGAGTGGATGAATGGTTGTTTGCAGTTCAACGTATCTTGCTAACATGCATGTTTTTACACTACATGATGTAGCCACCACTTCTCGCAATGACCATAAGGTGATGGACTGAGATGTAGAGTGGGAATAAGTCATCCTTTGGATAAGAGGATGTCTTATACAAGTGTAGTTCTTAGGAAATTGTGTGGAAATCATCTCGTGCCTCGAGGCATAAATTGGGATCAATAGGATTTAATTGTCAAGGGTAACATGCATAACAACCAATGATATTAAATAATGAATAAAGGTTGAATACATGGTTTAACATATAAACAGTACCTACTTATTGTATTTTCTTAACATTGTTGTTCTGTTTTGCACTACTTAGCTTTTTCTAATGTTTTGCTTAGGCTCCATACTCAAGTGTTGTTGAGCAGTCAACTATAATGGCTGCACTAGGTACTTCTAGTATGGAACCTAGCTCAATCCCAAGAGATGCTCCATACAGGCGATAGTCTTTACTAGATTATCTAGGTTTCTTTTCGATTTTCTAATGGATGCACTTTGAGATTCAAGTCACTCTTTCCATTCTATTTTTTGGATTTGTTGACTTTTATTTGCTCTATAATTAGCATTTTATTTAATTAATGCTTTATGAATTGTTGTTGATTATTGATGTTTTATGACTACATGCTTGGTGATTGCAATCTTGTTATTAGTTGATAATTCATACTTGACAACTTAGGTATTATCGAGTTTATTCGATTGGTGGGATTCGAGTAATCACATGGGAGTCACATAGGCTTGACAATTATCTTCATATTCACAAAGAGCCCTAGTGAAGCATACCACAAAGGTGTTGACAAGGGAAGGCCTTCATGCTAATCACCACCATTGGAGGAGGTTGGCATGACATGGGAGGTCCAAGCTCCTTCGAAGGTGGTGGCACAGAGAGGATGGACTTGTGAGGAGGAGGGGGAGGGAAGAAATGCCTAACAGCACACAAGGATCAGGAGGGGACATCGGTGGGAGGATTAAGGAAAAGGTGATGGTGGCATGGGGAGTGATGTGGTTAGAAGAGCGACGTGATACGTAAAGGGGATGGGGAGGTGAGGAGCTGATAGCACATTATTGAAAGAGAATTGATACAAGAAATGTGATTTTGGTGGGTGAAGTAGGAAGCCCTATGGTAACGTTGGGGGCAGAGAGAGAGTTCGGATGGGGAGTGTTGGGGTTTAAAATCCATAAACTAATTAACCCATTTCTAACTTAGGATAGACCTAAACAATTACTCTTCTTATCTGAACTTTATACTAAATGGGTACCTATATTGGTGGACCAGTAGCGTAAGGATTGCCTGTGGATCGTAAAGTATACTAGAGGGGAGAGGTAAATAGTATCACTTTTAAAAAATTATGAATCAAAATTAAATCCACAATAGAATCAAGCATAGATTACACCTGGATTTATAGTGGAAACCTAAATCAGGTGAAAACCACTACCTAAGCCTCTCAGCTTAGGATTTTCCCAACTAGTTGAGGCTAGTCAATCCACTATTGTACCACTTTAACAAGGGTGGCATAACCTCTTTACAAACAATTCTCTTTATAACCTGAAGAGAAGCACAACAATGACTACTACTACAATAGATCTTCCCCAACAACTTGGGATCAGTTATTCAAAACAACAATGTAAAAGAGCAATGTAGAGTTATGGAACCACAATAAAAATCAAACCAGAATTTCAATGAAGGTTTGAAACGACGTTCTTTGAAAGACATGAGAAACGAAGTACAGAAGCACTTGAAGAAGCACGAGAAGCTCTATTCTTTTAGAGGAATTTTCTATTGAAAGTTATTTGAAAAAGAGCTTTGTACGACCTCTATTTATACTAAAAATTTGACCTGAAAAGGAAATGAAATTGGTCGATCAATTAAGGTAGATTAGTCGATCAAAATGAGATTTGGTTAATCAATCTAGTTATTTGATCAATCACTGATTAGTCGATTAATTAGCTTAATTGGTTGATCAAAAGAGTATTAATCAACTTCCTAAAATGGGTTGGTTTGATCAATTAACTAGGTTGGCTGGTCGATCAATCAATGTAGTCAATCAATTAGTCTTATTGGTCGATCAATAACCCTTGAAACTGATTTTAGAGAAAAGTGCGAAAATCCATTTTAGTTTTCTTTTGAGATTCCTTACAACAATATCCTAGACTTAATAAAAGTAAAAGACACAAATCAGCATTCATCTAATCTTGATCCATGAGAGAAGCTCTGATCTGCGATAGTCCTGAAATATTAATCTTGCAATAAACGTAATTTTGGTGCATCAAAACAGAGGCACTTACATAGCAATATCCCTAACTAACATGTATGAGTTCTATATCCAAACGAGCACCGGTACTGATTCCAAGTACCGGTACTTATAGAGCCCAGTTTAGAACTCATGTTTAGATGAGTACTCATCCAGTACTCATTATGTACCGCTACTAGTAATAAGTACCGGTACTCATTAAGTACTCAATGAACATTAGGTTAGTTCCCATGGGCCTTAGAAACCTTCACGGCGGAATGAGACTAGAGCAGGTCAGGTCCGAATCATAGTTGGTACTTGAGTACCTCTAGGCCTACCATCAGCATTTTGACCTAATCTACAAAAGAAAGCACACATCAGAGTTTTGAGCATAAAAAGGCATATGGTTTAGAATTAAAGTTAATTTCATGAGATTTTGCTAAGGGACTAGCAAAATATAGGCATGGGGGTATGATGGGAACACCATCATGAGTCATAGCAAGCTCATTTTGATCCAATTAAGTCAGTAAATGCCCCTACATAACTACCAGAGAGCCATATTTCATTGCAAAGTCATTCTGAAGGAAAGACAAGAAAATAGGGTTAAAACTATAGTTTTACCATCATATCATGAATGCAGTACAATCACAGGTTTTCCCAGGGGATAATTAAGAGTCAAATGGTCCTAAAAGGATAACAAGTGGTCAGAACAGACTGAAAAGGGTTTGCATGTATTTTGAGAATTAAACGACTTTTGAAACCCTAAAAACAGACCCTCTTAATTAACTGAGGTTCTGGTTAAGATAAATTCACCTAAAACCAATAAAATTCATATAAAAATATTCTCTAGGGTTTGGAACCTTCAATTTGATCATCAGAACCCGTCTTAACCCAAAAGAGAGTCTCAGACAGATATTTACCCTAATTTGGGTTTTTGCATAAATTACCTAGTCAAACTTAGTCAAAACCTAAATTTAACTTCATCATTGGATTCCTTAGGTCTAAGTTAGGTTTCTACCAAATTTTGGACCCAATCTAAGATCATCTTGACCAAGTTTGCATTTTGGTCCAATCAGGCTCTTTCTATCTCATTCAAACCCTTAACTTTTGAATTCTCTTACAAATAGCCCCGAAACTTCTTTGTCTTCTTCACAAGCAAGTCCCCGTGCCATTTTTGGAAGGTTAAACCTTCACCATCGAGTTTCGAGCGAGGATTTCTCGCTCGATTCTCAATCAATCTCTCCCAAAATTGATACGAGGATTCCTTGGGAAGTTACCTTCCATTTGAGCCATTCCTTAGGCTCTAAGCCTTTCCAAAAAGGCTATGTGAACCTTTCAAAGGTTCGGGTATCCCATTTCGCAAAAACCTTCCAAGCTTGAAAGCTTCTTTCCAAGCTTGGAAGGGCTTCCTAGGGCCTATAAAAGAAACACCATCGCACGACTGTGCTTTTTAGCAAGTCTTGGCACGTCAAACGACCCTAAAAACCTATCTCCGACCATCGTAGACCCCTGCTCCGGCGACCCCCCTGGATGCCCCTGATAAACGCCAGTTTATCATCATTCTTATGCGTTAAAACTAACCTAGCTCTTAGGATTTTACTCCGCAAATGGGTTTTTGGGCTGCATTTAGGCATAAATTAGGATAGGCATGCATTGCATTTTTTATTATCCTTTTAATATGTTTTTGTGAGTGTTAGGGATGTACAGATGCACAGATCCTTAAAACCCTAACACTCAAGAAGGCAAATGGTGAAAGAGAAGCCCAGACTAGCTGGAACTCAGCTTGATCCAGCTCACCACAGCTAGAACCTATCTTACTTGAACTAGGGTTAGCTCATCCCAGCTTCATTCAACCAATCTCAGCTGGATGGCAGCTCAAGAGAGTCCACCTTAGCTCACCCTAGCTCAAGTCAGCTCAAATCTAGCTCAACTTAGCTGAGTCTAGCTCATCTCAGTTCCTACTAGTCCACAGGGAGCTCTAGCTAGCTCAGCTAGGTTGACAGGAGTTCACCCCAGCTCAGATCCAGCTACATCCAGCTCCACTCAGCTCCAGCCAGCTGAAGAAGAACTCATCCCAGCTCAGGAAGCTCAAGTCCAGCTCCCGGGGACTCAGCTTAGCTCAACTCAGTTGAGCTAAGCTACCTTAGCTGCCTCAACCAGCTTGATTCTCCCCGGGAGCACCAGACCTAGCTCACCTTAGCTCATTTTGGTAGAAGCTAGCTCACTTTAGCTTGGCTTAGCAACTAGCAAAGAACTAGCAAGCTAAGCCAGCTAGAGTAGCCCCATGCCAGCCTCTTCAGAGCAGCCAGCTCCAGCTCCAGCTCCAGCCTTCTCCTCCTCAGCTCCTTCCTCCAAACCCTAGCTCCAACACCTTCTCCTCTACTCCACCTTTAGCTAAGCTAGATTAGCTTAGCCTAGCTTAGCTATGCTCCAACTTCCTTGGCTTGTACCACCCCAAAAACCCACCTACCAACTCCACCCAACTAGCTCCACCTAAGCTCCACATAAGCTAACCTACTTGGCACCAACCTAACCTACCCACCACCTCCAAAAGACACCTAAAAGTGGTGCCAAAAACTACCTATAACCACCGCTTAATGGTGCCACTTTTCCCTCCAAAATCCCCCCTCATCTCCACCACACAATCCCCCTTGAACCCATCTCCACCATCCACCTAATCCCCCTTCTAGAAGACCCCATGTTGGCGCCAACATGGGGGTGTCTCTCCACCACCAAAAGACACCAACACCACCATAACCACCCCCTTTAACACCCCTTGGGTTGGCGCCAACTCACCCTAGCCATAGGATCACCAACCACCCTCATCCTTCCATCCTAGCCCTCCATTTCAAGGGGCACCTTAACCCCCCATCCTACCCTATAAAAAGACCACTACCAACCACCATTCAAGTCATCCTTGGCTAGCAATTTCACTCTCATATTCCACCAAGAAGCCCACGTCCAAGAGAGAAGAAGAAGAAGAAGATTAAGGGGATATTCTGTCCCCTTGGTGCCTTCCCCTCTTCCCTTCTCTCTTGGGTCACGCCAGCCAAAGGAGAAGCCAGGCAAGGAAGATCTTGGAGGAGATCTTGAAGGTGGTCACGCCACCTTGGAGGAGATTTTGAGGGTGGTGCACGCCCACCCCTTTGGAGAGAGCATTAAAGGTGGTAGCTTCCACCTTGGAGGAGCTCTCAAGGAAGGAGGAGAAGGAAGCCCTCTTTTCAAGCCAAGGAGCAGCTAGGCTTGGAGCAAGAAGACAACCTTCTTCACCATTGTTACAAGAGGATTTGTGTTTCTTTTCTTGCTTTTAGATTGTTTAATTCTAGTAGAAGCATTCCTCTACTTGTCCTTGAAAAGAACACTCATTCTACTCAATCAAAATTGCCTTCTTTTAGCTTTTTATTGCAGTTGTTTGTTTTGGTTCTAGCACTTTTTTCACCTCTTCTTCCTAATTACCCTAGGCCTCCACTTGCCTAGAGTGAGCTTAGGAAGAAGATATTTCTATCTTTTAGATTTTAGTTAATCATTTGTAGGTGTTAGTTCTTTTAGCTACAATCTGTAGTTTGCCCTCGTCTTTTCAAAATACAAAAAAATTACATATTGAAAAATATCAAAAAGAAAGTTGAGATCTATTTGTAAGCAAGAGGATTAATTTTGCAATTTTTGCCTCCTTGGACGACCCTAGATACTCCCCTATCTAGGATATAAATTTAAAAGCGAAAGCGGATTTACGCGTTGCAACGACACTAAATTGCCTAATTAACAAACCGCATAAAATCGCTATCAGCCCCTCCTCCGGCCGTCCAACCATCAAATTGGATGGCCTAAACTCTTCCTCTCTTCATCGCAACCCTCCCTAGCCAAAGCGAGGGCGTTCCTCCATCTACATCGCCATCGCCGCCTCGCCGCTTCTTTCTTCTTCTCCTACTCCGGTCGACCAACACCGGAGCCCTCCGCCTCTCAACCACCTCGCTAACTCCCTCTCCTCTTTGCTTTTCCTTTCTATTTTGTTTCTCCACCCTCGAAAGCACGCACAATCGCCAACCGCCGCCTCGCACACTTCATCTTCTCCGACTCCGACGAAACTCCGGCGATGACTACACACCACCACACTGCTCGAAACTCACCACCGTCACCTCCATCAGCTCTGTTGTGCTCCACAAACCAAAACCCCTCAAGAAATTGAGGGGATTGGATTAGTCCCTCACTCGCTATGCCGAACACTGCACCTACGCACTTCATTTTCCAACGCCGACAAGCCACTTCACACACATTCACTCCTCACAGACACCGCCGTTGCATTCGCCTCACCTAGGCGAAGATCCTGAGTGTACTAACTGGGACATTTAGCCTGTGTTCATCTCTTTCAGGTCTCGAGCCACAGCACCATTGGCGAAGCTTCTTCGAAGGTCTCCATGTGATGTTCTTGCGCCTTTAGCTCCAAGCTGTGCACCTAGGTTGACCAGAACACTTCTAGGAAGGATTTCAGGGTGATAATTGAAATCACCAGCACCTACTGCTGCCTCACTTTGAGCCTCCTTCACTGTAGTTGCAGACGCACGAAGAAGGGTGGGACTTTAGTCCCACCTCGGCAGTTGACGAAGCACCACACTCACTTACATTGATTTTGTGATATAGCCTTATCACCTCAGTAGCACGGGGTGAAGTCCCCTCTCACGTGCCCATGCACGCCCTCACCCGTGCTCACACCCCGCAGGTCTCGGCTTGGTCCATTTACCCAGATACCCAGGTCTGGTTTGGTTTGCTTGGTCTGAGAGAGGAAGAAAAGGAAAAGAGAGGAGAGGGCAGGGGGCTTTGCTCTGCCGCCCTCCTCTTGACTCTTGAGAGATCAGAAGAGGCCTTTGCCTCTACTAGGGTGGTAAGTCCTGTGTCGCACCTTCTCTGAAGTTAAGGGAAGAAGAAGAAGAAGAAAAAGACGAGAAGAGAGAAGCCTCTCCCTGAGGCTTGAAGAAGAAAGAGGAAGAGAAGAGGCCTTTGCCTCTGTTAAGGCATCTGAGCCTAAATCTGTTGTCTGATATCTGATACCTTGGCTCTGTTGGTTAAAATTGAGTTGTGCTTGGCTTATCTTATCTGTTAATTTGAGTAGCTTAAGCTTAACATTATAGGGTAATTTGGTGACTCAAATCACCATTTTACCCTCTCTTCTTTTGCATTATTGACATTGGATCTCATTTATATATCTTTATTGATTGCAAATTCTTTGATTGTGATCTTGAGTTTTAAATTACCATATTGCTCCCAGCGAATGATCTCAGACTTCAAATTCGAGTAATACATTTATTTGTTTTAGCGCTATTTTGGTTATATTACAACGAAGTAATTTTAAAACATCAATTTATCACTCAAACATTTTGGAGCCATTACCGGAGAGCAACGTGCAATTCAGATCTCTTGATTGCAATAGCAGATTGGATTCTAACTTGCTACATCTCTTTTGATTGTGATATGTTTTAGGGACTCATTAAAGGAAGATTAGCCACACATCAACCACTCCAGGGGTAGGTAAACTCCATCTACCTTCTTCTAAGCCCCTGAATCTGAAAAAGCTAGAAAAAGAAAGGGAAAAAAATCAACTAGAGCTACTTGCATTCTATTCTTAGACAAAACATCAAGTGCCTGATTTGATACATTCTATTTAGACAACATCCAAACCCTGATCTGTGCACCCACTTGAAGCTAAGGTATCTAGGGCTATCACATTCTTATTTGAGCCCTAGGTATGACATTTTGACAAATTAAATTGGACCAAATCAGAGCCAATTAAGGATTCCAATTTAGGGTTTTAGAGACACACTTGCTTAATCAGGAATTAATCTTTCCAAACAATGTGTGCCTAAACCTTGATTGAATTGATCTATTCAAGCAAAACCCTAAAATCAAGCTCTTAAATTCATTTGAACACTAAAAGAGGGACCTAAAATTCTCAAAAGGACAATACAGGTGAAGTTGACACACTTTGTGGGTAAACCAATCTTCAAATTAGGTCACTTTTCAAAAAAAACATCTTAAAAGTTCAAGTGAAATCATAAACACCCTTGCTCTTAATTAAAACTGGTAGACTTAAGAGGTCAAGTCCCCATTCTGGTATACCTAGATCATCAGTGATAAGAGAGGTCAGGTGGGGGAAACCCTGTAACTTGTGAGGGCACTCTACCATGTAAGGGTCTTTGCGGGACTCTCCCTCTCTGGCTGCCTAGGTAATTCTCAGGTGGACGGCTTCCTGACTGAGGGGTATCATCCGCCCTGAACCTCCATAGTCATCCAAAAATTTTTCGGGTGTCTTGATTGGGTCCATCACATTCTACCTCTCATCTACTCCATCGGTGCATGTTTGGGAGGAGGTCACTAAGACCATCCTTGAGGCCTCCATTAGCTACTCATTCTCGTCGAGGCCAAGCCCCGACCTCCTTGTTTGTGCAACAACCCAATCCAATCTATATCTCTTCTGATTCATCTAAACCTAATTCTCCATCCATCATCATGGCACAACCAGCAGAAGAAAATAATCTTGAAAATCAGCTTCAATGCCTCAATGATCTATTCCAAGCCTTTATGAACCCACCGCAACATTCAATGATGCGAGATCACTACAATCCCGCTGCGGCATCAATCGAACCTCGAGTACAAATCCCCGTTGGAGGTCCTGATACTGAACTCAAGCCCAACATGATTCATGCCATTCCCAAATTCCATGGGTGTAATTTCAAAGATCCTTTCTAGCATATCAAGCAACTCAAGCATCTGGCCCAGACCTTTGGGTCAAAAGCTCGAAATCGGGATGTCCTACTCATGAAAATGTTCTCCTCTCTCATGGATAAGGCTGCTCACTGGTACCAAACCCAAACGCGTCCAATCAACACCTAGGCGGAACTTCAATCTGAGTTTCTGAGAAAGTTCTTCCCTGTTGGTCGTACAAATGCTTTACGGCACCAGATCACGCAGTAAGCAGGAGAATCACTTCACGAGGCATTGGATCATTTTCTGGATCTCATGCAAAAGTGCCCCCACCATGGAGTTCCTAAATGGAAACAAGTCCAGTCTTTTTACTCGAGACTCCATGAGGATATTCGATTATTCGTCAATGCAACCTGCGGAGGAAACATCATGGGTCAACAAGAAGACACCGTGTGGAAGATTCTCGAGAATATGTGTGAGAACTCCATCAATAATGAATCAATGGGCATGTTCGACCGGATGAATGCCATGCATTAACGAATCCAAAAGGAGCACATGAGATGCAGGGCATGTCCTCTTCCATCAACTTAGAACTGATGGCAGTCATCTGGACAAGGTCTCTATTATTGAGAAGAAGGTGGATGACCTAACTCAACACTTGTAGCGAGCCACCTCTACGCAAAACCCATTCATGCAACCGCCCCCTAGTAGGGCGGCTGTGCATAACATCTATCATCAATCTTCTCAAGGGATGTACCCGTATCCACCCTCGTCTAATTTTGGTTTCGGAGGAAACTCTGGACCCACATACTCTAGTTGGGGGAACTCTGAACCCTCGTATTCTAACTTTTCCGAGGCTTCACAAACCTACGAGGACCTCAACGCCATTCAGAATTATCCATTCTCAAACACCTACATTTCTAGATGGTGTAATCATCCTAATTTCACGTGGTCAGGAAATAATCAAAATCAAAGGCCTCAATATCAGCCCCGACCACAAGCTCCTCATCCATATCAGTTGCCTCAACCTCAGCCTAACCCAACTTATCAATCTGGGCCGACTCATGCAGATCAAATGACTCTTATCCTTTAGACCCTGGCTGACATTCAGAAGATGCATGCGGCTATGCAAAAATAGCACAGAGACGATATCACAAAGGTTCGCAATCAACTTGCCCAAATGGCAAATCCCCGCCAACCTGGTGCACTTCCTTCACAACCTCTGCCTAATCCGAATAACGTGCCGAATGAGAGGCATGTTATGAACCCAAATCAGGGCCAAGCTCACTTTGTTTATCAAGCCCCTTCTATTCCATCACCCGACGAGATGGAGGCTTCGACATCATATGCGGGTTACCAGTAGCAAGCACCTCTTTTGCCCACACCAAACCAGAACCAGGCGGGATTGAATTCTGTTACTACCCGTAGTGGCAAAACAACACAGGACCCACCTTACCAAGCCACTCCCAGCCTGGTAATACAAACCCTAAACCTAGATTGGTCATCTAGGATACACCTATCCCAGATCAAGAGCCTGAGTCAATTCTAGAGGAACCATCTAAGGTTCCATTTCTCAAGGCCTTGACCAAGGGAAAAAGGATAGCCAAAACCGCGGCACCTGAGGAGGACTTGGTTAAGCTCTTTGAGCAGGTCCACATAAACATCCCCTTGATGGATGTGATACGCCACGTACCGACTTACACACGATTTCTGAAAGACATGTGTACACCTAACCGTAAGTCGCGAACCAAAAATGGGAGCCCGATCATTCTGTTGGAGCAAGCCAACTCTGTCATTTTGAGCAATCTCCCGCCTAAGGCAAAAGACCCAGGCACCCCTCTGATCTCCTGTGCAATCGATGATATACAATTTGTCTAAGCTTTATTGGACTTAGGAGCCTCCATAAATTTGATACCTACATCCCTACTAGACTACTTCGAGGAATCTGAGCTTAAACTGACAGAAATGACTTTACAGCTAGCCGACCGATCAATTAAGTCACCAAAAGGAATTCTCGAGGATGTCATAGTTAAGGTACACAATTTCCAATTTCCAGTGGATTTTATTGTCTTAAACATGGATGCTCCTGAGAATGTGAAAAATACACCGATCATACTAGGGAGACCCTTTTTGGCCATTGCTAAGGCCAATATCAATTGTGAGGAGGGCCAAATTGAATTAAAATTTGGGTGCAAGACACTAAAGATCGACATCTTCAAGGTCCAACAAGGAATTAATTGTAGAGTTATAGAACAGATTTGCAATATCGAGGCTGTGCTTAACGACTTATGTATTGAGGAAAACCCGAATATTTCTGATCAACCACAAGAGGATCAAAACCCACAATTAGAGGAGTCTGAACTCAACCTAGACACACCCATAGCTCCTTCCTTTGCTCCCAACACCCACCCTGAACCACCCACTGCTGTTGACAACCCAGTAATGGAATTAAAGCCTCTTCCTGATCATCTCAAATATGTCTTTTTGGGTTCCAATCAAACGTTTCCTGTGATTATCAACTCCCGACTCTCACCCGATCAGGAAACACACCTGATTTCTATTCTCCAGTAGCATCGAAGAGCCATTGGATGGACTCCCAATGATCTAACTAGTATCAGCCCTTCATACTGCATACATCACAACTACACAGAAGAGGGATCACGACCATCCCGTGAAATGTAAAGATGCCTAAATCCAAATCTGTAGGATGTCATGAAAAAGATCATAAAGTGGTTAGATGCAGGGATCATCTACCCGATCTCTGACAATCGGTGGGTGAGCCCAATCCAAGTTGTGCCTAAAAAGGTAGGGCTCACCATCATCACGACTGAAATCGGAGAAACCATATCGATCTGTATAGCGAATTTGTGGAGAGTCTACATTGATTACAGAAGACTCAATTCCTCCACAAAGAAGGATATTTCCCACTACCATTCATTGATCAGATTCTCGAGAAACTAGTGGGAAATCAATTCTTCTGCTTTTTGGACAGGTACTTCGATTATAATCAGGTCACAATCCATCCCAAGGGCCAAGAGAAGACCACCTTCACCTGCCCCTTCGGAACATATACATTCTGAAGGATGTCGTTCGGTCTTTGCAATGCACCCGCCACTTTTCAGCGATGCATGCTTGCCATATTCTCAAATATGGTAGGTGAATACCTTGGAGTCATCATGGATGACTTCTTGGTATTTGGTGAATTATTTGATGATTGCCTCTTGCACTTGGTCTAAATCCTCAGGCGGTGCATCCATGTGAACTTGGTTCTTTCCTGGGAAAAGAGCCACTTCATGGTACCTGAGGGAATTGTCCTGGGACATCTCATCTCTGAAAAAGGCATCCAGGTTGATCAAGCCAAGGTGAATCTGATTTCCAAACTCTCTATGCGTAGCTCAATCAAAGACATCTAATCCTTTCTAGGGCACGTCGATTCATCCCTGATTTTTCGAAAATCACGTGTCCCTGACTAATCTTCTATCGAAGAATGTCCCCTTTGAAATCTCCAAGGAGTGCACTCAAGCATTTAAAATCCTGCGTGATCGAGTTACCCAAGCACCTATCCTGTAGTCTCCTAATTGGTCTCAACCCTTTAAGATCATGTGCGATGCATCTAATTATGCTGTAGGGGTGGTACTTGGGTAGAAAATAGATGGGAACCCCGTGGTCATCTACTACGCTAGCAAAACACTTGACAAGGCTCAGCGTAACTATACAGTCACTGAGAAAGAGCTGCTAGCCGTAGTATTTTCCCTGAAAAAATTCAGATCATATCTTTTGGGTTCCCGTGTTATCATATCTCAGATCACATTGCAGTGAGGCACCTCCTTGCGAAGAAGGATGCGAAACCTCAACTAATCTGTTGGATCTTGTTGTTGCAAGAATTCGATCTCGAGATTCGCGATAAAGCGGGAAAAAAGAATGTGGTAGCTGACCACTTGTCCCATCTTCCTTCTTCTGTCATCGACCCGTCTGGTCCAATCACCGAGCATTTTCCAGATGAGCACCTGCTATCCATTCACAATCTTCCATGGTTTGCTGATATTGTAAACTACTTGGTTACGCAGAAAGTTTTGCTAGATTGGGCGACTTCCAGGCAAGACAAATTGATTCCGAGGCCAAGTACTATATTTGGGAGGAACCATACCTTTTCCACATTGGCAATGATCAAGTGATTCGGAGATGCATTCCTGACGACGAGGTCAATGATGTAATGTCATTCTATCACGACCAGGACTACGATGACCATTTCTCTGGGCGTAAAATCGCAGCGAAAATTCTCCAATGTGGGTTCTTTTGGCCCATTTTGTTTAAAGACACACAAACATATTATAGGGCATGCGCACGTTGTCAGACCCTCGGCAACATAGGCCCATGGGATATGATGCCCTTGAACCCAATTATTGTGTGCGAAATCTTTGACATATGGGGAATTGATTTCATGGGACCCTTTCCCGAATCTAACATCTTCAAATACATTCTACTCGCTGTTGATTATGTCTCTAAATGGATCAAAGCCATCCCCACGAGAACTAGTGATCATAAAGTTGCCCTCTGATTTATCCAGGAGAACATCTTTACCAGATTTGGGGTTCCTAAGGCCATCATCAGCGATGGCAGGTCTCATTTTACCAATGTGCACTTCTAGTTCCTAATGAAAAGGTACAGGGTGTCGCATCGTATCTCGACTCCTTACCACCCCCAAACTAATGGACTGGCAGAACTGTCAAATCAAGAGATCAAAAAGATCCTTCAGGTCACTATTTAGCCTAATAGGAAAGATTGGTCTACTCGCCTTTCGGAAGCCTTGTGGGCCTATAGGACCACCCACAAAACCCAATTAGGCATGTCTCCCTTCTGATTAGTGTACGGTAAGGCATGTCACCTTCCCGTCGAGATGGAGCCTAAGGCTTATTGGATAGTACGGAAGTGCAATCTGGATCTAGTGAAGGCTAGAATACACCGTCGGTTGCAATTAAGCGAGATCGAGGAACTACACAATGATACGTATGAGAATTCATGTACCTACAAAGAGTGGGTTAAAGCCTTCCATGACAGGTACATTGTACGAAAATCTTTCCACCCTGGTTAGAAAGTTCTACTCTTTGATGTCAAACTCAAACTCTTCCCAGGAAAACTCAGATCAAAATGGATTGGACCATTCTTGGTGAGACGAATCTTTAGAAATGGAGCTAGTGAAATCAGCCAACCCAGCCTTGATTCAGAACCCTTTGTTGTGAATGGTCAATGACTCAAGGCATTCATTGAATTCACTGATACTAACAGGGTTGAGGTATCTTTTGATCTCCATTCTCCCTGAGCTCATTGCACCTGGCCGATGCCATTAAACTTAGCGCTTAACAAGAGGCAACCTATCATCTTTTTGAAAAACCCAAAACCCTTCTTGACACATCTTATGCTGACTCATATTACACTTTAGGGTCCATCCATTAGAATAGCCGACTCCACCTCTGGTACCCGTGCCTGAGCTTGAAATCGTCTGCATTAGTCACCCCAACTCGGCCACCCACCAAAGCCTGTTCTAATGTACGATCTAAGCTAAATTCGAACCCACCTAATTTACAATGAGGACATCGCAAATCATAGGCATGGGGGGGTATTAAAGTGCAAAACACTGTGAGAATCACTTCACAAGAAAGGGTTTCATAACAAAAAAAAGCACATATTCCAAAAACCAAAAAAATAAAAAAATTGGAAAAAAAAGAACAAAAATAGAAGCGAGGAAATTTTGAGTGAATTGATTGCATATCATTTTTTAGGAAAAAAGGGGAGGAGATAAAAATGTCAAAAAGAAGCACAATTTGAAAAGAAAAGAAAAAGAGATAGTCTTTAGTAAAAGATTAAGGAATTGACCTACTTCTAGACCAAATCAAAAAGAAAGAAAATGAAAGACAAAAAGTGCTAAGAGACAAAAGAGACTAGTATGAACACTGATCTTAGGCCTCTTGGGCTGCGATTCTAGGCTAAAAATTCAAGTATCTGCTAAGATTTGAATAGTCCTCAAGATGTTGGGGAAAATACAAAGCTTATGTATTAGGTCTAAGGCTTAGGGATAATTCGGCCTTATTAATTGACCTCTAGTTTGTGGGACTCAGTAACCTAAGCACCTGAATCCACACACAGTCTGGTTCAGTGCACTTAATTATGAAAATCACGCAAATGCATTAAATCTATTCTAAGAAAGCTACCTAGATTAAGAGCGGCTGATCAATACAAGTTGATTTGGATGAGTTCTCAGTGTGGAGAGGCGGGAAATACCCCTCAAAGATGTGCAATAACACATTGTCTCCTCGGTGCTTGTCTCCTAGGATATCTAAACATCCTACCGGGGGCATGTAAGCACCTTATGCAGGTTCAGATGCCAAGGGCGGCACTATCACGAAATGTCGATTGCTAGGGTCTGAATTTAGCTACAGAATGCCATGGGTGGGATTATCTCAAAATCTCGAAAGCTAGGGTTCTGGGGGTTGCCATGGGCGATGCTATCTTGAACCATCAATTGCCAGGGAGCCTACGAGGATTGATGGTGGGAACTAAGAATCCAACACAAACTGTGCTGTAAAGCTAATCCGAGGCTAGAAATAAAAAGAAAAGAGAGAAAAAACACTCCAAAAACAAATAAAAATTCTTTTGTCTCTCTCTTACAAAAACACACTGCAAACTTAACATGGGCTAAAGCATGTTACAAGCACGGGTGCTTTAACCGCGGAGTTCAACGAACATTAGTTTAGTTCCTGTGTTCCTTAGAAACCTTTGCGGCGGAATGAGGCTAGAGCTGGTCAGGTCTGAATCTTGGTTGGTACTTGAGTACCTCTAGGCCTACCATCAGCATTCTGACCTAATCTACAAAAGAAAGCACACATCAGACTTTTGAGCATAAAAAGGCATATGGTCTAGAATTAAAGTTAATTTCATGAGATTTTGCTAAGGGACTACCAAAAGCTAGGAATCGGGGTATGATGGGGACACCATCATGAGCCATAGCTAGCTCATTTTAATATAATTAAGTTAGTAAATGCTCCTACATAACTGCCAGAGAGCCACATTTCATTACAAAGTCATTCTGAGGGAAAGACAAGAAAATAGGGTTAAAACTATAATTTTACCAACATATCATGAATGCAGTACAATCATGGGTTTTCCCAGGGAGTAATTAAGAGTCAAATGGTCAAAAAAGGCTAATAAGTGGGTCAGAACAGACAGAAAAGGGTTTGCACGTGTTTTGAGAATTAAATGACTTTTGAAACACTAAAAATAAACCCACTTAAATAACTAAGGTTCTAGTCAGGATAAAATTCACCTAAACCCTTTACAATTCATAGAAAAATATTCTCTAGGGTTTGGAATCTTCAATTTGACCATCAGAACCCATCTTGACCCAAAACAAAGTCTCAAACAGACATTTGCCCTAATTTGAGTTTTTGCAAAATTACCCAGTCAAAATTGGTCAAAACCTAAATCTAACTTCACCATTGGATTCCTTGGGTCCAAACTAGATTTGTACCAAAATTTGGGCTTAATCTGAGATTATCTTAACCAAGTTTGCATTTTGATCCAGTCAAACTCCTTTTCTATGATCATTGAGACACTTAACTTTTGAATTCTATTACAAATAGCCCCCAAACTTCTTTGTCTTCTTCACAAGAAGGTCCCCGTGCCATTTTTGGAAGGTTAAACCTTCACCATCGAGTTTTGAGTGGGGATTTCTCACTTGATTCTCAATCAATCTCTCCCAAAATTGATATGGGAATTCCTTGGGAAGTTACCTTCCATTTGAGCCATTCCTTGGGCTCTAAGTCTTTCCCAAAAGGCCATGCGAACCATTCAAAGGTTGGGGTATCCTATTTTGTAAAAACCTTCGAAGCTTGAAAACTTCTTTCCAACCTTTGAAGGGCTTCCTATGGCCTATAAAGGAAACACCATCGCACGGCCGTGCTTTTTAGCAAGTCTTGGCATGTCAAACGGCCCTAAAAGCCTATCTCCAACCACCGTAGACCCCTGCTCTAGTGACCCCCCTGGATTCCCCTCCTCCGGCCGTCCAACCATCAAATTGGATGGCCTAAACTCTTCCTCTCTTTGTCGTGACCCTCCCTAGCCAAAGGGAGGGCGTTCCTCCATCTGCATCGCTTTTGCCGCCTCGCCGCTTCTTCCTCCTCCAGCTCCGGTCAACCAACATCAGAGCCCTCCGCCTCTCAACCACCTTGTTAACTCCCTCTCTTGCTCTCTCTCTCTCTTTCTATTTTGTTTCTCCACCCTTACAAACATGCACAACCGCCAACCGCCACCTCCCACACCTCATCTTCTCTAACTCCAGTGAAGCTCCGGCAATGCCTACACACCACCACACTGCTCGAAACTTGCCGCCGTCAGCTCCATCAGCTTTGTCATGCTCCACAAACCAAAACCCCTCAAGAAATTGAGGGGATTGGCCCCTCACTCACTACGCTGAACACCGCACCTACGCACTTCATTTTCCGACGCAGACAAGCCACTTCACACATGTTCACCCTCACAGACTCCGCCGCTGCATTTGCCTCACCTAGGCAAAGCTCCTGAGCGTACTGACTGGGGTATTTAGCCTGTGTTCATCTCTTTCAGGTCTCAAGCCACAGCACCATTAGCGAAGCTTCTTCGAAGGTCTCCATGTGATGTTATTGCACCTTCAGCTCCAGGAGCTGCGCCCAGGTTAAGCGGAACACTTCCAGGAAGGATTTCAAGGCAACAATTGAAGTTGCCAGCACTTGCTGCTACCTCACTTCGAGCCTCCTTCACTGCAGCTGTGGACGCACAAAGAAGGGTGGGACTTTAGACCCACCTCGATAGCTGACGAAGCGCCGCACGCGCTTAAACTGATTTTGTGATACAGCCTTATCGCCTCAGTAGCACGGGGTGAGGTCCCCTCACATGTGCCCATGCACGCTCTCGCCCGCACTCACGCCCCGCGGGTCTAGGCTTGATCCGTTTACCCAAAAACCTGGGTCTGGTTTGGTTTACTTGGTCTAAGAGAGGAAGAAGAGGAAAAGAGAGGAGAGGGCAGGGGGTTTTTGCTCTGCCACCCTACTCTTGACTCTTGAGAGATCTGAAGAGGCCTTTACCTCTATTGGTGTGCTAAGTCCTATGCTGCGCCATCTATGAAGCTAAGGGAAGAAGAAGAAGAAAAGGATGAGAAGAGAGAAGCCTCTCCCTAAGCCTTGAAGAAGAAAGAGGAAGAGAAGTGGCCTTTGTCGCTGTTAAGGCATCTAAGCCTAAATCTGTCGTATGATATCTGATACCTTGGCTCTGTTGGTTAAAATTGAGTTGGTACTTTGAAGCTACAGGTCCTGATCACTTCAAGCCCAAAACTTGATCTAGGACTCATATATATCGGTACTCATGACAAGTACTGGTATACACAAGTCACATATTTTGGGTTTAAAAGACCTGGAGTTAAAATCTACAGCTAGCATGTACCAGTACTCATGATGAGTACTGGCATTGGTAACCTGCAGTTTAAGACTTGAGACCTGGAGTACAAAACTGTGGTGTACTTTAGTTCAAGGTCAATTAGAAAACCAAGAAGAAGATCCTCTTCTTTACTGTCGCAGGGTTTTCTCTTCTCATCTCTCTCTGTGCTCACGATGGGGGTGTTGCACATAGAAAAATGCCAAGGTGATTTTCACTTCTGCCCATCGAGGAGGTGTTAATCACTGGTAGGTCTCTGCACATTTGTATTCTAAACCACACAAAACCATTTGCATTTATGCCTATGCCCTCATTATAACATAATTTAATCACTTTAAACATGGTCACTAATATTGACAGTCTATACTATCATATATTATTCAATTATATCTAAACATATATATAGATCTTAGTCCATACGTTGGATTATGATCCAACAATTTCCCACTTGGACTAGATATATATAACATGTTAATCAAATAACATATGAAACTGAATTTTGAGCTCAACTTCAGTGTGAACAACTGTATGCATAACCATTAACAATTCAATCTACCAATTGCACTAGTAATAGAGCCAAAATAGCTTTCGCTACATCACAATAACTAAACCAATAATGACCACGACATTAATGCAAAAGGTAACTAGAAATGTGTGGATGTGAAACATGGAAATTACATGCAAATGTGATCAACACCTGCCTATTCTAACTGGTCTCTGAATTGAGATCACAACCAAAAAATCAAAATCGAAAATTACTTGTCAGAATGGACATTCAACTGAAAACTTTAAGTTTTGTATATTTCAATAGAAATGAAGCTTTACAAAAGTTTAATTGTACATGTACATCACCATAAACTTTAAACATAAACTGAATGTCTTAAAACATTCAACTAGAACTCCCCCTCCTCTGGTCCTACCAAGTCTGTGGGAAGTACTGCTCGTAGAAGAGGGTCATGAACTGGTCCCACGTCAGCTCTCCCCTCTCCTGGCCTCTGACCGCCCTCCACCACCTGTGTGCTGCATTCTCCAGCTGGTACATGGCAAAGGCCACGTGGCACTCTGCAGGGGGGCGAAGGGTGTCAAACACCTTCTCTATCTGCTCCAACCAGTCCTCTACCTCAGACGGGTCCTCATCCCCCTTGAAGGAGGGGGGCTTCAGCTTCCGGAACTGTCCAAAAATCTCGTAGTGCAACTGCAGTGGGGGAACGGGCACGCTTCCAGGCAGGGAGGGCTCATGCTCAGAAGTGTCAGAGTGCAGTGGGGGCGGTGGAGTGTTTGCACCTCAAAACACGCCTGTAATAACGCCTTCTTATGCTATTTCCTAGCATTAACTATGTATATTATGATCCTACAGTCACATTTGTAAAAACGCGTGCATGCATGCATTTAATCATGAAAGGAAGAAAAATGAATAAATGGCTTGCATATTAACATTTTTCTTCAAGTGCCTCCTTGCAAAATCTACCTCTTTTTATTTTTCGTGTTGATTTCTTCTTTTCTCTTCTTCCCACGGTTCATTTCTTCCACGCCATGCTGCATGCGATGCCATACCCTGCCAACGCCTCTCCCTGCGGTTGCCACTCTCCAACTCCTCTCCCTGCTGCTGCCATGCCTCCCCGCCACGCTCTCCTCCTCTATAAAGCCGCAGCTCTTCCTCGGACCCAAAAAAAGATGCACGCTGCTGCAGCGGACAAAAACCCGCAGCCTCCTTCCTCCACCGTTTTCCCCTCCCATACGTCGGCCCTCCTTCGAGGAGACACCCGGCGAGCAGGAGAACCCACTGTGGTGCTCACCACCACAGTGGGAACACCACCGCCTAGCTCTTCAACGAGCCGGTGGGCATGGTGTCTTCTTTTCTTTTCGTTTTCATCTCCACGCCATTGCTGCCGCTTCAAGGTCCGAAGCTTGAAGCAGCAGCAGCAGCAGCCAAACCGCGGCAGCGGCGGCAGCAGCCCCCCTCGCTCCTCCGCGACCTTCCCCGCAGGCGCTCAGCCCTCCGCGCGCACCTGCAGGGCACTTCTCCGCTCCGTCCTCTGCTCTGTCGCCTCTGCCCTTGCACCCGCGATCGGCCGCTGCGCGCACTGCAGCGACCGGCCAGGCCCTCTCGCCGCCCCCTACCAACCTCGGCAACCCTCCGCGACCGACTGCAGACTCCCCGCCGCCCTCTCCGAGCACGCCATCGCCCGCTCTCCTTCCTCGCACCCGGCCTGCAGACGCCTCACCTTCTCTGCGCGAAGACGCGCCTGCATCCGCGACCAACAGACGTCGGCAGCCATCTGCAGACGACTCTACCTCCAGACGTCGGGCGTCGCCTGCAAACGACCCGGCTCCAGACGTCTTCCGCCATCCACAGACGTCTTAACTCACGCCATCACCAGTTCTCTCGCCCGCTCTCTCTCTCTCTCTGGCACGAGTACTCCCGCGCGCGTCCACCCTCTCTCCCGCCCGCTCTCTCTCTCTCTCTCTCTCTCTCTTTTACTCACAGCAACACACACATTCACCGACGCACACACACCTATACCAACACATACACACACACACACACTTATAGTAACATATATATAAATATATATATACATACATACATACATATATATATATATACATATATATAATATATATATATATATCTACTTATATATACATCTATATACTTATACATATACTTATATATATATATATATATCTATACACCTATATATATAAACACATATATCTATATATATATATATATATATCTATACATATATAACTATACATTTATATATATATATAGATATATTTACTTATATACATACATATGTACATATATTTTCACGTTATTTACTATACGCTGTATTGAGGGAATATCTGCACCAGTTGCGGATATTTCCCGATACACGTGTACAAAACAAGCGTGGACACATTCATCATCCATCCTCCATCCACACTCCACGTGGCACCTAGTTGTGTTGGTTGCGTCTCTCTAGACGTCGACTGACTCGACATAGTGCTACACTCCATCGTCACCTCCACCCCCACCCCTTTATATATATACTACATATAAATATATATCTATAGCTACTATATTTACTTTCTATCTGTTACTTCCTTCTTAGTGAAAAGATAAAAAAAGTATAAAAGTGAAAAGATAATCTTTGATTTGCAGGTATCCCGTCTTGCGAGTAGCAAGGTGTGTTTTGAAACTCTGTTTTGGCTAAAAGCCAAGGACACAATTTTGAGGGTGTGCCTCAAGAACAAGGATTACCAGAAAAAAAAACCTAAATAAGAAAAATACCAAAAACACAATAAATGAATGAAAGAGACGCGTTTTAAGGAAAACGTAGAAACTCGACTTGAACCCCACTTCCCTGAGTTTGACCCTGGGCCTAAAAGTGACAAGATAAAATCAATTAAGCCAAGTTAAAAATTTTGTAAAGAGATGGTTAGGTCTGAATTAGGTTAACCACTATACACATTTCAACGATAAAAATATCATATTAAAAACCTATTCAGGCCGACCCATCATGGAGGACCATCCCCTCCCCCTCCTGCTCGTCCAACGGTGTGTCGGTCTCTCGATCCCATAGAGGACTCCCCCTCCATGTCCCTAGGGAGAGGTGCCCGTGGAGGTGGGTGGAGCTTCTCTCGTACTATGTCTCGGATCAATTGAGCGAGGTCCTGAGCCTGAACGCCCAAGAGAAGTGGTAGGTCAGCTGGCACCTCGAGTCCGGCACGTCTGCCCCTCCGACCTCGTCTACGGCCGCTTCTGTGGCCCACCTCAAGAACTCCACGACAAGGCATCTCCTGCAAGGAGACACGAAAGACAGAATAAAAGAAGTCAACTCTAACAGACTTCAGCGAAAGAAACTCAAAACAGATGTCAAGTGGTAGGTTGTGGTGGTTACTCTAGTTACATACACGTGAATTGGTTATTCTTAAGCTAGTTGGTTCATTTCTCGAGACAACCTTGCTTTAATACCATCTTGTTACGACCCAGTTCCTGAATCTCTGCAGGACCCGAGACCAGCTCAACTCAACTAATCCCAAGACCCAGTCATCCAACAAGAAATAACCGAAAAGTAGGAAAATAAACCACATTCACTATGTAAGGTAACAACAGTAAAAGAGTACAAGCAGTAAGGAAAGTAAAAGTTGCTAAACAGTACATATCACCACCACAACATGAAAGTAAAACAAAAGTACAGAACAGTAACAGTAACAAAGTCTAAACTCACTGACAAAAAGAATTACTACAACAGCAAGAGACTACTGCTAAGCTCGACTGGGCCCAGCACCCTCTGCAGCCAGTGACTCGGGCTGCTCAACTCCTGGACCTGTAAAGGAGTTATGAGTAAACAGAGTCAGTGAATGCTGAGTAGAGTGGTAACTAAACTAACTACAGTAGTAAAAGCTAACAGGTAAATTTATCTTTTCTAATTATTTTATTTTGTAAGTAATTCCTTTTCATCCATTGGTTTAATTTCAAGTTTCTTTCTTGATCTCGCATGTTCCTCGTGGGAACGATCTTGATTGTAGTCTTTTCGGAAGAGTAGAAGGCACACGTGGTGCTCTCTTGGCCGAGAGAGTCTCCCATGGTGATCCTACACATAGTCAACCACCCCGAGGTCACAGACAGACGTAGCGGTGACTACGGCGCACACAATAAGCGCATGGGTAGCTACCCCGCACTGGCATGCGGTCAGTCGTTTCCTCTAGCGGGTACACCCAAAGTACAGCACAGAACAATATAGGGCCTAGCCCTCCCAGCAACAGGGGTCTAGCCCCTTAGAACCAAATAGGGGTCTCGCCCCTCCACAGTCCGTGCACCCTCGTCTAACTACCGCGATTTGCCCAGTGGGCCTAACAAGTCGGTGTAAGGTGGCCAACTGAACCCTGGGCCCCGTGAGGTGGCTAGCTCCCTCCCAACACTAGTAGCTCTCCCCAGTACAGTGTACGCGAGGGCCAACATAAGTCGGTGTAGAGTGGCCAATCCAAACCCCGGATCCCAACCCAAGGGCGACTAGCTCTGCTCTACACTAAACAGGGGACAGTTGCTCTCCTTAGTACCACGTACTCAAGGGCCAACACACTTCCCACTCACATTTCCAGATCTTTTCCACTCATCCACAGGAGCTCTACTCCTAATTTCTCGTAGGGTTCATGCTCACATTCACCATGTTGTTCCATACCAGGTTTCATCATTCACATTTCCATTCTCATTTTATACACATGCAGCTCGTCTTTCCACAATTAACATATATAACAAGTGATATCACAGGTACTGTTTAACTAGCATATACATTTCGTATTCCAACAGGTAGCTCGTATTTATTAATAGATAATTGTTTAAAATTCTACTCATTCATTTCTGACTGTAATCTCAAACGCGCATACAAATAGTGCAACTATTTCTTGTCCTAGGATTCATGCCACATCCTAGGTTTCTAGTTATCTAATTTCACATATGCATTCATGTTTTATAAATTAAAACAGGGAGAAACCACTCTACCAGACAATCCAAGAGTACTGGGTGTAGGATCCGTAAATCACAAGCACACTAGAAGGGGGTGAATAGTGTGGGAAATAAAAATTGCAAGACAAAACAAACCACAAAAATAAAGGCACAAGATATATAGTGGTTCCCCTCACTTGGGTACTCCACTACCTAAGTCTCCTAACTTAGGATTTTTAACCAAATTCCCTCAACTCAGAGGGAATCAATTTACTAATATCAGAGGTAATTAATGGGTTACCTCTACCCAAGTACAAGATATGAAAAGAGATAAAGATACAAGTGTAAGCAAAATGTAAGTAGTAGCTTACAACTATTTCCTAAGTCTCCAACAAGAATATTTCTTACAACAAGTATAACCAAATGTAACAAGAAGACTAAGGTGTAAAAAAATGATTAAATACAGAAAAACACGATTGCCTTTGATGATTTGTTGCAAATGGTGAGAGGCCTTGAAAGGTATGCAACAAACTAAGCTCTTTTTCAGCTTGAAAATTGAGGATTGAAGGTGTAGGCAAGAGTATGATTTTTTATTTTTGAGCTCTCTAAAAAAACAACACTCAAAGAGTGCTTATATAAGCCACTAATCACCTCTCCCATGAATTCTAGCTGTTAGGGGTATTTTAGGAACATTAGAAATATGATTAATTGTAAACTAGCCATTCAGACTGGTCACAACGGTTAGTTGGTACCGGTACTGATTGCATATAGTCAGTACAACCAAATCACTAGGTACCGGTACTCATTATGAGTATCAATAGTGACACACAGACTTGGGTCCTGTGACCTACATGTACTGGTACTCATGATGAGTACCGATACTTGTAAGATCCAGGCAAAAACCCAGTGCACAAACTGTGACCACTTAACACCGGTACTGATGATGAGTACCAGTACTTAATGTTCACAGTTTGGAACTTAGGTCCAAACCTGTAGCAAGTATAGAAGATCAGTAGTGTAAATCAATTTTTAGAGGATTCCAATCTACTCTAGGCGACTTTGTTTTGAAAGAGTCGATTTTGAGTTAAGAACCGAGTAAATGAATGATATTCTGAATCCTAGTTATCTCTACTTTGATTTTAACACCTAGATTATGTTTTACTTGTTTGGAGACATACAAAAATTCTAAGATACAATAAAAACTAAAGTCTTCAAAACTTCTTCCTTCATGTGCAATCTTTTTGCTTGCATCCACAGATTCTTTTGACCTGTAATTACTTCATAAACATATTAGATTTTAAAACGATTTTGTTAACACCAAAACACAGAAGAGAGATGGAACTAGGATCCAACACTGGGGGCTCGAACGTCAGACTCACATGCCTCTGCAAGCCCTGAACGTGCAACAGATCGAAGTCCTGTACCAAGGAACATACCACAAAGGAACATTCAGAACAGTATATAAGGATTTCTAACATGTAGAGGAACTCACAAAGAAAACACAGATATCTCATTTGCGTAAAACAGACCCCAAACGGGTCAAAAATAAGACTGCAGAACCAAATCAGACATCTGGCACAAGATCCAGACGTCTTAAAAGTCACCAGGGTCTCACCTCAAGTTCCTACGTCAACTTCAGACATCTAGGACCCCTACTTGACTGTCTGGACTCAGCTCCAGACGTCCAACCTCTCCTCCAGTCATCTGGGAGTGCCTCTGGTCATCTGGTAATCTATCCAAATGTCCGAAATGTGTGGAAGGGCGTGTCACGCGCCTTCCCAAAGCTACTCCTGCACGCAACAAACAAATCCTCCCCTTTTAGCCAAACAGAAAGGCTCTGCGGTGTGACCTGCATGGCCGTAACCGCAAGAAGAACGTACCTGCGTGAAACCTTGCTTTTAGACGTCTGATGTCGTCACCAGATGTCCAACCAGTCATCTGGATGGTACTCCAGACGTCTGATAGTGGGAACATCCAATTACCAGAGCGAGCTCCCGCTCCTCTCGCCGCACATAGTTACGGCTCCTCCCTCTCATCTGCAACTCTGGATGCAGCAGGAAGTCGGGGACGGCTTCCCTGATGCACTCCTACACGCGCCACTCCAGCCCTACATCCTCCGGCAAGCTCCCACGAACTCGTGAGCTCAATCTCCTCCTCCTCTCTTCATGCCACTCCTCCTCCTCGCTCCTCGCTCTCGCTCCCTCTCTCTCGCTCGTCCCTCTCACGGCAGTGGAGAGGAAGTAAGGTGGTGGTGGAGTGGAGAAGAGAGGAAGGGGAAGGAGAAAAGAAGAGAGGGAAGAAAGGAAGGCTGTCTGCGCGCAGCCAGCGTACAGACCCGACCCTGCATACAAATTTTTCAATTTCCAGACGTCTGGGAAGGGGTCCAAACGTCTGACCAAAAGTCCAGACATCTTAAAAGGCTCAGAACAGAACAGGTCTTTACAGGGATAAACCTAGAATATGGCGAGAATAATCTCAACATATTTCAATGCCCATAACAAATAAAGCATCTCCAAGATCTTTCATGTCAAAGAGTTTGTTAAGAAATTTCTTGATGTCTAATAGGATGCTCATATCATTAGTAGCAAGCAAGTTGTCATTAACATACAGGACCAAGAAGATATACCTGCTCCCACAGAACTTATGATATATATATTCATCAGGTAGATTCGCCTCAAAATCAAATAAGAGAATCACCTGATGAAACTAAAAATACCATTGTCTGGATGCCTGCTTGAGCCCATAGATGGATTTCTTCAATTTGCATACCATGCCTTTTAAGTCACCCGTAACAAAATATTTGGGTTGAGCCATATAAATGATTTCCTCAATGTCACCATTAAGGAATGTAGTCTTAACATCCATACAATGTAACTCAAGATCAAAGTGGGCCACAAGTGCCACTATAATCGTCAATGAGTACTTAGAAGAAATAGGAGAGAATGTTTCATTATAGTCAATGCCCTCTTTTTAGGCAAAACCCTTAGCGACAAGGTGTGCTTTGTATTGCTCCACTTTTCCTTTCGAATCCCGTTTGGTTTTAAAAATCCATTTGCAACCAACGGGTTTCTCACCTTCTGGTAGTGGAACAATATCCCAAACGTCATTGTCTTTTTTTAACTTCATTTCTTCTTTCATTGCCTCAATCCACTTTTCACGATTCGATCTTTCCATTGCCTAATGGAAGCTAATTAGGTCATCTTCCATTACCCCAATGTCCGTTTCATGCTCCTGAAGGAATATCACATAGTCATCTGATATGGCACTCCTTTTTTCCCTAGTGGATCTCCTTAATGGCATGGGTTCTATATGTGTTTGAGGCTGCTCTACAAGGGCTAAATCATATCATTGTCTTCATTTAAGTTGTCTTGAGGTATGTCAACGAAATGCTCCTGATCAACCTGAGTAACTCCAAGAGGAATAACTACATTTTCCTCTTCAAAGACAAAGTCTTTAACCCTGTCATCCTGGACAAACTCAACACTCTCAAAGAACTTGGCACTTCCAAACTCAAATATGGCCTTAGTTGTGGGATAATAAAATTTATAACCTCTTGACCTTTAAGTACCCAATAAACTAGCAACTAACTATCCTTGTGTCCAGTTTCTTTTCATTAAGCCTATAAGGCTTTGCCTGAGCTAAACATCCCAACACATGTAAATGCTTAAGATTGGGCTTCCACCCAGTCCATTGCTCATGTGGGGTCATGTTAGTTGCCTTAACTGAGACTCTATTCAGAATGTAAGTGATCGGAAAGTTTTCGTGTGCAGAAATAATCATAAAAAGTTGTCACAATATGTAATGTGGTGAAAAATCTCCAATAAAAAATTATTAAAAATATGCTGACATTAAACCACAAAATCAGGTTGTATCCACGGGGAGGCAGAAACCAATAAATTACCAATACTTGCAGTGGAGTATTCAAATATGTTGTACGAGTCTAAATGTTACGAAATTGATTCGGTGATAAGTTGTTGCATCAAATGAGATCAAAGATAACTTGAATGAGCATTCACACAAATTATATGGAAGCAGGAGGATTCGAGAGCAATTACCCACAATATCAATGTTATATCAAAAATAATAACTCTTCAACCATATTCATTTCATCTAATTCCCCCTCTCCTATAGCAAGACAGGGCAGATGGATTTCCTTTCTTGTGTGCGCACGGGGAGCTGCGGCTAGTGGCGTGGCTCGTCGAAGGAGTAGGGCCGGTGGAGAGGATCACTCCAGTGGTGGTGCGGTGGCCTGCGGTGGTCGAAGATGCCACCGGCGATGAGGAAGAGGTGCGACGGTGGTGTGTTGTTGGCACTATCAAGAGCCACTGCAGGTAGCACGAGTAACACGAAGGCGTCAGTGACCATGCACGAGAGGTCGCAGGCGTCTACGGTGGCATCAGAGAGGCATTGATGCCAAGGAGGACGTGGCTGCACAGTGGGTGGTGGTGGGTTTTGTGGAGTTACAGAGGCTGATGAAGAAGAAGAAGATGAAGAGGGAATAGTAGGTGGTGTTGTTGGTGGGTTCTTCGCGGGTGTGAGATTGGGTGAGGGCGGCTACTGTTGTGAATGGGTGAGGGTGGCTGCAGCGGCTAGGGGTTGGCAAAGAGAAGATGGTGATGATGGTTCTAGCAGTGGCACGATGGCCATGGTGGAGGCTCGTGGTGATGGGGTTGTACGCTATCACTGCACTAACAATCGTGGTGGGTTTACGATGGCATAAGAGGTGGTCCAAAGTGCACGCTTGGATCACGGTTTACTCATGTTCAACGATGGTGTTGGTGGAATTAGAGATTGGCCCCAGTGTCAATAGACCTTTGCCGCTCTCCCATCCAATATCCCTCCTCTTTTTAAATGCCTCTCAAGTTTTGTTTCCCCCCTCGAGATCGTCTCCAACAATCTCACTGGGTTATTGTGAGGTTGCGAGACGCACAGCTGAACTGCAGGGAGAGAGAAGGTTGCGAGAAGCTCGGAAAGGCGGTCGGGCATTCTGCAGGAATTCAGAGAAAATAAAATAAAAAATAAATTGGGTTATTTATAAAAATAATCTAAAATAATAAATGAATGTAGGTCACTACAATGGAATGTATGAATATGCATGCAAGCCCTTATTTATAAACTAATCTATTTATATATTAAAGTATTCTATGTACATGCAAACATTAATTTAATAATTAGGCATTTAAGCATTTACTTAGCCCATAATTGTGGTCTCATCAAATGCTCCCAAGCCTAGTTTTTGCTAGTCCCGAGCAAAAGTGAAAAACAATGGAAGTAACCAAAATGATTTCTTCTTTCCTTATTCCAAAAATTTGGAGATCCAAACAAATGTGAAATTATAGTATCCTAAGCAACGGATCCAAGTGAAAAGCTAACTTACATTTGAAGTTCATACTTAACCCTTGATAAAATTCTACCTGGATAGGCAACTTCTTCCCTCGGGCATAAAGTAGAACATAATCAATAATTTGACACTGGCTTTCTGGCCTAGGTACGAGATACTAAGTTGAATTGATTTATATTTGGTGGCTTACACTCATCTGGTGCTACATGTGTCTAGTACTGTAGACTCTAGATCTCTAGACTATTAAACAAATCAACCTAGAGAGAGGCTAAAAACTATGCTCTCTTTGCATTCCTTTGCACTTATTCACTCACTCGTTTCTTTTTCTTCTTTCTTTTCTGAGATCACATATCTTACCAGATTTTGTAAATGTACTCATTGTTTGGTGACCTCAATGGCTTTCACACTTCAAGTAAAGTCCTAATAACCCTATAACTAAGTTAGAAGTCCTTAGCCAGTATTCAGGCAATCATAAATGTTGAAAAGTAGATATGGGCCATATTTGGAGAATAACAATGGATGTTATTGTTGTTACCTCAAAAACATCGACACCTAAAAAATGACATGAAGATAAAACTCCACACATGGACCATTTTTTTTCTTTTACTACTAACACAACATGATGTATACTTTTATTCATGAGGCATTATTAGGGATGATGATGATCAAGAGGATATTGTGTGGCTTATTTGGTGGAAGTTCCTACTCTCGGCACTGGGAAAGAATGGATAGGACAATCGTATTTCTGACCTTTGACATTATTATCCTCCTTCAGCCAAGGACTCTATGAAGGATGATCGTAACCATCTACCATAATCATAGTTTTATTAGGATTCACTCTCTATGTATCTACCTTATTTGCTGACTCTTAGGAATTCACACACTATTTGCACACAGGAGCAGAGAGCGAAAACTATGCCTAACTCTAAGGTATCATCCTCTAATTATCCAGAACTTAAGAGTCCTTGCACTAGACTTAGCAGACCAGTAGTCTCTTTACTTCCTCACAAATATTAGGTGGATCTAATAAAAGATAATTTACCTGACTCCTTATTAATTATCCAAGGGTTCAGTAAACTAAAAATGTTTATTGATTTTCTTAAAAAGATCCATTACCCAGTCTATGTGCAAGTGAAATAAATGTACTAGATTCTAAACTTAGGAAACAATTAAGAAGAAAAACTTTAATGACACCTCCTAGATAGAAAATTTTCTACTAGGGACTGGCCATTCAGCTCAAGAAAATAACAAAGATTTTTTTTTTTACTAATGCACTATCCTACATGCATGCAAATATTTATAAATGTTATAAACATCCTCAGGCTATATCCCCCCATGCCTAAGACTGGCAATGCTCTCATTGGAAAAATAAAGACATAGAGGAATATAACCTAAGGAGGAGAGTGGGAGGAGCTAAGGCTCCTCATGCTGAAGTGTGTCCAAAACCTGGCCATCTAAAAGAGTAACATAAGGTTTAAGTCGTTGGCCATTCACCTTAAAGCTCACACCAGAAGTAGGGTTCCGAATCTCTACAGCTCCACAAGGGAAGGCATTGATAACAACGTATGACCCATCCCAACGGGACTTGAGCTTTCTTGGAAATAATTTAAGTCTAAAATTGAAAAGCTAAACCCACTGGTTGGGCTCAAAGGTCTTTCTAATGATGTGTTTATCATGGAAGACCTTTGTACGTTGCTTGTAAGCTTGAGAAGTTTCATAGGTTTCATTACGAAGCTCCTCAAGCTCACTTAACTTCAGCATACGTGCCTTTCCCGCTTTATCCAAATTTAAGTTAACGTTTTTAATAGCCCAATAGGCTTTGTGTTGGATTTCAACGGGAAGATGGCACTCCTTTCCATAGACAAGACGGAAATGAGATATGCCCAAGGGAGTCTTATACGCTGTTCTGTAGGCCCAAAGAGCATCATTTAGCATTTTAGACCAATCCTTACAATCGGGCCTAATAGTTTTTTCTAAAATTCGCTCAATCTTCGTATTAGACACCTCAACTTGTCCACTCGTTTAGGGATGGTAAGGTGTGGCTATCATGTGGTTAACTCCCAAATTTTGGAGTAGTTTTGTAAAGTATACATTCTTGAAGTGAGGTCCTCCATCACTTATGATCGTTCTTTGGCACCCGTACAGGGAAATGATATTAGTCTTAACAAAATACAAGACCACGAAATGGTCATTGGTCCACATGGGTATGGCTTCTATCCATTTCGATACATGGTCCATTGCCATAAGGATGTACTCATATCCGAAGGACACAGGAAAGGGACCCATGAAGTTGATGCCCCAAATATCAAAGATCTCAACGGGGAGAATAGATTGCTGGGGCATCTCATCCCTTTTTCCGATGGCTCCGATCTGCTGGCAACGTAGACATGCGCCCATATATGTATGTGCATCTTGGAATAATGTGGGCTACCACAAGCCATACTAAATAACCTTATAGGCAGTCCTTTTTCCACTAAAATGCCCACCACAGTACAGATCATGGTAGAAACTCAAAACACTCCTTTGTTATTCGTTAGGGATGCAACGGCGGAAAAGCTGGTCAGGGCCTATTCTAAAAAGCTCAGGTTCATCCCAATGATAAAATTTAGCGTCAGCAAGAAACCTGTCGTGCTTCTATTTGTCCCAAGTACTGGGGTAATGTTGGTGACCGGATAGTTCACTATGTCAGTGAACCAAGGAGTTTTTGTCTCCACGACCATCAGAGACTCATCAAGAAAAGTTTCTTGGATATCTCCAACAAGGGTTGATGCCTCAATGGGGTCCTAGACAGATGATCTGCGACCACATTCTCAACTACTTTCTTATCTTTAATTTCCAGGTCAAACTCCTAGAGTAGCAGAATCCAACGAATTAAGCGAGGTTTGGTGTCTTTTTTAGCAAAAAGATGCTTTAAGGCAGAATGATCAGTGAACACCACAACCGTGGATCCCAAAAGATAAGACCGAAACTTTTCCAAAGCAAATATTACAGCAAGAAGTTCTTTTTCAGTGACCGTGTAGTTTTGTTGAGGATCCATAAGGGTCTTGCTGGCATAATGCAACACATGAGGTTTGCCATCAACCCTTTGACCTAAGACCTCTCCCACTGTGAAATTAGAAGCATCGCACATTAGCTCAAATAGGAGGGTCCAATCTGGTGCTTGGAGAATCGGCACAGTAAAAAGGGCTTTCTGCAAGACTTGGAAAGCCTCGCCACATCTTTCATCAAAATCAAAGGAAACATCTTTTGCTAACAGGTCGTAGAGTGGCTTAGAGATTTTGTTGAAATCCCTAATGAAGTGCCTATAGCATCCATCATGGCCAATGAAGGATCTAATCTAACAAACATTAGTGGGCGATCGAAGTTTAGAGATGGAATCAACTTTTGCGGTATTCACCTCTAATCCTCTCTCAGAATCTACATGCCCCAACACAATGCCCTGCTAGACCATAAAGTAACTTTTCTCCCAGCTAAGCACCAGCTTTGCCTCTTCGCAATAGGTTAAGACTTTACCAAGGTGCGAAACGCATAGGTCAAATGACGAGCTGTAAATGGAGAAATCATCCATGAAAATCTCTACAAGCTTGTCGATCATATTAGAAAAGATAGCCATCATACATCGTTGGAAAGTAGCTGGAGCATTACATAACCCGAATGGCATTCGACAAAACGTAAAAGTGCCATGCAGACTCGTGATGGTGGTACACTCCTGATCGTCAGGAAAGACAACTATCTGATTATACCCAGAGTCCCCATCAAGGAAACAGAAGTACTTATTCCCTGCCAGTCATTCCAAAATATGATCAATAAACGATAAGGGGAAATGGTCTTTCTGGGTAGCCGTGCTCAAACGGCGATAATCAATGCAGACCCTCCAACCAGTTGAGGGTCTAGTGGTTACCAACTCCCCTTGGTCGTTCTCTTCCCCAGTGATTCTTGCCTTTTTGGGCACCACATGTATAGGACTGACTCATTTACTGTCTGAAATAGGATAAATAATTCCTGCATCTAGCCATTTCAAAATCTCCTTTTTAACAACCTCCTGCATATTGGGGTTAAGCCTTCTCTGCATGTCTCTGATCGACTTTCTACGACAGTTAATCAATCACTTCACAATAAAACGCTATTGTTGGGTTTTTATCCCCAGAAACGGCACCAAGAAATATGAAGCGATCGATCACGGTTTGTATAAAAAAATCATCGTTATTGTTGTTGTAGTATATGTCACAAATACAAACTGTTATCGCATCAATTTTATTTAATTACATAATTTTTACTGGTTTTTTCTAGGTCGTTCACAGGGAAGTAATTATTGATATACATCACTCTCTAAGTCCAACACTATTCTTTAATTCCAAAAAGATCAATTTTATATACAATCATAAATGAATGAATTAATGAATAATCAATGAATGAAATAATAGCTTAATTATGTACAAAAGAATCAACTAAAATGCTTGCAAATACCTAATTACAAACAAGCATCAAACACTATACATATATACTCTATACCATCTATTTATAACTTATAATACTAATACTTACATATATATACAATAATAAGTAATAATATATACTATACTATCCTAACTTAATATACTAACATATACAGTAACATATATAATATCTATAGCAACATATATAAATGTCGCTAAACCCAAAAAAAACTATGTACAGAATCTAAGGTAGAAACTAGGGTGTGTAGCAACACTTATTCTATCTACAATGACGGTTTATTCTGTCAGTAAAGCTATATGGTTATTTATGTACAAATATATAGCTCAAACAACATTTATACTACATATACTTATTATTTACAGTATACATTTATATATACACACTACAGTATACTAATTTATGTATACACTTCCTTTCTCACTCTTTCTTTTTTCTTCTTTTACGACTTTCTTTCTTCTGTTAACGCTTAACTCTTTTCTTATCTCTTTATCGCCTCTTCTTCCTTACACTTTCAACACTTAGGCAAATTCCTCTTTTCTCTTCCCTAACCTCCCCTTATTAGGCCTTTACTTTAAAAATTATTTTAAGGTTGGTAGGCAGCTCTTTTCGAGGGATACATAGCACCTGAGGCAGGTGGGATCAGACCTCTACTAAGAGCTGCCCTAATTCTTTAATTAGGCCTCTTAATCTCGGTTTAAGCTCAAAATCGGACTTAATCAAGCCCTAGCACCACATCGCACAGTGTCGAGCCCCCAGCTCACACCGCACACACTCATCGTAGAACTAAATCAATACTCATAACAATGCTCAGAATATGCTCAGGAGAAGGGTAATGTTGTGCGCCGAGCGCATGACGACTAAAGAGGCATAACACAAATTCAATGTATAATGCTACAAGCGCTGTACACTGAACGATGTGGCGCTATCTGCGCTAGATCTACGCGCTGGAATTCAACGCAACTGTGCTAATTTGAGGTTTTTGGCCCTCGATTTGAGGGCCATAATTTATTATAAATTAAAAACAAATTATGGGAAATTAAAGTATTTACATAGTACTATGTAATTATATAATTAATTTAGAAATTTAATTATATTTACTACATAAATAAATTCAGTAAATTCTACAATTTATACATACTGTATTTTGGATTTTATTTCCTAATTACGTATAAATTAGTTAATGTATGGTCTAATTGACCTTATAAAATATTAATATACATATTAAGGTATTTAATAAATATTTTTATTGTATTTTACAGGTTTTATTTCGATTTTATTTACATTTAAATAGCTTCTTTTTGAACTATTTATATATAAATTAGATACATCTAATATAATACATTGTAAATACAGTTAATAGCTTAATTTACTTTAAATACATTAGTACAAATATACAATATAAGTTATCTTAGTTTTAACTTAAATTACTATTTTATTTTAATTTAATCTAATAACTTAACTAGTAACTTAACAAATTAATTATTTATTCTGTATATATAATTAAATTATGGTACAGGGTTCCTAATATACATAATATACATATATATACGTATATACAGTATCAGTACTAAATATGTTTATTTATAGAGTTTATTAATTTATATAGCTTATAGTACATATAAATTAGTATAATTAATAAATAGTTAAATAAATAAGCTATGTACAGTTTAATCTAAGTTAAATACTTAAGTTACATTATATAATATATACATAAGTTACTTATACTTAATATAAATCTAATTTACACTATTTACTCGTATAGCTTACTATATACCTGATATCTACAAGTATATACATAGTATACAATGGGTTTTTAGATATTTTTAGGGCTTTTTCACTTTTTATGGGTTTTATATATTTTGTGGAGGTAGGAGGTGAGAGAGAGAAATAGATGAGAAAGAGGGAGTATTTTTGGTGTTTTTGTAGTTAATTTCTTTTATTAGGTTTCATGGTATACTAAACCGTTGGCTGGTATGTTCTACCAAGCCAACGGTTTAGAATACCATGAAAATTTGCAAATATGTAGAAAAATAGTTAATCCTACTCACTACACCTTTTTTCTTCGGATTTTTTATAGTATTTTTATTTATTTACAAGTTGAGCACAATCTAGGACTAAGAAGGATTTTCGATGAGAACCTAAGACTCTAGATGGCTTTCTAGTGACTTGATAGGAAGTGAACTGCCTCAGTTATATTCAACATATTGCATAACATGAATTCAAACAGATAATTGTGAGTTACAACTCAAAATGTCATTAATTTTCAAGTTAGGACAGTTGGGCATAACTGACAAAAAGATTAAAAACCAAATTACAAGCTATTCAAATGTAATTAAAATTCCATTTCAGATACATGAAAGCTTGTACATGTAAACTACAACATTACATACATGTCAGCTATTCTAAACAATTAAACCTAAGCCTACTGCCCAACACTCTTCAGACCAACATCAACTACAATAAGAACAATCAACTGCAGCAGCAACTACCATCTGTAGCAAACAGCGGACAGCAACTGCAGCAGCAACTGCAAAGCAATTCAGACAATCTAGGTAAAGCCCAGACATCTTAACATGTTCACGGAACCTTGCTGTAGGGAATCCAGACATCAGAGAAGATAATCTACAACAGGTCAGAAACTCCAAATGAATAAATTATCTCCTGATACTATCATCTATATCTCAAATCAGACTTGAGAAAGTCTGATTAGAGATACAAACTAACTTGATTAGGAAATATTTTTTGACTTGAATTTAAACGTAATTGCATCATGCAGCAATTTGCTATGACTAGCTGGGATTCATAGACACATAAATCTCTAAAACGAAATCTGACAAGGGATAAAAAGATGGCATAAAAATCATTCTCAGGTGTTCTTTTTTATTAAAATCCAAATCCCTTGTTAGTGTTTTCACTTCAAATCAGATCAAAAACTTACTGATCTAACACTTTCTAATGTTATAGACAGCATGTAGAAAATGTTGGATTCAGCCCAATAAATTCAGCTTGAATCCCATTGTGCTAAAAACCTTAAGGGATATTACGAATCCCATAGGTTAAAAATCAAAATCTCAAAAACAAACCCACATAAAAATCCTTGATAGAGCCTCCAATCAACAAGGTTGATTCTCCTTAGCTCTACCATTCACTCAAGTCCATAAAAGCCTCGGTTCATACTCAATTTAGACCTAGCTCGTTTGAGGAATAATGTAATATCAAGACATCTCAAACTCACAGCCACGATCTGAATTAAACACAAATATATCAATCCACTTGATCAAAAATCCTTGAAAACCCAACTTGACAAAAATCTTGTGATTTTACTTTGAAATCCATCTTGAAATCAAATCAAGTGAATTGATTCTTTTCAAAATTAGATCAGGGGTCTTTGTGAACGAAATGACATGAGTGAAGAGACCCCTAGGTGGATTTGACCGCAAATCCTCATCTCAAAGCTTGAAAGCAATGGGATGGGGATTTGACTCCAAATGGATGGGTGGATTGTGGATTAAAACACGAGGAAATTAGAAAGCAAAATGGAAACGTGTAGGGGGAGAAAACAGTGATCAATGAATGAGGGAAATCGTCCCCTCTATTCTAAAGTGATCAAAGGAGGTGAAATTGTGGGATCTATGCTAATTCTACTCCTAAACTACACTACAAGCACGCACAGCAGATCAGATCTTAATCTATATCTAAATTCTACTGTTAGTCTAGCTAACTATACTACAGCTAATCTAAAAAGCATTAAACCTAGTATAAATGGAAGAATGGGACCTGTTGGGAAGATCTGCAGCTGGTGGCTACAGCGACGAAGGAGGGAGATCTCCAGCGGATTGAAAAGCTCTCTAGTGAAGCTTCAAGTCGCCCTCAGGTGCTATGTGGTCCTTAGCTACGAGGAGAGTCAAAGAAGAAAATGGGGAAATGTGGGGAGAAGAAATTGGAGAGGATGAAAGGGTCGGCCTCAAGGAAGTAGGAGAGGAGGTCGATCCCTCGCCCATGCAACTGTGGACCTTCTTAAGTAGGAAGAGCAGTGGATCCAAGCACCGTGCAGGTGAAATTAGGCACAAAGGGCAAGAGTGGCAAGGATGAGAGGAGAGAGCACGCGTGCTGCCAAATCAAAAAGCAGTCATTGGATGGGATCTGGGTGAAAAGGTGACCACACGCGCCACATCGCGCGAAGGATAGATTCAAATCGAGCCACAGATCAAGTGATCAAGAGAATGGATGGCAGGGATTGTGTGTGTTCCTCACTTGAACAATGTTCGCATGGGACTGCAGGTGGCTGGGAGTCTTTTGGTGAATTTGCAGGGTACACCCTTCTAGAAAGGGGTAGAATACTTGCAGGCAGACCCATAAGTGGTTAAAAGGCATAACAGAACAGTCCTTAAGGGCTTACAAAAAGATCCCTACGATCTACAAATAGGTCCTAAGAGGCTTTCTAATGAATGAAATGTAATGCACTAAGAACCTAATTGCAAATCTTTAATTTTAAGGCCTTAATGATGTCCAAATGCATCTAAGTTTTTATATAAGAGTAATTGAACATTTAAGAAGTTAATTATACTTTTGATTTGAACTTTTGAACTCTTTTATGTGTTCAATTTGCAATTGGATCACCATTTTACATTTATTAATAGAATATCTCATTTAATGAACTAATTATGCATTTTTAACATAGAATTGATGTTTTAGGGTTTTTTCTCAAATTCCCATACTTAACCCTTTTTATGTGTTAATTTGATATTATTTAGCCTAGTTTCTAGCTTAACTTAGGCGATTTAGCTATGATGAGTTGCAACTCATCAGTCTCGGAAGGGTTTCACAGACTCATCCGTGTATATAAGATGCATGCAAAGGGAGGGATCAACACCCTTAATATCAGCTATCGACCAAGCAATTGCTTCCTTGTGCCTTTGTAAACACTCAAGCAGAGCTCCCTCCTGCAATTTAGATAATGAAGACAAGATAATAACAGGGAGCATGTCATTAGGGCCAAGGAAAGCATACTTCAAGGTGCTCAGGAGGGGTTTCAGCTCCAACTCAGGAGCCTTTTGGATTAAGGGTTTAAGTTGAGATGTCCTCGCCTTAGGTAGCGGATCTACCTTCATGGCCCAGGGAGGGGACAGAGACTCTCTGTGTACCCCCAGTAACTCTTCTAATTCGGGTATATCCCCTTCAGTTTCTTCAATAGTCAGAGGATGGTCCTTAGATATGACCTTTTGAAGGGGATCTCTACAAAAGAGTGCTGGAGTAGTCTCTTCAATGATTTTATCAACTACTTCAATCTGAGAACAATCTTCTAATCTGGATTGCTTGTAGGTATCAAAAATATTCAACCAGATCTTCTTATTCCCAAAGCCCATTTTAAGTGCCCTTGATCTACAATTGATAGAAGCATTGGCTATGGCCAGGAAGGGGCATCCCAGAATAAAGGACGGCTTGGTGGGCTTATTAGATGGGTCAGTATCTAGCACAAGAGAGTCAATAGGGAAGAAGAAGTCTGCCACTCTCACCAACACATCTTCCAGTAATCCCCGTGGTGTCTTAAGCGATCTGTCTGTGACCTGGAGGATGATTGGACTATGCTTTAAATCACCTCCTCCCAAGTGGTCGTAGACCTAGCTTGGTAAAATGTTCACCCCCGCACCCAGATCGAGTGAAGCCTCATCAATGTGTTGGTTACCTATAACCATTGAAATATACGGGGCCCCTAGGTCTTTCATTTTAGGGGGTGTTCCATGTTGGAGAACCGAGCTAACATGGTGTTTGTAATGCTTTGTCATGTTTTAAATTAGTCTCGTTGCAGCATAGTCGAAAAAGTGTTATAAACAAATAAGAAGTTTTTATTACTTGAAAACCAAGGTATCCGAGGTCGAACACAGGGAGCAAATGGAATTTATTCACTGATCTAAATAATGTAATTGAACACTTAGAGTTACTCAAAACCTAATTCAGAATATCAAAGAAAGAATTTAAGAGTCAAAATTGTAGCAAAAGTAGAAGAATTGAACATCTGATTCTATGATCAGACGTCTTAAATGATAGCCTTTCTTCTTTTCTCTTTAATTTTGCTCTTTCTGGAGAATGCAAGTTGGGAAAATGAGAGAGAGGAGACGAGCGGAGGGCAATCGGTGTTGGGCGGAGGGTGGAAGTGGGGCAGAGCCATCCAGGGCTGGAGTAGGAGGCAAATGGAGGATGTGGAGATCGAGGGCTTGGAGGAGAAGGGAGCGGGTCTGGCAGGAGAGGTTCCTTAGGTCGTCTGAAAATGCTCGAAGACGACCATGGAGGAGGACAAACGGCGACGTTCTCTGCTTTAGATGTAGACAAAGGGGACATGTGGCGACAATTTGTAAAAACCCTCTGATCTACTTAGCGTGCAGGGGTGAAGGGCACAAGCGCGAGTCGTGCCCTAGGAGGATTCCTTTGCAGACAAAGAGGGTAGTCTCACACCCTATCTAAAGGGTTAAGAATGAAACCCGACCGCCCCCGCCACCGACTTTGGGCAGGCACTCAATCGAAGTTGAGATCCCATCTTCTGAAGAGATGTTGAACGTAAGAATCGCTATGCTAACGTGTATGGTTTTGGAAAACCTGTCGTTGTAGTTTGAAAACGAAGAATTCGTGTTCAACAAATAAAATTTATACCGAAATTGAAATTCCAGGTCGAACACAGGGAGGCAGACGTTTGATTTAAAATAAAATTTAGGTTGGCGAGAACTCGAAAAACAAATCCACATTTTAGTGGATACACGGGCTGATTAAGTCCAAAGACCTGAAGGGTCTTTGTGTTCAAATCATAATCTAGTATTTCCTAAGATTGAAAATTTTCTTAAACCCAAATTCTCTTTCATAATTCTGATTTTTTTTATATATAAAAGAAAATAAAATAAATCCATGGAGCTGACGAATGAATTCAGAGATGAATGTCCACCCCCCCCATTCCTATCTAATGCAATGTCCTCATTGTATTAAAAAGACATAAAACAGAGTGGAAAAGCGTAGAAAGCACCTGAATTACGTGAATGTCAGGTCCGCTCTGAGATGAAAACTAAAAAGAACTGTATATGTGCTGAGTTTAGTGCCTTCAGCTAGGCATACTATACAAAGAAAAGAAATGAAGAATTCACAAGTGCAGGTCAGAATTAGAATAAACATAAGAATCTTCTGACCTATCAACAGACGTCCACAGATGTGGACCTGATTGTGGTGCAGACCCATCCCCCATAATCTAGAATATCTTAGGTTCTGGATAAAAATTACCCAAAACCTAAAATCAGAATGCAAGCGGGGTCGGGCTTGCGATTTATGAGGATGCAACCCAAGACCAAAAAGTAGGGTTACAGAGAATTGAAGCTCAAAAGGATAATCGTTGAATGTGTGCTTGAGTTTGACATCCCCGAAACAAATGTCGTAAGGGTTCTGATTTGATGGTTTCAGCTTAAAAGGAACCCTTCGACTCAATCTTCCATTTCCTCCAAAATTAACTTCCCAAATCAGAACTTCCCAGCTCCTATCCTTCTCAATCAGCATATCAAATTCCAGGACCTCTTGTATATTAATCACCCCGTCTGAAATCTCCAAGTCTAAATGATGTGGAAGAATCAAAATTGACTTGGGTCTAATTACCTCAGAAACAGAATTATCGATAAGCTCAACGGGGTGTAACTGATAATCAGGGCATTGAATTGATTCCTCCAAAAAATGCGATTCTGGATCCGTAATGTGTGCCCTAATAAGATCAGTTTCCTTAGTTATTGGGCTATCAAATGCTCTATCAGATTCCTCAGGCCCAATCATCTCACAGAAATCATGTTCAGAAACTCGCGTGAGACTTCGCAACTTGAATCTTCACCATCAAAGAAATCAGGATCCGTATCAATGTACGTCCCAAAATCAGTTGTCACTTTCTGTTCCCAGGAGACATACGTTTCCTCGTAACCCGACTCAGGGATCTCAGGTGAAGAAATCAGATCTTCCTTAATTGGTCGCTTTAATTCAATCTGGTCATAACACGTGTCCCCCCCAACAGGTGCCTGAGTGGGTTCTGTCATTGGCTTTCCTGAAGAGGGTTCATCCTGGGAATCATCCCAAGATTGAATCAAAGCAACCATGAATCTCATCCTCAATTTCACTAATTTCCCAAGTAGAAACTCACCCAGGTTCTTATCGTTAACGTCCTGGAGCCAATCCAACAAAGACTTATTCAAATCATCAATCATTTCAATCAGGGGCTCCAATCTCTCAATGCAAGGTATTGGCTGAACTTCTAAAGATTGTACGATATTCCTCAAGTTAGCCAGAACCTTATCTTGAACCTGGTTAACCTGAACCAAATGAGTTCGTTCAGGATTGGGCGGGTTTGGTATCAATGCAGGGGAATTAATGAATTGAGATTCGTTATACCCTTCCTGAAAATAGGTCATTTCAAATTGTTCAAAAGATGGTGATGACCTAAAGGCAGTGAAATTAGAGGATGGGTAAAGATCGGTGTATCCTTCTTGATTGTAGATCATATTAGGTTGTGCATGAAAGAAAGACGATCTATAATCGATGTAGCTCTGAGAAGGATAGAAATCAGAATCAAAGTGTTCAGGGTTAGACCCTAAACACGGGGGTCCGGAATTGTATCCCCCATCCGAATTATCCCAACTAACTGATGGTTGATTACAATACGAGTCAGGATAATCGTCATGTTGAGGATAATTCACAATAGGAGGGAAAGAGCGGGAATGCGTGAAATATGAGGAAGGATTCATGAGATACGGGAGGAAGAAAGGTGCCCTGCAATACAAACAATCAAACCTGTCCTTAAATGGGTTAGCCTAAAGACCTACAGACTCCCAAAACCCATCTTGAGATAACGAAACGATTTGATCTTCTTCCATCTGTTCAATCCAACCAGTTAGAAGGAGGGACTGGGGACAAGGTTCTTCCTTCGGCTTGCACCTCTGGTTCCTAGTGTACCCCCCAGCCGTGATCGTTTGATTCTGCTCCCCTAGCTAGACATCAGATTGAATAGTAGAAACAGACTAATCGAAAATAATCTCGTTCTGAGTTCTGAAGAGTGAGTTCAATCCTTAAGGCCAATGTCTACTCTGTTTTATTTAAGGCTAGGTTTGAATGTGCTTTGGAATGTGATGGGCCCTTTAAATGAGTTGTGCCCTTAATGATTGATTGATTTGTGTGTGCGTGCACAACCAATGATTTTCAAGCAAGATTATTTTTGATGTGGTGAATTTTAAGGTTCAAATCTTGCTTAGTAGCTTTTAGGATTCAACTTTAGGTGTTTTCAAACAAGTTTCGTTGGCACACCAGGTTTTGAAAGCACGGGTAAAAATGTTTTCCTTTGAAGCTTAAAAAGAATGTGGAGTGCCTGGTAAATCCCTAAGAGTTGAACCTAAGTGGCAGCTACTTGATGAGTTGATTTTAATTGAAGTGGTGCGGCCCAAACAACTCAAACAACTGGCCACAATTGCACCACTAAGTTAGGCACACAAAGATTGTTAACCTAGAATGATTTCTACTCTTTTATGTGTTACTTTATGTGTACCGGTTCCACAGATCAGAACCCGGTTGAGTAGAAACAAATCAATTCGGTTAAGTGCCTTTGAATGTGGGTGTACGTTGTGTGTTTGTTGAAAATTGCCCCACAAAATTATCTTTTTATTTTTTTTTTATATAAATGAAGGTGGAATGAATGTGAGTGAGAATCTAAACAACCAAACTATTCGTAGGATTTATGCAAACACCTAGGTTAATTGGAATTTGGATTCAATGTGGCGAATGAAATCTATGGAGGGGGAAAGAATGGGGGATAACTTACAAAACCTTTCACAGCACTTTACTCCAATCTACCGCTTTTGCTCATCTCAAAAGAGTACCTGCAATTACAAAAAGAAAGGAGAAAAGTGAGGTAAATGACTTGTAAGTTACAAAACGCGAAGAGAAATCAAAGATCGTCTCCTCCCCAGCAACGACGCCAGAATGTTGAATGGGACGAATCGCTACGCTAACGTGTATGGTTTTAGAAAACCTGTCATTGTAGTTTGAAAGCGAAGAATTCGTGTTCAACAAATAAAATTTATACCGAAATTGAAATTCCAGGTCTAACACAGGGAGGCGGACGTTTGATTTTAAAACTACGCATTTCTTTTTATTTTTCACGAAGTAATTCAATTTAAAACTATCTAATTATTTACAATAAATAGGAGAGAGAGGGTAAGAGAGAGAGAGAATATTACACATAGAAATCAAAATGAGATGTAGAATAAACAAAGAATTTATCATTAAGGAGATTGTTCATTACAACTAGAAAGCATAAAACAATTGTACTAGAAAGAGATAAATTTACTCTAGAAAGCATTAAAAGAATGGAAGGAGAAATGTCCTCCTCAACGGTCACTTGGAGGACGAACAGAACTACTCTAAAAAGCAGTATATCTATACTAGAAAGCAGTAAAAAGAATAGGGAGAGAGAAATCCTCCTCGACGGTTGCTTGGAGGACGAGCCGGATGGGACAACGCCTAGACAAAGGAGGACGAAGCAGGATGAAGGAGGACGAAGCAGAAGAACGGGAACGGAGCAACACGCCGTCGTCATCGCGGGATCCACTTTTGAAGGGGGACAAAAATTTGAACTTTATCTCGCGAGAAGCATCCCGGGAGTGGGACAAGCTTCTCTTGAGCTTTGGAGAGGTAGAGAAGAGAAGGAAGGGATGAGAATTTCGTATGGAGGGGGTCTCCTTTTATAGTTGCAAGGAGTGGGGGCAAAATGGTCATTACAACTTTAAAATAATAAATGAGGGGTCTTTAGTGACGTATAAATCCGTCACTAAAGCCCCCAACGTGGGCGTAGCTTCCGCGCCCACGCACGACTCCTCAGCTGCCCGCTTGTTCAATGCCTACGCCCACGTACTTCAGATCTCAGCCGTCCAATCGCGAGATCGGACAGCTTAAGATGCGTGATCGCCCGCTGCTATGCCCACTTGGCGCGTACGATCGCGCGTCCATGCCGCGCGTGCAATAGCGCGTGATCTCTATTGAGCGCAAACGGCCGTCCGATCAAGATCCAATGCCCACCCACGCTTGCTCGCCCGCGCCTTCCTCCCCTTCTCTGCGGCTCGAACCCGTGCCTGCAGCTCGCGTAAGCGCGCTCGACCGCTGCGCTACTAGGCGCGGATGGTCGAGCGGGCGCTTTTAGGCGCGGCTGATCACAGCCGTTGGATCGAGATCCAACGGTGGAGAGGGAGCGGGTGCGGGGCCTTCAGAGACTGCATGCGGCCGTTTAGGCAGCCGAGATGGCACCACGTGGCGCCATCTTGGCCGTCCATCTTCTGGATGTTGTAGATGGTGCCACAGATGTCGGATTGACTCGATTTTTGCGTCGTTAGGCTACGATCGTCGATCCGAATTCATCCGTGCGGTCGGATTTGTCATTTGAAGTGTGGATTTACACCATCTTAGCCCTTGATCTTCTAGGGTTCCCCGGTCACTATCTGATGCTATGGATGCCTGATTAGGGCGATCTTGGAGTCGTTGAACTCCAATCGTCGCCCTGATCACATCCATACAGTTGGATATTTGATCCGAGGCCCCGATAAAATGTTTGCCCTGTCCAAGCACATAAAAGGAGACAATTAACCTCCATTTTATTCAAACTACTCTAAATGCAAGATGATGCATGTTATGCAATATTTATATCATGAAATGCAATCCTATGCTTAAGAACATGCATAAATAGACATATTAAGTAGTGTAAATGTGTTTACATCAAGAGATCTTGTCTGCAGAGATCATGCTAAGGGGAGCTTTGATTGGCGAGATCATGGCAGGCAAACCATCAATAGAAAAGCTTCAGAACCTGATATGTTCCTTAGATCTCCTATCTGCAGGCTGGAAGGTAGCCATGTTGTCCCACTCTTGTTTCTTGGTATATGGTTTGGGCATGTTGGATGTAGAACGACTGAGATTTCGTTCAAGCTCTTTTGAAGATTTCATTGTGATTTGGAGAATGGTTTCTCCATTTGATGGGGCTCTTCCTGATCGGTCTCCACAAAGAGTGAGCTCTAGGAGGATTCTTCTTGAGATTTCTGGACTGCCACTACATCTACAATTAAAGGGGGTTGTCTCTAAAATGCTAGCAGGCTTTGCATCCATCTGTGATGGTTCTAAAATTTTGATTGGAGAGGGGGACATTAGATCTCTACGAATAGAGGTGGTTGTCATCAATGCTAGTTTAATTCCTGATTTGGTCACAATCAGGTGTGGGGGCACTTCTTGGCTGGTTCGGCTAGCAGTACTTGGACAGGTGCCTGGGCAGGCTGAAAGTGGATAGGTTAAGTCGTCTGAGGAAGGACTGATGTCTGGAGCAAACATTGAGGTGAGAAAACAGAGTGATAGATGTGGCCGCACTCCTCCTGCTGATGCTCCTGAGCCTAAAAAGAGGAAGGACTGTCATCTGGTCTATGCTACGGAAGATCAGATGGAAGAGGTTGTTATAGCTGACGATTGTAGACAAGCTATGATAATCAAAGATGATGGATGTCTGGAGGTTGCTGAGAATTCAATGACAGATTCAGAGATGAATTGCAGTAAAGAGGTGGGCAAGACAGGAAGAGATCTAGTGCTTAAAGAGCCAGACCAGTTGCAGCTTTCTATTCCTACCGATCTGAAGTATGGCAGTGGTTCCAATCAGAAAAGAGGTGTGGGTATATCTCCCTACATGTTGAGAAGGAGAAGGAAGGAGAACTTGCCCCCCATTGAGGAGTAGAATATTGCTAAATCTATTATGGTCAAATTTATGGGTTGTATGGCCAAAGGGAGTCATTCCAATGAGGAATGAGAGTGTTGACTTGGAATGTGCGTGGGCTACGCAATAAACAGAGAAGGACTTCATTATGTAGATATCTCTCTGAGTAGGAGATTGACTATGCTCTTATACAAGAGACACACTTGGAGATGGAGAATGGTCAGGAATGGGATTGTTTTAAGCAATTTGGCCGTAGTGATGTTGCGGTTAAGCGTGCCTCTGGAAGGTCTGGTGGATTGGCCTTTTGGTGGAGAAAGTTGTCCATATTAGTAACTGAAATTATTAGTGACAGGTACTTACTTTCTTGCAGATGTCAATCTCCCCAAGGAGATATGGAATGGTTTATATCGTGCATTTATGGTCCTTGTGTGGCTGCAGATAGAGTTGGCTTGTGGGAGGAACTCTCTGCAATGCATCAAAGAGTGCAAGAGACCCCATGGCTGCTAGGGGGTGATTTCAATTGTTATCTCTCAGGTGATGACAACCCAGATGGGAGAGTGGACAGCTCTATGGCAGGCTTCCAAATGGCTGTGTAGAACATGGGATTGACTGAATACCCCATCAGTGGTGTGGAATTTACTTGGAGGAATGGCAGTGGATAGGTTTCCAAATTGGACAGATTTTTTGGCAGTCTTAGTTTGTTGGAGAGGTATCAATTATCAGCAGTTATGAGCCTTGATAGGCCTTTCTCTGACCACACTCCACTTGTTTGGGATAGTGGGGTGAATTCAGACCTGGGATCATACTTCAAACTCAAGAGATCTTGGTTTAGGGAAGAAGGTTTTGTGCAAATGGTATCCCAGTGGTGGCAAAATAAGGTTTTGTGCAAGGCACTGCTACACAGCAGCTAACTGCAAAATTGTCAGGATTGCGTGAAGTGCTGAAGGAATATGGGCAAGCTGTGAATCTGATCAGAGAACAGAAGAGGAGGGAAGCCTTGGCAGTAATTAGGGACCTAGATCTGAAAGAATGCAGGCAAGCTTTGAACCATCAGGAGCAGCAACTGAGGTAACAGATGCAAGCAGCAGTGGGGGATGAAGATCTGAAAACAGAAATGGATTGGCGTGAAAAATCCAGATAGCTATGGCTCAAAGAGGGTGATGCGAACACGAAATTTTTCCATCTTGCGGCCAGTGCTAGGAGGAGATTCAATCTTATTTCATCTATTAAAGTTGAAGAGAGAACTATTACCTCTGTTAGAGAAATCAGAACTGAAGCAAGTAAGTTTTTTAAAGAAATTTCCAAGGCTGCTCCAAGAGGTTCTTGGAGGATGGCATCAATTGACTTCCCCTGTGTTAATGATGATTAGAGAGACATGCTTGTCACCCCTATATCTGAACAAGAAGTACTAAAAGCTATTAAAGAGTTAAATAATGAAGGTGCTCCTAGCCCGGATGGATTTCAGGTGTTCTTCTACAGAGAGCTATGGAGTGTTGTTAAGGTGGATGTTTTAAAGGTTATTCATGAATTTGAACTGGGCAACTCTGGATTTGAGAGGTTGAACAAATCCTATCTGTTTTTGATTCCTAAGAAATCAAGTGCGGAGAGATTTTCTGATTACAGACCCATTGCCCTATCTAATTCCATCTACCTTATTATTAGTAAGGTTATAGCTAACAGATTGCGGGAGGTTTTAAAGGACTTAATAATGCCTGTTCAGTCAGCTTGTCTTCCTGGGAGATCATTACAAGAGTCCTTCATTGTTGCGCAGGAGATGGTAATGGGTTGGCATAGGAGAAAATCCAAGGCTTTTTTTATGGAAAGTAGATTTTTCCAAGGCCTATGATTCAATCTCCTAGTCATACTTGTGGGAGACTCTTAGAAGAAGGAAGTTTCCACCTTTATTGATACAATGGGTGAAGAGGTGCATTACGACAGCCACTTTTTCCCCACTGATAAATGGCAAATCGTGTCGTTCTTGGATTCAGCTCCAGTGTGGAGTTAGGCAAGCCTGCCCAATTGCTCCTCTGATTTTCAACCTTGCTGTGGATACTTTGGCTAGATTCGCCTGCAAACTGGCAGTGGATGGTTTTATAAGGGGGTACTCAATGTCTACTCATAGGGCTCCAGCCCCTATACTTCAATATGCAGATAATACTATTTTTTTTGTGGAAGGGGGGAAGAGAGAAGCGCAAGCACTTTTACATATGGTTAAAATTTTTTGAGAGATTTCTAGTCTCAAACTGAATGGAAATAAATCCTCCCTGGTCTGCTTTGGGATGAACAGTGGGTTACAGAATGACATCTCCACCATGTTGGGTACACCTGTGGTTCCACTGCCTATTAAATATCTGGGTCTACCTTTAAAATGTTCTAAGATGAAGAAAGCAGATTGGTTTTTCCTTTTTGAAAAGGTAGCTACGAAATTGGAGGGCTGGAGCAGTAGATACCTATCAAAAGGGGGGAGGTATATTTTACTGAATTCCGTCATCACTTCGATTCCAGTATTTTTCTTCTCTGTCCTTAAAGCCCAGAATTCTATCTGGAAAAAGCTAGATGTGATGCGGAAAAGATTCTTTTGGAAAGGGGCCTCTCATCAAGGGGCCTTTTTTCAACCTTTGAAGTGGGAATCAATTTGCAAGCCAAAAAAGATGGGTGGTATGGGTATTAGATCCCTTAAGGAATTCAATGAAGCTTTACTATTGAAGTGAGCTGTTCAGTTGCTGCAGGGAGAAAAAAAAATCTAGACAGAAATTATTCAGGATAGTTATGGGACTGCCAATGATGAGACTAATCGTCTAAATCCCCATAAACCTTCCCCCTTTTGGTCTTCTGTGGTACGCGGCCTGAGGGACAATTGGAATTTTTTCAAATCTGTATTAGGTGATGGAAAAACCTTCAAGTTCAAGCTGGAAAATTGGGTACATGGAGGGACGTTTAAAGACAGGTTCCCCCTTGCTTATGCTGCGACTTCGGATAAAAATGTTGTGGTATTCGATTATTGGGATGCGGAATCTGAGCAATGGCTGTTCAATAATGGTGGGTGGAATAATCATGAAACAAGAACACGTGCAGAGAATGAACGTCTCATGCAAGAACTTGCTGCCTTCAAACCCATGCCCCATGAATATGACACTTACAAATGGGAGGGTAAATTTTCTACTGCGACTGCTTATGACAGATTGATAATGTCCACCAGGATGGCGAAAGCTGATGAGATGGGGAAGAAGATATGGAAGTTAAAAATACCACTAAAGACACAAATTTTTTTATGGCTCTGCAGAAGGGACAGCTTGATTACTGGAGATCTGAGGCACAGAAGGATGGGTACCCCCACCCAGTTTTGTCATTTATGTGGGATGCATAATGATTCTAGCACTCATATCTTTTCTTCATGCGCGATCACTGATTATGTATGGAGGAGAGTATGCAATGAGCCTTTACCCACATGGGAGAATTTGTGGCGCTGTCTTGTGGATGGGAATAAGCCATGTTTACATATGGTGGCTATGTTATGGGCTGTATGGAGGGCTAGAAATGAGTGTGTTTTTCAGGAGACCCCAGTGTATGTGGATAATATTGTAAACTTTTACTGGAGTCTCATACAGCATTGGGGTTCGATCATGTAATTATTTTTTTTATTATCAATAAAAGTTCTCCTAGTTTGCTGTCGGTGATTCGATAGCATTCCTCTCTTTCAAAAAAAAAATTCTGATCTTTCTTCCCTCTCTGACTTAGCTTTCTCAGCCCCCTTGATTTCTTTCTTCCTTCCTTCTTTAGCTTTCTCTTCATTTCTTCTTCTTTGCCTTCTGCCTTTGCCTTCTTCTGCAGTCTTCTTCTTTCTCCTTCTACTCTCTTTGCTTTCTTTCTTTCTTCTTTCTTCCTCAGCCGCACCTCTGCTACAGTGCTTCTCCTTCCCTTTGCTTCTGCCTTTCTTCCTCTTCCTTTCTCTTCCTTGGCATTTGCCTTGATTTCCTTCTTCAGCCTTTTTCTTAGCTCTCCTCTGACTTCGTCTTCCTCTCTTTGGCCTTCCTTCCTTCTTCTTCCTTTCTGCGGCTAAGTGTCTTTCCTTCCCTACTTAGCTTCACCCTCAGCTGCACCTTCCTCTTCCTTCTTCTCTTCTTTCCTACGCATGCACACAGAAGCAAAACCTACCACTACCCTCCCCCGCATACGCACTCTATCTTTTCTCTCTTAGGTTCACTCTCCCAGAGCCAATCGGGTATTCGGGTCAGGTCAAGCACACCTGGGTCCAGGCGCACCGACGTGGGTGATGCACGAGGAGTGCATGGTTAATCGAGTCGGTCAGCTAGGTCCAAGTAGCGTGGGTCGCAGACAAGGCAGGGGCATGGGCGAGGGGACCTCACGCCGTGTCAGGAGGTGAAGAGCCTAATGCACTTTTTCAATTTATTCGGCTACGGCACTTCAAGGATTTTCGAGGTGGGACTATCTTCCCACCTCCCTTTGCGTGTGTCCGCAGCAGGAGTCTTCACTTGATTGCAGCGGCTACTAAGTCCTTCGAAGCCAATTGCTTGCCTGGAGCCGTGCACGATAGAAGTCCGCGCAACCTAGGACTCTTAGCTTGGAGCGAGGAGACCTGGAGGGAGCTTGCAAGCAAGCTGCTTGCACTCGTCAATGGCGGCCGAGGGCTAAACCTGAAATCACTTAATACAGCCTTGCGGCCCCATTAAAACACACGAGGAGCTTCGTCGTGTCTTGGAAGAGGTGAGACGGTGGGTGGCAGGCCGCGGGGCGACCTAGGCGTACGTGCCTAGGTCAGACTATGGCGGTGTTTATGGGTTTGGTCGGGGGATGTTTAGGCAGATGACGGTGGTCGATGGATGGGCAGACGGTGATCAGTGGACGATGGTGGAGGTAGTGAGGTGTCTGGCGAGGCGTGTGAATGTGTGGAGCGGTGGAAGTGCCTCGCCGGTGGTCTGCTGGAGGTGGAGAAGATGGTGGTGGTCTGCGATGTCGTGGGGTCAAAAATGGGAAATAGAAAGAGGGGAATTGAAGAGGGGATAGAGAGAAGTAATTCTAACCTAGCTGAGTGGACGAAGGGGGAGAGGAGGCGGCTGGCCGTTCCTGCTGTCGCTGGAGAAGACAGTGTCCAATGGAGGGAGAGCGGCGACGACGAAGGGGCTAGAGGCGCGTGTGGGTGTCGCACGACGCGAGGAAGGTGGTGAAGGCGGCTCTGCCACTGGTATTGTGGCAGAGCGAAGAAAAAGAGGAGGGCTCGCTGGAGCTCGTTGGACTCCTGACTAGAGGAGGAGACGAAATTGGGTTGATTCTCCGGCCAAGTCGAGCTTAGAAGAAGCGGCCGGACCTGAGTCTTCTTTTAAAGGCACAGGCAGAGGGCCAGGCGCAAGGTGGCGGCCAAAAGTCCTCGCCGAAGGTATGGCCGGAAGTGATACCCATACCTCTCGAGCGTTCGCACGAGAGGCATGAGGCGATTCAGGGCATCGGAAGCTGCTCAGGCAGTAGGGAGTTTCCCAGAGGACTCCCCTTTCAAATCTGGGAGCAGCTTCCTGGGGAAGCGAGGAGAAAACCTCCTCGAAACCTCACCGGAGGTATGGGTCTCTGCTGCAATGGTAGAGGGACCTGAATGTAGAAAGTGATGAAAAGTTGAGGGAGTTTTTGCAAGGGTTTTCAAAAGTTAGGGGCCAAAATATAATTGGGTGGACTATTTTGCAAAGTAGGTCAAAATGGTCTTCCCTTAGGTCAAAATTTTAGTAAAAACCTAATTCAGACCTAAGGAATCCAATGGTGAAGTTGGAGTTTAGGTTTGACCACGTTTTTCTGGACATTTTGCATAAAAACTCAAATTAGGTCAAATATTGAGCTTGGACCCCAATCTAGGTTAAAACAGGTTCCAAAGGCCAAATTGAAGGTTCTAAACCCTAGGCGATATTTTTCCATGAATTTTAGAGGGTTTAGTTGTTTTTCATCCTACCTAGAACCTTGTGAAATTAAGTGGGTTTGTTTTAGGGTTACAGAATGTCATTTAATTCTTGAATTTCACAATAACCCTTTTCTGACTGAACCATCCCACCTTTTCTCTTATTAAGCCCAATTGACCTATGTCTAGACCCTAAGAAATCCCGTTGATGTACTGCAATGGTAAAATTATAGTTTTACCCTTTATTTTATGTATCCTTTTCAGATCAGTAATCTCTTGAGTTAGGCCTTCCTTTAGGTTATGCAGGAGCTTTTGTTCACTTTATTAGGTCAAAATAAACTAGTTAGGGCTCATGATGAGGTTCTCATCATACCCCTATGCCTAGCTTTTGCTAGTCCCTTAGCAAAATTTCAAGGTTTTTAACTTTTGTTCTTAGACCATGGGTTTCTTTCAACAGTTATGATAAGTGCTTTTTCTTCTTTTTCTTTTGTGATTAGGTCAGAATGCCAACAGTAGGCCTAAAGGTGCTCTAGTACCAACCAAGATCCGGACTTGACCAACTTTAGCCTTAGTCTTCCGCAAAGGTTTTTAAGGCCCGTAGGAACTACCCTAAGGTTCATTGGACTCCGTGGTTAAAGCACCCATGCTTGAGACATATTTTATCCTTGGTTCAGTTTGCAGTGCATTTTTGTAAGAGAGAGACAGAGGATTTATTTGTTTGGAGAGTTTTCTCTCTCTTTTCTTTTTAATTCTAGCTTCGGATTGGCTTCTCAACACGGTCTATATCGGATTCCTCGTCCCCATCATCAATCCTTAAAGGTTCCTGGCAATCGATGCTTCGTGATAGCACCGCCCAAGGCAACCCCCAGAACCCTGGTTTTCGAGATTTCAAGATAATCCCGCCCATGGCGTTCCGTGGCCGAATCTAGACCCTGACAATCGACATTTCGTGATAATGCCACCCATGGTATCTAAACCAACAGAATGCTTACAAGCCCCTAGTAGGATATGTAAATATCCTAAGAGACAAGCACCGAGGAGACGATATGTTGTTACGTATCTTCGAGGGGAATTTCCCACCTCTCCGTGCCGAGAACTCGTCCAAATCAACTTGTGTTGATCGGCCGCTCCTAATCTAGGCAACATTTTCAGAACATTACAATACTTTTTGTGTGATTTTGATTGTTATGCGTACTGAACCAGACTGTGTGTGGATTGGGGTTCTCAGGTTGTCGAGTCCCGTAAATCGAAGCCAGTTAACGAGGCCGAATACTCCCTAGGCCTTAGACCTAATACCTAAGCTTCGCATTTTCCTCAACCTCTTGAGGATTATCCAGATCTTAGCAAGTACTAAGAGTCTAGCCAAAAAGGCCTATGGTCAGCGTTCCTAATAATCTCTTTTTGTGTCTTTTTAGCACTTTTCTTTACTTTTCTTGATGTGGTCTAGAACTTCGGTTAATCCCTTAATTTCTTACTAATGACTATCTCTTTCTTTTTTTCATTTTCTGTTCTTTTTTGTCATTTTGCTCTTTTTCCTCCTCCTCATGATTATGTATAGCCCACAAAATTTCCTCTCTCCTTTTTTTTGTGTTTTTGACATATGTGAATTTTTTTGTGAGAAAATCCTTCTGACTTTTCTTGGTTCTGTATGTATGCACTTTACCACCCCCCATGCCTAAGTTTCGCAATGTCATTGTAAACGGAGGGTGTGAAATAGTATTGGGTTCAGGGGCTTAGAATAGGATACATCGGGTGGATGAATGGGTCGGGAATGACTGTTGCGGACGATTTCAAGCTCTGGTACGTGTACCGGAGGTGGGATCGACTGTTCTAAGACATCCGAACTTGGGGGGCAATAGACGTGAAGTACAGTTGGATAATCGGACAGATCTTGGGATTTTTTCAAAGACTGACGGGTTGCCGCCCGTTAAGCGCTAAATTCGACGCCTTCAGCTGAGCGGGAAATGGGATGGAGAGGGAATGGTCAAATCAGCGGAGTTTTGTATAATAAGCACCTTGATCAAGAGCCTGGTTGGTCCAACCAAGTGCTTGTTCAGATCAATAAGCTGATGATGCAACACAAACCCAATCAATCTGGTGGGTTGATAAATGTAGATCAACAGGTGTGGAACCCACCATATACTATGAAGCTCGAACGGATGTGGAAGTGTGAATGCAGGGTTTGGCTGAATCGAATCAGCCTAGTTAGAGTAGGGATCCGTAAAGTAATCAGTGAATGATGCGGAACCCTACAGGGGTGATCAAAGAATGATGAAGCATGGTCTTCAGTCTGATCAATGTCCGAAACTCGGTATAGATGTGGAGTTAAGTCATCTGCAATCGGCTCAGTGAGAGGGGAATCAGAATAGAAATTGAGTCCGGTTGCGGGTCAGGGTTGAAAATGGATTTTGATCAATTCTGTATGTGTGGAAGAGGTGGCTTCAATGAGAATTGTGTATGAGGGCTCTTCTAGAAATGAATGACAAGTGGTCTCCTGTAGAGAGTCCTCTGAGTAACTATCAAATGCAAAAGTGAATGCCTGAAGAGTGTCTATAGGATGAAGGAAATCTGAATCGAGAAAAGATTCGAATTCTAGGTTACAATCATTCTTGGCATTTTCTGGTTTGGTTCCTGAGGATCGAAAAGAAATGATTCCATGTCGCTGGAACCTGAATTTAAATAAGTGATCTCAGGAATCGGGACCTCAGAGTCGGAGTCAGAGAATGAGTCATGTGAGCTGAGGTCGTAGATTGGCTTGGTGTGTTTAGGAAGCAGAGTCTCTCCGAAATCATAGTCAGATTCGAAATCATCAGAGAGTTTGCGAAAATCAAGTTCTGAATGAGATTCAAGATCATGAATTCCACCACAGAATAAATCACATGATGTGGATTCAGCAGCCTGACTGGGGTCTAGCCTATATGTCAATTCTAAGTTGAAAAAGGTGTTCTTACTAGGCTCAAGTTCCAAGCTGGTAGGACAGACCCAATTGAAACCCCACTCATCCAACTCGGTTTCTGTATCGTAAATTGTCATGACTTTCAAAAATCGATCTAATTTCCTGAGGAATTTGGAGAGGGATATTCATCAAATAGATGTCCGGAATCATACTCTTTATTGAAAATTTGATCTTCATCATACAAGGCCTCATAATCTTCCCAATAAGTTTCAAATCTAGATTCTAGGCTTAGGATATGGGTTGAATTACTAGAATCTAAGTCCAAATAACCTTCGAGGGTCACCTTATCAGAATAAGGGGCGGGATTTACACCCTCAAGAGGTTCAATTCTAATCTCATTATTGCAGGAGTCTTGGAATTCTAAGCTTGGTGATTCATGGTCTAAGGTTGGCTCAACATTGTGTTCTCTTGCAATTTCCCAACCTAATTCAATATCAGGCATGTTGTCTTCTATCTGGGTTGGGAATCCACAACCACTTTGTGTCTCAATCCCGAGATCTAGGAAATCGGATTGATCCTCAATACAACCCCAAGATGGTTCATCCTCTATTTGTGGCATATACGGTATTTCTGGTCGATAATTTGTTTTAATAATCTCATCATTTCCTCCCATTTTTCAAGATCATCTTGGTGTTGTTCCCATAGTACAGGATTTGTCATGCATTTAAGGTATTCAAAATTGTGTAATTTTTCTATCTCAATGTATCCTGTTATGAGCATGTCTCGGGTAGATCCTTTTGTGGCTTTTGTTAATAATATTTAGACATAGTTTATGATGAAGGTAGTGGTTGTTGGGATATCAACCTAAATGTCTTCTATTGGTGTTGTGGTTTTGTATTCAATTTCATAGAATTCAAGGGCATCCTCAACCATCTTTTCTCTTATGGATCTCTGTGATTCAGGTTTTTTGAAAGGTAGTCCTAAGTAGTTTGGCTGCATATTTGGATCAGGTGGTGGAATCAAGATGTAGAATCAGAATTTTGATGTAGAATCAAGTTGTCAAGTGAATAGATCTGAATAGAGAATCCCACTGAAAATGTATGTGTGTGCTCTAAAGAGAAGAGATGAGGGACTGGATGTTTTTGACCCAATCAAGGCACTTAAAGATGTTTGGACGACTATGGAGGTTTAGGGCGGATGATACCCCTGGATCAGAAGGTCGTCCACCTGAGAATTACCTGGGCAGCCAGAGAAGGAGAATCCCGTAAAGACCCCTACACGGTAGAGCATCCCCACGGGTTACAGTGTTTCCCCCACCCGACCTCTCTTGTCACTGAGATTCCAAGTATACCAGAATGGGGACCTTGACCTCTTAAGTCTACCACTTTTAAGATCAAAGGTGCTTAGGGTTTTCACTTGAACTTTAAATGTTTTGATTTTGTGACCTAATTTGGAGGTTGATTGACCTAAGGGGTCAACTTCACCTGACCTGGCCTAAGGATGGCAGAATGACTCTAGGTCAAGACCTAGAAATCACCCTGATTTGACTCCCAGGTTATTAGGTCCAATGTTTTTAAGATTCAAGTGATTTTAGAGCTCAATTTTTAGGGTTTATTCTCGCTTAGATTTTTTTAAATCAAGGGCTTGGGCAGCACACTGATGCGGGTGGGTTTGTTTCCTTTTATGCAAGCATGTGTGCCTTAGCACTCCAAAACCCTGCTGTTGAAACCCTAATTTGGTTCTATTTCCAATCCTCTTTGTCTTTCACAATAGTTCTCTTTGGACTTAAAAAACAAGAAGTGCATAGTCCGTGGAGATTCAGAAATTAAGCGTGATCTCTACTAGGCACAGGAATTTGTGGGGTAGGATCTCTAAAAATTGCTTGAACTTCAATAAGCTTTGACAAAATGTTTGCAAAATAAGGAAACTTTTCCTTTAAAATGGTAATTACTATGAAAAGAAGGCAAGTGATTCCTAATTTGATTATTTCTTCTTTTTTTTTGTCTTCCCAAGATTAAGAGATAAATTAGGGAAGAAAAGAGAATTTACCTGCCCTAGAGTGGTTGATTTGCAAGGGAGATTTCCTCGTGAAATACCTACAAAATCACAGCAAAACAAATAAGGCAAGTTAGTGCTCAAATATAATCACAAATAATGCAGAGATTAGTGATAAATTGCACGTTGCTCCCCAGCAATGGTGCCAAAATGTTTGTAACACTTTGTCATGTTTTAAATTGGTCTCACTGCAGCATAGTCAAAAAAGTGCTATAAACAAATAAGAAGATTTTATTACTCGAAAACCAAGGTATACGAGGTCGAACACAGGGATCAAATGGAATTTATTCACTAATCTAAATAATGTAATTGAACACTTAGAGTTACTCAAAACCTAATTCAGAATATAAAAGCAAGAATTTAAGAGTCTAAACTGTAGCAGAAACAAAAGAATTGGACATCTGATTCTATGATCAGACGTCTTAAATGATAGCCTTTCTTCTTTTCTCTTTAATTATGCTCTTTCTTCCCTCTCTGACTTAGCTTTCTCATCCCCCTTGATTTCTTTCTTCCTTCCTTCTTCAGCTTTCTCTTCTTTTCTTCTTCTTCTTTTCCTTCTGCCTTTGCCTTCTTTTGCGGTCTTCTTCTTTCTCCTTCTACTCTCTTTGCTTTCTTTCTTTCTTCCTTAGCCGCACCTCTGCTACAGTGCTTCTCCTTCCCCTTACTTCTGCCTTTCTTCCTCTTCCTTTTCCTTCCTTGGCTTCTGCCTTGATTTCCTTCTTCAACCCTTTTCTTAGCTCTCCTATGACTTCTTCTTCTCTTTGGCCTTCCTTCCTTCTTCTTCATTTCTGCGGCTAAGTGTCTTTCCTTCCCTACTTAGCTTCACCCTCAGCTGCGCCTTCCTCTTCCTTCTTCTCTTCCTCTTTCCTACGCATGCACACAAAAGCAAAACCTACCCATACCCTTCCCCGCGTACGCCCTCTCTCTTTTCTCTCTTAGGTTCGCTCTCCCAGATCCAATCGAGTATTCGGGTCGGGTCAAGCACACCTAGGTCCAGGTGCACCGGCGTGGGTGATGCGTGAGGAGTGCATGGTTAATTGAGCCGATCAGCCAGGTCTGCGTAGCGTGGGACACGAACGAGGCGAGGGCGTGGGCGAGGGAACCTCACCCCATGTCAGGAGGCGAAGAGCCTAATGCACTTTTTCAATTTATTTGGCTGCGGCGCTTCAAGGATTTCTGAGGTGGGACTATCTTCCCACCTCCCTTCGCGTGTGTCTGCAGCAAGAGTCTTCACTCGATTGCAACGGCTGCTAAGTCCTTCGAAGCCAATTGCTTGCCTAGAGCTGTGCACGACAGAAGTCCGCGCAACCTGGGACTCTTAACCTGGAGCGGGGAGACCTGGAGGGAGCTTGCAAGCAAGCTGCTTGCGGTCGTCAATGGCGACCGAGGGCTAAACCTGAAATCATTTAATACAGCCTTGCGGCCCCATTAAAACACACGAGGAGCTTTTCCGTGTCTTGGCGAAGGTGAGACGGTGGGTGGCAAGCCATGGGGCAGCCCTAGGCATGCGTGCCAAGGTCAGACTGTGGCTGTGTTTATGGGTTTGGTCGAGGGACATTTAAGGAGATGACGGTGGCCGATGGATGGGCGGATGGTGATCAGTGGACGATGGTGGAGGTAGTGAGGTGTCTGGCGAGGTGCGTGAATGTGTGGAGCGGTGGAAACGCCTCACCGATGGTCCGTCGGAGGTGGAGAAGATGGTGGTGGTCTGCGGTGTCAAGGGGTCAAAAATGGGAAATAGAAAGAAAGGAATTGAAGAGGGGATAGAGAGGAGTAATTCTAACCTAGCTAAGTGGATGAAGGGGGAGAGGAGGTGGCTGGCCATTCCTGCTGTCGTCGGAGAAGACGGTCTCTAGTGGAGGGAGAGCGGCGACGACGAAAGGGCTAGAGGCGCACGTGGGTGTTGCATGATGCAGAGGAAGTTGGTGAAGGCGGCTCTACCACTGGTATTGTGGCAGAGCAACGAAAAAGAGGAGGGCTCACTGGAGCTCGCTGGACTCCTGACCGGAGGAGGAGATGAAATTGGGGTGATTCTCCAGCCAAGTCGAGCTTAGAAGAAGCGGCCGGACCTGAGTCTTCTTTTAAAGGCATAGGCAGAGGGCCAGGCGCAAGGTTGCGGCCAAAAGTCCTCGTCGGAGGTATGGCCGAAAGTGATACCCATACCTCTCGAGCATTCGCACGAGAGGTATGAGATGATTCAGGGCATGGGAAGCTGCTCAGGCGGTAGGGAGTTTCGGAGAGGATTCCCCTTTCAAATCTAGGAGTAGCTTCCTAGGGAAGGGAGGAGAAAACCTCCTCGAAACCTCGCCAAAGGTATGGGTCTCTGCTACAATGGAAGTGGGACTTGAATGTAGAAAGTGACAAAAAGTTGAGGGGGTTTTTGCAAGGGTTTTCAAAAGTTAGGGTCCAAAATGTAATTGGGTGGACTATTTTGCAAAGTAGGTCAAAATGGCCTTCCCTTAGGTCCAAATTTTGGTATAAACCTAATTTGGACCTAAGGGATCCAATGGTGAGGTTGGATTTTAGGTTTGACCACGTTTGATTAGATATTTTGCATAAAAATTAAAATTAGGTCAAATATTAAGCTTGGACCCCAATCTAGGTCAAAACAGATTCCAAAGGCCAAATTAAAGGTTCTAAACCCTAGGGGATATTTTTCCATGAATTTTAAAAGATTTAGTTGATTTTTATCATGCCTGGAACCTTGTGAAATTAAGTGGATTTGTTTTAGGGTTACATAATGTCATTTAATTCTTGAATTTCATAATAACCCTTTTCTGGCTAAACCATCCTACGTTTTCTCTTATTAAGTCCAATTGACCTATGTCTAGACCCTGAGAAATCCTATTGATGTACTGCAATGGTAAAATTACAGTTTTACCCTTTATTTTATTATCCTTTTCAGATCAGTAATCTCTTGAGTTAGGCCTTCCTTTAGGTTATGCAGGAGCTTTTATTCACTTTATTAGGTCAAAATAAACTAGTTAGAGCTCATGATGAGGTTCTCATCACATGGTCAGGTAGGATGACCTTAGCTTGGACCTATCTCCTAGATCGGCGATTCTGGGTGTAGAGGTCCTTTAGAAACTTGGCATAGGATGGGATATGTTTGATAGCATCCAACAGAGTCAAGTTGATCTAGACTTGCCTAAAAGTGTCCATAATCTTCTCCATCCTATCCTTGGCTCCAAATGAGCTAACAGAAGATTCCACAGGAGTAGATAGGTGCTCTGGATAGGGAACCCTCCGCTTTTGGGTAAAGGGGTCGTCATTGCGGGAAAGGGGTGGTAGAATAACAGCATCCTCACGGTGGGTGATTTCAAGCGAGGGAGAGCACTGTGGCTCTTCCTCGGTGGAGATGGAAGTCGGGTCTAATGTAGGAGGGGAATCCTGAGAGGTGACCGTAGGAGTGCTATCAGGCTTGTCAATTTTCTTTCCACTCGTCAGCACAATCACAGCTTGAGCATGCTCCCTGAATATGACCCCTTTGCCCTTTGGGTTCTCCTCAGAACAGCTAGGCAACTTCCCCAGATCTCACTACCTAACAACCTTAGTAAGACGACCAATTTGGGATTGCATATCAGTAATCATCTTATTCTGAGATTGGATGATCATATGCTAATGCTCTTGCATTGCTTTCATCATGGCTTTAAGTTCATCTATCTCAGAAGGCCTATTCTGAGGAGGGTTTGCATAGGATGGCTAGTATATGGGTTGGGAAGGTAGGGGTCTTGTATTCCCTGAGTTAGAAGCATCACCTTGCTTCCATGAGAAGTTTGGATGGCTCCGCCACCATGGATTATAGGTATTGGAATAAGGGTTATTGTGAGGAGGTGGGCATAAACTTTGGGCCGCATTCAGGTCAGCCAGAATCAATTCAGGGAATTGATTTTCCTGATGGCACTCCGCAGTGGCATGCGTGGTGCTTTGGCGAATGGAGCATTCACTTGAAGCCTGAAAGATAGAGGCTGCTTACGGGTTCATGCCGGGTTTTGCTAAAAGCCTATCAAAGTTTTTGTTCAACAATTGAATCTGATAAGCCAAATCCTGAGTAGCCCCAACTTCATGGGCCTCTATCTTCCTCTACAAGATTGATGATTTTCTTTCTTGATAGGCAGAGGACATATGTATGGAATTATCACTTAATGTTTCAAATAATGCCCAGGCTCATCCTCAATTTTGGTCATGAAGGTTCCTGCACAGGCTGCATTGATGGTTTGCCTATGCCTTTCAGATAATCCATTATAGATCCTTTAGACCAACTGCCATCTTGGCACCTAATGGTTGGGGCATAACTTAAGAAAGTCATTAAAGCACTCCAAAGTCTCGTGAAATTGCTCCCCTTCCTGTTGAGTAAAACCCATAATCTCTCTTCTATAATGGTTGGTCTTACTCATAGGAAAATACTTTTTCAAGAATTCTCCCTTAAGGGTGGCCCAATCATTTACCCTTACATCAAGGGTACGATACCAGTGCTTGGCCTTATCCTTAAGGGAGAATGGAAATAGAGTCCTCATCAAGGCTTCATCAGTAAAGCCCTGGAGCTTCACCATGGAACAGACCTCAATGAATTCCTTAAGATGCCTGTAGGGATCCTCCCTAGCAGTACCATAAAAAGACAGAAGCAAAGATATGGTACTACTTTTGATTTCATAAGGATTATCCACTCCAGGTCTACGGATAGGTAAGGCTTGGTGGGTTGTAGGGAGGAAGTAGTCTCTCAAGGTTCTTTGATTTTCACCAACCCTAATCTCTTCTTCATGTCTTTCTTCAGCCATTTTTCTTCTTCCTAATAATTCTCTTAGGCTCAAGGTTGAAAAAAAGACTATTTTTAAGAGAGCGCCTACTAAGCATACACCAAGCAAACACAAGGCAAGAGGTCTTTTGTTGAGTTAAAGCACTTTAAGCCCACTTCCAACCTTTCTAGTTTGGCCAAATAGAGTCAAGGCAGTATTTCTCCGTTCCCACGTAAGTGGTATAAGAGAAGTGAGGCACTTGAGATTCCTAGTCAAAGGCTATTAAGGAGGTTGAGGTTACTTTTAGTTTTTTTGGGTGACCAATCAAGTTGCCAATCAATTACGCACCCTAAATAAACTTCGAGTGCCCTAACGACGTACACTTTGCTGCAATGATATTCTCAGATGCTTAAGTAAAAAGGTACTCCAAGGATGGAACCAAGGGATGCAAGTAGGGCGAACCCTTCCTTTGAGGCGATGCATTAGTGGTGCCTCTTAACTACCCTTGAATTCCTTTAAGGGGTGTCTGAAAGGGATGGTGGTCGGACCCGGTTAGGTTGTGTTAATATGGTGATTTTATCGTTGAAGTGTGTATAGTGGTTAACCTAAATCGAGCCTAACCATCTCTTTTCAAAATATTTTTTTTTACCTGGCCTACTTGATTTTATCTTGGTCACTTTTAGGCCTAGGGTCGAACTCAGGGAAGTGGGGTTAGAAGTCAAGTTTCTACGCCTTTCCTACAATGAATCTCTTCCATTCGTTTATTATGTTTTTGGTGTTTTTCTATTTATATTTTTTTCTGATAATCATTGTTCTTGAGGTACACCCTCAAAATCAGGTTCTTGGCTTTGAGCCAAATCAAGGTTTCAAAACTGGTCTTACTATTCGCAAGACGGAGTACCTGTAAGTCAAGGATTATCTTTTCTCTTTTATATATTTTTTATCTTTTTATTGGCAGGAAAGAGAAGTAGAAATAAAGTAAATATAGTATATATATATGTATAAAGGGGTGGGGGTGGAGGCAGAGATGGAATGTAGCACGGTGTCGAGTAAGTCATCATCTAGAAAGAAGCAAACAACAGGACGAAGTGCCACATGGAGTGTAAGGTGGATTGATGGAAGATGAGTGTGACCACGCTTTTTGTACGCGTGTATCGGGGAATATCAGCAACTGGTGTAGATATTCCCGCGATACAACATATGGTAAGTAATGTGAAAATATAAATATATGTATTTATGTAAATATATCTATCTCTATATATGGTTTTAAATATGTAGGTATATATGTAGTTATATGTGTATATATATGTATATATATATATATATGTATGTAACTATATGTATAGATAGATATATGTATAGATATATATATATATGTATATGTATATGTATGTATATAATACTATATAGATGTATATATATATATGTATGTATATATATATAGTAATAAATGTATATAGATATATGTAGATAGATATGTATGTATATATATATATATATGTATATATAGTTATATAGATATATATGTATATAGGTATGTATATTTGTATATATATATGTGTGTGTGCGTATAAGTGTATGTGTATATATATATATATATATATATATGTATCTATACTTATACTTAGTTATATAGGTAATAATATATATATATATGTATATATATATGTGTGTGTGTGTGTGTGTATATAAGTATATGTAGATATGTAAATATATATGTATATGTATATTTATATAAGTATATAGATGTAAATATATGTATGTATACTTAAGTATAAAGATACTACTATATGTATAGATAGAAGTATATATACATATATATATGTATATAAATATATATAGATATAAATATATATAAATATATAAGTATATAATAGTGTATAGGTGAGAGTGTGTGTGTGCGAGAGTGTGAGTGTGTGTGTGTATGTCTATTTGCAGAGAGAGAGAGAGTGTGTGCTATGAGAGAGAGAGAGAGAGAGCTGGAGTTGGCATGGTTAAGGTGTCTGAAGCTTCAAGCCTGACGTCTGGAGTCCACGCACGCACGTGCAGGCGCATCTGCGTGCAGAGAGACGCACGCTGGAGGGACTGGGTACAGAGAGAGGGCCGCAGCGCACAGCACTGCGCAGAAGGGTTGGAGCGGGCAGACGTAGGCACACGTGGGCGAAGGGAGCGGGCAAAGACGCGAACGGGTGCGAGCGCTAGCAGACGTGCGGGCGGGTGCTAGAGCATGACGCGAGGTGAGACGCGTATGCGAGTAGTGGCTAGTAGCGGCGCATCGGGTGACCGAATAAGTGAGAAACTTGCTAGTCACCCCACTGTAGCCACAGTGTTCCGCTGAAACACGTGAACAGTGGCTACAGTGCCCGGGCAAGCCGCGCGACCAGGTGCTGTAGGTGCTGTGAGTGCGGGCAGCTTGCGGCTGGCGCTCGTGGGCTGGCACCCGCGTGGAAGGGATGCGCCGGCTGGTTGCAGGCGCGGAGAGGCAGGCGTGCGCGAAGAAGCAGAAGGCAAGGGTGCCTACAGGCGCACGCTAGAGGCCTGCATGCACTGCTGTCGCCTTGCTGCTACTGCTGTGGAGCTCGGCCGGCTGCTGCAGGGGCGTGCGGTGGCCGGTTGAGCTTCAAAGCTTGAAGCTTTGTGGTAATGGCGGAAATGGCGTGGAAAGTTGAAACAGGGAAGAGAAGACCACCACGCCCACCGACTCTTTGATGAGATGGGCAGTGGTGGTCTCACGGTGGTGGCTGTGCACCACAATGATGTACTCCTGCCCGCAGAGTGTCTCCTCAGAGGAGGAGGGCCTGCGTATGGAGGGAGAGGGGGAAGAGATGGCGGCCTGGAGAAGAAGCTGCGTTGGGTTTTTTTTCGTGGGGACCAGGCTCGGATTCAAAGAAGAAACTGTGCCCTTTTAAAGAAGAAGAAGGCATGCACAACCATGCCCTGGCTGTGCATGCCTCAGCATGGTTGTGCAGGGCAAGCTATCGCAAGGAAGGGCCTGCTGCAGAGCTTGGCGCGAAGAGGAAGAAGAGGCCATTCAGCCGCGGGAAGAATTTCAAAGTCAAATAGAATTAAAATAAAAAGATGGTAAATTTTGCAAAGCAACACTTGATGAAAACGTGAATTGCGAGGCCATTTTATTCACTCTCCTCCCCTCCCAATAAAATGCATGCATGCGTGTATTTTTACAATGCGACAATGTCTACCTAATATGCACTGGTAATGCTAGGAAATAGCACAAGATGGCACAATTGCAAGTGTATTTTTGTAGTACAATCATTCCCCCATGCCTATCTTTTGCTAGTCCCTAGCAAAACATTTTTGTGTTGTATTTAGAATTGATCTTTAAGCTGAAGATTTTCTTCTGAGGTGACATAGGTGTGTTTATTGTTGGATATTGTGAGAACCAATTGCAGAGAAGACTACCAGTACTTTAAGTCTTATGTGACATAGATCATCTCTTGACTAACCAGGACTCTTGATATTTAAACCTTAAGTACAATTTCCAGGATCCAGGAGGTTTTCGCCGTACTCGAGAGCTCAAGAGATTATGGCTTGTGATTAGTGAAGGATCAAGACTGACCAGATGAACATTAAGACTCAAGCCCAGGGTTTCATGAATTTTTAAGTATAGGTTGGTCCCAGTTTCAGCTCATGTCTTCGGATTGACCCTTAAAAAGATGATGGAAACTCAACTCCCATTTTCTGACATTTGTGGCTCACAGGAAAACAGGGTATTTGCGACTTGCCCTAAAGAACTTCTTTAGGGTAAAGACTTTACAGACATTTGCGAGATATACTGACTTATTTGCATCTTTTTTTTAAAAAAAAAACACGTGTCAGTATATCTCTTACAACATTATTTGGAGGAGCACACTTTCCTTTTTGGTGGGAGAGTTCCTTTTTGGTGAAAGAGTCTCTTCTAAACACAAGACTAAGGCCTGGGATAAAAAGTCTACCTGCGCGCATAGGTAAGGACTCCACCTTCCCTAATGAACACTAGGTTTGGATCTTATGTTCACCTGGTCTTTCTTGACATGTGTAGTGTTGAACCAAGATTACTTACGCTCTCAAGTAGAAGCAAATCAACGAATCCTGTACTGGTGTCTTAGGTACAAGAATACGTCCTTAGTTAGGAGAGATTTCAATCTATCTTGTCAATGCTCAAGTGAATTAAGCCGAGCTTGAGCGAATCAAGCTTCTGTGGCCTGGAAAGTCTTCAAAACAGTGGTTGAATATCCATAAACACTTATTATATTTTTGTTTCAGCCTTTAGATCATTACTAAACACCATTTTCATTTTTCATTGTTTTTTTCTTTTCATATATATATATATAGATAGAAACTGCATGATACCATAAAATACCCAGATCCTAAGGATGCCTATCCACCCCCCCATGCCAAACAATGCTATGTCCTCATATGCATGTAGGGCAGGGTAGAGGAAGGACGAATGATCGGGTAACGAGAGCTGAGGTGCAGGGTATACAGCAGGGTGGTAGGGTGGGTGGATGGTGGGTGGTGAAGTATCTGGCATTTCTTGGGACGAGAGTGTCCCAGGTGGATCAGAAAACAAGTCAGGAGGAAGAAGTTGGCCCTCAGATTGGCCAAGAAGAGAGGCTTCTTGGATAGATGGATCTAAAAGGGAATAGCCCCAGAGAGAAGTATGTGGGTGACAACGGTCTGGCTGTCCAGTTAGCTTGTTTGTGTTTGTTATATGTCAAGTTACAGTCGTTGTAGTAATAAGACAGCTACCATGTTATCATTACAAATTTTTTACTCGGAAATGGTTTTCCCGAGGTCGAACTCAAGGAGCTACTGGAATTCTAGAAATACAAAGGTTCTCTATTAGATTACAAAAATAAGGGAGAGAGAGAGAGAGAAAGAGAGAGAGGGAGCTTGTCTTGGCTTCTTCTTCTTCTCTTCTCCTTTTCCTTCTCCTTCTTTCAGCTACTCTTCTTTTCTTCTTCTTCTTCTCTGCTCACAGCTGTGCCTCTTCTTTTCTTCGTCTTCTTCTTCTTCTTCTTCTTCTTCTTCTTCTTCTGTTCTTTCTTTGTTCTTCTCTTTCTTTCTTTTTCTTCTCTTCTTCTGCAGCTGTGACAATCTTCTTTTTCTTCCGCCTTCTTCTTCTTTCTTCTCTTGCTTTATCTCCTCTGGCCGCTGCTCAACCGTCGTCTGATGCAGTGGTCAGATGACTTAACTGTAGGTTTGCTACAGTGCTTCTCTTCTTCTGTTTCTTCTCTCTTGCTTCTTCTTCTTCCTCTCTGCCCTGAGCAGCTAAGGCTTCGGCCGCCTTCCTTCCTCTTCTTTCCTTCCTTCCTTCTTCTTCTCTCTGTTCCTGCACGCTCACACAAGGATTAGAAAGCAAAACCTACCTCTACCCTTCCCCGTGTCTCTCTCTCTCATATTTCTCTCATAGGATCGCACTCCTAGAGCTGGGTATTTGGGTACGGGTATCGCGCCTGGGACCAGGCCCACCGGCGTGGGGTGGTGGGCGAGGAGTGCACGGGTTAGGGTAATCAGATCCAACCTAGACCCGCGGGGCGTGAGCGCGGGCGAGGGTGAGCGCGTGGCGTGCAGCGTGCATGAGGGACCTAACCCCTGTGTTCAAAGGCGATAAGCCTACAACACTTTTTCCATTTATTTGGCTGCGGAGCTTCCAGAACTGCCGAGGTGGGACTAAATGTCCCACCCAAATTAGCGCCTGCAGCTGAGGAAGCAGCAAGCAATCGCAGCAGCATGAGAGGCCTTCTCCCCAGCTGCAGGCCTGGGATGCTTCGCGAAGGCAAGCCGCGCGTCCTAGGGCGTGAGCCTGGGCGAGAGGGCACCTACAACTGCAGGTGAAGGAGCTCCAGAAGCTCGGTAATGGCGGTGAAGGGTCGTCGACCTGAAAACAAGAATGCGGCCTCTTGGCCCAATTAGAGGATGCAGGGAGCTTCGCCAGAGTGTGGCGAAGGCAGTGCGGGTGGTGGCGAGGCATGAGGTGGCGTATGGTGGTAGCCCTAGGTCGGACTGTGGCCGGAGAGATGGGTCTGTTCGGGGGGTCGTCGGGTGGTGTCTGGTAGTGGATGGGAAGGGGGGATTTGTTGAGTGGAGTGAGGGGAAGCTTTTAGGGTAGTCGGCGAGGGGTGAGAAGGTCTGTGGAGGTGGGATGAGCTCGCCGGAGAGGGTGGTCGGAGACGAAGCAGGCGGGGGTGGAAATCATGTGCAGTGAGGCGAAAAGACAAATTGAGAGAGGGAAAATGTAAGGGAGGAGGAGAGGAAGCTAATTACCTAGGTTTTGGACGAAGGGGGAGGGCGGAGCCACCGGCTCGTACCTGCCGGAGCTGGGGAAGAAAGGACCCTAAATGAGGAGTGCGGCGACGAGGAAGCAGGCGGAGGGTGTCGGCGGCTGCAGCACGGCACAGACGAGAGGGCTAGGAGAACCCTGCTGCAGGTAAGGCGGCAGAGCGATGAGGAGGAAGAGGAGGAGGTCATCGGAAGCTGCAGGCCGTCTGACGGAGGAGCAGGAGATGAAGTGGGGGGTTGTTCTCCGTCAAAGAGAGCTTAGAGGAACCGGCAGGGGGTGCCGGTCCTTAAAAAGGGGTTGGTGCAGAGGGAGGCGCGGGCTGGCAACGTGCCAGCCTCGCCGGAACGTGGCCGGAGAGGGGACCCATACCTTCCGCACATTCACACGGAAGGTATGGGGGCCGGCAGAGAGCATGGCCGGGTCCCTGCGACAAAGGACGTCGCAGGGAACCCCGCGTCTGCTTTGCAGGGTGGTCACCCCCCTCTACGTGGCGCCATGCTCCGCGCAAAGTCATCGGAGCATGGTGCTGCGCAGAGTTTTGCAGGAGGGACCATTCTGCAAAGAACGATGAAAAAGATGGGGGTCAAAATGCAAGGGTTTCAAAAGATAAGGGTTAAAAAGTAAATGAAGAGGACCAAATTGTAAAGTCGGTCAAGGAGGTCTCCTCTTAGGCTCAAGTTTTTATACAAGATTAATTTGAACCTAAGGATTTTAATGGTGAATTTTATTTCTATGTTGGACCATGTTTGATTGGCTAATTTACGTAAAAACCCAGATTAAGTCATTAATTGGGCAAGGTTCTCTTTGTAGGTCAAAATGGGTTTCTAAGGCCAAATTGAAGGTTCTAAACCCTAGAGATTATTTTTCTATGAATTTTAGAGGGTTTAGTTGATTTTTATCCTGCCTCGAATCTTTTGAATTGAAGTGGGTTTGTTTTAGGGTTACAGAATGTCATTTAATTTCTTAAAGTTGCTATAACCCTTTTTAGATCCGACCATCCCACTTTCCTTCTTATTAGGATTGTTTGACCTGTGTTTGGACCATTAATTACCCTATTTGCAAATTACGTTGGTGAAATTACAGTTTTACCCCTTATGATTTGTTTTCTTCTTAAACTCAAAACTCTCTGAGTTAAGCCTTTCTTTGGGTTATGTAGGAGCTTTTTCTTACATATCTAGGTTAGATTGTGCTAGTTAGGGTTCATGATGAGGTTCTCATCAGTGGGCTCAAGGTCCTAGTGTGGAGTTACAATTCCGCCTAATTTGGCAGAAAAGAAAGGGCAATCCGATCTTCAAGAGTGTGGACCGGCGATGAGTAGCCCAAATATGACTCAAACCACGAGGTATGGGAAGCGAAGAAAACCTCATCAGAAGTATGGTCAGGAGAAGGTATGGGAATGGGGAGGGATGGGGGAACATCACAATATGTGTTGATCAAGCAGTTGTCAATGTTTACAGGTAATCCACAGCAGTCAGAATAGGTCCAAATTAGTCTGATACACGTGTTGACGGCCATGTCCTCATCAGACGTGTCATCCTCGATACAATCGCAATCAAAGTTCTTGGCTACCTTGAAGATGTTAAGCTTGAGCTTTTCAGATCCAACGGCAATCTCAATACAGCCCAACTCGTAGTCGATATGGGCTCCGGTTGTGGCCAAGAAAGGTCAACCAGGGATGATCGGACAATCAGAAAGTGAGCTAGGAACTTCCATATCTAAAACAAGAAAGTCAATAGGAAAATAGAGACTTTTGACCCTAACCACCACGTCTTCCACCACACCCTTCGAAATTTTGACAGAACGATCTGCCAACTGTAACGTGACAGGGGTGGGTTTCAGATTTCCCAAGGAAAATTTTTCAAGCATGATGGTTGGTATGAGATTTATGGAAGATCCTAGATCAAGCAGGGCACGGTTAAAATTGCAGCCTTGGATGCTACAGGAAATAAGCGGTGTGCTCGGATCTTTCTGCTTCGGTGGTAGATTTGACAGTATAGCACAACTCGCATGAGGCAAGAGAACCACCGGATTCTTAGTTTTCTTTGACTATCACCTGGGTGTTGTGTAGTCTTTGAAAAATCGGGCGACAGTAGGTATGTGATCGATAGCCTCGAGCAGGGGTACCTTGATTTCTACATCCCTGAACAAACTACGTAGGTTATCAAAGGCCTGCGTGCCTTTCTTATTTCCTTTTGGCTCCCTCAGTAGAGCCTCAAGGAATGGGACTGATTCTGGCACCAATTTGGGTGTATCGTCCTCTCGCGAATGCGGTGCACATCCCGAATGAGAGGGCGGTGAAGAAGACGGGCCAGGATCAGGTTGAGGTGGATCGATGGTCTGCTTGCCGCTCCTCGTAGTGATAGCATTGGATGATGCGGGTCCAGTGGGATCATAAGGCGGAGCAGGGTTCGCAATAGGGACATAAGAGTGAGGTGCTGCAGCGGGATTAGCCTGAAATCCCAGTCGAATGCTCGAAGCCTGCAGAATTTGATGAACCTGCCCCAGAGAAGGTCGTACCTGTGGTTAAGGACCACGGGGTACGAAATTTTGCGGGTTTGGAACAGGTTGGGCGGGAAGAGTGCCCTGAGATCGAGCCGCCATGCGTAGTTGACTGATCTCAGCATTCTGCTACGCCAATTGGTGCTGAAGAGAGGTCATGTTCTCTTCATGGTGCTTTGACATTTCCGTCATCATTCGCATCAATTTATCAAGAGGACTTAATGCGTGTTCTGCTTGCGGTACGCAAGGACCCGATGGTGGATTCACCATAGGATTAGACTGGGCCCTTGGGATGGCGGTGCGGATGGTCGTATTGGTCCACCTGCGGGGTTTTGGCGCTGCGAGTTGTTGGACCATGCGAAGTTCGGATGATTTCGCCAGCCTGGGTAATAAGTGGCAGAGAACGAGTTGTTCCCCAGGGCGCAAGCGTCTTCTATGCCAGAAGATGTGTCCGCATGTAAATAAGCTTCCGAGCACACGAAGGCTTGGTCCTCCGTGTCAAAATACTGGCTCGCAGAAGCCAGATCCACATGACTGACTGAGTCTCTCGAAGCGACACTCGGTAAGGAAGGTCTTGCAGGGTTTCTCGAGATAAGCCTGGTGTTGGGATTGTGACGAAGTGGTGAGGTCGGGGTGTTCGCCATAGAACATGCGGGGTTGGTCGGAAGCTCATCCAGCTTCTTGTGCATGACGGAGACTTCATCCAATTTCTGTGCGATAAGGTTGAGATTTGTGGATGAATGGGAGGGTCCCATGTCAACTTTGTGGACATTTCGGGGTAGGCTAGTACGATTAAAGGTGATAAGGAGGCATTGTACATTGAGTTTTCACTCATATTTTCAAATAATTCGAATGCTCCATTCTCATCTTTATTCATAAAATTTCCTCCGTAGGAAGCGTCTGCAATCTACTTCAAAGTCTCATTTAGCCCATAGTAGAAGATCTGGACTATATGCCACTTAGGCAGACCGTGGTGTGGACACTTCCTGAGGAGGTCATTATACCTCTCCCATGCCTCATGAAACTGTTCGTCGTTTTGTTGCGTAAAGGAGGTGATAGCACGGTGAAGCGCATTAGTTCGCCCGATTGGGAAGAACTTCTTGAGAAACGTTGTTCGCATCTCTTCCCAAGAGTGGATGGTTCTCCCAAGGGTGCGTAACCACTGCGATGCTTTATCCCACAATGAAAATGGGAACATTTTCATGAGGACTATAGGTAACCCGATATTTCTTGGTTTAACTATTTCAGCTAATCGGGTTAGGTCTTCCAAGTGGAGAAAAGGATCTTCACTTGCAAGACCATGGAAGTGAAAATTTATCAGGCCAATTATGTTCTGTTTTAATTCAAAGTCATCCCCGCCCATGGGGACCCAAATTTATCCTATGGTCTCTGTAGCAGCAGGATTCTAATAAGAGCTAAGAGACCTAGGCTCCTCCCGTTTGGGAGGGTTCTGCATTTCCTCCAATGTTTCCCTAATGGCTTCAATTTGCTCATTATGCATTTCCATTTGGGCTTAGAGGCGAGTTATGGGATCTAAGGCTCCACCACTTGGTGGGTTTTGAGGGCAGTTTCCTCCCTCGAGATTTGGGGGTGGGCGTGCAGCCATGTTTGTGGAGGAGGAGAATGATTCATCTTCTTTTCTAAAATTATCAGACAATTCACACAGTTCAGGGTTTTGTGACCTCCTCCCAAACATGCACTACCACCGAAAGAATTGGGGAGATGAGGAGGGAAAAGAGATGAGAGAAATAATGCCGCAAAGGTACACTTGATGATAAATCAATGCAATCAATTTCCTAACCTCTACAGTGCGTCCTTAGACCTAAAGATCTAAGTTACCTACTATCACAAACTACGGAACCGAATGCGAGCACCGCAGAACCACCGGGCCAGATTGAAAGGCCGTCTGCCCTAGTCTTAGACACCTGATAGCATGCAAGAACCCTCACTAGCTCGTAGGCGCTACACACAAGTAGTTAGACCTTCAATCCTTAATAAGGGTCAAGTTACTACCAATTTTAGTTAGAGGCTTAGGGTCAAGTACTTTTCTAATGTGAAGGGCGTTGTTTACGGGTAATGCCCAAGTGATTGATTTTTCAAGTGTGTAAAACAAGCATGCAACGGGGAAATCTCCCTGAATTGAAGTTTTTAATTGGTGAATGGTTTTTAGAATTCAGCTTTAAGTAGTATGGATTTTAGGATTTCTCTAGATTACCAATTCAACCAATCTCTGGGTTTTGAGAGAATACAAGTTTTCTTCTAAGCCCAACAAACCCTTCTTCGATGTCAGTTGGTTAATGCATGCTAAAATGCAATGGGCTTCCCTAAATGGAGATTTCTGTGTGTGGATGCATGAATTAGTTTTAGATTAGTGTGAAAGGGAGCCAAAACACTTCATTTCAAGTGCTCCCAATCACCAGAAAGATGTCCACACACAAGGCTCAACCAAAAGATAAAGAAAATCAATTTATTGGGGTTGAAGTATTCGGGATCGAATCTTAGGCAAGTGAAAAGTCGTGGTGGGGTTGGAATCAACTCAATTCCAAGTCTCCCCACCAAAAATGTGATCCCGAATTTGCAGATAACTGAGGCAAAGAGGGGTGCAATCAATCTTTTTATGTTTGCCTCAAAGAATACTTCACATGGCGAAAAATTCAAGAATCAAGATTCTTGGATTTTCGCTATGCGAAGTAAGGCGGCAAATCCCAGGGCGGTGGGAGTAAGGGCAAACAATAAAACAAGTGCATTTTAATCCACTTGCCCCAAGAGATCCAAGAAGTTTTTCTAGTGTTTGAGTTTTTAGTTTTTTCTATTAAGGTTACAAGTTAACCTAGGTTGCTAAGAAAGAAAGACCTACTTGTGCAGCAACGTGTGCGGAGCTCCAATGCAGTGTCGGCGTCTTCACGCTTTTGTTCCCGCCTTGGATCTACCCACATCTCCAACTTCATCTGCCTGTCTTCTCCTTGCAACAGGTTTACCTGCACACCAAAAACAGAGACACCGGTGAAGAGAAGGGTGTGAGAAGAGAAAAATTACAGGAATGGAGTAAAAACTTACTTGAAGACGCACTTCCCCGGCAACGGCACCACTGAATGGGATGGTGGTTGGACCCGGTTAGGCTGTGTTAATATGGTGATTTTATCGTTGAAGTGTGTATAGTGGTTAACCTAAATCGAGCCTAACCATCTCTTTACAAAATATTTTTTTTACCTGGCCTACTTGATTTTGTCTTGGTCACTTTTAGGCCCAGGGTCGAACTCAGGGAAGTGGGGTTAGAAGTCAAGTTTCTACGCCTTTCCTACAACAAATCTCTTCCATTCGTTTATTATGTTTTTGGTGTTTTTCTATCTAGATTTTTTTCTGATAATCTTTGTTCTTGAGGTACACCCTCAAAATCAGGTTCTTGGCTTTGAGCCAAATCAGGGTTTCAAAACTAATCTTGCTATTCGTAAGACGGAGTACCTGCAAGTCAAGGATTATCTTTTCTCTTTTATATATTTTTTTATCTTTTTATTGGCAAGAAAGAGAAGCAGAAATAAAGTAAATATAGTATATATATATGTATATATATATGTATAAAGGGGTGGGGGTGGAGGCGAAGATGGAGTGTAGCACAGTGTCGAGTCGGCCGTCATCTAGAAAGACGCAACCAACAGGACGAAGTGCCGCGTGGAGTGTAAGGTGGATTGATGGAAGATGAGTGTGACCACGCTTTTTGTACGCATGTATCGGGGAATATCAGCAACTGGTGCAAATATTCCCGCGATACAACGTATGGTAAGTAATGTGAAAATATATATATATATATATGTATTTATGTAAAAATATCTATATGTATATATGGTTTTAAATATATAGGTATATATGTAGTTATATGTGTATATATATGTATATATGTATATATATATATGTATATATATATGTATGTAACTATATGTATAGATAGATATATGTATAGATATATATATGTATGTATGTATATATATGTATATAATACTATATAGATGTATATATATGTATGTATGTATATATATAGTAATATATGTATATAGATATATGTAGATAGATATGTATATATATATATATATGTATATATAGTTATATAGGTATATATGTATATAGGTATGTATATTTGTATATATATGTGTGTGTGTATAAGTGTATGTGTATATATATATATGTATCTATACTTATACTTAGTTATACAGGTAATAATATATATCTATATAGATATATGCATATATATATATGTGTGTGTGTGTATATAAGTATATGTAGATATGTATATATATATATATATATATATATATATATATATATATAAGTATATAGATATATATATATGTATGTATACTTAAGTATATAGATACTACTATATGTATAGATATAAGTATATATATATATGTATATATATAAGTATATAATAGTGTATAGGTGAGAGTGTGTGTGTGCGAGAGTGTGAGTGTGTGTGTGTATGTGTATTTGCAGAGAGAGAGAGTGTGTGTGTGCTGTGTGTGTGAGAGAGAGAGAGAGAGCTGGAGTTGGCGTGGTTAAGGCGTCTGAAGCTTCAGGCCTGACATCTGGAGTCCACGCGCGCACGCGTAGGCACGTCTGCGTGCAGAGAGGCACGCGCTGGAGGGAGTGGGTACGGATAGAGGGCCGCAGCGCACAGCGCTGCGCGGAAGGGCTGGAGCGGGCAGACGCAAGTGCACGCGGGTAAAGGGAGCGGGCGAAGACGCGAGCGGGTGCAGGCGCTGGCAGACGCACGGGCGGGCGCTGGAGCAGGACGCGGGGCAAGACGCACGCGCGGTCAATGACCAGATAAGTGAGAAACTTACCGATCACCCCACTGTAGCCACAGTGTTTCGCTGAAATGCGTGAACAGTGGCTACAGTGCCCAGGCGAGTTGCGCGACAGGGTGCTGTAGGTGCTGTGAGTGCGGGCGGCTTACGGTTGGCCCATGCAGGCTGGCACACGCGTGGAAGGGATGCGCCAGCTGGTTGCAGGAGTGGAGAGGAGGGCGTATGCGAAGAAGCGAAAGGCGAGGGTGCCTGCAGGCGCGTGTTGGAGGCCTGCGTGCGCTGCTGTCGCCTTGCTGCTGCTGCTGTGGAGCTCGGCCGGCTGCTGCAGGGGCGTGAGGTGGCTGGTTGAGCTTCAAAGCTTGAAGCTTTGTGGTAATGGCGAAAATGGCGTGGAAAGTTGAAACGGGGAAGAGAAGACCACCACACCCACTGGCTCTTTGATGAGCTTGGCGGTGGTGGTCTCAAGGTGGTGGGTGTGCACCACAGTGATGTACTCCTGCCCGCAGAGTGTCTCCTCAGTGGAGGAGGGCCTGCGTATGGAGGGAGAGGGGGAGGAGATGGCGGCCTGGAGAAGAAGCTGCGTTGGGTTTTTTTTCGTGGGGACCAGGCTCGGCTTCAAAGAAGAAACCGTGCCCTTTTAAAGAAGAAGAATGCATGCACAGCCATGCCCTGGCTGTGCATGCCTCAGCATAGGGCATGGCTGTGCAGGGCAAGCTGCCGCAGGGAAGGGCCTACTGCAGAGCATGGCGCGAAGAGGAAGAAGAGGCCATTCAACCGCGGGAAGAATTTCAAAGTCAAATAGAATTAAAATAAAAAGATGGTGAATTTTGCAAAGCAGCACTTGATGAAAACGTGAATTGTGAGGCCATTTTATTCACTCTCCTCCCCTCTCAATTAAATGCAAGCATGCGTGTATTTTTACAATGCGACAATGTCTACCTAATATGCACTGGTAATGCTAGGAAATAGCACAAGATGGCACAATTGCAGATGTATTTTTGCGGTGCAATCAGTGTCCCCCTCCTTAGAGTATCAAATCACTTAGGCAAACATTAATACCACTATTTCAAAGTGAGATAGGAGGGTTTGCACCGATAAAGAGATCGATGCCTATAATCTTAAGGGTTCAAGTCCTAGTGCAGTGCCTATAGTGCGTGCTCAGTGCAGGAAGTGTGCATCACACCGTGAAAAGTGATTTTTCTTTTAAAAACCACAATCAAGTCGTTCAAACACTTCTTGTATATTTTACTTTCTTTTCGACAAGCAATGTGACCACTTGATTAATCTTTTCAAGTCAGCTTAAGTGGTCTTCTTTAATTATATCCAAATACAATGTGTGTGTAGATAACTGATGTAAAAAGATAGGAAATACGTACCTTACTCCAGCACTCTTCGATGCAGAAATGCACGCAATGCAGTAAGAAAATCTAGATGTTGCTCAAGCAATCCTAGATGGTCGTCCTAAAGATATGCAGCTTCTAGCAGGCAGTTTGGATTCTTTTTTTTTAATAATAAATGCAGAACCAAAAGAACTAAATAAAAATAAGCCTCGAGTCTAAAGAATTGGGGACACTCCCCCAAAAATTGGCCTCAGAGTACAAGGGCGAGAAAATAAATAACTAGACTAAACCTAAAGAGTCTACTTGAAAATGCTGAATCAGAAGTCTGAGAGGACAAATCCTCATAGATGGTCCTCTACACATCTCCACACGTGTGGGATCAAGGCCCACAGGCTCCTGTCATTATCTCCGCATGTAGATGTTGCTCAAGGTCGACGTCGACTCTCAACTATATGTGTCACCTTGTCAGATTCCTCGCACAAAAAAGATAAACATTGATCAGATAAATGCGCAATTCAAAATAATCAGAAATAAAGTCAAGTGAATTTATTGCGTCAATTGCCTCCCCGCAACGGTGACATTTGATCAGGAATTTTTTGCTTATAGAAATAATCAGAAAAAGTTGTCATCACAATATGAAATATGATGGAAAATCTCCAATAAAAAATTATTAGAAATATACTGACATTGAACCACAAAATCAGGTCGTATCCACGGGGAGGCATAAACCAATAAATTACCATTATTTGCACTGGATTATTAAAATATGTTGTACGAGTCTAAATGATGCGAAATCGATTCAATGATAAGTTGTTGCATCAAATGAGACCAAAGATAATTTGAATGAGCATTCACACAAATTATATAGAAGCAAAAGGATTTGAGAGCAATTACCCACAATATAAAATATTATATCAAAAATAATAACTCTTCAATCATATTCATTTCATCTAATTCCCCCTCTCTTGTAGCAAAATAGGGGAGATGGATTTCCTTTCTTGCGCGTGCACGAGGAGCCATGGTTGGTGGTGTGGCTTGTCGGAGGAGTAGGACCGGCGAAGAGGATCACTCTGGTGATGGTGCGACGGCCCGTGGTGGTCGGAGATGCTGCCGGCGACGAGGGAGAGGTACGGCAACGGTGGGTTGCTGGCGCTATCGAGAGCTGCTGCAAGCGACGTGAGTAACACGGAGACGTCGACGGCAGTGCGCAAGAGGTCACGCGCGTCTGCGATGGCATCGAAGAGGCGTTGACGCCGAGGAGGAGGTGGCTGCACGGTGGGTGGTGGTGGGTTCCGTGGAGTTGTAGAGGCTGACGAAGAAGAAGATGAAGAGGGAATAGTAGGTGGTGTTGTTGGTGGGTTCTTCATGGGTGTGAGATTGGGTGAGGGCGGCTGCAGCGGCTAGGGGTGGGTAAAGAGAAGATGGTGAGGGTGGTTCTGGCGGTGGCGTGATGGTCACGGTGGAGGCTTATAGTGATGGGGCCGTGTGCTGCCACCACACGGCCGGTTGTGGTGGGTTTGCGATGGCAGAGGAGGTGGTCCACAGTGCACGCTTGGATCACGGTCTACTCATGTTCCACGGTGGTGTGTTGGAATCAGAGGTTGTCCCCAGTGTCAATCGACCTTCGCCACTCTCCCATCCCTCGTCCCTCCTTTTTTTAAATGCCTCTCAAGTTTTCTTTCCTCCCTCGATTTCGTCTCCAACAATCTCACCAGGTTGTTGTGAGGTTGCAAGACGCATGGCTGAACTACGGGGAGAGAGAAGGTTGCAAGAAGCTTGGGGACGCAGTCGCGCATTTTGCATGATTTCAGAGAAAATAAAATAAAAAATAAATTGGGTTATTTATAAAAATAATCTAAAATAATAAATGAAATGCAGGTCACTACAATGGAATGTATGAATATGCATGCCAGCCCTTATTTATAAACTAATCTATTTATATATTAAAGTATGCCATGTATATGCAAACATTAATTTAGTAATTAGGCATTTAAGCATTTACTTAGCCCACAATTGTGGTCTCATTAGTAAGCTGCAGTCTTTAAGGCCTCTTCCAAGAGTGAATCCGGTAAGGTAGAATGAGCAATCATGCTCCTTACCATGTCCTTAAGCATCTTGTTTTGTCTCTCAACAACACCATTCATAGTAGGCAAACCCGGTATGGTGTACTGAGTAATAATATCGCATTCCTCTATGAACCTGGAAAACTGTCTTAAACTTTGTTCACCTAATTCATCATACCTGCCGTAGTAATCACCACCATGGTCAGATCTAACGGATTTAATCCTTCTGTCGAGTTGATTCTCAACTTTGACTTTATAACTTTTGAACGTGCCCAGAGACTGTGCCTTTTCATGAATTAGGTAGATAAAGTCATATCTAGAGTGGTCGTCTATGAATGTGATAAAGTATTATTGACTATTACACGCAGGTGTATGAAATCACATCTAAGACACCATTTGACCTATTGACTTCAAACTTCCTATTATTGGTTTGTTTCTCCTTAATACATTCTATACACTGATCGAAATCAGAAAAGTCTAAGGGGTTTAAAATTCCGTTTGACACAAGTCCCTCTACTCTCTTTCTGGAGACAGGACCTATTCTCTTGTGCCATAAAGTAGCTAAGTTTTCATTATCTAGTTTTCTTTTTACACCATGTGTATCTCAAAGAGAAATTTCATTATATGAAGCTACAGTATCCAAACAATATAGATTATCAAAATAGGGTAGAAAACCAGAACAAACTAGGTTTGAATTTAAATTCAAACAAACTTTTCCATCACCAAATGAACAAGTATAACCATATTTGTCCAAAACATAAACAGAAATTAAATTTCTTTTGAAAGATAGTACTACAAAAATTTCATTCAAATTCAAATATGAACCAGTTTTCATCAAAAGTCTAAACTATCCTATAGCTTCAACTTGAACTGCCTTCCCATCCTCAACATAGATATGTCTCTCAGCTTCACTTGGCCTTTGGTAGCTTAGGCAACCCTACATAGACACACTAATGTGAGTGGTAGCACCTGAATCCAACCACCAAGTGTGTCTAGAAACCGAAGCCAAGTTAATTTTAGAACAAACTAAACCTTGAGTCGTACTTTTCTTAGCACGCCAGATGTGGTAGTTGGTACAGTGCTTCTTTTGGTTCCCTTCAGCTCCACAGAAGAAGCACCCCAATTTGGAAGAGTCTATAGTCTTCCCCTTTTGCTTCTTTTGGGAAGCTATATCTGCAGCTTCAATATTATTTTCTTTCCCTTGCCCTTGTTGTTAAAAGAAGTGGCAACATGAGCACTTTCTACCCCATCATGCTTCATTCTCTCTTCCTCTTGCACACAGTGTGAGATGAGCTCATTTAGAGACCAAGACTCTTTCTGATAGTTGTAGCTCACCTTGAACTAGTTGAAAGAGGGTAGAAGAGAGATCAAGACCAGATGCACCAACAAGTTCTTTGAGAGGTCAAGTTTCAGTACCTTTAACTTAGAAGCAATATGGGACATTTCCATTATGTACTCACGTAAATTGCCCTTCCCCTTATGCTTCTTTGAGATGAGGCTTGCCAATAGCGTACCAATTTCAGCCTTTTCATTCTTGTCAAACCTCTTCTTAATATCAACAAAGAATTCCTTAGTTGTAGCAATGTCAGCCAACATTGTGCCCTTGAATGCCTCGAGGATGGCCTTTTCCATGATCATCATCGATATACTATTAGAACTCTCATTGTTGAAAGGGGCACGAGAATCACCATTTTAAGGAATGTATTGCATCATAGTATAGTTGACGTAAATCACTTTACAACATTTAAAATTTATAGAGTGTTCGAAAATAAAGAATTGAGTTCAAGGTCCTTTGCAGGGAGCAAATATGAAATTCACGCACTAATCGCAATTACAAATAATAAGCACAATCAATTAAACACAAGAGATATTCAATGAATAATAATATACTCAAAATGATATTTAATTATGAACCAATTTGTATCTCAAAAAGTTGGTGGGATAAAAAGAATATAAAAGCCCAAAAAGAATGGTGACTTGAATCACCACTTAATCCCTCAAATTAAGCATATATCCCAACCAAATCAACTAATCAAATTTTCCAATAATGGTCCTTGAACCACTTTTCTTCAAATAGCCACGTCAAATAATAGCTCAAATATTTCAACAGTGCCAAATTAGACGTCGGGAGTAACTCCCAAATGACTTAAGTGATCACAACACAAGGCACTGGCACAGCACAAGAGCCTCTCAAGACACTAAGTGTTAAGCATATTAGCATGCATCTCGAGACACAAGGCCTAAATCCCAACACAAAACTTACCCCTACCCTCCTCAGATTTCTCTCTATTTCCTTTATTCAGAACTGGGCATAGGGTAGTCGAGTATATGGGTAATCGGGTCGTGTACAGTTTCCAGGCTCACCGAGTATGAGTGGTGAGCGAGGAGTAGAGAGGTGAGCAGGGAACTCACCCCCGAGTGTCGAGATGACTAGGTAAGGGCACACAATGCCTTTATTCGTTGTTGCATGCTTCTGCCTTTCCGAGGTGGGACTAAAAATCCCTCTTCCTTTGCATGCAGCTGCGGGCAAAGGTTTCAATGAATTGGAGTTTTCATTGCTGCTACTTTGGCCAATTGAAGGCCTTGGTATCTTAGTAAGGGAATTCTACGGTTGCTCACAGTGATACGAGGCATATTGATGACTTGAGGAGTGTGATCAGTGACAAAGAAGATGAAGGCAACAAAGTAGCTCTAGCTGAACCCTGAAAAACATGAACACGAGTTCCAAGCCCAAATTAGCAAGTTCATGAGCATCACCGGAGTTCGGCGAAGATGATGGTGGTGCTCTCATGACGATTAGGGGTGTGCGGAGGTGTAACAGAGCCAGAGAAGGTGACGGTGGTGCATAGAGTTCGATGAAGTTATGGAGTGCACAAAACCCCAAATTAGATGAGGGCTTTTGGTCGGAGGTGTATGGTGGAGCTTTTGGGAGTTGTAGCGGGTGAATTGGGTGTCTGTGGCGGTCGCACGACGTCGTCGGAGCTTCACCAATGCTAGGTGATGAGAACCTCATCATGAGCCATAACTAGCTCATTTTGACCCAATACAAAGGATAAAAGCTCCTACATAACTCAAGGAAAGGCTTAACTCAGAGAATTCTGAGTTTAAGGAGAAAACAAGTCATAAGGGGTAAAAATGCAATTTTACCAGTATAATCTGCATTCAGGGTAATTCAGGGTCCAGACATAGGTCAAAGCAACTTAATAAGAATAAAAGTGGGATGAGATGATCTAGCAAGGGTTACAGAAATTCGAAGGAACTAAATGATAATCTATAACCCTAAAACAAACCCACTTCAATTCACGAGGTTCAAGGAAAATAAAAAATGGAATAAACCCTCTAAAATTCATAGAAAAATAATCTCTAGGGTTTAGAACCTTCAATTTGACCTTAGGAACCCATCTTGACCTACATTGAGAACCACACCCAATTAATAACTTAATTTGGGTTTTTGCATAAATTGACTAGTCAAACAAGGTTTAATCTAGAAATAAAATTCACCATCAGATTCCTTAGGTCCTAATTAGTTATGTATAAAAACTTGAGCCTAAGAAGAAACCTTCTTGACCAACTTTACACTTTGGTCCTCATATATTTACTTTTTGGCCCTCAACTTTTGAACCCTCGCATTTTGGCCCCTAACTCTCCTTCGTTCTTTGCGTTCAGGTCCCCCCTGCAAAACCTGCCAGCACCATGCTCCGGCGACCTTGCGCGGAGCATGGCGCAGCGCAGGGTGAGGGGGAGAGCCTGGCAAGTAAACCGGGGGTGCCCTGCGTCGTCAGCCGTCGCAGGGACACCCCCCTAGTCGCTGTAACCCACCATACCGGCCGTGCGAACTCACGGACGGTATGGGTTTCCATCTCCGGCGTCCTCCGGCGAGGGAGACACGTCGTCTCCCTCCGCCTTCCTCCCTGATTCGGTCCCTATAAATACCCCCGTCGCTCCACCGTTCTTCCCAGCTCGGATCTGACGGAGAAAACCCCCAACTTTCCTCTCTTCTCACTCCGGCAGACGCCCACCAGCTCCGGTGGTTCTTCCTCCTCCTCCTCTTCGCTCTGCCACAATACCAGCAGCAGAGACTTCTTCCCCTGCTCTTCCCGCACCACGCCGCACCCAGCTGGCGCCTCTCCGGCCCTCTGCTCGCCGCCGCCCCTTCCCCCGGGCATCTTCTTCTCCGGCGACAGTCGATACGACTGTCGCCCTGCTCCGGCCCCTTTCGTCTCCGTAGCTAGGTCAGAACTTCTCCCCATCTCCCCCTCTTTCTTTTCCTCACTGTCTTTTATTTGATTAAACCCTCGACCGCTCCTGTCCACCGTCACCCCCTTCGTCTCCGGCCAAACTCCGGCGAGCCGCTCCCATCACCCCAGCAACCCACACGGTTCGCCGACCACCGCAGAACCTCCGCCTCCTCACCCTGATCAACCCCCGCCCTTCCACTTCCCCCACATCACCCTCTGCAACCCCACCGAACAAACCCATCTTCCGACCCACAGTCCGACCTAGGGCAGCCCTTGCACGCCACCCCACGCCTCGCCACCACCCACACGAGCTTCGCCGCACTCTGGCGAAGCTCCCGGCACCTTCTGATTAGGCTGAGAGGTCGTTTTGCTGTGAACAGGTCACTCGACCTCCGCCGCCATTGCCGTGCAGAAGGAGCTGCTTCCGCCTGCAGCTGCAGGCGCGCCACACCCAGATTCGACTCCCAGGCCTTGCGAGGCATTTCGACAAAGCGTCAGGCTGCAGCTGAAGCGATGCCCTCGCGCAAAGGCCTCGCGTAACGCCGCGATTACCAGCTGTCTCCTCCGCGTGGGCGCCAACTCGGGGTGGGACATTTAGTCCCACCTCGGAAAACTCTGAAGAGGCGCAGCGGTATAAAGTGAAAAAGTGCTGGAGGCTTATTGCCTCAGCACACGGGGTGAGGTCCCCTTCACCCGCCCGGTTACCCGGTCTCGTCCGCGCTCACGCCCCGCGGACCTGGCCCGACCCGACTTAGACTGACCTGCACTCCTCGCCCACCACGCACGTCGGTGGGCCTGGACCCGGGCGCGACCCGTACCCGGCTACCCGGCAGCTCTGGGAGAGCTATCCTATGAGCGGATTCTGTGAGAGAGAGACGCGGGGGGAGGGTAGAGATAGGTTTTGCCCCTCTCTCTGATCAAGCTGTGTAAGTGTGCAGGCACAGGTGAAGAAGAAGGATCGCGGAAGAAGAAGAAAGCTATGGGAGACACTGTAGCAACAAGCGGTTTAAGTCGTCTGATTGGAAAATCAGACGACGTCCTGAAGGAAAAAGAAGAAAGAAGGAGAGACGACGTCTTGACAGGTAAAAGAAAAGAAGAAAGAAGAAGATCTGAAGAACAAAAGAACAAGGAAGAACAGCAGAAGAAGAAGAGGAAAGAACAAGGAAGAACAACACAGGTGAAGAAGAGGACCACAAGGAGATAAACACAAAAGAAGAACAGGAAGAACAAAAGCTAAAGAGGAGAAAGACAGAGAAAGAAAAGAAGAAGAACTCAAACTTTCATCTCTCTCCCTCTCTCTCTCTCTCTTTATTTTTTTTGTAATAGAACATGTATATCTCTAGAATACAACTTGCTCCCTGAGTTCGACCTCGGGAACTCTTTTATTTTTCTGAGTAAAAAAATTTATATATTTGAAATGATGGCAATAACTGGCTATACTACAACGCTATAACAATAAAACCCGGTTATCTCTCGAAGCCAACGTTTCATTTGGCACCGCTGCCGGGGAACGACGGCTATTCTAGAGGTAAACATTCCTGTTTCTCTTTTTAATTTCTGATAATCTCCCCTCTTTTGTGCAGCTACAGGAAATCAAGAAGACAAGCAACCGCACGACAACTACTCCGAGGACAGGTAAATTTTTCCTCTCGCTATTAACCCCTAAACTCTAAAGAGGAAGAAAAGAAAAGAACAAGCAATATAGGGCTAACCTGTCTTCCATACTTAGTAACCATAAAGAGTTGCATGTTTTCAACTCATTAGTCCTACACACTATTAAGGGTATTTAAGGGCTAACACATTCTTTCTTGAGCCCTAATTACCCAACAGAGAACTAACTGGACCAAGTAGAGCCAACATAAGATTCAACCTTAGGGTTTTAAAGACACACTACTTAAATCAAGAATGGAGAAAATCCAAAAGAAGTGTGCCTAAACCATTGATTGAAAATACCTATTCAAAGAAAACCTAAAACAATTGGCTCTCTAAACACTTGAACCCTAAAAGACAAGACCTAAAAGCTCTCAAAGAAAACAAGAGGTAACGTTGACCCCTTGGGTCAACCAACCTTAAATTAGGTCACTCTTTGCACATAAAGGACTAAAGTTCAAGTGAAACCTTAAGCACCCTGATCTTAAAATTGGTAGACTTAAGAGGTCAAGATCCCCATTCTGGTCTACCTGGAACCGCAGTGACAAGAGAGGTCGGGTGGGGGAAACCCTGTAACCCGTGGGGACGCTCTACCGTGTAGGGGTCTTCGCGGGACTCTCCCTCTCTGGCTGCCCAGGTAATTCTCAGGTGGACGATCTTTCTAATCAAGGGGTCCATCTGCCCCGCACCTCTATAGTCACCCAACACATTTTTGGGTGTCTTGATTGGGTCCAGCACCTTCTAAACTTACCTCTTCCAATAGTGCATGTACGGAAGGAGGTCCTTAAGACCACCCTTAAGACCTCCTTTAGAAATTCGCTCTTGTCAAGGCCAAGCCTCGACGCCCGTGTTTGTGCAGCAACACCCTCACATTATTCTCTCTTCTGATTCAGAACCAAGTTCTTCTTCTTCCCCCATCATGGCTCAGCCAGTTGAGGAAGAAAATAATCTGGAACACCAGCTCCAGCGACTCAATGACCTCTTCCAAAACTTCGTGCACCCACCACAGCGTCCTATAATGCGGGACCACTACAATCCTGCTGCGGTGGCCATTGAGCCTCGAGTCAGAATCCCGACTGGAGGACCTGATTCCGAATTAAAGCCCAACATGATTCATGCTATACCTAAATTCCATGGGCTTAATTCTGAAGATCCCTTCCAGCACATCAAACAGATAAAGCATCTGGCCCACACTTTTGGATCAGATGCGCAAAATCGGGATATTCTTCTCATGAAGATGTTCTCCTTTTCTCTTATGGACAAGGCCGCCCATTGGTATCAAACTCAGACCCGGCCGATCAACACTTGGGAAGAACTTCAATCCGAGTTTTTGAAAAAGTTTTTTCCCGTTGGTCGGACCAACGCCTTGCGTCATCAGATTACACACTTCACTCAACAATCAGGAGAACCTCTCCATGAGGCATGGGATCGTTTTCAGGATCTCATGAGAAAGTGCCCCCATCACGGAGTTCCTAAATGGGAACAAGTCCAATCTTTTTACCAGGGACTCCGTGAGGACATCCGCCTTTTCGTCAATGCAACTTGCGGAGGAAACATCATGGGTCAACATGAAGACACCGTATGGGAGATTCTCGAAAACATGTGCGAGAACTCCATCAACAATGACTCCATGGGATTATTCGACAGGATGAATACCCGCGCAGCGACGAATCTTAAGGGAGCACATGAGACGCAGGGCCTGTCCGCATCAGTCGACCTGGAATTAATGGCCAGTCGATTGGACAAGGTCTCAATCATTGAAAAGAAGGTGGATGAGCTGACTCAGCACTTGCAGCGAGTCACCTCTGCGCGTAACTCCTTTGCACAACCTCCTTCCACACAGGAGACTGTGCAAAACATCCTCCACCGATCTTCCCCTAGGATGGATCCATATCCATCCCCATCTGATTCTTGGATCGGAGGATCATCCGATCCTTTCTACACCAGCCGGGGGAACTCCATTCCCCCTTTCCCTGATTCTCAGGAGGTTCCTCAGATCTGCGAGGACCTCAACGCCATCCAGAACGACCCATTCTCCAACACTTACAACCCTGGATGGCGAAACCATCCCAATTTTCAGTGGGCGGGAAATTCCCAAACCCAAAGACCACCTTTTCAGTCCCGCCCACAGCCTTCTTGTCATTACCAGCCGCCTCAGCCTCGGCCCAACCCTACTTATCCATCAGGGCCAAATCAGGATCAAATGTCCCTAATCCTTCAGACTCTGGCTGACATTCAAAAAACGAATGCGGCTATTCAAAAACAGCACAAGGACGAACTTACAGAAGTTAAAACTCAACTGGCCCAGTTGGCAAATTCTCGCCAGCCAGGCACACTCCCTTCCCAACCCCTTCCTAACCCAAATAACGTGCCAACCCAGAAGCGCGTTATGAATCCAAATTTAGGCCACGCACAATGGATTTATCAGGCCCCTACTGCTCCATCTCCAGACGAGATGGCGGCTTCAACTTCTTATGCGGGATTTCAGCAGCAGCCACCCCTCTTACAAAACCCAAACCAAAATCAGGCTGGATTAAATTCTGTAACAACACGTAGTGGTAAAACAACTGAAGACCCGCATTATCCAAACCACTCCAAGCCTGATAACTATGACCCTAGGATAGTTATCCAAGATACCACTGTCCCAGATCCACAACCTGGACCTATCCTAGAAGAACCAACCAAGATCCCGTTTCCCGAGGCCTTGACCAAGGGAAAGAAGACCACCAAACCCGTGGCCCCTGAGGGGGACCTGGTCAAGCTCTTTGAGCAGGTCCACATAAACATCCCCTTGATGGATGCAATCCGCCACGTACCAGCTTACGCACGATTTCTAAAGAATATATGTACACCCCAGCGTAAGCCGCGAACCAAGGGAGGGAGCCCAATTGTTCTGTCAGAACAAGCCAGCTCTGTAATCCTCAGTAGACTCCCACCCAAGGCAAAAGATCCTGGTACTCCCCTGATTTCCTGCAAGATAGGTGGTACCCAATTTGATAGAGCATTGTTAGACTTGGGTGCATCCATAAACCTGATACCCACATCCTTACTTGACCATCTAGAAGAATCTGAGCTAAAACCAACCGAGGTGACATTACAATTAGCAGATCGATCTATAAAGTCACCAAAAGGGATTCTCGAGGATGTTATCGTAAGAGTGCGGGATTTCTATTTTCCAATGGACTTTATAGTCTTAGATATGGATGCACCTGAGAACCCTAGGGATACACCAATCATTCTAGGGAGACCTTTCTTGGCTACTGCTAGAGCCAACATCAGCTGTGAGGAGGGCCAAATAGAGCTTAAGTTTGGAGATCAAACACTGAAAATTGATATATTTAAGGCCCAACAAGGAATTAATTGCGGCGTCATCGAACAAATTTGTGACATCAGGACCTTGGTTGATGAATCACACTTCCAGGATAACGCGATTATGCCTCATCAACCACAGAAGGATCTTGACCCGCAAACAGAGGAGTCGAATCCAGATATGAATAACCCAGTAACTCCCACCCTCGAACCGCACATCTATACTGAACCACCCGCTGCTGCTGATAACCCCATCCTCGAACTGAAACCCCTTCCTGCTCACTTGAAATACATCTTTTTGGGTTCTAATCAGACCCTTCCTGTGATTATCAATTCCAACCTCAGTCCTGAACAGGAATCCCGTCTGATTGTTGTCCTCCAGCAACATCGCAGAGCCATCGGGTGGACTCTCGACGATTTGACTGGAATAAGTCCCTCTTATTGTACTCATCATATCTATTCAGAAGAGGGCACACGACCTTCTCGTGAAATGTAGAGACGCTTAAACCCCAATCTGCAGGAGGTCATGAAAAAGGAGATCATCAAGTGGTTAGATGCCGGAATCATCTACCCGATCTCCGATAGTCGTTGGGTGAGCCCAATTCAGGTCGTGCCCAAGAAGGCAGGACTCACCACTATAACGACTGAGACCGGAGAAATCATTCCTACCCGATTAGCCAACTCGTGTAGAGTCTGTATAGATTACCGCCGACTCAATTCCTCCACGAAGAAGGACCATTTCCCACTACCCTTCATTGATCAAATTCTCGAAAAACTTGCGGGAAATAGGTTCTTCTGCTTTCTTGACGGGTACTCCGGTTATAACCAGGTGGCAATCCATCCTGAGGACCAAGAAAAGACCACGTTCACCTGCCCCTTCGGAACATACGCTTTCCGAAGGATGCCTTTCGGTCTTTGCAATGCACCCGCTACTTTTCAGCGATGCATGCTTGCCATATTCTCAGATATGGTAGGTGATTATCTGGAAGTCTTCATGGATGACTTTTCAGTTTTCGGAGCATCATTCGACGATTGCCTCCAACACTTGGTCCAGATACTCAGGCGGTGCATCGATGTGAATTTGGTTCTTTCTTGGGAAAAGAGCCATTCATGGTGCCTGAGGGAATTATCCTGGGACACTCAATTTCGGAGAAAGGTATCCAAGTGGATCGAGCTAAGGTTAATTTGATTTCTCACCTTCCTATGCCTAGCTCGATCAGGGACATCCGTTCCTTTTTAGGGCATGTCGGTTTTTATCGACGATTTATCCTTGATTTTTCAAAAATCGCACGCCCCCTGACCACTCTTCTCTCCAAGGATGTTCCTTTCGAAATTTCCAAGGAATGCACTCAAGCATTTGAAATCCTGCGTGATCGAGTCACCCAAGCCCCGATCCTATAGTCCCCTGATTGGTCTCAACCCTTTGAGATCATGTGCGATGCATCCGACTTCGTTGTAGGAGCGGTTTTGGGGCAGAAAATTGACAGGAAACCTGTGGTCATTTACTACGCCAGCAAAACACTCGATGAGGCTCAGCGTAACTATACGGTTACTGAGAAATAGCTGCTAGCTGTAGTATTTGCCCTAGAAAAGTTCAGATCGTACCTTCTGGGTTCCCATGTCATCATATACTCAGATCACACAGCTGTGAGGCATCTCCTTGCAAAGAAGGACGCGAAACCTCAATTAATCCGATGGATCTTGCTGTTGCAAGAATTTAACCTTGAGATTCGCGACAAAGCGGGAAAGCAAAATGTGGTAGCTGATCACTTGTCCCGTCTTCCTTCTGAAATAATTGACCCCCCCGGACCCATCACTGAGCATTTTCCCGATGAGCACCTGCTGACTATTGGTACTAGCCTTCCATGGTTTGCTAATGTAGTAAATTACTTGGCATCTCATCAGATCCCGTCCGATTGGCCGAAGGCCAAGAAAGACAAATTACGCTCCGATGCCAAGTATTACATTTGGGAAGACCCGTACCTCTTCCGCATAGGTGCCGATCAGATCATCCGGAGATGTGTCCCGGAAGGGGAATTCAACAATATCCTCTCTTTCTGCCATGACCAGGCATGCGGTGGCCATTTCGCCGGGCATAAAACCGCATCAAAAGTCCTCCAGTGCGGCTTTTACTGGCCCACACTGTTCAAAGACGCATACAATCACTGCAAGGCATGCAGTCGTTGCCAGACATTGGGCAACATGAGCCATCGCGACATGATGCCTATGCAACCGATTCTAGTGTGCGAAATCTTTGATGTTTGGGGGATTGATTTTATGGGCCCCTTTCCTGTTTCGGATGGTTTCGAATACATTCTGTTGGCTGTGGACTACGTGTCCAAATGGATCAAAGCCATACCGACCCGAACCTGTGATCACAAAATCGTTCTCAAATTCATTCATCAACACATTTTCTCAAGGTTCGGGATTCCTCGTGCAATAATCTCTGATGGGGGGACCCATTTCACAAATGCTCAGTTTAGGTCACTGATGACCAAATACGGGGTGTCTCACCGAATCTCTACTCCTTACCACCCCCAAACTAATGGTCTAGCTGAGCTGTCTAATCGGGAGATCAAGAAAATTCTGCAAGTCACTGTTCGACCTGACAGGAAGGACTGGTCGTCCCGACTTCCGGAAGCATTGTGGGCCTATAGGACCGCCCACAAGACCCAATTGGGCATGTCTCCCTTTAGGCTGGTGTACGGAAAGGCATGCCACCTTCCCGTAGAACTGGAGCATAAAGCCTATTGGGCAGTACGAAACTGTAATCTAGATCTTTCCAAGGCTGGGACCCACAGAAAACTCCAAATCAGCGAGATCGATGAATTACGCCTAGACGCGTACGAGAACTCGCAAATCTACAAGGAGCGGGTTAAAGCCTTCCACGACAAACACATCTCGAGAAAGATCTTTCATCCTGGTCAAAAGGTCCTACTCTTTGATGCCCGACTAAAACTCTTCCCAGGAAAACTGAGATCCAAGTGGGTCGGACCATATTTGGTCCGACAGGTTTTTGGAAATGGAGCAATCGAAATCAGTCCACTCAGCCACGATTCTGAACCTTTCATCGTGAACAGTCAGAGACTCAAGCCGTTCATTGATGTAACTTCTACTGATTTGGCTGAAGCATCTTATATCCTCCTTTCCCCTTGAGCTTATTGCGCCCAGCCGATGGCGTAAAACTCAGCGCTTAACGGGAGGCAGCCCGTCATTCTCTTTGAAAACCTGAAACTTGTTCTGACACCTTTTTGCACTTCAGGTTCACCCTTGTAGACAGCCGACCTCACCTCAGATGCTTGCATCTGGGATTAGAAATCGTCCGCAAAAATTCAACCCGACCCATCCACTCATCCAAATTTCTGTCTTAAGGAATGAACTAAGTTAAATAAAAACCCCCTAGGTTACAATGAGGACATTGCAAATCTTAGGCATGGGGGGGGTATGAAAGTGCAAAACTTGTAAGAAAAGGTTTCAAACAAAAAATTCACATATGCCAAAAACACCATAAAAATTAAAAATTTTTTCGAAAAAGAATAAAAGGAGAAGGAAATTTTGTGAAGGAGAAGGAGAAGAGAAACAAAATGAAAAAGGAGCACAAAATTATAAGAAAAGGTGATAGTCATTAGTAAGGAACTAAGGAATTAACCTAAGTTCTAGACCTCATTCAAGAAAATAACTAAAAAGTGCATAATGAGATTAGTAAGAACGCAAACCTTAGGCATTCTTGAATAGACTCTTAGTACCCATTAAGATCTAGACACTCCTCAAGAGGTTGAGGAAAATGAAAAGCTGAAGTATTAGGTCTAAGGCTTAGGGAGTATTTGGCCTCGTTAACTAATTTTTGGTTTACGGGACTCAGTAACCTAAGCACCCTAACCTCACACACAGCCTGGTTCAGTAAGCGTAAAAATCAAAATCACGCAGAAGCGTCGCAAAATTCTGAAAAGAACACCTAGAATAGGAGCGGCCAATCGACACAAGTTGATTTGGACGAGTTCCCAGCGCGGAGAGGCGGGAAATCCCCTCGAAGATGCGTAACAAAATATCATCTCCTCGGTGCCTGTCTCTTAGGATATTTACATATCCTACCGGGGGCATGTAAGCACTCTGCTGATTCAGATTCCATGGATGGCATTATCTCGAAGTGTCAATTGCCAGGGTCTGGATTCGGCCACGGAACACCATGGATGGGATTATCTCGAAATCTCAATAGCCAGGGTTCTGGGGGTTGCCATGGGCGGTGCTATCTCGAAGCATCGATTGCCAGGAACCCTTGAGGATTGATGATGGGAGCAAGGAATCTGATACAGACCTGTTGAAAGGCCAATCCTAGGCTAGAACTAAAAAGAAAAAGAGAGAGAAAACTCTCCAAACAGAATAACTTTCTATCTCTCTCTTACAAAACGCACTGCGAACTGAGCCAGGGCTAAAATCATTTCAAGCACGGGTGCTTTAACCACAAAGTCCAATAAACCTTAGGTTAATTCTTGTGGGCCTTAAAAACCATTGCTAAAGACTGAGGCTAAAGCTAAACAGATTTGGATCTTGATTGGTACTAGAGTACCTTTTAGGCCTATGGTCAGCATTCTAACCTAATCTAAGCTCAAATGAAAAAGCACTTATCTGAAGCTATTAAGAACTTAATGGTCTAGAACAATGATTGAAACCTTAAGTTTTTTTGCTAAGGGACTAGCAAAAGCTAGGCATGGGGGTATGATGAGAACCTCATCATGAGCCATAACTAGCTCATTTTGACCCAATACAAAGGATAAAAGCTCCTACATAACTCAAGGAAAGGCTTAACTCAGAGAATTCTGAGTTTAAGGAGAAAACAAGTCATAAGGGGTAAAAATGCAATTTTACCAGTATAATCTGCATTCAGGGTAATTCAGGGTCCAAACATAGTTCAAAGCAACTTAATAAGAATAAAAGTGGGATGAGATGATCTAGCAAGGGTTACAGAAATTCCAAGCAACTAAATGATAATCTGTAACCCTAAAACAAACCCACTTCAATTCACGAGGTTCAAGGCAAAGCAAAAATGGAATAAACCCTCTAAAATTCATAGAAAAATAATCTCTAGGGTTTAGAACCTTCAATTTGACCATAGGAACCCATCTTGACCTACATTGAGAACCATACCCAATTAATAACTTAATTTGGTTTTTGCGTAAATTGACCAGTCAAACAAGGTTTAATCTAGAAATAAAATTCACCATCAGATTCCTTAGGTCCTAATTAGTCATGTATAAAAACTTGAGCCTAAGAAGAAAACTTCTTGACCAACTTTACACTTTGGTCCTCATATATTTACTTTTTGGCCCTCAACTTTTGAACCCTCGCATTTTGGCCCCTAACTCTCCTTCGTTCTTTGCGTTCAGGTCCCCCCTGCAAAACCTGCCAGCACCATGCTCCGGCGACCTTGCGCGGAGCATGGCGTCGCGCAGGGTGAGGGGGAGAGCCTGGCAAGTAAACCGGGGGTGCCCTACATCGTCAGCCGTCGCAAGGACACCCCCCTGGTCGCTGTAACCCACCATACCGGCCGTGCGAACGCACGGACGGTATGGGTTTCCATCTCCGGCGTCCTCCGGCGAGGGAGACACGTCGTCTCCCTCCGCCTTCCGCCCTGATTCGGTCCCTATAAATACCCCCGTCGCTCCACCGTTCTTCCCAGCTCGGATCTGACGGAGAAAATCCCCAACTTTCCTCTCTTCTCACTCCGGCAGACGCCCACCAGCTCCGGCGGTTCTTCCTCCTCCTCCTCTTCGCTCTGCCGCAATACCAGCAGCAGAGACTTCTTTCCCTGCTCTACCCGCGCCACGCCGCACCCGGCTGGCGCCTCTCCGGCCCTCTGCTCGCCGCCGCCCCTTCCCCCGGGCATCTTCTTCTCCGGCGACAGTCGATACGACTGTCGCCCTGCTCCGGCCCCTTTCGTCTCCGTAGCTAGGTCAGAACTTCTCCCCATCTCCCCCTCTTTCTTTTCCTCACTGTCTTTTATTTGATTAAACCCTCGACCGCTCCTGTCCACCGTCACCCCCTTCGTCTCCGGCCAAACTCCGGCGAGCCGCTCCCATCACCCCAGCAACCCACACGGTTCGCCGACCACCGCAGAACCTCCGCCTCCTCACCCTGATCAACCCCCGCCCTTCCACTTCCCCCACATCACCCTCTGCAACCCCACCGAACAAACCCATCTTCCGACCCACAGTCCGACCTAGGGCAGCCCTTGCACGCCACCCCACGCCTCGCCACCACCCACACGAGCTTCGCCGCACTCTGGCGAAGCTCCCGGCACCTTCTGATTAGGCCGAGAGGCCGTTTTGCTGTGAACAGGTCACCCGACCTCCGCCGCCATTGCCGTGCAGAAGGAGCTGCTTCCGCCTGCAGCTGCAGGCGCGCCACGCCCAGATTCGACTCCCAGGCCTTGCGAGGCATTTCGACAAAGCGTCAGGCTGCAGCTGAAGCGATGCCCTCGCGCAAAGGCCTCGCGTAACGCCGCGATTACCAGCTGTCTCCTCCGCGTGGGCGCCAACTCGGGGTGGGACATTTAGTCCCACCTCGGAAAACTCTGAAGAGGCGCAGCGGTATAAAGTGAAAAAGTGCTGGAGGCTTATTGCCTCAGCACACGGGGTGAGGTCCCCTTCACCCACCCGGTTACCCAGTCTCGTCCGCGCTCACGCCCCGCGGACCTGGCCCGACCCGACTTAGACTGACCTGCACTCCTCGCCCACCACGCACGCCGGTGGGCCTGGACCCGGGCGCGACCCGTACCCGGCTACCCGGCAGCTCTGGGAGAGCTATCCTATGAGCGGATTCTGTGAGAGAGAGACGCGGGGGGAGGGTAGAGATAGGTTTTGCCCCTCTCTCTGATCAAGCTGTGTAAGTGTGCAGGCACAGGTGAAGAAGAAGGACCGCGGAAGAAGAAGAAAGCTAAGGGAGACACTGTAGCAACAAGCGGTTTAAGTCGTCTGATTGGAAAATCAGACGACGTCCTGAAGGAAAAAGAAGAAAGAAGGAGAGACGACGTCCTGACAGGTAAAAGAAAAGAAGAAAGAAGAAGATCTGAAGAACAAAAGAACAAGGAAGAACAGCAGAAGAAGAAGAGGAAAGAACAAGGAAGAACAACACAGGTGAAGAAGAGGACCACAAGGAGATAAACACAAAAGAAGAACAGGAAGAACAAAAGCTAAAGAGGAGAAAGACAGAGAAAGAAAAGAAGAACTCAAACTTTCATCTCTCTCCCTCTCTCTCTCTCTCTCTTTATTTTTTTTGTAATAGAACATGTATATCTCTAGAATACAACTTGCTCCCTGAGTTCGACCTCGGGAACTCTTTTATTTTTCCGAGTAAAAAAATTTATATATTTGAAATGATGGCAATAACTGGCTATACTACAACGCTATAACAATAAAACCCGGTTATCTCTCGAAGCCAACGTTTCATTTGGTGGGTTGCTGGGGTGATGGGAGCGGCTCGCCGGAGTTTGGCCGGAGACGAAGGGGGTGATGGTGGACAGGAGCGGTCGAGGGTTTAATCAAATAAAAGACAGTGAGGAAAAGAAAGAGGGGGAGATGGGGAGAAGTTCTGACCTAGCTACGGAGACGAAAGGGGCCGGAGCAGGGCGACAGTCGTATCGACTGTCACCGGAGAAGAAGATGCCCGGGGGAAGGGGCGGCGGCGAGCAGAGGGCCGGAGAGGCGCCAGCTGGGTGCGGCGTGGCGCGGGAAGAGCAAGGGAAGAAGTCTCTGCTGCTGGTATTGCGGCAGAGCGAAGAGGAGGAGGAGGAAGAACCGCCGGAGCTGGTGGACGTCTGCCGGAGTGAGAAGAGAGGAAAGTTGGGGGTTTTCTCCGTCAGATCCGAGCCGGGAAGAACGGTAGAGCGACGGGGGTATTTATAGGGACCGAATCAGGGAGGAAGGCGGAGGGAGACGACGTGTCTCCCTCGCCGGAGGACGTTGGAGATGGAAACCCATACCGTCCGTGCGTTCGCACGGCCGGTATGGTGGGTTACAGCGACCAGGGGGGTGTCCCTGCGACGGCTGACGACGCAGGGCACCCCCGGTTTACTTGCCAGGCTCTCCCCCTCACCCTGCGCGACGCCATGCTCCGCGCAAGGTCGCCGGAGCATGGTGCCGGCAGGTTTTGCAGGGGGACCTGAACGCAAAGAACGAAGGAGAGTTAGGGGCCAAAATGCGAGGGTTCAAAGGTTGAGGGCCAAAAAGTAAATATATGAGGACCAAAGTGTAAAGTTGGTCAAGAAGGTTTCTTCTTAGGCTCAAGTTTTTATACATGACTAATTAGGACCTAAGGAATCTGATGGTGAATTTTATTTCTAGATTAAACCTTGTTTGACTGGTCAATTTACGCAAAAACCCAAATTAAGTTATTAATTGGGTATGGTTCTCAATGTAGGTCAAGATGGGTTCCTAAGGTCAAATTGAAGGTTCTAAACCCTAGAGATTATTTTTCTATGAATTTTAGAGGGTTTATTCCATTTTTTATTTGCCTTGAACCTCGTGAATTGAAGTGGGTTTGTTTTAGGTTTACAGATTATCATTTAGTTCCTTGGAATTTCTGTAACCCTTGCTAGATCATCTCATCCCACTTTTATTCTTATTAAGTTGCTTTGACCTATGTTTGGACCCTGAATTACCCTGAATGCAGATTATACTGGTAAAATTGCATTTTTACCCCTTATGACTTATTTTCTCCTTAAACTCAGAATTCTCTGAGTTAAGCCTTTCCTTGAGTTATGTAGGAGCTTTTATCCTTTGTATTGGGTCAAAATGAGCTAGTTATGGCTCATGATGTGGAGGGGATGATGTAGACACATCTATTTCACATAAACTGTCTATCAATGCTTATTCTTAGGCATAAAATTACATCATGCATTATAAATGTTACATAGCATGCATCATTCTTCATTTAGATTAGTTTGTACAAAATATAGGTTAATTTACCCTTTTTGTGGCTAGGGGACAGGGCAATATCATTTCAGGGGGCTTGAATTGAAAATCCAACTGTACAGATCTGATCAGGGAGACAATCGGAGTCCAACGCCTCCGAGATCGCCCTGATCGGACCTCCGTAGCATCAGATGCAGTCCGAGAAAGATCAGAGGACAAGGGGTAAGGTGGTGCAAATTCGTACTTCATATGACAAATTCAACCGCACGGATGGGTTCGAATTGACGATTGCAGCCCAATGGCGTGAAAATCTGTCCAATCTGACATACGTGGCACCACCTATGAGCAATAGAAGATGGACAACTCAGATGGCATCACGTGGTGCCATCCAAGCCACCCATGGTTGCCACAGTTCTTCTTCATCCAATGATCAACGCATCTCAGCCGTTGGATCTTTGTCCAACGACTGAGGTCGTGTGAGTGTTAAAACGCAAACGCAACCAAAAAGGAGCCTCAGCACAGGAGTTAAGGCACTACACCAACAGAGGTCGCGTGTTTGAGCCACCCACGCTGCGCTCCCTCCTCGCATGCGAGAGAGTGATTCAACCATTTGATCGGGCGCCAACAGCTCAGATTGACCGATCAAATGGACACACGATTTGGCTCCAAATCGTGTGTCCATCTGATCGGTCCAAATCTCACGTGCAATCATATACGCTCCTCAACACGTGCGCTCGTGAGCAATCTGGAGCATGCGATCATGATCCAACGACTAGGAGGGTGGTCGCATCACCTCATAACATGCGAAGAGGAAGCTCCCGCGGCATCTAACTCATCCAATCATGCAATCGGATAGCTGAGATCGCTCAAGGTGCGTGCTTGTGAATGGCTGAAGAGGAGGCGATGACGTGGCACACTTAGAGCGGTTGGATGCGCAATGGACAACCCTCGTTGAGGCGTGGTATAGTGATGTGCGTATACAGTGTCGCACGTATCCGTCACTAAGGGTAGCAGAGTTAATTTTTGAAGGTTAAAATGCCCCTTTTACACTCATATCTTCAACTATATATAGGCCCTACATCCCCTCCTTATTCTTCATCCCTTCTCCTCACCCCCTCCAGAGCTCTACGAGCTAGTCCAATACCCAGGATGATCCATTAGAGCTAGAGTAAAATAATTTTCCCAACTTCTCACCCCCTTCGTAGAGCATCCCGTGATTATCTTCTCGCCACCATTCAGGAAGCAGATCCCACTGCGACGTCGCCCTACTTCGTTCTCTGTCCTCCAACTCCGTTCTCCCTCATCCAGCATCTCATCCCCATCGTCCAAGCACCCCGTCAATGCGGCTTATCATCCAAGCTGTCGTCGAGGATGATTCTCTCATCCCTCTCTTTTATCGCTTTCTAGTGTAAATTTTCAGCTTTCTAACTGTAGCAAGCAGATGTAATGGACATGATTCTATAGTTATAAAATATTTGTTCACTCTCTCCCTATTTTCTCTTTCTTTGTATTACTCTGTCTCTCTCTTCTATTGATTATTATTTAAGTAAAATAGCTAGTGTAGATTTAATTTGACCAGTTAATCTACTTCATGACAATAATTCCAAATGCAATTTTTAATCAAGTGTTCGCCACCCTATGTTCAACCCGGGACTCACCAGAGTTTTTGTTATAAATTTTATTTGATAGCGAATTTTTACGCAACTACAACGATAGGTTTTCAAACTCAATCGTTTAGCGTACGAAATCTCGCTAAACATTTTGGCGTCGTTGCCAGGGAGGCAATGCTCTTTGATTTCCCCCGTTTCTCACCTTACTGATCTTTTACCTCAGTTTTCTCTTTTGTTACTTTGATTGTTGGTACTCTTTTGAGGCGAGTCAAAGCTGTAAAATTGGAGTAAAGTGTTGTTGAAGGGTTTGTAAGTTTACCCCACACCTCCCACCCCCTAGATTTCATTCCATCACATAAATAACACAAACCTTAATTAACCTAAGAGCTTGCATAAACCCTAAGGTTAGTCTTGATTGTTTGTTTGTCACTCCCACCCACCTTACCCTCGCATATATATATTTAAAAAAAAATCTAATTGTGGGATTTACTTAAACCTACACATCACATACACCCACAGAGGTAGACAACCTCTTCTGATTTCAATCACTTAACCAGGAATCCAACCTAAGAACCTGGTACGCCTGCACGACTTATACAAATAAGTGATTAGAAATCTGATTAGGTTAACCATTTTGTGTGCCTTAATTAGTGGTGCACCAGGCCACTTGTCTAATTTGTCTGGGTCGCACCACTTAACATAAAAATTGATTCATCAAGTAGCTTGCCACATGGCATTCAACTTTTAGGAATTAACCAAGCACTCCATATTCTTTTAAGTTTTAAAGGAAGACATCTTCACCTATGCTTTCAAAACTTGGTGTGCCAACTGAACCTTTATTGAATAAACCTAAAGTTGAAAGCTACTTAAGCAAGATTTAAACTCTAAATCCACTCATTCAAATAATCTTGCTTGAAAACCCCGGTTGTGCACTCACTCACACATCTCAATCAATGATTAAGGGTACAACCCAGATAAAGGGCCCATCACATTCCCAAGCACATTCAAACCTAAGCCTAATCTAAAATCAAGTAGACGTTGGCCTTAAAGATTTGACTCACTCTTCGGGGCCCAAATCAAGATTATTTTCAATTAATCTATTTCTATCGGTTCAATCTGATGTCTAGCTAGGGGAGCAGTGTTAAACGACCGTAGTTGGGGGGTATCAAAGGAACCTGAGGCGAAAGCCAAGGGAAGAACCTTCTCCCCAATCCCTCCCTCTAACTGGTTGGATTGACTGGAAAGAAGTAGACCAAATCGTTTCTTTCATCTCAAGACAGGTTCTAGGAGTCTGTTGATCTTTAGGCTAGCCCACTTAAGGATAGGTTTGATTGTTTGTACTGCAGGGCATCTTTCTTTTCTCTTTCCTCCCGCTTTGCCATGGATCCTTCCACATCCTACTCTCATTTCCACTCTTACCCTCCTACCACCACTTATTCCCAAGATGATTACTATCCCGACCCAATTTATGACCATTCATCCATTAATCAAGATAACTTTGATTGGGGATATAATTCTGAACCTCCATGTTCAGGGTTTAACCCTAGACACCGTGATTTTGATTTTTATCCTTCTCTAAGCTACACCAATTATAGATCACCACCCTCCTATGGACAACCTAATACGATCTACAATCAAGAAGGATATGCTGATTATAATCCCTACCCTCCCCAGGACTACACTACAAATAGGTCACCACCCCTCTTCGAACAACCCAAAATGACCTATTATCAGGGAGGGCACCAAGAACCTCAATTTCTTGACTTCCCTGAATTGAACCCAAACCCACCCAACCCTGAATCAAACCATTTGGTTCAGGTAAAATAGGTCCAAGATAAGGTGTTGACTAACTTAAGGAACACCATTCAATCCTTAGAAGCTCAACCAACACCCTGCACTGAAGAATTGGAGTTTTTATTCAAATGATTAACGATCTTAACAAGTATTTGTTGGATTGGATCTAAGATGTTAAGAATAAGAACCCGAGTGAGCTCTTACTTAGAAAATTGTCAAAATTGAGGATGAGATTTGTGATTGCTCTAGTCCAATCTTGGGATGATTCCCAGGATGAACCCACTTTAGGAGAGCCAATGTCAGAACCTGCTCAGGCACCTATAGGGGGAACACATTTTATGAGACCAAGGATGACCAGATTATTCTAGAGCAACCAACTGAGGATGAATTGATTTCTTCACCTAAGATCCCTAAGCCAAGGTACGAAAAAAAGTATGTCTCCTTGGACCAGGCAATGATCGATGATTTTGAGACATATATAAATGTGGATCCAGAATTCTTTGATTCTGAAGGTAAAGAATCATTATGTGAAGTCTCACTTGAGTTGAGGAAAATGATTTTAGTGAGACATATAGGCTTGAGGAGTATGATGAATCATTTCATAACCCAATAATTGGGGATTGTGATCCTACTGGGGTAGATATGGAGAATTATGATCCTGAGTTAATGAATTATTTAATCAATAACTCCAGTTCTCACACACACCTCGTTGAGCTTAATGATGATTCTACTTTTGAGATCACTGGACCCAAGTCAATTCTGATTTAGCCACAAATTTTGGACTTGGATCTTTTATACGGGAATGATCACATTTGTGAGGTTCCGGAAACTGTCATTGTGGAGGATAGGAATCTGGAAATGAAGATCCGGGAAGCCAATTCTAGGGGAAATACAATTCTTGATCTAAGGGTTCCTATTCACCTGAAACCACCAACCTTCTACCAGGACCCCTATGATATTTTTGATTCTGAGGATGTGCAACCCAAGTACAAATTCATTGATTATCATTTTGATCTTGATTTTTCTACTAACCAACTTTTTGGACTTGGGTTACATCCTCACAAATCGCAAGTCGAGCCCCGCTTGCATAATGACCTCAGGTTCCAGGTGATTTTTATCCAGAACCTTAGAACCACTCAACCGTGGGGAATGGATCTGCACTACAATTTGGTCCACATCTATCGACATTCTATGCTGGCAGGTCCGAAGATGGATCTTTTTATTATGATCCTAACCTGTACTTGTGAATTCTTTATTTCCTCCTTGTTTGTATAGCGTGCCTAGCTGAAGGCAATAAACTTAGCATGTATATAGTCAGTTTTCATCTCGGAGCTGACCTATTAATCATGAAATTCAGGTGCTTTCTTCTCTACTCCGCTCTTTGTCGTGTCATTTAATACAATGAGAACATTGGATTAAATAGGCATGGGGGGTGGATATCTTTTCCAAAATTATTCTATAGATTCTTTTTATTTTTCTCTTTACTTTTGAAAAAAGAAATTGAATTAGGAAAAGAAAACTTGGGCTTTAGAAAATTTTCAATTTTAGGGAATGATATGATAGCACCTGAACACTTAGACCCTTCAGGTCTTCGAGCTTAATCATCCTGGGTGTCCATTGAAATGTGGATTTCATTCTCGAGTCCTTGCCATTTGAAAATTCATTTTTAATTGATTAGATAAGTTGGGATGATAAGTACATGACTTATCAACCCACCCTCAAAGTTTAGGAGACTTATAGTCTACGCATCTACACATTATTTGCACTGACTCAATTTTTGACAGTTTTAATGGAAATTGGGTAACTAATGAACCTTCTAGGGTGGTATGGCTAGCAAGTTGTCATGGGTAACAGCCCATTGGTCGATTGTCCAGAGCCCAGCCACACAATCATTCTCTTTTTGTTGCCTTTAGATAAATCTTAAATCAGGAAAGCCAACTACTTAAAAAGAAAAGAAAAAAGAAAAATATTAAAAAAAATAAGAAATACAAAAGAAGAACAAAAAAAATAAGCCACACTTCACCGACGAGTATAGCTGGCAAGTTGTCATAGGTAACAGCCCATTGGCCGACTGTCCAAAACCCAACTCACAAGAGTGCACAAATAATTCCTAAGCACTTAGAAAGAAGTGGGGAAGTAGAATAAGTGGAGGAGATATACACTGGGTTCACCCTTGTGTTGACCCCATAAAAATAAAAAGTAAGGAAAAAGCTACCAGTCCGATAGACACACCTTTCGGTAGAAATTCTTCATTAGTATCACCTAGGGTTCATAGAAACCTGAAGTCGATTTTGATTGCCGATCATTGAGTCTATCACAATCACAAAAAGATGCTTATAACTTAGGGTTCTTTTCGAGTCTTGGGTGGGTTGGATAACCGTAGAAAGCTGCCTCGAAACTCTTAACTCAAAGAATTACAAAAAATAGAAAAGAAGAAAAAGAAAGAAAGAAAATGTATTTGCTTTTGAATAAGGCGAGGGCTTGGGCAACCTGCATTTTGGTAAACACCCGAGCACTGTTGAGTCTAGGTAGTTTAGGTCTTTTGTAGAAATTACTTAGTGTTGAGAAATAAATATTGCCCAAGTAATTTGATCCTAATTCTCTTATAAATAGCATGTAGTTTTTCCAGGGACTAGAAAAAGATAGGCATGGGGGTGTGATGTAGGCACATCTATTTTACATAAACTGTCTATTAATGCGAGTTCTTAGGCGTATAATTGCATCATACGTTATAAATATTGCATAACATGCATCATTCTGCATTTAAATTAGTTGTACAAAATATAGGTTAATTTGCTCTTTTTATGGCCAGGGTACAGGGCGATATCATTTTGGGGCCTCAAATTGAAGATCCAATCGTACGGATCTAATCAAGACAATGATCGGAGTCCAACGCCTCAGAGATTACTCTGATCGGACCTTCGTAGCATCAGATGCAATTCGAGAAAGATCAGAGGTCAAGGGACAAGGTGGTACAAATCCATACTTCAGACGACAAATCCAATCACATGGATGGGTTCAGATCGACGATCACAACCCAACGACATGAAAATCGATCCAATCCAACATCCGTGGCACCACGTATGACAATAGAAGATGGACAGCTCAGATGGCGCAACGTGGAACCATCCAAGCCGCCCACAGTCACCGTAGCTCTTCTTCATCCAATGATCAACGCATCTCAGCAATTGGATCTTCATCCAACGGCCGAAGGCACATAAGGGTTAAAACGCAAATGAAACCCAAAAGGAGCCTCAGTGTAGCAGGTAAGACACTACACCAGCAAAGGTCACGCATTCGAGTCGCCCGCACTGCACTCCCTCCTCACGCATAAGAGCGTGATTCAACCATTCGATCGGGCACCAACAGCTCAGATCAACTGATCAAATCGACGCACGATTTGGCTCCAGATCTCATACGCAATTATATGTGCTCCTTAGCACGTGTGCTCGTGAGCGATTTGGAGTGTGCGATCATGATCCAACGGCTCAGAGGGTGGTCACATTGCCTCATAAGGTGCGAAGAGGTAGCACCCATGTAACGACCCAGTTCCCGAGTCCCTACGAGACACGAGAACCGGACCGACTCGACTAATCCCAAGACCTAGTCGTCCAACGAGAAAGTAACCAAAAGAGCAGTAAAATAAACCACATTCAACATGAATATAACTAACAGTAAGGAAGTACAGCAGTAAGGAAAGAAACTACTACAGTAGATACCACCACAACAGTAGAACAACATTTATCATATAACAAGAACTGCAGGTAAAGAAAGTACAGCGGAAACAAGAACTACTCACTATAACAGAAACAAAAGAGGTACAAAAGACTGTGGTAAACTCTACTGGACCCTACTCAGCCCAGCGTCCTCTGCAGCCGCTGACCCTGGCTGCTCAACACCTGGTCCTGAAAAAGGTAACGAGTGTAACACGTCAGCAAAATGCTGAGTAGAGTGGCAAACTAACTAAAGACAACAGTAGAGTGTACAATAGCTGTTATGTTCTATTACTTCCTTTATTCACATCTTTCAATATTCTCACTATTTCATTTATTTCTCAGATCCTTTACTTGATCTCGAATGTCCTCGTGGGAACGATCTTGATTGTAGTCTTTTCCAAAAGTAGAAGTAGCACGTGGTGCTCTCCTGGCCGGGAGAGTCCCCCGTGGTGATCCTACCCTCAGTCAACCAACCCAAGGTCACTGACAGACGTAATGGTGACTACGGCACGCGCGATAAACGCACAGGTAGCTAGCCCGCACTCGCACGCGGTCAGTCGTTTCCGTTAACTGGTGCGCCCAAAGCACAGCACGGAACCAGGGCAGAGCCATCTCAGTAACAGGGGTCCAACCCCTCCACAGTAACCAAACTGGGGCCTTGCCCCTCCACAGTCCGCTCACCCTCGCCTGACTACCCTAGTTTGCCCTAGTGGGCCTAACAAGTCGGTGAAGGAGGCTAGCAGAACCCCGGGGCCCGTGGGGTAGCTAGTACTCTCCTAACACTACTAGCTCTCCTCGGTACTATGTACACGAGGGCCAACAAGTCAGTACAGAGTGGCCAGTCCTAACCCCGGGTCCCTAGGGCGGCTAGCTCCGCTCTGCACTAAACAGGGGGACAGTCGCTCTCCTTGGTACTCCGTACTCAAGGGCCAGCTCACTTCCCCAAAACTATTCCATTCACCTTCCAGGAGTTCTACTCCTACTTCCCCGTAGGGTTCCATCCTTTTTACTCAAACATCCAGGTTTCACTTTCCAGTTTCACATTCTTACAATCCATGTTCTCAACCACGTTATCTATTCACAACAGGCAGCTGTTAATTCAATTTACAGGCAGCTTTATGTTCCTCTCCATTTTTCCAAGACTGCAGTATTATACATTCCACTAGTTTTTCCATCCTAGGATTCATGCCACATCCTAGGATCTAGCATACAACTAGTTTTCCATCCCTAGGATTCATGCATCACCTAGGAGCTATCATTCCATGCATTTCTCATTCCTAGGATTCATGCAATGTCCTAGATTCTAGTTATGGTTCCATACTTTAACAGATTTTAATAATAAACTTAAGCCACTCTACCAGGTACAACGGGAGTAATGGGGGCGTGATCGGGAATCCCGCGTGCCTCCGCGACTCCCAAGACTGCAACTGAACGAGGTCCTATCACAAGGATCAAACACAAGGAGTGTCTCAAAACAGTGTATAGCTACTGTAGACAGGTAGAGGAATTAATTCTGAAAAGAACGTAACTCGAATCGCGGTAAACGGAGCCCGAACGGGCCCTAAACGGGTCGAAAAAGACGATACTGTGCAAAATCAGACGTCTGGAACTTCTTCCAGACGTCTTAAAAAGTGGATCAGAGAATTACCTATTCAGCGTGGTTTCCCAGACGTCCAGAAGTCTGCGGGAACGTCTGGCCTATCTCCCAGACGTCCGATGGTCACCCCGGACGTCTGGAGGTCACTCAAGCCGTCTGGTACAACTTCCAGACGTTTGATTCGCAAAGGATGGCGAATCAGCAAGCCTGCGCACAGCCAACTCCCTCCCTCAGTACGGTCAGTCGTCAGGAAGGAAGAAGAAAGCAGAATACTAACCTTTCAGACGTCTGTATGAGCTACCAGACGTCGTCCTCGCCGTCTGCCTATCAACCCAGACGTCTGATTCTGGAAATTTTTCCAGAATCAGGGCGCGACCCGGACTCTGCTCGCGACGCCGCCCACGTCGTACCTCGCGTGTCTGCTGCTCAGACCGCAGCAGGTCCCTCTCCGCGTCGTTCCGCGTCCCCTGCGCCCTCCGCCGGCCGGCCAAGCCGCTCCGGTGAGCTCGCCCTCCCGGCAGAGCTCCGCCCTCGCATGCTGCACCTCCTCCGCGCTCAGTATGGCCGCCGCTGCAGCCCTCGCGCTCACTCACTCTCGTGCACAGGAAGGAGAAGAGGAAGGAGACGGTGGAGACGGGAGGGGAGGCGTGCCCTTTTTAAGGCTGCTGGGAGAGGAGAGAGAAGGATTCGCGGCAGGGGAATCTGTAGCCGCAGAGGGAGGAAAGGCGAATATGCGGTCTGCGTGCGCAGGCACGCAGACGACTTGCGCTTGTGGAAGATAACAGCTTTTCAGACGTCTGTAAACCATCCCAGACGTCTGGTCAGACGTCTGGGCCACCTCCCAGACGTCTTAAAATACGTCCGGGGCACGCGTTCGTAACAACCCATGGCATCTAAGCCATCCGATCATGCAATCGGACGGTTGAGATCGCTCAACGCGCATGCTTGTGAACAACTAAAGGGGAGGAGGCGATGACGTGGCACTCTAGGAGTAGTTGGATGTGCAATGGACGATCCTCGTTGAGGCACAGCTACAGTGATGTGCATCTACAGTGACGCACGTATCCGCCACTAAAGGAAGCAGAGTTAATTTTTTAGAATGCTCCGGTGATGAGGACAGTGAGGAGGAAAGGTTGAGGTTGCTCCTGCTTGGTACGGCGAGGAGCGGAAGACTTCGAGAAAGTTGTTCCCTCTGCCTATTATACGTGGCAGAGGGCGACGATGGGAGATCGAGGAGCTTGTAGGAGCTTGGTCAAAGTAGGCCAGAGAAAGGAGAGAAAGAGGAGTTTTGGCCTAAAACCTTGCTAAGGAGGATGCTAGGAGTTTCATGAGCTTTTATAGAGCTCAAATGTGAGCTCTCAAGGAAGAAATGGGCTCAATTAGCCATGGCCTTAGAGGGAAAAATCATTCAAATTCCTCGAGCTCGCCTAAGCTCTAATATCAATTCCAATCCCTTAAATGGGGTTAGTTAGTTTCCTGATTGTCTCATTAGCAATCCCTCCAATTTTGGAGGGATTTAGAGTTGATTCGAGAGAGATCTCCTCTTTTGAAGGTCAATTGCAGATCCTTTCACATGCCAATGGCAACAGGGATGTTTTTGCAAATAATATGAGTGATGTAAACACATTTACACTACTTAAAATGTCTATTTATGCATGTTCTTAAGCATAGGATTGCATTTCATGATATAAATATTGCATTACATGCATCATCATGCATTTAGAGTAGTTTGAATAAAATAGAGGTTAATTGTCTCCTTTTATGTGCTTGGACAGGGAAAACATTTTATCGGGGCCTCGGATCAAAGATCCAACCGTATGGATGTGATCAGGGCGACGATTGGAGTTCAACGACTCCAAGATCGCCCTAATCAGGCATCCGTAGCATCAGATAGTGACCTGGGAACCCTAGAAGATCAAGGGCCAGGATGGTGTAAATCCACACTTCAGATGATAAATCCGACCACACGGATGAATTTGGATCGACGATCGCAGCCCAACGACACAAAAATCGAGTCAATCCGACATCCGTGGCACCATCTACAACTTCCAGAAGATGGACGGCCAAGATAGCGCCACATGGCACCATCTTAGCCGCCCAAACGGCCACTTGCAACTTGTGAAGGCCCCGCGCCCAATCGCTCTCTGCCGTTGGATCTTAATCCAACAGTTGTGGTCACTCACGCTTAAAAGAGTCCACTCGGCCATCCGCGTCCCATAGCGCAGTGGTCGAGCGCGCTTTCGCGAGCGCCGGGCACAGGTTCGAGCCGCAGCGAGGGTCTGGAAGGCACGGGAAATTGAGGCGTGTGGAGCGTCAGATGGAGATCGGACGGCCGCGCGTGCCCAATTGCGATCATGCGCGATTGAACGCGCGGCGTGGATGCGCAATCGGACGCGCAGGTGGGCGCGCAATGCAGCGGGAGAAGGCGTGACTTAAGCCGTCCGATCTCGCGATCGGACGGTTGAGGATCGCTGGACGTGCGTGTACGTTGGGCGCGCGGGCAGCTGAAGCGACGCGCGTGGGCGCGGAAGCTGCGCCCACGTCGGGGCTTTAGTGACGGATTTATCCATCACTAAAGACCCCTCTTTTATTATTTTGAAGTTGCAATGTCGATTTTGCCCCCACTCATTGCAACTATAAAAGGAGACCCCCTCCATACGCAATTCTCATCACTTCTTTCTCCTCTCTACCCCTCCAAAGCTCAAGAGAAGCTTGTCCCACACCCGGGATGCTTCTTACGAGATAAAGTCCAATTTTCGTTCCCCTTCGGAAGTGGATCCCGCGATGACGACGGCGTGCTGCTCCGTTCCCGTTCTTCTGCTTCGTCCTCCCTCGTCCTGCTTCGTTCTCCTTCGTCCAGGCATCGTCCCGTCTGGCTCGCCCTCCAAGCAATCGTCGAGGAGGATAACTTCTCTCTCTCATTCTTATTTACAGCTTTTCTAGTGTAGAATTTTCCTGCTTTATAGTGTAATTGATTTTCCTCTTTCTAGTGTAACTTTTATTTAGTTTGATTATATAAACAATTGGAATATTGAATGCATGTTCTCTCTCTCTCTCTCTCTCTTTCTTTTAGTCTGATAGCTCCATTGTAATTATATCGCCTTGCTTATTAAAAAAAGATCCTAAAAGAAAATATAATTGCGAATATAGATCAACGTAGCCTCCCTGTGTTCGACCCGGAATTCTTTTCGGTATAAATTTTATTTGTTGAACACGAATTCTTCACTTTCGAACTACAACGACGGGTTTTCCAAAACCAAACACGTAAGCGTAGCAATTCATAAAACGTTCAACATTTTGGCGCCGTTGCCGGGGAGGCAATGATTTTCGATCTTTCCTTCGCATTTCTTGCACTTTATTTATTTTCTAACTAGCTTTCTCTTGTGTCTATTGTTTTGCAGAGACCTCCATCAAGGAATCAACAAGCGGTAGACTGGAGTAAAGTGCAGTTGAAGACAACTGTAAGTGCTCCCCCATTCTTTCCCCCTCCATAGATTCCATTCGCCACATTAAATCCAAATCCCAATTAACCTAGGTGTTTGCATAAATCCTAGGAATAGTTTAGTTGTTTGGATTTTCACTCACATTCATTCCACCCTCATTCATAAAAAAATAACAAAAAGATAATCTTGTGGGGTAATTTCCAACAAACACACAACAAACACCCACATTTAAGGCACTTGATCAACTCGATTTGTTTTCTACTCAACCGGGTTCTGATCTGTGGAACTAGTACACACAAAGCAACACATAACAGAGTAGAAATTATTCTAGGTTAACCATTTTTTTTTGAGTGCCTAACTTAGTGGTGCATTTGTGACCAATTGTTTGAGTTATTTGGGCTGCACCACTTTATTTTAAAACCAACTCATCAAGTAGCTCCTCCTTAGGGTTTTCAATCTAGGTATATTCCAGGCACTCCACTTTCTTTCTGATTTTAAAGGAAAACAATCTTCACCCGTGTTTTACAACTTGGTTTGCCTAGAAACTTGATTGCAATTCACCTAATTTGAAATCCTAAAAGCTACTTAAGCAAGATTTGAACACTAAAATTCACATATTATTAATAATCTTGCTTGAAAACCCTGGTTGTGCACGCACTTACACAAATCTCAATCAATCATTAAGGGCACAACCCATTGTAAGGGCCCATCACATTCCATAAGCACCAGAATCCCAGGCCTTAATAAAATTGAGTAGACGTTGGCCTTAAGGTTTGATTTGCTCTTCAGGGCCTAGTCTGAGATTATTTTTTATTAACCTACTTGTACTGATTAATCTGATGTCTAACTAGGGGAGTAGCGTCAAACGACCGCGGCTGGGGGGTACACTAGGAACCGGTGGAGAAAGCCAAAGGAAGAACATTCTCCCCAGTCCCTCCTAACTGGTTGGATTAAACAGATGCAAGTAGAGTAAATCACTTATAGTCTTAAGGCTGGTTTTGGGAGTCAGTAGATCCTTAGGCTACCCCACTTAAGGACAGCCTTGTTTTGTTGTGCTGCAGGGTCCCTACCCCCAGTCCTTCCGACCTTCCCCTAGTTTATGCTGGGAAGACAGTCATTGAATCCCCGATTAGAAGGACCGTTAGAACATTTTAGGAGGTGCAAGTTAGATTTTGGTCAATTTCATCCCATGGCCGAACAACAGCCTCCTCTGCTTGAAAATCCACAGGAAGAATTTCGAAGGCAGCTGGAACAAATGCAGAGAATGCAGGGCACTTAGCCCTTGAAGGATTTTTATGATCCTTCAAATTACGGGGAACGTCCCGGCGTCCAGATTCCAGCCGGTGACGTAGAAATCAAGCCCCAGGTGTTAAGCCTGATTAAACATTATCATGGGCTTGGCTCCGAAGATCCGTTTCAGCACTTGGAAGATTTGACCACTTTGGTCCAGACCACCAAGGCTCGAAACGTTAACGAGGAGCAAATGATCATGAGGCTCTTCCCCCACTCTCTTAGGGATAAAGCCGCGCATTGGTATAGGACAATAGGAAAACCAATTACAACTTGGAATGAGTTGAAATCGGCCTTTCTGAAGAAATTCTTTCCAGTTGTTCGTACCAATGCTTTGAGATGGGCAATCACTACCTTTACCCAGCGGCCGGGGGAGCAATTTCATGTGGCCTGGGAGCGATTCCAGGACTTATTGTGGAGGTGTCCACACCACGAGGTGCCAAAATGACAACTCGTGCAGATTTTCTATCATGGGTTGAATGAGCAACTCAGAAACCATGTGGATGCTTCTTGAGGAGGCAATTTCCTCAATAAAGATGCAGATAGTGCACATGATTTATTTGAGGAAATGAGTGAGAATTCAATTAATCATGCCTCCATGGATACTTTTAACCGGTCCCAGCAACCCAGATCAAATGTCAATGAAGTCCATGACTCTCATTCATTTGATATGGAATTGATTTGTAATAAACTTGATAAGGTGGACTTGGTTGCTAAAAGAATGGAAGAGTGGATGGCTGGAAATTCTATGAACAACTCTCAATCCACTCAATCCCAAAATTCAGGATTCCATTCCTCACGAGCTCCTTCTGGATGGGAGTTCGTGAATCAACTCGATGCGACTCAACTTATGAGTCAGCATTTCTCGGAACCCCATGGGTTCCCAACTGGGGCCTTTGATCCCAGTTTTTCTGATCCTTCCCTTTCTTTTTCTCCATCCTCACCCTATGAGGATGTCTGTGCTGTAAGAGAGAATGTTAGATCCAACCCCTACTCGAATGCCTATAATCTAGGTTGGAGAAACCACCCTAACTTCTCTTGGAAAAATCTGGGGCAACAGACCCAATTCCGACCCGGCAACTATGCTCCGCAACGACCAATGGGTCAGGGTCAAGTATATACTCAGTTGCCTCCAAATCAGGTCAATCAGCCAGCTTGGAATGCCCGTCAACCCACAGGGCAGGCTGATTTGAACCGTCAAATGGTAGAGATGTAAGGATCTATGCTCCAGCTCATGTAGTAAATAAAAAACTCGCTGGACAACTTGCAATCCGAGCTCATTGCTAACTCTCGTCAACCCGGATCTCTACCATCCCAACCCGTACCCAACCCGCGAAACATTATAAATTCAGGCAGTCAAGCCCAAGGGTACAGAAATCAGAGGGACCCGCACGCACATGCTCAGGTGGTTGAGCAGGGTTCCTCATCTTCTTCTTCTGCTAATCAACAATTCATGGTCAATCAAGCCCCTCCAATCTTTCCTAACCCTCCCCAAGACCCAAATTCTTACGCTTCTGCAAATTCTGTCACTTTGAGGAGTGGTAAGAAAACTCAGGATCCACAACCACACTATTCTGATCTTTTGAATCCTGAAGAATTTGAGGAAAGAGAGGAGAATTCTAGAGGAGAAATCAAGGCTCAGGAACCTGATTCCAAAGATCTGACTCATGTTCCTTTTCCTGAAGCCTTAGCCAAAGCAAAGAAGAAGAAGTCTGTTGATAGTAATGAGGAGCTTATGAATTTACTTAAGAATGTTGAGATAAATATCCATCTCCTTGATGCTATCAAGCATATACCGGCTTACGCAAGATTTTCAAAGGAATTATTTACACAAAAGCGTAAGTCAAGAGAATCTGTTCCGAGGAAGGTGGTACTCTCTGAGCAGGCTAGTTCTGTTATCCTGCACTACCTCCCTCAGAAAAAAAGAGATCCTGGTGCTCCTTTGATTTCTTGCGTTATCGGAGATTACACATTTAATAGAGCACTTTTGGATCTCGGTGCATCCATTAACCTAATTCCGACTTCTCTCTACGAGAAGTTTGGGTTAGGTGAACTTCGGCCAACTTCAGTAATGCTACAGTTAGCGGACCGTTCGGTCACAAACCCGCGAGGCATTATTGAAGATGTTATAGTTAAGGTCAAGGATATCTGTTTTCCTATAGATTTCCTTGTCCTTGACATGGATGTACCAGATAATCTGAGGAACACGCCCATCATTCTGGGGTGTCCGTTCCTGGCTACCGCAAAGGCCAACATTAATTGTGAAAGCGGTAGCATGGAAATCGCCTTTGGGGACCAACGAATGAAATTGGATATTTTTAAGGCGATCAACAAATTTGAGGATTGTAGATTTATTGAGGAACTTGATGAGGATAATGTTAATATTGAAACTTGTTTGACAGTTTCTTCAATTAAAAGTTCCTCTTTGGTTGATGAATTTGACCCACAACCCTCTGACCTGACATCTTCGGAAGAGGTTACTGATTTTGTTCACTCAAAACCTCTTCCTCTTGTTGAATCTTTAGCATCTACCTTACCATCAATCATTACCCCACCCCAGCTTGAATTGAAACCATTGCCCGAGAATTTAAAATATCAATTTTTAAGACCGCAGAATACGCTCCCTATGATTATTAGTGCTAAATTGACAAAGGAGCAAGAGATTAAATTGATTAAGGTCCTAAAGGAACATAAGGAGGCAATTGGTTGGACCATTCATGACCTCAGGGGGATCGAGCCATCTTACTGTAATCATAGAATATTTTTGGAAGATGGATCCCGCCCTTCTCGCCAGATGCATAGGAGATTGAATCCAAATATGCGAGAAGTGGTCAAAAAGGAAATCATTAAGTGGCTCGATGCAGGAATTATTTATCCAATCTCTGATAGTCCCTGGGTAAGTCCCGTTCAGATTGTTCCAAAGAAAGTCGGGATTACTGTTGTGACTAATGAGAGAGGTGAATCTGTCACAACTCGTTCAGCTTCCTCTTGGAGAGTTTGTATTGATTATAGGAAGCTGAACACAACCACTTAAAAGGATCATTTTCCCCTGCCCTTCACTGATCAAATCTTGGAAAAATTAGCTGGGCAGAAGTACTTCTGTTTTCTTGATGGCTACTCGGGATACAACCAAGTTCCTATCCATCCCGAGGATCAGGAAAAAACTACTTTCACCTATCCCTACGGAACCTTTGCTTTTCGTAGGATGCCTTTTAGGTTATGCAATGCACCTGCAACTTTTCAAAGGTGTATGCTAGCCATATTTTCCGACATGGTGAGAGAGTTTATGGAAGTCTTCATGGATGATTTCTCTATTTTCAGAGAATCATTTGACTCTTGTTTGGCTAATTTGGAAATGATTCTTAAGCGATGTATCAAGACATGACTGGTCCTTAGCTGGGAAAAGAGTCATTTCATGACCCAAGAAGGCATCGTTTTGGGTCATGTAATCTCTGAACGGGGAATTGAAGTAGACAAAGCTAAGGTAGATGCTATCGCTAAACTTCCTCCTCCCACATCTGTTAAACAAATCAGATCATTTCTTGGCCATGTGCGATTTTATCGAAGATTCATCAAGGATTTCTCGAAGGTTGCTCGTCCTTTGAGCAATCTTCTTGCCAAAGAAACGCCGTTTGTTTTTGACGAATCATGCTGAAAGGCATTTGATTTTCTGAAAACGGCAGTCACCTGTGCTCCAATTTTGCAACCACCAATTTGGACAGTCCCTTTTGAGATCATGACCGACGCTTCTGATTACGCGGTCGAGGCTGTCCTGGGTCAGAAAATTGACCGAAAGCCCTCTGTCATTTACTACGCTAGTAAAACTCTGGATGAAGCCCAGAGGAATTACACTGTTACTGAAAAGGAATTACTAGCTGTAGTATTTGCGTTGGAAAAATTCAAGGCTTATCTCTTGGGGTCTCATGTTATTGTTTATACCGACCACTCGGCCTTGAGACATCTCTTGGCTAAAAAGGATGTTAAACCCCGGCTTATTCGTTGGATTCTACTTCTTCAAGAATTTGATCTTGAAATCAAGGATAAAGCCGGGGTACAAAATGTGGTAGCGGATCATTTGTCGAGACACCTAGGTGATTCTTCTTGTCCGGACATTCCGACTGCTGACACTTTTCCGGACGAAACCATTCTTACAGTTTTAGGTGTCCACACCCCATGGTTTGCTGGCATTGTTAACTATTTGGCCGTTGGTCAAATCCCCCAGGATTGGACTAAGCAACAATGGGATAGACTCAAATCTGAGGCCAAATACTACTTTTGGGAGGACACTGAACTGTATCGCATCGGCTCTGATCAGATTATTCGCTGATGCATACCGAAGAATGAATTCAACAATATACTCGAGTTCTGCCATGCATCTGGGTGTGGTGGACATTTCTCCGGGAGAAAGACAGCTGCAAAAATATTACAATCTGGCTTCTATTGGCCGTCTTTATTCAAGGATGCCCAGGACTTCTCAAGGTCATGTTCTCGATGTCAGTCACTCGGAAACATAACTAAGAGAGACATGATGCCCCTAAACCCTATTCTTCCTGTAGAAATTTTCAATGTTTGGGGCATCAATTTCATGGGACCCTTTATCCCTTCATTTAGACATCAGTACATTCTTGTTGCTGTTGATTATGTGTCCAAATGGATTGAGGCAATTCCCACCCGAACCAATGACCACAAGGTGGTCATCAATTTTGTCAAAAAAAATATCTTCAGTAGGTTCGAGATTCCGAGGGCTATCATCAGTGATGGTGGCACTCATTTTACTAATGCCCAATTCCGAAATTTATTGGCCAAATATGGGGTTAACCATCGAATTTCCACACCTTACCATCTCCAAACGAATGGATAAGCCGAGATCTCCAATCGAGAGATCAAGAACATTATGCAAAAAATGGTTAGGCCTGATCGCAAGGATTGGACTCAAAAGCTTGAGGATGCTCTTTGGGCCTACCGTACGCCGTATAAAACGGCCATCGGCATGTCTCCATTCCGTTTGGTGTATGGAAAGGCGTGCCATCTACCCGTAGAGATTGAACACAGGGCATTCTGGGCAATCAAACAATGCAATTTAGATCTGAATCTAGCTGGAAAGACCAGGAAACTCCAACTATCTGAGTTGGAGGAGCTTAGAAATGATTCTTATAAGAATGCCAAGATCTACAAGGCTCGGACTAAAGCTCTACATGATCAATTGATTTCCCGCAAGAGCTTTGAGCCAAACCAGAAGGTAGGGTTATTTGATTCTAAACTTAAGCTCTTTCCTGGTAAACTTAGATCTAAATGGAATGGCCCATTCATAATTGATCAGATTTTTCCTAATGGTGCCGTTCAGATTTCTGACCCAAAGACGAGAAACACCTTTAAAGTCAACGATCAATGTTTGAAGCCTGTTGTTGACCGTAATCTTCCAGAACCCATCTCAGACTCTGTTGCTCTAGCCATTCTGTGACTTCTTTGGCTGGACTTCGCCTAGCTGACAGCATTAAACTCAGCAGTTGTACATATGACACAAGGCTGATATGAGCTTCATATCCAGGTGACATCTTTCATATTCTACCCTTTCTTTCATGTCTCTTTTTCAATGAGGACATTGCATCAGCTAGGCATGGGGGGGTGGATTCATTCTTGAATTATTTGGTCAGTTTTGTGAAATCCATATAAATTCTCTCTTCTTATTTAAAAATAAAATTAGGAAGGATTAGTTGGACATTAGGACTTTTCAATCCTAAGAAATTTTACATTAGGATCTGAACACAAAGACCCCTCAGGTCTTTGGACTTAATTAACCTGTGTATCCACTAAAATGTGGATTTGTCTTTGAGTCCTCGCCATCTTAATTCTATTGGAATAAATAAGTTTGGGTGATAAGTACACGACTTATCAACCCGCCCTCTGATTTGAGGGAATTTTGAGTTTTAAACATCTACACACTTTCTTTGCACTAACTCGTTGTTCGACGATTCTAATGGAAATTGGGTAGCTAATGAACCTTCTAGGGTGATATGGCTGGCAAGTTATCGTGGGTAACAACCCATAGGTAGGTTGTCCAGAGCCCAGTCACTGGACCTTTCTATGTTTATTGCATTTAGGTAAATCTTATACCAGGAAAGCCACCTATTTAAAAAAAAAAAAAAAAGGAGAAAAGAACAAAAAGAAATAAGCCACACTTCGCCGCATGAGTATGGCTGGCAAGTTGTCGGTGGTAACAGCTCATCGACCGGTTGTCCAGAACCCAGCTCAGAAAATGCACTAAAAATTCCCAAAACACTTAGGAAGAAGCGGAGAAGTAGAATAAATTAGAGAGATATACACTGGATTCACCCTTGTGTTGACCCCGTAAAAAAATAATAATAATAAAAGTAGGGAGAAAGCTACCGGTTGTAAAGATACACCTTTAGGCAGAATTCTTGTTAGGTCACCTAGAGGCGTAGAAATCCGAAGTCCGTTCTAACTTCCGATCAACGAGTCTATCACAATCACAATAAGATGCTTAAAGCTTAGGGTTCTCATCAAATTTTGGGTGAGTTGAATGGCCGTAGAAAGCCACTCTTGAACCCGAAAATTTGAAAATCCAAAAAATTAGAAAAGAGAAAAAGAGAAAAAGAAATTTTTCTTTTAATAAGGCGAGGGCTTGAGACGGTCTGCATTTTGGTTGATACCCGGGCACTGTTGTGTCTTTGAAAGTTCAGTTCCTAAGTAGACAATTTCTTAATGATTGAAAAATAACTCAAGTCCAAATAATCCAACCTAATTCTTTTATAAATAGCATATAGTTTTTGCTAGGGACTAGCAAAAGATAGGCATGGGGGTATGATGTAAACACATTTACACTACTTAAAATGTCTATTTATACATGTTCTTAAGCATAGGATTGCATTTCATGATATAAATATTGTATTACATGCATCATCTTGCATTTAGAGTAGTTTGAATAAAATGGAGGTTAATTGTCTCCTTTTATGTGCTTGGACAGGGCAAACATTTTATCGGGGCCTCGGATCAAAGATCCAACCGTATGGATGTGATCAGGGTAACGATTGGAGTTCAACGACTCCAAGATCACCCTAATTAGGCATCCGTAGCATCAGATAGTGACCTGAGAACCCTAGAAGATCAAGGGCCAGGATGGTGTAAATCCACACTTCAGATGATAAATCCAACCGCACGGATGAATTCGGATCGACGATCGTAGCCCAACAACACAAAAATCGAGTCAATCCGACATCCGTGGCACCATCTACAACTTCCAGAAGATGGATGGCCAAGATAGCGCCACGTGGAGCCATCTCAGCTGCCCAAACGGCCACTTGCAACTTGTGAAGGCCCCGCGCCCGATCGCTCTCCGCCTTTGGATCTTAATCCAACAGCTGTGGTCGCTCGCGCTTAAAAGCGTCCGTTCGACCATCCGCGCCCCATAGCGCAGTGGTCGAGCGCGCTTTCGCGAGCGTCGGGCGCGGGTTTGAGCCGCGGCGAGGGGCTGGAAGGCGCGGGCAATTGATGCGTGTGGAGCGTCAGATGGAGATTGGACGGCCACGCGCACCTGATTGCGTTCACGCGCGATTGAACGCACGGCACGGACACGCAATCGGACACGTCGGCGAGCACGCAATGCAGCGAGAGAAGGCGCGACTTAAGCCGTCCGATCTCGCGATCGGACGGCTAAGGATCGCTGGACGTGCGTGTACGTTGGGCGCACGGGCAGCTGAAGTGACGCGCGTAGGCGCGGAAGCTACGCCCACGTCAGGGCTTTAGTGACGAATTTATCCGTCACTAAAGACCCCTCTTTTATTATTTTGAAGTTGTAATGTCCATTTTGCCCCCACTCCTTGCAACTATAAAAGGAGACCCCCTCCATACGAAATTCTCATCACTTCTTTCTCCTCTCTACCCCTCCAAAGCTCAAGAGAAGCTTGTCCCACACCTGGGATGCTTCTTGCGAGATAAAGTCCAATTTTTGTTCCCCTTCGGAAGTGGATCCTACGACCACGACGGCGTGCTGCTCCGTTCCCGTTCTTCTCCTTCGTCCTCCTTCGTCCAGGCGTCGTCCCGTCTGGCTCATCCTCCAAGCAATCGTCGAGGAGGATAACTTCTCTCTCCCATTCTTATTTACAGCTTTTCTAGTGTAGAATTTTCCTGCTTTATAGTATAATTGATTTTCCGCTTTCTAGTGTAACTTTTATTTAGTTTGATTATATAAACAATTGGAATATTGAATGCATGTTCTCTTTCTCTCTCTCTCTCTCTCTTTTAGTCTGATAGCTCCATTGTAATTATATTGCCTTTCTTATCAAAAAAAAAAATCCTAAAAAATAATATAATTGCGAATATAGATCAACGTAGCCTCCCTGTGTTCGACTCGGAATTCTTTTCGGTATAAATTTTATTTGTTGAATACGAATTCTTCGCTTTCGAACTACAACGACAGGTTTTCCAAAACCAAACACGTAAGCGTAGCGATTCATAAAACGTTCAACAATGAGAAACTTAGGGACTTGATTGCAATGAAATCGAAAGTTAGGGGTTTAAGTGAGAGAAATAGAGTTTTAAGAGACTAGATTGCAAACTAGGTCAAGATGAACTCTTATTAGGCCCACATTTTGGCCTTAGCCTAATTTAGACCCAAGGAATCTGATGGTGAACTTGGATTTAAGGTTTGACCATGTTTGATTGGGCAATTTGCATAGAAGCCCAAATTAGTGTAAAATCCCGTCTTAAACTCTATTCTAGTTCAAAATTGGTTCAGATGGTCAAATCTGTCTAATTAAAGATAGTTATGGTGAATGATGGTGTTACCATCATACTGAAATTGTAATAGAGGGGGGTGAATAGTGAATTTAGAAAATATTGCAAGACAAAAATACAATCACAAAAAGAGGCACAAGATTTTTAGGTGGAAACTCAAATCGGGTGAAAACCACCTCCTAAGCGAATCCCTTGACTTAGGATTTTTTATTACAAAGTGATCAATCCACTAACCACACTACTTAAACGAGGGTAGTGTACCTCAATTACAAATCCCAACTCCAATCCCTAAACGGAGGTTTCTCCCTTCACAATGAAGAGACGGGGACCCAACAAGCCGGATACCCAAACTACAATAATAGAATAAGAATGAAACAACACCTATAGAACACCCCAAAATATTAATGAATTTCTTATCTATGAAATATGAAAAGAACTCTCTGAGAATCAGCGGAATGAAGTGCACCGGGAGTGTTGATTTGTCCTTTAATCAAAGTGTTGGCACAACACAAGAGCAATAGGAAGCAAAGAGAAGTGAGCAAGTGATTTTCTAAGGAAATTGAATCTCAAGAGGCGTGTTTTTCCTAAGAAGGGTTGCAGTCTATTTATAAGCAAGTTTAGAACCTTCAAGAAGTCTTGGGAGAGGTCTCCTAGTCATTGAAGGCAAGCTCCAAGAGATTGGGACGAAATCCAACACAAATCAAAGCAATCATGAATCTGACAGCAATATCAGACGTCTGATTTTTGGTTCAAAAGTCATATAAGACGTTTGAGTACAATTATGGACGTCTAATTCTATTAGTCAGGCTTACTATTTTTATTGGATCAAAACAGGGACGTCTGATATATTCATATAAGATGTCTGATAAAAATATTTGACGTCTTATTATAAGTGGATTCGTTCCTATTCTGATCAGATCCAAACAGGGTTCTAGAATTTTAAGGAAAAGACGTCAATCTGGACGTTTGCCAGATTTCCTAGACGTCTGGAAAAATAATAATGACATGCCTCAGTAATATGAGAGTTGAACTTTGGTTTCTAATAAGATTGCACAAAAATAAATGGGCAACTATTACGACCAGAATCCTGCCCCTCTAGGAACCCAAAAATGATTCGCCTCAACTAAACCCAAGACCTAGTCATCCAACAAGAAACCAACCCATAAGCACGAAACCGACACAAACCACGCATGCAAGTACCTAGAAAAATTAAAGGAAGCAACGAAAATAACTGGAGCTCAGAAAGACATTATACATATTCCAAAACTAGCCATCACGACAATAAAAGTTCACACCATCGAATCCAACATGAAATAGAATCACTCACTATAATAGAAAAGGCTGAAAGAGAACCAACACCCTTTACAGCAGGTGGTGTTGGCTGCTCGACTTCTCTAACCTGTACATAGTTATATATAACAGGGGGGTCAGCTTACACTGAGTAGAGGGGCATATACAATAGTTATATCATTTACGCAATAAAGAAAACCACATAGTTATATGTAATTATCTAATTATCCAAACAACAATTAATTTAACAACTAGTTTTTATGAGTCATATTTCTAGCAAAAGGTCCACATGACAGGGAACAATCTTGATTTCAATTTTCCTATGATGTAGGATGTACACGTGGCACTCTCCTAACCGGGAGAGCACCCCGTGGTAGTCATACGCCCAGTCTGCTACCCTGAGGTCATGGTCATGACGTAGCGGTGACTACGGCATGCGCGATAAGTGCACGGGTAGCTACCCCGCACTAGCATGCGGTCAGTCATTTCTGTTAGAGGGTACACCCAAAAGTACAACACAGAATAACACAGGGCCTTTTCCTCTTAGAACAAGGGTCTCGCCCCTCCACAGTCCGCGTACCCTCATCCGACTATCCCAGTTGCCCTGTGGGCCTAACAAGAGTCGATGTAGGGGGGCCAGTCCTAACCTCAGGCCCCATGGGGAAGCTAGTTCCCCCCTACAAGAAGTACAGTAGCTCTCCTCGGTACCGTGTACGCGAGGGCCAGCTACTTTCCATCATCAACCGATATTTATTTCGTACGCGTGAGTTCCTCTTCTAGTTCCCCATAGGGTTCGTGCATAGGAATTTCTTACGTCCGTATAGTACACATGCCTCTATTCATATCATGATAAATTTAGGGTATAACAGGGAGCTCATAGTTTCACAATTCAACACTTCTCATCTATCAAGCTAAATAGGATAAAACATGTATTCTGTTCAAGACATGATTCAACGAATGTAAACAGGCAGCTCGTAATTTAGCATATTCAGGAACATTACCACAATTTAACATTTATAGCATCTATAATTATTCATTTTTCTATCCCAGCCCTAGGTTTCATTGTGCATCCTAGGGTTCAACTAATTAGTTCTAAATAACATGCAATTTCATCATTTAATTCACAAGGGATAGTAAAGACCACTATACCAGAGTAACTGAGAGGTGTGGGGGCACGAACGGCGAACCGCATAGCCTCTGCAGGTCCCGTGCACACCATGGACAGGTGTCCAATTAACATGAACGGTTAGACCAACCATTTCAATATTTCTCGAGACAGAAAAAAGAGTTCAAAATAGCTAGAACAAGGCTCCATCACATGGAAATTTCTAATAGGAACCCGATGGTACCTTATTTATGAAAAATTGACTTCGTTTGGGTCCTGAATCGACCCAAACACCCTTCCCAGTTCACTTGAATCGGACCAGGTAGGCTAGTCCAGCTGGACTGGCCACCTGGTGCCTAAATCCATCAAATTAGACTAAAATCAGACGTCTGGGAGAGGTCACAGACATCTTAAACGGCAACAGGAAGCTCACCTTACGATTTGTGCTGAAAGCTAAACATATGGAACCCCTCACGGTCGTCCTACGAGTTTTCCAGATGTTTGGCAGTGTACTCGGATGTCTGGGGCGGGTACTAGTCGTTTGGAGAGACTCCCAGACATCCTAAAGTGTTTTGGGAGGTGCGCCTGCACCTCTTCACAATGGCCCTGCACACGCACAGTGATGTATAGTCACTTGCAGACTACACATACAAAAAAATAAAGGCGAAAAGGACCTTACCATTTGAATCTGCTTTATCAGACGTCCAGTCAGACATCTATTGAGAGATACAGATGTCTAATCTGTGGAGAAAAATTTCTATAGAGTCCTTCGCGAGCCTTCCTCTCTTGCGAAAAGCAAGCCCTATCCTACGCAGCGTACACCCCAAGTGCTTAGCCTTACACCTACTAGGCAAAGGAGATTGTACTGAAAAATGCACACAAGTCTTGAGTAGGGCATTACCTCCGATTTTTGTGCAAGATCAAACATCTGGATGCGGCTGCGAACGTCCGATAAGACATCTGAGGGTCTTCTCAGACGTCAGATTCAGCAAGAAAATGACTCCCTAAACCATTTGCGAGGGTTTTCCCCTCACAGTAGACTCCCACTATGCCTACCCACTCCCACCTCGCATAGGAGCTTCAACAGCAGCTAGCTCCCAACACGCTCCGAGCTCCTCACGAACTCCTCCTCGTGACCAAGCTTCGGTAACTCCTCCTCCACGCGAGCTCGAGCTCCAGCAGCTCAGCTCCTTGCACAGCAGAGGAGACACAGGAAGAAACGGGGAGGAAGGTGTAACCGCAGGGAGGAAACATGGGGAGAGGTAGGGCTCAAGTTCCAAGGGAGGGGGGAGGTTTTATAGGTTTTAGCCTGGGATTAGGGTTTAGGGGAGGGGTGGTGTGCGTGGGGTATGGTTGTGGGCCCAAGGAAATTGCACAAAGCATCCCCCAAGACTCCAAAATTTTCCCCACGTCCTTCCACCAAAAGGTTAGGGGGTTAAAACTTGCAATGAAACCCTCACAGTCTCTGGAAAAAGCCTACCAACCATTAGGAAGGGTCATTTCAGCATCGGTCCATTGATAGACGTCTAGTGATATGTTCAGACATTTAAAAGTGTATTTTCCCATTGTAACAGAGAGAAAATGGACACTTGAGTCTAACGGTTAGTTTAAGGACGTCCAAGCTATGTGTTCGACGACTGGATAAGGCTATGGACGTCTGATAGAAGGTTGCTTCGACTGATGCCTAAGAGGTCAGAATGTAAAGGCAATGCTATAGGCAATTAGATGTCTGAAACAATGATTAGACGTCTAATTTATGTCTTAGTGTTAGGTTTTTGTTTCTAATTTATCCTAACTATAGAAAGCCTAAGTTAGCTATTTATAAGTTATGTTTGGGGGCTTTTTACAACATCTCTAGACTCAAATAAAATAAAGATTACAACCTTTGAAAGTTTACATAAAAAGTCTATGACCTATGACAAAACGTATGCTAATCTAGTCTTCACGCTTTTAATCCTCTGACTTAGAAAACTCCATGAAACCTGCAATTGTGTTATTACAGAGAAAAATATGCTATGCTTATGTTTTATCTCTTTTTCTTTATTTTGTAAAATCATCAAAATATTATTTATGAGGGGTTGAACTAACACATACCCCCATGCCTAACTTTTTCTAGTCCCTATCAAAATCCTATGGAAAGAACTTTAATGTCCAAATGCCTAATTTGTGCCAATCTCTAGGAATTAGAATAGAATGCCAATAATAGGCCTAGAGGCACTTAAGTACCAGCCATGATCCAGACCTAACAATCAACATTTCAGGATAATCCTGCCCATGGTACCTGAACCAGCACAAGGCACTTACATGCTCCTGGTAGGATATTTAGATATCCTAGGAGACAAGCACCTAGGAGACGATATGTTAATACGCATCTTCAAGGGGAGTATTTTTCATTCCACCTCTCCACGTCTGGAACTCGTCTAATCAATTTGGATTTTCAAGCTACTCCTAAGCTAGATCTTCAAGATAACATTTCAGAACAGAACACTTTTGGCATTATTTCTTCATTAAGCGCACTGAACCAGACTAGTGTGTGATTTTGGTTCCTTAGGTTACTAAGTCCTACAAACCAAAGGGCAAGCAACGGGATCGAATAATCCCTAAGCCTTAGACTTAATACATCAGCTTTGTACTTTCCTCAACCTCTTGAGGACTAATCCGGATCTTAACAAATACATGAGTGTTTAAGCCCTACAATAAGCCTAAGAGGCCTAAGATCGATACTCTTTACTAATCTCCTTATCTCTAGCACCTTAAGACTTAATCCTTATTTTGATTTGGTCTAAAACTTAAGTAGATCCCATAAAAATGCTAACACTATCAATTTTTGTTTCTGTTTTTGCTCCTTTTTGACATTTTCTATTTCCTCCTATTTTCCATCTCAAGAAAGATTTTCAATCAATTCTAAAAAAATTTCCTCTCCTTTTTCATTATTTTTTCAATATGTATTTTTTTTGTGAGAACCCCTCAGAGAATTGAAATTCCATTTGTGTTTTGTACTTTAACACCCCCCCATGCCTAAGTTTTTCAATGTCCTCATTATAAACTAGGTGAGTACAAATTCAGCTTAGTTTAAGGTTTTAGAATAGGGTCAAAGGGTTGGTGAATAGGTCGAGATGACTATTGCAGACGATTTCAAGCTCTGATACAAGTATCAAAGGTGGAGTTGGTTGTTCTAAAGTTGAACCCTAAAGTGCAATAGGAGTGCAGCTCGAAAGGATGATCAGAAAGGTTTCGGGTTTTTGGAATAACGGGTTGCCTCCCGTTAAGTGCTAAATTCAATGCCTTTAGCCAAGAAGAAGGTGGTGAAGGAGAACGGGTGGTTAGATCAAAGGAATTTTGTAGAACAAGCACCCTGATGAGTAGCCTGGTTGATCCAACCAAGTGCTTGTTCAGGTCAACAGGCTGATGATGCAAACTAAACCCAATTAGTTTGGTGGGTTGATGGATATGAATCAATAAGTATTGAGCCCACTAGATACTTTGTGGCTCAAAAAGATATGGAAATGTGAATCTGGGATTTGGCTGAATCAATTCAGCTTGATCAGAGTAAGGGCCCTCAAATGAAAATGGATCTGTGGAAAATGTAGGAACCCTACTAGCGAGATCAGAGTAGGATAAGACATGATTATTGGTCTAATCAATGTCTGATTCCCAATCAAAAGATGGAGGTGAATCATATACAACCAGATCAGAAAGAGGTGAGTCAGAGTAAAAATTGATTCTGGTTGTGGGTTGGGGTTGGGATCGGGTTTCGAAAGGATCGGTATGAGGTGTGGCTTCTTCGAAAGCAGAGTGCGATGTGGGCTTTTCTAGAAATGATTCAAAGATAAGTTCATCTAGAGAGTCTTCATGGTTCATCTAGAGAGTCTCCATGATGCTCATCCAACTCAAATGTAAATGCCTAGAGAGTGCTTATAAGGTCATGGAAATCTGAGTCAGTGAAAGATTCGAACTCTGGATTGTGGACATTCTCGGCACTTACTGTTTCTGATTCCTGTAGATCATAACAGAATGATTCTAGTTCAATGGAACATGATTTTAAATCAATAATCTTGGGATCAAAGCCTCAGAGTCAAAGTCAAAATGGGTCATAGATACTGAGGTCGTAGACTGGCTCATAATCATCTGGAAACAAAGGTTCTCTGAAATCAGAGTATGATTCGAAATCGTCAGAGAATTTGTGACAATCAACTTCTGAACCTGATTCATAATCAAGATTTCCACCATAGAATAAATCATGATTCATGAAATTATCAACCTGACTTTGATCTAACCTAGTCTCGAATTCCAAGCTCAAAGGGGTGTCCTTATTAGGTACAGGCTCGATTTTGGGTACCTAAAGTAGATCCAATCAAATCCCAACTCTTTCAACTCCTCTATTTCTGTATGGTAAATCGGTGTGACTTCCGGAAAATCAATTTGTTCCTATAAGAAGTCTAGAAAGGTATAATCATCAATCACAGTTCAGATCTAAAATCCGATTCTCGTCATATTGGGCCTCATGATTATCCCAAATAGGCTCAGATCTAGATTCTAGGTTAAGGGTAGGAATTGAGTCACTAGAACCTGGACAAGGTTCTATTGGAATGTCAGAATCACTCTCAAAGATTACCTTAACAGGATAAGGTGCGAGAATTACATCCTTGAAAGGTTCTGACTCAAGCTCATCATAGATGTTTGATAAAGCAAGGCAGGATGGACTAGCTTCGTGACTCTCTATGGCTGGTTCATAATTGAGAACACCTGCAACTAGATCCACCCAACCCACGTTTTTATCAGGTATGTCATTCGGCATAAAGTTTGAATCTGATTTCATTTGGGTTGGGAGTCCACAAGAACCTCTATTTTTGAACCTGGGCTCTAGGAAATTACATTGATCCTTAATATTGCTCCAAGATTCATCATAAAGTTCTAAGTGGGAATCGGGATATTTTTGATTGATGGCTTCGTGCAACATATTTAGCATATACCCACGTTTCTCAATGTTATCTTATTGTATCTCCCAGAGTAGTGGATTTATAAAATAATGTAAACCCTCTATGCTATGCAATTCCCATAATTCATTGAATTCTATTATCAAGGCATCCCAGGTTGAACCATTTATCATTTGGGTCAACATTAAATGGGCACGATTCACAATGAGGGTTGTTGCCTCTAACACATTAACATGAATGTTCTTAGATAGATCTGAGGTCCTGTAAAATTCTTCCCTATGTCCAAGGGCAGCCTCGATCATTTTCTCTTTCATGCTCATTTAGGATTCAGGTTTATTGAAAATCTTTCCCATGTTATCAGGTTGCATTTTGAAATCAGATGGTGAATCAGGAAGTAGAATCAAATTCAGGTCCAGATCAGATTGATTTGATTAGATCATATCAGATTTTCCCAAAAGATAAACTCTAATAAAGGCCTCTAAGTCAGACATAGGGATCTTTCCTGTGTATGTGCACTAGAGAATAAATGAGGGATTTGATGTTTATTGAACCCAATCAAGGCACCCAAGAAATTTTGGATGACTAAGGCTATTTCAAGGCGGATGATACCTTTGAATAAAAAATTCACACACCTAAGAATTACTTGGGCAGCCAGAAAGAGAGAGTCCCGCAAAGACCCTTACATGGTAGAGTGTCCCCATGGGTTATAAGGTTTCCCCCACCTAACCTTCCTTGTCACCACTATTTCAAGTAGACCGGAATGTGCAAATTGAGACCTTAAGTCTACTAATTTTAGCCCTAATTTGTGCCTGTGAATTTCACTTGATTTAGAAGCTGATTCAATTTGTGACCTAATTTGGAGGTTCGTTGGTCTACAGGGTGAACCAACTTCACCTGACATGCCCTAAGGTTGATGATGAAATTTGGGTCAAGACCTAAATCACCCTGAATTGACTCTTAGTTTATTAGGTCAAAATTTTAAGGTTCAAGTGAATTTAGAACCATGATTTCAGGGTTTACTTGAATAGATCAGTTCATGCAAGGGCTTGGGTAGCACACAAATACAGAAAGATTAGTTTCCTTTATTGCATGCAAGTGTATACTAACACTTCAGAACCCTAATATGGAAATCCTAATTGACTTTATTCTCAAGTCCAATTTGATCTCAAATATGGCACCTTGGACTTAAACAAGAATGTGAATTGCCTAAGATGTCAAGAATTTAAGCGTAAATCCCTAGTAGGTACAGGAAATCAGGATGGGGATCTCCAATACAAAATCATCTCACTTCAATCAGATATCAAATTAATTTCATAAATCAGGAAACTTTGACTTTAAATGATAATTACTAGAAAAATAAGGCTAGTGGATCCTAATTTATTTTTTTTCCTTTTTCTCTTCCCAAGATTAGGAGGTGATTAGAGAAGAAGAGAAATTTTACCTACCCACAACAAGTACCGGTACTCATCAACAGTACAGGTACTTGTTATGTACTAGATACAAAGCCTGTAGCTAACCAGTACCAATACTAATGACCAATACCGGTACTTGGAAGCTACAGGTCCTCATCTCTTCAAGCCCAGAACTTGATCTAGGACTCATATATGCCGATACTCATGATGAGTACCGATATACACAAGTCACAGATTTTGTGTTTAAAAGACCAGGAGCCAAAATCTACATCTAGCATGTACAGGTACTAGCAAACTGCAACTTAAGACTTGAGTCCTAGAGTACAAAACTGTAGTGTGCATGTATCGGTACTCATTATGAGTACCGGTACTTGCAACAGTTACGAGATGTGTTTCTGTGATTCTAAGAATACAAAGATCTGATTATCTAGTCTATGCAAGGTCCAACATATATATACACGTGTACAAACAAATATGACATATAGACAAGATTAGAAACATGTCATCTATTTTAAAATACAAGCACAAAAGGCTCATCCTTTTACATGAATAGGTTCTATGTTGATAGATATGTTGTAGATAAAAGGATTACTTGTATTCATCCTTCCAATATCTAACAGTATCAGTGGGAAATGCTCTTCCAAGAGAACCTTCAACCAAATTGAGGTCGATCAGAGAACCAAGAGGAAGATCATCTTCTTTGTTGCCGCAGGGTTCTCTTCTCCTCTCTTTGTGCTCACGATGGGGGTGTTGCACACAGGAAAATACCAAGGTCTCTTGGGAACCATAACCCCCAAAAATCCAACAATTATTCACACTAATTGCATGGATGATTTTCACTTTATGTTCATGCCCTCACTATAACATAATATGATCACTTTAAGCGTGGACATTAATATTGACAGCCAATACTAATCATATATATATATATATATATATATATATATATATATATATATATATATATATATATATGATCCCAACAGGGAGGGAGGGAGGGAGGGGGGTGGGGAAAGGATGTGGGGGGACTGAGAACTATTCCTCTAAAATCCTCTCCTACCACAGAGTAACGTATAGATATAGTTTTTTATCAGTATATGCAAATTAATATAACATCAGCCGCAAATCGACGAGAGCTTCGGAACGCCCTCCCTCTCAGTCCATACATTAAATTATGATCCCAACGGGGAGGGGGGGGGGGGGCGTGGGCGCTGGGTGTGGGGAAAGGATGTGGGGGACTGAGAACTATTCCTCCAAAATTCTCTCCTACCACAGAGTACCGTATAGATATAGATTTTTATCAGTATATACAAATTAATAGAACATCAGTCACAAATCGGCGAGAGCTTCAGAACGCTCTCCCCCTGCCGCTGCGGAAGGAAAAGCTTCGCAATGTCCGTACGGCCCCGATCGCCGGGGCTGATCGGGGCCCTCCCCTCTCGTCGGAGCTCCTCTCCTTCCCTCTGAATCTTCCCAACACATTCGTGCTCGACATGCAGACCCTTTCGTGGCCAGCAGCGGCTGATCTCATGCGACGAGGCAGCGAGAACTTAGGCCATTGATCAGTCCTCGCTCAACATGTGATACGGTTAGTGGTTCTCCTTCAACTGTGGATGAGCTGGTGGATCGACGATTGACGGCCTCGCTCCTCTCTCCGACCTCCATAGTGCGTGGGCTGCGGTTATTCCTCGTGGTTGGCCGAATAGCGCGGCGGCGGTGGAAGTGGCTTCATGGGTGGCTGCTCCGGCGATGGGGGCTGTTGCTTTAGATGGCTGCGGTCGTGGTTTGGGTGCTCGTCGGTCGCTGTTGTTTTGTGGTAGTGTTGTTGTTTGCTGCAGGGTCTTCTCATTGTGTGCAATGTCGTTGGTTGATTCGTTATTATTATTATTTATTTATTTTGTAGTTTAGGTTGATTTTATTGGACAATAGGTGTAATCCCAAAGTTTTCATGGTTGACTTTCTTAATGTTTGTCTGGGATCGATATATTCGGTCACTATTAGTGTGATTTTCAAGATTCTATGTTGCTTAGCTATTTTACGAACATGAGGTCGTTATTTTTCAAAAGTTTGTCTGATTTTTGATCGAGGGGTATTTTCTTTTTTTTTTTCTCCTTTATTTCTCAATCTTTTTTTTTGTCTTATGTTCCTCGTTTTATTTTCCCCATTTGTGGGTAAGAATTTCCTATCTTTGTCCTTCCCCGTATCTCTTTGTATAGGAAATTTTCCTTATAATGAAATGTTTATTTAAAATAAATAAATAAATAAATAAAACATCAGCCGCAATTCTCTTAAGAACAAGTCGTTCAAGAATTCATATATTCTTTATTTATTCAAAGAATGATCGTGCTTGTTACTCGTAGTGGTGACGATAGTTATGGAAATCTTACATTATTTATAATCAAATATTCCAGACACTAAAATAATACGAAATTAGAAAAGGATCACAGGTGATGCAAAATGATTTAAAAGTTTCCATGTCACACTATAATTAATCCACGTATCCCCATTGCGGCAAACTTGCCAATAAGCTAGGCTTTGGCTACAAGTCAATGAATGTTATGCATGACCTAAGCAAGCTTTTGTACAAGTTTTATTTTAGCCAGTGACTTAATTATGTTCTAATCTCTTCTTCTAGAATTTCTAGATGCGATTTTTGTGATTAATTTTTTGGGCACAATTCCAAATAACCCATTCTTTTCTTTGTTTTTTTTTAATAACTAAAATTTTGTTTTAAAATAAAGAATTAATTATATTTCGAAATTATCATTTTCAAGGATCGCTCAGAATTTTTCAGAAAATTAGGGATGTAAACGAAATTTTTTAACCCTTTAAGTTGAGTGTGTGGATTTTGTGGAAACAAGAGAGGAAAGCTGAGGGAGTTTCCATAATTTTTCCCTCTCTCTCCCTTCCCACACACACACTCATGCACACATGCACGCACACCTCTCCTTCCCCCTCGTCTCCAAACCCTAACCTTCATCTACTTCAACCCCACCACCCTCTCCATCTCCACACCCTTCACACCACCACCTCCACCTCCATCTCGTTCTTTGGCGAGCCACCAGCCCCTTCTCGTCCCCTTGCAACCACGAAAAGGAAAGAGAAGGGTGGAGCGCGGAGGAGAGTGAGAGAAGGAGAGCAAAGGAGGGAGGGAGAGGGAGGGTGTGGGAGAGAAGAGAGAGCACGGGGTAGCTCAAGAGTGCACTACCGGAGGAGCTCGAGCAGGAGAGCTCACGCGCAAGGAGCGCCCTTGCTGCTGGTGCAACAGCAAGTGCCCGAAGTGCAAGGGGAGGAGCCGCGGTCGGAGGAATCGCGAGAGCCGCAAGAGCTCGGAGGAGCTCATGCGGGAAGAGACGAGGATGCGCACGAGGAGGAGGAGCTCGTGAAGAAGAGTTCTCGACCTCCTGCAACCGTTGGAGCAGCTGCTGCTGCGCTGTAGGCAGAGCTCGCGAGAAGACAAGCGTCCGCGAGGAATTTCTGGGTACTAGATTTCTTCCAGTATCAGACGTCTAGAGAAGCAACGGACGTCTAGAGTTGAAGCCGAACGTCTGAAAACTCGTGGAGCACCGAGGTAAGCATCCTGAACGCTCATGCATGCGTGTACGTGAAGTACGTGGCGTACGCTGTCGTGGTTTTGAACCTGCGAACGTATGCACAAGAGCAGGCCTTGGAAAGGCACACAAGCACACTCTTCGAGATGCTTTAGAACGTCTGGACATCTCCATAGACGTCTAATAAACCTATCAAACATCCGGTGCACTAACAGATGTCTGAAATGACCCAGGACAACTGTAAAGGGATTCCAGATGTCCGCCAGCAACGCAGGGGAGTAAGATAAGCTTCTGAGATCATTTAAAACGCCTGGGCTTAGTCTCAAACGTCTGATTTTAGACAGTATGCACATTTTTAGCCCATTTAGGATCCAAATGAAGTCGAATTTCCACAAACAAAGTATCGTTGTTTTCTACTCGAGTTTCTCTATGTGTTAGTGTCAATTATATACTATTTTGCACTCATCTAATGTGACTTAGTCACTAGTATAGGTCACCAGCCTATAACATGTTCAGGACCCACAGAGACGACAGGACCTGTGGTGCTAACCCCCATTCCTCCCATGAATCCTGGTAGAGTGGTTTACTTTAATATTAAGATTTAAATAAATGAAGAGCATGTTTAGAATAACTTGATTAAACCTTATAATGTGAAATGAACCTAGGGCAGAAGTGAATGAACATTGCTTGAGCTACGTTGTTTACCTTGAGATGCATGTTAAACCCTAATTGCTAGCAAGTGTATTAATTACTTGATGTGATGCTTTCTCAATTATTAAAACACAAGCTTCCTGTTATAAAAAAAAAACCTGGGATGTGAACAGTGAGATCTGGATGTTGAGAAATGGAATGAAAGGAATACAAGCATAAACCCTACAGGGAATTAGGAGAAAACAGTATACAAAAAAAACCTAGTAAGTAGACAGGAAGTGAGTTGGCCCTTGTGTATGCGATACCAAGGAGGGCAACTGTCCTTTCAGAGTAGAAGGGAACTTGCTACCCCTTGGGTTGAGACCCGGGGTGGGTTTGGCTACTTTACATTGACTCCTATTTGGCCCTTATGTACTTGGTACCGAGGTGAGCTACTTAGTGTAGCGAGGGACCTAGCCACCTCACAAGGCCTGGAGTTAGGACTAGCCACCCTACACCGACTCTTGTTAGGCCCACTGGGCAAACCGAGATAGTCAGACAGGGGTACACAGACTGTGGAGGAGCGACACCTCTGTTTTGTTATGAGGGACAAGACCCTTGTTCTGAGAGGGCAAAGCCCTACACTATTCTGTGTTATACTTTTAGGCGTACCCGCTAGTGAAAATGACTGACCACGTACCAGTGCAGGGCAGTTACCCGCGCACTTATCGCGCGTGCCGTAGAAACCACTATGTCGCAACCGTGACCTCGGGGTGGTTGACTGGGTGTAGGACTACCACGGGGGACTCTCCCAACCAGGAGAGCACCACATGTACATCCTACATCACGGGAAAAACTACAATCAAGATTGTTCCCTTGAGGGGCAGTCAAGATCAAGAAATGACCGATTTCTTAAGAGAATAAGCAAATCAGAACTACTTAGTTGAGCTAAATGAAAATGAATAATGAATTAATTTCTTGTCTTATGTTAATTGCATATAATTGGCTTAACTATCACTCTACTCAGTGTTAGCTAACCACGAATTTTATAAACTTATTTAGGTCAGGGTGTTGAGCAGCCAGCACCATTGGCTGCAAAAGGAGCTGGGTCCAGTCGAGCCCAGCCTTAGCTATTGTCACTTTTTTGCTCCAGAGTATTTTTCTGTTGTTGTAGTGAGTACTTGCTATATATAATACTCTTTTTGTTACTTCTCCACTTTATGTTTCGCTATTGTAGTTGTGATGACATGTAATATTGCGAGACATTTCGTTCTGTTTCCTGTACTGTCTTTTGAATTATTTCTACTTAGTTACATTGCATTTGTGGTTGTGGAATAGTTTCTATTTTTGGTTATTTCTTATTGGACGACTGGATCTTAGGATTAGTCGAAGTAAGTCGATCTCGGATCCTTTAGAGATCTGAGAGCGGGTGGTAACACAATCCATAACCCCTGACGATATTTAGAATATCTTTAAAGCACAAATTTACATTAATATAAAGATTCATTGAAAAATTTACGGTGATCTTTTTTATAATTAAATATCATGGATGATACCTTATTTTTTAAAATATATATGAAAATAAATTTGTGTGAACTAGTGAGTGAATTAATCATGATCCAGCCATTAAATGGTTAAAAAGTAAATAAACTTATGCAGTAATGCAATTTGTAACGTGCATTTTCCACTTAAAAAATTACATCAGTGTATTTTTATTTTTCATAAAAACACATGAAAATGAAAATACACCTATGTATTTCAACTCAACCGATGGAAAATGGGTTTTCACTTGAAAAGTGTAAAGTGATTTTTACTTATAGGTTTTGGATTTAAGATTTAGGATTCAAGATTTAGGATTTATGATTTAAGGTTTATGGAAAGTGATTTTACCTATGAAAAGTAATATCTCACTTGGAAAGTCATTTTTAACATTTAGATTTAAGGTTAGTTTTTAGTTTTTAGTATTTAGGGTTTAGGTTCCCTAAACCCTAAATACTAAAAACTAAAAACTAAACCTTAAATCTAAATGTTAAAAATGACTTTCCCTAAACCCTAAATACTAAAAACTAAAAACTAAACCTAAAGGTGAAAAATCACCTTTCATAGGTAAAGAATCACTTTGCATAGGTGAAGATCGATTAAAAATTCAAATACACCAGTGTATTTTCATTTTCAATCATGTATTTTGATTTTCAACCAGTGGAAAATCAAAACACGTCGGTTGAATATCAAAATACACCAGTGTATTTTGTTGAGTGGGGGACGCACGTTGTAATGCGTGTTTCCCTACTTCCTAGGGTACAAGTACGAAAATGCATGTTGCAATACATTTTGCAATGCGTGGCCCCTTTCAACAAAAACAGTAGTGTATTTTGATTTTCAATCGATTTTTCACCTATGTGAAGGAGTTCTTTACCTATGAAAAGTAATTTTTCACCTTTGAGTTTAGAGTTTAGTGTTAAATGTTTAGGATTTAGGTTTAAATTGTAAACCCTAAACGTAAATATGAAAATTTACTTTTCATATGTAAAATCACTTTTCATAAATCCTAAATCTTAAATCTTAAACCTTAAATCCTAAATCGCAAACCCAAAACCCATAAGTGAAAATCACTTTTCACTTTCCAAATGAAAATCCATTTTTCACCGGTGGAAAACTAAAACACATCGGTGTGCTTTCATTTTTAACCGGTGTATTTTAATTTTCAATCGGTGTATTCTAGTGATAAGAGAAGAAAATTACCCTCGTAAAATAAGTTCAAATGGCTTATGCCCAGACTAGCAAAACCCACTTGGACTCGATTCATGTGGGAATGCATGTGAAGAGGCACGGTCCACCCAACAGTTACAAATCAATGCCATAACTTGCCATTATTCCCCATTATCTATCAATAACTCTCCATAACTTTCCATTATTGTGGCAGTTACACCTTCTGTAGGTTTTGTATTATGAGGGGGTGAGATGTGCATGATATGAAAAAAATGTGGAAATATAAATGAACAATTTCACAAGAACACAAAGAATTTTTAGGTGGAAACCCAAACCCACGTAAAAATCACCACCTATACCTTTAGGTTTAAGATTTTTTGATCTACCTAGTAGATCAAATCCACTAACGAACTACTTAAGCAATAGTAGTTCAACCTCTTACAACCACACTACTTTACAACCGAGGGTAGCGTAACCTCAAATCCCTCCTCTTCACAAGAATTATTTTATCTCGTGATGGAGATGGGAATTCACCAAGCGAATACTCAACCAAAAATAAGTTACAATAATCCTATAAAGCCACAAAGTAAATATATGAGATCCAGCTTTTATAGGAAAAAGATACTTCCTTGAGATGGAAGTGCATTGGCTAGCAACGCGATGTGCATGAACCACATGAGGCATAAGGACGCTCTCGAATATGAGAAGGTGGGAGAGTAGGTGTGCAGTGAGGATGATGCTCTCAGATGTGTAGTGAAGATCTTTGAAAGCAACAACTTTTTCTAGATGATTTCTCTCTTCTTGGATACAATAGATGTGGAAGTAGTAACACTTAAGCATTTTATATACACTAGGATGTCTATACAAACCATCGTTATTTGTTTTCCATAAAATGCTTAAGTGTTTGCATAAGAGTCCTAGTGTAGGAATAGTGTTCCTAGGACTAGGTATGTTACTTTAGGGCTCTTTAACAATGTATTTAAGAAAAGTAAAGAGGAAAACAAATAACGAGTACAAATACAAAGATAAAAGGACATCTATCATATTATTCTTGTCTTTAAGCTCTCAACGCAAAGCTCAGTCTCTTTTATTCCTCCATCAAGTTCCTTCAATCCGCCATGGATGCGAGCTTAAGCTTCTTTACACTTGCATCCATTTGCATTATTTCTGAAAACTCAAACCCAAATGCAAATGTCAAATAACAAATATTTTGTTATCATCAAAATTAATGATCGTAATGCCCTTGCACCAACACCTTCGACTGTGTAACCCCCATGATTTGTACTCTATAAATTAGCTCTTACTTCCACAAGATGGGGGGGAAACACCCAATGGGGGCAAGTCAAAACTCTACAGCTTACCACTTCTTGGATTTTCCCCACATATAATGGTTATTAAAGGTTAAATTCCCTCCCAAAACATACATCTCTTAAGGTGGAACTGGATCAACAATCGCCCGTATTTATATGATTGCTTGATATCTTTATTTTCTCATTGCTAAGTTACGTTTCCTACACAAATTCTTTGATGGCTCTTAATAGCCTCGACGATACCCTTTAAGGCCCATCAAATAACGTCATCTTTGAAAAACATCGACAAAAAGCCAAGCTCCATAAGTGAGCTACAAACTCCCCTTTATGGTTGCTCCAATACTTGGAGGATCCATCCAACTCTGAAATTAACCACCCCATGGCCCATGTTAGTAGTAACATGCTAACAAAGAAATAAGTGTTCTTTACTAGCGTTAATCTCTGATAGCACTATAATCAATTTTCTTAAATAATATAAGTTTTGGCCCACCTCGGGCACCTAAACCCCTCTCCTGTCGGATCTCCTTAGCGGCAAGGTTCTTTGTTCTAGCTCAAGCTTTTCCTCAATCTAAAAGTAACAATACCAACCTCTCAAATGGAGGAAAAAAGAAAATTTTATATATATATATAATATTTACGTATATATTCCTATAAATTTATTATGTTAAGATCGTACGCCTTACTCCGTTAAATCCAACGAAAATCATCAAATAAAATATAAAAAATAAGAAAATTTATATTTTCATTCTCAAATATATCACTCCCTTATTTTTCCCTCTAAACCCTCACACCTCCTCCTCCTCCTCCCCTTCCTCTCCTCCCTCTACTTTGGCCCGCACCAACTCCCTTCGCTCTCGCCCCAAGTAGCATGACCCCAATGACGACATTGGCGTTGGCAGGTTCCAGTCCCTGACCAAGTCACAATCGGATTTTACTGCGGAAGCCCATGAGTAACCTCTCCCACATCACAATGAACCGACTGAGCTACCTGTTCTCTGTCGAGGTCATCGTTGTGCAAGACCTCCTGATGTCCATGAATGGCTTGCAGCTCTCGATGACCATCCGCAAGACAGCAGCTCGACTATGACGAGATCGACGACTTCAAGCTTGATGAGCTTGCGACCATGCCTCCCCCGCTGCCGTCCCCACGTAAGGTCGACCCGTGTCGAAGGTAGAGGACATCAAGTTCGATGTTGTCGACAAAGGGGTTGAGGTGTAACAAGAGCCGATGAAGGAGAAGCTGGTGCGAAGGGAGCAAAAGAAAATGAACTTAAAAATATAGGAATGAAAATATAAATATTTTATTTTTTATATTATTTTTAATATTTTTTGTTGAATTAATGAAACAAAAGATAAAATCTTAACGGAATACATTTACAGGACTATATATATATATATATATATATATATATATATATATATATATATATATATATATATATTATCAAAAATTTACACACACATACGCGCGCACGAGCGCGCGCGCGCGCGCATATATATGTATATATATAACCCAAAAAAATTATTATGCTATTGGCACAACCGACCATCGTGGTTGAAGTCCAGCCTCCCATGGTCTCATCACAGTTCTTCTTTGGTCACTATTCTCACGCAGAGAGGAGAAGGCACTAGTCCCACCACTGTCACCTTCATGTGATCCATCTCCGGGCCTTTATATTTGCCCCTGCGCCGCTTGCCTTCAGGCCTTACCACATAACATGGTGTAGAAGTAGCACACGACCCCCAAGCGCGCCTTCCCCCCCCCACCTCCCGAAGCGAGGAGGAGCGCGGCCTCCTCCTCTCCCACCAGTGGGACCCCGTGGCCTCCTCCGCCGCCTCCCTCTGCGGCCTTGACCACCCTCCCAAGTCCGGCGTCTAGTACCGCCACAAAATGGGGAAGCTCCGCAAGCGCTACCACGACAAGCTCCAACGCCCCTGCCCTGCTGCCGTCCGGCTGGGGTCTCACCCGCCGAGGGTTTATGGCTAAGCCATCAAGGCAGTCAACTGCATGCTTCTTCTGCCCCCTAAACCCCCTCGGCAGGGCTCGGCGTAACCCCGACAGGGGTCGATTGCTCTGGTAAGCTCTGCCCGCTTGAAACATGTCCGCCTGATGGCATCGACCGGCCATGGTATTGGTCGGTTGTCCCCTCGTCTCAGTTTGGAGCTAGTCGACGAGGATGTTCGCCGGCTCCCCCGTTTCTCCTCCAGCCCGACGTTCCCATCCTGGCGGCTCGGCAAGCTCCACCTGGCTGGAGCTCCTCCGTCGGAGAGCTCCGTCCAGCAGTTCTCCCTCCGCCCGCCAAGCTCTAACCGCCTGGGAGCACCCGCCTGAAGTCGGAAGACTCGGAACGCCACCACCCGACCAAGGATACCTTCCTCTAAAAGCCACTAATGGCTCGTGCCTCCACACCCAGTACAAAGGAGTTCTGCAAAAAGCCCTCTCCCCCCCGGCTGGGGCAACATGCTATTTTTCCCACATTGTGTGAAGGGCAACGATGGCAAAGCTGTCAGCTGCCCCATGTCTACAGCCGGTTGGATTTCCTTTATGAAAAAAAAGGGGGAAGAATGTGATGTTTGCTGGTTAAGCCTATGTGTGTGGCTATTGCTCAGTGGCATCTACCATGGAGTGGACCTTTCATCAAAAGAAGATTCCACTTCTGCCATCACAATATTCATAGAAGATAATTCCCCTCTAAATTTGAGAGGGGGGAGTGGGGGAAGGGTTATATAAAGTTAATGAGTTCATCAATGACCAAATGATGCTTTGCCTGTCACTCGGCAAAGATAAGTTTAATATTTCTATTTCATAAAATAGGTGATTATTTTTTTTAAATTTATATATCACTTATCTCCTTATCTGCATGCAAATTGATATACGTCGGGATTGAAAAATTCTCTTGTGTTCCTTACAAGCACGCATCACCTACATGAGACAAGCTACCAGCGGATACCTCAACTAGAGCAGACCCCAGGCTCCCTATGAGCATTGGTTCCATGTGAAGAATCTTGGCTAATGATCGAGGTCCTGATCAGCAAGAGACTCGGCTCAAGGAATCAATGACATACAGGATTGATGATCCAATTCCACCAAAAGGGATATACGTCTGGAGGGAGAGTGATGCTCCCAATATTCTACTATATTAGATGATAGTACAATCTTCTAGGTTCTTTCTCTCCCTTAGTGTGTAAAAAACCTAAAGCCCTATCTCTTTCGTATTTATAATACAAGAACAACTCTCGTAATAAAGCATCATTCCATAACGGACTTCGTGGTCCCTGTCGCTTCTTCCATTACTTGGCTATTAATAACATTTAACGATTAGATAGCGCAGGTTGTTAGTACCAACATAGATGTAACCACCACCTCTTCAACTCCGGTCAACCGAGTCCTTAAGCAGGTTACTAAACCCTGGAATTGGGTCAAATTCTCTGGGATCTGTCAAGGTGTTATGATCTTGGGTTTGGGTCAAATCTGGTGAATCTTTGACCAACCGGGTCTGCCAAGATCCACCTGAATGTAGGATAATCAGGTGGCCAAATTTACTGACATTGGGAAACTGGACCCTTTTGGTATTGTGCGAAGTTTTAATTTTGAGAGTACTTTTTATCTTTCATCATATATCCCCACTCTCTAGCTAGCATATGCCGCTAAGAGTAGTAAATACATACATACATATATATATGGTGGTTTTTACATATATATCCTTGTAAACTTTCGATAAGACGTATATACCCAAATGTTCTTGATATTTACATATATACTCCTATAAAAGCACACCATTAAAGTCATATGCCCCTCCTTTGTTAAACTCAATGGAAAACGTTATAAAAAATTTTTAAAAATAAAAAAATTTATATATTCATCCCCACATTCATTACACCGTTCCCCCAGTCGAGATGGAGGGTTCTGGACCTCTCGCAACCTCACCCTCTCCCCACAGCATCCATCATTCCCCTCCGATCTCATGGAGGGTTCCAAAATGTTACGACCTGGTTCCCAAATCCCTACAGGACCCGAGACCGGCTCGCCTCGACTAATCCTAAGACCCAGCCATCCAACAAGAAATAATCGAAAGGTAGGAAAATAAACCACATTCACATATGCAATATAACTAAATAGTAAAAGCGTACAAGCAGTAAGGAAAGTAAAAGCTACTAGTTCAGTACATACCACCATAACAACAGGAAAGTAGAACAAAAGCAACAGTAACAAGAACCGTAATAAAAAGTCTGAAACTCACTATAGCAGAAAAGAGAGTACAACAAAAGTACTGAAAACTACAGCTGGGCTCGACTGGGCCCAGCACCCTCTGTAGTCGGTAGCTCGGGCTGCTCAACTCTTGGTCCTGAATAGTGTTATGAGAAAACGGAGTCAGCGAACGCTAAGTAGAGTGATAACCAAACTATCTAAAGTAGTAAAAACTAGCAGGTATATTTATCATTTTCCAGTTATTTATTTTACAGGTAATTTCTTTTCACCCCATTGGTTTACTTTCAGATTTCTTTCTTGATCTTGCATGTTCCTCGTGGGAACGATCTTGATTGCAGTCTTTTCAGAAGAGTAGAAAGTACACGTGGTGCTCTCCTGGTCGGGAGAGTCCCCCATGGTAGTCCTACACCCAGTCAACCACCCCGAGGTCATTGACAGACGTAGCATTGACTACAGTAAGCGCGATAAGCGCACGGGTAGCTACCCCGCATTGGCACGCGGTCAATTGTTTTCGCTAGCAGGTACTTGAAGATTCACCCTAACAGGAGGGGGTGACGTAATAATTGCGGAATTGAAATATAAACAATCTCACAAGATGCAATCACACAAAGTACACAAGAATTTTTAGGTGGAAACCCAAACCGGGTGAAAACCACCACCTAACCCTCTCGAGTTAGGATTTTCCGATCAACCAAGTTGATCAAAATCCACTAAACCGAATCACTTTAAACGAGGGTGATTCAACCTCAATACAACCATGCTACTTAGACGAGGGTAGCGTACCTCAACCCCTTCTCTACACGAGAAGGATTTTGTCTCGCGAAGGAGACGGGAATTCGCAAAGCGAATACCCAACCAAATAACAAAGATAAAATAAACAAGTAATCCTATAGAGCCAACAAAGTAATTTTAAACCTAGCTTCTATAGGAATTAGGAAACTCCCCTTTGCAAGGAGTGCGTCGAGTTGATGACGCGATGCGTGAGCCACGCGATGGCGCAACTTCGCTCTCGTGAACTACGGCAGGAGAGCAGGTGCAGGAAGCTTGATGCTCTCAAGATGAATGGAACTAGAGCTTGGAGAGCAAGGGCTTCTCTTGGACACAAAGAGTGGAACTAAGTTGCTTAGGTGTGTCTTGTGTTTCTCTTGGTATCTTGTGTCTTGGTGTGTTTTTGTGTTGCAAATGCTCCCCTCTATTTATAGAGGCCTTAGGAAGGCTTTGGAAGGCTTGGAAAAGCTTCCATAGCCGTTGGGTACAAAGTCCAAGTGAATCAGCCTGAAATCAGGAATAATCATTGCTCTGACAGGCTTATCAGACGTCTAATTCTGGCATCAGACGTCTGGAAGTTCACTTTAAGACGTCTGATTCCAAGGTCAGACGTCTAATTTTGGGCGGGTTGCTTCCTGACTTGAATCAGATCTAAACAGGGTTCTTGTGCAAGTCCATCAGACGACATATAGGACGTCTGGCACTATGTCTGGACATCTGGAAACCTACTTTTTCTGTGGGAGTAGATTTCCAAACGTTGCAACGGCTAGAAAATCTCTGAGAAGAGATTTTGGGTCAGCCGAGGCAAAACGGTCAATTATCAGACGTTTGGAAAGTCCTATGGACGTCTGATAAGGCTCTAACGGTCACATTCTTGACTGTTCACTAAGCTAGCCAACGGTCCACTAATTGGACGTCTGGCAACGTCATCAGACGTCTCCTAAGACGTCTGGTCTAAGGTCTGGACGTCTGATTTCATTAGACAGAACACTAAGTCCAGCCTAATAGTTATCAGACATCTGAAACAACAGTCAGACGTCTTAAAGTACTTTATCAGACGTTTGATTTTGGAATTAGACGTCTGGAAACTCTGTTTGAACGCTATATTGGTTTTCTAAGTATTCTACAGAAAACCTAAGTATCCTAGGGTTATGCGGGTGTTCCTAGGACTACTGTTAAGGTACTTTGAGGCTCTTTAACATGAATCTAAGTAACAAAAATAAAGAGCAACAAAAGAAACGAAAAATACAATGAGTACAAGAGAAGGAAATCTATCCTATTCTTCATCTCCTTCCTTCTTCAATATATCGCTCCTCGCGAATCTCTTCTGTTCTCCATCAAGCTCGTCCAATCCGTCCTAGATGCGAGCTCGAACTCCGTCTAATCACGTATCCATTTGCGATTGACCTGAAATCTAGGACTCAAAGTGCAAATGTTAAATGACACGTGTTTTGTTATCATCAAAATAAATGATCGTGGTGCTCTAGCACCAACAGTACTTTCAAAGTTTGGCACGAAACAGTATAGGGCCTAGCCCTCTCAGAAACATGAGTCTAGCCCTTCAGAACCAAATAGGGGTCTTGCCCCTCCACAGACCGCGCACCCTTGTCTGAATATCCCAGTTTGCCCAGAGGGCCTAACAAGTCGGTGTAGGGTGGCTAGCTGAACCCCGGGTCCCGTGGGGTGGCTAGCTCCCTCCCTACACTAGTATCTCACCTCGATACTGTATACGTGAGGGCCAACAGAAGTCGGTATAGAGTGGCCAATCCTAACCCCTGGTCCCAACCCAAGGGCGACTAGCTCTACTCTACACTAAAAGGGGACAGTCGCTCTCCTTGGTACCACGTATTCAAGGGCCAGCACACTTCCCGTCCACATTCCAGGCTTTTCCATCTAACCACAGGAGCTCTACTCCTAACTCTCTGTAGGGTTCATGCTCATGTTCACCATATTATTCCAAACCAGGCTTCATCATTTACCATTCAGTTCTCGTTTATACACATGCAGCTCGTATTTCCACAAATTAACACATGTAACAAGTGATATCACAGGTAACTATTTAGTTATCTCAGGCAGCTCATATTCGAACATGTAGCTCGTATTTATTTACAAGCAGTGGCTAACAATTTAGCTCATTCGTATATAAATACAATTTCAATTACGCAAACAATTGGTTCAACCATTTCTCGTCTTAGGGTTCATGCCACATCCTAGGTTTCCAGTTGTCTAATTTTCATAGATGCATCCATATTTAATAAGTATAACAGGGGTGGACCACTCTACTAGACAAATTGGGAGTACTAGGGGCTCGAACTGCAGGCCCACGCACCTTTAAAAGCCCCAGACATGCAACAGGTCAAAGTCTTATACCAAGGATGTACAGACCCGTTCTGTCATGAGCCTTTTAAGACGTCCGGACTGTGGGCCAGACGTCTGGACACCTTCCCAGATGTCTGAAAATCAAAATTTTTGGGTACAAGCTCACGTCTGCACGCGGGCTGCACGCAGACAGTACCCTCTCATTTTCTTCCCTTCTCTCTCTTTTCCCCCTCCAGCGAACCCTAACCCACCATCTTTATAAACCCCTTTCTGCCTCTCTCGTTCTCCCCACTCCACAGCCACCAGCCCCTTCTTCTCTCCCTCTCCACCCCTACGAGAGGAGCTGACGCGAGTGAGAGAGTGCGAGAGCGATGACGGGGAGGAGCGACGTGAAGAGAGCAAGAGGAACTCGAGCTCGTGAGCTCATGTGGGAGCTCACCGGACGACGCATGGCCGAAGTGGCGTGTGCGGGAGGAGTGCTTTAGAGAGTCGTCCTTGATGCTGCTGCAGCCGGAGCTGCAGGCGAGGCGTGGCTGCGCGCGGCGAGAGCGAGTGGGAGTAGGTTCTCATTTTGGGTTTTTCCCAGAATTAGACATCTGGAGTGACGTCTAGGCTACAGAGAGAACATCTGGAGGCAGTTTTAGACGTCTGAAGAGAGATCTTCACGAAGGTACGTTCCCTTTGCTGATACGGCCATGCAGGCCGCTCCGCAGCTACACTTTGAGTGTCTATTTTGAGAGGATTTCGCTGTCATGTGCAAGATTTGCTTTTGGAAGGCGCGGGGCACGCCCTCCCATGCATTTCAGATGTTTGGGTGGCTTACTAGATGGTTGGAAGCACTTCTAGATGTCCGGAGAGGAGGTCGAACGTCTGGAGCAGGGTCCAGACGATCCAAAAGAGTTCCTGGATGTCTGGGGTTGACACAGAGCTTGAGGTGTGTTTCTGGACACTTTTAAGACATCTGGACAATGTTCCAGACGTCTGATTTAAGTTAGTAACCCTGTTTTTGACCCATTTAGGGTTCATTTGAGGTCCATTTTACGCAAATAAGATACCGATGTTTTCATTGTGAGTTCCTCTACTTTTTAGAAGGCTTTCTATATTGTTCTGAATGTTCCCTTATGATTGCTCCTTGTTATAGGACTTTGTTCCGTTGTAGGATCGGGGCTTGCTGAGGCACGTAAGCCTACCATTCGAGCCCCCAATACTCCTGGGTTGTCTGGTAGAGTGGCTTCCCCTAATTTAATTATAAACCTAATGCATGTGTGGAATGAATGATTAGAAACTAGGATATGGCATGAATCCTAGGATGAGAAACACTTGAAATGTCTGTATGCATGTTTGAATTGCAGGCTTGAATGAATAGATAGAAAACAACTGTCTGTTAATGAACAAGAACTGCCTATGAAATATGTATTAACCGTGCTAGTGAAACAGTTCCATGTAACCTTACCTGTTGTATATGTTAAATGCTAGAATACTAGCTGCATGTGTATAACCTGAGAATGGAAACGTGAATGATAGAAATACGAGCTGCATGTGTATACCCTGAGAATGGAAACGTGAATGATAGAAATACGAGCTTCATGTATATAACTTGAGAATGAAAATGTGAATGATGAAACTTGGTACGGAATGGCATGAGGAATATAAGCATGAACCCGACGGGGAAATTAAGAGTAGAGCTCCTGGAAATAAACGAATGGATCTGGAAATGTGATGGGAAGTGTGCTAGCCCTTGAGTACGTGGTACCAAGGGAAGCACATGTTCCTTCTTAGTGTAGAGGGGAGCTTGCCACCCTTCGAGTTGAGACCTGGGGTGGGTTTGGCCACTTTGCACCGACTTCGTGGCCCTTGAGTACACTGTATCGGGGAGAGCTACTAGTGTAGGGAGAGAGCTAGGCACCTCTTGGGGCCCGAGGTTCAGCTAGCCACCCTACACCTACTTGTTAGACCCACTGGGCAAACCAGGGTAGTCAGGTGAGGGTGCACGGACTGTGGAGGGGCGAGACCCCTGTTTGGTTCTTAGGGGCTAGACCCCTGTTTCTGAGAGGGCTAAGCCCTATACTGTTCCGTGCTGTACTTGGGTGCACTTGTTAATGGAAACGACTGACCGTGTGCCAGTGCGGGGTAGCTACCCATGTGCTGATTACGCGTGCCATAGTCACCGTTACGTCTGTCCGTGACCTTGGGGTGGCTGACTGGGTATAGGACCACCATAGGGGACTCTCCCGGCCAGGAGAGCACCACGTGCGACTTCTACTCTTCAGAAAAGACTGCAATCAAGATTGTTCCCACAAGGAATAATCAAGATCAAGAAAGAGATCTGATAAATAAACCAATGGGTGAAAAGGAATAATTTGTGAAATAAAGTAATTGGAATAAACAGCTACCTGTTCACTTTTACTTCTTTAGTTAGTTGGTTGCCACTCTACTCAGCATTCGCTGACTTTGTGTACTCATAACCCTTTTTAGGTCCAGGTGTTGAGCAGCCTGAGTCTCCAGCTGCAGAGGGTGCTGGGCCTAGTAGAGCCCAATAGCAGTAGCTTTTTTTGTAGTATCTTTTTGTAGTAGTGAGTTCAGACTCTTGTACTTTACATTTTGTATCTTTACTTTTCTGTACCTTTATGTTCCTGTACCTTGTTATTGTTCTATTGTTGTGGTGGTGACATGTACTGTAGTAGCTTTTACTTTCTTTACTACTATACTCTTTTACCGTTAGTTGCTTAGCATAGTAAATGTGGTTTACTTTCCTACTTTTTAGTTATTTCTTGTTGGGCGACTAAGTCTTGGGATCAGTCGAGTCGGGTCTGTCTCGTGTCCTGTAGGGATTCGGGAACCGGGTCGTAACAAGATGGTATCAGAGCAAGGTCATCCCGATAAATGAACCAATTAGCTTGAGAATAACCAATTCACGTGCATGTAACTTGAGTAACCGCCATAACATACTTTTTGACATCTGTTTTGAGGATTCTTTTGCTGAATGTCCGTTAGAGTTGACGTCTCTTTGTTCTGTTTTTCGCGTCTCCATGCAGAAGATGCCTTTACGTGGAGTCCTTGAGGTGGGCCGTGGATGTGGCGGAGGACGAGGTCGGAGGGGCGGGCATGCTGGGCCTGATGTTTCAGTGGACCAGCCACTTCTTCCGGCCGTTTAGGCCCAGGACCTCGCCCAGTTGATACGGGAGATAGTACAAGAGGAGCTCCACCTACATCCACGGGTGCCTCTCCTTGGGGACGTGGAGGGGGAGTCCTCTGTGGGACCGCGAGATCGACGTAGCGCTGGATGTGGGGGAGAGGGTGGTCCTCCACTGCCCCCACCGCACTCTGACACTTCCAAGCACGAGCCCTCCCTACCTGGAGGCGTGCTCGTTTCCCCACTACAGTGACACTATGAGTTTTTTGGACAGTTCCGGAAGCCTAAGCCCCCCTCCTTCAAGGGGGATGAGGACCCGACTGAGGCGAAGGATTGGTTGGAGTAGATCAAGAAGGTGTTTGACACCCTTCATCCCCCTACCGAGTGCCGCGTGGCCTTTGTCACGTATCAGCTGGAGAGCGCGGCACACGGGTGGTGGAGGGCAGTTAGAGGCCAGGAGAGGGCAGAGCCGATGTGGGACCAGTTTATGACCCTCTTCTGCCAGTAGTACTTCCCATAGGCGTGGTAGGATCAGAGGAGGTGGGAGTTTCACACTCTGCCTGGGGACGATGACTGTCAGCGCGTATCGTACGCATTTCCTGGAGCTGTCTCGTTTCGCCGCGACAGCTGTGGCTACTGAGGAGGAGCCTGTGGAGGTTCACTGAGGGGCTCCGACCTACCATTCGGGGGTATGTCGAACCTCTGAAGCTGCCCACGTTCTTGAGAGGCTGGAGGCAGCTATGACATATGAGGAGACCAACCAGGCCGCACGTGACACTGACAGCGGACGGAAGAGGCCCTACCAGCCAGAGTACTCACAGGGCCGACGAGAGAGGAGGCACGTGGAGCTCGCAGGAGAGTCGTCTCGCTTTGTGGGGCCATCAGTGGCCTTTGAGGGCCCCTGACAGGGGCCAGCTGCCAGCATTGCACCCTCGCCCAGCCGTCAGTAGGGACCTACCAAGGGCGGGAGTCGAGTTCCCCTCTGCTACCAGTGTGGCTAGCCGGGCCATATCAGGAGGGACTGCCTGTCTAGGGTCGGAGAGCAGTAGATGCTCCCTGCACCGAGCGCTGGAGGCCAATCAGGTGGCCGTGGTTCCCAAGTGCATGGGGGAGGGTATCAGTCGGGGGGAGGGTATCGGCCAGCGGATACCCGTCCGACGTAGAGTGTGGTTGCTTCTTCCGCACCGAGAGCTAAGGGGCGTATCAATGCCTTGACACACAAAGACGCCAAAGCTTCAGGTTCAGTGGTGGCAGGTATGGTTACAGTTTCCAGCAGACTAGTTTATGCACTTTTTGATTCCAATGCCGCGCACTCGCTTGTTACTGCAAGTTTTGCTGTCAGTTTGGGATAGGATTGTGTGTTATTAGAGGGTCCATTTGTGATCAGAGGTTCGAGTGGTCAGCTGTTTGTAGCTGAGGAGGTCTACACAGACTGTGAGGTCAGTGTTGGGGGACATAGCCTCTCCGCTGACCTAATTATGATACCGATGGAGGACTTTGGCGTGATTCTGGGGATGGCTGGGCTGTGGATTCAGCCAAGGTAGAGGCAGTACTCAAGTGGGAGAGGCCACGTACAGTGACAGAGATCCGCAGTTTCTTAGGACTAGAAGATTATTACCGGCGATTTATCAGGGGGTTTTCACAGATTGCTCGTCCTATGACTCAGTTGACCTAGAAGGACATGCCCTTTGCATGGACAGACACTTGTGAGGCGTGTTTTCAGGAGTTGAAGGAGAGGCTGACTTCGGCTCCTGTGCTTACCATCTCGGACAGTAGCGGCGGTTTCGTTGTCTACACGGACGCTTCGTTGCAGGGGTTAGGTGGAGTGCTCATGCAGCGGGGTCACGTTGTTGCTTACGCTTCGCGGCAACTGAAGCCCCATGAGCATAGCTACGCTACCCGTAACTTAGAGTTGGCAGCTGTTGTCTTCGCGCTGAAGACATGGAGGCACTACCTGTACGGTGAGACTTTTAAGATATTTACAGATTATAAGAGCCTCAGGTACTTGTCTGATCAGAAGGAGCTTAACATGAAATAGAGACGTTGGTTAGAGCTCCTGAAGGACTATGATTGTAGCATCTCCTACCATCCGGGGAAGGCCAACATGGTGGCTGACGCCTTGAGCTAGAAGGCACCCACCCACTTGGCCAGCTTACTGGCACAGAGTTGGAGACTTATGGATGAGTTGGGCAGTTGGTGACCCCTAGAGTTACAGGGGCATTATGGGGCAGTGATGGTAACCCGACAGACGAGACCAGAGCTGATAGACCGCATCATCACAGGACAGATGACAGACACGTACCTGTAGTCGTTGCGAGACAAAGTATTGTCAGGGGACCCTGGAGACTTCTCCTTTACAGACGAGGTACTACACATGAGGGGACGTTTGTGCGTTCCCAGAGACGAGGAGTTGTTGCGAGAGCTCCTGACTAAGGCACACGGGTCCAGGTTCACCATACATCCTGGGATCACGAAGATGTATCACGATCTGAGACGCGACTTTTGGTGGAGGGGGATGAAGCGGGATGTAGGTGAGTTCGTGCAGCAGTGTTTGGTGTGTCAGCAGGTGAAGGCCGAGCATCAGAGACCTGCAGGACTATTGCAGCCACTTCCTGTGCCAGAGTAGAAGTGGGAGAGCATCACCATGGACTTGGTGGTGGGCTTGCCCATTACCCAGCGAGGACACGCCACAGTCTTGGTGATTGTAGACAGATTGACGAAGACGACACGTTTCTTGCCGATCTGAGTCACCTTGGGACCAACGTAGTTGGCAGAGAGATATATTCATGACGTGGTACGTCTGCACGGAGTTCCACGTGAGATAGTATCCGATCGGGATACCCGTTTTACGTCCCAGTTTTGGGCTGAGTTTCAGCAGGCTTTGGGGACACGGTTGAGGTTCAGTACGGCATACCACCCCCAGACGGACGGACAGTCAGAGCGCACGATACAGACACTTGAGGACCTTTTACGTGCCTGTGTACTGGACTGGAGGGGCTCTTGGGAGGAGCACTTGCCCCTGGTGACGAGTCGATTGTTCGCTTTAAAGTCGTCTGCAGTTTTATGTGGTGGAAAAATCGACTAATCAATATTTAAAAAGAAATAACCACTCGCAGAACAGTGAGTCGTATCCACAGGGAGGCAATGACGTATTTAAATTCGCACAAATTAAAAACGTTGGTTCGTAGTTAGTTTGGACAAGAATCAAGCCAAAATTGCCTTCAGATTAAGGTTGAATCAAGAAATCATGCTGAAATAGTAATTCTGAGTAACAAGAGGATATTTGTCGCAATGCAGAATCAATAAAATATTATTAAAAATTGACAATGGCAGAAAATGTAATTTTTAATGGCCATGTTACTGTAGCAAAACAGGGGATTTTTCCCCCTTTGCCGTGCGCAACGAGGAGTGGACGGTCGGACGCGGGAATCTCAGAGGAAGTTCCTTGGACCGAGGGCTTCTAAGTGGTGGTGGCGACGTGTCGTGCGTCGGCCGGAGCCAGGCGGACGAGCTCCGGCAAAGGTGGCTGCGGCTGCTGTTGGCGATGAGCGCGGTAAGCGGGAGCGCGCGTTGTTGGCAAAAGGCGCTGCAGGCGCGGGAGATGGGTGGCTCTACCGGCTCTGCTGCTGCGTGCTGGCTGGAGGCATGGGCCTGTGCACGGACTGTTGGCGGTGAGCGTGGGTCAAGTACTGCAGGCCTGGGTGCGCGCTGCTGCCGGTGCTACAACTGGCTGGAGGCGTAGGCACGCGCGCAGCTGAGGTTGCAGGCGTGGGTGTGCACGGGACTGTTGGCGGGAGGGGCGCTGCAGGCACGGGAGGGTGAGCGGGCGTGAGCGGTGAGGTGTTGCAGGCTGTGCATGCCTTGCGTGCGGCTGGAGGTGATGCGCGCAGGCTGGAGTGGATGCGGGAGTGAGCGGGTGAGGTTGCGGTTCAGGTGCTGGAGGTGATGTGGGCGGATGGTGGTTGCTGCTGGAGTGGGGGGCGGCTTCAGACGTCTGGGAAATTTCCCGAACGTCTTAACTGACTAAGAAGGTGATTGCACAGAGGCTGCGGCAGTGGTTGTTGGTGACGACGGCGAGGGAGATGCACGCGAAGATGCTCAGGGTAATGCAGACGAGCTCCGGATGGTGGTGTGGCCTGTCACACCACACGCCCATGGTGGTGGAGACTCGTCACCACGGTTGAGGCCGGCGGTGTGGAATGGAAGAGAGAAGATCTCTCTGCACGATGGTGGGTCGTTGATGGAGGCCTGCCCAGCTCGGCTGCCTCCCTCCTCCTTTTGTAGCCGCTTGCATAGATTTGAACAGAGAGGAGGGAGCAAATCCACATTCTCCGCTCATCCTTGAATGTAGGCTTCATTGCGGCAGCTGGTGGCGTTGGAGCGGCAGCCGAAGGAAATGCAGCCGTTCCTGCAAGAAGAAGAATAAAGAAAATAATATTAAAATATTATGATTATTTATATACAAACCCTCAACTTTTATGTTAACGAAAATAATGTACCTAATTGGTTAACTAATTAGATGAATGCCATTCTAAGCTAATTCTAAATTCACTTAAAATATGAATGCAATGCATGGATTATGTAATTAAATTAAAAATATGAATTAATCCATTTACATCTTAATTTATGCTAAATAAATGTTAGAATTAACCTAATGTCTAGGCACCTAAATACTTAAATAGCCCACAACTATGGGCTAATCACCTGGTAGAGTTTGCATATAATAACAATTATCACTCGAGCATCGGCATGGCACCCTACGAGGCTCTGTACAGACGGAGGTGTACTGCGCCCTTGAGTTGGGTTGAGGTGGGGACCAAGTGGGAGGTTGGCCCCAGGCTGATCCGGCAAAGTCAGGAGGTGATTGAGTAGATTCATAGATGACTTCGCACTGTCAGGAGCAGATAGAAGAGTTATGCCGATCAGAAGCGCAGAGAGGTGCAGTTTGAGGTTGGGGATCACGTCATTCTTCGCATTTCGCCCATGAAGGGCATGCAGCGTTTTGGGGAAAGGGAAGCTCGCACCGAGGTTTGTGGGGCCTTTTGAGGTCCTGGAGCGGGTAGGACCCATTGCTTACAGGCTTGCCCTTCCTCCCCAGCTTTCCGGTGTGCACGACGTGTTCCACGTGTCCAAGTTCAAGAAGTACGTCACCGATCCCAGTCACGTTCTGAGCCACAAGAGTGTCGAGGTGGGTAACGACCTGACCTACCTTGAGCGACCAGTGTAGATACTAGACAGAGCCGTCCGGAGTTTGAGACGGAAGCAGGTACCCCTAGTGAAGGTCTTGTGGAGGAGCCAAAGGTACGAGGAGGCTACCTGGGAGCCTGGGCGGCAATGCGAGAGCGGTACCCGAAGCTTTTTGAGGGTATGTCTTTTCGGACCGGCTTCGGTCCTCTTTAAGTTTTTTATGCGTATATATATTTCTTTCCCGCACCCTAGCTAGCTCAAGTTTTGGAGACGAAACCTCCTTTAAGTTTGTTATGATGTAAAGACTCATTCTATCCTGAGCCTTTTATGATGTTCGGACTGTGGGTCAGACATCTGGTTAGACGTCTGGACACCTTCCCAGACATCTGGAAATCAAAATTTTTGAGAACGAGCTCGTGTCTGCGCGCGCGCTACGCGTAGACAGTACCCTCTCTTTTTCTTCCCTTCTTCTCTCTCTCTTTTCCTCCTCCAGCGAACCCTAACCCACCATCCTTATAAACCCCCTTCCTCCTCTCTCGTTCTTCCCACTCCATAACCACCAGCCCCTTCTTCTCTCCCTCTCCACCCCTGCGAAAGGAGCTGACGTGAGTGAGAGAGCGTGAGAGCAGCGACTAGGAGGAGCGGCGTGAAGAGAGGAGGAACTCGAGCTCGCGAGCTCCTGTGGGAGCTCATCGAAGGGTGCATGGCCGAAGCGACGCGTGCGGGAGGAGGAGTGCGTTAGGGAGTCATCCTTGACGCTGTTGCAGCCGAAGCTGCAGGCGAGGCACGGCTGCGCGCGGCGAGAGTGAGCGGGAGCAGGTTCTCGTTCTAGGTTTTCCTAGAATTAGACATTTGGAGTGACGTCCAGACGACAGAGCGAATGTCTGGAGGCGATTTCAGACGTCTAAAGAGAGATCTTCACGAAGGTAGGTTCCCTTTGCGGATATGGCCATGCAGGCCGCTCTGCAGCTACACTTTGCGTGGCTATTTTGAGAGAATTTTGCTGTCGTGTGCAGGATTTGCTTTGGGAAGGCGCAGGGCACGCCCTCCAACACATTTCAGATGTCTGGGCGGCTTACCAGATGGCTGGAAGCACTTCCAGATGTCCGGAGAGGAGGTCGGACGTCTGGAGCTAGGTCCAGACGGTCCAGAAGAGTTCCTGGACATTTGGGGTTGACACAGAGCTTGAGGTGAGTTTCTGGACACTTTTAAGACGTCTGGACGATGTTCCAGACGTCTGATTTGAGTCAATAGCCATGTTTTTGACCTGTTTAGGGTCCGTTTGTGGCCCGTTTTACGCAAATAAGATACCGATGTTTTCCTTGTGAGTTTCTCCACTTTTAGAAGGCTTTCTATACTATTTTGAATGTTCCCTTGTGATTGCTCCTTGTTATAGGACTTCGTTCTGTTGCGGGATCGGGGCTTGTTGAGGAATGTGAGCCTGTCGTTCGAGCCCCTAATACTCCTGGGTTGTCTGGTAGAGTGGCTTCCCCTAATTTAATTATAAACCTAATGCATGTGTGGAATGAATGATTAGAAACTAGGATTTGGCATGAACCCTAGGATGAGAAACACTTGAAACGTTTGCGTGCGTGTTTGAATTGCAGTCTTGAATAAGTAGATAGAAAACAACTGCCCGTTAATTAACAAGAACTGCCTTTGAAATATGAATTAATTGTGCTAGTGAAACAGTTGCATGTAACCTTACCTGTTGTATACGTTAAATGCTAGAATACGAGCTGCATGTGTATAACCTGAGAATGGAAACGTGAATGATAAAAATACGAGCTGCATGTGTATACCCTGAGAATGGAAATGTGAATGATAGAAATACGAGCTGCACGTATATAACCTGAGAATGGAAATGTGAATGATGAAACTTGGTACAGAATAGCATGAGGAAAATGAGCATGAAACTTATGGGGAAATTAGGAGTAGAGCTCTTGGAAAGAAACGTATGGATATGGAAATGAGACGGGAAGTGTGCTAGCCCTTGAGTACGTGGTACCAAGGGGAACGCATGTTCCCTCTTAGTGTAGAGGGGAGCTTGCCGCCATTCGGATTGAGACCTAGGGTGGGTTTGGCCACTTTGCACCGACTTCGTGGCCCTCGCGTACACTGTACTGGGGAGAGCTACTAGTGTAGGGAGAGAGCTAGCCACCCCACGGGGCCCGAGGTTCAGCTAGCCACCCTGCACCGACTTGTTAGGCCCACTGGGCAAACTAGGGTAGTCAGGAAAGGGTGCACGGACTGTGGAGGGGAGAGACCCCTGTTTGGTTCTTAGGGGCTAGACCCCTGTTTCTGAGAGGGTAGGCCCTATACTGTTCCGTGCTGTACTTGGGCACACCTGTTAACGGAAATGACTGACCGTATGCTAGTGCGGGGTAGCTACTCGTGCGCTTATCGCGTGTGCCATAGTCACCGTTACATTTGTCTGTGACCTTGGGGTGGTTGACTGGGTGTAGGACCATCACTGGGGACTCTCCCAGCCAGGAGAGCACCACGTGCAACTTCTACTCTTCAGAAAAGACTGCAATCAAGATCGTTCCCACGAGGAACATTCGAGATCAAGAAAGAGATCTAATAAATAAACCAATGGGTGAAAAGGAATAATTTGTGAAATAAAGTAATTGGAATAAACAGCTACTTGTTCACTTTTACTACTTTAGTTAGTTGGTTGCCACTCTACTCAGCGTTCGCTGACTTTGTGTACTCATAACCCTTTTCAGGTCCAGGTGTTGAGTAGCCCGAGTCACCACCTGCAGAGGGTGCTGGGCCCAGCAGAGCCCAGTAGCAGTAGCTTTCTTTTGTAGTACCTTTTTGTAGCAGTGAGTTCAGACTCCTGTACTTTACGTTCTGTACCTTTACTTTTCTATACCTTTATGTTCTTGTACCTTGTTACTGTTCTATTATTGTGGTGGTGACATGTATTGTAGTAGCTTTTACTTTCTTTACTGCTGTACTCTTTTACTGTTAGTTTTTTAGCATAGTGAATGTGGTTTACTTTCCTACTTTTTGGTTATTTCTTGTTGGGCGACTGGGTCTTGGGATTAGTCGAGTCGGGTCGGTCTTGTGTCCTGTAGGGATTCGGGAACTGGGTCGTAACAATGGAACACATCACAATGGAAGGTTCAGAACTGTGTATAAAGGCTTCTAATACATAGAGAAACTCACAAGGAAACCACAGATATTTCATTTGCGTAAAACGGATCCCGATCAAACCCCAAACTGGTGAAAAACGTGTCTGTTGACCCAAATCAGACGTTGGGAAACAACTCCAGACTTCTTAAAAGTCACAGAGACTCACCTCAAGCTCTTGCAGCGACCTCAAAGGTCCAGGACTCCCCCATGACTGTCTCAACACAGTTCCATACGTCTGACCAGCCCTCCGGTCGTTTGGGAATGCCTTCGATCGTCTGGTATGCTGTCCAGATGCCCGAAAGTGCTTAGAGGGGCATTCCATGCACCTTCCCAAAGCTGCTCATGCGCACGAAAGGGTAGCAAGCCACTTTAGCCCAAACAGAATCATCTGTTGTGTGGCTTGCATGGCCATAACTGCGAGGAAGACGCACCTTCGCAACACAAATGCTTTCAGACGTCTGGTGTCGACGTCAGACATCCAGTCGGTCGTCCGGAAGACACTCCGAACGTCTGGTACTGGAAAAATTCCAGTATCAGACCGCGCTCCTGTGCTTCTCGCCACGCTCCGCCGCGGCTCCTTTCGCTCCGCTGCATCCCCAAGTGCTGCAGAAAGTCGAGGATGACACTCCAACTCCCTCCTCCCACACGTGCCGCGGTGGCCGTGCGAGCCTCCGACGAGCTTCCACGAAGCTCTTGACCTCGGTCCTCTCCTCATCCTCATGCACTCTCCTCCTCCTCTCTCTCACGCTCTCTCTCTCTCTTGCCCTTGCTTGTGGCAGTGGAGGGGGGGTTGTGGTGGTAGTGATGGAGTGGAGTGGAGAGGAAGGGGGTGGCCTTTTATAAGGCCGGGTTAGGGTTCTGCAGAGGGAACAAAGAAGAAGGAAAGAGAGAGAAGGAGGGTCTGCGCGCCGCCTGCACGCAGAACGTAGAGTGCATGCAGATTTTTCAATTTCCAAACGTCCGAGAAGGGGTCCAGATGTCTAACTAGACGTTTGACTGACACTCCAGATGCCTTAAAAGGCTAAAATTAGGACGGGTCTTTACATCATAACAAACTTAAAGGAAGTTTCGTCCCCAATACTTGAGCTAGCTAGGGTGCGGAAAGAGGAAATAAAATGCATAACAAACTTAAAGAGAATCGAAGTTGGCCCGAAAGGACGTACCCTTGAAAAGCTCTGGGTACCGCTCTCACATCGCCACCTTAGGCTCCAAGGTAGCCTCCTCGTACCGCTGGCTTCTCCACAAAACCTTCACCAGGGGTACCTACTTCCGTCTTAGACTCCAACGACCCTGTCTAGTATCTGCACTGGTCTCTCGAGGTAGGTCAGGTCGTCACCCTCCTCGATACTCTCGTGGCTCAGAACGTGACTGGGATCGACGGTGTACTTCCTGAGGTTAGACACGTGGAACACATCGTGCACACCAGAAAGCTGGGGAGGAAGAGTAAGTCAGTAAGCAACAGGTCCTACCCACTCCAGAACCTCAAAGGGCCCCACAAACCTCGGTGCAAGCTTCCCCTTCACCCTAGAACGCTACAGGCCCTTCATGGGAGAAACGTGGAGAAAGACGTGATCCCCAACCTCGAACTACACCTCTCTGTGTTTCCGATTGGCATAACTCTTCTGCCTGCTCCTGACAATGCGTTGTCGTCTGTGGATCTGCTCTATCACCTCCTGACTCTGCCGGATCAGCCTGGGGCCAACCTTCCACTTGGTCCCCACCTCAACCCAACTCAAGGGCACAGTACACCTCCATCCGTATAGAGCCTCGTAAGATGCCATGCCGATGCTCGAGTGATAACTTTTATTATATGCAAACTCTGCCAGGGGTAAATGCTCCTCCCAAGTGCCTCTCCAGTCCAGAACACAAGCGCACAAAAGGTCCTCAAGTGTCTGTATAGTGTGCTCTGACTGTCCGTCTGTCTGGGGGAGGTACGTGGTACTGAACCTCAACCGTGTCCCCAAAGCCTGTTGAAACTCAGCCCAAAACTGGGAAGTAAAATGGGCATCTCGGTTGGATATAATCTCACGCGAAACTCCGTGCAAGTGTACCAAATCACAAATGTACCTCTCTGCTAACTGTGCTGGTCCCAAGGTGACTCGGATCGGTAGGAAACGTGCTGTCTTCGTCAATCTGTCCACTATCACCCAAACAGCGTCGTGTCCTTGTTGGGTAATGGGTAGACCCACCACCAAGTCCATGGTGATGCTCTCCCACTTCCACTCTGGCATAGGAAGTGGCTGCAATGGCCCCGCAAGCCTCTGGTGCTCGGCCTTCACCTGCTGGCACATCAAACACTGTTGCACGAACTCACCCACATCCCACTTCATCCTTCTCCACCAAAAGTCGCTCCTCAGATCATGATACATCTTTGTGTTCCCGAGATGTATGGTGAATCTGGACCCGTGCGCCTCTGTCAGGAGCTCTCTCAACAACTCCTCGTCCCTAGGAACGCACAAGCATCCCCTCATGCGCAGCACCTCGTCTCTAAAAGAAAAGTCTCTTGGGTCCCCTGACAACACTCTATCTCACAACGTCTGTAGGTACGGATCTATCATCTGTCCTGCTATAATGCGGTCTATTAGCTCTGGTCGCATCTGTCGTGTCACCGTCACTGCCCCACAATACTCCTGTGACTCTTGGGGTCGCCAACTGCCCAACTCCATAAGTCTCCAACTCTGTTCCTATAAACTAGCCAAGTGGGTGGGCGCCTTCCGGCTCAAGGCAGTAGCCACCACGTTGGCCTTCCCCAGATGGTAGGAGATGCTGTAGTCATAGTCCTTCAGGAGCTCTAACCAACGTCTCTATCTCATGTTAAGCTCCTTCTAGTCAAACAAGTTCCTGAGGCTCTTATGATCTGTGAAAATCTCCAAGGTCTCACCGTAAAGGTAGTGCCTCCATGTCTTCAGTTAGAAGATAACAGCTGCCAGCTCTAAGTCATGGGTAGGGTAGTTATTCTCATGGAGCTTCAGTTTTCGCGACAACGTGATCTCACTGCATGAGCACACCCCCTAACCCCTGCAACGAAGCGTTCGTGTAGACCATAAAACCGCCACTGCTATCTGGGATGGTAAGCACAGGAGCTGAAGTCAGTCTCTCCTTCAACTCCTGAAAACATGCCTCACAATCATCTGTCCAGGAAAAGGGCACGTCCTTCCGAGTCAACTGAGTCATAGGAAGTGCAATCCACGAAAATCCCCAGATAAACCGCCGATAGTAACCTGTCAGTCCCAAAAAGATGCATATCTCTCTCACTGTACGCGACCTCTCCCACCTGAGTACGGTCTCAACCTTGGCTGGATCCACAGCCAAACCATCCCCTGAGATCACGTGGCCCAAGAAAGTCACCTACCTCAACCAAAACTCGCACTTTCTGTGCTTGGCATATAGTCTACGTCATCTCAAAGTGTCTAGAATCATCCGTAAATGTTGTCCGTGCTGTGCCTAATCTCGCGAGTAAACGAGCACGACGTCGATGAATACCAGCACAAACTGATCTAGATACGGTCTGAAAACCTGGTTCATCAAATTCATAAAAGCAGCGAGGGCATTGGTCAACCCAAACGGCATGACCAAAAACTCATAGTGTCCGTACCGGGTGCGAAAGCTGTCTTGGAGACGTCGATCTCCCTGATCCTCAACTGATGGTAGCCTAACCTCAAATCTATCTTATAGAATACTGTGGCACCTCGCAACTGGTAAAAAGGTCATCAATCCTCGGCAGTAGATACTTGTTCTTGATGGTGACCCTATTCAGTTGTCTGTAGTCAACACAAAGTCGCAGGGTACCATCCTTCTTCTTCACAAAAAACATAGGGGCTCTCCATGGGGTCACACTGGGCCTCACAAAGCCCTTCTCCAACAGGTCCTGTAGCTATGACTTGAGCTCTCATAGCTCAAGTGGTGCCATCCGGTACGGTGAAGTAGAAAGGGGGCTGGTCCCCGGTACCAGTGAGATCTCAAACTTGAGCTCACGCTCAGGCAGTAGTCCTGGCAGCTCCTCTAGAAACACGTCGGGGTACTCACTAACCACAGGAATGCTTTGAAAGTCAGTCACAGGGATAGGCTCTGCTACTACATAGGCTAGAAAGCCCTTACACCCCTGGCTCAAAAGCCTCGTTGCCCGAAGCACAGATATGCACCTGAAACCTCTGTCCACTGGCTGTCCGTGAAACTCAAAGGAAGGCATCTCCGGTATGGAGAAGACGATCTTCCTCCTAAAATAGTCCACCAAGGCATGGTAGGCGGACAACCAATCCATCCCCAGAATTACGTCAAAATCCTCCATCGATATCACAATCAGGTCAGCGGGCAGGCAGTGTCTCCCTATACTGACCTCACAGTCCGTGTAGACCTCCTCTACTACAAACAGTTGGCCCCCTGGGCCTCTGATCATAAACGAATCCTCTAACAATACACTGTCCTGTCCCAAACTGACAGCAAAACTCGCAGAGACAAAAGAGCTTGTGGCGCCGGAATAAAAAAGCATGTAAACTAATCTGCCGGAAACGGTAACCAGACCTACCACCACTGAACCGGAAGCCCTGGCATCTTTGTGTGTCAGGGCATTGATACCCCCCTTAGGCCTTGGTGTAGAAGCAGCCACACTCTGAGTCAAGCGAGCAGCCACTGGTCGGTACCCTCCTCGTGACTATTGCCCTCCCCCACGCACTTAGGGACCATGACCACCAACTCGGCCTCCAGCACTCAGTGCAGGGAGCATCTGCTGTGCTCCAGCCCTAGATGGGCAATCCCTCCTGTTGTGGCCCAGTTGGCCACACTGGTAGTAGAGGGGAACTAGACTCCCTCCCTCGGTAGTCCTTGCTGATGGCTGGGCGGGGGTCTAGTGCTGACAGCTGGCCCCTATCTGGGGCTCCCAAAGGTCGCTGATGGCCTCACAAAATGAGACGGCTCTCCTGCAGGTGTTGCGTGCCTCCTCTCTCGTCGGTCCTAAGAGTAGTTCGGCAGGTAGGGCCTCTTTCGTCCACTGTTGGTGTCTCGCGAGACCGGGTTGGTCTCCTCGTACGTCATGGCTGCTTCTACCACTCTCGAGAAGGGGGGCAGCTTCAAGGGTTTGACATACCCCCGAATAGCAGGTCGGAGCCCCTCAGTGAACCTCCATAGGCGCTCCTCCTCTGTAGTTACGGCTGTCGAAGCAAAACATGACAGCTCTAGGAAGCGTGTGTGATACATGCTAACAGTCATCGTCCCCTGGCGGAGAGTGTGGAACTCTCGCCTCCTCTGGTCCTGCCAAATCTGCGGGAAGTACTGCTCGCAGAAGAGGGCCACGAACTGGTCCCACGTTGGCTCTCCCCTCTCCTTGCCTCTAATTGCCCTCCACCACTTGTGTGCCTCACTCTCTAGCTAGTATGTGGCAAAGGCCATGAGGCACTCCGCAGGGGGGCGAAGGGTGTCAAACACCTTCTCTATCTACTCCAGCCAATCCTCTGCCTCAGACGGGTCCTCATCCCCCTTGAAGGAGGGGGGCTTCAGCTTCTGGAACTATTGAAGCTATGAGTTACTACGCTATCATGTTTGGTTATGAAAACCTGTCGTTGTAGTTTGAAAGCGAATAACTCGTGTTCAACAAATAAAATTTATACCGGAATAGAAATCCCAAGTCGAACTCAAGGGGGCAGACGTTTGATTTAAAAAATGTGTTTGTTTTATTTGTCACGAAGAAGAATAATTGATTAGAAACTATCTATTTATTTACAATAAATAGAAGAGAGAGTGAGAATATTACAAACAAAAACCAAAAAGAAATGTAGAATAAACATGGAATTCATTATCAAAGGGATTGTTCATTACACTATTCATTACAACTAGAAAGCAGAAAATGATTACACTAGAAAGCGAGAAATCTATTACTCTAGAAAGCAGTAAATCTACTCTAGAAAGCAGTAAAAAGAATGGAGAGAGAGATATCCTCCTCGACGATTGCTTGGAGGACGAGCCGAATGGGATGACCCCTGGAAGACGGAGGACGGAGCAGGAAGAAGGAGGACGAAGCGGGAGGAACGGGAACGGGGCAGCACATTGTCATCGTCGTGAGATCCACTTCTGAAAGGGGTGCGAAAATTTGACTTTATCTCTTGAGAAACATCCCGGGTGTGGGACAAGCTTCTCTTGAGCTTTGGAGAGGGAGAGAAGAGAAGGAAGGGATAAAAATTTCGTATGGAGGGGGTCTCCTTTTATAGTTGCAAGGAGTGACGGCAATTTGGTCTTTTTAATTTGAAAAACATTAATTCAGGACCTTTAGTGACGGATAAAACTGTCACTAAAGATCCAAACATGGCCTTCATGGGCGATGCTCGTGCACCCGTTCGCCTCCCGCACATGAAACGCACGTTCATGTTCTTGAATTCTCGGTCGTTCGATCGCGAGATTGAATGGCTGAGATGCGTCCTCACCCGCCTCCTCATCACACGCTCGCTGCATGCGATCTCGCGTTACGTGTGAGCGAGCAATAGCACTTGGGCGCTATTGAGCACCCACAGCTGGTCGATCGCGATCGAGCGGTCGATACGCTCACTCGCCCGCACCTCAGATCCGCTCACGAAGAATCGAACGCCCACCTCTACCTCACGTAAGCGCGTTCGACCAACACGCTACAAGCGCGTTTGTGTCGCGCTTACGTTTTGTGCGTGCGCATCCACAGCCGTTGGATGCGCATCCAACGGCGGAGAATCGACGAAGAAGAGAGGGTGCAGCGGGTGTAGCGGCCGGTTGGGCAACTAAGATGGCGTCACGTGGAGCCATCTTGGCCGTCCATCTTCTGGATGATGTAGATGGTGCCACAGTTGTCGAATTGTGTCAATTTTCACGCTGTTAGACTGCGATCGTCGATCCAAATCCATCCGTGCGGTCGAATTTGTTGTCTAAAGTGTGGATTCACACCATCTTGGCCCTTGATCTTCTAGGATTTCCCGATCTCTATCTGATGTTACAGATGTCAGATTAGGGCGATCTTGGAGTCGTTGAACTCCAATTGTCACCCTAATTAAATCTGTACGATTGGATCTTCGATCCGAGGTCTCGATAAAAATTTGCCCTATCCTTGAACATAAAAGGAGAATTAATCTCCATTTTATTCAAACTAATCTAAATGCAAGATGATGCACGCTATGCAATATTTATAGTATGCAATGCGATTCTATGCTTAAGAACATGCATAAATAGACATCTTATGTAGTGTAAACATGTTTACATCACACTCCCATGCCTATCTTTTGCTAGTCCCTAACAAAAACTATATGCTATTTATAAAAGAATTAGGTTGGATTATTTGGGCATAGTTATTTTCAATCATTAAGAAAATATTTACTTAGGATCTAAACTTTCAAAGACACAACAGTACCCGGGTATTTGCCAAAATACAGATCGCCTCAGGCCCTCGCCTTATTCAAAGAAAGAAATTTCTTTTTCTCTTTTTCTTCTTTTCTAAGTTTTTTGGTTTTTTGAGTTTTAGGGTTTAAGAATGACTTCTACGGCCATTCAACTCACCCAAGATTTGATGAGAACCCTAAGTTCTAAGTATCTTTATTGTGAATGTGATAGACTCATTGAGCGACAGTTAAAATGGACTTCGGATTTCTGCGCCTCTAGGTTACCTTAAAATGAGAATTCTACCTAAAGGTATATCTTTACAATCGGTGGCTTTCCCCCTACTTTTATTTTTATGTGGTCAACACAAGGGTGAATCCAGTGTATATCTCCCTAATTTATTCTACTTCTCCGCTTCTTCCTAAATGTTTTGGGAATTTTTAGTGCATTTATTGAGCTGGGTTCTCGACAACCGGTCGATGAGCTGTTACCACCGACAACTTGCTAGCCATACTCGTGCGGTGAAGTATGACTTATTTCTTTTGTTTTCTCCTTTTCTTTTTTTTGACTTACTTTTTCTCTCTCTTTTTTTTTTCAAGTAGGTGGCTTTCCTGGTCTAAGATTTACCTAAATGCAGTAAGAAGGTAATGGTCCAATGACTGGGTCTGGACAACCTACCTATGGGCTATTACCCATGATAACTTACCAGCCATATCACCCTAGAAGGTTCATTAGCTACCCAATTTCCGTTAAAATCGCCGAACAACGAGTCAGTGCAAAGAAAGTGTGTAGATGCTTAAAACTCAAAGTTCCCTCAAATTAGAGGGCGAGTTGATAAGTCGTATACTTATCACCCAAACTTATTTACTCAAATTAAAATAGAATTCAGGTTGGCGAGGACTCAAAAAACAAATCCACATTTTAATGGATACACAGGTTGATTAAGTCAGAAGACCTGAAGGGTCTTTGTGTTCAAATCCTAATGTAGTATTTCCTAAAATTGAAAATTTTCTTAAACCCAAGTTCTCTTTCCTAATTCCACCATTTTTTTTAATATAAATAAAATAAAATAAAGCAAATCTACGGAGCTGACGAATAAATTCTGAGATGAATATCCACCCCCCCATGCCTATCTAATGCAATGTCCTCATTGTATTAAAAAAACATAAAATAGAGTGGAATAGAGTAAAAAGCACCTGAATTGGGTTAATGTCGGGTCCGCTTCAAGATAAACAAAAATTGTATATGTGCTGAATTTAGTGCCTTTAGCTAGGCACACTATACAAAGAAGAGAAATAAAGAATTCACAGGTGTAGATCAGAATAAAAAGAAGAAACCTCTGACCTGCTAGCAGATGTCTACAGATGTGGATCAGATTGTGGTGTAAACCCATACCCCATAATCGAGAATATCTAAGGTTCTGGATAAAAATTACCCAAAACCTAAAATCAGTATACAAGCAAGGTCGGGCCTGCGATTTATGAGGATGCAACCCAAGACCAAAGGGTCGGGTTACAGAGAATTCGATATCGAAAGGATAATCAATGAATGTATGCTTGGGTTGAACATCCTCAGAACAAATGTCATAAGGGTTTTGCTTTGATGGTTTCAGATGAATTGGAACCCTTAGACTCGGTCTTCTATTTCCTCCAGAATTTGCTCCCTAAATCAAAATTTCCCAACTCCTATCCTCCTCATTCAGAATGTCAAATTCCGGGACCTCCTACATATTAATCACCCCGTCTAAAACTTCCAAGTCTACAAGATGTGGCTGAATCAGAATTGACTTGGGTCTAGTTATCTCAAAAATAGAATCATCGATAAGCTCAATGGGGTGTAACTGACAATTAGGGCATTGGATTGAATCCTCCAGAAAATGCGATTCTGGATCCGTAATGTGAGCCCCAATAAGATCAGTTTCCTCAGATATTGGGCTATCAAATGATCTATCAGATTCCTCAGGCCCAATCGTCTAACAAAAATCATGTTCTGTAAACTCACGTGAGACTTCGTAACTTGAATCTTCACCATCAGAATCAAAGAAATCCAAATCCGTATTAATGTATGTCTCAAAATCATTTGTCATTTTTTGGTCCATGGAGACATACGTTTCCTTGTCCCTGGCTAAGGGATTTCAGGTGAAGAAATTAGATCATCCTTAATCTGGTCACCCTCGTAACACGTGTCCCCCTCGACAGGTGCCTGAGCAGGTTTTGACCTTGGCTCTCCTAAAGGGGGTTCATCCTGGGAATCATCCCACGATTGAACCAAAGCAATCACAAATCTCATTCTCAATTTCTCTAACTTCCCAAGTAGAAACTCACCCGGGTTCTTATCCTTAACATCCTGGAGCCAATCCAACAAATACTTATTCAAATCGTCAATCATCTCAATCAGAGGCTCCAATTTTTCAATGCAAGGTATTGGCTGAACTTCTAAAGATTGTATGATATTCCTCAAATTAGCCAGAACCTTATCTTGAACCTAATTACCCTGAATCAAATGACTTGTTTCAAGGTTGGGCGGGTTTGGGATCAATGCAGAGGAGTTAACGAATTGAGATTCGTTATACCTTTCCTGATAATAGGTCATTTCAGATTATTCAAAAGGTGGTGATGACCTAAAGGTAGTGTAATCAGAGGATGGGTAAGAATCAGTGTATCCTCCTTGATTGTAGATCGTATTAAGTTATCCATGAAAGGGTGGCGATCTATAATCAATGTGGCTCTGAGGAGGATAGAAATCACAATTATGGTGTTCAGGGTTAGACCCTAAACACGGAGGTCCAGAACTGTATCTCCAATCCGAGTTATCCCAACTAACCGATGGTTGATTACAGTACGAGTCGGGATTCTTGTCATGTTGAGGATAACTCATAATAGGAGGGAAAGAGCGGGAATGCGTATAAAATGTGGAAGGATTCATGATAGACAGGAGGAAGAAAGGTGCCTTGCAATACAATCAATCAAACTTATCCTTAAGTGGGCTAGCCTAAAGACCTACAGACTCCCAGAACCCATCTTAAGATAAAGAAACGATTTGATCTACTTCTGTTTGTTCAATCCAACCAGTTAGGAGGGACTGGGGAGAAGGTTCTTCCTTCGGCTTACACCGCCGGTTCCCAGTGTACCCCCCAACTGCGGTCGTTTGATTCTGCTCCCCTAGCTAGACATCAGATTGAACAATAGAAACAAACTAATCGAAAATAATCTCGTTCTGGGCTCCGAAGAGCGAGTCGAATCCTTAAGACAACGTCTACTCTATTTTATTTAGGGCTAGGTTTGAATGTGTTTTGGAATGTGATGGGCTCTTTATCTGGGTTGTGCCCTGAATGATTGATTGATGTGTGCATGCGTACACAACAAGTGGTTTTCAAGCAAGATTATTTTTTATGCGGTGAATTTTAGGGTTCAAATCTTGCTTAGTAGCTTTTAGGATTCAACTTTAGGTATTTTCAAACAAGTTTTGTTGGCACACCAGGTTTTGAAAGCATAGGTGAAGATGTTTTCCTTTAAAACTTAAAAGATTGTGGAGTGCCAGGTAAATCCCTAAGATTTGAACCTAAGCGGCAGCTACTTGATGAGTTGATTTTAATTGAAGTGGTGTGACCCAATCAACTCAAACAATTGGCCTGTTGCACCACTTAATTAGGAACACAAATGATTACCTAATATGATTTCTGCTCAATTATGCGTTTAGATGTGTGTACCGGCTCCAAAGATCGATTTACTGGTTGAGTTTGAAAATTAGATGAGGTTGTGTACCTTTGTGAGATTTTTTTTTCTTTTTAAATGTGGAGGTTGAGGCGAGTGTGGGTGTCAAACAAACAAACAAAACTAACCTTAGAGTTTATAAGAACAACTAGGTTGATTGATGTTTGTGTTATTACGTGGTGAAATGAAAACTAATGGGTGGGAGGTGAGGGATAACTTACAGAACCTTCAACAGCACTTTGCTCCAATCTACCACTTTTGCTCATCTCAAAAGAGTACCTGCAATCACAATAAGAAAGGAGAGAAGTGAGGTAAGTGATTCGTAAGTTGTAAAAATGTGAAAAAAAATCAAAGAGCATCGCCTCCCCGGCAACGGCGCCAAAATGTTGAAGCTACGAGTTACTACTCTGTCGTGTTTGATTTTGAAAACCTGTCATTGTAGTTTGAAAGCGAAGAACTCATGTTCAACAAATAAAATTTATACTAGAAGAGAAATCCCGAGTCGAACTCAGGTAGGCGAACATTTGATTTAAAAATATGCATTTGTTTTATTTGTCACGAAACAGAATAATTGATTAGAAACGATCTATCTATTTACAATAAATAGAAGAGAGAGAGAGAATATTACAAACAAAAATAAAAAAGAAATGTAGAATGAACATGGAATTCACTATCAAAGAGATTGTTCATTACACTATTCATTACAACTAGAAAGCAGAAAATGATTACACTAGAGAGCGAGAAATCTATTACTCTAGACTAAAAAGCAGTAAATCTACTCTAGAAAGTAGTAAAAAGAATGGAGAGAGAGATATCCTCCTCGACGATTGCTTGGAGGACGAGCCAGACGGGACAACGCTTGGAAGACGGAGGATGGAGCAGGAAGAAGAAGGACGAAGCGGGAAGAATGGGAATGGGGCAGCACGTCGTCATCGTCGTGGGATCTGCTTCCGAAAGGGGTGCGAAAATTTGACTTTATCTCTTGAGAAGCATCCCTAGTGTGGCACAAGCTTCTCTTGAGCTTTGGAGAGGGAGAGAAGAGAAGGGATGAAAATTTTGTACGGAGGGGGTCTCCTTTTATAGTTGCAAGGAGTGAGGGCAATTTGGTCTTTTTAATTTGAAAAACATTAATTCAGGACCTTTAGTAACGGATAAAATCGTCGCTAAAGGTCCGAACGCGGCCTTTGTGGGAAGCGCTCGTGCACCTGCTCGCCTCCTATGCGTGAAACGTGCGTTCATGTTCTTGAATTCTCGAAAGTTCGATCGCGAGATCGAACGGCTAAGATGCATCCTCACCCGCCTCCTCATCGCGTGCTCGCCGCGTGTGATCTCATGTTATGTGCAAGCATGCAATAGCGTGTGGGCGCTATTGAGCGCCCGCAGTCGCTCGATCATGATCGAAGGTTGATAGGCTCGCTCGCCCATGCCACAGATCCGCTCGCGAAGAATCGAACGGCCACCTCTACCTCGCGTAAGTGCATTCGACCAATGTGCTACAAGCACGTTTGTGTCGCGCTTATGTTTTGTGCATGCGCATCCACAGCCATTGGATGCGCATCCAACAGTGGAGAATCAACGAAGAAGAGAGGGTGCGGCGTGTGTAGCGGCCGGTTGGGCGGTTGAGATGGTGCCACGTGGAGCCATCTTGGCTGTCCATCTTCTGATGATGTAGATGGTGCCACGGTTGTGAAATTGAGTCGATTTTCACGCCGTTAGGCTGCGATCGTCGATCCGAATCCATCCGTGCGGTCAGATTTGTTGTCTGAAGTGCAGATTCACGCCATCTTGGCCCTTGATGTTCTAGGGTTCCCCGATCTCTATTTGATGCTACAGATGTCTTATTAGGGCGATCTTGGAGTCGTTGAACTCCAATCATCGCCCTGATCAAATCTGTACGGTTGGATCTTCGATCCGAGGCCTCGATAAAAATTTACCCTATCCCTGAACATAAAAGGAGACAATTAACCTCCATTTTATTCAAACTAATCTAAATGCAAGATGATGAATGCTATGCGATATTTATAGTATACAATGCAATTCTATGCTTAAGAACATGCATAAATAGACATCTTATGTAGTGTAAACATGTTTACATCAGGAACTATCCGAAAAACTCGTGGTGCAGCTGTAGTGGGGGAACAGGCACGCCTCTAGGCAAGGAAGGTTCGTGCTTGGAAGTGTCAGAGTGCGATGGGGGCGGTGGAGGACCACCCCCTCCTCCTCCTGCTCGTCTGACGCTACGGCAGTCTCTCTGTCCCATCGAGGACTCCCCCTCCACGTCCTCAGGGAGAGGTGCCTGTGGAAGCTGGTGGAGCTCCTCTTGCACTATGTCTCTGATCAGCTAAGCGAGGTCCTGAGCTTGAACACCTGGGAGAAGTGGCAGGTCAACTGGCACCTCGGGCCTGGCACGTCTACCCCTCCGACCTAGTCCACGGCCGCGTCCGCGGTTCGCCTCATGAACTCCCTAATGAGGGATCTCCTGCAAGGAGACGCAGAAGTCACAACAAAAGGGGTCAACTCTAACGGACTTCTGCGAAAAGGGACTCAGAACAGATGTCAAGCAATACGTTGTGGTGGTTACCTTAGTTACATGCACGTGGATGGTTATTCTCAAGCTAGTTGGTTCATTTCTCGGGATGACCTTGCCCTAATACCACCTTGTTATGACCTGATTCCCGAATCCCTACAGGACCTGAGACCGACTTGCCTCGACTAATCCCAGACCTAGTCGTCGAACAAGAAATAATCGAAAAGTAGGAAAATAAACCACATTCACATATACAATGTATCTAAACAGTAAAAGCGTACAAGCAGTAAGGAAAGTAAAAGCTGCTAGTTTAGTACATACCACCACAACAACAGGAAAGTAGAACAAAAGCAACAGTAACAGGAACCGTAACAAAAAGTCTGAAACTCACTATAGCAGAAAAGAGAGTACAACAAAAGTACTAAAAACTACGGCTGGGCTCGACTGGGCCCAGCACCCTCCACAATCGGTAGCTCGGGCTGCTCAACTCTTGGACTTGAACAGTGTTATGAGAAAATGGAGTCAGCGAATGCTGAGTAAAGTGGTAACCAAACTATCTAAAGCAGTAAAAACTAGCATGTATATTTATCCTTTTCCAGTTATTTATTTTACAGGTAATTTCTTTTCACCCCATTGGTTTATTTTCAGATTACTTTCTTAATCTTGCATGTTCCTCATGGGAAAAATCTTGATTGCAGTCTTTTCCGAAGAGTAGAAGGTATACGTGGTACTCTCCCGGCCGGGAGAGTCCCCGTGGTAGTCCTACACCCAGTCAACCACCCCGAGGTCACTGACAGATGTAGCGGTGACTATGGCACGCGCGATAAGCGCACGGGTAGCTACCCCGCACTGGCACGCGGTCAGTCGTTTCCGCTAGCAAGTACGCTCAAAGTACAGCACAGAAAAATATAGGGTCTAGCCCTCTCAGAAACAGGGGTCTAGCCCCTCAGAACCAAACAAGGGTCTCGCCCCTCCACAGTCAGTGCACCCTCGTCTGACTACCTTGGTTTGCCCAAAGGGCCTAACAAGTCGGTGTAGGGTAGCTAGCTGATTACGCAGCAATCATAGGTCTTAATTGACCTAAATTAGGCTACGACTTAGCATAAGTTAGGGTAATTCATGCATGCATAAGCATTATCTACATCTTTATCACTTTCCTTTAGCTATGCATAAAATAATGTTATAATGTGTTGATTAAGTGCATTATGTCAATTACACGTAATAAGCTGGATCTGAAGTTGGATCTGAGCTAGATCAGGAATAATGGGTGTTGCAGTAGAGCTGGAGCAGAAGACTTAGATTAGATGTAGTAAATAATAATGTAAGGGAGTTAAGGTATGCTACTCTATTAAGTAGGAATAAAGCAGTAAAATATGAAGAGCTTAGGTCCATCCTAGCCGTGGGATAGCCTAGAGACTTCCCTAAGCCTTAGCCACCCTTAGATTAGGTCATCGCACCCTAAGAAACCTTAAAACCCTAATTCCAACCTTTATCTGGATGTCCAGATGAATTATAGGATGTCCAGAACCCTTAGCCAACTCCCTCACACCTTAAACCCACCTCTACAGTGTTATTGGACATTCAGACACTTGGTCAGACGTCCAATTTCTGCAGAATACCCAAAATAAAACCTTGAATTCTTCCTAACTCTGATTGGACGTCCAGACAACAAGTCTGGACTTCTGATTTTTTCGTATAAGACTTATGATTCCATTTTTGGACATCTGAAACTGTTCTCCAGTTCCTGTTTTGAGATTCAAGCCTTGATCTTGGATCTCTAGCTCCCTAGACCCAATTCCAACCCCATAGGAACCTAAATTAAGGTACCCTAACCCTAGTAAACCACCTCTAGACCTCCCTAAGGACCTAATTAGGTCCTCAATAAACCAAATTGACTTAGATCATAGTCAATTACCATTACCTAATCAATTGGACTCATAGGGTCCAATTGAGCTCAAATCTCAACCCACACAAGTTCAATTGGACTTAGTGAGAGTCCAATTGACCTAAGCCCAACCTAATTGAGTTATTTCACTCTCAATTAGGTTCACACTCATTCAATTAAACTTGGGTTAAGTTTAATTGCAATTCCCCCTTAGCAATTAGGGTTTGCAACCCTAATTTAAGGCCTATACCTACCCAAACCTCTTAGGACCTAACCTAGACCACTTAGCCACCTAGGGCACGGCCACCCACTCTCACACACACACACATTCATGCACACACACCCATCTAGAGTTCTCTAGAACTCTCTTCAAGTGGTGCCACTCTTGGTTGCCAAATTTAGCAACCGAGTCATTCAATTCTTAGATCCACTTTTTATGGATCTAAGAACTACCCTCTCTCTCCATGGTCGGCCACTCATGGGACTCTCTCTAGAGAGTTCCACACTTCTCTAGAGAGACTCCCTTAGGTCTATAAAAAGACCTAAGGGGTGGTCATTTGCACTCATCCCATTCTTGGCATTCATTCATCCATCTAAGTTAGCTACTCTCACATCCACTCCACCTCCACGAGGAGCACCATGGAAGCCATCATCTCCATGCCAGGGTGCTAGATCATCTCTCCAACCTCTCTCCAAGGGTCGGCCTAAGCACCATTGGTTTCCCCTCCTTCTTCTCTTAGCCACTCAAAGGCCATCGGAGCCCACCTCCGAATGTCCTTCTTTTCTGCTAGATTAGTAACTTAGCTCTTTGTAGTTTTACTGCTTTCATTTACTGCTTAGTAGTGTAGCTCTTATTCCCCCCCAATGATGCATGCAAAATCCCCCCATAGATTCCTGTATGTGATCATTTTCTGCTAGCTAGATTTGTGTTTTTCAAGCTTTCCTTTACAAGCTTTCTTGTAAATTCCATGTTGCAAACATCCTCTGAATGAATGAATAAAAGATATATTTTTTATATACATGTCTCTATGTTGGAAATCACCATGAGCTTATTGGTTGCAATCTAATTTGTGTGATTCAAGTTACCTGCTTTTCATTTATATATATATTGCAACAAGCATGTCAATTCCGAAAAATATAGAAGATTTAACTATAAATGCATTTTCTGTAGACAGCCACCACATCGCTAGAATTGTGCGCACTAAAACTCATACTTTCACTTTTGTTATCTATCTAACACACGCGCATGTAATCAGAATTCATAATAGAAGTGGCGAAACTTTAATCCGAAGATTGGAAACCAGCGTGTGATTTTAAATAAGTAGAGCAATAAAAGATCGATTTCATATTTGAACAAACGCCTCCCAGAGACAAACAACTGGGACTCAAAGTCTTGTTATCTTTTTATAAATATTTTTGTTTGATCGTATTGCGCACTATACTATGATGCTTTTCCTATCAAAATGCGCTTTATGACCACAACACTAGTTGAACCCCAGGTCCCGTGGGGTGGCTAGCTCCCTCCCTACACTAGTAGCTCACCTCAGTACCATGTACGCGAGGGCCAACAGAAGTCGGTGTAGAGTGGCCAATCCTAACCCCGGGTCCCAACCCAAGGGCAGCTAGCTCTGCTCTACACTAAAAGGGGACAGTTGCTCTCCTTGGTACCACGTACTCAAGGGCCAACACACTTCCTGTCCACATTCTAGGCTTTTCCATCTAACTACAGGAGCTCTACTCCTAACTCCCCATAGGGTTCATGCTCATGTTCACCATATTATTCCAAACTAGGTTTCATCATTTACCATTCAGTTCTCGTTTATACACATGCAGCTCGTATTTCCACAAATTAACACATGTAACAAGTGATATCACAGGTAACTATTTAGTTATCTCAAGTAGCTCATATTCTAACATGCAGCTCGTATTTATTTACAAGAAGTGGCTAACAATTTATCTCATTCATATATAAATACAATTTCAATTATGCAAACAATTGGTTCAACCATTTCTCGTCTTAGGGTTCATGCCACATCCTAGGTTTCCAGTTGTCTAATTTTCATAGATGCATCCATATTTAATACGTATAACAGGGGTAGACCACTCTACAAGACAAACCAGGAGTACTGGTGGCTCGAATTGTAGGCCCACACGCCTCTGCAAGCCCCAGACACGCAATAGGTCGAAGTCCTATACCAAGGAACACATCACAACGAAAGGTCCAGAACAATATATAAAGGCTTCTAATAAGTAGAGAAACTCACAAGGAAACCACAGATATTTCGTTTGGGTAAAACGGATCCCGATCGGACCCTAACCGGGTCAAAAACATGTCTGCAAACCCAAATCAGATGTCCGGAAACAAGTTTAGACATCTTAAAAGTCACAGAGACTCACCTCAAGCTCCTGCAGTGACCTCAGACATCCAGGACTCCCCCGCGGTCATCTGAACACAGTTCCAGATGTTTGACCAGTCCTCCGGTCGTCTGGTAAGCTGTCCAGATGTCTGAAAGTGCGTGGAAGGGCATTCTACTCACCTTCCGAAAGCTACTCCTACGCACGACAGAGTAGTAAGCCTCTTTAGCCAAAACATAATCATCTGTAGTGTGGCCTGCATGGCCGTAACCGTGAGGAAGATGTACCTTTGCAACACAAATGCTTTCAAACGTCCAGCCGGTCGTCCGGAAGACTCTCTGAACGTCTGATACTAGAAAAATTCCAGTATCAGACCGTGCTCCTACGCTTCTCGCCACGCTCCGCCACAGCTCCTTTCGCTCCGTTGCAGCCCCAACTGCTGCAGAAAGTTGACGACGATGCTCCAACACCCTCCTCCTCCTACACATGCTGTGGCGGTCGTGCGAGCCTCCGATGAGCTTCCACGAAGCTCTCAACCTCGACCCTCTCCTCCTCCTCACTCACGCTCCTCGTCCTCCTCTCTCACACTCTCTCTCTCGCACGCCCTTGCTCACGGTAGTGGAGTGGGGGGTGTGGTGGTAGTGGTGGAGTGGAGAGGAGAGGAATGGGGTGGCCTTTTATAAGGTCGGGTTAGGGTTCTGTAGCTGGAACAAAGAAGGAAAGAGAAAGGAGGGTCTGCACGCTGCCTGCATGCAGAACGCAGAGTGCGTACAGATTTTTCAATTTTCAGACGTCTGGAAAGGGGTCCAGACGTCTGGCCAAACGTCTAATTGACACTTTAGACGTCTTAAAAGGCTAAAATCAGGATGGGTCTTTACACAAAGATGACTTGGCTCTTGTTACCTAGGTTGGGTCAGTTGAAGACAATAAGATTCTGCCTCCCCCTCCTAACAACCTCTCCATAAATCCCGGTCAAGGCAAGTTGATGGAAACACCATCATGAGCTATAAATAGCTCAATTTGATCTGATAAAGTCAATAAAAGCTCCCACATAACGATCAGAGGGTCATATATGCATAATGATCTATTTTGAGAAGAAACTAAGAAACCAGGGTTATTTCTATAAATTTAACAACATTTCACAACTATAGAATAACCATGAGGTATTTCAGGGGTTTATTAAAGGTCATATGGTCATTAATGTCCAAAAAGAGGGTCCATGCAGATAGAAATGGATTTTCACGTATTTCAAGAATTAATGAACTTGTGAAATCCTGAAACAGATCTGCTTAATTAAATGAGGTTTCAGCTAGGATAAAATTCAAATAAATCCTGTAAAATTCATAGAAAAATATTCTATAGGATTTAGTACCTTTGATTTGGCCTTCAGAACCTATTTTGACCTAAAATAGTCACAGACAGAAAGTTACCCTAATTTGGATTTCTGTAAAATTTACTCAGTCAAATGTGGTCGAAACCTAAATCCAACTTCACCATTAAATTCCTTGGGTCCAAATTAGGTTTGTACCAAAATTTGGGCTCAATATGAGATTATTTCAACCTAATTTGCATTTTAGTCCTATATGACTCTTTTTCTATCAAATAGCCCCTCAACTTTTGAAATCCTTGTAAAAAGCCCCACAACTTCTTCATCTTCTTCGCAAGTTAGTCCTTGCCACCATTGGAGGTCAACTGACCTCCAGGCGAGCTTTGACTGGGCTAAATCCTACTCTAATGGCAATCAAATCCCACCAACTTTGGTGGGATTGATGTTCACACTTAGGAAAACCTATTAGAATCGATTCTAATTCCTAAAACCCACGAAATCAGTAGGATTCTTCTTGAATCCTAAGCAAGATTTGAAGCTTATTTCCTATTCCTTAAGCTCCCATAAGCCTATAAAGACCTCCCATGGCATTCCTCACCTCCTTAGAGAGAACTTGAGCCAATCCAGCCCTATTTCCTCTCCTCCTCGGCTCGCCCCGCCTCGCTTCAGCGACCCCTTCCTCCAAGCTTCTTCATCGGCCATTACGAACTATAGTCGACCGGTCTCGACTCCTTAGCTCCTTTCACACCTCGACATACCCACGAGGTGCTTCCTTCCCCTTCGTCGTCGCCATTCTCTCCCACCGGAGCTCCCTTCGTCTCGGGCGCCAGCCATACCATACCCAGCATCGCACCTCCTCCTCGTCGTCCGCTACCTACTTAGATCAACTCCTTAGTAATGCTACTTCACAACTTTGTCTTTGCCACTCCGACTCGACCACGCATCACCTCCCGCGAATTCGTCTTCCTCCTCGCCGACATACCTATGGCAAGCCCTAGTGGCTTCCACACGCACTTAAACATGCCACTCCCATGCTCCACACCTTCACCTCATCACGACGATCAAAAGCCCTCACTCACCAATGGCTATTAATCCCCCTATAGCACCACCGAACACACACGCCTTCACCCACACTCATGGCCTTCGCCCGAAGGTTCCCAACCACGCCACCGCACCTAAACACCTGCACTGCACTTGTCGTCACCCGACGACACTTTTGAAATCCTTTGACGCGGTTGTCAGGCCTCTTTTCTTATTTTCAGGTACTCGTCACCGGCTGCCATTGACACAGCTGCTTCGACAGAGCTCTAGCACATGTTCTTGCAACACAGTTCCCAGGCACTCGCTCCAGGTGACATGGATTCAGCCCAAGAAGCTTCCTCAATAATCAATTCGGGCCTTTAACCAAGTCTTCTATGCTAATTTGATGAAGGAAGCAGCTGCAGCTTTCACTGTCTTGTGAGAAGAACAAAGGTGGGACTTTAATCCCACATCGGCAAGCAACAGAGCCTCAACTGCATATAAAAGGAAAAAGTATTGGGGCCTTACTGCCTCGACATTGGGGGGGGAGGTCCCCCGCACACCCTATGCACCCTCGTTCGTGACCACTACTCGTGGACCTCGACCCTGACTCGATTATCTGGTTACTGGCTCGCTTATACACCCGGGTCTGAGAAAGAGAGAAAGAGAAGTGGAGGAAAGGAGAGAAAGAGAGAATAGGAAAATGGGGTGATGTAAACACATTTACACTACTTAAGATGTCTATTTATGCATATTCTTAAGCATAGGATTGCATTTCATGATATAAATATTGCATAACAAGCATCATCTTGCATTTAGAGTAGTTTGAATAAAATGGAGGTTAATTGTCTCCTTTTATGTGCTTGGACAGGGCAAACATTTTATCGGGGCCTCGGATCGAAGATCCAACCGTATGGATGTAATCAGGGCGACGATTGGAGTTCAACGACTCCAAGATCGCACTAATCAGGCATCCGTATCATCAGATAGTGATCGAGGAACCCTAGAAGATCAAGGGCCAGGATGGTGTAAATCTACTCTTCAAATGACAAATCCGACCGCACGGATGAATTCAGATCGACGATTGCAGCCCAACAACGCAAAAATCAAGTCAATCAGACACTCGTGGCACCATCTACAACTACCAAAAGATGGACGACCAAGATGGCACCACGTGGCACCATCTCGGCCACCCAAACGGCCGCATGCAATCTCTGAAGGCCCCGCACCCGCTCCCTCTCCGCCATTGGATCTCGATCCAACGGCTGTGGTCAGCCGCGCCTAAAAGCGCCCGCTTGACCATCCGCGCCTTGTAGCGTAGCAGTCGAGTGCGCTTACGCGAGCTACGGGCGTGGGTTCGAGCCGCATTGAAGGGGAGGAAGGCGCGAGCGGGCGAGCGTGGGCGGGCATTGGATCTTGATCGGACGACCGCCTGCGCTCAATCGAGATCACGCGCTATTGCACGTGCAGCATGGATGCGCGATCGTACGCGCCAGGCGGGCGCAGCAACAGGCGATCACGCGTCTTAAGCCGTCCGATCTCGTGATCGGACGACTGAGATCTGAAGTATGTGGGTGTAGGCGTTGAAGAAGCGGGCAGCTAAGGAGGGGCGCGTGGGCGTGGGAGCTATGCCCACGTTGGGGGCTTTAGTGACGGATTTATCCGTCACTAAAGACCCCTCATTTATTATTTTAAAGTTGTAATGACCATTTTGCCCCTACTCCTTGCAACTATAAAAGGAGACCCCCTCCATATGAAATTCTCATCCCTTCTCCTCTCTACCTCTCCAAAGCTCAAGAGAAGCTTGTCCTACACCCGGGATGCTTCTTGCGAGATAAAGTCCAAATTTTCGTACCCCTTCGGAAGTGGATCTCGCGACGACGATGGCGTGCTGCTCCGTTCCCGTTCTTCTGCTTCATCCTCCTTCGTCCAGGAGTCGTCCCGTCCGGCTCGTCCTCCAAGTGACCGTCAAGGAGGATTTCTCTCTCCCTATTCTTTTTACTGCCTTCTAGTATAGATTTACTGCTTTCTAGAGTAGTTTTGCTCGTTCTCCAAGCGATCGTCGAGGAGGACATTTCTCCCTCCATTCATTTAATGCTTTCTAGAGTAAATTTGTCGCTTTCTAGTGCAATTGTTTTATGCTTTCTAATTGTAATGAACAATCTTCTTAATGATAAATTCTTTATTTATTCTACATCTCATTTTGATTTCTATGTGTAATATTCTCTCTCTCTCTCTTACCCTCTCTCTCTTCTATTTATTGTAAATAATTAGATAGTTTTAAATTGAATTACTTTGTGACAAATAAAAAGAAACACGTAGTTTTTAAATCAAACGTCCACCTCCCTGTGTTCGACCCGGAATTTTCATTTCGGTATAAATTTTATTTGTTGAACACGAATTCTTCGCTTTCAAACTACAACGACAAGTTTTCCAAAACCAAACACGTTAGCGTAGCGATTCGTCATGTTCAACATTTTGGCGCTGTTGCCGGGGAGGTGACGCTCTTTGATTTCTCTTCGCGTTTTGTAACTTACAAATCATTTATCTCACTTTTCTCCTTTCTTATTGTAATTGCAGGTACTCTTTCGAGACAGGAAAAAGCGGTAGATTGGAGTAAAGTGCTGTGGAAAGGTTCTGTAAGTTATCCCCCACCTCCCACCCATTCGATTTCATTCCACAACATAATAATTCAAACATCAATCAACCAAGGTATTTTTATAAACTCTAAGGTTAGATTGTTTGTTGTTTGACACCCATACTCACCCCAACCCCCACATCAAAAAGAAAAAAAATTTAAAAAAAAATCTCACAGAGGTACACAACCTCATCTGATTTTCAAACTCAACCGATAAACCGATCTTTGGAGCCGGTACACACATTCAAACACATAATTGAGTAGAAATCAGATTAGGTAATCATTTGTGTGCCTAATTAAGTGGTGCAACAGGGCAATTATTTGAGTTGATTGGGCCGCACCACTTCAAATAAAATCAACTCATCAAGTAGCTGCCAATTAAGTTCAACTCTTAGGGATTTACTAGGCACTCCACATTCTTTTTAAACTTCAAAGGAAAACATTTCCACCCGTGCTTTTAAAAGCTGGTGTGCCAATGAAACTTGTTTGAAAACACCTAAAGTTGAATCCTAAAAGCTACTAAGCAAGATTTGAACCTTAAAATTCACCACATCAAAATTAATCTTGCTTGAAAACCATTGGTTGTGCATGCACACACGAATCAATCAATCATTAAGGGCACAACCCATTTAAAGGGTCCATCACATTCCAAAGCACATTCAAACCTAGCCCTAAATAAAACAGAGTAGACGTTGGCCTTAAGGATTGGACTCGCTCTTCAGAACCCAGAACGAGATTATTTTCGATTAGTCTGTTTCTACTATTCAATCTGATGTCTAGCTAGGGGAGCAGAATCAAACGATCATGACTGGGGGGTACACTAGGAACCGGAGGCGCAAGCCGAAGGAAGAACCTTCTCCCCAGTCCCTCCTTCTAACTGGTTGGATTGAATAGACAGAAGTAGATCAAATCGTTCCTTTATCTCAAGACGGGTTTTGAGAGTCTGTAGGTCTTTAGGCTAACCGATTTAAGGATAGGTTTGATTGTTTGTATTGCAGGGCACCTTTCTTCCTCCCGTGTCTCATAAATCCTTCCACATATTTCACGCATTCCCGCTCTTTCCCTCCTGTTGTGAATTATCCTCAACATGACGATTATCCCGACTCGTATTGTACTCAACCATCAGTCAGTTGGGATAATTCGGATTGGGAATATAGTTCCGGACCCCCATGTTTAGGGTCTAACCCTGAACACTTTCATTCTGATTTGGATCCTTCTCAGAGCTACATCGATTATAGATCGTCTTCCTTTCATGAACAACCTAATACGATCTACAATCAAGAAGGATACACCGATCCTTACCCATCCTCTGATTTCACTGTCTTTAGGTCATCACCATCTTTTGAACAATCTGAAATGACCTATTATCAGGAAGGGTATAACGAATCTCAATTCGTTAATTCCCCTGCTTTGAGCCCAAACCTACCCAACCCTGAACCAACTCATTTGGTTCAGGTTAACCAGGTTCAAGATAAGGTTCTGGCTAACTTGAGGAATATCATACAATCTTTAGAAGTTCAGCCAATACGTTGCATTGAGAGATTGGAGCCCCTGATTGAAATGATTGATGATTTGAATAAGTCTTTGTTGGATTAGCTCCAGGACGTTAAGGATAAGAACCCGGGTGAGTTTTTAATTGGGAAATTAGCGAAATTGAGGATGAGATTCGTGGTTGCTTTGATTCAATCTTAGGATGATTCCCAGGATGAACCCTCTTCAGGAAAGCCAATGACAGAACCCGCTCAGGCACCTATTGGGGGGGACACGTGTTACGAGGCTGACCAGATTAAATTAAAGCAACCAATTAAGGATGATCTGATTTCTTCACCTAAGATCCCTGAGCCGGGTTACGAGGAAATGTATGTCTCCTTGAAACAGAAAATGACAAATGATTTTGGGACATACATTGATACGAATCCTGATTTCTTTGATGGTGAAGATTCAAGTTGCGAAGTCTCACGTGAGTTTTCTGAATACGATTTTTGTGAGACGATTGGGCCTGAGGAATCTGATAGATCATTTGATAGCCTAATAATTGAGGAAATTGATCTTAGGGCACACATTACGGATCCAGAATTGCATTTTCTAGAGGATTCAATTCAATGCCCTGATTGTCAGTTACACCCCGTTGAGCTTATTGATGATTCTAATTCTGAGATAATTAGACCCAAGTCAATTTTGATTCTACCACGTCATTTAGACTTGGAGATTCTAGACGGGGTGATTAATATACAAGAGGTCCTGAAATTTGATATGCTGAATGAGGAGGATAGGAGCTGGGAAGTTTTGATTTGGGAAGTTAATTTTGGAGGAAATGGAAGATTGAGTCGAAGGGTTCCTTTTAAGCTGAAACCATCAAATCAGAACCCTTACGACATTTGTTTCGAGGATGTCAAACTCAAGCACACATTCAACGATTATCCTTTTGAGCTTCAATTCTCTGTAACCTGACTTTTTGGTCTTGGGTTGCATCCTCATAAATTGCAGGCCCGACCTCGCTTGCATTCTGATCTTAGGTTTTGGGTAATTTTTATCCAGAACCTAAGATATTCTCGATTATGGGGTGTGGGTCTGCACCACAATCTGGTCCACATCTGTGGACCTCTGTTAATAGGTCAGAAGATTCTTCTGTTTATTCTAATTCTGACCTGCACTTGTGAATTCTTCATTTCTTTTCTTTGTATAGTGTGCCTAGCTGAAGGCACCAAACTCAGCACATATACAGTTTTTCTTAGTTTTCATCTTAGAGCGGACTTGACATTCACGCAATTTAAGTGCTTTCTACGCTTTTCCACTCTGTTTTATGTCTTTTTAATACAATGAGGACATTGCATTAGATAGGCATGGGGGGGTGGATATTTATCTCTGAATTTATTCGTCAGCTCCGTAGATTTATTTTATTTTCTTTTATATATAAAAAAAATTCGAAATTAGGAAAGAGAATTTGGGTTTCAAAAAATTTTTAATCTTAGGAAATACTACATTATGATTTGAACACAAAGACCCTTCAGGTCTTTGGACTTAATTAGCCCATGTATCCACTAAAATGTGGATTTGTCTTTGAGTCCTCGCCATCTTAATTCTATCATAATTGGAATAAATAAGTTTGGGTGATAAGTACACGACTTATCAACCCACCCTCTGATTTGAGGGAATTTTGAGTCTTAAACATCTACACACTTTCTTTGCACTGACTCATTGTTCGGTGATTTTAATGGAAATTGGGTAGCTAATGAACCTTCTAGGGTGATATGGCTGGCAAGTTATCGTGGGTAACAGCCCATAGGTAGGTTGTCCAGAGCCCAGTCACTGGACCTTTCTCTTTTTGCTGCCCTTAGGTAAATCTTAGACCAGGGAAGCCACCTACTTAAAAAAAAAAAATCAAAAAGAAAAGGAGAAAAGAACAAAAAGAAATAAGCCACACTTCGCTACACGAGTATGGCTGGCAAGTTGTCGGTGGTAATAGCTCATCGATCGGTTGTCCAGAACCCAGCTCAGTAAATGCACTAAAAATTCCCAAAACACTTAGGAAGAAGCGGAGAAGTAGAATAAACGGGGAGATATACACTGGATTCACCCCTGTGTTGACCCCGTAAAAAATAAAAGTAGGGAGAAAGCTACCGGTTGTAAAGATACACCTTTAGGCAGAATTTTTTTGAGGTCACCTAGAGGCGTAGAAATCTGAAGTCCATTTTAATTGCCGGTCAACGAGTCTATCACAATCACAATAAGATGCTTAAAGCCTAGGGTTCTCATCAAATCTTGGGTGAGTTAAATGGCCATAGAAAGCCACTCTTAAACCCTAAAATTTGAAAATCCAAAAAAATTAGAAAAGAGTAAAAAGAGAAAAAGAAAATTTTCTTTGAATAAGGCGAGGCTTGAGGCGGTCTGCATTTTGGCTGATACCTGGGTACTGTTGTGTCTTTGAAAGTTCAGTTCCTAAGTAGATAATTTCTTAATGATTGAAAATAACTCAAGTCAAAATAATTTAACCTAATTCTTTTATAAATAGCATATAGTTTTTGCTAGGGACTTACAAAAGATAGGCATGGGGGTATGATGTAAACACATTTACACTACTTAAGATGTCTATTTATGCATGTTCTTAAGCATAGGATTGCATTTCATGATATAAATATTGCATAACATGCATCATCTTGCATTTAGAGTAGTTTGAATAAAATGGAGGTTAATTGTCTCCTTTTAAGTGCTTGGACAGGGCAAATATTTTATCGGGGCCTCGGATCGAAGATCCAACCATATGGATGTGATCAGGGTGACGATTGGAGTTCAACGACTCCAAGATCGCCCTAATCAGGCATTCGTAGCATTAGATAGTGACCGGGGAACCCTAGAAGATCAAGGGCCAGGATGGTGTAAATTTGCTCTTCAAATGACAAATTCGACCACACGGATGAATTCGGATCGACGATTGCAGCCCAACGACGCAAAAATCAAGTCAATCAGACATCCATGGCACCATCTACAACTACCAGAAGATGGACGGCCAAGATGGCGCCACGTGGCGCCATCCCGGCCGCCTAAACGGCCGCATGCAATCTATGAAGGCCCCGCACCCACTCCCTCTCCGCATTTGGATCTTGATCCAACGGCTGTGGTCAGCTGCACCTAAAAGCACCTGCTCGACCATCCGGGCCTCGTAGCGCAGCGGTCAAGCATGCTTACGCGAGCTGCGGGCGCGGGTTCGAGCCGCAGCGAAGGGGAGGAAGGTGCGGGCAGGCGAGCGCGGGCGGGAGTTGGATCTTGATCGGACGGCCGTCTGCGCTTAATCGAGATCACGCACTATTGCACGCGCGGCATGGACGTGCGATCGTACGCGCCAGGTGGGCGCAGCAGCAGGCGATCACGTGTCTTAAGCCATTCGATCTTGCGATCGGACGGCTGAGATCTGAAGTACGTGGGCGTAGGCGTTGAAGAAGCGGGCAGCTGAGGAGGCGCATGTGGGCGCAGGAGCTACGCCCATGTTGGGGGCTTTAGTGACGAATTTATCCGTCACTAAAGACCCCTCATTTATTATTTTAAAGTTGTAATGACCATTTTGCCCCCACTCCTTGCAACTATAAAAGGAGACCCCCTCCATACGAAATTCGCATCCCTTCCTTCTCCTCTCTACCTCTCCAAAGCTCAAGAGAAGCTTGTCCCACACCCGGGATGCTTCTCGCGAGATAAAGTCCAAATTTTCGTCCCCCTTCGGAAGTGGATCCTGCGACGACGACGGCGTGCTACTCCGTTCCCGTTCTTCTGCTTCGTCCTCCTTCATCCAGGCGTCGTCCCGTCTGGCTCGTCCTCCAAGCGACCGTCGAGGAGGATTTCTCTCTCCCTATTCTTTTTACTTCTTTCTTGTATAGATTTACTGCTTTCTAGAGTAGTTTTGCTCATCCTCCAAAAGATCGTCGAGGAGGACATTTCTCCCTCCATTCTTTTAATGCTTTCTAGAGTAAATTTATCGCTTTCTAGTGTAATTGTTTTATGCTTTCTAATTGTAATGAACAATCTTCTTAATGATAAATTCTTTGTTTATTCTACATCTTATTTTGATTTCTATGTGTAATATTCTCTCTCTCTCTTACCCTCTCTCTCTCTTCTATTTATTTTAAATAATTAGATAGTTTTAAATTGAATTACTTCGTGACAAATAAAAAGAAACGCGTAGTTTTTAAATCAAACGTCCTCCTCTGTGTGTTCGACCCGAAATTTTCATTTCGGTATAAATTTTATTTGTTGAACACGAATTCTTCGCTTTCAAACTACAACGACAGGTTTTCCAAAACCAAACACGTTAGCGTAGCGATTCGTCACGTTCAACAGGGGGTTTTGCTCTTGAAAGCCCCCAACACTTAGACAAAATTCATGAGTTTCCTCCCTTGTACAGGAGAAAGAAAAGAAGAAGAAGAAGCCAAGGAGAGAAATGAAAAGAAGAAGAGGAGCATCTGAAGAAGAAGAAGCCAAGAAGAAGAGTGCCCTTTTGGCCCTGTAGCATCTAGACGGTTAAGCCATTTGACTGAAGTTTTAGTCGTTTGATCTCTAATAGGGAGTGCACTATGCCTCAATTGACGTGGCATTTGGTTGACTAGTACTATTGCCTTAGTATACTTCTAATAGGGTAATTTGGTCATTCAAATCACCATTTTACCCTAATATTTTTTACTACATTTACTCTTGCTTCTATATTTATATCCTTTGTGCTTGAAATTTCCATTATATTACTATATTGTGCTTGGAATTGCAATGTTGAGTGTTCAATTGCTACTTGCTCCCTACGTTCGACCTTAGATTTCTTTTGAGCTATGAATTTTAACTGCTCTTAGTGATTTATTGACTATACTACAGTGCATTACTTTTAAAACCCCGATTCAGAGTGAGCAACATTTTGGCGCTGTTGCCGGGGAGCAATGCGCAATTTTATCTCTTGATTGCAATATCTGATTTGATACTAACTTGCTTTAGCTATTTTGTTGTGATCTATGCAGGGGAATCCAATCAAGGAGAGTTAGACACGCACCAAACACTCCAAGGGCAGGTAAACTCCATCCATTTTCTCCTAAGCCCCTGATTCTGAAAAAGTTAAAAGAAGGAAAAATCAATTAGGGCTAACTTGCATTCTATTCTTAGATTAATCTTCACAAGTTGCCTGATTTGATACATTCTTTTTAGAAAACATCTCAAATCTGATTCTTGCACCTACTTAAGGCTTTAAGACACCTAGGGCTACCACCTTCTTGATTGAGCCTTAGGCTCTAGATTTGGATTCAATTAATTGGAATAATCAGAGCCAATTAGGGTTTTTATTTCTAGGATTTTATAGACACACTTGCTTAAGAAAAAAAGAAGAATCAATCTTCCCAAGTAGCGTGTGCCCAAGCCTTGATTGAATCTACCTAATCAAGAAAATCCTAAAATCAGGCTCTAAATCTCACTTGAATCTTAAAAGCAGGACCTAATAATCTCAAAGGACAAACTGGTGAAGTTGACCCACCTTGCAGGGTCAACCAATCTTCAAATTAGGTCATCTTGCACAAAAATATCTTAAAAGTTCAAGTGAAATCATAAGCACACTTTCTCTTAACTTAAAATTGGTAGACTTAAGAGGTCAAGTTATCCATCCTTGCCTACTTGGACCCTCAGTGATAAGGAAGGTCGGGTAGGGGAAACCCTATAACCCGTGGGGATGCTCTATCGTGTAGGGGTCTTTGCGGGACTCTCCCTTACTGGCTGCCCAAGTAATTCTCAGGTGGACGACTTTCTGATCCAAGAGTATCATTCGCTCGAACTTCTATAGTCATCCAAAAATCTTTGGGTGCCTTGATTGGGTTCGTATGACATTCTATCCCTCATCTTCTCCATTGGTGCATGTTTGGGAGGAGGTTCTTAAGATCACCCTTGAGGCCTCCATTAGTTATTCACTCTCTTCGAGGCCAAGCCTCAACCTCTATGTTTGTGCAACAACCTAATCATATTGACATTTCCTCTGATTCTAAGCCCGAACCTCCAATCACAACCATGGATTAGCCATAACGACCTAACTTTGAACCACAACAATTTTTTGATTTCAAAGATCAGATCAATGCCTTCATCAACCCACCGCTGCGTCCTCAAATGCAAGATCACTATAATCTCGTGACAGTGGAGATCGATCCACAAATCAATATCCTTGCAGGAGGACCCGAGGTGGAGCTCAAGCCTAGTATGCTTCACATGACTCCAAAATTCCATGGCTTGAACTCCGAGGATCCTTTCCAACACATCAAGAATCTGAAGCATCTAGCCCACACCTTTGGGGCAGACATGCAGAATCGAGACGACTTGCTCTTAAAGATCTTCTCCTTGGTCGACAAAGTCGCCTACTGGTTTCAAACTTATTCACACATGATCAACACATAGGAAGAACTTTAAATCGCCTTCCTACAAAAGCTCTATCCCATTGGTCACACAAATGCTATGCGGCACCAAATCACGCACTTCCCCCAAGGAGTGGGAGAATCTCTACACGAGGCATGGGATTGTTTTTTGGATCTCATGCGTAAATGCCCCCATCACGGAGTCCCGAAGTGGGAACAAGTCCAATCCTTTTACCACAGGCTCCATGATGACATCAAGCTATTTGTCATTGCAACCTATGGTAGTAACATCATGGGTCAGCATGAAGATGAGATTTGGGGAATTCTCGAGAACATGTGCAAGAATTTCCTGAACAATGAGTCACTAGGTGAGTACGACTGAACGTCCACCCACGCATTGACAAACAATCGGGGGGTGCACGAATCTCGCGGCCTTTCCGCATCCGTTGACTTGGAGCTGGTAGCCAGTCAATTGGATAAGATCTTCATCATTGAGAAGAAGGTGGACGAAATCACTCAACATCTACATAAGACCACCTTTGCACCACAAAGCACATATGCGCACCTGCCCTTAGGTAGGGAGGCGGTGCACAATATCTACCACTCTCCAGGGATGGATGCGTATCCACCCTCGCCTGATTATGGTTTCGGAGGCAACTCCAGGGCAACCTACCACAGTTAGGGGAACTCTGAACCCTTGTGCCCTAATTATTCTGGGGATCCCTAAACCTGAGAGGATCTCCACACCATCCAGAACAATCCCTTCTCTAATACCTACAACCTTGGATGGTGTAATCATTCAAACTTTGCATGGTTGGGAAATAACCCAAACCCAAGACCTCAATTCCAACCCCGACCATAGGCCCCGCACCTATATCTGCTTAATCAGCCTAGACCCAACCCAAATTACCAATCAGGGCCCAACAAGGATGATCAGATGGCCCTGATCCTTCAAACCTTGGTTGACATTCAAAAACAACACAAAAACGAGATCACAGAGGCCCGTAATTAGCTTGCTTGTACGACGAATTTTCGCTAGTCGAGTACACTTCCTTCCCAACCTCTTCCTAATCCGAACAGTGTGTCAACCCAAAAACACGTTGTAAACCAAATCCAGGATCAAGCATTCTATACCCAACCTAGCCCAACAACTCATACTTGCGTATTTTCTCCATCCACTTCAGCTAAGCCAAAGCACACCATTACTTACCCAACCCCACTCCCACATCAATAGCAAGGTCCAACTTTCTCCCCTCTACCTCCCCACCATGATTGTGCTATGATCAGTGTTATGAGAGAAGAGCAAAAACCCGTCCCCAAAGATAGCCAATCCATTCCCCTCTCCTAGGTCGTATCCCACCTCCACACTAGAGGATGGTTAGAAATTGATATAACGAGACCTTTAAGGAATGCACAAGTCACTATTCTACTACTTGATAACCTCACTCTCAATCTGACCTCACCTAACTTATTCAAAAATGAGGTGGAATAACCAACACTAGGGAAGGTAGTACTATCTAAAAATATAGGTGCCATAATCCAAAACATGTATCTCCTAAGAAATTTGAACCAAGCACCTTGCTAATCCCCTACAAAATTTGGTGATACAAACTTCAAGAGGGCTGTATTGAACCTTGGCGCTTTAGTCAACCTCATCCCTACCACCCTATTTGAAAAATTATGGATTGGACAACTAAAACCTGCTCATGTTACTTTGCAACTAGCTGACCGAACTTTGATCACACCAATTGGGATGGTAGAGGATGTGGTAATTAGAGTTAATGATTTTACCTACCTAGCTGATTTCCTAATTCTCGACATGGATACACCACAACAGATACAGGATATGCCCGTGATTTTGGGAAGACCATTCTTGGCTACTGCAGGAGCCATAATCAATTGTGAATCAGGGCATATGATGATTACCTCTGGAGATCAACGTGCTGAGATTAATATTTTCGAGACAACAAAAGGGAAATGCTTGGTAGAACAACTAGGTTTTATCTAGGACCTCATGACCATATCCTTGGTAGAAAACCGAAAGCCAAAATTAGAAACTTTTCACATCTTAAATGATCCTGACTTGACCGAGCACAATGATAGAACTACAATAGAGGCTTTCACCTTTGACCTTGAAAGCATACCCTACGAAGTTGGGAAACATGATGACATTCTAGATTCAGATCCTATGGACATAGAAACATTTCATTTTGTGGACCTCCAAGAATCAAAATTGGCAGATACTGAGTGACTTAGACCCAGAGTATGAATCCTTTACAGAATCAGAGTTAGACAATCCAAAAGGCACTCTCCAAGCATTCATTTTCGATTGGGATGGGAATTATGGAGAAAAGTCATTAGAGGAGCCAATCTTTGAATCATTTCTTGAAGAAACGATCTCACATTCAGATGACGAGAATCAAGATGACTAATTGAGTACCAATTTAATAGGCCATAATGCATGAGAGGAACCACATATCTAGGATACTAGATCCTTCTCTGTTGAGTCCTGGACCTATGGCAACCCTATTTCAAAATGCCATGACCACTACACCTTTCGAATGATTCCTACACAAGATTTCAAGAAAGATCATCCAGAGACGAATCAACTTGACCCATATCAGAGACATCCTGGAATGACTCTTCACCATGCTTTAATACTTATCTGTGGCCATTAAATTCTCAACCATCAAATCACTAATGCAGCCAATCACGTCTCCCTAAACTTATTGCGCCCAGCTGATGGCATTAAACTTAACGCTTAACAGGAGGCAACTCGTCATGTCTTTCAAAAACTCGAAATCCTTTTTAACATAACTCTTTGCTAAACTCATATTGCACTTTAGACTTCGTCCATTAGAACAACCGACTCCACCTCTGGTACACGTACCAGAGTTTGAAATTGTTTCCAACAGTCACCCCGACCCATCCACCCACCCTTTAAACCTATTCTAACATACAATCTAAGCTGAACTCAAACCCACCTAATTTACAATGAGGACATTGCAAATCATAGGCATGGGAGGGTATTAAAGTGCAAAATGTCGTGAAAATCAAATCTCACAAAAAGGATTTCATCTTAAAAAAAAATGGAGGTTGAGGAAAAAGAAGATCCATTTGAGAGAAAAATGAGAAAAAGGAGGGAGGAAAATTAAAAAGAAAAGAAAGGAGCAAAAAGATAAAGAAAAAAATGGAGTCCCTTAAAAAAGATATGGAACTTACCTAACTTCTAGGTCAAATCAAATGATGAATTAAGACCTGAAAGACTAAAATTTAAGGGATTAGTGGCGAATACCGACCTTAGGCCTCTTGGATCTGTTCTAAGATTTAAACACTCACGTACTTGTTAAAATCTGGATTATTCCTCAAGAGGTTGAGGAAAATGCAAAGCTTATGTATTAGGTGTAAGTCATAGGTAGTCTTCGGCCCTATCAACTGACCTTTAGTTTGTGGGACTCGGTAACTTAAGCACCTTAAATCACACACAGTCTAGTTTAGTGTGTTAAATATGAAATCATGCCAAAAGCATTTACACTATTCTGTAAATGGTCCTAAGATCTAGATTAGGAGTGCCTCGAAAACACAAGTTGATTTGGACGAGTTCCCGGCACGGAGAGGTGGGAAATTTCCCCCTAAGATGCATAATAACATATCATATCCTCAGTGCTTGTCTCCTAGGATATCTAAATATCCTACTGGGGGTACGTAAGCACCTTGGGCTGGTTCAGATGCCAAGGGCGGCATTATCATTAAATGTCGATTGCTAGCGTCTGGATTTAGTTATAAAATGCCATGGGCGGTGCTATCCCGAAGCATCGATTGCCAAGGACCCTGCGAGGATTCATGGTGGGGATAAGGAATCCAATACATACTGTGTTTAGGGCCAATCCAAAGGTAGATCTAAGAGGAAATAGAGAAAGCTCTCCACAAACAAAAATCTCCTTCTATCTCTCTTACAAAAAAGTGCACTAGCAAACTAAACTTGGACTAACCATGTTTCATGAATGGGTGCTTTAACCGTTGGGTCCAACAAACCTTAGGATAGTTCCTGCAGGCCTTAGAAACCTTCATTGCAAATTGAGGCGGAAGCTAGTCAGGTCTGGATCTAGGCTGATACTTGAGTTCCTTTAAGCCTATTGTTGGTATTAAGATCTAATTCTTAGAGATGCGACTTAGTAGGGCATCTTAATAGTTACATCTGAACTAGATATCTAGTGTGGTCCATAAAATTTTGCTATGGAACTAGCAAAAGCTAGGCATGGGGGCATGATGGGAACACCATCATGAGCCATAACTAGCTCGATTTGGTTTGATAAATTCCATAAAAGCTCCTACATAATCATCAGAGGGTCATATAAGCATAATGATCTATTTTGAGGAAAAGTTAGGAAACCAGGGTTATTTCTGTAAATTTAACATTTCATAACTACAGAATAACCATGGGGCATTTTAGGGGTTTATTAAAGGTCATATGGTCATTAATGTCCAAAAAGAGGGTCCATGCAAACAGAAACGAGTTTTCACGTATTTCAAAAATTAATGGACATGTGAAACCCTAAAAATAGATCTACTTAATTAGTTGAGGTTTTGGTTGGGATAAAATTCACTTAAACCCTCTAAAATTCATAAAAAAATATTCTATAGGGTTTGGTATCTTTGATTTGGCCATCAGAACCTATTTGACCTAAACTAGAGTCACAGACAAAAAGTTACCCTAATTTGGCTTTCTACGTAATTTACCCAGTCAAACGTAGTCGAAACCTAAATTCAACTTCACCATTAAATTCCTTGGGTCCAAATTAGGTTTGTACCAAAATTGGTCTCAATCTGAGATTATTTCGACCTAATTTGCATTTTAGTCCTGTCTAACTCTTTTTCTATCAAATAGCCCCTCAACTTTTCAAATCCCTGTAAAAAGCCCCCCAACTTCTTCATCTTCTTCGAAGTTAGTCCTTGTCGCCAATGGAGGTCAACCGACCTCCAGGCGAGCTTTGACTGGGCTAAATTTTACTCTAATGGCAATCAAATCCCCCAAAATTTGGTGGGATTGATGTTCACACCTAGTAAAACCTATTAGGATCGATTCTAATTCCTAAAACCCACTGATTCATGCATGCAAACCCACGAAATCAGTGGGATTCTTCTTGAATCCTAAGCAAGCTTTGAAGCTTGTTTCCTATTCCTCAAGCTCCCCTAAGCCTATAAATGACCCCCATGGCATTCCTCACCCCCTTAGCGAGAAATTGAACCAAATCTAGCCCTATTTCCTCATCTATTCAGCTCACTCTGCCTCGCTCTAGTGACCCCTTCCTTCGAGCTTCTTCACCAGCTGTTACGGACTATAGTCGGTCGATCTTGACTCCCCAATTTCTTCCGCACCTCGACATACCCCCAAGGCACTTCCTTCCCCTTTGTCGTCGCCGTTCTCTCCGACAGGAGCTCCCTTCATCGCTGGCGCCAGCCATACCAATCCCGGCGTCGCTCCTCCTCCACGTCGTTCTCTACCTATTCAGATCAACTCCCTAGCTCCGCTACTTCACAACTTTGTCTTCGCCACATCTACTAGACCACTGCATCGCCTCCTGCGAATTTGTCTTCCACCTTGCCGACACACCTTCGATGAGCCCTACCGGCTTCCACATGAACTCAAACACGCCTCTCCCACACTCCACACCTCCACCTCATCACAATGATAAAAAGCGCTCACTCACAGTGGGCTATTGATCCCCTTATAGCACCACCGAGCACACATGCCTTCACCCGCACTCACGGCCTTCGCATGAAGGTTCTTGACCACGCCACTGCACTCTTTGTCACCCAGTGACACTTTTGAAATCCACTTACGTGGTTGTGATGTAAACATGTTTACACTACTTAAGATCTCTATTTATGCATGTTCTTAAGCATAGAATTGCATTGCATACTATAAATATTGCATAACATGCATCATCTTGCATTTAGATTAGTTTGAAAAAAATGGAGGTTAATTGTCTCCTTTTATGTTCATGGACAGGGCAAACTTTTTATCGGGGCCTCGAATCAAAGATCCAACCATACAGATGTGATCAGGGCGACGATTGGAGTTCAACGACTCCAAGATCACCTTAATCAGACATTTGTAGCATCAGATAGAGATCGGGGAACCCTAGAAGATCAAGGGCCAAGATGGTGTGAATCCATACTTCAAAGGACAAATTCGACCGCACGGATGGATTTAGATCGATGATGGCAGCTTAACGGTGCGAAAATCGACTCAATCCAACAACCGTGGCACCATCTACATCATCCAGAAGATGGACGGCCAAGATGGCGCCACGTGGTGCAATCTCAGCCGCCCAACTAACCGCCCTCAACTTCTGAAGATGCTTTCACGCATGAATCTCCGCCGTTGGATCAAGATCCAACGGTTGAGATTGCGCCCAACCGGCGTGCCCATCCTCTGAAGCCGCACCTGAAGGAGACGCCTTGACCGTTGGATCTCAATCCAACGGTCCTGATCGCATGTGCATGAATTCGTCTTCGCGACATAAGAGCCGCTGTAGTGCAGCGGGTGAACGCGCTCGCGAGAAGGTGAGGCGCGCCTTTGAATCGCGTGGAGCGGGCGCAAGGAGCATCGGATCGCGATCGAGTGGTCATAAGCGCTCAATAGCACCCATGCGCTATCGCACGCCTGTGCCTCACACGAGATCAGACGAGGAGTGCGATGCAAAGGCGTTGTGAGGCGCGAGATAAGCCATTCGATCTCACGATCAGATGGCTAGGATCAGCTAAACGTGGAGCGCGCGTTACGCGCGAGCAAGCAAGCAAGCACGCGCTCCGCCCCACTACGCCAACGATGGGGCTTTAGCGACGGTTTTATCCGTCACTAAAGACCCCTTATTTAATGTTTTGAGATTTAAATGACCAAATTGCCCTCACTCCTTGCAACTATAAAAGGAGACCCCCTCCACATGAAATTCTCATCCCTTCCTTCTCTTCTCTCCCTCTCCAAAGCTCAAGAGAAGCTTGTCCCACACCCGGGATGCTTCTCGCGACATAAAGTCAAATTTTCGTCCCTCTTTCGAAAGCGGATCCCACGACGACGACAACGTGCTACCCTGTTCCCGTTCTTCCCACTTCGTTCTCCTTTGTCCTGCTCCATTCCCCATCGTCCAGGCGTTGTCCCATCCAGCTCATCCTCCAAGCAACCGTTGAGGAGGATATCTCTCTCCCCATTCTTTTTACTACTTTCTAAAGTAGATTTACTACTTTCTAGTGCAATCATTTTTCCGCTTTCTAGTTGTAATGTTTAGTGTAATGAACAATCCTTCTGATAATGAATTCCATGTTCATTCTACATCTCTTTTGATTTTTGTTTGTAATATTCTCCCGCTCTGATTCTCTCTCTCTCTTATATTTATTGTAAATAGATAGTTTCTAATCAATTATTCTACTTCGTGACAAATAAAACAAACGCGTGCTTTTAAATCAAACGTCCGCCTCCCTGAGTTTGACCCGGGATTTCTATTTTGATATAAACTTTATTTGTTGAACACGAGTTCTTCACTTTCATACTATGACGACAGGTTTTTTAAAACCAAACACGTTAGCGTAGCAACTCGTAACGTTCAACAGGTCGTGAGGCCCCTTTTTTGATTTTCAGGTACTCATCATCTGTCGCCATTGACGCAGCTGCTTCGATAGAGCTCCAGGCATGTTCTTGCAGCATAGTTCCCAAGCATTCGTTCTAGGTGACACAGATTCAGCCCAAGAAGCTTCCTCGTTGATCAATTCGGGCCTTTGACCAAGTCTTCTGTGCCAATTTGATGAAGGAAGTAGCTACAGCTTTCACTGTCTTCTGCGAAGAACAAAGGTGGGACTTTAGTCACACATCGGTAAGCAACGGAGCCTCAACCTTAGATAAAGGGAAAAAGTGTCAGGGCCTTACTACCTCGACACTGGGGGGTGAGGTCCCCTGCACACCCAACGCACCCTCGTCCGTGACCACTGCCCGCGGACTGGAACCCTGACCCGATTACCCGGTTACCAACCTGCTTATACACCCGGGTCTGAGAAAGAGAGAAAGAGAAGTGGAGGAAAGGAGAGAAAGAGAGAATAGGAATAGGGGGGGTTTCCTCTTGAAATCCCCCAACACTTAAATAAAATTCGTGAGTTTCCTCCCTTGTGCAGGAGAAAGAAAAGAAGAAGCCAAGGAGAGAAAGGAAAGGAAGAAGAGGAGCAGCTGAAGAAGAAGCCAAGAAGAAGGGTGCCCTCTTGGCATTGTAGCATTTGGACGGTTAAGCCGTCTGACCGAAGTTTCAGCCATCTGATCTCTGACAGGGAGTGCACTGTGCACTCAATTTATGTGGCATTTGGTTGACTAGTAATATTGCATTATTTAGTATACTTGTAATAGGGTAATTTCGTGATTCAAATCACCATTTTACCCTAATCTTTTTGACTACATTGACTCTTGCTTCTATATTTATATCCTTTGTGCTTGAAATTTCTATTGTATTGCTATATTGTGCTTGGAATTGTAATCTTGAGTGTTCAATTGCTACTTTCTCCTTGCGTTCGACCTCAGATTTCTTTCGAGCTATAAATTTTAAGTGTTCTTTGTGCTTTATTGGCTATACTACAACCATTACTTTTAAAACCCCGATTCAGAGCGAGCAACACAAGTGCTCATTCAATATCTCACCTCGCAGAGGCAAGCTATTGAGGGACTCGACTACTTTGAACCTTGGTGAGCAGGTCGATGGCATGACAAACCTAGCGGCACGACGCAATGGTGTGGATGTTGGGGCCCTCACGTTCGGCACTCTTCATGGCAGAGCATGCACCATGGTTGCCCGCCCACGATTGCAGTGCTAGTTGAGGAGAAGCCGTGCAACTTGAGATGTGGTCACATGGGAGCCCTATCCAGGCCACCTCTCCGAGGGGGCCTTTTGTTTCATTGGCCATTAGTCCTATCGTGGGAAGGACGTGATTGACACTAGGTCGCGGTCCATCATTAGAATCGATGACGGTGATGCCGGCAACCGTAGAGGTGAAGATGCGAAGGCCATAGTGGTCTCAAACGCGGCTAGCTTCAGACTGATCGCCAAGGGGGTGCCTGATCTCACTCCATGTTGAAGATACTCACATGGAATCTACGAGGCCTTAACGACCCCACAAGGAGGGCAGTGCTAAGAGGTACCTCGGGTGGTGGAGAGCTAACATCATCCTACTGCAAGAAACCAAGCTCACTTTGCGGTACCTAGAGGGAGATCGATGGTAGTTGGCTTAATGGGTTCATCAAGGTTAACACAGTGGACTGCGCGAGAGTCCAATTGGTCGAATGGTGGAAGGATATCATTTTGCTGGAGGACTCCTTCATGGGAGAGCAAGAGAGATGATGCCTCTATTTTGGTGACGATGATCTACAGTCCAACACCCTCGATCTTGGTGGAGAGAAGGTTGTAATGAATATGGGGATGAATATATAAATTTTCCTATTTTTTAATTTTTTATGATGTTTTCCTTTGGGTTTAATGGAGCAAGGACATACGGCCTTAACAGAGTAACTTTATAAGGGTATATACATCTTATCGAAAGTTTATAGGGGTATATATGTAAAAACCCATATATTAAAACTTTGCATGGATAGTGCCCCCAATGATATGCCGACTAGCTTTCAGGTGAGATAATCATTTGTATGAGGCGTATGGTTTAATTTCAGGCGGGCAAGGCACCATTATTGATGTGGTATGTACTACTATTCATTGAGGGGAACTTTGGCATGTCGCCGCCTGAGTTCCTGTCAGCCTTAAGAGGCCAACATCTTGGGTATAAGCATGACGTAAGCATCACCTTCCGTGAGTGGTGGCCAACCATTGCGGGAATTGATTTTTCCATTTTGTGTGACAAGACTGGCATTAACTGCCGTAATTATGAGGTGTATTTACCTCAAAGATCGCAACAGATAGCAATGTGACTGCTGTAATTGCACTAAAGCGATTTACGCGCAGGGGCATTTAGTTCCCATAATAATGGCGATCCCTAGTTGGATCAACGTCTTTACCCCTTGGGGGGTTATAAATAGGGGTGGTGGGGGGCAATAAATGCCTCACCCAACCCCATTTACTACGAGTCCTTTGTGCTCAAGAGCTTCTGCGAACCCTGGTGGTGCCAAAGCAACTGCTAACGGAGGAGTAGGGCTACCAGGGTTGCCTCTATTTTCTGCGAAGGAGATGTCAGACCTTGCAGGAAAAGGTGAGTCCACCTCTTCCTCATTAGGGATATTACCTGAGTCGAGGTGATTGTATGATTTTGGATCAGACTTTCTTAGTAAGTTGGCTATCTTAGAGTTTTTGGTAGCTCATGGGCTTGGCCATGTTCATTTCCAACAGGCAGGTTCTATGACCTGCCTATATGCTGATGGTGGGCAGAATTTTTTTATCATTCGTAGGTATGCCATAGAAAATGGCCTTCGTGTGCCGTTAAATCCGTTTTAGATCTCCTTCCTCTTAACCTTAGCTGTTGGCCTATTCTCAATGCTTTTATAGTCATTTTTTTTCACTTGGGAATTCGCCCCTAGGTGGGGCTATTCCACCTCCTTTTTGTGTTAATGCCGCTTAAGGTTAAGAAGGGGAGGCCGTCGTCTGGAACCTATACTCTTTGCAGTCGGCAAATAAAGTATGGGATAACTGACCTGCCAGAAAGTTTGAAGGGGCAAGATTACCATTTTTTCTTTCTCCACAATGTGGAGAAATTAGAGGTTGCCAAAACATGCCAAGTTTCGCTAAAGAAAAACCTTCCGCCTAGTGTGCACGGACTTGACTCGACTTCCTCCAATGATGTTGAAAAAATCATGAACTTTGGTCCAATAGCCCAGTCGGAATTGAGGGGGGCAGATCTGTGGGTGGCGCTGTCATGGGTGGTTGATTCTTATCTCATCCCATGTATGTTAGGGGGTGGTAGCTTTAGATAAATTATTTCCTCAAAAATCTAAGTAATGTTTATCTTTTTCTTTCCTTAACTTTTGGCTAGCTTGCCCATCCAAATACTCCGAGGCGGTGACTTGGCAGTTCATCCCACAATGGGTCGAGGCAAGGGGAGGCAAAGGACAGGCGCTCAGAGAGGGGCGACGGGAGAAGATCTTACTGTCCCAAGGAGAGAAAAAGGAAGGAGTCAACAAGAAGTGTCTCGGAGGAAGTCCTCCTTAAGCGCGTGAAGAGGGGGACCACCACGGCTTCCCCAGTACCAGAGGCAAGAGCGCCCAGCTCCTCAAGTTCTTGTGGGGTTAAAATAACGAATGCCCCCACAACTCCACCTTGCCTGTCTGGCCTGCCTGAGCATATCATTTTGAGCGACTCCCCACCCCAAACATATGGTGAGGGTCGGTGTTGGAAGGGACCCATGAGGGCAGTATGCCTGGCCGGGAAACCTCGACTCAGGTGGGCTCTTCTAGTAATGCCCTTGTGATGGAGAGGCAGGTGCTGCGACACCTGCAGGATGCCCTAACTTGGGCTACCCCTCTTCAAGGAGGGATAACTTCAAACACGGCTTCTTCTATTGTATGCGTGTGGTAAGCTCTTCTCCTTACTATTTTTATGATTTCCTTGTCTGCAGGATACTAAATTTCTAAATCTGAGTAATTCACTTTTGATAGGTTGAGACTCTTAGGTCTTCTTTTATTTCTGTCGGCGAGGATCTGTTTGATATTGCCGACTTTGGTATCTCACATAAGGCAACTAATATGGTCGTGAAATTGGCGGTGACTGCTAGGGCAGAGCAATGGGCTTGAAGAAGCTACTACCGCTTGTAAGAAGGCAAAAAAAGTCGTTGAGGAGGCTACTAAAAAACTTCAGCTGCAGTAACAAGCAATTGACCAGGTATCCCTTTTGCAAAAAGAGCTGAAGGAGGCCAGCCTAGGACTAACGAGAGCCGGTTCCTGAAACGATCGATCATGGTTCATATAAAAAAATCATCGTTGTTGTAGTATATGTCACAAATACAAACCGTTATCGCATCAATTTTATTTAATTATATAATTTTTACTGGTTTGTTCCAGGTCGTTCACTAGGAGGCAGATATTGATATACATCACTCTCTGAATCCAATATTATTTTTTAATTCCAAAAAGATTGGTTTTATGTATAATTATGAATGAATCAATTATGAATGATCAATGAATGACATAATAACTCAATTATGTACAACAAAATGAACTAAAATGCTTGCAAATAGATATATACAAACAAGCATCAAACACTATAATTAGGTACTATATACTATCTATTTATACTTATAATAGCAATACTTAGATATATATACAATAATAAGTAATAATATATACTATACTAACTTAACTTGATATACTAACATATACAGTAACATATTTAGTATGTACAACGACATATATAAACGTCGCTAAAACATAGAAAAAAGCATGTACATAAGATAACGTGAAAACTAGGGTCTATAGTGACACTTATTCTATCTATAGTGACAGATTAGTCTGTTATTAAAGCTATACTGTTATATATATATATATAAGAGCTCAAACACTATACGTATACTTATTATTTATTTACAGTATACATATATACGTTTATTCTTATATATAGTATATATATTTATACTACATATACATATACACGGTCGGTCTTCTTCTTTCTCTTCTGTTCTTCTTAGCCTAAGGCTCTCTCATTCTCTCTTCTTCTCTCACACTTAATCTGCACGGTGCCCTTTTTTCTCTTAATTAACCCCTATTAACCCTCACTTAAAACAAAATTAGGTTTTGAATTAGTGGGTGACCTTTTCGAGGGATACATAGCACCCTCTCGGGTGAGACCTGACCTCTACTAAGGCCACCTTGATTTTTTAATTAACCTCTTAATTCTGATTCAAGCTCGTTAATGGGCTCATTCAAGCCCACGCACAGTGCACGGCTCCCAGCCCGTGCACCGCACACACATAATTCCATACCAATACTCGTTCATGCTTAGAGGGGATAAGGGGATTGGTTTCGGGTGCCCGACGCCCATGATGACTAGGAAGTGAGGGAAGGAATTCAATTTAAACGCCCGCAGGTGCTCGCCACTTCATGATGTGGCACTAAATAGCACCCTCATAGGCATTGCAATCTCAGCGCGCATGTGCTAATTTGGTCATTTTGACCCTCGATTTGAAGGCCATAAATTATTATAATTTAAAATTAAACTATATGGTATTAAAGTATTTACATAAGGCTATGTAATGGTATAATTTATTTACAAAATTAATTATGTTTACTACGTAAATAAATTAGCTAAAGTCTATACTTTATACATACTAATTATTGGGTTTATTCCTTAATTAACGTATAAATTAGTTAATTAATGATCTAATTGATGTTGTATAGTATTAATATACATATTAAAGTATTTAATACACATTTTTAGTGTATTTTACATGATTTATTTTGGTTTATTTACTTTTAAATAGGTGATTTCAGGGTATTTTCAGATAATTTAAGTTATAAATAGCATAATAGATTATAAATATAGTTAAATTAGCTTAATTTACTTAAAATAAAATAATATAAATGTATAATATAAGTTAGTTCAATTATAACTTAAAGTACTATTTTATTTTGATTTAATTTAATAACTTAGTTAGTAACCTAATAAATTCCTTATTTATTATATACATAATTAAATTATGTTACAGGGTTCATTATACACATAATATATATATAAACATATATACATAGTATAATTAGTAATTACATTTCTATACAGGGTTTTATAAATTTACTTAAGTTATAATGCTTATAAGTTAATATAAAGAGTAGATAATTATATAATTAAGATATTTACAGTTTAAATAATCTTAAATATTAATTTACAATATATAATATATATATAAGTTATTTACACCTATTGTACATTTATTTTACAATACATACATGTATAACTTACTATATAGCTTATATTTACAAGTATATACCTAGTATACATGATACTTTTAGGTATTTTTGGGGTTTTTCTTCTTTTTATGAGTTTTATGTGTTTTATGGAGGTAGGGGATGAGAAAGAAAGAGATGAGAGAGAGAATGTTTTTGGGATTTTTAAGAGTTAAATTCTTTTATTAAGTTTTAAGGTAGACTGAACTATCGGCTAGTATGTTCTACCAGGCTAAGGATTCAGAATGCCTTGAAACTTGACATGTCCTTAGAAATATACCTAATCTTCACCAAGACAGATTTATTTTATTTTTTTGGATTTTTTAAATCATTTTTATTTATTTACAAAGTTCATACACCTAGGCCTTAAAAGGGATTTTCAAGGTGAACTTAAGGCACTAAAGTTTTGCTTGAGGGTTGAATAGGCAGTGGAAGCACTCAAATGTGTTCTAAACATGTTATAGGAGGTGTTCAATCAGATAAGTATGAATTTCAACCCAAAATTCCATTAATTTTGAATTTGGACAGTTATGCAACATATTTAGCTGACAAAGAGGGTAAAAAAATGACAAGCAATGCAAATGAGATTTAAAAACACTAACAAATGTGAATGCTTGTACATGAAGTTCCAATACTAGAAAACATGTCAGCTTCTCAAAATAATACCAAACCTAGTCACTGTTCAACATGACCCTCCAGTAGCTTCAATAGCTGCAGCAACAGCTCCAAGCGACAGTAGTAGCTGAATTCAGCAGCTACTGGAACACAAAGCAACTCAAAGAGTTGCTCCAGAAGTCCTTCAATCAAACCAGACATCTTAAAATCACTCAAAATGGCTGCTGCAGTTCCAAATCAGATTATCCAAGGGTGATCTTAATCGTCCTACATTGATTTCAAAGGTCTATAGCAGCTCTGAAATTAATTTTCAGAGCTACAGCAGACCAAGTTAAGCTCAACCATCCCTTACAAAATCAAATTTAATATCAGATCACCTAATTGAAGATTTAGAATCCCTAAATGATTTTCACCTTCCACTATAGACAGTGTGAAGGTGAGCACCAAAATAAGGTTTCATTTCCATTAAACTTCTTTCTAAAGCATCACAATTTTTTTTAAAATTGGTTTATCTCTTGAAAATCAATGGGGACTGAGATCTGAAAAGTGTAAAACTTTGATAGAGTCGTTCTACCCTACTATAGATAGTAGAATAAAATAACCTCAATCAAAGCATGAACTCCATGTGGAAATCATGTGAAAACACTTCAATGCTTGAAGTAGGGGTAAATCCCGTCAAATGTTGCTGCTATAGCAGCTGTTCAATGTACTGAAATGGGGAATTAGACTTTGAAATCTCAAATTCAAGCGATGAAAAACTCTCTCAAAAGATGTTCACATGATACAACCACCATTTGTACAATGAAAACTTATGAATATAGTCTGAACAATCCCCATCTGATCGAGAAAACCATTAACAACTTCAAATCACAGATCCCCAAAAACATCTTGAAGCCCTTACATGCACCTCACCTTACACTATAGACAATGTAAGGTGAGGTACATATTAGGATTTCAAGGTGATAAAATCACATCAAAAGTGTCTCAAATAATCTCTGAAAAATTTGGGATTCATTCCCTCTCGAGGAAAGCTTGAAAGACACATATAAGTTAGATTTGCCATCTCTGCCATAGACAACATGAAGAGAAAATCAAAATCCCACAATGAAAACAATTGAAATCAAACCCAAATTTTCAGATCTGCATTCAAAATAGTGGAGGGACTTTATGGAAAATTGGAATGAATGGAGAGTCCCTCAAATGGGTTGTGAGTGAATCTGATCTGAATGCTCCAAAGCATCAAATCTGGTTTGATGCTCTGATGGGTGGGTGATCGATGAAAAATGAGTGGAAGTCAATGAAAATGAATTGGGGGTATGAAGGTGAAGAAAAATGAGTGTGAATGTGCGAAAACACCTCTCCAATCAAGACTGATCAGAGAGGGCAAAATCGTTTCTACACTAAGCTAATCTACCACTCAATTTAATCATCTAATCAACTACACTAAACTAATTACTAATCTAACTATTCTAGAAAGCATATAAAGTCCTAATGTAAAGGAAGGATGGGACGCCTGGGCTGCAGTTGGTCACTACAGTGACAAAGGGAGATGAGGAGGACTCCAGTAACGAATGGGATCCCTGGCCTGCAACTAGTCATTGCAGTGACAAAATTGAGGAGGAGAGCTGTGCCCCTGTCACTGACGTAGTGATGAATGCGGGAGAAAACTGGAGTGGATGAAAGTGATCACTCAAGGATGAGGGAGCAATTCCCCGTGTGCGAGGCAGCGGAGGTGCTTAAGTAGCAAGAGGGAGTGATCCTCCTCATCGCAATGGTGAGATTAGGCACTAGTGGCTTGGGTGGTGAGGATGAGAGGGGAGACGCACGCGGGGATTCAAATCAAAAAGTGGCCATTGGATGGGATCTGGGGATAGTGGTGACCACACGTGCCGATTCGCAGGAAACTTAGAATCAAATCAAGCCACAGATCAAGAGGTAAGGGAGGATCAACAGCCACAATGGCTCATGTTCTTTGCGTGCTAGAGTACATGCGCAAGCTGCAGGTGGTGGCTAGGTTTCTTTTGGTGTTTTTGCAAGGAACACCCCGCAGCGAAGGGGTAGAGAAATAGTAGGGATGCCCATAATTGATATGGAATAGTGACAGAGCAGTCCCTAGGATATTGCAAATAGGTCCTTGCTAGTTTTCTAAGGATGAAATGTGATGTACTAAGGACCTAAATGTAAATCCTTAATTGCAAGGTCCTAATGATGTCCAAATGCACCCAAGTTTTTATAGAAGCTTAATTGAACATTTAGGAAGTTAATAACACTTTTGATTTAGAATTTTGAACTCATTTGTGTATTCAATTTACACTTGGATCACCATTTAACCTTATTTAAACGAATATCTTATTTAATGACCTAATTATGCATTTTTACCACAAAATTGATATTTTAGGTCTTTTTCTCTATTTCCCACACTTAACCCATTTTATGTGTTAATTTGATAGTGTTTAACCACATTTCTGGCTTAACTTAGGCGATTTAGCTATGATGAGTCGCAACTCATTAGATCCCTTGCTTGGAAACTTGAAGACAATCTTATATCCATTCATAAGAAAGATCTTGTGAACTTTCACGACTTAAATGACTAGCTGCAATCTTCCTGTAACAACATGCTTTGGTTGAAGAAAGAGGTGCAAGTATTGAAGGCCTCCCATTCCACAGTGGTGGAAGGGTATAAGGCGACTTTGGAAGAGGAGCACCTCTGCCTGAGCGCAACCATGGATGACCTTGCCAACTTGAAGGCGACTCACAAAAAGGCAAAGGTGATCATGAAAGGCCTAAGGAAAGACCTTGCCAAGGTCCACTAGCTCTCAAAAGAAAGGGCCAAAATGGTCCTTGAACTGGAGAATGCGTCTGCATTGGAGATGAATCCTGAGACGGTGATGGAGTTTTTTGCCTCTGACCCGTCTATGGAGGAGAGCTAGCACTTCATCTCAAAAGAGGCCAGCAAATACACTTTGGCGGTGATACAAGCTCTTCTAGAAGGTAAGCAAACTACTATGGAAGACTTGTGTGGTTGGTCTACAGACCAACTCACACTAAGTTTGACCGCCAGAAGGTCAAACACTTAATCAAAGACAAAGCCCCAATCTTACCGCCTCACAATCAACCAGGACGCTTGGCGCCTGAAGAGGAGGTGGACAGATCTGGTTCATCAGAAGCCTTCGAGTAGCCATCTTGTCCAGTGAGCCCCTCTTATGAAGCCTCATCGCCCTCTCCTACTCCCCAGGTTGATCTTCCCGAAGACTCAGAGTAAGGCATGCTATGGTTGTTGCTATCATTGGCATTCCTCTTCCCCCCCCCTGTTTTTCATTTTTACATTTTCCTTTTTTGTGGGTCATTTGATGGGAATGACCTTTATGGAGAATGCAAATCACTCAAGCGAGAAAAATGAAGGAAAAACACTTTTTCTCTTCTTTTCTTCCTTTTTCTTTTAACATATGATACAATTTGAGGTTACTCGCATGCCAAGTTCGAGGAATTGACTTGCCGCCTAGAGTTTTTAACTTGTAAAAGTCGCCTAGACTAGCCTTATAAATTTTGTAAGGTCCCTCCCACGAGGCATCCAGCTTTCCACCTATGTTACTTGGCATGGAGACTTCACTCTTTCGCAGAACTAGATCTCCTTCAGAGAACTTCTGCTTGTGGATCCGCTTGTTGTAAGCAACTGCAGTTGCCTCTTTGTACCATAGCATCGACTCTGATGCCTTCTCTCTCATCTCTTTCACTAAGGCCCTGTTTGGTAGGAGGCTCTACCATGGGATAAGGGTCCGGTTAAAGGATTACAAGAGGAAGTCAATAGAATTAATTCGGAAGTCAAAGAATATAACTTATTTCACTCCACCAATCAAAATCAACATTAAACTACCCACTACATCACATCAATATCACTATAAAATAAAATATATCCACTTCAACATAATAAACCCATTAAAATATATTCATTATATCACATCAACCCACTCACACCTATCATAATATTAAAAAATCATCTACCAATATCACATCACACTCCCAATCATTTTATCCCATGAACTTATTTCTGCAATACTTTATCCCGATAAATGCCTTATCCTCCTACCAAATCAGGCCTAAGTCTAAGGATAGGCAAACTTGATCATCATTAGTGTCAAGGTCATCTAGGTGTGAGCGATGAGAGGGAAGGACGGTTTCTATAGATAGCTAGGCTTCCATGCTGATTGCACAACAATCATGCAACCTAAATCACCTGAATTAAGCTAGATTCTAGCATAACATAGGATTAATGCATTCATAAGCATCATAATTTGCAAAATAGCTAGTTATTATTCATATAGATAATATTGCCATTTTATGACCTAAAATTGTCTCGATTTTAATTGCAGATGATTCAAAGTTGGGGATGTTAGATCAGACCAGATAGATCTGATCAGAACGACGAAGGGAGTCCAACGCTTCTAAAATCATCTCGATCAGACAACCAAAGCATCTTGTGCAATCTAGAGAAGAATAGAGGCCACAGAGTTAGAGGACAAAGATCCAAGCCTCAGATGAAGAATCTAACCCTACGAATGAATTTGGATCGACGATCACAGTCCAACGACGCAAAAATCAACTCGATCGGAGGTCTACATCACCATATACAAGGAAAAGAATATGGATGGCCATGATGGTGCCATGTGGCACCATCAAAGCCGCTCCTTCACCATTGCCCCATCTAGGAAGGCCACCTCGCACGCTGTGGATCCAACGGCCACGAGCATGTCACGTTGCTCATCCAGCCGGATAAGTACAAATAGAAACAAATAGGAAACTATAATAGAATTTCGCGCAGCGCATTGGTTCACGCTCTCGTGCCGTAGAGCATAACGTTCGTTCAAGCAACACTATGCGAAATTGAAGGAACACTCGCGCGGGCACAATTGTGTCGTCGGATGGTGATCAGCACACGTAGACGTAGCCATGTGGCGCAATCAGAATGCATCGTGGCTAGACGCACAAACCCACGCCATTTTTGAAACAAAAAGGCAAGGCGCACACACGAGTGTCGTCCAATCGTGAGATCAGATGGCTAAGGATCAGGTGCTGAAAAGAGCCTTGCGGGTGCACATGCGGAGAGAGAATTGTTGCAACAGGCATGCGAGGAGGAAGAAAGGTCGTGTGATCTTGATCCAAAGGCGTAGCGGAGATCACAAAAATACGCAGTTTGTTAATTAGGCAATTTAAGTGTCGGTGCAATGCGTAAATCCGTTTTCACTTTTAAAATTTATAACCTAGATAGGGGAGTATCTAGGGTTGTCCAAGGAGGTTAAATGTTTGCAAAATTATGTCTCTTGCTTGGAAATCGAACTCAACTTTCTTTTGGTCTTTTAAATATATAATTTTTATGTTTTGAAATAATGAAGGCAAAATGCAAATTGTTGATAGAAAAGCAACTAACACCTACAATCACTAAGCTAAAACCTAAGTGACAAATATGACCCCTTCCTAAGCTCACTTTAGGCACGTGAAGGCCTAGAGTAATCAAGAAGTGGAAGTGAAAAAGTGCTAGAACAACGATAAAGCAATTGCAAAGAAAATGAAAAGAAGGCAAATTGATTTAATAGAATTTGTGTTTTACAAAAATGTAGAGGAATGCTTCTACTTAAAATGGAAAATATAAAAGCAAGAAAAACACAAATCCTCTTACAAAATCTGGTGAAGAAGGAACTCCTCTTGCTCCAAGACTAGTTGCTCCTTGGCTTGAAAAGAAGGTCTCCTTCTTCTCCTTCCTTGAATGCTCCTCCAAGGTGGATGCTCTCCACCTCAATTCTTTCCTCCAAGGGTGGGCATGCACCACCCTCAAATCCTCCACTCCCTAGGGTAGGTGTGTACCCTAGGTTGTCCTCCAATGCCTGGCTTCCTTCCTTGGCTGGCGTGGGCACAAGAGAGAAGAGAAGAGGGGAAGGCACCAAGGGGATAGAGTATCCCCTTAATCTTATTCTTCTTCTTCTTCTCTTGACCTTCTATGTAGGTGGAAATATAGGTAGAAAAATTGTAGCCAAGGGTGAAGATTTAATGGTTTTGGTAAGGGGTTTATATAGGAATGGTAGGGGGTTAAGGGTGGTTATAGGATGGATGGCTATGATGGGGGTTAGATGGTGGTTATAGGATCCTAGGGATAGGGTTGTTGGCGCCAAAATGGAGGGGTACTTGGTGGTTGGCGCCAACCCTAAGTGGTAGCTAGGGTTAAGGGTTTGGTTAGGTGTGTTGTAGGGTGGAGATGGAGTTATATGGTGGTGGTTATGTGATGGAGGGTAGATATAGGGTGGCGCCAAAGAGGAGGGATGCTTGAGGTGGTAGTTGTGGTGGAGTTAAGGGAGTTGGCGCCACTTTAGGTGGGTTAAGAGGGGGAGTTAGGTGGCGTCACTAGATGGAGGGTTAGGATAGGTTGGGGGGGAATATGTAGCGTGTAGATGGGAGGAAGTGTTGGCGCCAAATGAAGGGGTGTTGGGGGTTATTCTTGGCGCCAACTAAGGTAGGGTTTAGGGTAGGTGCCAAGTGTAGGTTTCTAGAAGGGGTTAGGTGGGTGGTAGGGATGGCTTTAGGTGGTGATGTGTAGAGTTAGGATTTAAGGGAAAGTTGGCACCAAAATGAAGGGGTGTGAGTGGTGGTGGTTGGTGTGGGTTGGCGCCAAGGATAGGTTGGGTTAGGGTTTGGTTAGAGTTAAGGGTTGAAGAGTGGACAGCCATGGACGTTTTTGGTGGAGTAGAGTTTAGCCAAGCTAGATAGCTTAGCTAGTAGAGTAGAGTTGGAGGAGCTATGTTTCATGGAAGAGAGCTGAGGAAGAGTATTCTGGAGCTGGTATCAGGTACTCTAGAGCTGGGATTGCTGAGGTAGCTTCAAGGGGAGCTCAACTACTGAGCTTAGCTACTTAGTTCTTATGCAAGTAGCCAAGCTTAGGTAGTTGAGCTCAGTTGAGCTAGCCCTAACTTAGCTAGAGCTAGGTTGAGCTGGAACTGCCTCTGATGAGAACTCTAGAGCTAGCTAAGCTACTAGTTGACAAGTAGTAGCTCAACTAGCTTAGAGTCTAGCTATTGTGAGCTGGGCGGAGCTGAGGTGAGCTGAGCTTGGGCTGAGGTGGACTCAAGTCAACTCAGTTGAGCTAGCTAGAGCTCCCAATGAACTAGTGGGAGCTAAGATGAGCTAGACTCAGCTAAGTTGAGCTAGCTCTGAGCTGACCTGAGCTAAGGTGAGCTAAGATGAGCTCTCTTAGCTACCATTCAGCTAAGATGAGCTGAATGGAGCTAAATGGAGTTAACCCTAGTGCAAAGGAGTTGGTATCCAACCATGATGTGCTGGAATTAGCTGAACCCTAGCCTGATTGAGCTTCCTCTTCAACAGTTGCCTTCCTGAATGCTTAGGTTTTGCGGATCGGACTCTCTGCTTATCCCTAACAGTCTAAGAAACATATCAAAAATAAAATAACAAATGCAATGCATGCCTAACCCATTTCATGCCTAAATGCAACCCAAAAAACCCATTTGCAGAGAAAAATCCTAAGAGCTATGTTTGTTTTAATGCATAAGAATGATGATAAACTGACGTTTATCAAGCGGGCACCATGTGTCAGCCAGGGATTAAATCTGCTCGATGGAGGCGAATTTGAAGGTGTTTTGAGGCCAAATCTGATCCGTTGATCTCCCGATCAATGGATCTAATCAAACAAGAGTTGTTGCATGAGATAAAGGGGTTAAATACCCTTTTTTCCCTCCATAAAAGCTATACAAGAAGGCTAAAGCCCCCTAGTTGAAGTATCTCTCTCCCATCATGTCTAGATACAACTCTTCCACCTTCTCTGCAACTCTCTGTCTCTTTGCAACTCCACTCCGACTTTCATCCCGATGCTGTGGATCTGATGTGCTGCCACATCTCACACAAGCATCCTACAAGTGGCGTCGTCTCTCTGCCACTTTCTATCTCTCTCTCTATCTCTCTATTTAATTCTTGTAGCATTCTTTATTGTGAAAACTCTGTTTAATTGCAATAAGATTCTGATATTTTGAATGCATGATATCTGATTCGTATAGATATTTACATATATAAATATCTATTTAGAGCAAGTTTTCTAGAAAAGCTTATGCAAAAATCAAGATTGCCTCCTTGCGAACGACCCGGTACTCACCGATTTTATAAATATTATTTGTCGACGAGTTTTCGTGCTATACTACAACTGAATTAACTTTTAAAATGTGAATTACGTGTCAAACACATGTCATACACCAAGCTGAAGGGTATGCAGCCTGTGGAAGTCTTTTGGCAAGTCCTATAGCCCCATAATATATTCGACAATTCTTCTGCCCATCTACCCTTCGAAGAATCTAGCTGTCGCTTTAATACCGAGATGATAATACAGTTTGTTACTTCCGCCTGTTCGTTTGCTTGGGTGTGCACCATGGACGTGAAGCATAGGTGGATGTCTCAGCTTGCGCAAAATTCCACAAAATTTTTGCAAGTGAACTGGGCACCATTGTCAGTGACAATAGTTTGTGGTATTTCGTATCGAGCTATAATGTTTTTCCTTACAAAAGACACAACCCTGTCAACTGTGACTTCAGCTTCAACCATTTCGAGAAGTAGTCTACCGCCACCAAGATGAAGTGATTTTGAGTCGGCGTTGGAGGGAAAGGGCCAATAAAATCCATTCCCCATTTTGCAAAATGAATGGGTGACATGATGAGCACCAACTTTCCAGGCGGCAAATGGTGCAGCGAGGCAAATCGTTGGTACTTATTGCACTTACATAGAAACTCCTTGTAATGTTATTTCATCTGAGGCCATAAGCAACCCGCCTAAAACAACCAGGCCAAGAGTGCCTTATATCCTTCATGATTGCCACATATACCACCATGTGCTTCCTGAAGGGCTTGTGATGACTCCTCTTGCGTAAGGCAACGCAACAAGAGAGTGGAATATCCCTGCTTGTACAATTGTCCACCTATCAGGGTATACCTGGATGCCTTAAGGCGGAATGCCTTGGGTCATAGTTCCTTCAGGGGTAACTCACCAGTGTTCAAATATTGGATGATAGGCATCATCCAGGATGTGGATTGTTGTATCATGAACATTCTAGGAGTGAGTATTGTTGGCTCTTTTAACGTTTGGAGGCAAATGTTATTTTCTTGTTCAAGTGGGATTGCTGACACTAGGCGGGCTAAAACATCTGCCAGAGGGTTGTTAGATCGGGGTACCCGACTGATCGAAGCGGTCTTGAAATCGGACAACTTGTCCTTGAATTTGTCGACATATAAAATCATATTCAGATCCCTAGCTTGGTATTCGTTGTTAACTTGGCTAGCAACCAACTGAGAGTCCATATATATTTCCAATTATGAAGTGCCCCTTGACTAGGCCACCTGGATGCTAGCTAACATAGACTTGTATTCTGCCATGTTGTTGGAGGCAGGAAAAATAATCTTGATGACATATTTGTGAGTGCTACCATCTAGGGCAGTTAAGGCTATACCTGCCCCAAACCTGGCTGCCATGGAAGAGCCATCCACATACAACTTCCCAGGCAAAAAGAGGGAAGCATCTGGGTCCGTGAACTTTGCTACAAAATCTGCCAGAACTTGGCCTTTGACTAACTTCCTTGGCTAGTATTGGATGTCAAATTCTACTAGCTCCATGGCCTATTTTATTTGTCATGCAAACCTTCTGGGCTTATGCAATATTCGGCACAAAGGGTTGTTAGATAAGACAACCATTGAATGGGCTTGGAAATATGGATGTAGCTTTCTGGCAACAGTCACCAGTGCAAGCCTAAGTTTTTCGATCACCCACCTTGGTAGGTCTTGGTAATGAAATATACTGGTTGTTGCCCCCTTCGCATTCGCTAAATAAAATGGCACTGACAATAGACATAGTCGTCGCCAGGTAGAGGTATAAAGATTCCTTGGCCTTAGGAGCCATCAAAATGGGAGGATTTTCAAGAACTTCTTTTACCTCCTCTAAAGCCTTCTAGTAGTGAGGGGTCTAATGGGTTGCTGTGTAACCTTTGCCCTTTTTGATACACTCAAAGAATGGAAGACATTTGTGGGAAGATCAGGACAAGAATCAGCCTAAAGAGGCAATCTTGCTGACTAGTAACTATATTCCTTTCAGAGTGTTTGGCAATGTCAAATCCATGATCACCTAGATTTTGTCGGGATTGGCTTCTATTCCATGATTAGAGACCAAAAACCCTAAAAACTTCCTTGCAGAAACACCAAAAACACATTTGCCAGGATTCAAGTAGAGCTGGGTGTCCCTTAAGACACAAAACACCTCAACAAGATTTTCCAGATGTTGATGGAAATTTAATCCCTTCACCAACATATCATCGATATACACCTTAAATGATTTTTCAATTAAATAGGCACTGGTAAGTTGCTTAGCATTTTTTAAACCAAAAGGCATGACTCTATACTGGAATAGACCCTTATCTATTATGAATGAAGTATGAGGTCTATTTGCTGGACCAAGACTTATCAAGTGGTATCCATTGTAGGCATCTAGGAAAGACATGTGAGACTGGCCACTGCACGAATCCACCAGCACGTCGACCCTGGGCAGGGGAAATTCATCCTGAGGGTAGGCTTCGTTCAAGTTTGTGAAGTTGACACACATCCGCCACTTGCCATTTGCCTTCTTTACCATGACTACATTTGATAGCCATGCTGGATACAGGGCTTTCTCAATGAATCTGGCTTCTAGAAATTTTCTAACTTCTGCCTTAGCTGCTTGCCACTCCCTCACTGACTTATGCCTACAAAAGTGTTTCACTGCTCGAGCATCCGTCTAAATATTGAGATGGTGCTGAATTAGAGATGAATCAACCCTTGATAGGTCATTGACGGACCAATCAAATATATCTGCATTAGCTCTTAAAAAGAGCTACAACTCTTGGATTTCAAAGGGATTAAGGCCTGCTCTGACTTTGATGAGCTTGGCTATGTCGTCAGGATACAATTGTATAGCCATAGTTGAAGAGCCCGATTGAAGTTCTGACATCGGTGGATGATCAGCCAGGTTCATTTCTTGCTGAATCGCCTAAATTTGGCTCTTCTTTCTCCCCGATTTTTGTGGCTTTGGGGCCTTGTCTCCATGGACTACTCCAACTCGATCCGTAGGAGTTCACACCCAACAAACCTATCCCCATGCACTATTCCTAGTCCTCTAGGAGTTTAAAAGAGCATAAATTGGAAGTATAAGGAGGGAATCACCCAGAAGGCATGAGTTATCGGACGACGAATGATGCCGTCAAATGCCGTCATCAACCCGGCCACAATGAATGTGGCTGTATGATTCATATGATTGTCCCCATCACAAATAGATAAAGGTAAGCTTATTTCTCCTATCATCATCACCTTATGATTCCCAAATCCCACCATTGGGTGAGTTGAGGGGGAAAGGTGTTCTTCTTTAAACCCCAGCCATAGCAGTGTCTTTAGGAATAAGACATCCACTACACTACCTTCATCCACAAGGAGCTTAGGTTGGACTTGTCTCGCCAATAGGAGGGTCACCAGGAGCGAATCCGTGTGTCCTGTTAGGTTTGGCGATGTGGAGAATAGCTTCGAAGCTGCCTGCTTGATGGAGCCTCTTTCACCCCATTGAAGGGTAGGAAATGCATTGTGAAGTGTCCCCTTAGTAGGAATAGTTTGTTGACTTCGAATAGCGTTGACCCTGAAAATTACCTAGACCTCTCCACTTGTTGATTTAGGCGCTGGAAGGTGAGTGTTTTGTGGTAGCACTGCCATCGCCACTAGAACTTTTCGATGGTATTCTATAGGGGGAAGTTGCGGGGATATCTTTTGCTCAATCTGGTGAGTTACGGATTCACCTGGCTCTTGGTCTGCCAAAGAGACCATATTTACTCCTCGAAGCTATTGAAGCTTCTCCTTATGCTACTCCTTTGGACCTTCCATGGGTTGCTTACCCTTATCTTGTCCTTCAGTTCGTTTAATGAAATGGGCCAAGTTTCCATGTCAGATCTGAGACTCAAAGCAGTTCTCCGTAGAATGCCCTCAAGCTCAATGATACTTACGGTAGGTGGTAACCGCGTGGTAAGGCTTGTTGTGTCTTTGTGTTATTATAGTTTAAGTACAGTCGTTATAGTATAAGACAACACAGCTACCAGATTACTACTACAAATTTTTTACTCGGAACAAGGTTTTCCCGAGGTCGAACTCAGGGAGCAACTACGTTTTTAGAAGACTAAATAAGATCTCTATTATGTTACAAAAATAAAAGAGAGAGAGAGAGAGGGCTAGAATTCTCTTGGCTTCTTCTTTTCTTTCTTTCTTTCTTCTTTCTTCTACAGAGTCTTCTTCTTCTGTTCTTGTCTTCTCTTTTCTCTTTTTCTTCTCTGCGGCAGTGGTGATCTTCCTCTTCTTTTTTTCTTTCTTTCTTTTCCTTCCTTGCTTGCAGCTATGCTTTCTTTCTTTCTTTTCTTCTTCTCTTCTTCTGCCTTCTTCTTCTGTTCTTCTTTTCTTTTCTGGCAGCAATGTCTTCTTCCTTCTTTTTCTTCTTGCCTTCTTCTTTCTTCTTCTTCTCTTCTCTACCTTCTGCAGCTGTGGTGATTCCGACGTCTGATACTTCGTTCAGACGACTTATCTGTGGCTCTGCTACAATTCTTTTCTTCTTCCTTTCTTCTTCTTCTTCTTCTTCTTCTGTTTCTCTCCTTCACTTCTTCTTCAGCTGCCCTGAGCAGCTAAGGCTTCGGCCACTTCCCTTCTTCTTCTTTTCCTTCCTGCACGCTCACACAAGGGTCAGAGCAAAACCTACCCCTACCCTTCCCCGTGTCTCTCTCTTTCTCAGATTTCTCTCTTCGAACTGCTCTCCCAGAGCCGGGTAATCGGGTGCGGGTATCGCGCCCTGGACCAGGCCCACTGGCGTGCGGTAGTGGGCGAGGAGTGCGCGGTTTGGGTAATCGGATCCTGCCCAGACCTGCGGGGCGTGAGCGCTGGTAAGGGAGAGCGAGCACGTGGCGCGCAGCGTGCGGGAGAGGGACCTGACCCCTATGTTCGAAGGCGATTAGCCTTAGGCAGTTTTTCAATTTAAGTGCAGGCACTTGGCCAGGCACTTCCGAGGTGGGACTAAAGTCCCACCTCCCAGATTGGTGCCAGCAGGTGAGCTACCTGCTGCCAATCGAAGCAGCCCGCTGCGCCTTTGCCCCAGCTACAGGCCTGGGTGCCTTCGCAGAGACAACCCGCACGACCTGGGACGCGCACCTGGGCTGGAGGGCGCCTGCAGCTGCAGGTGAAGCTGCTGCAGCTCATCGGCAATGGCGGCAAGGGGCGCGCACCTGAAATCACAACAACGGCCTCTTGGCCCAGTCAGAATACGCAAGAAGCTTCGCCGGAGTGAGGCGAAGCTTGTGCGGTGGTCGGCGGGGTGCGGGAGTGTGTGAAGAGGCTGACCTAGGTCAGACTGTGGTCGGAGAGGTGGGTTTGTTCAGGGGGTGGTCGGGTGGCGTTTGGCAGTGAATGCAGATGGGGAATCGATAGAGTGGAGTGTGAGGGAGCTTATGGGATGGTCGGCGAGGTGCGGGAGTGTCTGTGGTCATGAGATGGTCTTGCCGGAGGGGGTGATCAGAGGTGGAGAGGGTGGTTTGGACAGTGGCGGTCGGGTGGTCGAAAGGGCTGTTAAAAAGGGGGGAAATGCAAGGGAAATAGAGAGGAAGCTATCTACCTAAGTATTTGACGAAGGGGGAGGGCAGAGCAGCCGGCTCGTATCTGCCGGAGCTGGAGACGAAGATGCCCTGGAGGAGGGTTTCGGCGACGAGGAAGCAGGCGGAGGGCATGGGCAGGTACAGCTCAACACGGACGATGGAGCAAGGCAAACCCTATTGCAGGTAAGGTAGCAGAGCAACGAGGAGGAAGAGGAGGAGTTTGCCGGAAGCTTCGGGCTCTCTAACCGGAGGAGGAAGGGATGAAGAGAGGGGTGATTCTTTGTCAAAGGAAGCTTATCAGAGTCGACAAGGTGTGCCGCTCCTTATAAAGGGGTTGGCGCAGAGGGAGGGGAGTGCTGGCGTCATGCCAGTCTCGCCGAAGTAAGGATGGAGATGACACCCATACCTTCTGCGCGTTCGCACGGAAGGTATGGTGGTCGGCAGAGGGCATGGGCGGGTCCCTGCGATGGAGGACATCGCAGGGAACCCTGCTTCTGCTTTGCAGGACGGCAGCCCAGCCTTGCGCGGCGCCATGCTCCACGCAAGGTCGCCGGAGTATGGCGCTACGCAGAAGTTGCAGGGAGGACCATTCTGCAAAGAATGATGAAAAGTTGGGGGCCTAAATGCAAGGGTTTCAAAAAATAAGGGTCAAAAAGTAAATGAAGAGGTCCAAATTGTAAGGTCGGTCAAGGAGGTCTCTTATTAGGCTCAAGTTTTTATACAAGACCAATTTGAACCTAAGGATTTTAATGGTGAATTTTAATTCTAGGTTGGACCATGTTTGATCGGCCAATTTGCGTAAAAACCTAAATTAAGTTATTAATTGGGCATGGTTCTCTTTCTAGGCCAAAATAGGTTTTTAAGGCCAAATTAAAGGTTCTAAACCCTAGAGAGTATTTTTCTATGAATTTTATAGGGTTTAGTTGATTTTTATCCTACCTCGAACCTCGTGAATTGAAATGGGTGTGTTTTAGGGTTACAGAATGTCATTTAATTCCTGGAAGTTGCTACAACCCTTTTCTAGATCAGATCATCCCACTTTCCTTCTTGTTAAGCTTGTTTGACCTGTGTTTGGACCCTTAATTACCCTGTTTGCAAACTGCATTGGTGAAATTGCAGTTTTACCCCTTATGATTTGTTTTATTCTTAAACTCAGAATTCTCTGAGTTAAGCCTTTCTTTGGGTCATGTAGGAGCTTTTTCTCACATATCTGGGTTAGATTGTGTTAGTTACGGTTTATGATGAGGTTCTCATCAGTAGGGCCCTGAGTCAGCCTTTTTCTTGAGAGGCTTCAGCAGGGGTAGTAGGTCCTTATCGATGGGTCACACCTCTGCCAACACGTTCGCATGATTCATGGCCAGGGGAGTGTATTCTTCAAAAAAGTCCTGCTTAGGCTGGAGGGGTCCATTGTTTCGACTTTTGCTAGATCTCTTACTCCTTTAATCTTGGAAGTTTGCCTTCCTTTTGTTGAAGCGACCATCTTTGCGAATGGATATAGAGGCAAGTTCTCCTGAGGCTCTCTTTTCATCAGTGGAACAGAGATCTTCGTATCCATCCGCCAACCTGCTATGGGAGCGGAACGAATCATCTTATTCTACGAACCTTGTAGCTTGGTCCCATAATTTTGCCATGTCTTGATGAGGTGTGGCTCATCATAGCTAAAATGCCTGAGTTAAGCTAAAAACTAGGTTAAACACTACATAATTAACGCAAGAAATGGGTTAAGTGTAAGAAATAATAGAAATGGCCTAAAACAGTAAATCGATATTAAAAAAGCATAATTAAGTCAATTAATGAGATATTCTATTCAAAAGTGTAATATGGTGATCTAATTATAAATTGAACACATATTTTAGTTTAAAAGATCAAATTGAAAGTGAAATCATATTCCTAAATATTCAATTAAGCTTTAATAAAAATGTGATTGCATTTGGACATCATTAGGACCCTGCATTTTTTATTTAGGTCCTTCATCCTTCACATTCCAGTTACCTAAAAAGTCTCAAGGACCTTTCTGCAAGCCACCAGGGACCTATTAGAGAGACTTAAGGACCGTGCTGCCATCCTTTTTAGCCACTTATGGGCCTCCATGCAAATTTTCTACTACTTCGCCTATGAGGGCCTACTTGCAAATTCTCCAATAGACTTGTGGTGTAGCGATCAACTGTTCACTACAAAGAACACAATGCACATGCACTGTTGATTATTTGTACTTCTGATCCAATGGCCGATCTCACTCCAATTTGTGTGCACACCCGCATCTAGCCTCACCCCCCATCCCAGATCTCATCTGACGGTGGGAAATTGATTTGAACTTTCCCATGCACCCTCCCTCTTCATCCTACCGTTGGTAACCTAATGGCTTAATCACACCTCCACGATGCCATAATCCACTCATATGGCTATTTAATCACCTCTCAGAGCTCGCACGATGCCCATCACCTCCCTACTGCATCTCTTGAGGCGATCATTTCTTCCCTTCGGCCTCTTCTCCTCACATAGCCCCTATTCCTCTACCTGAGTGGTGGAATTTCATCTTCTCTAACTCTTCCTTGCCGCTAAGGACTTCATAGTACCCCAAGGCAAATTTAAGCTCCACTAGAGAGCTTTCCCTCCACTGGAGATCCTCCCTCCTTCCTCGTTGCAACCATCAGCTGTAGTTCTTCTTCAAGGTCTTGTTCTTCCATTTAGCATAGGATTTACTGCTTTCATAGGACAGATTTTCTCACTTTCTTAGCTTAATTAGATAGTGTAGATCGTAGTATAGTGTCTGAGTTGTTTAGATTAGTTTTAGAGTAGAATAGATCTAGTTAGAGCCAACCGGACCTCTCTAATCAATTCAGATTAGAGATGAGTTTTTTGCACTTTTACATCGATTCATACAGCTCTCCCTATAGTTCATAATCCACATTTCACTGATTTTCGAGCATTTTAATACATATTCCACCCCACCCATCAGAGCTAAATTAGATCTAAAGTTCACCAACTTCTAGATCCAATCCACTCTCAAACTCATCTGGGGTCCCCTCATCCACTTCAGATGTTCACAAGGACACCTGATCTAGTTTTGATTGAACCAATTTGCTTGATTGACTTGTATTTGATTTAATGGATAGTGTTCACAAGGACCTGTCTCATCCACTTCATGCTCAATCGAAAGATTTTGGATCAATTTGACCTTAAATGTATTTAATCGAGCAAATTGAATTTGTTTTTATTTAATTGAGTTCATGGCGATAACTCTGAGTTGCTTTGATTTAATTTCCTTTCTCTGATGAGCAAATGCCTAATCTAAGCTTTGTTGTTGGTAGTTTTAGCTAATGTATCTCAGATCCACTGAGATGAGACATAATAATGACCCATTTTAGTTTTACGGGATCGCTCAAGGTCTTAAACACTGATTGTTAGTGTTTAGGAGCTTAAGGTGATCAAATCACCAAGATGAGCCCAAAACAATAGCCCAAACTGGGTGACATTGATTCTTGATTTACACGTGCTTTAAATCTGACATTTGAAGGTCAACTGAGATTTTTGAAGGTTTTAACAGAAGTTTTGAATTAGTTGAAAAGTGGATTTCCAGTAAAGCTCATCAGATTTGAATAATAGCTAATAGCTGCTTTGTTTTGTCTAACTGAACAAGTTTTCCTAGGGGATTTCAACTCTGATTTCAAATACCTTGAAGATAAAATGGTTTGTGTGATTTATAGCCCTAAGATTTGATTTCCAGATCTAAGGATGATATTTTGTGAACCTTAAATCATACCTTGTTGGTCTAATCTCTAAGCTTGCAATTATGCAGCAACAACAATCAGTTGCTGAGCAGTCTGAGCTTGGGTTGTATTTTAAGTGAATCTAATGTAAATTTTGAGGAATCCAAGGAGCTGGCATGTGCATATTGTTAGAGTTCATTTGTACAAGCTTTCATGTATCTTTATAGCTCAAATTTGATTTAAGAATGGCATGCAATTCATTTTAAATTTCATTGTCAGCTACATGTCTAACTGCGTAACTGTCCAATGTATGTTTTGAGCAAAATTAAAGATCAAAATCATGTTTATCATCTCATTCATGCTTCATATTGTATGCTAAACATTTCTGAATGTTTAAACACTCTTTCCAGCCACTAAACTAAATTCTACAGCCTTAGGTTCCTAGTGAAATACTCATTTAGGTCATTTTTGGAGTTAGTTTTTAAATAAATAAAATACATTAAAAAAATCACAAAAAAATAAAGTAAATATGTCTTGAGTTGGATTAGGTATTTTTCTTAGTGTTTGCCAAGTTTCAAGGTTTTCTGAACCCCCAACTTGGTAGAACATACCACCTGATGGTTCAGTATACCTTAGAACTTAATAAAAGAAACTTAACTCAAAACACCAAAAAGAACCCTCTCTCTCTTTCACCTCACCTTTTCTCTCTCACCTCCTACCTCCATTATACATATAAAAACTATAAAAATCAGAAAATGCCTAAAAATACCCAAAAATACCTTGTATAGTGTGTATATATTTGTAAATATAATTTAAAACTAAGCTATATGTATATACTGTTAAATATTTAAATAATGTATATAAATAACTTATGGAAGTATTCTACATATTAAATTAAGTATTTAGAATAATTTATTATATATATAACTTTATTGTATGACTATGTATTAATTTATATTAACTTAAATGTATATAAACCTAAGTAATTCTAAATAACTATTTATATGCTTATAACCACCTGCAATACTGTATATACATATTTAACTAAGTAATATATGTTTTATAATACCTGTAAATTAAGTTAATTAGGTAATTACACTAGGTAATTAAGTTATTAAGTTAATTAAATAAATTATTAACTTAAAATAAGATAATTAGTAATTTAAGTTAATACTAAAGTACTTTATCATGTATACTTTTATAGTATTATGTAAGTATTTTCAATCTAATTACACTATATTTATGGTATACTACATTATTTATAAATTAAATATGCATATGACTAACTTAAAAGCATATTTAAATGTAAATAAATTAAAATAAAGTCTCTAAAATAAATTTAAAATGTGTAATAAATAATTTATTATGTAAATTAACTCTATATAAAGTCAATTTCATAATTAAGTTACTAATTTATACTTTAATTAACAAATTAAACTCTAATTTAATGTGTACAAACCCCTAACTTTAACTAATTTTAATATATATGTAAATAATTTAATTTTGTAAATAAATTACATAATCATGTAGCCCTATATAAGGGCTTTGTAAACATATAAATGATTAAGTGCAAAGCATTGTAATATCATCTTAGTAATGACGAATAGGAGGATGGGGCGAAGGCGGGCGGAGGGCGATCGACGATGGGCGGAGGGCAGCAATGGGACGAAGCCATCCAGGGCTAGAGCAGAAGGTGAATGGAGGACATGGAGATCGAGGGCTTGGAGGAGAAGGGAGAGGATTCGGCAGGAGAGTTTCTTTAGGTCGTCTGAAAATGCTCAAAGACGTACCTGGAGGAGAAAGAATGGAGAGGTTCTTTGCTTCAGATGCAGACGAAGGGGGCATGTGGCAGCGATTTGTAAAAATCCCCTGATTTGCTTGGAATGCAGGAGTGAAGGACACAAGCGTGAGTCGTGCCCTAGGAGGATTTCTTGGCGATCTCAGAGGGCAATCTCGCATCCTGTCTGGAGGGTCAAGAATGAAGCTCGTCCGCCACCGCCACCGACGTTGGGTAGCCACACAATTGAAGTTGAGATCCCATCTTCGGAGGAGATCTTGACTGTAGAGATCACACTGAGAGGTGCTTTGATTGGAGAGATCTTGGCAGGCAGGCTGTCGATTGCAATGATTCAGAACCTGGTATGTTCCTTGGATCTTTTATTTGCGGGCTGGAAGGTAGCCATGTTATCCCAGTCTCGCTTCTTGGTGTATGGTTTGAGTATGCTAGATGTGGAACTATTGAGGTTTCGCTCAAGTAGTTTTGAAGAAGTCAGTGTGATTTGGAGAATGGTCTCCCCATTTGATGGGGCTCTATCTGAGCGCCCTCCACAAAGAGTGACCTCCAGGAGGATTCTCCTTAAGATCTATGGTCTGCCATTGCACCTGCGGCTAAAGGGGGTTGTCTCTAAAATGTTAGTAGGTTTTGCATCAATCTGTGATGGTTCTGAAGTTTTGATTGGAGAGGGGGATATTAGGTCTCTAAAAGTCGAGGTGGAAGTTACAAATGCTGGCTCAATTCCTGATTCGATCACAGTCATTTGTGGGGGCACTTCTTGTCTTGTTAGACTTGCTGTTCTTGGACAGGTGTCTGGGTAGGCTGAATGTGGTCAAGATAAGTCGTCTGAGAATAAACTGAAGTCTGGAACCAACAGTGAGGAGAGAAATCAGAGTGATAGTTGTGGATGCACTCCTCCTGCTGATGCTCCTGGAACCAAAAAGAGGAAGGACTGTCACTGTGCCATGGCTGAGGAACATCAGATGGAAGATGATGTTTCTGCTGCTGATAGCAGACAAGCCATGATAGTCAAAGAGGACTGCTGTTTGGAGGTTGCTGAGACTCCAATGGCAGATTCTGAGATGAACTACAGTATGGAAGTGGGCAGGATAGGGAAGGATTTGTTGATTAAAGAGCTAGTCCAGATGCAACTTGCTATTCCTGCTGACTTGCAGTATGGCAGTGGTTCCAATCAAAAAAGAGGTGTGGGTAGATCTCCATACATGTTGAGAAGGAGAAGGACGGAGTCCTTGCCTCCTATTGAGGAGCAAAGTATTGCTAATTCCATTATGGTTGAATATGTGGGCTGCAAGGCCAATGGGGATCTCTTTAATGAGAAATGAGAGTTTTGTCTTGGAATGTGCATGGGCTACGCAACAAACAGAGAAGGGCCTCATTGTGTAGATATCTCTCTGAGTGGGAGATAGACTGTGCTCCTATACAAGAGACTCACTTGGAGAGGGAAAATGGTCAAGAATGGGAATGTTTCAAGCAATTGGGCCGTAATGATATTGCAGCTAAGGGTGCTACTGGTTGGTCTGGAGGACTAGCTTTTTGGTGGAGAAAATCTTCCATGTCAGTAACTAAAATTATTCGTGATAGGTTTTTAATTTCTTGCAGATGTCAATCTCCTCAAGGAGATATGGAATGGTTTATTTCTTGCATATATGGTCCTTGTGTGGCAGCAAATAGAGTTGGCTTGTGGGAGGAACTCTATGCAATGCATCAAAGAGTGCAAGAGACCCCATGGTTGTTAGGGGGTGATTTCAATTGCTATCTTTCTGGTGATTATAATCCGGATGGGAGAGTGGACAGTTCTACAGCTGGCTTCCAATTGGCTGTGCAGAACATGGGCTTGACTGAATATCCCATCAGTGGTGTGGAGTATACTTGGAGGAATGGCAGTGGGCAGCTTTCCAAATTGGACAGATTCTTTGGTAGTCCTAGTTTGTTAGAGAGATATCAACTATCAGCTGTGTTGAGCCTTGATAGGTCATTCTCTGATCACACACCTTTGGTTTGGGACAGTGGAGTGAATGCAGACACGGGATCATACTTCAAACTCAGGAGATCTTGGCTTAGGGAAGATGGATTCATGCAAATGGTTTCTCAGCGGTGGCAAAGCAAGGTTGTTCAAGGCACTGCCACACAGCAGTTTGCTTCAAAACTGGCTGGTCTGCGTGAAATGTTGAAGGAATATGGGCAGGCTGTGAATCTGATTAGAGACCAGAAGAGGAGGGAAGCATTGACAGTCATCAAGGATTTGGATCTGAAAGAGTGTAGGCTAGCTTTGAACCAACAGGAGCAACAGCTGAGGCAGCAGATGCTAGCAGTTGTGGGGGATGAAGATCTAAAAATAGAAATGGATTGGCGTGAAAAATCCAGACAGCTATGGCTTAAAGAGGGTGATCCGAATACGAAATTTTTCCATCTTGCGACTAGTACCAGAAGGAGATTCAACCTTATTTCATCTATTAAAGTTGAAGAAAGAAATATTACCTCTACTAAGGAGATCAGATCTGAAGCAAGTAAATTTTTTAAAGAAATGTCCAAGGCTGCTCCAAGAGGCTCTTGGAGGCTGGCAGCAATGGATTTCCCTTGTGTAAATAATGAACAGAGAGACATGCTTGTGTCCCCTATTTCTGAACAAGAAGTGCTAAAAGCTATTAAAGAATTAAATAATGAAGGTGCTCCCGATCCAAATGGATTTCAGGTGTTTTTCTATAGAGAGCTATGGAATGTGGTTAAGGAGGATGTGTTAAAGGTTATTCATGAGTTTGAATTGGGCAACTCCGGATTTGAGAGGCTGAACAAATCTTATCTATTTCTGTTGCCTAAGAAATCATGTGTGGAAAGTTTTTCTGATTACAGACCCATTGCGCTATCTAATTCCATCTATCTTATTATTAGTAAGATTATTGCTAACAGATTGCGAGAGGCTTTAAAGGACTTGATAATGCCTGTTCAGTCAGCTTTTCTTCCTGGGAGATCTTTACAGGAGTCATTCATTGTTGCGCAGGAGATTGTTATGGGTTGGCAAAGGAGAAAATCTAAGGCTTTCTTGTGGAAAGTTGATTTTTCCAAAGCCTATGATTCAGTCTCCTAGTCATACTTTTGGGAGATTCTTAGAAGGAGGAAATTTCCACCCTTCCTGATTCAATGGGTGAAGAGGTGCATTACGACAACCTCTTTTTCCCCATTGATAAATGGTAAATCGTGTCGCTCTTGGATCCAGCCCCAATGTGGAGTAAGGCAAGGTTGCCCTATTGCCCCTCCGATTTTTAACCTTGCGGTGGATACTTTGGCTAGATTTGCCTGTAAACTGGCAGCGGATGGTTTTATAAGGGGGTATTCATTGTCTAATCATAGGGCTCTAGCCCCTGTACTTCAATATGCTGATGATACTATTTTTCTCAAGGAAGGGGGGAAGAGAGAAGCGCAGGCTCTGTTACATATGGTAAAAATTTTTGGAGAGGTTTCTGGTCTCAGATTGAATTGTAGTAAATCTTCCCTGGTCTATTTTGGGATGAATAGTGGGTTACAGAATGAGATCTCCACCATTCTTGGTACACCTGTGGTTCCACTGCCGATTAAATATTTGGATCTGCCTCTGAAATATTCTAAGATGAAGAAAGTAGATTGGTCTTTCCTCTTTGAGAAGGTAGCTACGAAATTGGAGGGTTGGAGCAGTAGATACTTATCAAAAGGGGGGAGGTATATACTACTGAATTCTGTTATCACTTCGATTCCCGTCTTCTTTTTCTCTGTCCTTAGAGCTCCGAACTATATTTGGAAAAAGCTGGAGGTGATGCGGAAAAGATTTTTTTGGAAAGGGGCCTCTCATCAAGGGGCCTTTTTTCAACCCTTAAAGTGGGAATCAATTTGCAAACCTAAGCAGATGGGAGGTATGGGTGTTAGATCCCTCAAAGAATTCAATGAAGCGTTATTGTTGAAGTGGGTTGTTCGATTGCTGCAGGGAGAAAAAAAAATATGGACAGAAATTATCCAGGATAATTATGGGAGTACCAATGATGAGATAAATCATCTTAACCCACGTAAAATGTCCCCCTTTTGGTCTTTTGTGGTGCGTGCCCTGAAAGATAATTGGAATTTTTTCAAATCAGTTTTAGGTGATGGAAAAAGCTTCAAGTTTTGGCTAGAAAATTGGGTACATGGAGGGACGTTTAAAGACAAGTTCCCCCTTGCCTATGCTGCGGCTGCAAATAAAAATGCAGTGGTAGCCAATTATTGGGATGTGGATTCGGAGCAGTGGTTGTTAAATAATGGTGGGTGGAATAATCATGAAACAAGATCTCGTGTAGAGATTGAACTTCTCATGCAAGAGCTTGCTGCTTTCAAACCCATGCCTCATGAATATGATACATACAAATGGGAAGGTAATTTTTCTACTACAGCTGCTTATGACAAGTTGATAATGTCCTCCAAGATGGCGGAAGATGAAGAAATGGGGAAAAAGCTATGGAAGTTAAAAATATGACTAAAGTTACAAATTTTCTTATGGCTCTGCAGGAGGGATGGATTGATTACTGGAGATCTGAGGCACAGAAGGATGGGGACCCCCACCCAGTTTTGTTATTTATGCGGGATGCATAATGATTCTAGCATTCATATCTTTTCTTCATGTGCGATCACTAATTACGTATGGAGGAGAGTATGCAACGAGTCCTTGCCCACTTAGGGGAATTTGTGGTGCTACCTTGTGGATGGGAATAAGCTTTATATACATATGGTGGCTGTGTTATGGGCTGTATGGAGGGCTAGAAATGAGAATGTTTTTCAGGAGACCCTAGTGTATGTGGAAAATATTGTAAATTTATGCTGGAGTCTCATACAGCATTGGGAGTCGAACTTGTAAATATTTTTTATTATCAATAATAGCTCTCCTGGTTTGCTATCGGTGATTCGATAGCATTCCTTTCTTTCTCAACAAAAAAAATATATAAATTATTAATAATTTTGATTTATTTTTAGCCCTCAAATCGAGGGCTAAATCCTCGATATTCAGACACATGCAAACGCAGCGCAGAGCCGATTGGGCTCTTAAGTTTAGCATCACATCGGAAGTGGCGGAAGCAGCGAAGGCGTATAAAAGGTATTTGTGCACCGAGCGCTTTAGTTGCCAGTGCTTGGCGCACAAATAACTCTTACTCTCCTCTCCTCTCTGATCCAATATGAGCATATGAATGATATTGTGAATAGTGGTGGGCCGGGGGCCACGCACTGTAGCTGGTCCCATATTGGGCCTGTCATGGGCCTGAAATCGAATGAAAATACATGCTTAATTAACTAGGGTTGGTCCCTAGTAGTGGTTTGGTCCCACCTTTTTAGGGTGCTGTGTATCCCGCAAAAAGGGTTAGTCCACTCATTAAAAACCTAATTTTTGGGTCAGTGAATAGTGAACCGGCTATGAGAGAGGAGAGAGAATCTTGAGAATTCGGCTAAGTGTTGAAAAGGAAAACGTGAACCTAGGAGAAGGAGAAGAGAGTAGAAAAGTGGCTAAGTGTTGATAATAGAGTTGTGTTGTGTGTGTGCCTTTGAGTGTATGTATGTATGCTAATAAGTATAGTATAGTATGATAATATATGTATATAAATAATGTATACGTGTATATATATATAAGTGCAAATAAAGTAGTATATACTGTTTGAGCCTCTTATATATATAAATAAAATCTTAAGGCTTTAGTGACGAATATAACCGTCACTGTATATATGTTAGTATAGATAGTTATTTTTGCCTTATGTTGTGTATACATTTTACTAAGGTTATAGCGACATATATATATGTCATTGTATATATAGAATATGTACTAAAGATATTAGTATGTTAATATAACTTAGTATAGTAAATATTAGTAGCTATTTTTGTACATATATTTAGATATTACTTAGGGTAGTTATATATAATTAACATAGTGTAGTTACATAGAGTTTTTAATGCTTGTTATTTTTAAATCTGTTTAAGGCATTGTAGGTAGAACTAATTAATTCTTTTGTATATAATTAGCCAGTTCATTTATTGTTTGATTTATTGATTCATTTTGTAAGTAAAATTGACATTTTTTAACATAGAGAGTGATGTATATCAATAACTGTCTCCTAGTGAATGACCTAGAAACTAATCAGTAAAAATTGTAATTAAATAAAATGACACGACATCTATTTGTACTGTGACAAATGTACTACAACAATGACATTTAAAACACCATTTTTATTGCAATGAGTATGTCGGTTTCGTCATATTTTTGGCGTCATTGCCGGAGACAAAAACCTGATAATAGCACTTTATTATGATTGCGGATGTCGGTTATGTCACGTCTCTAGGTGGAAAATCATTAATATCATACCAGAACTTCTAAGTCAGGAGACCTGACTTGAAGTACTGGATGACAATGGCATCATGAGACCTCTTGCACTTGAAATACCGAGTCTCAAACCAATCCAGATATGATTTGAAAGACTCAACCTTTCATTGCCGAATTTCCAAAAGTCTCTCCAGGTTATCTCTAACCCATTACTATCCTACAAAATACTGGCAAAATTTATCCGCTAGTTCTTGGAAGCAAATAGTCTGTCCTGCCAACAACTCATTGAACCATTCATGAGACATGTCAGAAAGATACGACGGGAACACTCGACAAAGATCACCGCCAGGACAACCGTTAACAAGCATCATTTGGCGGTAACTCCCTACAAAGCTGTTGGGGTCACTGTTCCATCATATTGCACCATGACAGGCTACTTGAATTTTTCCGGCAAAGGTGCCATCATTACCTCCTTCGTGAAATGGTAGGTAGTAATATAAGCCCTTGGGCATATACCCCTCATCGCCCGAGTGACCTGACAGACAATTTCAGGCAGCGAGCCTCCTCCACTAGTCACCATGGGTAGGCCTCGAACTGCTCCGCTGACTCTTGAGAAGGAGAAGGGGGAGCTTTAGGTGGGCCAGGAGGGACCTCCCCTTTCTGTATACTGATGAGAACCTCATCATGAGCCATAACTAGCTCATTTTGACCCAATACAAAGGATAAAAGCTCCTACATAACTCAAGGAAAGGCTTAACTCAGAGAATTCTGAGTTTAAGGAGAAAACAAGTCATAAGGGGTAAAAATGCAATTTTACCAGTATAATTTGCATACAGGGTAATTCAGGGTCCAAACATAGGTCAAAGCAACTTAATAAGAATAAAAGTGGGATGAGATGATCTAGCAAGGGCTACAGCAATTCCAAGGAACTAAATGATAATCTGTAACCCTAAAACAAACCCACTTCAATTCACGAGGTTCAAGGCAAAGCAAAAATGGAATAAACCCTCTAAAATTCATAGAAAAATAATCTCTAGGGTTTAGAACCTTCAATTTGACCTTAGGAACCCATCTTGACCTACATTGAGAACCATACCCAATTAATAACTTAATTTGGGTTTTTGCGTAAATTGACCAGTCAAACAAGGTTTAATCTAGAAATAAAATTCACCATCAGATTCCTTAGGTCCTAATTAGTCATGTATAAAAACTTGAGCCTAAGAAGAAACCTTCTTGACCAACTTTACACTTTGGTCCTCATATATTTACTTTTTGGCCCTCAACTTTTGAACCCTCGCATTTTGGCCCCTAACTCTCCTTCGTTCTTTGCGTTCAGGTCCCCCCTGCAAAACCTGCCAGCACCATGCTCCGGCGACCTTGCGCGGAGCATGGCGCCGCGCAGGGTGAGGGGGAGAGTCTGGCAAGTAAACCGGGGGTGCCCTGCGTCGTCAGCCGTCGCAGGGACACCCCCCTGGTCGCTGTAACCCACCATACCGGCCGTACGAATGCACGGACGGTATGGGTTTCCATCTCCGGCGTCCTCCGGCGAGGGAGACACGTCGTCTCCCTCCGCCTTCCTCCCTGATTCGGTCCCTATAAATACCCCCGTCGCTCCACCGTTCTTCCCAGCTCGGATCTGACGGAGAAGACCCCCAACTTTCCTCTCTTCTCACTCCGACAGACGCCCACCAGCTCCGGCGGTTCTTCCTCCTCCTCCTCTTCGCTCTGCCGCAATACCAGCAGCATAGACTTCTTCCCCTGCTCTTCCCGCGCCACGCCGCACCCAGCTGGCGCCTCTCCGGCCCTCTGCTCGCCACCGCCCCTTCCCCCGGGCATCTCCCTCCTCGTCCTGCTAAGTAGGTAGAACTCCTCCTCTTCCTCCCCTCTTCCTTTTCCTCACTTTAAACATCTACTGTCGCCCTCGATTCCGACCACTCACCCTCACCTTCTCCGCCTCCGGCCATCCTCCGTCGAGCCGCTCCCATCACTCCAGCAACCCACACGGCTCGCCGACCACCGCAGAACCTCCGCCTCCTCACCCTGATCAACCTCCGCCCTTCCACTTCCCCCACATCACCCTCTGCAACTCCACCGAACAAACCCATCTTCCGACCCACAGTCCGACCTAGGGCAGCCCTTAGGCTCCGCCCCGCCGCCTGCACACCCCCCGACCACCTTCGCCGTGCCACCGCGAAGGTCCTCCGCGTTTCTGATTGGGCCGAGAGGCCATTTTTCTGTGGGCAGGTACCTGCTCTCGTCACCTGCTGCCCCATGTGCGAAGCGCCCAGGTCACCCTCCCAGGCTGTGCGGGGGCACTTCGGCAAAGCGTTAGGCTGCAGTTGAGTCGAAGCTCTCGCCCGAAGCCCCCGCGCTTCGCCTCGACTGCCGCTGCTTCCTCCGCGCAGGCACCCAAGTTGGGGTGGGACATTTAGTCCCACCTCGTAACCTTTCAGAGGAGAGCGCCTGCATAAAGGCAAAAAGCGCCTTATGCTCGTTGCCTCCTGAGCACGGGGTGAGGTCCCTCTCACTCACTCGCTCGCTCGACCCGGTCTCGTCCGCGCTCACGCCTCGCGGACCTGGCCCGACCCGACTTAGACTGACCTGCACTCCTCGCCCACCACGCACGCCGGTGGGCCTGGACCCGGGCGCGACCCGTACCCGGCTACCCGGCAGCTCTGGGAGAGCTATCCTATGAGCGGATTCTGTGAGAGAGAGAGACGCGGGGGGAGGGTAGAGATAGCTTTTGCCCCCTCTCTGATCAAGCTGTGTAAGTGTGCAGGCACAGGTGAAGAAGAACCGTGGAAGAAGAGGAAGGCTGAAGGAAGGAGGATCACCGAGCGGCACTGTAGCAGCGGCGGTTTAAGTCGTCTGATTGGAAAATCAGACGACGTCCTGAAGGCAAGGAAGGAGAAGGAAGGCGAGGCAGAGGAGAACGCAGAGAGGCCAAGACAAGAACTGAAAGAAGAAAAAGAGCACGAGAAGAAGATCTGAAGAAAGGAAAAGAGGAAAGAAAGAAGAAGAAGAAGAACAGGACCGCTCTGCAGAAGAAAGGAAAAGAAGAAAAAGAAGAGAACAAAAAGAAGAGAGCAGAAGATCTGAGAAGGAAGAAGAGGAGAAGCAAAGAGAAAAGAAGAAAAGCCAACAAATTCTCTCTCTCTCTCTTTCTTTATTTTTGTAAAAGAAACTTGTACCCCTAGAATACAACTTGCTCCCTGAGTTCGACCTCGGGAACTCTTTATTTCCGAGTAACAAATTGTATTAAACTGGTAATCACCTCCCTCTATACTATACTACGACGAAATAATAATACTATAGAGGAAGGCAGCCCACCATATACTAAGCTTGCATTTTAGCTTTTTGAGTTGTTCGCATAGGCAGGCATTCTCCTCCTACCATACCATGCCGTTTTAGTTGGTCGTCGGTGAGACTAGAATTCTAGGGCTCCTTCGGCTGAACCTTCCAATTTTTCTTGATCTTGTTGATTTCAAGGAGTTGATCCGCAACTGATTGTTGTTCAGCCTTTAGAGCCTCCAATGGCTTTATATTTTTCCCCCTTCACCTGTATTTCAAGGAGAGAATCCCCTTAAGGATTCTCAGGGTGAGAGGGCTCAGGTTGCCGGTTGGGTTGTGCAGCCTTCTCCTTGCCAGTCCCGGCATCCAGATGGCGTCCCTTAGACATCGAAATGCTCGAGTCAGCCGAGGTAACCTTCTCAGGGTTGGTGCAGGAGGAATTACATGTTGTGGGAACCATTTCTCAAATCCAGAGCCAAGAAATAATATCAAGTAATAGTCATTTCCCACAGATGATGCCGATTGATCGAGGTCCTAATCAGCAGGAGACTCGACTCAAGGAATCAAACAATCACACAAGGAATCAATGACAAAAAGGATTGATTACCCAATTCCACCCAAAGGGGTGTACGATGCTTCCAATATTCTACTATGCTGGATGATAGTACAATCGCTCTAGGTTCTTTCTCTCCCTAAGTGCATAAAAACCTAAAGCTCTTTCTTTCGTATTTATAATATAAGAACAACTCTCATAACAAACCATTGTTCCATAATAGACTTCACGGTCCCAACCGCTTCTTCCGTTACTTGGCTATTAATAGCATTTACACAATTAAATAGCATGGGCCGTTAGTGCTAACATGGATATAACCGTTGACTATTCAACTTCGGTCAACCAAATCCTTAGGCAGGTTGCTAAACCTCAGAAACGTTTGAATTCTCTGGGATCATTCAGGGTGCTACGATCCTGGGATTGGGTCAGATCTGGTGAATCATTGACCAACTGGTTCCACTAGGATCCACATGAATGTAGGATAATCAGGTTGCCAGATTTACTGAGACATCGAGAAATCAAACCTTTTGGGAATTGTGTGAAGTTTTAATTTTGAGAGTATTCTTTGTAGCTCATCAACAGGAGAGCCTAGGTACTCAAGTCTTGCCAGTACGGACAGTGGGTCAAGATCAAGTTTGAAGTCAGGAACTAAATTCTCACACTTCCATTATGAATTATATTTTAATAATCACCATTTTCTTTCTTAGTAAAGTTTGCAAACAACCCCTCTCGAAAGGCGAGCGGGAGCAATGAAGCACCTACACCCTGGCACTACCAAGTGATAGCTACTAGGGGGCAAGGGTAACCTCCGTACGACGACAAAAAAGAGAAGAAAATTCTACTCTCACAATCGGCACAACCACACTATGAGAGTAGGAACAATTGTTGAGGGAAGAAAATTTCCCTTGCAAGAGAAGTTCAATTGGCTCGTGATTAGACTGGAGAAACCCTCTTAGACTTGATCCACGTGAGAATGCAAGGAAGTGAGGTCCACCCAACGGTTACAAGTTATGAGCTAGTTATGGCTCAAAATGATCCAGTTTTCAAAACCTCATTTTGATCCAATTAAGTCAATAAATGCTCCAACATAAATGCTGGAGAGCCATAAGTCACTACATAACCATTCTGAGGGAAAGACAAAAAATCAGGGTTAAAATTATAATTTTACCATCATAACTTGAATACAGTACAACCATGGGTTTTCTCAGGGGTTAGCTGAGGGTCAAATGGTCCTTAAAGGATAACAAGTGGGTTAGAACATATAGAAAAGGGTTTGCACGTGTTTTGAGAATTAAATAACTTTTTTGTGGCGGGTTTCGTAAAACTGCCACACGTTTGATTATATTTTATTTATCGAATACAAAAATTCTTCGAGGTCAAACTTAGGGAGCAAACTTGATTCTAGAAGCGTAAAAAATCACAATTTACAATATATTATTTTACAAAAAGATTAAACAGAGGAAAATAAAAATGTCTCTTCTCTTTTCTTCTCTCTTTCTTCTTTTGTCTTCCTTTCTCTCTATTTTCAAATGTCGGACTCCAAGGGTCAGACGCCTTAAGTGCCACTTGCTACAGTGATTGTGCTCTCCTTCTTTCCAGCAGCTGCTGCTGCTTCTTCTTCTTCTTCTTCTTGGCTTCTTCTTTTTCTCTTCTTCTCTGTTGTCTCTGCCTTCTCTTCTGACTTCTTTCTTCTCTGCTGTGCCTTTTCCTTTCTTCTCTCTTCCTTCTCTTTCTGCCTCAGCTTCTCTGTGGCTACAGTGCCATCTTCCTCCTCCCTTTTCTTCTCTGCGCCTCCAAGTCCTTCTTTTCTCTCTGGATGCAACTGGCTTTCACGGCTAAGTCCTCAGCCGCGCCTTCCTTGATTTTTCTTTTGTTCCCTGCACAGGCATACGGTTAGGCAAAACCAAACCCCTACCCTTCCTGTGTTTCTCTCTCTCTCTGTTTCACTCCAAGGTTCGCTCTCCTAGAGCCTATTCGAGTATGCGGGTCGGGTGACGCGCCCGGGACCAGGTGCACCAGCATGGGTGGTGCGCGAGGTGTGCACAGGTTGGGTAATCGGGACGGGCCAGGTTCGTGGGGGGTGGTTGCAGACGAGGCCAAGTGAGCGGGTGAGAGGGACCTCACCCTGTGCGGGTGCGCGGCGTCAGCAACTACCGATGTGGGACTATCCACGTCCCTTCTTTCTCACGTGCCTGCAGTAGAGGTTGCCCTTCCAATTACAGCAAGATGCAAGGCTCGCGTCTTCAATTGGGGACCTGGGACCGTGCTTGAGTCTCTTCCATGCAGCCTGGGACTCCAACCTGGGACACAAGTGCCTGGAGCAAGCCTGCAAGCAAGCTCGAAGCTTGCTCGTTAATGATGGTGAGGGCTCGGGACCTGAAAGCAAGAATACGGCCTTGCGGCCCTGTCAGAATGTTCAGTGATTTTCGCCAGAGCATGGCGAAGATACTGCGAGGGTTCGTGTGGCTCAAAGTGACCTAGGAGTGTGTGCCCAGGTCGGTCTGAGTCCGTGTGAGTGGGTTTGTTCGGGGGGAGGTGACAGGGGTTGGCGCGGTTAGTGGAAGGTTGTAGGGTGATCAGTGGGTGGAGGTGATGCTCAGGGATTGGTTGGCGAGTGGTGGATCTGTTTGTGGAGGTGAGGTGGCCTCGCCGGAGTTGATGGTCAGAGGTGGAGATGGTGAGGGTAGACAGTGGTGTAGTGGGGTCGAAAGTGTGAATTAAAAGAGGGGAAATGAAGAGGGGGAGAGAAGGAACTTATTTATGAGTCTTTGGATGAAGGGGGGAGGTGGAGGTGGCGAGCGGCTGTGCTGCCGTCGCCGGAGACGAAGGTACCCAGAGGAAGAGACGACGACGAGGAAGAGGGGTTGGAGGGCGCCTGCTGGTACGGCGAGGCACGGCAGAAGACGGCGAAGGTAACCCTGCCACTGGTATGGTGGCAGGGTGACGAGAAAGGAGGAGGAGAATCACCGGAGCCTACGGGCGAATGGTTGGAGGAGGAGGAGGAGATGAAATTGGAGGGATTTCTTCGGCCAAATCAAGCTTGAAGGATGCGACAGAGGGTACCGCTCATTAAATAGGCGTTGGCAGAGAGAAAATTGCGAGGAGGTGGGAATACTTTGCCAGAGGTATGGCCGAAGCGAGACCCATACCTCTCAAGTGTTCACACGAGAGGTATGGTGGCCAACAGGGCATGGGAGCCGGCCCATGCTGCAGGGGACAATGCAGGGAGTCTCCCTTTCAAATCTAGAGCTGGCTCCCCATGCATGCACGGCGCCATCTTCCGCGCAAAGTCGCCAGAGATATGGCTTACGCAAGCAGGTGGCAGAGGGACCCAATTGAAGAAGATGACGGGAAAGATAGGGGGTTCCTTGCAGGGTTTCAAAAAGCTAAGGGTTAAAAAGTAATTGTTGAGGATCATTTTGTAAAGTCGGTCAAGACGACTTTCCCTTAGGTCCAAATTTTTCTATGAACCTAATTTCGACCTAAGGAATCTAATGGTGAGGTTGGATTTTAGGTTTGACCATGTTTGACCAGACATTTTGCACAGAAACCCAAATTAGGTATAAAATTGGGTATGGTTCTTAATATAGGTCAAGATAGGTTCCAATGGCCAAATTGAAGGTTCTAAACCCTAGGGGATATTTTTTATGAATTTTAGAGGGTTAATTGATTTTTATGTTTTTTGAAACTTAGTGAATTAAAGTGGGTTTGTTTTAAGGTTACAGAATGTCATTTAATTCCCAGATTTTATCATAACCCTTTTCTGACCAAATCATCCCACTTTTTATCTTATTAAGTCCATTTGACCTGTGTCTAGAACCTTAGAAATCCTGTTTATGCACTGTAATGGTAAAATTACAGTTTTACCCCTTGTGTAATGTTTTATTCTCTGCTCAACAATTTCCTGATTTAGGCCTTCCCTTAAGTTATGTAGGAGCTTTTGTTCAATTTATTATGTCAAAATGTGCTAGTTAGGATTCATGATGAGGTTCTCATCACTTTTGAAACCCTAAAAACATACCCACTTAGTCAACGGAGGTTCTGGTCAAGATAAGATTCACCTAAACCCTCTAAAATTCATAAAAAAATATTCTTTAGGATTTGGTACCTTCAAACTGACCATCAGAACCCGTTTTGGCCTAAAACAGAGTCTTAGACAGACATTTACCCCAATTTGGGTTTTTTCATAAATTACCTAGTCAAACGCAGTTAAAGCCAAAATCCAACTTCACCATTGGATTCCTTAGGTCCAAATTAGTTTTGTACCAAAATTTGGACCCAAGATGAAATTGTCTTGACCTAGTTTGCAACTTGGTCCTGTCTTATTACATTTATGCCATTAACTATCAAAATATTTACAAATAGACCCCTAACTTTGTTATCATTTTCACAAATAGGTCCCTACTGCCATTAATCCTATTCTTACAAGCACTGACGACCTAAAAATGGCAAGAACTCCTTGATTTCTTGATGAATCCCTTTCAAATTTGAAAGGGAATTTTGTTAAGGAATTCCCTTCCTTTTGAGCCAAATCCCACCCCCCATAACCTTCCCAATCTCTCATGTGAACACATGAGAGATTTGGGTTTCCTACTCCGGCAACAATTCCTAGCTTGGAAGCTTGGCTTCTAAGCAAAAAATTTCCTCCTGAGCTCTATAAAAGTAAGCCCAGATCAGGTCGAATGCCCTAAGCTCAATTTCGACTAGGATCTCCCCTAAATTCCTCTCTCCTGACCCGGCTGAAAGGCTCCTTGAGCTTCAGCAACCCTCCTTTCATCTCCTCATCATCTGACTGTAATACCAACTGCAGATCCTCTTTCCTCGCCTTCTTCCGCGTCGAGCAATACCAGCCAGCATCCCTACCCCCTTCATTCTCGCCGTCCAACCCTTTATCAGTGCCAGCTTCGTCTCCGGTGTTGGTCATACCACAACCAGCGCCATCTCTGCTCCTCATCATCCACTGCCTCTCCTAGAAGACTCCTCAGCCTCCCCTCATCACAACAACAACTCCAACACTCCGATTCGACCCTGCCAATGCAATCTGCGACTCCGTCTTCCATCTCACTGGCAAACCTCCGACGAGCACTAGCAACCACCACAGCCCACTTACACCGCCGCTCTCACACTCCACACCTTCACCATTCACCGTAGATCAAAAACCCTAACTTAGTTAGGGCTATTGATCAATCTCGCTCACCCCTGAACACACCTACCTTCATGTGCACTTCCTGACTTCACCCCACACACATAGACCACGCCACACAACCATCACCGTCGCACTCGCCGTGGTCCAGCGACCCTTCCTGAGCCTTCTGACGCAGCCGAAAGGCCTTCTCGTTGATTTCAAGTACTCACCGTCTCCACCATTGATGAGCAAGCTTCGAGCTTGCTTAAAGCTTGCTCCAGGTCGTGACAGCTTCAGGTGGAAGGCCCAGGTCGCATGGAAACACCTCACGCACATGCCCAAGTAGTCAGTTGGACACCTTGGCCTCGTGAGTTGAGGCAATTGAGGAGGAGACATGCTACTGCAGATGCGCAAAAGTAAGGTGGGACTTTAGTCCCATCTCAAAAGCTGAAGAGCGCACCGAGGCGCATAAATTGAATTTGTGTCTATGGTTGTTTACCTTAGACACTGGGGGTGAGGTCCCCACTCATCCGCTCACTTGCGCCTTGCCCGTGACCCATCCCCAGCAAGCCTGACGCAAATCTGACCTGCCTAACCCGTTCCCACTCCTCGGCGGCGATCTCACCCGCAGCTCTGGACCTAGATGCGCTCTAGGTCCGAAACTTGATTACCCGGTACTGTGGAAGGCTCTAAGAGAGCGTGACCCAGGGAGAGAAAGAGAGATAGCACACAAGGGTAGGGGGTTTTGCTACAAGAAGTAACAACTGGCACTTAACCATTTGAAGAATCTTCCCCCTCTGCGTGAAGAAGGAAAATAGAGAAGAAAGGTAGAAGAAGAAGAAGAAGAAGACCAGAGCAAGAAGAAGAAGAGAAGGAGCCGCACAGGAAGAGGAGAAGAAGGAGAAGAGTAGAAGAATAGAAGAAAAAGATCAAAAGGAAAGAAGAGAAGACAAGGCAGGAGAAAGCAGGGGAAGCACAGAAAAAGAAAGAAGAAGAGAGACCCTTGAGTCTCTAAATAGCACTGTAGCATAGGCTGTTTAAGCTGTCTGATACATTTGGTTGCGTATATTTGAGGCTTTGATTTAATTGTTATTTGTGAGGAGTAATTGGTGATTTAAATCACCATTTTACTCCATTCTTTTTGCCCATTGATATCTGACATTATTCTTGTTATACTCTCTTACATTCCTAATTCAAATTACCATCTTGAGTTTTGAATTCCATATTGTTCCCTGTGTTTGATCTTGGATTTAAAAATTTGAGTAATAAATTTATTTATTTTCAAAGCGATTTCGACTATACTATAACGTAGTTTTCAAAACCTCGATTTTGCTGTGCAAACATTTTAGCACCATTGCTGGGGAGCAACGCAAAATTCAAATCTCTTGGTTACAATATCCGAGTCAATACTAACTTGCTCTACCTCTTTTGACTTTGATCTATTTCAGGGGATCCATTGAGGAAGATCAGCCGCACATCAACCACTCCAGGGCTAGGTAATCTCCATCTACCTTCTTCTAAATCCCTGAATCTGAAAGAGCTAAAAAAGGAAGAAATCAATTATGGCTACTTGCATTATATTCCTAGATTTATCATCAAGTTGTCTGATTTGATACATTCTACAAACATTCAAACCCTGATCTATGCACCCATTTGAAACTAAGGTATCTAGGGCTATCACATTCTTAATTGAGCCCTAGGTACCACATTTTGACAAAGTAAATTGGACCAAATCAGAGCCAATTAAGGATTCTAGTTTAGGGTTTTAGAGACACACTTGCTTAATCAAGAATTTATCTTTCCAAAATGATGTGTGCCTAGACCTTGATTGAATTGATCTATTCAAGCAAAACCCTAAAATAAGGCTCTTAAATTCATTTAAACACTAAAAGAGGAACCTAAATTTCTCAAGAGGACAATACAGGTGAAGTTGACCCATCTTGTTGGGTTACCAATCTTCAAATTAGGTCACTTTTTCACAAAAACATCTTAAAAGTTCAAGTGAAATCATAAGCACCCTTGCTCTTAATTAAAACTGGTAGACTTAAGAGGTCAAGTCCCCATTCTGATCTACCTGGAATATCAGTGACAAGAGAGGTCGAGTGGGGGAAACCCTGTAACCCGTGGGGGTGCTCTACCATGTAGGGGTCTTTGCAAAACTCTCCTTCTCTGGCTACCCAGGTAATTCTCAGGTGGGTGGCTTTCTGACTAAGGGGCATCATCCGCCCCGAACCTCTATAGTCATCCAAAATTTTTTGGTGTCTTGATTGGGTCCATCACATTCTTTCTCTCATCTAATCCATCGGTGCATGTTTGGGAGGAGGTCCTTAAGTCCATTCTTGAGGCCTCCATTAGATATCCACTCTCGTCGAGGTCGAGCCTCAACTTCCGTGTTTGTGCAACAACCTAATCACATTGACATATCCTATGATTCAAAACCTACTTCCTCGTCATCAGCTATGGATCACCAAGAAGAACAACCTAATCTTGAGCAACAATTCCATGACTTCCAAAATCGAATCAATGCTATCATCAACCCATCGCTGCATCCTCAAATGCGAGATCATTATAATCCCACAGCGGTGGAAATCGAACCCCGAATCAACATTCCTGTGGGAGGACCCGAGGTAGATCTCAAACCTAGCATGCTTCATATGATTCCAAAATTTCATGGCTTGAACTCCGAGGATCCTTTCCAGCACATCAAGGACCTAAAACATCTGGCCCACACCTTTGGGGCAGATGTACAGAATCGAGATGGATTACTCTTAAAACTCTTCTCATTCTCCTTGGCTGATAAAGACACTCACTGGTTTTAGACTCAACCACACGTGATCAACACATGGGGAGAACTTCAAACCGCCTTTTTGCAAAAATTCTACCCCATTGGTCGTACCAACACAATGTGGCACCAAATCACGCACTTCTCCCAAGGAGCGGGAGAATCTCTACATGAAGCATGGGATCACTTTCTGGATCTCATGCGTAAGTGCCCCCATCACAGAGTTCCAAAGTGGGAACAAGTCCAATTCTTTTACCATGGACTTCATGAGGATATCAAGCTCTTTGGCAATGCAACCTGTGGTGGTAGCATCATGGGTCAGTATGAAGACACGATCTGGGAAATTCTCGAAAACATGTGCGAGAATTCCCTGAATAATGAGTCATTGGGTGCGTACGACCGGATGTCACCCGCGCATTAACAAATAATCGGGGAGTACACGAATTTTGAGGCCTTTCCACATCCATTGATTTGGTATTAGTAGCCAGTCAATTGGACAAGGTCTCCATCATCAAGAAGAAAGTGGACGACATCACTCGTCATCTACACAAATCCACCTCTACACCTCAAGGCATATACGTGCACCTGCCCACGAGAAGGGAGGCTACGCACAATATCTACCACTCCCTGGGGATGGATGCATATCCACCTCTGTCTGATTATGGCTTTGGAGGCAACTCTGGGTCAGGCCACCTTAGTTGAGGGAACTCTAAACCCCCGTACCCTAATTATCTTGAAACTCCTTAGACCTGCGAGGATCTTTATGCCATCCAGAATAATCCTTTCTCCAACACTTACAACTCTGGATGGTGTAATCATCCAAACTTTTCATGGTCGGGTAATAACCCGAATCTAAGACCTCAATTCCAACCCCGACCACAAGCTCCGCGACCTTATCAGCCCACCCAACCAAGACCCACTCAAAACTTCCAAGCTGGACCAGCTAAAGAAGATCATACATCTCTAATTCTCCAGACCTTGGTTGACATGCAAAAACAACACAAAGAAGATATCTCTGAGCTATGAAATCAACTAGCCTAGCTGGCAAGTGCTCGCCAGCCTGGTGCACTCCCTTCTCAGCCTCTTCCTAATCCAAATAACGTGCCGAACTAAAGGTACATTATGAACCCAAATCAGGGCCAAGCTCACTTTGTTTATCAGGCCCCTTCTGCCCCATCACCTGATGGGGTGGATGCTTCAACTTCATACTCGGGATTTCAGCAACAAACACCTATTCTACCCACACCAAACCAAAACTAGACGGGATTGAATTCTATTACTACTCGTACTGGCAAAGCAACACAAGACCCACCTTATCCAAGCAACTCCCAGCCTGGTACTACAAACCCTAACCCTAGGATAGTCATCCAAGACATGCCTATCCCAAATCAAGAGACCAAGCCAATTCTAGAGGAACCATCTAAGGTTCCATTTCCCGAGGCCTTGACAAAAGGAAAAAGGATAACCAAAATTGTGGTACCTGAGAGGACCTGGTTAAGCTCTTTGAGCAGGTTCATATAAACATCCCCTTGATGGATGCAATACGCTACGTACCGGCTTACGCACGATTTCTGAAAGATGTGTGTACACCTAAGCGTAAGACGCGAACCAAGGGTAGGAATCCGATCATACTTTTAGAGCAACCCAACTCTGTCATTTTGAGCAAATTCCTGCCTAAGGCAAATGACCCAGGCACCCCTCTAATCTCCTGTGCAATCGGTGATATACAATTTGACCGAGCCTTATTGGACTTAGGAGCCTCCATAAATTTGATACCTACATCCCTATTAGACTACTTCGAGGAATCTGAGCTTAAACCGACTGAACTGACTTTACAGCTAGCTGATCGATCAATTAAGTCACCAAGAGGAATTCTTAAGGATGTCATAGTTAGGGTACATGATTTCTATTTTCCAGTGGATTTCATTGTCTTAGACATGGGTGCTCCTGAGAACATGAAGAATATGCCGATTATACTAGGAAGACCCTTTTCTGGCCATTGCCGATTATAAGGATTTTATTTACTTATAATATACATATGCATAGATATATACAGTTTTATAGTTTAATTCTCTTATTTATACTATCTACTAATTTAGTTAGTCTAAAAATACATATAAGTTAGTTTAATTTATAGATAGTTATATAATTAATGTATATACTGTCTGATCTAAATTAGATACCTAATATACAGTATACAATATATTTACATAGTTAGTTGTACAGTCTATGTATATATACTACCTATTTACATATATAGCCTAGTATAGAGCTTATGTTTATAAGAGTATACTTAATATACAAAGTAATATTTTTTTTTTTTTGTTCTTTTGGGAGTTTTTCACTTTTTATGGTTTTTATAAATCTTACAGAAATAAGAGATGAGAAAGGAAGAGTTGGCTGAGGAGAAAGAGGCATGTTTACTGTCTTTCTAAGTATAACTCTTTTTATCAAGCTTCATAACTGCCTTATTTTCATTCAACATGAGATTTAGGAATTGTTTACCAATTTTAATACAATCCTTAGTTTAGTTTCCCTTTTTAAATCATGTGTTGGACAGTTAGCTTGAACTAAACTAGCTGACAACACTTGAAAGAGTTAAAACAAGCACTCACAGAAATTAAAGTTCAACAGGAAGGACCCTGCAACCTTTCAAAGGGGTCCCTGTGGTTTACAAGTGGTCCAAAAAGGAATTTTTAAAGGCAAGAATGTAATGCATGAAGGACCTAAGTGTAAACTACCTATTACATATCCTAAATGATGTCCAAATGCCTTCAAATTTTTATATGTGCTTAATTGAACATTTAAGACATTAATTATACTTTTGATTTGGCCTTTCAAACTTATTTATGTGTTCAATTAACGCATGGATCATCATTTGTACTTTGCTTTCAGAATATCTCGTTTTGTGACCTAATTATGAAATTTTAACACAGAATAAAGGTTTTAGGTCTTTTTCTTTAATTCCCACACTTAACCCTTTTTATCTGTTAATTTGATGTTGTTTTACTCAGTGTCTGGCTCAACTTCAGTTTTTTAGCCATGATGAGTAGCCACTCATCATTCCCCCATGCTTACGTTTTGCTAGTCCCTTAGCAAAAAATTCATTGAAGTTAAGGCAATTTGAGTATCAGCAAGGCAAGTGTGAAGAGATATCTTTTTCCGCTTTCAAAAGTTTTAAGTGTTTGATGATGATCTGCAGGCTGAAAGATTTTTTTCAATAAACCAACTGTGTTTTGGACATTGTGAGAACCTTATTACTGAAGATAACCTACCAGAACTCGAGACTTAAATGACATAGACCATCTCTCAACCAACAAGGACTCTTGATATTTAAACCTTAAGTCAAATTCCAGGACTCAGGGGGTTTTACAGAGACTCAGAATGCTATGAGGTTATGGTTGTGCTTTGTGATAAGTCAGGACTAACCAAGTGAATTCTAAAACTGACTCCCGGGGTTTCACTTCTTTTTAAGTCCAGGTTGGTCCTAACTTCAGCTCATGTTTTCGGATGACTCTCAAGAATTGATGAGTATTCAAACCCAACCCTTATTGTGTTTGTGGCTCAGAGAACTTTTGGTGGACAAACAGGGTATTTGTTTTGAACCCTGAAAACATTTTTGGTGGAACAATTATATTTCCAGAATTTGGAGAACATACTTGACTTTTTGCAAGAACTCTTTTTTTTTTTTTTTGAATCAGTATGTCTCCGGAACTTATTTGGTAGAGCGCACTGTATTTGGTGGGTGAATTTTTTGTGGAAAGAGTTTCTCCTAGACACAAGCCTAAAGGTTAGGACAAAGAGTCTACCTGTACGCACAGGTAAGGACTCCACTTTCCCTAATCAACACAAGGGTTGAATTTTAGGGTCAAGTGTTCTTTCCTGACATTGTGTAGTGTAAGCCAAGGTTACTTAGACTCCTAAGTCAAAGCAAACCAACGAATCCTGTACTGGTGACTCAGGTACAAGAATATGTCCTAAAGTTAGGAGAGACTGTGGTCTATCTTGTCAAGGCTCAAAGTGTATTAGGCCCAAGCTTGTACCAAGCTATTATGGCCCGGCAAGTCAAACCAGTAACCGTTGAATGTCCATAGACACTTATTCTATATTTGTTTTCAGCTAGAAGATCATAGTTAAACACTTATCTTTCATCTTTGACACTTTTTCTCCTCCTCTCCTTAAAATTAATGTCCTCCCTTGACAATAAAGTGGATGTCCCTTATTGTATTTTTGGAAATTTTTTATGATTTATTATTTTTTTGTATTTTTGGCTTTGTATTTTTATTATATATATATATTTTTTTTTTTTTCAGCATATATATATATATATTATTGATGTGTCTACAATTGTATTTCAGTTTAAATGGTTAACCATTTACACCCCCCCATGCTTAAATGTTGCAATGTCCTCATTGAATGAATAGGGTGGATGCAAATGCATGCTCTGTTTTTCACTATCCTAGACTGGGTGATGGAAGGAAGTAGGAATGAGGAGATAAAATCTCTGTGCGGATGATTTTTAGTCTGATCTAGGATCAGAGTGAACAGTCGGGCTAGGAAGTGAAATGCATGACATGTGTGTCAATGGAAGTATGCTAAAAATGCAAGAGTAGACACCTAATGCAAATGAAAGCTAGAGCAAGAAGGGTGAAAAACAGTTATATACAAGGATAGGTTTTGCTAAGTTTAACGCCTTCAGCTAGGTGAAAACTTGGATGGTAGTTCAAAATGTAGGAGCGAAATGGTGGAATTGACAAGTCTGAGATCATGCGGCTCAATGAAAGGTTTCAGTCTTTGTCCATTTACAGTAAAAGGTTCAGATTTGTCAATTTCAGTGATCTCAACGGCTCCATTGTCAAATATTCTTAAGATTTTGAAAGGTCCAGTCCATTTTGATCTTAGTTTCCCAAGAAAGAGTTTTAGTCTAGAGTCGAAGAGAAGGACTTTTTGACCAGGGTGAAATGATTTCCTATGAATGTGACGGTCATGGAAGGCCTTAAGTTTATCCTTATAAATCCTTGAGCTTTCATAAGATTCATTCCTTAACTCATCGAGCTCAGAAATTTGCAATTTCCTAAGATCACCGGCCTTCTCTAGGTCCAAGTTACACTTTCTGATGGCCCAATAGGCTTTGTGCTCTAGTTCTACGGGAAGATGACAGTATTTCCCGTACACAAGTCTAAAAGGAGACATGCCTAAAGGGGTTTTGTGAGCTGTCCTATATGCCCACAACGCATCAGAAAGGCGGGAAGACCAATCCTTTCTATCTGGTCGGATGGTAGTCTGTAAAATCTTCTTGATCTCCCAATTGGACAATTCAGCAAGTCCATTGGTTTAAGGGTGATATGGTGTAGCTATCCTATGTGGCACCCCATACTTTTGAAGTAGGGACTGAAAATGTGTGTTTCTAAAATGAGACCCTCCATCACTAATGATGGCTTTAGGTACCCCAAATCTAGAGAAGATGAAATCTTGAACGAATTGTGTCACAATTCTATGATCATTAGTCCTTGAGGGGATGTCTTCAATCCATTTCGAAACATACTCAACTGCCAACAATATGTACTCGAAGCCATAAGATTTAGGAAAAGGTCCCATGAAGTCAATGCCCCAAATGTCAAAGATTTCGCACACCATGATCGCATTCAAGGGCATCATGTCTCGGCGGCCAATACTGCCGAGAGACTGACAGCGTGAACATGCCCTGCTATATTCGTGTGCATCTTTAAAGATTGTGGGCCAATAAAAATCGCTCTGCAAAATCTTTGCAGCAGTCTTTTTGCCAGAGAAGTGACCACCGCATGCCTGGTCATGGCAGAATGATAAGATGCTTCTAATCTCCTTATCTGGAACACACTTCCTAAAGATCTGGTCTTTGCAATGCTTGAAAAGCCAGGGTTCTTCCCAGTAATAGTGCTTGGCCTCGGATCTAAGTCTGTCTTTTTGATGTCGAACCCAATCAATGGGGAGGATTCCAGAAGCCAGGTAGTTGACAATGTCAGCATACCAGGGAAGATCAGAATGAATGACTAGCAATTGCTCGTCAAGGAAGTGGTCAGAAATGGGTGAAGAAGGAGAAATCGCTTCAGAAGGAAGGCGGGATAAGTGGTCAACTACCACATTCTGCTTTCCAGCCTTATCACGAATCTCTAAATCAAATTCCTGTAAAAGCAGGATCCATCTAATCAGACGAGATTTTGCATCCTTCTTGGCGAGAAGATGTTGAACTGCCATGTGGTCAATGTAGACTATAATGTGGGAACCTAAAAGATAAGGTCTGAAGTTTTCCAGTGCAAATACTACAGCTAGTAATTCCTTTTCCGTGACGGTGTAATTCCTCTGGGCTTCATCTAAGGTCTTGCTAGCATAATAGATGACTATGGGTTTCCCATTTAATTTTTGACCAAGGACAACTCCTACTGCATAATTAGAGACATCACACATGATCTCAAAAGGGTGAGACCAATTCGGGGGTTGCAGTATGGGTGCCTTGGTAACCAGATCATGAAGTGTCGTATAGGCACGAACACACTCGTCAGAGATATGGAAGTCTACATCTTTAGAGAGGAGAGTAGTGAGAGGTCGGGCTATTGTCTATAAATCCCCTATAAAGCGGCGATAAAAACCAACATGCCCGAGAAAAGATCTAATATGTTTAACCGACGAAGGTAGTGGTAATTCAGAAATCAACTTTACCTTCGCGTGATCAACCTCAATTCCTCTCTCAGAGACAAGGTGACCTAATACTAGTCCTTCTGTTACCATGAAATGAGATTTCTCCCAGGAAAGTACCAGATTCACATTTATGCATCTTTGCAGGACCTTAGTCAAGTGGTCTAAGCATGCATCAAATGTGCTCCCGAAGATTGAGAAGTCATCCATAAAGACTTCTAAGCAATCACCTACTAAGTCGGAAAAGATTGCAAACATACACCGCTGAAATGTAGCAGGTGCGTTGCACAATCCAAAAGGCATCCTACGGAATGCAAAAGTTCCATAGGGGTAGGTGAATGTCATTTTTTCCTGATCGTCAGGGTGAATTGCCACCTGATTATATCTTGAATAGCCATCCAAAAAGCAGAAAAATCTATTCCCTGCCAATCTTTCCAGTATCTAATCAATGAAGGGCAAAGGGAAATGATCTTTCTTTGTGGCTTGGTTGAGTTTTCCGTAATCTATACATACTCGCCACGAACTAGCAATGTGTGTAGGGATGACTTCTCCAGAATTAGTGGTGATGATGGTAAGTCCGGCCTTCTTTGGCACAACCTGAACAGGACTTACCCATCTGCTATTAGAAATTGGGAAGATAATTCCATTGTCTAACCACTTAATCATTTCACTTTTCACCACCTCTTACAATGTAGGGTTCAATCTACGCTGGGGCTATCTAGTAGGTCTAGATCCTTCTTCAGTGAAAATCCTATGTGTGCAATAAGAAGGACTGATGCCAGTTAGGTCAGAAAGGTTCCATCCTATAGCCTGTCTATGTGCTCTTAGGACAGATAAGAGTCGTGATTCTTGATCAGATGATAAGGAAGAGTTAACAATCACCGGATAGGTCTGATCAGGTCCTAAGAAAACATATTTGAGAGAGTCAGGAAGAGGTTTGAGTTCAACAGGTACAGGATCAGAAGGAGCAGGTGTGAAAGCTTTAGGAGATCCTAAAGATACTAAAGGAATAGGAGGTAGGTCCTCAGTATCTCAGTGGAAGTCAAGTCAGAGTCCAAAGAGTGTTGAGGTTCTAAATTTAATGAATTGATTAAGGTATCCTCAACCAACCGGTCCAAAGAATCCAGAGAAAAGGTTTCCTCAGTTAAACTACAGGTCGGTCCTCTTTGGGCCTGAAAAATATCAATCTTTATTTTCTGATCTCCGAACTTCAATTCTATAAGGCCCTCCTCACAATTGATATTTGCCTTGGCCGTATCCAAGAAAGGTCTTCCTAAAATGATAGGTGTGTTCTAGATATCTTCAGGTACTTCCATGTCAAGGACTATAAAGTCTACAGGAAAGTAAAAATCCTTGACCCGCACTATAACATCTTCCAACACTCCCTGAGGTGTCTTAACTGATCTGTCAGCTAATTGCAGGGACACCTCGGTTGGCTTCAGATTGCCAACCTCAAAATGCGTCAGCAGAGAGGTTGGGATAAGATTGATGGAAGCACCTAGGTCAAGTAGTGCTCTATTAAATGTGGTGTTACCTATCATGCAGGATAAGAGAGGGGTGCCTGGGTCTTTCATCTTAGTAGGGAGGGTACTAGAGATAATGGAACTAGCTTGTTCCGAGAGGATGATTGGACTACTCCCTTTTTGAACTCTTGCTTTACGCTTAGGTGTGCATAGGTCTTTTAAAAACTTAGCATAAAGAGGAATGTGGCGAATTGCATCCAACAAGGGGATGTTTATGTGGACTTGCTCAAAGAGCTAAAGCAAATCCTCCTCAGGTGCCACACATGTCTTTTTCTTTCCTTTCTCCTTCTTCTTTAAAGCTTCAGGAAAAGGTACTGGAGTGGTGATAAGAGGTTCAATCCTAGATAGAGGAGAAGTAGGAAGTGGAGGAGCAGAACTAGAAGTAGTAGACGTTGGAAGAGGTGGATCTAGTGTGCTTTTACCACTCCTAATGACTATGGCATTTAGTTCAGCCCTAGAGGTAGATGGTAAATCAGTGTTAGGTAGCAGAGATGGTTGTGTTTTCGCAAGAGAAGAACTTGAGTCTGTGAAGAATTCAGTGTTGTGCAAGGGTTGTGAAATGACATGTGCTTGGTCTTGCACTGCTGGTCTAGGTTGGACATACCTCTGAGCAGGTATGTTCCTAGGGTTGGGTTGTGCTTGAGATGGAAGTGAATGTGGTTGACGGGACTTCGTCAAGTGTGATAGCTGGGCTCTCATCTCAGCTAAGGCCGCATCCTATCTCTGCTGCATAGCAATATTCTATTGTTGCATATCAGCAAGAGCTTTCATGATAGACCCCAACTGGTCATCTCGTGTAGGCCCAGATTGAGAGTATTGGGTGGGCCTGGGTTGGGGTTGCTGGTAGGTACGCGGTGGATATCCGTGTGATTGTGGATGTGGTGCTCGGATCGGGCTGTGCAGTGGTGGTGCAGAAGGTTGTTGAAAAGGAGGTCTCTGTGAATTTCCTGACCATGAGAAATTTGGATGATTGCGCCATCTAGGGTTGTAGGTTTGTGCGAAAGGGTCATTATGAATGGCATGGAGCTCCTCCGAAACTCCAGAAGGTGCAGAGAAGTCAGTGAAGGGAGGGACAAAGGTTCCTCCAACCGGTGAAGGATATGGAAATGGAAAATCCGGTAATGCAGTTTGTGTCACAGAAAGGTTATTCACAGTTTCCCTCCCCGTGGGAAACTGAGAAGAAGTGTTTTGTGCTGGTGACTGAGAAGAAGATGAGGGTTTTGAGAGAAATTTCCATACTTCATCTACTTTCTTCTCGATTAAGCCCACTTTATCCAGTTGACTAGCCACTATCTCTAAGTCTTTGCTATAGGATTGGGCTTCGTGTACCCCAGTATGTGAGTGGGAATGTGAGGACTTTCTATTAAACATGCTCATTGAAGCATTATTAATAGATTTTTCGGCCATGCCTTCAAAGAGCTCAAAGGCTGAGTCCTCGTCCCGACACAGGAAATTGCCTCCACAAGCGGCATCTACAAAATTCCGTGTGTCATCATGGAGCCCATGGTAGAAGATCTAGACCTGTTGCCAGCATGGGACACCATGGTGGGGACATTTTCTCAGAAGCTCGTGGAATCTCTCCCAAGCCTCGTGCATTGGTTCTCCTGAATTCTGAGTGAATGTAGTGATGGCACACCTTAAGGTGTTAGTACGGCCTACAGGAAAGTACTTCTTTAAGAACTCATGTTCAAAAGAAGCCCAGGAATCTATAGGTGTAGTCCGTGCAAGTGTTCGAAACCAAAAGGCTACCTTATCTTTCAATGAAAAGGAGAACATTTTCATTAAAAGCGTGTGCTGATCATGTCCTTGCGGACCCAAAGTTTGGGCAAGATTCTTCAGCTCCTCTAAATGCTAAAAAGGATCCTCAAAAGCAAGTCCATGGAAGTGAGGAATGAGTGCTATAATGTTTGGCTTTTGTTCAGCAGCACGACCCCCATTGGGATAACGTACCACAGGCATTGGTTGGGCAACTGCGGGATTATAATAATCCCGTAGTTGAGGTCAACGGGGTTGGGGTGGTGCCTGAGGATTTCTAGGTTGAAGTGGTTGTGGTTGGGGGTTAGCTAAAAGATTAACAGCTTGAGCCAGCTGTTGCACCTGTTGGGTTAAGGTATTCATTTGTACTTGTGTATCGAAAAGGTGCTGAAGATGAGGCATAGGTCCTCTCTCCGGGGGCGGATTAGGAAAATTAGGATAAGGTGGAGGTTGGAACCTAGGGATAGGTGGTTGCTGTGGTGGAGGATGTGCAACTAAGTGTGGAGGAAGTTCTTCAAAATCCTAGAATTGTAACAACTAAAGATCATCCTCTTGGTGAATGGGATTGTGAATAGGAGTTTGAGGCTCAGGAGGTAAGGGATTAGAAGTGGAAGGCAAAGAGGAAGATGCAATAGCCTAGGTACCAGTACCCAAGGGGAGTACAAGTTCTGGGTTTTGGGATCTCCTACCTTCCATTGAGTTGGTTTTTGAAAACACGTTTACTACAATTCGTTACAACTCAATGGGAAAATTTCAGCCAAGTTCACAGAAAGTGGAAAATCCCAATTAAATCTCAATTCATTCAGAAGACCAAGCAAGCGAGATGAATCGAAATTTTTTTCCTAGAGGCTGCTACGCAAAATTATGTTATACGCAAGCAATTGTTTCAAACAATTGTACGTGTCTTAAGATAAACCTAGCGATGTGCAGACCTCTAAAATCCACTGGGAGTCTGGATAAAACTTAGCATGAGAATCCAAATCCTGTGGTTGCAGAAAGAGATGAGGTAGAAACCTGTGTGTTGTGACCTTAAGTGATCGTGCTGTGTGCACGATAGCAATCAACACAAGGCGATAAAAATCTCAATCAAGGTTTCACCCAAAGTTAATATCTCCTTTTTTATTTAATTCAAGTGATTATGAGATGATTTCTATGCTGCTTGTCTCGCTTTTTTTTACTCAGTTCAATACAAGAGATGGTTTTCTTTAATTTTAAGTCAAATGCAATGATGACAGGAGTTAGAGAAAGGTAAAGAATGCGTTCCTGACTCCAGCAATCTTCTATATGCAAATTTGACTTGAATTGAAATCTAGTAGAAAAGTATGCAACCTAAGATGGATGCCTAAGCATATGCTGCTGCTAGATAAGGATGAGATCTTTTTGATTTTTGATTTTTTGATTTTTTTTATATATAACAAGCAAAAACAAAGAAAGAAATCGATTCGGAAAATCGCAATGGAAAAACCGTATCGATGAGGGAGAAGTAGAAAATAAAGTCCAGACAATCCGCAGTTATTACAATGAATGTGTGAGAACAGGCTCTCACAACTTATGACTAACAATTCATCCTAGTTAATATACCTAAATCTATCTAAACTAAACTACTACTACTACTAATCCTACAGCTACTCCGAGGGAAAACTCCGCCTGGATGTCGGGTCAGGAGCACAGCGATTCCACCAGGAAGACGTCCTCTACCTGGAAGATGATACTGCTTCTCCTCCTCCTCAAGTGCTATGGAAAAATAACAAATGATTAGTAAAAGAATAAAAGAATGTGTATACAATAACAAATAAATCAATGGAAGAAAACAATTACAATCAATGAATTTGAATGAAATGAAGAATTTCTATATACAAAAAAAAAGAATTAAAGGGTAATTTTGGCATAAAGAGCGTTGCCTCCTTGGCAACGGTGCCAAAAATAATGGTATGTTTGTTGTTGGTCATTTTTTGGCAATGGTATGATGGTAATATGGTGGTGGTGTATTGATGGGTGAAAATACCATTAATGTCATTGTAGTAAATTATATGGGATACCAGTCATTACAACCATTATTATTTACTTATCTAGTTTTTACTGGTTTCATTCCAGGTCGTTCACTGGGGGGCAATTATTGAATTACATCGCTCTTTGATCTCAAAATTATCCTTTAATTCCAAAAAGAAGTTTTACATCTAATAAAGAATGAATGAATGTAGACATGGTTTGCCTACTCACAAAGAATTAATAAAAAATGCTTGCAAAAAAAACTAACTACAAACAAGCACCAAACATTTCATTACTATATTTTAAACTATCTCTTACAAGTTATAGTATTAATACTTACATGAAAGTACACTATCAATTAAGATTACATGATATACTAACTTAACTTACTAATCTGACACCTACAGTAACACATTCAATAGCTATAGTGACAGATGTAAGCGTCGCTAGATCCCAGAAAATATTATATACAAACTTAAAGAGGGAAACTAGGGTATTTAGCGACGTTTATGGCGATGTTTTATTCTGTTAGTAAATGTATGAGGTTATTTACATAAAAGTAATTGACTATACTACATATACATATATATATATATATATTTCTTTTGTCTTTGTATTCACCTTTGTATTTAAATCTCTCTCTCTCTTACTCCACACTAATCTTCTTTTGTTATTCTTCTTCTTCTTTGTTTTAATTCTGCCTTAAAAGATTCCACAAACTGCGGCGTAGAGGTAATTAACTACTGTCATTAGTTTTTCTTTAATTAATAAAAAATGTGTTTAATTTACGGGCACGCTTTTCGAGGGATACACAACACCCATAGGGTGGGACCAAACCTCTACTAAGAATTGTTATTAGGCCGCTTAATTACGTTTCATCAAGCTCAGAACACAGGCTTTCTTAGCGTGCGCACACACACAAACACCTCCCCGGGCCCCTGGCCCCTCAATCAAATGCTCAGAATATACGCTCATAGGGTATGCTCAGAATATGCAATAGTGTGGCTGTTTCGGGCACCTGGCACCCGTGACGACTGCGCTGTAAAGTAACAAAATCAATTTATATTGCTACGCGCATTTTGCAGCACACGATGTGGCGCTATTCGAGCGCCGCATCTGCACTGAAAAATGTGCACAGCTGCATGCTGAAGGAGACTTTGGCCCTTAATTCGAGGGACATAATTTATTTAAAAATAAAAATAAATTATGGAGAATGAAGTATTTACATAATACTATACAATTGTACAATTAATTTGAAATTTTAGTTAGATTTACCATATAAATAAATTCGCTAAAGTATATTATTTTTACACACTGGTTTTGGTATTTTATTCTTTAATTACTTATAAATTAGCTACTATATGGTCTAATTGACCTTATACAGAGTTAGAATATGTGTATAAGTATTTTGTAGACATTTTTATTATATTTTTCCGAATTAATTTCTATGTTATTTACATTTAAATAGCAGTTTTGACTGTTTTACTTATAAATTAAGTTAAAGTAATATAATTAGGTATAAATATACTTCAATTAGCTTAAATTACTTAAGGTATATTAGTCTAAGTATACAGATTCAATTAACTTAATTATAACTCTAAATTACTAATTTATCTAATTTAATTTAACAACTTAGCTATTAACTTAATAAATTCATTATTTATTATGTATAAAGGATTAAATTAAGGTACGGAATTTTATTTACTTATAATATACATATGCATAGATATATACAGTTTTATAATTTAATTCTCTTATTTATACTATCTACTGATTTAGTTAGTCTAAAAATACATATAAGTTAGTTTAATTTATAGATAGTTATATAATTAATGTATATACTGTCTGATCTAAATTAGATACTTAATTTACAGCATACAATATATTTACATAGTTAGTTGTACAGTCTATGTATATATACTACCTATTTACATATATAACCTAGTATAGAGCTTATGTTTATAAGAGTATACTTAATATACAAAGTAATATATATATTTTTTCGGTTCTTTTGGGAGTTTTTCACTTTTTATGGTTTTTATAAATCTTACAGAAATAAGAGATGAGAAGGGAAGAGTTGGATGAGGAGAAAGAGGCATGTTTACTGTCTTTTTAAGTATAACTCTTTTTATCAAGCTTCATGACTGCCTTATTTTTATTCAGCATGAGATTTAGGAAGTGTTTACCAATTTTAATACAATCCTTAGTTTAGTTTCCCTTTTTAAATCATGTGTTGGACAGTTAGCTTGAACTAAACTAGCTGACAACACTTGAAAGAGTTAAAACAAGCACTCACAAAAATTAAACTTCAATTAGCTAACAGGAAAGCTTGTATTCATAAGGGAAGCAAAATATCTGTATGTTAGCTACATTTCAAAAAACATTCTACAGGGTATTACATCAGATTCCATCTGCTACAAATTAGAACAGTTAGACAGCAGCAGCAGCATTGATTCTACAGACAAACCCTACAGCAGCTCAGATCTGATTCTAGATGGTCTAACTGCTGCTGCAGCTAGTCCATTTGGGGATAAAATCTGAATAGGGAGAGAAGGAGAATGTAGCTCCAAAATGTAGCAACTTGCTGTGAACACTGGGATTAAAGTGATAAATCCAGACTAAAGAAAAGAAATACTCTTTCAATCCCCCATCTGATAAGGGTCTCACTCTCATTAAAAACACTGAATACCCTAATTTAAATGTAAAAACCCTTATCAAAAACTTCACATCAGATTAAATCAACAAAAGACACTAATCTAACTCTTCCTAATGCTATAGACAGCATGAAGAAAGAGTTAACTCAGTCAGTTAAAATCCCTAATTCAACCCCCAGGTTCTGAAACCTTAAGGAGTATTGAGAACTCCATAGGTTAGGAAATCATCAATGCATCCATTCAAAACAAACTCATGGATGCAAGATAAAACTTCAAATCACACAGTGATTTTCCTTAGTTCTATCTTGCATTCATTGCGACCTTCATAAAACTCAAATCAGAATATGGCTCTTCTTAGATGAATTCTGACATCAGAAACATCTCAGATTCCTTGCCAACAATGAACACAAATCAGGATTTTTCAATTTGTCAGATCAAAGTAGTTAAAGCCCAATTGAGTGAAAATCCTTGAAATCCAAGTTAAAAGAAAATCCAACAAACTGATAGCTTCAAACTCAGATTAGGGGCTTTTGTGAACAAGAGTGAAGTGAATGGGAAGCCCCTTAAGTGCTTTTTGACGCCAATTTCAGATCTGAGGTTAAAAACCAATCAGATCTGAAATTGGGTCTGAATGTATGGGTGGAATGCGAAAAATAGGTCGTGGAAAATCAGAAGTGAATATGAAAATATGGAGAGGGAGAGAATTTGAAATCATGACTATGTGAAACCTTCCCCTCTGATCTGGAATGATCAGAGGAGGTGAGGGGGGAATTTATAGCCTAAATCTACTACTACAGCTACTTTATCCTAACAGCAAAATTAAACACTACCAATTACATTAATTCCACTCTAAACCTACTTAACTACAACTACAACTAATATGCAGAATAATAAATCTACTCTAACAGGAAGAATGGGACCTATGGGTCCTTAGCCGGTGGCTAAGGAGGAAGAAGGGAGGAAGATGACTCCAGCGGAGAGAAGAGTTTTCTAGTGAGGCTCCAGCGACGTCCTCAGGTGCTACAACGTCCTTAGCGACGAGGAGGTCGAGAGAAGGTGATGATTTCACAGCCGGTGGCTGTGAAATCAGAGGCTTGATGGGGAGGTGGAACTGGAGTGGACGAACGATCGCTGAGAGATGTAGGAGGGAGCGATCCTTTGCGTGCGCCACCACTGAGGTGCTTAAGTAGCATACTCAGTGGCTGAGATCATCGCGCAGGTGAGGATAATCGAAGAGGTAACCAGCGGCGAGGATGAGAGGAGAGGAGTGCGCAACAAGCCAATCTCAAAATCTAACCATCAGATGGGATCTGGGGAGAGGGGTGAGCGCACGCGCCGATTCGCGTGAAGCTTCCATTCAAATCCAACCACAGATCGAAATTGTGAGAAGCAACGGACGACCGAGATCGGCCGTGTTCTTCGCGTGCTACAGTGCGTACGAAGAGAAGCAAGCTGACCTCTGAAATAATGGGAAAATTGCAGGAAAAACCCCTGCGCGAAGGGGTAGAAGATTTACGTGCAAGCTCATAAGTGAAAGAATTACAACAGGAAGGACCCTGCAGCCTTTCAAAGGGTCCCTGCGGTTTACAAGTAGGTCTAAAAAGGAATTTTTAAAGGCAAGAATGTAATGCATGAAGGACCAAAGTGTAAACTACCTATTACATAGCCTAAATGATGTCCAAATGCCTTTAAATTTTTATATGTGCTTAATTGAACATTTAAGACATTAATTATACCTTTGATTTGGCCTTTCAAACTTATTTGTGTGTTCAATTAATGCATGGATCATCATTTGTACTTTGCTTTCAGAATATCTCGTTTTGTGAGCTAATTATGAAATTTTAACACAGAGTAAAGGTTTTAGGTCTTTTTCTTTAATTCCCACATTTAACCCTTTTTATCTGTTAATTTGATGTTGTTTTACTTAGTGTCTAGCTCAACTTCAGCTTTTTAGCCATGATGAGTAGCTACTCATCAGCTGACAACCCGATTATGGAATTAAAGCCTCTTCCCGATCATCTCAAGTATGTCTTTTTGGGTTCCAATCAGACATTTCCTGTGATTATCAACTCCCGACTCACACCTGATCAGGAAACATGCCTGATTTCTGTTCTCCAGCAACATTGAAGAGCCATTGGATGGACTCTCAATGATCTAACTGGTATCAGCCCTTCATACTGCACACATCACATCTACACTGAAGAGGGCTCACGACCATCCCGTGAAATGCAGAGATGCCTAAATCCAAATCTGCAGGATGTCGTGAAAAAGGAGATCATCAAGTGGTTAGATGCAGGAATCATCTACCTGATCTCCGACAGTCGATGGGTGAGCCCAATCCAAGTTGTGCCTAAGAAGGCAGGACTCACCATCATCATGACTGAAATCGGAGAAGCCATATCAACCCATATAGTAAACTCATGGAGAGTCTGCATTGATTACAGAAGACTCAATTCCTCTACGAAGAAGGATCATTTCCCACTACCATTCACTGTTCAGATTCTCAAGAAACTAGCAGGAAATCGATTCTTCTGCTTTTTGAACGACAACTCCAGTTACAATTAGGTCGTAATCCATCCCGAGGACCAAGAGAAGACCACCTTCACCTGCCCCTTCGGAACATATGCATTCCGAAGGATACTGTTCGGTCTCTACAATGCACCCGCTACTTTTCAACGGTGCATGCTTGACATATTCTCAGATATGGTAGGTGAATACCTTGAAGTCTTCATGGATGACTTCTCAGTGTTTAGTGAATCGTTAGATGATTGCCTCCTGCACTAGGTCCAAATCCTCAAGCGGTGCATCGACGTGAACTTGGTTCTTTCTCGGGAAAAGAGTCACTTCATGGTACCTGAGGGAATTGTCCTGGGACATCTCATCTCTGAGAAAGGCAACCAGGTTGATCGAGCCAAGGTGAATCTGATTTCCAAACTCCCTATGCCTAGCTCAATCAAAGACATCCAATCCTTCCTGGGGCACATCGGTTTTTACCGTCGATTCATTCCCGATTTTTCGAAAATAGTGCGCCCCCTCACTAATCTTCTATCTAAGGATGTCCCGTTTCAAATCTCCAAGGAGTGCACTTAGGCATTTGAAATCCTACGTGATCGAGTAACCCAAGCACCTATCCTGCAGTCCCCTAATTGGTCTCAACACTTTGAGATCATGTGCGATGCATCTGATTATGCTGTTAGGGCGGTACTTGGGTAGAAAATAGGTGGGAAACCCGTGGTCATGTACTACACTAGCAAGACACTTGATGAGGCTCAGCGTAACTATATAGTTACTAAGAAAGAGCTGCTAGCTGTAGTATTTGCCTTGGAAAAATTCAGATCATACCTTTTGGGTTCCCATGTTATCATATACTCAGATCACACTGTAGTGAGGCACCTCCTTGCAAAGAACGACGTGAAACCTTGAAAGATGAGTGGCAGGCAACTTGTGGTGCTTTGTATTTATTATAGTATAGTCGTTATAGTATAAGCTATGGTTGTCGCCATCATTTTCAATTTTTACTCAAAAAAGGTTTCCCGAGGTCGAACTCAGGGAGCAAACTTATAATTCTAGAAGTACAATGTTTCTGTTACAAAAATAAGAGAGAGAGAGAGAGGTAGATTGGTCTCTTGGCTTTTTCTTCTTCTCTTCTTTCTCTCTTGCAATCTTTCTTCTTCTTCTTTTTCTTCTCTTCTCTTTGCTTTGATCATCTTCAGCTCTTCTGTCTTCTTCCTTCTTATTTTCTTTCTTTCTCTTCTGTTCTTCTTCTTTTCTTTTTCTTCAGAGCATCGTCTGATTTCTCAATCAGACGACTTAAGTAGCATCTGCTACAGTGCTTCCTTGGTGCTCCCTCTTCTGCTTCTTTCCTCTTCTTCTTTTTGCAGTCCTTCTTCTTCTGCTTTGCTTCGAGCAGCCAAGGCTTTGGTTGCTTCTTCCTTCTTTTTCTTCTTTTTGCAGTCCTTCTTCTTCTGCTTTGCTTCGAGCAGCCAAGGCTTTGGCTGCTTCTTCCTTCTTTTTCTTCTCCTTCCTCTTCTGCGGTCTTCTTTCTCTCCTTCTTCTTCTTCTTCCTGCACACTCACATAGCCCGGTCAGAGCAAAAACCTAACCCTACCCTCCCCCGCATCTCTCTCTCTCAAATTTCACTCGTAGGATCGCTCTCCCAGAGCCGGGTATTCGGGTACGAGTTCGCGCCCGTGTCCAAGCCTACTGGCGTGCGGTGGTGAGCGAGGAGTGTAGGTCAGGTATACGGGTCAGGCCAAGTCCGCGGGGCGTGGTCGCGGATAAGGCCGGGTGAAGCGGGTGAGAGGGACCTCACCCCGTGGTCAGGAGGCGAAAAGGCTAAGGCACTTTTCCAATTTATGCGTGGGCGGCGTTTCGAAATCCCACGATGTGGGACTATCTTCTGTGATGTCTTCGCGCGCGCCCGCAGGACGACTCCACCTCACCCTCTGATCGGCTGCAGCCGATGTCGGTGCCAACTGAAGATGCAGAAGCCTTCACGGACTTCGCCCCAACCTGCAGCACCTGGGAACCTGGGGCTGCAGGGTCTGGAGCTCACCTCGAAGCTGCTTCAGTCGTTGTTAATGGTGGCTGGAGCAGCGAACCTGTTAGACAGAAACACGGCCCTTCGGCCTAATCAAACTAGCGGAGGACCTTTGCCGTGGCACGGCGAAGGTGGCACGGGGTGTAGCAGGTCGTGGGGCGGCGTCTGGCGGCGGGGCTAGTTCGAACAACGACCGGAGAAATGGGTCTGTTCGGGGGAGTGTGGTGGGGGTGTGGAGCAGTAATGGGTGAGCGGAGGTTGCTCAGGGTGATGAGGAGGAGGTTCTATGAGGGTCGGCGAGGCGTGTGGGGCTGTGGAGCGATGGGGGCATCTCGCCGGAGGGTAGCCGGAGATGAAGGGGGTGACGGTGGACAGGAGTGGTCGAGGGCTTAATTGAATGTAAATTAGTGAGGAAAAGAAAGAGGGGGAGGTGGGGAGAAGTTCTGACCTAGTTGTAGGGATGAAGGGGGCTGGAACAGGGGGGCAGTCGTATCGACTGTCGCCGGAGAAGAAGACGCCCAGAGGGAGAGGGCGGCGGCGAGGAGAGAGCGGGAGGGCGCGCGCTGGGTACGGCGCGACGCGGGAAGAGCGGGCGAGGATGGCTCTGCTGCTGGTATTGCAGCAGAGCGACGAGGAGGGGGAGGAAGAACCACCGGAGCTGGAGGGCTTCTACCGGAGTGGGAAGAGAGGAAAGATGGGGGTGTTTCTCCGTCAGGATCGAGCTACCCTCTTCTGCAGGCGGAGGCGATTTTTATAGAGGCGAAGGCGGAGAGGTGGGCGGCCGGAGGATGGCCGGAGTAGGGACCCATACCTTCCGCGCGTTCGCACGGAAGGTGTGGGCTGCTGCAGAGATCGTGGAGGTGTCCCTGCGACAGCAAACGTCGCAGGGAACACCCCGTTGAAAGGGCAGAGGGCTTCCCTCACCCTACGCGGCGCCATGCTCCGCTCAGGGTTTTGCAGGGAGGACCTAAATGCAAAGAATGATGAAGACTTAGGGATCAAAATTCGAGGGTTTCAAAAGTTGAGGGTTAAAAAGTAATATATGAGGACCAAAATGTAAAGTCGGTCAAGAAGGTCTCTTCTTAGGCTCAAGTTTTTATACATGACTAAATAGGACCTAAGGATTCTAATGATGAATTTTATTTCTAGATCAGACCTTTTTTGATCGGTCAATTTACGTAAAAATCTAAATTAAATCATTAATTGGGCATGGTTCTCAATGTAGGTCAAAATGGGTTCCCAAGGCCAAATTGAAGGTTCTAAACCCTAGAGATTATTTTTCTATGAATTTTAGAGGGTATAGTCGATTTTTACTTTGCCTCGAACCTCGTGAATTTAAGTGGGTTTGTTTTAGGGTTACAGGATGTCATTTAATTCCTTGGAGTTGCCGTAGCCCTTGTTGGATCAAATCATCCCACTTTCCTTCTTATTAGGTTAGTTTGACCTATGTTTGGACCCTGAGTTACCCTGTTTACTGATTGTGTTGGTGAAATTGTATTTTTACCCCTTATGACATGTTTTCTTCAAAAACTCAGAATTCTCTGAGTCAAGCCTTTCTATAAGTTATGTAGGAGCTTTTTCTCGTAAATCTAGGTTAGATGGTGCTAGTTTAGGATTTATGATGAGGTTCTCATCAAACCTCGACTAATCCGCTGGATCTTGCTATTACAAGAATTCGATCTCAAAATTCATGATAAAGTGGGAAGCAGAACGTGGTGCTGACCACTTATCCCGCCTTCCTTCTGACAGTATCGACCCTTCCAAACCCATCACAGAACATTTTCCCGATGAGTACCTCCTGATTATTAGTACGGAACTTCCTTGGTTTGTTGATTTAGTAAACTACTTGGCATCACATCAGATCCTGTCCGATTGGCTGAAGGCCCAGAAAGATAAATTGTTTTTCGATGCCAAGTACTACATGTAGGAAGATTCGTACCTCTTCCGAATTGGTGTTGATCAGATCATTAGATGGTGCATCCTGGAAGCGAAAATTCAGGATATTTTGTCCTTCCGCCATGACCAAGCCAGCGATGGACATTTTTTCGGACATAAAACAGCAGCAAAAGTCCTCCAGTGTCACTTTTATTCGCCCATGATTTTCAAAGACATATACAATCACTGTAAGGCATGCACTCATTGCCAAACCTTAGGCAACATGAGCCACCGTGATATGATGCCTTTACAACAAATTCTCGTATACAAAATCTTCGACATCTAGGGGATTGATTTCATGGGACCCTCCCCTATTTCAGATGTCTTTGAATACATTCTTCTTGTTGTTGATTATGTGTCCAAATGGATCGAAGCCATTCCAACCCGAACCAACGATCATAAGGTGGTAATCAAATTCATTCATCAGAACATCTTTTCTCGGTTCGGGATTCCACGTGCCATTATCTCTGATGGAGGGACCCATTTCATAAATGCTCAGTTCAGATCACTGATAACCAAATATGGGGTGTCACATCGAATCTCTGCTCCTTATCACCCTCAAACCAACGATCTAGCTGAGCTATCGAATCGGGAGATCAAGAAAATCCTTCAAGTCACTATCCGACCTGATAGAAAAGATTGGTCATCTTGACTTCTGGAAGCCTTGTGGCCTATAGGATCGCCTGCAAAACCCAATTGGGTATGTCTCCTTTCAGATTGGTGTACGGGAAGGCATGTCACCTCCCCGTCGAATTGGAGCACAAAGCCTATTGGGCCATACGGAAGTGTAATCTAGATCTTGCTAAGGCAGAAATCCACAGAAAGCTTCAAATGAGCGAGATCGATGAATTATGCAATGATGCATATGAGAACTCATGAATTTACAAAGAGTGGGTTAAGGGTTTTCACGACAAGCACATATCTAGAAAGATCTTTCACCCTGGTCAGAAAGTCCTACTCTTTGATGCCAAACTCAAATTGTTCCTAGGAAAACTCAGATCAAAATGGATTGGACCATATCTTATCAGACAAATCTTTGGAAATGGAGTCGTAGAAATCAGCCAACCCAGCCTTGATTCAAAACCCTTTGTTGTGAACGGTCAACGACTTAAGCCGTTCATTGAATTCATTGATACGAACATGGCTGAGGTATCTTTTGATCTCCATTCTCCCTGAGCTTATTGCGCCCAGCTGATGGTGTTAAACTCAATGCTTAACAAGAGGCAACCGGCCATCTTTTTGAAAAACCCAAAACCCTTCTTGACACATCTTATACTGAACTCATATTGCACTTTAGGGTTTATCTATTAGAACAGCCGATGCCACCTCTGGTACCCATACTTGAGCTTGAAATCATCTGCAACAATCACCCTGACCCATCCACCCACCCAACACCTGTTCTAATGAATGATCTAAGATGAACTCGAACCCACCTAATTTATAATGAGGGCATTGCAGATCGTAGGCATGGGGGGTATTAAAGTGCAAAATGTTGTGAAAATCGAATAATTACAAAGAAATGGATTGACTTGCCCAAGAGAAACTGTGCCTAAGGGAAGTTGATATGGATGAGCGGATGGGGAGAAGGCGAGCGGAGGGCGATCAGCGGTGGACAAAGAGCGGCAGTGGGGCGGAGCCATCCATGGCTGGTGCAGAAGGTGATTGGAGGACATGCAGATCGAGGGCCTGGAGGAGAAGGGAGCGGATTTGGCAGGAGAAGTTCTTTAAGTCGTATGAAAATACTTGAAGACGTCCCTGGAGGAGGAAGAATGGAGATTTCTCTGCTTCAGATGCAGACGAAGGGGGCATGTGGCAGCGATTTGTAAAAACCCCTTGATCTGCTTGGAATGCAGGAGTGAAGGACACAAGCGCGAGTCGTGCCCTAGGAGGATCCCTTTGCGACCACATAGGGCAGTCTCGCATCCTGTCTGGAGGGTCAAGAATGAAACTCGGTAGCCACCGCCGCCGATTTTGGGTAGGCACACAATTGAAGTTGAGATCCCATCTTCAAAAGAGATCTCGACTGCAGAGATCACACTGAGAGGTGCTTTGATTGGGGAGATCATGACAGGTAGGCCATCGATCGAAATGCTTCAGAATCTAGTACGTTCCTTAGATCTTCTATCTGAGGTTGCCATGTTATCCCATTCTCGCTTCTTGGTGTATAGCTTGGGCATGCTGGATGTAGAACGATTGATATTTCGTTCAAGTATCTTCGAAGACTTCATTGTGATCTGGAGAATGGTCTCTCCTTTTGATGGGGCTCTATCTGAGCGGCCTCCACAAAGAGTGACCTCCAGGAGGATTCTCCTTGAGATCTCTGGACTGCCACTGTACCTGCGGTTAAAGGGAGTTGTCTCTAAAATGCTAGCAGGCTTTGCATCAATCTATGATGGTTCTGAAGTTCTGATTGGAGAGGGGGACATTAGGTCTCTAAAAATTGAGGTGGAAGTTACCAATGCTGGTTCAATTCCTGATTCGATCACAATCAGATGTGGGGGCACCTCTTGGCTTGTTAGGCTAGCTATTCTTGGACAGGTTGAATGTGGTCAAGATAAGTCGTCTGAGGAGAAACTAAAGTCTGGAACCAACAATGAGGTGAGAAAACAGAGTGACAGCTATGGACACACCCCCCCTGTTGACGCTCCTGAACCCAAAAAGAGGAAGGATTGCCACTGTGTCATGGCTGAGGAAGATCAGATGGAGGATGTTGTTACAGCTTCTGATAACAGACTAGCTATGATAGTCAAAGAGGATGGCTGTTGTTGTCAACGATTTTGTGCGGATTTAAAGGCGTATTACGTTGTAGTAGAACCGACAAAACGTTTAAACAAATATAAATAATTTTATTACTCGAACAAGTAGAGTATCCAAGGTCGAACACAGGGAGCAATCTCAGTACTTTGTAAAACCCAAGAATACAACTGTTAAATGCAAATATAATTGATTCAAAGAGTTTTTAGAAAAAGTAGAATTAGACGTCTGATTTATGTATCAGACGTCTTAAATGTGATCTTTCTTTCTTTCTTCCTTCTTCTCCTTTCTGCTTCTATATCTTTCCTTCTTCTGCTTTGCCTTTCTGATCTCTTTGCAATCTTCCCTTGTCCTTCTTCTTCTTCTCTGCGAAGACTTCTAATCTTTCTGCTTTCCTTCTCCTGCGAAGGCTTCTTTCTTCTTCTTCTGTCTTCTTCTTTGGCTTGCTTTTCCTTCTTCTGCAGCGGCCAAGTCCTTCTCCTGCGATCAGCCTGCCTGCACAGGAGCAAAACCTAACCCTTCTCCCTCTACCCGCGCGTCTCTCTCTCTCAAGCAATTCACTCTGAGCTGCTCTCCCAGAGCCACAAGCATAATCAGGTCGGATCGTACTCGGGACCAGGCGCACCTGAAGGTGGTGTGATGCGCGAGGAGTGCGTAGGTCTAGGTCGGGTCGGATCCGCCAAGTCCGCGTGGTTAGGCCGCGGACGAGGCGGGTGGGGTCAGTGAGGGACCTCACCCCTGTGCTTACTGAGGCGATAAGAGTATATCACAAAAAGAGTTTATAGTGTTCCTGAGGTTTGTAATCCCACGATGTGGGACTAAAGGTTTCGTCCTTCCCTCACGCGCGCCCGCAGACTCTAGTGTGCAATTGCCCACACTGAAGGCCCTGCTGGTGCTCCTCGCTGAACTCAGTCACCTCGCGACACTTGCGAGAGCCTGCTGCACCTACCGCCTGGGAAGCCTGACGCCTGCTGCTGCTCCAAGCTTCCTGCTGCTTCGACTGTTAATGGCGGCCGGGGCATCCACCTGAGATTCCATAGAACGGCCTATTGGCCCAATCAGAATAGCTGGAAACCTTCGCCGTAGCACGGCGAAGGCGGTGGGTGATGCTGCAGGTTGTCGGTCGGCCTAGGCGTGCGCGCCTAGGTCAACCTGTGGCTGGAGATGGTGGGTTGTTCGGGGGGTGGTTATGGAGGTCTGGAGTGGCAGTTGTGGGGTGGAGCGAGTTCCTGGTGGTGAGGCGGAGCTCACGAGGTGGTTGGCGAGCCGTGTGGAGTGGCGGAGTGGTGTGGGCGGCTCGCCGGAGTGCGGTCGGAGGCGAGGAAGGTGGAGGCGGTTAGGTACTGTCGAGGGGTAATCAAGTAAAATAGTTGGGGGAAAGGAGAGAGGAGAGGGTGGAGAACGTATCTGGGGTTGTCTAGAGGGAAGGGAGGCGGCGGAGAGGACGGCTCGTAACTGCCGTCGTCGGGGAAGAAAGACCCTGAGGGAGGAAGCGGCGACGAAGACGAGGTCAGAAGCGCGCGCGCGGGGTACGGCGCGACGCGGGAGGAAGCGGCGGAGAGGACTCTGCTGCTGGTATGGCAGCAGAGCGACGAGAAGGAGGGGAGGAGGTCGCCGGAGCTTGTGGGTTGTTTGGCCGGAGATGGGAGAGGGAGGAATTTGGAAGGGATCTCTGTCAAAATCAAGCTTAGCCCCTTCGGCCGGAGTTGTGGGTTCTTATATAGGCGCTGGACTGGGTGTGCAGGGCATGAAGGGCACGTAATTGCCTGAGGTTGGTCGCCGGAGATGGAAAGGAGTTAGGATACCCAAATCTCTCGTGCGTTCGCACGAGAGATTGGGTTCACACCAGCGATTGTAATTGACTTTATAAGGAAGGGAATTCCTCAGAGAATCCTCCTTCCATTTCTGGGAGGGAATCTCTGAGGCATTAGAGAGAAATCCCTCTCCGAACCTCGTCGAAGCTCGGTTCTGCCCTAGCAATGGCGGCAGGACCGGTTTGCAAAGGAGGCGAAGAACCTAGGGGGTTCTCTGCAACGGTATTCAAAAGATAGGGACCAATTTGTGATTTGGGTGTACTAAATTGCAAAGTAGGTCAAGATGACCTCTCCTTAGGTCCAAATTTTGGTATAAACCTAATTTGGACCTAAGGAATCCAATGGAGAAGTTGGATTTCAGGTTTGACCTCGTTTGACTGGACATTTTGCGTGAAAACCCAAATTAGGTTAATTGAAGAGCTAGGACCCTAATCTAGGTCAAACTAGGTTCCAAAGGCCAAATTAAGTGTTCTAAACCCTAGAGTATATTTTTCCATGATTTGTAGAGGGTTTACTTGCTTTTTGTTCTGACCAGAACCTTGTTAATTTAAGCGGGTCTGTTTTAGGGTTACCAAGTGTCATTTAGTTCTTAGATTGCACATGAACCCATTTCTGATTGACTCAACCCACTTTTTATCTCATTTAGACCATTTGACCTATGTTTTGCCTCTGAGAAATCCCATTTTTGTACTGCAATGGTAAAATTACAGTTTTAACCTTTATTTCATGTTTTCTTCTCAAAGCACTTGTTCCTTCAGTTAGGCCTACTTCTAGGTTATGTAGGAGCTTTTATCTTCTTTATTGGGTCAAAATGAGCTAGTTATGGCTCATGATGAGGCTCTCATCATACCCCCATGCCTAGCTTTTGCTAGTCCCTTAGCAAAATTTCAAAGTTTTAACTTCCGTTCTAGACCCTGAATGTCTGTCAACAATGATAAGTGCTTCTCCTTTTCTTTTGTGATTAGGTGGGAATGCCGACAATAGGCCTAGAGGTACTCAAGTACCAACCAAAATCCGGACCTGTTCCGCTTTAGCCTCAGTCTTCTGCAAAGGTTTCTACGGCCCACAGAAACTAACCTAAGGTTTGTTGGACTCCGCGGTTAAAGCACCAGTGCTTGAGACATTTTTAGCCTAAGTTCAGTTTGCAGTGCGTTTTTTGTAAGAGAGGATAGAAGATTTTTTTGTTTGGAGAGCTTTTCTCTCTCTTTTCTTTTTATTTCTAGCTTCGGATTAGCTTCTCAACACGGTCTGTATCGAATTCCTCGTCCCCATCATCAATCCTCAAAGGTCCCTGGCTTTCGAGATTTCGAGATAATCCTGCCCATGGCGTTCCGTGGCCGAATTCAGACCCTGGCGATCGACATTTCGTGATAATGCCGCCCATGGTATCTGAACCAGCAGAGTGCTTACATGCCCCCGGTAGGATATTTAAATATCCCAAGAGACAAGCACCGAGGAGACGATATGTTGTTACGCATCTTCGAGGGGAATTTCCCGCCTCTCCGCACTGGGAACTCGTCCAAATCAATTTGTGTTGATTGACCGCTCCTAATCTAGGTGACTTTTTCAGAACATTAAACGCTTTTCGCGTGATTTGGATGTTTATGCGCACTGAACCAGACTGTGTGTGAATTTGGGTGCTTAGGTTACCGAATCCCGCAAATCGGAGGTCAATTAACGAGGCCGAATACTTCCTAAGCCTTAGACCTAATACTCAAGCTTCACATTTTCCTCAACCTCTTGAGGATTATCCAGATTTTAACGGATACGTGAATTTTTAAGCTAAAGGTACTAGCCCAAAAAGCCTAAGACCAGCGTTCCTGCTAATCTCTTGTTGTATCTCCGTAGCACTTTTCTTTTCTTTTTCTTGATTCGGTCTAGAACTTCAGTTAACCCCTTAATCTTTTACTAATGACTATTTCTTTTCATTTTCATTTTGTGCTCCTTTTTGTCATTTTTTCTTCTTTTCCTCCTCTCATTTGTATGACCCTGAATTGTTCTTCCCCTCTATCAAGTCTTTTTTTTTTTTTTATGTGAAACCCTTTCTTGATATGAATTTTCTGACATTTTGCACTTTCATACCCCCCCATGCCTAAGATTTGCAATGTCCCCATTGTAAATTAGGTGGGTTCGAATTCAGCTTAGTTCATGTATTAGGACAGGTGTGTGGTGAGTGAATGGGTCGAAGCGACTTGTTGCGAACGATTTCTAATCTCGGGTAGGTATACCTGAGGTGAAGTCGGTTGTTCTAATGAATGAACCCTAAAGTGCAATATGAGTTCCGCATAGAGATGTCAGAAACGGTTTCGGGTTTTTCAAAGAATGACGGGTTGCCTCCCGTTAAGCACTGAGTTTTACGCCATCGGCTGGGCGCAATGAGCTCAAGAGGAATGGAAGGTAAAAGATGACTCAGTCAAATCTATATCGGTCATGTCAATGAACGGCTTGAGTCTCTGCCCGTTCACGACAAAGGGTTCAGAATCGTGGCTGAGTGGGCTGATTTCAATAGCTCCATTTTCGAAGATTTGGCGGACTAGGTAGGGTCCGACCCACTTGGATCTTAGCTTTCCTGGGAATAATTTGAGTCGAGCATCAAAGAGTAAAACCTTTTGACCAGGCTGAAAGACCTTTCTAGAAATGTGTTTGTCGTGAAAAGCTTTAACCCGTTCTTTGTAAATTCGCGAGTTCTCATACGCGTCGTGGCGTAATTCATCGATCTCGCTCATTTGAAATCTTCTGTGGGTTCCAGCCTTAGAAAGGTCGAGATTACAGGTCCGTACTGCCCAATAGGCTTTATGCTCCAATTCGACGGGGAGGTGACATGCCTTCCCGTACACTAGTCTGAAGGGAGACATTCCTAATTGGGTCTTGTGGGCGGTCCTATAGGCCCACAATGCTTCCAGAAGCCGAGAAGACCAATCTTTTCTATCAGGTCGAACAGTAACCTGAAGGATCTTCTTGATCTCTCGGTTAGATAGCTCAGCTAGACCATTAGTTTGGGGGTGGTAAGGAGTAGAGATTCGGTGTGACACCCTGTATTTGGTCATCAGTGACCTGAACTGAGCGTTCGTAAAATGGGTCCCTCCGTTGGAAATTATAGCACGCGGAATCCCGAACCTTGAGAAAATGTTTTGATGGAGGAATTTTATAACGACTTTATGATTGTTGGTTCGGGTCGGAATGGCTTCTATCCACTTGGACACATAGTCAACTGCGAGTAAGATGTATTCGAAGCCATCCGAGTTCGGAAAGGGTCCCATGAAATCAATCCCCCAAATATCAAAAATTTCGCATACCAAGATCGGCTGTAGAGGCATCATGTCTCTATGGCTCATGTTGCCCAGAGTTTGGCAACGGGAACATACCTTACAGTGATCGTATGCATCCTTGAAAATTGTGGGCCAGTAGAAGCCACACTGGAGGACTTTCGATGCGGTTTTATGTCCAGAAAAATGTCCACCGCATGCCTGGTCATGGCAGAATGAGAGTATGTCTTTGATTTCCACTTCCGTGATGCACCGTCGGATTATCTGATCAGTACCAATGCGGAAAAGATACAGGTCTTCCCATAGGTAATACTTGGCATCGGAACGCAATTTTTCCTTTTTGGCCTTCGACCAATCGGGCAGAATCTGATGTGATGCCAGGTAATTAACTATATCGGCGAACCATGGAAGACTTATACTGATAGTCAGGAGGTGCTCATCAGGGAAATGTTCTGTAATAGGTCCGGAAGGATCAATAATTTCAGAAGGAAGGCGGGACAAGTGATCAGCTACCACATTGTGCTTTCCCACCTTGTCGCGAATCTCGAGGTCAAATTCTTGCAACAGCAAGATCCAGCGGATTAGTCGAGGTTTCGCGTCCTTCTTGGCAAGGAGATGCCTTACAGCTGTGTGATCCGAGTATATGATAATACGAGAACCCAGAAGGTATGATCTGAATTTTTCCAGGGCAAATACTACGGCCAGCAGCTCTTTCTCAGTAACCGTATAGTTACGCTGAGCCTCATCTAGTGTTTTGCTGGCGTAGTAAATGACCACAGGTATCCCGTCAATTTTCTGCCCCAAAACCGCTCCTACCGCAAAGTCAGATGCATCGCACATGATCTCAAAGGGTTGAGACCAATCAGGGGACTGTAGGATTGGGGCTTGGGTGACTCGGTCACGTAGGATTTCAAATGCTTGAGTGCATTCCTTGGAAATTTCGAAAGGCACATCCTTGGAGAGAAGATTGGTCAGGGGGCGCGCGATCTTGGAGAAATCAGGGATGAATCGACGGTAGAAACCGACGTGCCCCAAAAAAGATCGGATGTCCTTAATCGAGCTAGGCATAGGGAGCTTGGAAATCAGGTTAACCTTAGCTCGATCCACTTGGATGCCTTTCTCTGAGATTAAATGTCCCAGGACAATTCCCTCAGGCACCATGAAATGGCTCTTTTCCCAGGAAAGAACCAAATTCACCTCAATGCACCGCCTGAGTATATGGACCAAGTGTTGGAGGCAATCGTCAAATGATTGTCCAAAAACTGAAAAGTCATCCATGAAGACTTCCAGATAATCACCTACCATATCTGAGAATATGGCAAGCATGCACCGCTGAAAAGTTGCAGGTGCATTGCAGAGACCGAACGGCATCCTTCGGAACGCGTACGTCCCGAAGGGGCAGGTGAATGTGGTTTTTTCTTGGTCCTCTGGATGGATTGCCACCTGATTGTAACCGGAGTACCCGTCAAGAAAGCAGAAGAATTTATTTCCCGCTAGTTTCTCGAGGATCTGATTAATAAATGGTAGTGGGAAATGATCCTTCTTTGTGGAGGAATTTAGTCTTCTGTAATCAATGCAGACTCTCCACGAATTAGCTATTCGGGTAGGAATGACTTCCCCGGTTTCAGTCGTGATGATGGTAAGTCCTGCCTTTTTAGGTACCACTTGTGTTGGACTCACCCAACGACTGTCGGAGATCGGGTAGATGATTCCTGCATCTAACCACTTAATGATCTCCTTTTTCACGACCTCCTGTAGGTTAGGGTTTAGGCGTCTTTGCATTTCTCTTGAAGGTCGTGAGCCTTCTTCCGTGTAGATTCGATGTGTGCAGTATGAAGGGCTTATACCAGTCAAATCATCTAGAGTCCATCCAATGGCTCTACGATGTTGTTGGAGAACAGAAATCAAACGGAGTTCCTGGTCAGGTGTGAGTCGAGAATTGATAATCACAGGAAACCTCTGATTTGAATCCAAAAAGACGTATTTTAGATGTTCAGGAAGGGGCTTGAGTTCCATGACAGGATTGTCAGCAGCAGCAGGTGGTTCGGGGTTTGTATCGGGAGCAATGGTAGGAGTCATAGGTGTGTCTAGATCATGTCCGCACTCCTCTGTTAGCGGTTTTTGATTCTCTAGTGGTTGATCAGGAATAATCCGGTTGTCCTCCATATGCAGTTCATCAACCACGGTTTCGACATCACAAATTTCCCCTATCACCCCGCAATTAATCCCTTGATGGGCCTTGAAAATGTCAATCTTCAGATTTTGATCCCCAAATTTTAATTCTATCTGGCCCTCTTCGCAGTTTATATTGGCCCTAGCAGTGGCCAAAAAGGGTCTCCCTAATATAATTGGTGTGTCCCTTGGGTTCTTAGGTGCATCCATGTCCAGTACTATGAAGTCCACTGGGAAATAAAAATCTCGTACCCTAACAATGACATCCTCGAGTATTCCTTTGGGTGACTTGATGGATCGATCGGCTAACTGCAATGTCACCTCAGTGGTTTTAAGTTCAGATTCTCCAAGGTGGTCAAGGAGGGATGTAGGTATTAAATTTATGGAGGCACCTAGGTCTAGTAGGGCTCTATCAAGTTGGGTTTCACCAATTTTACAAGAAATCAAGGGAGTTCCTGGGTCTTTAGCCTTAGGTGGGAGTTTGCTCAAGATGACAGAGCTGGCTTGCTCTGATAGTACGATTGGGTTCCCATCCTTGGTTCGCGGCTTACGTTTAGGTGTACATATGTCTTTCAAGAACCTTGCGTAAGCCGGTATGTGGCGGATTGCATCCATCAACGGGATGTTTATCTGGACCTGTTCAAAGAGCTTGACAAGATCCTCCTCAGGAGCCACAGGTTTGGTTGTCCTTTTTCCTTTGGTCAAGGCCTCAGGAAATGGGATCCTAGTTGGTTCCTCTAAGATAGGTCCAGGTTCTTGATCTGGGACAGTAGTATCTTGGATGACTACCCTAGGGTCTTGGCGATTATCAGGCTTGGAGTGGTTCGGATAATGTGAGTCTTGTGTTGTTTTACCACTACGTGTTGTTACAGAGTTTAATCCGGCCAGATTTTGGTTTGGGTTAGGTAGGAGGGGTGGCTGCTGCTGCAATCCTGCATAAGATGTTGAAGCCTCCATCCCGTCTGGTGATGGAGTAGCAGGGGCCTAATAAATCAAATGTGCGTGGCCTGGATTCGGATTCATAACGCGCCTCTGGGTCGGTACGTTATTTGGGTTGGGCAGAGGTTGCGAAGGAAGGGTGCCAGGTTGGCGGGAATTTGCCATCTGAGCCAGTTGGTTGCGAACCTCTGTGATCTCGTCCTTGTGCTGTTTTTGCATTGCCGCATTCGTCTTTTGAATGTCAGCCAGTGTTTGAAGGATAAGAGTCAGTTGATCCTGATTTTGCCCGGATTGGTAGGTGGGATTGGGCCGAGGCTGAGGCGGCTGATATGGACGAGGAGCTTGTGGGCGGGGTTGATATGGTGGTTTTTGAGAATTTCCTGCCCACTGAAAGTTAGGATGATTTCGCCATCCAGGGTTGTAGGTATTGGAGTATGGGTCATTCTGGATGGCATTGAGGTCCTCGCAGTTCTGAGGAACCTCAGGAAAGTCAGAATAAGAGGGTTCAGAGTTCCCCCAACTCGAATAGAAGGGATCGGAGGTCACTCCGGTCCGAGAGGTAGACGGGGGTGGATATGGGTCCATCCCCTTAGCAGGTTGGTGATAGATGTTTTGCACTGTTTCCCTTGCCAGAGGAGATCGTGCAAAAGAGTTTTGTGCAGAGGTGGCTTGCTGCAAATGTCGAGTTAGCTCGTCCACCTTCTTTTCTATGATAGAGACCTTGTCCAACCGACTAGCCATTAGTTCCAGGTCGACAGAAGTGGACAGGTCCTGCGTCTCATGTGTCCCTCTTAGATTCGTCGATGCGCGGGCATTCGTCCTGTCGAATAAGCCCAAGGAGTCATTGTTTATGAAGTTCTCGCACATGTTTTCGAGAATCTCCCACACCGTGTCCTCGTGTTGGCCCATGATGTTTCCTCCACATGTTGCGTTGACGAATAGACGAATATCCTCACGGAGTCCCTGGTAAAAAGACTGGACTTGTTCCCACTTAGGAACTCCGTGATGGGGGCACTTTCGCATGAGATCTAGGAATCGATCCCAAGCTTCGTGAAGAGGTTCTCCCGGTTGTTGAGTGAAATGAGTGATCTGGTGGCGCAAGGCATTTGTCCGGCCAACAGGGAAGAATTTTTTCAAAAATTCGGACTGTAATTCTTCCCATGTGTTGATCGGGCGGGTCTAAGTCTAGTACCAGTGTGCAGCCTTGTCTAAGAGGGAGAACGAAAACATTTTCATGAGTAGGATATCCCGATTTTGTACATCTGACCCGAAGGTTTGGGCCAAATGCTTGAGTTGTTTAATGTGTTGGAATGGATCCTCAGAGTTAAGCCCATGGAACTTCGGTATGGCATGAATCATATTGGGCTTCAGATCAGAATCGGGTCCTCCAATTGGGATTCGTACTCGGGGTTCGATTGCCACCGCAGCAGGATTATAGTGATCTCGCATCATAGGTCGCTACGGTGGGTTTACAAAGTTCTGAAAGAGATCGTTCAAGCGTTGAAGTTGGTGTTCAAGATTATTCTCCTCTTCAATGGGTTGTGCCATGATGGGAGAAGAAGGAGAATCAGGGTCCGAGTCAGATGAAAGATTTATGTGGTGGGGTTGCTGCACAAACAAGGGCGTCGAGGCTTGGCCTCGACGAGAATGAATTTCTAAGGGAGGTCTTAAAGGTGGTCTTAAGGACCTCCTACCGAACATGCACCGAAAGATATGATGAGATTAGAAGGTGTTGGGCCCAATCAAGACACCCAAGAATTGTTGGGTGACTATAGAGGTTCGGGGCAGATGGACCCCTGGATCAAAAGATCGTCCACCTGAGAAATACCTGGGCAGCCAGAGAGGGAGAGTCCCGTAAAGACCCCTACACGGTAGAGCGTCCCCACGGGTTACAGGGTTTCCCCACCCGACCTCTCTTGTCACTGCGGTTCCAGGTAAACCAGAATGGGGATCTTGACTTCTTAAGTCTACTTTTTTTATTTTAAGATCAAGGTGCTTAATGTTCCACTTGAACTTTTAAGTATTTTGAGTGCAAAAGTGGCCTAATATTAAGGTTGGTTGACCCGAGGGATCAACTTCACCTCTTGTTCCTTTGAGAGCTTTTAGGTCCTTCCTTTTATGGTTCAAATGGATTATCAGCCTGATTTGCTTAGGGTTCCTCTTGTATAAATCTTTTCAAACACGGTTTAGGCACACCTCTTTTTGGAAAGTTTGTTTCTTTGTTTTAGAGAAGATGTGTCTCTAAAAACCCTAGCTTTGCAATCCCTAACTTGGCTCTAGTGGGTCCAATTTAGTTGCCGTAGAAATTAGCACCTAGGGCTCAATCAAGAAAGTTTTAGCCCTAGTTGCCTTAGTTGGATGAACAGATAAAAATATGTTGAAATGAAAATCAGGCAACTTGATGAGTTACTAAATATGAGACAGGTAGCCCTAAGTTGATTTCCCTCTTTTTTCCTTTTTTAGATTGTGAGAGGGTTAAGAGAGAGGGCTTATGGAGATTACCTGTTCCTTGGAGAGTCTGTTGTGCAGTTGCTATTCTTTCCTTTTTGTTTTTCTTTCCCTGAATGAACATAGCAAAAGAGAGAAGTCAAGTCAGATATTAGATAGAAAAGTTGTACTCAAAAGTTTTAAAAGTGCCCGTTGCTCCCCGGCAACGGCGCCAAAATGTTGTCAACGATTTTGTGCGGATTTAAAGGCGTATTACGTTGTAGTAGAACCGACAAAACGTTTAAACAAATATAAATAATTTTATTACTCGAACAACTAGAGTATCCGAGGTCGAACACAGGGAGCAATCTCAGTACTTTGTAAAACCCAAGAATACAATTGTTAAATGCAAATATAATTGATTCAAAGAGTTTTTAGAAAAAGTAGAATTAGACGTCTGATTTATGTATCAGACGTCTTAAATGTGATCTTTCTTTCTTTCTTCCTTCTTCTCCTTTCAGCTTCTGTATCTTTCCTTCTTCTGCTTTGCCTTTCTGATCTCTTTGCAATCTTCCCTTGTCCTTCTTCTTCTTCTCTGCGAAGACTTCTAATCTTTCTGCTTTCCTTCTCCTGCGAAGGCTTCTTTCTTCTTCTTCTGTCTTCTTCTTTGGCTTGCTTTTCCTTCTTCTGCAGCGGCCAAGTCCTTCTCCTGCGATCAGCCTGCCTGCACAGGAGCAAAACCTAACCCTTCTCCCTCTACCCGCGCGTCTCTCTCTCTCAAGCAATTCACTCTGAGCTGCTCTCCCAGAGCCACAAGCATAATCGGGTCGGATCGTACCCGGGACCAGGCGCACCTGAAGGTGGTGTGATGCGCGAGGAGTGCGTAGGTCTAGGTCGGGTCGGATCCGCCAAGTCCGCGTGGTCAGGCCGCGGACGAGGCGGGTGGGGTCAGTGAGGGACCTCACCCCTGTGCTTACTGAGGCGACAAGAGTATATCACAAAAAGAGTTTATAGTGTTCCTGAGGTTTGTAATCCCACAATGTGGGACTAAAGGTTTCGTCCTTCCCTCACGCGCGCCCGCAGACTCTAGTGTGCAATTGCCCACACTGAAGGCCCTGCTGGTGCTCCTCGCTGAACTCAGTCACCTCGCGACACTTGCGAGAGCCTGCTGCACCTGCCGCCTGGGAAGCCTGACGCCTGCTGCTGCTCCAAGCTTCCTGCTGCTTCGGCTGTTAATGGCGGCCGGGGCATCCACCTGAGATTCCATAGAACGGCCTATTGGCCCAATCAGAATAGCTGGAAACCTTCGCCGTAGCACGGCGAAGGCGGTGGGTGATGCTGCAGGTTGTCGGTCGGCCTAGGCATGCGTGCCTAGGTCAACCTGTGGCTGGAGATGGTGGGTTGTTCGGGGGGTGGTTATGGAGGTCTGGAGTGGAAGTTGTGGGGTGGAGCGAGTTCCTGGTGGTGAGGCGGAGCTCACGAGGTGGTTGGCGAGCCGTGTGGAGTGGCGGAGTGGTGTGGGCGGCTCGCCGGAGTGCGGTCGGAGGCGAGGAAGGTGGAGGCGGTTAGGTACTGTCGAGGGGTAATCAAGTAAAATAGTTGGGGGAAAGGAGAGAGGAGAGGGTGGAGAACGTATCTGGGGTTGTCTAGAGGGAAGGGAGGCGGCGGAGAGGACGGCTCGTAACTGCCGTCGTCGGGGAAGAAAGACCCTGAGGGAGGAAGCGGCGATGAAGACGAGGTCAGAAGCGCGCGCGCGGGGTACGGCGCGACGCGGGAGGAAGCGGCGGAGAGGACTCTGCTGCTGGTATGGCAGCAGAGCGACGAGAAGGAGGGGAGGAGGTCGCCGGAGCTTGTGGGTTGTTTGGCCGGAGATGGGAGAGGGAGGAATTTGGAAGGGATCTCTGTCAAAATCAAGCTTAGCCCCTTCGGCCGGAGTTGTGGGTTCTTATATAGGCGCTGGACTGGGTGTGCAGGGCGTGAAGGGCACGTAATTGCCTGAGGTTGGTCGCCGGAGATGGAAAGGAGTTAGGATACCCAAATCTCTCGTGCGTTCGCACGAGAGATTGGGTTCACACCAGCGATTGTAATTGACTTTATAAGGAAGGGAATTCCTCAGAGAATCCTCCTTCCATTTCTGGGAGGGAATCTCTGAGGCATTAGAGAGCAATCCCTCTCCGAACCTCGCCGGAGCTCGGTTCTGCCCTAGCAATGGCAGCAGGACCGGTTTGCAAAGGAGGCGAAGAACCTAGGGGGTTCTTTGCAACGGTATTCAAAAGATAGGGACCAATTTGTGATTTGGGTGTACTAAATTGCAAAGTAGGTCAAGATGACCTCTCCTTAGGTCCAAATTTTGGTATAAACCTAATTTGGACCTAAGGAATCCAATGGAGAAGTTGGATTTCAGGTTTGACCTCGTTTGACTGGACATTTTGCGTGAAAACCCAAATTAGGTTAATTGAAGAGCTAGGACCCTAATCTAGGTCAAACTAGGTTCCAAAGGCCAAATTAAGTGTTCTAAACCCTAAAGTATGTTTTTCCATGATTTGTAGAGGGTTTACTTACTTTTTTTTCTGACCAGAACCTTGTTAATTTAAGCGGGTCTGTTTTAGGGTTACCAAGTGTCATTTAGTTCTTAGATTGCACATGAACCCATTTCTGATTGACTCAACCCACTTTTTATCTCATTTAGACCATTTGACCTATGTTTTGCCTCTGAGAAATCCCATTTTTGTACTGCAATGGTAAAATTACAGTTTTAACCTTTATTTCATGTTTTCTTCTCAAAGCACTTGTTCCTTCAGTTAGGCCTACTTCTAGGTTATGTAGGAGCTTTTATCTTCTTTATTGGGTCAAAATGAGCTAGTTATGGCTCATGATGAGGCTCTCATCAGCTGTTTGGAGGTTGCTGAGACTGATTTGGCAGATCTGAGATGAACTGCAGTATGGAAATGGGCAGTACAAGAAGGGAGTTGAGGCTTAAAGAGCCAATCCAAATGCAGCTTGCTATTCCAGCTGATTTGCAGTATGGCAGTGGTTCCAATCAAAAAAGAGGTGTGGGTAGATCTCCATACATGCTGTGGAGAAGGAAGGAGACCTTACTCCCTATTGTGGAGCAAGATATTGCTAAATCCATTATGGTAGAATATGTGGGCTGCAAGGCCAATGGGGATCTTTCTAATGAGTAATGAGAGTTTTGTCTTGGAATGTGCGTGGGCTACGCAACAAACAAAGAAGGGCTTCATTGTGTAGATATCTCTCTGAGTGGGAGATAGACTATTCCCTTATACAAGAGACTCACTTGGAGAGGGAGAATGGTCAAGAATGGGATTGTTTTAAGCAGTTTGGCCGTAGTGATATTGCAGCTAAGGGTGCTACTGGTCGGTCTGGTGGACTGGCTTTTTGGTGGAGAAAATCTTCCATTTCAGTAACTGAGATTATTCATGATAGGTTCTTAATTTCTTGTAGATGTCAATCTCCCCAAGGTGATATGGAATGGTTTATATCATGTATTTATGGTCCTTGTGTGGTAGCAGACAGAGTTGGCTTGTGGGAGGAACTCTATGCAATGCATCAAAGAGTGCAAGAGACCCCATGGTTGTTAGGGGGTGATTTCAATTGTTATCTTTCTGGTGATGATAACCCAGATGGGAGAGTGGACAGTTCTACAGCTGGCTTTCAATTGGCTGTGCAGAACATGGGCTTGACTGAATATCCCATCAGTGGTGTGGAATATACTTGGAGGAATGGCAGTGGACAGATTTCCAAATTGGATAGATTCTTTGGCAGTCTTAGTTTGTTAGAGAGATATCAGTTATCTGCTATTTTGAGCCTTAATATGCCATTCTCTGACCACACACCTTTGGTTTGGGACAGTGGGGTGAATGCAGACACGGGATCATACTTCAAACTCAAGAGATCTTGGTTTAGGGAAGAAGGCTTCGTGCAAATGGTTTGTCAGTGGTGGCAAAGCAAGGATGTTCAAGGCACTGCCACACAGCAGTTTGCTGCAAAATTGGTTGGTCTGCGTGAAATGTTGAAAGAATATGGGCAGGCTGTGAATCTGATCAGAGACCAGAAGAGGAGGGAAGCCTTGACAGTCATCAGGGATTTGGATCTGAAAGAGTGTAGGTTGGATTTGGACCAACAGGAGGAGCAGCTGAGGCAGTAGATGCAAGCAATTGTGGGGGATGAAGACCTGAAATTAGAAATGGATTGGCGTGAAAAATCCAGACAGCTTTGGCTTAAAGTGGGTGATGCGAATACAAAATTTTTCCATCTTGCGGCCAGTGCTAGAAGGAGATTTAACCTTATTTCATCTATTAAAGTTGAAGAAAGAAATATTACCTCGGTTAAGGAGATCAGATCTGAAGCAAGTAAATTTTTTAAAGAAACTTCCAAGGCAGCTCCGAGAGGTTCTTGGAGGATGGCAGCAATGGATTTCCCGTGTGTAACTAATGAACAGAGTGACATGCTTGTGACTCCTATTTCTGAACAGGAAGTGCTAAAGGCTATTAAAGAGTTAAATAATGAAGGGGCTCCAGGTCCAGATGGATTTCAGGTGTTTTTCTATAGAGAGTTATGGAATGTTGTTAAGGTGGATGTGTTAAAGGTTATCCATGAGTTTGAATTGGGCAACTCCGGATTTGAGAGGTTGAACAAATCCTATCTGTTTTTGTTACCTAAGAAATCAAGTGCGGAAAGTTTTTCTGATTAAAGACCCATTGCGTTATCTAATTCCATCTACCTTATTATTAGTAAGGTTATTGCTAATAGACTGCGAGAGGTTCTAAAGGACTTGATAATGCCTGTTCAGTCTGCTTTTCTTCCTGGGAGATCGTTACAAGAGTCATTCATTGTGGCGCAGGAAATTGTAATGGGTTGGCAAAGGAGAAAATCCAAGGCTTTCTTATGGAAAGTAGATTTTTCCAAAGCCTATGATTTTGTCTCCTGGTCATACTTGTGGGAGATTCTTAGGAGGAAATTTCCACCCTTATTAATTCAATGGGTGAAGAGATGCATTACGACAGCCTCTTTTTCCCCATTGATAAATGGTAAACCGTGTCGTTCTTGGATTCAGCCCCAATGTGGAGTTAGGCAAGGTTGCCCTATTGCCCCTATAATTTGTAACCTTGCAGTGGATACTTTGGCTAGATTTTCCTGCAAATTGCTGTGGATGGTTTTATAAGGGGGTATTCAATGTCTAATCATAGGGCTCTAGCCCCTATACTTCAGTATGCTGATGATACTGTTTTTCTTGTGGAAGGGGGGAAGAGAGAAGCGCAGGCTCTGTTACATATGGTAAAAATGTTTGGAGAGGTTTCTGGTCTCAAATTGAATGGAAGAAAATCCTCCCTAATCTGTTTTAGGATGAATAATGGTTTACAGAATGAGATCTCCACCATTCTTGGTACACATGTGGTTCCACTGCCGATTAAATATCTGGGTCTGCCTTTGAAATGTTCTAAGATGAAGAAAGCAGATTGGTCTTTCCTCTTCGAAAAGGTAGCTACGAAATTGGAGGGCTGGAGCAGTAGATACCTATCAAAAGGGGGAGGTATATATTACTAAATTCTGTTATCACATCGATTCCTGTTTTCTTTTTCTCTGTCCTTAGAGCTCCTTATTCTATTTGGAAAAAGCTGGAGGTGATGCGGAAAAGATTCTTTTGGGAAGGGGCCTCTCATCAAGGGCTTTCTTTCAACCCTTGAAGTGGGAATCAATTTGCAAACCAAAGAAGCTGGGAGTCATGGGTGTTAGATCCCTTAAAGAATTCAATGAAGCTTTACTATTGAAATGGGCTGTTCGGTTGCTGCAGGGGGAAAAAAATATGGGCAGAAATTATCCAGGACAGTTATGGGAGTACCAATGATGAGAAATATCGTCTTAACCCACGTAAACCATCCCCCTTTTGGTTTTCTGTGGTGCGAGCCTTGAAGGAAAATTGGAATTTTTTCAAATCTATTTTAGGTGATGGAAAAAGCTTCAAGTTTTGGCTAGAAAATTAGGTACACGGAGGGACGTTTAAAGATAGGTTCCCCCTTGCTTGATGTAAACACATTTACACTACTTAAAATGTCTATTTATGCATGTTCTTAAGCATAGGATTGCATTTCACGATATAAATATTGCATAACAAGCATCATCTTGCATTTAGAGTAGTTTGAATAAAATGGAGGTTAATTGTCTCCTTTTATGTGCTTGGACAGGGCAAACATTTTATCGGGGCCTCAGATCAAAGATCCAACCGTATGGATGTGATCAGGGCAACGATTGGAGTTCAACGACTCCAAGATCGCCCTAATCAGACATCCGTAGCATCAAATAGTGACCGGGGAACCCTAGAAGATCAAGGGCCAGGATGGTAAAAATCCACACTTCAGATGACAAATCTGACCACACGGATGAATTTGAATCGACGATCGCAACCCAACGACGCAAAAATCAAGTCAATCCGACATCCGTGGCACCATCTACAACTTCCAGAAGATGGACGACCAAGATGGCACCACGTGGCGCCATCTCGGCCGCCCAAACCGTCGCACGCATTCTACGAAGGCCCCGCACCCGCTCGCTCTCCGCCATTAGATCTTGATCCAACGGCTGTGGTCGGCCGCGCTTAAAAGCGTCTGCTCGACCATCCGCGCCCCGTAGCGCAGCAATCGAGCACGCTTACGCGACCAGCGGATGCAGGTTCAAGCCGCAGCAGAGGGCTGGAGGCGCAGGCGATTGGGCGCAGGTGGAGCGTCAGATGGAGATCGGATGGCCGTGCGTGTCCGATAGCGTCCACGCGCGATTGAACGCGCGGCGCGGACGCGCGATCGCACGCGGGCAGGCGCGCAACGCAGCGGGAGGAGATGCATCTTAAGCCGTCCGATCTTGCAATTGGACGGATGAGGATTGTTGTGCGTGCGATAGCGTTGAGCGAGCGGGCAGCTGAAGCGGCGCGCGTGGGCGCGGAAGCTATGCCCACGTTGGGGGCTTTAGCGACGATTTTATCCGTCACTAAAGACCCCTCATTTATTGTTTTGAAGTTGTAATGTCCATTTTGCCCCCACTCCTTGCAACTATAAAAGGAGACCCCCTCCATACGAAATTTTCATCACTTCCTTCTCCTCTCTACCCCTCCAAAGCTCAAGAGAAGCTTGTCCCACACCCGGGATGCTGCTCGCGAGATAAAGTCCAATTTTCGTTCCCCTTCGGAAGTGGATCCCGCGACGACAACGACGTGCTGCTTCGTTCCTGTTCTTCTGCTTCGTCCTCCTTCGTCCTGCTTCGTTCTCCTTCGTCCAGGCATCGTCCCGTCCGGCTCGTCCTTCAAGCAACTATCGAGGAGGATTTCTCTCTCCTTATTCTTTTTACTGCTTTTTAGTATAGATTTACTGCTTTCTAGTGTAGTTTTGTTCGTCCTCCAAGCAATCGTCGAGGAGGACATTTCTCCCTCCATTCTTTTAATGCTTTCTAGAGTAAATTTATCGCTTTCTAGAATAATTATTTTATGCTTTCTAGTTGTAATGAACAATCTCCTTAATGAAAAATTCCTTGTTTATTCTACATCTCATTTTGATTTCTCTGTGTAATATTCTTTTTCTCTCTTTCTCTCTCTCTCTCTTCTATTTATTGTAAATAATTAGATAGTTTTAAATTGAATTATTCCGTGACAAATAAAAAGAAATGCATAGTTTTTAAATTAAACGTCCGCTTCCTCGTGTTCGACCCGGAATTTTAATTTCGATATAAATTTATTTGTTGAACACTAATTCTTCGCTTTCGAACCACAACGACAGGTTTTTCAAAATCGAACACGTTAGCGTAGCGATTCGTTCTACGTTCAACATTTTGGCGCCGTTGCCGGGGAGGCGACGCTCTTTGATTTCTCTTCGTGTTTTGTAACTTACAAATCATTTACTTCACTTTTCTCCTTTCTTATTGTAATTGCAGGTACTCTTTTGAAACAAGCAAAAGCGGTAGATTGGAGTAAAGTGTTGTGGAAGGTTTTGTAAGTTATCTCCCATTCTTTCCCCCTCCCTAGATTTCATTTGCCACATTGAATCCAAATTCCAATTAACCTAGGTGTTTGCATAAATCCTAGGAATAGTTTGGTTGTTTGGATTCTCACTCACATTCATTCCACCTTCATCTATATAAAACAAAAACAAAAACAAAAAGATAATTTTGTGGGGCAATTTTCAACTAACACACAACGTACACCCACATTCAAAGGCACTTAACCAAATTGATTTGTTTCTACTCAACCGAGTTCTGATCTATGGGACCGGTACACACAAAGCAACACATAAAAGAGTAGAAATCATTCTAGGTTAACCATATTTGTGTGCCTAATTAAGTGGTGCATCAGGCCAATTGTTTGAGTTGTTTGGGCCGCACCACTTCAAATAAAATAAACTCATCAAGTAGCTGTCAATTAGGTTCAACTCTTAGGGATTTACCAGGCACTCTACATTCTTTTTAAGCTTTAAAGGAAAATATCTTCACCCGTGCTTGCAAAACTTGGTGTGCCAATGAAACTTGTTTGAAAATACCTAAAGTTGAATCCTAAAAGCTACTAAGCAAGATTTAAACCTTAAAATTCACCACATAAAAAATAATCTTGCTTGAAAATCACTGGTTGTGCACGCACACACAAATCAATCAATCATTAAGGGCACAACCCATTTAGAGGGCCCATCACATTCCGAAACACATTCAAACCTAACCCTAAATAAAACAGAGTAGACGTTGGCCTTAAGGATTGGACTTACTCTTCAAAACCCAGAACGAGATTATTTTCGATTAGTCTATTTCTATTGTTCAATCTGATGTCTAGCTAGGGGAGAAGAGTCAAACTATCGCTGCTGGGGGGTACACTAGGAACCGGAGGCACAAGCCGAAGGAAGAACCTTCTCCCCAGTCCCTCCTTCTAACTGGTTGGATTGAACAGACAGAAGTAGATCAAATCGTTCCTTTATCTCAAGACGGGTTTTGGGAGTCTGTAGGTCTGTAGGCTAACCCATTTAAGGACAGGTTTGATTGTTTGTATTGCAGGGCACCTTTCTTCCTCCCGTGTCTCATGAATCCTTCCACATATTTCACGCATTCCCGCTCTTTCCCTCCTGTTGTGAATTATCCTTAACATGACGATTATCCCAACTCGTACTATAATCAACCATCAGTTAGTTGGGATAATTCGGATTGGGGATACAGTTCCGGACCTCCGTGTTTAGGGTCTAACCCTGAACACTTTGATTATGATTTCTATCCTTCTCAGAGCTACATCGATTATAGATCATCTTCCTTTCATGAACAACCTAATACGATCTACAATCAAGAAGGATACACCGATCCTTACCCATCCTCTGATTTCACTGCCTTTAGGTAATCACCATCTTTTCAACAATCTGAAATGACCTATTATCAGGAAGGGTATAACGAATCTCAATTCGTTAATTCCTCTGCATTGAGCCCAAACCCGCCCAACCCTGAACCAACTCATTTGGTTCAGGTTAACCAGGTTCAAGATAAGGTTCTGGCTAACTTGAGGAATATCATTCAATCTTTAGAAGTTCATCCAATACCTTGCATTGAGGGATTAGAGCCACTGATTGAAATGATTGATGATTTAAACAAGTCTTTGTTGGATTGGCTCCAGGATGTTAAGGATAAGAACCCGGGTGAGTTTCTACTTGGGAAATTAGCAAAATTGAGGATGAGATTCATGGTTGCTTTGATTCAATCTTGGAATAATTCCCAGGATGAACCCTCTTCAGGAAAGCCAATGACAGAACCCACTCAGGCACCTGTTGGGGGGGACACGTGTTACGAGGCTGACCAGATTGAATTAAAACAACCAATTAAGGATGATCTGATTTCTTCACCTGAGACCCCTAAGCCGGGTTACGAGGAAACGTATGTCTCCTTGGAACATAAAGTGACAACTGATTTTGGGACATACATTGATACGGATCCTGATTTCTTTGATGGTAAAGATTCAAGTTGCGAAGTCTCACGCGAGTTTTCTGAACATGATTTCAGTAAGACAATTGGGCCTGAGGAATCTGATAGATCATTTAATAGCCCAATAATTGAGGAAACTAATCTTATTAGGGCACACATTACGGATCCGGAATCGTATTTTCTGGAGGAATCAATTCAATGCCTTGATTATCAGTTACACCCTATTGAGCTTATTGATGATTCTAATTCTGAGATAATTAGACCCAAGTCAATTTTGATTCTGCCACATCATTTAGACTTGGAGATTTCAAACGGGGTGATGAATATACAAGAGGTCCTGGAATTTGATATGCTGAATGAGGAGGATAGGAGCTGGGAAGTTCTGATTTGGGAAGTTAATTTTGGAGGAAATAGAAGATTGAGTCGAAGGGTTCCTTTTAAGCTAAAACCATCAAATCAGAACCCTTACGACATTTGTTTCGAGGATGTCAAACTCAAGCACACATTTAATGATTATCCTTTTGAGCTTCAATTCTCTGTAACCCGACTTTTTGCTCTTGGGTTGCATCCTCATAAATCGCAGGCCCAAGCCCGCTTGCATTCTGATTTTAGGTTTTGGGTAATTTTTATCCAGAACCTAAGATATTCTCGATTATGGGGTGTGGGTCTGCACCACAATCTGGTCCACATCTGTGGACCTCTTTCGATAGGTCAGAGGATTCTTCTGTTTATTCTAATTCTGACCTGCACTTGTGAATTCTTCATTTCTTTTCCTTGTATAGTGTGCCTAGCTGAAGGCACTAAACTTAGCACATATACAGTTTTTCTTAATTTTCATCTCGGAGCAGACCTGACATTCATGCAATTCAGGTGCTTTCTACGCTTTTCCACTCTGTTTTATGTCTTTTTAATACAATGAAGACATTGCATTAGATAGGCATGGGGGGGTGGATATTCATCTCTGAATTCATTCGTCAGCTCCGTAGATTTGTTTTATTTTCTTTTATAAAAAAAATCGAAATTAGGAAAGAGAATTTGGGTTTAAGAAAATTTTCAATCTTAGGAAATACTACATTATGATTTGAACACAAAGACCCTTCAGGTCTTTGGACTTAATCAGCCCATGTATCCACTAAAATGTAGATTTGTCTTTCGAGTCCTCGCCATCTTAATTCTTTCGTAATTGGAGTAAATAAGTTTGGGTGATAAGTACACGACTTATCAACCTGCCCTCTAATTTGAGGAAATTTTGAGTCTTAAGCATCTACACACTTTCTTTGCACTGACTCGTTGTTTGGTGATCTTAACGGAAATTGGGTAGCTAATGAACCTTCTAGGGTGATATGGCTGGCAAGTTATCGTGGGTAACAGCCCATAGGTAGGTTGTCCAGAGCCCAGTCACTGGACCTTTCTCTTTTTGCTGCCTTTAGGTAAATCTTAGACCAGGGAAGCCACCTACTTAAAAAAAAAAAAAGGAGAAAAGAACAAAAAGAAATAAGCCATACTTCGTCGCACGAGTATGGCTGGCAAGTTGTCAGTGGTAATAGCTCATCGACCGGTTGTCCAGAACCCAGCTCAGTAAATGCACCAAAACTTCCCCAAACACTTAGGAAGAAGTGGAGAAGTAGAATAAATCGGGGAGATATACACTGAATTCACCCTTGTGTTGACCCTGTAAAAAAAAATAATAAGGAGAAAGCTATCGGTTGTAAAGATACACCTTTAGGCAGAAGTCTTTTTGAGGTCACCTAGAGGCATGGAAATTCGAAATCCGTTTTAATTGCCAATCAACGAGTCTATCACAATCACAATAAGATGCTTAAAACTTAGGGTTCTCATCAAATCTTGGGTGAGTTGAATGGCCGTAGAAAGCCACTCTTAAACCCTAAAATCTGGAAATTCAAAAAAAAAAAAATTAGAAAAGAGAAAAAGAGAAAAAGAAAATTTTCTTTTAATAAGGAGAGGGCTTGAGGCGGTCTGCATTTTGGTTGATACCCGGGCGCTGTTGTGTCTTTGAAAGTTCAATTCCTAAGTAGACAATTTCTTAATTATTGAAAATAACTTAGGTCCAAATAATCCAACCTAATTCTTTTATAAATAGCATATAGTTTTTGCTAGGGACTAACAAAAGATAGGCATGGGGGTATGATGTAAACACATTTACACTACTTAAAATGTCTATTTATGCATGTTCTTAAGCATAGGATTGCATTTCATGATATAAATATTGCATAACATGCATCATCTTACATTTAGAGTAGTTTGAATAAAATGAAGGTTAATTGTCTCCTTTTATGTGCTTGGACAGGGCAAACATTTTATCGGGGCCTCGAATCAAAGATCCAACCGTATGGATGTGATCAGGGCGACGATTGGAGTTCAACAACTCCAAGATCGCCCTAATCAGACATCCGTAGCATCAGATAGTGACCGGGGAACCCTAGAAGATCAAGGGCCAGGATGGTGAAAATCCACACTTCAGATGACAAATACGACCGCACGGATGAATTCGGATCGACTATCGCAGCCCAACGACGTAAACATCAAGTCAATCCGACATCCGTGGCACCATCTACAACTTCCAGAAGATGGACAACCAAGATGGTGCCACGTGGTGCCATCTCGACCTCCCAAACGGACGCACGCATTCTACGAAGGCCCCGCACCCACTCGGTCTCCGCCGTTGGATCTTGATCCAACGGTTGTGGTCAGCCGCGCTTAAAAGCGTCCCCTTGACCATCCGCACCCCGTAGCGCAGCAGTCGAGCGCGCCTACTCGACCAGCGGGCGTGGATTCGAGCCGCAGCAGAGGGCTGGAGGAGCGGGCGATTGGGCGCGGATGGAGCGTTAGATGGAGATCGGACGGCTGCGCGCGCCCGATAGCGTCCACGCGCGATTGAATGCGCGGCGCGGACGCGCGATCGCACGCGGGCGGGCGCGCAACTCAGCAGGCGGAGACGCATCTTAAGGCTTCTGATCTTGCGATCGGACGGCTGAGGATCGTTGTGTGTGCGATAGCGTTGAGCGCGCAGGCAGCTGAAGCGACGCGCGAGGGTGCGGAAGCTACGCCCACGTTGGGGGCTTTAGCAACGGTTTTATCCGTCCTTAAAGACCCCTCATTTATTGTTTTGAAGTTGTAATGTCCATTTTGCCCCCACTCCTTGCAACTATAAAAGGAGACCCCTCCATACGAAATTTTCATCCCTTCCTTCTCCTCTCTACTCCTCCAAAGCTCAAGAGAAGCTTGTCCCACACCCGGGATGCTTCTCGCGAGATAAAGTCCAATTTTCGTTCCCCTTCGAAAGTGGATCCCGCGACAACGACGGCGTACTGCTTCGTTCCCGTTCTTCTTCTTCGTCCTCCTTCGTCTTGCTTCATTCTCCTTCGTCTTGCTTCATTCTCCTTCGTCCAGGCGTCGTCCCGCCGGCTCGTCCTCCAAGCAACCGTCGAGGAGGATTTCTCTCTCCCTATTCTTTTTACTGCTTTCTAGTATAGATTTACTGCTTTCTAGTGTAGTTTTGTTCGTCCTCCAAGTAATCGTCGGGGAGGACATTTCTCCCTCCATTCTTTTAATGCTTTCTAGAGTAAATTTATTGCTTTCTAGGGTAATTATTTTATGCTTTTTAGTTGTAATGAACAATCTCCTCAATGAAAAATTCCTTATTTATTCTACATCTCATTTTGATTTCTCTGTGTAATATTCTTTTTCTCTCTTACTCTCTCTCTCTTCTATTTATTGTAAATAATTAGATAGTTTTAAATTGAATTATTCTGTCACAAATAAAAAGAAACACGTAGTTTGTAAATCAAACGTCTGTCTCCCTGTGTTCGACCCAGAATTTTAATTTCGGTATAAATTTTATTTGTTGAACACGAATTCTTCACTTTTGAACTACAACGACAGGTTTTTCAAAATCGAACACGTTAGCGTAGCAATTTGTTATACGTTCAACATTGCTTATGCTGCGGCTGCAAATAAAAATGCGGTGGTAGCTAATTATTGGGATGCTGATTCGGAGCAGTGGTTGTTAAATAATGGTGGGAGGAATAATCATGAAACAAGAACTCGAGTAGAGAATGAACGTCTCATGCAAGAGCTTGCTGCTTTCAAATCCATGCCTCATGAATATGACACATACAAATGGGAAGGTAATTTTTCTACTACAGCTGCTTATGACAGGTTGATAATGTCCTCCAGGATGGCGGATGATGAAAAAATGGGGAAAAAGGTATGGAAGTTAAAAATACCACTAAAGTTACAAATTTTCTTATGGCTTTGCAAGAGGGATGGATTGATTACTGGAGATCTGAGGCACAGAAGGATGGGGACCCCCACCCAGTTTTGTTATTTATGTGGGCTGCAAAATGATTCTAGCGTTCATATCTTCTCTTCGTGTACGATCACTGATTATGTTTGGAGGAGAGTATGTAATGAGTCCTTACCCACTTGGGGAAATTTGTGGAGCTGTCTTATGGATGGGAATAAGCCTTATATACATATGGTGGCTGTGTTATGGGCTGTATGGAGGGCTAGAAATGACTGTGTTTTTCAGGAGACCCCAGTTCATGTGAAAAATATTGTAAATTTATGTAGAGTCTCATACAGTATTGGGGGTCAAACTTGTAAATATTTTTTATTATCAATAATAGCTCTCCTGGTTTGCTATCGGTGATTCGATAGAATTCCTTTCTTTCTCAAAAAAAAAAAGTTGTGAAAATCACTTCACAAGAAAGGGTTTCATCAACAAAATCACATATTCCAAAAAAATCAAAAAAAATAAAAAATTGAAAAAGAACAAAAATAGGGGAAGGGAGGAAATTCTGAAATGATTGCATATCATTTTTTAATAGAAAAGGGAAGGAGATAAAAATGTCAAAAAGGAGCACAATATGAAAAGAAAAAGAGATAGTCATTAGTAAAAGATTAAGGAATTGATTTAGTTCTAGACCAAATCAAAAGAAAGAAAATGAAAGACAAAATGTACTAAGAGAGAAAAAGAGATTAGTAGGAACACTGATCTTAGGCCTCTTGGGCTATGATCCTAGGCTTAAAAATTCAAGTATCCGCTAAGATCTGGACAGTCCTCAAGAGGTTAAGGAAAATGCGAAGCTTAAGTATTAGGTCTAAGGCTTAGGGATTATTCAACCTCGTTAACTGACCTCTGGTTTGCGGGACTCGGTAACCTAAGCACCCTATTCCACACACAGTTTGGTTTAGTGTGCTTAAATATCAAAATCATGAAAAATGTGTTAAATGTGTTCTGAAAAAGTTACCTAGATTAGGAGCGGCTAGTCAACACAAGTTGATTTGGACGAGTTCCTAACGTAGGGAGGTGGGAAACTCCCCTCGAAGATGTGCAATAACATATCATCTCCTCGATGCTTGTCTCCTAGGATATCTAACTATCCTACCGAGGGCATGTAAGCACCTTGTGCTGGTTCAGATGCCATGGGTGGCATTATCATGAAATGTCAATTGCCAGGGTGTAGATTTAGCTACAGAACGCCATGGGTAGGATTATCTCGAAATCTCGAAAGCCAGGGTTCTAGGGGTTGCCATGGGCAGTTCTATCTCGAAGCATCGATTGCCAGGGACCCTGCAAGGATTGATGGTGGGAACTAGGAATCCGATACAGACCGTGTTGTAAAGCTAATTCGAGGCTAGAAATAAAAAGAAAAGAGAGAGAAAACTCTCCACAAATAAAGAAAAATTCTTATGTCTTTCTCTTACAAGAACACACTACAAACTGAACCTGGGCTAAAACATGTTACAAGCATGGGTGTTTTAACCGCGTAGTTCAATGAACCTTAGGTTAATTCCTGTAGATCTTAGAAACCTTCGCGGCAGACTGAAGCTAGAGCTGGTCAGGTTCAGATCTTGGTTGGTACTTGAGTACCTCTAGGCTTATTATCGGCATTCTGACCTAATCTATAAAAGAAAACACACATCAGAGTTTTGAGCATAGAAGGGCATATGGTCTAGAATTAAAGTTAATTCCATGAAATTTTACTAAGGGACTAGCAAAAGCTAGGCATGGGGGTATGATGGGAACACCATCATGAGCCATAACTAGCTGATTTTGATCCAATTAAGTAAGTAAATGCTCCTACATAACTGCCAAAGAGCCATAAGTCACTGCATAACCATTCTAAGGGAAAGACAAGAAACTAGGGTTAAAACTATAATTTTACCATCATAACTTAAATACAGTACAATCACGGGTTTTCTCAGGGGTTATCTAAGGGTCAAATGGTCCTTAAAGGATAACAAGTAGGTTAGAACAAACAGAAAAGGGTTTGCACGTGTTTTTAGAATTAAATGACTTTTGAAACCTTAAAAATGGACCCACATAGTTAACTGAGGTTCTGGTCAAGATAAGATTCATCTAAACCCTCTAAAATTCATAGAAAAATATTCTCTAAGGTTTAGTACTTTCAAACTGACCATCAAAACCTGTTTTGGCCCAAAACAAGGTCTTAGACAAACATTTACCCTAATTTGAGTTTTTGCATAAATTACCAAGTCAAATGCGTTCAAAACCAAAATCCAACTTCACCATTGGATTCCTTAGGTCCAAATTAGTTTTGTATCAAAATTTGGACCCAAGATGAAATTGCTTGACCTAGTTTGCAACTTGGTCCTGTCCCCTTAACTTTCAATATCCTTACAAATGGACCCCTAACTTTGTCATCATCTTCACAAATAGATCCCTGCCACCATTAATCCTATTCCTACAAGCACCGGTGACCTAAAAATGGCAAGAACTCCTTGATTCCTTACGAATCCCTTTCAAATTTGAAAGTGAAGTTCATTAAGGAATTTCCTTCCTTTTGAGCCAAATCCCATGCCCCATAACCTTCCCAATCTCTCATGCGAACACATGAGATATTTGGGTTTCCTACTCCAGCAACAATTCCTAGCTTGGAAGCTTGGCTTCCAAGCTTAAAATTCCCTCCTAAGCTCTGTAAAAGCAAGCCCAAATTAAGCCGAATGCCCCAAGCTCAATTTCGACCGAGATCTCCCCTTAATTCCTCTCTCCTGGTTCGATCGAAAGGCTCCTTGAGCTCCGGCGACCCTCCTCGCCTCTCCTTGCCGTCTGACCGCAATACCAATGGTAGATCCTCTTTCCTCATCTTCTTCCACGTCGAGCAGTACCAGCCAACGTCCCTACCCCCTTCATCCTCGCCATCCAACCCTTATCAGTGCCAGCTTTGTCTCCGACACCGGTCATACCACAACTGGCGCCATCTCCGTTCCTCATCATCCAGTACCTCTCCTAGAAGACTCCTCATCGTCCCCCCATCACAACAACAACTGCAACACTCCGATTCGACCCCGCCAACGCCCTCCGCGACTCTATCTTCCATCTCGCCAGCAGACCTCTGACGAGCACTAGCGGCCACCACAACCCACTTACTGTTGGTGCTAGAGCACCACGATCATTTATTTTGATGATAACAAAATACGTGTCATTTAATATTTGCACTTTAAGTCCTAGATTTCAGGTCAATCACAAACGGATACGTGATTAGACGGAGTTCGAGCTCGCATCCAGGACGGATTGGAGGAGCTCGATGGAGAGCAGAAGAGATTCGCGAGGAGCGATATATTGAAGATGAAAGGAAATGAAGAATAGGATAGATTTCCTTCTTTTGTACTTGTTGTATTTTTCGTTTCTTTTGTTGCTCTTTATTTCCTTAGATATTTCATGTTAAAGAGCCTCAAAGTACCCTAACAGTAGTCCTAGGAACACCTGCATAATCCTAGGATACTTAGATTTTCTGTAGAACACTTAGAAAACCAATATAGGGTTCAAACAGAGTTTCCAGACGTCTAATTCCCAAATCAGACGTTTGATAAAGTATTTTAAGACGTCTGACTGTTGTTTCAGACGTCTGTAACTATTAGGCTGGACATAGCTAGTTCTGTCTGATGAAATCAGACGTCCAGACCTTAGACCAGACGTCTGATGGATTTGCTAGACATCCAATTAGTGGACCGTTGGCTCGCTTAGCAAACACTTAAGATTATGACCGTTAGAGCCTTATCAGACATCCTTAGGCCTTTCCATACGTCTGATAAATGACCGTTTTGCCTCGGCTGACCCAAAATCTCTTCTCAGAGATTTTCTAGCCGTTGCAACATTTGGAAAATCCATTCCCATAGTAAAAGTAGGTTTTCAGATGTCCAGACATAGTGCCAGACGTCCTATATGTCGTCTGATAGACTTGAACAAGAACCCTATTTAGATCTGATTCAAGTCAGGAGGAAACCCGCATGAAATCAGACGTCTGACCTTGAAATCAGACGTCTGATGCCAGAGTTAGACGTCTGATTACCCTGTCAAGCGCAATCATTGTCCTGATTTCGGCCTGATTCTCTTGGGCTTTGCACCCAACAGCTATGGAATCTTTTCTAAGCCTTCCAAAGCCTTCCTAAGGCCTCTATAAATAGAGGGGAGCCTTTGCAACACAAACACACACCTAGATACACAAGACACACTTGGCTACACACTTTCACACTCTCTTGTGTCTTAGCTAGCTCTTGCTCTCCAAGCTCAAGCTCCATTCTCTTGAGAGCATTAAGCTTTGCGCACCCGCTCTCCCGCCGTAGTTCACGAGAGCGACGTAGCGCCATCGTGTAGTTCACGCATCCGCGTCGCCGACGCACTCCTTTCAAAGGGAAGCATCCTAATTCCTATAGAAGCTTAGGTTAAAAATTATTTTGTTGGCTCTATAGGATTGTTGTTTATTTTATCTTTGTTATTTAGTTGGGTATTCGCTTTGCGAATTCCCGTCTCCTTCGCGAGACAAAATCCTTCTCGTGGAGAGAAGGGGTTGAGGTACGCTACCCTCGTCTAAGTAGCGTGGTTGTATTGAGGTTGAATCACCCTCGTTTAAAGTGATTCGGTTTAGTGGATTTTGATCAACTTGGTTGATCGGAAAATCCTAACTCGAGAGGGTTAGGTGGTGGTTTTCACCCGGTTTGGGTTTTCACCTAAAAATACTTTGTGTACTTGTGTGATTGACTATTTGCGAGATTGTTTACATTTCATTTCCGCAATTATTACATCACCCCCTCCGAGTAGGCAACTTTCACTTACACTGCTGCTCTCGCACTCCACACCTTCACCGTAGATCAAAACCCTAACTTAGTTAGGGCTATTGATCACTCTCGCTCACCCCCGAACACACCCACCTTCACACGGACTACCTAACTTCACCCCACTCGCACAAACCACGCCACACAGCTATCATGGTCGCACTCGTCATGGTCCGACGATTCTTCCTAAGCCTTCTGACGCGATCAAAAGGCCTTCTTGTTGATTTCAGGTACTCACCTTCTCTGCCACTAACAAGCAAGCTTTGAGCTTGCTTGAAGCTCGCTCCAGATCTTGACAGCTCCAGGTGGAAGGTACAAGTCATGCGGAAACACCTCACGCACATGCCCAGGTAGTTAGTTGATGCCTTGGCCTCGCAAGCTAAGGCAATTGAGGAGGAGACGTGCTACTGTAGACGTGCAAAAGGAACATGGGACTTTAGTCCCACCTTGAAAGCTGAAGAGCTCACCGAGGCGCAATAATTGAATTTGTGTCTAAGGTTGTTTGCCTCAGACACTGGGGGTGAGGTCCCTGCTCACCTGCGCCACGCTCGTGACCCGTCCCCCGCGAGCCTGGCGCAGATCCGACCTGCCTAACCTGTTCCCACTCCTCGACTACGAACACGCCCACAACCCTGAACCTAGGTGTGCTCTAGGTCCGAAACTTGATTACCTAGTACTGTGGAAGGCTCTGGGAGAGCGTAACCCAAGGAGAGAAAGAGAGATAGCGCGCAGGGGTAGGGGGTTTTGTTACAAGAAGTAACGACTGACACTTAGCCATTTGAAGAATCTTCCCCCTCTGCGTGGAAAAGGAAAACAGAGAAGAAAGGCAGAGGAAGAAGACGAGAGACAGAAGAAGAAGAGGAGCCGCACAAGAAGAGAAGGAGAAGAAGGAGAAGAGTAGAAGAATAGAAAAAAAAGATCAAAAGGAAAGAAGAGAAGACAAGGCAGGAGAAAGAAGGAGAAGCACAGAAAAAGAAAGAAGAAGAGAGGCCCTTGAGTCTCTAAACAGCACTGTAGCACAGGCTGTTTAAGCCATCTGATACATTTGATTACATATATTTGATGTTTTGATTTAATTGTTATTTGTAAGGAGTAATTAGTGATTTAAATCACCATTTTACTTCATTCTTTTTTGCACATTGATATCTGACATTATTCTTGTTATACTCTCTTATATTCCTGATTCAAATTGCCATCTTGAGTTTTGAATTCCATATTGCTCCCTGTGTTCGATCTTAGACTTAAAAATTCGAGTAATAAATTTATTTATTTTCAAAGCGATTTCGACTATACTATAATGTGATTTTCAAAACCTCGATTTCACTGCGCAAACAAAGGGCAAAAAAGAGATGAAAATTCTACTCTCCCAGTTAGCACAACCACACTACGAGGGTGGGGGCAACTAATAAGGGAAGAAAATTACCTTAGCAAAAGAAGTTCAATTGGCTCATGCCCAGACTGGCGAAACACACTTGGACTCGGTCCGTGTGGGAATGCATGCGAAGAGGTGCGGTTCATCAAGTGGTTATAAGTCAATGCCATAACTCACCATTATTTTCCATTGTCTATCAATAACTCCCTATAACTTTCCATTATTATGGCAGTTATCCCTTCATATGTGTAATCCCCCACGATTTGTACTCTATAACTTAGCTCCTACTTCCACAAGAAGAGGTGGAAACACCCAATGAGGGAAAGCTAAGACTCTACAGCCTACCACTTCCTGTATTTTCCCCACATATAGTCTAAATTAAGGGTTAGATCTCCTCAAACACACATCCCTTGAGGTGAAACTAGATCAATAATCGATTACGTTCATGTGATTGTTTGATATCTCTATTTTCTCATGGCTACATTACATTTCTTAAACATACATATTCTTTTATAGCTCTTGGCAACTTTTAACGTTAATCTTTGAGACCTATCATCTGATGAAAAATTAAAATACATTGATTAAAAATTAAAATATATCAATATATTTTATTGAAAAAAAATATACATTGTGAAGCACATTATAATATACTTTTCTTTTATATTTTAGCTTAAATATATATACCCAAAACATCATGACCTCGATGCACTCGAGATATGTTTTGAGCCATACTCGTAGGATCGAGTTCTCAGGTAGTGGTGCATTTCATTCCAAGAACGAGGAATGCACTTGCTTTATTGCTTATAATTTTCTAAATATGACTCTTAATTTAATTAAATATATTTTTCGGTTGATTTTCTCGTACTCTACCCTCCACTTCGAATGGTTGGTGCAACTACATATCCCGTTAGTGATTAATGGATTAGAGGCTCTCTCTTTTGGAGCAAAAGGTCCCTCAAACAAAAAGAATTACAAGGAAAGAGAGACTATATATATATATATATATATCGTCAAGGTTAAGGCTCGAGAATTTCTCTTAAATTTCAAAAGAACGTTGATCTCTGCATCTGCCTTATCTGGTGCATCGTTACATCTATCTGCTACTTCCATAGCTTTCGAATAGGGAAGAGCCACGAGGGAGACTGTTTTGAGATTCCTCTCAGTGAATCTTGTACATTCTTGTTGCCCCCCTATTTGGTGGTTGTCATCTCCGTTTTTTTTTTTTTTTTTTTTTTTGTCGTGTTGCCATGCCATCTTGAATAAATTAATCGAAAATATCCATTCCGTGCGAATCCGGTTACGTCCGGATCGATCCTGTCACCACGACTTCGGGCCACAACGTATCCTTTTCATATGACCGAATGGACACAAACAGTTCTAATTAATTTATGTCAGATAAATCTGATTGGTTGTTGAATGATCCAACTCACGTGACGTTGGCAAGTAGTTCATCACCCAAATGTAAAGCTTGCACCTCTATCTTTAATAGTTGGCTGCAGGTATCCATTCTTCATCCTCGCGTTGAAACCTCCCTGGTACGGAGTTAACTTAAGTTAAATATTTAATCTGTGTTAAATTTATTTTACTATCTTTGAAGAATAATTTAACTCGTTAAAATATTTAAATAAATTAATTTACTTATTTTAATATTTATTTCTTTCATTTCTTATTTCACAAATTTACTTTTCTTACTGAATGAGACCAAAATGTTTGAAGTTAGCTAAACCAGGGAAAACATGTATTATACATTCGTTGACTTTCCAAACTCTTCCCTGGGGGTGTTGAAGAATATTAATTAGTTCGATAGCCAAATTAGACTCGGGCATGTTAGTTTGGTTATTCTTACGCTCAGTAGCCCCAGTTGATGTCTAATAGGAGCTTTACACATACATAATCTTTAGTCAATGCAAATCACGAGATGGGATATAGTTGAGGGGTATTTTTTTAGGATTAATTTGAAAGAAGGGATAAATTTTATAGAATAATTTTTTTATAGATAGATTATCCTCTATTTGTATTTGAAGATCATAAGAATTATCTTAATAGATTAACCTGTGATTATTTAAAATACTTTTAAATTACTCTATAAAAATACATCAAATAATCTATAAACATATCTTATCTTACATCAACTTTAAAATGATTTATCTTAAATTAAATTCGGTTAATTTAAATCAAAATACCCTTTTCACCGAATAAAATTAATCTCTATTTTAATAAATTATCCCTGTTACCAAAGTAAACCTTATTTTTCAAATAAGCTCGATCGGTTATCAACTTCGGCGTTCGCAACGATTAATGCCCTTGCGCCGAATTCATCTCCTACGTAAAATAAAACTTTCGACGTACGTCCGGTCATATCTCGTATATAGATCATCCACTTACCTCATCCACATCCATACTTTTGGAACTTAAACTAATGGTATTTTTATTTAAAATAATTTTATCAAAGAAAAGAATCCAATACAAGTGAACCGGAAAAGATAAAATATCCTCACCTATCACTACTCTTCGCCAAAATGGGGAACTCAAAACATAAAAATTAAGATAAAAAATAAAAGAAAAATAAAATAAACATGCCACCATAATGAAAATCGAACGATAGAAGGTTGACCTTACACTCGCAAAAATGGTAAAGTACTAACAAGACGAATATCAAAGACTGTACTAATGAGAAATTGAAATAATCAACCCGAATGTCGAATTTGACTACTGACAAACATCAAAACTTCAGTTGTATGAAATACGGGGTCACACGTGATCCCTAACAAAATAATCTAAAACTAAAAAAAGAAAAAAGAAAGGATCATCCAACCACAACACACAAAACAAGTAAATCCTAGCTCACAAAATGACACGAAAAACAAGACATCTGCATTCGACGAAACGTAACACATGGCCGACATCAGTTACTGCCACAACACCCATTGACCGGAGGTCGCACATCAACAAATCTGCCATCCACGTCAATCCTCTTCCACAGCTGCGCACGTCGATCCACCACGAGGAGGCTTCGCAATGCACGCCAAACGACACACGATGGATGAACAAAGATGCACAGCCACAATCGTTGAACCCACCAGCTGCAGAGAAGACCTCGCCAACCGAAGTGCACGTCGAGTGGGAAAGACCATCGTCCACCACGCCCACCAACATGTTGTAACGACCCGATTCCCAAATCCCTACGAGACACGAGAATCGGACCGACTCGACTAATCCCAAGACCTAGTCGTCCAACGAGAAAGTAATCAAAAGAGCAGTAAAATAAATCACATTCACCATGAATATAACTAGCAGTAACAAAATACAGCAGTAAGAAAAGGAAATACTACAGTATACACCACCACAACAGAAGGGAAATAAACATGTACATTACGTAAAGTTTTCGATAAAGAAAGTACAGGGAGTAACAAAGGAAACTACTCACCACAGTGGAAGAAAAGTACAGAAAGTACTACAGGTAACCCTACTGGACCCTACTAGGCCCAGTATCCTCTGCAGCCGCTGACCCTGGCTGCTCAACACCTGGTCCTGAAAAATAACGAGGGTAACACGTCAGCGAAACGCTGAGTAGAGTGGCAACTAAAAGCTAAAGAAGTAGTAGAGTGTACAGTAGCTGTTATATTTTTACTTTCTTTATTTACGTCTTTCTATTATTTCACTATTGATTTATTTCTCAGATCCTTCACCTGATCTCGAATGTTCCTCGTGGGAACGATCTTTATTGCAGTCTTTTCCGAAAAGTAGAAGTAACACGTAGTGCTCTCCTGGCCGGGAGAGTCCCCCGTGGTGGTCCTACCCTCAGTCAACCACCCCAAGGTCGCTGTCAGACGTAACGGTAACTACGGCACGCACGATAAACGCACGGGTAGCTACCCCGCACTGGCATGCGGTCATTCGTTTTCGTTAACGGGTGCGCCCAAAACACAGCACGGAACTAGTATAGGGCAGAGCCCTCTCAGTAACAGGGGTCCAACCCCTCCACAGTCCGCGCACCCTCGCCTGACTACCCTGGTTTGCCCAGTGAGCGTAACAAGTCGGTGTAGGAGGGCTAGCAGAACCTCGGGGCCCGTGGGGTAGCTAGTGCTCTCCCTACACTAGTAGCTCTCCTCGGTACTGTGTACGCGAGGGCCAACAAGTCGGTGTACAGTGGCCAAACCACCCCGGTCTCAACCTGAGGGCGGCAAGCTCCCCTCTACAGTAAGAGGTAATGTGTTCTCTCTTTGGTACCACGTACCCAAGAGACAACACACTTCCACGTTTCACTTTCTCAATTCCATTCCATTCTCTTTCCAGGAGTTCTACTCCTAATTCCCCGTAGGGTTCATGTTCTTTTTGTTTGGCCATTTTGGGTTTCACCGTTCCTGCTTTATATTTATATACCCCATGTTCTTAATCTCATTGATTCATTCATTACAGGCAGCTGTTGATCCATTTACAGGCAGTTATCATTTCCTTTCCACTTTTCCAAGACTGCAGTATTTATATATTCAACTAGTTTTCTCGTCTTAGGATTCATGTCGTATCCTAGGATCTATCATTCAATCTAGTTTTCCAGTCCTAAGATTCAGGCAATACCCTAGGATCTATCATTCAATCTAGTTTCTCAGTCCTAGGGTTCATGCAATGCCCTAGACTCTATTAATTGTTCCACAATTGTAACAAATTTTGTTAAGTAAATTAAAAAGCCACTCTACCAGCGAAATCGGGAGTACTGGGGGCGTGGTCGGCAATCCCGCGCGCCTCCGCAACCTCCAAGACTGCAACGGGACAGGATCCTAACACAAGGATCAATCACAAGGAGTTTCTCAGAACAGTATACAATTACTGTAAACGGGTAGAGGAATTTATTCTGGAAAGAACGCAACTCGAAACGCGGAAAGCGGACTCTGAACGGGCCCTAAACTGGTCAAAAACGACGAAACAGTCCAAAATTAGATGTCTGGAACCTCTTCTAGACGTCTTAAAAGGTGGGTTTGGTCGTACCTCAGTTTTGCGCAGTCCTTCAGACGTCCAGAAGCCCGCTGGGACGTCTGGCCTTGGTTTCCAGACGTCCGATGGTCACCCCGGACGTCTGGAGGTTCTCTCCGTCGTCTGGCACTGCGGCCAGACGTCTGATTCACGTGGGATGATGAGCCCTCGCGCCCTCCCGAGCAGGACCTACGCACACATACACTGGCTCTCAGCACGACAAAACGTAGAAGAAGTCGCGGCGGACGGCTGCATGGCCGTACACGCGCAAAAAGGAGAAGATAAGAAATATCTTACCTGTCAGACGTTTGGACAGTCCTCCAGACGTCTTCAGCGTCATCTGGACGTAAGTCCAGACGTCTGATTTTGGAAATTTTTCCAAAACTAGAGCCCGATTCGCTCCCCGCCCGCGACGCACGGCGGCACCACGCCCCATCCGCCTGTTGCCCAAGCTGCAGCAGCCCCTTCGCGACACCCAACGCCCGCCGCTCCCCCGCCGGCCGACTTTAGCTGCCCCGGCAAGCCCGAACCCTCGCGGTCGAGCTTCTTCCTTCCGCTCGCAACTCTCCTCCACGCACGCTCGCCGCGGCCACTGCTGCCGCTGCCGCTCACTCACTTGCGCTCTCGCTGGTAGGGAGAAGGAGAAGAGAAAGGCGGAGGAGATGAGTGTGAGGGTTTATAAAGCAGCACAGGGAGAGAGAGAAGAGGGACGGCGTGTCTGCAGGAAGAGAGAGGAAAAAGAAGATGAAGGCGGCGGGCGCAGTCTGCGTGTGCACGTGCGCAGACGCAACCCGGTACGCCAAAAAATTTATTACCAGACGCCTGGAAAGGGTTCCAGACGTCTGGACAGACGTATGGGCCACTTCCCAGAAGTCTTAAAAATCCATCTGCTGCCCACGTTCTTAACAATATAACAAACTCAAAGGAAGTTTCGTCCTCGAAACTTGTGCTAACTAGGGTGCGGGAAAGAACAACATATATAAACATAAGAAACTCAAAGAGGATCGAAGCCGATCCAAAAGACGTACCCGCAAAGAGCTCCGAGTACCGTGCCCGCATCGGCGCCTCAGGCTCCTAGGTAGCCTCCTCGTACCACTAGCTCCTTCACAAAACCTTCACCAGGGGTACTTGCTTTCATCTCAAACTGCGGATGGCTGTGTCAAGAATCTGTACTGGCCGCTCAGGGTAGGTCAGGTCGTCGCCCACTTCGACGCTCTCGTGACTCAGGACATGACTGGGGTCGGCGACATACTTCCTGAGGTTGGACACATGGAACACGTCGTGCACACCAGAAAGCTGAGGAGGGAGGGCAAGCCTGTAAGCAACGGGTCCAACCCGCTCCAGGACCTCAAAGGGCCCCACGAACCTCGGCGCGAGCTTCCCTCTCACCCCAAACTGCTGCAGGCCCTTCATGGGCGAAACACGAAGGAAGACGTGGTCCCCAACCTCAAACTGCACCTCTCTGCGTCTCTGATCCGCGTAGCTCTTCTGCCTGCTCATGACAGTGCGGAGTCGCCTGTGGATCTGCTCGACTACCTCCTGACTCTGCCGGATCAACCTGGGGCCAACCTCCCACTTGGTCCCCACCTCAACCCAACTCAAGGGTGTCGTACACCTCCGTCCGTACAGAGCCTCGTAGGGAGCCATGCCGATGCTCGAGTGATAACTGTTGTTGTATGAAAACTCCACCAGGGGCAAGTGCTCCTCCCAAGAGCCCCTCCAGTCCAGTACACAGGCACGCAAAAGGTCCTCAAGTGTTTGTATCGTGCGCTCAGACTGTCCATCCGTCTGGGGGTGGTAAGCTATACTGAATCTCAACCTTCTCCCCAGGGCCTGCTGAAACTCAGCCCAAAACTGGGACGTAAAGCGGGTATCCCGGTCGGATACGATCTCCCAGGGAACTCCGTGTAGACGTACCACGTCGCGGATATACCTCTCTGCCAACTGTGCTGGTCCCAAAGTGACTCGGATCGGCAAGAATCGTGCCGTCTTTGTCAGTCTATCCACAATTACCTAGATTGCGTCGTGTCCTCACTAGGTAACAGGTATGCCCACCACCAAGTCCATGGTGATGCTCTCCCACTTCCACTCCGGCACTGGAAGCGGCTGTAGCGGCCCTGCAGGCCTCTGATGCTCGGCTTTCACCTGCTGGCACTTTAAACACTGTTGCACGAATTCACCCACATCCCTCTTCATCCCCCTCCACCAAAACTCGCGTCTCAGGTCATGGTACATCTTCGTGTTTCCGGGATGTATGGTGAATCTGGAACCGTGTGCCTCAGTCAGAAGCTCTCTCAACAGCTCCTCGTCTCTGGGAACGCACAAACGTCCCCTCAAGCGCAACACCTGGTCTGTGAAGAGAAGTCCCCTGGGTCCCCTGACAGTACTCTGTCCCGCAGGGACTGCAAGTACGGGTCAGCCATCTGTCCTGTGATGATGCGGTCTAACAGCTCTGGCGTAGTCTGTCGTGTCACAGTCACTGCCCCACAGTGCCCCCGTAACTCTAGGGGTCGCCAACTGCCCATTTCCTCCAAAAGGCTCCAACTCTGTAACTGTAAACTAGCCAAGTGTGCGGGCACCTTTCGGCTCAAGGCGTCAGCCACCACGTTGGCCTTTCCCGGGTGGTAGGAAATGCTGCAGTCATAGTCCTTCAGGAGCTCCAACCAACGTCTCTGTCTCATGTTGAGCTCCTTCTGGTCAAATAGGTATCTGAGGCTCTTGTGATCTATAAAAATCTCGAAGGTCTCACTGTACAAGTAGTGCCTCCAGGTCTTCAGCGCGAAGACAACAGTTGCCAGCTCCACGTTGTGGGTAGGGTAGCTATGCTCATGGGGCTTCAGTTGCCGCGAAGCGTAAGCAACAACGTGACCCCTCTGCATGAGCACACCCTCTAACCCCTGCAAGGAGGCGCCCGTGTACACAACGAACCCGCCACTACTGTTAGGGATGGTGAGCACGGGAGTCGAAGTCAGCCTCTCCTTCAGCTCCTGAAAACACGGCTCACAGGCGTCCATCCAAGTGAAGGGCACGTCCTTCCGGGTCAACTGTGTCATAGGACGCGCAATCTGTGAAAAACCCCTGATGAACCGTCTGTAGTAGCCTGCCAGTCCCAGGAAATTGCGAATCTCAGTAACTGTAGTGGTCTCTCCCATCTGAGCACTACTTCGACCTTGGCTGGGTTCACCGCCAACCTGTCTCCAGAGATCACATGACCTAAGAAGGTCACCTCCCTCAACCAGAACTCGCACTTGCTGTATTTGGCATACAGCCTACGCCGTCTCAGTGTGTCCAGAACCATCTGCAAGTACTGTTCGTGCTGCGTCTGATCTCGAGAGTAGATGAGTACATCATCAATGAATACCACCACGAACTGGTCCAAGTACAGTCTAAACACCCGGTTCATCAGGTCCATGAAAGCAGCAGGGGCATTGGTCAACTCAAACGGCATGACCAAAAACTCGTAGTGTCCGTACCGGGTGCGGAAAGCTGTCTTGGAGACGTCTGCCTCCCTGATCCTCAACTGGTGGTATCCAGACCTCAAGTCGATCTTAGAGAATACCGTGGCACCCCGCAGCTGGTCAAACAAGTTGTCAATCCTCAGCAGCGGATATCTATTCTTAATGGTGACCCTATTCAGCTGTCGGTAATCCACACAAAGGCGTAGAGTACCATCCTTCTTCTTCACAAACTGTACCAGGGCTCCCCAGGGAGACGCACTGGGCCTCACAAAGCCCTTCTCCAAAAGATCCTGCAACTGAGACTTGAGCTCCCACAACTCAAGCGGTGCCATCCTGTATGGTGCGGTGGAGATGGGGCTGGTCCCTGATACTAGTGAGATCTCAAACTCGATCTCATGCTCAGGCGGTAGTCCTGGTAACTCGTCTGGGAACACGTCAGGGTACTCTCTAACCACCGGGATGCTCTGGAAGTCTGCCACAGGGCTGGGCTCCGCCACCACACAAGCTAGGAAGCCCTCACACCTCTGGCTCAAAAGTCTCGCCGCCCGAAGTGCCGAAATGCACCTGAAGCCTCCGTCCACTGGCTAACTGTGGAACTCAAAAGAAGGCAACTCCGGTATGGAGAAGACGATCTTCCTCTCAAAACAGTCCACCAAAGCGTGGTAAGCGGACAGCCAGTCCATCCCCAGAATTACACCAAAGTCCTCCATCTATATCATAATCAGGTCAGCTGGCAGACTATGTCCCCCGATACTGACCTCGCAACCCGTGTACACCTCCTCGGCTACAAACAGCTGACCACTCGGACCTATGATTACTAACGGATTCTCTAACAACATATAATCCTAGCCCAAACTAACTGCGAAACTGGCTGCGACAAACGAGTGCGTAGCGTCGGAATCGAAAAGTGTGTAAACGAGTCTGCCGGAAACTGAAACCATACCTGCCACCACCGATCTCGAAGCTCTGGCATCCCTGTGTGTCAGGGCGTTGATACGCCCCTCAACCCTAGGTGTGGACGAGGCAGCCACACTCTGCGTCGGACGGGTAGGAGTAGGCTGGTACCCTCCTCGTGACTGCTGTCCTCCTCCTCGTGCGTGGAAACCGCGGCCTCCTGCGCGCCCTCCAGTGCTCGACACAGGAAGTATCTACTGACCTCCTACCCTAGATGGGCAGTCCCTCCTGATGTGGCCCAGCTGGCCACACTGGTAGCAGAGGGGAACCCGACTCCCGCCCTCAATGGGTCCCTGCTGTCGGCTGGGCAGGGGTCCGATGCTGGAGAATGGCCCCTGTCGAGGGCCCCCAAAGGCCACTGACGGCCCTGCAAAACGTGACGGCTCTCCTGCGGACGCCACGTGTCTTCTCTCTCGCCGGCCCTGTGAAAAGTCTGGCTGGAAGGGCCTCTTCCGCCTGCCGTCAGTGTCTCGCGCGGATGGGTTGGTCTCCTCGTAGGTCATAGCTGCCTCCACCACCCTCGAAAACGTAGGCAGCTTCAGGGGTTTGACATACCCTCGAATCGCAGGCCGGAGCCCCTCGGTGAACCTCCAAAGGCGCTCCTCCTCAGTGGCTACCGCGGTCGCTGCAAAGCGGGACAGCTCCAGAAAACGCGTGCGGTACGCGCTCACGGTCATCGTCCCCTGGCGGAGAGTGTGGAACTCCCGCCTCCTCTGAGCCTGCCACGTCTGGAGAAAGTACTGCTCGCAGAAGAGGGTGACGAATCGATCCCAGGTCGGCTCGTCCCTCTCCTGTCCCTTGACCGCCCTCCACCACCTATGTGCCGCACTCTCCAGCTGGTATGTGGCAAAGGCCACGCGGCACTCCACCGGGGGGCAAAGGGTGTCAAAAACCTTCTCGAGCTGCTCGAGCCAGTCCTCTGCCTCGGTCGGGTCCTCATCCCCCTTGAAGGAGGGGGGCTTCAGCTTCCGGAATTGCCCGAAGAGCTCGAAGTGGCGTTGCAGTGGAGATGCTGGTGCACCTCCAGGTAAGGAGCCTCGTGCATAGAAGTGTCGGAGGAAGGTGGGGGCGGTGGTGGCCCATCCCCTCTCCTGCGTCCAGCGCCGCATTCATCGCGTGGTCCGACAGAGGACTCCCCCTCTGCAGCCCCAGGGATAGGTGCTCGGGGCGGTGGGTGGAGCTCCTCTCACACAATATCCCGTATCAGCTGGGCGAGGTCCTGGGCCTGAATGCCCGGGAGCAGTGGCTGGTCCACTGAGACGTCGACCGCAACACACCCACCTCGCCGACCTCATCCTTGGCCGCGCCCGCGGCCCGTCTCGCAGTCCCTCGTCGAGGCATCTCCTGCAAGGAGACGCGAAACAGAATGGAAACACGTCAATAGGGGACGATATCTAATAAAGAAGTCTAAGAGCTATCGTCAAAAGAAACGTTGTGGCGGTTACTCTAGTTACAGACATGTGAATTGGTTATTTTCCAGTCAGTTGATTCACTTCTCGGGACGACCTTACTCTGATACCATCTTGTAACGACCCGATTCCCGAATCCCTACGAGAAACGAGAATCGGACTGACTCGACTAATTCCAAGACATAGTCGTCCAACGAGAAAGTAACCAAAAGAGCAGTAAAATAAACCACATTCACCATGAATATAACTAGCAGTAACAAAATACAGCAGTAAGAAAAGGAAATACTACAGTATACACCACCACAACAGAAGGGAAATAAATATGTACATTACATAAAGTTTTCGATAAAGAAAGTACAGGTAGTAACAAAGGAAACTACTCACTACAGTGGAAGAGAAATACAGAAAGTACTACAGGTAACCCTACTGACCCTCCAGCTTTATATTTATATACCCCATGTTCTTAATCGCATTGATTCATTCATAACAGGTAGCTGTTGATCCATTTACAGGCAGTTATCATTTCCTTTCCACTTTTCTAAGACTGCAATATTTATATATTCAACTAGTTTTCCTGTCCTAGGATTCATGCCGTATCCTAGGATCTATCATTCAATCTAGTTTTCCAGTCCTAAGATTCAGGAAATACCCTAGGATCTATCATTCAATGTAGTTTCTCAGTCCTAGGGTTCATGCAATGCCCTAGACTCTATTAATTGTTCCACAATTGTAATAAATTTTGTTAAGTAAATTAAAAAGCCACTCTACCAGCGAAATCGGGAGTACTGGCGGCGTGGTCGACAATCCCGCGTGCCTCCGGAACCCCCAGGACTGCAACGGGACGGGGTCCTAGCACAAGGATCAATCACAAGGAGTTTTTCATAACGGTATACAATTACTGTAAATGGGTAGAGGAATTTATTCTGGAAAGAACGCAACTTGAAACGTGGAAAACGGACTCCGAACAGGCCCTAAACGGGTCAAAAATGACGAAACAGTCCAAAATCAGAAGTCTGGAACCTCTTCCAGACGTCTTAAAAGGTGGGTCAGGTCGTACCTCAGTTCTGCACAGTCCTTCAGACGTCCAGAAGCCCGCTGGGACATCTGGCCTTGGTTTCCAGACGTCTGATGGTCACCCCGGACGTCTGGAGGTTCTCTCCGTCGTCTGGCACTACGGCCAGACGTCTGATTCACGTGGGATGGCGAGCCCTTGCGCCCTCCCGAGCAGGACTTGCGCACACATACACCGGCTCTCAGCACGACGAAACGCAGAAGAAGTCACGGCGGACGACTGCATGATCGTACACACGCAAAAAGGAGAAGATAAGAAATATCTTACCTGTCAGACGTCTGGACAGTCCTCCAGACGTCTTCGGCGTCGTCTGGACATAAGTCCAGACGTCTGATTTTGGAAAATTTTCCAGAATCAGAGCCTGATTCGCTCTCCGCCCGGGACGCACGGCGGCGCCGCGCCCCGTCCGCCTGCTGCCCGAGCTGCAGCAACCCCTCCGCAACACCCCACGCCCGCCGCTCCCCCGCCGGTCAGCTCTAGCTACCCCGGCAAGCCCGAACCCTCGCGGTCGAGCTTCTTCCTTCCGCTCGCAACTCTCCTCCCCGCACGCTCGCCGCGGCCACTGCTGCCGCTCGCTCGTGCTCTCGCTGGCAGGGAGAAGGAGAAGAGAAAGGCAGAGGAGATGAGGGTGAGGGAGAGGGCGAGGGTTTATAAAGCAGCGCGGGGAAAGAGAGAAGAGGGACGACGTGTCTGCAGGAAGAGAGAGGAAAAAGAAGACGAAGGCAGTGGGCGCAGTTTGCACGCGCACGCGTGCAGACGCAACCCGGTACACCAAAAAAATTTATTACCAGATGTTTGGAAAGGGTTCCAGATGTCTGGACAGATGTCTAGGCCACTTCCCAGGTGTCTTAAAAATCCGTCTGCTGCCCACGTTCTTAACACATGTCGCCTGAGAATGGCCGCTTCAAGCCACCTGAGACTATGCATGTCAGGCACCTTATAGTTGGGGAGATCTGAGGGGAGGGGGAAGAGATCTAATGAGAAGGGAGGCCCCGATCATCCTTGATGGCTGATTGAGATCTGTGCAGATGCAGAGGTTGAGTTTTCGTAAGAGGAAAAAGTGGAGAGGAATGTTTGCGCAGAGGAGTTGTTGAAACTTAAAATAATGTTGTGGCCTAAAGTCTATTTCAACGAAATATACATCGACAAGATAAGTCCTCCTTTACATCCCAAAAATAGACATGTGTTATCTTTTTTTGGTATGGGAGGTAAGTATGTAAATGGGTTGGGTTTGGCTAAACTCATACCTATATTCATTTACAAAATGTATATCCATATTCTACTCATTTACCTATTAGGTGTAAAAATTTAAATCCATACACATGCACATATACAGGTAGGGTATCTATTTATAAAGTAATCTTATAATAAAATTATGCCCAAATTAGAGAAAAAAAAGAAAAAAATCTATAACAATATTTATCAATTGTCTATTGTTAACTAGGGTTCGAGTTACTCTAAGTTTATTCATCCCCATTTAAATTAGTACAAAAAGATTCAATCAAGAGGAATATATCAAAAATAAAAAATATAAAATATAAAAAAAATAAAATACAAATACATTTCAAATAAAAGATCTATATCCTCGAATTAAATGTTCAATGAAAGCTTCAGAAATACTGTCAACCTTCGAAATAATGAAGGAAATCATGAGTAAGACAGTGCTAGGGTGAGATTTATATATCATAAATAAATAAGTATTTTATTTGGGTACTCAAATTAGGTAATTAAGTATAAATCTATAACCATATCCAGATGAAGTTTTTTGGATACAATTCATACCTGATTGGATTAGGATTAAACTTTACCCATTTTTTTCGAATTTTAGGTCAACTTTACCAAAATTGCATCTCTAATGGGTGGGCTGGCTAACGCTTATCAGGTAAGTAGGGATAAGGTAATATAAACTTACTCACCAGTTCAGTTATTCGATGGGCTATCCACGTGCGGGAGGTTACCAGGGTCCGGTTGGGCTTTTTCGCATTCACGATCCTGAAGCTTCTTGCATCTTATGTATATGCCCTTCTACCTTTGAAGTCTACTCGGATGCCCGAGAAAGTTACGAAGATGGCGAAGATCTCATGGATGGTATTGCCATCGAGATATCATATGGGAGATCGTGCGAATCGCAATGAACTTCCATGTGCATTGTGCATACTGTTTGTCAACCCCTAGAAATTATATATTTCGTCTGAAGAGTTTGCTTTAATATTGCTCGAAGATTTGTGAAATAACTCTACTTCACAAAGCATGCCATGCATGGCGATGGTTAAACAACCTGACACAAAGGCGTTCCGCATTAATTAATGACAATAAGCTTATGGGGGCACCTACTGATCGATCACGCATGAAAAATATAGAACGTCTGGCATCAAAAGTGTGCAAGGGCTTTGTTTTCTAGCCAGAAGAAGTCCTGATGGGCTCACTCTTGAGCTGACATCGTCTTCAATTAAATGACACCTCTTAAGTGCTGCAGGGTGCTGGGAGTTGCTAGAGGTACAAGGCGCACTGTATTCAGGTTAGAGAAGCAAAAAAGCATTGCAGAAAGAATCATTTTTTTCCGTGCTAAGTCCCATCTCGTACCCTCTCCTACACCCTCCTCGATAGGTGGTTTTGGATTGGGTATGTATGGGATGAAGGGTAGATAGACTAATGCTCCAGGAAATAAGGTTACGTAGGGGTATACTTGTTGAGATCAAAGGTTTGCTTGCTAAAAAGGGAAAACCCCTGCCCAACTCTTAGGCAACGTTCTTAATTTCCAAGTGAACCAATAAATTCTAGTAGTAGATCTAAAAGATGTTCCGGAACTATTTTATTTTCTTGTCTGAAAACCATGCCAAGTGGATAATTATGACCTACCGGATCAAAGGTTTTAATGATAAAAAACTACACTTCAAATTCTTCTTACATAGGAAGCATTTACCGGGCAATGACCAATCTCTTCTTTAAGAATATTCAAAGTTTACGAGAAGCCAAATGACAAGAGGTCTTTGGGTGATAAGTAGGGAAGAGAGCTTTTCCCCCTTATTTGATCGAAATGGAAACCTATGAGTGAAACGAAGCAGGTACAAAGTACGGGTATGTGAAATGAGCAAGCAAAGTGAAATAGAGTAAAATTACATAAAAGTAAAGTGGAGTGAAATGAAGTAAAATGAAACTCAATCTCATTTGCATCCAACCAACACCTACAACTTGCACTATGAAGCAGGGTAGAAAACAATCTCTCTTAAACCACACCCCCCCCCCCCCCCCCCCCCCCCCCAAGAATTGCAATGGATATGTTCCTCCGAAGGTAATACATGGTAAGGTTGTCAAATTTCACATAGTTTTTATACAGGGTAATTAATTTCATCAATAAGAATATCATTGATCATGTATAATAGTAGTATGCTATGTTGATATGGTAGTGCCTGTTTAGGACTAAAAGCAAAAAGTGCAATGCACCGAGGTAAGGGAAATTTCATGGCTATTAAATAATGGGTACGGGAAAAACTTTCAACAGCAACAAGTAGAAATTTGTTAACCGAACTTCTCAATCAGTTTCCTCCACCTTGATAACCTTGTAAGGTTTTGTACAATCACCTTTACTCTAGTTATTTTAGCTAACGTTCCCCTCCAGAATAACCACGTACATTAAGGGTGTTTCCTCTCACACTTGATTTCTCTTCATTCTAAACTCAAACTTTTTATATATCTTGCCTTCTTTTAGATCACAACTAGTTTGTTAACCAAGTAATCACTTACATGCTGTGCATAAATGAAATCAATTGGTACTTATGATCCTAAATTCGGATTCATACATAGACAATGCAATGCACTCTTTGGATGATGACCAACCCAACCCTATAGCTTGTTGCATTGAGCGGGAAAAGCTGGGGTTACTTTTGAGAGAATCGCCTGTAGGCACTATTCCAAAATGTTAAAGGTCATGAGAGTCTATTTAATCCAGGGGCACGTTTTCTTACTTTTCAATCCACTCTCCTACAAAATGGACCCTAAAGGCCCACTAACAACCGTTGGGTTTTGACCACTGTAATGCCAAATCCTTTGGCTAAAGCAACCCCCCCAAATCACCACCATACATGACCCTCTTGCACTTGTTTCACCTTACCGATAAGTACAATCTTCTGAATTCTAAAATTCTTGGGTAAATAGCTACATCCAATCAAACTCGTTTGTCCATTCTTTTGAATTCTAAGAAGTTTCTTGGCATTTTGATGTTTGGATCATTATATATCACCTCAAAGAAATAGTTCTGAGGAATAAGTCGATTCCACATTGGGCTCAAAGTTAGAATTGACAAAATTTAAAATTAAACTATGCCAAAATACAAGCCCACAATTCCAAGAAACAAATAGCTCCCAAAAGAATATGAAAAGCTATGGCTTAGTTGATTCTGTTCTCAAGTTTTTTTTTTTATGCTTTTCAAAAAAGCAACAATTATTTTTATTTGAATTAATCATTATTTCGTATAGTTGAATTAGTCATTGTTAATATAGATTATCTAAGAGATCTTTTCTACATAGAACATGCAAAATATCAAAAGAGAAGGTTGGCTCGATGTTGCTTTCATGTAATTTATTTATTTGGATAAATAACATTGTTGCACGATGACGGTGTGGATCATAATCGTGTTCTAGAAGAGGGAGACGTGCCAGGAGGTTCTTGGTAGGGGAGGACACATGCAAAGATGAGGAGGAGAGCACCTCATTTTGGTATACTCAAAAAAGTAAAGAAAGGTATGTTTCAATATGCTTTGCAATGCATGTTTTTCACTCAACAAAATTATTAGTGTATTTTGATTTTTAATTGCATATTTTAATTTTTCATCGGAATACACCAATTGAAAATCAAAATATATTAGTTGAAAATAAAAATACACCGGTGTATTTACTTTTCAACCAGTGGAAAATAAATTTTTACTTGGAAAGTGGAAAGTGATTTTCACATATAGGTTTTGAATTTAAGATTTTAAGTTTAGGATTTATGGAAAATGGTTTTTCCTATTAAAAATAATTTTTCATTTGAAAATTAATTTTTCACCTTTGAATTTAAGATTTACCCAAAGTTGTGTTTTGCTAAGTAGGGGATGCATGCTGCAATGCTTGTTTCCTATTCGCACCTTTTAGTATATATATAAAGAATATTGTTGCATGGTGATGGCAAGGATTATAATCATGGGAGAACAAAGGGTAGAGGGATATGTTCCATGAGGTGGTTCTTGGTATGAGAGGACGTGTGTGCATGGCACCACATTTTAGTATATAAGATTGATATGAAGGCTGTATTAGCAATTGTAAACTCATTAGAACAACTCCAACTATCACATATATATTTCATGTTTGTTGACGGTACCCTTATCTTTGGAGAAGTCAACCTACTCCAGGCAAAGGGTGGAAAGTTAGCTTCACCAAGTCATTGTCTTCTTCTTTTCAGTAAAAGCACGTGCATGAAGGATGTAAAAGAGGATAAAGTAGGTGTTCATATATACAAGAGATTCATCATTGAGTTTGTTAGGAATCAAAGAGGTCACGTGACAGCCAACCAGGCCACGTGGCAGTAGTTTAGGAGGCCATTAGGGTCGTCGATTTTGAGACCTAAAGTCCTAGGCTTTGGTCTATTACTTTGTTTGCAAGTTTATTTATTTGTTAAGTTAGTTCTAGGAAATTGGATTTGATTTGTTCTGAGATTTATTTTTTCTTATTTTAGAGATAAGATTTAATTAGTTTGTTTCTTGTTTTAGAAGATATGTTCTCTTTATAAAAGATAACTTTCCTATTGTATTTGTTCTTTGAGTTAGCAATAATATTTCCAATTCCTCTCAAACTCCTCTCCTCCCTCTCTCTCAACATCATCGCCGACCACCATCACCACCACCGACCAGCCACCTACCCACAGCAGCCAATGGTTGCTACTCCTCTCCCTATTCCAATGTGGAACAATCCCTGTTGGATTGTTTTTCCCACACGCCAAGGGAGCTTCCATGCTCCACATGCACCAATCTTAACATGGTATCAGAGCCTATGGTATAGGCTCCTCGACGTGTGCGTGTTCCTTGACCACACACATGTGGTTTCCATCATTGACAAATCTTCCTCAACAAACCCGACGCCTTACACGAAGAAGGAAGATCATAGAAGATGACGGACACCACCGCTACGACCATCGATGCCACGTTGTCAACAAAGTGGGTAGAGTTTGAGGTCGAGAAAAGAGCAAAGGAAATCTATCAAGTCATTCGGTTTGCAATCCTCAAGTCTTTTCAATTGACACATTATATTCGATTTTTTATTCTCCTTCAAAAGAGGAGATTTTTCCAAAGAAGTCAAATATTATGTATGAGGCTGCACATCAATTGATCGCTTCAAGAAGAGGACACCACAATCCATGCAGTGACTTTCGAGGTTGCCAAAAGAAGCAACGGCTTCCCAGGTTGCGAAAAACTAGTGGTTGATCCAAGAAATTTCTTTCCTAAAAATCTAGGCAAGGTGTAGAGACCACCACATGGGGCAACTAGAATCTCATGCGTGGTTTCTCTCACGTCTGTAGATCTTGAGAAGATGGCCATAGCAGCTATTGTGACAACTATTGAGGTTGCCACAGACACAACGACTTTGGTGAGCGCAAGAGGCTACCTGTGGCTTCTTCCAATAATAAAGTAAAGAGCACAAAGCTCGAAGAAGAAGAGTGGTGGGGCATCTAGCCTCATAAGTTTGAAGACCAAGTCATCATCCTCCCGGCCTCAACTTGAGAGGGAGTGTTGGGAATCAAAAAGGCCACGTCGGACTACATGTGACAGCCAGCCAGGCCACGTGGTAGTGCCATGTGGCAGCAGTTTAAGAGGCCATCAGGGCTGTCGATTTTGAGTACTAGAGTCCTAGGTTTTAGTTGATCACTTGGTTTGCAAGTTTCTTTTTTTGTTAAGTTGATTTTAGAAAAGTTATTTAGAGGATTTGATTTGTTTTGGGATTTGTTCTTTCTTATTTTAGAAATAAGATTTGATTAGTTTACTTCTTATTTTAGAGGATATGTTCTCTCTATAAAAGAGAACCTTTCTATTGTATTTGTTCTTTGAGTTTGCAATAATACTTTTAATTCCTCTCAAACTCCTCTCCTCTTACTCTCTCTCAACATCACCACCAACCACCATCACCACCACTGGCCAGCCACCTACCCACAACACTCGGTGGTTGCTGCTCCTCTCTCTATTCCAACGTGGAACAACCTCTGTTGGGCTATTTTTTCCACACTCCAACAAAGCCTCCATGCTCCACGTGCACCAATCATGACAGAGTTTTATCTTGGATGTCCTATAAATGATGGCAAGGCATAGAGGACACTCTATAAGCACATACTTTGCAAATTAAGAACCAAGCTAAGTGGAATTTTGACTCCCACTTGTAAACTGAGTGCCTGATAAATTTCTGTTGGGGTCATAGAAAATGATACCAAGATTGCTATTTAAATAGAAGGAAATCAATTGCAAGACCCAAGGATAAAAAGGGTAAGGGATATTCAAGTTCTATCATACTTAATCAAGCCAAATTATAGAAGAAACTAATGATAAAATCATTCAAGCCAAATATTTTAGGGAAGGTGATTTTTGGGGAGATTCAAAGAAAATTTAACACTTAATTATCTATGATTGGCTCTTTGAAATCCGAGACAAATATGAAAAGTCCACACTCATCTAGAGAGGTTATTTGATCCCAAGTATACATATGCCAATACAACCTCTAGAACTCAAAGCAAACACTCCTCTCTTTATCTCTCATCTTCTCAATATGCATGGGAAGTGGAAGAACGACCTCATAGAAAAACCTTCTAGAGAAGAGATCACTCATACAATTCTCAATATTTCAACAATATGGAGAGGGAGAAAAAATGGCATAGGTACCATATCCCTTGGGTTTCTAAGTTAAAGTTACTAATAAAACTCTGATAGCTAAGGAAGTGAAAACTTTTTCAGGTAAAAATATTGGCTACAACCGCATCGATCATACAGACAAGCAAAGCTTTGACACTAAGAATTAAATTATTCCTATGGAGATTGATCAACAAAGGATTACCTTTAGCTAAAGCATTCATAAGTAGAAGCCCTCAAATATCCAACCTCTATCCAATCTTTAGAACTCAACCAAAAGCACCAATCACCTACCAAAGTCCATTGACACGTAGAATGTGATTTTCATTTGGTATGCAAGTGGATGAGAAGGAACGAGATGTGCTCAAATTTGTATAAGACCTTGTTCATGGTAGTCTGCAACCTGATGCACCTTATCTAATTAGCAAGATGCAAGTGCAAACTTAGAAATATTCTCCCTTAGGTAATTGGTGAATAGGAGATCAAATGTGGCAATGGATGTAGATTTTTTTATTAAATGCATCTCTTGATTTACCAAAACCCAAAACCTTGTGTCCAATAGCAAATCTTACCACCCAAGTTGATAGGAAAGTGCAACAATTACTACATTTTGTCTCCTGAGCATTCTTTGTGATGCAATTGAAACGCAAATTGAAGTCAATTCCCCATTTGAAACAGAGATTCTTGCAATCGACAAGGGATTGGGTACGTATGCTTTGTATTTTGTTAATGGATCTTAATGTTAGGAATTTAGGAGTATTCTTATTTTTTTATTTGATCGGTTTTCCTGATAAGGTTGTGATTCTTAAGTCCAAATATGAGTATGAGTTTGGAATCCTATTATGAATTGGTTTTCTTGTGAAATTATAAGTTTTGTATTACGTCTATAAATATAAGAGTAGAGCCTTCAAACTTTGCAACATTGATTGTAGAGAAAGAAAGAAGCAAGAGTAATTGTACTTGGTCGTTGACTCGTCAACAATCATATGAAAGTACTATTGTTAGGTTTTTATCCTCGGCAACGGCACCAAAAATATGATCGCTGACTACCGGTTCATACTAAAAAGGAGTTTCAAAATGTCGTTGTTGTAGTATATGTCATGAATACAAACAGTTGTCATGTCAATTTTATTTATATACTTAATTTTTACTAGTTTATTCCATGTTATTCACTGGGAGTCGGTTATTGATATACATCAATCTTTAAGTCCAAAAATATTCTTTAATTCCAAAACAATTGATTTTATATATAAGAATGAATGAAAGAATCAAAGAATCAAAGAATGAATCAATTATATACAAAAGAATGAATTAGAAATAATTACAATGCTTAAAAATAATTATATACAAACAAACATCAATAACCATGTATAATTACTCTATATTATTTATTTACAACTAATAATAATAATACTTAGCTATATGTATAATAATGAGTAATAATATGTACTATACTAACTTAACTTACTAATATCTACAGTAACATATAATGTATCTACAATGACGTATCAATGTGTTGCTAAAACCTCAGAAACTATATACATAAGCTAAGGTAAAAACTAATACAGTGATAAATATATCTGTCACTAAAGCTATAGCTTATTTATATACATAAATAGCTCAAACACTACTCTATACTCTAAGTATAATTATATACGTATTATTTACATATATACTATATGTATACAATATATATCTATACTACATATATACAGGCACGCGCACACACACACACTCAACACTTAGGCAACACACAAGGGCACAAGGAGGCTCCTCAGGCCGAGCTAACACTTTGCCAATTTCAACTCAAACTCTTCAACACTTAGCAACCAGTTCAGAACTGGTTCAGACTGGTTTTTAACCAAAAATGGGTTTAATTTGCAGGCAACCTTTTCGAAGGATATACAGGACCCTTAAGGGTGGGACCAGACATCTACTAGGGCCACCATAATCTGTAATTAGGTGCATTTTAACTGGTTTATGGCTCATTAATGGGCCTAATCAGGCCCATGCACAGTGTATAGCTCCCGGCCATGCACCACACCCATATTTCAATACCATATGCTCATTCATGCTCAAGGGATCGAGGAGATAGATGATAACTAATGCCCGACACTCATGACGACTGAGCAATGCAATGCAGAAATTCTATAAATGCCACTACGCTCACTTACTAGCTAATGATGTGGCGCTATTGTGCCCTCCACTAGCTTCTGAAGTGCGTGCACAGGGCTGTCTTGATTTGCTTGATTTGGCTCATGATTTGATGGCCCAATTGAGTTTCAATTTTTTTATTAAATTATATGGTTGAAAAGCTCTTATATAGGGCCATATAATTATATAGTTTATTTATGAAAATAATTAATTTTACTACATAAATAAATTAGCTAAATTTTACAAATTATACACATTAATATTTGGGTTAATTTCCTAATTAATGTTTAAATTAGTTAATTAATGGTCTAATTGACCCTGTATAGAGTTAGCATACATATTAAAGTATTTATTACAGATTTTATGATATTTTACACTATTTATTTTAATTTATATACATTAAACATCTAATTTCAGTGTGTTATACATATAAATTATATATAAATAATATAATACAATATAAATACAATTAACTTAGTTTAAATTACTTAAAATACTATAATACAAATATACAATATAAATTAGTCCAGTTATAACTTAATTTACTAATTTATTTTAATTTAATTTAGTAAACTACCTACTAAATTAATAAATTAATTATTTATGGTATAAATATAATTAAATTATTTTTAATGTATTATAATGTACATAATAAGTATATAAATACGTATGTACAATATCATTGATAAATAAGTTTAATTATTGGGATTTATAAATTTATATAGCCTATAATACATATAGGTTAATTAAATTAACAGATATATAATAAAATTATATATATAATAATTTATCATAAATATTTAATTTATACTATATAATACATGCATAAGTTATATATATAGTTTTTATACATATTATACACTATGTATATATATATAGCTAGGATATAGTTTATATATACAAGTATTTACATAATATACATGGTATTTTTGGTCATTTTTAGAGTTTTTATAATTTTTATGTGTTTTATATAATTTATAGAGGTAGGAGGTGAGAGAGAAAGATAGTGATGAGAGATAAGAAGTGTTTTTGATATTTTTGGATGCTAGGTTCTTTTATTAAGTTCTAAGGTATATTGAACAGTCGGCTGATATGTTATACTAAGACGGGGGTTCAGAATGCCTTGAAACTTGGTATACACTTAAAAATATATCTAATCCTACTCTCTACACATTTATTTTATTTTATTTTTTTATAAGATTTTTATTTATTTACAAGTTAAACACATTTATGACCTTAAAGAGATGATTCTAATAGAACCTAAGGCACTCGGATGCATAGGAAGGGTTGGGTATGTAGTAGAAACACTCAGATATGTTCAACATATTATATGGAAGGTGTGCAAGCAATTGAACATAAATTCCCAACTAATTTCATCACATTTTCAAATTTGGTCAGATATATACATAAGTGGCCGAGAAAGGAATTAAAAATGAGATTACAAGCCATTCAAATGAGATTTAAATATCATTTCAGATACATGAATGCTTGTATAAATAGTATACAACATATAAAACATGTGAACTCTTTAATTCACTTCAAAACCCAGTTCAATGCCCTATTAATTCAGATCATTCAACAAAAGCAACAGCTGCAGCAGTAGCTTCAAACAACAGCAGCAACACTGCTGCTGGGATTCAGCAAAACAGCAGCAGCAACTACATCCAATAGCTGCAACAGCAGCTAACAGATGGTTTTCAACCCAAAATTAGACGTCTTAAAAAAATTCAAAGGCTGCTGTTGTAGCCATTGCTTCAATTCCAGCAACTCTAATGTGAGATTCAGTACACAAATATCCCAGTTCAGACTTAAGAAAGTCCGATCAAGGATCAAAAGTGTCCAAATCAGAGAATGATTTGCATTGAATTTAGGGTTGGAAAACCCTTAGAATGTAGCTACTATGCAGTACTTTAATATGTTGAATTGGGATTCGAAAATCACAACAGTAAACATTTTTTTAAAAAAATCTGACAATGCTTGGAAATCACTTTACAATCAAATTGGGGTGTAAGAATCCACATCAAAAATTCTCAAACCATATTCTTTATTCCAAATCAGAGAAAACCATTGATCTAAACCTTCTTAATGCTATGGAAAGCATGAAGGAAGTGTTAGATTAGTCCATTAAATCCAACTTGAATCCCAAATCTCTGAAACCTTAAGGAATATTGAAAATTCCTTAAGTTAGAATCCAGAATCTCAAAAACAAATCCACACAAAATTCCATGGTAGAACCTCAAATCAACAAGGTTGATTCTCCTTGGCTCTCCCACACATCTAAGACCATAAAATCCCTAATTCATGCCAAATTCAGACATGGCTCATTTGAGGAAAGATTTTTCATCAAAAACATCTCAGATTCACTGCCATGAACTGAATTACCCAAAAACATATCAATTCACTTAATCAAAACCATTCAAAACTTAATTGATTCAAAATCTCATGATCTTGCATTGAAAACCAAATTAAAATTAGATCAAGCAAATCAATTCTTTTTAAATCAGATTAGGGGTCTTTGTGGAAAATCTGAAATGAATGGGAAGACCTCTATATGGATTTTGAGCGCAAATCGTCATCTCAAAGCTAGAGAGCAACGAGATGAGGGTTTGACTCTAATGGGTGGGTGGATTGTGAATTAAAATTTGAGGGAAATCAGAACACGAAAAGGTGATGTGAGGGGGAAGATCAATGATCAATGAAATGGTGATGTGAGGTGGGTGCGTGAATTCTACACTACACTAATTTACTCCTAACTAATGATCAAACCAATGATTTCTCTATCTAATCTACTCTAAATTACACTAACTAAACTACAATTAACTAGAAAGTAGTAAAACTATGCTAATTCTACTCCTAGAAAGCATGTAAATCTATCTAATGGGACGAAATTGTCTAGGGTCACCCACCGGTGGCTGGTGACGATGAAAGGGGAGAAGATCAACAGCTGTCAAAGTTGTCTAGGATCCACCACCCAGTCGGCTAGTGGTGATTGAAAGGAGAAAGGCAAGTCGACGCTGTCACCACAGACTAAGGAAATGGGGTAAGAATGTTGTAGGTGTGGACAAAAGGGACCACTCAGGGGGAGGGGGTGATCCAAGTGTGCACACGAGTTGAGGGTCAGCTTAAGTAGAGCTCGAGAGTGATTGCGCTACCGCGCAGTGGAATTAGGTGATTAGGTTATGGGCAGCCACGATGAGAGGAGAGGAGGGCGAGAAGGCTTCAAATCAAGGATGAGCCATTGGATGGGATATGGGGGTAGAGGTAAAGCTACACAAGAAGTTGCGCAAAGCTTCGATTTCAGATTAGCCATAAATCAAGAGGATGGGAGTGAATGACTGGGATGGCTCATGTTCTTGCGATGAACAGTGCACCAAGAGGTGCACCGTTCATGTAGGCTTCTGATGGTGTAATTACAGAGAAGGTCCCTCAACGAAACTCAGTGAAATCTGCAGCATGACCCATAAGTGGTATAAATTGATTACAAAGCTGTCCCTAGAGCCTTACAAAAAGGTCCTTGCATCCTACAATTAGGTCCTTGGAGGTTTTATAATGATTGAAATGTTATGAATGAAGGACCTAAATGTGAATCTCTAAATGCAATGTCCTAATGATGTCCAAATGCTACCAAGTTTTTACTGATGCATGATTGAGCATGTTAGAAGTTAATTTCACTTTTGATTTTAAGTTTTGAGCTCATTTGTGTGTTCAATTTGCAATTGGATCATCATTTTGTATTTATTAATAGAATATCTCAATAAATGACCTAATTATGCATTTTTAACACAGAATTGGTGCTTTAGGTCTTTTCTATTAATTCTCACACTTAACCTATTTTATGTGTTAATTTGATAGTATTTAACCTAGTTTCTAACTTAACTTGAGCATTTTAGCTATGATGAGCCACACCTTATCAGTACTCAATTTTTCTTTATAGTTGAGGTATTTGATTTCTCTCCTTTGATGGTTGTGAGAGGTGATCGGCCATTATTAAAGTGTGTGTTCATACTTCTATGCATTTTGTGCATGTTTAGTTCATGATTTTGTTATACCCAACAATTGGTATCAGAGCTAATGTGGTTGAGAGAGTGAAGATTGACCATAAGGAGGAGGCCATCGATGGTGGTCATAGGGGTTGCTAAATCCCAATACCCACCATAAAAGAAAGCTACAGAGGAGGCCTCGGTGCATAGGAGAAGATTACAATAGCGATCTTGTGCCAAGGAGACAAGAACGGACTGAAGTAAAGAGTACTCCTTTAACACATCAAATTTGATTGTTTAAAATCATCAGGCTCAATCAAAGGCAATAGAAGGTTGATTTAGGTGATCTGGGAGTCCAAATTGAGGTTTTGGCACTCTTCAGATAATGCAAATGGCTTGTATTAAGTAAATTCGATTTCAAGTTTTTTAGATTATGCATGCTAGTGCCGTCTTCATTATTTTTGAGGTGATAGATCCAGTTTGATCATAGGTGATCGAACACTTTAAGGTTGCAAGAGCTCTACATCCAGGAATCTAATAGTGAAGTTTATCTCAAAGGGAAAATCATTCTCTACGAAACCCTTTGATGCATGGGAAGAATGACTTCACCTTATGACAACAACGAGTGAAGAAAATCCTTACGTAAGAGGGACTTTTCAGTGCTATCTAGAAGAAAGAGAAAAATCTAGAGAAGTTAATAGACGAAGAGTGGTAAGAGAAGAGAGATCTTGCAAGCAGCATGACACAACTGTTTTTAACAGGAAACACCCTTTAAGTGGTCATTGGGCTGGATGATTCGACTAATATATGACAAAAGCTTCTGAGAAGAAATAAGTCCAAATCTCTAACAAACAACCTATTTAGTAAAGAAGAGGCTATAGGGTCTGAGAATGGCTGAGGGGACCAAATTACATGTGCAATTGGATGAATATAACAAGATCGTGACTATTGTTATCATCATTAAGGAGAAGACTGAGTTATGAGGTGTGGCTCATCATAGCTAAAATGCCCAAGTTAAGTTAGAAATTAGGTTAAACACTACTGAATCAACACGTGAAATGGGTCAAGTGTGGGCAATAATTGAAAAGTCATAAAACATCAAAATTGTGTTAAAATACAAAATTAGGTCATTAAATGAGATATTCTATTCATTAATGTAAAATAATGATCCAATTGCAAATTTAACACATAATTGAGTTCAAAACTTCAAATCAAAAGTGAAATCAACTTCCTAAATGTTCAATTTTGCATCAACAAAACTAGTTGCATGTGGACATCATTAGGACCTTGCATTAATAGTTGTACATTTAGATCTGTTGTTTGCTGTAACGAATGTGTGCCCCAGACGTATTTTAAGACGTCTGGGAGGTGGCTCAGACGTCGGACAAGACGTCTGGGATCACAACCAGACGTCTGATAAGACGTCTGGGATAGTTTCAAGACGTCTGGAAATCCGTTATTTTCGACACACGCGAGTCGCCTGCGCGCCTGAGCGCGCAGACCGCATATTCCCCCTTTTTCTCTCTGCGGCTGCAGGCGGCCTGCCACCTCCTCTCTCCTCTCCGCGCGGCGTTAAAAGGGGCGCGCCTCCCCTCCCGTCTCCACCGTCTCCTTCTTCTTCTCCTTCCTGTGCGCGAGAGCGAGCGGACGCGAGGGCGGCAGCGGCGGCCGCAGTGAGCGCGGAGGTGCGGCGTGCGAGGGCGGAGCTCTGCCGTGGGGGCGAGCTCGCCGGAGTGGCTTGGCCGGCTGGCGGAGGGCGCAGGGGGCGCGGAGCGACGCGGAGAGGGACCTGCTGCGGTCTGAGCAGCAGGAGCGCGAGGTGCGACGCGGGCGGCGTCGCGAGCGGAGGCCGAGCAGGGTCCTGATTCTGGAAAAATTTCCAGAATCAGACGTCTGGATTGATAGCCAGACGGCAAGGTCGACATCTGTAAGATCATACAGACGTCTGAAAGGTGAGTTTCCGCCTTCTTCTTCCTTCTTGTCTACTGACCGTACTGAGGGAGGGGGTTGGCTGTGCGCAGGTTCGCTGATTCGCCATCCTTTGCGAATCAGACGTCTGGAAGTTGTACCAGACGGCGGGAGTGACCTCCAGACGTCCTGAGGGACCATCGGATGTCTGGGATCTAGGGCAGACGTCCCCGCAGACTTCTGGACGTCTGGGAAACCACGCTGAACAGGTAATTCTCTGATCCACTTTTTAAGACGTCTGGAAGGAGTTCCAGACGTCTGATTTTGCACAGTATCATCTTTTTTCGACCCGTTTACGGCCCGTTCGGGCTCCGTTTTCCACGATTCGAGTTGCGTTCTTTTCAGAATTAATTACTCTACTCGTCTACAGTAGCTATACACTATTTTGAGACACTCCCTGTGTTTGATCCTTGTGATAGGACCTCGTTCAGTTGCAGTCTTGAGAGTCGGGGAGGCACGCGGGATTCCCGATCACGCCCCCATTACTCCCGTTGTACCTGGTAGAGTGGCTTAAGTTTATTAATAAAATCTGTTAAAGTATGGAACCATAACTAGAAGCTAGGACATTGCATGAATCCTAGGAATGAGAAATGTATGGAATGATAGCTCCTAGGTGATGCATGAATCCTAGGGCTAGAAAACTAGTTGTATGCTAGATCCTAGGATGTGACATGAACCCTAGGATGGAAGAACTAGTGGAATGTATAATACTGCAGTCTTGGAAAAAAAAATGGAAAGGAATATAAAGCTGCCTGTAATTTGAATTAATAGCTGTCTGTTATGAATAAAGAAACATGATTGAGATCATGGATTTTTGAGAACGTGAATCTGGAAAGTGAAACATATGATGTTCTGAGATAAATAGCTGGAACCCTACGGGGAATTAGGAGTGGAACTCCTGGAAAGAAAAAGGCATGGAAACTGAGATGTAGTTTGTACTGTCTCTTGGGTACGCAGTACCAAGGGAGGTACCTGTACCTGTTTAGTGCAGAGTGGGGCCAGCCGCCCCAGGGACCCGGGGTTAGGATTGGCCGCTCTGTACCGACTTGTTGGCCCTCGTGTACATAGTACCGAGGAGAGCTAGTAGTGTTAGGAGAGTACTAGCTACCCCACGGGCCCCGGGGTTCTGCTAGCCTCCTTCACCGACTTGTTAGGCCCACTAGGGCAAACCAGGGTAGTCAGGCGAGGGTGCACGGACTGTGGAGGGGCAGGGCCCCGGTTTGGTTACTGTGGAGGGGTTGGACCCCTATTACTGAGAGGGCTCTGCCCTGGTTCTGTGCTGTGCTTTGGGCGCACCCGTGCCAGTGCGGGCTAGCTACCTGTGCGTTTATCGCACGTGCCGTAGTCACCGTTACGTCTGTCAGTGACCTTGGGGTGGTTGACTGAGGGTAGGATCACCACGGGGGACTCTCCCGACCAGGAGAGCACCACGTGCTACTTCTACTTTTGGAAAAGACTGCAATCAAGATCGTTCCCACAAAGACATTCGAGATCAAGTAAAGGATCCGAGAAATAAATGAAATAGTGAGAAAAATTGAAAGATGTGAATAAAGGAAGTAATAGAACATAACAGCTACTGTACACTCTACTGTTGCCTTTAGTTAGTTTGCCACTCTACTCAGCATTTTGCTGACGTGTTACACTAGTTACCTTTTTCAGGACCAGGTGTTGAGCAGCCAGGGTCGGCGGCTGCAGAGGACGCTGGGCCGAGTAGGGTCCAGTAGAGTTACCACAGCCTTTTGTACCCCTTTTGTTTCTGTTCTAGTGAGTAGTTTTTGTTTCCGTTGTACCTTCTTTACCTGCAGTTCTTGTTATATGATAAATGCTGTTTTACTGTTGTGGTGGTACCTACTGTAGTAGTTTCTTTCCTTACTGCTGTACTTTCTTACTGTTAGTTTTATTAATGCTGAATGTGGTTTATTTTACTGTCTTTTGGTTACTTCCTCGTTGGACGACTAGGTCTTGGGATTAGTCGAGTCGGTCCGGTTCTCGTGTCTCATAGGGACTCGGGAACCGGGTCGTTACAAGATGGTATCAGAGCAAGGTCGTCCCGAGAAGTGAATCAACTGACTGGAAAATAACCAATTCACATGTTTATAGCTAGAGTAGCCACCACAACATATCTCTTGACATGAGCTCTTAGAAGTTTTGTTAGGTACCGTCTGTTTTGACGTTTTCGTTTTGTTTCGCGTCTCCTTACAGGAGATGCCTCGTCGCAGGACTGGCGAGACTGGCCGCGGGCGCGGCCGAGGGCGAGGTCGGCGAGGTGGACGTGCTGTCATTGACGTCTCGGTGGACCAGCCATCACTCCCTGGCGTCCAGGCCCAGGACCTCGCCAGACTGATACAGGATATTGTACGAGAGGAGCTCTACCCACCGCCCCAAGCACCTCCTCCTGGGGTTGCAGAGGGGGAGTCCTCTGTGGGACCACGCGACGGACACGGCGCTGGACACGAGGGAGGGGATGGGCCCCTGCCGCCCCCACCTTCCTCCTACACTTCTGTACACGAGGCACCTTCGCCTGGAGGTGCACCAGCACCTCCCCTACAGCGCCACTTTGAGCTTTTCGGACAGTTCCGGAAGCTGAAGCCCCCCTCCTTCAAGGGGGATGAGGACCCGACCGAGGCAGAGGACTGGCTTGAGCAGCTGGAGAAGATCTTCGACACCCTTCGCCCCCCGGTGGAGTGCCGCGTGGCCTTTGCCACGTACCAGCTGGAGAGTGCGGCACACCGGTGGTGGAGGGCGGTCCGGGGTCAGGAGAGGGACGAGCCGACGTGGGACCAGTTCGTCACCCTCTTCTGCGAGCAGTACTTTCCCCAGACGTGGCAGGACCAGAGGAGGCGGGAGTTCCACACTCTCCGCCAAGGGACGATGACCGTGAGCGCGTACCGCACGCGTTTCTTGGAGCTGTCCCGCTTTGCAGCGACAGCGGTAGCCACTGAGGAGGAGCGCCTTTAGAGGTTCACCGAGGGGCTCCGGCCTGCGATCCGGGGGTATGTCAAACCCCTGAAGCTGCTGACGTTTTCGAGGGCGGTAGAGGCAGCTATGACTTACGAGGAGACCAACCCGTCCGCGCGAGAGACCGACGGCGGGCGGAAGAGGCCCTTTCAGCCAGACTTCTCACAGGGCCGGCGAGAACGGAGACACGTGACATCCGCAGGAGAGCTGTCACGCTGTGCAGGAACATCAGTGGCCTTTGGGGGCCCTCGACAGGGGCCAGTCGCCAGCATCGGACCCCCACCTAGCCGACAGCAGGGACTCACTGAGGGCGGGAGTCGGGTTCCCCTCTGCTACCAGTGTGGCCAGCCGGGCCACGTCAGGAGGGACTGCCCATCTAGGGCAGGAGGTCAGCAGATACTTCCCGCGCAGAGCACTGGAGGGCGCGCAGGAGGTCGCGGTTCCCAGGTGCGAGGAGGGTACCGGCCAGCACCTACCCGTCTGACGCAGAGTGTGGCTGCTTCGTCCGCACCTAGGGCTGAGGGGCGTATCAACGCCCTAACACACAGGGACGCCAGAGCATCGGGATCCGTGGTAGCAGGTATGGTTTCAGTTTCTGGCAGACTCGTTTACACGCTTTTCGATTCTGGTGCTACGCACTCGTCTGTCGCAGCCAGTTTCGCAGTTAGTTTGGACCAGGATTATACACTGTTAGAGAATCCGTTCGTAATCAAAGGTCCGAGTGGTCAGCTGTTTGTAGCTGAGGAGGTGTACACGGGTTGCGGGGTCAGCATCGGGGGACATAGCCTGCCAGCTGACCTGATTATGATACAGATGGAGGACTTTGGAGTAATTATGGGGATGGATTGGCTGTCCGCTTACCACGCCTTGGTAGACTGTTTTGAGAGGAAGACTGTCTTTTCCATTCCGGAGTTGCCTTCTTTCGAGTTTCACGGGCAGCCAGTGGACGGAGGTTTCAGGTGCATTTCGGCACTTCGGGCGGCGAGACTTTTGAGCCAGGGGTGTGAGGGCTTCCTAGCTTGTGTGGTGGCAGAGCACAGCCCCGTGGCAGACTTCCAGAGCATCCCGGTGGTCAGAGAGTACCCCGACGTGTTTCCAGACGAGTTACTAGGACTACCGCCCGAGCGTGAGATCGAGTTTGAGATCTCACTAGTACCAGGGACCAGCCCCATCTCCACCGCACCATACAGGATGGCACCGCTTGAGCTGCGAGAGCTCAAGTGTCAGTTGCAGGACCTTTTGGAGAAAGGTTTCGTGAGGCCCAGTGCGTCTCCCTGGGGAGCCCCGGTACTGTTTGTGAAGAAGAAGGATGGGACCCTACGCCTTTGTGTGGACTACCGACAGCTGAATAGGGTCACCATCAAGAACAGATATCCGCTGCCAAGGATCGACGATTTGTTTGACCAGTTGCGGGGTGCCACGGTGTTTTCCAAGATCGACTTGAGGTCTGGATACCACCAGTTGAGGATCAGGGAGACCAACGTCTCCAAGACAGCTTTCCGCACTCGCTACGGACACTACGAGTTTTTGGTCATGCCGTTTGGACTGACCAATGCCCCCGCTGCTTTCATGGACCTGATGAACCGGGTGTTTAGACCGTACTTGGACCAGTTTGTGGTGGTTTTCATAGATGATGTACTCATCTATTCTAGAGATCGGACGCAGCACGGACAGCACTTGCGGATGGTTCTGGACACTCTGAGACGACGCAGGCTGTACGCCAAATACAGCAAGTGCGAGTTCTGGTTGAGGGAGGTGACCTTTTTGGGTCATGTGATCTCTGGAGATGGCCTGGCGGTGGATCCCGCCAAGGTCGAGGCAGTGCTCAGGTGGGAGAGACCGCGTTCAGTCACTGAGATTCGCAGTTTCCTGGGACTGGCAGGTTACTACAGACGGTTCATCAGAGGATTTTCACAGATTGCGCGTCCTATGACACAGTTGACCCTGAAGGATGTGCCTTTCGCTTGGACAGATGCCTGTGAGGCGTGTTTTCTGGAGCTGAAGGAGAGGTTGACCTCGGCTCCCATGCTCACCATCCCTGACAGTAGTGGCGGGTTCGTTGTGTACACGGATGCTTCCTTGCTGGGGTTAGGAGGTGTGCTCATGCAGAGGGGTCATGTTGTCGCTTACGCTTCGCGGCAACTGAAGCCCCATGAGCATACCTACCCTACCCACGACCTAGAGTTGGCAGCTGTTGTCTTCGCGCTGAAGACCTGGAGGCACTACTTGTATGGTGAGACCTTCGAGATTTTTACAGATCACAAGAGCCTCAGATATCTTTTTGACCAGAAGGAGCTCAACATGAGACAGAGACGTTGGTTGGAGCTCCTGAAGGACTACGACTGCAGCATCTCCTACCACCCGGGAAAGGCCAATGTGGTGGCTGACGCCTTGAGCCGTAAGGCGCCCGCACGCTTGGCCAGTCTACAGTTACAGAGTTGGAGCCTTTTGGAGGAGGTGGGCAGTTGGTGACCTCTAGAGTTACGAGGGTACTGTGGGGCAGTGACGGTGACACAGCAGACCAGGCCAGAGTTGATAGACCGCATCATCACGGGACAGATGGCCGATCCGTACTTGCAGTCTTTGCGCGACAGAGTACTATCAGGGGACCCAGGGGACTTCTCTTTCACAGACCAGGTGTTACGCTTGAGGGGACGGTTGTGCGTCCCCAGAGACGAGGAGCTGTTGAGAGAGCTCCTGACTGAGGCACACGGTTCCAGATTCACCATACATCCCGGAAACACGAAAATGTACCATGACTTGAGACGCGAGTTCTGGTGGAGAGGGATGAAGCGGGATGTGGGTGAGTTCGTGCAGCAGTGCTTAGTGTGCCAGCAGGTGAAAGCTGAGCATCAGAGGCCTGCAGGGTCGCTTCAGCCGCTTCCAGTGCCAGAGTGGAAGTGGGAGAGCATAACCATGGACTTGGTGGTGGGCTTACCTGTTACCCAACGAGGACACGACGCAGTCTGGGTAATAGTGGATAGATTGACGAAGACGGCACGATTCTTGCCGATCCGAGTCACTTTGGGACCAGCACAGTTGGCAGAGAGGTATATCCGTGATGTGGTGCGACTACACGGAGTTCCGCGGGAGATCGTATCCGACCGGGATACCCGCTTTACGTCCCAGTTTTGGGCTGAGTTTCAGCAGGCTTTGGGGACGAGGTTGAGGTTTAGCACGGCTTACCACCCCCAGACGGACGGACAGTCGGAACGCACGATATAGACACTTGAGGACCTTTTGCGTGCCTGTGTACTAGACTGGAGGGGCTCTTGGGAGGAGCACCTGCCCCTGGCGGAGTTTGCATACAACAACAGTTATCACTCGAGCATCGGCATGGCTCCCTACGAGGCTCTGTACGGACGGAAATGCACGGCACCCTTGAGTTGGGTTGAGGTGGGGACCAAGTGGGAGGTTGGCCCTAGGTTGATCTGGCAGAGTCAGGAGGTAGTTGAGAAGATCCACAGACGACTCCGCACTGTCAGGAGCAGACAGAAGAGCTACGCAGATCGCAGACGCAGAGAGGTGCAGTTCGAGGTTGGGGACCACGTCTTCCTTCGTGTTTCGCCCATGAAGGGCTTACAGCGGTTTGGGGTGAGAGGGAAGCTCGCGCCGAGGTTCGTGGGGCCCTTTGAGGTCCTGGAGCGGGTTGGACCCGTTGCTTACAGACTTGCCCTTCCCCCGCAGCTTTCTGGTGTGCACGACGTGTTCCACGTGTCCAACCTCAGGAAGTACGTAGCCGATCCCAGCCATGTACTAAGTCACGAGAGCGTCGAGGTGAGCGACGACCTGACCTACCCCGAGCGGCCAGTGCAGATCCTAGACCGAGCCGTCCGCAGGTTGAGACGAAAGCAAGTACCCCTGGTAAAGGTTTTGTGGAGGAGCCAGCGGTACGAGGAGGCTACCTGGAAGCCTGAGGTGGCAATGCGGGAGCGGTACCCGGAGCTTTTCGCGGGTACGTCTTTCAGGACCTGCTTCGGTCATCTTTGAGTTTGTTATGGTCATTTGGACATCTTTTTCCCGCACCCAAGTTGGCGCAAGTTTCGGGGACGAAACTTCCTTTAAGTTTGTTATATTGTAACGAATGTGTGCCCCAGATGTATTTTAAGACGTCTGGGAGGTGGCTCAGACGTCGGACAAGACGTCTGGGATCACAACCAGACGTCTGATAAGACGTCTGGGATAGTTTCAAGACGTCTGGAAATTCGTTATTTTCGACACACGCGAGTCGCCTGCGTGCCTGAGCGTGCAGACCGCATATTCCCCCTTTTTCTCTCTGCGGCTGCAGGCGGCCTGCCACCTCCTCTCTCCTCTCCGCCCGACGTTCAAAGGGGCGCGCCTCCCCTCCCATCTCCACCGTCTCCTTCTTCTTCTCCTTCCTGTGCGCGAGAGCGAGCGGACGCGAGGGCGGCAACGGCGACCGCAGTGAGAGCGGAGGTGCGGCGTGCGAGGGCGGAGCTCTGCCGTGGGGGCGAGCTCGCCGGAGCGGCTTGGCCGGCTGGCGGAGGGCGCAGGGGGCGCAGAGCGACGCGGAGAGGGACCGGCTGCGGTCTGAGCAGCAGGAGCGCGAGGTGCGACGCGAGCGGCGTCGCGAGCGGAGGCCGAGCAGGGTCCTGATTCTGGAAAAATTTCCAGAATCAGACGTCTGGATTGATAGCCAGACGGCAAGGTCGATGTCTGTAAGATCATACAGATGTCTGAAAGGTGAGTTTCCGCCTTCTTCTTCCTTCTTGTCGACTGACCGTACTGAGGGAGGGGGTTGGCTGTGCGCAGGTTCGCTGATTCGCCATCCTTTGCGAATCAGACGTCTGGAAGTTGTACCAGACGGCGGGAGTGACCTCCAGACGTCCTGAGGGACCATCGGACGTCTGGGATCTAGGGCAGACGTCCCCGCAGACTTCTGGACGTCTGGGAAACCACGCTGAACAGGTAATTCTCTGATCCACTTTTTAAGACGTCTGGAAGGAGTTCCAGACGTCTGATTTTGCACAGTATTATCTTTTTCGACCCGTTTACGGCCCGTTCGGGCTCCGTTTTCCGTGATTCGAGTTGCATTCTTTTCAGAATTAATTCCTCTACTCGTCTACAGTAGCTATACACTATTTTGAGACACTCCCTGTGTTTGATCCTTGTGATAGGACCTCATTCAGTTGCAGTCTTGAGAGTTGCGGAGGCACGCGGGATTCCCGATCACGCCCCCATTACTCCCGTTGTACCTGGTAGAGTGGCTTAAGTTTATTAATAAAATCTGTTAAAGTATGGAACCATAACTAGAAGCTAGGACATTGCATGAATCCTAGGAATGAGAAATGTATGGAATGATAGCTCCTAGGTGATGCATGAATCCTAGGGCTGGAAAACTAGTTGTATGCTAGATCCTAGGATGTGACATGAACCCTAGGATGGAAGAACTAGTGGAATGTATAATACTGCAGTCTTGGAAAAAAAAATGGAAAGGAATATAAAGCTGCCTGTAATTTGAATTAATAGCTGTCTGTTATGAATAAAGAAACATGATTGAGATCATGGATTTTTGAGAACGTGAATCTGGAAAGTGAAACATATGATGTTCTGAGATAAATAGCTGGAACCCTACGGGGAATTAGGAGTGGAACTCCTGGAAAGAAAAAGGAATGGAAACTGAGATGTAGTTTGTACTGTCTCTTGGGTACGCAGTACCAAGGGAAGTACCTGTACCTGTTTAGTGCAGAGTGGGGCCAGCCGCCCCAGGGACCCGGGGTTAGGATTGGTCGCTCTGTACCGACTTGTTGGCCCTCGTGTACGTAGTACCGAGGAGAGCTAGTAGTGTTAGGAGAGTACTAGCTACCCCACGGGCCCCGGGGTTCTGCTAGCCTCCTTCACCGACTTGTTAGGCCCACTAGGGCAAACCAGGGTAGTCAGGCGAGGGTGCGCGGACTGTGGAGGGGCAAGGCCCCGGTTTGGTTACTGTGGAGGGGTTGGACCCCTGTTACTAAGAGGGCTCTGCCCTGGTTCCGTGCTGTGCTTTGGGCGCACCCGTTAACGGAAACGACTGACCGCGTGCCAGTGCGGGCTAGCTACCTGTGCGTTTATCGCACGTGCCGTAGTCACCGTTACGTCTGTCAGTGACCTTGGGGTGGTTGACTGAGGGTAGGATCACCACGGGGGACTCTCCCGGCCAGGAGAGCACCACGTGCTACTTCTACTTTTGGAAAAGACTGCAATCAAGATCGTTCCCACGAGGACATTCGAGATCAAGTAAAGGATCCGAGAAATAAATGAAATAGTGAGAAAAATTGAAAGATGTGAATAAAGGAAGTAATAGAACATAACAGCTACTGTACACTCTACTGTTGCCTTTAGTTAATTTGCCACTCTACTCAGCGTTTTGCTGACGTGTTACACTCGTTACCTTTTTCAGGACCTGGTGTTGAGCAGCCAGGGTCGGCGGCTGCAGAGGACGCTGGGCTGAGTAGGGTCCAGTAGAGTTACCACAGCCTTTTGTACCCCTTTTGTTTCTGTTCTAGTGAGTAGTTTTTGTTTCCGCTGTACCTTCTTTACCTGCAGTTCTTGTTATATGATAAATGCTGTTTTACTGTTGTGGTGGTACCTACTGTAGTAGTTTCTTTCCTTACTGCTGTACTTTCTTACTGTTAGTTATATTCATGCTGAATGTGGTTTATTTTACTGTCTTTTGGTTACTTCCTCGTTGGACGACTAGGTCTTGGGATTAGTCGAGTCGGTCCGGTTCTCGTGTCTCGTAGGGACTTGGGAACCGGGTCGTTACATTTGCATACATTTATTCCTTTAGAAACCCTCTAAGAACTTGTTTGAAAGCTGTAGGGACCCTTTTGTAACACTTAAGGACTGCTCTAATACCTTTCTTCACCACTTACAGGCTTCCATGCAAAACCTTTACCCTTTCACCCATAAAGGCCTTCACGCAATTCCACCAATAGACCTACTGCACCGTTGGGTCTACTGTAGCAGCTTAAGAACACTTGAGATCGCAGCCATCGCTTCCTTGATCCACGATCTGATGGCCTAGCACCAATCAAAGCTTCGGGCACTTTGGTGCGTGTGTTCACCACCATGCCCAGATCTCATCTAACGGCTGCGATTTGATTTGGACTTCGCGCACACTCTTCTCCTCGTCCCCACCACCCAAGCCCTAGGCGTATAATCGCACCACTGTGGTGCTCTAATCTAATGACTCAGCTACTTAAGTCCCTCATTGTAAAGACCCATTCTGTCCTGAGCCTTTTAAGACGTCTGGACCGTCGGTCAGACGTTTGGTCAGACGTCTGGACACCTTCCCAGACGTCTGGAAATAGAAATTTTTGTGTACCAGCTTCGTGTCTGCGCGCGAGCTGCGCGCAGACTGTACACTTCTTCTCTCTCCTTCCCTCTTCTCTCCTCCACATAAACCCTAACTCACCTCTTTATAAACCCCACTTCTCCCTCGTTCTCCCCAATCCACAGCCACCCTCTTCCCTTCCTCCCCATTGCAATGAGAGGAGTGAGCGCGAGAGAGAGCGTGAGAGCAGCGACGAGGAGGAGAGCCAGCGTAAGGAGAGGAGGGACTTGAGCTCGCGAGCTCGTGTGGGAGCTTGCTGGAGGGTGCACGGCCAGAGCGATGCGTGTGGGAGGAGGAGAGCGTCGGGGGAGTCATCCCCGACACTGCTGCAGCCGGAGCTACAGGTGAGGAGGCGAGGCACGGCTGCGCGTGACAAGGGCGAGCAGGAGGAGGTTCTGGTTCTGGATTTTTCCTAGAATCAAACATCTGGAGTGACGTCCTGACGATGGAGTGGACGTCCGGAGGCAACTCCAGACATCTGAAGACAGATCTTCGTGAAGGTGCATTTCCTTTTGCGGATACGGCCATGCAGACCACTCCGCAACTACGTTTTGCGTGGCTTAATGTGGAGGGTTTCACTGTCACATGCAGGGGTTGCTTTGGGAAGGCATGGGACACGCCCTCCCATGCATTTCAGACGTCTGGGCAGCTCACCAGACGGCTGGAAGCACTCCCAAATGTCCGGAGAGGTGTTCGGACGTCTGGAGCTAGGTCCAAACGATTCAAAAGAGGTCCTAGACGTTTGGGGTCGATGGAGAGCCTGAGGTGTGTTTCTAGTCACTTTTAAGACGTCTAGACATTGTGCTAAACATCTGATTTGAGTCAGTAACTCTGTTTTTGACCCGTTTGAGGTCCGTTTTACGCAAACAAAATATCGGTGTTTTCCTCATGAGTTCCTCTACTTGTTAGAAGGCTTTCTATACTGTTATGAATGTTCCATTGTGATTGTCCCTTGTTATAGGACTTCGTTCCGTTGCAGGTTCAGGGCTTGCTGAGGCATGTGAACCTGCCGTTCGAGCCCCCAATACTCCTAGGTTGTCTAGTAGAGTGGCTTCTCCTAATTTAACTAAAAACCTAAATGCATGTATGGAATGAATGATTAGAACCTAGGATATGGCATGAATCATAGGACAAGAAATACTTGAAATATCTGTATGCGTGATTGAATTGCAGTCTTGAATGAGTAGATAGAAAACAACTACCTGTTAATGAACAAGAGCTGCCTGTGAAATATGAATTAACTGTACTAGTGAAACAGTTGCATGTGACCTTACTTGTTATATACGTTAAATGCTAGAATACGAGCTCCATGTGTATAACCTGAGAATGGAAACGTGAATGATAGAAATACAAGCTGCATGTGTATAACCTGAGAATGGAAATGTGAATGATGAAATGTGGTATGGAATGGTATGAGAAATATGACCATGAGCCCTATGGGGAGTTAGGAGTAGAGGTCCTGGGAATAATTGGAATAGATCTGGAAATGTGAGTGGGGAAGTGTGCTGGACCTTGAGTACATAGTACCAAAGAGAGCGACTGTCCCCTGTTTAGTGTAGAGCGGAGCTAGCCGCCCTTGGGTCGGGACTCGAGGTTAGGATTGGCCACTCTGCACTGACTTCTTGGCCCTAGTGTACACTGTACCGGGGAGAGCTACTAGTGTAGGGAGAGAGCTAACCACCCTACACCGACTTGTTAGGCCCACTGGGCAAACTAGGGTAGTCAGGCGAGGGTGCGCGGACTATGAAGGGGCAAGACCCCTATTTGGTTCTTAGGGGCTAGACCCCTGTTACTGAGAGAGGTAGGCCCTATATTGTTCCGTGCTGTACTTGGGTGCACCTGTTAGCGGAAAGGACTGACTACATGCCAGTGCGGGGTAGCTACTCGTGCGCTTATCGCACGTGCCGTAGTCACCGTTACATCTGTCTGTGACCTTGGGGTGGTTGACGGGGTGTAGGACCAGCACGGGGGACTCTCCCAGCCAGGAGAGCACCATGTGAGACTTCTACTCTTTGAAAAAGACTACAATCAAGATCGTTCCCACAAGGAACATTCAAGATCAAGAAAGAGATCTGATAAATAAACTAATGAGTGAAAAGGAATAACTTGTAAAATAAAGTAATTGGAATAAATAGCTACCTGTTCACTTTTACTGCTTTAGCTAGTTGGTTGCCACTCTACTCGATGTTCACTGACCTTGTGTACTCATAACCCTTTTCAGGTTCAGGTGTTGAGCAGCCCAAGTCTCCGACTGCAGAGGGGCTGGGCCTAATAGAGCCTAGTAGCAGTAGTCTTCTTTTGTAGTACTCTCTGTTGTAGTGAGCTCTGACTTTTGTACCGTTACATTCCTGTACCTTTACATTCCTGTACCTTGTTACTATTTTACTGTTGTGGTGGTGATATGTACTGTAGCAACTTTTACTTCTTTACTGCTGTACTCTTTACTGTTAGTTGCTTAGCATAGTGATTGTGGTTTACTTTCCTGCTTTTTAGTTATTTCTTGTTGGACGACTGGGTCTTGGGATCAGTAAAGTCAAGCCGGTCTCGTGTCCTGTAGGGATTCCAGAATTGGGTCGTAACAAGATGGTATCAGAGCAAGGTCGTCCCGAGAAATGAACCAACTAGCTTGAGAATAACCAATTCACGTGCATGTAACTAGAGTAATCACCACAACGTACCTTTTGACATCTGTTCTGAGGTTCTTTTGCTGAATGTCCGTTAGAGTTGACGCCTTTTTTGTTCTATTTTTCACGTCTTCTTATAGGAGATGCCTCGACATGGAGTCCTTGAGGCGGGCCGTGGATGCGGCTGTGGACGAGGTCGAAGGGGCGGACGTGCTGGGCCCGAGGTTTTAGTGGACCAGCCACTTCTTCTGGGCATTCAGGCCTAGGACCTCGCCCAGTTGATATGGGAGATAGTACGAGAGGAGCTCCACCCACCTCCACGAGCACCTCTCCCTGGGGACGTGGAGGGCGAGTCCTCTGTGGGACCACGAGACTGACGCAGCGCTGGATGTGGGGGAGGGGGTGGTCCTCCACCGTCCCCACCGCACTCTAACACTTCCGAGCACGAGCCCTCCCTGCCTGGAGGCATGCCCGTTTCCCCACTACAGCGACACTACGGGCTTTTCGGACAGTTCCAGAAGCTGAAGCCCCCCTTCAAGGGGGATGAGGACCCGACTGAGGTGGACTGGTTGGAGCAGATCGAGAAGGTGTTTGACACCCTCTGCTCCCTGCAGAGTATCGCATGGCCTTTACCACGTACCAGCTGGAAAGCGCAGCACACAGGTGCGAGCAGTACTTCCCGTAGACGTGATAGGATCAGAGGAGGCGGGAGTTTCACACTCTCCGCCAGGGAACGATGACTGTTAGCACGTATCGTATGTGTTTCCTAGAGCTGTCTCATTTCGTTGTGACAGCTGTGGCTACTGAGGAGGAGCACCTGTGGAGGTTCACTAAGGGGCTCCAGCCGGCCATTCGGGGGTATGTCAAACCCCTGAAGCTGCCCACGTTCTTGAGAGTAGTAAAGGTAGCTATGACGTATGAGGAGACCAACCCAGCCACACGAGACACTGACAGTGGACGGAAGAGGCCCTACCAGCCAGAGTACTCACAGGGTCGGTGAGAGAGGAGGCACGCGGCGCTCGTGGGAGAGCCATCTCGCTTTGCGGGGCCGTCAGTGGCTTTTGGGGGCCCTCGATAGGGGCTAGCTACCAGCGACCCCCACCCAGCCGTCAGCAGGGACCTACCGAGGGTGGGAGTCGAGTTCCCCTCTGCTACTAGTGTGGCCAGTCAGGCCACATCAAAAGGGCTACCCATTTAGGGCCTAAGCGCAGCAGAGGCTCCCCGCATCGAGCGCTGGAGGCCGAGCAGGTGGCCGTGGTTCCCAGGCACGTGAGGGAGGACAGCAGTCGCGAGGAGGGTATCGGCCAGCGGCTACCCGTCCGATGTAGAGTGTGGCTGCTTCTTCCACACCGAGAGTGGAGGGTCGTATCAACGCCCTGACACACAGAGACGCCAAAGCATCAGGTTCAGTGGTGGCAGGTATGGTAACAATTTTCGGCAAATTAGTTTACGTACTTTTTGATTCCAGCACCACGCACTCATTTGTTGCTTCGAGTTTTGCTGTCAGTTTGGGACAGGACTGTGTGTTGTTAGAGGATCTGTTTGTGATCAGAGGTCCAGGTGGTCAGCTGTTTGTAGCTGAGGAGGTCTACACAGACTGTAAGGTCAGTATTGGGGGACACAGCCTCCCCGCTACCTGATTGTGATACCGATGGAGGATTTTGGCGCGATTCTGGGGATGGATTGGCTGTCCGCTTACCACGCACTGGTGGATTATTTTGAGAGGAAGATCCTCTTCTCCATACCGGAGATGCCTTCTTTTGAGTTTCACGGACAGCCGGTGGACGGAGGCTTCAGGTGCATTTCTGCACTTCGGGCGGCGAGACTTTTGGGCCAAGGGTGTGAGGGCTTTCTGGCTTGTGTAGTGGCAGAGCCCAGCCTCGTGGCAGAATTTCAGAGCATCCTGGTGGTCAGAGAGTATCCCGACGTGTTTCCAGAGGAGCTGCCAGGACTACCGCCTGAGCGTGAGATCAAGTTTGAGATCTCACTAGTACTAGGGACCAACCCTATTTCTACAGCACCTTACAGGATGGCACCACTTGAGCTGTAAGAGCTCAAGTCCCAGTTGCAGGACCTATTGGAGAAGGGCTTTGTGAGGCCCAGTGCATCCCCGTGGGGAGCCTCGGTGTTATTTGTGAAGAAGAAGAATGGTATCCTATGCCTTTGTGTGGACTACAGACAGCTGAATAGGGTCACCATCAAGAACAGGTATCCACTACCGAGGATTGATGATTTGTTTGACCAGTTGCGAGGTGCCACGGTATTCTCCAAGATAGATTTGAGATCTGGCTACCACCAATTAAGGATCAGGGAGACCGACGTCTCCAAGACAGCTTTCCGCACCCAGCACGAACACTACAAGTTTTTGGTCATGCAGTTTAGGCTAACCAACACCCCCACTACCTTCATGGATTTTATGAACCAAGTGTTCAGACCTTATCTGGATCAGTTTGTGGTGGTATTTATTGATGATGTGCTCATTTACTCGCAGGATCAGGCGCAGCACGAACAGCACTTGCGGATGGTTCTGGACACGTTGAGACGACGTAGGTTGTATGCCAAATATAGCAAGTGAGAGTTTTGGTTGAGGTAGGTGACCTTCTTAGGTAATGTGATTTCAGGGGATGGCTTGGCTGTGGATCCAGCCAAGGTAGAGGCAGTGCTCAGGTGGGAGAGGCCACGTATAGTGACAGAGATTCGCAATTTCTTGGGACTAGCAGGTTACTACAGGTGGTTTTGATGGGTCGACTTTTCGCTTAGCGTTATAATATTTAAGTGGTGGAAAAATCGACTAATCAAAAACAATGAAAATAACCACTCGCAGAAGAGCGGGTCGTGTCCACAGGGAGGCAATGATGCAATCAATACTTAATTATTTAATGTTATTTCAAATAGTGCGAAATTCCTTTTCAAATTGGACTTAAAATGTGAAGGAAAGTAAGTTTGCAATAACCTAAAAATTAAGGGTGTAAGTGTAGTTTTCCCTCACAGAAATCCTCAATAAATTTAGGATGAATTAGTGCAATTTTCATGTGATGTGTACTAAAGACAATTAGTACTTAAATCAAGTCCAAAATCAATCTTTAAACTAGCCAATATTAATACCATGCAATTAGAAAGAACTGTGAGTGCTTCAATGCAATTCTGCCATAATATAATAATAATATAAAAAATAAAATTGGTGGAAATGGCATTGAATGTAATTTTTAATTCTAACAAAAACAGAGCATTTGCTCTCTCTCTTCCTCGCGAGAGAGATAGAGCACCGGTTGGGCAGTTGTGAGGCTCAGGAGGACGATGAGGACGGGGGCTCTCCGACAGTGGCAGCAGCGGCGGTGAAGGTGGCCGGAGCTGGTCGGCGGAGATGGCCGAAGCTCCGGCATGTTGGAGGAAGAGGGCGGCTGCTGCTGGAGGTGGAGCGCGCGGGCTTGCGTGCGCACTGGTGCGCGGTTGCCTGCCGGTTGCGGTCGCAGATGGGCGGTGGAGCACGCTACTTTGTGGCTGGAGGTGGCTGTAGTCGGTGAGCGCTTGAAGACAGGAAGTGAAGGCGCTGCACTGGTTGGAGGTGGAGCGCGTAGGTGGAGAGGGCGTGCGCCTGTAGGGAGATGGAAGGCGCTGGCGGGCGCGCGGTTGTGTGCAGGTAGGTAGAGGGAGCGCCTGCAGCAGGGGGCGTTGGAGGATGGATGGGTTGATGGCATGGGAAGGGGGGGCGCGCGTCTGCGGAGAAGGCGCTGGTTCTGAATTGCATGGGGCTGGAGCGGTGGGGCATGCTGGATGGTGAGCTGCAGGCAGAGAGCACGTGAGCGCCTTCTGCAGGGAGGAGTGGCGCGCGGTTGAGAGCGCCTGCGGGCGCAGCTGCGAAGGCGTGATGGCGCTCTGCAGGGAGGTGCGCCTGCAGTGGACGCGCGGTTGGGAGTACCTGTGGGCGCGGCTGGATGTGGAGTGGTGTGTGTGTGCTGTGCGGCAGAGATGGAGAACTGCCTGCAGCTGGTGAAGGCGTGCGGTAGGGAGAGACGCTCGATGCTACTACTTGAGGTAGAGAAGGAGCGGCACAGTGCTTTCCCTCTCCACAGTGGAGAAGAGAGAGCCATTCCCCGCAGGGGGAAGATGATCCCCGTTCTTCTCTCCACCTCTTCTCTTTAACTCCTCTCTCTCCCCGCTTGCGTCAATCCCGGGATTTCCAAATCCCCTTTCTGTTTTCAACCGGCGGGCATTGGAGAATATTGCCCCAATGTCCGGCGGAGGTGGGGGGAAAGAATCGCGGCTGGATGTGTTGGGGAAATTATCCCCCCACCCTTGTTCTTTTTGGGTTTTATTACCTGCAAATAAAAAGAACATAATCATTACCATTAAGTCATAGAATGTTATAGAATTAAATCATGATGCATATAATTATTCTATAACTTAGTGTAGTTATTAACAAACCTAAATTGTTAAAAGAGAATTACTTGGGCTTACTATTAGTCCATTAAAATGGACTCATCAGGTTTATCTGGGGTTTCTTGCAGATTGCGCATCCTATGACTCAGTTGACCTGGAAAGACGTGCCCTTTAATTGGACAGACGCTTATGAGGTATGTTTTCAGGAGTTGAAGGAGAGGCTGACTTCAGCTCCTGTGCTTACCATCCCGGACAACAGTGGCAGCTTTGTTGTCTACACGAACACTTCGTTGCAGGGGTTAGGGGGTGTGCTCATGCAACAGGGTTACGTTGTCGCTTACGCTTCGCGGCAACTGAAGTCCCATGAGCATAGCTACCCTACCCATTACTTAGAGCTGGCAGGTGTCGTCTTCGCGCTGAAGACATGGAGGCACTACCTGTACGGTGAGACTTTTGAGATATTCACGGATCATAAGAACCTCAAGTACTTGTTTGATTAGAAGGAGCTTAACATGAGATAGAGACGTTGGTTAGAGCTCTTAAAGGACTATGACTGCAGCATCTCCTACTATCTGGGGAAGGTCAACGTGGTAGCTGACGCTTTAAGCCGGAGGGCATCCGCCCACTTGGCCAGCTTACAGGTACAAAGTTGGAGGCTTATGGAGGAGTTGGGCAGTTGGCAACTCCTAGAGTTACGGGGGCATTGTGGGGCAGTGACAGTAACACGCCAGACGAGACCAAAGCTGATAGACCACATCATCACAAGATAGATGACAGACCCGTACCTGCAGTCATTACAAGACAGAGTACTGTCAGGGGACCCAGGAGACTTCTTTCCGGATGAGGTACTGCGCATGAGGGGACGTTTGTGCGTTCCCAGGGATGAGGAGCTGTTAAGAGAGCTCCTGAGTAAGGCACATGGGTCTAGGTTCACCATACATCCCAGGAACACAAAGATGTACCATGATCTGAGACATGACTTTTGGTAGAGAGGGAAGAAGCAAGATGTAGGTGAGTTCGTGCAGCAGTGTTTAGTGTGCCAGCAGGTGAAGGCCAAGCATCAGAGGCATGCAGGGCCATTGCAGCCACTTCCAGTGCCAGAGTGGAAGTGGGAGAGCATCACCATGGACTTGGTGGTGGGCTTGCCTGTTACCCAGAGAGGACACGACGCAGTTTGGGTGATTGTAGACAGATTGACGAAGACAGCACGTTTCTTGCCGATCCGAGTCTCCTTGGGACCGACGTAGTTGGCAGAGAGGTATATTTGTGATGTGGTATGTCTGCATGGAGTTCTGCGTGAGATTGTATCCGACCGGGATACCCATTTTTCTTCCCAATTTTAGGCTGAGTTTTAGTATGGCGTGCCACCTCCAGACGGACGGACAGTCAGAGCACACGATACAAACACTTGAGGACCTTTTACGTGCCTGTGTACTGGACTGGAGGGGCTCTTGGGAGGAGCACTTGCCCCTAGCAGAGTTTGCATATAATAACAGCTATCACTCAAGTATCAGCATGGCACCCTACGAGTCTCTGTACGGACGGAGGTGTACTGTGCCCTTGAGTTGGGTTGAGGTGGGGACCAAGTGGGAGGTTGGCCCCAGGCAGATCCGGTAGAGTCAGGAGGTGATTAAGCAGATTCGCAGACGACTTCGCACTGTCAAGAGCAAACAGAAGAGTTATAATGATCGGAAGTGCAGAGAGGTGCAATTCGAGGTTGGGATCACATCTTTCTTCGCATTTCGCCCATGAAGAGCCTGCAGTAGTTTAGGGTGAAAGGGAAGCTTGCGCCGCGGTCCTGGAGCGGGTAGGACCCGTTGCTTACAGGCTTGCCCTTCCTCCCCAGCTTTCTGGTGTGCACGACATGTTCTACGTGTCCAACCTCAGGAAGTACGTCGCCAATCCCAGTCACATTCTGAGCCACGACAGTGTCGAGGTGGGTGATGACCTTACCTACCCCGAGTGACCAGTGCAGATACTAGACAAAGCCGTCCAGAGTTTGAGACGGAAGTAGGTACCCCTGGTGAAGGTCTTGTGGAGGAGCCAGAGGTACAAGGAGGCTACCTGGGAGCCTGAGGCAGCGATACGAGAGCGGTACCTGGAGCTTTTTGAGGGTACATCTTTTTGGACCAGCTTCGGTCCTCTTTAAGTTTGTTATGCGTATATATTTCTTTTCCGCACCCTAGCTAGCTCAAGTTTCTGGGTTGAAACTACCTTTAAGTTTGTTATGATGTAAAGACCCATTCTGTCCTGAGCCTTTTAAGACGTCTGGACCATCGGTCAGACGTCTGGATACCTTCCCAGACGTCTGGAAATCAAAACTTTTGTGTACCAGCTTCGCGTCTGCGCACAGGCTGCGAGCAGACAGTACGCTTCTCCTCTCTCCTTCCCCCTTCTCTCCTCCACATAAACCCTAACGCACCCCTTTATAAACCCCACTTCTCCTCCCTCATTCTCCCCACTCCACAGCCACCCTCTTCCCTTCCTCCCCACCATAGTAAGAGGAGTGAGCACGAGAGAGAGCGCGAGAGCAGCGACGAGGAGTAGAGCCGGCGTGAGGAGAGGAGGGACTTGAGCTCACGAGCTCGTGTGGGAGCTTGCCGGAGGGCGCATGGCCGGAGCAATGTGTGCGGGAGGAGGAGAGCGTCTGGGGAGTCATCCCCGACACTGCTGCAGCCAAAGCTGCAGGCGAGGAGGCGAGGCACAGCTGCGCATGGCGAGGGCGAGCAAAAGGAGGTTTTGGTTCTGGGTTTTTCCCAGAATCAGATGTCTGGAGTGACGTCCAGACGACGGAGTAGACGTCTGGAGGCGACTCCAGACGTCTGAAGAAAGATCTTCGCAAAGTTGCATTTCCTTTTGCGGATACGACCATGCAGGCTACTCCGCAGCTACGTTTTGCATGGCTTAATGTGGAGGTTTTTGCTGTCGCATACAGGGGTTGCTTCGGGAAGGCACGAGACATGCCCTTCCATGCGTTTCAGATGTCTGGGCAGCTCACCAAACAGCTGGAAGCACTCCCAGACATCCAGAGAGGTGGTCGGACATCTAGAGCTGGGTTCAAACGGTCTAGAAGAGGTCCTAGACGTCGGGGGTCGATGCAAAGCCTAAGGTGCGTTTCTAGTCACTTTTAAGATGTCTAGACATTGTGCCAGACGTCTAATTTGAGTCAGTAACTTTGTTTTTGACCTGTTTAGGGTCCTTTTGAGGTCCGTTTTACGCAAACAAAATATCGGTGTTTTCCTCGTGAGTTCCTCTACTTGTTAGAAGGCTTTCTATAATATTCTGAATGTTCCATTGTTATTGTTCCTTGTTATAGGACTTCGTTCTGTTGCAGGTTCAAGGCTTGCTGAGGCATGTGAATCTGCCGTTCGAGCCCCCAATACTCCTGAGTTATCCGGTAGAGTGGCTTCCCCTAATTTAACTACAAACCTGAATGCATGTGTGGAATGAATGATTAGAACCTAGGATATGGCATGAATCCTAGGACGAGAAATACTTGAAATATGTGTATGCGTGATTGAATTGCAATCTTGAATGAGTAGATAGAAAACAACTGCCTGTTAATGAACAAGAGATGCCTATGAAATATGAATTAACTATGCTACTGAAATAGTTGCATGTAACCTTACTTGTTGTATACGTTAAATGCTAGAATACGAGCTGCATGTGTATAACCTTAGAATGGAAACATGAATGATAGAAATACGAGCTGCATGTGCATAACCTGAGAATGAAAATGTGAATGATGAAATGTGGTATGGAATGGTATGAGAAATATGACCATGAATCCTACGGGGAGTTAGGAGTAGAGCTCCTGGGAATAATTGGAATGGATCTGGAAATGTGAGTAGGGAAGTGTGTTGGCCCTTGAGTACATAGTACCAAGGAGAGCCACTGTCCCCTGTTTAGTGTAGAGTGGAGCTAGCCGCCCTTGGTCCAAGACCTGGGGTTAGGATTGGCCACTCTGCACCGACTTCTTGGCCCTTGTATACACTGTACCGAGGAGAGCTACTAGTGTAGGGAGAGAGCTAGCCACCCCACGGTGCTTAGGGTTCAGCTAGCCACCCTACACCGACTTGTTAGGTCCACTGGGCAAACCAGGGTAGTCAGGCAAGGGTGCGCAAACTGTGGAGGGGCGAGACCCCTGTTTGGTTCTTAAGGTCTAGACCCCTATTACTAAGAGGGCTAGGCCCTATACTATTCCGTGCTGTACTTGGGTGCACCCGTTAGCGGAAACGACTGACCATGTGCCACTGCAGGGTAGCTACTCGTGCGCTTATCGCGCGTGCCGTAGTCACCATTACGTTTGTCCGTGACCTTGGGGTGGTTGACTGGGTGTAGGACCACCACGGGGGACTCTCCCGGCCAAGAGAGCACCATGTGCAACTTCTACTCTTCGGAAAAGACTGCAATCAAGATCGTTCCCACGAGGAACATTCGAGATCAAGAAAGAGATCTGATAAATAAACCAATGGGTGAAAAGGAATAACTTGTAAAATAAAGTAATTGGAATAAACAGCTACCTGTTCACTTTTACTGCTTTAGTTAGTTGGTTGCCACTCTACTTAGCTTTCCCTGACCTTGTGTACTCATAACCCTTTTCAGGTCCAGGTGTTGAGCAACTTGAGTCTCCTGCTGCAGAGGGTGATGGGTCCAGTAGAGCTCAGTAGCAATAGTCTTCTTTTGTAGTACTCTCTGCTGTAGTGACCTCAGACTTTTGTACCATTACATTTCTGTACCTTTACATTCTTGTACCTTGTTACTGTTTTACTGTTGTCGTGGTGATATGTACTGTAGCAGCTTTTACTTCTTTACTGCTGTACTCTTTACTATTAGTTGCTTGGCATAGTGAATGTGGTTTACTTTCCTACTTCATGGTTATTTCTTGTTGGACGACTGGGTCTTGGGATCAGTCAAGTCGGGCCGGTCTCGTGTCCTGTAGGAATTCGGGAACCAAGTCGTAACACTCATCAACTCCTTACATGCTCCATCGACCTCCCCTCCTACTTTCTTCAGGCGATCCCTTCGTCATCTCCAGTCTCTTAACCTCTTCATTCGCCACATCTACGACAGAGGTGTGGTTTTTCACCTCCCATTTCTCCTCGCCACTAGAGATGATGTATGCCTGAGGATGACCCTGGAGCTCCTCTTGTGGGCTCTTCACTCATTGGAGATCTCCTCCTTTCTTCCTCCTTAGCCGCTGGCTTTGGATCCAGGCAATCCCATTCCTCTTGTTAGATTAGGATTTCCTGCTTTTTAGATTAATTGTAGTGTTAGTTAGAGTAATTTAGGAGTAGATTAGATGTTAGAAATCAACTTTGATGATGCTTTAGTGTAGAGTAGGAGTAGATTAGTGTAGATCCACTCCGCTCTCCTTGATCAATTCAGATCAAAGAGATTTTTTTTCCACCTCCATTTCGATGCATACAGTTTTCTCTATGCTCCATGATTCATTTTTTATTTTCCCTCATAATTTTATCCATCATCCACCCATCCATCAAGGTCAAATTCAGATCTAAAGCCTTGGCTTCTAGATTTGAATTTGCACCTAAAAACCCACTTGGGGGGTCTCCCACTCCATAAATTCACAAAGAACCCCCATCTAGCTTTTATCGAACCGATTTGCTCAATTCTTTCAAATTTGGTTTTCAAGCCCAATCTCATGAATTGGAGTCAATTTGGTTTTAATGGAATTTAATCGAGTGTTTCAAGTTCAAATTTGCTCAATTGGGTATTTTGCGATGAGTTTAAGGTGATTTGATTGAGATATTTATTTTTAAATGAGCAAATGCCCAATTTTAGCCTTGCTTTGAGTAGTTTTGCTAGGGAGTCTCAGAATCATTGAGATGAAGCATTACCATGACTCATTTGATTTTTATAGGATTCCTTGAATCCCTAAATACTAATTTCTAGTGTTTAAGAGATTCTAATGATCAGATCACATATGCAAATTCTGCAACAAAAGGCCCAATCTGGGCAACATTTGATTTTCACTTCAAAATGATTTATGAACTTTAAAATGGTTCTAAATTGATTTTCAGATGTTTATGGAGATTTGGAGTGTGTTAATGAAGATCTAATGTGGTTTTGAAATGATTTCAGTAACCTAACATGATCTATGTCCTCTACATTATCTATGATGTAAGGAAAATATCATATTAGGATCTTTTGGGATTTTGAAATATTTGAACGGATTTGTAAGTTTTCAAATCTCCATATATGATTTTCAAAAGATATTTAGACAAATTGATTTGTCAAGATGTAATTGGCTTTAAATCAGACTTTTTCATGTCGGATTTGGGTTATTTGCAGTGTAGCAATGCAGATTGCTGAGTCTGATAACAATAGCTGCTGAAGTTATTTGAATTTGGATTTAGGACGTTTGATTGTTAAAGATAACATCTGATTTGTGATGGCAGCAGTAGCTGCTGAATTTGGCAGTAGACATAGCTGCAGCAACAGTTACTATTGAATTATAGCAGCTGCAGTTGCTACAGCCATTGTCTGAGTGGGATTTTAGCTGGGTTTTGAGTGTGGATACAAAGTTGACCTGTGTGTAGTGTTAGAACATATTGTACAAGCATTCATGTACCTTTAATTGATTGAAATTCAATTAGGATTGCTTGTAATCTCATTTTAAATTCCTTTATCAGTTACTTTTAATGTGTAAATTAGTCCAAAACTGAAATTTAATGAAATCCAAAGTGGAAATTATGCTTAACTATCTATACATGTTTCCTATTGCTTGCTGAATGTTTTGAGATGTTTAAACACTCTCCCCAGCCACTCAAACTGTTTTTAGGGCCTTAGGTTCTCTTTGAAAATCCTTTGAAGACCTTAAATTGGTTAACTTTGTAAATAAATAAGAATTAGAAAAAAAATCCAAAAAAATAAAATAAACCTGTCTTAGTCAACATTAGGTATACTTTTAGGTGTGTGCCAAGTTTCAAGGCATTCTGAACTCTCGACTTGGTAGAACATACCATCCAACGGTTTAGTATACCTTGGAACTTAATAAAAGAACCAAACATCAAAAATATAAAAAACAACTCTTCCCTCTCATCTTACTCTTTCTCTCTCATCCCCTATCTCTACTATACATATAAAACTCATAAAAATCAGAAAATACCCAAAAAAACCCAAAACTACCATGTATACTATGTATATACTTATATATAGTAATTCAACCTAAGCTATATGTAAATATTGTATAATATGTATAAAATATATATAAATAACTTATATATGTATTCTATGTGTTAAATTAAGTATTTAGAGTAACTTAATGTATATATAATCATATTGTATTATTTTATATTAATTTACATAACTTAAATGTATAATAACTAAATAATTCTACAAACCTATTCATATGTACATATTTGTATCCCATACTGTACATACGTATTTATCTATATAATATAAATATAATACCTGTAACTTAATTTAAATATATTTATACAATAAATAATTAGGTTATTAAATTAATTAGGTAATTTATTAAGTTAAAATAAAATAAATTAGTAAATTAAGTTAATACTAAGATAATTTATAGTGTATACTTTTACTATATTATATTAAATATTTTCAATTAATTTAAACTATATTTATACTCTATTATAGTATTTATAGTTTATTTATATGAAAAATCACCTAAAACATGTATTTAATTGTAAATAAATTAAAGTAAAGCTTATAAAATATAATAAAAATCTATAATAAATAATTTATTATGTATATTAATACTGTATTAAGTCAATTGTACAATTAATTAACAAATTTATACTCAAATTAATGAATTAATCTCTAATTTAACTTGTATAAATGGTAGACTTTAGCTAATTTAATTATATAATAAACTAACTCATTTTTGTAAAGTAACTACATAATTATGTAGCCTTATATAAGGGCTTTACAATCTCATAATTTATTTTTAATTTAAAATAAATTATGGCCTTCAAATCGAGGGCTAATGTTACCAAATCAGGCACATCCAACGCAGCTGCAATGCTCACGCGAGCGCTTGTTAGTGCCACATCGTTAGTGGTTGTGTGCTTGCAGTGCCTTTTATTGTTTTTCTGCTTATGCCTTCCTGGTCGTCAGGCGCTGGGTGCCCTCTCACACCTACATCCACATATCCCTCTCTCTCAAGTTGAATTTGGTATATGAGTGTGCAGTGCATTGGGCCAGGGGCCGTGCACCATGCGTGGGCCTGTGTGGGCCCATTAATGAATATATGTGCATGCATGTGTGTTGTGTGTGTTATGTGTGTTAGCTGTGTGTGCATGAATTCTGAATGTGTGTATATATATGTGTGTATAATATATGTATAGTATAAATACAGATCATGTAATTAAATAAAATATGTAAATAAATAAATTACGTATACCATAATGTATAGACATATATATGTGTAGTATAAGTAGAGTAAGTAAGCTTATTTGAGCTCTTATATGTATATATATACCACTAGAGCTTTAGTGATAGTTGTATCTGTCACTGTACATACCTATATATGTCAGTAAAGATAAGTATTTTGCCTTATGTTATGTATGTAATTTTACTAAGGTTTTAGCAACACTTATATATGTTATTGTAGATATTAGTATGTTATAATAATTTAGTATAGCAAGTATTATTAACTATTTTTTTACCTATACTTAAGTATCAATTATATTAGTCGTAAATAATTAATATAGAGTAATTATATATAGTTTTTAATATTTATTTGTGTACAAATATTTTCAAGCATTACAATATGTTTTAATTCATTTTTTTGTACATAATTAACCAAATTCTTTTATTATTTGATTCTTTCATCCATTTTTGTAAATAAAATTAATATTTTTTGGAATAAAAGAATGTTTTTGAACTTAGAGAGTAATGTATATCAATAATTGCCTCTCAGTGAACGACCTGGAATAAACCAGTAAAAATTAAGTATATAAATAAAATTGACGCAATGCTTGTATTTTTGACATATACTACAACAACGACATTTTATAACCCCTTCTTAGTGCGAACCGGTCGACGACAATCATATTTTTAGCACCGTTGCCGGGGATATAAACCCATCAACAGCGCTTTCTTGTGATTGTTTGACAAATCTCGCAGAAAGTCGATTATTTTTGGTGCCATTGCTGGGGACCAAAACCCATCAATAGTGCTTTATTGTGATTGTTTGACAAATGTCGCAGAAAGTCGATTACTGAGAAGGGGGGGACATCTCTCAAAGGAGAAGATAATGAGGTAAATTCCACCTTCCTTTGATCATCTAGTGACAACGCTGCTTTATGGGAATGAGACAATCATGCTAGACAAGATCATTGCTTTACCATTGGTGATCAATGAGTAGCAATGGAAGAATGCAGGCGAAATAATGTTTGGAGACGACCAAGCACTAATTGTTGAGAGTAGCCGAGGAAGATTGAAGGGTGAGATAGGTAGAGGAGGACAATCCAAATCACGTGGACCCCGTACATGCTTTTATTATGACCAGGAGGGTCACATTATAGCAAATTGTCTGAGATGCGAGGAAGCTTAAGAAGCTGAAGAGAGCGATGGAGAACGTTCGAGGAAAGAAGAAGTCTAATGCTATCTCAAACTCAAATGACCCTTCGTCTACTGTTATATTAGAAGGAGACATGGCAACCTACTTGATGACAAAAGTGAAGTCACATTCAGGATGGTGTTTTGATTTGGCAAGTTTAGATCATGTGTTCTCATCTAGGAAGCAGTTCAACAATATTAAGTATGTGATAAATGAGGCACAATCAGGTTTACAGGTGAAGAGCTCCAAAATGACACAAGTGTATAGAATCAATTCGATTTTGCACGTTTGATGGGAAAGTGAGGACTCCAAGATGTGTCAAACATGTGCCTAATATCGAGAAGCATTTGATTTCACTGAGAACTCTAAGGTCTGAGGGGCACCGAATTTCTCATGAAGAGGGGTTCTCAAAGTAAGCAAACGAGTACATGTTCTCATGTGTGGAAGAAGGATGCCAAATAAGGTGTATAGACTTAATGGGAAATTCGTGACAAATGATGGAGCTCCAAGTATTCCCCAAATGAGTAGTACAGGAAGAGAGTGGCAAATCGTTAGCATCTCTACCATAGGAGTGTGCAAGAAGAAGCTGTAATTTCTACCACAGGAGAGGGTGAGATTTGCGTGAAACAAATAAAATGCGGAAATATATAAACAATCTCACACAAAAAGCAATCACACAAATGCACAAAGGATTTTTTAAGTGGAAACCCAAACCCAGGTAAAAACAACCACCTAAGCCTCTCAACTTAGGATTTTCAGATCGACCTAGTCGATCAAATCAACTATCCAAGTCACTTCAACGAGGGTGACTTAACCTCTTACAACCACGCTACTATGTACGAGGGTAGCGTTCCTCAAACCCCTCCTCTTCACGAGGAGTATTTAGTCTAGCGATGGAGATAGGAATTCGCAAAGCGAATACCCAACCCAAAGACAATAAACTACAGTAGTCCTATAGAGCCACAAAGTATAAGGTAAACCTAGCTACTATAGGTAAAGGATACTTCCCTTTGGTGGAAGTGTATCAGCTTGATGTAGATGCGTGAACCACGCAATGGCACAACATCGCTCTCGTAATTCTAGGCGAGAGAACAAGTGCGCAGCCGGGATGGTGCTCTCCAGATGTAAAACTAAAGCTTGGAGAGCAAGATCACCTATAATGATCAATTGGACACAATATGATGTGGAAATGTTTTTCAAGGTGTCTTAACAAGGGAGGGCTTTCCCTCTATTTATAGATGGCCTAGGAAGGCTTTGGAAGGCCTTGGAAGGCTTCCATAGCCGTTGGGTGCAAACCCAAGGCAAATTAGGCCACAATTAGAATCATTAATGATTCTAACAGGGTTATCAGACGTCTGGGTCAAGAATCAGACATCTGGAAGTCAAGTATAAATCGTCTGATAATCAAATTAAATGTCTAATACTAGATGGGTTCCCCTACTGATTTGGTTAGACCTAAACAGGGTTCTAGAGTAAGTTTGTTAGACGATAGGTTGGATGTCTAGCACTAGGTCTAGACGTCTGGAAACCTAATCAACTACAGGAATGGATTTCCCAAGACACAAATAGCTATAAGTCTCTTGGAAAGAGATTTCAGCTTAATCGAGGCTAACGTTTACATATCAGATGTCCAAGGTCTTTTACAAGCGTCTAATAAAAGATTAAGGGTTAATCCTCAACGATCATTTTTTTAAACCAACGTTCCACTAATTGGATGTTTGGCAATGTCATCAGACGTCTGCTAAGACGTCTATACTAAGGGCTGGACGTCTAAAACTAGCAGACGGTAAGTGGTTCTTAGCCTAAATGTTTTTAGACATCTAATCAAGCAGTCAAACATCTTAAAGTCAAGGATCAAACATCTAATATCCAAATTGGACATCTGACCAGGCTGTCTGAAGCTTATTCTGATTTGTTAAGTCCTTTACGAGAAACCTAAGTATCCTAGAGTTGTGCAAGTATTCCTAGGACCACTGTTAGGTAACTTTGAGGCTCTTTAACAAATATTCTAAGATAGAAATAAAGAGAAAAAGAAACAACAAAAGAAATACATGAAAAAGGAATCTATCTATCTTACTCTTCATCTCTTTTCTTCTTCATGGTTTCGCTCTAAGCGAAGGCTTCTTCTTCATCAAGCTCCTCCAATCCACCATTGTTGCGAGCTCTTCACACTTGTATCCATTTGCAATTGACCTGAAATCTTGGACTTAAAAGCAAATGTTAAGTGACAAGTGTTTTGTTATCATCAAAATAAATGATCGTGGTGCCCTTACACCAACAGAAGCAAGTGAGGTTTGCTTTAGATGAGGACAGGGATATATTCTCTAGTAATGAGAGATGGATGGTGCCACGTCAGTCGATGTGGCAATGCTAATTTATGCATGCACCTTAGGTAGGCGCGACATCTAGAGGTAAGTGCAACTAGAGGTGTCAATGGGGCGAGTTCAAGTTGGGTTTTAGTAATACCAAACCCATTCCCGTTTAGAAACCCATTCCCCATATCCGCCTCGTTTACCTAGCAGGGAAAACCTTCCCCATACCCATTGACCCGTCGGAAACCTGTTTACTTAATGGGTACTCATTAATATGTTGTCTTATAATTCGAGGGTGGCCTAGAAAATAAAAAAGAGATGGATATTAGATAATAGTTCCATAAATAATAAAATGGTAACTCTTATTAATCTTTTCTCACCTAATATGCATGGAGTAAAGGAATAAGCACAACATGTATGGAGCCAATAAAGTATGTAACTTATAGAGCAAAAATGTGAATTTGGAAAAAAAAAAAAGAAGGTAAAGTTTTTTTATCAAAAAAGACAATAGAATAAAATGAAGTATGAAATAATTACAATCTTCATGCAAGTATGCTAATCCATGGGCTATCCCAGCTATAATTTTTACTCTGGTTGGCCAATCCAGAACTTGTCTTCCATGTCCTATGTATGCAACACCAGCATATCAGCATTCTTCCAAAGAATAAAGTAAATCATGGTAATTTCTTTTAGTTCTTCATAGGTAAACCACGATTGATTATTTGGCTTTGAAGGAGGATCTAATGGCAATTGGGATATCCCCATGTTTCCGGTGGTGACTTTCATAAGTGGTGATAATGAGCCCCTTGAATAGGGTGAACCTAATGGAGAAACAAACATAAATGTTGAAACAATAGCAGGATAAGGACTTATTAAGGAGAAATTAAGAGTATCTGAACAAGTGAAAGAAGTGATGATAACATCATCATCAGCCATAACTAGCTTTAATTAGTCATAATCAACAGACAAATGCTCCTACATAACCGCCGAAGAGCCATAATTCATTGCATATCCTTTCTGAGAGACATACATTAAATCAAGGTTAAATCTGCAGTTTTAACAGAAGATCATAAATGCAGAGCAATCACAGGGTTTCCCAGGGGTTTATTAAAGTTCAAATGGTCATAAATGTCTAATAAGAGGGTTCATGCAGAAAGAAATGGGTTTTCGTGCATTCCAAGAATTAATGGACACCCGAAACCCTAATTTCAAACTTGCTTAATTAATTGAGGTTTCGGTTAGGATAAAATTTACCTAAACCTTCTAAAAGTCATATAAAAATATTCTATAAGGTTTGGTACCTTTGATTTGAACATTAGAACCCATTTTGACCTAAAATAGAGTCTCAAACAGGAAGTTGCCCTAATTTGGGTTTTTGCGTAAATTACCTAGACAAATTTGGTCAAAACCAAAATCTGGCATCACCATCAGATTTTTTGGGACCAAATTAGATTTGTACCAAAATTTGGGCCCAATCAGAGATCAGCTTGACCTACTTTTTATTCCAGGCTAGCCTGACTCTTTTTTCTTACACATACACCCTAGCTTTTTGAATTATTTGCGAAAAGGTCCCTAATTTTGTCATCTTCTTTACAGATTGGTCCATCCACCATTATCATGGAGGAACTCCTATTCTGATGACTTTCAATCAAAGATTTCTCTCTAATTTCTTGACGAATCTCTCCCAAAATAGAAAGGGAGATCCCTGATGAAATCCTCTTCCAATTGAGCCACGCATTGGTCTCTGAATCCTACTCAAAACCTAATGCAAACCTTTCAAAGGTTCGAGTCTCCTTGTCACTCAAGAACCACGTGCTTTCAAACTTGGTTTCCAAGCTTGGAAAGCTCTAATGAAGCCTATAAAAGGCTCCCTAAGGTCAAGCCGACCACCTTAGCTTGGTTTGGAGACCGGAATCCCCTTCTTCCCTTCCCCTCGACCTCCATCTCCACCAACTCTGACAAGCTCCTCCGTCAACCTTCCTCCTTCACCCTTACAAACAAGAGCAGGTGGATCCTTCTTCCTTGTATTCTTCGACATCTCGCAATACCAGCAGACGTCATCTATCTTGTCTTCCTCGTCGCTCATTCACCACCGAAGACTTCATCTTCTCTATCACAGGCTTAACACAACCAGCAAGGACTTCCTCCTCTTTCATCCATTTAGACTAGGTTAATTATGTTCCTCTCCTCTCCTATTTCCTATTTATCTCTTTTATCCCTAGATTTAGCCCCTGACGTTGTCGTTCAACTCCATCTTCCTCCGCTCTGGCCACATCTCCAGCGAGGTCTTCCCGTCGCTCCACTGCACCACACACCTTGCCAACACCCTCACAAGCTCTGCCTCATCCACCCGGACCAAACCCCTCTACCTATTCACCATTCCACCCATCCAAACACTCCACCAATCACCTCCGCCTTCACACTCCTCCATCACCGTCTGCCATCATCCAGGCACGAAACCCCACGGATGCTGCCATCACATTCCACGCCATATGGAGATTCTCCTGAGCGTTTTAACCAGAGCTTTTAGCCCGTACTTTGTATTTCAAGTCCCACATTGGAGCTCCGCCGCTGCGTCATCTTCTCCGTCTTATTCTTCCCCCCACGGCCTTGTTCTCCACCAAGAACCCTTCCAGGCCATGCAGGTGCATCCCAGGTTCATGCCCAGGTCCTCAATTGAGGATCCGATCTACAGCAGCTATGTCAATTGAAGCACCTCTTCACCAAGTGCTGTGGGCTCTTACGCACGCGAAGAGAAGAGGTTGTGGACTTTAGTCTTACATCGGTGGGAGAAGAGATCTTGAGTGTGCATAAATGGAATTTGTCTTAGGCTCTTCACCTCAGACACTGGGGATGAGGTCCCCTTACCTACTCACCCGTACCCACCTAAGCCCTCACTTCTCGGTTACCACCCACATCGGTAGCCCTGGTCAATCGGATATTCGATTACCTGGTTACCTGCCCGGTTACCTGAGAAAGAAGAGAAAGAGGAGGAATTTGTGAGCGGAGGAGGGGAGGTTTTGCTCTTTAGGGCAAACTCCCAACACTTAGTTGCTGAGAAGCTTGCGAAGACCCTTGTGCGTAAGAAGAGATGGAAGAAGGAAAGACAAGAGAATAAGGAAAGCTTAAAGAGGAAAAGGCTCTCTAAGAGCACTATAGCAATGACATTCAAGTCATCTACCTTGAGAGCCCAACATCTAATTGTCTCTGACAACAAGCACTGTGGATGTATTTGGCTAGTGTGGAAATTGGCTTAAGTTGTTTGAGATACCGTGCATTTATTTCATCTATTAAGTAGTTAATATATGTCTAAACTAATAAATGGTGATTTAAATCACCATTATTTTATCTTACATATCTTTTTGTCCTCTTCGACTCTTGCAATAGTCATGTTCTCCATTAAAGATCAATTTTGAGTAGATATTATTTATTGAATATCATTATTGGTTTGATTTCTTGTGCTCATTTATATATTTATTTCGATTAGTGCATGAATTACAATACTTGTTGCCTGTGTTTGACCTTGGACTTCATTTCTTGATTTCGAGTTTATAAATTGTATTTGTCGATTGAGCTATTTAGGAGACTTTGCTACAACGAAACATATTTAAACTCCTAAAAACTCTATAAACATTTGGTGTCGTTGCAGGGGAGCAACGCATAATTCACCACTATTCTTGTTTTACTTGATTCTATTTGAGCACCTACTTGCCCTATTTGTTTTCTTATTATTTTGAGAGGTACTTCACGAGGAGATCTTCTGCACAAATCAACCACTCCCAGGGTAGGTAATCTCTCTCGTCCCTAATCTCCTAATCATTGGAAAAGAGAAAAGGAAACAAAACTAATTAGGATTCATCTGCCTTACTTCTCTAGTAAATATCATTTAAAAGGCAAGTTTCTTGATTTGCAAAAAGATTCATATCGGATTGAAGAATGAGATGATTCTGCTTAGAGATCCCTACCCTGATTTCCTGTACCTACTAGGGATTACGCTTAATTTCTAATTTTCTTGGACTACACACTTCTTGTTTGAAGTCTAGGGAGAACAATTTGAGATCAAATTGGACTTGGTATAGAGCAAATTAGGGTTTCTACATTAGAGTTTTGAAGTGTTAGCTCACATTTTGCCTGCATAAAAGGAAATTTACCCTCCCACATTTGTGTGCTACCCAAACCCGTGCTTGAAAAGAACTAATCACTTAAACCCTAAAATCAGACTCTAATTTCACTTGAACCTTAAAAATTGTGGACCTAATAATCTGAGAGTCAATTCAGGGTGATTTCTGGGTCTTGACCTAGATTTCATTCTCCATCTTTAAGGGCAGGTCAGGTGAAGTTGACCAACATTGTGGGTCAATCAACCTCCTAATTAGGTCACAAGTCAAATCAACTTCTAATTCAAGTGAAACTCAGGGCATAAATTAGGAATAAAATTGGTAGACTTAAGATCTTAATTCGTACATTCTGGTCTACTTGGAACCGCAATGACACGGAAGGTCAAGTGGGGGAAACCCTGTAACTCGTGGGGACGCTCTACCGTTTAGGGGTCTTTGCAGGACTCTCCCTTCCTGGCTGCCCAAGTAATTCTCGAGTGTGCGGATTTCTGATTTAGAGGTATCATCCACCTCGAAACAGCCTTAGTCATCCAAAAATCTTTGGGTGCCTTAATTGGGTCCAATTTGTATCCAGACCCTCATCCCTTCTATAGAGCACATACACAGGAAGGTCTTTAGGTTTTTAACCTAAGAGGCCGCATTAGATCTTCTACAGGGATTTCTTATATGATCTGATCAACTTCAATCTGAACCTGAGTTTGATTCTACTTCTTGATTCCACCACTTGAATCAAAAATACAACCTGGCAACTTAGGAAGACCAATTAGGAAACCTAAACCCCAAAATGATCATAAAAGACAAAGTGATTGAGGCTTCCCTTAGATATTTTGAAGATTATCCAACCAGCATGATTCAGGTTAATGTCCCAAAAATAACAAAATTCATTATGAACCGTGTTAGTCTATTGCTTACTCAACTAAGAAATGGTTCAACCCAGGAGACCCTCATACCAGAATTCAATGAAGTTTGCGAATTACTCAACAGAGGGTTTACATTGCTTTGCAAATCCATTGCTCTGGAAGATACACCAAGATATCATTGAGAAAAGTGCAGATATTCTAAATCTATTACGAGAAGGCATTTATGAGACATCTTGGAGTGATTCTAAAGCTTCTCCAGAGCCTGGGTTAGACACTCAGAATTGTTGTGGATCCCCAACCCAAAGGAATTCAGATTCAAACTTCATAACAATTGACATACCTGATCTTGATGAGGGTTGGGAGGATCCAATTGCAGGTGTTCCTGATTCTAAACCAGCCTTAGAAAATCTTGAAGTTGGTCCATCAACCCTAGATTTCCCTGACACTTGTGATGATGAGCTTAAAATAGAAGTTCTCGAGAGTGTAAATCCCGATCCTTATCCTGTTAAGGTGATTCTCAAGAATGGTTCTGACATCCCAATAGAGTTGTTACAACCCGATTCTCTAATCCCTATGAGACACGAGAATCGGACCGACTCGACTAATCCCAAGACCCAGTCATCCAGCGAGAAAGTAACCAAGAGAGCAGTAAAATAAATCACATTCACCATGTATATAACTAGCAGTAACAAAATACAGCAGTAAAGAAAGAAAAACTATAGTATATACCACCACAACAGTAAAGAGAATAAACATGTACATAAACATGAAGCTTACAATAAAAGAGTACAGGGGTAGCAGAACTACTCACTACAATGGAAAGAAAGGTACAGTGGGTACTACACAAGTAACACTACTGGGCTCTACTAGGCCCAGCGCCCTCTGCAGCCACCGACTCTGGTTGCTCAACACCTGGTCCTGAAAAGGTAACAAAGGTGACACGCCAGCGAAACGCTGAGTAGAGTGGCAACTAAAAGCTAAGAAGCAGTAAGGTGGACAGTATCTGTTATATTTTTAATTTCTTTCTTTATATTTTTCCCTTTATTCACTACTGATTTATTTCTCAGATCCTTCTCTTGATCTTAAATGTTCCTCGTGATAATGATCTTGATTGCAGTCTTTTCCAAAAAGTAGAAGTAACACGTGGTGCTCTCCTGGTCGGGAGAGTCCCCCGTGGTGGTCCTACCATCAGTCAACCACCCCAAGGTCGCTGACAGAGGTAACAGTGACTATGGCACGCGTGATAAATGCACGGGTAGCTACCCCGCACTGGCACGCGGTCAGTCGTTTCCGTTAACGAGTGCGCCCAAAGCACAGTACGGAACCAGTATAGGGCAGAGCCCTCTCAGTAATAGGGGTCCAGCCCCTCCACAGTAACCAAACAGGGGTCTTGGCCCTCCACAGTCTGCGCACCCTCGCCTGACTACCCTGGTTTGCCCAATGGGCCTAACAAGTCGATGTAGGAGGGCTAGCAGAACCCCGGGGCCCGTGGGGTAGCTAGTGCTCTCCCTACACTAGTAGCTCTCCTTGGTACTGTGTACACAAGGGCCAAAAGTCAGTACAAAGTGGCCAGACCTAACCCCGGGTCCCTAGGGCGACTAGCTCCAATCTGCACTAAATAGGGGGACAGTTGCTCTCCTTGGTACTCTGTACTCAAGGGCCAACTCACTTCCCCAATTCTATTCCATTCACTTTCCAGGAGTTCTACTCCTAACTCCCCATAGGGTTCATGCTCTTTTAACTCAGCCAATTTAGGTTTCACCGTTCTAGTTTTATATCCATATAACCCAGGCTCTCAACAGTAATTATTCATTCATAAACAGGCAACTGTTAACCAATTTATAGACAGTTATCGTTTCCTTTCTACTTTTCCAAGACTACAATGTATATATTCAACTAGTTTTTCAGTCCTAGGATTCATGCCATACCCTAGGATCTATTATTCAATCTAGTTTTCCAGTCCTAGGATTCATGCAATACCCTAGGATCTATCATTCAATCTAATTTTTCAGCCCTAGGGTTCATGCAATGCCCTAGACTCTATTAATTATTTCACAATTGCATAATTTTTGATAAATAGTTGAAAGGGCCACTCTACTCGCAAAACTGGGAGTACTGGGGGTGTGGTCGGCAATCCCGCGTGCCTCCGCAACCCCCAGAGCCGCAAAGGAACGGGTCCTAACACAAGGATCAACATAAGGAGTTACTCAGAACAGTATACAATTACTGTAAATAGGTAGAGGAATTAAATCTTGGAAGAACAAAACTTGAAACGTGGAAAACGGACTCCGAACGAACCCGAAACGGGTCAAAAACAACCAGTCTGTCCAAAATCAGATGTTTGGAACTTATTCCAGACGTCTTAAAAGGTAGCTCAGGTCATACCTTTGTCTGCGTAGTCCTTCAGATGTCCAAAAGCCCGTCGGAACGTCTGGACATAGTTTCCAGACGTCCGATTGTCACCCAGGACGTCTGGAAGCCCTCTCCGTCGTCTGGTGTTGTGCCCAGACGTCTGATCTGTGTGGAATGGCGAGCCCTAGCACCCTCCCGAACAAATCCTGCACACACACACTCCCGCTCTCATCATGAAAAGGTGTAGAAGAACTTGACGGAACGGCTGCACGGCCGTACACGCGAAAGAAGGAGAAGATAACAAATATTGTACCTTTCAGACGTCTGGACCTTCCTCCAGACGTCTTCTGCGTGGTCTGGACGTAAGTCTAGACGTCTGATTCTGGGAAATTTTCCCAGAATCAGGACCTATTTCGCTCTCCGCCCGCCACGCACGGCCGTGCCGTGCTGCGCCCGCCTGCTGCCTTAGCTGCAGCAGCTCCTCCGCGGCACCACACGCTCGCTGCTCTCCCGCCGGCCGGCTCTAGCTGCCCCGGCAAGCTCGCACCCTCGCGGTCGAGCTTCTTCTTCCCCACACACCCGCAGCAGTCGCTGCTGCGGCTCTCGCTCGCTCGCTCTCTCTCGCTGATAGGGAGAAGGAGAAGAAGAAGGTGGTGGAGTGAGGGTGAGGGAGAGGGAGAGTCGCTATTTGAAGGCAGCGCGGGGAGAGAGAAAGAGGAAAGGCGGTGTCTGCAGGGAGGGAGAGGAAAGAGAAGAAGGAGGGCGACGGGTTCAGTCTACGCGTGCATGCACGCAGACGCGAACCCGTACGCCGAAAGAATTCAATACCAGACGTCTGGGAAGGCTTCTAGATGTCTGGCCAGACGTTTGGGCCACTTCTCAGACGTCTTAAACGACACTTGATGCCCTGTTCGTAACAAGAGCCCAGCCTAGATTCTAGTGATCCAATCCTTACCCTTAACCTAGAGTCTGGATTCAAGCCTATTTGGGATAATCATGAGGCCCAAAGTGATAAGAGTCAGATTTTGAATTTGAATTACAATTCTGGGCCTATATTTGAAGAATACACCTCTCCAACCTCCTTAGAGACACAAATTGATTTTTCAAAAGTCACACCGATCTATGATACAGAAATTGAGGGGTTGGAAGAGCTGGGACTCAATTGGGTCTATCCTAGGAACCAAGTACCTAAGCCTATGCCTAATAAGGACACCTTTTTTAGCTCAAAAATTGAAATTAAGCTAGATCAAAGTCAGGTTGCTAATTGTACACATCTTGATTCATTCTGTAGTGGAACTTCCTGTCAGGCATCAGGTTCAGAACATGATCTTCTCAAATTCTCTGATGATTTTGAATCCTACTCTGATTTCAGAGAACCTTTGTTTCTTGACATTTGTGAACTAATTTACGACCTCAGTATTCATAACTCATTCTTCGACTCTAACTCTGAGGTTGCTGATCCCGAGATCATTGATTCAAAATCAGGTTCCATTGAGATGGAATCATTCCTTTTTGATCTTCAGGAATCAGAAATAGTAAGTGTCGAGAGTGTCTGCAATCCAAAATTCGAATCTTTTATTGACCTAGATTTTCATGATCCTATAAGTACTCTCCAGGCATTTACATTTGATTTTGATGGGCTTTATGAGGACTCTCTAGATGAACCTACTTTTGAATCCTTTCTAGAGGAGCTTTGAATACACATAGTTCTCAAAGAAGCCACCTCTTCTGATCCACATACAAAGCCTTCCAAAACTCGTTGCCAACCCTGACCCACCACCGGAATCAATGTCTACTCTGATTCACCTCTCATTGACCTGGTTGCATACAATTCACCTACATCTTTCAATCTGGTTTCAGACATCAATCAGATTACCAATCACTCCCCATCCTTTTCTAATCACTCTTGTAGGGTTCCTACATCCTCCACAGATCCGTTCTCTTTTGAGGATCCCTACTTTGACCAGGCTGAATCGACTAAGCCAAACTCGCGATTCGCACTGCCACATCTTTCTGAGCTTCAAAGAATCTAGTGGGCACCACATCTATTGATTCACATCCATTAACCCACAAGATTGATTGGGTTTGGGCTGCATCATCGACCTGTAGATCTAAACAAGCAAGTGGTTGGACCAACCAGGCTATTGATCAATGTGCTTGTTCTACAACACTCATCTGATTTGACCACTCCTCCTTGATCACCTTTTTCTCAGTGATGAGAGGCTCATCATGGCTTCTAATTACCCCTAATTAACTAGTTTTCCTAGTTAATTAGCTAGGAATATGCATATAGAAGGGTTAATTATAGAATAAGGGACAAATTATTAAAGGACCTTAAAATAAGTTTAAAATGTTAAATTATAAGTCAATTAATATTATTAATAATTTAATTAGTAAATGGACCTGAAATATCACTAATTAGTTACCTAATTAATACTTTATTTAACTTAAGTGTAACCTAAGACCTAAGTCATTAATAACTTAAGTAAGCTAATAAGTAAATAAATATAAATAAATGGGTCAAAAATGTGAATACATGGCTTTAATATAATATTTAGCTAATTGATAACTATATATAAAAAGTTGGAAAAGAATTAAATTAAAATTAACTTAAACGGCCAATGTTTACATTTTCGTCCCTAGAATTCAATGCATTCGAGTCCTTTCCTTTTACTTAGGTCCTTAACTTTTCTTACACCTAGGTCCCTATGAACATTCTTCTTCTTCTTCTTCGTTTCTTCTTCAACCACTTCAACGGCTGACGAGTGGCGGTGAAGACACCTCACGATCACCGTCCATCCGGCATTCTTCCTTCCTCGCCAAGCTCCTGGAGCTTGCGCTCACCCTCTTCATTTCATCCCATGGTTTGGATGATCTCCAAATCCTAATTAGGACTCGACAATAACTTCACCGACGTCGGAGAAGACGTCGGTGGTTACCTTGCACCTAGACGCATTTCCGTCTAGATATAGCCCCCTTCATAGCCGCCGCAACCTATAAATACCCATCAACCCCTACGATTTGAGCTTGATCGGCTCCCTTCCCCTCTCCACCTTACCGTAGCTGGTCAGTAGGTTCATCCGCAACTCTGGCATCTTCGTTCTCCTTCTCGAGTGCGGCCACCAAGGACGTGTTGCCTCTCTCACCACCTTTTCCTCTCTATCGCCTTGGCAACGACAACTGAGCGCCCCACTCTCCCTCTGATCTTCGCTTCGATCGGCCGAAGCTTCTCTTCTCATCCAATCCAGATTTTGATCTCATTCTCGCCCTGCCAACGATGAGATCCCTCACCTCTTTCATCAGTTAAGTAGACTTTAACTCATAGGAGTAGGTTAACAGTAGTTAGGAGTAGGATTAGCTTGGTTTTAATGTAGATTAACTTCAACTCCCTCAGCTCCGACGAGGCCAAATCCAACCTCGCTGGGCCTTCATTCTCACTTCCAAGTAATGTTCCACTCTCCTTATCTCTCCACGATCCATTTCCACTTTCTTCTACTCACAAATAGCACCTATACCATCTAATACATCTCACCATCACCGACGACCTCCGCTGTCCATGGCGGAGGTTCCCGAGTCTGTTACACACCCATTCAGGGTCCCTCGCCACCAGATCATCATATTAAGACCCTAATTAACCTCAGATCCATCCTAATTACTCACCTATACGCCTAATCCTAGTCACGCTCACCTGGACACCTCACTGTCCATGGTGAGGTGTCTAGAACCTATTCCACCTTCAATTGAGGTTCTACATCACTTAGACATCCCCTTAGGAACCTTGCCAACTGCTTAATTGCTTCTATAGAGCAATGAACAGTAAACACCTAATTCACCCCCCTTCCTGAGCATGCTGTCAATGGCAGCTCAGAAGAGGGTTATCCACCTAATTAAGAAGTCGTACATCGTTGCCTCCATCTCCTAAGTGTTTCCCTACACTCAATTGAGTGAGGGAAGAAGTTCTGAGTTCTGACGAACTAAAAATGGGTTCTGCCTGAATTCGAAGCTAATCTCCTGATTTAATCTTCATTTAAGTTAATTGGCGAGCTCCTGAGGTTCCTTGTGACCTCAAGAAGCTCTTGAGATTTTTGATGATATGTTTCACAAAGTTTTGAACTCTGGCAGACATTTCTTGGACTCACCGGAGCTCGCCGGAGCTCCGACAAGATGATTTAGAGCTTTAGCCCTAGTTAAGCTTCAAGGAGCTCCAGATTGGCTATTTAAAACCTAAGGAACAAGATTACGTACTTAAAATCATGTTTTTATGTCTGGAGTTTACAGTTGACTTCTATCTTTTTCAACTCTGGTGGAGTTGGAGAAGCTGACCCGTTAGGTTTTAGGCTATGGAAATAGGTCAATAAGCTCAAGCAGAACCTATAGGGGTCATATTTGATCTTTGATTGCTCTAAAAACCTCTAGGATTTTCCACCAAACAAAACCCTTTAGGATCTCAGGCGATGAACTTGAAACCCAAGAATTCTAGCTCAAAACTTAGTTTTGATGATCTAAATCAATTTCTGTGATGATGTAGAGCAGATCTAGAGTTTCAATTAGTTCAAAGATTGGTTAATTCAAAAAGTCAACTTCTGGGGCTTTATAGTCAACCTCATGTCTGATTTAGAGAATTTTTGGTTAAAATTAAGGTTTGATGAGTTGAATCTGTTGTTAGGATGATTCTGAGGTTGTTAGAATCAATCTTAAGTTGTTTTATTGAGGTTTTAAACCAAATCAGGTCTCTATCCAATATGGGTTGATTTCAAACCCATACTATTTTTAGTGTGTTCTTGGTGACATTCAACCACCAACTCTGCACAAATCAGTACGAAACAATCTGCTGAGAATGTTTAATTCTGTTCCAAAGGTCTTTCTCTCTCTGTTGAGCCTTTCAGAGCTCAAAATGGAGATCTAAAGCTCCTGTGCGAAGCTCATGAGCTTCTTCCTATTCCTAAAGCTATAAAGGACCTTCTCACTTCTCCATTAGATGCAGAAACACCTTCTAAACCTAGCCAGGACCTCATCTGAAGGTTAAAAGCTCTCCCTCAGGTCCTTAGACCTGATTCCAACATCTGTAGGCCATGATTTTCCCTGCGAACCTCCCAGCTTCTCCCTTTAAATCGAAGGGCTAGACCTAATCTTAACACCAAATTGTTGTTACATATTGATAGAGCGTACGAAGAGCTTTCGATGGAGCCTTTGCTCGATTGAAACCATCTAGTGAGTTGGCCGGAATTGCCAACCAAAGATCGGCCTGGAATGGGTTTTAAAGGTCCCACCTCGGAAACTATTGAGGCGCCACATTGGTATCTTATGAAAAAGTGTAGACGATGCTTCAGTCGTCAGCGCAGGATGTGAAATCGAAGTGGCATTAGGTGCGGGTGAGTGTGTTGCACGTGCCTACGCATGTGTGGGCATGTGCGTTGGCCAGTGAGTGGGCGTGTGGGCCTGGGAGGTCGGATACTGTGCATGGTTAATTAAGTAAAATCCACCAATTAAGAACTAGGCTCGAGCTCAAGTAGGGTCTGGTCCCGCCCCTCGGGTGCTGTGTATTCCCGAACGAGCTTGGGCCATCCATTAATAAATGATTTTTATAATTGAAGTTTAAGTGGGTTAAGTGCTTGCGAAAATGACTAACTATGGTGGATATAAGAGAGCACAGTAAAGAGAATGTGAGAGCTTAAGAGGAGAACTTAAGAAAATTGGTTAAGTGTCACAAATAAGGATGAGAGAAGAGTAAAGAGAGTATGAAAACTGAAGAGAAGAGAAGCACATAAGGCTTAAGGCTTAAGAAAAAGAGCTTGACAGAGAGAGAAAGAGCAATAGCAGAAAGGAAATAAGAAAGAAGAAAGAGAGGGCTGAAGAAGCTTAAGAAAAGAATGAGAGAAGAAAGAGAAAGAAAGGAAAGAAGAGTAAACAAAGATAGAGAGAAAGGAAATAAAGAGAAATTCTAGGGAGGCTGAAGAAAGAAGAAAAAAATAAAAAGGACAATCAGATTTAGACTTCTAATTTCTACTTTTAAGATGTCCAATCTTCTTGTTAGATGTCTAATTTGTGCTATCATTGATATACCTTATTCTCCTTTATTATTTTAAGCTTTAAAAGATGAAATAAGGCATTTGTATTCATTTGATTAGCATTTTTCTTGCCTTAATCTCTTGTAATTAGAAGTAATGATGTAATAAACATGCTTACTTAATTCTTAATGACATTACATGTGTAAATGTGTTTCTTTCTAATGGAATGTTGCATGTTCTTATTTGAATATCTTTTATGCAAGATGCATGTACTTAAAGTATTTTAATTATAATCTGATTGATTAAGTAGTTAGCAATTTATGCTTAGGAATTAATGGTGAATTAAGCTTACTATTATGTCTCCCAGTGAACAACTTAGACTCAACCAGTTAAAAAGAACTTAAAATATAAAATATTAGGTTAACTTGACCCTATATTACACAACCGATAATAATTCAAGTTAACCTAAGTTACATTCTTGTACAATTAATTAAGGCTAAATAACTTAATTAACTATGTCGAGGATCTAACCGACCACTCGGCTGAAGGCATTGAATTTAGCGCTTAACAGGAAGCAACGCATCATTCCAAAAAACTGAGACCCTTCTGATCATCCTTCTCAGATTTATGTCTACTGCACTTAGAGTTCAGAATTAAAACAGTTGATCCTACCTTTGGTATTCTTATCAAAGCTTGAAATCGCCCGCAACAGTCATCCCGACCCATTCATCTACCCTTTAAACCTGTTCTAACCCATGAACCAAGTTGATTTCATATCCTCCGATTTATAATGAGGATATTGTAAAGCTTAGGCATGGGAGGTGTTAAAGTGCAAACGCATGGAAATTAAAGTTTCTAAAGAGTTCTCAAAAAAAAATATACATGTTCAAAAAATCAAAAAAATAAAATAATGAAAAGGGAATGAAAATTTTGAGAGATCATTGCTTATCATTCTTGAGGAGGAAATGAGAAGGTAATTCAAAATGTCAAAAAGGAGCAACATTTAAGAACAAAAATGATAGTCATTAGCACTTGATTATGAAAATTACTTAAGTTCTAGACCAAATCAAAAGAAAAAAAATTAAGTCCTGAAATGACAAAGAGATAAAGAGATTGGTATGAGTGCTGATCTTAGGCCTCTTGGGCTTGTTTTAGGGCTTAAATAATCATATATCCGTTAAGATCCGAATTAATCCTCCAGAGGTTGAGGAAAGTGCAAAGCTTATGTACTAAGTCTAAGGCTTAGGAATTATTCAGCCTCGTTACCTAACCTTTGATTTGCGGGACTCGGTAACGTAAGCACCTTAATCCACACACTAGTCTAGTTTAGTGCGCTTAACAATAAAAATCAGGCAAAAGAGTTTATTCTATTCTAAAAAAAAAAAAAAAGCTATCTAGATTAGGAGCAGCTTAAAAACACAAGTTGATTTGGACGAGTTCCCAATACAGAAAGGTAGGAAATTCCCCTCGAAAATGCACAATAACATATCGTCTCCTTATCCTACTGGGGGCATGTAAAAGCCTTGTGCTGGTTTAGGTACAATGGGCGAGATTATCCCGAAATGTCGATTGCTAGGGCTTGAATTTAGCTACAGAATGCCATGGGCGACACTATCTCGAAGTGTTGAAAGCCAGGGTTCTGGGACTTGCCATGGCGATGCTATCTTGAAGCATCAATTGCCAAGGACCCTACGAGGATTGATGGTGGGAACTAGGAATCCGATACAAAACGTGTTTAAGGCCAATCCGAGGCTCGAAATAAAGGAAAGAAAAAGAGAGAGAAAGATCTCCAAAAATGCAAAGAAATTCTTCTATCTCTCACTCATATAAAAATGCACTGCAAACTGAACCTGGACTAACCATGTTAAAAGCATGGGTGATTTAATCACTGGGTCCAACGAACCTTTGGATAGTCTTTGTGGGCCTCAAAAACCTTCACGGCAGACTGAGGCTAAAGCTGGTCAGGTCTGGATCTTGATTGGTACTTGAGTACTTCTAGACCTACTATTAACATTCTGACCTAATTTCTAAAGAGAAGAATAAATCAGGACTCTGAACTTCAAAGCATGGTCTAGAACTCTAGTTCTTTTCATAAGTTTTTGCTAAGGGACCAGCAAAAGTTAGGCATAGGTGTATGATGATAATGTCATCATCATCCACAACTAGCTTTAATTAGTCATAATCAACAGACAAATGCTCCTACATAACTACCGAAGAGCTATAGTTCATTGCATATCCTTTCTGAGAGACATATTAAATCAAGGTTAAATCTGCAGTTTTAACAGAAGATCATAAATGAAGAGAAATCATAGGGTTTTGCAGGAGTTTATTAAAGGTTAAATGGTCATAAATGTCTAATAAGAGGGTCCATGCAGAAAGAAATGGGTTTTCGCGCATTCTAAGAATTAATGGACACCCGAAATCCTAATTTCAGATTCTCTTAATTAACTAAGGTTTCGATAAGAATAAAATTCACCTAAACCTTCTAAAAATCATATAAAAATATTCTATAAGGTTTGGTACCTTTGATTTGACCATTGGAACCCATTTTGATCTAAAATAGAGTCTCAGACAGGAAGTTACCCAAATTTAGGTTTTTGCATAAGTTACCAAGTCAAACTTAGTCAAAATCAAAATCCAACTTCACTATCAGATTCCTTGGGACCAAATTTGGTTTGTACCAAAATTTGGGCCCAATCAAAGATCATCTTAACCTAGTTTGCATTATAGTCCAGTCTGACTCTTATTTCTTACACACACACCCCTAGCCTTTTGAATTATTTGCAAATAGGTCCCTAAGTTTGTCAACTTATTTACAAATTGGTCCCTCCTCCATTGTCATGGAGGAACTCCTACTCCAACGACCTTCAATCAGAGATTTCTCTTTGATTTCTTGACGAATCTCTCCCAACATAGAAAGGGAGATCCTTGATGAAATCCTCTTCCATTTGAGTCACGCATTGGTCTCTGAATCCTACTCAAAACCTAATGCAAACCTTTCAAAGGTTCGGGTCTCCTTGTCGCGCAAGAACCACGTGCTTCCAAGCTTGGAAAGCTCCAATGAAGCCTATAAAAGGTTCCCGAGGTCAAGCCGACCTCCTTAGCTTGGTTTTGAGGCCAAAATCTCCTTCTTCCCTTCTCCCCGACCTCCATCACCACCAACTCTGGCGAGCTCCTCCGTCCACCTTCCTTGTCCACCCTTACAAACAATAGCGAGTGGATCCTTCTTCCTTGTATTCTTCTGTGTCTCGCAATACCAGTAGATGCCATCTATCTCGTCTTCTTCGTCGCTCCTTTACCACCGGAGACTTCATCTTCTCCATCACTGGCCTGACACAACCAGCAAGGACTTCCTCCTCTTTCTTCCATTTAGACTAGGTTAATTAGGTTCCTTTCCTCTCCTACTTCCTATTTATCTCTTTTATCCTTAGATTTAGCCCCCGACGCCACCGTTCACCTCCATCTTCCTTCGCTCCAACCACATCTTCGACGAGGTCTTCCCATCGCTCACCATACCACACACATCGCCAACACCCTTACAAGCTCTGCCTCATCCACTCGAATCAAACCCCTCTACCTAGTCACCGTTCCACCCATCCAAACACTCCACCGATCACCTCTGCCTTCACGCTCCTTCTCTGTCACCGTCCGCCATCATCCATGCACAAATCACCCCACGAATGCCGCCATCACATTCCACGCTCTATGATGATCCTCTTGAGCTTTTTAACCGGGGACTTTTTACTTTGTATTTCAGGTCCCACGTCGAAGCTTCACCGCCGCGTCATCTTCTTTGGCTTGTTCTTCACCCCGCGGCCCTGTTCTTCACTAAGAACCCTTCCAGGCCACGTGGGTGCATCCCAGGTTCATGTCCAGGTCCTCAACTAAGGATTCCATCTGCAGCAGCTACGTCAATTGAAGCAGCTCTTCACCAGGTGCTACGGGCTCTTACACATGCGAAGAGAAGAGGCTATGGGCTTTAGTCCCACATCAGTGGGAGAAGAGCGCTTGAGTACGCATAAATGGAATTTGTGTCTTAGGCTCTTCGCCTCAGACACTAGGGGTGAGGTCCCCTTACCCGCTCACCCATACCCACCTAAGCCCTCACTCCTCGACTAACACCCACACCGGTAGCCCTGGTCAACCAAATATCCAATTACCCAATTACCTACCCAGTTACTTGAGAAAGAAGAGAAAGAGGAGGAATTTGTGAGCGGGGGAGGGGGGGTTTTGCTCTTTAGGGAAAACTCCCAACACTTAGTCGCTGAGAAGCTTGCGAAGACCCTTGTGCATGAGAAGAGGAGGAAGAAGGAAAGAAAAGAAGAAGGAAAGGTTGAAGAGGAAAAGGTTCTCTAAGAGCATTGCAGCAATGACATTCAAGTCGTCTGCCTTGAGAACCTGACATCTGATTGGCTCTGACAGCAAGAAGTATGGATCTACTTGGCTGGCGTGGAAATTGGCTTAAGTGGTTTGAGATACTATGCATTTATTTCATCTATTGAGTAGTTAATATATGTGTATCTAAACTAATAATTGGTGAATTAAATCACCATTATTTTGTCTTAGATATCTTTTTGTCCTCTTCAACTCTTGCAATACTCATGTTCTCCATTGAAGATCAGTTTTGAGTAGATATTATTCATTGAATATCATTATTGGTTTGATTTCTTGTGATCATTTATATATTCATTTTGATTAACGCATGAATTATAATACTTACTCCCTGTGTTCGACCTTGGACTTCATTTCTTGATTTCGAGTTTATAAATTGTATCTATTGATTGAGCTATTTAGGAGACTGTGCTACAACAAAACGTATTTAAACTCCTAAAAACTCGATAAAGAAGAAGTTATGGCTAAATTCTTCCTTGCTGTAAATGTACAATTGTCACTTCTGATAGATGTCTTGTCTTACCCATAAGCAATGGGGGGTATGGTTGCTCTGAGCCATGCAATCTCAAATGAATTTTGGTAAAAGGAATACTAATGCAACTCGTTTGAACATGATTACTTAAAATCTATGTTTTATTAGACAATTACTTCTCTTTTGATTTCATTGATGAAAATTAAGATGCTACTGGACAACGCCAAGAGGCATTTCTTTACTATCAACAAGTGGAGTTGACTTGAAGGATTCTTTGTCTCCTTTTGGATCTATCCTCAGCGGATAATACAACTCGTTTGGTTGCCATGTTAGTAAGCATGAAATCAAGTCATATTCAACTATCAATGTTCACGTTCTAATCATATCTTAATTTTTTGATGTTTATAAAGTAGGAGGTCCTTCCTCCTCTGTGATACTTCCTACATGCCAACAAAGCATAAAATAAAAAAGGAAACAAAAGAGAATAGGATATGTAATAACAACTAATTTACCTGAGATCTGAGAAGATCCATTAGATGTTGGAACAATATAGTCACTGTTGTAACCATTGAAGCTTTTTTTCCTCCTCCTCAAAAAAACAACTATCACCAAGAAAAGCACAACAAGTATGACAGCTGCCATACTAATCGCTATAGCTGCGGAAGTGGAGAATTTCTTTCCTTGACCACCACCACGATTGGAAGAGGGAGCTGCAGATGGACTCAAAGAGGAAGATGTCACAATAGGAGTACTAGTATTTGGAGGAGGAGGAGAGGATGGACCAGAAGGAGGAGATTCATAGTAGTAAGAAGGGGGAGGTTGTGGTTTCGAATATGGAGGTGATGGTGGAGGTTCTGAATACTGAGGTGATAGTGGTGATGGTGGAGTTTCTAAATACTAAGGAGGAGATGAGGACAAGGGGGGCAGAAGGAGGGTAGTAGGAAGGCGAGGAGGAGGAGGAGGAGGTCAACGAGGAGGATGACGAGGAGGAAGACGACGAGGAAGACTGGTGGAGGTCACGTTTCTTGCTCTTGGCAGTGTTATAATGATTAATTCATTATAGTATATTACAAAAAACAGTCACCAATTTGCAATTTATTACTCAGAATTAAAAGTTTCCCGAGGTCGAACTCAAGGAGTACACATCATTCTAGCAACATAAAGGTTCACAATTTTGTTACAAAAAGAATAAGAGAGAGAGAGTGAGCAAAAGTTCTCATTTTCTTGGCTTCTTCTTCTTCTCTCTTCCCTTCTTCAGTCTGCCTTCTTCTTTCTTCTTCTTTTCTTTGCTACAGTTCTTCTTCTTTGTTTCTTTTCTCTGCTGCTGCCTCTTCTTTCTTCTTTCTTCAGCGTTTTCTTCTTTCTTCAGCAGCTCCGTCCTTCTTCTTCTTCCTTCTTTTCTTTTTTTCTCTTTTTCCTTTTCCCTAATTCAGACGTCTGATTCTTCGAGTTGGATGCCTTATCGACGCTGTTGCTACAGTGCCTCCTTCTTCTCTTCTTCAGCTTCTTCCTCTTCTTCTCCTTACTGTGGCTTCTCCTTCACCTTCTTCTATTTCTCTGCTGCAGGAGCTCTGCGGCTAAGTCCTCGCCGCCTGCTCTTCCTCTTCTTCTTTTTCCTCACCTATTCCCTACACACATGCAACGCAAAACCTACCCCTACCCTTTCCCGTGTCTCTCTCTCTCTCTCTGAATCTCTCTTTGGTACGCTCTCCCAGAGCCAGGTAATCGGGTCGGGTCGCATGCCCGGGTCCAGGCACACCAGCGTGGGTGTGGTGCACGAGGAGTGCTCAGGAGTGGGGGTAATTGGGTCGCGGGTCAGATCCACGTGGGCGGTGCCGCGGACAAGACCCGGTGAATAGGTGAGGAGGGACCTCACCCCAGTGATTCGAGGCGAATAGCCTCTGTGACTTTTTCAATTTATGTGTGGGTGTGCGCCCACACACTTCCGAGGTGGGACTAAAGTCCCACCTCCGATCTCGGGCGTCTGCGGGAAGAGGAAGCGTCCAATTAGGGCAGCAGCAAAGGCCTGCGACCCCAATTTCGAACCTGAATGCGTGCGCATGCAGATTCCACGCGACCTGGGACCTGCTACCTGGGACGAGGAGATCTGGGTGAAGCTCCCAAGCAAGCTTCACTTGCTCGACAATGGCGGCAAGCACTTGGGTCCTGAAATCACTGAAACAGCCTTGCGGCCACGTTAAAAGGCTCAGGGAGGTTCGCCCAGGTGTGGCGAGTGTGCTACGGTGGTCGACGAGATGCGAGAGTGCCTGTGGCTGTGCACCTAGGGCACACTGCGTGAGTAAGAGTGGGTGTGTTCAGGGGGTATTCTGGAGGTGCAAAGTGGTGAATGGAGGGTGGATTTGGTGTCAGTGAGGTGTCGCGGTGCTTAAGGGGTAACTGGAGAGGTGGATGGAGGCATGGAGTGGCGAAAATTCCTTGTCGGAGGGTGGCCGGAGATGGAGAAGGTGGTGATGGACAGTGGTGGTCAGTGGGTGGAAATGGCAAATTAAGAAGGGGAAATAATAGAGAGAGTAAGGGGAAAAGTTTCACCTACTTAACTGACGAAAAGGGGGGAAGCAGGCGCTTGGCGCGTGCTTGCCGACGCCGGAGACGAAGGTGCCCAGAGGGGGGTAACGACGACGAGGAGGGGGTCTGGAAGGCGCCAGCTGGTGCAGCCTGGCACGGGAGGACGAGGCGAAGTGAACTTTGCTGCAGGTATGGCAACAGAGCGATGAAAAGGAGGAGGAAGGGCCGCCGGAGCCTACGAGCGCTTGACCGTAGGAGGATACAAAGTTGGGGGAAATTCCTTGGCCAAATCAGGCTTGACCCAATCAGCAGCCCAGCCGCTTCTTATAAAGGTGCTAGCGAGGAGAGGATCTCGAGGGGGGTGACGTGGGGAGCTCGCCAGAGAATGGTCGGAGAGCAGACTCATTCCTCTCGTGCGTTCGCACGAGAGTAATGGGCAGTTGCAGGGGAAGGGGGAGGGTCCCTACAAAGGAGGACGACGTAGGGAACCCCCCGTTCGTTCCTGAGAGCGGCCCCCATACCCTACGCGGCGCCATCCTCAGAGCAAGGTCGCCGGAGGTATGGACGGCTGTGTAGGGTGGCAGAGGGATCGTTTTGCAAAGAATGAAAGAGAAGTTGGGGGGTAAAATGCAAAGGTTTAGAAAGATAAGGGTTGAAAAGTAATTCAAGAGGACCAATTTGTGAAGTAGGTCAAGATGGCCTTCCCTTAGGTCCAAATTTTGGTATAAACCTAATTTGGACCTAAGGAATCCAATGGTGAAGTTTGATTTTTGGTTTGACCATGTTTGACCAATCAATTTGCACAAAAACCTAAATTAGGTCAAAAATTGGGTATGGTTCTCACTTTAGGTCAAGATAGGTTCCAAAGGCCAAATTGAAGGTTCTAAACCCTAGGAAATATTTTTCCATGAATTTTAGGGGTTTAGTTGATTTTTATCCTACTTGAAACCTCGTAAATTAAAGCAGGTTTGTTTCAGGGTTATAGAATGTCATTTAATCCCTAGAAGTTGCTATAACCCTTTTCGGATCAGGTCATCCTACTTTCTTTCTTATTAAGCCCATTTGACATGTGTTTAGACCTTTAGACCCCCCGTCTGTGTACTGCATTAGTAAAATTACAGTTTTACTCCTTGTGAATTGTTTTATTCTTAAATTTAGAATTATCTGATTTGGGCTTTTCCTTAGGTTTTGTAGGAGTTTTTGTACACTTATTTGGATCAAAATGTGCTAGCTAGGATTCATAATGAGGCTCTCATCAAGGACGACAACGATAAGGAGGACTTACATGATAAGGAGGAAAAGGGGCAGCGATGACGAGTTCCGTTGACGACGAGGAGGAGGAGCTCTGCGGGGGAGTTGTGCACAGTGTGGGGGAGGAGAGGGCTCTGCAAAGGTATAGATGATCTAACCTTTGTCGTCGGTTCAACAACTAAGCGACAGTAAATGTCTAATTTAATCCCAAATCTCGTGCTCAAAATTTGGGGCGAAATTTTAACCATACATTTGCCATCGCTTTTTATAATAACCGATGGCAAATGTCTAATTTAATCCCAAATCTCTCGCCCAAAATTTGGGGTGAAATTTTAACCTGACATTTGCTGTCGCTTTTTATAATAACTGATGGCAAATATTAATTACATATTACTTTTTGGGCGAGGTTTAAGCACTCAATTTAGTGTGGTATTTGCTGTCGCTTATATCGAGAAGCGACGGCAAAAATATTTTTGCCATCGCTTTCGAAATTGATGGTAAATAACTAAGGTAAATCACCTTTTTCTAACAATGTCATATGCCTATCCATATATAGTTAAGAGGTCTTAGCAAAAGTTTATATAAGAATTGTCAAAATATATCAACAAGCAACTAAAGAAAGACATACTTACATGTTATAAAGAAGACCTATTTCTTAAACTATGCAAATGCTTCACTTTGTTGAGTAGAAGTTACTTTTGAAAGGAAATCCCAACAAAACCAATATACTACATCTAATTGCGTATATAGGTTTAGGGATACTGATATTTCTATAATTATTTATGTAATTAATGCCTAACTAATGTTAGTCTAAGGTAATCTTGGTTAGATTGCATTTAATTAGGTCAGATTAGGCATGTTAGTTCATTCTATAAATAATGTAGATTTTTGGGCTTTTGTGTAATTTTTCCTACATTTGTATTTGATACCTTAATGTGTTTAGTTGTATGTGTGCAGGTACAAAATTTCAGGTTGATCGAAGTAAGACTGGATGGACTTTCAAAATTAAGCTCACTTGAAAGAGAACTAAGCTTAGTTAGTGGACCTAATTGGAAAACTATTTAGCCTAAAACCTGTTATAACCAGGCATCAAGCATCGTTTAAGAAGTCTGGGAAGCGGCCCAGACGTCTGGAATTAAATTTTTTCGGCGTACAGGTTCACGTCTGCGCGCATGCACGCGCAGACTGAACCCACCGCCCTCCTTCTCTTTCCTCTCCCTCCCTGCAGACGTAGCCTTTCCTCTTTCTCTCTCCCCGCAGCTGCCTTACAAATACGCCTCTCCCTCTCCCTCACCCTCACTCCACCGCCTCCTTCTTCTTCTCCCTGTCAGCGAGAGAGCGCGCGGGCGAGAGCTGCAGTAGCGACTGCTGCGAGTGTGTGGGGAGGAGGAGCTGTTGCGAGAGGAAGAAGGAGCTCGATCACGAGGGTGCGAGCTTGTCGGGGCAGCTAGAGCCGACCGGTGGGAGAGCAGCGAGCGTGTGGTGCCGCGGAGGAGCTGCTGCAGCTCAGGCAGCAGGCGGACGCAGTGCAGTACAGCCATGCGCTGCGGGCGGAGAGCGAGAAGGTTCTGATTTTGGGAAAATTTCCAAAAATCAAACATCTGGACTTACGTCCAGACGACGCAGGAGACGTCTAGAGGAAGGTCCAGACGTCTGACAGGTACATTATTTTTTTATCCACTTCTTCTTTCACTTGTACGGCCATGCAGCCGTTCCGCCGAAGTCTCCTGCACCCTTTCGTGACGAGAGCAGGTGTGTGTGTGTGCAGGACTTGTTCGGGAAGGCACAAGGGCATGCCATCCCACACAGATCAGACGTCTGGGCACAACACCAGATGACGGAGAGGGTCTCCAGACGTCCGGAGTGACAGTCGGACGTCTGGAAACTAAGTCCAGACAGTTCAGCGGGCTTCTGGACGTCTAAAGGACTGTGCAGATCGAGGTATGACTTGAGCGATCATTTAAGACGTCTGGAAGAAGTTCTAGACGTCTGATTTTGGGCAGACTCGTCATTTTTGACCCGTTTAAGGTCCGTTTGGAGTCCATTTTCCTCGTTTCAAGTTTCGTTCTTCTTAGATTTAGTTCCTCTACCTGTTTACAGTAATCGTATGCCGTTCTGAGTAGCTCCTTGTCTTTGATCCTTGTGTTAGGACCCCGTTCCGTTGCGGCTCTAGGGGTTGCGGAGGAGCACGGGCTTGCCGATTACGCCCCCAGTACTCTCGGTTTTGCGGGTAGAGTGGCCCTTCAATTATTTATCAAAAATTATGCAATTGTGAAATAATTAATAGAGTTTAGGGTAATGCATGAACCCTAGGATTGAAAAACTAGATTGAATGATAGATCCTAGGATATTGCATGAATTCTAGGACTGGAAAACTAGATTGAATGCATATACATTGCAGTCTTGGAAAAGTAGAAAGGAAATGATAACTGCCTGTAATTGGTTAACAGCTACCTGATTATGAATGAATAATTACGGTTGGGAACATGGGCTATATAAAGCTGAAAAAATGAAACCTAAATTGGCAGAGCATGAACCCTACAGGGAATTAGGAGTAGAACTCCTGGAAAGTGAATGGAATGGAATTGGGGAAGTGAGCTGGCCCTTGAGTACGGAGTACCAAGGAGAGCGACTGTCCCCCTATTTAGTGCAGAGCGGAGCTAGCTGCCCCAGGGACCCGGGGTTAGGTCTAGCCACTTTGTACCGACTTTTGGCCATCGTGTACATAGTACCGAGGAGAGCTACTAGTGTAGGGAGAGCACTAGCTACCCCACGAGCCCCGGGGTTCTGCTAGCCCTCCTACACCGACTTGTTAGACCCACTGGGCAAACTAGGGTAGTCAGGCGAGGGTGAGCGGACTGTAGAGGGGCAAGACCCCTGTTTGGTTACTGTGGAGGGGCTGGACCCCTGTTACTGAGAGGGCTCTACCCTATACTGGTTCCGTGCTGTACTTTTAGCGCACCCGTTAACGGAAACGACTGACCGCGTGCCAGTGCGGGGTAGCTACCCATGCGTTTATTGCGCGTGCCGTAGTCACCGTTATGTCTGTCAGCGACCTTGGGGTAGTTGACTGAGGGTAGGACCACCACAGGGGACTCTCCCGGCCAGGAGAGCACCATGTGCTACTTCTACTTTTCGGAAAAGACTACAATCAGGATCGTTCCCACGAGGAACATTCAAGATCAAGAGAAGGATCTGAGAAATAATCCAAGAGCGAGTAAACGGAAAATACAAAGAAAGAAATTAAAAATATAATAGCTACTGTCCACCTTACTGTTTCTTAGCTTTTAGTTGCCACTCTACTCAGTGTTTCGTTGACGTGTCACCTTTGTTACCTTTTCAGGACCAGGTGTTGAGCAACCAGAGTCGGCGACTGCAGAGGGCGCTGGGCCTAATAGATCCCAGTAGTGTTACTTGTGCAGTACTCACTGTACTTTTCTTTCTGTTGTTGTGAGTAGTTTCTGTTACCCCTGTACTCTTTTCATTGTAAGCTTCATGTTTATGTACATATTTTTTTCTCTACTGTTGTGGTGGTGTATACTGTAGTATTTCTTTTCTTTATTGCTGTATTTTGTTACTACTAGTTATATACATGGTGAATGTGGTTTATTTTACTGCTCTTTTGGTTACTTTCTCGTTGGATGACTGGATCTTGGGATCAGTCGAGTCGGCCCGATTCTCGTATCTCGTAGGGATTCGGGAACCGGATCATTACAAAACCTAACCCAAATTAGGTTGTTAATTGACCCTAACCTCGCACCTAATTTCCTAACCCTAACCAACCTATTTTTAGCTGACCAATACATCCTAATTTTCCACCATTGTGATTGATCATTTACTTAATTTTATCTCTACACCACAAAAGCCTACGTAACACATATCCATACTTAATCCCATAAACACCCCACCAAAATCCATACCTACCCACGTCAAAGTCCTACGTCCTCCACCACCCAACTCTTCAAAATGTATGCATTACCCAACACACCCACCTAAATCCCACAACCCATGCCATGCACGGATACCCTCGTCAAGTTACCACCAAACAACCCTCTCATCCCTTCCAAAATATTTCCTACGTTTACCTATTCCCAACCATGCATACCAAATAATAACTCACAAAATCCTATCCCACCACCACCGAAACGTACTATTCAGCCACCTGCGTAGTCGCCTAAACACGACAACCTACGTAACGTGTATCCCTCTCCATGCAACAAACCACGTCCCTGCGAAAACCACCATAAATCCCATATCCAAACCCTCACGTACCCACCCAATCACACAATTTAACCCTATTATATTTCCTCATAATAAACCCAACAAAATCTCAAATTCCCCACCCACCGGCCATGCATTTCCACCTTTTATTTAATCCATTTTCTCCGCAACCAAATCCTATCGGACCTCTCTGCCACTCACAACTCAACTTATTCCCTCCAATATTAATCGTTCTATTTTCAATAAAAACTCAAGCAAACCTATCACCTAACCCTTAATTCTACCCTTATCCCTAACCTAATTAATCCTAAACCTACACCTTAGTAATCCTAGGTAACCTAAATCGACCAATAGGAGACTTCCATGATTCCTATAAAAACCCCTAGCCACCCCCACTTAGGCATGAAACATTCTTCCACTTATAAATTCTTTCCTACTTCCAAATAGATCCACCAATTAAAAATAGTCATTTATTCTTCTTCTTAGAGATTGTCGATGCGCCTTCTCATGCACGTCTACGCCGACACTCCGGACTTCGCTTTCAAAGCCCTTACTTCACATTTTTCTGGTCTAATTCTAGTTGTAGTAATTTAGTTCTAGTTGTACTTTTCTTCCTTTAGAAGCATTCCTCCATTTGTAATACTAGTTTTACTTGTGCTAAACTCTTATTTTAGTCAATAAAGTTCTAATATTTATTTTTTAACTTGTCTTCAAGTTGTATGCTTTCTAATTATAAATTGCATATCATTAGAATTATTATTAGTTCAAATAATCATCATATATATTTGATATTTGATTCTATTTCTAATTAGGAAACCAATTTTAATCTATTTGTCTATCTACAAATGACTTAGATTGTAATTTTAATCTACGATTTTAATATTCTCGAGTTCGATATGATTTATAAATTTAAGAGTTTCTATACGCATTGACTACGACGAAAAGCAATTCCTCACAATCACATCCACATTCAGAATCGATACCCTTTCCCAAATTTGAAACCAAATCTAATTGAGTATAGTTTGATGAACCCAAGCATGCTCATTTATGAAACAGGGTGGGTGCAGGGTGGGTTTCTCCCACCCCAATTAGGTCAACTTGGTCAGATCCCTAATGGGGAATACTGTATTGACACCCATAGTGTGACTTTGGGAGAGGATCTACAAATGATGATAGACCAATGTAAGACTTGATGAGAAATAAATCATGTGATGGAATTTAAGTTAAGGAATTTAACCAATATTTTATTTGACTTGCTTTCCAAGTAATTTGAACTCCTAATCAGTTTGAGATTCTTGAGCTTAAATAGGAGTATGAGTTTGAAATTCTATTATGAATAAGATCTCTAATAGGATTTGTTGGTGCTATCATTTCATAATATTTGATTTTGATGATAATAAAATAATGGTATTGAACAATTGCATTTGAATTTTTAGAATTCAGGTTGAATGCAATTGAAAGAAAGCTTGAAGGAAGCTCAAGTTCAAGCTCCATGGAGGCATGAAAGACCTTGAAGAACAAAAGCATCAAGAAGCATGGTTCAAGGAGTGAGTACAAAAGACTAAAGTTTGAGAATGAAGAATAGGAAATAGATTTCTGTGTTGTAACTGAAGTAATTTGTTTTTCTTCTTTTCTTTCCCTTAGATATTTGTTAAAGAGCTCCAAATATGCTAACCTAATTCCTAAACATACTCATTTAACCTTAAGACACTTAGCCAAAACTTAAAATCAAGTTAGAAAGCCAAAATAACAAACAATCTACCTTATCCGATGTCTAATAACCCACTTTAAGTCATCCAAACATTTGATCAGACGTCCAATATCCAGAACCCTTATACTTAAGTCTGTGTAATTACCTTTCAAATATCAATTCCTTGTATTAGATGTCTGTAAACCTTCCCAGATGTCCAATACTGGATTGTTATGATTTAATTTAGCCCAAATCTTGATGTCAGACCAAATCTTAATTTTTCATCTTTTGAAAAATTTGATTCTTTGCAACACAACCCATTTTAGACATCCAATACTCAGTCCAGATGTCGTATAGACGTTTGATCCTTAGGACCAAGTACCCTACAAAAGATCCAATCAATCAAGACCAAGTCCAAGGACTCAACCTTCTAGAATCAGACATCCAGAACTTTTATCAGATGTCTAATGTGCCCTAATTAGATGTCTGATCAACCAACTAGACGTCTAATGTTGTACTGTCAAACATTATTATTTTGTACACTTGCTGGAATTTGACCACAAATCACCTTTGATTTGTTTTCAATGACTAGAACACATCACTCAAGCATTCTAGAGCATTCTTAACACATTTATAAATATCTTAAAGGCTTACCATTGTTGGAGACACCCTAGAAGCAATTATTTCCACCTTATACTCATTGAGAGAAGATCAAAGAGAGAAATTTAGTTCTCTAAGTCTTGTACTCCGCATTTGAGAGCGCCGATACGCTGCGCACTTACACCAATCCACTACTAATTTAGGGAAGTTCCTTTTCCTATAAGAGCTTAGTGTTAATTTATCTTTGTGGCTTTATATGTCTTGTGTTTAGTTTTATTTTATTGGCTATTCACTTTGTGAACTCCCATCTCCTTCGGAGACGAAATACTCTTCTTAAAGAAGAATGGTTGTTGAGGTATACTACCATCAATCCAAAATAGTGTTGTTATACTAGAGATTGTACTATCCTTGTTTAAGTGGTGACTTAGTGGTTTGATCAATTAAGTCAATCAATTGAAAAATCCTAAGGTAGGAAACTTATAGGTGGTGATTTTTACTTATGTTGGGTTTCTACTTAAAAATTACTTGTCTCATTATGTTTTATGCTTTGTACGATCACTTTATATTTCATTTGATTATTATTTACATTATTCTACATTGTTCACCCTCCCTCTTATGCAACTCATAGGATTGAGTCATGAAATGACCTATTGCCTTTTTAGTCAGATAAGACGTCTAGAGTTTCAGTCAGATATCTGGACACATGCCCGGACGTCTGAAAGTGGAAATTTTCATATGTCCCTTTGCGCTCTGTGGGCGGGAGACGCGTAGAAGATTCTCTCTCCTCCGCACCCTCACCCCCTTAAACCCTAAACCCATCCTATTTAAACCCCCCTTCTCTTCTTCTCACCCCCTCACCACCAGCCACCACCACCTCTAGTGTCTCCCTCTTGCAACCGAGCGAGGGAGAACGAGAAGGAGAGAGGAAGGAAGAGCGTGAGAAAGGAGGAGAAGGTTGGATGACCTTTGGGAGCTCAGTGGAGCTCGCACGGCCGATGGCGGGCACATGCTCGAGGAGAAGGGGCTCGGGGGATAGCCTCCCAGCCATCTACAGCTGCTGAAGCTGCTGCGATGTGCTGCAGGCGACGTTGCGAGGAGAGGAGCATCATGGAGGAGGTTCTGGTACTGGAAGTTTTCCAGTATCAGACGTCTGGAGTATCGTCCAGACGGCTGGCGAGGTACCAGGACGTTCGGAGCTAAAGCCAGATGTTTGAAAACACAATATCACGCAAGGTACATATCTTCCTACGCTACTTTCTGGCATGTAGTTGTAGCGCAGGAGATGTCGGGTTGAGTTTGTGCCTGCGATTTTCGTACGTAGGTGAGGGCTTTGGGAAGGTGTGCGGTACGCTTTTCCAAGTACTTTTGGACGTCTAATCACGTCGCCAGACGTCCGGAGGTACTTCCAGACGACTGGAGGCCTTGTCCGACGTCTGGAGCTGCCCCTAGATAGTCACAGAGGGAATCTGAACATCTAAAGCAGCCGTAGGAAGTGCAAGGTGAGATGTGACGTCTTTTAAGATGTCTGGGACTAGTCCAAGATGTCTGATTTTGGTAAGTAACCACATTTTTTGCTTGTTTAGGGCCTAAACGGAATCGGATTTCTGAAAATGAAGTACAGCTGTTTTCCACTCGAGTTTCTCTACATGTTCGTATTAAGTATCTACTGTTTTGAACCTCATCTGATGTAAATTAGTCGCTGGTATAGGTTACTAGCCGATGGAGTATTCGGGGCACATGGAGATGACAAGATCTGCGGTGCAAGCCCCCATTCCTCCCATGATACCCGGTAGAGTGGTTTAATCCAGTTGTTAATATTTAAATAAGAATGTACTTGTTTCGAATAATCGGATCGAACTCTAGGATGTGGAATGAACCCTAGGGTAGAAATGTATGAGCCTATTTTGAGATGTACTATTTACTTGAGTGCATCATTAAAATAAATTGCTAGCAAATGATATTAGTGTAATTATGAGATGCATGTTTAAATACGAGTTGCATGTATGTGAATGAGAAAGTGAACTGTGAAACCACAAGTTGCATGTATATGATTGAGAATTAAATTGTAAAAACACGAGCTGCCTGTATATGGATGAGGAACTAGTTATGAAACATGAGATCTGAATATGGATAAATAAGATGAATATGAGTATGAACTCTACGGGGAATTAGGAGTAGAATTCCAGTGTATGAAAGGAATCTGGAATGTAGACGGGAAGTGAGCTGGCCCTTGTATACACGGTACCAAGGAGAGCAACTGTCCCTTTTAGTGTAGAGCGAAGCTAGCCGCCCTTGGGTTGCGACCCGGGGTTAGGATTGGTCACTCTACACCAACTCCTATTGACCCTCGCGTACGTGGCACCGAGGCATGCTACTAGTGTAGGGAGGGAGCTAGCCACCCCACGGGGCCCGTGGTTAAGCTAGTCACCCTACACCAACTTTGTTAGGCCTGCTGGGCAAACTGGGGTAGTCAGACGAGGGTACGCGGACTGTGGAGGGGCAAGACCCCTATTTGGTTCTGAAGGGCGAGACCTTTATTCTGAGAGGGTAAGGCCCTATACTATTCTTTGCTGTACTTTAGGCGTATCCGTTAGCGGAAACGACTGACCGCGTGTCAGTGTCGGGTAGTTACCCATGCGCTTATCACACGTGCCGTAGTCACCACTACGTCTCGATAGTGACTTCAGGGTGGTTGATTAAGTGTAAGACTACTGCGAGGGACTCTCCCGACCAGGAGAGCATCACGTGTACCTTCTACTCCACGGAAAATATCGCAATCAAGATCATTCCCACGAGAAACAAGCAAGATCAAGAAATACTTGGATACTTTGTGAAATAGATGAACCAAAAATACACAAATGAGATAAATAGAAATGAGAATAAAAACTGCTTGTTGTTTTTACTTTACTTGCACATAAATAATGTAAGCACCACTCTACTCAGCGTTCGCTAACTCTATCTTTTCGTAACCCTATTCAGGACCAAGAGTTGAGCAGCCCGAGTTTTCGACTGCAGAGGGAGCTAGGCCCAGCTGAATCCAGCTGTAGTAGTTTTCTTTCCAGCTCTTTTGTTTCTACTGTAGTTGTGAGTACTGGACTTTAAAATTACTGTTCTCGTTACTTTCTGTATTCTGTTGTCGTTGTGGTGGCATATACTATTTTGAGACAGTTGTTCTACTTTCCTTTACTGCTTCGTTCTTTCTTTCTGCTTAGTTATATTGCATGTGTGAATGTAGTTTATTTTCCTACTTTTGGTTATTTCTCGTTGGACGAATAGGTCTTTGGATTAGTCGAAGCAAGCCGATCTCGGATCCTGTAGGAATCCAGGAGCTGGGTCATAACAAATCATGTATTGAGTCTATAAATAGGAGAACAAAGCTTTCAAACTCTGCAACACCAATTAGAGAGAGAAGAGAGAAAGAGAGCGAGAGTAAATTATACTCCATTTTTCTTTATGGTTGAAGTTTTTAATTTCTCTCCTCGAGTGATTGTAAGAGGTGAATGACTATCATTAAATTGTGCATTCATATTTGTATCTATGTCATGCATGTTTGATTCATGATTTCGCTATATCCAACACTTAGTGATTGTTCTAATGCCATTGAAATGATTTAAGGATCGGAACTACTGGATCGCTGGAGGTCCGAACATCAAATTAAACATTTTCGAGTATTCAATCATGTGCTCCATGTATCTTGAAGTGAAATGTGTATTGCACATACTTTACTTAGCTACTGCCCGTAAATCAATTGGATTGGAAGGGAGATGGTGTAGTTCTAATCCACTTAATCCAATTGCTCATTTCGTAGGCAATTGGTTTACCGTAATGAAATTTTAAGGAGTCATTGCTTAACCCAAAAATCCAGATAGCTACTTTTCTTTTACTTTTTCTTAAAATTCCACCTAATGCTACTTTTGGAATTTCCAGTTACCATACTGCCTGGCACCCATCTTATATCAAATCAAGGAATAAATCACATTATATTCCATCAAATAATTAGATCAGGTGTTGTTTGGCTAGGAGAATTGCATCCTCGATTGTGCTTTTGGGAATGTTTATTTCATAATTATGTTATTTTGAAATTGGAAGGGTAATTTTAAATTTTCTTAATTTTATCATCCTTAAGTGAAATTATTTAATTTTACATGTTAATATTGCTTACTCTTTTTTTTCAATTAATTTATTTTTATGTCACTAACTTATTTCACGAAACAAATATCACGAGTAGAATAAAACTTCCTAATTTCTTTAACAAGATAACAAATTAAATTTGAAGATCGCATTCTCTCCGTGGGCTTCGTTCACCCGATGGCTAATGTTATAGCTTGTCGTATGGCTCTCCTTCATCCTACCAGCTAGCATTATTTTGGCTTTCTGTAGCAGCTTCCGCGCTTCGTGGCGAGCACATTCAACCTTGACAAAATTCAAATGCCTTATGCTACCTGAGTTTTGGTTTGTCTAATTCAGTTGAGCCTGAGCTAAGTTTTGAGATTCTTAGCTTGTAGTAAGCCACGAGTCGTGGTTCTTCTTTACTTTAAACTTGATGGATTTTGACCTAGCCCCCCCCACCCTCTCTCTGCTCCCTTAGTGTGGGAGATGAAGAAAATGTTACAATCGTTAAAAAAAAATAATAATAAATCCAATTAAACACTAAAATCCCTTAATTTCTCTATTTTTTTTAATTCTAATTTTTATTCCTCTAATCATTTTCCTAATTACCAAAGGAATTTTTATTTGTTATCGTTCCCACTTACTTCATTATTAAATAATTTTTTATTTGTTATTGCTCTCATCCAATTCAGCGTTAAACAAGTAGAGAATAGTTTTCTTCGAGAAATATCCATTCAAAATGCTTGAATGATTATATCAATGGTCAGCTTTCGGTGTTATAGACGAACAAAGGAAGAGAAGATGCCCATTCACATGCCATTATAGAAGCCTTCGCTGTCAAGTAATCCATATATGCCAAGGATGGAATGCACTAGATATATCTTTAAAGGGGATAATATACAAATCATCACAAAAATAATAATTCGATGGCTTTCTTTAATAAACACTACATAATTGTTCACTGGTGCTAGACCCGTCCGCCCCTTGCCTGGGCAGACACAGTAAATGATAAATCACTCTTCTTACATGTTTCAAACATGATTAACATGTATTTATAATTTAATCGGTCAATTGTGTTTGAATGAGAAAAATTAATAATGGTTCACAAATTGAAAATTAGTCGTAGATCTTATGCTTTCAAAGTTTTCAATATAGAAATATCTATAAATTTTTATATTCATTTATGTTCAATGGCATCAATGATAATATATATTTTCAATTATAATTAAATTATTGAGTTCTAGATTTTGTTGACTTTAAGTGCTCAAGTAAATATTTAACATATATGAAAATTGAAATAATTTTATAATTCTACTATTAAAATATATGTTTTTATCAAGTTGAAAATGCAAGCGAGAAAGTAGGAAATCTAAGATAATTTTATCTTAACAAATATAACTAAACATTATTTTTACAAGGAGGAAAAGTTCTCTCCTAAATCTAACTAAAAAAATGCTTAAAGAGGCTCATGAATTACAAGGCCAAGAATAAAGTCAAGATCTAAGAAAAATAATAAATGTTGATTACCCATTCGAGATAGATAGATCCGTTGCCCAACGAAAAGATCCGAAAATCTCGACTACCCTACTTGAGGCAGTCAAATCCCCAACCCATTAAAGGGATGCAACAATGTTGATTGCCCGGTAGAAGCAAATGGAGCCCCCACCAGACAGAGGGACTAGCAAGATCCTGACAAAAGGATTAGCTGAAACACTAGCAAGGAGGTCAAGTGGGAAGGCTCTATTGAACAATAATGCAAACGATGCCTCATCACCATTATCTCTACTGGACGTGGATGACACAGTCAAATCCAGTAGGTGCAAAATCTAAGTAAATCAAATGCAAGAAATCTTGAGACTGTTATAATCCCAGGGATGTCATGCGGTTATGGAAGAATAATCCCAACAATATTGCATAATTATAGAAGGATAATCTCAAGGATCTTGCTAACAAATTACAATTACTAGAAATATTAAGGGATGACTTTTATAAAAAAACAAGGGTTGTCGAGGTCGTAGACATAATTCCTACATAGAAATTACTTGCAATCTTTGTTTGCTCCTTTCTCTCACATACTTATTCAAAATTAGCTTTAAAGGTTAAATCTCCTCTCCAAATATACACACTTTCCTAAGGATGGAATTGGATTACTAATTTCAATGTGCTTTTGTGTAATTGTTCTTAACTAAATTTTATCTTATTTCAAGTCCGAGAGGATTCTATATGAGAGCTCCCATCAATTTTGAACTAAACATCATTATCTCAATCTATCAAAAGTAGAAAATTTTAAGAGATTTTGGTTCCAATGCATTACAATTATAAAAATGTTTCTAAAAAAAGGTAAAATCAAAGCTACAAAGTGACAATAATAGTTGTATGATGCAATTTTTCATTAACTTAATATCTTTGTAATTTTTAAGATATAAAACATACAATTTGTGACCCCTAATAATAATAATATGCATAATTTTATCAAATTTAATTATCTATGTAATTTTTTTTGTTATAAGACATAGAAACAAAACAAAAAAAATTCAACTCCAACTCCCAACATGAGGTCCCATGCGATGACACGCACCACCAACCACTTTATCAACCTAATTTTTTACAAAAAAGATTCAATTTCAACTCAATACATGGAGGTCACCGAGACACACGCCACCAATCATTTTATCAACCTATTTTTTTTTGTCAAAACATACAAAAATATATCAATACCTTTATGTATGTAAAATAATTATAAATGATTTTACATCAAAATAAAATAATTATAATGTAATTTTACATTAATTCAAAATAATTTTACAATGATCTAAAATAATTTTTGATAATTTTACCACCGTACAAATACTTTTATATTGATATGTGACATTAACGTTTCGTAAAATATGTTGAATTTTACATTTTTGTACCTATATATGTTTTAATGTCATTATTTGAGGTCTAAATTTATAGAAGTAAAACAGCTGCGATGTTACGGTAGCATCCACACACTAGAGTATGCACGGCTCGCGACATTTACTATATGTTACGATTAAGATTGTATTAAATGTGTCAAAAGTTTTTTCTTGATAGCAATATAATATTGGAAACAGCATGGTGAAAACCAAAAGAGCATTAAACTAACTTGTACCACGGATGTATTTCTTCTATTAGCTGTTCCATATGTATTTCTATACGAATCACTTTGACACTTCTGACTAGGAGCATAGAAGATAAGAAGGGTTTAATTGTAAATGAAAATGTTAACATCAGTGATTTATGCTTGCTTTTAGGGAATTACTTTCGATTTCGTTGCTAGATGTAGCTTTGAGATGACATAATTCATGGACTTTAAAACTTGTGCTGTTTGCTTTAATGTTGAGGATTAAATAATACTACTATTACATTTTTTCTTCAGTCTTGAACCATTCACATTCCTATTGTTGCATCCATTTGGCCACCTTAACATGAAAGATTATGCATTCAAGGATTATATGCATACAAATGATATTAAATTAGGAATAATTATGGACATACATAAAAATGTTTGTTGCGAATAAATGAAAAATCTTACAAATAAAAATTGAATATCTTCCCTGAATGATCTTACCATATGTCACCAAACATGCAAATAGGCAAATCACAACAATCACAACCACATGGTACACGATATTTTAATATATAAAAAAATCCCTCAAAGATGTGATAATAAAAAATCACATAATCACTACAACCCAAACCAATCTACCATATTATGTAGAAAAATTATTCTTCCTCACAATGAGCTACATAAAGCTAACCCTCTTTTTAAAAACAAATATCAACAAGAATAACTACAAAATAATAAGAGTGGAAGAATATTGTTAAATATTTTCAATCTTCCCACACGTTTATGGTTGTCTTTTTGGATACCTCGAACAAGTAATATAGACCAAGGAGCCAACCTGCAAATAGGGACCCCAATGTGTTGACAGAGAAAAATAAGGAACAATGATGTCGCTGTCTTCTTTCTCTATTTTGGTTTTGTGTGCACCACCAGCACAAAGGGCAATGCCTTTAAATAGTAAATAAATGGAAAATTTTCAAAGATGTCCAAAGACATTTTCCAAAGTTACCATCAAACTTTTCAAATATTGTAAGAACTAATTAAGGTCCTATATGTGTGAATAGGTTCCCATACCTCCCCCTCACCGATGATGTGAAAATCATTCCAATGCTACAATAAAGTAGCTCATCTCAAATTTTTCAAGTGGTAATACTCATATAAGCACCATTACCATTTGTGTAGATCTTTTCATGTGTAAGTTGTTTTGCTTCTAATACATCTAGCATCCAATAATACCTTACATTTATGTTCTTTGACCTTGCATGAAAAGTAGAGATCTTGCTAAGATGAATCGCACTCTATCACAATGTAGAACATACTTGTTTTGTACAAATCCAAGTTCCTATGTGAATTTTTTCATCCACAACAATTCTTTGTTAGCCTCTGTAGCTGCAATAAATTCTGCTTCTATAGTAGATGGGGCTAGTTATACATTTCTAAAGCCTTGATTGCCAAAAAATTGCACCACCTACATATGTCATTAAATAACTAGATATGGATCTTCCCTCATCTGTATCACCTACCATGTCTAAATCTATATAGCTAAGAATCGACTTTTCTACTCCAAAACAAAGGCATAAGTTGCTAGTCCCACAAAGATATCTCAAAATCCATTTAATTGCTTCTCAATGTTCTTTCCTTGGATTTAAGTTAAACCTGGTAACTCCTCCAATTGAATGAGCAATATCAGGTCTTATATACCATAGCATACATCAAACTACTTATAGTTGAGCTGTAGGAAACCCTTTCCATATCCTTCTTCTCCTATTTTGTTCTTGGACTCTACTTGGTTCTTGACTCGAAGTGTGCTCCAAGAGGGGTACTTATGGGTTTAGCTTTGTCCATATTAAATCTTTGAAGTACCTTCTCAATGTACTTCTCTTGAGATATTATAGCCTCTTTGATTTCCTGTCACGTGTGATTTTCATACCCAATATTTGACTTCCAAGTCCCAAGTCCTTCATAAGAAAGGACTTGCTCAAATCCTTTTTCAAACTTGCGATTCTCAAGGTATTTCTACCAATGATAAACATGTCATCAACATAAATCAACAAAATGACAAAGTCATCGCCTGAGATTTTTTTTATGACGGTGCAATGATAAAGAAGTCTTTGTGTAGCCATGCTTCCCCATGAAGAACTCAAACTTCTTGTACCACTACCTAGGTGCCTGCTTCAACCCATAAAGACTCTTCCTCAACATGCAAACATAGTCTTCCTTGCCTTTGTCCTTAAAATCATCAAGTTGCATCATGTAAATTTCCTCCCTGAAATCACCATGGAGGAAAGCTATTTTTACATTCATCTGCTCTGCCTCTAAGTCAAAATTGGCTGCTAAACTAAAAACAACTCTGCTAGATGACATTTTAAACACATGTGAAAGTATCTCCTTAAAAGCAACTCCCTTTCCTTAGCTAAACCCCTTCACAACCAAGCTAGCTTTATACCTTGAGTTTAAAGAGTTCTCATCATGCTTCACTTTAAAAATTCATTTGTCTTTCAATGCCCTCTTTCCTTTGGGCAACTTCACAAGCTCAAACGTATGATTGTCATAGAGAGATTGCATCTTATCCTTCATGACCTCAATCCATTTTTCTTTATGCACATTCTACGTAGCCCCTTCATAGCATTCAAGCTCACCACTATCTATCAATAAAACATATTCATGTACAAGATATCTAGTAGAGAGGTGTCTCTCCCTCATTGAGCTATGATGTAAATTTACCTCAGCTGAAGAACTATCCACTTGTTTGCATCATCACCAAAAGTAGGGACATTTGACATCTCCACATCTTCTTCTAAATCAAGTGCCTGCACAAGAGTATCATTTAGTACATCTAGCACATGCTGCAAGGGAACACGATCTTCATCGATTGGTTTATAATTTTTCTAAGAGGAATTCTTAACTGCTTTCTAAATATCCCCTATCGTCTGATTCTTTGGAAACACCTCATCTCAACTCTTGACGGGTTTCTTCTCATGGATCATATAACCTATAACCAAACTCATCTTGTCCATACCCCAAAAAACCACATTGTCGGGTCTTTGCTTTCAACTTAGATTTCTCATCTTTTGGAACATGCACAGAGGCCCTACATCTAAAAGCACGTAAGTGATTATAGGATACATCCTTGCCATATCGTACTCTGTCAAGGATATCACCAACTAAGGATACATGTGGTGATAAGTTGATCACATGCACAGTAATGTATAAAGCCTCACATCAAAAGAGAGCTGGGTAGCATAGCCTCAGACAAGAGACATCTAACTTCTCAATAAGTGTCATATTCATCTTCTGTTCTACGCCATTCAACGAGGAGTCTTTGGTAGTAGAGTCTTCTAATGCCTAATCCCATAAGACCTGCAATACTCATTAAAAGGACCCACATACTTACCACCATTGTCACCGCAAATGTACCTTAGTTTCTTTCCTATCTGTTGCTCAACTAGTGTATGAAAGTATTTCAACACATAAGGGTGTTATCCTTCCTCTTCAAGGTATAAACCCACAACTTCCTAGAATAGTCATATATGATAGAGACAAAGTAAAGAGCATTGTAATCCTTTTTCACTCATGTGACTCAGCCTCCTATGCCATAGCTTAACGGATATATCATATTATACCATGTGAATCACATATCTTGAAATTGATGCCTGCATAGTATAGAGATTATTACTACATTTCTTACCTCTAGCTAGAACCAAAGAGCCCATGGTAAGATTCAACTTGCCATCACCAAATGTGTTATGATATCTTTCATCATTAAGCTTTATTATAGAGATAAGATTAAGGAGTATATCTGGAGCATGTCTAGCAACCTTGAGCTTTAACATGGTCTCATTTGGAATCCTGCAAAACAACGTCACCCATGCCAACAACATGGGACAAAGAGCCATTACCCACTATTAAAATGTCAAAATCACTAGAAGAATAAGAAGAGAAAAAATCCCTGTTGATATGATACGGAGTGCAAAATCACTATCAACCAACCAACACATCTTATCATTTGTCACATCACTATCTAAAAATCACAAATAATAAGATCATGTTGAGCAGCAGCGACAATTGTCATCTCTATCATTTTTTCTTTCCTACTTGTCTCCATTTTTATTTTCCTTTTGAAGCTAAAAGTAGTGTTTCTTGATGCTCCCTTTCTTTCAGTAATGGTAGCATTTCATGTTTTTATAAGTAGACCTAAACTTCCTTCTACTTTATCCCTGCCACTCTTGAACTTGCTCCCCGCTCCCCCCCCCCCCCCAATTCTCCGTATCAGGAACCTCTCCTCATCTCTTCATTGAGAATACCAAAGTTGATAGTCTCCAAGGAAATAATCTCATTAGGCACAGAATTAGTAAGTGAGACTCTAAAGGCCTCTTATAAATTTGGCAAAGTAACAAGAAACAACAATTCTAAAATCTTATTCTTAAATTTGATCTCCATGGCAGACAACTGACTCATGATCCTCCAAAAATCATTTAAACAATCAAGCACCAAATTAACTTCCTTGAATCTCAATTGCATTAATCTCCCAAGTTAAAATAATTTATTGCTACCCAACTTGAAGTCATACAAATTCTCTAATTTTGTCCACAAAGTCGGTGTATGATTTTCATTCTTAATATAGTTGTAAATATTTTCATTAATAAACTATCTAATAAAGTCACACACTTGCTCGTTTTCCAATTCTCACTCCTTGTCAATTTTATTTTTGGGCTTCCACGTAGGAAAAATTGGGATATGCATAACATTCACAAACAAAAGATATTTCATCTTATTTTTTCATAAATTATAATTAGTTTCATTTATACTAATAATTTGACTTATACCAAAATTCATCTTATCAATCATGGTGCTCTAATATCAATTGTTGAGATTAAATGAAAACTCCTACAAATAAAAATCAAACAACTCACCTAAATGGATCTTACAATGTCTTGAAATATATGAATGAGCAAACCACAATAATCACAATAACAAGATACACGAAATTTTTAACATGAAAAAATCCCCAAAGACGTGAGGGCAAAAAATCACAAGTGTACGTGACCCAAATCAATCCACTATAATCAATAAAAATATCATTTTTTTCCACAAGGGGTTACATGCATCAATCCAACCATTTCTTCGTGAACAAATCTCAACAAAAACAACTACAAAATAATAAGATAGAGTGGAAGAATATCATTGAATGATTTTAATTTTTACATAAGTTGATAGTCTCCTTTTGCACACTTTTAACAAGTGATAGAAGCCAAAGGATTCAACTTGCAATTGTCCCTTTCAACACCTCTCTTGCTTCCTCCAACCATATGTATGTGTATGAAAAGTTGGAAAAGTTAAGAAAAATAACCATCTCATTACGTTGAAAGAGAGAAATAAATAGCTATCGTCCCGCTGCTTTCTCTCTATTTTTGTTTTTTACGTGCACCACCACACAAAAATAATGCCTTATACGGTAAATGAATGGGGAACTTTTAGATGTGCCCAAAGATATTTTTCAAAAGCCCCTATTAAACTGTTAGAATATTGCAAAATATAATTAAGATACTATTTGTGTAAATAAATTCCCACAAGGTGATCCACCCAACAACGATTATATATACACATCTAAATATAGGAAAGGAAAAGTGAAGTTTAGTTATACATAAGTTACGTGGGGTTCAGTTAATATTTTTTATTATAAATAATATCTTAAAATGAAATTTTGAAAATTGCAAGTAAATGTATCTATCATAGATAACATTTTAAATCAATCCAATATTTATATTCAGCCCCTACGTGGAAGGAGGATCATTTTTAGCAACCTAAGTATTATGAAATTTAATGTTTACTTTTTTTTTTTGAAATAAGAATTTTCATTAAATAAGAATGTAGAAAATACAAGGACGTCAAATTTCAAGGGAAAAAAGAAAAAGACAACCAATCCTACTCAAAAATGAAGAAAAATCAACGCCCCTTCGTGAGGAGGAGAACTCATCACATTGGAGGTAAAATAAAAAATAAAAGAAAAAGGAAAAAAATACAAAGAAAATATCTTCATAATTAAAACATAGCAATCTTGATCGATTGCCTTACGTCGTTATTTTACGACAATGATGCTAAAGATGTTGCTCCAATAGTCTGTGCCTGTAAGATTTGGGAAACTTAGAAGTTGAAAAATTTTCAACAATATTTCGGTCGTATGTAATCTCAACATCTGGCGTAGCCCCAATGCAAATGAGTTGCAGAGGTGAAAGATAAAATCTAAACAACTCACCCCAATCCACCGAATCTCCTCCCATCACCCCTCCTCTCTATCCTCGCGGAGGTAGGGATAAAGAGGGAAGAGGGGTCCCGACATCAAGAACCAAAGTAGGGGCTGAAAGTCCCACGCCAAAACTCCAAATGTCAAGGTAGGAGGGGAGGAGAGGTGAGGATGATGGATGTCAGACAAATCAAAGTGAATGGATGAAGTGTGGCATGGAAGGACAAAGCAGTGAGTCCAAACACACTTAACAAGGGGGGGACGGAGGTGGAGGTGAGGAGTGGAGGGACTCAATCGACGATGGGGGGGGGATCTTCGGGTGCAATGGTGTCCAATGGTCTTGAAAAATAAAGGTGATAAGGCTGCTCGATTTTGATGAAATTTAATGTATTTCATGTTTATTAAATAATTTCAACCCGTAAATTTACAGTTTCAAATATTAATTGCATATAAAAATGCCAACTAAACTGCACCGGAGTTATGTGCAGAGCACAGATGAAAAGACAGATATGAAATAACAGGATATCTTAGATTAAAAAAATATCTAAAAGCTTGCGCTGCTTTGAGCTCTTTTCATTTTGTGTGTGAGAGGGAACCCCAAGCTTAGTTTGCCTCACAGGTTCGAAAGTTCAGGCTTGCGTTTTTGTAATTTCGATTATCCTGTATCTATGTCTTAAGGGCTATCCCAATTAAATTTTGATGCCACATTATTTCTGGTGTCTCTCTAATACCCGCTCCCCTCCACCACCATCCCCCCCCCCCGACACCCCCCCCCCCCCCCCCCACGAAACCAAGGTTTTGCGTAAACATTGATTTCTCTTAGAAACGAGCACTTGCAATAAATCAAATGATGGTTAACCCATAATTTGGGGTGAGTCAATCCCAAAGTAAACTAGCTCATTGTGATGGACGCTTATACAACAATAAACATCACCTATGAATTGAAGGTATTTTTGGAGTGATCCTTGTAAATGTCTCAAATAAGCAATGAAGTAGTATGAAAGAGCTAACTCACGTAGCAATGGTTACAAGTGAGAATGATCCAAAGATTATAGTCATTGAACTAAATTTCTTTAATATATTTGGAGGATTACCCACAAAGATGAGTAACTTTAACTTCTATGATTCTGATCGACTTTCAAACTATTATTTCACATTTTTATTCGATGTGATGGGCTATCATCTCTTTTTTTACTTTTATGAATTATTTTTACGAAGGATTCCTTTCTTTTCTCCTCCCAAAGTAAGGTTTGTCTAGTGTAGTTCCTTAAATGGACATAATATCATCTTATATTCCGAGACAAGTTTTTATCCTACATGATGAAAATATAGTTGTTATGCTAAATACTCTTGGAAGTTGTTATCTTAATGTGTAAAATTACACTAAATCCACATTTATGAAAACATTCAAATAATGGTTTGGGGATTGTACGGATGGGTCTTGTACCATACAAACGAGGATTCAGATCTAATGCTTCTCAAAATAAAAAAGAAAAAAAAGGTACTTCCATATGATATAAGAGTATTCTTATTTCAAATCATTATTTCACTAAATAAAAATTTTTATGCACAATAAAATAGGTGATAGTATTTTATGGGTATTATAAAATATCGAATTATTTTTTTGAGAGATGCATCATAGTTTGTGCCATCTGATAACTTGCTTTCCCTTTGTAACTTAAGTAAAGAACATTTAAATATCATCAAGAGGTCAGTAGAGTGGAAATCCCTCACATGTAGGGGTCATGCGATTAATTAATGCTTAGACCGTAATACTTTTTCATTGAGAAAAAAGAAGAAATGAAATTTTAATAGCCATCATTTTTCATTTGACGGGACATGATGATAAAACTTAGGAAAAGTATTTTCCTTTTAGCACAACATACATTCTTATCATGAACAAATTACAAAATAATATTTTCAAAGCGACGAAGAGTCCATCAAGATCGGTAATTACACGTTAAATGGGTATGATTTCCTTATAAGAAATTTTAGGAGAAAATCTGATTTATTCGAGAAATGATAGCTAAAGATTAACAGCAATATGTTGGATGCACTCTATCATGTTGGATGATTCATGAAGGGAACATATCCTGTCTTGTAAGGAGATGAGTATTGACTAACCAAATTAAATAATTTACTGATATAGTTTACTTTACACGAAAAAAAAAAAGTTTAATTTTATGCTTTATATATATATATAGAGAGAGATATTAAAGCTAAATTGAACACCATTAAGAGTTATAAAATCATTGCTAGTGCAATTAGAGTTCGTCGGATGGTCAGCTACTGAGCAAGTTCATGCTATCTTATTGGAAATGGTAAGCTTCAATTCGAGTTTTAACTTACCTGAAGGGATAAATTTACGAATTATTTATCCTCCTCACCTAAGAAGCCCTTATGCAATTAGCTAACCTTCATATTTATTGATTTTTATAAAAGTTATTTAAATTCTTTGCCAAAAAATATCCATTAATTGAGATCCTATAGTATAATGACCCGATTCTCGAATTCCTACGAAATACGAGAATCGAACCGACACGACTAATCCTAAAATCCAGTCGTCCAACGAGAAGTAACCAAAAGAATAATAAAATAAACCACATTCACCATGTATATAACTAGCAGTAATAAAATACAGCAGTAAAGAAAGGAAATACTACAGTATGTACCACCACAACAGAAGGGAAATATACATGTACATAACATAAAGTTTTCAATAAAGAAAGTACAGGGAGTAACAAAAAAACTACTCACTACAATGGAAGAAAAGTACAGAAAGTACTACAGGTAACCCTACTGGACCTTACTAGGCCCAACGTCCTCTGTAGCCGCTGACTCTGGCAGCTCAACACCTGGTCCTGAAAAAGTAACGAGGGTGACACGTCAGCGAAACGCTGAGTAGAGTGGCAACTAAAAGCTAAAGAAGCAGTAGAGTGTACAGTAACTGTTATATTTTACTTTCTTTATTTATGTCTTTCTATTTATTCACTATTGATTTATTTCTCAGATCCTTCTCTTGATCTTGAATGTTCCTCGTGGGAACGATCTTGATTACAGTTTTTTCCGAAAAGTAGAAGTAACACGTGGTGCTCTCCTAGCCGGGAGAGTTTCCCGTGGTGGTCCTACCCTCAGTCAACCACCCCAAGGTCGCTAATAGACGTAACGGTGACTACAGCACGTGCGATAAGTGCACGGGTAGCTACCCCGCATTGGCACGCGGTCAGTCGTTTCCGTTAACGGGCGCGCCCAAAGCACAGCACGGAACCAGTATAGGGCAGAACCCTCTCAATAACAGGAGTCCAACCCCTCCACAGTCCGCGCACCCTCGCCTGACTACCCTGGTTTGCCAAGTGGGCCTAACAAGTCGGTGTAGGAGAGCTAGCAGAACCCTGGGGCCCGTGGGGCAGCTAGTGCTCTCCCTACACTAATAGCTCTCCTCGGTACTGCATATGCGAGGGCCAGCAAGTCGGTATAAAGTAGCCAAACCCACCCCGGTCTCAACCTGAGGGCGACAAGCTCCCCTCTACACTAAGAGGTAATACGTGCTCTCTTTGGTTCCACGTACCTAAGAGACAACACACTTCCGCGTTTACTTTCTCAGTTCCATTCCATTCTCTTTCCAGGAGTTCTACTCCTAATTCCCTGTAGGGTTCATATTCTTTTTGTTTGGCCATTTTGGGTTTCACCGTTCCAGCTTTATATTTATATAACCCATGTTCTTAATCGTATTTATTCATTCATAACAGGCAGCTATCATTTCCTTTCTACCTTTCCAAGACTGCAATATTTATATATTCAACTAGTTTTCCCGTCCTAGGATTCATGCCGTACCCTAGGATCTATCATTCAAATCTAGTTTTTCAATCCTAGGATTCATGCAATACCCTAGAATCTATCATTCAATCTAATTTCTCAATCCTAGGGTTCATTAAATGCCCTAGACTCTATTAATTGTTTCATAATTGTAACAAATTTTGTTAAATAAATTAAAAAGCCACTCTACCAGCGAAACCGGGAGTATTGGGGGCGTGGTCGGCAATCCCGCGTGCCTCCGCAACCCCCAAGACTGCAATGGAATGTGGTCCTAACACAAGGATCAATCACAAGGAGTTTCTCAAAATAGTATACAATTACTGTAAACGAATAAAGGAATTAATTCTGGAAAGAACGCAACTTGAAATGCGAAAACGGACTCCGAACGGGCTCTAAACGGGTCAAAAACGACAAATCTGTCCAAAATCAGACGTCTGGAACCTCTTCCAGACGTCTTAAAAGGTCGATCAGGTCGTACCTCAGTCTGCGCAGTCCTTCAAACGTCCAGAAGCCCGCCAGAACGTCTGGCCTTAGTTTCCAGACGTCCGATTGTCACCTCGGACGTCTGGAGGTTTTCTCCGTCGTCTGGCACTGTGACCAGACGTCTAATTCACGTGAGATGGCGAGCCCTTGCGCCCTCCCGAGCAGAACCTGCGCACACACACACACCTGCTCTCAGCACGACGAAGCACAGAAGAACGCGGCGGACGGCTGCACGGCCGTACACGCGTAAAAAGGAGAAGATAAGAAATATCGTACTTGTCAGACGTCGGGACCGTCCTCCAGACGTCTTTGGCGTCATCTGGACATAAGTCCAGATGTTTGATTCTAGGAAATTTTCCTAGAATCAGGACCTGGTTCGCTCTCCGCCCGCGACGCACGGCCGCGCCACTCCCCATCCGTCTGCTGCCCGAGCTGCAGCAGCCCCTCCGCGACACCCCACGCCCGCCGCTCCCCCACCGGCCGGCTTTAGCTGCCCCGGCAAGCGCGCACCCTCGTGGTCGAGCTTCTTCCTTCCTCTCGCAACCCTCCTTCCCGCACGCTCGCCGCGGCCACTGCTGCCACCGCCGCTCACTCGCTCGCTCGCACTCTCGCTGGCAGGGAGAAGGAGAAGAGAAAGGTAGAGGAGATGAGGTTGAGGGAGAGAGCGAGGGTTTATATACAAGGCAGCGTGGGGAGAGAGAGAAGAGAAGCGACACGTCTGCAGGAAGAGAGAGGAAAAAGAAGACGAATGCGGCAGATGCAGTCTGCGTGCGCATCGTGCAGACGTAATCCGGTACGCCGAAAAAACTTATTACCAGACGTCTGGGAAGGATTCCAGACATCTGGACAGACATCTGGATCATTTCGCAGATATTTTAAAGTTCACCTGATGTCACATTCGTAATACACAGAAAAGTTAATTAATTCTGATCGCTATGTTAATAACCCCAGCGAGATTCCACAAACAAGGCACAGTGAAATTGGTAATTAATTCAAACTTTAAATTGCACATTGAAGCAGTGAATTGTTTTGGGGCAAACAAGAGCGTATGCGTGAGAGAGAGAGAGAGAGGTTATAGTTAAAGGTGAACGAGAGAGACAACGGTTTTCACTTAATTTGACGCATGGGATTGGGGGTTACTTCAACGCAATCGAAGCTTTTTAGTGGTACGTAACATAAAAGGAGATAAATGGAAAAGCATACATGTATGTATAAAGTTGCATATATGATTACGAGACTTCAAATCCATTTTTATTACTCGGAATCTATTTGAGCAAATCGAAGATCATCTTTTACACGACAATACTTTAGTTAATGCAAGGACGGATATTTAGATCTAGATCACTCCTGTAAAAATTAATAGTTTTCACCTTTCGAAGATTCAATGATACGTGATTATCTTCCCCCATTTCTTCTCCGTAAATGCAATGAGTGCTTCTAATCTCCAAAATAATGACCTAAGATCTCGTTTGGTTGAAGGATAAGATGTGAGATAAGGCCATTATATCGAGATAGAGGCATTGTAGCAAATAGGATTGGAGTGGTATGAAAGCTAAATGGAGAGAAGAGATAATTATTAATTATTAATCATTAATATTGTATCAAAAAATCTTCACTCTCACAAAAAAAAAAAAAAACCTACTAACATCACATTCAACTACCAATTATTTTATCACATTATTTATTATTATACTACAACCAAACACGGGACAACGTATCACTAGAGTAATTTATCCCGATCTAATCCTTATCCTCCTATCAAACACAACCTTAGGCTCTGTTTGATAGAGATTTAAAGTTTAAGATTGGATAGAGTTTAAGAAGTCTTAGGTAGTGTTTGTTTAGCATGTTAAGTGTTTAACACGTCACTTAACATGCCTGGAATTTATGTCGGGTTAAGTAGGTTTAACACAGACTAAAGTTATTCCATCCTCTCTATGGAATAACTTTAACACGTCAAAACATACAAGCGAATCAACTCACTTATTCCATTATTTATTCAACTTTTTCCTTATTCCTTTACTTATTTCATAAATTTATTTCCGTTACCAAACAAAATCTTAAAGATGGATAAGTAGATGGGTAAGAAGAGAATTAGTTGGCGTAGATGTAATAGTTAAATTGATGTGTTATTATTGATTCTTGTTTCTAATTTTATTGAAAGTGGATCAGTAAGAGGTAGATGTGATAAGTATGATTAAATTAATAGGGATGTACATAATTAATGAGAGGTATATGTGATGGATGGTAATGGATGTGATAGGAAAAGAAAAAAAAAAAAAAAAAAGAGAACTTATACATTATTCATATACGATAACAATAACTACTCGTCACGCAAGAGATAAAATCTACTCTTAAAACCACGAAAGACGAGGCCTTAAATATCAATAGGGAAGAGGAGAGCATGGTGGGTGGGGATCACACAGCAATAATGCAGGCCCCCCCGCCGGTCCGCCCGCACTTTGTTTCTCCCTCCCGACACCGTCCGCGTCTTTCCGTCCGGTCCCTTGACAAATAGCCGCAACCAAAAATGTCAGAGGCCGCTCCGAAGGGCAGGGGAAGCTTTGCCACCCCCAAATCCAACCCCGCGTTTTCAAAGGTTGAAAATCTAAACATTAAAAAGAAAAACCAAAAAAAAAAAAAAAAAAATCACCACCGTTATTATTATTAACCCCAAATGAAACGCGCCCCCCTCAGACGCGGGCACAAACAGAACAGGCCGCGTCGCCCTCTAGCCAATCAGAGCCCTCCACCTCACACCCCTAAAGCTCCCGGGCAGCCCCCACCACACCGGTAACGCCCTCCCGCCGGCAAAGTGTTACTGTTTCTCGTCTTCCTTCCTCTTCTTTATCTCCCTCCTTCCTATTTCTCTAATTCTATCACAACGATACTCACAACAGAGAGAGAGAGAGAGAGAGAGACGGGGAGAGAGAGCCACCACCAGAGTGGGGATGGCGATGACGGAGGGGGCGGGGGTGGAGGAAGAGGAGGAGGAGGAGGAGGAGGAGGAGAAGGAGCGGGTGAAGGCGGAGCTGGTGAGGGCGGTGAGGGCCATCGTGGAGTGCGGCGACCGCGAGGCCCTCGACAGGGCGTCGTTGGCGATCGCGGAGCTCCGCAAGGGGGTGAGGATGACGAGGAAGCCGGAGGTCCCCGAGGCCTTCCTCTGCCCCATCTCCGGCCAGCTCATGAGGGACCCCGCCCTCATCGCCACTGGTCAGGTACTAGTTATTATTGCTGCTATTGCTACTCGGGGGCTGTCACTTTTGTATGCTTGGAAAGCTGCTGCACATCGCAGCTTTTGTAACTTCTCCACTGGCCATTTGCATCTTCTGCTCAGATCACAACATTTTAGTTTTCTACCTGGATTTTCAATCACAGCTTTTTGGACTAACTTGATAGCAGATGACATGCATCTCACCGCAGTTGCATCCAAATGATCCCCTCAATGTCGATTGCAGATGTGTAGAATTTCCGAGTCTTTCCAAGTTCTTTTTTTTTTTTTCTGTTATTGTTATCTGAATTGATCTTGAATTGGATTCTTCCGGGATTAGATTTGTACGTGGATGTTTTTGGGAGTCCTTTTTTATTGTTGGTGTCTCCTGTCGGTTAGATTACATGAGGAATGGATTTCTCGTGGACTCTTGATTGGCTTCCTGGTGATGCTAGATGGCGTGTGGTTCCTTACGACTGATCACGGAAGTAAACGAGAAATTTGCGGTGGCTTCGGAGTTTCAAGTATCATCGGTGATGTTGATGATGATGATGTTGTATTGTGTGGATGTGAGTTGCGCTGGGTTTGGTTTCTTGGGATACTGAGGTTATGATCGGTGATTCTTTTTTTTAATAAATATCTTCAGGATGAAATTTTAGCTGATTTTAATTTTTTTTTCCGTTTTGATGAATCAAGATGTTTTCTTTTGTGCCTTTCATCTTGGGATTTTACTCTCTCTCTCTCTCTCTCTCTCTCTCTGTTTTCTTTTTCTTTGGTCTGTTGCCCTCTTTGCTGTAAAATTCGATGGTGGAATGAGACAATTGAGCGATTTAAAGTTGTGAATTTCTGGATTTGGTTATGGTCGGTGGTATTGGTGGTAGATATTTGCTCTTTAGCTGTTGGTTTTGACTGTTTTTCCGTTTCTTCTCTCTGGAATCCCTGTAAGGAAACGCCTAATAGTCTTTTCCTGAGTTACTTATTCATGGAGTTATAGACAATCAAGTTACTTCCTGATCACTGTTTCCCATTCATTTGTAATTTTGTCACAGATATTTCAGAAATAGCAGCAATAACCACTTTCTAGAAGTGAGCAATTTTTCCTTGAGGGCAAAGTCTGAGCCTTGCCTTGGTTCTAAGTCGGTCATCCTGTGACAGCTTTTGTTGGTTCTTCTAAATTGGATTCTAACATATTGCATAATGTCTTGTCACCGTAACTTGATAGAATTGTTTCATTCTGTTTACCATGCATAGTAATTGCTAACTAACCTTGGTCAGGAGGAGTACTGTGTGAAATCTTTCCATGTTCTGTTGTGCCTCAACTCAGGGCACGATCTCGAGGCTTCAACTTAAGTGTCGTGATGCATAAGCCTTAGTATCTTAAGGCAATTCTTTGTGATGCAATACGGCAGACAACTTCTATCTATGTAGGACCTTTATGATGAAAGCACCTATATTCCTACACCTTGTCTTTTTATCAAAGAACATATATTCCTTTTTTTAAGGGAGGTACTTTATAGTAAATTTTGGTACTGATGGCAATTGTATTTACGAAACAATTCCCCAAGCGTGCAAAGTTTCCTCGTTTGGTTCTTTTCGTTGTCTTCTCAATGAATGAGCAGACATATTTGTTGAATTAGTGGTAGTATGACTGTTAATGTGTCATTTTAGTTCGGGATGAACAGGATGAATTTATGAGAACTGTTGTTTTTCTTCTAACCGGAAGTTGATTTGTGTTGTGGCAGACATTTGACCGCCCCTACATTCAGGCATGGTTGAATGCTGGAAACCGGACTTGTCCCAAGACGCAACAGGTTCTGGCCCACACCATCGTCACCCCAAACCATCTTGTCCACAGGATGATATCCGAATGGTGCAAGGCAAATGGCGTTCTGCTGCCTCCCATCCAAAACCATGATGTAGGTGTTGTAACAGCAGGTGACAGGCACCAACTAGAAAATCTTCTTGAAAAGATATCCCTTCCTTCCATTGCTGAGAAGAAGGAGGCCACAAAAGAACTCAGGTTGCTCACTAGGCGCCTGCCTTCCTTTCGAGCCCTTCTTGGGGAGAAGCCTGATGCTATTTCTCAATTGCTCTCACTCCTCTCTTTGTCGGAGCATGATCAGCATCCAGACTTGCAAGAAGATGCAGTGACAACAATTCTGAACCTCTCAATTCTTGATGAAAATAAGAAAATTGTAGGAGACAATCCGCAGGCTATTCCTCTCTTAATCGGTGTCTTAAAGAGAGGGACAATGGAAGCTAGGAGCAATGCAGCTGCTGCCCTTTTCACTCTCTCAGCGCTAGATGAAAACAAACTCAAGATTGGGAAACTGGGAGCAATTGGTCCCCTTCTTGAGTTACTTGAGCAAGGGAGTCCCATGGCAAAGAAGGATGCTGCATCCGCAATATTCAACTTGTGCCTGGCCAGCGACAACAAGGGTAGGGCAGTTACTGAAGGAACAATAGCAGTGCTCCTAAAGTGCATCACTGAAGCAATCCTCCTGGACGAATGCTTAGCCATCCTTGCGATGCTGGCTGGCAACCATCAAGCAGTTGAGCAGTTGTGTGATAACAACGGGTTGTGCCACATGCTAGACATCATTAGGGACAACAATTGTGGTAGAAACCGTGAAAATGCTGTGGTGATCCTGTATTCCATATGCATGTATGATAGGTCAAAGCTCTGGGAGGTCGGGGAGGAGGAGAATTGTAGTGCCTGCATTTCTTGGCTAGCAGAGAACGGCACCTCAAGGGCTCGCAGGAAGGCCACCGGAATATTAGGGAGACTTAACCGGACAAGAGGTTCACCATTTGCAACAACACAGTGATATTGTGAACTGTGAGGAAAGATACCTCTATGTAAATACTTGCCCAAAACCAAAAGTTCACCGGATTCGGTTACTTTGCACAGAAACTTTGCTTCAACAGAGTGCATGGATCTGCAGCTATCAAAGCCGCATTCTAGTTTGCAGTTCTTTAGGATCATAGGTTGTTGCTGCAGTCATCGGCATCTCACAATGGATACCACCAGTATACATATATAGTGCCGCTCTATACAGTTATTTATATGTCTCTGTATAATCCCCTCCTCTTGGAGCACTAGCTGTTCTTTGGAATCCCATTTTGTTTCTCATAAATAAAAGGGAAATTGAAGGGAAAAAGGCTCCAGTGCTAGAACTGATTACTATGCTCTAGACTAATATGAGTTTGGCAGGTATGCTGATGGGGAGAGGGGCACCTATAGTGGATTTGTTGAGAAGTCCATTCTAATGCATGGAAGACTAAACTAAACTAGCACTTTGACTAGCATGGGTGAACTAACCATGGCCACTTTCCCTTTTTTTTATCTCATTTCCGTGGGTTGCTCTTTCCCTTTCCTAGGTTATATTATATTTGGTGTTGGGTTTATATTTTTAGTGGTTCTTGGCTTTAGCAGAGATTCCTGCTATGTGCTCCTTGATTCCACTGCCGACCTTCTCAACCACCGGAAGAGAGGGGGAAAAATCTAGACATAATTATTGAAAAGGACTGCCTAATTCAAGTAGCAGTGGATGGGATCCATTATGGCATCCACGATTGGTGCCTGTTTGGTTATGGAAATCAGGACCCAGCTGATTCCTTGTAATTGCCACTTGTACAACATCTACTTCCCGATACCTAAACCATAGGGGAAAAGATGCTAGTTGAACATGCATATTGGTCAGGGTCGTTGGTTCTAGGTTACTTGTCCAAGTTGTCTTCGTCTTGAAAAAGCGTTAATCACTTCTCCCAAAATTAAGATATGCGTATATTTGTGTTGTTCTATGCATGTATTTTCTTCATTATGTTGGCTGCATTTCTGTTCCATGTGAGTCGGGAATGTTCTCATGGTGCTTGCGGGACTCAGGAATGTTATTACTGTGTGCAGAATATGAATGCGGAACATGCTGCAAATCGCGTAAGGAGGAACGTGGATGCTCTTTCACGAAAGGCAGAAAGGCAGCAGCACGGTGCTGCCCCCAACCCCTGTTCACAGTAGGGAGGAAGAGAGAGGAGCTACAGTCCACGTCGAGAGAGGAAGAAAGGGAGAGAAAGGGGGTTGATGTGTTTAGAATCAAATATTGTATTAACTTAATTCAAAATAATTACAAGAGGAAGACTCTCTTTCGTAGAGAGAACATATCTTCTAGAATAATAAATAAATTCAATCTTAATTTCTAAAAATAGAAAGAATAAATTTATAAAAATCAAAATATCATACTAAAAACAACCAAATTTGAATTCCAAGTCAAACCACTAAATTCTTCTTAGGGTCGGTGCCCCTTGGGTGGACCTAACATGCAACATGGCCAAATTGATTTGTCACGTGGCATCTCATTCCCAACTGAACAAATGGATTAATCAAGTTTCCTATGTGAAGTAGAGATGAGGTTTTCACTGGAGTACACGAGCAGGAAATTGTACACTAAGAATGTCATCATCCTAAGCATTTTTCTTTTTCAGGGCCAAAGGTCCATTACAGTAGTAGCAAGATTCAACCCTAAACTTGGTATATCTACTTACAAGTAAGGGGATACCATGCCCACATGAATGGACATCAAACCCTACAAGCAACCAAAGACACTGAAACTTGTTTGTAGGTGATAGACACCAACTCTTGCTCTTAAGCAAGAACATCGACACCACTCGTATATAGCTAGTACACACCAACTCGTGCACATAGGAAGAGGACACTAACAATCATATATGTGAGAAACATGAATTTGACATTTTAAGTTTCATCCGGTGTTTACAACATACACCATCCTGTCCTTAATTGCCACGTAATTTGTCTCAATTCTAATGTATTTTGTAATTAGTAAAATTCTCCTACCACTTCCGACCGATTGTATTCAAACCCCGGACATTCCTTTTAAAGTGAGGGAGTACTCACCAACTATACTACATTTACTTTGCAAAATGTCATCCCAAAGTCAATGATCTTTCTTAACAACTTCCTGCGAGTCCCTTGGATAGATCGAAATCCATGGTCCCGAACCGATTTCTTCAGCAGTAGAAATTAACATGTTCCAACTCCAGCAAAAGGGAAATGCTCAAGAAAGCACGCACACACCGATTCTTCTCGAATCCCTTGCGAAACCAAACGATTCTTCAACATGAACACCAATGCTGCCTTTTTTTTTGTTTTGCTAAGTTCTTCTCTCGTAGGTATAAAGAAACCCATCGGATGCGCATGGGAAATCACCCGTGCCTCCGACAAGTTACCATACTAAAATGACAGTTGCTAATCTTATATGAAGGTTTGGAGATTTGGTAAGCGGAACGTCATATCACTAATGGTGGGCAAGTGCCCTCTCAAGATATACAAAATAAAATTATGATCACAATTTATACACGAATATTTTCAGTTTGATGCTGAAAGAGCTCAATATTCGCATCAGGTGTGCGTTTGTTAAAATATGGTGTCCAAATTAGGAAAAAAACGTGTCCCAGCCATAATCGCATTTGGATCCAAGTTCCGCCCATGGAAGTCATGCAACCTCCTTTGAAATGCTATGCTTTTGACTAATTAAACAGATGCATCTATCGGAGGTTTTTATACAAATGCCACGTACTTGCCATTGCATTCTTAATTTTTATTTAAACACCATCAAAAAGCTTGCGTCACTCCGTTAACTTGCACCATTGAATTTAACATACATGGACTTAAAAGAAAGGAGCTTCAATATTTTCCTACCGGAAACTCATCTGTTTTTTTTTCCACCACATCCTTCCACCTGCCCCTTCATCTTTCTCCTTCTACTCCTCCGCCCAAAGATCTCTCTCCCTCAATGATGAAAACATCCTTCTTGAACACCTCTGCTACCTTGTAAGGCTCACCTCCTTGTTGGCCTACACGGCCCCTTCTTTCTCTACTTGGCTAGTAGCCTCCCCATCATCGTCAAGGTCGGCAACCTTCTCAATCACAAGCTTTGCCTCCTCTAACCCCTCCACTACCTCAAGCTTGACACCTCCCTCTCCGTTAGCTCCCTCACCCTCATCGACAACCAAAGATCACAAACACCTTCATTAGCGAGTTAAAATTATTCGACTGAAAGAGTAGAATAACTTTATCCCAAGTTAAGTGGAACTTAACTTGATGCAAGTGTGAGCTGGATTAAATGATAGGTTAAACATTTAACCCGACGCAACTTCACCTAACCTATTAACCAAATGGGAAGTAAGGGCTCATTTGGCAAAGAATTTAGAGATGAATTAGAGGTAAATTTAAAGATCTATACAAATCATTACTATCCTTTAGGTCACAACAACACCACCTGTCCCACCACTTGTTCTCCTCCCAACAACCTTCATGGTCCTTCTGCGATAGTTCTCCTCGACATCTATGTCTGCATCACTACCCTTTGCTTTGATGGCAACTGTATCACCTCATCATGATTAGCTTAATTGCTGGTGATTGCGAAAAGGCCCCGCCTTTCGATGCTGATGGCCATGGGAATATGTTAAGAGGCTGACACGAGAAAATGCGTGGTCGCTTGCATTGGCAAATTTGGTTCTTAGCTTCAACTCTCATGATAGAAATCGAAGGACTAAAGTGGCGGAGAAGTATTGGATACCTCAATCACGGAGCACCATGCTTGGGTTATCGATCAACACAAATGGAATGTGAGGTGGTGCTTGGCTCTTTAGGATTGCACCTTGCAAGTGCAACAATAACAGGACCTTAATGAGTTTGAGTACTAGCTAGAGAAAAAATCCCAAAGGGCAATGACCTGAAGATGGAGACAAAATGTTAGGCAATGAAGTGTGGTGTAATCAGTTGTTGGTTGCTGTGATGTTTAGGAGGAAAAGGGAGAGAGAGCGAATGGAAGAGAAAGGTTATCTTAGATGAAGTGAGTGATGCTACAGGACCAAGAGCTCTTAGAGGAGGAGGAGAAAGAAATACAAGTTCAAGATAAAAATATAAATTTTACTTACTTTTATAACGTTGCTTTCCCCTTAATTAAAGGAAAATACTGTATTTACACTGAAGTGTATATACATGGCATCTGTTCCTTATTAAAAAAGGAGATCATGTAATCAAACGGTGTCATGCTAAGTTGAATTGTGTTATATTTTCTGTGAATAGATGTACAATTCTACATACAATACTATATACACCTATCATCATTCATAATCTAAAAGGTGCAACTCCCAAACTCACTTCTACCTGCTCTTTCTACCCATCCAAGATCCAAAGATGTCATGCATTTGCGTCAGATTCGATATAACGAAAACACCATGCTTTTATGACATAAAATTTATGATGGTGTTTAAATAAAAATGGATACTGGATTAACAAGCGAGAAATATACAACATTTTTAATGAAACTTGTGTAGAAATCTCAAAATATTATTGTGCTGGGTTCTATCTGTTCCCCGTGTAATATCTCGTATCACAATGCCTACAACACGTCGGAATCATTTCTACGGACGTTTTGTTTAATTGCGACATTGTGCATTCTAGACACCTTGCGTATATTTCTCTACTTCTCTCGTAATACGTCCAATGGAAGCCCATTTCTCTCGAGGTCTAATCCTGCCAGATCAGGCCAACCAAACGAGCAATTATTCCCCTCGAGAGGTTGGGATCTGCGGTCATGCTCCTACAGAACGCAAAACGAGGTACCGTCGGCCATCCACTTCCAAGGGTCCATCCATCTGACCGCAATATGGATGGGGAGCAAGTCGTTATCGTATGTCAGGACGAGGAATAAATTTTTTATCTTACCTCATGCCTTGGAGTTTGAGGAACATCCACCGTGTTCTCCAGAGTCGGATTTTCGGGACTAGCTTAGTTGCTGTCCCTTTGAGTTAAATTTATAATAGGATTTTTACACACACACATATATTCTTATTGATTTTGATAAGCTGTCTATGTTTTCATTCTATATGTATATATCCACTTATATGTACATATATCCTTATTAATTTTAAAAATTAAAATGTAAAATAATTTTTTATTTATATCATTTATTTTAGAGATTTTTACGTAAATATCACTAAAATCTTTTAAAATTACTTAAATGTTATTTAATTAACTATATTTATAGATATATCATTAAAAGGTAATGTCATTTTTTATTCGTCACTTCGTTAGCTATAACCGTTAAAATTAACAATTTTATATTTAAATGTAAAAAATAATTCTTTTAGTCCTCAATTTATCTTTTATCCTTAAATTTTATTTTTTTAATTTTCACCCCGTCCCTCCACCCCCACTTTCCAGCCTTTGTTCGCTTCCTCTGCTCCCTCTCTCTAACCACCACCTCCTTCAACCATCTCCTCCTCCCAGGGCAACAATCTTGCCCTCGCTCTCTGTCATTTTTGTTGGTGTAAGGACACTATGATCGTTGATTTTGATGATAACAAAACACTTGTGATTTAACATTTCTATTTGAGTTTACAAGTTTTAGGATAAATGCAAATGGATACAAGTGTGAAAGAGCTCAAGCTTCCGTCCATGGTAGATTGGAGGAACTTGATGGAAGAGAAGGAGCTTCGCTCAGAGTGAGATCTTGAAGAATGAAGGAGATGAAGAATATGATAGAAATATTCTTTCATGTATTTTTTATTCTTGTATTTATGTCTCGTACTTTGCTCTTTTATTCTTTAGATTCTTGTAAAGAGCTCAAAGTACCCTAGCTTAATCTCAGGAAACCTTACACCTTACCAGGACACTTAGACAAACACTTAGATAGATCAGAAAACTAAAATAGGCGTCAAACAACCTGATAAGATGTCTAATCTGGATGTCAGACGTCTAATCTTGAACTTTAAGATGTCTGACCTTTTATCCAAGCATCCAAACACTTAGGCTGGACTTAGTGTTTTCTGCTTGTTGATTTTAGACAACCAGCCTATAGTCTAGACGTCTCAAAAGATGTTTGATGCCAATGACAAACGTCCAACAATAGCACCGTTGGATTGTCAGAAGATGATCCTAGGAGATTACCTTATAATTAAGTTTATAACACTTTCAGATGTCCGTAGATCATCCCAACCGTCTAATAAATAGACGTTAGGCTAAGATCTGACCTAAATCACTTTTGTTAGAGGATTTAGCTGTTAAGCTTTTTGGGAAATCCATTTTTACAAAAGATTGTCTTTCCAGACGTCCAGAGACTTTGCCAGACGATCAACCTATCGTCTGACCTAAAAGACACTAGAACCCTATTTCGATCCTGTGAGAACAGGAAGAAAGCCATGTTAAGATTAGATGTCTGATTAGTATCCTAGACATCTTAAAAAGTATTCTTAGACGTCGGTCTTGATCCAACCCAGTTCTGATCATCAACCCTTTTAAATCAGACGATGAACCTTTAGATCAAACAAAGACCCAGATGTCCGACCTTCAGTCTAGATGTCTGATAACCCTGTTAGAATCATAAATGACCCTGATTTCGGTGGGATTTTGGACCACTCTCTTGAGCCTTGTTCCCAACGACTACAAGAGGCTTCCAAGGCCTTCCAAAGCCTTCTTAAGACCTCTATAAATAGAGGAGCACCCTTCCTAAGCTAAAAGCACCTTGACATACTACTTCCACATTATATTGTGTCCAAGTGAAGAAGAAAATCAGCTAGAAGTATTGTTGCTCTCCAAGATCAACCTCTTAGTTGAGAGAATCATCATCGTTGCACACCCATTCTCCCATCTTCGCATACGAGAGCATCATCATGCCCTTGCATGGTTCACGCACTTCGCGTTTTTAGCCAACACACTTCCATTAAAGGGAAGTTTCTATTGCCTGTAGTAGCTAAGTTTATTACATACTTTGGGGCTTTATAGGATATTTTGTAATTGTATTTGTTTGGGTATTGGCTTTACGAATTTCTATCTCCCTCGCAAGGCAAAATACTCCTCGTGAAGAGGAGGGGTTTGAGGTACACTACCCTTATACAAAGTAGTGTCGGTTTGAGGTACGCTACACTCATGTAAATAGCATCGGTTGTAAGAGGTTGAACTACCCTCATTTGAAGTAGTTCCTTATTTTTTATACCGTAAATCTCACCCCCTCCGCATAGGGGATTACAATTTTATCGTCGTCTATAGTAGCACCCTTCTTCAACTTCTCACTATCCGTGATTGTAATGCCCCATACCGTTTTAGCCATTTAAGATGTCTGGAGTTTCAGTCAGACATCTATCCAAACGTCTGGACCCGTTCCCGGACATTTGAAAGTGAAATTTTCATACTGCGCTTTGTGCTCTGCACGCGGGCGGCGTGTAGAGGTCATTCCCCTCTCTCTCCCTCATTTCCCCCTTAACCCTAAACCCTACTTCCCCTCCAATTTATACCCCTCCTTTCTCTTCTCTTCTCCTCACACCACAGCAACCACCACCTCCAGCACCTCTGTGCGGCGGCGGTGAAGCCTGAGAGAGAGGCGAGAGGGGTCTCGACTAATCCCAAGACCTAGTCGTCCAACGAGGAAGTAACCAAAAGAGCAGTAAAATAAACCATATTCAACATGAAATATAACTAGCAGTAACAAAATACAGCAGTAAGAAAAAAAAACTACTACAGCATGTACCACCACAACAGTAGAACAACATTCATAACATAACAAGAACTACGAGTAAAGAAAAGTACAGAGAGTAACAAAAACTACTCACTACAATGGAACAAAAAGGGCACAAAAGAACAGTGGTAACTCTATTGGACCCTACTCGGCCCAACGTCCTCTGCAGCCGCTGACCCTGGCTGCTCAACACCTGGTCCTGAAAAGTAATGAGTGTAACACGTCAGCGAAACGCTGAGTAGAGTGGCAACTAAACTAAAGAAGCAGTAAAGTGTACAGTAGCTGTTTTATTTTCTTTCTTCCTTTATTTACGTCTTTCTATTATTTCACAATTTATCTATTTCTCAGATCCTTCACTTGATCTCGAATGTTCCTCGTGGGAACGATCTTGATTGCAGTCTTTTCCGAATAGTAGAAGTAACACGTGGTGCTCTCCTGGCCGGGAGAGTCCCCCGTGGTGATCCTACTCTCAGTCAACCACCCCAAGGTCACTGACAGATGTAACGGTGACTACGACACGCGCGGTAAAAGCACGGGTAGCTACCCCGCACTGGTACGCGGTCAATCGTTTCCGTTAACGGGTGCGCCCAAAGCACAGCATGGAACCAGTATAGGGTAGAGCCCTCTCAGTAGCAGGGGTCCAACCCCTCCACAGTAACCAAATAGGGGCCTTGCCCCTCCACAGTCCGCGCACCCTCGCCTGACTACCCTGGTTTGCCTAGTGGGCCTAACAAGTCGGTGTAGGTGAGCTAGCAGAACCCCGGGGCCCGTGGGGTAGCTAGTACTCACCCTACACTAGTAGCTCTCCTCGGTACTGTGTACACGAGGGCCAACAAGTCGGTACAAAGTGGCTAGACCTAACCCCGGGTCCCTGGGGCGGCTGGCTCCGCTCTGCACTAAGCAGGTAACAGGTGCTTCCCCTGGCACTACGTACCCAAGAGACAACACACTTCCACATCTTTCCTTCTCAGTTCCATTTCATTCTCTTTCCAGGAGTTCTACTCCTAACTCCCCGTAGGGTTCCAGCTCTTTTAAGTCAGCACATTCAGGTTTCCCCCTTTCTGTTTCACGTTCATACAACCCATATTCTCAATCATGTTCATTTATTCATAACAGGCAGCTGTTAAATCAATTTACAAGCAGCTATTATTTCCTTTCCACAATTTCCAAGACTGCAATATCTATATTCATTTCACTAGTTTTCCAGTCCTAGGATTCATGCCGTACCCTAGGATCTATCATTCAATCTAGTTTTCCAACCCTAGAATTCATGCAATACCCTAGGATCTATCATTTAATCTGGTTTCTCATTCCTAAGATTTATGCAATGCCCTAGGTTCTATTAATTGTTCCATAATTGTAACAAATTATGTTAATAATTTCTAAAGCCACTCTACCAACTACAACGGAAGTACTGGGGGCGTGGTCAGAAATCCCGCGCGCCTCCGCAGCCCCCGAGACTGCAAAGGAACGGGGTCCTAACACAAGGATCAAACACAAGGAGTTTCTCATAACAATATATAATTACTGGAAACGGGTAGAGGATTTTATTCCGAAAAGAACGCAACTCGAAACGTGGAAAACGGACTCCGAACTGGCCCTAAACGGGTCAAAAATGACGAAACAGTCCAAAATCAGACATCTGGAATCTCTTCCAGATGTCTTAAAAAGTGGGTCAGATGGTACCTTTGTCCTGCGTAGTCTCTCAGACGTCCAGAAGCCTGCGGGGGCATCTGACCTAGTTCCCAGACGTCCGATGGTCACCCCGAACGTCTGGAAGTCCTTCCCGTCGTCTGGCACTGCAGCCAAATGTCTGATTCGCATTGAATGCGAATCTCAGAGCCTGCACGTACCCACTCATCGTTCTCAGTACAACGGGTCGCAGAAAAGGACGAAGGACGAAAATAACTTACTTGCCAGACGTCTGGACAGTCCTCCAGACGTCTTCACCGTCGTCTTGTTGGAAGCCCAGACGTCTGATTCTGGAAAAATTTCCAGAATCATAGTTCGACTCGCCCTCCGCCCGCGATGCATGGCCACGCCGCGCCTCGTCCGCCTGCTGCTCAGGCTGCAGTAGTCCTCCTGCAACGCTCCACGCCCGCGGCTCCCTCGCCGGCCAGCTCCAGCTGCCCCGGCAAGCTCGAGCCCTCACGGCCGAGCATCTCGTCCCTCACGCAACGCCTCCTCCCGCACACCCGCCGCGGCTGCCGCTGCCGCCGCTCGCTCACTCTCACACCGGCTGGAAGGAGAAGAAGGAAACGGAGGAGATGAGAGTGAGGGAGAGGGCGAGGCCTTTTTAAAGCCGCGCGGGGAGAGGAGAGAGAGGGGGGCAGCGCTGCGCCTGCGGAGGAGAGAGGGGAAAAGAGGCATCTACAGGTCTGCGCGTGCAGGCGAAATCCACCATGCCGCAGAAATTAAATCCCAGACATCTGGAAGGGGTTCCATACGTCTGGTCAGACGTATGGGCCACCTCCCAGACGTCTTAAAAGACATCTTGAAGCCGCGTTCGTAACAATATACAAACTCAAAGGAAGTTTCATCCCCGAAACTTGGGCTAACTAGGGTGCGGGAAAAAAAATGTCATAATAACATAACAAACTCAAAGAGGACCGAAGCCGGTCCGAAAAGACGTACCCGCGAAGAGCTCCGGGTACCGCTCCCGCATTGCCGCCTCAGGCTCCCAGGGAGCCTCCTCGTACCGCTGGCTCCTCCACAGAACCTTCACCAGGGGTACTTGCTTTCGTCTCAAACTGCGGACGGCTCGGTCAAGAATCTTCACTGGCCGCTCGGGGTAGGTCAGGTTGTCGCCCACCTCGATGCTCTCGTGACTCAGTACATGACTGGGATCGGCTACGTACTTCCGGAGGTTGGACACGTGGAACACATCGTGCACACTAGAAAGCTGGGGAGGGAGGGCAAGCCTGTAAGCAACAGGTCCAACCCGCTCCAGGACCTCAAACGGCCCCACAAACCTCGGCGCGAGCTTCCCTCTCACCCCAAACCGCTGCAGGCCCTTCATGGGCGAAACACGAAGAAAGACGTGGTCCCCAACCTCGTACTGCACCTCTCTGCATTTTCGATCCGCGTAGCTCTTCTATCTGGTCCTGACAGTGTGGAGTCGCCTGTGGATCTGCTCGACTACCTCCTGACTCTACCGGATCAACCTGGGGCCAACCTCCCACTTGGTCCCTACCTCAACCCAACTCAAGGGTGCTGTACACCTCCGTCCATACAGAGCCTCGTAGGGAGCCATGCCAATGCTCGAGTGATAGCTGTTGTTGTATGCAAACTCCGCCAAGGGCAGGTGCTCCTCCCAAGAGCCCCTCCAGTCCAGTACACAGGCACGCAAAAGGTCCTCAGGTGTCTGTATCGTGCGCTCAGACTGTCCGTCCGTCTGGGGGTGGTAAGCTGTACTAAACCTCAACCGCGTCCCCAGGGCCTGCTGAAACTCAGCCCAAAACTAGGACGTAAAGCGGGTATACCGGTCGGATACGATCTCCCGCGGAACTCCGTGTAATCGTACCACGTCGCGGATATACCTCTCTGCCAACTGTGCTGGTCCCAAAGTGACTCGGATCGGCAAGAATCGTGCCATCTTCGTCAGTCTATCCACAATTACCCAGACTGCGTCGTGTCCTCTCTGGGTAACAGGTAAACCCACCACCAAGTCCATGGTGATGCTCTCCCACTTCCACTCTGGCATTGAAAGCGGTTGTAGCGGCCCTGCAGGCCTCTGATTCTCGACTTTCACCTGCTGACACACTAAGCATTGCTGCACGAATTCACCCACATCCCGCTTCATCCCCCTCCACCAAAACTCGCGTCTTAAGTCGTGGTACATCTTCGTGTTTTCAGGATGTATGGTGAACCTGGAACCGTGTGCCTCAGCCAGGAGCTCTCTCAACAGCTCCTCGTCCCTGGGAACGCACAACCGTCCCCTCAGGCGCAGCACCTGGTCTGTGAAAGAGAAGTCCCCTAGGTCTCCTGACAGTACTCTGTCGCGCAAGGACTGCAAGTACGGATCGGCCATCTGTCCTGTGATGATGAGGTCTATCAGCTTTGGCCTAGTCTATCGTGTCACAGTCACTGCCCCACAGTGCCCCCTTAACTCCAGGGGTAGCCAATTGCCCACCTCCTCCAAGAGGCTCCAACTCTGTAATTGTAAGCTAGCCAAGTGTGTGGGCGCCTTCCAGCTCAAGGCGTCAGCCACCGCATTGGCCTGGCCCGGGTGATAGGAAATGCTGCAGTCGTAGTCCTTCAGGAGCTCCAACCAACATCTCTGTCTCATGTTGAGCTCCTTCTGATCAAAAAGGTATCTAAGGCTCTTGTGATCTGTGAAAATCTCGAAGGTCTCACCGTACAAGTAGTGCCTCCAGGTCTTCAACGCGAAGACGACAGCTGCCAACTCCAGGTCATGGGTAGGGTAGGTATGCTCATGGGGCTTCAGTTGCCACGAAGCGTAAGCGACAACGTGACCCCTCTGCATGAGCACACCTCCTAACCCCTGCAAGGAGGCGTCCGTGTACACAACGAATCCGCCACTACTGTCAGGGATGGTGAGCACGGGAGCCGAAGTCAACCTCTCCTTCAGCTCCTGAAAACATGCCTCACAGGCGTCTGTCCAAGTGAAGGGCACGTCCTTCCGGGTCAACTGTGTCATGGGACGCGCAATCTGTGAAAAACCTCTGATGAATCGTCTGTAGTAGCCTGCCAGTCCCAGGAAACTGCGAATCTCAGTGACTGAATGCGGTCTCTCCCACCTGAGCACTGCCTCAACCTTGGCTGGGTCCATCGCCAAGCCGTCTCCAGAGATCACATGACCTAAGAAGGTTACCTCCCTCAACCATAACTCGCACTTGCTGTATTTGGCGTACAGCCTACGTCGTCTCAGTGTGTCCAGAACCATCCGCAAGTGCTGTCTGTGATGCGTCCGATCTCGAGAATAGATGAGTACATCATCAATGAATACCACCACAAACTGGTCCAAGTACAGTCTAAACACCCGGTTCATCAGGTCCATGAAAGCAGCGGGGGCATTGGTCAGCCCAAATGGCATGACCAAAAACTCGTAGTGTCCGTACCGGGTGCGGAAAGCTGTCTTGGAGACGTCTGCCTCCCTGATCCTCAACTGGTGGTATCCAGACCTCAAGTCGATCTTGGAGAACACCGTGGCACCCCGCAATTGGTCAAACAAGCCATCGATCCTCGGCAGCGGATATTTGTTCTTGATGGTGACCCTATTCAGCTGTCGGTAGTCCACACAAAGGCGTAGGGTACCATCCTTCTTCTTCACAAACAGTACCGGGGCTCCCCAGGGAGACGCATTGGGCCTCATGAAGCCCTTGTCCAAAAGATCCTGTAACTGAGACTTGAGCTCTCGTAGCTCAAGCGGTGCCATCCTGTATGGCGCAGTGGAGATGGGGCTGGTCCCTAGTACTAGTGAGATCTCAAACTCGATCTCACGCTCGGGCGGTAGTCCTGGTAACTCGTCTGGGAACACGTCAGGGTACTCTCTGACCACCGGGATGCTCTGGAAGTCTGCCACAGGGCTGGGCTCTGCCACCACACAAGCTAGGAAGCCCTCACCCTGGCTCAAAAGTCTCGCCGCCCGAAGTGCCGAAATGCACCTGAAGCCTCCGTCCACCGGCTGTCCGTGAAACTCGAAAGAAGGCAACTCCAGTATGGAAAAGACGATCTTCCTCTCAAAATAGTCCACCAAAGCGTGGTAAGCGGACAACCAGTCCATCCCCAGAATTATGCCAAAGTCATCCATCTGTATCATAATCAGGTCAGCTGGCAGGCTATGTCCCCCGACGCTGACCTCGCAATCCGTGTACACCTCCTCAGCTACAAACAGCTGACCACTCGGACCTCTGATTACGAACGGATTCTCTAACAGCGTATAGTCCTGGCCCAAACTAACTGCGAAACTGGCTGCGACAAACGAGTGCGTAGCGCCGGAATCGAAAAGTGTGTAAACGAGTATGCCGAAAACTGAAACCATACTTGCCACCACTGAGCCTGAAGCTCTGGCATCCCTGTGTGTCAGGGCGTTGATACGCCCCTCAACTCTAGGTGTGGACGAAGCAGCCACACTCTGCGTCGGACGGGCAGGTGCTGGTCGATACCCTCCTCGTGACTGCTGTCCTCCTCCTCGCGCCTGGGAACCGCGGCCTCCTGCGCTCCCTCCAGTGCTCTGCGTGGGAAGTATCTGCTGACCTCCTGCCCTCGACGGGCAGTCCCTCCTGATGTGGCCCGGCTGGCCACACTGGTAACAGAGGGGAACCCGACTCCCGCCCTCAGTGGGTCCCTGCTGTCGGCTGGGCGGGGGTCCTGTGCTGGCGACTGGCCTCTGTCGAGGCCCCCCAAAGGCCACGGATGGCCCTGCAAAACGTGACGGCTCCCCTGCGGATGCCACGTGTCTCCTCTCTCGCCGGCCCTGTGAAAAGTCTGGCTGAAAGGGCCTCTTCCGCCCGCCGTCAGTGTCTCGTGCGGACGGGTTGGTCTCCTCGTAAGTCATGGCTGCCTCCACCATCCTCGAAAACGTAGGCAGCTTTAGGGGTTTGACATACCCCCGAATCGTAGGCCGGGGCCCCTTGGTGAACCTCCAAAGGCGCTCCTCCTCGGTGGCTACCGCTGTCGCTGCAAAGCGGGACAGCTCCAGGAAACGCGTGCGGTACGCACTCACGGTCATCGTCCCTTGGCGGAGAGTGTGGAACTCCCGCCTCCTCTGGTCCTGCCACGTCTGGGGAAAGTACTGCTCGCAGAAGAGGGTGACGAACCGATCCCAAGTCGGCTCGTCCCTCTCCTGTCCCTTGACAGCCCTCCACCACCTGTGTGCCGCACTCTCCAACTGTACGTGGCAAAGGCCACGCGGCACTCCACCGGGGAGCGAAGGGTGTCGAAAATCTTCTCTAGCTGCTCGAGCCAGTCCTCTGCCTCGATCGGGTCCTCATCCCCCTTGAAGGAGGGGGGTTTCAGCTTCCGGAACTGTCCGAAGAGCTCGGAGTGGCGCTGCAGTGGGGATGCTGGTGCACCTCCAGGCAAAGGTGCCTCGTGCACAGAAGTGTCGGAGGAAGGTGGGGGTGGAAACTGGCCATCCCCTCCCCCGTGTCCAACGTCACGTCCGTCGGGTGGTCCCACAGAGGACTCCCCCTCCGCATCCCCAGGGGGAGGCGCTCGGGGCGGTGGGTGGAGCTCCTCTCGCACAATGTCCCGTATCAGCTGGGCGAGGTCCTGGGCCTGGACGACCGGGAGTAGTGGCTGGTCCACTGAGGCGTCGGCAACGGCACGCCCACCTCGCCGGCCTCGTCCTCGGTTGCGCCCGCAGCCTGCCTCACCAGTCCCGCGACGAGGCATCTCCTGCAAGGAGACGCGAAACAAAACGGAACACGTCAATATGGAACGATACCTCACGGAGATGTCTAAGAGCTCATGTCAAAAGATATGTTGTGGTGGCTACTCTAGTTATAGACATGTGAATTGGTTATTTTCCAGTCAGTTGATTCACTTCTCGGGACGACCTTGCTCTGATACCATCTTGTAACAACCCGATTCCCGAGTCCCTACGAGACACGAGAACCGGACCGACTCGACTAATCCCAAGACCTAGTCATCCAACGAGGAAGTAACCAAAAGAGCAATAAAATAAACCACATTCAACATGAAATATAACTAGCAGTAACAAAATACAGCAGTAAGAAAAAGAACTACTACAGCATGTACCACCACAACAGTAGAATAATATTCATAACATAACAAGAACTACGAGTAAGGAAAAGTACAGAGAGTAACAAAAACTGCTCACTACAGTGGAACAAAAAGGGCACGAAAGAACAGTGGTAACTCTACTAGACCCTACTCGGCCCAGCGTCCTCTGCAGCCGCTGACCCTGGCTGCTCAACACTTGGTCCTGAAAAGTAACGAGTGTAACACGTCAGCGAAACGCTGAGTAGAGTGGCAGCTAAACTAAAGAAGCAGTAAAGTGTACAGTAGCTGTTTTATTTTCTTTCTTCCTTTATTTACGTCTTTCTATTATTTCACAATTTATCTATTTCTCAGATCCTTCACTTGATCTCGAATGTTCGTTGTGGGAACGATCTTGATTGCAGTCTTTTCCGAACAGTAGAAGTAACACGTGGTGCTCTCCTGGCCGGGAGAGTCCCCCGTGGTGATCCTACTCTCAGTCAACCACCCCAAGGTCACCGACAGACGTAACGGTGACTACGGCACACGCGGTAAACGCACGGATAGCTACACCGCACTAGCACACGGTCAGTTGTTTCCGTTAACGGGTGCACCCAAAGCACAGCACGGAATCAGTATAGGGTAGAGCCCTCTCAATAGTAGGGGTCCAACCCCTCCACAGTAACCAAACAGGAGCCTTGCCCCTCCACAGTCCGCGCACCCTCGCCTGACTACCCTGGTTTGCCTAGTGGGCCTAACAAGTCGGTGTAGGTGAGCTAGCAGAACCCCGGGGCCCGTGGGGTAGCTAGTACTCTCCCTACACTAGTAGCTCTCCTCTGTACTGTGTACACGAGGGCCAACAAGTCGGTACAAAGTGGCTAGACCTATCCCCGGGTCCCTGGGGCGGCTGGCTCCGCTCTGCACTAAGCAGGTAACAGGTGCTTCCCCTCGCACTATGTACCCAAGAGACAACAGACCTCCACATCTTTCCTTCTCAGTTCCATTTCATTCTCTTTCCAGGAGTTCTACTCCTAACTCCCCGTAGGGTTCCAGCTCTTTTAACTTAGCACATTCAGGTTTCCCCCTTTCAGTTTCACGTTCATACAACCCATATTCTCAATCATGTTCATTTATTCATAACAGGCAGCTGTTAAATCAATTTACAGGCAGCTATTATTTCCTTTCCACAATTTCCAAGACTGTAATATCTATATTCATTTCACTAGTTTTCCAGTCCTAGGATTCATGCTGTACCCTAGGATCTATCATTCAATCTAGTTTTCCAACCCTAGGATTCATGCAATACCCTAGGATCTATCATTCAATCTGGTTTCTCATTCCTAGGATTCAAGCAATGCCCTAGGTTCTATTAATTGTTCCATAATTGTAACAAATTATGTTAATAATTTCTAAAGCCACTCTACCAGCTACAACAGAAGTACTGGGGGCGTGGTCGGAAATCCCACGCGCCTCTGCAACCCCTGAGACTGCAAAGGAATGGGGTCCTAACACAAGGATCAAACATAAGGAGTTTCTCAGAACAGTATATAATTACTGGAAACGGGTAGAGGATTTTATTCCGAAAAGAACGCAACTCGAAACGCGGAAAACGGACTCCGAACGGGCCCTAAACGGGTCGAAAACGACGAAACAATCCAAAATCAGACGTCTAGAACCTCTTCCAAATGTCTTAAAAAGTGGGTCAGATGGTACCTTTGTCCTGCGTAGTCTCTCAGACATCCAGAAGCCTGCGGGGGCATCTGGCCTAGTTCCCAGACGTCCGATGGTCACCCCGGACGTCTGGAAGTCCTTCCCGTCGTCTGGCACTGCAGCCAGACGTCTGATTCGCGTTGGATGCGAATCTCAGAGCCTGCACGTACCCACTCATCGTTCTCAGTACAACGGGTCGCAGAAAAGGACGAAGGACAAAGATAACTTACTTGCCAGACGTCTGGACAATCCTCCAGACGTCTTCACCGTCGTCTGGTTGGAAGCCCATACGTCTGATTCTGAAAAAATTTCCAGAATCAGAGTTCGACTCCCCCTCCGCCCGCGACACACGGCCGCGCCGTGCCTTGTCCACGTACTGCTCGGGCTGCAGCAGTCCTCCCGCGATGCTCCACGCCCGCGGCTCCCCCGTCGGCCGGCTCCAGCTGCCCCGGCAAGCTCGAGCCCTCACGGTCGAGCGTCTCCTCCCTCGCGTAGCGCCTCCTCCCACACACCTGCCGCGGCTGCTGCTGCCGCCGCTCGCTCACTCTCGCACCGGCTGGAAGGAGAAGAAGGAAACGGAGGAGATGAGAGTGAGGGAGAGGGCGAGGCCTTTTTAAAGCCGCGCGGGGAAAGAGAGAGAGAGGGGGGCAGCGCTGTGCCTGCGGAGGAGAGAGGGGAAAAGGGGCATCTGCAGGTCTGTGCACGCAGGCGCGTAGACTAAATCCACCGTGCTGCAGAAATTAAATCCCAGACGTCTGGAAGGGGTTCCAGACGTCTGGTCAGACGTCTGGGCCACCTCCTAGACGTCTTAAAAGACGTCTTGAAGCCGCATTCGTAATAGGGGCGAGCGAGGAGAGTGAGAGGGAGGAAGGAGGAGAGCATGGAAGGTTGGAGGACCTTCGGGAGCTCGGCGGAGCTCGCTCGACCGGTGGCAGGTGCGTGCACGCATGGAGAACGTCGGCGAGGAGCTGCCCAAGCTCCTGCAGCGGCTGGAGCTACCGTCGCGGGCAGAGGCGCGAGCGGAGCGAGCTACGAGGAGGTTCTGATACTGGAAGTTTTCCAGTAGCAGACGTCTGGCATGACGAGAAGACGTTTGGTGAGGCGCCTGGATGTCCGGAGCTAAGGTCGAACGTCTGAGAGCACGTATCGCGCGAGGTACATATGTTCTTGCGCTGATTTCTCCCATGCAGAGGATCTCAGTGCAGGAGTCGTTGTCGACTGACTGCACCTGCGTTTGCGTACACAGTTGCAGCTTTGGGAAGGCATGTAGAACACTTTCCCATGCACTTTTGGACGTCTGATCACGTCACCAGACGTCGAGAGGTGCTTCCAGTTGATCGGAGACCTTGTCCGACGTCTAGAACTATCCTCAAATAGTCGCAGAGAAGGTCTGGACATCTGATCAGTCGCAGGGGACACGAGGTGAGTTTTGATGTCTTTTAAGACGTCTGGGATTAGTCCCAGACGTCTGATTTTGATCAGAAATCGCGTTTTTGGCCTGTTTAAGGCTCAAACGGAATCGGATTCCTGCAAATGAAGTACAGTTGTTTGCTACTCGAGTTCCTCTACGTATTCGTGTTAAGTACCTACTGTTTTGAGCTTTTCCAATGTACATTGGTCGCTGGTACAGGTTACCAGCTAGTGGCGTGTTTAGGGCCCGTGGAGACAACGAGATCTGTGGCAGAGTGGTAGAGTGGTTTAATTCAGTTATTAATATTTAAATAAGAATGTGCTTGGTTGAAATAGCCGAATGAAACTCTAGGATGTGGAATGAACCTTAGGATAGAAAATGGATGAGCCTGTTTGAGCTGTACTGTTTACTTGAATGCATGGTTAAGATAAATTGCTAGCAAATGCCTGTATTATAATTACCAGTTGCATGTTAGAATATGAGCTGCCTGTATTCAATTGAGAAATTGCCTGTGAAACCACCAGTTGCATGTTACTGACAATTGAACTATGAAAACACGAGCTACTTGTATATGATGAGGAATGAATTATGAAACATGAGATCTAGATCTAGATAAATGAGGTGAACAGGAGCATGAACCCTACAGGGAATTAGGAGTAGAACTCCTGTGGATAAACAGAATCTGGAATGTAGATAGGAAGTGTGCTGGCCCTTGAGTACGTGGTACCAAGGAGAGCAACTGTCCCCTTTCAGTGTAGAGTGGAGCTAGCCTCCCTTGGGTTGAGACCCGGGGTTAGGATTGGTCACTCTACACGAACTCCTGTTAGTCCTCGCGTACGTGGTACCGAGGCGAGCTACTAGTGTAGGGAGGGAGCTAGCCACCCCACGAGACCTGGGGTTTAGCTAGCCACCCTACACCGACTTTGTTAGGCCCTTTTGGCAAACTAGGGTAGTTAGACGAGGGTGTGCGGACTGTGGAGGAGCAAGACCTCTGTTTCGTTCTGAGGGGCGAGACCCCTATTATGAGAGGGCAAGGCCATGTACTGTTCTGTGCTGTACTTTGGGTGTACCCGCTAGCGGAAACGATTAATCGCATTTCAATGCAGGGTAGCTACCCATGCGCTTATCACGCGTGCCGTAGTCACCGCTATGTCTTGACAGTGACCTGAGGGTGGTTGACTGGGTGTAAGACTACCACGGGGGACTCTCCCGACCATGAGAGTACCACGTGTACCTTCTACTCTACGGAAAAGACTACAATCAAGATCGTTCCCACGAGGAACATGCAAGATCAAGCAATATCTGGATACTTTGATAAATTGATGAAATAAAAACATATAAATGAGATAAATAGAAATGAGATTTAAATATGTTGTTTTAACTGTTCTTGTACTTAAATAATATAAACACCACTCTACTCAGCGTTAGCTGACTCTATCTTTTCATTACACTGTTCAGGATCAGGAGTTGAGCAGCCCGAGTTTCTGACTGCAGAGGGTGCTGGGCCCAGCTGTGCCCAGCCGTAGTCGTTCTTTCATCACTTTCTTTTTCTCTACTGTTGTAGTAAGTAATGGATACCTAGTTTACTGTTTCTGCTATTCCTATTTCCTTTCCACTTTCAGTTGTTGTTGTGGCATGTACTGAGACAGTTGTTCTACTTTCTTTACTGCTTTGTACTTTTCTTCTACTTAGTTATATTGCATGTGTGAATATGGTTTATTTTCCTGCTTTTAGCCATTTCTTGTTGGATGACTAGGTCTTGAGATTAGTCGAGGCGAGCCAGTCTTGGGTCCTGTAGGGGTCCGGGAACTAAGTCGTAATAGTGATGATGCCCTTCTTGGGCTTGTGGTCGAAGAGGCACCTAGAGATGTTGTGGTGGTGGTAGTGGTGGGCTTTGGGGACCTCCTTTTCAATGTCACCTTGGGAGGAGGTCGTGGTTAGAAAGTGGGGGTGAAGGAGGTGTTGGAGGTTGGAGAGTGGGGGCGGAGGAGGTGGTTAGAGGTGAGGAGGAAGGGAGGTGAATTGGCGAGGGGAAAAGGGGAGAGAGGGGGTAAAAATTAAAATAAAATTTGAGGGCTAAAAAAGGTTTTGAAGATAAAAAAGTAATTTTTTATTACATTTCAATCCAAAATCGTCAAGTTTAACGATTATGGCTAACGGAGTGGCAAATCCGAAAACGATGTTACTTTTTCAATGGCATATCTGTAAATATATTGAATTGAATGACATTTAAGTATTTTAAAAAGAGTTTAGTGTCATTCATGTAAAAATCCCTTCATTTTATTTTTTTTATACCAACAACACCTCCACCTCCTCTCCTTCATGCACCTCTCCTCTTCCTCATCTCCTCCAATCCACCACCACCACACCCACTACACCTCCCTCCTCCTTTTTTCTGCCCCAACATACCACCACCTTCTTCTCCTCTTCCACCCACCTTCTTCTTCCGACCCACCATCGTCGCCCTCCTCTTGTGACCTACCACCACCACACCCCCTGCACCTTCCTCCTCTCCTTTGCCCCAACGCACGACCACCTTCTTCTCCTGCTTCACCCACCTCCTCCTCCTCTACCTACCATCACCCTTGTTATCCTCCTCTGCCCACCTCCTTCTTCGATCCACCACCACCACCCTCCTCCTCCTCTACCCTCCTCCTTCTCCGACCCAACACCACCACTTTCATTCTCCTCCTCTGCCCACCTCCTACTCCTCATTCACCCACCACCACCACCCTCCTTCTCCTCCTCTACCCACCTCCTTCTTCAACCCACTACCACCACCCTCATTCTCCTCCTCTGCCTACCAACCTCTTCTCTGACCTACTACCACCACCCTCATTGTCCTCTTCCTCCCACCACCACCACCACCCTCCTCCATCCCCTCCATCCACCTCCTCCTACGACCCACAAACACACCCCTTGCACCTCCCTCCTCCTCCTCTCCTCCGCCCCTCCTCCCCTCTACCCCATGGCTGATACTATTACCCTACAAACCCTACCGAGGTAGCAAATAATAAAAGAAAAAGAATTAGGCGGTTTGGAGTTGATTTTTTTAAATTTTTACTTTAAACTTTTCTCAAGTGTATGAAACCTAATAAATTAAGCTTTATAGGAGAATATATGTCATTACAAAGGATACACATGTATATACGAAAACAATGGGGATATATCTCTTTGCCAAATTTAACAAGGGCATATATATCAAAACCCCAATTATAATTAGAGAAAATGGTAATAGAGGATGAAATCCAATGACAAATCCTACACCTCTCCTACCCCGATGGTGGGTCCTACCTACGGGTGGGTTCTGTGTCCCAATTTTGTCGATTTTCTCATAACGGATGAGGAGGATCTCCTATTTCAAATCTGTTATGGATTTTGTCCTCCACAAACCATTTCTCTTATAAATATTTATGGGCATGAGTAGGAAAATGTGTCTCCACCTCTCACACAACACACCAGTGTATTTGATATTCAATCGGCGTGTCTTGATTTTTCACCGATTGAAGATCAAAACACATCAATTGAAATTGAAAACACACTGATAAATTTTGATTTTCAACCGATTTTTACTTATGTAAAGTGGTTTTTCACTTATAAAAATTGATATTTCAATTAGAAAATAATTTTTCATCTTTGGATTTAGGGTTTAGTCTTTAGTTTTTAGGGTTTAGGTTTCCCTATATCTTAAACCCTAAACTCAAAAGTGAAAAATCAATTTCTAAGTGAAAAAATACTTTTCATAGGTAAAATCATTTTCTATAAACACTAAATCCTAAATCCTAAACCTAAACCCTAAATCCTAAATTCTAAATGCTAAATCCTAAATTCTAAACCTAAAACCTATAGGTGAAAATCGCTTTCTACTTTCCAAGTGAAAATCCATTTTCCATCAGCTGAAAATCAAAATACATCAGTGTGTTTTCATTCTCAACTAGTGTATTTTAATTACTAATTGGTGTGTTTCGATGGGAAACCAAAACACATTAGTCGAAAGTTAAAATACACTAATATATTTTGTTAGGAGGGATATGAGTTATAACGTATGTTTCTTTACTTTTTAGTAATATTTATATTCTTTTACCTCATGGATTAATAAGAAAATTACAACACTATGCCATGAAAAATTCAGAACTAATATTCAACACGTATATTATATCATGCAGACATAATATGCGTGTCATAAGATTGATTTCAAGTGCCAAAATAAATAAAAAAATCCATCATAGCTTATAACTAGGTTTATATTTAATATTTATTTTTTAAATTAAAATACTTTGATTTTGACCTGATACAAACTCAATTTGATGAAAAAGATGCATGAAATATATTCATAATATATATAGGGTACGAGGATGGTGTAGCTTAGCTGCACATACATTATATGTAGCTGAGGTCCTCAATCGTTGGATTTATGAGTTTGTAGACAACTGTTAGATTATGTTACTCTACACCTCCGCCTCCTCCACGACTCTGCACTTGTGCCCCCCACCCCCCATTGACTTCATCCGCTTACTCCTCCATAGCTCTGCACTTGTGCCCCCCCTCCGCCATTGACCTCCTCCTCCACAAGAGCCGCTGCTCGACCTATCGAACGATGTGCTCATTCCCTTCCTCGACTCTTGCTTGACTATCAAAGGTTCAGCTCCTCATCGACTTGTCCCTCCCTCTTCGTTTTCCTTCTCTTCCTCCAACAACAACAACTGCCACCACCCTGTCCGGCCCCTCCCCTTCCTTCACCTCCACCAACGGCCCAGCCCTACCCCTTCCTCCTCCTCCACCAACAACAACGACCACCACCTTGCCCTACCCCTCACCTTCTTGCTCCTCCACCAACGGCCCAGCCCCTCCCCTTCTTCCTCTTCCACCAACAGTCACCACCCTCGCCACTCCCTCTTCTTCCTCCTCCTCCTCCTCCTCCACGAACAACCCAACCCCTCCCTTACTCCTCCTCCATCGATAACAACCACCACAACCCTACCCAACTCCTCACCTTCATCCTCCTCCACCAACGCCCCAACCCTTCCCCTTCCTCCTCGTCCACCATAAGACACCACCCCTGCCCCTCCCTCTTCCTCTTCCTCCTCCTCCACAAACAGCCTAGTCTCTCCCCTTACTACTCCTCCACCAACAATAGCTACCACCACCCTGCTTGGCCCTCCCTCCTCCCTTTCCTCCTCCTCTAGAAATAAGAGCCACCACCACCCTGCACAACCCCTCCCCTTCCTCCTCCTCCACCAACAACAGCCACCACCACCTTGCCCATTTGAATTTCCTTTCCCTTCAGTTCTTGAATTCAAATATTATCTTTCATATTGATTAATATTTTTTTTTCAAAGGCTTTCAAAATTAGAGGATTCATGAGAATTGTATTTATGTGCAATTGTGAAGTTTGGGAACAGTATTGAGGAGAGATAATTCACGTCTGTCATTTTCAACCGTCCATCCCCTCCCCTTCTTTGTAATTTTTTTCTCATGTCCCTCTGGAATGGTAGGTTATGTTAATCATAATTTTAATTAAAGGTTGTGACGAAAGAAAATGAGTGTCGAATCATCATTGCAAGGACTCACAGTACAAAAATGTCATTGTGGATCATACGCAATAATGTATACATCCCAGAAGGAATCCAATAAAGGAAAAAAATTTTATCGATGTCCAAGATGGCAGGTGATGCACATTGAAATGTCAATTGTAAATTGTTGAATATATTATTGTATTTTGTTTAATTTTGTTACTTTTGAGCTTTTTTGTCTTATGTTATAGGAAAGTAACTTATGTAAATTCTTCGAGTGGATTGACAACAATTGCGTTCTTAACTTTGAGAGTCAATATCAAATTGATACAATGCATGAATATCAAAAGAAGTTAATGAAGATTACTTCAATGGAGAAAGAATTAGAAGAGCTAAGACAACAAGTGGAAATAGTTGAAGCTATAGAAGTTATGTTAGGCAACAAAAATGAATCTATTAGAAGCCATGTGATATGTTTTGTAGTTATACTTGTCGTAGTCATTGTTATGCAAGTGGCATTGTATATGTATGAGTGAATGTTGACTCATAGGGCATGTACTTCTTATGTAATAAACTTGAACTAATATGATTAGCAGCAATGGATGTTTTCTTATGTCAATTGAATTCTTTACTTATGTCATGGATGCTTAGTTATATGATTAGAAGTGATGGATTTTTCTTTTTGGACATAGTAATTTGGGGTCTTTGCTCATATGATTACAAGTGATGGAAGTTTTCTTTGGTCGTGTTTCAAATGTGGAAAATTATTTATGTTGTGTGGTGGGACAAGTAATGCCAACTTAAAGGAATTTGCAACGTCAATCATTCATTTCTTGTTGAACTTGTTCCTAACAACAAGATTGGTCTCCTCTGTTAAATTCATACTTGTAACAAGAAGATTGATCTCATCTCTTTATATTTTGGGTCCGTCAAATAGTAGAAAGGAACCAAAGGAATTATATCCACAAAGATATTGCATTTCATCCAAGAATATTTTATCGATCACCTAAAAGAATAAGTTAATCTGCTGATGAAAGAATCACGTCAAAGAATGTAATTGACACCAATAGAAATTACACTATTGTTTACGGTCCACAGTCGACGACTTATGGAATCGTTGACAATATTATTATTTTTGACTGTTCTCCAAATAACGGCCGAGAATATTCATTTCATTAACTACCCCCATTCAATGCAAAGAGTGGGTAGGTGTGACTAGCATCGTCAGTTAACAACGGTCAACATAGTTAGCAATGTCGACCATTTTTTAGGAACGGTTGAGTAAAGTCAAATTTTGTAATCGTCGAAGCGAAAAAGTTAAATAGTTGAGTTTTTTACTTGACAGTTTCATTAAAACTATCGACGAACGTCGACCTAAATTGATTGAGCGGCCCCGACTTCCTCCCCCTTCCTCCCAAATCCCCCTCTCCTCCTCGCATGATGCCTCCTCCGTTGAAGGCACTCCCCCTCTTCTTGTACAGCCCCTCCTCGTCACTGTTCACCCCCTCCTTAAGTACGACCTCCTCTTTGATCGCCCCTCCTCCTCTGCTCGCTTCCCTTCATCGTCGACGACCACCACCTGACAGGTGACCACCACCATCACCTCTGCCATGTTCACCTTCTCCCCCTCCCCTGTTACGAACGTGGCTTCAAGGCTCCTTTTAAGGCGTCTGGGAAGTGGCCCAGACGTCTGACCAGACGTCTAGGATTTGATTTCTGCGGCACGCGCGATTTCGTCTGCGCACTTGCGCGCGCAGACCTGCGACGCCTCTTTTCCCCTCTCTCCTCCGCAGGCGCAGTGCTGTCTCTCTCGCTCTCTCTCCCCGCATGGCTTTAAAAGAGCCCTCGCCCTCTCCCTCACTCTCATCTCCTCCGCTCCCTTCTTCTTCTTCCAGCCAGTGTGAGAGTGAGCGAGCGGCGGCAGCGGCAGCCGCGGCGGGTGTGCAGGAGGAGGCGTTGCGCGAGGGAGGAGACGCTCGGCCGTGAGGGCTCAAGCTTGTCGGGGCAGTTGGAGCCGGTCGGCGGGGGAGCAGTGGGCGCGGAGTGACGCGGGAGGGCTGCTGCAGCTCGAGCAGCAGGCGGACGAGGCGCGGCGCGGCCGTGCGGCCCGGGCGGAGAGCTCGTCGAGCTCTGATTCTGGAAATTTTTCCAGAATCAGACGTCTGGGCTTCCAACCAGACAACGGTGAAGACGTCTGGAGGATTGTCCAGACGTCTGGCAAGTAAGTTATTTTCGTCCTTCCTCCTTTTCTACGACCGTTCGTACTGAGAGCGAGGAGTGGTACGTGCAGGCTCCGAGATTCGTATCCAACGCGAATCAGACATCTGGCCGTAGTGCCAGACAACTGGAAGGACTTCCAGACATCCGGGGTGACCATCAGACGTTTGGGAACTAGGCCAGACGCCCCCGCAGGCTTCTGGACGTCTGAGAGACTACACAGAACAAAGGTACCATCTGACCCACTTTTTAAGACGTCTGGAAGAGGTTCCAGATGTCTGATTTTGGACTGTTTCGTCGTTTTTGACCCGTTTAGGGCCCGTTCGGAGTCCGTTTTCCGCGTTTCGAGTTGCGTTCTTTTCGGAATAAAATCCTCTACCCGTTTCCAGTAATTATATATTGTTCTGAGAAACTCCTTGTGTTTGATCCTTGTGTTAGGACCCCATTCCTTTGCAGTCTCGGGGGTTGCGGAGGCGCGTGGGATTTCCGACCACGCCCCCAGTACTTCCGTTGTAGCTGGTAGAGTGGCTTTAGAAATTATTAACATAATTTGTTACAATTATGGAACAATTAATAGAACCTAGGGCATTGCATGAATCCTAGGAATGAGAAACCAGATTGAAGGATAGATCCTAGGGTATTGCATGAATCCTAGGGTTGGAAAACTAGATTGAATGATAGATCCTAGGGTACAGCATAAATCCTAGGACTGAAAAACTAGTGAAATGAATATAGATATTGCAGTCTTGGAAATTGTGGAAAGAAAATAATAGCTGCCTGTAAATTGATTTAACAGCTGCCTGTTATGAATAAATGAACATGATTGAGAATATGGGTTGTATGAACGTGAAACTGAAAGGGGGAAACCTGAATGTGCTGAGTTAAAAGAGCTGGAACCCTACAGGGAGTTAGGAGTAGAACTCTTGGAAAGAGAATGAAATGGAACTGAGAAGGAAAGATGTGGAGGTGCGTTGTCTCTTGGGTACGTAGTGTCAGGGGAAGCACCTGTTACCTGCTTAGTGCAGAGCGGAGCCAGCTGCCCCAGGGACCCGGGGTTAGGTCTGGCCACTTTGTACCGACTTGTTAGCCCTCGTGTACACAGTACCGAGGAGAGCTACTAGTGTAGGGCGAGTACTAGCTACTTCACAGGCCCCGGGGTTCTGCTAGCTCACCTACACCGAATTGTTAGGCCCACTGGGCAAACCAGGGTAGTCAGGCGAGGGTGCGTGGACTGTGGAGGGGCAAGGCCCCTGTTTGGTTATTGTGGAGGGGTTGGACCCCTGTTACTGAGAGGGCTCTGCCCTATACTGGTTCCGTGCTGTGCTTTGGGCGCACCCGTTAACGGAAACGACTGACCGCGTGCCAGTGCGGGGTAGCTACCTGTGCGTTTACAGCGCATGCCGTAGTCACCGTTACGTCTGTCAGTGACCTTGGGGTGGTTGATTGAGAGTAGGATCACCACAGGGGACTCTCCCAGCCAGGAGAGCACCACGTGTTACTTCTACTATTCGGAAAAGACTGCAATCAAGATCGTTCCCACGAGGAACATTCGAGATCAAGTGAAGGATCTGAGAAATAGATAGATTGTGAAACAATAGAAAGATGTAAATAAAGGAAGAAAGAAAATAAAACAGCTTCTGTACACTTTACTGCTTCTTTAGTTTAGCTGCCACTCTACTCAGCGTTTCGCTGACGTGTTACACTCGTTACTTTTCAGGACCAGGTGTTGAGCAGCCAGGGTCAGCAGCTGCAGAGGACGCTGGGCCGAGTAGGGTCCAGTAGAGTTACCACTGTTCTTTTGTGCCCTTTTTGTTCCACTGTAGTAAGTAGTTCTTGTTACTCTCTGTACTTTTCTTTACTTGTAGTTCATGTTATGTTAAATGTTGTTCTACTGTTGTGGTGGTACATGCTGTAGTAGTTCTTTTTCTTACTGTTGTATTTTGTTACTGCTAGTTATATTTCATGTTGAATGTGGTTTATTTTACTGCTCTTTTGGTTACTTCCTCGTTGGACGACTAGGTCTTGGGATTAGTTGAGTCGGTCTGGTTCTCGTGTCTCGTAGGGACTCCGGAATCGGATCGTTACATCCCCTCCTTGACTCCCACCACCATCGCGACCACCATCACCACCTCCAACACCCGACGCCCGCCCCTTTCCTCTGCCACAACCATCACCACCACCACAACCGGCCCCTCCTCCTCCTACCTCCTCCTGCCACCACCACCATGCCATCCTCCTCTTCCTTCCCTGCTGCCGCCACCACCACCACCTCAGTCTCCTCCTCCTACTTCCTTCTGCCACCACCACCAGTACCACCACCTCATGCACCTCCTCCCTTCCTGTCACCACCAACTCCACCACCTCAGTCTCCTCCTCCCACCTCCTTCCTACCATCAGAACCACCACCATCTCAGTCTCCTCCCTTTCCTCCTTTCCTCCCTACAGCACCACCACCAACTCATACTCCTCCTCCCACCTCCTCCCTGCCGCCACCACCACCACCACCTCACTCTTTTTATATAATTAGTATGTTTTGATTGTATGTTACTTGTTGCTTGAGCAATTATGCCTACATACATATTTAGTTTGATTACAATATATTGTGTGAGTGAATGTGTATCAATGAATGTTTTCAAATTATATTAGTTCAAATTAATTGGATTGAGGATGATGCACTTAAAATTTATATGTTTGAATTATGGGGTGCGCCCACATATGTTATGTCATTTTCAGCATGCAAGAATTAAGAAAAGTTTCATATTATAGGGGGGACTTTGTCAAATTTTTTATAGATTAGTACGTGCATAGGGAAACATTGAGTGGATATGATGAATAATTACACCTTGAGATTTATAGTTTATGGATTATGGTTTAGATCCAAGCTTAGGTTTAGGTTTTGGTTTTGATATTGGTTTCAACTTTATTTTTAAGATTTTGGGTTTACGGATATGAGATGAAGGTTTAAGGTCATGGGTTTAGATTTAGGTCATGGGTTACGTGATGGGTTTATTTATGGCTTAGAGTTTAGGGCTTAGGATTTATGACCTCGGGTTTAGGTTACCAACTGAATGCTTAAGGTCTTGGGTTTCGATTTAAGGTTTACATTTAGGGTTTGGGGTTTAAGATTTGAGGGTTAGGGTTATGAGTTTATGGATTAGGTTAACAAGCTTAAGGTTTAGGGTTTTAGAAAGGAGGGAAGAGAATTGAGAGGGAGTAAGAGGAATATAAGAAGATTAGGGGTTGAGAGGGTGAGGAGGAGAGGATTGGGGTGGAGGGAATTACAGTTAGAAAAGTAATTTATAATTGAAATATTTGATATTTTTGTTTCGTTATAATATTTTTATTACAACTTTATAGATACACACACTTGTACTAATTTAGATGCACTTAATGACAAAGAATAGGAGTTTTAACCCCTAAAGTATAGGTTGTGGGAGAAATATAACTGTCAAAATATTTGTCCATTGAGATTTATGATCATGTTATACGGACAATGTAGACTGTGTGTGTACTTCACTTACATGCATGATGTATTGTCTTTATAGCATGTCATAAGACTCAATCATCTTTAGTTTGGTGAAGTATCGAGCTAAAGAGGGTCCTTGAAGATTTGTCCACAACTTAGGATTACTTCTTGCATGTAGCTAGTGTGTGAAGAAATTTCAGTTGCATTTTCTCACCTTTCTCTGGTATATCAACTAATCTTAGTTACATTCCTAAAGTGGCCTTAAGTGGGGGCTACTAGGAATGTAGTTAAGGTTAATCTTAGGAGATATACTGGAGAAGTGCAGGGAAATATTGTCAAAATTTCTCCAAACATTTGATTCAATCTTCAAGTATAGGCTATCAAGTGAAAATATTCTTAAAATACATATATTTTTCTTATTTGAATCTAACTTCTGAGTGGTTGACATTGAAATTTAGGTTATTATAGATAAGTCATGAATTATTATGAGGAATTTGAATTACTACAAATATAAGAATGGAGTGATTTCGTTTCTGAAGTGGGCATTTAATGATGATATAAAGACATTTAGATGAGGAGAATTTCTTGATCTGGTGTTATGCCCATGTAGACGTTGTTTGAATGGGTTTTTCCATGATCGAGACCTTATTTTCAAGCATGTATATATAATGGTTGGTGGTAGCATTACATAAATTGGATAGCTCATGGTGAGAAAATCACAAGAGAAGTCAGATATGATAGAATTGACGATTTAGAATAAAGTGATGATAACCAGGGAGATGAATTAGATGAAATGTTACATGATATGAGAGTAACAGACCTTGAAGATGCAGACAATGAGACATTACGAGATTGTAATGAGTTTTACGACGTACCTAAGGCAGCAAAAGATCCTGTTGCTCTTGGAATAACGTCAATGTCAAAGTTGTCATTCATTTTGAAATTGTTTCATATAAAAGTGATGAATAGAGCCACAAAGAAATTAATGTCTGAGGTCCTTGAATTCATTGGAGAGCTACTGAATAATCTTGCTAGGTACCCTGAGTCATGATATGATGCGAAGAAGTAGATACGCAAGCTTACACTGAATCTGAGAAGATTGATGCATGTCGAAATGATTGTTCTGTGCAGAAATGAGTACTAAGGGTTGAGTAATTGTCTCGAATGTAGCGAGGAACGATATAAGATGGGTAAATCAACAAACACAGCAGGAAAGAAATAATCGAAGAAGGTTCTTCGTTATTTTCCACTGATTCCTAGGCTACAACGCCTGTTCATATCAAGTAAAATAGCAAAATTGATGGCGTGGCATCATGAGAATAAATCAAGGGATAGACACATCCGTCATCCAACAGATTCTGATGAGTAGAATAGATTTAATGAGAATCACGCATCATTAGTAGAGGAGGTGTAGAATGTGAGATTGAGACTTGCAAGCGATAGATTCAACTCATTCAAGAACATGCATCCATCATATTCCATATAATCAGTGGTCATGTTAACTTATAACTTATCTCATTGGTTATGCATACGATCTACATTTATGATGTTGACCCTCCATATCCCAGGTCCCAAGCAATAAGAAAATGCAATAAATGTTTATCTTCCCAAGCAACCAAGAAATACGATAGATGTTTATCTCTAACCGTTGATTGGTGAACTGAAAGTCATGTGGTATAGTGATGTACAAACATATGATGTATACAAGAAAGAGTTCTTTAAGTTGCACATAGCATTATTATGTATAATCAATGACCTTCCAGCATATGCTAATTTGTTAAGATAGAGTACGAAGAGGAAGTTTGCATGTCCAATCTGTATGGATGATACTCATTACTTGAGATTGCCTGAAAGCAAGAAGTTCTATTACTTAGGGCATCGCAGATTTTTGCCCATTTAACACAGATGGTGAACATCACAATTCAAAGACAGATTTGATGGTAAACCATGACAGTATTCGTTGAAGAATCCAAAAAGTAAATTGAGTACAGGTTCTGTTAGGTTGTCTGGTGTGAAAATCATGGAGACATTGCAAAAGCTTAGTGAAATACGTTTAAGTCATCTTTTCAAAAATGACTTGACTTACTTGTGACATTTGGGATTTAGGAAGAAAAGTATATTTTTTATGGAGCTTCCATATTGGCAGAATGTAATGGATAATATTTTAGATGTATTAAACTTAACAGACAGCCTAAAGGATACAGTTAAAATAAGGAATGATATGAAAGGTTTAGGTATTCATCCTGAGTTGCACGTTCAAGAAGGCGACTCTCACTTTCCAGAAGCTATATACAATCTTACCAGAGAGTAGAAACAAAGGATTTTCTCCTTCTTGAAAGACATTCGGGTTTCTAGATGGGTATTCATCCCAGCTTTCAAGTTGAGTAAATGAAGTGCAAAAGAAGATTAGTGGGTTAAAAAGTCATGATTTTTATTGTACATGCAAATCTTATTCCCATTAGCGATACATGGAGTAATGCTTGGTCCAGTAGTCAATTCATTTATAGAGTTGAGCTGATATTTTAAAGGCATATGTTTCAAGACATTAGATTCCGAATTGCTAGAGTACTGGGATAAACAAATTATAATCACACTTTGTAAAATGAAGCAGATTTTCTCACATGCATTCTTTGATGTGATAGTTCATGTCATGCTTTATCTTGCGAATGAAGCGAGAATTGCTGGACCTGCATAGTATAGATGGATGTATCCAATTGAACGATATTTGAAGAAACTGAAAGATTATATTTTGAATAAGGCAAAGCCAGAAGGGTCAATCGTGGAAGGATATTTTGTAGAATGATGTATTAACTTCTGTGCCATGTACATGAATGAGACAGACAATAAATTTAATTGACTTGAACGAAATTATGATGGAGGATTTAATGGTAATGATGAAGATTGTCTATCTATATTTGACATCGGAAAAAGGTCGATCCTCCACATGAGTTCAAGTCCATCTCAGATATGGACTGACAATTGGATCACTTGTACATTCTGAAGAAAATTCCAGAAGTGGATGAATTTTACAATGAATTCAAAGAATCCATTCATCCATCTACATGCGAATTGCAGTTCCTTGATTAGTTTAAGAATCATGTAAATAAACTGATAGAATAGGGGGATCCACGGTAACTACAAGATTTTGATGTAATTGTTAATACACCTTTGATATATAGGCATTACCATCCGGGTTACATAATTAACGAATTCAGATTTAGAGTAAGGTCAATTATGATGCAAAGGCCGCACAACAGGCGGGAGTCGTCATCAGTTGTGACCTAAGTATTGATTGTGATGGGTATTACGGTTAAATTATGGAAATTAGTTTCAGGTTTGACCGTATGGTAGTTGTATTTAAGTGTGATTGATTTAATATTTTCAAAGAATGCATCGGAGTCAAAGTGGATAAGAAACATGATTTCTTAAGTTTAAGTAAGAACCGTCAGATTCTTCAGTCATCAGAAACATTCACATTAGCTTATCAGGTAACACAAGTATTCTACGTACTTGATAATAGCAGAAATGGATGGATAATAGCCGTTAGAGCTTTACCACGTGAACAATACGATGCGTGAAAAGATCTCGACTTAGATGTTGAATCTGAAGCATATCAGTAAAACCCACAAAATGATGAAGTTGCCACTTGTGCAACTAACATTGATATATAAGGTAATTTGCCAAAAATATTAATTCATGACCCAAAAATTAATATAATTTAAAAATATTTTTTAGTTATCTATTTTGTTTAAATGTCCTTTAAATTTTTCATTTTTTTCCAAAGCTTATGTTCATTTATTTTGCGAAACTAAATTTTATCTTATTACCTTCTTATATAGGTTTCTTGTATTCTTGCACTATTTCTACACTGTTTTGTCACTATGGTGAGATTCTTCTACCACTTTCTTTTTTTAAATGCTCTTTTAATGTTACATGTGTGGTATATTCAATTAAGTTTATTTTATGTGTAGGGTGTCACCACTATATGGATGATGCATTTACTTTTTTTTTGTGATTATATGGGATGTGTCCACTCGTATTTGACATGTATGTTGAATGTTTTGTGTTGAATATGAAGAGGAAGGAGAAAGGGAAGGGAAATGGAGGGAGGAATGAGAAAGAAAAAGAAGAGGAAGGGAAATGAAAGGGGGAATGGGAATGTGAAGAAAAGGAAGGGAAAGGGGAAGGGAAATGGAGTGGGGAATGGGAAGGAAAAAGAGGAGAAAGGAAATGTAAGGGGGAATGGGAAGGAAAAAGAAGAGGAAGGGAAATGGAGGGGGGAATGGAATGTGAAGAAGAGGAAGGGAAAGGGGAAGAGAAATGGACAATGAAGGGAAATGGAGGAGGGAAGGGAATGTAAAGAAGATGAAGGGAAATGGGGGGGGGGGGGGATGAGAAGTGAATGTGATTTCATTCTTTTGACATTTGTTTTTGTTCCACGCTTCTTTTATTTTCATTTATTTCTATATTTGTTTATTATTTGGAAAATCACAATATATAAGAAAAATGTTATCGAATTTTTTTCTACATATTTAATTATTTGTTTTGTTTCTACGTAGGTGAACGTCAAGAAGAAGGCCAATATAGGTGGTGGGGATCGGGTCACCTCCCAGCAGCCTTAGGATCAAGCCCCCCAGCAGCAGCCCCAGGCACTCCACCAGCAGTTTTTAAGGCCTGGAGATGTTGCTTAATATCTCCAAAGTGAGGGGAGGGGGGGAGAAGGGGAAGGGGATGAGTCTGATGCCTCCTCCTACGGATCTCAATGAGAAAGATCCTAAGTAGGAGGCGCAAGACGCACCCGTCAATGATGATGAGGAGGAGAACGGTACTTCATTCGATGAGGATGATGTTGGGTCTTTCAGGCACGGTACGTAGGGGAAGAGGTTTGATGCAGAATAGGGACCTAGAGAGACTTCCGCATGGGATTCGCATATCAGTCACCATCACACCAACGAGGGAAGCAAAGGGCTATCCTTTATTCGTCAGCAGGCTGGGTACGCTGACGAAGGCGATCATCCCGCTCTCCTACTTTGACTGAAGGAAGGTGGCAAAAGAGCTATAGAGGCAACTCCTTCAAGAATTAAAGGTAATTCATAAAAACTTATTTACATTTCTTTATATAATTTCAAATTACATAATAATTACTGTTCTCCTAGTAATGCAGGCGATCTTCGATTGGGGCGACGATCTGAATGTCCCCAAATATATCTTCAAGCACGTGGCTGAGATTCATAAAGATTGGATATTGGAGATGAAGAGTAAGGTAAAAGAAAATTTTAACTTTATATATTTCATTTTTTACCCTAATTGCATTATTTATAACATTAAAGATATATATTTTAGTTTTATAAGAACAGGACCCATGATGAGGCATTGCATCATGGGCCTCTTGTGATATAGCCAGACGTTTGGAAGGAAGAGTGCAGACATTGGCATGATCCAGCAACTCACATAAAAGTATTGTATATATCATAATTTAACTAATTTTGAAGTTAATAAACTCTACCTTTATTTTAGGAGCAGGCGTAGAAGAATAAGGATAATAGGGCTAAAGCTCCAACGAAGACCCACATATTAAGTAGAAAGAGCATAGACAGAATGAAATCCCGATGCGTTAGCATTTCTACTATTTTTATTTTTTTACAACCTTGCTAGATTTATAATTTATTTTAATTAACTCTTTTAAATTGCAGTCTCATATGCATCAAGGTGTCCAGCTTGAACAGGTGAGAATATATGAGATTACTCATAGCAAGCTGAGTCATGAAGGAAGCAAAGAGTGGCTCCATGACACATACCAGTAGAGACATGTAAGTTAAATTACAAAAAATATATATTTCATTTCTTAATTAAATTTGCATGATATTACTTACGTAATTTAATTTTTCAGGATAATATAGTCAATTTAATGTATCCTCCTAAAAACACCAACTCTAGTACAGTTCAACAGCCACTGTCACCAAAGGAGGCGTTCCGGACCGTCATGCGACCCGAGCATGCATGGCGGGTTCTTGTGTCGTGCACGGAGGAGCGAGACCATCTCCAGCTGGTATGGGAGAAAGGGGGCATCATCGTCTTCAGCTGAGATAGTAGAGATGAGGAAGGAGATTGCGGAATTATGCTGCCAAGATGACGAGAAAGAGGATTAAAGAGCTAACCACGCAGGTCAAGGACTTCGTGACGTTGTTCAAGGAGTCAGCTACGCAGCTGTAACAGTCGACTCAAATTATTCAAGAGCTCTTGAGGGTACTTCAATGAGGACGTCTCAATCACCCCTCATTTAGTCAATTTAGAGATTATCGTGACAACGACGACAATTTAGGTAGTGCTAGAGGCATTGGTGCCCCAGCTTAATTTCTGTATTTTCAGACATTATTATTTATACATCTACTTTGTAAACATTATTATATATATGAAAATTTGATTTCAAATCTCATTTTTTTGTTTTGAATGAATGCTTTGGTTTTAGTTGTGTGATTCTTGTTTATAAGATTTCAAATTATTTAGGGGTCTTCCATATGGCTAAAACTTTTGATTAAAAAAAAAAGACTATTTTTGTCGGTTATGTAACCGATGCCAATATCCTACGATTAATGTTGGGTTCATTCTCGACCATTATATAATGGATTAGAATAATGATTTAATCGACTGTTATTCAACTGACGATGATGCACTCATTCTCGTCCATTTTAGGTAAACCAACAGGAATACGCACATCTTCGTCAATTGCAATCACCGTCAAGGTTAACGTTTACCTCGACGGTGGATGTGAATCAGTTGAGAAAAACCTTCCTTCACTATTTGAAAAAGATGAGAAAAATACCCACATGTTGGATGAGGGGTCACTTTTATCTCGTCAATAACATTGTAAACCCATCGACAAAATGCAACCATGACACAACATTCCTCGACCATAGTTTTTGACGGTGGAATCATCATTGCCAACAGTTTTTAATTGTCGACAATGATGAAGATCCTTGTAGTGCGAGGAAAGTTGTGTTAAGGGCCCACACTTGGACCCATTTCAAAACCAACAATTGAAGGAAAACATGGATAGTCCATTGAGAAATTATGAATACCTTGACAAAATGCAATCTTAGAACAATCAATAATAAGTTGACAACCTTATTTCAAACACAAATGTTGTTCAAACTCCACAATTTTGCATCCTTGCTCAGTTCAAACTCCACAAAAATAAGATTACAGCCAAGAGGAACTCATGTTCAAAAGAACATAGACAACACACACTCAAGCTTGTTTCAAACTCAAATGCTGCCCAATTCTATCAATTGCTATGCATTAGCAACCACACCACAATTTTGATTGCAAAGGCAGACTTTCAGAGATGTGTGGAACAACCTGTTGAGTGAATCTCAAAGTATCCCAGCAGCAACCTGGAACTTGAAGGGCACAAGGAACATGAAAGCTCTTCCTGTAGCTTTTGGCATAACACTCAAAGTGTTGCCCCTTTCTAGCCACACTTACTGCTTTTCATCTTGGAAACTCGTGATACTTCACGTGCCATATTTTTGGGAGCATAATTAGTAACACTTTTATTGCCCTTAAGATCTAGGTTCTCACCATTTTCCTTGGCCTCTAGCTTAAACCTCTTTAATTCTAAAGAAAAGTTACCCAACTTACCCAAACCTTGGCCCTCGAGAGGATTGGGGATGAACCTTGACTAAAACAGAGTTAGACTTGCAATTAATTGAGCAAGACTTACAATTAAAAATCCATTACTTGCTAGGGAGTTGGTCATGACTAGGGGTAAATGACAATGCCAAATTTTTCAGCATCCAAAGCTAATCATTGAGGGAAAATACTACAATCTTGGGAAAAAAATTTGACTCTAACATCTAAGAAACTTGACATGGATGGAGAAGAATAATCCATGTCTCAGGATTATTCTTGAGACCTGCTAGGAATACCCATCATGATTTTAATAAGTTGATATGCATCAATTAACATCTAAGAACCAACTGAATATCCAAATTTCAGTTGGCATGCATCAGAAGAACCAATTGAAATCCTAACACAGTAGGAACTAGAGGGAAAGCACAAACAATATGCTTGTGCCTATGACACAAACAAAAGGTAAATGAAAATGGTATGCTTATACATTCATGCTTGCACAAAAGAAGAAATTATGCAGAAAATTCATCTAAGGGGTGGAATAAAGTACCTGAAATTTATACTAAAATTTACTCTGAAATTCCCACTGAATAGGTGGATTACCTGAAATACGCAAAGGAAAATTAGCGAAGTGAACTTGTATATTTATATATATATCTCAAAAAATTATCATTTCAAAATTTTTTAATTACCTCTTGCAACATGTGGTCTAATAATGACCTTTCCCTCCACAAAAATGGCAGGTTCTTTTCTTGCCTTCATTTTTAGACGACAATGCTTCAATCGCAGACTTCATACGCTCCAATTTTCTTGGTTGTCCCTTGGGCTTCACACATACGGGATCCTAAATATCAAGATAACTTCCTTGTAACTCCAAATTGGGAAGAATGTTAGAGTTGGATGCTGGAGCTACCGAGGAATGCAAGGTGGATGGTGATGGAAGTACATGAGATCTGGAATGTTCCTTCATTTGGTTCTTAACTTCTGCAACCATCCCCATAGCCAATTAAAGATTTTACCTACTTGCTCTTCCCCATTCATATATGTCAGATAAGATGGAACTTAAACCCCATAGCATATGTGGTGTTGGTTGATTTTCACCATCTAGATGATAAGATTGACCATTGGCAATGAATCTACTATCAATTCCCCAACAGCTCAATAAATAGCAATCAGGGAACTCCAACAATTCCTTTTCCTAAGAATAAACAAGGCATGACAACATAGAATTCCATCTTGTTCAAACTGCTTCATGAACATCTTTTTTCATTAACAACATAGTCAATGGTGAAGACTTTGTTGCCTTTGTCATGCATATATACCTCATATGCATTCTTCTCATCGTCACTTGAATTTTTTTTAGATTCACAATCAAACAACTTCTTGAACTCTTCTTGGAATATACTAAAATTAGCAAGAGTATAAAAATTGCCTACTTGCAATTCAATTGGATGACTCGAGACTAATGATGGCTTCATTGTTAAGACTTTGAAATCTTTTGTCTCTTCACTATTCTGACGAGAATCCAATGCCTAATCATATTGTCGAACAAACTTAGATAAAGGTGTTTATGCATTTATGTAGGCATCAAAATAAGAATTTATACTTTCGACTCTTTGACTTGTTGACAGTTCAGCCCAAAACATATCTCTAAGATATATAGACATCCAGTGCTGATGAAATCATACATCTTACATAACAAACTTCCACTCACTATTTCATATTTTTCCTTCAATACTATCCACTACCTCTCGAACTCTTCTATATTTTCACATTTATTAATCCATCAATATTATCTTGGAACTGCTCAATACATCACAATTTCTACCAGTGTATTACTACATTTTTCTTTATATGCCACATACAAAATCTATGTGATGTTGAAGGACAAATTTCTACAATTGTTTCTCGCATGGCTGGATCTTGATCAGTTATAATTGATGTGGGCATTTTACTATACATGAAATTTACCCAAGTCTTAAACAACCATTTAAAAGTTTCTACACTCATCTGAAAGAAAAGCACAACCAAAGAGTGTAGATTGCCTATGATGGTTGATGCCCATAAATGGTGCTAAGTGTTGAGATGTGGAAAACTATGCATTCGCAGTTAGATTCTGTAATGACCCGGTGTACTTTTAGCCTTTTAAGACGTCTGGACCCATTTCCTGACGTTTGAAAGTGAAATTTTTGTACTGTACACTACACTTTGCGCACGGGCAGTGCGCAAAATCGCTCCTTTCTCTCTCTCTCTACCTCACCTTCCCCGAACCCTAAACCCCTCACCGTCTCATATAAACCCCCCCCTCCTATCTCCTCTCCACTCCACACACCAGCCACCACCTCCTTTAGTGCTTGTGCGGGAGCGGTGAGAGGGGGCGAGCAAGGGAGAGCGAGAGGGAGGAAGGAGGAGAGCACGGGAGGAGAGGAGGCCTAAGGTCGGAGGAGCTTCAGTGGAAGCTCAGCGGAGCTCTCACAGCCACTAGTGGGCGTGTGTGGGAGGAGGAGAGGGCTCGGGGAGGCGGCCTCCCGGCCCTCTGTAGCAACTGGAGCTGCTGCAGCGCGAGGCGAGCGAGTGGAGCGAGCTGCGGGGAGTTGTTGATACTGGGATTTTTCCAGTATCAGACATCTAGAGAGTCAACCAGACGACCGTGGCGGCAGCTGGACGTCCGAGTCTGAGATCAGACGTCTGAAAGCACTTATATCACAAGGTATGTTCTTTTCTGCGGTTACGACCATATAGGCCTCACCGTAGAAGCTGGTCGGGCCTGATTTTGGACCTGCAGATTTATACGCGGGTAAAGGCCCTTGGGAAGGCACGCGGAACTCTTTTCCATGCATTTTTGGACATCTGAGTACATCACCAGACGTCCAGAGGTGCATCCAGACGACCGGAGGCATTGCCCAACGTCTGGAACTGCCTTCAGATGATCGCAGAGGTCTGGACATCTGAGGATATTGCAGGAACATAAGGTAAGATCTAACGCCTTTTAAGACATCTGGGATTATTCCCAGACGTCTGATTTTGATTAGTAGGCACATTTTTGACTGGTTTAGGGTCCGTTTTACGCAAAAGAAATACTTGTACTTTCCTTGTGAGTTCCTCTACGTACTAGAGTCTGTTTTACACTATTCTGAACTCTCCTTTGTGATGTATTCCCTGGTATAGGGTTTCAACCTACTGTGAGTTTGAGGCTTGCAGAGAGGCTAGGTCTGCGGTTCGAGCCCCTATTACTCCCGTGTTGCCTGGTAGAGTGGTTTAATTCCGTTAATAATATTTAAATAAGAATGTGCTTGTGGAAATAGTCGAATGGAACCCTAGGATTTGGCATAAACCCTAGGGTAGAGAAATGAATGAATCATTTATGCAGTATGATGTACTTGCATGCATGATTGAGATAAACTGCTAGCAATTGCCTGTAAGATAATTGTGAGTTGCCTGTTAGAATATGAACTACCTGTATTTAATGAACAATTACCTATAAAATCACCAGTTGCATGTATTGAGAATTTAATTATGGAAACACGAGCTGCTTGTATATGGATGAGAAATGAATTATGAAAGGGAAAATCTGGATTGGAATAAATGAGGTGAACATGAGCATGAACCCTACGGGAAATTAGGAGTAGAACTCCTATAGATAGACGAAAACCTGGAATGTAGATGGGAAGTGTGCTGGCCCTTGAGTACGTGGTACCAAAGAGAGAAACTGTCCCCTTTTGTGTAGAGTGGAGCTAGCCTCACTTGGGTTGAGACCCGAGGTTAGGATTAACCACTCTACACCGACTCCTGTTGGCCCTCGTGTAGGTGGTACTAAGGTGAGCTACTAGTGTAGGGAGGGAACTAGCCACCCCACGGGACCTGGGGTTCAGCTAGCCACCCTACACCGACTTGTTAGGCCCTTTGGGCAAACCGGGGTAGTCAAACGAGGGTGTGCGGACTTTGGAAGGGCGAGACCCCCGTTCTGAGAGGGCAACGCCCTATACTGTTCCGTGCTGTACTTTGGGTGTACCCGCTAGCGGAAACGACTGACCTCATGTCAGTGCAGGGTAGCTACTCGTGCACTTATCACGCATGCCGTAGTCACCGCTACATCTTGATAGTGACCTCGAGGTGGTTGACTGGGTGTAGGACTACCACAGGGGACTCTCCCGGCCAGGAGAGCACCACGTGTACCTTCTACTCTACGGAAAAGACTGCAATCAAGATCGTTCCCACGAGGAACAGGTAAAATCAAGAAATATCTGGATACTTTAGGAAATGGGTGAAACGGAAATATATATATAAGATAGATAAATAGAAATGAGAATTAAACATGTTGCTTTTACTGTTTTGTACTTAGATAATATAGATACAACTCTACTCAGCGTTTGCTGACTCTGTCTTTTCATAACACTGTTCAGAACCAGGAGTTGAGTAGCCCGAGTTTGTGGCTACGGAGGGTGCTGGGTCCAATCGAGTCCAGCCACAGTTTTCTCCAACACTTCCTTTCTTTTCTCTACTGTTATAGTAAGTAATGGACTTTTAGTTATTATTCTGCTACTACTGTTTACTTTCCGCTTTCCGTTACTATTGTTGTTGTGGTGGTATGTACTGAAACAACAAATTTATTTTCCTTTACTGCTTTGTATGTTTCTTCTACTTAGTTATATTGCATATGTGAATGTGGTTTACTTTTCTGCTTTTAGTTATTTCTTTTTGGACGACTAGGTCTTGGAATTAGTCAAGGCGAGCTGGTTTCAGGTCTTGTAGGGATCCGAGAATCGGGTCGTAACAGATTCGAAAACCCGTCCTCGTAGTTCAAGTCGCAAGGAAATCAGTTCAACAGATAAAACTTATACCAAAAATACGTAAAGAAGTTCTGGGTTGAACACAAGGAGGCTACGTCGATATCAAAATCCGCAATTATATTTTTTTTGTATATTTTTTAAAAGGTAAAATAATTACAATGGAATCGATATAGAAAATAAGAGAGAGAGAGAGAGAATAATCACTTGGTATTTAATAATGTTTTTACAACTAAGAAAGCGGGAAATGATTACACTAGAAAGCGGGAAATTGTTACAACTAGAAAGTGGGAAATTCTACTCTAGAAAGTGATAAAAGAAGGGAAAGAGATGTTATCCTCCTCGACGAATGCTTGGAGGACAAGCTGGACGGAGGCGACGCCTAGAAGACGGAGGACGAGGCGGAAAGAAGGAGGATGAAGTCGGATGAACGAGAATGAGGCACCACGTCGTCGTCGTCGTGGGATCCACTTCGAGAACAGGGGCGAAAGCTTGGATTTAGCTCTTGAGGAGCATCCCGGGTGTGGGACAAGCTTCTCTTAAGCTTTGGAGAGGAAGAGAGGAGAAGGAAGGGATGAGAAATTTGTAAGGTAGGGGTCTCCTTTTATAGTTGCAAGGATAGGGGGCATTTTGGTCATTACAATATCAAAAACATTAATATGGAACCTTTAGTGACGGACTTAAACGTCGCTAAAGGTCCATCGTGGGCGACGTATGTGTGCGCTCACTCCTCTTCCACACCTAAAACGCACACCCACGTTTGGACGATATCAGGCATCCAATCGTAAGATCAGACGGCCAGATCTCACTCACTCAGCGCTTTAGCTGCCGCACACCCGTGCATGCGATGCGATGTGCAGTCACAAGTCATCACGCGCATACGCGATCAATGCTCCTCTTTGCGCCACATCATCGCTTCTTGTGTGCACGATCTTCATCTGATGGCCAAATTACGTTCACTCCACGCCCGCACCTAATTTGAACGCTCAGTAGAGTTCGAACGCGCAACTTGCGCTTCGCCCGCAGTAGCGTAACCGCTATGCTGCGCCTCAGTCTTTGTCATGAAACGGATTTAAGCATGCACGCTCAAATCACACCTTCCTGCGCCTTAAGAAGATGGGGAGCAGTGCTGAGCAGCGACGTGGTTGATTCTCAGCTGTTGGATGGGCATCCAACGGCGGAGATTCATCGAGCGAGTGAAGAATAAAAGCAGCGGTGGGTCCCTGGGGCCGATCGGGCTGCTGAGATGGCACCACGTGGCACCATCTTGGCCATCCATCTTTTATGTGTTGTAGATGATGCCACGGGTGTCGGATTGGACTGATTTTCGCGCCATTAGGCTGCGATTGTCGATTCAAACCCATCCGTGCGGTCGGATTTTTCATCTGAGGTGCATATTAACACCATCTTGGCCCTTGATCTTTAGGCTTCCTCGGTCTATATCTGATGCTACGGATGTCCGATCATGGCGATCTTAGAGTTGTTGAACTCCAATCGTCGCCCTGATCAGATCTGTATGGTTGGATCTTCAATCTAAGGTCCTAATTAAAAATTGCCCTATCCCTGACCAATAAAAGGAGATAATTATTATACAATTTATACTACTTGACCTAAATGCATGATTATGCATGTTATGTAATATTTACAATGTATGATGCTAATATGACACTAAGAACATGCATTAATAGACATTTTGGCTATTTAGATGTATGCATCACCAAGGGCATGAAAAATTTGTTTGTTTTGTATGTTGTGTCAAATATTAACACATCACCAAATTTTAAATAAGAAGATCTACATCTATCATTAGCCCAGAAAATATTTTTCACAAGATCAATTTGATGAACTTGAAGTTTGAAAAAGAAAGTAGGATCAATGGCCATCTTATCTAAAAAACATCTAACACTTGCTCTACACTCTTGCCCAATATTGTTTTTCCTTTTATTCTTGATTAAATTCCTACAAAATTGACTCATGAGGTTTTCTTCTCCCATTTCAGTAAGTATTGCAACAATCTTGCATGGGCGCAAGCCACAAGTATGCAATGTGGATATCATTTCTATAGTAGAAGAGGATACTTGCTTATGTGATCTTAGCTTATCTTACATGGACTTGCCATTTCATGATTATGTTCATTATGAACCTGTTTCACAACCAAATTTTTCTCAGCAATTTCATAAACATAGATATGTGCTTCTCAACCTTGCCAACTTTCCCGTCATCATTTCACTTCTTTTCCTTCAGCTTCCTTCCTTCTCAAATTTTCAAATCCTTGACTGGAGCATACAATAGTACGAACCACAATATGTTTCAATCTTCTAGATCGTTGCACCTAATGCTTACGAATGGAAAAGCCCTTCAATTTTACATATGCATTGTAAAAATGATATGCATCATCTTCTGATTTAAACTCCATGCCTGCAACAGGCTTCTCTCTTTTCACATTTATCATTTCAGCATTTACTCCATTAGATTGGCTACTATTTACATCGAACTCATTTATCTCTTCCACTTCAATTTCATCTTTCAGTGTACAATTATCATCTTCAATTTCATCTTCTAATGTGTGATTTTCAACCTCATGTTCATTAACCAATGTGTAGTTATTAACTTCAATTTTATCATCCAAATTATTCATTCTTTCCTAGAGAAAATGACTTTATTAGAAATATAGCAAATGAGGTTGCCTAAAATAGAGTAAATGATGTTGACCAATTAATGGTGTTTAAATTCCACCATTATCAAAATAAGAGGAAAAATAAGAAATTTATGTACTTTTATGCATGAGTCCATCTTACTGGACAATATATCACAAGAAAAACCTACAATTATTGCATAATAAACTAAATAAATATTAAAGCTTTGAAAATTTTGGATTGCATATATAACAAATGACATTGTTTAATGCAAATAAGAAATTAAAAATTTTGCCTACTTCCTCTTTCTCATTTACTATTTTAAAAGCATGTATATCATATTACTATTTGGTATTGAATAGGTTGATATTGTTTACATAAAATTGTCATAGATGACTCAAATTAAAAATGATAAAGACAAAATGAGATTTTCATTTATGTATTTTTTGCCATCTTATGAAATATCCATTATTTTTATGAAATTAAGTTACTAAATTATAAGTTGATTGTTGAGCTACACTTCATCTTAGGAAGGGAAGGGGTTGGGCAAGGTAGTGGTGGTTGTTGATGGTGGAGGAGGAGGAATGAGAAGGGTTGGGTAGGGTGGTGGTGACCCTTGTTGGTGGGGGTGCACGATGGTGGAGGAAGAGGATTTGCAGGGAAGGACAAGCCAAAGACGGTGGTGGTGGTGATTGTGGAGGAGTAGGACGAGGAAGGAAGGAGGGGTGGGTTAAGGAAGATCCGAACCTTGGGCGGTCGAACAAGATCATCGAGGAGAGTTCAAACATTACCCAAAGGATGAACACAAACTAGGGGGAGGCGCAGTGAGTGGTGATGATGGGAAAAAGCGGTATCAAATGGCGACACTGTAGTGAGGAGGATGTTCGAGGAATGGCGTGAGGGGAATGTTTGAATTTCCAGAGTCACGGAGGAGAGATTTGGGTTTGGGAGCAAGCTGAAGGTGGAGAAAGATCGGTGCTAATGCCCGAAGGGCACAAGATGGAGGAGTTTGGGTAGGCAAGATTTGTTGTATATTTTTTGTTTTTTTAATTAATTAATTAATTAATTTCGTGGTTATGCTGCGTGGAAATCAAGTTATCGTATCGCATTGGAGTCAAACACTTGGCTTTCTCGTTGCTCAATATATATGGCCATGTCCTGGTGTTGGTCCTCGGTACCGTTTTTGTATCTCTACTTTTTCTCTTGCAGATCATTGAACTTTATATGAGCCTAGGAATTCAACCGATCAAAATATGTTTAAATTCTTCTTCATTTTCTATTCCATTCAATCCAAATTCTGCACGATCTTTTTTGTTTATACATGATAGCTATTGTAATATTTTCATTATTACTATTTTTTCCTAGTTTATTGTTCTTATGGGGTTTGTTATTGTGTGGATAGATGATTGCTCAGTATCGTTGACAGCTAAAATATCATCTTTCCGTGCAAGAAGATCTTCAAGCTTCCATGGAAGCGACTCTGTGCCTGTTTAAAAGTATGGATTTGATTAACATAAATATTCCTTAGCACGTCTGAGTGCATCTGGTGTAGTGGTATGATGGTACCCTCCCACGGTATTGACCGGGATTCGATTACCCGGATGCGCACTTTTATTAACTTCTTTGGTTCTTGCGGGATTAGACTTTTACTGGATCTGATTTTCTCCGTTATTTCCTCTGCTTCGAACAAAAGCTGCAACGTGATCGGGAACTCTCGCAATGGTGGAAGAAATGCACTCGAATTCCAAGGCCTTTGTTTGTAAGGAACAGCCCTTTTTGCTTAGGCCATCCGAGAATGGCAGTTTTGGTCCATCAGTACAAGCACACAATATGATGTTCAAGAAATTTGTACGTTATAGACCTTGCAAGGTTTTGATTATTCATCTGTATCCTTCTCATGAAGGCGCAAAGAATGTTTGGTGAGTGTCAAGTTGCTCCGCATGAAGACTTTAAGTTTTCGTAAGTCATCTAAAAATTATGATGTATCATCTACTCAAAAGGTTACTGACATGATGTTTGCTACTTTCCTCGCTTAGAATCTTTCTACACATACGACCTTGCAAAGCTTCGATTAAGCACGAATATAAATTGTATATAACATGCATAAATCCTATCAAATAGATGATTATGTATTTTTATTTATATCTTTTACGTAATGGCTAACTATTTGACCATTGGAAAAGATCTATACATCATGTGTACATAGTTTATATTATCATAATATTTTCATATTATAAGGATTAAAATTGTAATTTCATCGCATATAATGATGATTTTTTAATAATAGGAAAAAAACATACCACTTACTTTTCTAAATGTAACCCTATGATTACGCATTTTACTAATATCCCCCAAATAGTGGCTAATTACTTGACCTTTGAAGAAGATCTATATTCTGTACATCCTGTGAAAAATAAAAATCAATGTTAATCAGTTAAGTGGTTTATATTATCATAATATTGTCATATTATATAGGTTAAAACTACTATTTCAACACATATTATGATGATTTGAATAAAAAAAAAAATAGATGGAGTCTTGAATTGAAGATTTTTCTAAATGCAACCCTACCATATAAATGATTATGTATTTTTCTAATGCCAAAATGTATAAAAATACATCTTGTGATGTTTTTTACAATATGCTGACGTGACACATCGATTTACATCGATTAAAATTGATTCTGGATTATTATGCACCGATGTAAAGTAATTTATAATAATTTTACATCGATATAAAGTGATTTTAGATGATTTTGCATCAATACATCACGTCAGTATATTACAAAATGCATAACTTTTACTTTTTTGTACCTACATCTTTTTCTAATATCCTTCGTACAGTAGCAAACAAAATTCAACGTTAATCAATTACATGATTTATATTATAATAATATTATGATATTATAAGGATTAAAATTGTAATTTCAACAAATATTATGATTGTTTTCAACAATGGAGAAAAATATATTAGGAGTATTGAATCAAAGACTTTTTTAATTTCAAGTCTATCAAATAAATGATTATATATTTTACTAATATCCTCCACATAATGGTTAATTACTTTGACCTTTGAAGAAGATCTATATTCTATACATTATGTGAAAAATAAAAATCAATATTAATTAGTTACTTGGTTTATATTATCATAATATTGTCATATTACAAGAGTTCAAATTGTAATTTCAACACAAATTGTGATGACTTTAAAAAGAAGATATTAGGGAATTTTGAATCGTAGATTTTTCTAAATGCAACCCTACCCAATAAATCATTAAGTATTTTACTAACATCTCTCATATAATGGCTGGCTACCTGAGTTTTGAAGAATACCTATACATCTTGTAGAAAGTAAAATATCAATGGTAATCAAATATGTGGTTTATATTATTATAATATTGTCATATTATTAAGGTTAAAACTACACGTTCAACACATATTAGGATGATTATTTAAAATTACCTTAAAAAAAAAAAAATACAGGAGAGCCCCCAACGAAAGACTCTGAATGCAGCTTAGGGATGAACATCCCACCATTCTACTGCACGTCCCAATTATTGGCTTTTAAAACAAAGTTAAAAATTCTAAAATAAAGTAGGCAGTGACATCAATCGTAGGAGGTCCACGCGCTCTCACATATATCTGCTGAGGATAATGTATATAGAAAAGAAATAAATAAAAATATATATTTTTTATATATTAAAAATATTAAATAAAAAAGTTAAATATAATTTGATAAAATTTAGAATAAAATAAAGAATAAATAATATATAATAATATAAATAAATAAAACGAGAAATGAATAGATTTTAATTTGATCTAAACGTCCATTAATGACTTCTTTTAGAGGAGGTATCGTCTCCCACAATATCGGTATATCGGGGTCTAACAAATTTCTCCCAAGATACAATAATCAAATTCCTAGATTCGACATACTCCGATCTTGGACATCCTCGAAAACCACCTTAAGATAACAAAGCCGAGGCAATTTGGTTACCAACCAAATTTCCGATTAATCTACCAATTGAATAGTTTGATCAACCAAAAACTTCTCGTGGATCTCTCAATCTCCTTATGCAAAATCGAAAAAAGTGATTGAAGATTTTTCTACCAATCCACGTCGAATGAACGCACCAAGAAAGAGAAACAAGAATGAGAGAGAGAGGGAGAGAGTGGTGAGAGCTTTTCTACTCTTGTTATGTATCAAATGAGAGCCCCATCGTAGCCCTTATATAGAGCCCATGACCAGACATTTACGGAAATTCCTGTTTTATGAAAATACAACAATTGGTCGATTAATTAAGTTCATTGATCGACCAAAATAATTTGATCAATCAAACTTCACTAATTGGTTGACTAAATCAATTGATCGACGAAACTAATTTATTGATAGACCAAAGCAATTGGTCGACCAATTTTACATTTTGTTCGATCAATCCAAGTCAAAATCGTGAGATTAAAAATTCATAGCAAAAGGAGTCTAACTTCCAAGTTCTAAATTGATTTTAACTCGAGCCCGAGCCTAAGCCCGAGCACGAGCCGAGGCGAGGCGTGGCGCGTGCGCGTGCATGCGTGCTTGCGTGGTCCCCAGCCCCACCTCTCACTCATTGCTACATAAGCCATGAGAGACAAAAGCCTTTTACACCAACCAAGAAGCTTGTCCACTTCCAGTATGGGACTAAAAACCTCTCCCAAATCTCAATGACTTCAACATGAATTCCCACGTCACCATATAACAATTGCATCCTAATTAATGCAATTAGGCTCTCAAATCCAACAATATTAACATGGGTGGTGACTGCATCTAAGGACAGTCGATTAGAGCCAAAAGATACCCTCCTCCTCCTAGATCTCTTCTCCAGAGCTCCTCTTCGACGTGCATCGTCTGCAGCAACTTGTAGTGGCCTCTCATGGCCGACCTGGTCGAGGTGGTCACGGTTGCGGCATTCCACGGTCGAGGCCATCGCGGTGGTCAAGGCACGGTTGAAGCACAGTCATAGTGGTCATAGGCAACGACTGTGCTCGGTGGTCGCGGTCGTTTGTTGCGATGTGTGGCCATGGCGTTTGCTATGGTGCTCATCTGGCGTATTGCAGTTGTGCTGTGATGGTCGACTACGATGATCGATCGGTTGCGGCGATCGGCGGTCGTGGTAGTGCTACGGCAATCGACGGGCATGCTGCAGCCATCAGAGGGTGCTACGGGTGCAATTGGCGGTCACATGTCACAGTGGACAGTTTCATTTTGTTGGAGTTGTTTGGTCATTCTTTTTCTTGTTTTTTAGTTTAGTTTTAGTTTTGTTAAAAATCACGCGTGATCCAGTACCCATTACGACTGAGATTTCTGACGTGAATCAACTGTCGATTAATTCGATTTTGTCGTTAGTGCAGTTCCTTAGGATTTTATCTCGTTGATACTACCGGATCAACGAATGTGAGGTTACTTTCCTTTTATCTTTATTTAAAGGAATTTGACAGATTCCAATTCTCAGGATATTTGTATTTATTTCTCTCTTTGTTCTTGTCTTTGCTTTTATGTTTTGTTATTTCCCCATTCGTACTGGATGTAACATTTCCCTTTTAAAGGAACCAGGCCTCTCATTCTCTTCCTTGTCCTTTCTCCCATTTTTAATGAAATGTTTAATCTTTTCAAAAAAAAAAAAAAAAAGGTGGTGACTGTTCATAGGTAGGGGTACAATGAATAACACTGATAATTGCTATAGTATAATAAACAGTGCCCACTCGACATGTTATACCATACATTAAGATTGTTCTTGACCCACCCTTCGCCGACACATATGTCATATATACCACCTCGACACATGCATAAAGAGGCTCCGCTGTGGTGGAAGTTGATCCTATAGTCGTTCTCTGTCCAATGGTAGCGATTAATGAGCGTTATGTCGGGTAATTCACCAAGCATAAGAACTTGTATCATTGATTACGATCTAATCATTCGCAATCGAAATATAGAAAAATGTTAGGTGTACTAAATGAAAATGGTTCGAAAGCGTCGCCCTCCCCCAAGTACACGAAAATGGTTTGGAAGGTGCAAATATCTTCCCCCACCCTCTACCCCCGGAGGAATTAAAAAAAAGGAGTCGCAAGAGGAATAACAATAAAATAACATTAAAATAAGAATTAGACACCTATTTATTCTAGGTGAAAAGTTGAGATTAAATTGGGTATTTGAGGAAAAAGAGTATTACATCATAAACTTATAAGAGATAAAAACAAAGAATAAAATAATTTTAGGTAGAATTATTTTTTTAAAAATCAAACACTTAATTTGAGAATAAAATAAGTTCAAAATTAAAAGCTTTATTTGCAAAAAAAAATTAAAAGCTTTAAACAAAAAATTAAATCCCTAATTCTGATATTCAAACATCCCCTAAAACTTTCATCCCCTTAATCTACTAGTTTAGCTTCATTTCCATCTCCTTGGTGCCTAGAGACTTGGCAATTAAGAGGTAAGGTAGGTAGTACCATCAAAGATAATAGTAGCAACAAGTTTAGAAGGCCAATGGAAATGGACTTCATATTGCATCATGACAACCTAGCAAGCTTAGGGCCACACTCATAGACTTCTTCCTACACATCTATCATCATCTCATGTTTAGATAGGAGTGGCTATCTTCTCACCCCCATCGATTGGGCTGTGTAGAAGTACCAATTCAATTTGATTTTTACACACATATTTGAATCGAAACGACAATTTGGTGGGCGGGGGATCAAAGGACCCTTTGTCAATTGAGATGGAGATAAAGTGAAAGAATTATTTTCCTGATTCGAATAATCATAGGTATATACATACATTTATATATGCATCATTTTGTTATTTTTGGAATAGATAAGTATGCAAGGTTGTTGGACATTTTGAAATGGAGAAGACCAAGTATTATGCACTCGATTGTGACTTCGGTTGACATCCCCCTCAATCGCAACGGCTGATTGCATATGTGTTACGATTCGATTCCCGTATTCCTACAGGATCCGAGATCGGCTCGCTTCGACTAATCCCAAGACCTAGTCGTCCAACAAGAAATAACCAAAAATAGAAAAATAAACCACATTTACGTATGCCATATAATTAAGCAGAAGAAAAATACAAAATAGTAAAGAAAGCAGAACCGTCTCAGTACATGCCACCATAACAACAACAACTAAAAGCGGAAAGGAAACAGAAGTAGTGGAAACAGTAAACTAAGTGTCCATTACTTACTACAACAGTAGAGAACAAGAAAGTACTGAAAGAACGACTATTGCTGGGCTCGGCTAGGCCTAGCACCCTCTGCAGCCGGAAACTCGGGTTGTTCAACTCCTGGTCCTGAATAGTGTTATGAAATGACAAAGTTAGCGAATACTGAATAGAGTAGTGTATATATTATTTAAGTACAAAAATAATAGAAACAACAGATTTAATTCTCATTTCTATTTATCTAATTTATATATTTCTATTTTGTCCATTTCTCAAAGTATCTAGATATTTCTTGATCTTGCATGTTTCTCGTGGGAACAATTTTGATTGCAGTCTTTTCCATAGAGTAGAAGGTACACATGGTGCTCTCTTGACCGGGAGAGTCCCTTGTGGTAGTCCTACACCTAGTTAACCACCCCGAGGTCACTGTTAAGACGTAGTGATGACTACGGCACGCGTGATAAGCGCATAGATAGCTACCTCGCACTGACATGCGGTCAGTTGTTTCCGCTAGCAAGTACGCCCAAAGTACAGCACGAAACAGTATAGGTCCTTGCCCTATCAGAACAAGGGTCTCACCCCTCCACAGTCCACGTACCCTCGTCTAACTACCCCGGTTTGCCTAGAGGGCCTAACAAAGTCGGTGTAGGGTGGCTAGTTGAACCCCGGGCCCCATGGAGTGGCTAGCTCCCTCCCTACACTAGTAGCTTGCCTTGGTACCATGTACGCAAGGGCCAACAGGAGTCGGTGTAGAGTGGCTAATCCTAACCCCGGGTCTCAACCCAAGGGAGGCTAACTTCGCTCTACACTAAAAAGGGGATAGTTGCTCTCCTTGGTACCACGTACTCAAGGGCCAACACACTTCCCGTCTACATTCCAGATTCTGTTTATCCACAGGAGTTCTACTCCTAATTCCCTGTAAGGTTCATGCTCATATTCACCTCATTTATCCAGATCCAGATCTCATTTTTCATAATTCATTCCACATCCCAAACAGGCAGCTCGTGTTTTCATAGTTCAATTCTCAATAACATGCAACTGGTGTTTTCACAGGTAATTTCTCAATTGAATACAGGTAGCTCATATTCTAACATGCAACTCGTAATTAATACAGGCATTGCTAGCAATTTATCTTAACCATGCATTCAAGTAAACAGTACAGCTCAAACAGGCTCATCCATTTTCTACCCTAGGGTTCATTCCACATCCTAGAGTTTAATTTGGCTATTTCAACCAAGCACATATTTATTTAAATATTAACAACTAAATTAAACCACTCTACCAGGTATCACGGGAGGAATGGGGGCCTGTGTCGCAGATCTCGTTGTCTCCGTAGGTCCCGAACACGCCACCGACTGGTAACCTGTACTAGCGACCAATGTACATTAGATAAGCTCAAAACAGTAAGTACTCAACATGAATACGTAGAGGAACTCGAGTAGAAAATGACGGTATTCCGTTTGCGGAAATCCGATTCCGTTTGGGCCTTAAACAGGCCAAAAACATAATTTCTGATCAAAATCAGACGTCTAGGACTAATCCTAAACGTCTTAAAAGTTGTCAAAACTCACCTTGTGTTTCCTGCGGCTGATCAGACGTCCAGACCTCCTCTGCGACCGTCTGAGGACAATTCCAGACGTCGGACAAGGTCTCCGGTCATTTGGAAGCACCTCTGGATGTCTGGCGATGTGATCAGACGTTCAAAAGTGCATGGAAAAGCATCTCGCATGTCTTCCCAAAGCTGCACCTGTGCACGCAAATGCAGGTGTGGTTAGCCGACAACGCCTCCTAAGCTGAGATCTTCTGCATGGGAGAAATCAATGCAGGAACGTACGTACCTCGCGCAATACGTGCTCTCAGACGTCCGACTTTAGCTCCGGACGTCCAGGTCCCTCGCCAATCGCCTAGATGTCACACTAAACGTCTGATACTAGAAAACTTCCAGTATCAAAACTTGCTCACAGCTCGCTCTGCTCGTGCCTCCGCCTGCAGTGGCAGCTCCAGCCGCTGCAAGAGCTTGGACAGCTCCTCACCGATGTCCTCCACGTGCGTACGCACCCACCGCTGGCCGTGCGAGCTCCGCCGAGCTCCCGAAGGTCCTCCGATCTTCCACGCTCTCCTCCTTCCTCCCTCTCACTCTCCCTTGCTCGCCCCCCTCTCGCGCCCCTCTCTCAGACCTCACCGCTACCGCTACCGCATAGGTCGTGTCTATTGCGTCACTGTCACTGTTCCCCAATACCCCTGTGACTCCCAAGGTCGCCAACTGCCCAACTACTCCATAAGTCTCCAACTCTATGCTTATACACTGGCCAAGTGGGCGGGCGCCTTCTGGCTCAAGGCGTCAGCCACCACATTGGCCTTCCCTAGGTAGTAGGAGATGCTGCAGTCGTAATCCTTCAGGAGCTTTAACCAACGTCTCTGTCTTATGTTAAGCTCCTTCTAGTCAAACAAGTACCTAAGGCTCTTATGATCCGTGAAAATCTCGAAAGTCTCACCGTAAAGGTAGTGCCTCCATGTCTTCAGCGCGAAGACAACAGTTGCCAGCTCTAAGTCATGGGTAGGGTAGCTGTGCTCATGGGGCTTCAGTTACCGCGAAGCGTAAGCGACAACGTGACCTCGCTGCATGAGTACACCCCCTAACCCCTGCAACGAAATGTCGGTGTAAACCACAAAATCGCCACTATTGTCTAGAATGGTAAGCACATGAGCTGAAGTCAGTCTCTCCTTCAACTCCTGAAAACATGCCTCTCACTCGTCTGTCCACGCAAAGGGCACGTCCTTTCGAGTCAGCTGGGCATAGGACGCGTAATTTGAGAGAATCCTCTGATGAACCGTCGGTAATAACCTGCCAATCCCAAAAAGCTGCATATCTCTGTCACTGTACGTGGCCTCTCCCACCTGAGTACGGCCTCAACCTTGGCTGGATCCATAGCCAAATCCCTTGAAATCACATGGCCAAAGAAAGTCACTTTCCTCAACCAAAATTCGCACTTGTTGTACTTGGCATACAGCCTGCGTCTCCTCAAGGTGTCAAGGATCATGCGTAAATGTTATCCATGCTGTGCCTGATCCCGCGAGTAAACGAGCACTTCGTCGATGAACACCAGCACAAACTGGTCTAAGTATGACCTGAAAACCCGATTAATCAAATCCATAAAAGCAGCAGGGGCATTGGTCAACCCGAACGGCATGACAAAAAACTCGTAGTACCCATACCGAGTATGAAAAGCCGTTGTGGAGACGTTGGTCTCCCTAATCCTCAAATGGTGGTAGCCTGACCTCAGATCTATCTTGGAGAACACTGTGGCATCTCGCAACTGGTTGAAGAGGTCGTCAATCCACGGCAGCGGATACTTGTTCTTGATGGTGACCCTATTCAGCTGCCGATAGTTGACATAAAGTCGCAGGGTACCGTCCTTCTTCTTCACAAACAGCATAGAGGCTCCCCACGGGGACGCTCTGGGCTTCACAAAGCCCTTCTCGAACAGGTCTTGTAGTTGTTATTTGAGCTATCGTAGCTCAAGCGGTGCCATCTGGTACAGTACAGTAGAAATGGGGCTGGTCCCCAGTACCAGTGAGATCTCAAACTCGATCTCACGCTTAGGCTGTAGTCCTGGCAGCTCCTCTGGAAAAAAATTGGGGTACTCGCAGACCATCGGGATACTCTGAAAGTCAGCCACAGAGCTAGGCTCTAGCACTACATAGGCCAAAAAACCCTTACACCCTTGGCTCAAAAGCCTCGTCGTCCGAAACATGGAGATGCACCTGAAACCTCGATCCACCGGCTGTCCGTTAAACTCAAAGGGAGGCAACTCCAGAATGGAGAAGACGATCTTCCTCCTGAAGTAGTCCACCAGGGCATGATAGGCGGACGCCAAAATCCTCCATCTGTATCACAATCAGGTCAGCGGGGAGGCTGTGTCCCCCTATACTGACCTCACAGTCCGTGTAGACCTCCTCGGCTACAAACAATTGGCCACCTGACCCTCTGATCACAAACAGATCCTCCAACAATACACTGCCCTATCTCAAACTAACGGCAAAACTCGTAGCGACGAAAGAGTACATGACGCCGGAATCAAAAAGTACATAAATTAATCTACCAGAAACAGTAACCATACCTATCACTACTAAACCCGAAGCCCTGGCATCTCTGTGTGTTAGGGCGTTGATACAACCCTCAGCCCTCGGTGCGGACAAAGCAGCTATACTCTGGATCGGACGAGCAGCCTTTGGCCGGTACCCTCCTTGTGACTGCTACCCTCCCCCACATGCCTGGTGACCATGACCACCAGCTCAACCTCCAGCTCTCGGTGTGGGGAGCATCTGCTGTGCTCCGGCTCTAGATGGGTAGTCCCTCCTGATGTAACCTGGCTGGCCACACTGGTAGCAGAGGGGAACACGACCTCCTCCCTCAGTAGGTCCCTGCTGGAGGCTAGGCGGGGGTCTGGTGCTGGCGACTGGCCCCTGTCTCGGGTCCCTAAAGGCCACTGATGGCCCCACAAAACGAGACTGCTCTCCTGCAGGTGTCGTGTGCCTCCTCTCCTGACGGCCCTAAGAGTACTCTGGCCAGTAGGTCCTCTTCCATCCGTTGTCAGTGCCTCGCACGGCCGGGTTGGTCTCCTCGTAAGCCATGGCTACCTCAACCACATGAAAGAAAGTGGGCAGCTTCAGGGGTTTGATATACCCCTGAATAGCAAGTCAGAGCCCCTCAGTAAACCTCCACAAGCGCTCCTCCAGGCCTCTGACTGCCCTCCACCACCTATGTGTTGCACTCTCTAGCTGGTACGTGGCAAAGGCCACGCGGCACTCCGCGGGAGGGCCAAGGGTGTTGAACACCTTCTCTATCTGCTCCAGCCAGTCCTCTGCCTTAGACGGGTCCTCATCCCCCTTGAAGGAGGGGGGCTTCAGCTTCTGGAACTGTCCGAAAGGCTCATGGTGCAGTTGCAGTGGGGGAATGGGCATGCCTCCCAGCAAGGAGGGCTCATGCTCAGAAGTGTCAGAGTGCGGTGGGGGCGGTGGAGGACCACCCCCTCCCCCCTGCTCGTCCGGCGCTGCGATAGTCTCTCTATCCCACCGAGGACTCCCCCTCCACATCCTCAGGGAGAGGTGCCCATGGAGGCTAGTGGAGCTCCTCTCGCATGATGTCTCTAATCAGCTGGGCGAGATCCTGGGCCTGAACGTCTGGGAGAAGAGGTGGTCAACTGGTACCTCAGGTTCTGACACGTCCGCCCCTCTGACCTCGTCCACGGCTGCAACCACGACCTGCCTCGAGAACTCCCCAATGAGGCATCTCCTGCAAGGAGACGCAAAAGATTGAACAAGAGTGTCAACGATACCGAATTACATCGAGGAAAAGACTCAAAACGAATATCAAAGCGATATGTTGTGGTGGTTATCCTAGTTATATGCATGTGAGTGGCTATTCTCAAGCCAATTGGTTTATTTCTCGGGATGACCTTACTCTGATACCATCTTGTTATGACCCGATTTCAGGATCCCTACAAGACTCGAGACTGGCTTGCCTCGACTAATCCCAAGACCTAGTCACCCAACAAGAAATAACCAAAAGTAGGAAAATAAACCACATTCACACATGCCATATAACTAAGCAGAACAAAAGTACAAAGCAGTAAAGAAAGAAGAACCATCTCAGTACATGCCACCACAACAAAAACAACAACAACTGAAAGCGGAAAGGAAATAGAAGTAGCGGAAATAGTAAACTAAGTGTCCATTACTTACTACAATAGTAGAGAACAAGAAAGTACTGAAAGAACAACTACTGCTATGCTCGGCCAGGCCGAGGACCCTCTGCAGCAAGAAACTCGGGCTACTCAACTCCTGGTCTTGAACAGTGTTATGAAAAGACAAAGTCAGCGAACGCTGAGAGAGTGGTGTATATATTATTTAAGTACAAAAATAGTAGAAACAACAAATTTAATTCTCATTTCTATTTATCTCATTTATATGTTTCTATTTAGTCCATTTCCCAAAGTATCTAGGTATTTCTTGATCTTGCATGTTCCTCGTGGGAACGATCTTGATTACAGTCTTTTCCATAGAGTAGAAGGTACAGTGGTGTTGTCCTGGCCGGGAAAGTCCCCTGTGGTAGTCCTACACCTAGTCAACCACCTCGAGGTCACTGTCAAGACGTAGCGTTGACTAGGCACACGTGATAAGTGCACAGGTAGATACCTCGTACTGACACGCGGTCAGTCGTTTCCGCTAGCGGGTACGCCCAAAGTATAGCACAGAACAGTATAGGGCCTTGCCCTCTCAGAACAGGGGTCTCACCCCTCCACAGTACGCACACCCTCGTCTTACTACCCCAGTTTGCCTAGAGGGCCTAACAAAGTCGGTGTAGGGTGGCTAGCTGAACCCCAGGCCCCGTGGGGTGGCTAGCTTTCTCCTTGTACTAGTAGCTCGCCCCGGTACCATGTACGCAAGTGCCAATAGGAGTTGGTGCAGAGTGGCCAATCCTAACCTCGGGTCTCAACCCAAGGGAGGCTAGCTCCACTCTACCCTAAAAGGGGACAGTTGCTCTCCTTGGTACCACGTACTCAAGGGCCAGCATACTTCCCGTCTACATTCCATATTCCATTTATCCACAGGAGTTTTACTCATAATTCCCCGTAGGGTTCATGCTCATATTCACCTCATTTATCCAAATCCAGATCTCATGTTTCATAATTCATTCCACATCCCTATACAAGCAGCTCGTGTTTTCATAGTTCAATTCTCAATAACATGCAACTGGTGTTTTCATAGGTAATTTCTCAATTGAATACAGGTAGCTCGTCTTCTAACATGCAACTCGTAATTATAATACAGGCATTTCTAGCAATTTATCTTAATCATGCATTCAAGTAAACAATACATCTCAAACAGGCTCATCCATTTTCTACCCTATGGTTCATTCTACATCCTAGAGTTCCATTCAGCTATTGCAACCAAGCACATACTTATTTAAATATTAATAACTGAATTAAACACTGTATCAGGTATCACGGGAGGAATGGGGGCCTGTGCCACAGATCTCGTTGTCTCTACGAGCCCCTAACATGCCACCAGCTGGTAACCTGTACCAGCAACCAATGTACATTAGTCAAGCTCAAAATAGTAGGTACTTAACACGAATACGTTGAGGAACTAATGTAGAAAACAACGGTATTTCGTTTGCGGAAATCTGATTCCGTTTGGGCCTTAAACAGGTAAAAAACGTGGTTTCTGATCAAAATTAGACGTCTGGGACTAATCCCAGACGTCTTAAAAGATGTCAAAACTCACCTTGTATTTCTTGCAGCTGATCAGACATCCAGACCTCCTCTGCGACTGTTTGAGGATAGTTACAGAAGTTGGACAAAGTCTCCTGTTGTCTGGAAGCACCTCTGGATGTCTGGTGATGTGATCAGATGTCCAAAAGCATGTGGAAAAGCGTCCCACGTGCCTTCCCAAAGCTGCACCTATGCACGCAAACGCAGGCGCGGTCAGCCAACAACGCCTCCTGCGTTGAGATCTTCTGCATAGGAGAAATCAGTGCAGGAACATATGTACCTCACGTAATACGTGCTCTCAGACGTCCGGCCTTAGCTCCAGACATCCAGGTCCCTCACCATTCGTCTGGATGTCTCACAGCTCGCGGCGGTAGCTACAGCCGCTGCAGGAGCTTGGACAGCTCCTCGCCGACGTCCTCCACGTGCGCATGCACCCCCCGCTGGCCGTGCAAGCTTCGCCGAGCTCCTGAAGGTCCTCCGACCTTCCACGCTCTCCTCTTTCCTCCCTCTCGCTCTCCCTCGCTCGCCCCCCTCTCGCGCCCCTCTCTCAGACCTCGCTGCTACCGCACAAGAGCGTTTGAGGTGGTGGTGGCTGGTGGTGTAAGGAGAGGAGAAGAGGAAAGAGGGGTATAAATAGGAGGGGTGTAGGGTTTAGGGTTTGGGGGGAAATGAGGGAGAGAGAGGAGAATGACCTCTGCGCACAGTGCGCAAAGAGCAGTACGAAATAATCCACTTTCAGACGTTCGGGAACGAATCCAGACATCAGACTGAAATTCCAGACGTTTTAAATGGCTAAAACGTAGCGGGTCATTACAATATGCAATTGTCCTCGTATGCAGAGAAACTAAGGCTTTGATAGAGGCTTCATTATAATGTCTGCTAGTTGGTCTTTGATGGAGATAGATTCGATGGACAAAAGCCTTTTGGTGATTTGATCGCTCATGAAATGGTAGTCAACCTCAATGTATTTGGTCATGGCATGGAAAACCAGGTTGGCATTGAGATAAGTAACACTGATATTATCACACAATGAGGGTGGTTAGGTGGTGGGGATATGAAATTCATTTAAGAGTGATCGCAACTAGATAAGTTCAGCAATTGCATCTACTAGGGCTTTGCATTCGGAATCTATTAGGGAGTGAGACACAGTTTCTGCTTCTGTGCTAACCAAGAGATGAGACTACCACCTACTAATTAGGTTCTAATTATATTTACTTTGATGTTTTATGTATTATCATATCATGTCATAAAGTTATTTGCAAATATAAAGTTGATGATCACAATAATGATGAAAAGACGTTCGATTATTATTAAACAATGTTGATTGCAACAAAAGGAGATGTTAGAAGATTCAATTTGATGATTTCTAACTTCTCCTACATTCAATTTAATGTTGTATTGTTTATTAGAAATTTTTGTTAAGAGTCAAACACTTTTACTCACAAGCACAAATTAATTATAGTGTTTAAATGTAATATTTCTAACGTTAAGTATACGCATAAAATAAATAAATAAACTTTAAAATACCTATAATAAATCTAATGTGTGTAGGTAAAATGCTCTAAAATATAGTATAATACTAAGTCAATCATTTAGAATGGTGTTATAAGCCTTAAGATATTTTAGTTACTAAAAATGTGTAAAATACTTTTTAAAATATATCTTAAAATAAAAATTATTCTAAAATTATTCTTCTAGAATGGGTGATTATACTTTCTAGAAGGGTAATTATCAATTTCAAACATTGCATTCCTTTATAAGGGAAGTTATAAATAGATGTGCACCTTTTCACAAACAAAAACTATCTAATAACCGCCTCTTTCATGATTCTGCCGACACCAAAATTAATCAATTAATTTTGCTGGTTAGTTTTCTATGACTTTTTCATTGAGTAATATTTCTAACTTTATTAATCAATCAACTAATCAACCCTCTAGCAGTTATACTTGAATTTCAGCATGTGCAAACGGCTAGATGGTTGACACCCTTTGGATTTACACCCTTTCATAAGATCATAACTTCCTACTTTCATTCTATAAATACCATACATGGGTTCCTTCATTCTTACATCAACAAAAAAATTACTTTTGATACAACATTCGCATACATTCTACTTGCTAAAAATATTCTTGAGATCTTGCGTTCAATAAAGCCTCTGTGCCAACTTTGTGCTTTCATTGCAGCATACATCCACGCCATCTAAAGTGCTTCAAGAAATGGCTTCAAGCTTCTATTTCCTTGTGTGTGACAACTTTGTGATCTTTGAAGAGGATCTCCTTCACTACTTCCTTCATACCTACTTATTGCATTTGAAAGGGAAGTACAAGGGAGTATTTTGGTTACTTAAAATTGCTTCATATATTCATCTTATTATCCTTGGAAGCAATTTTGTTCAATTAAGTTTCTCTCTATTAGAATCAAGTACTTACATCTTTAAATCTCTTTTGATTCTAAACGTTCTCAAATACACTTCCTAAGCATAAAATTTATCTTTCTATCAAAAGGAAGTTACAAGAAAATATTTATTAAAGTTCTACTCACATATCAATTACATAAAATTATGTTTCCCTTACATCAAGATATATTCAAAGGGAATTGAAAAAGAATATTTCTAAGTTTTATTAATTTTGATTAAAATACTTGCACATTAGCTCAATAGTACTTGTATCAATTTTTGCTTGTTGTAATTTGGGTGCAAGGGTGTTGACTTCCCGTTCTTTTGGTGAGTGAAGAACAAAATAACTTCTTATGGGTTGTACAAGAAAAGGCTTGTGATTGAGGCTCACTACCCTCAGTTTAAGTAATGAAGTTTAGTGGATTTCTTGCTTAAAGAGCAAGATGAAAATCCTGGTTGGGGATCAACTAGGTAGAGGTTTACCCCGATTTAGGTTTCCTCTATAAATCTTGGTGTTGATTGTGGATTAAATTTTTGTGGTTGTCATTATTTTCATTGAATATTTAAATTATATAATCCCCCCCCCCCTCTTTTATAATTATCAATAACCATCGGAGGACTTAGCCCAATTAGGATCAGAATATGCATGTACGGAAATGGAAGACTTGGCAGAAAGGAATAGGCCCTAAGGTGTTGTGTGTTTCAAATAACGAAGAATCTGTTTGATGTGATCCTAATGAAGCTCAGTGGGGGAGCTCATAAACTAGCATGCTTTGTTGACAACAAAAGACCTAGTCATGTCATTAGTAGATATTGCATTTGCCCCAACTATTTGCTTGTAGAGCATTGGATCATAAGATGGTGGTCCTTGAAAAGTGAGGTTGTAGGAGACTGACATTAGTGTCTGTAGAGGTTTGCAGGACTCCATACTTGATCGCTTAAGAAGATCAATGGTGTATTTCTGTTGGAAGAGCAATATTCCATTAGGTTTACGAGAGACTTCAATTCCTAGAAAATAATGGAGATCCCCAACATCTCATAGATGAAATGCTTGACGAAGTTGAGATATCACCATTTGTATGATCAACGAATCATTTCCTGTGATGATGGTATCATTTACAAATATAAGAAGATAAACCATGGTGGTGCCATTGCAGTAGATCAATAACAGTGGTCGGTCTTGCAGCCATGGAACTTGAGAGATAGAAGGTGAGAGCTGAGACGGCTGAACTAGGCACGAGGTGCTTGTTTTAACACATATGGAGATTTTCCAATTTGCAAACATTGGGCAATTGGGGTTGATGAAACATGGTGGTTACACCATGTAAATTTCTTCAACAAGGTTTCCATGTAAAAAGACATTACTGACATCCAACTGACGAATAGGCCAGTAACATGAGGCGGCGATAGCAAGGATAGTACGTATTGTGGTGGCATTGATGACAGGGCTAAATGTGTTATTGTAGTCAACACCTTCACGTTGATTGTAGCCTTTGGCTACTAAGTGAGCCTTGTATCGATCAAGCGTCCTATTGGCTTTGTATTTTATCTAGAACACCCACTTGCAGCCTATAGCATTCATCTATGAGGCCTGTGGCACAAGGGGCCAAATGCCATTTTTAAGGGCATTATATTTCAGGCTCATAGCATCTCGCCAGCATTTTTCTTTGTTTGCTTGAGAGAAACATGTTGGCTTAGTTGGCTAAGAGACGACGGTTGAGAGGGCAACAGGGAGGGCATGGCGTTGTCGAGTTGAGGACTGACCAGCAAGAGTGCGTTGAAAATCATTTTCCATCGGTGAAAAGGTAAAACACATCGGTATATTTTGATTTTCAACCAATGTATTTTGATTTTCAACCAGTGTATTTTAATTTTCAACCGGTTGAAAATCATTTCCAATTAGTGAGTTTTGGTCTGCTTGATTTTCAATCAATTGATTCTTAACCACGCGTTGTAAAATGCATTACAACGTACGTTTCCATACTTGCATCCTTTACTTTATAAGAATTCTCACTTATTGCATGCAACACATAAGATGAAAACCGTGTCAAGACATGCGAAATTCATCCTTTCTTTCTAGACACACCCCTACTCAAATCATTTTTTTTTTTTTTTGATAACCCAGAACCCACTACGTAGCTATAGAGGTAAACTGGAGAGGGCCGGTCCCGCCGATGCAAGCATCCCATGTCCTACTCAAATCATTTTAAAAGTTTCTAACGCGATTGAGTGGTTAGACCCTAAACCTTAACGTAAAAAATCATTTTTCAAGTGAAAATCACTTGCTATAGGTGAAGAAACACTTAGAATTTAATTTTGAACCAGTACAAAATTAAATTCTATGTGTTTCTTCACCTATAACAAATGCAATCTTACTTTGTACCGGTGTAAAGTAAGATTGCACCGATACAAAATTATTTCGAAAGTACAATGTGATTTTACATCGGTACAAAGTGGTTTTGCTTCAGTGTAATGGTGATTTGATTGATTTGCACATGTACAAAAGTAGTTTGTTTTTTGTTTCAGTAGTGGTAGACCCCATCATATGTGAGTATCTTTTTTTTGCATAAAATGAGGTACATCAAGTGGAGACCACATTCACAACCCTCTACGTCACCTTTTGCATTTCCCAACTCACGTCCAATGCAAAATCTCATTGTGGACAACTAAAAATAAACAAACTCACTTTACAATGTGTTTTGAAACGCACGGATGGAAGTTGTGGTTTCTACCGGTGTATTTTAGGTTTCCACTGGTGGAACTCCCTTTTTACCGATGCTAAGTGAACAATCACTTTCCATATGTGAAAGATCACGTTTCAAGTTAAAAAATCATTTTTACTTATGAAAATGTAAAACATACCAATGTATTTTCATTTTCAAATGATATATTTTAATTTTTAACTGGTGTATTTTGATTTTCAATCGATATGACTTGATATACTTAATTTTCAATTAATTAATTTTTATTTTTAATCGATTGATTCTGATTGTGTATTGTAAAATATATTATAACATATATTTTCATATTTAAATCTTTTTAATATTAGAATAAATTATAACTGGAATAAGTTGTTCAATGAAATTAAGTGAACTTAACGTGTTTCGTTACGTGGTGATTAGTGGGTGGGAAAGTGTTTATAATTTTTTTGTTTTTATTTCTAAAAGGAAGAAAATATAAAACGATGACAATCCAAAAGATATAGAATTGTTTTTACGGTGGAACACAAAAAAAGAAATTTGTTTGGTATTAGTGCAATTAAAACTTGAATGCCAACTTTATCTCTTGATGTACCCCTCAAGTATAACACTCTTAAACGGGATTACTCAAGAGGTTATTCTCAAGCAAAATAACCTATACATTTAAACATTCCTTTTAGATACGTCAATTACGATCCACTTGACAGAAATCCCCTTGCTTGAATTGAACGGAGGGTGTAACACAGCCCATTTAATTTTTAAACGGGTCCAGATTTGACTTTGGAAATCCATTCAGGTTTGTTTTCTTCTTTTTCTTTTTCAACAAACATGAAACTTACGAATTAAAGTTACCCTTTTTATTAAAGGAAAAAGGAAATTCACAGGCAATTACAAATGAAAAAGCCAAAGTTGAAACCAAAATTCCACTCAGCACTAATGTTTCAACACATGCACTCCAAAATATATGACTTCAATATGACTAAAAACAGTCAAGATTACCTTTAGGATCAGCCGTTCTTCAAGTTGGGTGCTTATATCTTCGTTATCATCCTAATCAAGAGAAATATAACTGAAGTTTTTCATTCAAATACCCTCCTCCCCACTTTCTTCACCTTAATCAATTTATATTTTTGCTTTGTAGAGTGAATTCCTTGCTCTCATCTTTTTAAATTTCCTGTCAAAACTCCAAGTCATCGTTCCGTCAATCAGATGCAACCCCAATTAAAAGCAAACTTGAGGCATCAAATAGACAAATATCACAAGGGGCAAAAAAATAATTGAGGCATCAAATAAACTTATCTTGTAGGCAATATGTAAACATGGATATGTGCCCCTTCAATTCTCTATTGTTAAAAACCCAAATCATCTGCCTCCTTCTTCAGCTTCAACTTGGAACTTCGACATGAGAGAATTGAGCTCTTTACATCCAAAGAACTACAGCAAAAATCCGAAAATAAAAGAGAAAGAGCAGCATCCCTTTCTTTTTTCCAAATGAACAAAATCAGAATTGAGTGCGACGTATTTGATGTGTGCATATCGCAATTGGACATGCACACTTCCAATCATGAAAGATAATCCAATTTCTAATTTTCTTTTTTAACTGCTCATCTTAAGATCATTTCAAATTCAACTATCTTTTTAAATATGGAAAATTAGGAAACTAGGCAGCAACCAAAACTAATACATTTATACTTAGAGAAGCCCCAAAATAATGAGAACGTATCCAATAAGGATATCGACACTTCAAATTATTCAGGCCATCCTATCTTTCTTTCCGACGGTCCAAGCAGACAGCAAGTTTTAAGTGTTTTCAAGATGAAAATAAAAAAGAAAACTAGCTATTTCTTTTCTTGAGATGAAAACCTAACAAAAAGATGAGAAGGTGCTTATTTGTTGTGTGGGTCTAAGATGGATATGCACACTCCCAACAAAAATTGTAGGGTTTGGCAACTCTCCAATTCCACCTTGGAATTTTATCATCTTCCAATTCCCATAATCCGAAGCTCCAAAAATCCATCCATTTCGTGTTGAAATGAAGAGATGAATAGCGGCCCTTTTGCAACCTTTTAATATGAAAATCAAAGAATAGTAGCAACATCTTGAATCGAGAAAATTTCTAGAACAAAGTAGTTGTCACGATCCGATCTTAAGTTCCTACAGGATCTAAGATTGGTTCACTTCGATTTATCCCAGGATTCAGTTGTCTAACAAGAAATAACTAAGTAACATTCAACAAATCACAATCACACAAGTACAGTAACTAAGTAGAAAGAAATTTACAACAGGGGAAAAAAGAACAGTAATATTATGTCATAATAAAGCCATCACAACAAAACAAGTATATGTAGTAGAAGACAAAGCTATAAAAACTCACTATCAATAGTAGAACTAAAGCTATGCTCGACTAGGCCCAGTGTCCTCAGCAGCCGGTGGCTCATGCTGCTCAAATCCTTGACCTGTACAGAATTTATTTAACTGGAGTCAGCTAACGCTGAGTAGAGTAGTGGCTAAGAAGTAATAAGCATTTAACAAGTAGTTAACATAAAATTTTTCATTTTCCCAATTGTATTATACAAGTGGGTACGTAGAGATCTCTAATTAGGATTTGTTAATTAATCTTTTTGTTCCCTATAGGAACGATTTTGCTTGCAGCTTTCCGTGATATAGGATGTCCACGTGGTACTCACCTGGTTGGAGGAGTCATACCGTGGTAGTCCTATACTTGGTCTACCACCCCGAGGTCACGGTCATGACGTAGCGGTGACTACGGCACACATGATAAGCGCGCGGGTAGCTACCCCGCACTGGCACGCAGTCAGTCATTTCCGCTAGCGGGTATGCCTCAACGTACAGTGCGGAATAGTATAGGGCATTGCCCTCTCAGAATAGAACAGAGGTCTTGCCCCTCAGGGGTCTCACCCCTCCTCAGTCCGCGTACCCTCGTTCGATTACCCCGGTTTTCCCCATGGGCTAACGAGAGTCGGTGTAGGGTGGCCATACCTAGCCCCGGGTCCCCTGGGGAGCCTAGCTCCCCCCTACACTAAGTAGCTCACCTCGGTACCACGTATACGAGGGCCAGTAAGAATTGTCGTAGAGTGGCCAAACCTACCCTGGGTCCCAACCCAAGGGCGGCAAGCTCTCCTCCACACTACAAGGGATAGTTGCTCTCTTCGGTACCACGTACACGAAGATCATCTTACTTCCCTTAACAGCTGCCTATGGGCAGCAAATTTTCAGAACCATCCAGTTCTCCGTATTACGGTGTTTTTGTTTACATTCCCCGTGGGGTTCGCACAGGAGTTTCTTTTTCTCATCCGGGTTGGAATGTACATAACAAACAGTTCAATTTCCATTTTATCACAGTGAGGGTCCATTTTAGATAAAAACAGGAAACTTTTGATTACTCAATCATTCACATGCAGTTTCCTCTAACCCTAGTGTTCATGCCAAGACCTAGGGTTCAAGAATTTATTCTCGAGTATACGTTTATTCCTTCCTAGGATTCATCTCAAGTCCTAGGATTACTTACTTGCATGTATTAAATTAGAGATTTAAGGTTGTAACCACTCTACCTGGGTAATCAGGTGGAATAGGGGCTCGCACAGTGGCTCCAGATGTCTCCGCAGGTCTCGTACACCTGACGAACTGAAGACCTAATACATGGATTGATGGGCCAAGAGGTTCAAAAAGATATAAACAAGGTATCATTATACAGAGAAACTCATACGAGAATAGAGATGGTTTGTTTGCGGAAAAGCGATAATAATAGGGCCTTTCATGGCCCAAAAACATGCTGTCAGACGGAAATCAGACGTATGGGAAAGGTCCCGGACGTCTTAAAACAGTTCTCAGGGATACCTCTCTTGATGTTCCGGTATCAGACGTTTGGAACTCAATGCCGACGTCCAAGGACTCCGTCAGATGTTTGAGGGTGCTCCCGGATGTCTGAAACTGCCTCGGTTACGCTCTCACCTTCTGATACATACACGTATGCTGTCAGGACTTGTCAGAGAGAAAAGTACGGAAAGTAGATCTTTACCAGATGTCTTGCTCTACCTTCGGACGTCCGGTAAGATGTCTGGGTGTCCCTCTGGTCATCTGATTCCGTGGAAAAATGACTTCCGTGGAATTGGTCTGGCTCTCCTCGCCTGCAGGTGCTGTAGCAGAACGGTGTTGCACCCTCCGCTCTCGCGCTTCCTCTCGCTCGGGCTCTCCACTCTTCACTCGCTTTCGCCCTCGCTTTGCTCTTGGCTAAGGGGTGGGCAACGAAGAGGAAGGGGAGAGGTTTATAAAGGGAGAAGAAGTGAGGGGGCGTGATGGCGAAGCATTGCGCCGAGTGGCGTCGCAGGAGGAGGTGTGGTGAGGCGCTGATGAGTGGCTACTCATCATGGCTAAAGAGCTGAAATTAAGCTAGACACTAAGCAAAACAATATCAAATTAACAGATAAAAAGGGTTAAGTGTGGGAATTAAAGAAAAAGACCTAAAACTTTTACTTTGTGTTAAAACCTCCTAATTAGGTCACAAAATGAGATTTTCTAAAAATAAAATACAAATGATGATCCATGCATCAATTGAACACATAAATTAGTATGAAAAGCCAAATCAGATGTATAATCAATGTCTTAAATGTTCAATTAAGCACATATAAAAATTTAAAGGCAATTGGACATCATTTAGGTTATGAAATAGATAGTTGATACTTAGGTCCTTCATGCATTACACTTTGACCCTTAAAAACTCATTTTTGGACCTGCTTGTAAGCCGCAGGGACCCTTTTGAAAACCTGCAAGGCCCTTCCAGTTATAGTTCTTCTCACTTATGGGCCTGCACGATATTCTTCTACCCCTTCGTTCAAGTGTCTTCTTGCAATTTTTCCTCATTTCAGAGAGAAGCCTGCTGCTCTTCACGCGCACTGTAGCGCGCGAAGAACACGGCCAATCTCAGCCGTCCGTTGCTCTTTAGATCTTGATCTGCGATTGGATTCTTTTGGAACTTTTGCGCAATTCGGTGCATGCGTTCACCTCTCTCCCCAGATCTCATCTGACGGTCAGATCTCGCGCTCAGCTCACCGCGCACTCTGCCCCTCACATCCTCGCCGCCGGTTGCATCTTGTTTATTCTCACCTACGCGGTGATCTCAGCCACTGAGCTGCTACTTAAGCACCTCAGTGGTGTCGCGCGCAAGGGATCGCTCCCTCCTACACCTCTTAGCGATCAATTCGTCCACTCCAGCCTCTCCTCCCCATCCAACCTATGATTTCACAGCCACCGGCTGTGGAATCATCGCCTGCTCTCGACCCTCCTCGTCGCTAAGGACTTCGTAGCACCTGAGGACGACCCTGGAGTCTCACTAGCAGATTCTTCCCTCCGCTAGAGTCACCTTCCTCCTTTCTTCCTCCTTAGCCGCCGGCTAAGGACCCATAGGTCCCATTCTTCCTTTTAGTTTAGGTTTTTAATTCTGCACAATTAGTGTTAGCTGTAGTTTACAGTAGCTTAGAATAGAATTAACTTTAATTGCTAGTGTCTAATTTTCGCTGTAGTTTAGAGTAGTCTTAGGAGTAGAATTAGCATTAATTCCCCTCCCTCACCTCCTCTGATCAGTCCAGATCAGAGGGGAAGAATCATCTACTAATTGTTCAATTTATCTCCCTCTTCATGTTTTGTTTTCCACAATCCAATTCTGATTTTTTTTTTTTTTAACAACGATTTTTCTCATCATTCACTCACACACCCTGACCCAATTTAGATCTGATGGTTTACTACCTCAGATCTGAAATTGGAGTCACATGCACCTTTGGGGCTTCTCACTCACCCCATTTTTGTTCACAAAAGCCCCTTGATTTTAGATTGAATGCTTCAGTTTGTCAGATTCATTTTTAACATGGATTTTGAAGAATTTTTGCTTTCTGAAATGCCTTGCCAGATCTGACAGATTGAAGAGGATTGGAATTTCCTGTTGGCAAGGACTCTGAGAAGTTCTCTGGTGACAGAAAACAACTCAGAAGAGCCATTCATGAATCTGTTTTTGCTTTGATTTGAATGCATTTGCAAGCTATTATGAATTCCCTTAATGCATTCTTAGTTCTGATTTGCTACTTCAGAATTGCCATACACCATCTGTTTTGATAATTATTTTTGTATGGTGATTTCCTAACCTAAGGAGTTCTCCATACTCCTTAAGGTTGCAAGAAACTGGGATTGGATGTAGTGGTTTTAAGTGACTGAGTTAGTTCTTCCTTCATGCTGTCTATAGCATTAGGAAGAGCTAATTCAGTGTATTTGTTGTTTTAATCTGAAATGATGCTTTTGATGAGGGCTTCTTTTTGGGTATTTGAATTGAAATCTTGTGTGATTTTCGCGAGATTTAAACCCTTGTCAGATTTGGATTTCATCTCTCTAATTTTTAGTTTGTTTTGATTGTCTTTTAATCCCAGTTACACAGTGAAGTGCTGCATCTTGCAGCTACATATCTTCCTTCTCTCTAAACTCTTCCCTTCTCACCATTTGGATTCATCTCTATTTTGAAATGGACTAACTGCAGCAACAGTTAGCCCATTTGACAGTAGCTTAGGCTGCTGAAAGAAACACTAAATTCTTAACACTCTCCCCCTTCTCCACCCATCTGACAGTGGCTGATGCTGTTGTTAGAGAAAGAAAATTAAACATAATTAATCCTTCGTTCCTAACCTCCTACTGAAATCTAATTGTACATACTTAAATCTAATACTGTATATATACATATACAACTAACTATAACTATAATGCACATAATAACTGTGTAAAGTATGTATATATCTACTGAAATGTAAGTATACATAATTAATCACCTCTTGAACAGTATATATACATATAAATTAGCTAAATTAATAATTTAGAACTATAATTAAGTAAATAAATCTATAGACTTAGGTTAATATATATAGTAAGTAATTTAAGTTAGTTAAAGTATAATTATACCTATTATAGTTTACTGTTAGCTTAGTTTTAATTAAACAGCCCAGAATAGCTAGCTTAACTTAAATAAAATAGAAATAAATTTGTAAAAATACAATAAAAATATGTATAAAATACTTAAGTATATAAATTAAATCTGTATAAGGTCAATTAGACCATTTACTAATTATTTTATAAGTAATTAACTATTAAATCACCTAAATCAACCTGTACAATCAGCCTAGTTTAGTGAATTTATTTGTATAGTAAACATATTTAAAATTCAAAATTAATTAATCAATTATGTAGTATTATGTAAATACTTTATTAACCATATTTTATTTTATTTTTTTTAATAATTTATGGCCCCCAAATCGAGGGCCAAAAGTGCGTTCAGGCGCAGCTGCGCCTGATTTCCAGCGCACGATGTGGCGTTGGAATAGCGCCACATCGTGCGCTGCAAATTGACCGCAGCGACTTATTGTGGATTTGTCCTATAGGCAAGGCAGTCGTCACGGGCGCCGGGCGCCCGAAACACTGCCTATATATTCCGACCCGATTACCCATTGAGCTGTGGTCTGAGCATTATATCTGAAATGTGAATGTATGTGTGGGGCCGGGGGCCCGACCGTGGGAGCTTGTTGTGGCGTATGGCTGAGGCTTTGCGCTGAGATTGAATATGTAATTAAGCCACCTAATCAAAGATTAGGGCGTGCTAAGTAGAGGTCTGGTCCCACCCTTTGGGTGCAGTGTATCCCTCGGAAAGCGCACCCGCAAATTAAACACATTTTACACTAATGACATTAACCTAATCCCCTCCCCACCGTAGCCTCTTGAATATGTTAAGACAGAATTGCTAAAGATAGAAGAACAGACGAGTTAACACAAAGAAAAGACTTAATGAAGAAACAAAAGAGAAAAAGAAAAGACTTAGTGTACATACATAGAAGTAGAATAAGTAGTATACGTACGTAAGTATAAGTAGTATAGCTTGTTATTTGTATAAGTAAACCTATATAATTACTAACAGAATAAAATGACACTATAAACGTCGCTAAAGACCTCAGTTTGCCTCTTTAGGTTGTATATAGTGTTTTCTGAGATTTAGCGACGCTTATATCTGTCACTGAAACTGCTGTATATGTTACTATAAATAACAAACTGATAAGTTAAGTCTCTACACCATTGCATCCTAAGGTATTATATACTATTATGTTAGTACTAATAGGATAACTTGTAAATACATAGTTTAGAGTATAATAATAGATTGTTTGATGCTTGTTCATAGTTAGTATTTTTGCAAGCATTTCTTAGTAATTAGGTAAATAAAACACACATTCATTCATTCTTTAATAAGATGTAAAGTTTCTTTTTGGAATTAGAGGATTAGATAAATAAGCAAATGATAATAATGGTTGTAATGACTGGTACTCACCCATACTCACCACTATACAACATTCTTAATGTTATATTACACACTATACTGCAACGACATGATCATAATAATTCATTCATCATATAGTCATTGCAAATCGTATTTCAGGCGTGGTGAGGAAGGAAGTAAGGCATACGTATGGTCCGCGCTAAAAAGCATTTTCAGATGTCTGGTGGACATCCCAGACGTCTTAAATGACCAAAGGGTGGCGGGTCATTTCAATATAACAAACTTAAAGGAAGTTTCGTCCTCAAAACTTGAACTGACCAGGGTGCGAAAAATAATGTAGTAGCGTATAACAAACTTAAAGAGAACTGAAGTAGGTTTGAAGAGTCATACCTTCGAAACGTTCCGGGTACTGTTCTCGCATCGCCGACTTAGGTTCCCAAGTTGCCTCCTCGTACCGCTGGCTTCTCCACAGGACTTTCACCAGGGGTACTTCCTTCCACCTTAACCTCTGAATGGCTCGGCCTAGTATCTGTACCGATCTCTCAGGATAGGTCAGGTCATCTCCCACTTCGATGCTCTTGTGGCTAAGGATATGGCTGGGGTCGGCGTTGTATCTTCTGAGGTTGGACATGTGAAATACGTTGTATACTCCAAAAAGTTAGGGAGGAAGGGCAAGCTGGTAAACGACGGGTCCTACCCGCTCTAAGACCTCAAAGGGTCCTATATATCTTGGTGCAAGCTTCCCTTTCATCCCAAACTGCTGCAAGCCTTTCATCGGTGAAACATGGAGAAAAGCGTGATCTCCAACCTCAAATTGTACCTCCCTACGCTTCAGATCGGCGTAACTCTTTTGCCTACTCCAGAAAGTACGCAGTCGTCGTGGATCTGCTCGATCACCTCTTGATTCTGGCGTATCAGACGGAGACCAACCTCCCACTTGGTTCCCATCTCTACCCAACCAAGGGAGTCGTACACTTTCTCCCGTACAGAGCTTCATATGGTGCCACGCCGATGCTCGAGTGGTAACTGTTCTTGTATGCGAATTCTACTAGAGGCAAATGCTCATCCCAGGAGCCTCTCCAGTCTAATACGCAAGCGTGCAGAAGGTCCTCAAGGGTCTGAATGGTGCAGTCTGACTGTCCATCTGTCTGGGGGTGATAGACTGTACTGAACTTTAGATAAGTCCCAAAGGCTCACTGAAATTCTGCCCAGAACTAGGAAGTGAAACGAGTGTCTCGGTCTGAAATAATTTCGTGGGGAACCCCGTGAAGGCGTACTACATCTCTGATGTTTCCCTCTGCCAACTGTGCTGGTCCAAAAGTAACTCGGATTGGCAAGAACTGTGCCGTCTTTGTTAATCTATCCACAACCACCCAGACTGCATCGTACCCTCTCTGTGTCACAGGTAACCCCACTACCAGATCCATAGTGACACTTTCCCACTTCCATTCTGGAATGGGAAGTGACTGCAATGGCCCTGCAGGCCTCTGATGCTCGACCTTCACCTGTTGGCATATCAGACACTGCTGAACGAAAAGGCCAACATCCCGCTTCATGCCTCTCCACCAAAAATCACGTCGTAGGTCATGATACATTTTCGTGTTCCCGGGATGTATGGTAAATCTAGATCCATGAGCCTCAGTCAAGAGCTCCCTCAACAGCTCCTCATCTCTAGGAACGCACAAGCATCCCCTCATACGCAGAACTCCGTCAGTGAAAGAGAATTCTCCTGAGTTCCCTGCCAATACTCATTCTTGCTGTGTTCGTAGATATGGGTCCATCATTTGTTCAACCATGATGCGATCCATCAACTCTGGTCATGTCTGCCTTGCGACTGTCACTGCCCCGCAAAACCCCTGTGACACCTGGAGTCGCCAGCTGCTCGACTCCTTCATGAGCCTCCAACTTTGTGCTTGTAAGCAAGCCAAGTGGGCTGGTGCCTTTCAGCTTAAGGCGTCAGCTACCACATTGGCCTTTCCTGGGTGGTAGGAGATGCTGCAATCGTAGTCTTTCAAGAGTTCCAACCAGCGTCTCTACCTCATGTTGAGCTCCTTCTAGTCAAACAAATATCTGAGGCTTTTATGGTCAGTGAAAATCTTGAACGTCTCTCCATACAAATAGTGCCTCCAGGTCTTCAATGCTAGGACGACTACTGCCAGCTCTAGGTCGTGGGTGGGGTAGTTATGCTCGTGGGGCTTCAGTTGTCGCGAAGCGTATGCGACAACATGACCCCGTTGCATAAGCATACCCCCCAATCCCTGCAACGAGGCGTCTATGTAGATGATAAATCCACCGCCGTTGTCAGGGATAGTGAGTACAGGAGCTGAGGTCAACCTCTCCTTCAGCTTCTGAAAGCAAGACTCACACTCGCCTATCCAAGCGAAGGGTACGTCTTTCCAAGTTAATTGAGTTAGAGGACGGGCAATCTACGAGAACCCTCGAATAAATCATTTGTAATAACTAGCTAGCCCTAAAAAACTGCGAATCTCTGTCACCGAACGCGGTCTCTCCCACCTGAGTACTGCCTCTACCTTGGCTGGATCCACAGCTAAACCGTCCTCTGAGATCACATGGCCTAGGAAGGTGACTTGTCTCAACCAGAATTCACATTTGCTGTATTTGGCATACAACCTATGCCGTCTCAATGTATCCAAGACCATGTGAAGGTGTTGCTTATACTGCGTCTAGTCTCGTGAATAAATGAGCACATCATCGATGAAAACAACCATGAACTGATCCAGATACGGCTGAAAAATGCGGTTCATCAAGTTCATGAAAGCAGTAGGGGCGTTGGTCAATCCAAACGGCATGACCAAGAACTCGTAATGGTCGTACCGTGTATGAAAGGCTGTCTTGGAGATGTCGATTTCCCTAATCTTCAACTGATGGTAGCCTGACCTCAGATCTATCTTTGAAAATACCATGGCATTCCTCAGCTAGTCGAAGAGGTCATCTATGCGTGGTAACAGGTACTTGTTTTTGATGGTGACCTAGTTCAGCTATCTATAGTCAATGCACAACCGAAGAGTACCATCCTTCTTTCTCACGAACAGGACGGGGGCTCCCCACGGAGAGGCACTGGGCCTTATGAAGCCTTTCTCTAGTAGGTCCTGTAGCTATGTCTTGAGCTTTCGCAGCTCAAGCAAGGCCATTCGGTATGGTGCTAAAGAAATGGGGCCTATCCCTGGTATCAGAGAGATCTCGAACTCGATCTCGCGCTCAGGTGGCAGTCCTGGTAGCTCCTCTGGGAAAACATCAGGATACTCACAGACCACCGGAGTCCTCTGTATACTGTCCACGGGGCTGGGCTTTGCTAGGACGCAAGCAAGGAAGCCCTCGCACCCTTGACTCAGTAGCTTCGTTGCTCGAAGTGCGGAGATGCATTTGAATCCTCCGTCTACAGGTTGGCCGTGGAACTCAAAGGGAGGCAGCCGTGGTATGGAGAAAACAATCTTCCTCCCAAAACAATCTACAAGGGCGTGGTATGCGGCCAACCAGTCCATCCCCAAGATTACACTGAAGTCATCCATCGGGATCATGATCAGGTCTATAGGGAGACTGTGTCCCCCTATCATGACCTCACAGTTAGTGAGAACCTCCTTGGCAACAAATACCTGCCCACCTGGTCCTCTAATCAGGAAAGGCTCCTCTAAAAGTACACTGCTCACTCCCGTGCAGACAACGAAACTTGTAGAAACAAACAAATGCGTGGCACTGGAATCGAAAAGAGTGTAGATGAGTCTGCCGGAAATAGTAACCATACTTGCCACTACAGAGCCCGAAGCTCTGGCATCTCCGTGAGTCAGGGTGTTAACATGCCCTTTAGTCCTCGGTACAGAAGAAACAGCCGCGCTCTAGATCGGGTGGGAGGCAGTGGGTCGGTACCCTCCTTGTGACTGTTGCCCTCCTCCTTGGGTCTGGTATTCGCAGCCGCCAGATCGGCCTCCAGTGCTCGGTGCTGGGAGCGTCGGCTGTGCTTCAGTCCTAGATGGACAATTCCTCCGTATGTGGCCCGGGTGGCCACACTGATAGCAGAGGGGTACGTGACTTTCCTCTGTTGCCCCTACTGGTGACTGGGCGGGGGTTTGCTACAGTCGGTTGATCCCTATCGGGGACCCCCATAGGTCCCTAGTGGACCCATAGAACGGGACGGTTCCCCTGCTGGCGTTTGGTGCCTCCTCTCCCGGTGGCCCTGTGAGTGCTCCTGCGGGTAGGGCTCTTCCATCCTCCTCCATCAATATCTCATGTGGACGGGTTGGTCTCTTCATAGGTCATGGTAGCCTCGACTACACGGGAGAAGGTAGGCAGCTTCAGGGGCTTTATGTACCCCCGGATGGCAGATCGGAGACCCTTGGTGAATCTCCACAAGCGCTCCTCCTTGGTGGATTAGGTTGTCGGGGCAAAGTGTGATAATTCTAGAAAACGCGTACGTTACACGCTAACTGTCATTGTCCCTTGGCGAAGAGTGTGGAACTCCCGCCTCCTCTGATCCTACCAAGTCTGTGGGAAGTACTGCTCACAAAAGAGCACCACAAACCGGTCCCACATCAGCTCTCCCTCCTCCTATCCTCTAACCGCCCTCCACCACCTGTGAGTTGCACTCTCCAGCTGATACTTGGCGAAGGCCACGCGGCATTCTGTAGGAGGACAGAGGTGTCAAAGATCTCCATCTGCTCCAACCAATCTTTTGCCTCAGACAGGCTTTCCTCCCCCTTGAAAGAGGGGGGCTTCAGCTTCCTGAATTGGCTAATAACCTCATGGTGTAGCCGCAGCGGAGGAAGGAGTGCACCTCCAGGCAAGGAGGACTCGTGCCCCGAAGAGTTTGAAGGGGGTGGTAGAGGATCACCCCCTCCTCCTCCAGCTTGTCCAGCGCCGTGGCGGCTTGCCTGCCCCACGGAGGATTCCCCCTGTACATCCCTAGGAAGGGAAGGCTGAGGAGGAGGCTGATGGAGCTCCTCTCGCATAAGACTCCGGATCAGTTGGGCGAGGTCCGAGGCCTGGATGCCTGGGAGGAGAGGTGGAGCGGCACTGTCTTCGGCCATCGCTTGTCCTCCCCTACGACCACGTCCTCGACCACGACCACATCCGTGGCCTGCCTCAATAGCTCCCTAGCGAGGCATTTCTTGCTCAGAGATCGAGGAAGAATGAGATTATTGGTGCCTGTTTGACCAAAGAGGAGACGTGAGACTCGGATACGATAATCAAGAGAAAACGTCGTGATGGCTATCTTAGTTACATGTACAAGTGTGGTGTTTTCCGAACTACTTGGTTCATTTCTTGGGATGACCTTACTCTGATACCATCTGTCACAACCCGGTCCTAGATCCCTACAGGATCCGAGACTGGTTCGCTTCGATTTTTCCCAAGACCCAGTCGTCCAACAAGAAATAACCAAGTAACATTCAGCAAACCACAATCACACAAGTACAGTAACTAAGCAGAAAGAAATTTACAACAGGGGGAAAAGGAACAGTAATATTATGTCATAATACAGCCATCATAACAAAATGAGTACATGTAGCAGAAGACAAAGCTATAGAAACTCACTATCAATAGTAGAACTAAAGCTAGGCTCGACTAGGCCCAGCGTCCTCAACAATCGGTGGCTCAGGCTGCTCAAATCCCTGACCTGTACAGAATTTATTTAACTGGAGTCAGCTAACGCTGAGCAAAGTGGTGGCTAAGAAGTAACATGCATTTAACAAGTAGTTAACATAAAATTTTCCATTTTCCTAATTATATTATACAAGTGGGTACGTAGAGATCTCTAATTAGGATTTATTAATTAATCTTCTTGTTTCCTATAGGAACGATTTTGCTTGCAGCTTCCTATGATAGAGGATGCCCACGTGGCACTCTCCTGACGAGGGGAGTCCCACCGTGGTAGTCCTATACTCGGTCTACCACCCCGAGGTCACGGTCGTGACGTAGCGGTGACTACAGCACACATGATAAGCGTGCAGGTAGTTACCCCCCACTGGCACACGGTCAGTCGTTTCCGCTAGCGGGTACGCCTCAACGTATAGTGTGGAATAGTATAGGGCTTTGCCCTCTCAGAATAGAATAGGGGTCTCACCCCTCCTCAGTCCACGTACCCTCGTCCGACTACCCCGATTTGCCCAATGGGCTAACGAGAGTCGGTGTGGGGTGGCCATACCTAGCCCCGGGTCCCCTGGGGCGGATAGCTCCCCCCTACACTAAGTAGCTCACCTCGGTACCACGTACACGAGGGCCACTAAGAGTCATCGTAGAGTGGCCAAACCCACCCTGGGTCCCAACCCAAGGGCGGCAAGCTCCTGTAACGACCCGATTCCCAAGTCCCTACGAGACACGAGAACCGGACTGACTCGACTAATCCCAAGACCTAGTCGTCCAACGAGGAAGTAACCAAAAGAGCAGTAAAATAAACCACATTCAGCATGAATATAACTAGCAGTAACAAAAATACAGCAGTAAGAAAATGAACTATACAGCATGTACCACCACAACAGTAGAATAACATTTATAACATAACATGAACTTCAAGTAAAGCAAAGTACAGAGAGTAACAAGAACTACTCACTACAGTGGAACAAAAAGGGGTACAAAAGAACTGCGGTAACTCTATTGGACCCTACTCGGCCTAGCGTCCTCTGCAGCCGCTGACCCTGGCTGCTCAAGCCCTAGTCCTGAAAAGTAACGAGTGTAACACGTCAGCGAAACGCTGAGTAGAGTGGCAACTAAACTAAAGAAACAGTAAAATGTACAGTAGCTGTTTTATTTTCTTTCTTTCTTTATTTACGTCTTTCTATTGTTTCACAATTTATCTATTTCTCAGATCCTTCACTTGATCTCGAATGTTCCTCGTGGGAACGATCTTGATTGCGGTCTTTTCCGAAGAGTAGAAGTAACACTTGGTGCTCTCCTGGCCGGGAGAGTCCCTCGTGGTGATCCTACTCTCAGTCAACCACCCCAAGGTCGCTGACAGATGTAACGGTGACTACGGCACGCGCGATAAACACACGGGTAGCTACCCCGCACTGGCACGCGGTCAGTCGTTTTCGTTAGCGGGTGTGCCCAAAGCACAGCACGGAACCAGTATAGGGCAGAGCCCTCTCAGTAATAGGGGTCCAACCCCTCCACAGTAACCAAACAGGGGCCTTGCCCCTTCACAGTCCGCGCACCCTCGCCTGACTACCTTGGTTTGCCCAGTGGGCCTAACAAGTCGGTGTAGGAAGGTCAGTAGAACCCCGGGTCCCGTGGGGTAGCCAGCACTCTCCCTACACTAGTAGCTCTCCTCGGTACTGTGTACACGAGGGCCAAAAGTCGGTACAAACTGGCCAGACCTAACCCCGGGTCCTTGGGGCGGCTAGCTCTGCTCTGCACTAAGAGGTAATGTGTGCTCTCTTTGGTACCACGTACCCAAGAGACAACACACTTCCACATCTTTCTTTCTCAGTTCCATTTCATTCTCTTTCCAGGAGTTCTACTCCTAATTCCCCGTAGGGTTCCAGCTCTTTTAACTCAGCACACTTAGGTTTCACCGTTCCAGTTTCACGTTCATACAACCCATGTTCTCAATCATGTTTATTTATTCATAACAGGCAGTTGATAAATCAATTTACAGGCCGCTATTATTTCCTTTCCTCATTTTCCAAGACTACAATATTATATACATATCACTAGTTTTCTAGTCCTAAGATTCATGCCGTACCCTAGGATCTATCATTCAATCTAGTTTCCAGTCCTAGGTTTCATGCAATACCCTAGGATCTATCATTCAATCTGGTTTCTCATTCCTAGGATTCATGCAATGCCCTAGGTTCTATTAATTGTTCCATAATTGTAACAAATTATGCTAATAATTTTAAAAGCCACTCTACCAGCTACAACGGGAGTACTAGGGGCGTGGTCGGAAATCCCGCGTGCCTCCGCAACCCCCGAGAGTGCAATGGAACGGGATCCTAACACAAGGATCAAACACAAGGAGTTTCTCAGAACAATATATAATTACTGTAAACGGGTAGAGGATTTTATTCCGAAAGGAACGCAACTCGAAACACGGAAAACAGACTCCGAACAGGCCCTAAACGGGTCAAAAACGACGAAACAGACCAAAATCAGACGTTTGAAACCTCTTCCAGACGTCTTAAAATGTGGGTCAGATGGTACCTTCGCTCTGTGTAGTCCCTCAAACGTCCAGAAGCCTGCGGGGGCGTCTGGCTTAATTCCCAGACATCCGATGGTCAACCCGGACGTCTGGAAGTCCTCTCCGTCGTCTGGCAGTGCGGCCAGACGTCCGATTCGCGTTGGATGGTGAGTCTCGCGCCCTTCCGAGCAAAACCTGCACGCACCCACTCCTCGCTCTCTGTACAACGGGTTGCAGACGAAGGCGCGGCGGACGGCTGCATGGCCGTACGCGCGAAAAAGGAAGAAGGACGAAATAACTTACTTGCCAGACGTCTGAACAGTCCTCTAGACGTCTTCACCGTCGTCTGGTTGGAATCCCAGACGTCTGATTCTGGAAAAACTTCCAGAATCAGAGCTCGACTCGCTCTCCGCTCGCAACACACGGCCGCGCCGCACCCCGTCCGCCTGCTGCTCGAGCTGCAGCAGCCCTCCCGCGACACTCCACGCCCGCTGCTCCCCCGCCGGCCGGCTCTAGCTGCCCCGGCAAGCTCGAGCCCTCACGGTCGAGCACCTCCTCCCTCGCGCAACACCTCCTCCCACCCACTTACCACGGCCATTGCTGCCGCCGCTCGCTCGCTCTCGCACCGGCTGGAAGAAGAAGAAGGAAGCGGAGGAGATGAGAGTGAGGGAGAGGGCGAGGGCCTTATAAGGCCGTGCGAGGAGAGAGAGAGAGAGCACAGCACTGCGCCCTGCAGGAGAAGAGAGGGAAAAAGAGGGAAAGCGGGTGGGCGGTTGCAGGTCTGCGCGCGCATGCGCGCAGACGCAACCCGTACGCCACAGAAATTGAATCCCAGACGTCTTAAAAACGTCTTGAAGCCGCGTTCGTAACAGCTCCCCTCTAGACTACAAGGGATAGTTGCTCTCTTCAGTACCACATACACGAAGGTCAGCTTACTTCCCTTAAAGCATTTTCAGACGTCTAGTGGACATCCCAGATGTCCGGACAGACGTCTGGCGAACAACCTAGATGTCTTAAATATGACCAAAGGGTGTCGGGTCGTTTCAGTAGTTAAGGGACTTATATGTGTGCATACTTCCCATATCTCTAAATAGATTTTGTACGTGCAGCAAGTAGCAACAATCAAATTCCAATCAGCCAAAATTCTTCTTGAAGGGTCATCATAGATCTTCCTAGCTTGCTCAAATAGCTTTAGCTCAGATATTTCAATATGAAGAATCAATAAGATACAATTGAGAAGTAGGCAAAATAAATTATGGAACTTGTCTACATGCATATCACAATAGCATAATAGATGCAACATTCATCATAGATGGAGGAATAAAGAGAACACAAGTTAGTCTTGTTTTAACAGAAAGCGAAGTCAAAAGGCTGGTTGAGGGTATATTGTTTGATACCCTTATCCATGGGTAGATTTGAGCAATATACCCTCAACCGAATCAACACAACCTACATCTCATGGTGTCAAATGCTAAAATTAGATAGCAACAACAATGTTAACTCCAAAACAAAAGTTCCTGGTAGACCTGGTCCATTATTTTTTTTGAATAAATAGACTTTTGTCCATTATGATATTATATGCAAGTCAATAGCAATGGTATCATGTCCTTATAACTCAATATTGCCATAACAAACCAGTCTCATCCTTATCAAACCACTTAAACAATTATAAGGAACATTTCTAGCATCGGAGAAAAGAAGAGCAGGTTACTCAAGTAGCTCAATTTCACCTGCTTTAGATTATGCGTCATGTCCTTTAGATCTTCAATAGCATCCATCATGTGACAACTTAGCCAACCTGTGGATACTTCTCCATGAATTTGTTCTCCAATCCTACAAAACTTCATGCTCTGAATTCCTAAGACCTTCAATATCAATGGTCAGGTTGTTGGGATCAAAAGCCATCAGTGTCAACACTGTGTGCAACATCTCTTCCAGCAAATAGGGAATAAGGACCACAAGTGTTATGACATGATCCAAGCTCTTTACAGAATCCAAGATCGGCTCGCCTCGACTAAATCCCAAGACCCAATCGTCCAACAAGAAATAACCAAAAGCAAAAAATATTCTACAACCACACATCCAATGTAACTAAGCAGAAATAAATAAGAGACAGTAATGGAAATCAGAACGAGAAGTCTCAAAAAAATATTACATGCCATAAGCGTAAAGTACTATAACATACATAGCCATCACAACTACAATAGAGGGAAATACAATAGAAATATAGTAGAAACAGCTAATACATACTAAAGGTACTCGTTACCTACAAAAGTCTCTGCAACGGAAAAGAGAAAAACACTACAACTGAGCTCGGCTAGGCCTAGCACCCTCAGTAGCCGGTGGTGCTAGCTGCTCAACTTCCTAACCTGAACATGGTTATATAATCCGTAGTCAGCTAACGCTGAGTAGAGTATTGGTTAAGCCATTTACAGGTAATTTAACATAAAGAAACAAGCAAATAACTAATCATTCATTTCCATTTATCTCAACTAAATGTTTCTGATTTGGTTATTCTAATAAGGATCCACAACATTTTTTAATTCTCTTGTTCCCTAATTGAACGATCTTGATTGCAGTTTATTCCACGATGTAGGATGTACACGTGGCACTCTCCTAGCTGGGAGAGCCCCCGTGGTAGTCCTACACCCGGTCTACCACTCCGAGGTCACGGTCGCGGCGTAGCACGCAAGGGTAACTACCTTGCACTGGTACACGGTCAGTCGTTTCCGTTAGTGAGTACGCCCAAACGTACAGTACAGAACAGAATAGGGCCTTGCCCTCTCAAAACTGGAGTCTTGCCCCACAATAGTCAACATACACTCGCTCGACTATTAAGGTTTGTCCAGCGGGCCTAACAAAAGTTGGTGTAGGGTGGCTAGTCCTAACCCTGGGCCCCATGGGGTGGCAGCTCCCCCCCCTACACTAAAGTAACATGAGTTGATGTAGGGGACATTTCTAACCCCGAATTTCAACCCAAGGGCGGCTAGCTCCCCCTACAGTAAAGTGATGGTAGCTCTCCTCGGTACCGCGTACTCGAGGGCCAACTCACTTCCCTCCTACATACGATATTCATTCCGTATACGTGAGTTCCTCTTGTAGTTCCCTGTAGGGTTCATGCATTGTATTCATTTCATTTCGATTCACGACATGCATATCTCCTTGTTCACATCTTGGCTCTTAACCATATAACAGGCAGCTTGTGATTTAATAACTGAAAGGAACATCACATCATTTAACTATTCATTTGCTAGCAGTAAGGGTTCTAACATACATTTCATAATAGACCGTGTAGCTTAAGCAATGTTCATTCATTCAATTCTGCCCTAAGATTCATTCCATATCCTAGGGATCAATCAATTCATTCTAAGATAGCATGCATTTTGATTAATTAAGTCATAGTATTGAGATAAACCACTCTACCGGGATACACGGGTGGAATGGGGGCTTGAATCGCTGATCCCGTCGTCTCTGCAGGCCTCGTATACTCCACTGGCTGGAGACGTATACGATTAACCAAATCACATCAAACGAGTTCAAAACAACGATACTTCGTTTGCATAAAACTGACTCTGTTTAGGCCCCGAACGGACCAAAAACATGCACTCTGACTAAAATCAGATGTCTGGGACTAGACCCAGACATCTTAAACGACCACAGAATCCCACCTTGCTTTCCTATGCTGATTTCGGACATCTGGAACCCCTCATGACCGTCCTGGGATTCTTCCAAATGTCTGTCAGTGCACCCAGACGTCTGAGATGGTTATCAGACATCATAGAGATGTCCAAACGTCCTAAAGCATCTCGAAGGGCACGCTACATGCCTTTCCAACGTTCTGTACCTATGCATGCATGCACGAGTTAAAACTGCGACACCTAAACTTAACGTATGTGCATGCAGGTGCATACAGAGGACATACCTTGGCACTTTGCATACTATCAGATGTTCGACGCTAGCTCCGGACGTCTTGAGGCTCCTCCAGATGTCTGGATAGCGTCCCAGACGTCTGATACTGTAGAAAAATGTTTCTGCAGAACACCTCGTGAACCTTCTCCCCGCGTGACCGTCCGCCCGCTGAATCGCAGCTGTCGCTCCAGCAGCTGCAAGTGGTCACAGAGCTCCTCTCCACAAGCTCCTCCGGCCTCACCTCCTCTCCCGAGATCCTCCGAGCTCCTCCGGCCGCACCTCCTCCCCCGAGCTCCTCCGACCGCACCTCCTCTCTCACGCTCTCCCTCTCCCTCACCCACACTCTCCCTTTCTCCCTCTCCCCCATGCTCCGCCCCTCTCCTTCCCCACTTGCGGCTGCAAGGGGATGGGGAGGAGAGGCTCGTTGGCGGCGAGGTGGTGTTGAGGTGGAGGTAGAGGTGGTGGTGTGGAGATGGAGAGGGTGGAGGGGTGTGGGGTTTGGGGGTCTTTTTAAAGAGGGGAGGGTGTGTGCGTGGGTGTGTTGTGTGGGAAGAGAGAGAGGGAAAAATTGTGAGATTTTCCCTGCAAGGTTTCCTCTTTCCCATAAAGCCCACAAACTTAAACCCAGCGGGTTTAAAATTACACTTACACCCCTACCCTTTCAGGAAAACCTCGAATGACCTTTGGGAAAGATCATTTCAATATAACAAACTAAAAATAAGTTTCATCCTCGAAACTTGGGCTAACTAGGGAGCGGAAATGACCGTGAAAGGACATAACAAACTTAAAGAGGATCAAAGTAGGTCAGAAGCAACGTACCCCCAAAAAGCTCCAGGTATTGTTCTTGCATTGCTGCCTCGGGCTCCCAGGTCGCCTCCTCGTACCATTGGCTTCTCCATAGGACCTTCACCAGTGGCACCTCCTTCCCTCTCAGACTCCGGACGGCTCTGTCTAGTATTTGCACTGGACTCTCAGGATAGGTCAAGTCATCTCCCACCTTGATGCTCTTATGGCTCAGAACGTGACTGGGATCGGCGATGTATTTCTTGAGGTTAGACACATGGAACACGTCATGCACTTCAGAAAGCTGGGGAGGAAGGGCAAGTTGGTAAGTAACGGGTCCTATTGAAATCGATCGACTATGGTTCGTATAAAAATCATCGTTGTTGTAGTACATGTCACAAATACAAACCATTATCACGTCAATTTTTGTAACGACCCGGTTCCCGAGTCCCTACGAGACACGAGAACCGGACCGACTCGACTAATCCCAAGACCCAGTCGTCCAACGAGGAAGTAACCAAAAGACAGTAAAATAAACCACATTCAGCATGAATATAACTAACAGTAAAAAGTACAGCAGTAAGGAAAGAAACTACTACAGTAGGCACCACCACAACAGTAAAACAACATTTATCATATAACAAAAACTGCAGGTAAAGAAGGTACAGCGGAAACAAAACTACTCACTAGAACAGAAACAAAAGAAGGTACAAAGCTGTGGCAACTCTACTGGACCCTACTCGGCCCAGCGTCCTCTGCAGCCGCCGACCCTGGCTGCTCAACACCTGGTCCTGAAAAAGGTAACGAGTGTAACACGTCAGCAAAACGCTGAGTAGAGTGGCAAACTAACTAAAGGCAACAGTAGAGTGTACAGTAGCTGTTATGTTCTATTACTTCCTTTATTTACATCTTTCAATTTTTCTCACTATTTCATTTACTTCTCAGATCCTTTACTTGATCTCGAATGTCCTCGTGGGACGATCTTGATTGCAGTCTTTTCCAACAGTAGAAGTAGCACGTGGTGCTCTCCTGGCCGGGAGAGTCCCCCGTGGTGATCCTACCCTCAGTCAACCACCCCAAGGTCACTGACAGACGTAACGGTGACTACGGCACGCGCGATAAACGCACAGGTAGCTAGCCCGTACTGGCACGCGGTCAGTCGTTTCCGTTAACGGGTGCGCCCAAAGCACAGCACGGAACCAGGGCAGAGCCCTCTCAGTAACAGGGGTCCAACCCCTCCACAGTAACCAAACCGGGGCCTTGCCCCTCCACAGTCCGCGCACCCTCGTCTGACTACCCTGGTTTGCCCTAGTGGGCCTAACAAGTCGGTGAAGGAGGCTAGCAGAACCCCGGGGCCCGTGGGGTAGCTAGTACTCTCCTAACACTACTAGCTCTCCTCGGTACTACGTACACGAGGGCCAACAAGTCGGTACAGAGCGGCCAAGCCTAACCCCGGGTCCCTGGGGCGGCTGGCCCCACTCTGCACTAAAACAGGTACAGGTACTTCCCTTGGTACTGCGTACCCAAGAGACAGTACAACTACATCTCAGTTCCATTCCTTTTCTTTCCAGGAGTTCCACTCCTAATTCCCCGTAGGGTTCCAGCCCTTTATCTCAGAACATCATATGTTTCACTTTCCAGATTCACGTTCTCAATTTCCATGATCTCAAACATGTTTCTTTGTTCATAACAGGCAGCTGTTAATTAATTTCACAGGCAGCTTATATATTCCTTTCCATTTTTCCAAGACTGCAGTAATATACATTCCACTAGTTTTTCCATCCTAGGATTCATGCCATATCCTAGGATCTATCATACAATCTAGTTTTCCGGCCCTAGGATTCATGCAACACCTAGGAGCTATCATTCCATACATTTCTCATTCCTAGGGTTCATGCAATGCCCTAGGTTCTAGTTATGGTTCCATACTTTAACAGATTTTATTAATGCTTAAAACCACTCTACCAGGTACAACGGAAGTAATGGGGGCGTGGTCGGGAATCCCGCGCGCCTCCGCGACTCTCAAGACGGCAACCGAACGAGGTCCTATCACAAGGATCAAACACAAGGAGTGTCTCAAAACAGTGTATAGCTACTGTAGGCGGGTAGAGGAATAAATTCTGAAACGAACGCAACTCGAATCGCGGAAAACGGAGCCCAAACGGGCCCTAAACGGGTCGAGAAAGACAATACTGTGCAAAATCAGACGTCTGGAACTCCTTCTAGACGTCTTAAACGGTGGATCAGAGAATTACCTGTTCGGCTTGGTTCCCCGGACGTCCAGAAGTCTGTGGCGACGTCTCTCCTAGATCCCAGACGTCCGATGGTCTCTCCGGACGTCTGGAGGTCACTCCCGCCGTCTGGTACAACTTCCAGACGTCGGATTCGCAAAGGATGACGAATCCGAACACCTGCGCACAGCCAACCCTCCTCCTTCAGTACGGTCAGTCGACAAAAGAAGAAGGAGAAAGCGGAACTCACCTTTCAGACGTCTGTATGATCACACAGACGTCGACCTTGCCGTCTGGATATCAGTCCAGACGTCTGATTCTGGAGATTTTTCCAGAATCAGAACCTCGCTCGGCCTCCGCTCGCGACGCCGCCCGCGTCGCACCTCGCGCGTCCGCTGCTCCGCCCGCAGCAGGTCCCTCTTCGCGACGCTCTGCGCCCCCTGCGCCCTCCGCCGGCCGGCCAAGCCGCTCCCGGCGAGCTCGCCCTCACGGCAGAGCCCCGCCCTCGCACGCCGCAGCTCCTCCGCGCCTTCTGCTGCGCCGCTGCCGCTGCGCCCTTGCGTCCGCTCGCTCCGCCCGCAGCAGGAGAGGAGGAAGATGGTGGAGACGGGAGGGGAGGCGCGCCCCCTCCCCCTTTTAACGCCGCGCGGAGAGGAGGAGAGAGACGGCCGCAGTCGCCTGCAGCCGCAGAGAAGATGCGGATCGCAGGTCTGCGCGCACAGGCGCGCAGACGAATATCCCGTGCGAGTATAACTGTTCGTCAGACGTCTGTAAACTATCCCGGACGTCTGGTCAGACGTCTGGATGTGATCCCAGACGTCTTGACAGACGTCTGGGCCACCTCCCAGACGTCTTAAAAGACGTCTGGGGTACGCGCTCGTTACAATATAACAAACTCAAAGGAAGTTTCGTCCCCGAAACTTGCGCCAACTAGGGTGCGGAAAAAGGATGTCCAAATAACCATAACAAACTCAAAGAGGACCGAAGCCGGTCCGAAAAGACGTACCCGCGAAAAGCTCTGGGTACCGCTCCCGCATTGCCGCCTCAGGCTCCCAGGTAGCCTCCTCGTACCGCTGGCTCCTCCACAAAACCTTTACCAGGGGTACTTGCTTTCGTCTCAACCTGCGGACGGCTCGGTCTAGGATCTGCACTGGCCGCTCGGGGTAGGTCAGGTCGTCGCTCACCTCGACGCTCTCGTGACTCAGTACGTGGCTGAGATCGGCTACGTACTTCCTGAGGTTGGACACGTGGAACACGTCGTGCACACCAGAAAGCTGCGGGGGAAGGGCAAGTCTGTAAGCAACGGGTCCAACCCGCTCCAGGACCTCGAAGGGCCCCACGAACCTCGGCGCGAGCTTCCCTCTCACCCCAAACCGCTGTAAGCCCTTCATGGGCGAAACACGAAGAAAGACGTGGTCCCCAACCTCGAACTGCACCTCTCTGCGTCTGCGATCTGCGTAGCTCTTCTGTCTGCTCCTGACAGTGCGGAGTCGTCTGTGGATCTGTTCAACTACCTCCTGACTCTGCCGGATCAACCTGGGGCCAACCTCCCACTTGGTCCCCACCTCAACCCAACTCAAGGGTGCCGTGCATTTCCGTCCGTACAGAGCCTCGTAGGGAGCCATGCCGATGCTCGAGTGATAACTGTTGTTGTATGCAAACTCTGCCAGGGGCAGGTGTTCCTCCCAAGAGCCCCTCCAGTCTAGTACACAGGCACGCAAAAGATCCTCAAGTGTCTGTATCGTGCGTTCCGACTGTCCGTCCGTCTGGGGGTGGTAAGCCGTGCTAAACCTCAACCTCGTCCCCAAAGCCTGCTGAAACTCAGCCCAAAACTGGGACGTAAAGCGGGTATCCCGGTCGGATACGATCTCCCGCGGAACTCCGTGTAGTCGCACCACATCACGGATATACCTCTCTGCCAACTGTGCTGGTCCCAAAGTGACTCGGATCGGCAAGAATCGTGCCGTCTTCGTCAACCTATCCACTATTACCCAGACCGCGTCGTGTCCTCGCTGGGTAACAGGTAAACCCACCACCAAGTCCATGGTGATGCTCTCCCACTTCCACTCTGGCACTGGAAGCGGCTGAAGCGGCCCTGCAGGCCTCTGATGCTCGGCTTTCACCTGCTGGCACACTAAGCACTGCTGCACGAACTCACCCACATCTCGCTTCATCCCTCTCCACCAGAACTCGCGTCTCAAGTCATGGTACATTTTCGTGTTTCCGGGATGTATGGTGAATCTGGAACCGTGTGCCTCAGTCAGGAGCTCTCTCAACAGCTCCTCGTCTCTGGGGACGCACAGCCGTCCCCTCAAGCGTAACACCTGGTCTGTGAAAGAGAAGTCCCCTGGGTCCCCTGACAGTACTCTGTCGCGCAAAGACTGCAAGTACGGATCGGCCATCTGTCCCGTGATGATGCGGTCTATCAACTCTGGTCTGGTCTGCCGTGTCACCGTCACTGCCCCACAGTATCCTCGTAACTCTAGAGGTCGCCAACTGCCCACCTCCTCCAAAAGGCTCCAACTCTGTAACTGTAGACTGGCCAAGCGTGCGGGCGCCTTACGGCTCAAGGCGTCAGCCACCACATTGGCCTTTCCCGGGTGGTAGGAGATGCTGCAGTCGTAGTCCTTCAGGAGCTCCAACCAACGTCTCTGTCTCATGTTGAGCTCCTTCTGGTCAAAAAGATATCTGAGGCTCTTGTGATCTGTAAAAATCTCGAAGGTCTCACCGTACAAGTAGTGCCTCCATGTCTTCAGCGCGAAGACAACAGCTGCCAACTCTAGGTCATGGGTAGGGTAGGTATGCTCATGGGGCTTCAGTTGCCGCGAAGCGTAAGCGACCACGTGACCCCTCTGCATGAGCACACCTCCTAACCCCTGCAAGGAAGCGTCCGTGTACACGACGAACCCGCCACTACTGTCAGGAATGGTGAGCACGGGAGCCGAGGTCAACCTCTCCTTCAGCTCCAGAAAATACGCCTCACAGGCGTCTGTCCAAGTGAAAGGCACATCCTTCCGAGTCAACTGTGTCATAGGACGTGCAATCTGCGAAAACCCTCTGATGAACCGTCTGTAGTAACCTGCCAGTCCCAGGAAACTGCGAATCTCAGTGACTGAACGCGGTCTCTCCCACCTGAGCACTGCCTCGACCTTGGCGGGATCCACCTCCAGGCCGTCTCCAGAGATCACATGACCCAAAAAGGTCACCTCCCTCAACCAGAACTCGCACTTGCTGTATTTGGCGTACAGCCTGCGTCGTCTCAGAGTGTCCAGAACCATCCGCAAGTGCTGTCCGTGCTGCGTCCGATCTCTAGAATAGATGAGTACATCATCTATGAAAACCACCACAAACTGGTCCAAGTACGGTCTGAACACCCGGTTCATCAGGTCCATGAAAGCAGCGGGGGCATTGGTCAGCCCAAACGGCATGACCAAAAACTCGTAGTGTCCGTACCGGGTGCGGAAAGCTGTCTTGGAGACGTCGGTCTCCCTGATCCTCAACTGGTGGTATCCAGACCTCAAGTCGATCTTGGAAAACACCGTGGCACCCCGCAACTGGTCAAACAAATCGTCAATCCTCGGCAGCGGATATCGGTTCTTGATGGTGACCCTATTCAGCTGTCTGTAGTCCACACAAAGGCGTAGGGTCCCATCCTTCTTCTTCACAAACAGTACCGGGGCTCCCCAGGGAGACGCACTGGGCCTCACGAAACCTTTCTCCAAAAGGTCCTGCAACTGAGACTTGAGCTCTCGCAGCTCAAGCGGTGCCATCCTGTATGGCGCGGTGGAGATGGGGTTGGTCCCTGGTACTAGTGAGATCTCAAACTCGATCTCACGCTCGGGCGGTAGTCCTGGTAACTCGTCTGGAAACACGTCGGGGTACTCTCTGACCACCGGGATGCTCTGGAAGTCTGCCACGGGGCTGTGCTCTGCCACCACACAAGCTAAGAAGCCCTCACACCCCTGGCTCAAAAGTCTCGCCGCCCGAAGTGCCGAAATGCACCTGAAACCTCCGTCCACTGGCTGCCCGTGAAACTCGAAGGAAGGCAACTCCGGAATGGAGAAGACAATCTTCCTCTCAAAGCAGTCTACCAATGCGTGGTAAGCGGACAGCCAATCCATCCCCAGGATCACCCCAAAGTCTTCCATCTGTATCATAATCAGGTCAGCTGGCAGGCTGTGTCCCCCGATGCTGACCCCGCAACCCGTGTACACCTCCTCAGCTACAAACAGCTGACCACTCGGACCTCTGATTACGAACGGGTTCTCTAACAATGTATAATCCTGGTCCAAACTAACTGCGAAACTGTCTGCGACAAACGAGTGCGTAGCGCCGGAATTGAAAAGCGTGTAAACGAGTCTGCCAGAAACTGAAACCATACCTGCTACCACGGATCCCGAAGCTCTGGCGTCCCTGTGTGTTAGGGCGTTGATACGCCCCTCAGCTCTAGGTGCGGACGAAGCAGCCACACTCTGCGTCGGACGGGTAGGTGCTGGCCGGTACCCTCCTCGCGACTGCGGTCCTCCTCCTCGCGCCTGGAAACCGCGGCCTCCTGCGCGCCCTCCAGTGCTCTGCGCGGGAAGTATCTGCTGACCTCCTGCCCTAGATGGGCAGTCCCTCCTGACGTGGCCCGGCTGGCCACACTGGTAGCAGAGGGGAACCCGACTCCCGCCCTCAGTGAGTCCCTGCTGTCGGCTAGGCGGGGGTCCGGTGCTGGCGACTGGCCCCTGTCGAGGGCCCCCAAAGGCCAGTGATGGCCCTGCACAACGTGACGGCTCTCCTGCGGACGCCACGTGTCTCCGTTCTCGCCGGCCCTGTGAGAAGTCTGGCTGAAAGGGCCTCTTCCGCCCACCGTCGGTCTCTCGCGCGGACGGGTTGGTCTCCTCGTAAGTCATGGCTGCCTCTACCACCCTCGAAAACGTCGGCAGCTTCAGGGGTTTGACATACCCCCGGATCGCAGGCCGGAGCCCCTCGGTGAACCTCCAAAGGCGCTCCTCCTCAGTGGCTACCGCTGTCGCTGCGAAGCGGGACAGCTCCAAGAAACGCGTGCGGTACGCGCTCACGGTCATCGTCCCTTGGCGGAGAGTGTGGAACTCCCGCCTCCTCTGGTCCTGCCACGTCTGGGGAAAGTACTGCTCGCAGAAGAGGGTGACGAACTGGTCCCACGTCGGCTCGTCCCTCTCCTGTCCCCGGACCGCCCTCCACCACCGGTGTGCCGCACTCTCCAGCTGGTACGTGGCAAAGGCCACGCGGCACTCCACCGGGGGGCGAAGGGTGTCGAAGATCTTCTCCAGCTGCTCAAGCCAGTCCTCTGCCTCGGTCGGGTCCTCATCTCCCTTGAAGGAGGGGGGCTTCAGCTTCCGGAACTGCCCGAAAAGCTCGAAGTGGTGCTGTAGGGGAGGTGCTGGTGCACCTCCAGGCGAAGGTGCCTCGTGTACAGAAGTGTCGGAGGAAGGTGGGGGCGGCAGGGGCCCATCCCCTCCCTCGTGTCCGGCGCCGCGTCCGTCGCGTGGTCCCACAGAGGACTCCCCCTCTGCAACCCCAGGGGGAGGTGCTCGGGGCGGTGGGTGGAGCTCCTCTCGTACAATATCCCGTATCAGTCGGGCGAGGTCCTGGGCCTGGATGCCAGGGAGTGGTGGCTGGTCCACCGAGACGTCAACGACAGCACGTCCACCTCGCCGTCCTCGCCCTCGGCCGCGCCCGCGGCCAGTCTCGCCAGTCCCACGACGAGGCATCTCCTGCAAGGAGACGCGAAACAAAACGGAAACGTCAAAACAGACGGTACCTAACAACACTTCTAAGAGCTCATGTCAAGAGATATGTTGTGGTGGCTACTCTAGCTATAAACATGTGAATTGGTTATTTTTCAGTCAGTTGATTCACTTCTCGGGACGACCTTGCTCTGATACCATCTTGTAACGACCCGGTTCCCGAGTCCCTACGAGACACGAGAACCGGACCGACTCGACTAATCCCAAGACCCAGTCGTCCAACGAGGAAGTAACCAAAAGACAGTAAAATAAACCACATTCAGCATGAATATAACTAACAGTAAAAAGTACAGCAGTAAGGAAAGAAACTACTACAGTAGGCACCACCACAACAGTAAAACAACATTTATCATATAACAAAAACTGCAGGTAAAGAAGGTACAGCGGAAACAAAACTACTCACTAGAACAGAAACAAAAGAAGGTACAAAGCTGTGGCAACTCTACTGGACCCTACTCGGCCCAGCGTCCTCTGCAGCCGCCGACCCTGGCTGCTCAACACCTGGTCCTGAAAAAGGTAACGAGTGTAACACGTCAGCAAAACGCTGAGTAGAGTGGCAAACTAACTAAAGGCAACAGTAGAGTGTACAGTAGCTGTTATGTTCTATTACTTCCTTTATTTACATCTTTCAATTTTTCTCACTATTTCATTTACTTCTCAGATCCTTTACTTGATCTCGAATGTCCTCGTGGGACGATCTTGATTGCAGTCTTTTCCAACAGTAGAAGTAGCACGTGGTGCTCTCCTGGCCGGGAGAGTCCCCCGTGGTGATCCTACCCTCAGTCAACCACCCCAAGGTCACTGACAGACGTAACGGTGACTACGGCACGCGCGATAAACGCACAGGTAGCTAGCCCGTACTGGCACGCGGTCAGTCGTTTCCGTTAACGGGTGCGCCCAAAGCACAGCACGGAACCAGGGCAGAGCCCTCTCAGTAACAGGGGTCCAACCCCTCCACAGTAACCAAACCGGGGCCTTGCCCCTCCACAGTCCGCGCACCCTCGTCTGACTACCCTGGTTTGCCCTAGTGGGCCTAACAAGTCGGTGAAGGAGGCTAGCAGAACCCCGGGGCCCGTGGGGTAGCTAGTACTCTCCTAACACTACTAGCTCTCCTCGGTACTACGTACACGAGGGCCAACAAGTCGGTACAGAGCGGCCAAGCCTAACCCCGGGTCCCTGGGGCGGCTGGCCCCACTCTGCACTAAAACAGGTACAGGTACTTCCCTTGGTACTGCGTACCCAAGAGACAGTACAACTACATCTCAGTTCCATTCCTTTTCTTTCCAGGAGTTCCACTCCTAATTCCCCGTAGGGTTCCAGCCCTTTATCTCAGAACATCATATGTTTCACTTTCCAGATTCACGTTCTCAATTTCCATGATCTCAAACATGTTTCTTTGTTCATAACAGGCAGCTGTTAATTAATTTCACAGGCAGCTTATATATTCCTTTCCATTTTTCCAAGACTGCAGTAATATACATTCCACTAGTTTTTCCATCCTAGGATTCATGCCATATCCTAGGATCTATCATACAATCTAGTTTTCCGGCCCTAGGATTCATGCAACACCTAGGAGCTATCATTCCATACATTTCTCATTCCTAGGGTTCATGCAATGCCCTAGGTTCTAGTTATGGTTCCATACTTTAACAGATTTTATTAATGCTTAAAACCACTCTACCAGGTACAACGGAAGTAATGGGGGCGTGGTCGGGAATCCCGCGCGCCTCCGCGACTCTCAAGACGGCAACCGAACGAGGTCCTATCACAAGGATCAAACACAAGGAGTGTCTCAAAACAGTGTATAGCTACTGTAGGCGGGTAGAGGAATAAATTCTGAAACGAACGCAACTCGAATCGCGGAAAACGGAGCCCAAACGGGCCCTAAACGGGTCGAGAAAGACAATACTGTGCAAAATCAGACGTCTGGAACTCCTTCCAGACGTCTTAAACGGTGGATCAGAGAATTACCTGTTCGGCTTAGTTCCCCGGACGTCCAGAAGTCTGTGGCGACGTCTCTCCTAGATCCCAGACGTCCGATGGTCTCTCCGGACGTCTGGAGGTCACTCCCGCCGTCTGGTACAACTTCCAGACGTCGGATTCGCAAAGGATGACGAATCCGAACACCTGCGCACAGCCAACCCTCCTCCTTCAGTACGGTCAGTCGACAAAAGAAGAAGGAGAAAGCGGAACTCACCTTTCAGACGTCTGTATGATCACACAGACGTCGACCTTGCCGTCTGGATATCAGTCCAGACGTCTGATTCTGGAGATTTTTCCAGAATCAGAACCTCGCTCGGCCTCCGCTCGCGACGCCGCCCGCGTCGCACCTCGCGCGTCCGCTGCTCCGCCCGCAGCAGGTCCCTCTTCGCGACGCTCTGCGCCCCCTGCGCCCTCCGCCGGCCGGCCAAGCCGCTCCCGGCGAGCTTTCCCTCACGGCAGAGCCCCGCCCTCGCACGCCGCAGCTCCTCCGCGCCTTCTGCTGCGCCGCTGCCGCTGCGCCCTTGCGTCCGCTCGCTCCGCCCGCAGCAGGAGAGGAGGAAGATGGTGGAGACGGGAGGGGAGGCGCGCCCCCTCCCCCTTTTAACGCCGCGCGGAGAGGAGGAGAGAGACGGCCGCAGTCGCCTGCAGCCGCAGAGAAGATGCGGATCGCAGGTCTGCGCGCACAGGCGCGCAGACGAATATCCCGTGCGAGTATAACTGTTCGTCAGACGTCTGTAAACTATCCCGGACGTCTGGTCAGACGTCTGGATGTGATCCCAGACGTCTTGACAGACGTCTGGGCCACCTCCCAGACGTCTTAAAAGACGTCTGGGGTACGCGCTCGTTACAATTTTATTTAATTACATAATTTTTACTGATTTATTCCAGGTCGTTCACTGGGAGGCAGTTGTTGATATACATAACTCTCTAAGTCCAATATTATCCTTTAATTCCAAAAAGATTGATTTTATGTACAATCATAAATGAATGAATTAATGAGTAATCAATGAATGAAATAATAGCTTAATTATATACAAAAGAATTAACTAAAATGCTTGCAAACACCTAATTACAAGCAAGCATCAAACACTATACTTATATATTATATACTATTTATTTATAACTTATATTACTAATACTTACATATATATACAATAATAAGTAATACTATATACTATACTAACTTAACTTAGTATATTAACATATACAATAACATATATATTATGTACAGTGACAGATAAAAACGTCGGTAAACCTTAGGAAGACAATGTACAAAACCTAAGGCAAAAATAGGGTTTGTAGCGACGTTTATAGTGACACTTATTTTATCTAAAGTGATAGATAATTCTGTCAGTAAAGCTATAAGGTTATTTATATACATATATAGCTCAAACAACATCTATACTATGTATACTTAATATACATATACTTATTATTTACCGTATACATATATATATATATGTATATACACTATACATATTTACACGTACATATTTCCTATCTCACTCTTTCTATTCTCTTCTTGCTTCACTCTTCTCTTCCTTACACCTAGCCATATTTTCTTATCTTCTTTCTTCTTCTATCTGTTTTGTTTTTCAACACTTAACCAGATTTATGTTCACTATGTTCGCTCTCTTCCTTTCTTTTCTTCCCTTAACCCTTCATTAAGCCTTAGTTCAAAAATTATGTTTTAAGATTGGCAAGCGGCCTTTTCGAGGGATACGCAGCACCCTTACGGGTGGGACCAAACCTCTACTAGGGCCACCCTAGTACATTTAATTACCCATTTAATCTTGATTTAAGTTCAATACCGAGCCCATATAAGCCCACGCACAGTGTCAGGCCCTCAGCCCACACCGCAGAATATCATCACATATATGCTCAATCCATGCTCAAGGGATAGGGTAATGGTTTTGTTGTGCGCCAAGTGCATGACGACTGAGGGGCTTAGATAACAAATTAGTATTATAGCACTCATCGCGCTCTATGCTAAACGATGTGGCACTATTTGCGCCGTGTCTAAGCGCTAGATTCAACGCAACTATGCTGATTTGGTGATTGTGGCCCTCAAATTGAGGGCCATAATTTATTATAAATTCAAATTAAATTATGGGAAATTAAAGTATTTACATAGGACTACATAATTATACAATTAATTTAGAGAATTAATTATATTTACTAACTAAATAAATTAGTTAAAGTCTACAGTTTATACATACTATTTTTTAGGTTTTATTTCTAAATTAAGTATAAATTAGTTAATGTAAGGTCTAATTTACCTTATATAGTATTAATATACATATTAAGGTATTTAATAAAGATTTTTATTCATTTTTACAGCATTTATTTCGATTTTATTTACATTTAAATAGCTTATTTTGGGTTATTTTACATGTAAATTAGATATAACTAATATAATACATTAAAAATATAGTTAAATTAGCTTAATTTACTTAAAATACATTAGTACAAATATACAGAATAAGTTAGTTTAGTTTTAACTTAAATTACTAATTTATTTTAATTTAATCTAATAACTTACCTAGTAACTTAATAAATTAATTATTTATTCTATATATATAATAAATTTTGGTACAGTGTTCCTAATGTACATAATATACATAAATACGTATGTACAATATCGGTACTAAATACGTTTATTTATAGGGTATATTAATTTACTTAGAGTATAGTACATATAAGTTAATATAAAGAATAAATAATTATGTAAATAAGTTATATACAGTTTAAGTTATTTTAAATATTTAAGTTACATTATATAATATATACATAGTTATTTATACCCTATATATATCTATTTTACAATATTTACACATATAACTTACTATATATCTTATATCTACAAGTATTTACATAGTATACAATGGGTTTTTAGGTATTTTTAGGATTTTTTCACTTTTTATGGGTTTTGTATATTTTGTGGAGATAAGGGATGAGAAAGAAAGAAATAGATGAGAAAAATGGAGATTTTTTTGGTGTTTTGATAGTTGAGTTCTTTTATTAAATTCTATGATATACTGAATCGTCGGCTGGTATGTTCTACCAAGCCAAAGGTTCAGAATACCATGAAACTTGGTATATTTAAAAATATACCTGATCTTCACCAAGATAGATTTATTTTATTTTTTTTGATTTTTTATAAAGTTTTTATTTATTTACAAATGAAGCACATCTAGGCCTTTAAAGAGAATTTCTAAGTGAACCTAAGCCTACAATGGAATCTAAGTGCTGAATAAGAGGTGTGTACAGTCAAACACATTCAACAAACAACATATAGGGTGTTTAAATGATTAAACATGATCTTTCACTTGATTTCATTTCATTTCTGAATATTAACAGTTAGGTAGAATTTTTATAGCTGACAATGGAATTCTAAGACAAGATACAAGCAATCAAATTGGATCTAAAGACATTTAACTATACATGAAAGCTTGCATATAATATGTACAACATAATTAAAATAGGTCAGTTATACATCTCCTTTAGTAATCAGCCTACTGCCTTCACAGTCCAGATAATTCGGCTGCTGAAATAGAACATCTAGCTGTAGCAATAGCTACTATAAGCTGTAGCAGCAATAGACAGCAACCACAGCAGCAGCTACAGTGACAATTCCAGACAATCTAGGCAAGGCCCAAACGTGTTAACTCATCTGAAGACCTTGCTGCAGTGTGCAAAATTTAGAGAAATCAAATCTGCAGCAAGTCAAGAACCCACAGATCATCTTTCATCTACCGATTCGGTCAATTATATCTCAAATTAGACTTAAGAAAGCCTGATCAGAGATGCAAAATAACTTGATTAGGAAATAAGAGCTGGATCTGAATTGAAATGTAGTTGCATCATGCAGCAATTTGATATGTCTAGGTGAAATTCAAAGTACACAGAAATCTGTAAAACAAAATCTAACAAGGATTGAAAAAATCATAAAAACCATTCTCAGATGTTCAACTTTCAATCAAAATCCCTTGTCAATGTTTTCACTTCAAATCAAATCCGACAAATAGCTGATCTAACACTTTCTAATGCTATAGACAACATGTAGAAAGTGTTAGATTCAACCCAATAAGTTCAGCTGAATCCCATTGTATTAAAAACCTCAAGGGATACTGAAAATCCCTAAGGTGAAAATCAAAATCTCAGAAAACAGATCCATGGATAAAATCCTTAATAGGGTCTCCAATCAACATAGTTGATCTTCCTTGGCTCAACAAAGCATTAAAAACATAAAAACCTTGACTTATGACAAATTGGATTATGGCTCATCTGAGGAAAGGTTTTACATCAAAATCATCTTAGATTCATGGTCCTCCACTAAACTACACAAAAATGCCTCAGTTTGCTTGATCAAAGAGATTCAAAACTCAATTAATACAAAATCTTGCGATCTTGTGTGAAACACAAATTCAAAGTAGACCAAACAAACTGATTCAATTTTCAGCTCAAATTAGGGGCCTTTGTGAACAAAATGGAGTGAGAGGCCCCTAAGATGAATTTGAGTGCAAATCCTCATCTCAAAGATTGAAAGCAAAGAGATCAGGATTTGACTCCAAATGAATGGGTGGATTGTGAATAAAATTGCGAGGAAATCAGAAGCCAAAATGGACACATGTAGAGGGAGAAAAATATTATCAGTGTGTGGGTGAATTCGTCCCTCTAATCTGAAAGGATCAGAGGAGGTGAAATGCGAGGTCTACTCTAAATCTACTCCTAAACTACACTAACAATCATTAGATCAGCTCTAATTACTCCTACTCCTAGAAAGCAAGTAAACTACACTAGGAAAGCAGTAAATCTATCTAAATGGAGGAAGATGTCTCAGGTCACCCGCCGGTCGACTGATGATGATGAATGGGGAGAGGAGACCAATAGTTGACGAAGATGTTGAAGGTCTGCCACCCGGTTGGCTGGCAGCAAGTGAAATTGGGGAGGGAAACGCCAACATTGTCACAGCCGGCGGAGGAAATTGAGTTGAGGATAAGCTGCAGGTCGATGAAGGGATCGGCTCAAGGGGAGGGAGTCGATCGCACGCACGTGATCAGTGGAGGTGCTTAAGTAGAGTGAGAGAGTGAATCAAGTCACCTCGTAGGTGAAATTAGGCGCTAAGGGCATGGGCGATCTCAATTTGAGGAGAGGAGCGCACGCGAGATAATATCAAAAAGTGGTCGTAGGATGGGATCTAGGAGAGGTGGTGACTGCACACACTAATTCGTGCGAAGCTTCTAATCAAGTTAGGCCACAGATCAAATCGAGTGTAGAGGATCGACGGCTGAGATGTCGCAAGTTCAAGCGCATGAACAGTACATGCGCAAATGCAGGTGAACACAGCTCTTTTGGTGATTTTGTAGGGTACACCCCTCTACAAAGAGGTAGAAAAATTACACAGAAGACCATAAATGGTAAAAAGAAATAACAAAATGGTCCTTCAAGGCTTGCAAAAAGGTCCTTGCAGCCTACACATAGGTCCTAGGAGGTTTTCTAATGAATGAAATGTAATGCACTAAGGACCTAAATGTAAATCTTTAATTTCAAGGCCTTAATGATGTCCAAATGTATCCAAGTTTTTATATAAGCTTAATTGAACATTTAAGAAGTTAATTATACTTTTGATTTGAACTTTTAAACTCATTTATTTGTTCAATTTGCAATTGGATCACCATTTAACCTTCCTTAACAGAATACCTTATTTAATGACCTAATTATGCATTTTTAACACAGAATTAATGTTTTAGGTCTTTTTCTCTAATTCCCACACTTAACCTTTTTTATGTGCTAATTTGATATTATTTAACTTAGTTTCTAGCTTAGCATCGGCTATTTAGCTATGATGAGTCGCAACTCATCACCTACCCGCTCCAAGACCTCAAATGGCCTCACAAACCTCGACGCAAGCTTCCCTTTCACCCCAAAATGCTGCAAGCCCTTCATGGGCAAAACACGAAGGAAGACGTGATCCCCAACCTCAAACTGCACCTCTTTGCGCTTCCTATCAGCATATCTCTTTTGCCTACTCCTGACAGTACGAAGTTGTCTGTGAATCTGCTCTATCTCTTCCTGACTCTGACAGATCAGCCTGGGACCAACCTCCTATTTGGTCCCCACCTCAACCCAACTCAAGGGTGTAGTACACTTTCTCCCGTACAGAGCCTCGTAAGGTGTCATGCCGATGCTCGAATGGAAGCTGTTATTGTATGCAAACTCTACCAGGGGCAAATGCTCCTCCCAGGAGCCTCTCTAGTCTAGTACACAAGTGCGTAGGAGGTCCTTTAATGTCTGTATGGTGCGCTCCGACTGCCCGTCGGTTTGGGGGTAGTAGGCGGTACTGAACCTCAAACAAGCCCCCAAGGCCTACTGAAACTCTGCCCAGAACTGGGAAGTGAAGAGAGTATCCCTGTCGGATATGATCTCACGAGGGACTCCATGAAGGCGTACCACATCTCTAATATATCGCTGTGCTAGCTGTGTTGGCCCAAAGGTGACTCGGATCAGCAGGAACCGCGCTGTCTTCATCAACCTGTCTGCTATCACCCAAACTGCTTCGTGTCCTCGCTGTGTAACCGGTAGCCTCACTACCAGGTCCATGGTGATACTCTCCCACTTCCACTCTGGCAAGACAAGTGGCTGTAGCGGCCCTACAGGCCTCTGGTGCTCGACCTTCACCTATTGGCATACCAAGCACTGCTGGATGAACTCACCAACATCCCACTTCATTCCCCTCCACCAGAAGTCGCGTCGTAGATCGTGATACATCTTTGTGTTCTCGAGATGTATGGTGAACTTGGACTCGTGTGCCTCAGTCAGAAGCTCTCTCAATAGCTCCTCATCTCTAGGAACGCACAGATGTCCCCTCATACACAGTATCTCGTTAGAGAAAGAAAAATCTCCTAGGTCCCCTGTTAACACCCTATCCCGCAGTGTCTGTAAATATGGATCGGCCATCTGCCCTGTAATGATATGGTCTATTAGCTCTGGTCGTGCCTACCGCGTCACTGTCACTGCCCCGCAGTACCCTCGTGACACCTGGGGTCGCCAACTGCCCACCTCCTCCATGAGTCTCCAACTCTGTGCCTGTAAGCTGGCCAAGTGGGCAGGCGTCTTCTGGCTCAAGGCCTCGGCCACCACATTGGCCTTCCCTGGGTGGTGGGAGATGGTGTAGTCGTAGTCCTTCAGGAGCTCTAACCAACGTCTTTGTCTCATGTTGAGCTCCTTCTGATCAAATAAGTACCTGAGGCTCTTATGATCCGTGAAGATCTCAAGCGTCTCACCATATAGGTAGTGCCTCCATGTCTTCAGCGCGAAGACAACTGTTGCTAGCTCCAAGTCATGGGTGGGGTAGTTATGCTCAAGGGGCTTGAGTTGCCGCGAAGTGTAAGCGATAACATAGCCCTACTGCATGAGAACATCACCCAAGCCTTGCAACGTGGCATCAATGTAAACCACAAACCCGCCATTGCTGTCTGGGATGGTAAGTACAGGAGCTGAAGTTAGTCTCTCCTTTAACTCCCGAAACACTTGTCTATCCAGGTAAAAGGCACGTCCTTCCAGGTCAGCTGGGTCATAGGACGCGCAATCAGAGTGAATTCCCTAATAAATCGCCAGTAGCAGCCTGCCGGTCCCAGAAAGTTACGTATCTCTGTCACTATGCGTTGGCTCTCCCACCTGAGTATGGCCTCAACCTTGGCTGGATCCACAGCCAATCCGTCGCCTGAAATCACATGGCCAAAGAAGGTAATCTATCTCAACCAGAACTCACACTTGCTATACTTGGTGTACAGCCTGCGTCGTCTTAATGTATCTAGGACCATACAGAGATGCTATCCATGCTATGCCTAATCCCAAGAGTAGACTAGTACGTCATCGATGAATACCACCACAAACTGGTCTAGGTATGGCCTGAAAGCACGATTCATCAAGTCCATGAAAGCAACGGGGGCATTGGTCATCCCAAACGACATGACCAAGAACTCGTAGTGTCCGTACCGAGTACAGAAGGCTGTCTTGGAGACGTCGGTCTCCCTAATCCTCAGCTGTTGTTAACCTAACCTCAGGTCTATCTTGCAGAACACCGTGGCGTCACTCAACTAGTCGAAGAGGTCATCAATACGAGGTAGGGGATACTTGTTCTTGAAGGTGACCTGATTCAGCTGCCTATAGTCGACACAAAGCCGAAGGGTACAGTCCTTTTTCTTCACGAATAACACAAGGGCTCCCCACGGGAACGCACTAGGCCTCACAAAGCCCTTCTCCAACAGATCCTGTAGATGAGACTTGAGCTCTCACATCTCAAGTGGGGTCATCCTATACGGTGCAGTAGAGATGGGGCTGGTCCCCGGCACTAGTGAGATCTCAAACTCAATCTCACGCTCAGGGGTAGCCTTGGCAGCTCCTCTGGGAAGATGTCGGGGTACTCGCAGACCACCAAGATACTCTGTAAGTTGGCCACGATGCTAGGCTCTGCTACAACACAAGCTAGGAAGCCCTCACATCCTTGGCTCAGGAGCTTCACTGCCTAAAGCGCGAAGAAGCACCTGAAACCTTCGTCTACCGACTGGCTGTGAAACTCAAAGGGAGGCAACTCCGATATGGAGAAGACAATCTTCCTCTCAAAATAGTCCACCAGGGCGTGATAGGCAAACAGCAGTCCATCCCTAGGATCACACCAAAGTCCTCCATCGGGATCACGATTAGGTAAACGGGAAGACTGTGTCCCCCTATAGCAACCTCGCGATCCGTAAAGACCTCCTCTGCGACAAACAACTATTCACTTGGGCCTCTAATCAAGAACAGAACCTCTAACAGTACACTACTCAGGACCAAACTGACGGCAAAACTTGTTGCGACAAAAGAATGTGTGGCACCAGAATCAAAAAGTACATAAACTAGTCTACCGAAAACTGGAACCATACCTGCCACCACAGAGCCTGAAGCCCTGGCGTCTCTGTGAGTCAAGGCGTTGATGCGCCCCTCAGCCCTAGGTGTGGAACAAGCAGCCACGCTTTGGGTCGGGCGAGTAGCAGCTAACCGGTACCCTCCTCGTGACTGCCGTCCTCCTCCTCATGCTTGGTAATCGTGGTCGCCAGATTGGCCTGCAATGCTCGGTGCTAGGAGCATTTGTTGTACTCTGACCCTAGATGGGCAATCCCTCCTTATGTGGCACGGCTAGCCATATTGGTAAAAGAGAGGGGCACGACCTCCTCCCTTAGTTGGTCCCTACTGGTGACCGGGCAGAGGTCCGGTGTTGGCAGCTGGCCCCTGTTTGGGGCCCTCAAAGGTCACTGGTGGCCCCACAGAGCGAGACGGCTCCCCTGCGAGCACCGTGTGCCTCCTCTCCCGATGGCCCTATGAGTACTCTGGCTGGTATGGCCACTTCCATCCTCCGTCAGTGTCTCACACAGTCGAGTTGGTCTCCTCATAGGCCATGGTCGCCTCGACCACGCGAGAGAAACTAGGTAACTTCAGGGGTTTCACATGCCCCCAAATAGCAGGCCGGAGGCCCTCAGTAAACCTCCATAGACACTCCTCCTCTATAGACGCAGCCATTGGGGCGAAGCATGACAGCTCCAAGAAATGCGTACGGTACGAGCTAACTGTCATCGCCCCCTGGCGGAGAGTGTGGAACTCCCACCTCCTCTAGTCTTGCCAAGTCTGTGGGAAGTATTGCTCGTAGAAGAGTGCCATGAACTAGTCCCACGACGACTCTCTACCCTCCTGTCCCCTAACTGTCCTCCACCACCGGTGGGCTGCACTCTCCAACTAGTACGTGGGAAAGGCCTTGCAGCACTCTGTAGGTAGGTGGAGAGTGTCAAAAACCTTCTCTATCTGCTCCAGCCAGTCCTCTCCCTCAGACTGGCTCTCATCCCCCTTGAAAGGGGGAGGCTTCAGCTTCCAGAACTAGCTAAATAGCACATGGTGGAGCTGCAACAGGGGAACAGGCACTCCTCCAGACAAGGAGGGCTCATGCTTGGAAGTGTCTGAGGGTGGTGGGGGTGGTGGAGGATCACCACCTCCCCCTCTAGCTTGTCTAGGGCTGCGGCGGCTCCCCTATCTCACAGAGGACTCTCCCTCCACGTCCTTAGCGAGGGGTGGCTGAGGAGGAGGCTGCTGGAGTTCATCTCACATTATGTCCTGAATTAGCTAGGCAAGGTCCTAGGCCTGAATGCCTGGAAGGAGGGGTGGGTCGACTGGTGCCTCAGATGCGGCATGTCTGCCCCTACGACCTCGCCCACGACCACGTCCGCGGCCTGCCTCAAGAACTCCTCGACGAGGCATCTCCTACAATGAGATAAAGGAGAAAGAACAGGTATTGTCAACGATACCAGGTTACATAAAGAAATAAGACTCGGAAACGAAGATCAAGGCAATACGTTGTGATGGCTATCCTAGCTACATGCAAATGAGTGGTTACTTGCAGATCATTTGCTTCATTTCTCAAGACGACCTTTCTCTCATACCATCATGTTACAACCTGATCCCAGCTCCCTATAGGACCCGAGATTGGCTTGCCTCAACTAAATCCCAAGACTCAATCGTCTAACGAGAAATAACCAAAAGCAAAAAATATTCTACAACCACACATGCAATGTAACTAAGCAAAAATAAATAAGAGACAGTAATGGAAATCAGAATGAGAAGTCTCAAAAATATATTACATGCCATAAGTGGAAGAGTACTATAACATACATAGCCATCACAACTACAACAGAGGGAAATAGAATAGAAATATAGCAGAAATAGTTAATACATACAAAAGGTACTCACTACCTACAAAAGTCTCTGCAACAGAAAAGAGAAAAAAACTACGGCTAAGCTCGGCTAGGCCCCTGACCTGAACATGGTTATATAATCCGTGGTCAGCTAATGCTGAGTAGAGTGGTGGTTAAACCATTTACATGCAATTTAACATAAAGAAATAAGCAAATAACTAATCATTCATTTCCATTTATCTCTACTAAGTGTTTCTGATTCGATTATTCTAAAAAGGATCCACAACCTTTTTTAATCCTCTTGTTCCCTAAGGGAACGATCTTCATTTCAGCTGATTCCGTGATGTAGGATGTACATGAGGTACTCTCTTGGCCAGGAGAGCCCCTGTGGTAGTCCTACACCCGGTCTACCACCTTAAGGTCACGGTCGCAACGTAGCGGTGACTACGGCACGCGTGATAAATGCACAGATAGCTACCCCGCACTGGCACGCGGTCAATAGAATAGGGCCTTGACCTCTCAGAACAAGGGTCTCACCCCTTAACAGCCTGCGTACCCTTGCCTGACGATCCCGGTTTGGCTAGTGGGCCTAACAAGAGTTGGTGTAGGGTGATCAGTCCTAACCCCGAGCCCCATGGGGAGGTTGGATCCCCTTTACATTAAAGTAACAGGAGTCGGTGTAGGGGGCCATTCCTAACCTCGGGTCTCAACCCAAGGGTAGCTAGCTCCCCCCTACATTAAAGTGATAGCTCTCCTCGGTACCACGTACACGAGGGCCAGCTCACTTTCCACGCAAAAGGGATAGTTGCTCTCCTCAGCACCGCGTACTCGAGGGCCAGCTTACTTCCTTCCTACATACAATATTCATTCCATATATGTGAGTTTCTCTTCTAGTTTCACGTAGGGTTCATGCATTGTATTCATTTCATTTCATTTCACAACATGCATATCTCGTTGTTCACATCTCGGTTCTTAACCATATAATAGACAGTTGATGATTTAATAGCTGAAAGGAGCATCACATCATTTAACTTTTCATTTGTTAGCAGTAAGGGTTCTAACATGCATTTCATAATAGACTGTGTGGCTCAAGCAATGTTCATTCACTCAATTCTGCCCTATGGTTCATTTCATATCCTAGGGTTCAATCAATTCATTCTAAGATAGCATGCATTTTGATTAATTAAGTCATAGTATTGAGATAAACCACTCTACCAGGATACACGGGTGGAATGGGGACTCGAATCGCAGATCCCGTCGTCCCCATGGGCTCCATATACTGTACTGGCTGAAGACCTATACAATTGATCAAATCACATCAAACGAGTTCAAAACAGTATACAAGTGACACAAACATGTAGAGAACTTTGAACTGAAAATAACGATACTTCGTTTGCACAAAATCGACTCCATTTGGGCCCTGAACTGGCCAAAAACGTGCATTCTAACTAAAATCAGACGTCTGGGACTAGACCCAGACATCTCAAATGACCACAGAGGCTCACCATGCTTTCCTGTGCTGATTTTGGACTTCTACAACCCCTCACGGCCATCCTAGGGTCCTTCCAGACATCTATCAGTGCACCCAAACGTCTGAGATGGTTATCAGACATCTGTAGAGATGTCCAAACATCCCAAAGCATCTCGAAGGGTGTGCCACGCGGCTTTCCAACGTCCTATACTTGTGCATGCGCATGCAGGTTAAAACCATGACACCTAAACTTAACGTACGTGTATGCAAGAACATAAAGAGTACATACCTCGGCACTTTGCATGCTGTTAGATGTCCGGCACCGACTCCAAACGTCCTGAGGCTCCTCCAGATGTCTGGATAGCATCCCAGACATCTGATACTGTAGAAAAATGTTTTTGCAGAATGCCTCGCGAACCTTCTCCCCACATGGCCCTCCGCCCACAGAACCGTAGCTGTCGCTCCAGCAGTTGCAGGAGGTTGCAAAGGTCCTGTCCACGAGCTCCCCTGAGCTCCTCCGGCTGCACCTCCTCCCCCAAGCTCTTTTAAGCTCCTCCAGCCGCAACGCTCTCCCTCTCCTTCACCCACTCTCTCCCTTTGTCCCTCTCCCAGGTGCTCCACCCCTCTCCTTCTTCCCCACTCGCGGTTGCAAGGGGACGAGGAGGAGAGGCTCGTTGGTGGCGAGGTGGTGTAGAAGTGGAGGTGGAGGTGGTGGTGTGGAGATGGAAAGGGTGGAGGGGTGTGGGGGTCTTTTTAAAGAGGGGAGGGTGTGTGCGTGGGTGTGTTGTGTGGGAAGAGAGAGAGGGAAATTTTGTGAGATTTTCCCTGCAAGGTTTTGTCTTTCCCGCAAAGCCCAGAAACTTAAACCCAGGAGGTTTAAAATTACACTTACACCCCTACCCTTTCGGGAAAACCTTGAACGACCCTTGGGAAGGGTCATTTCAACAAGGTTCACCAAACATCCCTTAAGTGAATGAAAAGGAATCACCTGCTAGGTTCATATAAAAACGACATCATGTTTCAAACTACTAGTTGCCAAAGACAAAAGCTTTTTGTTTCTCATAAGACTAATCAAAGCATCCCATAATATCACTAACATGCTGTTGTGGGGAGGGAGGACATGCCACAACCATCTATAATCCAAGAAGAAGAAAAATAAAACAAAATTACACTATGGAGTGAAAGACTTAAGAAAAATAAAATAAAATTACACTATGTAGTGAAAGACTTTTATTGATAGGATATTCAACGTGAATAGATTCAAGGTAGTTAAAAGGAAAAACACAACCATCTCTATATGCACTTCATCTGGCTAGATAGGGTGGGAGTTTCTTGGGATATTGTTTGATAAAATTGGTGGTAGACAACAAAATATAGATGTCTTTAGAAAACTTCTTAGAAATATGATGATGGAGAGGAATGCCCCAGAGAAACATATGTAGAAAGTTTCTAGGTGCACAAGAATTCAAAATAGAACATGGAACTTTTGCAAATCCTATTTTATAATCAAATCCAAATACACTTATTTTTTTGAAAGGTTTTAAATACATGTATTACATTAGAAAGTGATGATATGGCTTCTTTTCCTACGACATGTAACTATTCTCTCATAGATAAGACCTCAATCTTATTCTCGCCATTTATAAAGAGGAGGAACTTGAAACTTGAATACATGAATACTATTTACAACTCCACTTCCTCGACAAACCACATTCATCTTTATCTTACTCGTGCATTTCACACATTTCAATATTATATCAAGAAGAATCACACTATTCATTGCAATGGCAATGGGGTTGGAGAGTAGGTAGGAGTGGATGGAGTCGCCAGTGGTCTGGCCAACGACAGTGGCAGGGAGGAGGTGGGCGTCAACAATGAGCTCCTCGCTATTGGCAGTAGTGTTGGCGAGGACCATCCTAGCGTCATCCTCCTCATTGACAATGTCGCCCTTTTTAACCATTGTGTTAATGCCGCTATCACCGAAGAGGATGCTACCAATGACCTTTTTCAGGATGAGGGTGTCGGTGAGGCATAGGTTGCCAGTGGAGGAGTTGGTGGCATTACTGCCATATATGAAGGGGAGGTTAGGGGAGTTGTGACGACCTAAGTTTTGCTAACCGACGAAACCCAAGTCGCCGTGTGCTAACAATCAGCACAACTCACCCACAAGACTGCCGTCACCCAACACATAATCATAAAATATAAGCATAGCCAACAAACAATTCATATTGCATAAATTAAATGAACATAAATTAAATACTAACTAGAAGATTTACAGTCGTATATAAGCCCAAGGAGATGTACAACGGAAAATCCCCTTGCGAACTACCAAGTATATGTAAGTACGGAACACAAAAACACGTCAACAAAAATTGAGTAAAGTAGAAACAACAATAGATTTCAACAGTAACTGAGTACAAGAGAAAATTAGTACTACAACTTTCATTAATTCAATTATTAGACATCTTGTTATTCAGTTCTGTTTTGTATATTGGAAGCTTAAATTGTTATGGTCCACAATCTGTCAATTGATGTCTTAGGGAACGAGACGATTTCTGTGTGACTTCCTGCAGTGCAAGACCGATATAAGCCACTCTCCTGGATGAGAAGACCACTTATACCCACCAAGTCGCTGCTCTCCATCACCCTGGTGTCAATGTGAAAAGGGGTGGCAGCTACATTGTATGACGTGAACACGTACATGCCCTATGTACGTTGAACCACAAACAACCAATGACCCACCCATCAACCGAGAAAGAAACCACTCCAACCCTCGAGCCCTACAATCCACTATCCCAGTTGATCATTAAGCCTAACTAAAGAGTCGTAGGGAGGCCAGCAACTCCCTAAACCAACCCAGAACCAGTCTAAAAAGACCATAGCAACAACCAAAATCCGATGAGTAGCGAGCTGCAATCAGTTATCTAATTCTTTTAATTCCCGACAAACCTGTCGTACTGATTATATAACCAATTCTAGATAACTGTATCAATAGTGTTACATAATTAAGCCATAACTTTCATCATTTTAAACCATTGATCTAAAGAGCTCAAATCACATCACTTCAAAATTAACTGTTAAATGACTTATTTTCAAACTTCTGATGGTGGTTACAATCAAATTATTATTTAACCATTCTAATGATGCAGATTCACCAAAAATATAATTCATTTCGCACATGCTATAATAAGACCATATCCCATATTCTAAGTGTTTTATAATTCATTTAATTCATGAAAATGATCTAATAAACTGTTGTTAACTCATTTTACTCCATTAATTAACTATATCAATTTGATTACTCACATTTCAAGTCAAAAACTTGATTTACAACATCCACATTTAATATTTAAGTACCCAAGGTAGCAAGAAATATGAAAATGGGCTAGATCTCAGCAAAAGACAAGAACATACACTAAACAGTGCAACACACGAAGCAAGTCATAATGTAGACAATCACATGGAAAAAGAGAGAGACTACTCTACCTAATGTTACCGTGGGATCATCGTGACTCCGTGCACGCTCTAGACGTCCGTCTAACATTAAGCTGGTAACAAGTCAAAACGTAATTAATAAGAATTCAAGGGTAGAAACATAATTTACCATGCCTAATGAGAGATTAGAACTTACCACGTCAAAGTATGTCTCAACACGATTCTGACGACATGTGGTTTGCGAAAAACGAACATCGATTGCCCCCTAATTTAATCAAAACAAGGGACAACTATCAGAGACCCATACATAATAATGAAAACTTATAATTTAATAGTTGTAATTTTTCCAAAACTAAACCCCTCCACCTGCGTCTTCTTCTCCCTCACGCCCTCCGTTCTTTTCGTATGGCACTGTTCACGCCGTGCGTGACTCGTGCGAGGGAAGCTTTTTCGCCGGCACTCCAACCCCACGTCGACGACCCTCCTCTTGGCAAGCCCCACATCATCCTCTTACCCCATTCTTCCTCTCCTTTCTCCCTCCCTCATCCTGCCTTAGTTATGGGTGCAACTCGCACCCATCACCCACGTCGGTGCAGCACCACCAGAGCTGCCAGCTACTCTCCCCTCGCCGAAACGCCTTGTCGTCCGGTGACTCCCCGACAACTACCAACACCCTCCTCTCCTCTTTCTCTCCCTCTCGCTTCCATTCATGCCTACCGATAGAGGCTCCTCCTTGCCGACGATGCCGCCACCTATCCTCCTTCCCTCGTTCTCGTTCTTCCCCTTCCCTCTTGACCTTGCCTCCCCTCTATTCATGCATGCATGCAAGCGACGTAAGGGTAAAAACGAAAACGAAAATGAACCTACAAGTGGCCGATGTCGTCGATGATCTCTAGCAGTCTTGGGACAGCCCGCTGATGGAAATTGTAACTACCCAAGTCTCACCAACCGACGATACCTGAGTCGTCGTGTGCTAACAACCAGTACAACACGGCCATAAAATCGCAGTCACCCAACTCATAATCATAAAATATAAATATATTCAACAAACAATTCATATTACAAAATTTAAAGAAACACAAATTGAATACTAACTGAAATATTTACCATAGTATATGAGTTCAAGGAGATGTACAACGAAATTCTCCTTGTGAACTGCCAAGTAAACCTAAGTACGGAACCAAAAAACATTTCAGTAAAAACTGAGTAGAGTAGAAACAACAGCAGAGTGCAAAAGTAACCAAGCACAAGAGAGAACGAGTACTATAGCTTTGATAAATTTATTTATTAGACATCTCGTTATCTGATTCTATTTCGTATATTGGAAGTCCAATTTATTATAATTCACAAATTATCAATCGATATCTCAAGGCACAAGACGATTTTGTGTAACTTCCTATGGTGCAAGATCGATATAAGCCACCCTCCTGGCTGAGAGAGTTGCTTATATCCATCGAGTCTCCATGCTCCATCACCCTGGGGTCATCGCGGAAGGCGATGGCAGCTATATTGTATGGTTTGAACACGTACAAGTGCTATACACGCTGAGCCATAAACAGCCAATGACCCACCCACCGACTGAAAGAAATGCTCCAAACCTTGACTCTACAAATCCGCTATCCCAATTGGCCGTTAAGTTTAACCAAAGAGTCATAGGAAAGCCAGCAACTCCCAAAATCAGCCGAGAACCGATCTGAAAAGACTAAAGCTACAGCCAAAAACTTGATAAGTAGCGAGGTTGAAAACCAGTTATCTATTCCTTTTATTTTCTTGACATATCTATCGTATTATATATCCCATTTTCAGATAACTGTATCTTTCATTTTCAAACCATCTTTAGTAATTTTATATTATCAATTCCAAAATTAACCAATATTCACATTATCCTCCAACTTATCCATTTTCAGGAAATTTTCAATTTCTGATCGTGGATTCAATCAAATCATTATTTAACCATTCTGATAATGTCAGTTTTACTAAAAATAGAGTTCCTTTTGTACATGTGTTGATAAAGCCATATCCAATAATGCTTTATTGCTTTATAACTCATTTATGAAAATTATTAAATAATCTGTCGTTAACTCAATTTAATCCGATAGTTAACAATATTACTTTGGCTATTCTCATTCCAAGTCAACGACTTGATTTGTATCATTTATATTTAATATTCCAGTACCCAGATTAACAAAAATACATAAATAGGTCCGATCTTAGCAAGAAGTAAGAACGCATACTAACCCGTGCAATACGCGAAGAAAATCACTATATAGATAAACTATACGACAAAGGAGAGAGATTACTTTACCTAATGTCACCGGAGGTCGTGATGACTCTGTAATGTGCATCTATTGTTTCTCTTTAGCTGTTCTAGGGGCCTGTTTATTTGTATGAGCTCTGAGGTTTCATGTAGTTCGGGAAGAGATAGTTCCAACAAGTCTTGGAACGCGAGAAACGAACATCGTTTGACCTCTTAACGGATCAAAACACGAACTGATGTTAAAACGAGAATCTCGCACGTCCCTCGAGAATTGAAGCAGAAAACTCCTTATCCAACCGTACGGATGTGTCCAGAACACTCTAGAACCCTATGATCAACTATTGGATCACCTAATTCTGATCTTCGAGACCCGCAATCCACGCAAAACAAAATTAACCATTAGATGTTAAGTGATACACTAATTCCCTTTACAGGGACCTGTATGTAATAATAAAAACTTAAAATTCTTAAACGTAATTTTTTCAAAACAAAAACGTCCCCTTACGTCTTCTTCTTCCCCGTTCTTGCATGAACCCATGCACGACGCCAAGCGTGCATACGCAGGGCCACCGGTCGGCGTCCTCGTCAGCACGCCGACAGCACTCCCTGCCGACGCCGACGTCCCGCTTCTTCGCGGTCTCCTCTCCGGTCTCCTCTTCCCGCTTCTTCTCAACGTTAGTGTTCACGTTCGCCCATGCAAACCCATGCATGGGTGCAACAACCTCCTCGCCGGCGTGACACCGGCCACAGACGCCGCTGCCTACGGCCGTCGACCATACCGGACCTCCAGCGGCTTCCCCTCGCTCCGAACGTCTCCCTCTTCACGCAACGCACCATGTGCACACCACGTAGGAGCCTCCTTCTCGCCGATCTCGCCTCCGCTGGCCTTCGCCGAACCTTCGTCGGTCATCGGCGAATTCTCGGCGACCTCCTCCTCCTCTCTGTCGTCTTCTCCTTTTCCCTCTTCGTTCTTCTCCGCCCCCTCTCTTTCTCTCTCGGTCTCTCTTTCTCCCTCGTTCTCCCTTTCCCTCTGTCTCTCGTTCTCTCTCGTTTCTCGGTCTCTCTTCTTTTCTTGTTCTCTTTTTCTCTCCTTTTCTCTTTAATCTCCCTGTTTCTCTCTCTTTCTTTTTTTTTCCTCTCCTACGGCCTCTCTCTCTCCCCCATCCCTTTATAAGCCCACGTGAACAACCCGCTTCCATTCCCGCCTATTAATAGCAACTCCAACAAGCTAATCATCCCTTTAAATAAAATATATAATTAATTTAGATTGATTTATAATTAAATAAACCTCCGTTACGGAGATTTATTTTTATAAATAACATATTCCTGTAAGGGGATGAAATATCCTTGGATTTCATCTAAATACATATCATCAGAATCTTTACAAAATAAAAAATTCAATAATATTTATGGATTTTCAAAAGAAGGTCATTTACAATATGTAATTCCTAAGGCAGATCGCACGTGACTTTATTCATAGTTTATATACATTTTGCATATTCGAGATCCGATCGCCACGTGAAACATACTGTATAAATCTTCGTGACACCAGTAAGTTAACAGTACTTTCGAATCGTCGATTCGAGGTTTATATTGTAAAAATGAAAAAAAACATACGGATTTTCAATCTAATTACTCATTTTAAATTCGTGCATGCTTCAATTTGCATACAAAAAGTGTCGACGGGTTTATCTCGACACGCTTAATCTAAAATGCCTCGGAAATCCAGGTTCGGGTTTTTACAAATATAACAACCTTAAAGGGAGTTTTATCCCCGAAACTCGAGCGAACGTGTAAATACAAAGAGAGACATGCAAGCAAGTGATCTATAACAACCTTAAAGAGGCAATGACAACCTTAAAAAGAACAAACTAGGGTGTTATGGAGTCACTGAAAAAAAACAACTCGGGATACCTCTCCTGCATCCTAATTAGACAAAATCTATTTTCTTGATAATAAACTAAAACGAACAAACTAGGGTGTTATGGACTCACTGAAAAAAAAAAAACTCGGGTGCCTCTCCTGCATCCTAACTAAACAAGAAATCTATTTTCTTGGTAATAAACTAAAAGAAGAATATAAAACTATTTCGAAAGCATTTGATTGTGAATATGGTGACTACAGGGTACGAGAACTAACATTGAGGAGTTAAGTAGTGGTTAAGGTATGCAGTATGTAAATATAAGAATCTACAACAAAACAAATCACAAGAACTTTCATCTTCCAACTTTTTCAACCAATTTTTGCTAGTTCCAAGCAATTCATTAATCTAACCAGTTATGAAAAATGATTAAACTGCAGTCATTAACCCTACTTGCAATATGTCAACTTTCTTATCCTCCCATAGAGTACTAAAAGAATATCCAATGAGTAGTGCATCCAGTAATGATATAATTAGGCAGACGAAGCCATTTTTCATTAATATATTTATTCAAATGTCAAGTGATGATATAAAAGTAGGCATAAGTTATCAGTCTCCCCATTCGATATCTCAATATCTTTATCAGAATTCAAAAATCAAAATTAATCACCAATATTTTATTTTAGAATTTTCAAACCATTTAATATCGCTATCTTTTGTAATGAGCTGATCGTAAAAAGAAATACAAGGATTGTAATGTTTATCAAGAAATCCTTTTAAGTCTATATTAGACAAACAAACACCGAAATGACAACCTTGCAAGAAATTGGTGAGCTGTCAAAAGAATTTCAGTACAAAATAAATTGCATGTTTATCTAAGCAAGCTAAAATTGAATAGAAAATTTGTCATTTACTAATGTCAATTTGTATCATTTTTTTTTTTAACAATTAAGGGAGCGAGTCAAAGAAGAATTTGTGATCTCTTATGATCTATGGTGTCAACAATCGGAAAAAGTCCAAGTCCATATGCCCATAGATATAATGACAAGTTTATAAAGGCAATTGATAAACATTATTATGGCAACTACAGTTATATACAATACATAATTCAGAAAAAATTTCTAATTGATAAGTATTACATAATAACACAAGAAGATGCCTTCAATTCTACGTAGAAATTTCAAGGCACAAAACACAATCTCCTAAAGAAATTTTAAATCCATGCTGATGAAATGATCTTGGACTTTGAACTTGAAAACTTAGAGTATAAAGGAATGTAAAAATTTCTAGTTCTAAGCGCTTTCAAAGGTAAAACTCCAGCTCCCAAAGTAATTAAAAAATGTTTATAATTGGCGAGTAAGATGTAAGCTCTACACTCTAAATAATGATACGTTTCAATTATTTAAAAAATAACATATATATAATTTTCTAAGTTGCTTAGAGTCACATTCAATCGTTCAATTCAAATATCACTTCCATCATATCCACGTATTCACTTACCATCAAGTTAACCATCGATTGATAATTTCTCGTATAACTAAATTTCACAATTTATCCTTTGATGTGATTAATAACGGGAGCGATTGTAGCATTTCTTTAATCCAATGACAGAAGTACCGTATATATCTTTTTAACTTATCAAATTTATACGTGTACTTTTTTTATAACATTCCAAAACTAATTTTCCAATTTTATAAATTAATACCAACTCCATAATAAGATATGAATTATTAGTTCATCAATATCTTGGATGTAAAAAATGACAAACATAACGATATTTTCCTCATTTATCATATGCGAGCCTATCATAAATAATATGATAGGAACACATTAAGATTAAGGGTTAGAGTAATATAAGCAGTGAAGATACATTTAACCTATCTTTATAACTATGCATACAATTATGCATGACAGTGTAACAATTTTTCTCTTTATTATAACATATTGGAGAGACAAATATTTTATTTATACCTTTATCCTAATTTATAACAAGTACAATTAATTGTGCATGAAATCAAAATAGTTGTATTCATTCAATCATCATTTAATTAATGATAAAATTCCAGGAACAATCATTAATTAACTCCAAACTAATCCAAGTAATAATTGACTAATTTCATTCTAGTCCAGATAGTTAATAACGTAATTTCAATTGCAATCCAATTAAGATATGTCACAAATTTAGTCTTTACAAGATTTTAACACACCTCGCTACAACAGTAGCCTTACGACTAATGTCAGTTACCAACTGCATCAGAAATTAACACAACCATTTTCCTTCAATAGTTATAATAATTAACCATTTAAGAAAATCTTTTACTCGTGTGGTGAATAGCGAATTCCTGTTTTAACCCCTTACATGCTTCCAATGTATGCTAGGCATTTTACAAGTCAAATTCGAGGAAAGAATATTGCTATTATTATTATTTTACACTTACAAAAATAGCAAACACATTATGTCATTATTAACTGGGTACTAGGACAAGTAACCATGTAATTCGTCAAATAATCATAAATAAAGAAAAAGGGTTACAAAATATGCAATATGGTGTGCTTAGTGGAGAATAATTTACCATTTTTCAAGTGATCAATATTATTATATAATCCACTATTAACAAAAATACACTACTATAGGTCACCTCATGAACGTTCGTATGTGTCATGAAAATATGTTAGCTATACGTGTATATTTACACAAACAATGGTTGGATGGTACTACGAAAATGGATACTTATTGCGTGGGTACATAAATTAAGTGTCATAAATATATACAACCAACATATTCGATACTAAGTAGTGCGATATTTTATCGTGCTCGTTGGCCTGGTAATTAAATTTATTACCAAACAAAACCACACGCAAAGCCTTAAAAAATCATACAATCACAAAAACAGTGGACGAACCAAGAAGTTACCCAACTACTTCTGAGATCACATTCAGATTAAGCAATGCCCTAGTGAGATCCCTAATCTACCCAGCTCGATGGCTGAAGGAATGACCTTGATCACCAGAATTGATAGGAAGCAAGGAGACTAAACAAGATGGAGAAAGGGTCGGAATCAAGAAGGGAATCAAGTCGGAATACTGTGGAAAATCATGACTAGTAATACCGCATCACTATACGATTAAGTATCCTATCTGCGATATAATATGAACATCTATATGGCCCTTCCAGCTTATTTTATGATTAGTGGGGTGACCTTGCTCTGATACCATCTGTGACGACCCAAGTCCCGCCAACCGACGATACCCAAGTAGCCATGTGCTAACAACCAGCAGAACTCGCCCACAAGATCGTAGTCACCCAACACATAATCATAAAATATAAATATGGCCAACAAACAATTTATATTATAGAATTTAAAGGAACAAAAATTGAATACTAATCGGAATATTTACCATAGTATATGAGTCCAAGGAGATATACAACGGAATTCTACTTGCGAACTGCCAAGTAGACCTGAGTACGGAACCCAAAAACATGTCAGTAAAAATTGAGTAGAGTAGAAATAACAACAGTAGAGTACAATAGTAACCAAGCATAAAAGAGAATAGGTACTATAGTTTTGATTAATTTATTTATTAGACATCTCGTTATCTCATTCCGTTTCGTATATTGGAAACCCAATTTATTATATTCACAAATTATCAATCAACATCTCAGGGCACGACACGATTTCATGTAACTTCCTGTGGTGCAAGATTGATATAAGCCACCCTCCTGGCCGAGAGGGTTGCTTATATCCATTGAGTCGCCACGCTCCGTCACCCTGGGGTCATCGCGGAAAGGGGTGGCGGATACATCATATTAGTGAAATCAAGTGACAAATACTCCGACATGATCGCCTGAGAGCCGTAATTCTACTCAAATTCATTTTAAGAGGAAAACATTAAAAAGGGTTAAATCTGTAATTTTAACATTACATTATAATTGTAGAGTAACTACAGGATTTTCCAAGGGTTAATTGAAGGTCAAATGAACATTAAGGTCCAAAGAGTAGGTCCACACAGACAGAAAATAGGGTTTCACGCGTTTTGAGAACCAAAACAATACCCAAAATCCTAATTTCTGGCCTGCTTAAATTAAAGAGGTTTTGAGCAGAATAAAATTTATCTAAACCTTCTAAAATTTATAAAAAAAATATTTAAGAGGTTTGGTACCCTTGGTTTGACCATATGAACTCATTTTGACCTTAAATAGAGCTTCAGACAAGATTTTGCCCTAATTTAAGCTTCTATGTAAATTGCCCAGTCAAACATGGTCAAAACTCAAATTCAACTTCACCATTAGATTCCTTAGGTCCAAATTAGGTTCAGGCCAAAATTTGGGTCCAATCAAAGTTCATCTTGACCTAGTTTGCAATCTAGTCTCTTAAAACTTTGTTCTTCACACCTAAGCCCCTAGCTTTCGAAATTTCTTGCCTCAAGGTCCCTAAGTTTTCTCGTCTTCTTCTCAAACAGGTACCTACCGCCATGGTAGGTGTGAACCCAAGCCCACGGACCTTCAATTAAGGATTTTTCCTTGATTCCTCAGCCAAATCCCTCCCAATTTGGAGGGAGTGATATAGAGAAGTTATCCAATCCGTTGGACTTGATTTCAAGGCTCGAAATCAACTCTAGAAGCTCAGGTCACCGTGTGTTAACAACCAGCACAACTCACCCACAAGACCGCAGTCACCCAACACATAATCATAAAATATAAACATAGCCAACAAACAATTCATATTGCATAAATTAAATGAACATAAATTGAATACTAACTAGAAGATTTATCATCACATATAAGCCCAAGGAGATGTATAAAAGAAATCCCCTTATGAACTACCAAGTATACCTGAGTACAGAACCCAAAAATACGTCAGTAATAACTAAGTAGAGTAGAAACAACAGCAGATTGCAATAGTAACCGAGCACAAGAGAAAATGGGTATTATAACTTTGATTAATTCATTTATTAGACATCTTGTTATATGGTTTCGTTTTGTATATTGGAAGCCTAAATTGTTATGGTCCATAATTTATTAATCGACGTCTCAAGGCACGAGATAATTTCCGTGTAACTTTCTGCAGCATAAGACCGGTATAAGGCGCCCTCCTGGCCGAGAAGATCGCTTATATCCACCAAGTTGCTGCTTTCCATCTCCATGGGGTCATTATGAAAAGGAGTGGCAACTACATCGTATGACGTGAACACGTGCATGCACTATGTACGCTGAACTACAAATAGCCAATGACCTACCCACCGGCCAAGAAAGAAACCACTCCAACCCTCGAGCCCTACAATCCACTATCCTAGTTGATCGTTAAGCCTAACCAAAGAGTCGTATGGAGGCCAGTAACTCCCTAAACCAGCCCAGAATCGGCCTGAAAAGACCAAAGTTACTGCCAAAATCCAAACAGCAAGCTCAAACCAATTATCCAATTCTTTTAATTCCCGACAAATCTGTTGTATTGATTATATAACCAATTCCAGATAATTGTATCAATAGTGTTCCTTAATTAAGCCATAACTCTCATCATTTTAAACCATTGATCTAAAGAGCTCAGATCACATCACTTCAAGATTAATTGTTAAGTGATATATTTTCCAACTTCTAATGGTGGTTCTAATCAAATTATTATATTTAACCATCCTGATGATGCAGTTTCATTAAAAATAAAATTCATTTCGCACATGCGATAATAAGATTACATCCCATATTGTAAGTGTTTTGTAATTCATTTAATTCATGAAAATGGTCAAATAAATTGTTGTTAACTCCTTTTAATCCAGCAGTTAACTATATCAATTTGATTACTCACATTCCAAGTCAACAACTTGATTTACAACATCCACATTTAATATATATTCAAGTACCCAAGATAGCAAGAAATATGAAAATGGGCTCGATCTTAGCATGACACAAGAATATACACTAAACGATGCAACACGCGAAGAAAATCATATGTAGACAATCACATGAAAAAAGAGAAAGACTACTCTACTTAATATCCCCGAGAACTCACAGTGACTTCATGCACACTCCGGACATCCATTTAACATTAAGCCGGTAACAACAAGTTAAAACATAATTAATAAAAACTCAAGGGTAGAAATGTAATTTATCATGTTTGATGAGAGAGAAGAATTTACCATGTCAAAGTATGTTTCAACATGATTCTAACGACGTGTGGTTTGAGAAAAACGAGCTTCCATGCCCCTTAATTTAATCAAAACAAGGGACAACTTTCAGGACCCATACATAATAATGAAAACTTATTATTTAATAGTCATAAGTTTTCCGAAACTAAACCCCTCCTCGTGCGTCTTCTTCTTCCTCACGCCCTCCGTTCTTTTCGGATGGCACTGTTCACGCCATGTGCGAGGGAAGCTTTCCCGCCGGCGCTCCAACCCCACGCCGACCAAAGTCGCTCCTCGCCGGACCTCGCCGACGCCCTCCACCTTTCGACGAGGCCCACATCGTCCTCTTGCCCCCTTCTTCCTCTCCTTTCTCCCACTCTCATCCTCCCTTAGTTATGGGTCATCACCCACGTCGGTGCAGCGCCACCCGAGCCGCCGGCTACTCTCCCCTCGCCGGACTGCCTCGTCGTCCGGCGGATCCGCGACGACCACCAACACCCTCCTCTCCTCTTTCTCTCCCTCCCGCTTCCCTTCATGCACGCCGATAGAAGCTCCTCCTTGCCGACGATGCCGCCACCTGTCCTCCTTCCCTCGTTCTCGTTCTTCCCCTTCTCTCTCGCCTCGCCTCCCTTCTATTCACGCATGCATGCAAGAGACGTATGGGCAAAAACGAAAACGAAAACCAACCTACACGTGGCCGATGCCGACGATGCTCTCTAGCGGCCCCAGGATAGCCCGCCGATGGGGAAGGGGGAGAAGGCTGCGGGATAGGGGAAGCAAGAAGGAAGGAGAAGGAGCCTCGTCCATCTCCCTCTCGACCTCTCTCTCTTTTGGGATCATGCACACAATGAGCGGGAGAAAAAACGTGACCCTCCCATTATTTTATAATCCCAGGTAACAAGATTTGGTTGGGATTAAGATAAGGGAATAGGTTTAAGATAATAAGTAACAATCCATCCTTTTATTTCATTATATATATATATATATATATATATATATATATATATATATATATATATATATATATATCCCCTCCTACGACGCTTTCTATTTTACATGTGATTTTGTTATAGAACTTGGATTTTCATGGAATGAGCGTCATGGGAAAGATCACGATGATAGGAGCCCAACGATATTGATTATGAAACCATTAGCATGAATTTTCTAGAGTTTGACTTGTGCTAATCGAAACTCGTATTTCTTTATTTTCAAGTTACACAAACCCAACTTGCACCCAATCACCATTGATGCATTCGTTGTACACGTTTAAATCCAAAATATGTGACTCTAAAATTTAGGTTCAGGACGTTACAGGAGTCACTTGGGGGCTTCCTACTCTGGTCGGAGACACCAAAGTAGTTCTTTCCTTTGCTGAGGATGATGTAGGTGTGGAAGTCGTGGTTTAGGGTACTGATGTTGGAGAGGGTCTAGGTGTTAGAATCGTGTTAGGAATGACAATTTTTCTATTAAGAACATTGATGCTTTGATTACCCAAAATTGGTATAACTTCAACCTTCGGGCTTGGATTCGCCAGCAACATACCGAACCCATCAAAGTAAACTGGTTAAAACCTCTATTTGGGATTAAGATTAACATTGCAGTTTGTAGACAGGTTGGCCAACTCTCCATCTCCTAGGTTGCTAGGAACGCAAGTGGGAATTTTGTGAATTGTGCATTCCAGACAACTCTCACCAGGTCCCGTGAGAAAGCCATTATTCAAGCCACTCTCCATGCTCTCGACATTTGGACCTCGGCTGCTGCCCTCCACTTTGATTATGAATCCTCTTTGCTATACTTTTGGTGGATCGGGAAAATCCCGGTTGCTTGGGCAATTAAAGAAGATTACATGAAGATGTTAATTCAAAAAGATAGAATTGGCTCTCTTAGCTTTATCTGCCCTACTGCCAATGTGGTTGCCAGCTTGATGACTCCCCTTGCTAAGGGTGGTTGGAAGATCTACTCTGACTTACAGGAGCTCAATAGATGGATCCAGGGCTCCATTTTGCTTGACAAGCTCCAGTTCCCCTACGTGATTTACTGAGCTCCTTTTTGCTGTGTGTTTTTCTCTTGTACTAGGCCACGAGTCATGGTCCCTCTTTATGTGTACTAGCAGGTTTGGTTTGATCCCCCTGCTTTTTGCCTACCTCTTAGGAGTGGGGGATGAATAAATTTTACTCCTCGTTTTCTTAAAAAAAGAAAAGGTGTTAGAATCATATTGCGAACCAACATATATTATTATATACATACATTTAGACATCACATTTACGGTCATTAAAGTAGTCTAATTATGTAAATTGATCATTCACATCTCATTAGGATATGTGATTTAATATATAGAAACCTTAAGGGAAATGCAATTCCATGATGGGTGCAACTGTCATTCCATATTTTGCAGGTATGGTCCCTGGAGGGGTGCGAGCGAAGTGGGCATTCGATTTTTCTACATCCCATTGCAGAAAAGAATTATAAATAAGGCCTATAAGAGAACCCAAGGGCTATGCTCCCATTCAGTTTTCTTCCGCTCGCACCCTCTAAACCCTCTGGAAGTTCCATTACCACTACCTCTCGTTGGAGAAGCAAACCCCATGACTCGAAAGGATCTCCGTGATCTCCTTGATGCTTCCGCTACGATAGATTCAGGTATTCCTCCATCGTTTCTCTTTTCAATCGATGTATGAGTTGATGTTTTGATGATTAGGATTGATCTTGGGATTTGGTAGAAAATCATTCGATTTTTTATCTTATACATTTTAAATCTATCAAGTGGTATCAAAACTTTTCCTATTCATTAAATCATTGCCTTTTCGATTGTTTTAAAGAACAATGCATTGGGTTTTTTGGGATTGTTCTTAAGTTTGGTGTTTGATTCGTTTTCAATCCCATCTTCATGAATTAATGTCAACTAATGTTTGTTTTTGGATTTCATGTTCATTTGTTCCCATATATGTTCATCAAATTAAGTTTTCTCAATTGGAATCGTGATTTAGGGTTTTTTCCCAAATCTCGATTTTTGATCACCGCCCTGAGATTGGGTCGTAAGCAGTTGTTCGACATGTAAATCACATTTTAAAAGATTATGTCATCATAGTATAGCGTGAAACACGTCGACAAATAAAATATAACAAAACTTGATAAGTCCGATCGAACTTAGGGATGCGGAAAATACAAAATTGAAATTGATAAACTAACTAGACTCGACTCCTAAATGCATAATCCAATCTCCAACTCGCGAATATTAATTTCACCCGTTCTCTTATTTTCGTGAATAATAAGTGCACTCGTTAAGAAGATATAAAATGTAAATATGTGCGTCTCTGTTTCCATAATTTCCGTTATATTATTACTGTTGAGTAAGTTAAAAAAAAACGTTTGAGTCGTTAATATGGATCGGTGCGGCCTTACGAATATATATATATATATATATATATATATTGCAAATATTTTTAGGAATTTTTTATTTTTGGATATAAAGATCTACTCTAACTAGATATTAAACAGAAATAGCAATAGATATTTGAAATACATTAACTTTATAGATATCATATATTGGTTCCACGTTTAGTTGAATAAAAAAAAATACTAGAAACATTAGAACTAAATATACTAGAAATAAAATTAATGAAAAAAATTATATCCATAGAAAGAGGACACCAAAGAGTAATCTTTGATGGCCTTTGGAATACGTAACATAGCAGTAATGGTCCACCAAGGGTGGCCTTGGTGGATGATGGAGGGAGATGGAGTGGAGGCCGGAGATGATGGAGAGCCGGAGAGAGTAGAGGAGGAAGAGGCATCGACGGGAGAGGGAGGATGAGCCCCCGATGGGAGAGGGAATTCGGTCCTCTTATAATCGTTGGAGGATCGGATGAAATCAAATGGGAGTTCGGTAGAGAGGGGTTTCGGTGGAGTTGACGGTGGAATTTTTTTTCGGTGGAGAAAATCGGATGGAGTTGGGAAAAGAATTGAAAGGAGAGTAAATCGGAATTGTTGGACGTTTGTTGAGTAGGTTCGGTTTCGGATGTTGTTGGGGAATTTTGGAAAATAAATATTCTTTAAAAAAATAGGACTTTATGTGTGTGATTGTGTGTGCTTGGGTGTGTTGTGTTGGGAAAGGGAATAAAGGCTGTGTTTTCGTGAGTGGGTTTCGGATGTATGGGAATATTAATGGTGTTGGATGCATGGGTTTGGATGTGAGTAAGTGGGTTTTAGATATGGCATTTGTATGTGAAATATTTAGTATGTGATCATGAGGTTGTATGGAATTTGAAGGGTTATGTGAATGAAGTGTGTGCATGCATGTATATGTGTATGACGTGTTTGGGTATAGGTAGTTTGAATGGATATGTGTGGGTATATATTTACATTAATGTGCTTGGATATGGAAATGCATGCATGTGCATATCAGGGTGTGCATTTAAGTTATGTAGACGGGTATGCATGTGTATATGGGTTTAGGGGATCTCTAAATAGGTTTCCTAAGATGTCTAAGGTTGGGAATAGGTGGGGTTTAATTAGAATCTAAGTGGGTCCATAACAGGGAAATTAGGATTAGGAAAGAGAAATTAGCTTGAGGCTTAATTAGGTTGGTTTAGGAATAGGTTTATTGGGTGATGGATAGGTTCATAGGTTTATTCCTCTTCCTCTTTCTCCTTTTATTTCTCCTTTTATTCTTTGGCTTTTTGAATCTCTTCTTCTCATTTCCTCCATCTTATTTCTTTGTCTTTTCTTTTTCTTGATTTATTATTCCCATATATACTTGCAATCACAAGATAAGACATTATATCATAATTAGGTCCATAAAAGGCATTATTTATTAATAAGCAATTAAATATGATGCAAATGCAAACTATGCATGAAATAAATGTAATATTTATAACTATGTTAGAAATCTATCCTAATCTAGGCATTTTAAAACCTACGATTGCTACAGAATCAGTGATCTGCTACCGGTACTCATGATGGTACTCATCATGAATACCAGTACTCCATCGATACTGGTCAGGCTCTAGGGGGTGCTGCCAGTGTCGATGGAGTATCGGTACTCATAATGAGTATCGGTACATGTGGGATACCGGTTAACATTGGGGTACCGTACTCATGCTGGTATTGGTTCCAAGATCGATCAAATATTGATGTAGTACCGATACATAAGATCAGTACCGGTACACATCATTCTGGTACCATTACATAAGGTCCAATACAGGTACGTGGTCATTGTTGTTGGTATCGGTACCCATCATGAGTACCGGTACTAGCATGCTGATTGGGATACAATCTTTTGATCATGATTATGTTGGTACGAACATTAGTGATTGGTTTTAATGTATTAAGTATTCTGTCACTTTTAGTAATTCTTGCCAAAGCGGGTTATTTCTTGTGCTGGTTTATTTAAAACATTAAAGTGACTGTGTATGTTGTATTCCTATATGAGGCGCTTAACCCAAAGGTGAACCACCTCATGACTGAATGCATATGTACACATTTAATGATAAATTTTCTGTTGAATTATTAGGTTTCATGTGGATAGTTAAGTTAATCCAAAGATGGCTTGATCACTTACATGAGTGTTTTCAATAGTTATTTATAATTCATAAGACTGCCCTTTACAATATTAATGTTTATTGTCCAAAGACTAAATATTAATGATTGTATTGTTTAGTTTATTTGATTCTGAGCATGTATTTGGTTTATTTCCTTTATTTTTCCAGTTAACTCCTCTGCATCTGCCATAACTGCCAACCTAAACTCTATTTCAGAACTAAATAGATCTAATTTTAAGTTTTGGAAAGAAAGTGCCCTTATCGTTCTGAGATGCATGGATCTAGACCTTGCGCTCAGGATTGATCATCCCTCCCCTCTTATGGATAAGAGTTCTTATGATGAAATAAAGAACTCTACGAGGTAGAAGTGATCAAATCGCATGTCTTCGATGATCATGAAGCGTGCTATCCTAGAAAACTTTTGGGGTGCTATCTCAGAGGAATTAAATGCTAGGGAATTCCTTGATGAGATTGAAAAAGGATTTGTTAAGAATGAGCAAGTCAAGACAAGCAATCTCCTTAGGAACTTGCCTCACTTAAGTACAAGGGCACTGGAAACATTAGGGAGCACATCATGGAAATGCCCCATTTAGCCTTGAAACTAAAGACGCTTAAGTTGGAGTTGTTAGATGACCTCCTCCTGTATTTAGTTTTGATCTCCCTCCTTGCACAATATGGGCAGTTTAAGGTCAGCTATAACTGCCAAAGGAAGAAGTGGACTCTTAATGAGCTCATTTCTCATTGTGTGCAAGAGGAAGAAAGGTTGCAACATGACAAACCAGAGAGTGTTCATCTGGTTTCTGGGCCTAAAAGAAAGCAGGCTAAGTATACAGCTGCTGCCAATTCATCCTCCTTTAAAGGAAGTTAGAAGAAGCCTAAGGCATCCTGCTTCTTCTGCAAGAGAGAATGACACATGAAGGAGTGTACCAAATATCATGCTTGGCATGAAAAGAAAGACACATCACTCTCTTTTGTTTGTTCAGAAGTTAACTATGCTTCTGTACCTCAGACATTTGGTGGATAGATTCGAGAACTACTATTCACATTAGTGTGTCTGTGCAGGGTTGTCTAAGTTGTCGAATGCCAAGTGATGGTGAAAGATACATCTATATGGGTAGTAGCAAGAAGGTGGAAGTAGAAGCCATTTGCAGATTTCAGGCTATCACTGACTACCAGTCACCAATTAGATTTGAAAGAAACTTTCATTGTACCATCATTTAGACGGAATTTAGTTTTTGTTTATATAGTGGACAAATTTGGTTATTCTTTTTCATTTGGAGATAGACAATTTCAGTTGTTTGTTAATTCAAAGTTAGTTGGTTTTGGTTCTTTGTATGTCAGTGATAAATTATATATGTTGCATACATTTTCTTCCAATTTAGAAACCTTTAATGCAACTTTAAGTGATACAAAGCGTAAAATAACTCAAGAGAATTCCGCTTTACTCTGGCATAAACAGAGAATGTGATGGGAACACCATCATAGATCCTAACTGGCCACTTTTAGTCAAGTTTGATGGATAAATGCTCCTGCATAATCATCTGAGGGTCATAATGACATAATATTCTGATTTAAGAAGAAAATAAGGAATTATGGTTAATTCTGCAATTTTAACAGCATATCATGTACATAGAATAACCACAGGGTTTGTTAATGGTAAATTGAATGTCAAATGAGCATTATCAGGGGTAAATTGAAGGCCAAATGAGCATTAAAGTCTAATAAGAGGGTCCATACAGACAGAGACGGGATTTTACACATTTCGAGAATGGAATCATAACAATAAACCCTAATTTCATTCTCACTTAAATTAATAAGGTTCTGGTCAAGATAAAATTCATCTAACCCTCTCAAAATTCATAGAAAAATATTCTATGAGGTTTGATACCCTTTTTTTGACCATTCAAACCTATTTTAACCTTGAACAGAGTCTCAGACGAAAGTTTACCTTAATTTGAGTTTTTACGCAAATTGCCCAGTCAAATTTGGTAAAAACTGAAATTAGACTTCATCATTAGATTCCTTGGGTTCAAATTAGGCTTTTATCAAAATTTAGATCCAATTAGAACCCATTGTGACCTAGTTCGCAATATAGCCCTTCAAAACTCTATTTCTTACATTTAGCCCCTTAGGTTTCAAAATATTTGCATTTAACCCCCTAACTTCTTATTGTTCCCTTCAAAAAGGTCCCTACCGCCATTAATAGTGTGAACCCAAAGCTTGTGACCTTCAATATGAGATTTCTCCCTGATTTCTCGACCCAATCACTCCAAAATTGGAGGGATTGATCTTGAGGACTTTCCCAATTAGTTGAACCACATTATGGATCTTGATTTGGACCATAGAACTCATGCGAACTCCACGATTTCAGGGATCTTCTTCCTTGAAAATACGAGCTTCTCAAGCTTCTTCCGAAGCTTGGGAGCTGTCCTTAGACCTATAAAAGGAGCCCCATCACAAGGCCTTGCTCCTTAGCAAGTTTTTGGCTTAGAAATCTTCTTCTTCTACCTCTGGCCTGCTCCAAGCTTGCTCTGGTGACCTCCTTCCTCTGGCTTCCTCGCCCGCTACCACATACCATAGGCAGCGGGAAAAGCTTCATCTCTTCCTTCTGCACCTCGCCATACTTGCAAGGAGCTCTCCGGCCCCTTCCTCCGGCCCCTTCCTCATCGCCATCTTCATCTCCGGAGCTTCTTCATCTCCAACGCTGGCCAATCATAACCGGCACCATCTCTGCTCTCAGTTCATCTGCAACAACTCCCCTTCGACTCCTCTCCTTCCCCTAACTCTATTCACACCCTTAGACTTTAGGTTGGCACGCACATACGACTGCCCCACCGTTGCCTTCCCCAGCTTCGGCGAGCACGCACGCCCTCCATAGATCACCAACTACTCCACCAACACTCCCAAAACCTCTGCCACTCCACGCTCACCAAGACCCCTCAAGAAATTTAGGGATTCACGCCCTCGACACCTCCACCGAACACACCTTTTTCCATTCACCATCTCCGACTTCGTCAGCCCTCCACACGCCTCCTCACCACACGCAACACCCACCAACACCTCACCTCTTCCAGGATAAGCTTCTGAACTGTTCTAATAGGGCTGAGAGGCCGTACTTGGTGCTTTAAGTATCTGTTGGAGCACTGTCACCGCCACCTCCTTCTCCGGCTCCATCCACCATCTCCCAGCCGTGTTCTTCATCACAACAACTCCCAGCCGCTGCGGAGCACCTCCAGGTTTCCTCCCAGGCCAACAATTGAAGCTGCCAGGGCCTTCATCCTAAATCAGAAGCAACACCACCTACAGCTCATGCAAGGAGAAGGGTGGGACATTAGTCCCACAACATGGACTGAAGTGCTCAAAGCTATGCATATAAGGAAAAAGTGTTCTCTGTTGTTTACCCGAGTTTGAGTTGAGAGAAGAGAAAGAGAATCAGAGAGAGGGGGGCAAGTTTTGCTCTACCTTGGGATCCGTGCCCTCTCCTTCTCTCAACACTTGGCCTCTGCAGGCTTTGTGCGAGGCCCTTGTGCCTCTGTTGGGTGTTGCTGTTGTGCCTTTTCTTTGAGGCTTTCTAAAAGGCTCTTGTGCCTGATTAGCCCATATTTGTGGGCTATTTAAGTATGTGAATGCCTGAACATTAAGATATCTTTAAGATTTAGTTAACGTGCATTAGGATGTAAATAAATTAATTTATATTTTTAGTTTGATTGCATAATTCATGCATTGCATTCATATGCATTTAGAGTTGACTTAGTTAACCAATTGGTGCATTACATGCATTATTTTGGGTTTAACATAGAATTTAAGGGTTTGTGCATAAATAATCCTAATATTTTATTTTATTATATTTCTCTTCTTCTTCACAGGAAACAACTCTGCTTCCTTCTCCAGCTATATCTCCTTAATGGTTGTAAGAAGTCAATCTGCTCTCGCCTCTCCCATTCCAATCCATGCAGCCGCAGCTACAAAGGAGGAGGAGGGCCTGTCATGCTGAGGAGGCCTCCACGTCGACCCAATACCGTGCTTCACCTCCATCACAACCGACCTCAACTGTGGCAGCACGACTCCACCACCGTGGACGTGTGGTGTGATAGCCCACACCGCCAATCGGAGCCTTTGCATCACCGTGCTTCATCTGGAACAACACCATCACCACCACCTTTCCCATTCATCTTCTTCCTCGCGCTTCACCTGCAACATCAAAAACAAACCCAACATCCATAAACCAATAGCCACACCACCTCTTGCCTCCTTGTGCTCAACTCTCCCTGCCACACACGCACCACCCTAGGCATCACCCTCTCTGCGCACCCTGCTCGCACCTAGTAGGCCCTCTCCTCCACGCTTCCCCTTCCCACGCGTGGCCAACAACGTACCCATGCACACCTCCAGTAGGCCAGCAGTGTGCCCCCATGCACGGCCAGCAACTCCCCTCGTCGCACCTCCACCCACACTCGCGCGCCTCTTCGTGCGCACATAACAATAGTAGCCACCACACGTGCCCCTCTTCAGCAACTCCAACAGCAGCAGTAGGCCGTCAAAACCCACAACCTCTGTCACTCTATCCGACCACCGACGTCCGCTATTCACCATGCCACCGACTCCACCGAGAAGCCCTCGCTCCTCTCCAACTTCGGTGAGCTCCTCACGGCCGATGCTCCCTCTCGTGCGTAGTAGCTCGCTAATGGAGATGACCTATTTTGGGTTTCATTTCTTATTACATTCAATTCCATTACCACATTTGATTTTTGATTTATTAATTAAACATTGTGGTTAGTTTATGCAAAAAACCTTCCTTTTTCTCATAATTGCGATTTTAGCATTAGCACTTGTTGTTTGGTTAATCTGAAAGCAGTTTTGATTCTGTTTCTTGACAAAATTAATCGTGAACATTTATTTTTGACCCATGAGAGTTTTGATAGGTTGGTGCCTCTCTGTGGACATGACCTACTCTTATCTCGAGTGGTTTAATTTTAATTCAATACTTTGATTAGTCGATTTTCCACCACTTAGAAATACAAACAACAAATTATTTTAATTATCATCTTGTTAAGTGAAAGTCATCTTTTCCAATGGCATCATTGTCGGGGAGGCAATGAGCCTGATAAACTCGCAGTCATTCATTTGTTCATGCGGATTTAAATTTTTGAGGCATATTTAATTTGTTCTATCCGGTTCATGCAAGGTACCTCTGTGAGAATCATCGCACTTGCCTCAGCATCTTTGCATTGTGGACCTTGGGCCACACTCTTCACCAGGAGACATCTTACCGCACCTACGAGGAGGAGCTTGGCATCTTGGTGGACCTTGTCTCCACCAATCTGGAGGAGAAATTCTTGAGGATAGGAGCTTCATAGTTATTTTCCTCTACTTTTGCATTTAGACAGGCTTAGACTTTAGGATTTCTTGCATTCATTATTTGGGACCCTTATTCTGGGGTCATATTTTTAGGGGTTTATTCCCCGATTTTGTTTTAGGCCCATGTTGAGTAATCTTTTCGAGAGCTTGTTCCCATTTATTTAGGAAATAGGTTTTTCATTTTCTTTTGTGGAGTTTATCCTTTCTTGTTTACACTTAAGTAGTGTAGAAAAAAAAAAAAAGAAGCACGAGCTACCTGCTAGAAGCTACCTGCCCTTAGGTCGACATTTAGGATTGTATGAGCACCATCTAGACTTTATTTTCTGCATTGCGTGCATTCTCGCATCGTTGATTGCTGGAAGCAAGGTACGCATCCACTTACTTTGTATCCATATCTTGATAACGCATTTGCATTTGGACTTAATTCCTAAACCACATAATTTGTCTTGAAATGATCTAACAAGTGGTCACATTACATTTCTGAAAAGGACTAATTAAAGGAGGAACATATTAAAACCTAAGAACTTGATTTGAGACATTGTTCTGTGGTTCAAAGATTAAAAAAAAGAAAATTTAGTGAATGCACATGTGTATGGCATTTTTTTTGCATTGAAGCACGCACTCTAGACACTCTGTTAATGCGCTAAATTGATGTTTTAAAAGTAATGCGTTGTAGTATAGTCAATAAATCTCGTAGAACACTTAAATTTATAGCTCGAAAGAAATTCCGAGGTCGAATGCAGGGAGCAATATAGCAATTTATCTTAAGATCACAATTTTAAGCAAGAATATAGCAATGTAATAACAATTTCAAGTACAAATGATATAGATATAAATTCAAGAGTCAATGTAACAAAAAGATTAGGGTAAAAATGGTGATTTGAATCACCAAATTACCCTATTACAATTATACTTAATTAATGCAATAGTATCAATCAACCAAATGCCACGTCAACTTAAGTGCTACAGTGTCTCAGAACAAGCAACAGAGGCAAAGGTCTCTCTTTTTCCTTCAGGCCTCAGGGAGAGGTACAGTTATAGCACAACACCAACAGAGGCGAAGGCCTCTTCAGATTTCGCTACGGGTAGAAAGCAGCAGAGGGAAAAAACCCCCCCTCTCTCTCTTTCTCTTCACTCTCAGATCGGGCAAACCAGACCAGACCTAGGTAACTGGACAATCGAATCAGGACACAGACCCGCAAGGAGTGAGCGAGGGCATAGTAGGGACCTGACCCTAATGACTTGAAGGCGATAAGCCCACATCACTTTTTGCCTATATGCGCTGTTAGAGGCACCACAGTTCACAATGTGGGACTAATGGCCCATGTTTTCCTGGCGTGGTAGTTGCAACTGATGTGGTGTCTGATTGGGGACAAAAGCTGCCCTGGCATCAGGAATTGGTGACCTGGGAGGCCTCCTGGGACTGGGCCACACCACCTGGGAGTGGTAATGACGAAGAACACGACCGGAGAAATGTAGCTAAAGCTGGAGATGACGGTGGCGGCAACGAAGCTCCGACGTATACCTGAAATGCAAAATATAGCCTCTCGACCTTATCAGAAAAGCTCAAGAGGATCACCAGCTGTCAGCGAGTGCAATGGTGGTTGTGGCATCGCGTGCGAGTGGGTGTGGAGGCCTGATGACCTCGAGAAGGTGGTGCGGAGGCATGTGTGTCGGGTGGAAGCATTGAGTGGCCAATCCCCTTAATTGCTTGAGGGGTTTTGGTGGGCGAGGAATGGCGAAGGTGTAGGGACCGGTGGCAGGCGATTTGGTGTAGTAGAGCGAGTGTGCGTGCTCGCCAGAGTGCGGCCAAAGTTGGGGAAGGTGACAGTGAGGCAGTTGTGTGAGCGTGCAAATGTGGTCTTTAAGTGGGTGAGTTGGGTTAGAGGAAGGCAAGGAATTGAAAGAAGGAGGTTATAGACGATGCGAGGATGGAGGCAACGCCGGCCATGATTGGCTGGCGCCAGAGACGAAGCTGCTCTGGTGAGGGTGAGACGGTGAGGAAGACTTGAGGGAGAGGCGTCGGCTGGTATGACGTGATGCAGAAGAAGGAGAGGAAGGCAAATCCGTCGCCGATATTGCAAGCGGACGATGAGGTTGGTCGGAAAAGGTCACTGGATGTCGTGGAGCTTTTCAGCTATAGAGGAGGGATGAAGTAGAGGGATTCAGGCCGAAAACGAGCATAGAGATGACGGTTTGTCCTCAAGGGTCTTTAAATAGGTCTCAGGGGGTGCTAGAAGCTTGGAAAATTCGCTGGAGTAGGAAACCCACATCTCTCACCCGTTTGCATGAGAGATTGGGAAAGAGATGGAGCCCAAGAATATGTTCAAATCGTGGAGAAATCTCTTAGGAATCTTTCTTCCAAATTTGGAAGAGATTCAGCATGAAATTAGGGAGACAGCTCTGATTGAAGGTCGCCGAAGTTGTAGGAATAGGACTTCTGCATTCATGGAGGCGGTGGGGACCTTTTGGTGAAGAAGACAACAAAGATAGGAGCCTATTTGTAATGAATTTTAAAATCTAGGGGTACTTGTGAAATGGAAAGAATCAAACAGGACTGAAATGCAAACTAGGTCAAGACGATCTTTGATTTGGCCCAAATTTTGGTATAAACCTAATCTGGACCCAAGGAATCCAATGGTAAAGTTGGATTTTAGTTTTGACGTAGTTTGACTGGGTAATTTATACAAAAATCTAAATTAGGACAATAGTCTGTTTGAGACTTTATTTTAGGTCAAAATATGTTCAAATGATCAAATAAGGATGCCAAACCCTAAAGAATATTTTTCTATGATTTTTAGAGGGTTTAGATGAATTTTATCCTAACCAAAACCTCAGTTAATTAAGTGGGTCTGTTTTTATGATTTCAGATGTCCATTAATTCTTGAAATGTGTGAAAGCCTGCTAATATCTGCATGGACCCACTTATTAGAGTTAAATGCATATTTGACCTTTAGTAACCCCTGAAAATCTCGTGGTTGTTCTGTATTTGTGATAAGATGGTAAAATTGCAGAAATAACCCAGTTTTCATCTTTTCTTCTCAAAACAGCTTAACCAACCCAAGAGACCTTCTAACTGATATGTAGGAGCTTTTATTGACTTTATCAAACCAAATTGAGCTAGTTATGGCTCGTGATGGTATTCCCATCACACTCCTAGGTTGGAACCTCTAAGAAAGAGCTTCCTATTGCTAGACACTGAGGTGATCCAAACTATATTCTAAAAGTGAGGTTGCCTCTAAACCTTGCAGATTAAGGGTAGTTAAGAAGCACTGCGAAAGCAACGCTTCAAAGGAAGGGCTTGACCTTATTTGAATCCCTCTTTGCCGTGCTTGGAAGTGACTAAACTCTTTAGTCTTTAGGGAGGACCTCTAAAGTTCCAGCTAGGTCTTTATTAAGGCATTCTGTAAGTCGACAATAGGTGCGAAATTGATTGGACAATTTGAATTTTCACCTACAATATGAACTAAAGTCGAAAGCCTAAATTTGTATAAACTTAACAAGTCCTTTTGAATTGTGCTTTTAGTGCATGCTTGGTAAGTGATCTCTTAGGAGGAAACTTGTGTCTGATCCAAAACCTGAAAGAATCCTAAAAAGAAACCACCAAAGGGAAGAAATGGCTGGTCTAAGGAGCCTTAAGGAATATTTCATTCCGACCAATCAGCTTGGCTCTACACTACGTAGACCTGGAGGGGACAACCCCTATGAGATCAAAAGTAGTACCAAATCCTTGCTGCCCTCCTCTTATGGCACTACGAGGGATGACCCCTACAGGCATATAGAGGAATTCACCATGGTCTATTCCCCGGTGAAGCTGCAGGGCATTACTGATGATGCCCAAATGTGGACCCTCTTTCCTTTCTCCCTCAAAGACAAGGCCAAGTATTGGTATCATACGCTAGATGGTATTAACACTTAGGATGCCTTGAAGAAGGAGTTTTTGAAGCACTTCCCCATGAGCAAAACTAATCACTTTCAGAGGGAAATTATGAGTTTTTCTCAAAAGGATGGGAAAGCTTTCCATGATGCATGGGACCATTTTAATGATCTTTTGAGACTTTGCAAGCATCACCAGGTGCCCAAGTGGCAATTGGTTGAAAGGTTCTACACCAGACTTAGTGATTCGCATAGGCTGACTGTGGAAGGGACTTGTGCAAGAACCTTTCTGTCTAAGACTAAGGATGAAGCTTGGAACTTGTTTGATACTTTGAGTGAGAATTCTATTCACCTAAATTCTGCCAAATTGGATAGAAAACCCACTCTCATGAAAAGAAAGTTGGAGGAAAATGAGGCTAGGGACACCCAGAATTTAGCCTACCAGATCCAATTATTGAATTAAAATATGGAAAGGTTTATGTCGAGCCTGGGCCAATTCACTCCTAGTACCTCCACATCCCAAGCTTTAGGATGCTCCATTTGCCAAGGCAATACACATGCCCCTGTGGATTGCCACTTAGCCTTCCAATTCCCTAAGCTTGTACAGGTAGACCTGAATGCCGCCTAAGGGTTTCATCCCAGACCTCATAATGTCCCTTTTTCCAACACTTATAACGAGGGATGGAGGAACCACCCAAACTTCTCATGGAGACAAGGGAATGTCTGAAATTCAGGGAATTATAAACCTCAACCCTTTCAAAACCAACAAATGAACCAACCTCAGACCTTTGCCCAACCAAAGACCTTTGAGATGGATGAATTGAAGGCGATGTTGAGAACTATGCAGGAAAGCTAAGGTTCCATCCTCCAATCTCATGACAAGGCTATACGTGAAATGAAATCACAGATAGACACCTTGTAGAGGCTGTTAGGCAGATGGAGACTAGGAAGCTTCCTAGTGCTGCTGAGGAGAATCCTAAAGGAAAAAGGATTGTCTTTAGGGAGAATTGATGAGAAGCTCATCATGGTCTCTAATTACCCCTAATTAACTAATCGTCCTAGTTAATTAGCTAGAAATATGTAAATATATGGGTTAATTATTAAATAAGGGTAAAATAGTAAAGGACCTTAAAATAAGTTAAAAATGCTATATTATCATCCAATTAGTATTATTAGTAATTTAATTAATAATTGGACTCGAAATATTATCAGTAATTTATCTAATTAATGTGTAAACTAACTTAAGTATAATATATAACTAAGTATGTAATAACTTAAGTAACACTACTTAATTAAATAGATTAAGATAAAAAGGTCAAAAATGTAAATTCAAGGTCTAAATATAATAATTGTCTTATTTATAATCATATATAAAAAGTTGAAAAAGATTTGAATTAAAATAAACCTTGAAAACCTTAGTTTACATTTTAGTCCTTATATTTTATTTCAATCGAGTCCTTATTCTACACTTAGGTCCTCAACTATTGTTACGAATAAGTCCCTGAAACTTCTTCTTCTTCTTTCCTTCTTCAGCCTCCTCGACGGCTGACATTAGGAGGTGCTTCCACCTTTTGATCACTGCATATCTGATGTCATTCCTTCCTCTACAAGCTTCTGGAGCTTGTGCTCATCATCTCCTTTTCATCCACCGGTCTGGATGAAGCTACAATCTTATTTTAGGGTTGTGGATAACCTCACCGGCGTCAGAGAAGACACCGGTGGTTACTCCACTCCTAGCCTCTTCTCCGTCCAGATTCAACCTTCGTCTCAGCCGTCGCCACCTATAAATATCCCTCCACACCCTCGATTTCACCAAGTTAGTTCCCTTCCCTCTTCTTCACTGAGCTAACCGATAGGCTATTCTTTCCATACTCCGGCGACCTTCCTCCGCTTCATCCATTTTCCTCCATCCATCTTTGATTACTCTGGATCTCCACCGACGTCAGCAAAGTCTCCTAACGCAATGCTGACTAGGAGCTCCTCTGCTTCACTTCACAAACGCCCACCGAACTTCTTCCTTCAACCCTCTGATTTCCTCCTCCGTTATGGACCATCGACGGAGATCTTCTACCTCCTTCGTCCAGGTAACAGTAGGTTAGGTAAGTAGATTAGTTAGGTTAGTTAGTTAGGTAGATTGGATAGGTGTAATGCTAAGTTTCTCGTTCATCTTCTCCAGCTCCGACGAGCTCCTTGAGCTTGTCAGGAGCAAATATTTTGTCTTTTTAAGTCATTGATCACCTTCTTAAATCATTCATGAACATTTCTATCACTTTTAATCACTGAATTGATCATATATTCGCCTAAACCACATCTACCTTCACCACTGCGTCTGCTATCCATGGTGGAAGTGGTTGAGCTTACCCCACATCCATTGGGGCTCCCCATCACTTATCCATCACTTAAGGGCCCCTATCCTCGCTTTAATTTAAGTAATTACCTTCTATAACTTAAACGCGTATTTAATTTAATCTCCAAAGCTTACTATCAATGGTGGCTCAGGAAGACTTCAAATCATTAATTATCCACCTATAAACCATCACAACCTCATTTTGACTTGTTTTCTCCACTCAATTGAGTGGGAAGCAAGTCCTGAGCCTAATCACATTCAAAACTTGCCTACTGTGAATTCACTACATAATTTTCACTTTATGGATAATTGACGAAATTAATGTGCTACTGAGGTCCCTTATGACCTCAGGAAGTTATTTAGATCATCAATGGCACAATTTTATATCATCTGCACATTTTAGCCTTTTTCTGGACTCACCGGATCTCCGACGAGCTCCGGCGAGTCAAAAGAGCTCTTCAGACCATAAAACTTAGTGTGAAGCTCCAGATCTCTGATTTGAAGTTCACTGATCATGCTGAAGTAGTTTATTTGAGGTTTTAATGCCTGGAGCTTCTGTTAGATCTTTATCTTCTCCAACTCCGGCAGAGTTGGAGATGGTTGTTAGTTAGGGTTTAAGCCTCATTTAAAAGGTCTAAAAGCATCAGCAACTTGCTCTGAGACTATTCCATTGTGTCAATCTTTGAGATTGACATTGGTTTGTTCTGTCAAACAAACTCATCTAGAATCTCAGGAGATAGGCCTTCAACCCTAGGAATCTTAACTGAATCATCATTTTGAGGGTTTGAATTGGTATTAATTTCCTTTGTAATGGTTAAATTCAGAAAGTCAAAATTCGAGGCTTCATGGTTAACCTAAAGTCTGATTCTTGGATTTGTGATTCAATTAGACAAATTGAAGAGTTCAATATGTTCCTATGATGTTTATAGTTGATTCAAATGCAATTTGGATGAGTTCTAATTAATTCTATAGAAGAAATTGAATTCTGTTTAGTTTGGGTTATTTTTGAACCCAAACTAACGACAGTGAATTTGTGATGAGATTCAAATGGATAATTTGCCCAGATAGATTCTTAACAACCTCTAAAGGTTGTTTGAACTGATTCATTAGGTCTTTAGCTGTCTGTTGGAACTTTCAGAACTTGAATTGTAGTTCTGAAACTCCCTGGCAAAGCTTTTTAGCTTTTGCACCATCCTGAAAGTTTCTTAAAGGTTCTCACCTTCACCAACAGCTGCGGAATCACCCTTTGAACCTATTCAACACCTCATCTGGAGGTCAAATACCCTTCTGCAGATTAATTTAGCCGTAGTGAACCCAGGTCTTTTGCCCTTCAAATCGAAGAGCTAAACCTTCCCTGAGTATCAAATTGATACTTTAATCATGTAGATCAACCTAAGATCTTTCCCGCAAGCCTTCATTCACTAGGAACAGAGCTCTGAGCTGGCTGGAATCATTAAGTGAAGTTCGGACAGGGAGGGGGAAACATAGTCCCACATCGGTGGAACTGGAGCGGCCGCCTTGATATAAAAGTGATTTCTGAGCATATGGGTGTGTGTGTGTGGGCGTGTGCGTTGCACGTGCCCAGGTGTGTGTGCACCTGTGGGCGTGCGAGTGTGGGCCCATGAGGGCGTGTGCATGAGGCTTGGGAGGACGTGAACCGGATGGGCTCAAGTCAATGCGAACCGGAAATAAACCGAACTAAATAAAAACCAGGCTTGGACCCAGTAGGGTCTGGTCCTACCCTGAGAGGGGTGCTGTGTATCCCTGTAAAGACCCGTTCTGTCTTGAGCCATTTAAGACATTTGGACTGTCGGTCAGACGTCTGGATCCCTTCCCAGACGTCTGGAAATTGAAATTTTTGTGCAAGCCTTCGTGTCTGCGCGCAGGTGGTGCGCAGACAGTACCCTCTTTTCTCCCCTTCTTCTCTCTTCCCTCCTCCACCGAACCCTAACGCACTCTTTATAAACCCCTCTTCTCCTCTCTCGTTCTCCCCACTTCACCACCAGCCACCTTCTTCCCTTCCTCTCCACCCCAGTGAGAGGAGCTAGTGCGAGAGCGGCGACGAGGAGGAGCTTGAGCTCGCGAGCTCATGTTGGAGCTCACCGGAGGGCGCACGGCCGGAGCGGCGCGTGCGGGAGGAGTACATCAGGGGAGTTGTCCCCGACACTGCTGCAGCCAGAGCTGTAGGTGAGGAGGCAAGGCCGTGGCTGTGCGCGGCGAGGGCGAATAGGAGGAGGTTTTGCTTCTGGGTTTTTCCCAGAATCAAATGTCTGGAGTGACATCCAAACGACAAAGTGGACGTCTGGAGACGACTCTAGACATTTGAAGACAGATCTTCGCGAAGGTACGTTTCCTTTTGCGGATACAGCCATGCAGGCCGCTCCGCAGCTACGTTTTGTGTGGCTTATTGTGGAGGATTTGCTGTCGCGTGTAGGGATTGCTTGGGGAAGGCGCGGGACACACCCTCACACGCGTTTCAGAAGTTTGGGCAGCTTACCAGATGGCTGGAAGCACTCCCAAACGTCCAAAGAGGAGGTCAGACGTCTGGACCTAGGTCCAGACGGTCCAGAAGAGGTCTTGGACGTCTGAGGTCGACGCAGAGCCTGAGGTGCGTTTCTGGTAACTTTTAAGACATCTGGACATTGTGCCAAACGTCTGATTTGAGTCAGTAGCCCTGTTTTTGACCCGTTTAGGGTCCGTTTGAGGTCCGTTGTACGCAAACAAGATATCGGTGTTTTTCTCGTGAGTTCCTCTACTTGTTAAAAGGCCTTTTATACTGTTCTGAATGTTCCATTGTGATTATTCCTTGTTATAGGACTTCGTTCCATTGCGTGTTCGGGGCTTGCTAAGGCACGTGAGCTTGCCCTTTGAGCCCCCAATACTCCTGGGTTGTCTGATAAAGTGGCTTTTCCTAATTTAATTATAAACCTGAATGCATCTGTGGATTGAATAACTAGAACTTAAGATATGGCATGAATCCTAGGACGAGAAGTTGCTTGAAATGTCTGTATGCGTGTTTGATTTGCAGCCTTGAATGAATAAATAGAAATGATAATAACTGCCTGTTAATGAACAAGAGCTGCCTGTAAAATATGAATTACCTGTGCTAGTTAAGCAATTACATGTGACATTACCTGTTGTATACGTTAAATGATAGAAATACGAGCTGCATGTGTATAACCTGAGAATGGAAATGTGAATGATAGAAAGACAAGCTACATGTGTATAACCTGAGAATGGAAATGTGAATGATGAAACCTGGTATGGAATGGCATTAGAAATATGAGCATGAACCCTATGGGGAATTAGGAGTAGAGCTCCAGGAAATAAATGGAATGGATCGGGAAGGTGAGTGGGGAAGTGTGCTGGCCCTTAAGTACGTGATACCAAGGAGAGTGACTATCCCCTATTTAGTGTAGAACGGAGCTAGCCACCCTTGGGTTGGGACTCGGGGTTAGGATTGGCCACTCTGCATCGACTTCGTGGCCCTTACGCACACTGTACCCGAGAGAGCTACTAGTGTAGGGAGAGAGTTGTTAGTTCAACTACTCATATATAATATTTTGATGATTTTACAAAATGAAGAAAATGAAATAAAAAATAAGCGTAGCATATTGTTTCTCTCTGTAATAACATAATTGCAGGTTTCATAAAGTTTTCCAAGATGGGAGATTAAAAGCGTGAAGACAAGTAGCATAAGTATTAGGTCATAGGCTTTTTCATGTAAACTTTCAAAGGTTGTAATTTTCATTTTATTTAAGTCTAAAAATGTTGTAAAGAGCCCTCAATCATAACCTATAAATAGCTAACTTAGGATCTCTACACTTAGGATAAATTAGAAACAAAAACCTAATACTAAGACTCTTATCAGACATCTAGAACAATGGTCAGACGTCTGATTTTCAACTTCAAGACGTCTGACAAGTGTCTCAGACGTCTAACTTCCTATAATTCAGCCTTCAGCTTCTGTCTTCATGAACATCAGTCGAAGAACTCCTCTATCAGACGTCCATAATCTCATCCAAACGTCTGATACTTTACCTAGACATCCTTAGACTAACCGTTAGACTAAGCACCTATCTTCGTTCTACAAATAACGAGCAAAAATGTATTTCCAGACGTCTGGACACGCTTCTAGACATCTACCTTTGGACAGTTGCCCATGTATTTCTGTGCATATCTCATTACGCCCATAAAATCTTTTGTCAGAAATCGTAGCAAAGTCTTTTTTGGTTTCCAGACATCTGGTGATTCCTTCAGACCTCCATAACGATGTCTGATCCTTTAAATCTAGAACCCTATTTGGATCTGATGAAAACAGGAATGAATCCACCCTTTATTAAACGTCCAATAACCTAATTAGACGTCTTATGTGAAAATATCAGACGTCCTTCTTTAGATCCAATAGAGTCAGTTCATGATGGCCTACAGTATTAGACGACCAAAATTATAATCAGACGTCCTATAAGACGTTGATCCTAAAATTAGACGTCTGATATTGCTGTCAGACTCATCATTACCCTGATTTGTGGTGGATTTCATCCTAATCTCTTGGGATTTGTCTCCAACGGCTAGGAAAACTCTCCCAAGTGTTCTTGAAGGTTTCAAACTTGCCTATAAATAGACTACAACTCCTCTTAGGCAAAACACATCTCTTGAGATACAATTCCCTTAGAAAAATTACTTACTCACTACTCTAAGCTTCATCTTGCCCTTGTACTATGCCAATACTCTGATCAAAGGGCAAATCCATACTCCTGACTCACTTCGTTCTGCAAATCCTCAGGGAGTTCTTTTCATGCTTAGTAGATAAGAAAGCAATTAAAGTATTGGAGTGCTCTATAGGTGTTGTTTTACTTCTTATTTTTGTACTTTGGGTATCCAGCCTGTCGGGTCCCTGTCTCTTCATTTTGAAGGGAGAAACCTCCGTTTAGGGATCAGAGGTGGAATTTTTAATTGAGGTACACTATCCTCGTTTAAGTAGTGCGGTTAGTGGATTAATCACCTTGTAATCGAAAATCCTAAGTCAAGGGATTGGCTTAGGTGGTGGTTTTCACCCATCTTGGGTTTTCACCTAAAAATCTGGTGCCACCTTTTGTGATTAAATTTTTTGTATTACAAGATAATATAATTTCATTATTCACCCCCCTCTAGTGTAATTTCATTTGGTATCAGAGCAGGTTTTCCACCTATAGGAGTAACATCCGCAGAAAGATCACATGGAGGGGAAGGTCATTTCCACAGGTAGATTGGAGGGGCAATCCACCACTCGACCACCACTCTTCGAAGGAACAAACTACACTTACTGGAAGCTGAGAATGAAGATGTGGGTTCAAGCCAATGATTTCTCCATTTGGGAGAAATGCGAATCCGCATACATCATTCCCGAGAAACCAGAAATAGGATACACAGTGGAGCAAATTCATCACCTTGGACTGAATGCCAAGGCAATGAACTCACTCTACTGCGCACTCAGCTCGGAAGAATTTAACCGCATCAACCAATGCAAAATCGCCCACGAGATTTGGAGAACCTTGGAGGTAACTCATGAAGGTACGTCTAAAGTTAAATCCGTAAAGATAAACTTGTTATCGCAGGAATTTGAAGCTTTCTCTATGAAGGAGAATGAAAGACTTGGGGACATGTACACCCGATTCACGTTAATCGTGAATAACCTCAAGTCACTTGGAAGGACATTTATAAAGGGGGAGCTTCAAGGGAAGCTCCTTCGCTCCCTTGGATCTGAGTGGGAGAAAAAGGTAACGACAATAGAAGAAGCCAACCAAGTAGAGGATCTAAACATGCAAAATTTACTTGGGAATCTCATGGCTTATGAATAAAAAATGGAGCAAAAGAAGAAATCAATCTCATCGGAGCCAAAGAAGAAGACTTTAGCCTTCAAAGCTACTTCGGATGATAAGGTAAGTACCGATGACGAAGAATTCATTTTATTAGCTAAAAAGTTTAAAAAGTTTCTTAGAAATAGAAAAGAGATCAAGGGAAGGAAAAGAGAGGAAGAACCTCTAATTTTCTATAATTGAGAAAAAGAGAGGTCACATAAGGAAAGATTGTCCCTTACTCAAAAGGGATGATGAGAAGAAACCCAACAAGCCTTTTGACTACAAGAAGATCTCCAAGCCAAAGGGTTTCAAGAAAAAGGCATTTCAAGCAACGTGGGATAACTCCACCTCCGAAGAAGAAGAGGAGGAGGAAACAAATGAAGAAATGGCATGCTTGGGATTAATGGCAACAAATGATGCTTCTAAGTCTGAATCTGAGGAACCTGAGGTAAACTCCTACTCTTTAGAAGAATTACAAGATGCTTTTGATTCACGATATGTAGATCTTAAGAAAACAAAAACCCAAAGCAAGGTTTTAAAAGAAGAAAACTTAGAAAATAAGAAATTAATCAATGATCTTGAAGACAAGAATCTAATTCTTACAAAAGAAACCACTGCCTTAAATATACAAATAAGAAATCTAACGATTGAGAAGGAATCATTAACAAATGATTTGTATATTGCAATGAGTGAACAAAAATTTCTAGATAGAGAAGAATTACTCGAAAATCCATGTACTTGAAAAATCAAACTCCTTTAAAAAGGATGAAAATAGCTTACTTCGAGTAGAGATTAGGGTACTAGAAGATAAACTAGACATAATGAAAATAGAGATAAATCACCTCAAAGAAAAATCAAATCAACTTCTTGAGGACCTAGCCAAATTTACAAAGGGGAAAGATAACTTGGACAAGCTCATTGCCCATCAAAAACCTTCCTCAAGTAAATTTGGACTAGGCTTTTATGAACCTAGTCAAAGTGAGCCAAAAAAGGACCCTCCTCTAAAGGAGACCACTAACAAATACGGATCCACATTAAAATGGATACCGAAAAGACAACTCTCACTTTGTTTTGTAGGGATGAAAGGACATCATAATGTCAAAAATTGGATATACAAAATGAAAGATGGACGACTCAAATTAGAAAGACCTATAGAAACACCAAGTCACCAACGAAGATCTTTTGTAGGAGGAAGGAGGCCTACAAGAAAGAAGACAAAGAGACCACCGCCACCAAGGAGGCCGATGGGTGATGGACTCCGGATGCTCCAAACATATAACGGGAGACAAGCACCTATTTTTGGACCTCCAACCAACGGATGGAGGAACGGTTACATTTGGCAACAACCACAAGGGTCATATTATTGGCTTTGGTAAAATAGGTAACCCTCTCCCTCCCATCTCAAATGTTTCTCTAGTTAAAGGACTAAAACATAATCTTTTAAGTGTTAGTCAAATTTGTGATAAGTGCTTTAAAGTAGTGTTTACTTCAAAAATGTTTAAAATTATGCGTGCATTAACCAATGAAACCCTTCTTAGGGGAACTAGATTTAAAGACATTTATGTCGTAGAATTTGATAAAAATGGCACTTATGAATGTCTTATAGCAAATGATGAGTTAAGTATATGGCATAGAAGACTAAGACTTGTTCATATGAAGCTGATTCAAAAAGTAGCTAAACATGAACTAGTCCGAGGTCTTCCTAAAGGAAAATTTTTACATGAGCCCATCTGTGATTTATGTAAACTAGGTAAAATTATGAAATCTTATTTTAAAAGCAAAGAAGTTATATCCATATCAAGACCTTTAGAACTACTTCACCTAGATCTGTTTGGACCTACAAAATATGAGAGCCTTAGTGGATGCAAATATGCCTTGTAATTGTAGACAATTTTTCGAGATTTTCATTGGTCTCCTTCTTGAGATCCAATTCCGTCTTTTCTGTTTTTTGTAGGAAAGTTCAAACTGAAAAAGGCTACCAAATCACTCGTATCTGTAGTGATCATGGGGGCGAGTTTGAAAATTCCTTGTTTGATGATTCTTGTCAAGAGCATGGTATTGCTCATGAGTTTTCTTTTCCTTGAATACCTCAACAAAATGGGGTGGTTGAGAGAAAGAACCATACTCTTTAAGAGTGTGCTCGAACATTGCTCATAAACTTGGGGTTATCGAAATACATTTGGGCAAAGGTGGTTAACACGGCTTGTTATGTGTTAAATCGCACCTTAATTCGATCCGGTTGCGAAAAACTTGTTTTGAACTATACTATGAGAAAATACCCAAAATTAGTTATTTTAAAATTTTTGGATGTCGATATTTTGTTTTAAATACCTGCTCTAATTTAGATAAATTTGATGCCAAAGGTGAAGAAGTCATCTTTATTAGTTATTCCTCACGTAATAAGGCATATCGGATTTTTAACAAGACCACATTAATAGTGGAGGAAAACCTCCATGTTTCCTTTGATGAATCTCCTCACCCCTCCTCCATTGATCGAGTCAATATGGAAGATGAAGATGATTCTACTATTGATGTGTCTAACATTCCATACTCCAATATCCATAATCTTCCAAAAGATTGGATATATCAAAGGAATCATCCCGAAAGGCAAGTCATTGGAAGTGTTTCCGATGGCGTTAAAACTTGATCTCATTTTAGTTTCTCTTTTGGTCTCTCCGCCGTTGTATCTTAAGTTGAACCCAAAAGTGTCGAGGAAGCGTGCTCCGAAGAACCTTGGATGATGGCCATGCAGGAGGAACTCAACCAATTCCAAAGGAATGAAGTCTGGGATCTAGTACCAAAGCCTGAAGGGCAAACGGTAATATGTACCAAATGAGTATTCCGAAGCAAGTTGAATGAATCCAGTATAGTCATTCGGAACAAGGCTCGACAGGTTGCACAGGGGTACAACTAAGAAGAAGGAATTGATTTTGATGAGACCTACGCTCCCGTAGCTCGACTCGAATCAATTCGCATGCTTCTTGCTTATGCCGCCTTTCTTAGCTTTAAACTCGTTCAAATGGACGTTAAGAGTGCGTTTCTTAATGGATTCATTAAGGAGGAAGTTTTCGTAAAACAACCTCCTGGTTTTGAGTCTCACGATAAGCCTCATTTTGTCTATAAATTAAACAAGACACTATATGGTCTAAAGCAAGCTCCTAGAGCTTGGTATGAAAGGCTCAAAGACTACTTGTTAAATGCAAAATTCTCTATAGGGGAAGCTAATTCCACATTATTCATTAAAAGAAAAGGAAAAGATATTTTACTAGTTCAAATATATGTAGATGATATTATATTTGGTGCTACTAATGAATCTATGTGTAGAAAGTTTTCAGAAATTATGCCAGAAGAATTCGAAATGAGTTTGATGGGTGAACTCAAGTTTTTCTTGGGTTTGCAAATCACTCAACTCGATATTGGAACCTTTATGTGTCAATCAAAATACACAAAGGAGATGCTGAAAAAATTTGAAATGACGAAAAATAAAGGAAAGAACACTCCTATGAGCGTCACAACTTCCCTAGACTAGGATGAATCAGGTACGCCCATAGATCAAAAGCTCTATCGTAGCATGATTGGATCTTTACTGTATTTAACTTTCAGCAGACCTGATATTTTGTTTAGTACCTGCTTATGCGCTAGGTTTCAATCAAACCCTAATCAATCACACCTAAATGCTGTAAAACGAATATTTAGATATCTAGTTGACACATCTGATTATGGCTTATTCTACCCTAGGAGTTCACAATTCAACTTAGTTACATATAGCGATGCAGACTACGTAGGTAGCCGCACCGATAGGAAGAGTATTAGTGGGATGTGCCAATTCTTGGGCAAATCACTAGTCTCTTGGTTCTCAAAGAAACAATCTAGTGTAGCCCTATCAACTACGGAAGCTGAATACATAGCCGTTGCACTAGCATGTTCCCATGTGCTTTGGATGAAAAATACTTTGAAGGATTTTAACTTGATATTTAATAAGATAAAAATATTATGTGACAATACTAGTGCTATCAACCTCTCGAAAAATCCCGTACATCACTCTCACACAAAACATATTGATGTTCGACATCACTTTTGAGAGATAATGTACTTAAGGGAGAAATCGAGGTTGAATTTATTTGTACTGAATTGCAATTGGCTGATATTTTCACTAAACCTTTGAATTATGATCGCTTTAATTATATACGCAAGAAACTAGGCATATGTAAGGTAAGTGATATTTGAAGAATTTAGTGACTTAATGGAACTTCCTTTGTCAGGAGCATACATGGAGCCTTGACTTTACTAAGTTAAGAGCCTTCATTCCCAATTCAAACATCAAAATGCACATTCTGTTCCATATCAGACGTTTGATAAAACTATCAAACGTCTTATACTTAAAAATTTGTCGTCTAAAGATCTGGGACAGACCACAATCTTATATCTCAGAAGAGTTGATAAAAGAGCCATTTCAAACGTCTGTCACCATTCACAGACGTCTGAAGCGACATCTAGATGTGTTGACAGACGTCTATCTATTAGTAAGAACATGTGTTCTGAGTCAGACGTCTAATGCTGTGGTTAGACGTCGTATAGGTCGTCTGAACATGAAAAACAGACGACCCTATAACTTTTGAGTAAAATCCAAGAAGGTCTGTCTGCGGAAAGTAGACGTCTAATTTTAGATTTAGACGTCTTGTATGTCGTCTGATACAAGGATCAGACGACAACCTGGAGAATAAATCATTTTCCAAGGAGGGATGCCTGCAGAAATTAGACGTCTAATTTTTACATTAGTCATCTGATATATCGTCTGATGGTTAAAACAAACGATGCCATCAAAAGGGTTAAAATCCCAAAAGTCCAATCCCGACGTCTGACAACGTCTCTAGACGTCTAATCTGGGAAAAATCTACAGTTCGTGTATGTTCTTTGGATGGTTTAGAATGCAAATCTCTCCAACTTCAGGGGGAGACTTGCTCCAGGACCTTGGGATATAACATCCCCTTCGCAAGGTCCCACTCCCCTCTCTCAAATCCCTACAGCTCTCCCTCTCACCCGACGGCCCACAGCTGCGGTCGGCGAACTTCCTCTCGCCGCCAGACGACCGTTGCGCCTCCTCGACGACTGGCGGAGCTGCTGCTCCCCTGCATGCGTCCTCCTGACTTCTCCACCGCGCATCTGGAGGTCTCCCCCCTCCCGTGGGTATACTCTCTCAACTTTTAGGGCATCTCCACATTTTTTTTGCCCACGATCACCTTTGCCCTAGCTGCATCTTGTTCTCCTTCTTGATCCACTCGGCCTACTTGCGTGTTTCATGGCATTGTTAGCCCTAGAACCTAAACCCTCAGTCAAACCCTCTTGGAGCAAAAAAGTTCTATGGCAAAGGTATTACCTCACGAGATTCAAGCCGACATTTTAGTGGCTTGAATCCAAAGGTATATTGCCACAACTTCATGGCAGGTTGTATTGCCTCAAGGCATACTGCCACACGTTTTCTTATCAATGATGATTGCATATCTATTGATTGAATCTGTGTTGTTGAAGTCTATTGGTTGAATGTTGTTTAGTTGAATATTTTTGTATGGATGTTTTTGCAGGTATTCTGTCCTCAAAACACCACCTTTTTTTTCCAAAACCTAACCACCCATTCCACCAAATATGCCACCCCATACGAAGCAAGCTGAGGGCTCTTCCACCTCCTCTTCCACCTATTTGGCATATCAGTTGCGGGGCGACATCGCTAGGCAGCGATTTCGTCGCTTCACGAATGCCAAAGTTAAATGCCCTCGTTTTATTATTTGGAATGATTTTGCTCATTTAAACCTTCGGGAACACTTCGAAATTCTCCATCTCTTATAATATTTTGACCGTCAATTCCACTCTGGCATTGGAACTCTTGGCATGTTCCCTGATCTTTGTTGTCACTTTTATGCCAACATCGTTGAGGACTACAGCAACGATGAACTTGAACTCCATACCTGCTTATTTGGTTGCGAAATCCACATCACATCCGAAACTAATTCTGACCTTCTAGCCATCCGCAATGAGGGAAATGACATCAATGACATTCTGAGGCAATACGGCTCAGAAGTCATCAATCAAGAGTTAGTCCTCCCTGAAAAATATGTTGAAAATCTTGGCACCCAACCTTACAAAAACCTCAAAACCCTTCCACGTCTACTCTCTCACATTTTTGGGTGGGACCTCCTAAACAAATTGGGAGGTTTTGATTACATCTCACACCAACACAAGGTGCTCCTCTTTGCGGCCATCCATCATATTCCCTTCAATATTGCCGCCTCATTGTTCGCGTTATGAATGAGGACCATGGGGCATCACTTCCATTTACGTCTATTCCATCCTAAATTTTTTCAACCCATTGGATTTCCATAACTGACTAGGCTGTTGACAAGAACGTTGAGCCTTACAACTGGGCCACAACCGCCAGGATGCATATACTTAGGGAGCATCTTGAGACCACCGACGAGCTCAATGAAGAAGAGCCCCTTCCACCCTTTCCTGATTTCCACGAAGTACGACCCCTTCAAATAGAAGCTCCCCGCTCGAGCTTTGAAGAAGCATGGGATCCGGCCACAGATTCCCTCTCCTCCGGCCCCTCCTGCTGTGTCGAACCGGCGAGATGTACACCTACATGGGAAGCATGCGCCGTGACATCGACGAACTTAGATCAGACGTTCAAAATTTGCAGATGGGACACGGACCTACTCATCACCGCCGCCGCCAAGATCAAGAAGAATAGTCTAGTTCTATTTTTCTTCCTTTTTTTTCTTTCTTCCAAGTTTGTATTTAGGGGCTTTGACCCCATACTTAATATTTTTGGGAACAATAGCTAGTCCGTGCTTAAATGTTTATATTCCTAGTCAATTTTCTTTAATGCTTTGTCATCTTTTAAGCATGCAATTTTATTAATGCACTCTAGATGTCACTCTTGTAGTTTGGGTTTCAACTCCCTTTCAATACCGTTCATGATGATATTCAAAAAGGGGGAGAAGAACGTAGGTAAGAACCAAGGGAATAACATAAAAACAAAAAAAAAACTTCTCAAATAAATATAGACTACTAAGTACAACTTTAAGGGGGAGAAGATATGAACCTACAGCTATATTTTGAAAATCATCAAAAAGGGGGAGATTGTTAGTTCAACTACTCATATATAATATTTTGATAATTTTACAAAATGAGAAAAATGAAATAAAAAATAAGCGTAGCATATTGTTTCTCTCTGTAATAACATAATTGCAAGTTTTATAAAGTTTTCCAAGATGGGAGATTAAAAGCGTGAAGACAAGTAGCATAAGTATTAGGTCATAGGCTTTTTCATGTAAACTTTCAAAGGTTATAATTTTTATTTTATTTAAGTCTAGAAATGTTGTAAAGAGCCCTCAATCATAACCTATAAATAGCTAACTTAGGCTATCTACACTTAGGATAAATTAGAAGCAAAAACCTAACACTAAGACTCTTTTCAGACGTCTAGAACAATGGTCAGACGTCTGATTTTCAACTTTAAGACGTCTAACTTCCTATAATTCGGCCTTCAGCTTCTGTCTTCATGAACATCAGTCGAAGAACTCCTCTCTCAGATGTCCACAACCTCATCCAAACATCTGATACTTTACCTGGACATCCTCAGACTAACCGTTAGACTAAGCACCAATCTTCGTTATACAGATAACGGGCAAAAATGTATTTCCAGACGTCTGGACACGCTTCCAGACATCTACCCTCGGACCGTTGCCCATGTATTTCTGTGCGTATCCCATTACGCCGATAAAATCTTTTGTCAGAAATCGTAGCAAAGTCTTTTTTGGTTTCCAGACGTCTAGTGATTCCTTCAGACCTCCATAACGACGTCTGATCCTTTAAATCTAGAACCCTGTTTGGATCTGATGAAAACAGGAATGAATCCACCCATTATTAGACGTCCAATAACCTAATCAGATGTCTTATGTGAAAATATCAGGCATCCTTCTTTCGATCCAATAGAGTTAGTTCAGGATGGCCTACAGTATTTTACGACCAAAATTATAATCAGACGTCCTATAAGTCATCGATCCTAAAATTAGATGTCTGATGTTGCTGTCAGACTCATCATTACCCTAATTTGTGGTGGATTTCATCCTAATCTCTTGGGATTTGTCTTCAACGGCTAGGAAAACTCTCCTAAGTGTTCTTGAAGGTTTCAAACTTGCCTATAAATAGACTACAACTCCTCTTAGGCAAAACACACCTCTTGAGATACAATTCCCTAAGAAAAATCACTTGCTCACTACTCTAAGCTTCATCTTGCCCTTGTACTGTGCCAATACTCTGATCAAAGGGAAAATCCATACTCCCGACTCACTCCGTTCTGCAAATCCTCAGGGAGATCTTTTCATGCTTAGTAGATAAGAAAACAATTAAAGTATTGGAGTGCTCTATAGGTGTTGTTTTACTTCTTATTTTTGTACTTTGGGTATCCAGCCTGTCGGGTCCCTGTCTCTTCATTTTGAAGGGAGAAACCTCTGTTTAGGGATCGGAGGTGGAATTCGTAATTGAGGTACACTACCCTCGTTTGAGTAGTGTGGTTAGTGGATTAATCACCTTGTAATCGAAAATCCTAAGTCAAGGGATTGGCTTAGGTGGTGGTTTTCACCCATCTTGGGTTTCCACCTAAAAATCTGGTGCCACCTTTTGTGATTGAATTTTTTGTATTACAATATAATATAATTTCATTATTCACCCCCCCCTCTAGTGCAATTTGAAGAGCTAGCCACCCCACGGGACCTGGGGTTCAGGTAGCCACCCTACATCGACTTGTTAAGCCCACTGGGCAAACCAGGGTAGTCAGACGAGGGTGCGCGGACTATGGAGGGGCGAGACCCCTATTTGGTTCTTCGGGCTAGACCCCTATTACTGAGAGGGCCAGGGCCTATACTTTTCCGTGCTGTACTTTGGGCATACCTGTTAGCGAAAATGACTGACCGCATTCCAGTGCGGGGTAGCTACCCGTGCATTTATTACGCTTGCCGTAGTCACCGTTACGTCTGTCCGTGACCTTGGGGTGGTTGACTGGGTGTAGGATCACCACAGGGGACTCTCCCAGCTAGGAGAGCACCACGTATGCCTTCTACTCTTCGGAAAGGACTGCAATCAAGATCGTTTCCACGAGGAACACTCGGGATCAAGAAAGAGATCTAAAAAATAAACCAATGGGTGAAAAGGAATGACATGTAAAATAAAGTAATTGGAATAGACAGTTACCTGTTCACTTTTACTACTTTAGTTAGTTGGTTGCCACTCTACTCAGCATTCGCTGACTTTGTTACTCATAACCCTTTTCAGGTCCAGGTGTTGAGTAGCCTGAGTCTCCGGCTGCAGAGGGTGCTGGGCCCAGTAGAGCCTAGTAGCAATAGCCTTCTTTGTTGTAGTACTTTCTGTTGTAGTGAGTTCAGACTCTTGTACCTTTACATTTTCGTACCTTTACGTTTCTGTACCTTGTTACAGGTAAAAGAATGATTAGTAAAAGAATAAAAGAATGTGTACACAACAACAAATAAATCAATGGAAGAAAACAATTACAATCAATGAATTTGAATGAAATGAAGAATTTCTATATACAAAAAAAAGAATCAGAGGGTAATTTCGGCGTAAAGAGCGTTGCCTCCCCGGCAACAGTGCCAAAAATAATGTAATGGTTTGTTGGTCATTTTTTGGAAATGGTATGATGCTAATATGGTGGTGGTGCATTGATGGATAAAAATACCATTAATGTTAATGTAGTAAATTATATTGGACACCAATCATTACAACCATTATTATTTACTTATCTAATTTTTACTGGTTTTATTCCAGGTCGTTCATTGGGAGGCAATTATTGAATTACATCACTCTTTAATCACAAAATTATCCTTTAATTCCAAAAAGAAGTTTTATATCTAATTAAGAATGAATGAATGTAGACATAGTTTGCCTACTCACAAAGAATTAATCAAAAATGCTTACAAAAATTAACTATAAACAAGCACCAAATATTTCATTACTATATTTTAAACTATCTCTTACAAGTTATAGTGTTAATATTTACATGAAAGTACACTATCAACTAAGATTACATAATATACTGACTTAATTTACTAATCTGACACCTACAGTAACACATACAATAGCTATAGTGACAGATGTAAGCGTCGCTAAATCCCAGAAAATACTATATACAAACTTAAAGAGGGAAACTAGGGTCTGTAGCGACGGTTATGGCGACATTTTATTTTGTTAGTAAATGTATGAGTTTATTTACATAAAAGTAATTGGCTATACTACATATGCATATATATATATATTTCTTTTGTATTTGTATTCACCTTCGTATTTACATCTTCTCTCTCTTACTCCACATTAATCTTCTTCTGTTATTCTTCTTCTTCTTTGTTTTAATTCTGCCTTAACAGATTCCCCAAACTGTGGCGTAGAGGTAATTAACTACTGTCATTAGTTCTCTTTAATTAATCAAAAATGTGTTTAATTTGCGGGCATGCTTTTCGAGGGATACACAGCACCCAGAGGGTGGGACTAAACCTCTACTAAGCATGCCCTAATTGTTATTAGGCCGCTTAATTACGTTTCATCAAGTTCAGAACATAGGCTTTCTTAGCCTGCGCACACGCACAAACACCTCCCCAGGCCCCCGGCCCCACAACGCTTAGTATATTCTCAAGAGTATGCTCAGAGTTAATATAGCGTATGTTGTTTCGGGCATCCGGCGCCCGTGACAACTGCACTGTAAAATAACAAAATCAATTTATACTGCTGCGTGCATTTTGCAGCGCACGATGTGGCGTTATTCGAGCACCGCATCTGCGCTGAAAAATGTGCGCAGCTGCATGCTGAAGGAGACTTTGGCCCTCAATTCGAGGGCCATAATTTATTTAAAAATAAAAATAAATTATGGAAAATGAAGTATTTACATAATACTATACAATTGTACAATTAATTTGAAATTTTAATTAGATTTACTATATAAATAAATTCGCTAAAGTATACTATTTTTACACACTGATTTTGGTGTTTTATTCTTTAATTACCTATAAATTAGCTACTATATGGTTTTATTGAGCTTATATAGAGTTAGAATACGTGTATAAGTATTTTGTAGACATTTTTATTATATTTTTCGGAATTAATTTTTGTGTTATTTACACTTAAATAGCAGTTTTGACTGTTTTACTTGTAAATTAAGTTAAAGTAATATAATCAGGTATAAATATACTTCAATTAGTTTAAATTACTTACGGTATATTAGTCTAAGTATATAGATTCAATTAACTTAATTATAATTCTAAATTACTAATTTATCTAATTTAATTTAACAACTTACCTATTAACTTAATAAATTCATTATTTATTATGTATAAAGGATTAAATTAAGGTACATGATTTTATTTACTTATAATATACATATGCATAGATATATACAGTTTTATAATTTAATTCTCTTATTTATACTATCTACTGATTTAGTTAGTCTAAAAATACAAATAAGTTAGTTTAATTTATAGATAGTTATATAATTAATGTATATACTGTCTGACCTAAATTAGATACCTAGTTTAAAGTATACAATATATTTACATAGTTAGTTGTACAGTCTATGTATATATACTACCTATTTACATATATAACCTAGTATAGAGCTTATGTTTATAAGAGTATACTTAATATACAAAGTAATATTTTTTTTTTTGTTCTTTTGGGAGTTTTTCACTTTTTATGGTTTTTATAAATCTTACAGAAATAAGAGTTGAGAAGGGAAGAGATGGCTGAGGAGAAAGAGGCATGTTTACTGTCTTTTTAAGTATAACTCTTTTTATCAATGTAACAAATGTGTGCCCCAGACGTCTTTTAAGACGTCTGGGAGGAGGCTCAGATGTCGGACAAGACGTCTGGGATAACAAACAGACGTCTGATAAGACGTCTGGGATAGTTTAAAGACGTCTGGAAATCCGTTATTTTCGACACACGCGAGTCGCCTGCGCGCCTGAGCGCGCAGACCGCTTTTTCTCTCTTTTTCTTCTGCGGCTGCAGACGCCTGCGGCGCCTTCTCTCTCTCCTCTCCGCGCGGCGTTAAAAGGGGCGCGCCTCCCCTCCCGTCTCCACCGCCTTCTTCTTCTTCTCCTTCCTGTGCGCGAGAGTGAGCGGACGCGAGGGCGGCAGCGGCGGCCGCAGTGAGCGCGGAGGTGCGGCGTGCGAGGGCGGAGCTTTGCCGTGGGGGCGAGCTCGCCGGAGCGGCTTGGCCGGCTGGCGGAGGGCGCAGGGGGCGCGGAGCGACGCGGAGAGGGACCTGCTGCGGGCTGAGCAGCAGACGCGCGAGGTTCGACGCGGGCGGCGTCGCGAGCGGAGGCCGAGCAGGGCCCTGATTCTGGAAAAATTTCCAGAATCAGACGTCTGGATTGATAGCCAGACGGCAAGGTCGACGTCTGTAAGATCATACAGACGCCTGAAAGGTGAGTTTCCGCCTTCTTCTTCCTTCTTATCGACTGACCGTACTGAGGGAGGGGGGTTGCTGTGCGCAGGTTCGCTGATTCGCCGTCCTTTGCGAATGAGACGTCTGGAAGTTGTACCAGACGGCGGGAGTGACCTACAGACGTCCTGAGTGACCATCGGACGTCTGGGATCTAGGAAAGACGTCCCTGCAGACTTCTGGACGTCTGGGAAACCACGCTGTACAGGTAATTCTCTGATCCACCGTTTAAGACGTCTGGAGGGAGTTCCAGACGTCTGATTTTGCACAGTATCGTCTTTTTCGACCCGTTTAGGGCCCGTTCGGGCTCCGTTTTCCGCGATCCGAGTTGTGTTCTCTTCAGAATTAATTCCTCTACTCGTCTACAATAGCTATACACTGTTTTGAGACACTCCTTGTGTTTGATCCTTGTGATAGGACCTCGTTCGGTTGCAGTCTTGAGAGTCGCGGAGGCGCGCGGGATTCCCGATCACGCCCCCATTACTCCCGTTGTACCTGGTAGAGTGGCTTAAGTTATTAATAAAATCTGTTAAAGTATGAAACCATAACTAGAATCTAGGACATTGCATGAATCCTAGGAATGAGAAATGTATGGAATGATAGCTCCTAGGTGATGCATGAATCCTAGGGCTGGAAAACTAGTTGTATGCTAGATCCTAGTGTGTGGCATGAATCTTAGGATGGAAAAACTAGTGGAATGTATAATACTGCAGTCTTGGAAAAATGGAAAGGAATATAAAGCTGCCTGTAATTTGAATTAACAGCTGCCTGTTATGAATAAAGAAACATGTTTGAGATCATGGATTTTGAGAACGTGAATCTGGAAAGTGAAACATATGATGTTCTGAGATAAAGAGATGGAACCCTACGGGGAATTAGGAGTGGAACTCCTGGAAAGAAAAAGGAATGGAACTGAGATGTAGTTTGTACTGTCTCTTGGGTACGCAGTACCAAGGGAAGTACCTGTACCTGTTTAGTGCAGAGTGGGGCCAGCCGCCCCAGGGACCCGGGGTTAGGATTGGCCGCTCTGTACCGACTTGTTGGCCCTCGTGTACGTAGTACCGAGGAGAGCTAGTAGTGTTAGGAGAGTACTAGCTACCCCACGGGCCCCGGGGTTCTGCTAGCCTCCTTCACCGACTTGTTAGACCCACTAGGGCAAACCAGGGTAGTCAGGCGAGGGTGCGCGGACTGTGGAGGGGCAAGGCCCCGGTTTGGTTACTGTGGAGGGGTTGGACCCCTGTTACCGAGAGGGCTCTACCCTGGTTCCATGCTGTGCTTTGGGCGCACCCGTTAACGGAAACGACTGACCGCGTGCCAGTGCGGGCTAGCTACCTGTGCGTTTATCGCGCGTGCCGTAGTCACCGTTACGTCTGTCAGTGACCTTGGGGTGGTTGACTGAGGGTAGGATCACCACGGGGGACTCTCCCGGCCAGGAGAGCACCACGTGCTACTTCTACTTTTGGAAAAGACTGCAATCAAGATCGTTCCCACGAGGACATTCGAGATCAAGTAAAGGATCTGAGAAATAAATGAAATAGTGAGAAAAATTGAAAGATGTGAATAAAGGAAGTAATAAAACATAACAACTATTGTTCACTCTACTGTTGCCTTTAGTTAGTTTGCCACTCTACTCAGCGTTTTGCTGACGTGTTACACTCGTTACCTTTTTCAGGACCAGGTGTTGAGCAGCCAGGGTCGGCGGCTGCAGAGGACGCTGGGCCGAGTAGGGTCCAGTAGAGTTACCACAGCCTTTTGTACCCCTTTTGTTTCTGTTCTAGTGAGTAGTTTTTGTTTCCGCTGTACCTTCTTTACCTGCAGTTCTTGTTATATGATAAATGCTGTTTTATTGTTGTGGTGGTACCTACTGTAGTAGTTTCTTTCCTTACTGCTGTACTTTCTTACTGTTAGTTATATTCATGCTGAATGTGATTTATTTCACTGTCTTTTGGTTACTTCCTCGTTGGACGACTAGGTCTTGGGATTAGTCGAGCCGGTCCGGTTCTCGTGTCTCGTAGGGACTCGGGAACCGGGTCGTTACAAGATGGTATCAGAGCAAGGTCGTCCCGAGAAGTGAATCAACTGACTGGAAAATAACCAATTCACATGTTTATAGCTAGAGTAGCCACCACAACATATCTCTTGACATGAGCTCTTAGAAGTTTTGTTAGGTACCGTCTGTTTTGACGTTTCCGTTTTGTTTCGCGTCTCCATTGTAGGAGATGCCGCGTCGTGGAGCTAGGAGGGTGGGCCGCAGGCGCGGCCGAGGTCAGGGCCCGGGGGACAGATGTGTCGGGCTTGGAATACATACTACCCCTCCTCTTCTCCTGAGTATATCGTCTCGGGACCTCGTCCAACTGATTCGAGAGGTGGTTCGAGAAGAATTTCAGCTTCCACCCACGTCGCCACCCCCTCCCCCTTCCGAGCGTACGACAGGGGAGTTAGTGGTGGAACGAGATTTCCGCCGCCACACCAGGCGTGTTAGGAGAACTCAACGGAGACACGTGGCGTCCGTAGGAGAGCCGTCACGTTGTGCAGGGCCATCAGTGGCCTTTGGGGGCCCTCGACAGGGGCCAGTCGCCAGCACCGGACCCCCGCCTAGCCGACAGCAGGGACTCATTGAGGGCGGGAGTCGTTCCCCTCTGCTACTAGTGTGGCCAGCCGGGCCACGTCAGGAGGGACTGCCCATCTAGGGCAGGAGGTCAGCAGATACTTCCCGTGCAGAGCACTGGAGGGCGTGCAGGAGGCCGCGGTCCCCAGGCACGAGGAGGAGGACGGCAGTCGCGAGGAGGGTACCGGCCAGCACCTACCCGTCCGACGTAGAGTGTGGCTGCTTCGTCCACACCTAGAGCTGAGGGGCGTATCAACGCCCTAACACACAGGGACGCCAGAGCTTCGGGATCCGTGGTAGCAGGTATGGTTTCAGTTTCTGGCAGACTCGTTTACACGCTTTTCGATTCCGGCGCTACGCACTCGTTTGTCGCAGCCAGTTTCGCAGTTAGTTTGGACCAGGATTATACACTGTTAGAGAATCCATTCGTAATCAGAGGTCCGAGTGGTCAGCTGTTCGTAGCTGAGGAGGGGTACACGGGTTGCGGGGTCAGCATCGGGGGACATAGCCTGCCAGCTGACCTGATCATGATACAGATGGAGGACTTTGGAGTGATTCTGGGGATGGATTGGTTGTCCGCTTACCACGCCTTGGTAGACCGTTTTGAGAGGAAGATTGTCTTCTCCATTCCGGAGTTGCCTTCTTTCGAGTTTCACGGGCAGCCAGTGGACGGAGGTTTCGGGTGCATTTCGGCACTTCGGGCGGCGAGACTTTTGAGCCAGGGGTGTGAGGGCTTCCTAGCTTGTGTGGTGGCAGAGCACAGCCCCGTGGCAGACTTTCAGAGCATTTCGGTGGTCAGAGAGTACCCCGACGTGTTTCCAGACGAGTTACCAGGACTACCGCCCAAGCGTGAGATCGAGTTTGAGATCTCACTAGTACCAGGGACCAGCCCCATCTCCACTGCGCCATACAGGATGGCACCGCTTGAGCTGGGAGAGCTCAAGTCTCAGTTGCAGGACCTTTTGGAGAAAGGTTTCGTGAGGCCCAGTGCGTCTCCCTGGGGAGCCCCGGTGCTGTTTGTGAAGAAGAAGGATGGGACCCTACGCCCTTGTGTGGACTACCGACAGCTGAATAGGGTCACCATCAAGAACAGATATCCGCTGCCGAGGATCGACGATTTGTTTGACCAGTTGCGGGGTGCCACGGTGTTTTCCAAGATCGACTTGAGGTCTGGATACCACCAGTTGAGGATCAGGGAGACCGACGTCTCCAAGACAGCTTTCCGCACCCGCTACGGACACTACGAGTTTTTGGTCATGCCGTTTGGACTGACCAATGCCCCCGCTGCTTTCATGGACCTGATGAACCGGGTGTTTAGACCGTACTTGGACCAGTTTGTGGTGGTTTTCATAGATGATGTACTCATCTATTCTAGAGATCGGACGCAGCACGGACAGCACTTGCGGATGGTTCTGGACACTCTGAGACGACGCAGGTTGTACGCCAAATACAGCAAGTGCGAGTTCTGGTTGAGGGAGGTGACCTTTTTGGGTCATGTGATCTCTGGAGACGGCCTGCCGGTGGATCCCGCCAAGGTCGAGGCAGTGCTCAGGTGGGAGAGACCGCGTTCAGTCACTGAGATTCGCAGTTTCCTGGGACTGGCAGGTTACTACAGACGGTTCATCAGAGGATTTTCACAGATTGCGCGTCCTATGACACAGTTGACCCGGAAGGATGTGCCTTTCGCTTGGACAGACGCCTGTGAGGCGTGTTTTCTGGAGCTGAAGGAGAGGTTGACCTCGGCTCCCGTGCTCACCATCCCTGACAGTAGTGGCGGGTTCGTTGTGTACACGGACGTTTCCTTGCAGGGGTTAGGAGGTGTGCTCATGCAGAGGGGTCACGTGGTCGCTTACGCTTCGCGGCAACTGAAGCCCCATGAGCATACCTACCCTACCCACGATCTAGAGTTGGCAGCTGTTGTCTTCGCGCTGAAGACATGGAGGCACTACTTGTACGGTGAGACCTTCGAGAGTTTTTACAGATCACAAGAGCCTCAGATATCTTTTTGACCAGAAGGAGCTCCACATGAGACAGAGACGTTGGTTGGAGCTCCTGAAGGACTATGACTGCAGCATCTCTTACCACCCGGGAAAGGCCAATGTGGTGGCTAACGCCTTGAGCCGTAAGGCGCCCGCACGCTTGGCCAGTCTACAGTTACAGAGTTGGAGCCTTTTGGAGGAGGTGGGCAGTTGGCGACCTCTAGAGTTACGAGGGTACCGTGGGGCAGTGACGGTGACACGGCAGACCAGGCCAGAGTTGATAGACCGCATCATCACGGGATAGATGGCCGATCCGTACTTGCAGTCTTTGCGCGACAGAGTACTATCAGGGGACCCAGGGGACTTCTCTTTCACAGACCAGGTGTTACGCTTGAGGGGACGGTTGTGCATCCCCAGAGACGAGGAGCTGTTGAGAGAGCTCCTGACTGAGGCACACGGTTCCAGATTCACCATACATCTCGGAAACACGAAAATGTACCATGACTTGAGACGCGAGTTCTGGTGAAGAGGGATGAAGCGGGATGTGGGTGAGTTCGTGCAGCAGTGCTTAGTGTGCCAGCAGGTGAAAGCCGAGCATCAGAGGCCTGCAGGGCCTCTTCAGCCGCTTCCAGTGCCAAAGTGGAAGTGGGAGAGCATCACCATGGACTTGGTGGTGGGCTTAACTGTTACCCAGCGAGGACACGACGCAGTCTGGGTAATAGTGGATAGATTGACGAAGACGGCACGATTCTTGCCGATCCGAGTCACTTTGGGACCAGCATAGTTGGCAGAGAGGTATATCCGTGATGTGGTGCGACTACACGGAGTTCCGTGGGAGATCGTATCCGACCGGGATACCCGCTTTACGTCCCGATTTTGGGCTGAGTTTCAGCAGGCTTTGGGGACGAGGTTGAGGTTTAGCACGGCTTACCACCCCCAGACGGACGGACAGTCGGAACGCACGATACAGACACTTGAGGACCTTTTGCGTGCCTGTGTACTAGACTGGAGGGGCTCTTGGGAGGAGCACCTGCCCCTGGCGGAGTTTGCATACAACAACAGTCATCACTCGAGCATCGGCATGGCTCCCTACGAGGCTCTGTACGGACGGAAATGCACGGCACCCTTGAGTTGGGTTGAGGTGGGGACCAAGTGGGAGGTTGGCCCCAGGTTGATCCGGCAGAGTCAGGAGGTAGTCGAGTAGATCCACAGACGACTCCGCACTGTCAGGAGCAGACAGAAGAGCTACGCAGATCGCAGACGCAAAGAGGTGCAGTTCGAGGTTGGGGACCACGTCTTCCTTCGTGTTTCGCCCATGAAGGGCTTACAGCGGTTTGGGGTGAGAGGGAAGCTCGCGCCGAGGTTCGTGGGGCCCTTTGAGGTCCTGGAGCGGGTTGGACCCGTTGCTTACAGACTTGCCCTTCCCCCGCAGCTTTCTGGTGTGCACGACGTGTTCCACGTGTCCAACCTCAGGAAGTACGTAGCCGATCCCAGCCACGTACTGAGTCACGAGAGCGTCGAGGTGAGCGACGACCTGACCTACCCCGAGCAGCCAGTGCAGATCCTAGACCGAGCCGTCCGCAGGTTGAGACGAAAGCAAGTACCCCTGGTAAAGGTTTTGTGGAGGAGCAAGCGGTACGAAGAGGCTACCTGGGAGCCTGAGGCGGCAATGCGGGAGCGGTACCTGGAGCTTTTCGCGGGTACGTCTTTTCGGACCGGCTTCGGTCCTCTTTGAGTTTGTTATGGTTATTTGGACATCTCTTTCCCGCACCCTAGTTGGCGCAAGTTTCGGGGACGAAACTTCCTTTGAGTTTGTTATATTGTAACAAATGTGTGCCCCAGACGTCTTTTAAGACGTCTGGGAGGTGGCTCAGACGTCGTACAAGACGTCTGGGATAACAAACAGACGTCTGATAAGACGTCTGGGATAGTTTAAAGACGTCTGGAAATCCGTTATTTTCGACACACGCGAGTCGCCTGCGCGCCTGAGCGCGCAGACCGCTTTTTCTCTCTTTTTCTTCTGCGGCTGCAGACGCCTGCGGCGCCTTCTCTCTCTCCTCCCCGCGCGGCGTTAAAAGGGGCACGCCTCCCCTCCCGTCTCCACCGCCTTCTTCTTCTTCTCCTTCCTGTGCGCGAGAGCGAGCGGACGCGAGGGCGGCAGCGGCGGCCGCAGTGAGCGCGGAGGTGCGGCGTGCGAGGGCGGAGCTCTGCCGTGGGGGCGAGCTCGCCGGAGCGGCTTGGCCGGCTGGCGGAGGGCGCAGGGGGCGCGGAGCGACGCGGAGAGGGACCTGCTGCGGGCTGAGCAGCAGACGCGCGAGGTTCGACGCGGGCGGCGTCGCGAGCGGAGGCCGAGCAGGGCCCTGATTCTGGAAAAATTTCCAGAATCAGACGTCTGGATTGATAGCCAGACGGCAAGGTCGACGTCTGTAAGATCATACAGACGTCTGAAAGGTGAGTTTCCGCCTTCTTCTTCCTTCTTGTCGACTGACCGTACTGAGGGAGGGGGGTTGGCTGTGCGTAGGTTCGCTGATTCACCATCCTTTGCGAATCAGACGTCTGGAAGTTGTACCAGACGGCGGGAGTGACCTACAGACGTCCTGAGTGACCATCGGACGTTTGGGATGTAGGAAAGACGTCCCTGCAGACTTCTGGACGTCTGGGAAACCACGCTGTACAGGTAATTCTCTGATCCATCGTTTAAGACGTCTGGAGGGAGTTCCAGACGTCTGATTTTGCACAGTATCGTCTTTTTTGACCCGTTTAGGGCCCGTTCGGGCTCCGTTTTCCGCGATCCGAGTTGTGTTCTCTTCAGAATTAATTCCTCTACTCGTCTACAGTAGCTATACACTGTTTTGAGACACTCCTTGTGTTTGATCCTTGTGATAGGACCTCGTTCGGTTGCAGTCTTGAGAGTCGCGGAGGCACGCGGGATTCCCGATCACGCCCCCATTACTCCCGTTGTACCTGGTAGAGTGGCTTAAGTTATTAATAAAATCTGTTAAAGTATGAAACCATAACTAGAATCTAGGACATTGCATGAATCCTAGGAATGAGAAATGTATGGAATGATAGCTCCTAGGTGATGCATGAATCCTAGGGCTGGAAAACTAGTTGTATGCTAGATCCTAGGATGTGGCATGAATCCTAGGATGGAAAAACTAGTGGAATGTATAATACTGCAGTCTTGGAAAAAAATGGAAAGGAATATAAAGCTGCCTGTAAATTGAATTAACAGCTGCCTGTTACGAATAAAGAAACATGAATGAGATCATGGGTCGTAAGAACGTGAAACTGGAAAGTGACACCTGGATGTTTGAGTTAAAAGGATGGAACCCTACGGGGAATTAGGAATGGAACTCCTGGAAAGGGGAAGGAATGGAACTGAGATGTAGTTTGTACTGTCTCTTGGGTACGCAGTACCAAGGGAAGTACCTGTACCTGTTTAGTGCAGAGTGGGGCCAGCCGCCCCAGGGACCCGGGGTTAGGATTGGCCACTCTGTACCGACTTGTTGGCCCTCGTGTACGTAGTACCGAGGAGAGCTAGTAGTGTTAGGAGAGTACTAGCTACCCCACGGGCCCCGGGGTTCTGCTAGCCTCCTTCACCGACTTGTTAGGCCCACTAGGGCAAACCAGGGTAGTCAGGCGAGGGTGCGCGGACTGTGGAGGGGCAAGGCCCCGGTTTGGTTACTGTGGAGGGGTTGGACCCCTGTTACTGAGAGGGCTCTACCCTGGTTCCGTGCTGTGCTTTGGGCGCACCCGTTAACGGAAACGACTGACCGCGTGCCAGTGCAGGCTAGCTACCTGTGCGTTTATCGCGCGTGCCGTAGTCACCGTTACGTCTGTCAGTGACCTTGGGGTGGTTGACTGAGGGTAGGATCACCACGGGGGACTCTCCCGGCCAGGAGAGCACCACGTGCTACTTCTACTTTTGGAAAAGACTGCAATCAAGATCGTTCCCACGAGGACATTCGAGATCAAGTAAAGGATCTGAGAAATAAATGAAATAGTGAGAAAAATTGAAAGATGTGAATAAAGGAAGTAATAAAACATAACAGCTACTGTACACTCTACTGTTGCCTTTAGTTAGTTTGCCACTCTACTCAGCGTTTTGCTGACGTGTTACACTCGTTACCTTTTTCAGGACCAGGTGTTGAGCAGCCAGGGTCGGCGGCTGCAGAGGACGCTGGGCCGAGTAGGGTCCAGTAGAGTTACCACAGCCTTTTGTACCCCTTTTGTTTCTATTCTAGTGAGTAGTTTTTGTTTCCGCTGTACCTTCTTTACCAGCAGTTCTTGTTATATGATAAATGCTATTTTACTGTTGTGGTGGTACCTACTGTAGTAGTTTCTTTCCTTACTGCTGTACTTTCTTACTGTTAGTTATATTCATGCTGAATGTGGTTTATTTTACTGTCTTTTGGTTACTTCCTCGTTGGACGACTAGGTCTTGGGATTAGTCGAGTCGGTCCGGTTCTCGTGTCTCGTAGGGACTCGGGAACCGGGTCGTTACAATCAAGCTTCATGACTGCCTTATTTTCATTTATCATGAGATTTAGGAAGTGTTTACCAATTTTAATACAGTCCTTAGTTTAGTTTCCTTTTTAAATCATGTGTTGGACAATTAGCTTGAACTAAACTAGCCGACGACACTTGAAAGAGTTAAAACAAGCATTCACAGAAATTAAAGTTCAATTATCTAACAGGAAAGCTTGTATTCATAAGGGAAGCAATACATCTGTATGTTAGCTACATTTCAAAACATATTCTACAGGGTATTACATTAGAGTCCATCTGCTACAAATTAGAACAGTTAGACAGCAGCAGCAGCATTGATTCTACAGACAAACCCTGAAGCAGCTCAGATCTAATTCTAGATGGTCTAACTGTTGCTGTAGTTAGTCCATTTGGGATAAAATCTGAGTAGGGAGAAAAGGAGAATGTAGTTGCAAAATGCAGCAACTTGCTGCGAACACTGGGGTTAAAGTGATAAATCTAGACTAAAGAAAAGAAATACTCTCTCAATCCCCCATCTGATAAGGGTCTCACTCTCATTAAAAAAACATTGAACCAATTCAAATGCAAAAACCCTTATCAAAAACTTCACATCAGATTAAATCAACAAAAGACACTGATCTAACTCTTCCTAATGCTATAGACAGCATGAAGAAAGAGTTAATTCAGTCAATTAAAATCCCTAATTCAACACCCAGGTTCTGAAACCTTAAGGAGTATTGAGAACTCCTTAGGTTAGGAAATCATCAATACATCCATTCAAAACAAACTCATGGATGCAAGATAAAACTTCAAATCACCACAGTGATTTTCCTTAGTTCTATCTTGCATTCAATACATTAAAACCTTCATAAAACTCAGATCAGAATATGGTTGTTCTGAGATGAATTCTGACATCAGAAACATCTCAGATTCCCTGCCAACAAAGAACACAAATCAGAATTTTTCAATTTGCCAGATCAAGACAGTTAAAGCCCAGTTGAGTGAAAATCCTTGAAATCCAAGTTGAAAGAAAATCCGACAAACTCATAGCTTCAAACTCAGATCAGGGGCTTTTGTGAACAAGAGTGAAGTGAATGGGAAGCCCCTTAAGTGCTTTTTGATGCCAATTTCAGATCTGAGGTTAAAAACCAATCAGATCTGAAATTAGGTCAGAATGCATGGGTGGAATGCAAAAAAACAGGTCGTGGAAAATCAGAAGTGAATATGAAAATATGGAGAGGGAGAGAATTTGAAATCATGACTATGTGAAACCTTCCCCTCTAATATATAATGATCAGAGGAGGTGAGGGGGGGATTTATACCCTAAATCTACTACTACAGCTACTTTATCCTAACTGCAAAATTAAACACTACCAATTACATTAATTCTACTCTAAACCTACTTAACTACAGCTACAACTAATATGCAGAATAATAAATCTACTCTAACAGGAAGAATGGGACCTATGGGTCCTTAGCCGGTGGCTAAGGAGGAAGAAGGGAGGAAGATGACTCCAGCGGAGAGAACAGTCTGCTAGTGAGGCTCCAGGGTCGTCCTCAGGTGCCACGAAGTCCTTAGCGACGAGGAGGTCAAGAGAAGGTGATGATTTCACAGCCGGTGGCTGTGAAATCAGAGGCTTGATGGGGAGGAGGAACTGGAGTGGACAAACGATCGCTAAGAGATGTAGGAGGGAGCGATCCCATGCGCGCGCCACCACTAAGGTGCTTAAGTAGCATACACAGTGGCTGAGATCACCGCGTGGGTGAGGATAATCAAAGAGGTAACCGGCGGCGAGGATGAGAGGAGAGGAGCACGTGACGAGCCAATCTCAAAATCTGATTGTCAAATGGGATCTGGGGAGAGGGGTGAGTGCACGCGCCGATTAGCGCAAAGCTTCCATTCAAATCCAACCACAGATCGAAATCGTGAGAAGCAACAAACGGCCGAGATCGGCCATGTTCTTCGCACGCTACAGTGCGTGCGAAGAGCAGCAGGCCGACCTCTGAAATAATAAGAAAATTGCAGGAAAGACCCCTGTGCGAAGGGGTAGAAGATTTGCATGCAGGCCTATAAGTGAAAAAAATTACAACAGGAAGGACCCTGCAGCCTTTCAGAGGGGTCCCTACAGTTTACAAGTAGGTCCAAAAAGGAATTTTTAAAGGCAAGAATGTAATGCATGAAGGACCTAAGTGAAAACTGCCTATTACATAGCCTAAATGATGTCCAAATGCCTTCAAATTTTTATATGTGCTTAATTGAACATTTAAGACATTAATTATACTTTTGATTTGGCCTTTCAAACTTATTTATGTGTTCAATTAACACATGGATCATCATTTGTACTTTGCATTCAGAATATCTCATTTTGTGACCTAATTATGAAATTTTAACACAGAGTAAAGGTTTTAGGTCTTTTTCTTTAATTCCCATACTTAACCCTTTTTATCTGTTAATTTAATGTTGTTTTACTCAGTGTCTAGCTCAACTTCAACTTTTTAGCCATGATGAGTAGCCACTCATCACCTCTCCCTGAGGACGTGGAGGGAGAGTCCTCTGTGGAACAGCGAGACCGACACAGTGCTGGACGTAGGGCAGGGGGTGGTCCTCCATCGCCCCCACCGCACTCTGACACTTCCAAGCACGAGCCCTCCCTGCCTGGAGGCATGCCTGTTCCCCCACTATAGTGGCACTACGAGCTTTTTGGATAGTTTCGGAAGCTGAAGCCCCCCTCCTTCAAGGAGAATGACAACTCGTTTAAGGCAGAGGATGGTTGGAGCAGATCGAGAAGGTGTTTGACACACTTCGCCCCCCTACGGAGTGCCGCGTGGCCTTTGCCTTGTACTAGTTGGAGAGTGCGGCACACTGGTGGTGGAGAGCAGTCAGAGGCCAGGAGGGGGAAGAGCCGACGTGGGACCTATTTGTGACCCTCTTCTGCGAGTAGTACTTCCCGCAGACGTGGCAGGATCAGAGGAGGCGGGAGTTCCACACGCTCCGCCAAGGGACGATGACTGTTAGTGCGTATCATACGCATTTTCTAGAGCTATTACATTTCGCTGCGACAGCTGTGGCTATTGAGGAGGAGCACCTGTGGAGGTTCACTGAGGGGCTCCGGCCTGCCATTCAGGGGTACGTCAAACCCCTGAAGCTTCCCACCTTCTCGAGAGTAGTGGAGGCAGCTATGATGTATAAGGAGACCAACCCAGCAGCGCGAGACACTGACAGGAGACGGAAGAGGCCCTACCTGCCAGAGTACTCACAGGGCCGACGAGAAAGGAGGCACGCGGTGCCTGCAGGAGAGCCGTCTCGCTTTGTCGGGCCGTCAGTGGCCTTTGGGGGCCCCCGACAAGGGCCAACTGCCAGCACTGGACCCCCACCCAGCCGTCAGCTGGGACCTACCGAGGGAGGGAGTCGAGTCCCCCTCTACTACCAGTGTGGCCAGCTGGGCCACATCAGAAGGGACTGCTCGTCTAGGGCTGGAGCATAGCAGATGCTCCCCGCACCGAGCACTGAAGGCCGAGCAGGTGGCCGTGGTTCCCAGGCGCGTGGGGGAGGACAGTAGTCGAGGGGAGGGTACCGTGTTACGAATGCGTGCCCCAGACATCTTTTAAGACGTCTGGGAGGTGGCCCAGACGTCGGACCAGACGTTTGGGATCACATCCAGACGTTTGACCAGACGTCTGGGATCACATCCAGATGTCTGACCAGACGTCTGGGATCGTTTCCAGATGTCTGTAAAACAGTTATTTTTCGCACGAGAGATTCGTCTGCGCGCCTGTGCGCGTAGACCCGCGATTCCTCTCTCTCTCTTTTTCCCTCTCTCTCTGCGGCTGCAGACCTGCCGTGCTCTCTCCCTCCTCCTCGCGTGGCCTCAAAAGGCCACGCCTCCCCTCCTGTCGTCTCCACCGTCCCCTTCCTCTTCTCCTTCCTGTGCGCGAGAGCGAGCGAGCACGAGGGCGGCAGCGGCGGCCGCAGTGAGTGCGGAGGAGGTGCGGCGTGCGAGGGCGGAGCTCTGCCGTGAGGGCGAGCTCGCAGGAGCGGCTTGGCCGGCCGGCGGAGGGCGCAGGAGGCGCGGAATGACGCGAAGAGGGACCTGCTGCGGTCTGAGCAGTAGACGCACGAGCTGCGACGCGGGCGGTGTCGCGAGCGGAGGCCGAGTGGTGCCCTGTTCTGGAAAAATTTCCAGAATCAGACGTCTGGGTTGATAGCCAGACGGCGAGGGAGACGTCTAGAAGATCATACAGACGTCTGAAAGGTGAGTAGTCCGCTTTCTTCTTCCTTCCTGTCGACTGACCGTACTGAGGGAGGGAGTTGGCTGTGCGCAGGCTCGGTGATTCGCCATCCAACGCGAATCAGACGTCTGGCTGTTGTACCAGACGGCGGGAGCGACCTACAGACGTCCGGTGTGACCATCAGTCGTCTGAGAGATAGGCCAGACGTCCCCTCAAACTTCTGGACGTCTGGGAAACCACGCTGAGCAGGTAATTCTCTGATCCACTTTTTAAGACATCTGGAAGAAGTTCCAGACGTCTGATTTTACACAGTGCCATCGTTTTCGACCCATTTAGGGTCGTTCGGGTTCCGTTTTCCGCGATTCGAGTTGCGTTCTTTTCAGAATTAATTCCTCTACCCATCTACAGTAGCTATACACTATTTTGAGACTTTCCTTGTGTTTGATCCTTGTGATAGGACCTCATTCAATTGCAGTCTTGGGAGTCGCGGAGGCACGCGGGATTCCCGATCACGCCCCCATTACTCCCGTTGTACTTGGTAGAGTGGCTTTAAGTTATTAATAAAATCTGTTAAATTATGAAACCATAAATAGAACCTAGGACATTGCATGAACCCTAGCAATGAGAAATAGATGGAAAGATAGCTCCTTGGTGTTGCATGAATCCTAAGACTGGAAAACTAGAGTGTATGATAGATCCTAGGATATGGCATGAATCCTAGGATGGGAAAACTAGTGGAATGTATAATACAACAGTCTTGGAAAATGGAAAGAGATATAAAGCTACCTGTAATTTGAATTAACAGCTGCCTGTTGTGAATAGATAACGTGGTCGAGAACATGGATTGTAAGAATGTGAAACTGGAAAGTGAAACCTGGATGTTTGAGTAAAAAGGATGGGACCCTACGGGGAAGTAGGAGTAGAACTCCTGGAAAGTGAATGGAATAGTTTTGGGGAAGTGAGCTGGCCCTTGAGTACGGAGTACCAAGGAGAGCGACTGTCCCCCTGTTTAGTGCAGAGCGGAGCCAGCCGCCCCAGGGACCCGGGGTTAGGACTGGCCACTCTGTACCGACTTGCTGGCCCTCGCGTACGTAGTACCGAGGAGAGCTACTAGTGTAGGGAGGTACTAGCTACCCCACGGGACCCGGGGTTCTGCTAGCCTCCCACACCGACTTGTTAGGCCCGCTGGGGTAAACCAGGGTAGTCAGGCGAGGGTGCGCGGACTGTGGAGGGGCAAGGCCTCGGTTTGGTTACTGTGGAGGGGTTGGACCCTTGTTACTGAGAGGGCTCTGCCCTGGACTGGTTTCGTGCTGTGCTTTGGGCGCACCCGTTAACGGAAACGACTGACCGCGTGCCAGTACGGGTTAACTACTTGTGCATTTATCGCGCGTGCCGTAGTCACCGTTACGTCTGTCAGTGACCTTGGGGTGGTTGACTGAGGGTAGGATCACCACGGGGGACTCTCCCGGCCAGGAGAGCACCACATGCTACTTCTACTTTTTGGAAAAGACTGCAATCAAGATCGTTCCCACGAGGAACATTCCAGATCAAGTAAAAGATCTGAGAAATAAATGAAATAGTGAGACAATTGAAAGATGTAAATAAAGAAAGTAATATAACATAACAGCTACTGTACACTCTACTGTTGTCTTTAGTTTTAGTTGCCACTCTACTCAGCGTTTTGCTGACGTGTTACACTCGTTACCTTTTTCAGGACCAGGTGTTGAGCAGCCAGGGTCAGCGGCTGCAGAGGATGCTGGGCCGAGTAGGGTCCAGTAGAGTTACTACTGTCTTTTGTACCTCTTTGTTTCCGTTATATTGAGTAGTTCTTGTTTCCGCTGTACTTTTCTTTACCTGCAGTTCATGTTATATGATAAATGTTGTTCTACTGTTGTGGTGGTATATACTGTAGTAGTTTCTTTCCTTACTGCTGTACTTTCTTACTGTTAGTTATATTCATGCTGAACGGGGTTTATTTTACTGCTCTTTTGGTTACTTCCTCGTTGGACGACTAGGTCTTGGGATTAGTCGAGTCGGTCCGGTTCTCGTGTCTCGTAGGGACTCGGGAACCGGGTCGTTACATACCGGCCAGCGGCTACCTGTCCGACGTAGAGTGTGGCTGCCTCTTCTACACCGAGAGCTGAGGGGCGTATCAACGCCTTGACACACAGAGACGCCAGAGCATCAGGTTTAGTGGTGGCAAGTATGGTTACAGTTTCTGGCAAATTAGTTTACGTACTTTTTGATTTCGATGCCACACACTCGTTTGTTGCTGTGAGTTTTGCTGTCAGTTTGGGACAGGACTGTGTGTTAGAGGATCCTTTTGTGATCAGAGGTCTGGGTGGTCAGCTGTTTGTAGCTAAGGAGGTTTACATAGACTGTGAGTTCAGTGTTGGGGGACACAGCCTCCCCGCTGACCTGATTGTGATACCGATGGAAGATTTTGACGTGATTCTGGGAATGCATTGGTTTTCCGCTTACCATGCCTTGGTGGACTGTTTTGAGAGAAAGATCATCTTCTCCATACCGGAGATGCCTTCTTTTGAGTTTCACAGACAGCCAGTGGACGGAGGCTTCAGGTGCATTTCTGCACTTCGGGCGGCAAGACTTTTGGGCCAGGGGTGTGAGGGCTTTCTGGATTGTGTAGTGGTAGAGCCTAGCCCCGTGGCAGACTTTCAGAGCATCCCGGTAGTCATAGAGTACTCTTTTCAAGTGTCAGAATTTTTCAGGAGCATCTTAAGAAGGAGAAGGAGTTGGAGGACACTTTTCAAGCCCGGAAGCTACTAGGCTTGGAGCAAGAAGCCATCATCTTCTTCACCATTTCATTTAGAGGATTTGTGTTTTTATCTTTTTGCATTTCAGGTAGATTAGAAGCTTTCCGCTCTATGTTTTGTGTAGAACAAGTAAATTTTTAATTCAAGTTGCCTTCTTTCAATTTTTGTTGCATAGCTTTTTACAATTTTTGCCTATCATTTGTTTCACTCCCTCTCCCTAATTATTCTAGGCCTCCACGTGCCTAGGGTGAGCTTAGGGTGAGGCTTTGCCTATCTCCTTAGGGTTAGCTTTATTGAAATAGGTAGTAGTTGTTTTTCCTCTATCAACAATATTCGTATTGCCGTTATTTCAAAACCTATAAAAATCATATATATAAAACACCAAAAAGAAAGTTGAGCTCGATTTCCAAGCAAGGGATTTAATTTTGCAAACATTTGGCCTCCTTGAACGACCCTAGATACTCCCCTATGTAGGAATATAAATTTAAAAGCATATACCATTTGGCTTGTTACAACGATTTAAAAACTGCTTTTACAAATCACGCTAAACTTCGCATCAGAGGCTCTACTTGATCTGGGTGTGAGGGTAAATATCCTTCTGAGCTACATGTATGAACAACTTGGAGGAGGCAATCTGAGGCCTAGCCCGGTAATCCTCCAAGTTGCAGATCGATCACTCAAGACACCTCAGGGAATGTTGGAAGATGTCCTCATGAGAGTAGAGGACTTCTTCCCCGTTGGCTTTTTAGTTTTGGACACAGACCCAACCAACAAGCTAACCAAGCCCTCCATCATTTTGGGTCACCCCTTGCAACATCACATGCTTCGATAAATTGCAATACTGGGGCATTAAAAATGGGCTTTGGGAACAGGAAAATCCAGCTTAATGTCTTTGATGCTTATAAACAAGCCGAGCTTGATGATTCTTCCCAACTTGAGGTGGTAGATGACCTGATTGAAGAGACAACCCCTGAAATTTTATGTGATGATCCCCTTCAGCATGTTATGCTTAATGAGCATTCCCATCTCTTGGAGGAATGTGGAGGGGATATACTAGAATTTGAGGAGTTGCTTGGTGTTTCTGCTAAGTCTCTTTCCCCATCATCTGTGCCCAAGGTAGATCTGCTACTTGAGATGGGGACATCTATTATGAAACCCTCAACCATACAAGCCCCTGACCTTGAGTTGAAACCCCTCCCAGACACTCTCAAGTACGTCTTTCTAGGTACCAATGATATGCTCCCCAATATCATTTCGGCTGTACTATCTGAGGCACAGGAGGGAGCCCTGATTGAATGTTTGTCTAGGCACAAGGAAGCTATTGCTTGGAGCATCGCTAATATTAAGCGTATAGACTCTACACTCTACATGCACTACATTTATACTGATGATTCCATCAAGCCATTTAGGGACATGCAGAGATGCCGTAACCTTAATATGAGGGAGGAGGTTAAAAAAGAAATTCTGAAGTGGTTGGACGCTGGGATTATATATCCCATTGTGGATAGTAAATGGGTTAGTCCTATCCATGTGGTGCCAAAGAGGTAGGCTTTACTGTGGAAATTAATGACCAAAGAGAATAAGTGGTGACTAGACCCTCAACAGGATGGAGGGTCTGCATTGATTATCGAAAGCTGAACCCCACTACCCAGAAAATCAATTTCCTTTGCCTTTCATTGACCAGATTCACGAAAAATTGGCAGGGAATAAGTATTATTGCTTTCTAAATGGATATTCTGGGTACAACCAGGTTGCAGTCTTCCCTGATGACCAGGAGAAGCCGACTTTCATGAGTACTTATGGTACCTTTGCATTCAGGCATATCCCGTTTGGACTATGTAATGCACTGGAAACCTTCCAGAGGTGTATGATATCCATTTTCTTGGACATGATTGATGAGTGTGTTAAAGTGTTTATGGATGACTTCTCTATTTACGGCTCATTTTTCGACCAGTGTCTCCTGCACCTAGAGAATGTGCTGAAGCGATATAAGGAGACTGGTTTAGTCCTCAGCTAGGAGAAAAGACACTTCATGGTACAGAAAGGCATTGTACTTTGGCATGTTGTGTCTGAAAGGGGCTTGGAAGTAGATAAGGTTAAAGTTGATTCTATTTCCAAACTCCCAAGGCCCACGAATGTCAAATAGATTCGATCCTTTCTGGACCATGCAGGCTTTTATAGGCACTTTATTAAAAATTTCGGTAAAATTTCTAGGCCACTTTGCGACCTATTGGCGAAGGAATCTTCCTTCGATTTTGATTCAAAGTATGCCGAGGCCTTTCACACTCTAAAAGAGGCCTTGATCTTTGTGCCTATTCTCCGAGCTCCAGATTAGACACTCTTATTCGAGCTAATGTATGATGCTTCGAATTATGCCATGGGAGCGGTCCTTGGACAAAGGGTTGAGAGAAGACCTCATGTGCTACATTGCGCTAGCTAAACCTTAACTGACCCACAACAAAACTACATTGTGACAGAAAAGGAATTACTTGCCGTAGTATTTGCTTTGAAGAAGTTTAGGTCTTATCTTCTTGGGTCTAAGGTGGTCATTTTTAATGATCATGCAACAATGAAACACCTCATTCCCAAGAAAGATTCTAAGCCACATCTTATTAGGTGGATTCTACTCCTTCAAGAGTTTGACTTGGAGATTCGTGAAAAAAAAGGAATGGAAAATGTAATGGCTAATCACCTGTCTCGCCTCCCACTTGATGACTCTCCATTTGGAGACATTTGCGAGACATTTCCCGATGAAACCTTTATGGCGATAACACCGACTTCACCTTGGTATGCTGATACTCTCAATTACTTGGTTACTAGAGAGACTCCTGGCTCTTGGGATGAGCAGAAAGGAAGAGATTCATTTCCCAAGCTAGATACTTTCATTGGGAAGAGCCTGAATTATTTAGAGTTGGACAAGACTAAGTACTGAGACGATGTGTGCCTTAAGAGGAGCAACAAAGTGTATTGAGTTTTTGCCACGAACTTCATTGTAGAGGATACTTTGGTGCTTAGAAAACAGCTTTTAAGGTTCTTCAATCTGGATTTTGGTGGCTTACTTTATTTAAGGATTCTCATAACTTTGTTAAGGACTGTATTAGATGTCAACGGACTAGAACGATCGGGAAAAGGAATGAGATGCCTCAACACCCGATCCAACCTATTGAAATTTTTTATGTTTAGGGAATAGGCTTTATGGGCCCCTTTCCTTCATCCCAAGGTTATGAGTATATCTTAGTGGCACTTGACTATGTCTCTAAATGGATAGAGGCCATTCCTACACAGACAAATGGCCACTCGGTGGTATTGAAATTTGTGAAGGCCAATATGATATCCCGATTCAGCTGCCCTAAGACTCTTATTAGTGATGGGGGACCTCATTTCCGGAATCATCACTTCAATTGATTACTCTAGAATCTAGGGGTCACTCACAAGATTGCTATCCCGTACCATCCTCAGATGAGTGGCCAGGTTGAAGTGTCGAATAGGGAGATAAAGAACATTTTGGAAAAGACCGTTAGGCCTGATAGGAAGGAATAGTCCCAAAAGCTAAATGATATTTTATGGGCTTATCAGACAGCATGCAAAACCTCTTTGGGTATGTCTTCCGTCCGATTAGTGTACGGGAAAGCGTGCCATTCACCTGTTGAGCTAGAACATAGAGCACTTTGGGCTATCCGAAGTGCTAACATGGATTTAAAAAAGGCAGGTAAGGCATGACCTCTGGAATTAAGTGAGCTTGAGAAGTTGAGGAATGATGCTTATGACACCTCTCAAGCCTATAAAGAGAGAAGTAAGGTCTTGCATGATAGTATATCCTTAGAAAGACCTTTGAGCTCAACCAACAAGTCTGATTTTCAATTCCAGACTTAAGCTTTTTCCAAGGAAATCAAAATCTTGTTGGGATGGGGCCATACATAACCACTAAAGTGTTTTCGCATGTGGTTGTGTAAATCAAGAGTCCCTCCTCTTCGACAATGCCCTTTACTGTCAATGGCCAACGGTTGAAACCGTATATTATTTTGGATGGTCATCTAGTTGACGAGGTCATTCTCAAGGAGCCTTAGCTCTTGTCATTCTCCGCCTCAAGTAACATCTTCCCATGGCTAATTTACTTCTAATGAGGACATTGTTTGAACCAGGCATGGGGGGATAGGACCTGAGGCATTTGTTTATAACATGTCTACATTTTGCATTCGTGCATGCATATTGCATTTAAAATATATATATATAGGCCATGTTGTTATGCTTAACCGGCAGGGCTCTACATCTTTAGGCATGAGACCAAGACTTTAGGTTTGCTTAGCTAACTCTAGGTGCCTAATTATAGGAGCTAGGGTTGAACTACTGACTTTAGAACTTTAGGGTCTGTTTGGACTTAAAAACTCATGTAGGAGTTAAGTTACAGACCATTCCTTAAGAGGTTGAGGAAGGAAAGCTAGGGATTGAGTTAAAGGCTGGGTAGTACTTGGTGTCTTTTCTTACCTTTTGATTTGTGGGTCCTCGTAACCTAAGCATCCGCATCACACACACTTGGTCTTGTAAATAGTGATCACCTTAATTCCTTTCTTGAAGAAAATTTGGTTCTCTTAGTTCTGACTTAGGAAAAGTTTGAAAACACAACTTAATTAGATGAGTTCCTACCACACGAGAGGTGGAGTATATACTCACCTTGATGACGCGATGATAACATGTCACCTTTTCGGCACTTGTTTCTTAGGATATCCATCCTACTAGGGCCATGTAAGCGCATTGTGTGGTTCAGGTATCATGGGCAACCCTATCTCGAAGTGCCTATTATCACAGGCCTAAATTCGCTTAAGAAATCCATGGGCGATATTATCTTGATGTGTCGATTGCCAGGAGTTCTTAGGGTCACTATAGACGGTGCTATCTCGAAGCATCGAAAGCCAGGCACCCTTCAAGGTTCGGTGATGGGGACAATGAATCTGACACAGACCGTGTTGATAGCTGATCCAAGGTTAGACTTAGAGGAATCATACAAATATATATATATATATATATTAAAAAAAAATCCATCTTACTCTCTTTCTAGGTTGGCAATCAAATCAGCCTCAAATAAATCAAACCAATACACATGCATGGATACTTTAATCTCTGGGACTAATAAATCCTAGGGTAGAGTTAGAAATCAAAGAAACCTATGCCTGTAACTTGTCTTTAACTGACCTAGTCTGTAAGTTAGCAACTACTCAGGTACCTTATGATTGAGAGTTAGATGGTTCAACCTCATTTCTATGAAAATGTCAATTGAGTTAGCCTGGGTAACTTGGAGTATTAAGCCATGCTTGAATTTGCTAGGGACTAGCAAAAACTAGGCATGGGGGCATTTGATTAGCTCATATTTGTGGGTTATTTAAGTATGTGAATGCCTGAACATTAAGATATCTTTAAGATTTAGTTAACATGCATTAGGATGTAAATAAATTAATTTATGTTTTTACCTTGATTGTATAATTCATGCATTGCATTCATATGCATTTAGAATTGACTTAGTTAACCAATTAGGTGCATACATGCATTATTTTGGGTTTAACATAGAAGTTAAGGGTTTATGCATAAATAACCCTAATATTTTATTTTATTTTATTTCTCTTCTTCTTTGCAAGAAACGACTCTGCTTCCTCCTCCTCTAGCCATATCTCCTTAATGGCCGTGAGAAGCGGGTCTGCTCCCGCCTCTCCCATTTCAAATCCATGCAGCCACAGCTATAAAGGAGGAGGGCTAGCCATGCTGAGGCATCCACCCCGACCCAATACTATGCTTCACCTCCATCAACACCGGCCTCAACCGCAGCAGCATGATTCTACCATCGTGGGCGAGTGGTGTGATAGCCCACACCGCCAACCAGAGTCCCTGCATCACCGTGCTTCCTCTGGAACAACACCATCACCACCACCTTTCCCAAATCACCCTCACCACCTCCATCTTTCCCATGGCTAGCGAGGCACTGGCGAGCTTGCCATGCCACCATAGACCACCAAACCGACCACAACCACCTCCAAAAGCATCGCCACTCCTCACTGATCAAAAGTCCCAAAGAAATTTGGGGTTTTGATTGCTCTCTCACTCCACCGAACACCACACTCCCCGCTCGCCATCTCTGACGTCAACAGACCTCCTCCTACCAGCACATGCCCTAAAACCACCACCCCTGCACTCACCTTCACACGGCGAAACTTCTGAACGTGTTTGATAGGGCAGTGAAGCTATTTGCATGCGTGTAGGACTTCATTGGAGCATCATCACTGCCTTCATCATTTCCATCACCAACTATCTCTCTTCAGCCTTCATTGAACTTACTACAACCCTTGCTTGAAGCGATTTCAATTCATGAAGCCACCCGCACCAATAATTGCGGAAGAGGCCTCCAGAAGAAGCCTTGATTTGACGAAGCCATCTGCTGCAACATGTGAAGCTGCGCTCGAAGGAAAGTGGGGACTTTAGTCCCACATCGTCTGAGGAAGAGCCACCTGCAGCAAATAAAATTAATTCGGTGCATCAGCTCGTTGCCTCAGCATGCACCAGGGGTGAGGTCCCCATTCACAAGCACATACGCACGCCTTAGCCCACGATTTATGCCATGTGGGTCTAGGTTGGATCCGATTACCCGGTTACTGTTCACCCAGGTTTGAGCTTGAGAAAGAAAGAGATCTGAGGAGGGAGGGGGTTTTTGCACTATGGCCTCAATATTCGTGCTCCCTCCTCTAGCACTTAGCGTTGTTGAACCTTGTCTTTACTGCTTGCCTCCTGTGCCTTGAGTTTCTTCTGAGGCTCTGAGTTAAGGAGTCTGGGCGTTAGATGTGCTATCTGATTTGGTTGCTTTGCCTTGGTTCTGATATTACTGCGAATATTTGGTTGTGGTTACTGTTGGATGATTTGAGATATTTAATTAGAGCCTAAATTGTAGGGTTAATTTGGTGGTTTAAACCACCATTTTTAGCCCATTCTTTTTGCACTCTGATACCTGACATTCTGAGATATTTTTCTGATATATATATTGATTATCATTTTGATTCCACTTGCATATTATTCTTGATACTGTGATTAGTGATTGATTTGCTATAATTGCTCCCTGCAAACAACCTCAGACTCATTTATGTTTCTCGAGCTTATAAATTCAAATCTTGTATTAATTTTTGTCACTATACTGCAACGCAATCTTTTTACGACGATTTTCGACGCAACACACCAACCATGAATGGTGTTGCTGAATGCCGCAACAAGTCTCTTAAGGATAAGGTACGAAGTATGATTAGTCATGCCTCTTTACCTGAGTCTCTATAGGGAGAAAAGCTAAAGACAGTTGTGTATGTTCTTAATCAAGTATCAACTAAAGTAGTGCCTAAAACCCCATATGAAATGTGGACTAATAAGGTACCTAGTCTGAAACATTTTCATATCTGGGGGTGTTCAGTTGAGGCTAGGCCATACAAGCCTGCCGAAAGAAAACTACTCTCTAAGACCATCACCTGATATTTTGTAGGGTAGTCTGAGAGGTCAAAAGGTTATAAGTTTTATGACCCAACGACTCGCTCATTCTTTGATACTAGGAATGCCCATTTCTTTAAGGATGTTGGTTCGGGGTGATAGTCGCCACATTGCATTTGAAGAATTAGATCCTATTCATAAGGAAATCATTGAATAGGGTCTAATTCTTATTTCAAACATTGTTCCAACAACATCAGGGGAGGAAAGTAATGTGGATAATCTTCTCATCAATCAAACCGAACAACCTCAAAACATTTAAGATCCTGCACCCATTAGGAGATACAATAGAGAAAGGAGAAGCACAATATCTAGTGATTATGTTGCCTTTCTCCAGGAACTAGAGGCAGACCAAATTGATATGGATCCCATTTCGGTCACTCATACCAAGAGTTCCCATTCACAGGATTGGATCAATGCCATGAATGAAGAGATGAAATCCATGAGTAATAACGAGGTTTGGGATGTTGTCCCATTACCTAAAGGTGTGAAGCCCATTGATTGTAAGTGGATATTTAAAACTAAATAGGATTCACAAGGCAATGTGGACAAATATAATGCTCATCTTGTTGTTAAGGGATTTACTCAAAAGAAAGGCATAAACTGTAAAGAGACATTTTCGTCAGTTAAATCTAAATATTCATTTATAACCATAATGACTTTAGTAGCTCATTTTGATTTGGAGCTACATCAGATGGATGTAAAGACAATATTTCTTAATGGAAACATTAATAAAATAATTTACATGGTGTAACCAAAGAACTTTGCATTAGGAGACGCAAAGAAAATGGTTTGCAAATTAAAAAAAGTCATTTATGGACTAAAGCAAGTTTCAAAATAGTGATATTACAAATTTCATTAAGTAATTGTCTTATTTGATTTTGAGATAAATTAGGTTGATGATTGTGTATACCACAAATTTTGTAAGAGAGAATATATTTATGTGGATAACATCCTCCTTTCCTGTAATGATAATGGTTTGCTTCAGGACCATTGTCATTTCTCTCTAGTAATTTTGAAATGAATGATCTTGGTGAAGCCTATTTTGTATTAGGAATCTAAATGCAACGAGATCATTCTCGGGGTATCATTAGAATATCACAAAGGAGATAGATTGATACCATTTTAAGGTGATTTGGCGTGGAGAATTGCAAACAAGGAGATATTCCAGTGGCTAAGGGAGATAAATTCTCTCCTAACCAATGCCCCAAGAATGAATTTGAAGCAAAGTGTTGGAAAATATTCCATATGCATCGGTAGTTGGAAGTTTGATGCATGCCCAAGTCTGCACGCGACCAAACCTAGCATAAAATGTTGGCATGTTAAGCAGATATTTAAGCAAGCTTGGACCTGACCACTGGAAGGCAGCCAAACGGGTCATGTGCTACCTACAAAGAATAAAGAATTTCATACTCACATACAGGAGATCATATCATTTGGAGGTCCTCAGAAATTCTGACTCTAACTTTGTGGGATGTCAGGATACTTGAAGATCTACTTTGTGATACATTTTTCTGCTAGTTGGAGGGGTTATCTCGTAGAGGAGTGCAAAGTAAACCTTAATAGCGACCTCCACTATGGAAGCAGAATTCATAGCGTGCTTTAAGGCCTTAAATCATGAAGTATGGCTTAGGAATTTTGTCACAGCACTACAAATCATTGATGGTGTCGAAAGATCACTTCGACTTTGCTATGACAATAATTCGACAGTGATTTACTCCAACAGCAACAAAAGTTCTTCGAGGTCGAAGCACATTAATATCAAGTATTTAGCGGCCAAGGATAGAGTTCAAAGTGGACAGGTGTCTATTGAACACATTGGAACCAACTCTATGGTAGCAAATCCGCTCACTAAGGGGCAATGCTAAAAGTTTTTCATGAGCATGTTGTCTGTATGGGTGTTGTATCTATTCTGTAATACAACAATTCAGTAGGAGTTTGTTTTATTTTGGTGTTTTATGTATAGACATGTTTTGAATTATGCTTATAATAATAAAGTTTTCATTCTTTGAACTCATTAGTCCTTGTCATATGATCACTTGTATGATAAGGCTTTAAACCAGCTGAAAATAGGCATGTGTAGATCACATTGATATGCAATTTTCATGCTATGTACCTATATCAAATCTATGTCATTACCTGTGTTAATGTATGTGATCATTGTTTGGTCTAGTCAACTTCATAATGGCGAAAACCAACTTTGGTTGTATGTTAACACAGTTTGGACATGATTGGTGGAGATGTGATTTATTGTGATGTTGTATTAATGAGCTCATACAGGTATATATGAATGTATGATTATAAAGATGATATATGTGGTTCGAGTGGGAGATCATTGGAATCATAATGCGAATCGACATATATTATTATTAGGGAATTATACGTTAAATATATACATACATTTAGTCATCACATTTACGGTAATTAAAGTGGTCTAATTATGTAAATTGATCATTTACATCTCATTGGGATATGAGATTTAATACATAGAAACCTTAAGGGAAATCAACTTCGTGATGGGTGGAATTATCATTTCGTATTTTGCAGGTATGGTCCCTGGAGGGGTGCAAGCAAAGTAGGCATTCGATTTTTTTACATCCCATCGCAGAAAAGAATTATAATTAAGGCCCATGACAGAACCCAAGGGGTACGCTCCAATTCAATTCTCTTCCACTCTCGCTCTTTGAACCCTCTGGAAGTTCCATTGCCACCGCCTCTTGTTGGAGAAGCAAACCCCACGACTCTAGAGGATCTCTGTGATTTCCTCAACGCTTCCGCTACGATGGATTCAGGTATCCCTCCATCGTTTCTCTTTTCAATCGATGTATGGGTTGATATTTTGATGATTAGAATTGGTCTTGGGATTTGATAGAAAATCATTTGATTTTTGATTTTATACATTTTAAATCCATCAGGAGGATCTCAGGCCAATGTTGCCGACGGAGTAAGAGACGAAGATCCCTTTTCCATGGCAGCAAAGTAGCCGACAACAATGTGGTCCTTAAAGTAGTTGCACTGGTTGCTGCTAAGGAAGAAAATGAGGACATCGACATCGTCTTCCACAATGTGGTTGAGGGTAATGACGATGTCAAAGTTGAAGCACCCCTTGACCCAATAGACCTTGTAGACAATGACACATAGGGAAAGGAGAAGGGGAGGGGAAGAGAGAGATGTTGGAGTAGCCAATTCACGTGAAGTTATCGAGTCTATATATGGTGGGATGTGAGAGAGAGAAAGAGAGAACCGATTGGAGCAAAATGAGAGGAAATTTTGCTACAAGGCTATAAACATTGTTGTGTCCACGGCCTTTCAATATATTTAAGGATATAACTATCCCTTCTTCCCATCCTTATCATTGATGTTATTGTGTTGCTCCACCTCTAGGTTCATGGGGTATATACCTTTTGAGGCAGCCTTCCCAAGGGCCCTTCTCCTCCTCGACTTTTGTCTACCCAACTCATGCACTCCCACACGACAGTGTTGCTCTTAGGGTCGTTGCCCATTCTGAGCTGCCACACCTTATCCCCCTCCGTCACCCTTCCACGGGCCTCCACGTATGCCATTTGATACCACATCAACAACGACAACTAGTTCCCAAACATTTGGAACACCACCACGGTCGATTCTACATCCTCTCCCTCAGCCCCAACCCCCTCCCTATGTAACTTCCCAAAATCGAATTTCTGAGTTATTTCAGATTAATCGTGTCAAGACAAGCCCATCGACACCTTTCGTATGCAAATTGAAGCATGCACGAATTTAAAATGCGTAATTAGATTTAAAACCTGTGTACTTTTTATTTTTGCAATCTAGACCTCAGATCAATGATCCGAAAGTATTGTTAACTTTTTGGTGTCACGAGGATTTTTATTGTATGTTCCGTGTAGTGATTGGACCTTGGATGTGCAAAATGTATGTAAACTACGAATAAACCCGCATGCAATCTACCATTGGGATCACATTTTGTAAACGATCTCCGTTTTAAAATCTGAAAATTTCATCGGATTCCTTATTTTGTGACGATTCCGGTGATACATATTTCGCTGGAATCGAAACTCGTTCGACCATGTTACGAGAGTGCACTGTGTATAAAAATAAATTTACGTAACGACGGTTTATATGTTTATAAATAAATCTACTTAGAGGGAATTTAACAAATAAATTATTATTATTTTTTGGGGATAATTTGATTGTTGTTTGTAACAAATTGTAGGATAAGAGATTAAGAGGATATGGGAGAGAGAAATCTTAAAAAGAGAGATAAAGAAGAAATCCTAATACTAAGCCTTCCCAATTAATCACCTAATTACTAAACCTAAATTCTCTAACCACTCTCCCACGACTCCTACTTTTCCCGCCACCTTTAAAAACAAAAGAAAACCCTCCCACGTAACTCCCACACGTCCAAGAAAAGAGAGAAAGGGAAAGAGAAGGAGAAACGAGAGGGAGGGAAGGAGAAGGTGGCAGCGGGTGGTGCTTCCACGGATGATGGGTTCTTGCACCCATCGCAGGAACAGAGCGCGGAGAGGAGGCCGTTGGCGGCTCGCGAGGAAGGAGAAGACGGTAGGGGAGGAGCTTCTCGTGGATGCGTAGCGGCCGGACCGTGGCCGGGGAAGGTGACGGATGGACGACAAAGCTGCTGGATGCAGAGGCCGTTGAAGGGTCGACACGAGGACGATGATCGGTGGCGGGACTTGCACCCATCAAGAAGGAGAGGGCCGGCGGAGGGACCCCGGCAACCAGCGAGGACGGCGATGCCCGGCCGTGGTCAAGGCGGAAGACTGGAGTGCGCAGCATCGGCGGCCGTGGCCGGTGTCGCACCGGCGAGAAGATGGTTGCACCCCTTACATGGGTGCAACACCGAAGAACCCAAACGAGAGAAAGACGTGAGGAGAGGAGAAGGCGTCGGCGGGGTGCCGGCTGTGGTCGTAGCCATCTGGATGACCGATGTCGCGACCAGCAGAGGGCCGATGGCGTGGAGGTGGCGACGTGCATGGGTGCAAGCACGAGCAAGTACCGTGTGAAGAGGAAGAGAGAGGTGGAAGAGGAAGGAAGAAGAGGAAAGGGCGAGGACGACGACGACGATGAAGGTTGGTCGACAGCAACCGGCGCCGGCGAGGAGGATCTGTGACTGGGCCTGTGTGGGTTGCGTCGGGTGCGTGGAAGGTCGAGCGAAGAAGAAGGAACGCGGGGAAGAAGAAGACTAGAAGAGAGAGAAGGAATTGGTGAAGGGTTAGAAAATTTTCAAGAATTAAACTTTAAGTTATTAATTTCTCGATTAGGTCCCTGACAATATCCTCCTTAAATTATTAATCTAGGGAGCATTTGAAATTCGGATTTGACGAAACACCCGCCGTAGGAATCGTGCTGAGACAAACTTTGGCGTGGTAAGGTCTGATCTCTCGTCAGATGTGGTAAATTACGTTTCTATCTTTGAGTTCTTATTAATTATGTTTTTAAAAAAATAAATTTCATTTTGATCCCTGCGAAGGGATTGTACATTAATAAACATCTAACGATCGAAGTTGTTTCGCTTAGATCAAGGATCTCTGAGATCAGAATCAAGTGATCCAAGGCTCGATCTTGGGGTTCTCGAGGGTGTTGGATGCATTCGTATGGTTGGAGCTGGCGATTTTCGCTCCAATTTTCGAGGCATAGATTTGGGGGACACGTGTAGTGTTAAGAGTCTTCGACCTGTTTTCACAGAGTCGTCGTGACCCCCCGACGACGTTAGGTAGAGTAGTCTCTCTCCTTTTCTGTACAGTTTATTTATATAGTGATTTTCTTCGCGTATTGCACTGTGTAGTGTGCATTCTTAACTCTTGCTAACATTAGACCCGGTTGCATATTTCTTATTGCTCTAGGTGCTAAAATATTAAATATTAATGATGAAAATTAAGTTGTTGACTTGGAATGTAAATAACTTAAGTAATATAGTTAACTAACAGATTGATGAGAACCTCATCATGAGCCATAACTAGCTCATTTTGACCCAATACAAAGGATAAAAGCTCCTACATAACTCAAGGAAAGGCTTAACTCAGAGAATTCTGAGTTTAAGGAGAAAACAAGTCATAAGGGGTAAAAATGCAATTTCACCAGTATAATCTGCATACAGGGAAATTCAGGGCCCAAACATAGGTCAAAGCAGCTTAATAAGAATAAAAGTGGGATGAAATGATCTAGCAAGGGCTACAGCAATTCTAAGAAACTAAATGATAAATCTGTAACCCTAAAACAACCCACTTCAATTCACAAGGTTCGAGGCAAAGTAAAAATAGAATAAACCCTCTAAAATTCATATAAAAATAATCTCTAGGGCTTTAGAACCTTCAATTTGGCCTTTAGAACCCATTTTGACCTACATTGAGAACCATGCCCAATTAATAACTTAATTTGGGTTTTTACGTAAATTGACCGGTCAAACAAGGTTTAATATAGAAATGAAATTCACCATCAGATTCCTTAGGTCCTAATTAGTCATGTATAAAAACTTGAGCCTAAGAAGAAACCTCCTTGACCGACTTTACACTTTGGTCCTCATATATTTACACTTTGGCCCTCAACTTTTGAACCCTCGCATTTTGGCCCCTAACTCTCCTTCGTTCTTTGCGATTAGGTCCCCCCTGCAAAACCTGCCAGCACCATGCTCCGGCGACCTTGCGCGGAGCATGGCGCCGCGCAGGGTGAGGTGGGGGACCTGGCAAGTAAACCGGGGGTGCCCTGCGTCGTCAGCCGTCGTAGGGACACCCCCCTGGTCGTTGTAACCCACCATACCGGCCGTGCGAACGCACGGACGGTATGGGTTCTTGTTTCCGGCCATCCTCCAGCGAGGGAGACACGTCGTCTCCCTCCGCCTTCCTCCCTGTTTGATCCCTATAAATACCCCCCGTTGCTCCACCGACCGGGGCAGCCTGGATCTGACGGAGAAAATCCCCAACTTTCCTCTCTTCTTCCTCCGGCAGACGCTCACCAGCTCCGGCGGTTTCCTCCCCCTCCACCTCTTCGCTCTGCCGCAATACCAGCAGCAGAGACTTCCTCCCCTGCTCTTCCCGCGCCACGCCGCACCCAGCTGGCGCCTCTCCGGCTCTCTGCTCGCCGCCGCCCCTTTCCCTGAGCATCGTCTTCTCCGGCGACAGTCGATACGACTGTCGCCCTGTTCCTCCCCCTTCGTCCCTGCAAGTAAGCTAGAGCTACTCCCCTTCTTCTCCTCTTTCTTTCCCCACTTTCAATTTATTCAATTAAGCCCTCGACCGACCCTGACCATCGTCACCTCCTTCGTCTCCGACCACCCTCCGGCGAGCCGCTCCCATCACCTCAGCGACCCACACGGCTCGCCGACCACCGCAGGACCTCCGCCTCCTCACCCTGATCAACCTCCGCCCTGCCACTTCCCCCACATCACCCTCTGAAACCCCACCGAACAGACCCATCCTCCGACCCACAGTCCGACCTAGGGCAGCCCTCGCACGCCGCCCCGCGCCTCGCCACCACCCACACGAGCTTCGCCGCACCCTGGCGAAGCTCCTGGCACTTTCTGATTAGGCCGAGAGGCCGTTTTCTTGTGAACAGACCACCCGACCTCCACCGCCATTGCCGCGCGGGAGGAACTGCTTCCACCTGCAGATACAGGCGCGCCACGCTCAGCGCCACGCCCAGATTCAACTCCCAGGCCTTGCGAGGCGTTTTGGCAAAACACCAGGCTCGCAGCGAAGGCAGAAAGCTCCGCGTGACGCTGCAATCTCCCGCTGATTTCCCCGCTGCGGGCGCGCAATTGAGGCGGGACATTTAGTCCCACCTCGGAAAAGCCTGACGAGTCACAGCGACATAATATGCAAAAGTGCTGGAGGCTTACTGCCTCAGCACACGGGGTGAGGTCCCCTTCACCCGCCCGGTTACCCGGTCTCGTCCGCGCTCACGCCCCGCGGACCTGACCCGACCCGACCCGACTTAAGACTGACCTGCACTCCTCGCCCACCACGCACGCCGGTGGGCCTGGACCCGGGCCTGACCCGAACCCGGTTACCCGGCAGCTCTGGGAGAGCTTTCCCAAGAGTGGTTTCAGAGAGAGAGAGAGACGCGGGTGGGGGGAGGGTAGAGTAGGTTTTGCCTCTGACGAAAAACTCTGAAGTGTGCAGGCACAGGCGAAGAAGAAGACCCGCGGAAGAAGAAGGAAGCTGACTGTAGCAACAGGTAGTTAAGTCGTCTGATTTGGAAATCAGACGACGCCCTGAAGGGAAAAGAAGAAAGGAGGGGTGACGTCCCTGGCTGAAAAAGAAAAGAAGAAGCTGACACTTAGCCGCAGGGAGGAGAAACAAGAAGAAGCCTTCACAGAAGAGACTGCAGAAAAAGAAGAAGAGAGACCAAGACAGAAACCAAGGAAGAAGAAGAAGGAGATCTGAAGAAAGAAAGAGGAGCATCACCTCTGCAGAACAAAGAAGAAGTAGGAGATCTGAAGAAAGAAAGAAAGAAGAACATCACGAGGAGAAAACAAAGAGAACAACAAATTCTTTCCCTCTCTCTTTCTTTATTTTGTAAAAGAAACATGTATATCTCTAGAATACAACTTGCTCCCTGAGTTCGACCTCGGGAACTCTTTTATTTTCCGAGTAAAAAATTTATATATTTGAAATGTTGGTAATAACTGGCTATACTACAATGTTATAACAAAATAAAACCCGGTTGTCCCGAACCAAGCATTTCATTTTGGCGCTGTTGCCGGGGAACAACGGCTATTCTAGAGGTAAACATTCCTGTTTCTTTTTAATTTCTGATAATCTCCTCTCTTCTGTGCAGAAAACTACAGGAAATCAAGAAGACAAGCAACCGCACGACAACCACTCCGAGGACAGGTAAATTTTTCCTCCCGCTATTAACCCCTAAACTCTAAAGAGGAAGAAAAGAAAAGAACAAGCAATATAGGGCTAACCTGTCTTCCATACTTAGTAACCATAAAGAGTTGCATGTTTTCAACTCATTAGTCCTGCACACTATTAAGGGTATTTAAGGGCTAACACATTCTTGCTTGAGCCCTAATTACCCAACAAAGAACTAACTGGACCAAGTAGAGCCAACATAAGATTCAACATTAGGGTTTTAGAGACACACTACTTAAATCAAGAATGGAGAAACTCCAAAAGAAGTGTGCCTAAACCATTGATTGAAAATACCTATTCAAAAGAAAACCTAAAACAATTGGCTCTCTAAACACTTGAACCCTAAAAGACAAGACCTAAAAGCTCTCAAAGAAAACAAAAGGTAAAGTTGACCCCTTGGGTCAACCAACCTTAAATTAGGTCACTCTTTGCACTTAAAAGACTAAAGTTCAAGTGAAACCTTAAGCACCCTGATCTTAAAATTGGTAGACTTAAGAGGTCAAGATCCCCATTCTGGTCTACCTGGAACCGCAGTGACAAGAGAGGTCAGGTGGGGGAAACCCTGTAACCCGTAGGGACGCTCTACCGTGTAGGGGTCTTCGCGGGACTCTCCCTCTCTGGCTGCCCAGGTAATTCTCAGGTGGACGATCTTTCTGATCAAGGGGTCCATCTGCCCCGCACCTCTATAGTCACCCAACACATTTTTGGGTGTCTTGATTGGGTCCAGCACCTGCTTATCTCATCCAGTCCTTCAGTATTTTGCAGGAGGTCCTTGAAACCTCCTATAGAAATTCACTCTCCCCGAGGCTAAGCCTCGGCTCCCTTGTTTTTGCAGAAATCATTCACATAGCCCCTCTTTCCTCTGATTCTGAACAAAATCCCCTTCTTCCATCTTGATTCAAACTTCTGATTCTATATCTTGATTCCACCACCTGATCCGAAGATGCAGCCTAATTACCTAGCAAGACTACCATGTAAAAAACCTGAATATCTGAGATCCATGAAAGATAAAATGATTGAGGATGCCCTTGAAATCTATGAAATCAAATATAAACCCTCAACACCAATAGGAAACATTCAGGTTGATGTTCCAACAACCACAACTTTCATCATAAACTGTGCCCAAATTCTATTGACTGAAATTTCAAAAGGATCAACCCGAGATATGCTCATGACAGGATACATTGAGATAGAAAAATTACACCAATCTGAATACCTTCAATGCTTGACAAATCCTGTACTTTGGGAACAACACCAAGATGCCCTTATAAAACGGGTAGAAATGATGAAATCAGTAGAACAAATTATCAACCAGAAACACCCGTATATACCAGAAATAGAGGATGAACCATCTCGAAACAGTATTAAGGAACAATCCAGTTTCCCAGATCTCGGGATTGAGGCACAAAGTGGTTGTGAAATCCCAACCCAGATAGAAGACAATGTTGAATTAGGTTGGGATATTGCAGGAGAACACAATAACGAGCCAAACTTAGACCATGAATTGCCAAGCCTAGAATTCCAAAACTCCAGCAATAATGAGATCACTACTGAACCTTTTGAGGGTATAAATTCCGCCCCTTATTTTGATAAGGTGGCCCTCGAAGGTTATTCAGACTTAGGTTCTAATAATTCTACCCACATCCTAAGCCTAGAACCTAGATCTGAAACTTATTGGGAAGATTATGAGGCCCCTTATGAGAAAGATCAAATTTTTACAGAATATGATTCCGGGCCTCTATTTGATGAATATCCCTCTCCAACATCTTCAGCAAATCTGATCGATTTTCCAGAGAACATGCCAATTTATGATACAGAGACAGAGGAGTTGGACGAGTTGAATTGTAATTGGGTCTATCGTACCAGCTTGGAGCTTGAGCCTAGACAGAATACCTTTTCGAGCCCAGAATTGACATATAGGCTAGACCCCAATCAGGCTGCTGATTCCACATTTGAGGATTTTTGCTGTGGTGGAATTCATGATCATGAATCTCATTTTCACAAACTCTCCGACAATTTCAGATCCGACTATAATTGCGGAGAGATTCCCCTTCCTAAACACGCCAGGCCTATCTACGACCTCAGTTCTCATGACTCTGACTCCGACTCTGAGGTCCTGATTCCCGAGATCACTGATAACACAGAATCATTCCTTTTCGATCCTCAGGAACCAAAAACAGAAAATGCCAAGAGTGATTGTAACCCAGAATCCAAATTTTTTCTCGAATCCGATTTCTTTCATCCTACAGACACTCTTCCGGCATTTGATAGTTACCCAGAGGACTCTCTACAGGAAACCACCTATCATCCGTTTCTAGAAGAGCCCTCATACACAGTTGCCACCTCGTCTGCACACACAGAACTAATCAAAACCTCTTCCCAACCCCGACCCGCAACCGGACTCAATTTCTATTCAGATTCACCTCTCAACGAGCCGATTGCATTTCCACATCGGGTTTGGAACACTGATCAGACTACATACCACGCTCCATCATTCTCTGATCACCCCTGTAGGGTTTCCGCGTCATTCATTGATTATTCTACGGATCCCTACTCTGACCAGGCTGATTCGACTCAGCCAAACCCTGCATTTTCACTTCCACATTCATCTGAGCTTCGTAGTATATGGTGGGTTCCACACCTTTTTATCCACATCTATCAACCCACCAGATTGATTGGGTTTGGGCTGCATCATCAGCCTGTTGATCTGAACAAGCACCTGGTTGGACCAACCAGGCTCTTAATCAAGGTGCTTGTCTTACAAAACTCTGCTGATTTGACCATCCCCTCTCCATCGCATTTCCCGCTTGGCTGAAGGCATCAAATTTAGCGCTTAACGGGAGGCAGCCCGTCATTCTCTTTGTAAACCTGAAACTTGTTCTGACACCTTTCAGCACTCGAAGTTCACCCTTGTAGACAGCCGACCCCAACTCAGATGTTTGCATCTGGGATTTGAAATCGTCCGCAAAAATTCAACCCGACCCATCCACTCATCCAAATTTCTGCCTTAAGGAATGAACTAAGACCCCCTAGGTTACAATGAGGACATTGCAAATCTTAGGCATGGGGGGGTATGAAAGTGCAAAACTTGTAAGAAAAGGTTTCAAACAAAAAAATTCACATATGCCAAAAACACCATAAAAAAAAAAAAAAAAATCGAAAAAGAATAAGAAGAAAAGAGAAGAAAATTTTGCGAAGGAGAAAAGAAACAAAATGAAAAAGGAGCACAAAATTATGAGAAAAAGTGATAGTCATTAGTAAGGAACTAAGGAATTAACCTAAGTTCTAGACCTCATTCAAGAAAAGTGCACAATAAGATTAGTAAAGAATGCAAACTTTAGGCATTCTTGAATAGACTCTGAGTTCCCATTAAGATCTGGACACTCCTCAAGAGGTTGAGGAAATGAAAAGCTGAAGTATTAGGTCTAAGGCTTAGGGAGTATTCGGCCTCGTTAACTAATTTTTGGTTTACGGGAATCAGTAACCTAAGCACCCTAATCTCACACACAGCCTGGTTCAGTAAGCGTAAAAATCAGAATCACGCAGAAGCGTCACAAAAATCTGAAAAGAACACCTAGAATAGGAGCGGCAGATCAACACAAGTTGATTTGGACGAGTTCCCAGCGCGGAGAGGCGGGAAATCCCCTCGAAGATGCGTAACAAAATATCATCTCCTCGGTGCTTGTCTCTTAGGATATTTACATATCCTACTGGGGGCATGTAAGCACTCTGCTGGTTCAGATTCCATGGATGGCATTATCTCGAAGTGTCAATTGCCAGGGTCTGGATTCGGTCACGGAATACCATGGATGGGATTATCTCGAAATCTCAATAGCCAGGGTTCCGGGGGTTGCCATGGGCGGTGCTATCTCGAAGTATCGATCGCCAGGAACCCTTGAGGATTGATGATGGGAGCAAGGAATCTGATACAGACCGTGTTGAAAAGCCAATCCTAGGCTAGAACTAAAAAGAAAAAGAGAGAGAAAACTCTCCAAACAGAAAAACTTTCTATCTCTCTCTTACAAAACGCACTGCGAACTGAGCCAGGGCTAAAATCATTTCAAGCACGGGTGCTTTAACCACGAAGTCCAATAAACCTTAGGTTAGTTCTTGTGGGCCTTAAAAACCTTTGCTAAAAGACTGAGGCTAAGGCTAGACAGATTTGGATCTTGATTGGTACTAGAGTACCTTTTAGGCCTATGGTCAGCATTCTAACCTAATCTATGCTCAAATAAAAAAGGCACTTATCTAAAACTATTAAAAACTTCATGGTCTAGAACAAGGGTTGAAACCTTAAGTTTTTGCTAAGGGACTAGCAAAAGCTAGGTATGGGGGTATGATGAGAACCTCATCATGAGCCATAACTAGCTCATTTTGACCCAATACAAAGGATAAAAGCTCCTACATAACTCAAGGAAAGGCTTAACTCAGAGAATTCTGAGTTTAAGGAGAAAATAAGTCATAAGGGGTAAAAATGCAATTTCACCAGTATAATCTGCATACAGGGAAATTCAGGGCCCAAACATAGGTCAAAGCAGCTTAATAAGAATAAAAGTGGGATGAAATGATCTAGCAAGGGCTACAGCAATTCCAAGAAACTAAATGATAAATCTGTAACCCTAAAACAACCCACTTCAATTCACAAGGTTCGAGGCAAAGTAAAAATAGAATAAACCCTCTAAAATTCATAGAAAAATAATCTCTAGGGTTTAGAACCTTCAATTTGGCCTTTAGAACCCATTTTGACCTACATTGAGAACCATGCCCAATTAATAACTTAATTTGGGTTTTTGCGTAAATTGACCGGTCAAACAAGGTTTAATATAGAAATGAAATTCACCATCAGATTCCTTAGGTCCTAATTAGTCATGTATAAAAACTTGAGCCTAAGAAGAAACCTCCTTGACCGACTTTACACTTTGGTCCTCATATATTTACACTTTGGCCCTCAACTTTTGAACCCTCGCATTTTGGCCCCTAACTCTCCTTCGTTCTTTGCGATTAGGTCCCCCCTGCAAAACCTGCCAGCACCATGCTCCGGCGACCTTGCGCGGAGCATGGCACCGCGCAGGGTGAGGTGGGGGAACTGGCAAGTAAACCGGGGGTGCCCTGCGTCGTCAGCCGTCGCAGGGACACCCCCCTGGTCGTTGTAACCCACCATACCGGCCGTGCGAACGCACGGACGGTATGGGTTCTTGTTTCCGGCCATCCTCCGGCGAGGGAGACACGTCGTCTCCCTCCGCCTTCCTCCCTGTTTGATCCCTATAAATACCCCCCGTTGCTCCACCGACCGGGGCAGCCTGGATCTGACGGAGAAAATCCCCAACTTTCCTCTCTTCTTCCTCCGGCAGACGCTCACCAGCTCCGGCGGTTTCCTCCCCCTCCACCTCTTCGCTCTGCCGCAATACCAGCAGCAGAGACTTCCTCCCCTGCTCTTCCCGTGCCACGCCGCACCCAGCTGGCGCCTCTCCGGCTCTCTGCTCGCCGCCGCCCCTTTCCATGAGCATCATCTTCTCCGGCGACAGTCGATACGACTGTCGCCCTGTTCCTCCCCCTTCGTCCCTGCAAGTAAGCTAGAGCTACTCCCCTTCTTCTCCTCTTTCTTTCCCCGCTTTCAATTTATTCAATTAAGCCCTCGACCGACCCTGACCATCGTCACCTCCTTCGTCTCCGACCACCCTCGGCGAGCCGCTCCCATCACCTCAGCGACCCACACGGCTCGCCGACCACCGCAGGACCTCCGCCTCCTCACCCTGATCAACCTCCGCCCTGCCACTTCCCCCACATCACCCTCTGAAACCCCACCGAACAGACCCATCCTCCGACCCACAGTCCGACCTAGGGCAGCCCTCGCACGCCGCCCCGCGCCTCGCCACCTCCCACACGAGTTTCGCCGCACCCTGGCGAAGCTCCTGGCACTTTCTGATTAGGCCGAGAGGCCGTTTTCTTGTGAACAGACCACCCGACCTCCGCCGCCATTGCCGCGCGGGAGGAACTGCTTCCACCTGCAGATACAGGCACGCCACGCTCAGCGCCACGCCCAGATTCAACTCCCAGGCCTTGCGAGGCGTTTTTGAAAAACACCAGGCTCGCAGCGAAGGCAGAAAGCTCCGCGAGACGCCGCAATCTCCCGTTGATTTCCCCGCTGCGGGCGCGCAATTGAGGCGGGACATTTAGTCCCACCTCGGAAAAGCCTGACGAGTCACAGTGACATAAGATGCAAAAGTGCTGGAGGCTTACTGCCTCAGCACACGGGGTGAGGTCCCCTTCACCCGCCCGGTTACCCGGTCTCGTCCGCGCTCACGCCCCGCGGACCTAACCCGACCCGACCCGACTTAAGACTGACCTGCACTCCTCGCCCACCACGCACGCCGGTGGGCCTGGACCCGGGCCTGACCCGAACCCGGTTACCCGGCAGCTCTGGGAGAGCTTTCCCAAGAGTGGTTTCAGAGAGAGAGAGAGACGCGGGGGGGGGGAGGGTAGAGTAGGTTTTGCCTCTGACGAAAAACTCTGAAGTGTGCAGGCACAGGCGAAGAAGAAGACCCGCGGAAGAAGAAGGAAGCTGACTGTAGCAACAGGTAGTTAAGTCGTCTGATTTGGAAATCAGACGACGGCCTGAAGGGAAAAGAAGAAAGGAGGGGTGACATCCCTGGCTGAAAAAGAAAAGAAGAAGCTGACACTTAGCCGCAGGGAGGAGAAACAAGAAGAAGCCTTCACAGAAGAGACTGCAGAAAAAGAAGAAGAGAGACCAACACAGAAACCAAGGAAGAAGAAGAAGGAGATCTGAAGAAAGAAAGAGGAGCATCACCTCTGCAGAACAAAGAAGAAGTAGGAGATCTGAAGAAAGAAAGAAAGAAGAACATCACGAGGAGAAAATAAAGAGAACAACAAATTCTTTCCCTCTCTCTTTCTTTATTTTGTAAAAGAAACATGTATATCTCTAGAATACAACTTGCTCCCTGAGTTCGACCTCGGGAACTCTTTTATTTTCCGAGTAAAAAATTTATATATTTGAAATGTTGGTAATAACTGGCTATACTACAACGTTATAACAAAATAAAACCCGGTTGTCCCGAACCAAGCATTTCACAGATTAAAATGAGTTAACGAACAGTTATTTAATAAATTTATGAAGTAAATGAATTATAAAGTATTTAAACTTGTAAGTTATATCTAATCATTACATGTATAAAAGGAACTCTATTTTTAATAAAATTATCATCATCAGGATGGTTAAATAATGATTTGATTGGATCCACGATAAGAAATTAGAAATTTCTTAAAAATAGATAAGTTAGAGAATAATGTGAATTGATAATGTAAAATTACTAAAGATAGTTTAAAAATGGAAGATACAGTTATCTGGAAATGAGATATATAATACGACGGATATGTCGAGCAAAATAAAAGGAATAGATAACTGATTTTCGACCCCGCTACTTGCCAGGATTTCGGTCGTAGCTTTAGGTGTTTTCAGACCAGGTCTGATTTAGGGAGTTACTGGCCTCCCTATGACTCTTTGGTTAGTCTTGGTGGCCAATTGAGATAACGGATTTGCAAGGCTTTATGTTTGGAGCAATTCTTTCAGCCAGTGGGCAAGTCATTAGCTGTTTATGGCTTAGCATACATAGCGCGTGTACGTGTTCACATCATACGATGTAGCCACCACCGCTTTCAGCGATGACCCCAGGGTGACGGAGTGTGGCAACTCATTGGATATAAGCAGCCCTCTTGGCCAGGAGGGTGGCTTATATCGATTTTGCACCATAGGAAGTTACACAAAATTGTCTCGTGCCCTGAAATGTCGATTGATAAATTGTGAACTATAATAAATTGGGCTTCCAACATATGAAACGGAACCAGATAATAAGATGTCTAATAAATGAATTAATCAAAGCTATAGTACCCATTTTCTCTTGTACATAGTTATTGTTGCACTATGTTGTTGTTGTTTCTACTCTACTCAGTTTTTACTGACGTGTTTTGGGATCCGTACTCAGGTATATTTGACAGTTCACAAGGGGATTTCCGTTGTACATCTCCTTGAGATTATATACTACGGTAAATCTTCTCGTTAGTATTCAATTTTTGTTCCCTTAAATTTTGCAATATGAACACCGCTGCCCCCAACTTGTCCTTGCCCCTGTGGCTAGCTGATGTGCCATCTAGAGAGCTCGTTAATTATGGTTAATTAATGCGTTGTAGTATAATGTTGCAATCCAAACAGATATCATTTTATTTTTATACAATGTTGCAATCCAAACGGATATCATTTTATTTTTATACAATTTTTATTGGTTTTACTCCAGGTCGTTCACTAGGAAGTAGTTATTGATATACATCACTCTCTAATATCTAGTAATCATCTTTTACTCCAAAAATATTAAGTTTATTTATAATTTAATGAAAGAATCAAATAATGAACTAACCAAAGTCAATTGTGTACAACAATGAATTAATTATGTTAATAATAATGCCTCAAACATATAAATAAGTATAAAGTCATTAAAAACCAATCTAAGTTAGTTATGTGCAGTAATATCTAAACAATGCCTTAATATAGGCACAAAAAGAGTCTATATACACCATATTACACTATATACTATACTAACATATATCTACTACATATACTAACATATATAAATATCTACATTAACATCTCTAAACATTACTAAAGCCTTAAAAACATATATACAGAACTAAGGCTAAAACAATATATATATACATATATATATATATAATACGTATGCTATATTATACTACTATATACTTATAACATATACTTAACACACACATACTTAACATACTAACACTTAACACACGCACGTGAACACCACACTATACAACACTCAACCAAATTTTACACTTAACCATAATTAGACTCTACACCAAAATTTAATTAATTGGCAGGTCCAACCCTTCATAGATCAACAACTCACAGGGGCTGAATCAACTACTACTAATCTTGGGCCCTAGTGTTTATTTGGTGAATTTTTGCATAGTTTTGGGCATATACAAGCCCACATTCAGACCACAGCCCATCTGGGCCCACAGGTCCCCAGCCCAACCTCACATGCATACACATACTCAAATGCTCATATATGCACCCAGCACTAACGACCGAGAGAGTCATTGACAGGTGCGGAACGCGATTGTTTAATTATGCCATTGTAGTATGCATTCGCGACGTCGATTTTAATTTAAGAAGTGGAGTTGGTGAGTCCAAGTGTTGAACACAAGGAGGCGTAAAATCAGATTATTTTGTCACTTTAGTTGTCACAGGAATGGTTGATTTGCTTGCTTGCAAGAAAATGCGAGAGAGAGAGAGAGAGAGAGGGTAGGGTTAGAGATCATGTTTAAAGCATGACAATCATTTAAAAGGATGTGAGCTATAATATATGAAATATCATCAGCATATAACATGCAGTGAAAGTTTATTTACAACTACAACAATAGATGAAAGCTTAAACAAGTGCAACATAAACTAAAGTAAAGAGAGAGTGTGCTAGGAAGAGTCAAGGCATCCACAGCGGTGGAGGGAGGCTCCGTCAACGGCTTGACAACTCTGGGGCGGGTATGGAGTATTTGGTGGAGCTAGGAGAAGGCTAGAGTAGCTTTGAAGGTGTGTGTGTGTATTGAACGCCTTTGAATGGGGTGGTTGGGAGGGTTTATATAGAGAAGAGGGGTTTCTAAACTAAGGGCTTTAGCGACGTTTGAGACATCGCTAAAGCCATCCAGAAACGTCGGTGAAGCCCCTTGCCCACCGGTCCAAGCGCGCATGCGTGCTTCCTTCGCCCGCACGATCCATGCGCGCGTCATGTGAGCCGTCCGATGGATGATCGGACGATCGAGAGTGTGCATGGGTGCGCGCTATGGAGCGTGCCTTGAGCGCGCGTAGGCGATGGCGCACATCCAAAGTGCAACGTAGCCTCCATCCGCACCGCTCGACATCGATCGGACAATCTGATTTCGCCGCGGTGCGAGCTGGGCTTGATTTGAGGCGCAGCTGGATTCGAACGCTCGCCGCTACTTACGAGTATGAGCGATCGATCGCTGCGCTGCCTCCTCCAGATGGTGTGGCAGGCAAGTTGGGTGCACGCGATGCCGACCATTGGATGGAGATCTAACGGTCAGATCTTGAAGTCCGTTGAGCATGCCAAAGATGAGGTGCGGTCGAAGCTCGCAGATCCTCAGTCGTCCGATCCTTGGATCGGACAGCTTAAAATGCTTCTTTGTGATGAGAGCGAGGGTGCTGCGCGGGTAAGGGTGTGGTGGAAAGCACCATGTGGCTTCTTGTGGGTCGTTGATCATCAGATCAACAACCAGAACTTCTTGGGCTGGTTGAGGGAGCTCCAGATGTCGAATTTAAGTGATTTTGAGTCCGATGGACTCCATTCGTCTATCAGAATCCATCCGTGCGGTCTGATTGCTCATATGAGGCCTGTTGCAACATGTACTTGTACATATGGCCATTAAACATTGATTTATATGCAATCTTAAATTGCAATGCATGCAATGCTCCCATGACCATCATGGTATGTTATTAGTGTGCATATATCCCCAAAACTATCCCAGAATTATCATACCCCCATTCTCATCCCTTGCTAGTCCCTAGCAAGGTTTATCCTAGTTGTTATTTCCAGTCGGAATTAGGAATTGATTACTTAGACATATGTTGCTTGTCAACGGGAGGAAATATACTAAGATCCTAATTCACAGAGACTAAACAGTGCTCGGGTGTCTGCCACAATGCAAACCGCCCAAGTCCTCACTTTAAAGCATATGCATATATATATATATATTTCTTTTTCATATTTTCTCATTCTTTTGGATTTTTGTATTTGAGAATGTATAGGTAACCTTTTACGACTACCCAACCCACCCATAACTCGAAAAAGACTCTGACTGCTAAGCATCTTGGTGTGAAGATTGTGATAGACTCACTCAACGATAATTAAAATAGATTTCAAGTTTCTACACCCCTAGGTGACCGGAAGAAAGAATGCTTGCCTAAAGGTGTATCTTTCCGATCAGTAGCTTTCTCTCTACTTTTATTTTGAGTGGGGTCATCACAAGGGCGTTTCCAGTGTATATCTCCCCAGATTGCTCTACTTCCTTACTTCTTCCTTAAGTGTTTTGGACTTTTTTGTGCATTTAGTGAGCTGGGTTCTGGACAACTGGCCAATGGACTGTTACCCATGACCACTTGCTAGCCATACTCGTGCAGTGAAGTGTGGTTTTTTTTTTCCTTTTCTTCTTTATATATTTTTTCTATTTGTCCCCTTTTCTCTTTTTTTTTTCTTGCTTTTTCTTTTGTTCTTTCAATAGGTGGCTTCTCTGATGTATGATTTACCTAGAGGCAATAAAAGAGAATGGTCCTGTGGCTGGGCTCTGGACAACTGGCCAATGGGATGTTACCCATGACAACTTGCTAGCCATACCACCCTAGAAAGTTCATTAGCTACCCAATTTCTATTAGAATCTCCAGGAAGTGAGTCAGTGCAAAAATGTGTGTAGATGCGTAGACTAAAAGTCCCTCTGAGTCAGAGGGCGGGTTGATAAGTCGTATACTCATCACCTTTCTTTATTGATCAGATTACTGTAAATAAAGGTTGCGAGGATTCAGGGCTAAATCCATGTTTAGTGGACACTAGGGTTGACTAAGCTTGAAGGCCTGAAAAGTCTAGGTGTTTCAGGTTCTTCTCGTATTATTTCTCACAGTTGACGAGCTCCTAATGCCTAAGTTTTCCTTCCTAATTTATTATTATTATTATATATAATTTAGACTGATAATACAAACTTAGAGAATGTGGATTACCACCCCCCCATGCTTGAGTTGGACAATGTTCTCATTGGCAAATAAATGTATGCATGGGGGTACAGAAAGAAATCACTTGAGTGCCATAGTTTACCTGATCAGTCTGAATCTTCTAGGTTGCCTCCTAGGAAGCGCTGAGTTTATTGCCTCCAGCTGAGCAAAGCTCCGTGTCAACCCTTAACGAGGGTGACTACTTCCTTTGGGGGAACCTGGGCAATATAATGTTTTAATCTCTGGCTGTTTACTGTGAATGTTTACCCAGTGTTAGGATCTGCAATTTCAACTACCCCATTAGGATAAGGTTTGACCACCTGATATGGTCCTGTCCATTTTGATCTCAGTTTCCCAGGAAAAAGTTTAAGTCTTGCATCAAAAAGCCAGACTTGTTGATTGGGCTCGAAGGTTTTCCTACGAATGTGTCTATCATGGACAGCTTTCATCTTTTCTTTGTAAAGTCGACTGTTCTCGTAGGCGTCCCGACGGATTTCCTTGAGCTTGGAGAGTTGGAGCATCATTTAAGCTCCGGCCAACTGGGAATCCATATTACACTGCTTAACAGCCCAGTATGCTCAGAATTCCAACTCGACTGGAAGGTGGCAAGCTTTACCAAAGACCAAATGATAAAGCGACATGCCTATTGGGGTCTTAAAAGTGGTCCTGTATGCCCAAAGGGCATTATCCAATCATGTGGACCAATCCTTCCGGTCAGGTCTCACAATCTTTCGTAGAATGTTCTTGATTTGCCTATTAGAGACCTCGGTTTGCCCATTTGTTTGCGGGTGATACGGGGTGGCAATACGGTGAGTAACCCTATATTTTCTAAGTAGGGTACGAAATTGGGCATAAATAAAATGGCTCCCACCATCACTGATCATGGCTTCAGTATCCCAAACCGAGAGAAGATGTTCTGCTTAACGAAGTCCAGGGCAGCGTTATGGTCACATCTTCAGGTGGCTACAGCTTCGATCTACTTTGAGACATAGTCTACTGAGACTAATATGTACTCATAGCCATTGGTTGGCGGGAAGGGACCCATAAAATCGATGTCTCAAACGTCGAAAATTTCGACAATTAGAATGAGCTGGAGGGGCATCATATCCTTTCTAGTCATAGTCCCTAATGTCTGGCACCGAGAGCAAGTCTTGGCGAAACTGTGTGCATCCTTGAATAAGGATGACCAGTAAAACCCGAACTACAAAACCTTTACAACCGTTTGCTTCCCAGAGAAGTGGCCACCACAGGCTTGGTCGTGACAAAAGGACAGCACACTTTAGACTTCCTCTTCAGGAATGCACCTCCTAATGATCTGGTCAGCACAGAGTCTAAATAGCATAGGATCATCCCAAGAACTTGTCCCATTGCTGTCTGGACCAGCCGTGTGGAGTTTGTCCTACCACCAGATAGTTGACTAAGTCTGCATACCAATGTAGCTTTCTTCCTTGCACAGCTAGAAGTTGTTCATCAGGGAAGGTGTCAATCAAAGGTAATGAGGATCCGATGTGATCCGGGTGAAGTCCGGACAGGTGATCGGCTACAACGTTCTTGGACCCGGCTTTGTCGCATATTTCCAAGTCAAATTCCTGCAAGAGCAAGATCCATCGGATGAGCCTAGGTTTAGCATCCTTTTTGGCCAACAAATGCTGAATAGCCGAGTGGTCAGTGTAAACCATCACATGGGATCCCAGAAGGTATGATCGAAACTTTTCTAATCCAAAGACTACAGTGAGTAGTTCTTTTTCTGTGACAGTGTAATTCCGTTGAGCCTCATCTAATGTTTTACTCGCATAGTAGATCACCATGGGTTTCTTCTCTCTTCTTTATCCTAAGACTGCGCTGATAGCAAAATCTGATGCATCGCACATAATCTCAAAGTCTCAAGACTAGTCTGGGGGTTGCAAAACAACTGCAGTGGAGATTGTTTCCCTAAGGGTTTTGTAAGCCTTGATGCAATCAGGTGTCACGTGAAAAAGGGCGTCGTTGGCTAGAAGGTCAGTCAAGGGCTTAGAAAGTTTAGAAAAATCCTTAATGAACGTTCTATAGAAGCCAACATGTCCTAGAAAAGATCGAATTTGCTTAACCGAGCTAGGGGGTGGAAGTTTGGAAATTAAATCAACCTTAGCTCTATCCACTTCGATGCCACTGTGCGAGATGATGTGACCGAGGATAATCCCTTCCTGAACTATGAAATGGCTCTTTTCCTAGCTTAAAACCAGGTTGACCTCGATACATCGCTTCAAGATCTTTTCCAAGTTGCTAAGACAATGGTCGAATGAGTTCTCGAACATGGAGAAATCATCCATAAAGACCTCCAGGTATTCACCCATCATTTCTGAAAAAATGGCTAGCATGCAATGCTAAAAGGTAGCGAGTGCGTTGCATAACCAGAATGGCATATGACGGAATGCGAACGTGCCATATGGGTAAGTGAATGTGGTCTTCTCTTGATCCTCTGGTGCAATAGCAACTTGGTTGCATCCTGAATATCCATCCAAGAAGCAAAAATATTTCTACCCTGCTAATCGCTTGAGAATCTGGTCAATGAATGGTAGAGGGAATTGATCTTTCTTGGTGACCTCATTAAGCTTCCTATAGTTAATGCACACCCTCCATGCGATAGCAGTGCGGGTTGGGATGGATTCGCCCAAGTCATCGGTGACCACTGTGAGCTCGATTTTCTTAGGTACCACTTGAGTGGGCCTCACCCAAGGGCTATCGGAAATTGGGTAAATGATATCCGCGTCAAGCCACTTGATTATCTCTTTTTAATGACCTCTTGCATATTTGGGTTCAATCACCTTTGCATCTGGCGAGAAGGTCGAGCCCCATCTTCCAAATAGATCTTATGAGTGCAATAGGTAGGGCTAAATTCCCCTTAGGTCAGAAATTGTCCACCCAATGGCTGCCTAATGTTCCGAGAAGGTTGCAATCAACCTAAGTTCTTGATCCTTAGTTAAGTGGGCATTAATAATCACAGGGAAGGTCTGGTCAGGTCCTAGGAAGACATACTTGAGATTATCGGGAAAAAGTTTTAGTTCGGGTGTAAGTGGGACAACATTTGATGTGTAGGGGAAAGGGGCGAGTTGATCGACATCAATCTCCTCAAATGGGGTTTGCTGAAGGTAATCAGCTCTACACAGGTCAACCTCCACAGGTTAAGGGGGTTTAGGGTAGTCATCAACTAGTTGAGTCAGATGGTTTGCTGAAGAGCTAAGAGTGAGGCACTCTTTAACCAAAGGTTCCACGGGATCATGCTCCTCAACCCAGCCACAATCAAAAGACTTAGCTGCCCTAAAGATATCCAACTGCATCTTCTTGTCCCCAAAGGCGATTTCCATGCATCCCGTGTCACAATCAATGTTCGCCTTAGCCGTAGCTAAGAAAGGTCCGCCCAGGATGATAAGTGTGTTTTGCAGCTATTCGTTGACTTTCATGTCAAGGACCAAAAAGTCAACCGGGAAGTAGAAGTCCTTGACCCGAATAATCACGTCCTCGACTACCCCCTTCGAGGTTTTCACAGATCTATCAGCCAATTGGATAGTCATAGGTGTGGGTTTCAATTCTCCAAATCCAAACTGGTGATACAGGGTCGTCAGGATGAGATTGATTGAAGCACCCAAGTCCAAGAGCGCTCTATCAAATGTCTTATCCCTGATATTACAGGAAATCAGGGATGCTCTCGGGTCAGTTCATTTGGGAGGCAGGCTGCTCAATATCACTGAACTAGCTTGTTCTGAGAGCACTACCTTCCTAGGTGCTTGGGTTTTCGACTTACGCTTCGGTATACAGACATCCTTCAAGAACTTAGCGTAAGCCGGGATATGTTTAATTACTTCGAGGAGCGGAATATTAATTTAGACTTGTTTGAAAATCTCAAACAGCTCCTCATTCTCAACTACAGCTTTCTTTTTCTTCCTTTTCTCCAATGCCTCAGGGTATGGTGTTTGGGTTTGAATTAGGTTAGTCTCTAGGTCCTTGGGTTCCTCTCGCTCATCCTCAGACTCGGGTATCTTAGGAAGTGAGGTCACGAGAGGGGTTGGCCATTTGCAGTCCTGGGTTTTAGTGCCACTTCTCAAGGTAACTGCGTTGGCAGAGGCGTTGGGACCATGGGTAGATCCTTGAGAAGAAGAGAAAGAAGGAGTACCAAACCCAGGGGGTTTTTGTGGGGCTTGCTTGGCTTGGAACCCTTGAGAATTGGGGCCTCTATTGATCACATTTCTCGGGTTTGGTTATGGCTGAGAAGGAAGGGATCCCTGTTGTTTGCAATCCAACAGCTAGCTCAACTATCCCTTCACTAATGCCATTTCCTCCTGATGTTTCTGATTCATATCAGCCATCAATTTTATCAGCATGTCCATTTTGTTTTGTGGGGGAGGGGCCATCCTATTCTGATTATAGGGTGGTCTAACCGGTGGACCTTGTCGATAGAATGGGGGGTTTGGCCTAAGTTGGTTCTGGAATTGTTTCGATTTTGGGTTTGTCCAGGCAAAATTCGGGTGATTACGCCATCCGACATTATAGGTGTTGGAGAAGGGGTCAGGTTTGGAGTAACCTTGGATGGCTTGGACATCTTCAAAGATAGAAGGTGCCGAGGGGGAGGGAAGAGAGTAATCAGGGTTTGAGGGAGCAAAGGTCCCTCTCTGGAACAAGGTTAGGGGTTGTTCCAGGTGTATTTGGTTCATTAGCTGCACCAAGTCTATATTGTGTGGTCCCTTTGCTAGGGAGAGGATCTGTAGTGGGTTTCTGGTTTGGTTCAACAGCTCATCAATCTTTTTGTCCACCAACTCGACTCGATCCAACTTTTTAGCTATAATGTCTATGTCAACCATTCCAGAATTGGCTTGCACTTCATAGATCCCAGCACGGGGTTGACTGGATCGATTAAACTGGGTCATAGAGGCATTGTTGAGCGAGTTCTCACTCATGGACTTAAAGAGTTCAAACACGCTCTCCTCATCATTGTTCAGAAAGTTGCCCCCACATGAGGCATCAACAAAGTTCCTAAGTTTGCTATCCAGACCATGGTAGAAGATTTGGGTCAATTGCCACCTTGGAACCTCATGGTGTGGGCATTTCCTCAACAATTCATTAAATCTTTCCCACGCCTTATGGCATTGTTCCCCAGCTTGTAGTGTAAATGTGGTAATGGCTCTCCTAAGGGCATTGGTTTTACCTATGGGGAAAATTTCTTTAAGAATGCATTCCTCAATTCCTTCTAGGTGGAGATGGATCTCCCTAAGGTTCTAAGCTAATGAGATGCTTTGTCTTTTAGGGAGAAAGGGAACATCTTAATCAAAATTATGCCCAAGCTGATGTTCCTGGGTTTCACAGTTCGAGCGATCCACTCTAGGTCCTCAAGGTGTTGGAAGGAATCTTCATTTGAGCTCCCATGAAAGTGGCTCTGAATTAAACTCAAGACATTAGGTTTCAACTCAAAATCATCTCCCCCTTCGAGGACCCTAAGATTTGGCTCGATCCGGATAGCAGGTGGTTCGTAAAAATACGGAGAGGCCTAGGTTGGCCCTTAGGAGGTTGTGGTAGGTTAGGTGGGTTCAGTGGGGGTTACACTTAAGGGTTTTGCAATCTGTGTATGGCTTGCATGATGGTTTGGATTTGTTGCGATTGAAGTTAGTGGTTGGCAGAGATCTGGGCCTAAATGATGACCATATCATTGCGTGGGGGTTGGTCCTCAACCTCATCAATTCTTGGTTCAGCCATTTCCCGTGTAAAATCAAGTTTCCTCTTGATTTCCCTATCTAAAACAAACAGCTTTGGATGTAGTGATCGTCTCCCGTGCATACACTAGGGAAGAACAGGGAGGGATGCGGAGAGAGACAGGTGCGAGAAGTGTGTGCACAAGCAAGCAAGCAAGTGTAGCCCTTAGAGTGTATACCTTAGGTGACCTAGAAGCCTCAGAGGAATTGATCAGATCTGTAGGCACTTAACCACCCTTCCCGATGTTAATCTGGCTAGGTTAATTACGAGGGGTTTGAAGGGAAGGTTCTTCCTTTGGCTTTCGCCGTCGATTCCGTAGACCCCACAACCACGGTCATTTGACACTTCCCCGCAGCCTAGACACCAGATTCTACAAAGGGAATGAAGGCCAAGTGTCTAGCAAACCCAATCACACCTTCAAGACTTAGACTTGTCCTGCCTAGGGCATGTCTACTCCATTTTAATAAGGGTTACATTAGTGCTTGTGCTCAGGATATGTGATGAGGCGTTGTTTGGGGTTGTGCCTCTTAGTTAACTGATTTGAGCATGTGTGTGCACTTAACAAAACATGGTTTCCAAGCAAGGATTTTAATATGTGGTGTCTTTTAATGATTTGTCCTTGCTTTAATGCTTTTTAGGGTTGAAGTTCCTTATCGTTTTCAAACAAAGTTCAAGTGGGCACACAAGGTTTGCACACAACGGGTGAAAGTCAATTCCCTTTAGAATGATGTGGCCCTAGAAAAATAACCCTAGTGTGGTCACCCTAATGTTCATGCAATTCTACCAGGTGAGTTGATTTTAATTACGGTGAGTGGTGCGGCCCAAATCAAGTCATGATGGCTTCGCAAACACCACCCAAAAGAAAAAAGAGCACTCCAAAAAAGGTTATCTATTCAAGAATGTTAGAGTGTATTTTTTTTTGTTGGGTGATGAGTTTGGAATGTGAGTCAAGTAGCCATTCATCACGCCAATTTTAGATTCATATATATATATATATATTTGTATTTTTTTTAGGCAAGCAAACAATCACTGGGTGGAGTGATACTCAACCATTTTCACAGCATTTTACTTTTGGTCCACCATCTTGGATCGCGCTCCTCCGTCGCCCAAGCATCGAGTTCCTGCAACCAATCAAGTAGAGAGAGCAAAATGAGTTAGAAGATGTAAATACAAATGCGAGATAAAAGCGACAAAAGAAATCCGTTGCCTCCCCAGCAACAATGCCAAAAACTGATGGGCACAGAACGCGATTGTTTAATTATGTCATTGTAGTATGCATTCGTGACATTGATTTTAATTTAAGAAGTGGAGTTGGTGAGTCCAAGTGTCGAATACAAAGAGTAAAATCGGATTATTTTGTCACTTTAGTTGTCACAGGAACGGTTGATTTGCTTGCTTGCGAGAAAATGCGAGAAAGAGAGAGAGTAGGGTTAGAGATCATGTTTAAAGCATGACAATCATTTAAAAGGACGTGAGCTATAATATATGAAATATCACCAACATATAACATGCGTGAAAGTTTGTTTACAACTACAACAATGGATGAAAGCTTAAACAAGTGCAACATAAACTAAAGTAAAGAGAGAGAGTGCTAGGAAGAGTCAAAGCGTCCACGGCGGTGGAGGGAGGCTCCGTCAGCGGCTTGACAACTCTGGGGCGGGTATGGAGTATTTGGTGGAGCTAGGAGAAGGCTAGAGCAGCTTAGAAGGTATGTGTGTGTATTGAATGCCTTTGAATGGGGTGGTTGGGAGGGTTTATATAGAGAAGAGGGGTTTCTAAACTAAGTGAGGGATTTAGCGACATCCAAGGTGTCGCTAAACCCATTCCAGAAACGTCGGTGAAGGCCCTCGCCCATCGGTCCAAGCGCACGTGCATGCTTCCTTCGCCTGCGCAATCCATGTGCGCGCCATGTGAGCCATCTGATGGATGATCGGACAGTCAAGAGTGCACGTGGGCCCACTCTATGGATCGTGCCTTGAGTGTGCATGGGTGATGGTGCACATCTAGAGTGCCACGTGGCCTCCATCCGCGCCGCTTGGCGTCGATCGGACGGTCTGATTTCCCCGTGGTGCGCATTGGGCGTGATTTGAGGCACAGCGGGAGTCGAATGCTCACTGCTGCTTGTGAGTGAGAGCGTTAAACAGCTACACTACCTCCTTGAGATGGTGTGGCGGGTAAGTTGGGCATGCGCGATGCCGACCGTTGGATGGAGATCCATCGATCAAATCTTGAAGTCCTTTGGGTGCGCCGAAGATGCGGTGCGGTCGAAGCTCACGGATCCTCAGCCATTCGATCCTTGGATCGGACGGCTTAAAATGCTTCTTCGTGATGAGCATGAGGGTGCTGCACAGGTGAGGCTGCGGTGGAGAGCGCCACGCGGCCGCTCAATGGCCAAAAATTCTTAGGCTGGTCGAGGGAACTCCGGATGTCGGATTTAAGTAATTTCGAGTCCGTTGGACTCCATTCGTCGATCAGAATCCATTCGTGTGATCTGATTGCTCATATGAGACCTATTTCAACATGCACTTGTAGATATAGCCATTAAACATTAATTTATACGCAATCTTAATTTGCAATGCATGCAATACTCCCATACCCATCATAGTATGTTGTTAGTGTGCATATATCCCCAAAACTAACCCCAGTTGATTTAATTATCATCAGTCATCAATGCGAATCCTTTTATTCTGGTCATGGTGCTCTTCGTTTAACGATGTGGGACTTATCTTAGGTGCCAAATTGGTGCCAACTGCGTGGATTTTGGCCAACTTAACGCCCTAATTTAGGTACTTATTTAATAATTATTTTAAAATTAAATTATATATACATGAAGCCTATACATAGGACTACTTATTGGTATAGCTATTTTTTCTTAATTAAATATATAATTATATTTAAAATTTTATTAAAGTTAAGTAAAAATACATATTGATTTTAGGTTTAATTCATTATTTAAAGGGTAAATTAATAAATTAATTATTCAATTGACTTATAAATTAGTTAATATACATTATTAACTTATTATTATAGATTTTTAATTTATTTTCATTGATTTATTTCAATTTATGTACATTTAAATACATGTTTTACATATATATACATATATATATACTATAAATACTGTTCTACAATATAAATAGGTTATAAATATATTGAAATTATTTTAAACTACACTATAGAACTATACAACATAATTTACTTCAATACTTTATTAAATTACTAATTTAAATTATTTTAATTTACTAATATACCTAGTTAACTTATAAACGTAATTATATACAATATATAGATAAATAAATAAATATAAGGATACATTACTGTACATTATAAATATTTAAAGTTATATAGACAGTTATAATTATGATTATAAGTATATACATTGTTATTTATAATTACTTAGGATTATGACATATAATATAAATAAATAGATACATAATTATACTATTATAATACATGTTGAATAAATCAACATAAATACCTACTTAAGTAAATAGAATAGGTATATAAGTAATTTACATACTTTATAGATATATAAGTCACTATATACAATTAACTTAATATTATATTATATACAAGTATAAATACAATATACAAGGTATTTTATGGATTTTTGAACTTTTTCAAATTTTTATTTTCTTTTTGTGTTTAATGCAGATAGGGGAAGAGGAGAGTAAGGAGAGAAGAAAGGAAGAAGACTCTTTTTGTTGTTTTGTGTGTTTTGCTTTATTTACTGTTTTGAGAAGACTAGAACTTCTACTAATATGTTCTACTATTTACAGGATTTGAAACCTAACCCAACTTGACACACACCTAAAACTAAACCTAATCTAACTCAAAATACCTTTATTTTTTTTATTTACATTTATTTTTGCATTTTTCATGTATTTTCAAATAGGACAAAATGTGGCTTAAAGGAGAATTGAGCATGACACCAAAGCCTCTAAAATCAATCAAAAGGTCTAGAAATGAAAGATAAGCACACTATATGTATCCAGATATCAATCTACATTAGAATCAATTCAAAACTTGATTTATGCATTGACTAACATCATATCAGCAATTAGACAGATATCAGACTATGTTTTTGCTAACATAACATCTACAGACTCTAAAACTGAATTCAAAGCAGTATAAATTCAAGTTAAACTCTATCCAAGTTCATGAAGGATTGTACAACTTGTTTTAACATTGGACTGCCTTGGAAACACATTTTAGTATCAAGCTTTATCATCAATAGATCCTGACAGATGACATTTATACATCAGGCACAATAGCAGCTAGATTCTAATTTAAGCTTTAAATATGAGATTCATCAGTATATTCCATAACTTTTTACAGCATCTAAAGATCAAATTTATGTGAATTCCATCTCAGAAAACTCTTTCTTCAAATTATCCAAAATCCATACACATTTCTCAATCGAATCCTTATTTAGAGATTGCATTCAGAGAAAACATTTGTAGTTACTAAAAATGGTCAATTAGCTCAGAATCATCGCTTCAACATTTGAGAAATCAATCTAATATATTGTTTAAACATCTAGAATTCTCTACAGGCTTATGCAAATCCTCATAACTGAATAAATCCTCAAACTATCATATAGACATGGGAACTGGAGGTATGATTTGAAAATCTCAGATCCGAGTTTGAAGCATTAAAACTCCATGCTAAATGGTCGCAAATAATCATCAGAAGGTTTGAAATCATGCAAAACCAGATCCAAAACCTCAAAATCTTCAGAAACCTTGATCAATCTCTTCCCTTATGCTAGAGATAGCATGAAGGAAAGGGATCAAAAAGGGTTTCTAAATCACTTAAAACCACATTCAGACCTTCATTACATCATCTTAGACTTAATTCAATCTCTGAAATGCAGATTAAAATAAATTAAGATTGAAATATGATGTCGCCTAGGTGGGCATTTAATCTCTCACAAAACACTTAAATTTATAAAGCTCAGATCTACTTAGAGTCCGAGGTCATTTGTAGCGTGCAAATGGAATCTACACACTAATCTCAATTCAGAATTAATGAGCACAATTAATTAGTCACAATAAAAGATGTTCAATGAATAAACTATTCAGAAATAATATTCAAATATAAATCGATGTATCTCAAGAATTCATGGGATAAAAAGAAAGAGAGAATAAAAAATAGTGGTGATTTATATCGCCACTTATTTCTCTTAATTAAGCATGCATCTCAAGTATTTAAGTAATTCAACAGTAACTCTAATCAAGTACTCAAATAATTCAACAGTGGTCTCAACCACTAATGCCTCAATTCCACATCAGATGAGCCTTAAATGTTTCAACAATACTAGATAAATAATGCCACAGTACCTTTGAACCAATATCAGACGTCGAGTCTGATGACTAGACGATTTAACTTATCAGAGCATAACACCATAGCAAGACACACAAGGGCGCTAAGGCTTCTCCTCTCAAGCACAACACAAGGGCGAACACCCTTCCTCAAAGGCTAAGTGTTAGCCTTCAACACACACCTCGAGGTAGATCAAGCAGCAGCAAAACCCTCCCCTCCTCACAAATCCTCCTCTCTTTCTCTTCTCAGAACTGGGCTTAATCGGGTCCTAATGTGGGTAATCAGGTCATAGTAGTATTGGGTCCAGGCTCACCAGGTGTGTGGGTCAGCGAGGAGTGGGCTGAGTGTGTGGGGGACCCGACCCCCCAGTGTCTCGGGCGAACATAGAGAACATGTAAACAACTTATGCGCCTTCGCAAGCCTCTATATCCATGATGTGGGACTAAAGATCTACACGTCCTTCGCGTGCAATTGCAACTAAATTGTGTGCCAAATCAAGGCAGCTGGAGCTCGTTCTGCCTCGATTGTCACCTGAACTTGATTTAGGACCTGGAGCCATGTTAGGAGAAGGCAGTAGCAAGGTGTTGGGTGGTTGGAGAAGTGCTACTGTGATCAGAGAAGACAAGGGTGGTGTTGGACATCCGGCGAAGACTTGAAATTCATGAATATAGGACTTAAGCCCCAATTAGTAGGTCCATTAGCATCGCCAAGTGGTGGCGAAGGTGACGGTGGAGTTCTTGTGGTGTATGGTGGCATGTGGAGGGCTGACAGAGTCGGAGATGGTGTGTGGTTGAGGAGGTGTTCGACGAAGGTATATGGTGGATGAAATGCTCAATTTGTTGGTGGGAGCACGGTGGAAGTTTTGGAGGTGGTCGCATGGAGTTTAGCAGTTTGTGGAAGACGAATGACCACGCCGAAGCGCAGCCGGAATGGAAGAAGACGGAGAGGGAGATGGTGATTTGGCGATCGAAATAGGAGACTAAGGAGCTAAACCTAAACTACGGAGAGAGAGGGAGAGTTTGGGACCTAATTAGCGGATGAAAGGGGAGAGATGGCACCGGCTTTGATTGGCCGGTGTTGGAGAAGGGAAGTCCTCCAGTGAGGGAGATCGGCGAGGATGAAGGGTTTGGAGAGCTTTCGCTGGTATTGCGAGGAGAGGAGGAAGTAGCGGAGGAGATTCCCGCTGCCTATGGTATGTGGCAGCAGGCGAGGAAGTCGAAGAAGGTGTTGCCAGAGTTGCGGTGGAGGCGGTCAGAGAGAGAAATTTGAAGAGTTGAGGCCTAAAATTAAGCTAATGAATACAACATGAAGTTCAGGAGCTTTTATAGAGCTCCTAGCCAAGATTTAGATGAAGAAAGAAGCTCTAATGGCTTAAGAATCAAAGCACGAGGTACCCATGGATTTTGTGCGTTCGCACGACTTCCATGCTACAAATCAGCGTCCAAGATCTTGATAAAATTGATCCTCTTCATCTGAACACCAATCCCACCAAATTTGGTGGGATTTAGTGATGATCTGATGCCTTTTTGATGTGGTCAAAGGTCAGTTGAAGGTTGGTTGACCTCCAATGGTAGCAGGGGTCTTTCTGTAAAGAAGATGATGAAGTTAGAGACCATTATGCAAAGATTTTGGAAGTTAGGGGCTTGATTGAGAGGAATTGAGTTTAAATGGACTGAAATGCAAACTAGGTCAAGATAGAATCTGATTGGACCTAAATTTTGGTACAAATCTAATCTAGACCCCAAGTAATCTAGTGGTGAAGTCGGATTTGAGTTTTTACCAAGTTTAATTGGGCAATTTGCACAGAAACCCAAATTAGGGTAGAAATTCGTCTGAGACTCTGTTCAAGGTCAAAATAAGTTTAAATTGTCAAACCAAAGGTATTAAACCTCTAGGAATATTTTTCTATGAATTTTAGGAGGTTTAGATGAATTTTATTCTGACCAGAACCTCTTTAATTTAAGTAGGCTTGAAATTAAGGTTTTATGTTCTGATTCAGTTCTTGAAATGTGTAAAACCCCATTTCTGTCTGTATGGACCCTCTTATTGAACTTTAATGCTCATTAGACCTTCAATTAACCCTTGAAAAATCCTATGGTTACTCTACATTCATGATATGATGTTAGAACTGCAGAATTAACCTTGATTTAGTGTTTTCTTCTCAAAATGGATCTGAATGGAATTATGCCTCTCAGGTAATTATGTAGGAGTATTTGTCACTTGATTTTGAATAAGCTCAGGATGGCATTACCATAAATTAGTGTGTAAGTATCCTAGGCGATGCTAAAGAGCTCATCAGGTCATTGCTTTGGCCTCAAATCAGTGTAACTGACTTTACTCGGCCATCGCTACTAGGCAAAGGTAGGAAACATAATCAATGCTAAAGTCTAGGCACGAGGAATCTAGTTGAGCATGATTTGGATCTAGAAGCTAGAGTGCTTCAGATCCAAATTAACTCTAATGGAGGGATGTGAATTGTGAATAAAAATGTCGAGAGAGTGAAAGAAGATGATCGTGAGATGATGGGGGGCTCAATGAACCTAGTGGGTGAGTGGATTCATCCCCTTTGATCTGGATTTATCAGAGGAAGAGGATGGGTGAAATTCTACTCTACTCTTAAACTTACCGATCCAACTGATGAATTATGATCTAATCTGTCTAAACTACCCTAGAAAGCATATAAATCTTACTAGAAAGTAGTAAAACTAAACTGCGAAAGAAATTAAAATCCTAAACTAAATAGAAGAATGGGATTCCTAGGATCTACAACTGGCGGCTGAAGAGGATGAAAGGGGAGGATCTCCAGCGAGGGAAAAGCTTATTAGTGAAGCTTCCGAGTCGCCCTCAGGCATACGTCATCCCTAGCGGTGAGGAGGAATTGTGACAGAGCTATGTCACCACTGTCACTGGTGGCACGAGTGAAATGGGAAGAAGGCACTGTAAAGGATGAATGACCAGCTCGAGGGGTGTAGGGGGAGCTAATGAGGGTTGCTGATCGAGTATAGAGGTGTTTATATAGGTGTGAGAGAGATTAGGTGATCGGATTAGTGAGTTTGAGAATAGGGTATCAACGAATGGATGGAGAGGATGAGGAGCGTGGGAAAGGGTTTAGGTGAAAGCCATCGTTGGATCAGATCCAGAGACCAGTGCGAAGGTGCTCACATCGGTGATGGGAAGATGGTGGAGGATCAACTGTTGGATCAACGAATCAAGGATGAATGGCTCAGAGGAGCCATGTTCTTCATGAGAAACGATGGCTGGAGAATGTTGCATCAAGTCTATTGGTGCTTTTGCACCAAGGCCCAAGTGGCTGAACCAATGTGAGAATTGTGATAAACCCACAAGTGAAGAAAATGGTAGCCAAAAGGTCCCTGCTTGCTTGCAAATAAGTCCCTGGCAAGTTTTGAGTGTACAATATGTGAAGGACTAAACATGAATGAAGGACCTAAGTGTAAAACACTAAATCCAACGTCCTAATGATGCCCAAATGCAATGAAGTTTTTATGGCATATGAATTGAACATATTATAATATAATTCCACAATTAATTTGTACTTTTAAGCTAAAATTGTGTCCAATCGGTATTTAAATCATCAATAAACTTAATTTATAAATAATCTCTCAATATGACCTAATTATGCATTTTTAACACATTTTTTATGTTTTAGGCCATTTTCCTTAATTCCCACACTTAACTCATTTATCATGTTAATATGATAGTGTTTAACTTAGTTTCTAGCTTAACTTTGGCATTTTAGCTATGATAAGCCATACCTCATCACTAGCCACCACCACCCTTTTGCACCACGAATATCATGTATCACAGCTTCTCTTGCACCGGCAACACCAACGCCCCTAGGGTGGTGCTAATCATTTTGATACCTTTAGTTATAGGATCTCCTTAAGGTTAGATTAGTAGTGAAAGGTTCTACATAAAAGAAAGGTGTTGATCATTTTGATACCTTTACTCTTATAACTAAAATTGCTTCCATTAGAGCTGTAATTGTCCTTGCTTCTATTTACAAGCTTGTAATTCACCAAATGGGTGTTGAAACAACTTTTCTAAATGGAGACTTGGAGTAAGAAATTTACATGGATCAACCTATTTTAGTTCTTGGAAGTGAACATAAAGTTTGCAAACTAGTTAAGTCTGTGTATGACTTCAAATAACCTCTTAAGCAATGGCATGATAAGTTTGATTCTATTATGATCTCAAAAGATTTTTGTGATTAATTGTGTTGGTCGATGCATCTAAACTAAAGTTAATGGAGGTGAATGCACAATTATTTGTTTATATATGTGCTTATTTTTGGAACTAGCTTCAATGTCGTTCGTAATACAATTTTTTTTTGTAGCTTTAAACTTTGACATGAAAGGAATGGGAGAAGCAAATGTAATTTTAGGAATTAAAGTTAATCTAAAGCCTAATTATATCATGCTTACTCAAGAACATTAGGTTGAGAAAGTTTTGAAAAATTTTTCATCATTTGATTGTAAAGCTGTGAGCATCTCATTTAGTGTTAATTCTAAATCAATGAAGAATGAAAGTCAAGCTACTTTTTAAATTAAATATGGCCATATTATTAGAGGTCTTATTTATTTAGTGAATTGAGTAGGCCTAACATTGCTTATACAATTACAAGACTGATCAAGAATACCCAAATCCAAGTAAGGAACATGGGGATGCTCTTTATAGGGTGCTTAGATATTTAAAGGAGACCATGAATTATAGTAAAAAATTTTGTAGGGCTCCTAGAGTACTAGAAGAGTACTATCATGCTAATGGGATTTCAGATTTTGATGAGATAAAATCCAATTGCAAGTATGTATTTACACTAGGTGGAGGAATTGTGTCACACCTCAAAACACAACATGTGACAACTCGTTGCAAGTCTAATGACTTACATGGTTAACCTGTTAGGTTTGTAAAACCTTAGTGGCTGAACTGAAATTAACCTACTTCTAACTTAGGATGGACTTGAATAACAATTAATGCCAGTTGAGCTTATATCTGAATGGGTACCGGTACTGCTATTCCTTATAAGGGGTATTGGCACTGGTTGACCAATACCAGTGTCCAAGCCATACTGTTTTGAGTTCCATATCTAAAGAAGTACCGATACTTGTGCCAAGTACCAGTACTTAAAGCTTACTGGTTGGAACTCAAGCTCAGATGGAAACTTGTCCAGTACTCACAGTGTACTGGTACTTACAACAAGTATCAATACTCATAAGGTACTGGTATCCTCTAGGAAGGAACTGATCTCAACGAGTATCAGTACTCATGAAGAGTACCGATGCTCGCTAAGTATTGGATACATTGCCTGTAGCCTACTAGTACCGGTAGTAGTGACCGGTACTGTTTGCACCTCAAAATACGCCTACAATAAAGCCTTCTCATGCTATTTCCTAGCATTAACGTTGCATATTAGGATTCTATAGTTGCATTTGTAAAAACACTTGCATTCATACATTTAATTAAGAGGAGAGAAGATTGAAAATAATGGCTTGCATATTTACATTTTTCCTCAAGTGCCTCATTGCAAAATCCACATCTTTTTTATTTTCTCCTCTTGATTTTCTTTTTTCTCTTCCCGCGGTTGCACCTCTCTTCTCGCAGCAGCTGCATGCATTTGCTCCACGTCATTTCTCCCTGCCAACGCCGCTCCCTACAGCTGCCAATCTCGCGCCCTCTCCCAGCTGCAGCCGGCACGCCACTCTCTCCTCCTCTATAAGAAGCTGCAGCTTCTTCCTCGCGAGACGGAGGCTGCTGCACGAAACAAAAACCCGCAGCCACCTCTTCCACCGTCTTCCCCTCCCATACGTCGGCCCTCCGTCGAGGAGGCACCCGGCGAGCAGGAGTACCCACTGTGGTGCACATCACCACAGTGGGAACACCACCGCCCAACTCTTCGACGAGCCGGTGGGCGTGGTGCCTTCCCTCGTTTAGTTTTTTTCCTTTCACTTGGAGGTAGGTGTAGTAACTCTGAGATTTACACTCTAGGAGAGGAACTCCCCAGATAGTGTGTTTGGAAGAGGAGGTAGAAGATAAGCTACATCTACCAGACGTTGCACCTTTAGATGTAGCTCTAAGACGTAAGTGTTGAAAACATAGTGGATTGCCCTATAGGATGGCATATTGTCTTGAAAAAGAAATAGCAAAGTATCATGGTCAAGTGGCTCAATAGGGCATAAATTTTTTACTTGGTAAAAGGGATAAAGGGTAAAAAGTGCAATTTGGTGTACATAGTCATGTGTGATTATTTTAAGATATATATCATTATTCACCACCCTCATTTACCCTTACACATCGTTCTCTTTTGTACTTGTTTATATTTCCCTTTCCTTTCCACCTGTTAGTCCTTAAGTGTACACCTAGCTTGGATAATTTCCCAATAGGTTAATCCACCATTATCCTAGGTCTATTTGTTGGAGTTATGTGACCTAAATGAACCAACTTGAGGCAAATCATTTGATCGATGATTTAGATATGAGTGTCAGATTATGTGGACATACTAATATGGTTAGATGTATCCCTCAGTATAAGTAGGATAATGTACTTTGCCATATTGGATATACTGATGATGAATATCAAAGGATTCAAATAGTTTGGATCGAGAATTTTGATAAGTCATCAAGAACCATCATGATATCTAATTATAGTCTCTAGTTTGATAACAGTGGCAATCTTCTCTAGAGACTGTAGTCTGATTGATTCCTGATATCTGATATGGTAAGGGTTTTATGGGATCATTCTCATGATCTAGAATTGATATCATACCCTTTAACCACTATCTTGGATGACCAAAATAGAATCTAGGTGCCCAAGACGAATCTAGGTTAGGTTCTCAATATGTCGACATTTGGCGACTGAGGCCATTATTTAGGCACCCAATCTTGTAGGTGGTTTAATTTGCACCTACCTAGATTTGGGCAACCAAGCACACTATTTCAAATGCATCTTCAAATAAAACGGTTCTTACTTCTTCCCACATATCAAGAGGTTGTTTGTACTCAAATCTTAGAACTTGGAATCCCCCGAAAACTCCAAAAATAGAAGGAAATTCTTGCCTAAAACTTGGGTTTTTATGGTTTAGATAAAACAAGATTACGTAAAGAAATTCTTCATCGTCAAGTAAAAGGCTAAGGGATGGACCAAGTGGTAAAATCCTAAAAGTCAAATAGATAACAACAAAGTTGAGACTTAGGTTAGGAGGCCATGAGTGCATTGAAATCAAAAGAGAATCTTGGTACCAAGAAAAATTTATAATTTTGATTAGTCTAAAATGAGTCAATATCTCCTTACTTGATCATACTATCCCACGAAAAGACCGTGGCATCTTACTTTAAGAAACATTTCCAACACCACTAAGAATGCGAGATTTCATCATCGAGTTGTAGAGATATCTTCGAATCTCTACGAAGGGGATCAATCTACTCTTACAGTCCAACTAGAAATTGAGATATTTGAATGTGAAATCAAGAGAATGAAGCTTGGTGCTGGTTGTAGGGGAGAGACGTCGATCCATTTGGGCACCTAAGAGCTTGGGTAGGTGTCCAAGATGAATATCATCGCTGAATTTTGCATTTAAAGGTTCATAAATCCATAAAATATGCTTACCCAGAGATATTGCCTAAAATCATGTAGTAAATTCAAGCTTTTATCCTTGATTTGAAACAAGTGGGTCTAAAGTAGAAGTATGGGTATATTTAGAATTGTAGGTAGCATACTGAATGATTAAAACAATACAAATTTTGAAGAAGCCAATTGTCTATGTGTTGAAATAAATGTAAATATGAAATAAATATATAAAAACATATGCATTTCCAATGTTTTTTGAATAGATAAAAAAATATTAAATCAAGCAAGTCAAACATGATTTGGCAAGATCCAGAATAAAATAAAGAACAAATAACATGCAATAGTACAAATAAACAAAACGAGAAGGAGTTAGATTTTACTTTAATTGAAGCGCCCATTAAGAACTTCCCTTTGAGAAGGTATCGTCCCCCATAATACCGGTGTGTCGGGGTCTGACGAACTTCTCTTAGGATACGATGATCTACTTCTAAGATTCGACGCACTCTGATCTTGGACATCATCGAAAACCACCTCAAGAGAACAAAATCGAAGCAATTTGGTTTTCAAGTAAATTCCTGATTAATTTACCAATTTAATGGTTTTATCAATAAAAAACTTTTCGTGGATCTCTCGATCTCCTTGTGCAAGATCGACAAAAGTGATTGGAGATTTTTCTACCAATCTCACGTCGAACGAATACACCAAGACAGAGAGACAAGAACGAGAGAGATGGGGAGAGAGTGGAAAGAGCTTTTATGCTCTTGTTGTGTGTCTAATGAGAACCCCCTTGTGACCCTTATATAGAGCCCACGACTCGATATTTATAGAAATTCCTATTTTATGGAAATACGACAATTGATCGATTAATTAAGTCCCATTGATCGACCAAAATAAATTGGTTGATCAAACTTGACTTTTTGGTCGACCATACCAATTAATCGACCAAACTTAACTCATTGATCGACCAAAATAATTGGTCGACCAATTTTACCTCTTGATCTACTAATACAGGTCAAAATCGTGAGATTAAAAGTCTGTAGCAAAAGTGTCAAAGCTTAAAGTTTCAAATTGATTCACTTGAGCCTGAGCTAAAGCTGGAGCTGGGCCGGGGTGGGGTGGGGCACACACGCATGTGTGCGTGGTCCCCGGCTCCACCTCTCACTCTTTGTTACATAATCCATGGGAGGCGGAAGCTTTTTACACCCACCAAGAGGTTTGCCCACTTTAGTATGAGACTAAAAACCGCTCCTAAATGTCACTAATTTTAACATAAATTCTCACATCACCATATAACAATTGCATCCCAATTGATATAATTAGGCTCTCAAATCCAACACTATGTGTATTGTTAGATTTGGATGCTCAAACACAAAGTATGGGTGCCTATGACCGGCAATGTGATTGGCTTGAAGAGAGGTGGTTGCACTTTGCCTCCCTCCCAATTTAGGTGATCCATAGATCTCATGATTCAACACCTAAAAGCAAATAAAATTGATTTTAACTTCTACTTCCCATGCTTGGGTATTATTTTGGGTAAATTATTTTGATACCCTTCATTTTTTTTGAAAATGGAAAGGGTAGTTATCCAAACTGATAACCAGCCCAAATGTATTATAAGAAAAGGCCTTTCAGCCTACATCAGGTCCAAAGTACAGCCACAAAGATCCCTCACTCACAGTGACTCACTCCATATCCTAATCAAAGCAAAAATAGACTCCATGAAATTTTCCACATAAGACCTCTGCCCCCTAAAGGTGACTTCATTCCTTCCTAACTAGACACCCTAGAGGACCGCCAGTGGCCTAGCCCTCTCCTTCGTCCGGAAGACATTCTACCCAGCGTTGTCGCCTCCACCTCTATATCCGCTCCAAAACTCATCAAAAGAATGACAATTCCACCATCCTGCTCTCACACATCTCCAAATCTATGATACAAACGGGCAAAGAGAAGAAAAGGTGGTTGACATCCTCATCATCTCCTCCACACAAGGGGCATACCTTAACCTCCTCAGGAGCCCATCTCGCCCTCCACACCCTCGTCATGAGCCTCCACCTCCTAAGTAGCCAAACAAAGATCTTGACCCTCAAAGGGCAAGTTGCCTTCCAAACCTGTCTGCGATCTCTCACCAGGTCCAAATCACCAGTGGGTCCCCCGCTGGATAATCTCCTGTAAGCAGCCCTCACTGAGAAATCTCCTTCATCCCAACTAAACATATCATTCCCTGACATTAGACGGAGGCCTTCCAACTTTTCAAGCAATTTCTGGAAGTCCTGGATTCTCGCATCTGAAAGATTCCCTGTAAAAGACGGGCACCACCCACCTCCTCAAACTTCTGCCACAGACGCCTCCCTACCCGTGGAAAGAGCGAAAAGTCTTGGAAATCTTCTAGAAAGTGCGCCTTGACCTGTCCAATCATCCTGCCAGAACCTGAAAACCTCCCCTGTCCCTACCACCGGTACAAAACAGTTTTGCACTTTAGGAGCCACTGCCGATAGACCTCTCAGGAAATGAGAAGCTTCCCTTGGTGGGAACAGAAGGAGGTCCCAATGCAAAGGACCTCGATAAGCGGACCTGAAAGCCCTCCCCACCAAATCTCCCATGCTCCCTAATAAGCCTCCAATCCATTTCACCAGCAGGCTATTATTGGTTCTCCCCAACTCCCTCACCCCAAGCCCCCCCTCCTCAACCGGCTTGCAAACCTCCTCCCACGCCACCAACTTGGCGCCAGGCCCGTTCGACCCATGATTGGACTAGAAAAAAATCCTTATAAGACCCAACATTCTCTTGACGACTGTTAACGCGGCTTGATCGTGTTTTAACAGTTAGTTACGTCGTAGTATAGGTGATCAAGCGTTGTCAACAAATAAAAATTTATTACTCGAAAACCTAAGTATCCGAGGTCGAACATAGGGAGCAATTGGAATTTATTACTAATCTCAAGAATGTAATTGAACACCTAGAGTTACTCAAAACTTAATTCAAAATATATATGTATGAGCTTAAAAGTTAATTATGGCAAAAATAAGGAATTTGGGGATCAGACGTCTTAAAAAGATGTTTCCTCCTATCTTGTTCTTGTCCTTCCGACTTCCGATTTTCTTCCTTTCTTCTTTGTGCTTCTTCTTCCTTGTTTCTTCTCTGCAGTTCTCTTGCCTTGCATCTTTCTTCTTATTTTCCTCTGTCTTCTACCTTGCCTCTCTTTTGCAGTTTCTTTCTCCTTTTCTCTGCGGGTCTTCTTCTTCCTTGGCTCTGCTTTCTCTTCTTCTTCTGCTTGTCATTACCTTTCTTTATTTCTTCTTTCTTCTTCAGTTCCTCTTCTCTTTGGCTTCGCTTCTGTTAAGAACGCGCGGCTTCAGACGTTCTTAAGACGTCTGGAACCCCTTCCAGACGTCTGGGATTCAGTTATTTTCGGCACGCGTGTTTCGTCTGCGCGCCTGAGCGCGCAGACCTGCAAGCATCTCTCTCTCTCTCTTTTTCCCTCTCCCTCCTGCGCCCTCTATTCCGCTCTCTCTCTCCTCCTCGCGCGGCCTTAAAAGGCCACGCCGTCCCCCTCACTCCCGTCACCTCCGCCCTTCCTCTTCTCCTTCCAGCCGGTGCGCGAGAGCGAGCGCGAGCGCGAGTGAGCAGTGGCAGCGACAGCCGCGGTGAGCGTGGGAGGAGGTGCTGTGCGTGGGAAGAGGGGCTCGGCCGTGAGGGCGAGCTCGCCGGGGCTGCTAGGGCCTGCCGGCGGGGGAAGCAACGGACGCGGGGTGACGCGGGAGGCCAGCTGCGGCTCGAGCAGCAGGCGAACGAGTCACGGCGCGGGCGAGCGTCGCGAGCGGAGGGCGAGTCGCGCCTTGATTCTGGAATTTTCTCCAGAATCAGACGTTTGGGCTAACAACCAGACGACTGGGAGGACGTCTGGAGGACTGTCCAGACGTCTGAAAGGTGAGTTATTCCGTCTTTCTTCCTCTTCTTCGACTGACCATACTAAGAGAGAGAGGAAATGGGTAAGTGCAGGTTTTGAGATTCGCATCCAACGTGAATCAGACGTCTAGCTACAGTGCCAGACGACGAGAACGACTTCTAGACGTCCGGGGTAACCATCGGACGTTTGGGAACTAGGCCAGACGCCCCCGCAGGCTTCTGGACGTCTGAGAGACCACGCAAAGCAAAGGTAACCTCTGATCCACTTTTTAAGACGTCTGGAAGAGGTTCTAGATGTCTGATTTGCACTGTTTCGTCGTTTTCGACCCATTTAGGGCCCGTTCGGAGTCCGTTTTCCACGTTTCGAGTTGCATGCTTTTCGGAATTACATCCTCTACCCGTCTACAGTAGTTGTATACTATTTTGAGAAACTCCTTGTGTTTGATCCTTGTGATAGGACCCCGTTCAGTTGCAGTCTCGGGGGTTGCGGAGGACGCGGGATTCCCGACCATGCCCCCAGTACTCCTGTTGTAACCGGTAGAGTGGCTTTTAAGTTTACTAGTATAATCTATTAAATTATGGAACCATAAATAGAACCTAGGACATTGCATAAATCCTAGGAATGAGAAATAGATTGAATGGTAGATCATAGGGTGTTGCATGAATCCTAGGGCTGGAAAACTAGATTGTATGATAGATCCTAGGATATGGCATGAATCCTAGGACGGAAGAACTAGTTGAATATATGAATGCTGCAGTCTTGAAAAATGTGGAACGGAAATAATAGCTACCTGTAAATTGGTTTAATAGCTGCCTGTTATGAATAAATGAGCATGTCTGGGAATATGGGACGTATGAATGTGAAACTGGGAAGGTGAAATCGGAATGTACTGAGTTAAAAGAACTGGAACCCTACGGGGAATTTGGAGTGGAACTCCTAGAAAGAGAAAGGAATGGAACTGAGAAAGAAAGACGTGGTAGTGTGCTGCCTCTTGGGTACGTAGTACCAAGGGAAGTACCTGTACCTGTTTAGTGCAGAGCGGAGCCAGCCACCTCAGGGACCCGGGATTAGGACTGGCCACTTTGTACCGACTTGCTGGCCCTCGTGTACGTAGTACCGAGGAGAGATACTAGTGTAGGGAGGTACTAGCTACCCCACGGGCCCCGGGGTTCTGCTAGCCTCCTACACCGACTTGTTAGGCCCACTGGGCAAACCAGGGTAGTCAGGCGAGGGTGCGCGGACTGTGGAGGGGCAAGGCCCCTATTTGGTTACTGTGGAGGGGTTGGACCCCTGTTACTGAGAGGGCTCTGCCCTGTACTGGTTCCGTGCTGTGCTTTGGGTGCACCCGTTAACGGAAACGACTGACCGCGTGCCAGTGCGGGTTAGCTACCTGTGCGTTTATCGCGCGTATCGTAGTCACCGTTACGCCTGTCCGTGACCTTGAGGTGGTTGACTGAGAGTAGGATCACCACGGGGGACTCTCCCGGCCAGGAGAGCACCACGTGCTACTTCTACTGTTCGGAAAAGACTGCAATCAAGATCGTTCCCACGATGAACATTCGAGATCAAGTAAAGGATCTGAGAAATAGATAAATTTTGAGATAATAGAAAGACGTAAATAAAGGAAGAAAGAAAATTAAAACAGCTACTGTATACTTTACTGTTCTTTAGTTTAGCTGCCACTCTACTCAGCGTTTTGCTGACGTGTTACACTCGTTACTTTTTAGGACCAGGTGTTGAGCAGCCAGGGTCAGCGGCTGCAGAGGACGCTGGGCCGAGTAGGGTCCAGTAGTGTTACCATTGTTCTTTGTACCTCTTTTTGGGTCCACTGTAGTGAGTAGTTCTTGTTCCCGCTGTACTTTTCTTTACCTGCAGTTTCATATTATGTTATGAATGTTGTTCTACTGTTGTGGTGGTATATACTGTAGTGATTTCTTTCCTTACTGCTGTATTTTCTTACTGTTAGTTATATTCATGCTGAATGTGATTTATTTTACTACTCTTTTGGTTACTTCCTCATTGGACGACCAGGTCTTGGGATTAGTCGAGTCGGTCCGGTTCTCGTGTCTCGTAGGGACCCGGGAATCGGGTCGTTATAGCTTCTTCCCTCTGCCTTGCCTTTCTTTTTCTTTTTCCTCTACGAAGCTTCCTTCCTTCTTCTTCTCCTTCTCTTGCAGCGGCTAAGTCCTTGCTTCCTTCTTCAGTTCCTTCCCTTCACAAACCAAAGAGAGCAAAACCTACCCCTCTCTACCCACACCCGCATCTCTCTCTTTGTATATCACTCTTCAGCACGCTCTCCCAAAGCCGAGTAATCGGGTCGGGTCGCGCGCTCGGGTCCAGGCGCACCGGCGTGGGTGTGGTGCGCGAGGAGTGCTCAGGAGGGTATCAGGTTGGGTCATCAAGTCTGCGTGATGAGCTCACGGACAAGGCGCGTGTATAGGTGAGGGACCTCACCCCATGTGTTCTCGGAGGCAACCAAACGATAACACAAAATCACTTTAAACTACTCAACAAGGTTACTGCTTATCGAGGTGGGACTAATGTTCCACCGCTGGTTTCTCGCGAGCCCGCAGTAGATCATTCTCCAATTGTAGCACTGCAGGCCTCGTGGCGCCACTTGTTGGAACAATTGGATGCGCAAGACCTCCCCGAGTTTGCTAGACCTGGAATCCTGGAGCACTACAGCCTGGGACGAGCTTGCAACCCCCTCAAGCCGTCGCTAATGGCGGCTGGAGCTCGAACCCTGCCTGACACAAAAAGGGCCTTGCGGCTCTATCAGACCACAGGAGCACCTTCGCCGTGTCACGGCAAAGGTGAGGCAGTAGGTGGCAAGTCGTGAGGCGGCCTAGGTGTGCGTGCCTAGGTCGCTCTGTGGCCAGACGGATGGGTTTGGTCGGGGGGCAGTTGTGGTGGTGTAGGTGGTCTGTGGACGAGTGGAGGATGTTCAGTGGAGTGTGGTGGAGGTTGTGCGGTGGTTGGCGAGACGTGTGGGGCTGCAGAGTGACGGGAGCGCCTCGCCGGAGGGTGGCCGGAGATGAGGAAGATGGCGGTGGACAGCGATGGTCGAGGATCGTTTTGTGAAATAGGATGAGGGAAACGAAAGAGGAGATAGAGACGAATAGTTCTAACCTAACTAAGTGGATGAAGGGGGCGAGAGGACGACTGGCAGTACCTGCTGTTGCTGGAGAAGAAGGCATCCAGTGGAGGAAGATGGCGGCGACGACGGGGCTAGGGCTGCTCGCACGAGCGTTGCGCGACGTGGAAGAGGATGAAGAGGACAGCTCTGCCACTGGTTTTGTGGCAGAGCGACGAGGAAGAGGAGGGGGGCTCGTCGGAGCTCGCTGGACCCCTTGGCCGGAGGTGAAGAAGAGGAAATCGAGGTGGAATTCCGGCCAAGTCGAGCTAAGGAGGTGCAGCTGGAGTTGGGGGTCAATTTATAGGCACAGGCAGGGACTCCTGCGCTTGGAAGACAAGCTTCCAAGCACGGGAATCCTCGCCGGAGATGGAAGTCTGTTAGGTACTCAAATCTCTCATGCGTTCGCACGAGAGATTGGGTGCAAATCAGGGATTAGGATTGAGTTCAGATGGAAGGGGATTCCTCAGAGAATCTCCCTTCCAAATGTGGAAGGAGATCTCTGAGGAATTCGAGAGTATTCCCTCTCTATTCCTTGCCGGAGCAAGATCTCTCCCCAATAATGGTGGAGGGACCTGATTGTAAGAGTGGCGAGGAAGTTAGGGGGGTTCATGCAATGTCTTTCAAAAGATAGGGACCAAAATGTAATTAGGTGTACTAATGTGCAAAGTAGGTCAAGATGACCTCCCCTTAGGTCCAAATTTTGGTACAAAACTAATTTGGATATAAGGAATCCAATGGTGAAGTTGGATTTTAGGTTTGACCACGTTTGATTGGACATTTTGTGTAAAAACCCAAATTAGGTCAATTGATGAGCTAGGACCCTAATCTAGGTCAAACTAGGTTCTGAAGGCCAAATTGAATATTCTAAACTCTAGGAGATATTTTTCCATGAATTTTAGAGGGTTTACTTGAGTTTTATCCTGACCGAAACCTTGTTGAATTAAGCGGGTCTGTTTTAGGGTTACAAGATGTCATTTAATTCCTGGATTGCACATGAACCCATTTTTGATTGAATCAACCCACTTTTTATCTTATTCAGACCATTTGACCTATGTTTTATCTTTGAGAAATCCCATTTATGTACTGTAATGGTAAAATTGCAGTTTTACCCTTCATTTCATATTTTCTTCTCAGAACACTTATTCCTCCAATTAAGCGTTCTTCTAAGTTATGCAGGAGTTTTTATTCTCTTTCTTGGATCAAAATGAGCTAGTTAGGGCTCATGATGAGGCTCTCATCAACGACCTACTGGGGCAGCTTTAGGACAGAGATGAAGTATGAAGGCATCGCAGCTAGAACCGCCTTGAGCAGAATCAGCCTTCCTCCCCTCGACAGCAACCTGGACGCCCATCATGCCAACCTCCCCTCCAGCCTCCCCATCAAGGAAGCCCAATCCTGCACCAAGATCCTCCCGTCTGTCAACGGAAGGCCCAAGTACTTAATGGATAGTTTCTCTTACTCCGTGCCAAGATACATACTGCACTCCCTTGCCTTCACCTCCGTCAAGTTGAAAGGAATAAAACTCGATTTGGACAGATTAATCTGTAGCTCAGAAGCCTCACCAAACAATAGAAGCAAGATCCATATCCTCCTAGCTTCCACCTCCTTGACTTCAATAAAAAATATCGTATCATCCACATACTGTAGTAGTAGAATGCTCGTCCCATCTCCTAAAGAGAAACATCTCACCAAGTTCTTCTCACAAGATCTATTCGCCGCCCTCGCTAGCACATCTGCCGCTAGAACAAAAAGCATTGGAGCCAATGGACATCCCTACCTAACCCCTCTTCTCAGCTGGATCCAACCCCTTGCCAAGTTTCCATTGATAAGAATCGAAAAAGACGTCATGGTGATGCATCTTTTCATCCACTCGATCCACAGGGGTGGAAATCCCCTCTTCACCAAAGAGGCCCAAAGGAAAGACCACTGCACCGAATCATATGCCTTGATAAAATCAACCTTCCACATGAAAGCATTCCTCTTGCTCCTCTTCTAGCAAGATAAGATCTCCGAAGCCACCACATACCCCTCCAAGATGTTCTTGCCCAGGACAAAAGCCGTCTACACCCGATCTACAATCTTTGCCATGGTCCTCCTCAATCTACTCGCCAAGATCTTAGCCATAATCAGGTAAATAGAATTCAAAAGAGCTATCAGCCTATACTCCTGAATCTCCTCTGCTCCATCCCTCTTCGGCAATAAGAACAAGTAAAATTTGTTCAATCTGTTGAAGCCCAAGTTTCCTTTACTGAACTCCTACAGCACCTGCACCACATCATCCTTCACTACCGGCCAAAACTCCTTATAGAAGAAGACGGGAAAACCATCTGGACCTGGACAACCGTCGGCATTCAGCCCCCAAACTGCCTTATGGATCTCATCCTCCTCAAACGACCTAATCAAGCTCTCCGCTTTCACATCCCTAATCCGTGGTATCTCGGATCCCAACCACTTCCATCTTCCCCCTGCCTCTTCTCAGTGAACTCCCTAAAGTACCTCGCAGCTGCCTTGCCCATCGACTCCCTGCCCACGAACTCCTCCCCATCCACTTTCAGTCTATCAATCCAATTCTTCCTCCTCCTCCCAGATGCCGCCATATGAAAGTATCTAGTGTTAGAGTCGCTCTCCCTGAGCCACTTCTACTTGGATCTCACCTTCCACTCCACCTCCACCTTCCGGTCCTCTTCCTGCACCACTTGCAAGCAATTTGCTCTACTCTCCCTGTCCACTTCAAAGAGGAGGCCAACATCCTCAATCAAATCCAACCTCGCAATCTCACTGAGAGCTTCATCTCTCCTCTTCCCACACTCCTCTTTGATCTGATTCCTATAGACCTTAAGGACCTCATCTCCCACAGCTTGGCTTCCAACCTAGCAGCCATCGAGCATTTCGCATGAGTAGATCACCATCACTCTTCCACCAGCCTCCTAAATCCCTCTTTTATAAGCCAAGTTCTATCAAACTTAAAATACGTACCACACCTCCAGCCCTCATTCGTCGCCCAAAGCAAGGGGTGTGGTCCGAGAATGGCTGCTCTAGAGGTTTGACCTCCGCCATAGGGAAAACCTCCGCCATCGCTATCGAGACCAAGTGCCTGTCAATCTGAGACCACTGTCCACCAGAGCTCCTCCAAGTGAAGTGGCAAGAAGAGGGTGGCATGTCAACCAACCCCTGCGCAGCAACAAAACCTGTAAAAGCCTCCGAGCCTTGGTCCACTCCCCCATGGCCATCCGATTTATCTTCTGCCAATAGAGTGACATTAAAATCACCACCAATCAATCACGGGGTCCCCTGATGTGCCGCTGCGACTTGATCTAGTTCATCCCACATAACTTGCCTCCGCATACCATCATTCGGGTCGTAGACTGAAGAGAAGAGCAGGCAGAGATTGTCCTAACGCCTCTGCAACTTTATCGTGACCACATGGGATTCGACCGTCGAGTCAATAAGGAGAAGACATCTCCTTTCCACCCAACAACAACACCACCCGCTCTTCCGACTGCATCGAGGGCTATGAACTCCCCAATGCCACCACCCCCCACCTCCCTCCACAACCTCTGATCACAGCTCCCCCATTTCATCTCCTAGAGAAAAACCACCTCGAGTCCCCACCTCTGAATGTAACCACATAATGCTACCCACCTGGAGGGGTCATTCAACCCCCTCACATTCCATGAGAGGACCTTGGTCATGGAGATGGCCGGGAAACTCCACCTTGCATTGTGCGCCTGAAACCCACCTCCTTAGCCACCCGGTCAACCTCCTTGTCCTCCAGCTCCATAGGCAAACCCGATTGCCCTCACCGCACCTACTCCCCCTCCAAAGGGTCCTCTTCTTCCCTGTCCACCCCTGCTTGCACCACCCTATCTTCACCTACACCTAACTTCTCCTGAACCTCCTTGTTACAAATGCTGCCCCAGACGACTTTTAAGACGTCTGGGATCGTTTCCAGACGTCTAGAAAATAGTTTTTTTTCGCACGAAAGATTCGTCTGCGCGCCTGTGCACGCAGACCCGCGATTCTCCTCTCTCTCTTTTTCCCTCTCTCTCTACGGCTGCAGACCTGCCGCGCTCTCTCTCCCTCCTCCTCACGCGGCCTTAAAAGGCCACGCCTCCCCTCCCATCTCCACCGTCTCCTCCTTCTTCTCCTTCAGCCAGTGAGCGTGAGCGCGAGCGCGAGGGCGGCAGCGGCGGCCGCAGCGAGCGCGGAGGAGGTGCGACGTGCGAGAGCGGAGCTCTGCCGTGAGGGCGAGCTCGTCGGAGCGACTCGGAGAGGGACCTGCTGCGGTTTGAGCAGCAGACGCGCGGGGTACGACGTGGGCAGCGTCGCGAGCGGAGGCCGAGTAGCGCCCTGATTCTGGAAAAATTTCCAGAATCAGACGTCTGGGTTGATAGTCAGACGGCGAGGGCGACGTCTGGAAGCTCATACAGACGTCTGAAAGGTGAGTATTCCGCCTTCTTCTTCCTTCCTGTCGACTGACCGTACTGAGGGAGGCAGTTGGCTGTGCGCAGGTTCGCTGATTCGCCATCCTTTGCGAATCAGACGTTTGGAAGTTGTACCAGACGGCGGGAGTGACCTCCAGACATCCGGGGTGACCATCGGACGTCTGGGAGCTAGGCCAGACGTCCCCGCAGACTTCTGGACGTTTGGGAAACCACGCTGAACAGGTAATTCTCTGATCCACTGTTTAAGACGTCTGGAAGAAGTTCCAGACGTCTGATTTTGCACAGTATCGTCTTTTTCGACCCGTTTAGGGCCCGTTCGGGCTCCGTTTTCCACGATTCGAGTTGCGCTCTTTTCAGAATTAATTCCTCTACCCGTCTACAGTAGCTATACACTATTTTGAGACACTCCTTGTGTTTGATCTTTGTGATAGGACCTCGTTCAGTTGCAGTCTTGGGAGTCGCGAAGGCACGCGGGATTCCCAATCACGCCCCCATTACTCCCGTTGTACCTGGTAGAGTGGCTTAAGTTATTAAAATCTGTTAAAGTATGGAACCTTAACTAGAATCTAGGACATTGCATGAATCCTAGGAATGAGAAATGTATGGAATGATAGCTCCTAGGTGTTGCATGAATCCTAGGGCTGGAAAATTAGATTGTATGATAGATCCTAGGATATGGCATGAATCCTAGGATGGAAAACTAGCGGAATGTATAATACTGCAGTCTTGGAAAAATGAAAAGGAATATAAAGTTGCCTGTAAATTGAATTAACAGCTGCCTGTTATGAATAAAGAAACGTGGGTGAGAACATGGATTGTAAGAATGTGAAACTAGAAAGTGAAACATGGATGTTTGAGTTAAAAGGATGGAACCCTACGGGGAATTAAGAGTGGAACTCCTGGAAAGAGAAAGGAATGGAACTGAGATGTTGTTCGTACTGTCTCTTGGGTACGCAGTACCAAGGGAAGTACCTGTACCTGTTTAGTGCAGAGTGGGGCCAGCCACCCCAGGGACCCGGGGTTAGGATTGGCCGCTCTGTACCGACTTGCTGGCCCTCGTGTACGTAGTACCGAGGAGAGTTACTAGTGTTAGGAGAGTACTAGCTACTCCACGGGCCCCGGGGTTCTACTAGCCTCCTTCACCGACTTGTTAGGCCCACTGGGGCAAACCAGGGTAGTCAGGCGAGGGTGAGCGGACTGTGGAGGGGCAAGGCCCCGGTTTGGTTACTGTGGAGGGGTTGGACCCCATGTTGCTGAGAGGGCTCTGCCCTATACTGGTTCCGTGCTGTGCTTTGGGCGCACCCGTTAACGGAAACGACTGACTGCGTGTTAGTACGGGTTAACTACCTGTGCGTTTATCGCGCGTGTCGTAGTCACCGTTACGCCTGTCAGTGACCTTGGGGTGGTTGACTGAGGGTAGGATCACCACGGGGGACTCTCCTGGCCAGGAGAGCACCACGTGCTACTTCTACTTTTTGGAAAAGACTACAATCAAGATCGTTCCCACGAGGAACATTCGAGATCAAGTAAAAGATCTGAGGAATAAATGAAATAGTGAGACAATTGAAAAATGTAAATAAAGAAAGTAATAGAACATAACAGCTACTGTACACTCTACTGTTGTCTTAGTTTTAGTTGCCACTCTACTTAGCGTTTTGCTGACGTGTTACTCTCGTTACCTTTTTCAGGACCAGGTGTTGAGTAGCCAGGGTCAGCGGCTGCAGAGGACGCTGGGCCGAGTAGGGTCCAGTAGAGTTTACCACAGTCTTTTGTACCTCTTTTGTTTCTGTTATAATGAGTAGTTCTTGTTTCCGCTGTACTTTCTTTACCTGCAGTTCGTGTTATATGATAAATGTTGTTCTACTGTTGTGGTGGTATCTACTGTAGTAGTTTCTTTCCTTACTGCTGTACTTTCTTACTGTTAGTTATATTCATGCTGAATGTGGTTTATTTTACTGCTCTTTTGGTTACTTCCTCGTTGGATGACTAGGTCTTGGGATTAGTCGAGTCGGTCCGGTTCTCGTGTCTCATAGGGACTCGGGAATCGGGTCGTTACAATCCTCAGCCACCGCCCCCTCTCCATCCCCATCCCCTTGCTGGCTATCAACACCACCACCAGCCATCGACGCTGCCCTAGGACCTCCCACACTACCATCGCTTCCCACTGAGCCATCAGTCGACCCTCCACCTTGCCCTGCTAACGACAGGATGCTGATGGCCACCTCCTTTGCCAACACCCCTCCCCCCCCCGATGCCGGTCGCTCCCCACCTCACTCTTGCCTCCATCCCTCACGGTCGGAGAAGACTTAGCCCTCCACCTCCGATAGGTTCACCTCGGTCTGTATAAGAGCCGTTGCGCGAGGAGCTTCCTCGGCTTCCATCTCTGCAAGCGCAGCATGGTCCCGTCCACACCGCCCATCACCGCTTGGTCAGCTTGACGAAGCTCGGATCGTGGGCTTGCCTCCAGGTCCATTTGATTGCCGCCACCGTGCGGAGCTCGTCCCGAACCCTTGTGGTGAAGGGGCATGATTCGAAAACCCCCCCGAACTCACCTTTCCCCAAGCCCTGGTTTGCCTCACCCGACCCGGATCGTCCAAGATGGCGTGCTGCTAAAAGCCTCTCCACGTCAACTAGGCCCTTCGTCTTTAGTGCCTTGGATCTCTTCAGATCTTTCGCAGCAGATCCTGTGCCTTCGACCGCCTCCACCGCCCGCTCGTCTGCCACCTAATGTGCCATGGGAACTGCAACGGTCGCACAATCATCTCCGCATCCCCTCGCCTTCCCAAAAATGGATGGCCATTGACCTGCCCATGAGCCAGCTCTGCCGCCACGCTCCGCCACCGCACTACCAGCCACCGCCTCGGTAAAAGACCTAGGTCTTTCGACCTCTGGCGAGACCTGAACTAACCAAGAAGAGCTCCCCCACCTTAAGACCACCTTCTCCACGATCTGCATCCTCGGCTTCATCTCCACCCAAGCACCAAACCTCGATAGGTCCTCTACTCTCAAGCCAAGACCATCGCATCTCCGAAGTCTCGTGAACGGAGCGACCACTACCACCACCACCTCCACCATGCGAAGGAAGAGAGGAACCCCCTCAATCACCACTCTTGCCTTGCGCAAACAGGTGGGTGCTCTGCCATGGTCCCGTCCGACCTCACCAGCCACCTCCACCTCACCACTCCTCGGCCACATGACATCTCCCTGAATGCCAATCTCCGCAGTAGCACCAGTCCGAGCCCCGAGAGCACAAAGCCTCCCCTCCTGAGAGTTGCAAATCCAATGGCACCCCTTCTAATCCCCAAAAGTGAGGAGACCGCCTCCCTTAGGTCCCCTTGCCCCACCTCCCCTTCCAGCACAACCACTACTAGGGTCGTCGCCAAACTCCCTCAAGGGCCCTAATCTCCTCTGACCACGGCGCTTCAACCTCCACGAGAGGCGCCCCCTCCGACGGAGGCGGAAAATCCTTCACTCTCCCCACGGAAGCCCTAGAGGTAGGCTCTCGAAGGTAGCACTCGCTCACTTGTGCCCAAAACCTCCGCACTGCAGACACCTTAACGGCTCCCTACAACCCTTCGCGAAATGCCCCTTCTCGAGGCACTTGAAGCAGCGAAGCTCTGGCACCTCTCCCCTCCGCAGCCTCCTCTTCACTGTCGTTCAACCAAGCTCCTCCTCACCCTCCCTCCCTCCCTCTCGCGCTCCCCCTCTCGCTTACGCTCATTGCTCCAGCCTTTTCTATATTATCAAGACAAATCGAGAAGGAATGGAGTTTAGGTTATCAAATCCTCTTGAGATTGCATTCTTAGTTGGATCTTCCATTTTGATACCCTTCATAGGAACATGAATTATTAATTAGGACTCAAAATTCAGGGTATTACAATTTTATAGAGAGGAAAGGCATTATAGTGTTTACATTGTCTTAAATGAGGCCTTAAAGGTTATGAGGGGAGACACAAGAGAGAGGTAGAGATATCTTGAGCATTACTTGATTGCATCATTCTTATGTGCATAAAGAAGACATGTGAAGAACGTGATAAAGAAGAACTGAAACACATCAAAATGCATCTGTAAATAGGAAGAGAAGGTGGGAAGATTGTGCCCTCATAAGGAAAAATCAACACCCCTAAATAGGTGAACTAAAAAGCTACAAAAGAGAGAGAGAGAGCTAGAAACTATGACACAACGCTACAACAAAAAATGAAACATAAACTAAGTTTCTTCAACAATTTGGTTCCCAATGAAGATCAACATTTTAATGACAATTTGATCACTGAAACAATGTTGATGATTTGTGTTAGACAAAAAAAACCAATTGATGTAACTATCAAAGATTGTGATGCTATGAAGTGCAACTCCTAACGTAACACCATGAGATGATAAGGAACAACACAAGGAAGAAAAGTTGGACATATTTGTGGCTGGTGGAGCTTGAGCATTTCGAACCTCCAATCTTCAATCCAATCTCTTGATTTAACTCTTAAACTCAATTTGCAATATTTTGCAGCAGTTCCTTTGCAATGATCAAATCCAGAAGAGCTTGGACTTCTAAACTAGGATTGATTACTAAGTGTAGTCCTAATCCTTGTAGCTTGAGTTGGCTTCATAGCCGATCATAGATGAAATCATCCTCTCCTTATTAGAACCTTGCCTTATTGTTCACATCAATTAGGGAGATAAAGTTTAGCTGCCATATTGTTCACATCAATTAGGGAGATAAAGTTTAGCTCGATAGTGTTGAATTGATGAGGGTGAATCCATCCATGACCATGAATGCCTTCAACAAATAAATTCGATGCATCATGGATTAAACAAGATGAAAAGGCAAATCTACTTGGTTTCATCAGATTTGTCTTGGTGTGATAATGAGCCAGTGGTTGACAGGGTGGTAGGGAAGGAGCTTGTAAATCTTGAGGCAAGGAGTGGAGTTTGTAGTCAAGAGCATTGATACGGTGGTTCCCTCCCAGTAAGAGTTTATTGATGGAGGTGGAAGGCGAAGAGACAATGGATGGGCATGGGTCCTTGGTGGGTATGAGTTGAGGGCTCTCTAGAATTTTTTTTTTCAAGGGGAGGTTCTCCAACAAAACAACCACTGAGTCAATGGTTCTTTCCTTTTGAAAATGCTACAAAAAGCAAATGATGCTAAAAAAAAAAAAAAAGGAGAGCAAGCATAAATATGGGAATAGTGATAGAGTTAAAAGATGTTATTAGACCCATCTCATTATCATTGGATCACCTCTCATCAAAGATGAGAAAAATGACTTTTCTATTTTCCATGAATGAAGTTTTCGTTTCTCCTCTTCCCTCACATGGATCATAATTAGACCTAGCCATGGGGTCGGGACTCACCTACCCAACCTATTTATGGGGTTGGAATTGGATTGAAAAATATTTATTTTGACCCGAATTAGCCCACCATTAGTTCAATTATGAGATGGGTGGGCTTGAGTAAAGCTTATTTCAATCTAGCTCAACTCAACTTGCCTGTTGTTTCAAAAATCAAGAATATATATATATATATATATATATATATATATATATATATATATATATATTCTCTTAGAAAAAGGCATGAAACCCAAGTCCTCCCCGCTTTTCCACCTAATAATATTTACATTGAATCATGTAATCATTTAATTATAGTGCCTTGAACCCCCTCAAACTCCATATTTTAGAAAATTTTAGACTCATGGGTCAGTTGGGCTTGGGTTGGACATTACGGCCCGTGGACCAACCCAACCCGGTCTCGAGCGGGAACGTTTTCGAACTCAGTCCATCCGACCGGATCCATATGGCCCGACCATGCTGCTGCAAGAACAGATTCAACTGTAAGTCTGTAATATCTGATGGATCAGGCTACCGTGACGATCCTCCGTCCTTCTACCATTCCGTATCAAAACGACACAAAAAAGGGGGTAATCCTTTTCTTGCACACAATTCCAAGCTCCTTGCTGTGCATGGACGTCGACTGGTTCCTAACCAATCTTAACCCACTCCTTCTGCCCTGCTCTCGCTTACTCCTGTCCCTTTCTCTCTCTACACACGCCTCTCCCCTCTCTCCCTCTCTTTCCCCTGTCCCCATCTCCGCGGCATATACCTGTTCCCCTGCGATCGCATCTCCGCGGCATTCCCACCACAACAACACCTCCTCCCCTTCTTCGTCCCGCAACACTCGTCCTCCTCCTCCCAACATCCTCTCACCTCCCACCAATGGAGTCCCTCCGCACGAGGGTCGAGACGTGGATCCGCGAGCAGCGCGATCGCCTCCCCCTCGCGTGGCCCCCGCCGACGCCGCCCTCGCTGTGGCACTGGCGGCTGCCGTGGAGCCGCGGAGCCGACCGCCGCGAGCAGGAGAGGGCTCTCCGGGAGGAGCTCGAGCGCCGCCGCCGGCAGCTCCAGGAGCTCCGCCGCGCCGTCAAGGCCGAGTCCGTCTCCGATCTCCAGGACGTCCTCTGCTCCATGGTCCTCTCCGAGTGCGTCTACAAGGTATATCTATCCCCTTCCCCCTTCCGGTCATCGCGTGCTGTTAGTGGTGAGGAACTTTTCCTACTTTTTGTGGATTGCCCAACAGTTTGACGTGATCTATTCTCGTGAAAATGGAATATGGGCTTGTGGCGTTCCCTCGTGCCGACAAGCAATTTCAATTGGTACATCCGAATGATATGGTTTTATAAGTCTCATCGTATATAATCAACTTGTGTACATTCCATGTGGAAGGTGATTGGAAGGGGCTGGAAAGAGGAGTTACTGGAAAGATGTCAAGACTGAGTTGTGCCAAATTTTTTGAATGAGTATTGAGATAGAATCTCATTTTTGACCAAGAGAAGTGCTCATCCATATAAAATGCAGGAATAGGGGTGAAAATCTTGGAGACAGAGGAATGTGTAGTGAGATTCTTGACAATAAGGGGACTATCTTGTTCTGGATGGTGAGGAAGGTGTAGTGTTTTTTTTTTTTTTTGTGCTAAACGGGAAAATAGATGGTGAGTAAATTAGACTGCAAACTACTGACAAAATTGATCCGCTGATATAAGTCGAAGTTTAAAAGCATGGGGGTTTGATGCAGTTGAGGATGGTCAAATAAATACTCCAAATATAGCTGGGCTCTGTGGGTTGGTGGGTTTGGGTGAAAGAAGAAGAAAGAGGAGAACAAAGAGAAGAGAGAGGAAGAAGAAAAGGAGAGAAAAATAGAGAGAGATGGGGTCACGTGGGTTTGCAGAGAGGGGATAAGAGGCAATTTCAAATTTATTACCACACTCTTCAATTGATGTCTTATACAAGGGGGAAGGCATTCCTTTATATAGAGAGGGAGATGTCTTATAAAAAGAAAAAAGCCCTACTCCTAGTCTTGCACAATGAAAAATGGACATTGAGATAAAAATAACAAAAAAAACTAAAAAAACACTCAAATTGTACATAAAATCTGCTATGTTGCACAATTCCCCCCGCGTTGCAAAAATCTCGCTCTTGGGAGATTGCCCCCATGCATCATTGGAACAAATATGGTTGAAGGTGTTGAAGTCTCTCATTCTTTCATCCACATGCAATCAGTTAATGATCAATCTTTCCACTTGATGAGGAATCATTGGGAAATGCCATAGTGTTTAACAATTTCCCAAATATTGGCAATATCTTCAATGATGTCTAACATATATGGAGCATTAGTTTGAAAAGGCAATTGCATTAATTCTTCTGTAGAGGCACCCTTTGAGGGTGGATCATCAAGATCGGCCTATAACTTGGAAATGCTAAACATTGGTGAAGTTGGGATGTCTGGCGAAGGATCTAATAGATAAGCATTTGGTCCAATGCGTTTGAGAATTCAATAAGGACCAAACTTCCTTGGGCTTAATTTCTGGTGAAGACTCTGAGGAAATCATTCCTTCCTGAAACATATCATGACAATATCTCCTTCCTTGAATTCTGCATCACCATAATTGAGATTTGCTTGTTCCTGGTATGTTCAGTTCATTGCTTGTAGTTTTGAACAAATCTCTTCGTGTAATTGATGTAGACCCCTTTCAAAAGAAAAAAAAAAACCTTGAGGTAGATGTTCAACAAGGTTTTCAGTGGTTGCACTTGTCTTTCCATGAAGAATGGTAGGATTTAGAACAATAAACTGAGGCATGGGGAACCCATACACATATTCAAAAGATGATTTCTCCCTAGAATGATTGACTGGACTGTTATATGCAAACTTAGCTTGCGGAAGAACAACATCCTAATGAGTTGGTTTGCCTCCTGCCAGACAATGCAACAAACCTCCCAACGATCTATTTACTACTTTAGTCTGTCTATTAGGCTCTGATATATTGCAGACGAGTCCCAAGATGAGACCAAAGTATTCAGTAGAAGTGACTAGCAATTCAGTATCACAATTTGAGGTAAAAGAGCAAGGTATGACATACCATGTAGGCGAACTACATCTCTGAAGAATAGATCTGCTATATTTGAAGCATTTCATGTCTTGCCATAGGCGATGAAGTGTGCCATCTTGGAAAATCTGTCAATGACTACAAAGATGGAATTGACCTTTTGCATAATCCTTGGTAAACCTATGATGAAACTCATGGTAATGTCCTCCAATGGGTGCATGGGTATAGGTAATGGCGTATACAACACTATATTCTGCTTGCAACCATAAATTTCTGGCAAACCTGGCAGCGCTGTACACATTGTTCCATATCCTTCCTCAATTGTGGCCAATATAATCTTTCTTGAAGAAATGCTAAGGTCTTGTGTCATCCAAAATGTCCTCCTAAACCACCATCATGTAACTTTGATATAAGATTCTCACGCAGAGATGATGTTGGTATGAAGAATTTGTTGCCTCAAAATAGGAAACCGTGCTAAAGAATAAATTCAGGTGAAGACCTTGTGTTGTTGGGGCACATTTGACATAACTAGAGAAGTCTGGGTCTTCATGATATTGTTCCTGAATTGAATGGAAACCATATACTTGAAGAGTCATTATGGCTAGAATATGGGTTCAAAGACTTAATGCATCAGCCGCATGATTAATTACCTTGGATTTATGCTTAAGATGGAAAGTATATTATTGAAAGAAGTTGATCCATTTAGCATGCCTTTTTACTTGTGTTCTTTTGAGAATTTAGATAGCACAGAGCTTCATGATCAGAATGAAGAATAAAATAATGTGCCTAATGTTTGAACTTTGAGTGCTTGAACAATGGCGTAGAATTCTAGATCATATGTAGAGTACCTAGTGCGTCCATCACTCAACATTTTGCTGAAAAAGGCTATAGTACACCTTTCTTGGCTAAGGGCAACCCTAACACCAACATGCAAAGCGTCATAGTCTACCTCAAAAATTTCGAGAAATCAGGAAAGGCCACATCAGCAGCAATAGTTAGAAGATCTTTGGTATGATGGGAACTTTGTTCTACTTCAGGCATCCAATTAAATTTTCCCCAAGTAAATAGTCTGTGATAGGGGCAATGATAGAGCTTAAATTGTGGATAAACCTTTGACTGAACTTTTGTGATAGCCTTTGGTGTAGGACAGCTTCTCATAGCCTCGATCTTTGTGGGATCCACTTCAATGCCTTTGTCTTTAATAGTACACCCCAAGAAGGGGACTAAATCAGTCGTGAATGTGCGCTTCTTGAGATTAAGATAAAGATGGTGTTCCCAAAATGTTTGTAGAACTTGCCGAAGATGACCTAGATGTTCCAAAGGGTTGGAACTATAGAGCAAGATATCATTATAAATTTGCAATGTAGGGCCACAGAATGTGAGTCTTGACATGCAAAAAGGTGCTTGGTCCGTTGCATAACCCAAAGGGCATTACTAACCATTCATTACGCCTCTCGTGTCTTGAATGTTGTCTTCCATTCATTTTTGGGCTTGATCTTGATTTGATGATAACCACTTTGGAGATCCATCTTGGAGAAGATTATAGCCCTTTTCAACATGTCGAGCATGCCATCAAGCCTTGGGATAGGAAATCTATAATTAATAGTGATTTTGTTGATTGCTCAACTATCTAGACACATGTGCCAAGTTCCATCTGTCTTTGGTGTGAGAAGGGTAGGTATGTCTATTGGACTTAGGCTCTTGCATATAAAGTTAACTATGTAACTTGTTGATGCATTTTCTTATGTTCTACTGGGCTCATATGGTAATGCAAGAGGTGAGGAAGCGTTGCACTAGGAATAAGGTTAATTTGGTGCTGATTTTTTGCAATGGTAGCAATCCCTCAAGTAATTCTTCTGGAATGACATCTATAAACTCTTTTAAGATAGGTTTGACTGTAGGTGGAATGCCTCCAAAGTCTTTATCGACTTTATCAACTTCTTTGCCAACTAAGGAAAATATGATGGACTCTCAAACTTATTGTGAGAACAATGAAGACTAAGATAATCAAGGACTCAGTAGAAGCTTTGGGGATAGCGAATACTGGGGGTGGGAATTCCCCTTTGTCAGATGCCATAGAGATTGGATTCATTTGCTTAGGACAAGTGCATTGTGTGGAGGTTGGAGAATGATGTATACGTTGTTCATGTAAAAAGCATAGGTGCTCTTTTGTTTATTATGATATATATTGCGATCAAACTACCAAGGACAGCCAAGGAGAATATGGCATACATCCATTGATGCCCTATGGCACCATACCTTGTCTTTATAGGTAATCCCATAGACAAACGTACAAGGCATTGGCGTTGAATGGGAGGCTGGGTTTCGCCTTTAAACCCAGTGGTTGCATAGGTAGGTGCAATTTAGATACCATCTCTCGAGCAATAAGATTGTTGACACTTCATTAATAACTAAGGAACAACAATGCTTGCTAGAGGAAGAGGTGGTTCTAAAAATGCTAGGTCTTAAGCATAGGTCATCATCATTAGCCCTGGGTGCAAGCATTATTGTTGGACGACTTGTCTGTGATCATTATCTTTCGCTCGAAATTCATCGTGTTTAATAAAGAGGAAGGGGTATGTTTTCTCACCTTCAACTTTGACATCTTCATAGCCATTGTCCTCATTGCTATGATTAGCATACCTTGCTAGCATTTTCGAGTCTTGTAGATAGTTGTTATAGCTAGGCAAGGGGAACTCAATATCATTTGGAATTAGGTTGGGTTGGCAACTCAGGCATTTAGACATTTGATTGCTTGATGAACTTTCTAAAGATAGTGAAAATTGATATCAGCTCCTTAGGCTGTGGATCCAATATTTTTGCTCCTAGGTTAGAGGTCTAAGGTCCTGAGGAAGTCATCCTCGATGTTGGAAAGGAATTTAGTATGATGAGTTGGGCTACTAATATAGAAGACCAAGCGATATGCTGGGAAGTATCTTTTGGACCTTCAGAGCTTGTTAAGGTTAAAGTAGATTGGGCTTGTGAAGTATTTGAGTTTGATGTAGGACGTTGACTAGCCAGTTGTGGCAACTTAGTCTTCTTCACTTTGACCATGCAATCACAAGTGTTGTCGACAATCTTATAGTCATGCATATAGAGTCCTCTTGAATATTGAGTCGCAGATCATGGATATATCGAGCCACTAGTTGGTCATTGATCTTACTCAGGATATTTCAAACCACTAATAATTAGAACTCCACATATTCTTGGATGCTTTTGGTCCCTTGTTGTAATGCCTCGAGATGGTGGTATAATTCTAGTGATACTCTAGAAGCAAGAACTTCTCCATAGCTTCTTTTTCATCCTGGTCCATTGGCGAATGCATTCCTTGCCCTCACACTCATACCCCTTCATCTTGAGAGTAATGAGTTTGACCTTACAACTGTTTTATAGGTCCTTCCACTCAAAGAAGTGTGCTAAGTAATCAAGCTAGTTGAGGAAGAAGTCTAGGTCTAGGCATCCCTCGAACTTTGGCACCTCAATCTAAATGTCTCGATCCCAACCAACATCGTGTCATGGTTGTTTAGGACCCACTTTCCTTTAATCCTTTGCATCATCTTCTAATGTTGGGAGAATGGATTTTTGATATGGATCGGGCTAGGGATTTTGGCGTGAGGTATATCTTTAGGTTCCTCATGGGAGTCACTTGGCTGAGATCAAAGTTGGCATGTAGAAAAGCTCGACTGGATCTGCTAGAGGCTCCTTTGAGTCATCGCCTTTGGTCTCTTTCCCCTTTGTCCAAAATAAGCATCTCCATCTGACCCCAAGGGTTGACATGTGGTTGTTAATCTTCATAATACCCTCCTTGAGATGTATAACATGATCTTCCGTGGCTCTGGTACCAATTGATGCAGTTGGGGAAGATCAAATAAGTAATCCAAATATAATTGGGCCCATTGTTATACTTGTTTTATAACCAATCAAGAGCTAGAGTATTGAGAATATGATTCCCTTGGGAGAGTTAAACTACAGGTGTGGATGCTTCACATGAATAGGGTTTTGGCAAGGATTGTGTGTGATACTAGAGAAGAGGTTGGATGTTAAATGGGAGTAGCGAGTGGTAGTTTAGGAAGATGCATGAGGAGGGCGTGTGATAAGGGAAGCAGAGGGTGATGTGGTGGATAGGGAAGAGTTCAAGCATGTAGGCGGCATGTGTGGCTATTGGTGACTAGCATAGTAGCCTTGTGGTTGTTTGGAGAGGGGGGACGTAGATGGTGTAAAGAGTGAGTTTGTGGCAGATGGTGGTTGTTGGAAAGCATGTGCAGAGATGAGGTGTTGGGGTAGATGTCGTGAGGAAGTGAGTAGCAGAGGTGGTAGCATTGGTTGAGTTGGCGGAGGAAATATCTATGGTGGCATGCGATTATGCATAGGCGGACAATAATCGACGTCGAAGCAGAGGATAGGCGTGGCGCATGGGTGGGCCAGGGCATGGGGTTGCGTGTGGTTGGTGCGCGTAATTGAGAGGGTTGGTAGTGAAAGGACAATGGTTAATGAAGGGAGTAGTGGGGATGGTGGTTCGTGGAGGTGGAGTCGTGCTTTGTGGGTTGATGGGTATGGCTGCAGGAAAGTAGAGAGAGGGAAAAAAAGAGATTAAGCCACATGGGTTTGTAGAGGGAGGGGCTAGGAGGCAATTTCGAATTTATTACTAAACTCTTTAATCGATGTCATGTATAGGGGGGAGGTATCCCTTTATATAAAAAAGAAATGCCTTATAAAAAGGAAAAAAAACCTAATGGACATATTATACTAAAGTCCTCCATAAGAGATAAAAATAATACAAAATACAAAAACCCCCTCAAATTATACGTAAAATCTGCTATGTTGCATCAAGGTTGTAGTAATGCAGTTGTGGCTCCAAAAAGTGAAGCTACATGGTCATGTATGAGGTTGAGGCATAAATATATAATGTAAATTACCTAAACTATGAGCCACTACTTTTTTTTTTGAAAAGGAAAAGGATGATCGCATGAGATTAGTGATCATTTGGATGTATTAATAATCTAAACGGAAATATACAAAGCAAAAGGATATAGATACATCAGAGGTTCTCCCAAAATCCCTTGAGGAAGGAGACATCTCTACAAATATTTTCAACAAAACATCTCCCCCTTTGAAAATAGTAGCATTTCATTGTAACCAAATCGCCCATAAAATTGCAAATGGGAAGGTCCACTCCCATTTAGACCTAAAGGTGCCCAGAAGGAAGGATGGTCAAGACTGCTTCCAGAATGAATGAGCTGGCCATTGCACATGAAGCTGGTTCCACATGTTCGCAGCCAAGGGACAAGTGAAAAGCAAGTGATCACAATCCTCATCCAACTCCCTACATAGAGCACAAGTGGGATTCAACTGTGGAGCAATCGTCATCCTATATGTTCTAGTCGTCAACCTTTTATGCCTAAGCAACTAAGCAAAAATCTTCATCTTCAAATCCATGGCAGCCTTCTACATAAGCCTACAGTCCTTACTTGAGTTCTCATCTAGCTGTCCCCTTGGAGGAAGGTGCTTTTTATATGCCGAGCGAACAGAAAAGTTGGCATCTTCCCACACCCAAGCATCTATAACATCCTTCTGTGGTGTATGGTTCGCTAAGGACTACTCAATTTCTTGATCCCATAATGCAACTCAGAGTTGAAGCAACCAAGTATGTTTATCCTAATGGTCTGCCACTGATGCAATGGGGTTTAATGTCAAGGCATTGAGACATGGATAAACATCCGCTAAAGGCCTAAGATTAGTCCAGTCATCCAGCCAAAAGGAGAAATACCTCCAATTCCTCAAATCAGCAAAGAAGTATGGTACAACGGTTGACATCTCATGCAGCTAGCGCCTCCAAAAAGCAAGTCTCCTCTTCTAGGAAGCATTCTATCAGGCCTACTGAGCTTCCTGCCAGGACAAGCAGTAAAGACCTTGGCAAAGAGGCTGGAATGCCTACCCATGATAGAAGTAATCCATTTAGTGAGAAGGGCCTGGTTCATAATCCTCAAGTCCAGAACAACCAAGCCTCCTTCAACAAGTGGCTTGTTTCTGTTGGAATACCGAACACCCCTTTTTGTATATTGTGAAGATTAGGACTAGTTAATAAAAATTTTCTATAATCAACATGCTCTTTTATCACGTCCTTGTGGAGTTGAATTGCTGTTTCAAGCAAAGTTTGTAGGATGCTAACCAGCAAACTCATTTGGAAATGGATAACTGATTAGGTGGAATAATGATGACATTTAATACCTATGTTTTATGAGACTATGGAGCATGAAGGGCAGCTTTCCTCACGAGGATTTTTTGATATGTAGCAGAATAGGCCGGATGGAAATAACGAGGATTGGATGGGAATAACCCATACATATGTAGTTCTAAGATCACAGATATTTTCTTGGAAGTCCTTGGTTAAATCCATTGAGTTTATTCTAACATGATTTATGATTATTGTTAACCTTACAGTGATTTAGTTCACTACTCCAAAGAAATAATGGTGTAGGTCATGTAGTATTGAAATAAAAAGAAGCAATTGAGTGATAAATTCTTGGCTATGAGAAGCTGCGATGTTTGTGCTACGTTCATACCTTGTCATCAAGTACACTTGAGAATTGATTTCCCTTCATGTGGGAAAAATTTGTCAGTCCTCTCTTCCCATAATGTGTTTTCTTGATCATTTTACGATGTTTCAACTCCAAGTCTCATCTAACTTGTTTACCATGCCCAATCCATTTATTTCATAAAGAAATGGCACAATGTCTTGAATAGTTAATTATCAGAGTCATAAGTATATTATTGTCTCCAATGTTATAGTTTTATGGGGGTTTATGAAAAGTTATTTTTTGGTTTTTTTTTTTGAAAGGGAATTTATGAAAAGTTTTACATAAATTTCTTCTACTTGGTCACACACTTAATGTTTTTGTTGCCTTAAAGAGGAGTGCCACTTTCTCAAAAAACTGAAAATGAACATCGTCACATATGTTTTGCTGAATTATGCATTTATTTAGACCTTTTGGTGAATAGGTTTAACGTCACCTAGGCAACTGTACATTAATTGCAAATAGCTGTCAAAACGCACAAACCAGAAAACACAGTATGTGCTCCTGTGACATATTTGTCACTCCAAATACCCAGATTCGTTATAGTCCCCCCTGTTGTAGTCCAACCACCCAATAAATTGGTTATTCCTAAACGAGGCTGGAAGGGTATAACGAACATATCTTGTCTCCACATCTCATCAAGAATAGGGTCAGAAGGGTCAAAAATTGCCAATTTGTATGAGGCCATTGAATCAGCCCAACCAGAAACTAGCTGTATGCATTATATGGACTGAATGTGACCGACCGGGATCATTCTAAACAACCGTATGAACATGATACCAAGGGCAACCCATGGAAAATACCTCTTTCTCAAAAATAAATACACACGATGTCAATTTATTGCAATGGAAAAAGGGAAACTCTGTACATACTCCATATATACTACAGTACCTAACGTTTTCTGGAGATTACCTATGAGCAATATTATTAAGCTTGTACCTTGTCGAGGCTGCATTTGCTTATCATCCATGTTTCAAAATAATGCTGATTGATAGGCTGCATAATCTGATCCCTCACACACACACACACACACACACACACCTCTTTAAATACTTCAATTGTCTATAGGGGCTTTGATGAGAATTTTTTCGGTTTTTAACTGGTTAACTGCTTGTTTTCATTGTGGCAGAGGCCTGCAGAAGAGATGATTCGTTTTATTAACAAGTTCAAGGCTGATTTTGGAGGTCAAGTTGTTTCATTAGAACGTGTGCAACCTTCCTTAGACCATGTTCCTCATCGGTAAGTTGTTATTTTAGTAGATTTTAACAGCAAATAATTAGTTTTTTTTGAAAAGAAACAGCAAATAATTCTTAATTCCTTTTGCTTTATTTAGGGCCAAAATTATCACCATAAAAGCATGCCTCGGTTCATCTCCTTGTCTTTTAGAGTTCTTATTGCATCATTAATGTTAAGAAATAAATAATCCGAAAATGTAATATAAATAGCAAAGCATAACAAGAAAAATGTTTGGGTTTACGTGGAAACCTCCCTTACGAAAAGTAGAGAGAAAATCACGGGAGAAGGCCCCGATAGAGCAAGATAAGTCTATTTTTCTTAAAGATAAACGAGTGAGTACAATAGCCTATTTATAGACTCCCACACACCACACTTTTCTTTGCTCCACTATGTGGTACTAAACGTACCACTCCAATAAACACCTCTCAACACTCCCCTTCAAGTTGGAGCATGGAATGCTCAACTTATACAAAAGATATTCTTGCTCTACAAAGCAAAAAACACAACACAAATAAAATGATGCTGCCGGGTCACGACTTCCATGTCTCTTGTGTCGCTGACTTCTTTGCATCCTCAATTGATGTTGTCGGGTTACAGTTGCCTTGTGCCGCCAACTTCTTTGCATCTTTAACTTGCTTGTAGACGGGTGCGAGTAAGAGTCCGGAGAGAAGTCGTAGACAATTGATTTTGTGCTGGTTGGGATTAAAAAATATGCTCTTACACTCCCTCTTTCTCTCATACTTGTATGGGAGAATAAAAAAATAACACGAAGAAGAAAATAAAATAGCGAAGTGCTTCTCCTCCTCTTCTCATTATCAATTTTTTTTCTTGATATTTTTCTTCTTCTACCCTTTTTTTAAATATATTTTTGCCCCTTTTTTTTCTTTTCTTTTATATATTCATGCCCTTCCTCCTTTGTACTACTTAAAAGACACCCAAAAATTATTAAAAGAAACTAGGAGGTAGATATGACGAATGTTCTAAATAAAAAAAACCTAAAAGATACCTTCCTTTAACCCAAAATGAGGCTTCTCTTCCCATTTTGTCATTGCTGTTAACTGTATGCATCTCCTCCATCATCGCCTTCTTTATCGTATGGAACAGGAGCAGTAGCAAACAACCACCATTAGTGACAAAAGTCTCGTCGCTATCTTCATTGTAAGATCCACTCCGTGAGATCAACACCACCTTTGCTGGAGATTGCTCCTCAAGCGTTGGTGAAATGGATGACCAACACGCGTGGTCGACCATCGTGCCTCATTCGACATCGATTTCATCGCTGCTTATGCCTTCAACAGCATCATCTTAGCATTGCGCCTCCATCGCTGCTACCATTGTTGTCATGTGGCTGCTATCTTCATTGCCATCGCCTATTCTTGGCAGAGCAACGATGGCGAGGAGAAATTGGGCAGAGAGCTTAGGCGACGAAGTTGCCAAGACCTGCTTCATCCTCATCGCCATTGTCCTCATTGACCGCTTTTGTCACAAGCCCCTCTTCCTTATGTGCAGAGGTGGAACCTAAGCAGAGGCGGCAGATTGAGGGGGCCTCCATGTACTCGTCGTAAGTGATTGCCTCAATGCTTGCAGCCGAGTGCAACCAACATCGATTGATTCCGCAATCTCACTGCCCTTTCTTGACAATAAGGCAGCATTGTCACTTTCCTCGAGTAGCACTACCTTGGTGCTTCACTGGTGCTTCTGCACCCTTGCAACATTGCTTGGAGGGAGGGCTGTCCTACCCTTGATCAGTGCCTTCCTCGCTTTGATCTCGCGATCTCTTGCAGGAGATTATTGTGAATGGCTAGCATCAGGGCAATGCTCTCTACCTTGGGTTGATGTCGAGATCAACAAGTAACTCCAAGAATAGATAATGAAATAGTAGAAATCCTAAACAAAATGATAATCCAAGAACGACTTGCTCTTATACTATGTTAATAAATAAATAATGCGGAAATGTAACATAAATATCAAAACATAACAATAAGAAATGCTTGGGTTTACGTGGAAATCTCACTCACGAAGAGTGGGGAGAAAATCATGGGAGAAGGCCTCGTTTGGGCGAGCTAATTCTATTTTTCTCAAAGATAAATGAGGGGATAAATAGCCTATTTATAGGCTCCCACACACTACACTTTCCTTCTCACTATTATGTGGAACTAAATACACCACTCCAATAAACATATATCTCAACAATTAATAACCCTGGAAATTGCATCATTTTTTTTAGGGCAAAAATGATGATGACATAAGCATAATGATCATCTACCCCATTACAACTTTAGGGGTTGTTTTGGTGGAGGAATGAAAAAAAAGGAATTGTAATAGGAATTAGAAGAAAATGAAATTAAGATAGGAATTGGACATTTTTTTACTTTGGGAAATTAAATCTTGTCATGGATTATTTAAGAGGAGTAAAATAATTCCACTTCTTCTGGAATTAAACACTAAATTTTGCAAGAAAATAATTTTGGAATTTAGGACCCCAAACAAGGAATTTTGGTGCCAATTCCTTGTTCCAAATAGCCCCTTAGGTATTGTTTGTTTTGCAGGATTGGGATGCTTGTCCCTTGTTTGGGAGAGTTTATCTCAGGATAGGATAATACTGGGTTAAAGGCCACAATCCTGGTATTATCTAATTCCAGGGGAGGTGGGATAGTCTAATCCCACACACAATCCCTCCCCCGCCTTGCTGTTGCTGTTGTTGTTGTTGCTGTTGAGGACAAAGCCATCGGGGCGATGTACAAGAGGTGCTGGAGAACAGTATGACGGTGGTAGTGAAGATACGATTGTTTGGCATACAAGGCGGAGAATGACGTACAAGGCTATCGTGCTCTTTGCTTGGCATTGTTGGATCTAAGGTGCATTTGTTGTGGTTTGGTTGGTTAGTGATGAGGATAGGATTCACTCGACATGCAAGGCGAATGTGTTCCCCCACGCTGGATAATCAACCAGAAGGGTAGCAATCAACCCAAATGTAGTGCACATATGTTCCCATGGAGGTTGAGAATCCATCGGTAGAATCTGATAATGCAGGGGTGGAGTCTGAGAGTCCAGCGGTGGATTATGAGAATCCATGGGTGGAGTTTTCAAAATTCACAGGTGCAGTATGAGAATCCACATGTGGGTTCTCATAATCCATCGGTGGATTGTGAGAATCCATCAGTTGAGTCTCAACACTCCAACTATGCCAAATGTGGGATTACTCGTTTTAATCCCAGAATTGCCACCTATAAAAAAACAAGCACGAAAACCCTGCAATCCTAGGATTGGGGCATAATTTCTCTCCCATAAAATTCTATTCCGCTAAATCATTTCCGCTAAACAAACAGTTTCTTAGAGATGCCCCAAAATATCCTTAGAAAATCCACCTCCCTACATACATTCACAACAATGTTCTCTCTTCTCTAAAGATGACCTCATTTTTTTTTGCAAGGAAATGGCCCAAAGAATTGCAAAATTCCTGCCTGCTCTTTTAATCAACAATGTCCCTTATCAAAACCTTGACAGGAAACCTGCTAGGAGTAGTTGATCCAACTTGGGTGTACCTGCTCCCACACTACTCTCTTAAAAGGGCATGCAGAAAGAGAGCACAATTCTCATTTCTTTCATGATACAAAGCATAAGTAGGTTTGACTAAGGTGCAATCTTCAACCGGTGGACTATTGTCATGATCCTCTTGATGCATGACAACTAACAAAAAAAATCCATGTCTTTAATGCCATGGTGAACTTCCAAATCAGTCTACTGCCTTTTGCAAGACTCCCATTCACATTGTAATAGGTAAAAAGGAGTCTATATGCCAACTACACTATGAAATTGTATCTCCCCATGATTAGCCATCTGGACATCCAATGTTGGGTTGAAACCTAGCCAAATTCTTTGGTAGTGCCAAGAAATCAACCAATCTTTGCTCAGTAGGGTTGCTCCTGAAGAACAGTTCCACACAGTCCACCTAGTCTCAACAATCTGCAATAGTAGCCTGCAAACTTGATGATGCAAACAACCTCGGGAATCTATTATCAAGGGACTTGACCCCATCTAATCATCAAGGAAGAAATTAAATCCCTTACCCTCCCCCAACTCCAGCAGGAAAAGGGGAATTACAACCAACATGACACAAAGTAGGTTCCTTTGATAGGTGACATTGTGTCAACCAGCATCAATTTTCACTGTAGCGTGCATCAATCATAATGGAAAGCAAACCCTTTTCAACTCCCATAATCCAAGCAATCCACTTTGTTAAAAAACCCTGGCTCATGATTTTGAGGTCCAAAATGCTTAGCCTGCTGTTAGAGATTGGTGAACATACCTCCTACCAAGATACCATGGCCATAACACGACCTCCTTCCACGTCAATCTTCCAATGAATATTGCCTGTCAGTGCATCCAATCTGTTTGTAATTATAAGGGGCATTATGAAGGTGGATAAATGTAGTGGGGAGATATTTTTTTCCTCTGATTTTTTGGCAACAAAACCTGTAAGTCCATTCCTTTTTCATGATTAATACAATCTCTGGATGATTATCGATCTCCGGTAATCTTCCTTTTTCTTTCCGGAAAAACAAAGAAGGTGGATAAATGGAATATAAGGATGGCGGCTAGAATCGACTTTAACAAGATCAACCTTCTTGTGAAAGTGGATGAGATTTCCAACTACTCAAATCTCTTCTCAATGCTAAATGAGAACATTGTAATTAGCTACCCTAAAATGGCCTTTAGTAAATGGGAAGTGTAGGTGTTTGGCGTATTGCATTGGAAGAGAACTTAGAGACATCCACAGAATTTTCACACTCCTCTTTGCCTGTTTGGCCTTCATGTTAGATGTTACAAAATAGGATCCCTATGTTGACCTTCAAACCATAAAATCCCCACAAGGGTCAAGTAAAATAGAGTGTGGAGAAAGTTGGGGGGAAGATAATCTTTGTTATTAATAAAAAGAGAGGTCCTATCTCTCTTTATATAGAGAGACAAAGGGGCATACATGGAAATTCAACAAATGTCTAAAAATGGTAAATACTAATCAAATAACTAATTCTGATTTATTTCCTAACACTCCACCACAAGTCGAGAAGTGGGAGATGGTGAAGACTTGGATCCTTAAGGTAATGTAGATCCACTCTCGTTGACGTGGTAGTTCGCTCTTCGTGTCTTCAACTCTGGGTGCCCGTTCTTGTATGCTCTCATAGAGGCAGTCAACGCTCGATTTTTCTTTAGGTGCATGAGAGTGCTGCCTGAATTTTGACATCTTGAGATGCTCCCGTTTTCAATTCTAGTGTCTTCCACTAAATATATAATGACCCAAATAAAGACTTAGAACTTGAGGGGCTATACACAAAGTCCCAAAGACAAGACACTAAAAACATAAACTTGAAAAACAACTGGACTTAATAAGTAAATAACCCCCCCTTTTTTTCTCTAAAGCCTAAAACAACCAACCATTAAACCTAAGGAGCAGAGCCCCACTCCATCTTCCTTCTCTTTCTTACATTCTTCTCTGCCAGCCTTCCTGTTGGGCATGAGATGATAGTAGCAACACCAACGTTGCAGCAATCATGGAGAAGAGGAAGGGAGAGGAGCCACCAAAGAGAGGAGCCATCATTGACTTTTTTTTTTTGTTTTGTCTATGGGCAGTGGCACTGTAGTAGGGAGGAGAGCAGTGGTGCTTCGGCAGGTTGGAGGAGGATCGGGCCACCTCGATCTGATAGAGCAGCCTCCAAGGAACACGATGGTGCCCTCAAATCCTTGATCGAGCAAGGTTCGAAGGTCCAAAACCTTGATTCGGTTCATCGTGTTAACTGGTAGTGCTGGAGCCTTTTTGGCTCGTCGGCGACGACTGCGCCAGTCAATGATTGTCGAAGGTGGTCGACATGATCGAGATGAGGCCTGCGACCACCCCTGTGGTGGTCTTTCGTCGGTTGGAGGCTAAAGGCAGCATCGACAAGGTCTTCTTTGCCAGCAATGAGAAACCCAGCAACAACAGTAGCAAGAGGAGAGAAAGAAGAGAAGAGGGACTTGGGAGAGGAGAGAGCCCCTCCAGTGGCTCGTTAGAGGTCGGTGGCATTGTTGGAGGGTCTCCACCCTTTAGGGTTTCTTCTTCCTTTTCTTTTTACTTTCCCATGAGATCAAACCTATTCAGATATCATGTGGAGAAATTTGGGGGAAGATAATCTTTGTTATTAATAAAAAGAGAGGCCCTAGCCCGCTTTATATAGAGGAGCAAAGGGGCATACATGGAAACTCAACAAATGCCTAAAAATAGTAAATACTAACTAAATAGCTAATTTATTTCCTAACAGGGACATTCTCCTCGATGACCTCCACAAAAATGACTATGTTTGCATACTGCAAAATTAGGACTAGCTTAGAAATGTTTCCTGGCTTGAAGCCTCTAAGAAACCCATTGTTACATGCAGCAAAGGTGCAAACTGTTGAGCATCTATAGCCAACACAAACAACAAATGTGTTTGAGGGCATTCCTTACATAACCCACTTGCAGCTAAATTGGTAGACCTTTTGGTTTTCCATTAATAAACACTGAAAAGGAGTTTGTAGTCATCCATGCCATCTAAAGAGGACTCGAAAATGCTCACCCATAGATTTTCCAATTTCCAACTTGCTTCAACATTCAGTTCCATTGACATGTATCTTAGCTATGAAATTCCTTCCTTGCCTCCCATTGGTCACCATGTGGAAAAGATCTAGCATTGGCATCACCCTCCTTCAGTCAAAATTGATGTTACCTTTGCCTCCATTTCACCTCCTTCCTTGGAAGCCACAATTTATTGTTCTGGTTCCTTTCTTGCACCTCTGAGCCTGGAATCTTCTACTACATTGAGCTGATTAAATGCCACCTTCATCCTTTTTCTATTCTGATCTTCCCTTGAATCCCTTTTATATGACATTAAATGCTTCAACTCCTATAGCCTCCTAGTTACAATTCGCCAAATCGAAGGAAGGAGCTACATGCCACCAATGCTCTACCATATGATGGCAATCCGCCTCGTATAATTATCGTTGCTTAAACTCGCACAGACCAATTGGAACTCCGAATTAGCGGCGTGTGCAATCAATGAACGTCTTAAGGTCTGCATCAATTGCACAAAGAGGAAAGGTATCGATGAGCTCCACTTATGCAAGGAATTTGTCAACCTCTAACTTTGACATGGTACTTCTCCATGTAAAAAGATGGCCAGGTGGAATTGAGATTGCAAATTAAACTTCGTTACAAGTTAAAGAAATTTTGCAAACCTAACGCTACCTCCACCATGCCCATCCAGTTACTAAAAGAGTTTTAAAATTTCTCCCACCAAATATGGTAAATTAGAGGAAGAGGGCTCCCAATCTAAAATCCTTCCATAGCTCATCATGCACATCACCGTTTGAAGGATCATGATGCTCATCGCCTCAAGCTTGAAGCTATCACTCCTCTTTATTCTTCATGAAGTCACATGGCATCCCAACCACAATCCTTCCAACTCCCAGGCATCCTTGTCTAAGAAATCAACAATCCCCTAGATTTGTCTTATGCATGTATGAGAAAATGTTCCAATCTCCCCCTACTAGCTAGCTATCAGATGACCTGGTCATACTCTTCCAACTTAGTTTCTTGCAAGAGAACTAAATCAACTGCTCATTCTATCACATAATAGCCCAAAGCACCTTAGTGGCATGGGTCACAAATATCCCTGACATTCCAGCATAGGGTCTTCATTGGCCCCTACTAAAGTTCCCTACTGCTATTGCTTCCTGACATCGAGAAAATCCTAGAGCACATGCGAGCTGAGTGGTCTTCCTATTTGTCTTCATTTTGTTTGATGAGTGTCTCCCTTATCCTTATTTAGGTTTGACAAGATTGACACTGATAGGCTCCTCGGGATGTGGAGTAACCGACTCAAGTAACGATTGGACCTCCTCAGTGGAGGATGATCTGATCGTAGGATTTAAGCAATCTCACAAATGGCACAGGAAATAGTTATCCAGTTCCACCGTAAGGGGTGTACATTTGGGGGGAGGATGGAGCTCCCAACTATGCATTAGAAATTTGGTATGGTTACAAGGCATAAAATCTCTCGATTTCTCTCGGATTGCTTGGGGTAAAGCCTTAAGGGCCTTCCCCTTTATTTATAGTGCTGGGATCAAACTTCCAGCAAGATCTTCTGGGCGGATTGGGCTTGGGCTCCCAGTGAGATCTTCTAAGTGGATCGGGCTTGGGCTCCCAGTAAGATCTTTTGAGCAGATATGTTGCTCGACAATTGTACATGCATTGCTAGGTTATTAATAGCAGCTGCCATTGTCAGCATTTATTGGGGGCGCAAACCTACTGTACTTTCACCGTGCCTTCGGGCAGATAGGGCCCTTTGGGTCCGACTATGTCTAGCCTTCTTGTGCATGGTCGGGTTGGATCGCCGATCCCGTTTGACTTCCCTTGGATGTAGACAGGTTGGGTCTCCGAGCTCGCTTGGATCTAGCTTCTGCGGGTTGGATCCTTCTTTTCGGGCCTATCGTGAGGTTTTGGGTCCGAGGGCATTTTTTGCCCCTCATCAGACACTATCTCTTGTTGAACATCGTTCATGAACGGTCACTGAACAAAATACTCTAGACTTAACATCAAGTGTCTGTGCTGCCTCCATGTTGACAGATTCTCACTGCATCCCTCTATAATTGCCATCGCTGCTCATTGTCTTGAAGGCTACCTTAGCATCACATCTCATGGACCCTCCGGTGAATGTTGATGCTACCCTCAAGCTGGACAACAAGCAACATAGGGCACCATGCTCATCATTTGCTTTGTGATGATGGTCTGTAGGACCCAAAAAGTGGACAATAGATTGAAGGAGTATTGGGGAAAGAAGATGGAGAGTCCCCCAAACCCAACTATTTGTTCAAAAGAGTGGAAGAGTCATAAGCTGTGTGCTTGGGGCTTTCAATTGGAGTGGATTGCCTTTTGAAATTCCCATATAAAATTAGAGAATCTCGCATTGTTTCCTTTGCAAGCACAATCGAATTGATCCCTTGGCATGATCATATGCAATGATGCTTGAATGTTTCGGTGTCAGTATCAAAGAATTTGCATGAAAATCCTATAAATAGAACAAGTAGTGACACCATAACTTGTTTGTTTTCTTATTCCCCATTGACCTTAGACATCTGAAGGAGGCTAGTCTTATTACCTTCATCTTTTTCTTATGATGCAAATAGGAGAAATTAAGGCTGTTGTTTTCTTTTAAAGGCTCTTTATTGTTAAAAACAATCTCACCAATGAAAACCCACTTAATAGGGCTTTTCAATTGTTTCCCTGTATGTGGAGTTTTCTTCTCTTTTGGTTGTTAGTTTTGATATATGAAGGTATTTGGATCCCACGATGTAGCCTTGGATCTTGCTACAACAAATTGTTTCAAGTGAGCATTTTTATGCTCTATGGGTACTTTATGCTAAAATTGGTGCCCTTTTGGTCTTTGATTGTTTTTGTTGCCGGAGGAGCATGACTTCATCCAAGGGTGGCTTGGTCTCAGGTTGATTGGAAAGATCATTGCACAATGGTATTGGGCTAATGAAAACCTCTTTTGATAGATTAGGTATTGGTTATGTGGAGTGGCAATCCCATGTTGCTCATGGTGTCAAAGGTGGCTGGTGATGGTCAGGTCTTGCAGCAAGTTGTCATGGGCATATCCATGACTTAATTAGGTCAGCCCAAGAAGTAGGTATATTGAAGGAAGAAAGTGTCTTTGGATAGAACAAATAATGCTAGTGTAAATTTTGGGAAGTGGAAGCTCATGTGGCAAAAGTAAGTGTTTAAATTGGGTGAAATGACTTAGTTTCATTAGAAACCCTAGGGCTTTCTTTTATAGAGAGACCGTAGAGTCAAAAGTACAGGAATGCCCATGAGGGATAAACCAACTATAGCCCTTACAATAAGAAGACCACACAACATATGCTAACACTCCCCCTCAAACTGGAGCATAGATATCTATCATGTTCAGCTTGGATATATAAGAATCAAATGAAGATCTGGTCAAGGGCTTTGTGAAAATATCTGCAGTTTGCTCCTCAGATGCAACAGAAGTGGTATATATCAACCCTTTCTGGATAATATCCCTGGTATAATGATAGTCAACCTCAGCATGCTTTGTTATGTTAATTGACTGTTCTATTATCACATCGCATCTCCATAGGACTAGAAAACTGCACCTGTAGGTCAATAAGTAAGGATTTGATCCACATCATCTCAGCAGTCGTCTGAGCCATAGCTCTGTATGCAGACTTGACACTGGATCTTGCAACTGTGTCATGTTTCTTGCTCCTCCATGTGATCAAATTTCCTATTAAGAAGGTACAGAACTGAGTAGTGGATTTACGATCCACATGGCATCCGGCATAGTCTGCACCTGAGTAGCCAACCAACATCATAGAGGACCTTTTTGAGAAGAGACCCTTCCTAGGAGCCTTCTTTATATATCTAAACACCATCAATGCTGCATTCCAATGCTAATGTGTTAGCTTGGCCATGAACTTACTCAGTCGCCCAACTGCAAAGGAGATATCTGGCCTCATGATAGTAAGATACAATAGCTTACCCACAAGCTGTCTGTATCGTTTCCTGTCCACCACCTATGCATCCTCATCATAGAGTAGCATCTTGGGATCTATAGGAATATTGGCCTCCTTGGCCCCAAGCATACCAACCTCTTGTAAGATATCTAAAGCATACTTTCGCTGAGACAAGACCACACACTCCTTGCTGCGAGCAACCTTAATACTAAGGAAATACTGTAAAGCCCCCAGGTCCTTCATGACAAATTGCTCTGCTAGGATGCGCTTAACCTCAGCAATACCCTGTACATCGTCTCCTGTGATGATCAAATCAACATAAACAAGAAGTACCACAGTACCTCGTCTAGTCCTCCTGACAAAAAGTGAAAAATCAGCTGTCGATCTCCTGAATCCAACTTCCTCTGCAACTTGTGACAATCTTTGAAACTAGGCTCTGAGACTCTATTTAAGGCCATATATAGCCTTCCGTAATCGGCATACACAGTCCCCCTTACTCTCAAAGCCAGGTGGCTGCTGCATATAGACTTCCTCTTGGAAATCACCATAAAGGAATGCATTTTTCATATCTAACTGGTGCAAGGGCTAATCTAACTGAATTGCCACTACAATCAACACCTGGACTGTGGGAAGTCTGGCCACTGAGGAGAAGGTGTCAAAGAAGTTTACCCGATAAGTCTGGGTGAACCCCTTTGCCACAAGGTAGGCTTTGTACTTAGCAACACTACCATCAAGATTGAACTTCACAGTAAATACCCATCGACAGCTAACGAGTGCAGCACCATTAGGAAGTGGAGTAAGCTCCCAAGTCCTATGACTTCGAAGAGTGACCATCTCATCGTCCATGGCTACCCGTCATTTTGGATCAAGCATGGCCTCATGGTAAGTAGCTGAAATCTGCGTAGTAGCTAACGCTTGAGTGAATCCAGCAAATCCAGGAGTTAGAGTATTAGTAGCAAGTGCTCCTACCGTGGGATAAGTAGTGTAAGTTCGTAGTCGCTTCCGAATGGCTATTGGAAGGTCAAGATCATCGCCTGACACATCACCGTCCTGTTCTTGTGACCATCACATGGCAAACATACGTTAGTGTCTAAAGGACTCACCTGAGAAGCCGATGATGAAAGCGAGGATGGGGGTCCCTTATAGATAGTATGAGGGCAAATATATATCTGGAGTGGCCCAGTTAGGCGTGGAAAGGGATGCGTAGCAGGAGGTGGTGGTGGTGTGGTGGGGACAGAAATCTCAGGAAAGCTCCCAAAGCGAATGGGAGAATATGGCATAGGCTCCATATCACCCTTGGGAGGCATCTCAGCAGCCGTCACAGAAAAGAAAGGCACAACCTCATGAAATGTAACATCCGTTGAAACATAATGTCGAGAAGCAAGCAGATCAAAATAATGATACTCCTTTTGTGTCCGGGTATACTCAAGAAAAATATACTTAACTGCTCTCGGTGCTAGTTTATCCCAACCGGGTCCCAACAAATGGACAAAAGCAACACAACCAAAAGTCCGATGGGTGACGTAAAACAAGAGACGATCAGGATACATGATCTGAAGAGGAATTCGTTCATGCAATGCAGCATTAGGCATCCGGTTAATAAAAAAACAAGCAGTCAAAACAGCATCACCCCAATATAGAGAGGGGACAGAATAGTGAATTAGCAAAGTACAAGCAACATCAAGAACATGACGATATTTCCTCTCAGCAACACCATTTTGCTGAGAGGTATGAGGACATGTTATCTCATGGATAATGCCACAGCTAGAAAAGAAATTGTGCAAGTGCAAAGTACGAAATTCCAAGGCATTATCAGAATGAAAGCACTTCACTAAACATGATTGCAGAGTTTTTATTTCTTTGACGAAGTTCTAAATAATTTATCCCACATCAGACTTATTTTTTAGGAGAAACATCCAAAAAACACGAGAAAAGTCATTAACTAAAACAAGATAATATTTGTCCCCAAGTCAATCAGGAGTACGACTGGGACCTCACATGTCTATATGAATCAAATCAAATGCAGCAATAGATGAAACAGAATTAGAACTGGAAAAACTAGCCTGTGGTGCTTGCCAAGTTGACAAGCATCACGGGTGAGAGCAGTAGTGGAGGGGATGTATGGTAGAACACCTCTGAGACGATGAATGGGTAGATGGCCAAGGCGGTGGTGTCACTGGAGAAGAGATTTAGCAGAAGCAAGACCCTGGGTAACAGAAGCAGCAAAAGCATTACTGCTCAGATGGTACACCCCATGTTCCTCACTCTCTCCATCAATCGTGTTCCCAGTGAATTTGTCCTGCAAGACACAAGAGGATGCATAAAAATAGCTTGGCAGTTCAAATCTCTAGTGATGCTGCTAATAGACAATAAACTCAAAGGTAATAGATATCTGCAAGTCTTAAAGTAGGAAATAAAGACATATCTCCCTTGCCAACAAGTGGCGAGTGTCTCCCATCAACCACCTGTACTGTCCTGGCAGGTGTAACAGGTGTTACCTGAGAGAAAGAGCCTCGGTCGCCACATAGGTGCTTGGATGCATCAGAATCAATCAACCACTCACCATATGACAAAAGTGACGACATACCAGTCGTAGGTGTCTCTGAAGAGGAAGCCACAGTTGCAGTGTCTGAAATCTGAGAGGTGGATGCCTGAGTCAACTGAGTAATCTGTTGCTGCAAGTTCTTAATCTCAGTGCTTAAAGAACTAATATTAGAAGTAGGAAGAGCTGCATCGGAGATCTCAGCTGCCTGATTGGCCACCGGTGGCCTACCATGCTTTTGCCAGCATGTATCCTCAGTGTGACCAAGTCTGCCACAGTAAGTACACGGAGTCATGGTACGTGTACCAGAAAAACATCCACGTCCACGACCACATGCAGGGTAAGTAGTACCCCTGCTACGTCCAGAGATCGCAGCCAGTGCAGATGACTGAGCAACAGTGTCAGGAGTAGGAGTGCGTACCATAATTCTGCTAAGTCTACTATATGCTTCCTCCAGAGTAGGAAGCTCAGGAGCAGTGAGGATTTAATCTCTGGCTGTTGCATACTCAGGTCCAACGCCAGCCAAGAAAAGTGAAATAACCAATTGTCTCTTAAAACTCCTCCAGGACTCACAGGCACACCTTGATAGGTAGGAGTAGTGCCTCTGCAACATTCCCTTCATGAGGGATAATACTGTGACAGCGTGCATCCCTCCTGACGCAGATAGAAAAGGTCATAAAAGACCTGAAAAACTCGTGCGGAGTTCTTGGCATGTGAATAGGTATCACGCAAGGACTCCCACATCTCTTTTGCAGTAGTGTAGTATATGATCTCATCCCCTATGTGTGGAATAATCGTCTGCATCAGTCATGCACAAACTATGGCATTGTCGCTATCCAATTAGCATATGTGCCTATCTTGTTCTTAGGTTCCGGATCCGTAGGAATATGGCTTTTTTTATGACCTCTGATGGTCATAAGAAAGGTCTGGGACCATTGCGGGTAGTTGGTCTCATCCAACTTAACAACAGGACCAAAGAAAGGATTCTTGAGTATCTCGGTGTCAGAAATAGAGCTCGAAGACACTTTGGATTGATCATTTGAAGCTATGTTTCGCAATCCGGAAGCCTTGATCAAGCTTCTATCACCACGAAATCATGCACAATTTGAAATCAAACAGATTCAGACCTGCATTACGAACTTACGTTCCTAGATCAGGGCAAAAAGCCTCTCACAATCGTTGCACAATGATCAGATCACTACACACTACCTCCCTGTTGATCTGAGCGGCCAACTGCCGCCGCAAATCACTATAGCAATGCTGCCGGAGGCTGTTGCGTGGCTGCTGTGGACCAGCACTGCCTGCAGCATGACATTGCAAGCCCAACAAACAGCCCTAGCTACTGTTGTGCCTCCGCCAACCTCCTGTAGCACTGTCGCAGGTCCACCAAGCTGCTGCTGTGTCGCTACCGGAGGCTAAATCGGCCTCCAAGAGCACCGCAGCGTCGCTGCGAGGGACCCTTGGTGCTGTAGTGCACCGTCGTTGGCTAAGAGAGGCCCCAAAGCCGCTGTAGTGCCGCCACGATCAACCTAGATGCTGCAGCATCGCAGTCGGAGGCTAGCAGAGCCTTCAAGCTCGCTGCAACGTTGTCGCAAGTGCCACTTGAGCGTTGTTGACGGTGCAATAGGCTCACCTACGCCGCCGCAGCACCGCCGCTCGTGCTGTAGTGCGTCGTCGGAGCTTCGCCGAGAGCCGCTATCGCTCACGAGGGAGAGAGAAGTGATTAGAGTTTGGTGGTTAGGGTTTTGGAGGCTGTGAGGGTTGGGATACCTAGAGCCACAGTCTAGGACCGATGCTCTGATACCAAATTGGTTGAAATGACTTAGTTTCATTAGAAACCCTGGGACTCTCTTATATAGAGAGAGACAGTAGAGTTAAAAGTACAAGAATGCTCCTAAGGGCCAAAACACCCATAGCCCTTACAATAAGAAAAAGACCACACAACATATGCTAACAGTTTAGAAGGCGAATTCTGAGGGTTAGTTTACTTGGGAGGTTAGGAAAGTGATGTTAAGAAATATGAAACTAGTGTTAACCTGCAATTGTATTTACTTGTAGAGTGGTGCTAACACTAGTTGGTGTTTACTTGAATTGGTGTTAAGTTGTGGTGTTTATTTGGTAGTGGTGTTAGGTATATAAAACATGAGTGGTGTCAGAGACATGAGTGGTATACGATTTTAACATGGGTTTGTGGGGTGTCAGTGATACGAGTGGTGTACGATTTAACATGGGTTTGGCTAACACGAATTGAAACTGGTGTTAGACAAACTCGTGTTAAAGTGGCTAAACCTAGGTTAGCAAATGGGGGGGGTTAAGTAGTTAAGTAAATAAGGGTTAACCCCCATTTCGAGGAGTTAACCTCCCAAGTAAATTAGGCCTTAGGCTTCTAAGGTGGGTGCTTTGTCTTAACTGGGTTAAGATGCTTTCTCGGAACGTTTGTGGTTCCTTGATGTGTTTTTTTTCTTGAAGAAAAAAGGAAGATTACCCGAGATCGGTAATCGTCCATTGTATTGTATTAAAATAATTGGAATGGACTTACAAATTATTGAGCTAAAACTTAGGCAGGAAATCAACCTCCCCCACAACATTATCCACCCAACACTTATAATCTTTGAAAATCCTACCATTCTGTTGCAGCCAAATGCACCACAGAATAGCAAAAGCTCTGATCCAACCCGCTACATCAAGGTCGAAGTGTCTTCTAAAAGAACTCCAAAAGCTACTCACATCAAAACAATCCACCATGGAGAGATTAAAGTGTTGCCAAACCTCTTGAAAAGTCACACATGAAAAATAAATGCTACACATCCTCCTCCGACTGAGGCTAACCTCCTCCCAAAATTATGCCTTTTTTACAATTTTGGGTGGTTATCGTTCAAATAGTTGCCCTTTTCGCTTTTCAAAAAAAAAAAAATTGTGCCTTGGAAGAATCATCACAAGGACCATAAACATAAGATATTGACAAAGATAAGCCATCTATCTTCCTTGTAAACACCACAGTCACCACCCTCCTGGCCAATAATGACGAGTTCAACTCGAAAGAATCACCATGCCATAGCAAGACAAGGCCACCTGACCTCCCTTCCGCTTTCACCTCAAGACAATCAGTAAAACTGTCACCACATAAGAAGACAAGCTATCTAGGTGAGTTTCTTGCAATAATGCAATATCAACTCTCCATTCAGCTAAGTACCTCATCAAGATCGACCTCCGCTTTCATCATGGAGGCCATAGACATTTCAAGAGAGCACTTTAACCATCAAGATTTTTCTTCGCCCCTCCCTTGTGAACCTTCTTAGCACCAATCACATTGGCTACTCGCCCATCAACCTCCTCCCCTTCAATACTGGCAAGAACATTCTTGATTAACGGCTTCTTTGTGACTCTTTTATGCTTATAATAGGCACTAAGAACCAGCTTATGTTTCTGCAAGATCACCTTATTAGGACCTGAAGATCAGCTCGACGAGGATTTGTACAACATGCTCTTCCCCTTGTTGATGCTCTTCCCCGTTCGCCCATTGTCCCCAACATTAGAGGTTGCATCCTCTAGCCCTTTAATTTGTTGCTGTGTTACACCCATAAGCTCCTCTACGTTAAGCCTGCTCAGACCGGTCCGATGGGGTTCTCCATGGCTAAACCTGTTGAAAGATGTGAGTGGTACATTTAGTACCACATAGTGGAGCGAAGGGTGTGTGTTGTGTGGGAGCCTATAAATAGGTTATTGTACCCCCATTTGTTTATTGAGAAGAAATATAGAGATACATGCCCTATCGGGGCCTTCTCCCATGGTTTTCTCTCTGCTATTCGTGAGTGGAGTTTCCACGTAGATCAAAGATTTTATTCTTGTTATGCTCTTGATATTATTGTTATGTTTCCGCATTTTTTATATTATTTAACATGGTATTAGAGCAAGTTGTTTCTTGGGTTGTTCTCAAGTTTATCATTATGTTTATTATTTTTTTAATTTTATCATTCATGAGTTTTTGGAGAAAGATCTGCCATGGCATCTCCATCCTCCTGAACAAAGGAGGTGATGGCGTGACTTGTTGGGTTCTTCGAACCCAACAAGATTGTTTGAAGAGGCTAGAGGAGATCAACATGAGGTGCTTGGATGTTGTTGAGGGTTGCACTATCACTGTAAGGGAGGAAACCACTGTTGCATGGTGTTTGGGTGGCATTGGACTAGGAGCGCAACCCTCTATGATCGAGAGAGGGGTTTCGAGAAGAATGCAGTGCACGATGTGGAGAAGCGGCGCAACGAGGAGATCTGCTCCTTTGATGGCCTCGTAGAGGCAAGGAAGGAAGAAGGCAGCGAGAAGGCTTGTTGATTTGGCGGCGCTAGGCGATGCTGCTAGGGCCTGCGTGAGATAGAGTAGCGACGCGCGCCACCATGCTTGTCCCTGCGATGGTGGCGAGGAGATAGAGTAGTGGTGAGAAGGCTCGTCGATTTGATAGTGCTTGGCGACGTGGCTAAGGATCGCGCGAGAAGCGACAACAGCAGGAGCAACAACATTGTCGGGATGAGGCCACAAGGGTTGTGGGCTGTGTCGATGACCGACACGTAGTGAGGAAGTCGAGGGAAGGGATGGCAATCGGCAAGGAGGATGGTGATGTAGACTACGGGGGTGCTAACGACGGTGTGGAAGCTAATGGTTCATGGGTTGGCTAAAGGCCTTCGTAGGTGACGTCGGTGCCATGGCTCCAGTGGTGGTGGAGCTTCTTGAGGCAAAGGAGCGGCGGCTGTGCTGTTGTGTTAGGTTCTCCCGAGCCCTAGAGAAGAAAGGCCTCTTTATATATATATATTTTGTGGCTCTTCTTTGTATTATATTACTAAGGAGGAGGGGTAGAAATAGGTGGAAGAGAGAGAAAAAAGGAGAGAAGATGGGAAAATGACGGTGGAGTAAGAAAAAGAAGGAAAGAGAAAAAAAGGAGAAAAAAATCAAAAAAAGGAGAAAAGAAAAAAAAAGAGTTTGAAATTAAATAGAAGAGGGGGAGAAGCTCTTCTCTATATTCTATTTTTTCTGTCTATTTTCTTCTCCCATACTTGTATGAGAGAAAGGGGGAGTGTGACAGGTTATTTTTGGATTTCAACCAACACCAAATTAGTTGTCTACAACTTGTCTCCGAACTTTTATCTACACTCGTCTACAAACAAGGGAAAGATGCAATGAAGCTGGTGACGCAAGGCAGCCGTGACCTGGTAGCACCATGATGCAAAGAAGTTGACGACACAAGAGGCATGAGGCTGTGACCCAGTAGCATCGGGATGCAAAGAAGCCGGCGACACAAGAGGCATGAAGATGCCATGACCCAACAGCATCATTTTTTTTTGTGTTGTGTTTTTTTCTTCTAGAGTAGGAATATTTCTTGAGCAATCTGAGCATTCCATGCTCCACCCATCATTTTAAATGCGTCAGCATGCCGTCGGCAAGGCTATTTTCGAGCAGGGGCTGTGTCGACACAGATAAAGTGTCGATTTACAGGGATATCATCGGCATGCCGTCAGCATGCCATCGACATGGTTGGCATGCCGGCGAAATAAGTGCCCATGCCGAGGTTGCTATTGGTTTTTTTGACTATTTTTGTTATTTTTGTCGGCATGCTCATTGGCATGTCCATCGAAAAACGGGCATTTCCAAGGCGTGCCCTCGTCATGTCCACGAAATGCACACTTAGAATTTCATCGGTACGACATCGAAATCGGCATTTCGAACCTTGGCTCCACCTTGAGGGGGAGTGTTGAGAGATGTAAGTGGTACATTTAGTACCACATAGTAGAGCGAAGGAATGTGTGTTGTGTAGGAGCCTATAAATAGGCTATTGTACCCCCATTGTTTATTGAGAAGAAATATGGAGATACACGCCCTATCGGGGTCTTCTTCCATGGTTTTCTCCCATTTTTTCGTGAGTGGGGTTTTCATGTAAATCCAAGATTTTGTTCTTGTTATGCTCTTGATATTATTGTTATGTTTCCGCATCTTTTATATTTATTTAACAAAACCTTTCAAAAATTGATCCAAAAGTGATAGGGATCAGCATCTCTTGCAAGAATCTAGTGCACCGGCATCAGGCCCAACATTTTGATAATACCAACCCTTTGCTAGATGATAAGACTGCACGTTAGATCTAAACTTACCATGCCCGGACCCAAAATTGGGTTCGGTAGCCATCTGTGAAGAGCCAAAAGCACATTCCAAATTATCAACTTGAACCGTGACGGCCTTCTTCGTTGAAAGAGAATGATTCTATCAAGATCTCCCATCACATTGATGCATAGCACCACCCAAATCTTGCATAAAATTGGCAACAACAACAAATAAGGGACCACCACCCTCTAAATGCAAAAATGGGACCAGTTATTGTCAAAAAAATTCAACTCACCACATCCGAATTTGCAAACGGATTTGGAGCCACCTGCTTGTCATCAAGAATATTCTCCGCCACCTCAATGCCTACTTTTGGTTTGTTCTCCAAAAATGGAAAACCCTAAGCCCTAAAATCATGGAGGCAAGCTTCGCTGCCTTGATTCGAAATTGAAACCACACTAGGTTGGTAGATCGATTTGGAAATCGGTCTCTAGACCCAACATGACCTTGTAGCAGGGCTAGCAGTGTTGCCCCTCATTGGAGTAGGGCCTGCAATGCTACCCCTCATTGGAGCAGGGCCTGCAGCACCACCTTTCGCTGGAGCAGGGCTTGCAGCGTTGCCACTATTGCCGCTAGCCACCACCTGCGCATATGTTACAAGCTGATGTGCCTCCAACTTTATCTCGTTGAATGATACCACGTAAGTGCAACCACCAAAACGCAGAATCTTCTTGCCGGCAAAGCTTTCTCGACTAGAAGCTCCCCTTCAACAACAACCAATTTAGCATCACCTTCTTAGAGCCCAACACCATGACATCTTCGAACTCTAACAAGCGAAGAGTATAACGACATTGCTGACTCCATCGTCCTCAGCCTAAGCGGAATTCCAAAAGTACGAAACATAACAATGGGACGTAAAGGAATTCGCTCGTCGCTAGCACCTTCGTAAATACTCAGACAATCCCTTCGAACATAAATACCACCAAAACACATCTCGTTGAACTTAAGACGATTAACATCTGCTTCTTGCAAGCCAAAAACGACCACCTTTTTCGATGATACCACTATCTTCCAATTAGGGGATGATAGTCCAAAACGTGATAGATAGGAATGTACCTCATCCACCTTTTGTGAACCGCCAAGAAAGACTCCCACCAAGGAAAACTTCAAAAGAGAATCCATCTTGCTCACATCATGTGACCATGGAGTCTCCACCTCGGAGCCTGAAGGTTCATACAGTGGAGGCGGTAGGCTTTGCTCATCAAGCGATCCTCCACCAACAACACCTCTCTTGGGGCACTACCTACGACGATGCTCACACCCATGGCAAAGGAGACAAACCACGGGGTCACGACAGTCTCTCGCCTAGTGTCCCCTCCCCTTGCACTTGTAGCACACCACACCACGGAGACGATGAGAGTGGGAGCCACCCCCATTGCGCCCCCTCTCTCCCTACGCGTGATTCTCATCCCCCCTAGTTCATCTCGTTGGCACTGGCTAATCACTCCAAACATTTTGTTTTCCGAGCAGCATGATGATAGAAGACGGTTCCTTGATGTGTTGTGCAAGTCCATTTTATGCAACTGTCTAGCAGAGTGGTTGCTAAACATGCTTGTCTTGTAGGAAACAAAGTTGCAAGGCTTAGAGGTGATGGTCGAGGGAAATTGGTAGACCCTTTTTCTAATGAATTTCTGGTTATTGACACAGTATGGAGATGCAAAGAAAGATGAAGATCTTGATCTTCTAGTGTCAATGGTTGTGGGTGGGTGTTAATTGGGAGTTAGGAGGTTTAATGAAGTTACCCCTACAACAACAGATTAAAGGAGGTTTTTTGGTTTGAACTTAGGCATGCGATTGAATGTCCTTTCTTCCAGTCCCTTCCCACCTCCATACTTCATTGTGGGAGATCTTCATTAGTTGATGATGAGTCTAATGCAACTTTCTTTGCAGATGACAAGTAGGAGGGCATGCATGATTGAAGTATGGACATGTCTATGGAACTTGTGCAAGGTTGGATTTGTATAATATCCAAACTACAGGGTGTTGATTTGGATGGGGGAACTCGATGGGTTTAAGGTTCGGGATTGATGCTAACACCACATTTTCTCACACGGTCTATAGCACAAGAGGATAAAACTTATCTCAGATTGTATTGCTTGCTGATGGGCAGCGTGTTCTTGTGACTCTTAGTATGCATCTTGAATATTTTACGCAGAGAAAGCAGCCAAAGAACTGGGAGTGGACTGGTAGAGGAATACTTAATATGCAACTATGCAAATTAGAGGGACTTGGTTGGAGTGATTATAGAGGATGAAGTTTTTGTAGCTGTTCAGGAATTGAAGTCAAAGGATCCCTAACATTGGATGGTTTCTAGGTATCTTTTGAAGGAAATTTTGGGTAGTGGTTAAGGTAACGTCAAGTGCATACTTCGGGTATTCATGATCCACAAGTAAGAGGTTGGAGAAGTTGAATGGATGCTTCTTATTCTTGCTACCTAAAAAGCTAGGTGCATAAGGATTGATTTTTTTTTTTGCCTTGTTGAATGTGATATATCTTATTGTTGCAAAGGTCTTGGCAAATAAATTGTCAATTGCGCTTCTGTGTTTGATTGGCCCCTTGAGTTGGGTTTCGTTGGTGGGAGATGGTTGCATGAGTCTTCTGCTATGCAACTAAGTTGATAGCAGTCTGGTGGAGGACTAAACATTGGAACATTTTGTTGAAGGTGGATTTTCCAAGGTTGTGAAAAAGGCTAGTTTGTTTTCCTAGAGACATGGGTAGGATGGGATGCATCTGAGTATGCCTTGGATTCAAGCCTGATGGTTAAAGGGAGGCAAGGGTGTCCATTGACACCACTTTTGTCTATTGTTTTTTTGAAGGGCACTTTTGTTTATTGTTGTAGTAGATTCTTTGGGGGTCATGCTGTTAAAAGCTTCGTAGCTGGTCTTTTGTTTGATTTCTCTTTTGGGGGATTTTTAGACGGTTATGACACCAATCTTGCATTATGCGGATGGCACTTATTTCTTTATGAAAGGGGGCCCAGCGAAAGCTGAGAATATTAAGTCTTTAGTGAAGATTTTTGGTGAATTCTAGGGCTTGTGTATAAGCCATGGCAGGTCAATTTTTGTTCCATCGGATATGACTGATGATGAGAGGAAATACTCTTGGGTCTTCAGAAAATGTTTGGTTTCCTTGCCTATTATGTATCTTGGGTTGCCCTTGAAGTCTACGCCAATTAGAGTTGGGGTTGGACATTGTTGGTGGAGAAACTGGAAAAGAGGTTGATGGGTTTGAGGAGGAAGCTACCCTCCAGAGCTCTGGAAGCAGGTTCTCTTGAAGCTAGTTTTTTCATCCATTTTGATTTCTATTTATCAGTTTTCAGATTGTCAAAAAAGCTTGACTAGAAGATAGATGCGGTTTTTTTTTTTTTTTTGAAAAGAAGAAAGAATAGTTACCGGAGGTCGATAACTATCCAAATTTCATTTAAGCTCCAAACCAAGGAGAAAATTACAAGTTATCAGACTAAGAGGAAAAATAAAAGAGGCTTCCCTTGCAACATTTTCAAGTCAAGCCCTTTCCCTATGAAAAATAGCACCGATAAAGAGACCACACCACCGCAAATGCCTTGATCCATTAAAGAGTGCTTGTTTGCAGCCAACCCCTGAAAGACAACAACAATTTCTCCCATGAGGAAGCTGGCAACCTCGGAATAGTAAATTGCCCCTTGACCCTTCTAGCGAAATCACATGTAGGGAAAAGGTGGGTGTCATCTTCATCTTGCAGACTGCATAACTCACATAGCGCATTAACCTCATGTGTCCAAGACTGCCTTTAACCTTCGTAACCAACCTCCTTCGACAAAGAAGCCAGAGAAAAATTCTAACTTTAAAGGGCATTCTCAACCTTGAGATTGCTCTACAATCAACACTTAAGTTAGACTCAACCATCTCACCCTTGCCAATGAGGAGTCTATATACCTTCTTCACTGTGAACAAACCACATCCCCATACCAGGGCATCTGGAGCGGCATCAGAAGGATGCAAACCATGTAGCCAACCAAGCAACAATAGAAAATCATTCAACCTTGCTTTAGATAGCTTATCGTTAAGATTTGGCAACCAAGAACTAGACTCAAGTGGACCATCCCACATACTTTTTATCGCCTGTCCCTTATCAAGTGCCAGAGCAAACAACCTAGGAACTAAGTTAGCAAAGTTCCCTTCTCCCGACCAATCGTCTTCCTAAAATTTGAAAGACTATCGATCACCAAGGACAGGAACAAAAAATTATGCAACAACATGAAATACACTAGAGATAGAACGTAAAAAGTTCATGCACCAGGAGAAGTGGCCAGCTACATCAAGGAATGTAAAATAGAGCCATAACCATCTCGCAAGATAGAGTGCCAGATGGTCGGTTAATTTGTAAGGAGCTTAGCAATCCAGTTAGTAAGCAGTGTAGCATTAAAAATTTCTAGGTTAGGCTTACAAACATCCTCTCCAGCAACTAAATGATGAAATCTATCAACCTGAACCCTTCTAGAAGAAACACTTTTTAATTTTTTCAATTAACTGGAAGATCATCTTAGGAGGTTTAAACACCAAAAAATGGAAAATAAAAATGGCTGACAAAATAGACTTAAGTAGCACAAGATGCTCCCTTTGGATAAAAGTTTGCCTCTCGACCTAGCAAGCCTCCTTTTTGGTTTGTCAACCAAAGGCATCCAGTTGGTAAATGACAACTGTCTACCCTTCATTAATGACCCAAGATAAGCCACAGGTAAGATTGGATCTTTAGATCATTCATACCAAAGGAAACAAAAGTAGATTTATGATGATTTACTCCCAATCCTGTAAACGTTCCAAAATTCCAATCTAGAGTAGCTAAATTTTTGGCCTTTGGTGTATATCATTTGCATATTGGAGAATAGGAGTAATAATATTATAATAGAGCCATCTACACAAGAAGAGAAATCCGAAAAATGATCCCCTTAGTAAGAGCCCTACAAGCCATTTCTACCAACGTATCCATTGCAATAATGAAAAGTACAGGCACCAGAGGGAAACCCTATTGTACCCCTCTTTGCAGCTGAATCCAACGACCATTCATAAGGATGGAGAAAGAGGTAGTAGTGACACAATGTCTCATCCAGGTTAACCATTGATTTGGAAAGCCTTGATGTCAAAGTACCTGCCAAAGGTAGGACCAATTGACTGAATCATATGCTTCAGAGAAGTCAACCTTCCACAGAAAACCCCTTCTATTCATCCTCCACTAGGTCGCAACCATCTCTTTAGCCATAACAAAAGACTCCTCAAGTGATTAACCAAGAATGAATGTCGATTGGAGAGGACTTACTAGAAAAGGTAAAAGCTTACATTGTCTATTTGCAAAAACCTTTGCGAGAAGAAGATAAATGGCACTTGATAGCAGGGCGATAATCATCAAGACTCTAGGCCAACCTTCTTCAGCAGAAGGAAGAAAAAGGACTTGTTAAGCTTTGCAAAATCTCTTTTTGTCACCATGAACTCCTAGATCATCGCCATGACATCACCCTTCACAAGGTCACAAAATTCCTTGTAGAAGAGAACCTGGAAACTGTCTGGACCTGGAGATCTTGTGGCCTTCAAATCATGAAGAGCCCTAAAGACCTCCTTTGTAACATCCATAATTAAACTAGTTTGCTATTCAATTCCAAGAATTGGTAAATCAGCTGAACACCATTCCCACCTTTTAAGAGGGTGCTTCTGCGTGAAGTCCTGAAAGTAAGATCTCAAAGCACCGACAATCTGCTCTTTATCAGAAACAACTTCATTGCCAACCTTCATACTTCCAATAAGCTTGGTCCTTCTTTGAGGGCTAGTAGTCAGGTGGAAAAATCAGGTATTGGCACCACCTTCCTTTAACCACAATTTCCTAGAATGTTGGCGCTAGTCGAGCTCTTTCTTACGATCCTTGTCCATAATTACCCATTGTAGATTTCATCGCTTCTCCAGCTTAATGACTGAAAGGTCTACAACATCCTATTGTCTATTGAGGACCTCCAGCCTCTGTAGTGCCTCAAGCCTAGCCCTCTCTCTTCTTTCTCTCACTATCTTCTTAAAAGAGCTCGGAGTAGAGTGAGGATTTTGAATTTTGGATGGCAAGGTAGTAGTGGCAGACCCCTGCAACCCAACCTCCATCTACTTCTCCGCTAGCATCCTGAAGTCTGGCTCCAAAAACCACAACTAATCGAGCTTAAAGTTGAAAAAATGACGCCCTCCTTGGAATCCCACGTCAAGGGGGGGAGTGATTAGAGAAAGGTCGTGGCTTTGCAGACACCTTAGCAAGATGAAAAAGTTTTGCCAACTCAATAGAGTACAAGAGCCAATCAATCTTAGACCATAAGCCCGACGAATTTCTCCAAGTATAATGCAGACCAGTAATCGGGGCATTATAAAGCCCCATATCCACCACTAAATCGATGAAGGCATTTGTAGATCTATCACGCCTTCCATCTGGTTGATCTTCAACAGACAAGGTGGCATTGAAGTCCCCATTGAGCAATTAAGGCCTTCCATCCACAAAGACAACCACTTGCCTCAACTCTGTACGTAGCTCATCTCTAGTCGAATTGTCACAAGGACCATAAATCAAGGAAATCACTAAGGACAACTCATCGGAAGATTGTCTAAACACTATAGTGACCGTCCAACTCCCAATCAAAGAGTCAAGCAGGTTGAAAGAGGAAGACTTCCACATAATTGCAATCCCATTAAATCTACTAGATGAGGCCAGAGTTGGGAACCTATCAAAGACATTTCCACCAACCTCCTTCATTAAGCTATCATCAAAAGCTTCAAGCTTTGTCTCCTACAATAGAGCAATATCAACCCCCCACTTCGAGAGATAGTGCCATAACGAGGTCTTTCGAGTCGAGTCACGAAGACCTTACACATTCCAAGTTAGGATTTTAACCATTTGAGTCCTCTACAGACCCTCTAGAGGAGGCCCTAGCACTAACAACGAGGGCTGCCTTCCTTTCCAACTCCAAATGCGTATTGGAAATAGACTTGACTTCTTTGGCCTTGGCAACCCAAACCTGCTGACGCTTAGTACGATAAACTAGTTGTTGCCGTTGGAGAGTTGGTTGCCACACAAGAGGCCTCCTACGCTGGTGCCCACTAGATGTGGAAATTTAATTGGAGGTCACCTGCCCACAATCCCCCCTTTGCCCCTCAGAAGCATGAGTAGGGGAGCCACTAAGCTTCACACAGTTATTAGTAACATCACTACACAGAGGAAGAGCATAAGATGGGATTGCCCCATTCAAGGAAGGCAACCTCGATCCTGTAGGAGCATTAATAGTTTCCGGTCCATGTTTCATCTCCACGACCAAGGCATCCATTTTTGAGGAAGAGTGCATAAGAAGATGTGGTGGGACAAAATGGTTGTCTCCCAAAAGACCAAGGTCGAAGAAGGCACCACTGCTGTACAAGGGCCCTTCCTAATGAGAAGGGAAAGGAGGCGTCGGAAGGGACCTGCGAAATAGAGGCCCACATAAAAGGTCAGGGGCAATGGATCCCACATGTGCCACCTTACAAAATCGTATTCGGTCTCATAATTGGGTATAGGGTCACCCAGTAGATCCGAGTACAAAAAGGCTTGTATTTAAAGCTCTACCCATTATGTAAGGCATTGGTCAGTGCCATCTCACTAGTGCCCTTCTCCTCGAGAAAGCAAGTGCTAGATGGTTCCTTTCCTGAATGTACCGCGTCATCCTCAATCCGTGCTTCGTCTTCCTCGAAACGATTGCTTCACCTTTTGCAATCAATGCTTTGCCTACCTGAAACCTTGGATTGCTTGGGCACCCATGCCCAATGTTGGGGCACGACGGTGCTTTGATCACGCATTGCCGATGAGGAATGCAGTACCTTCGAAGACGATGCCACAACCTACGTAAAAGATCTCCTCTCTAGCAAGAGATGCACATGTACCACCCAAGAGGACCCTTCAGATTGTAGTAGAAGCTTTGGCGAAACATTGTTGGGTGGGAACACTTCGACGATAGCCTCAACCCAATGCAAATCCTTTGAGAGCACCCCAATCTCGTAGAACACTTTGAGACATGAAAACTTCGAAATGATGGCCTCAACCACCTCCAAAGAGTGCACGTAGAGCGGGATTCCAACAGGATGGAGGTCCACCGATCCTCTGGCAAGTGTCCTCTTGTCCATCGCTCTGTTACACTTAGATGGCTCTCTCCATCGTAGCTCTCCACCATCAACGTATAAATATTGAAAGAGCAAGGCCCTTAGATCCTTTGGTACAACTACATAGCAGAACCTCCTTCTCACCCAACCAAGAGAGATAAAGAGGTCGGCGTCAAACAAAAGCAACACAGGGCACCCCAGACCGACTCTAGTAAAGGAGCACCAGAGAGAATGTCACTTACAAGTGAGCCCTGCAGCAGACCCTGCGCCAACTGCAATGACATCAACCATGGAGCGTTGACAACTGAAAATTTCATGCCCTGCTTGATGGAAGGCAATGTCAAAACCTCCATCATAGCTTGTCTTTGAGCATCACTGTCGTTCGGATGACACAAAGGGAAAGACCACTGCCAATGGTTGGTGTCATGGCACAAGATGTAGACATGGGTCACAGTAATCAACGCCACGGTGACCATGACCATGGCACTTGAAATAGAGCACATGCCCGCCCGATGTTGCAAGCACATGCCTCTGACGGCTGTAGTGGCTCTCAACAGGACCCCTCCTCCTTCGTCGCCCACCAATGTAAACCCAACCACCTCCTTCAATCCCCTCATTGGCACAAACTCTGACCTCTCCAACAACTCCGACATGCCCACCCTCTCCCACATGCCCTCACTCTCGTATCGCTCCCCCCTCCACCCTCTAGTCCTAACCTTGATCTTGATGAGGCAATCTCCTTTCTGGGCTCCAAATTTTTGACTGGGAAGCTTAGTAGGCCAGAAGATAGATGTTGTTTGAAGTTACTTTTAGAAAGAGTCTCAACATGTGGGCTCCAGTTTGAATCTTCTATCTTGAGTGGATGTTTCTAGGCCTGATTAAACAGGGTGGCCTCATTTTCTAATGGTGCAATGTTAAGTGGATTATGAAGCTCCTGTACAATGGAGGTGATATATAGACTAAACTCAAGCACTCACAATGGAAGGATGCTAAATTTGTTGAAGAGGATGGTTGTACATAGAGGCTTATCGTCCTTCTGGAGGTGACTGCGTCATTATGCCTTAGATTTTTTTTTTTGGTTAGTCTTGGGGAATGGATGGAGATTTGAGTTTGGAAGGATGACTGATGATTGGTCTGGCTCAAGTTGTTCGGCCATGTTGGTTCCTAGGTGACGTGCTCCTGCCGTAGTTCAAGCGTTTTGACTTTGGATTATTGGGAGGGGCATAGGGAGAGAGGGATGGAGGCCTTTGGTAGTCATGTCATATGGGTGATAACTTGTTTAAGGCTAAACTAGGGGATTTGCAAGTATTGCTTTCTGAGATTAGGAATCCCATGGCCTAGGCCTGGCTCTCTGTCTTGTACCCTTGATGATGTACCAGGAAGGCTTATAAACTCCTGTGGCATGGTGGTGATCTGAGATGGCGGTGTTGGAATTGATTATGGTTACATGTGGTCTTTAAAAATTCTGTGGATTCAAATTTTCACTTGGTTACCATGGTGGACAAGATTGGAAACGAAGGTGAGGCAGAAAAGTTGGGAGCCTGATTCCGATGTTATATGCCTCTTGTGTGCCATATTGAGCATTTGGAGAGGGATGGAGGCGTAAGGACACTAAGTATAGGTGATAGCCTGTTAAAAGCCATATTGGGGGATTTGCAGATGCTGCTTTCTGAGGTTTGGACTTACTTATCTAGGATGGGCTTCTCGGACTCTCCATCTCAGTGTAGGGAAAATTTTGGTATTAGTAAGGCTCTTGAGAGGCGTGGCAGGAATTTCCAGAAAGAAAAAAGAGACATGGCATGAATTACAGGTGATAATGTTGGAATTGATTTCAAGGACATCTGGTCTTAAACAAATTCCTTGAAGATTAAAATATTTGCTTAGTTACTTCAAGCAAGGTGATGCTAAAAGGATGGGAGCCTGATTCCAATTCTTTCTGTCCCTTGCGTGGCAGTGCAGAGAAGGATCTTCCACATCTTCTCTCTGATTCTAGCTTCTCGAGAACAGTTTGGCAGCAACGTTATGAGGTTTTAACCGGTTTAACATTGCATAAGGCCTTCTAGAGTGCTCTAAGGAATGGCATACATTGGTATGCTACGGGGTGCATGGAATAATTCACAGTTTTGTGTTCGTTGTGGCTGCAGCAGAACGGAGTGTTTAGAGATGAGAGGCTTTGGATGGAAAGTGTTGTCAGCGAGGCACATATTTGTTTGGCAGCATCTTCTGATTTTTATTTTTTATTTTTTTATTTTTATGGTAAATGTATGATGTTGATGGCTGCTGCTTTCTGATGCTCATCGTTTACCCTTTACAAAAAGAATCCCTGGTTGAAGAAGGTGAAGAGTAGTCATTTTTGTTGATTTGTTGGCTATTCATAAAGTCACAGGCAGTACTCTTACCTATTCCATGTGTTTGTTTCTAAGCTTTTTGGATCAGATTTCCATATTAACATGCCCATGCACATGAAAGGAATATAATGCACAGAGAACATTTCACTGATTTGTATCTTATAATTTTTTCCCCTAACATTTATCTTGGTTTGCCTGATCCTTGTGTCATTGGCAAGTATAAAATCTATATCATAAATCTTGAATGCTTGAATGAAATGTGAAGTAATAAAGTTGGGTATGCTGCAACCTGTGTAACATTAGTTGGTAATGTGGAACAAGCATGGAATCCGATACCTGCATAAGATTTGGTTCTTATTGAAGTCCTTATTACAACATTAGGTAACATCCTGACTTGGTGATTGATTATTGTTGTAGTGTCTTAGGAACTTTTGCGAGCACATTTAATGCAAAGCAAACTTTTTTATGTTTGCGTTTTTGTGTTAAGATTGATGAAATATTCTGATTGCAGCACTTGTATTTTTATCCATGTCCCATCCTGCTGTTGGTATTTTGAATTTACGTGCTTTCTGTGTTTTGCAGATATCTCCTAGCTGAAGCTGGTGATACATTGTATGCTTCTTTTATTGGTACAAAGCAATATAAGTAAGCAAGTAATATTGGTCAATTTAACACTTTTGCCTCCCCTTTTCACAAATACCTCTATTTATTTATGTTATCTTTTGGTGTCTGTAAGAGATTTAATGGCTGATGCAAATATACTTCAAGGAGCCATTTTCCATGATGATGTTGAAACTGATGCAAATGGGGTAATTAATAATGATAGTGAAATCAATATTGAAGAAAGGCCTGGGAAAACTCTCCAGACAAAAACTTCTAAAAAAATCAGATCCAAGCCTGCTGCTCATAGGGTAAGAATGCATTATTGTCTCATATATGGCATTCATGTATTACTGATCTTATTTGAAGAGTTTACTTGGTTCTTCTGCCAAAGCTGTTATTTATGCTGAAGGTTTATACACATAATTCTCCTTTTTTTAAAATCTTAAGGAAAATTGAGGGCCCAGTTATTCCTTGATATATTTCTTAATAAGAATATTGCTAATGTAATCTGAAGCTCTTTTCACAACTACTCCTGCAGGGATTCTTGGCTCGAGCAAAAGGCATACCTGCACTGGAATTATACAAGCTTGCCCAGAAAAGGAATCGAAAACTTGTTCTTTGTGGGCATTCACTGGGTGGTGCGGTGGGTTCTTTACGGCAAGACAACTTTATTCCCATTTTTAAGTTTATGCTCACATTTAGTCCTATTTCTTCTCTTTTAGGTTGCAGCCTTGGCAACCCTTGCAATTTTGAGGGTAATTGCATCTTCATCTTCAAAAGAGCATGGAAAAGTCCCTGTTAAGTGCATTACTTTCTCTCAACCTCCTGTTGGAAATGCTGCTTTGAGAGAGTAGGTTCCTGTGGCACATGCTTCTTGTTTGTTGGACAGACTTCCCAATTGCTGCCTTCTACTTTACCCTTTGAGCTTCTTTTGCCTGCCAAAATGACGAGTATTTGTTTTTCAATTTCGTAAAAGAAATCTTTCTTTTGCTTTTCCTCAGCTATGTCCATCAAAAGGGATGGGAAGACTTTTTCAAAACCTATTGCATTCCTGAAGATCTAGTTCCTCGCATATTGTCCCCTGCATATTTTCACCACTACAGTGCACAACCTTTCCAATCCACTACAGGTGTCGAACATAATACTCCATCAGTTGAGCTTGAAGAAAAAGAGAAAAAAACAAAATTGACAAAGCCTAAGGAGGGTAACAGGGAGCAGCTTGTGCTGGGTTTGGGTCCAGTCCAAACCTCCTTCTGGCGGCTCTCTAAGCTAGTCCCAGTAGCAGGTGTCAAGAAACAACTGGAGAGATTTTGGGGATGGAAAAATGAACCAGGAGAATCACCATCAAGTTTTGATTCTGCAGTTGCATTGAGAGCTGATGATATTGAATCTGCACCACAGTCACTTGAAATTCAGGAAACTTCTGATGGCATATCTCTCAATCCGCTTCCTGCAGCATATGCTGAGCTGCGAGGTGGAGATAAGGGTATCTCGGAAAAGGGGTTCTCAGGGGGTGCAGATACTAGAAAATGGCAAGGAGTTCCTTATTTACCTTCATATGTTCCATTTGGTCATGTAAGTTTGATTATCCTTTTCTATCATCTTGAAAATATGTTCTTTGAAAGATTATCTTAACAATCTTGTCTCACATCATGTGGATTCTGATCCTATAGCATGTAACAAAAAGTGAACATGCCTGTGATAAATTTCTTGTGCAGCATAATGAATAAAGGTTACAGGGATAGAATTTGTTTCTCGCATGAATTAATCCCAATTTAAGAATGCCTGATTGTGCGGTAATGTTTTTAAGGTCAGGAAAGTAATTCCGATTTGAGTCAAACTAAAATAGTATCCCCTGGATTGTGGGTTGGATTTCTCTGCTGGAATGCATCTTGTCACATGATATCCTTTTTTCATCTGATATTTCGTCAAAATATAAATCTTTGAATTTGTAATGAACTTCGTCACCTTCATTGGAAGCCCCAATCCTATCTAGATGGTTACATAAGATCTGAAAAATGACCCTAGGCCCAAAATTGATAGAAAATAGAACAAAAAAAAGCAGGATAGGAAACAATGATAGCATTGTTATTGCCCGTGCTTAACATAAAATGACATCCAGGGAAGGCAGCTCGAGGTGGAGACTTTAAAGATATGTGCAACTTGATCTTCATTGAACTTCTTGAAAAAGGAAAAAACTTGATCTTCATTGAAGACTTAAGTAGTAGAGTTGTTTCCCTTTGACTGCACATGCTTGGTGCACTTGTAGAAAACTGGGCTATTTTAAATAAATGTACCAGATCAGTTATTGCACATCATGAACATAAGGCTAGGAACTGATAGATGTAAAGAATGAAGAATTGACCTAATCCACTTAAGCTCTGCAGCTGTATGAGACATGGTATGATGAATTCCGCAGTAGTCCCTGAAACTGTTGTTTGTTTCTTTCTCTTTCAGGTAACTAGATTACCTCCAATAAATGTATAAAATAATGTGTTAGACTTTTGATCTTGGAGTGATCCTATTTAATCAGCATTTTGGTATCTCATAATATCAATTGACTTTCCTTTGGTAGGTAATAGATTCTTTGTTGATGAGGATTTTGAGGTACTTGAGGATTATGATGCATTTGGCTGTATACGACTATACTTGTTGGTGAACTGCCTAATCTTGTTGAATGTGAGAGATATTTGGGTGTGTGATTGTAACATAGAGGAGCTTCCAAACAATATGTGAAACTCGAGATCGACCTTCTTAAGAGTCCATTGTGCACTCGTGTGTGTCTATATATATATATATTAGATAAGCTTCACTTACGTTATGTGCAAGTGACCTTCTCTCTCTCTCTCTCTCTCTCTCTCTCTCTCTATATATATATATATATATATATATATATATAGAGAGAGAGAGAGAGAGAGAGAGAGAGAGAGAGAGAGAGAGAGAAGGTCACTTGCACATAACGTAAGTGAAGCTTATCTAATATCTTCTACTACAAGTAATGTTTTGAAGTGAAAACATGGAGATTGAGATCATTCTATATGAACATATTATGCACAAAATTTCACGTCAATCCAATGGTCCTACCCTTTACATTGAAGAGGGTTTAATTTCAATGCCTTAAGTATTACGAAATTTGACCCTACTTAATGAAAGTGTCAGGGTTGCCTGATTTTAATGAAATTTTTTGTAGTTTATGTTTTAACTAAATGGTTTCAATCTTTAAATTTTCATTTTAAAATATTGATTTCGTATAGAAATATACTTAAGTTGCACGTAAGTTAGGTGTAGGTGAGTCGCATGCTCCCTACCGTCATATATATATATACACACACACACACAGATACATACACACACATGTAACATGCTCTCACAACAATATACATGCACACCGACACATATAAGAATATATATGTATATGTAAACATTTGATTTTTCAGAAAAAAAGAGCATATATATGCTTCATCGGAAAATTTGCAGTTTAAACACCAAGTAGGCTTATATCTTGAAGCCAATCTATCCTGTTATTTTTTTGAGTCAACACCAGGGCCCAGACCCTTTGCACTCTTGATGACTTATGCCCAAGAAGTCAGAGATTCCAAATATTTTGTCACCAAGTGCTGCTGCAGATAAGCCTTTGTGTTTTGGGTACTTTTTCTATCATCACCTTTAAAATAATGCATCAATATATACTGAGAAAACTTCCACTTCAGACAGCAAGTTTCCAATAAAAAGGGAATGGTGTGTTGTTGAACCCGACATTTAGAAACCATCTTCTTGATAAAATCTTCTGAAACAGCCTTGATGACTTTTTTCAGACCACTTATTGCTTCTTTCAGCCAACACACCTTATAGTCGTTGGGAATTTGTAAACCTAGGGGTTGTTGCATATGCAAACTCTTCAGATAGACACAATGTAAAAAATCATACTCCATATCAAGTAAAAATAAAAAAAATCAGTCAAGATTCACCACCGCATATACAATTATTCTTATTTTTTTTGAAAAGAATTATTTTTAAAATTATCTTAAGAAAAACACAATTATTTTCACAATGGACAGGTTCCTTAAACGAAACCCTTAGCCAAAGTCTACTAAATAGGATAGGATGCTATTTTATTTGACCATGTTTTATTACCAAGGGGTTTTTACATAGATGTCACTAGAAATAGTCATAATTGTTTTTGTTATCTACTTTCCAATATTGCTTTTAATGCTATTGGAAAAGTGATGTTACTTTTGCAATTGCCACTCTGTTAGTTGGTTCCGTTAAACTTAATAATGGATGACTTAAAAGTAAGGAAAATTTATATTTTTTTACTCAAAATACTTTTTTTTTCCTCTTTTTTATCCTTTCCCTCCTTCTCACCCTCCTTTCTCTTCCTCCTCCTCATCTTCCACCAATAGCTCCTCCACCAAGCCCTCCTCTTCCACTTTGTCAAGCACTCAAGCCCAAGTTAACCAACAACCACCACCACCTCCACCCTTCCCCCATCTCCCCCTTTGACCTCCTCGACTCCACCTCCACCTCCACCTCCACCTCCACCACCATGACAGCCACCACCACCAACCCCTTCAACCATGCCTTCCTCAAGCAACAACTCCTCCTCTAGTAATAGTAGCAACAACAACAATAAGCTCCATATCCATCTCCCCTTACCTCATGCATACCCTCATCTCCATCTTCCCTTCCCCTTCCCCCCTCCCTCCTCCACCACCCTCTCTTCTAACATCGCCTCCTCCTCTTCCAAGAAGCTTCTCTTTGACACTGCAACCGCCATAGCTGATGGCAACATCGAGGCCGTTGCTGTCGCCGTCGTCGTCGCCGTCACCCTCTCCTCGCTCAACCATCAAGGTGGCATCACAAACCTGAAGCAGGGGCCTCTCGACAATCCACGACTCCCCTCCACCTTCACCCCGACCTCTCCTCTACACCCTTTCGCCCTCCCCTTTGCCTCCCACCCCTCCTACCACCTCCACCATAACCACTATGACCTCCACCATGACCACAACCACCTCTACCCTTACCTCCCCTCTACACCCTCTTTGCTCTCCCCTTTGCCTCTTGCCGCTCCTGCCACCTTCACCCTTGACCTCCCACCTCCTCTTGCCACCTCCAACTTGACCTCTCCTCCATGCCCTCTTTGCCTTCCCCTCCACCTCCCACCCCTCTTCCCTCACCATATCCGCCGTCACTAACCCCCTCGCAACCTACACCACCAACACCTCTGCCCCCCTGCCGGTGACCACCTTGCCAAGGTTGCGGAGCAGGTCTTCCACCATGGGGTAGGGTGGAGGAGGAGGGAGAGGAAGGGGGGAGGAAAGAGGGTGAGGAGGAGGAAAATGATAAAAAAGAGAAAACAGTTTTTTTTTGGTAAAAAATATAAATTTTCTTTACTTTTGAGTTCCTCATTAAATTTAATGAAGTCAACTAATGGAGTGACAATTGCAAAAGAAGCATCACTTTTTCAATGGCATAAAAAGCAATATTGGTGAGTGGATGTCAAGTATTCGGTGGCATCTATATAAAGTCCCTATTAACAAAATGGATTGTGACTCTTATGGAGAATGTCAGTTCTATGTGGCACATGATTATGTATGGTTGCTATTGTTCATCTTTGAACTAAGTAGATAGAGCTATGATTCCTAGGGTGTCTCGATTTTCTGGAGAGGATTATGCAGGGTGATGAACAAAATGAAGCACTCTTTGAGCCCATGCTTGGTGATGGGAGGGCATTCTATTTCTAGCTGGATGATTGGACATGTAAGGGATCCTTGATTCTTTTCCTAGGCATGGTGCCTTGGTAGTCAATAAGCATGTGCCTGTGGCAAATTGTTGGAAGGGTCAAAAAAGGAAGGGACGTGTTGGGATCTGGGCTCCCCATGTTGAAGATGCTCTCTCTAAGGTTAGATTAGATGATTTGTATGCTCGCAGAATTGGATGGTTTTTGGCCCAAACTGGGGGTGCCTGATTCACAATTGTGGGGCAGGGGTGCTTTTCGGTAAGAAGGTCTAAAATCTTATGTTTTCGGCACAGGATGTGGTGTTCTGCTCCTTGGACTGGATTTCATGGCTATATGGAGGATGAACGTGCTTTTGAAGGTAAAGATTTTTCATGGCTTCTTCGGCATGAAAGGTTGGTCATGAAAATGAGGAGATGAGATCTAGATGTTGAGGTGTCCTGTCCATTGTGTGGTGATGGTGTGGATGTTTTCCACCTATTTTTTATGTGCACCTTTGTGAGGGAGGCATGGATGAATGCTATCATTTCCTTTGGCAAGTACCTTTCTTGCAGACTTCTGGACTCTGGGGCGATGTGTGGGCATGCCCAGACGGATCCTGCTCGGTGTACCAAAGTCCTGGTTGGTCTCTGGTCTATTTGGCTGTGGTGCAATGGGGTTCTTTTCAGTTAGGAGTGTGCATGGGTGGAGAATATTCTTAGATAAGCTGTACTTTTGAACTTTTAGTCTCCATTCTTGTAATTTACTGTTTTGAATGGAATGAAGCATATCACTACAAGTAGTCATCCTTTCAACTTCCAAAAGAAAGAGAATAGGATACTGCAATGTGATGATAGCCAATAATGCATAGCATATGCCTTCTTCAGGACCAGAAAAAACGAGGATAGTTGCCTAAAATTTCAGTTAGAAAGAAGCAAACTTTTCGTAACAAGAAGATGCCTATCTATCACCTGTAGCAAATTGCTAGCATCAATTTGGAATTGCCTCTTGATTAGAAATCATGCAATCCTTTGTTAAGTTCTTTAACTTATGAGGTTTTTATTTTCCCTCCTAATTTTGCCAGCTATACCTCTTGGAAGATTCATCTGTGAAGCTTCTATCAGAGGCAGAATATTCAAAAATGACATCGGTACGAGTTTCAGATGTTCTATCTGGCAGATTAATAAAGCTTCCTTTTTCCCATCTAGCATTAAAGTTTTCCCATCTACTATTAGTTTGTGTCAAATTTTACTTTATTTGCGTTTGAACTGTCAAAATGACTTTTTTGGGCACTCATCTTGGTAGCTTTGTTGGCAAAGGTATTTGCAGGTGCAGTCTGTGATTTCTGAATTAAGGGAAAGATTTCAGTCACATTCTATGAAGTCGTATCGAGCTCGTTTTCAGAAGTAAGAAATGTTATATCTTGTGTCCATTATTGCTTCTTAAATGATTTTGTTTATCCAGTACATTTAAAAAGAAAAGAAAATCATGACTTAGCACTATCGGAATTCTATCATATTCAGGCATGAAAATCATATATAAAGAATCTAGCTTTTCTTTTTTTAATGATTGAAAGTAGAATCAGTACACAAGATCTGAACATATAATCAGGATCATATTTAACTCTTTTGCCTTGTAAGGCCTGCATGATCCATGCTAGTCAGCAGAATGGAAATTGACTAATGACAGTTTTTCGAAAAGGGGATTTGGTGCATTTGCATCTGTTTAATTTAATTGCAGTTATGCTGTAACTTCAAATAAGCATCAAAACTAAATAAAATGTTTTCAGATGGTGAGGAAACTCCCTTATAACCTCTTGGGAACACATTCTTGGAAAAACCACAAAGGTCTGATGTTGAATTTCTTGGTGGAAAAGTGGCCCACAAGATAGCATCATCATTACTCGAAAAAGAATCTATCATTCTGAAGTTAATGAAAATCTGTAGGCATGCAATTGAACAGTATGGAGTTTCAAAAAAAAAGAAAAAGTAATTGAGCGCCATTGGGAATTAATGAGCATACATATAAAAGGGTGTGCATTTATTGTTGCATTTTTACTTCTACCTGCTGCATATCTCTAGTGGTATCATGATAGACTTGCATTACCTTTCTAGTTCCCGGCAGAAAACCATGCTGATGCCTAAATGATCAGGCACATTAAGTCATTACTTTCAAATCTATCTTTGCTGCGTACGATTTACATTATGGGATCCTTTGTGCAGTTTCAGTCTTGGGTTTAGAAATCGTTTATATTGTTATGAAAACTAGATCTCTTTGATGCTTGTATGTGAATGATATGACGTTTCCACTCCCCTATATTAATTTTGTTTAGCTGTAGTATTTTCCCTTCCTAGTAGTCTTAGCACTCACCTAAATAGAATCTGGTTGGGTTTATTTAAAAAGAAAAATGCTCCACTGATGGGGTTTAGTTGGCTCAGCTTTATATGTTGTATATTTTCTGCCTCCATTTTTCTTAATGAAATTTGGACATTATCCTTTTTTTTTCCTAGCGTGAGGCATATCATCATCTTGTCCCTTTTAAGAAGAAATATATAGGGAAAGACTTCGAGAAACTTTACATGGGTAGTTCTTAACTTACTTCCAGCTTATACTTGTTGAGAAAAAGAAGAATATACTTGTTTTATTTAAAAAGAAACCCTAGGCCTTTTTATATAGAGTGAGGCTTTCAGGAAAAGTACATACAATGCCCTTATTGAAAAGCAAAGTAACAAACGACTCCTACACGTGAGAGTAATGCAGCCATCTTTTTGTCCATGACTTGTCACCACTTTGGATCAGAGAGTGCCTCTTGATAGGCGGTAGGTGTTTGAATAGTAAAGAGGGTGAGAGCAAACTGTAAGTACCGAGGAGAGAGACTCACCATAGACATATATTTGGACATTGAATGCTAAGTACATGACCAAGTGCCCTTATATAAGACAATAGGCAAGTCAAAATTGCCATCTATTGGATCATTTGTCTCACCAAGCTCAGGCTTAGAGTCTTTAGATTGCTGCTAAGGTATATTAGAGTCTCCCTATGGAGCAGGAATAGTGGTCTCCATATCATTAGGTACAGGACTCTCCTCAGAAGTAGAAGAGGGTATCGGCTCTGAAGGAGGCTTTGGGTGAGGTGGTTCTTCCTACTGAATCTGATGACGATAATAGATCATCTTGAACCTATTGTTTGGGTGATCATTAAGGAGAGGTGGGTGCTTAGGTGATTGCTTCTGTGGTTCATTTAAGGGTCTAGGAATTGAGATGACAACCTTACCCTCAGGTGTTGTCAGAGTACTAATGCATAAGCTAGATGTAGAATAGTAAGGAATGAACTTCATGAAAGTAACATTTGCACTCACATAATAATGGCGATCAACAGAATTATAACATTTATCACCCCTTTGAGTCCTTGAGTATCTAACAAACACACACTTAACTGCTAGAGGTGTAAGTTTGCCCTTGTTGGGGCTATAAAGGTGTACAAATGTAACACATCCAAAAACCTTGGGTGGAACCCCAAAAAATCCACAATCCAAAAAAAGAACCAAATAAGGACATTGTTCATCAAGTTCTGTGGATGACATCCGATTAATGAGGTAGCATGCAATTAACATTGCATCTCCCTAATATGAAATCAATAGTCTATTTTGGATTAGAAGTGTCTATGCTACATCTAGAATATGTTGATGCTTCTTCTCTGCCACACCATTGTGCTGTGATGTGTAGGGGCAATTAGTTTGGTGGATGATCCCACACTCCCAGTAGAAGGCACAGGAGTAACTGCAAAATTCTAAGGCATTATTTGATCAAATAGCCTTCAATGTAGCTCCAATTTGATTTTTGATCTCCAACAGAAAGGTTTTGATCATATCACTAGCTTTGGACTTGGATTTCAATGGGAATGCCCATGTCAAGTGAGAAAAATCATTTGTAGCAACAAAGTAACACCTGTAACCCGAATGATTAGGTGAGTGGCTAGGTCCCAAAATATCCAAATGAAACTACTAAAACATGTCCTTAGAACCAATGTTGATTTTTTGAAAGGAGCTCCTATGATGCTTACTAAGTTGACAAGCTTCACATTGCAAGGTAGCGGCTGGTGGAATCTGTGGTATCACCTGTCGAAGTTTAGATAAGGGGAGTTGGCCAAATCGGAGGTGTCATAAATAACTAAAAGACTCTCCAGATGTAAGTAATGTGTGATCAACATACGGTGATTGTAGGATGTGATAAACACCACCTTCCCTATGCCTACAACCAATAACTCGTCCTATTAGTATGTCTAGTAATGTAAGTGACATAGCATTGAACATTGCTCTGCAATTTAGCTCCTTCGTCATTTGACTGACATATAGAAAGATTAAAGGAAAATCTGGAGCAAGAAGATCGTTCTTTAGTCGTATATGAGGTGCAACCTGTACCTCCCCCTGAGTCGTGATAGGGGATTGCCTCCCATCAATAGCTAATATGGTTCTACCTGATGGGATTAGTCTAAGTTTGGAGAACTGTCTCGCATCACCACATATGTGTCAAGATGCACTTGAATCAAGCAACTTGTTTGCGTTCTCTACGTTAGATTGGCATGCAATACCCGCTTGGGAATCCTTATACTCTTCAAGTGTTTGAATCAGTGTATCATACTCAATCCGTGGAATAGTAATGTCTCGTGCACTAGTCTAGGTGTAGCAAAGGCTTGCACAGAGGCTTGATACTTAGTATATGATCTTCCATGGACTATGCATTTAGGTTTAAGGTGTGTTTGCCCCCTACGACCACGTCTATGTCCATGTGTGGATGGTGAAATGCTTCCACTTTCATGAGAGGCTCGCATAATAATCTCATGCTTCTGGGACTAGAATGGTTCAGGAAATCGGTTGACTCCAATTTGATGTAAACATTCTCCACCAGTGTTCAGGAAATCGGTTGACTAGAATGAGTAGGTGCTTGCATAGACGTTAGCGAACCCCTCCCTGAATCGAGTAATGTTGGGTGGTCATATAATCGGGTTTGGCCGAGTAGTCATGCCAAGTACATATATAATTGGCTGCATAGTCACTCGATTTCCAAATAGGCCCACTGGTGCCCTTTTCAATAAAAACCCCAACCCAATCAAAAAACCCCTACACTACTTGAGGTAATTCTCTTTTAAGTTGTATAGTAATTAAAAAGTAAGAGTATTAACTATATATTTTTTTATTATACTACTTGAGGTAGTTGTATAGTTTCAGCAAGTTGTTGAGGATCTGGAGCTTATTGATTTGCTGCTTTTTGGATCTCATTTTACTTGGAGAAACGGGAGCGGAGCCATGTCATGTATTGATAGATTTTTATGCAACATTGGAATGGCTGAGCATTTTCAGCTGGCGGATGTGATAGCTTGTGACAGACCTTTCTATGATCATTCCCCCTTATTGTGGCGCAGTAATGATAATGTGAGTCATTCTTCCTATTTTAAATTCCACAAGTCTTGGCTTAAGGAACTTGGCTTCAAGGAGATGATTCGTGATAAATGGAATTCTACCTCTGCTTCATCCTCAGCCATTCGAACTTTTTCTGATAGAATCAGAGCGGTTAGATTAACTATGATTGATTTCTGTCGTAACTTGAAGAAGTGTAGGGAGGGGAGATGTGGTGCTCTATTACATATTTCAAATTTCGACCAAAAGAGGAGGTTGCCCCACTTTCATCGGAGGATTGTATTGAGAGAAGAAAATTCCAGGTTGTTCTGGAAGAAGATCATGAGAGGGAGATGGACTGGAGACAAAAATCTAGACAACTATGGCTTAAAGAAGGTGATGCGAACAGAAGATTTTTTCATTTATTGGCCAGTGCGAGGAAAAGGCGAAACATGATTAATTGTGTAAAGGTTGGGGATGAGATCTTGAAGAAGAGAAGAGATTTGTATTGCTTTTAGAAATTATTTTCATGATTTCACTAAAAAGAAATAATGCGGGTTGTGGCGTTTGTCTTCTTTGTAGATGGACCAGATTGGTGAGGAAGCAAAACATGCTCTCATTAAAGAAGTTGATGAGGAGGAAATTCTTGCCGCAATGCGTGGGATGAAATCGGAAGGAGCCCCTAGTCTTGATGGTTTGCAGATTGTTTTCTACAAGGAGTTGTGGGATGTTGTTGAGACAGATGTTATTATGATTAAGGAGTTCTTTTCAAGGAATGAAGGGTTTGAGAGGTTGAACAAGTTTATTTGTCCTTACTCCCAAAGAAAGGCAATCCGGAACAACTAGAGGATTTTAGACCCATTACTTTATTAAATAGCATTTATCTTTTGCTTGCTAAAATCCTAGCTAATCGGTTACGTTTTTCTCTTTCCGATATTATTTCTCCAGTTCAAACAACTTTTATTAAAGGGAGATCGCTTCAGGATTCTTTTGTTTTGCCCGAGGAGTTCTTAGTTGCCTGAAGAAGAGGTTGCTCTTCATTTCTTTGAAAAGTGGATTTTGCAAAGGCTTACGATTCCATCGCCTGGAGGTATTTATGGGATATTCTTGAGAGGAGGGGATTCCCAGAGACCTGGATTTCTTTGATGAAGAGATGTGTTACTACTTCCTTTTCGGTGCTGATTATGTGAAGGCTAATGGAACTTGGATTCAACCATAAAGAGTGTGTCAGGGTTGTTCGTTAGCGTCGATGCCATTCAATATTGCGGTGGATACGCTTGCGGCCATGGCTTTTAAAGCTTGCAATGGGAGTCTTTTTAAAGGCTTCTCGTTTTTGGCTGATGGGAGGGTTTTAACTCCCATTCTTCAATATGCAGATGATACTACTTTTTTTATTGAAGGAGGTAGGAGGGATCATTGATTTAAATGCCGTCGGCAAGGCCATTTCCGAGCAATGGTCGTGCCGACATGAAGATAACGTCGATTTACAGGGATTTCATCGGCATGCCCTCGGCACGGTCGGCATGCCGTCGGCATGGTCGGCATGCTAGCGAAATTGGTGCCCACGTCGAGGTTTCTATTGATTTTTTTAATTACTTTTGCTATTTTTGTTGGTATGCATCGGCATGCCATCGGTATGCCCTCGGTATGCCCACAGCATGCCCTCGGCATGCTCATCGGCATGCCCATCGAAAAATGGACATTTCCACAGCATGCCCTCGGCATGCCTACGAAATGCACACTTGGAATTCATCGACACGGCATCGAAATCGGCATTTCGAACCTTGGGAGGGATGCAAAGCACGTTTCTTCTTTGGTGAGGATCTTTTCGGAGACTTTAGGTCTGAAAATTAACAACAAATCTGGCTTTGTTCCTTTTTACATGGAGTCAGTGGAGGAGAGTAATGTTGCCTTGGAATTGGACACATCGGTGGTGAGGTTACCAATCACTTATCTTGGTCTTCCTTTAAGAGGAAAAAAACTTACTTGTTCGGATTGGAAGTGCTTGATTGAGAAGTTCTCAAATAGACTTTCTTCGTGGAGTGGTAGACTCCTTTCCAGAAGTGGACGATTGGTGTTGCTTAAATCCATCCTCAACTCGATTCCGGTGTTCTTGTTGGTCTTTTCACCAACAAAGAAGATTTTAAAGCAGATCAATATGGTTCGAAAGAGATTTTTTTGGAAAGGATCTGATTCGGAGGGAAGATTTGCTCAACTTGTCAAGTGGAGTGAGATATGTAAGCTAAAGAATGAAGGAGGTCTTGGTGTGTGTAATTTATCTCATTTTAATAAGGCATTATTGTTGAAATGGGTGGTTAGATTTCTATCCAATGATGATTCTTTGGTGAATTCCATCTTGAGGGACTCCTATGGTGATTGTATGAAGATGCTGCAAGGGGATGTGGGTGTTTCCAATGGGCTTTCTGCTTTTTGGCATTCTATTAGACCTCTTTTCTCTGAATTTGTAGATCAGTTTACTCCATCTTTGGGTGATGGTGTTGCTTTCAGATTTTGGCATGATAATTGGATAGAAATTGGGTCTTTTTTTGTGATTTTTCAAAGGTTATTTCAGCATGTTGATGATAAGGAATCCAAGGTAAAAGATTTATGAGATGGAACTCAATTGTTGGGACATTAGGCTGCTAGCGGGTCTTTCAGAGTCTACTTTCAATGACTTTCAGCAGCTAATGCATTATATTAAAGACCTTTCTCCTTCATCTACAGAGCCTGATGGATTTATTTGGAAGTAGGGCAAATTCTTGGTTAGTCGTGCTTACAAACTATTGATTAATGATGGTAGTATGGTACCATTGGCAATCAGGTTGATGGGGATTCCAGATTGATGATGAAATGTAAATTTCCGCTCAAAATAAGGTTATTCCTTTGGTTCTTAAGAAGAAAGTGGATTGTTACTCGGATGTTTAGATCTAGATGGGCTCCTGATGGAGATATTTTATGCCCTCTTTGTCAGAATGAGAATGAAGATGTGCAACATTTATTCTTCGACTGTGATTTTGCCAGAAATGTTTGGTCATGTTTTAATCTCAACACAGTGGACAAGACAAATTTGAAAGATTTTGGACAAGCTTCAGAGATCATGTGCTATGGCGAGTTGGTGTTAGGGTATCGCTATTATTTGGTGTATCTGGCTTCAAAGGAACGGTACTATTTTTCGTAATGAGAGGTTGGGTGGACAATGTGATTAGAGAGGCGAGGGTTATTTTTGATTTTTGGTTGCAAAATTTGTAAGTACATTCCTTTTACTCATTTTTAATATAATTTACGGATGATTACCAGGCTCGGGTAATCTTCCATGTTTTTCTTCAAAAAAAAAAATATTGCATATAACACAATTTGAAAAGTTAACTAATTATTTTATGTTTTTTAAAATAAAAAATGCAAAACTGCATACTTGCCTGCAAACTCGTTCGAATACTGCATACTCTCTATGTGATGACCCAACCTACTACATATGGCATACCGATTTCATGAACCCTGTTCTCCACTTTGTGTGAGTATACCATATGATTGGACCCGTTGAGTTTCACATCTGGGTTTAGTGTAGGCCTTTTGAACTCTATTTGGGTTTCGTTCCTCTGCTTTAGAGAATAGGCTATGTTGGAGATCATTCCCTTAACCAAATTGAAGCCCCCACACCACAATATCAATCAATGATCACAAAAAACCACAAATTTCTTAGCATAATACCACTATCCATGGTTCACTACATGCTTTGGTTCTTTGCTTGCAAGATAAAACTCACATATCATATCTGTTGGTGCATTTTGGAGACCTCGAAACTGTTATGGATGCACTCCAGCGAGTTCAAAATGCCCAACGAGACCTCAGATGTTGCTCTTCGGCGACTGGTGACAAGTCCTGACCTTGGTGGTGGTGCTGCTAGGCTCAGGCAACCTTTCAGTGGTTGCTTACAGCCACATATGGCACTCAGATGTGGCTCTAAGGCCAGCTGCTTCTGACTGGTGGCGGTCTGCAGGTGCTGCTGCCCGTTGATAGTGGCCCAGCAATGTTGCTGTCAACCAGGGAAGCTCTTCTGTAATGGCTGGAGTTGTGGTGAGAGATTAGGACACTATGCCCGTAGGGCACAACCCCACTGAAACTTAAACAAAGTTCTCCTTTTTAGGATTTATACAACACCCAAGAAAGAAATGAAAAACAACAAAATTTTTTTAGTAGAGAAGGAAAGGGGAAAATGATCAAGAAGGTAGGCAGTGGTTTAGGACTGATGCTCTGATATGATGTGAGAAGAAAATGTGTTGTCTATTCTCAAGGAAAACACCTTAGACCTCTATACATAGAGAGAGGTTAGGTGATAATTACAAATACGTCCTTAGGAAAGAAACAAAAGAGTAAACAAGATCTAAAACAAAATAACTAATAAACTAGAAAGAGCTTCTTTCTCAACGACATGAAATGCTAAGATCTAGTGATCTATCTCTTTAGAACATGTAGACCTAACAATCATAAATCTGTAAGGATCCTTAGTTCAAGTGATTTGAGCATCCTCTTTATCTTAAAACCCATAAATCTACAAGAATAACCCTTAAAACCTACAGCAGAATCAATTGGTTTGGAGATTGTAGCTTAATTCTAGCTTAGAGGATGAGAGATAACTCTTATTGGTTTGAGAGAGAAGACCCCTGTAAGAGTTTTTTGCACACCAACAAAGACAAAATTACAATAGATCAAAATGGGCTATCATATTGCCTATGTCAATCTTAAAATACTGAAGTTGTGCAAAAATTGCATCCAAAGTTCACCCGTTTGCAATTGTTTGACACATTGACGAAATTTGGCAAAATGTTCAGCACTAGGTGTGTTGAAATGTCCCAACATCTGAAAATGGTCATTTTGTTGGCATGCTGCTGGTACACAGAACAATATGCTGTAATGGACCAACTTTTAGCTTTAGTTGATGTAATTTTAGTTCATATTAATGAATGAACTGGATGACTATTGACGTTCTATATTCTTTTTTAAACTTTTTAAAGAATGGACACCATCTTGATCGGTAATCAAGATAGTGAACAAACTGCAACACATAGATCAAAAGAAGAGGCTAGGTGATGTAGGGACTCAAGGTGTAGATTTCTCTACTCACCAAAGACATGCATGAGCTCTCGTGATACAATGGAGTCTTACAGGTCTTTAATTGTTCCTTCATGGCCTTATATATTTTGGTGCAAGAGCAATAAGGGATTGAAGAAGCCCAAGCTTCTTTTGTTGTCTTGTTTGTATGTCTGTGTTCATGTTAATGGCTTGATACAAGCAGTGTTTAAAAAAACATGTCTTGAGGTGCGTGCCTCGGTGGGTAGCTGGTGAGACATGTGCCTCAATTGATGTTGAGGCACTCAATGCAGTGAGGTGAAATGGAGGTGCTGCCTCGGATAGGAAAGGAACTTCACAAGACTTTTGGGCCTTAGGAAGAAAGTTTTAAATGTTTCTGGACACTACTATAAATTTTAAATAAATAAGAACTCCATCCAACTCCATCCCCTTGGCAAAACCCTATGAGACCCTTCTGAAAAGCCCTACAACCACCAAAACCTATTCCCTGGGAGCTTCTACTTGTTGCCAGATTCCTCCATTGCATCACTGGAGCTCCCCCCATTGCATTGCCGGAGCTCCCTCAAGGTGCTGCAGTCACCCTTGCCAGCACTGGAGCTTCTTTTTGTCGCCGCTGGAGCTTTTCTTGATTGCTGTGTTGTCGCCTTGTCCACTCTTCGACTGCCTCAATCTCCCTTCGACTCCACCGTGCTGCCTTGCCGTCTTTTTATCGCTGCTGGAGCTTCTCTCAGTTACTGTGTGGGTTTCTTTAGGTTTGCAGTTTATTGTGTGCTTTTTCTTTTAGAATGATTGCAGGTCTCTTTTTTCATCATTGCCTATATGGTTGGGGTTACTTTTGTTATATACCCAACATAACCTTATATGTCATTGTTATTTTGAATATGCTGCAGGTTATGTATCATTGCTATTATCATTTTTATTTAATGTCTGTCATTCTTTGAAAGCTAAACTTTAATATCTGAAATAAATAAATTTAGTTATGATTGAATCTTTGGTTGCATAATTGCATTTTGTGGATGAAATAGTGAATTTAGTTTATGCTTGGTGGATGATGTTTGGTTGCATTGTTGTTTAGGAATGGGATTATTCTTCTTATTATTATTTTGTGAAAAGTTTAGGAATGGGATTATGATGGAATCTTCTTGGAAAGAGTAAATAATTTTATGACTTAACCCTCAGTCTAGAGCAATTGTTGTTTGGTTGAGATGCTCATGGGGTAACTTTGAGAGTCATAAATTATATATGCATAGGATAGGAGTAAAACAAGCATTTGCTTGGTGGTAAGATTAAAGGTGATTTTTTTGATGCAAACAAGAATGATAATTCTTGTTATTCGTCCTTGGATTGTTGATTATTGATCAAGGTTTAGGAGGTTAGGTTTTCTTAACATTAGTTATATTTGTTATTTCATTTTAGAAATGGCACCAACGTCAAGAAAGGAGGAAAAGAAGGTGGAGGAAGTGGGAGGTCTGATTATAAATATGTGAGGGCTTTAGAAGGAAAAATATTATAAATATGTGAGGTGCAATTTCTGTGGCAAAGTGATTGCTGGTGGCATAGCTAGGCTTAAGGAACACCTTGCTAAGACACATAAAGGTGTTGGAAGCTGCAAGTTTGTGCCAATTGAAGTAGAGAATGAAATTAAGGCTTATTTGGCTAAGAGCAATGATGACAAACGACGAATGGTGCAAAAGATGGAAGAGATTCGTCGAATAGGTGCAGTGCCTAGGCCATCTGGTTTTGATGAGAATGCACCTAAATCAAGTGGTATGCACGCCAAGGGAGCTATGGATATGTTTGTTGGACATGGAAGTGGAAGTGGTGAAACTACCTAAGGTCCTAAATGTGAGAAACAAATCACAATGAATGCAGCTTGGAAGAAGGAAGAGTAAGAACTTGCCGTAGTGTTGGGAGAATTTTTTATTGAAAATGGGCTTACATTTAATTTGGCAACCACCCCTTCATATTGTAAAGTGCTTGAAGATGTGTCTGGTTATGGAAGGGGATTTAAAGTTCCAACAATGTATAAGTTGAGGACTTGGATCTTGAAGGTTGAAGTGGATTCTGTTACTAGCTCGGTGGATGAGGCAAAGGCTTCATGGGCAGAAATAGGATGTAGCATAATGTCTTATGGGTGGACTGATACAAATGAGATGCACACATTGATAAAGTTTTTGGTCAACAACCTGAAGGGTAAATGGTTTTTGAAGTCTCTGGATGCTTCTCAAGAAGTGATAAATTCCAATTTTCTTGTCAAGTAATTAGATGGGGTTGTTGAGGAGGTGGGAGAAAAAATAATCATTCAAGTTATCGCAGACAATGCTGTAGCTTACAAGAAGGCAGGTGAAAAATTGATGGAGAAGGAAGAGGCCACATTTATATTGAACTCATGCAGTGCATTGCCTTGACCTTATGTTGGAAGACATATTGAAGTTGCCTTTACACCTGTCCATATTCAAGAAAGCAAAAGAAGTCATCAACTACATTTATGCCTATGCTTGAATGGTAGCAATGATATGGAGAGGGTTTTTTTGAAGGAAGGTATGGAGAGAAGTTGGTGGAGACGTCGTGAGATCTGCTGTTACCCATTTTGCTACCGCCTTTCTAACATTTCAGAGTTTGCTTCAAGCAAAGAATGGGCTTGAGTCATCTTTTACTTCCAAGAAATGGAAATCGAGCACTTTTGCCTCTAAATCTCAAGGCAGATATGTCCAAAATGTTATTGTGAAGAGTAAATTTTTTGGCCAAGTATTGCATACATGATTAGGATACTTAAACTGCTGGTGGTAGTGTTTAGAATGGTGGATTGTAAGAGATATCCACCAATGGGATTCATTTATGAAGCTATGTATCAAGCAAAAGAAGAAATTACATAGAATTTAGAAAATGCTGAAAAGAGGTACAAGCCCATATAGGATATTGTGGACTCTAGATGGGATAGACAACTTTAGACACATTTGCATGTTGCATTCTTTCTCAATCGGAAATTTCCAATGACTGAAGTAAAAATGGGCTTGCACTCTTGCTCATCGAGGTTGGTACCCGATTAGTGCTGTCAAGTTGCTTGTCTAGGTGCTAGGTTGAGGTGAGGCGAGGCCCTAGGGCCTCGCCTCACCTCAACCTAGCACCTAGACAAGCAGGGCCTCGCCTCACCTCAACCTAAGGCCTCGCCAGGCCTCGCCTTGCCTGATTTTCCTGAGGCATTGCCTAAGCGAGTGCTTGGACCAAGGTGCTAGGTGTCCTAGGAGAGCACTTGAACTAAGTTTGCTGGTTTTTCATTTTTAAAATACTTTTAAGGGTTTTAATTTTTTTTTACGTAATTATTGAGTACTCTCTCTTAGTTAAACACACACATATGCATATGTATAGGCACATATGCATAGATATATACATATACATGTGTTTAAATAGATATATACATATAATAGATACACATATACATACATACAAATATACACATATATTTTGTATGTTTGTGTATGTATGTATATACATGTCAACTTATACATATAAATATACATGAACATACACACACGTGCGTAAGTATAGCATATAAACATAAAAGCATGTAAATATAATGTGTACATTTACACGTGTAAATGTACGAAACTATATACACACACCTACTGCATGAATCAATGTGCATATGTATGTGCACTACGCCTATTTGTCTAAGCATTTATATATCATGTATATTATATATATGCATGCATAATATACCACATTTTGGTTATTGTGTGTATATGTATGTATATATGTATGTCTGCATATACATATGTATATGTATCTATATATCTTTTATTGCTTCATTTTTCTCGGGTGAGTGCCTAGCGCCTTGGATGTTTTAGACCCCCTCGCCTTTTAGCACTAGATGCCTTTAACAACACTGAATCCGATAAGGAAGAGAGGCTAAAGATTGATTTGTAGATGGATGCCTTTGTGAATGCAAGAGGCTTGTTTGGATGGTCAAATGCTATTGAGACGTGCAAGAAGAGAAGCCCTGGTATATATTTTTGTCCTTTATGATCATTAGATGCAATTTTATAGGTTGTTCTTTACTAAGATAATCTTATTTATAGCACATTGGTGGAGAGCTTTTGAAGATTGATAAAAGAGACTTGTAATGCACCTGCATGTGAGTGAAATTGGAGCTCTTTTAATCAAGTAACATTTCAGATCTATAAAAAAAGTTGTATTTCAATTGTGAATAAATTTGTATACAGCATATTTGATGTCTGATTTCATGTTGCTAGGTCTATACCAGGAGAAGGAATAGATTGAAACAAGATCAGATCAAGGTTTTGGCCTATTGTATGTTCAATTTAAAGTTGAAGCAAAGGGAAGTTAGAAAGAAGACAATGTACGATGCCCCTTGCTTAGATGATGTGGATTCTGGCAATGAATGGATTCCAAAGTTTCAGTTTAGCGAAAGTTATGCAGAAGCTTACAGTGAACTTGATGCAAATATTCCCCTCGTTGAGGAAGAAACAATTGATTTGAATGGCTACTTGAGGGAAGTGATTGACCACTACATCCTTGCAGAAAGAAACAAAACAAGAACAAGGGTAAAGGTAAGAAGATAGACGTTCCACATGGTTAAAAGATAGAATTTTTTAAAAAGAAAAGATTTGAAATAATTTGTTTTCTATAGATAGGTATCCATATTATTAATATTGAAGAGGAAGAGTTCCACATAAGTGATGGCAACTCTGATGAAGAGGTTGAAGGTGAGGTGGTCTTGAAGTATCCGGATGATTCACTAGAAGACCCAATTAGCGGTTGCAACAATGGAGAAGAATTTGGCACTGGTGGTGGCAATGGAGAAGAATTTTGGTGGCTACAATGCTCTTCTATTTTGTGTTTTGGTTGTCCTCATGTGATTTTGGACATTTCTATTTGATGTTTTTTTATGTTGTCTTTGATATCCATTATGAGGGATATTTAGACTCATTATTCCCTATGATTTCATTCTTTCAATGTTTTGATTGTCAAGGTGTTATTTGTTTTTTATTGCATCAATAGCGTAAAATCTGAGGCGTATGCCTCGAGTGGCTGCTTACGCCTCACCTTGACATCAGAGAAATGCCTTGTTGCCTCAAGTGGCTGCTTACGCCTCACAATTTTTTAAACATTGGATACAAGTCTTAGATTTCATACAAGTTCTTTAGTGTCCATAACTCTCAAAGCCATCATGTCTTCAAAGGTGCATATTTCTTCCGTAACTTGGTACATGCTGGATATGCTGAATTTGTGAGAATGAATAACTTGAAATATGTGACATCTTCTTAATAGTGTTAACCATAGCAACTTGTTTGATCATTTGGCACTTATGCTGTTAAGAATTCATGTAGGAATGAGTTATTGTAAACTTCACAATCATTTGTCTCATCTTTTTCATCATGCTTCGACTTGAAGAGTATGTATTCCGTAGGTTCCACAAATTGTTTGAAATGCAACCGTGCATGGAATTTTGTCCTATCTAGTTTGGTAGAGGATGCTTAGAGGTCAATTTTGGTACCTGTAGAAGAGTTCTTCATAAAATCCCTAGAAGTGTTGTCCTGCTTTTTCTCATTGGCTAGAGTGAAAGCATCTCAAGCTAGGACCACAATCTCAATCATAACTTCTTGTTCAGTTTGGTTATGGTAGAAGTCAAGTTATTATGTGAGCAATGAAAAATTTTGTATAGAAGTTTGTGCGAGCTGAAGTCCTTTTGTCTCTTATGAGTGGGTAAGCACTAGCAAGATGGAAGAGATTCTCTTTTATCCTCATAGACTTGCATGAGGCCTTTGCTATAGCACTGTGAAAAGGACCAGGACCCATTTAATTTCACCTGGACCTGACCTGCGATCTGCTTAAGTTTAAATGGGTCGGGTTAGACCTAACTCAAATTTCAAATGGGTTGGTTCACAGGTAATTGGTAATCCTAGCGGACTTGTTAAGATAGATTGGACCCATGAACCTGACTTGTGAACTTGGATAGGAGCTGATTAGGATCTGATTGGGATCTGGACAAGACCCATGGACTTGGATAGGATCCGGTTAGGATCCATTGACTTGATTATGGCTCGTGGACCCATTTACCTAAATGGGTTGGGTTGGGTTGGGCCTACTTGTAGATAAATGGGTTGAGTCACGGGTCCATGACTTTAGACCTGTTTAGTAAATGGGTCGGGACTATTCTAAAATGCTTAGGTTGGAACCAACTTGACTTGTTTGACACCCCTACCTTGTTGCATAGGTCTAACATGGCATTGCACTACATTGAAGAGCTCTAAGCAGGCATGGTCTTCATCTTGCTTAAGTTGTTTGACTAGCTTGGGCAAGTGCTGAGGGGAAAGAACATTGCTCCAAATGTTGTCTAGTGAAGTCTCTTCAATACTTGTCCAAGATGGGAGTCTCCAGGGAATCATTGGGTTGGTGCAAGAAGAGCAGGTTCTAGCAGAGAAAAGCAGGGCGGGTGGAGTTCTTGGGGCATGAAAATACCATAATTTATCCTGCTGTGATGCCTTGTGAAACTAACTGATTGATACGTACTAGTCCACCATGGAAAAGGAACTGCTAAAAGTACAATTACATAAAGGAAGGCACTCTGAACACTTTTGGTTTAGCGAAGTGGCCATCCCATATGTACAGGACTTTTACAACCTTGACTAGTGTCAAGAATACAACCGTTTTGTCATCAGGCACAATGGGGTGTATGCATTCGGAGAGTGAATTTTTATGAGGCACTGGGTATCTTTAAACAGGAATATTGCTAACTCTGCTATCATTGTTGCAATGAATATTTGGAAAAGGATTTCTGGTTTTATCAACGTTATAAGAATATAACCTTCTAAAAAAAAATATGAATGCATAACCATGTTGAGTACCATATTCATTATATTACTTTTTTCATGTTATTCATGCCTGTTATGTCAGCATAGGTTGTCATTGTTGGGTGCTTTTCATCCTATTTCCTATTAGTGGCTGATTTCTCTCACTTGGGTCAGAATCTATGACTTGATCATGTGCGTTCCCACTTCTCCGTTTTTAGGAGTGGATCAGGCAACTCCATTTCCACATCTACAGCAGTGGCTTGATTTCACTGCAGCTGGGGCTGTTGAGCTTGGCCACATTGTGGAAGCTCCTGTTATTGAGACGGCAACCTCTATACTTCCTCTTGGGTGGAATGGTCTTTCCAGTGATAAAAAGGCAGAACCCTTTAAAGTTGATATCCTTGGATATGGACTGCCGTTATGCACACTCATCCAAGCTCAAATAAATGGAAGTTGGTAAGTTTTCGACTAGTTCTGCTTGGGTAGAATCGTTAAAAATAACAAAGATGCAACATGATACAGAGCTTGTCTCTTCTATAATAAGCTTCACAAATTGCTAAACTTTGAATGCCTATTGCACCATGTGTGATTAATCATTCCTATAAGTTGCTATTATTCCTTTTTTATTTTGTTAATCAAAGTTCATTTAATTGACATAAAGTTATACTGTTTATACTTTTGGAGCAGAAAAATTATAATGATTTTTATGAAAAGTAGATACCTGATACCAAAATAAGTTTAAAATCAGATTGAACTCATGTAGTTTCCCTTGTTTCCTATGAGCTTTATTGGTATGCGACTTCTCTTTCCTCTCTTGTTTTGACTAATAAAAATACAATAGTTAGTTGGTAGTAATTCTCTTTTAATTGCAACTACTTATATAATTGTCCTGGAATTGCATTTAAGGTATTCAACATTACATTACCCATTTGGATGAACAGCTCGATGCTGTAGTGGAAATAAAGTGTTATGATAAATAAATGTAAATCTAGCTGTGTCCTGTGACAACTCACCATATGCCAGTCCACAAAAATGCCACGCAAAATTGCTTGGGCTTCTTGCTAAATTGAGAAAGCTCAAGTAGTTGAATCCTTGGAATGGCATCTGACTCTTCTCACACACTCTCTCTCTCTCTCTCTCTCGATCTCGAAAAGGGGAAAGGGTGATTATCCTCTAGATCACCACCCAAAGTATATATTAATTAACGTGAAGGCTAAGAAGCCATTTTACAACCCTCAACACCAACTCGACAGAAGTGACAACGTAGAAGCTATAAAATTCTCCACATAAGGGCGTTGCCCTCTAAAAACTGCCACATTCCTTCCCAACCAGATAACCCACAACACCGACAACGGCCTATCCCTCTCCATCTTCGTGCGAAACACATTGCGAGCATTTACTGTGTTACCACACCAAAACGACCTCCAAAACCCCTAAAAAAGAGTTGTGATCCTACCACCTGTGGTCAATTTTCCTCCAAATCTGTGCTGTCATCGGATAGGTGAAGAATAAGTGGTCTACATCTTCATCTGCTAGTCCACAAAGTGAACAGGATCTATCCGCATCGTGAACCCACCTCGCCCTCCAAACCTTTGTCATCAGCCTACCTTTCCTAAGAAGTCATCCAAAAATCTTCACCTTCAAGGGACAAGAAGCCTCCTACAACTGTCTGCAGTCTCTGAGGAAGTTAAAATCCCCCAAAGTACCCGGGCCTTCGAGTCTCCTATAAGTGTCTCGCATCGAAAATTCTCCCTCTTCCCAACCAAACATATCCACACCGTCCTTCAACTAAAATCCCTCTAGCTCCTGCAATAGTCATTCCACCTCCTTAATCCTCTGATCTGAAAGATTCCTTGTGAACATAGGGCATGAAGAGCCGTCCCAAACCTCAGCTACAGTTGCTCCTCTGTCAACCACTAGTGCCACCAGCCTGGGGAAACGCTCTGAAAGTGCTCCAAACCCCATTCAGTCATCCATCCAAAATCTGAAGGTAGTGCTCGAACCTAGGACCAGGGTAAAGAAAGATCGAATCTTCGGTGCCACCATGGAAAGCCTTTCAATGAAATGGGAGGCACCACCCAGATGGGACAAAAAAAGGTCCCAGCTAACCGAACCCCCATAGCAGGATCGAAGGATCCTCCCCACCAAGTAGTCCTCCCCTTCGAATAATCTTGCAATCCACTTCGCCAAGAGGCTGTCATTCATCCTGCCCGCTTCCCTAACTCCTAAAACCCCTCCTTAATGGGCTTACAAACCTCCTCCCAAGCCACCAGCCTTGCACCCCTTCCACTCGCCTCATAATTGGTCTAGAAAAAATTTCTCATGAGGCTGACAATTTTGCTCTCAATTTGCCACGGCAACCTCACCACTGAGGCAAAATACGAAGGCATAGCAGATAACACAACTTTGAGGAGAACCAGCCTCTCCTCTAGAAAGCAACTTGGATGCCCACCCCGCCAAACGACCTTCAATCCTCTCTTTTAGGGGAGCTTAGTCGTGAAGGGCAATTCTCCTATGAATCAAGGGTAGGCCCAAATATGTAATAGGCAATGCCCTTCTCTCTTTACCCAACACCACCGAGCAAACACTAGCTTCATCATCAGCCATACCAAAGGGGATAAAAGATGATTTGGAATAATTAATCTGCAAGCCTGAAGCCTTGCCAAACAACTCGAGAAGTATACGGATTTGCCTCGCTTCCACTTCAGAACCTTCCACAAAGAGCAAGGTGTCATTTGTATACTGTAGCACTGGCACATCCATTCCTCCCTCCATCGAGAAGCCCCTCACCAGACCTCCTTCAAAGGCCTTAACAGACGTCCTCACCATCGCATTAGTTGCCAACACAAATAACATGGGTGCCAGCGGGCATCCCTGCCAAACGCCCCTCCTTGGCTGAACCCAACCTCCTATTGGGTTCCCGTTGATGAGGATGGAGAACGAAGTTGTCGTGACACACTGCTTCATCCATCTGACCCAAGCCGGCGGGAATCTGCTCTTGATCATAATTGCCCAAAGGAAAGACCACTGGACTAAATCATAAGCCTTCCTGAAATCCACCTTCCAAAGAAAAGCTATCTTTTTCTCTTCTAGTGTGCTAGAATCTCCATGGTTGCCACATACCCCACTAGAATACACCTCCCTGGTACAAAAGCTATTTGCACCTCCGAGACCACCTTACTAATCACCTTCCGAAGCCTATTTGTCAGTACTTTCGTCACAATCAGATACACTGCATTGGAGAGAGCTATTGGCCGGTAGTCCTCAATAGCCTTCACACTCTCCTTCTTGGGCAACAAGAACAAGTAGAACTTGTTAAGCTTGTTGAACCTAAAATTGCCCTCCCTAAACTCACCAAGAACTTGCAAGACATCGTGCTTGACCAACTACCATAACTCCTTAAAGAAAAGTACCGGAAATCCATTAGGACCAGGGCACCTGTCAGAATTCAGGCCCTAAACTGCCTCACGGACCACGTCCTTTGTGATTGAGGTCACCAACTCCTCAACCTCCTTTGCACCCACGACAGGAACATCCAATCCTTACCATTGCCACCTCCCACCTCTTTTGACTCCTGTGAAGTCCCTAAAATAATCTGCCATCGCCTTACCCACAGCCTCCCTGGCAGAAAACACCTCCCCCCTAACCAAGAGCTTATCCACCCAATTTCTCCTACATTTGGCCGAAGCCACCATATGGAAGTACTTGGTATTCAAGTCCCCTTCCTTGATCCACTTCTATCTGGATCTAGTTCTCCATTCCACCTCTGCCTTGCAGTCCTCTTCTTAAACTGTCTTCACATGATCTGCTCGGGTCAGTCTCTCTTCTAGTGTCAGAAGGCCCTGGTCTTTCACCCTATCCAGTCTCTTAATCTCACCCAGTGCCTCCTTTCTACCTTGCTCCTTCAATCGCTTCCTATACTCCCTAAGAAACAATCTCAAATCACGAAGCTTTGCTTCCAATCTCGTTGCCGCTGAGCCATCTGGGCGCAAATTCCTCCATTTGTCCCCCACCATCTCCCTGAATCCCTCTTCCATCATCCACACCTTGTCAAATTTGAAATAAGTACCAAAACGGTAGCCTTCACTGGGCTCCCACAACAATGTTGTGTGATCCGAAAATGGCCTCTCCAAAGCCCGAACTGCTAGCGGGAAAATCTCTATCTCCACGGAGCACATGAAGCAATCCAGCCTAGACATCAAGCCACTAGAACTCCTCAATGTGTAAGCACAGGATGTGCGAGGCAAATCCTGCAATCCCTACTGCGCCATGAAACCTGCAAAGTCCTCACAAGCCTGGTCTCCACCACTTCTCCCCCTAAGCCTATCCTCCGCCAGGAGAGTAGCATTAAAGTCCCCTCCGATTAGCTAAGGGCATCCTTAGTACCAGGTGGCTACCTGAGCAAGATCCCTCAACAATGACGACCCAATGCTGTCATCAATCGGGCCATAAACAATTGACACAACCAAACAAAGCTCATCACTCCTTAGTCGGATGGACATCACCCCTGTCCCCACCTTCCAGTCCACTAGAGAGAAGAATCTTCTTTCCACCCAATTAGGATGCCTCCCGACCTCCTAACCGCATCAATATTGACATAGCCACCAAGCAAGTTACCCCCAATCTCCCTCCAAACCTTCTGGTCACACTACTGCAACTTCGTCTCCTGTAACATAGCAACATCTGGACCCCATTTCTAAATGTACGATCTCAACATCCTACGATGCGAGGGATCATTGAGCCCCCTAACATTCCAAGTTACCACCTTCATGGAGCAACTTCAAGACCTCCCCAAGTAAAGCGTGCAAAGCCAGCTCCCTCTGCCATCAACATGATCTCCGTGTCCTGGAATTCCTCACCCCACTCCATTCCACCATTATTAGTCCCAACCCCCCCAAAGCTCCCTCTTCCCTTCCAGCATCCTCCACCTCCCCCTCCGAAGTTGCACCCCTGGCCAGAACCATCCCATCAGTGCGCCCCACCTTCACCGCGCCACCAGCATCCAGCCCTAAGCCTCTACCTCGCCTCCGTCCTCCACGGGCGTCGCCACACCTCCACCTCAAGCCCCTAACCCCAGCTCTGCCCCCAAGCCATCTCTCCCTCCACCATCAACTGCCGATGCCGTCGGCGTTCCCGTCGTGCCATGCCCTGTCACCGACGTCGCCTCCCTTGGCGCAACGGGCGCCCCCTGCCCAGAAGATAGGCCTTCGGCTGTCGCCCATAGTCCATCCGTCGATATAGCTCCCTCGACGCCTGAAGGCACTGACCCCCTCTGTCGTCCACCATCGATGCCCCATCCGCCATCGCGCCTGCGGAGCCAGTGGTGGCTGTGACTACCGTTCCACCAGCCTGAGTTAGTAGTGTGTTACTCGCTAGCCCACCCTCCTTGGAGAGAGGTCATAACCGGATTTTGATCCGGTCTCAGGTTCGAGCGGACCTGCTTTGCTCCCTCCAGCCTCTGGTGTCGCGACACCCCACCTTCAACTTCAAAACAACCTTAGTTCTCCCCAAAAGGCACCCCCGTCGTTATGCCTCTCCCTTCCAAAAACATTCCATCAAAGGAGAACGACCCTTCGCCTTCCAAAATGGCTGGCTCCATATTAAATGGCCTATATGAATCCGCCGCACCCTCCCCAGACGCCGCAATCTTCTTCGAATTGCATGCCCCGTCTTGAATGTTGGGTTCTCGTTGCAAAACATGCGCCGCAGACTTCGCACCCGCCACGTCAGCCTCACCGCTGGACCACGGTCTCCACACGAGGCTCATCGCCGAAGTGGTCGTCCTAGCCGCCTCAACCTTGCCAATAGGCCCCACAACCACCTCAGTGAACGAGCACGGCTTGGCCTTGACCGGTCGCACGTAGACCACCCAAGCGACGCCGTCCAACCTCAGGGCCACCTTCTTATGGACCTCCCTACCGGGGATGAGCTCTACCTTAGCTCGAACCCTAGAGAGATCCACTCCTCTCAACTCAACACCCTCACACCAACGCACCTTGGCAAAGTGGCCCATAATCGCAGAAGCAACCTCCACTGTATGAAGGAAAAGTGGGATGCCCACAATATCCACCAGCACCTCTGCCCTCCTCAGCGGTCACTCCCGAAGAGCATCGTTGGACCTCGCAGCCCACTGCCACCTGACAACGACAGTCAAGCACCGGATTTCCTTAAAGAGCAGCACCTCTGCCAACTCCGGTTGCACCCCCAACATAACAAAACCCTCCTCCCCTATTGCCTTTACCTCTCCCATCCCCCCCCCTCAACCTCTCTGACACTTCGCCCACAGCTCCCCTAGTCCTACGCGACGCTCGACCACCACCCCAAAGAGGGCTATCGCCAGGGCCCTTTCCAGCTCACCAACCTCCTCGAACCATGGAGCCTCAATCTCCATCAACGATGCACCCCCCGGTGGGGGCAGCAAAGCGGCCTCCTGCTCCCGCACCCTACCCTTCAGACAATTCGCCCGTCGATGGGCGAAGGCACCGCAATGAATACATCGGACTGGGTTGCTACAGTTCTTTGCGACGTGGCCCCACCCTCTACACTTGAAGCACGGCACCTTCGGCTTCTTTCTCCTCCTCGTTGCCTTCCCAACCACCAATGTTCAACCCTCTCCTCACCCCGTTCCCGCTCTCTCACGCTCATTTTCCTCTTCTCTTAGAGGAGCAACTTTGTTATCCAGCTAATACCCTCTAACAAGGCATGGAGGAACTTGGGCAACCTTTCTCTCTCTCTTTCTTTTTGCTTATTGTAGTCTCACTTTCCTAAACACAAGTTCAAAATTGTTCAGTTGTAATCTTTGATGGCATTCTTCACAGTGGCAAGATCATCCACTTGTTTTTGTCATAATTTATTCAACACTTTAACCTTTGGTCCAGGTCCTAAACATATATCCTCTCTTCATTCCACTTTGTCATTATGGTTGATTTCAATCATGGCCAGCTCTCCAAAATTTGCTTTAATACTTATTCCCACTGCAACCAAGGACACACTGGTGGTGAAAATCTGAAATTCTGAATCTCTAGCAGCAATTTCACAAGTGGAAGGTTTTCATTCAACTTTTGACAACTGCCTAGAGATTTGTGTCTGATCGATGATCAATCCCTCCAAGGCCAAGTCCACCTCTCTAAAGAGCTCCAATGGTCTCATCTTGGTGGCTTTGAGAGTGGGAAGGGAGCTGTCAATATGACTCTGTCGAATTCCAACAGAAAAATATTGCCAACTGCTCATGAGAGATGGCAAATCTCTATGTGCCTCTAAAGGCTTCCTCCTTGAATTTTCACCATACCATCTTGGGCCTTCATTTTTTCCTTTTTGTCAAAGTAGGAATAAAAATAATCTTCATCTGGAATTCAAGTCCTTGGTATATGATGATAGATTTTGTCTATGTTTGATTCTTATGTTCCTGTTAGTTTGTTTTACACATAAATATGCTGTAGGTGTTCAACATCAGTAGAGTTATTGCCATCAGCTACACAGTTTAACCCAAAGAATGAGATGCAACCTGATTTACAGAAGATGCGAGTTTTAGTTGGGCCTGCGTTGAAACAACCACCAAGGCATGCTTTTGTAGTTGATTCTTTGTCACCTGTATTTCCCTCTCAATGCACCATGCCCTCTCAGGAATGTGGTGAGAGGTCTTTTAGGGAAGCAAAATGTATGCCTGACAATGGCTTGGATAATTTTGTCATATTCTGCACAAGTGACTTTACCACAGTCTCTAAGGAGGTTTATGTTAGAACGCGTAGGGTATGCCTGCTTGGTCTGGAGGTAATTATTAATCTTGTATATTCAATCAAAATCTACTTGCTGCAAACGTTTGTAAGGTTTATTGTTGGTTGTGCCAGGGTGCTGGAAAGACCTCCTTACTCACAGCAATTAGAGATCAAGGAAAGGGAACCAATAAAGTGAGCCTCGAGATTCTTCATCCACACGTGGATCATGGAGTGGTTGGTGGTTTGTGCTATGCAGATTCAAATGGAGTCAATTTGCAGGTATATCTTGTTAGATTGGGAATCTGATTCTTATTATGCCTGTGGCCTTGATTCATGCTGGCAAAAACTTTCAGTTCGTGCCTCTGCTAATTTCTTGCATTTTGTTGTTGATTATTATCCTTAGTGTGACACTTGCATTTTCATTTCTCAACCATGACAATGTGCAGTCCTTAAAACTAACACAACCAATGTGGAAAAATAATGAATCATTCATGGTTGGAGATACGTGAAAAGATACACTGAACTACATTCCTGAAAAGGAGATACGTTTAAATTCTGAGGAATGAGAACTGATTGAGGCAGTCATGGCCTATGAAGCTTGTACTGAAGGAAAATCAATGACCTGACATTGATACTCACAATGCAAATTGTTGATTCCAGAACCTCTCTGCACTCCTACAATACAAGAATCTGGTTTAAGTGACATAAAAGATATTTGCCTGGATGTTATGATGACCAAAGGTTATCATTTGAAGATTGTGCCTTTGTTGGATCCTACTTGTTCTGTATGTGGAGAAGAGTAGGAGGATTGTTTTCATTTGTTTTTCGCTTTTCTGTTCACGAAGACAATTTGGGAGCTTGCAGTCAAATGCTCAGCTCTAAATGCTGATTTTGATGTCATTTCAATGATTTTGGAAATATCTATTTTAGAGGCATGCCAAAGGCATATGTTAAGGAAATGGCAGAGTTTTGATGTTGAATTTCAATGACTTTGATATACCCAAAAATAGCATTTCTGAGGCATGTCAAGGAATTCTTGGAATTCTATTAGAATGATATTAAATTGATATAATTGTGCTAGTAAATTTTGATAAATATTTAAGTTTTAATCCTATTAAAAATATTTAAGCATTAAATCTATCAGACATATAAATCTAACAATCATAAAACTAGTTCATTTCTCATAAACTCATGGATCTACAAATGTAATTATCTATAATAGAACCACCTTCACCTTTTTGCCACCTCGTGCCCTCTTGTAGCACCCCCTTCCCAACTATCTCCACCTTTCCTACCATCTGCCACCCCTTTGGCCTCCTTTTGTCTCACCATTGTTATATGAAGTCCACCTTTTGTAGTTTTCAACCTTTGAGTTATGCTGAAGGAGGGTATTCGAGATCAACCAAAGAGGAGGGAAGTATGAGAAAGGGAGAGACAGTTGGAGTGTGACGGGGAGGGGAGCTTGGTTACTGGCAATGAGGTGTGTTGTGCTTCGAGTGTCGGGAGCATGGACATCATGTGATTGAGTGCAGGGACCTTGTTGTTTGCGCTTTTTGCAGGGGTGTGGGTCATCGGAGGTGGGATTGTCCGAGGAAGAGGGTGTCTTCACCTTCTCCTCGACCTCTTCCTCCTCCCACACCACTTGCTTTGGAGATTTCGCTTGGTCAAGTGCTTATTCAATGTACATTTGAGGAGGTTTTGAAGGAGTCATTGGTAGGTACTTTGATTAGGGGTCATGTTTATTTAATTCTTGTCAAGGAGCATCTTCGAAGGTGTTGGTTGAGATTGGCTTGAAGGTTATATTCTCTCTTTCCAAGTTTTCTTCTTCATGAATTGGAGGGGGATGTAGAGTAGAAATTTTTGGAGATGGTGATTGGGGAAGGTGCAACTCGCTGGTGGTTGCTATCTTTGTATGAAGGTGCCATTGAGATCCGCCCTCCAATGAGATCGACCATTGAATTCTTTATGGTCGGAGTTCCTTTGCAGTTGCGGTGTTGGAAGGTGGTGGAGGAATTGTGCTCAAGGTGAATTCGTGTTGGGGATTGGACATTTCTGAAGGTGATTTGTCTCTTACATTTGCTTAAGGAGAGCTATTGGAGGGTAAGGCTTTGCTGTGAGAAGCAATTGTGAGGTTCCAGGGTTACTTGTGGTTGCTGCAATTTCAGAGGTAACTGTTGGCATGAGAGAAGACCTCTGCTGAGATCCTTCTCGCTGGTCATCAGAGGAGGGTTAATGGTAGGTAGGGCTCCAGCAAAGGAAGATGAAGCAGATTTGGAAGGTGAAAGGTCAGCCAATCAATTCGAAAATTGCATTGGGAGTCAAGGAACTTTCTAATTCGGTTCCTACGTTTAAGGAGCATTCAAAGGGGTCATAGGTTGGAGGCTCGATTTTTACTGCGATGGGGGAGTCTGTGTGTGAGGCTTTTGCGATGGAGAGCTGTCAACGTGCTGACGTGGCACATGGATTTTATTTGGGCCCCATGGGCAATTTCTTTGACACTAAACAGGGTACCTTCGGATTCAGAAAAGGATCCAAAGTTGGTGAGTACCATTTCGGATCCTTTTTGGATTAGGTTTTGTTTTGACTTGATAACTTGGGCCTTTTTTCTTCCTTAGTCTTGCTGGTTGTTTTTTCTCCCATCCTATTTGCAGGGAAGATGGGGCCTCTTCATCTGGGAGTGCCGTCGGTGGTGGTAGGGTCGAAGCTTAGTAGGCTATTGTTTCTTCAACGAGGCAGTCTGTTAGCGGCGTAATAGCTGGGAGCGACTCTAGCCGTAACAATGTTGGTGATGTTGTTCCTGCTCAGTCTGTTAATGGTGTGGTGGCTTTACTCATCCTATTGCTAATAGCTCTGAGGCAGATGCGATGATGTTTGTTGATGTGGTTCCAAGGAGCAATGTTGATGTTGATGCGGTGGCAGTAGGGAACCTTCATGCTGGTCATAATTCCATGGGCAAAGGATCAGATGCTGAAGTGCAATTGCCTCTCACCATTCGTACTTTGTCAAAGTTGGCTGCAAGCAGAAGGGGAGGTCGAGCTACTTCTTTTGATTCCAGGAACTCTGGCGCTAGTAGGTCTTTATGTTTTAAGAGTGGCCTTTTGTACTGCTCCTGTTGTAAGAGGAAATTTGTAAAGGACAAAAGGACTGCAGGGGAGGGGGTAATGAGAATGGTGTGGACACTAGGGTGGTCAAAGATTTAAATCTGAAGGTCTCTCGTGCTCGTAACAATGGGGACAGGATAGTTTCTTATGGTTAAAGTCCTCTCTTGGAATATGAGAGGCCTTCGTGATTGGGCAAAGAGGTCTGTTTTGAGAAGATACTTGGCCAAGTGGAGGGTGGGTCTGGCATTGTTGCAAGAGACACACATTAAGTATTTAGACCGGTCAATTACAGATAGTGTTGAGAGTGGATCATTGTCTAGTTTCTTAGCAGTTGATGCATCGGGGAGGTGCTGGAGGTGATTTGTGGTTTGAAGGTAGAAGGCTCGCTGAATCCGGATGGGTTGCGGTCTTGTTCTTTAGAGAGTTTTGGGATGTAGTAGGGCAGGATGTGTTGGTGATGGTGAGGGAGGTCTTTCACGAGAATTGAGGCCTTAAGAGGTTAAATCGATTTTTCCTATTATTACTTCCTAAGAAACTTAGAGCAGATTGTATTGATGACTTTCATCCTATTACTCTGTTCAATGTGATTTATTTGATTGTAGTCAAGACTTTTGCGAATTGTTTGCAATCTGTGCTCGGCTTACTGATATCTTGGTGCAGTCTACTTTTATCTCAGGGAGATCCATTGTGGATTCTTTTGTGCTGGCTGAGGAGATGATTGCATTTTGGAACCGGTCTATTTTTCCTGCTTTTATGTGGAAGGTAGACTTTTCTAAGGCCTACGTGTCCATCTCTTGGGCTTATTTATGGGAGATTCTAAGGAGAGGTTTTCTGGAGGTTTGGGTCAAGCTTATGAGATGATGTGTTACGACATCTTTTTTAGTACTTAGTAATAGGAGATCCTTTAAGTCTTGGATGCAACTATAGAGGGGGGTTAGGCAGGGGTGTCCATTGGCACCCTTGCTTTTCAATGTTGAAGTGGACACCTTGTCATTTTTGACTTGAAGTGATCTAAATTTTAGCAGCATGCCAGCGAAATGGGCATTTTTGGAATGGGGCCATATCGACATGAAAATAATGTCAAAACAAAGGGGTTTCGACAATTTTAGCAAAAAATTGTCAAAATGGTCGGCATCTGTGAAATGCACTTAGCATTTTGATAGTTGCTGCTGTTGCTCCTATTGTTTGTTGTTGCTACTCCTATGTTTTAAACCCCTTATTGTTGTACCTACCTTAAAAGAGATTATATTAGAGCTTCAACTCATGTTTAGTTGATACTGACAACTCTAATAACTAGTGGAGGAACTAAGTATCATGGTCATGCTCTCCCCCTACTCTCTACCTACCTGAATGTACCATCCTAATATTATCTTCTCAAGAGAAGGATTTTTCGTTGACGTGAGACAACTATAAATACTGCTTTATTCTTCTCCTGAGATTTGATTTCATTCCACATCTATCCCTAATTACAGAGTAAATCTACACACTAGAGTTTAGATTTACTATTATTACGAATATATAGGTCTAATCACATTTTAGAACTGAGAAACCTTTGCTTAATTTCTAAAAATAAATTCTTAAGTTTGAATTGGCATTAATGTTTTTCTTTTTGTAATCCTTAATTTTAGAATATTTTATCCATTTAAAATGGAAGTATAAGATGGGGTTTAAGGTTTAAATAGAAATATTTATCCTTTAAATAGTTATTCTTAAAATTCCAATTATTTTGACTACTATCGTTTTTGTTGATTTGTGTTGGTGTGCCTCTGAATGAATTATTTTTGGGGCATCGAATTGTTGAAACACGAGTATTTCCACGGTGTGCCGACGAAGTGTGCATTTGAAAATTTATCGAAACATCAAAATTGATTTTTCAAACCTTGCTTATAAGGGATGTAGGGAGGGACTCATTTGGTTTCACATTGCTCAGTGATGGTTCCTTCCTCACTCCATTGTTACAATATGCAAATGCCACGATATTTTTTTTATATAGGGTGGTGTTCGTCAGGCTAAGCATATTGGACAGTTGGTGAGATTGTTTGAAGATCTCCGGTCTGTTAGCTAATTGGCAAAAGTCGGCCTTGATGCTTTTTCATTTGGAAAGGAGTGCAGAGGAGAACATCTTTGACATCTTGGATACATCGATTGTTAGGTTGCCAGTTACGTACCTGGGTTTGCCCCTGAAGGGGAAGCATTTGGTGATGTCGGACTGGAGGCCTGTGGAGGAGAGGTTAGCCAGGAGATTGAATGGTTGGAGTGGAAGACTCTTATCAAGAGGTGGTAGGCTTGTTTTAATTAAGGCGGTGCTATCTGCAATTCCTATAATCTATCTCTCTTTATTTTGACCTCTAAAGAAAATCTTGGCAAAATTAAAGGTGGACCTGCAAAAGATTCTTTTGGAAGGGGCCTAACCATCAAGGTTGTTTCTTGTAGCTTGTCCCCTGTAAGAGGGTTTGTAGATCGAGGAAGAAAGGTGGTTTGGGTGTGAGGCAAGTGGATGAGTTCAATGTTGTGCTTCTTCTAAAGTGGGTGACGAGATTTTTAGCGAGAGCAGATGAGCTCCTGGATAAATTGTTGAGACTCTTATGGGTCCCCTGTAAAGGTTTCCTTTAAGCGTCCTGATCAATGCAATGGTCAGTTATTTAGGCTTCTATCGAGCCATTACTACACATGGCATGTCTTTCACTTTTTTGGCCCTTGACTTGGTGGAGGATGTTCTTTCCGAGTTGAAAGGATGATTGGATGGAAGGTGATAGTTTCCAGTCATTATTCCTACGTCTGGTCTGGGGCAGGACAAAAGATGCACTAGTTTTGGATGTATGGGACAATGCTTCCAAATCTTGATCCCCTGTTTTGCAACCTGGTTTGTCTGATGCTTTCATGGAAGAGTTGCAGGAGTTGCTTGAGTTACTTCATGGGATCTCAGTTGGTGAAGAGCCTTTCGACGGTTTCAGGTGGAAGGAGGGTGTTTTTTCAGTGGCAAAGGCATATAAGAAGTTGATGCTAGAGATGGGTTCGACATCTCTAGTTTGGGAGGATTGTTCTTTGATTCGGAGGCTACCTATTCTTTTAAAGGTTAAAATCTTGTGGTTGTTCAGGAGCAAAAAGCTGGTGATGAAGGTTGTCTCATCTAGATAGGTTGCTAATGACAATTTGGATTGCATCTTTTGTGGGGCTGCAACAGAAGATATTGAGCACTTGTTTTTCCGATGCAACTTCTTCGTGGAGGTCTGGGCAAGACATGACATACGGCGGGCTGATATGTTCTCTTGTGTAGCTTGGTGGGATTCTTTCTGCACACTGGTGTACGTGGATACAGTAGGATGGGTGAAAGGTGTAGCTGCATTGTGGTTGATTTGGTTGCAACGTAATGACTCCATTTTTTGGTGGGAAAGGTCATGGGTTGAAAATGTTGTAAGGGAGGCATGTTGTCGAGTTGTGGCTAAACAGTCTGTAAGTCTGTTTCATATTTTTGATTAAATGATATTCTAGATGGTCACTAAGAACCGGTAACCCTCCTTTTTCCTCTAAAAAAACTCATAATAGGATCAATAAATCTAAGGATTATAGTTGGGAGAAATAAATACCATTTAACTTTGAGGAAGCTAAATTACCTTGAAGATCTAACAAATGGGGGAGAAGATGCTTGTAAGTGCCCTTATCACTCTAATAAGTATGCAACAAAAGTAATGGGTAGAAATGGGTTATTGAGCCGCCTATGTAGACCTTAAAATATAGAAACAATCTAAGAATTGTACCTGATGCTACTCATTTTGCCGAAATTGTTGACATATTATCAAAATTTGGTAAAATATTGTTGACACTATTGTATTTCGACATTACATGTGTGTTGATGTGATCTCACATCATAAAAGGCCATTTTGTGGTATGTCATATGCCATGGGCATTTAGAACATTAGTGCTTGAGCTATGGACCTTGGTTGAATCATTCATCTTGAGAGGATACTCAATGACTTTGGTTTGGGGTGCTTTTCAAATGAAGAGCGAATTGTTTTGCATTACTTTAAGGGACCATTTGGCAGAGTTTTAAATTGAGGCTTTATCCTATGTGGCAGCCATAATTGCTACAGTAAGTGAATAGTGCAAAAGTTTTATTTCTCACGTATCACATATACCACCATCCATAACATCCACCCCTCACCAATTATATATACCCCTACTATCTCATTCACACCTATCGCATCTACTTTCCACCAACCCACTCCCAATACAAATAAAAATAAAAATCAATAATAACATATCAACTCAATTATCACATCTACACCTACTAATTCTTCTCTTATCCATCCACTTCTTCCTCCTTAAGATTTCCTAAACTTTATCCAGTCTTACACTTTAAATCTCTACCAAACAAGGCCTAAGTGACTTGGCTACATAAAGATGGATTTATTCTCACGGAGGAATCCATGTGTTGAAATTGTTTTTAGGGGCATGGATTGATATAGGGGGTTTTGGTCAATGCTATGATATTGTCATGTTGTAACCCTTTGATCTTTAATGAAGCTGATGATTCAGCAACTTTATGTGACTATCCTTTTTTTACCTTCAGACTAAAGTTACATAAAAGAGAATACGCGATACTAAGGCCTTAATGTTTCAGCCACACTGCAAATTTCACTTGGACTGGATGTAGGTACAAGCGCAAGTGTAGGAATGGGATGCGGAGTTGATATCATATAGATATATGACTATTCAAATACGTAAATGGCATTAAATATATTGGAAATCAAGAACATGAAATGCGAATCGGAGTTTGTGGATAATTTTGTTCATGAATAAATTGAGTGCTCATTTGTGAATAGACAATCTGAGACACAATGGAAATTGCAGTTTGTTTTTTATTTTCTTTAAGTGGATAATGTGGGAGTCCCCTGACATTCCAATTATGTGGGAGGGGGGAGAGGGATGTTTCCATTGCAAATTAGCTACAGGTAGAGATTAAAGTCAAGCCACATACAATGATCAAGGCAACTTTGACATGTCCAAGTGTGCCTTGCATGGGTACAGGTGCACTATAACATTGCTTTCAAAAAACCATGACTTAGTCAACATTGCTTGACCCTTTTATTTCCACTTTAGGATTCAAAGGCATTGTAGGACCTATTTAAAGGATTTTTTTCTTTCAATTTTTATATGACCTTACTTATTTTTATGGATTTCTTTGCTTATTTTGTCTTAGATTGTTGAGATACTCTACTTATTATTATTGGTTTTATCATGTTATGTTGGTTCACTTTTATATTGGACATGTATTATAATTTTTCCAAATCTCTCTTTATTTAAAGAGGTGTTGGGTTCTTTTTGAGAAATAAGATGGATCATTATCTCCTATTTGGTATTTGGTCCTAGGTCGGGTTCTGGTATCCCACTGAGAAAAACCCTTGAAACCCTAACCCTAAAAGCCTTCCTTCTCTTCCTACCGCTGCTAGTCCTCTCTCTCTCCTCATCGACACAAGGGCATCTCCATCGATCCTTGGCATTGTCAGGGACGATCGTGGGGAGCCCCAAAGGGCCCCATTGGGTGGTGCATCGCTAGGCGACACGTTGCAGGGATCACCGGAACCTCGTTGGACCCCGCAACAGTGCTTAGCCTAGTTTGGGTAGCGGCGCAAGGACTGGTGCAGGGCCCCCAGGCGACATAGGCAGCGCTGCTGTTTGGGCCTTATTGCTCTTAGGTGACGCCACACAAGCACCTCCTTGTTGCAGGTGTGCGGGTATCTCCTAGGCCGTTGCGCACGCCCTAGCACTGCGTAAGGGGATTTTCCTCGTCTTAAGCGTGATTTTCCGAACTTCTGTGATCCTGAAACTTCAAGTTTAAGGCCTGACCTGGCTGTGTTGGTCTTTTTCGTGATATGAAAAATATTTTCAATCATCAAAGTGGCATAATTTGTTTATATGGCTCACAATGGCAAGTACAAGTTCTTCGGAGGTGACATGAGGCATTGTTCCAGAGTCCGGGGCCTATAAGAGCTCATTTTTTTGTCCTATCATCAAGTTAGATGAGACCAATTATCTTATATGGTCTCAAATGTTTCTACGACGATAGAAGGCCATGACAAGGAGCATATTTTGTTGGAGCCGGAGCTTACAGTGAAGACAAGAAAATATGTCACATGGAAGAAAGATAACGCAATGATCAATGCTTGGCTAATGAATTGCGTTATTCCTCGGATTGAAGGCGAAATCATGTACTACCTGACTACCAAAGCAATGTGGGATAGTATTTGCGACACCTATTTACATGAGAACTCATCCCGAGTTTTTTAGATCAGTCACGACCTGTCTCAACTGAAACAGGAACGACGATCTCTCTCTCAGTGCCCACTTTGCCCTCAAGGGGTTTTAGGAGAAGTACAATGCATGTAAGCCAGTCTGTACGTGTGCCACATAGAGGGAGTATCGTAGAGAGGTAGTGGTGCATCAGTTTCTTTTGAGCCTTGGCCCCGAAAACACAACAGCCTGGTCATAAATTCTTACCTTATTTGAGCTTGCTTCCTTAGAAGAAGTCTACAGTCGTCTGAGCCACATTGATATGCCTGCATCTCAGACTGGAGATGTTAACCACGTGTCTGCCCTTGTTGCTATGGCTGGACATGGTGGTAGAGGAGCCTCTTCCACTTGTTGGTGTGGGAGAAGACGTGGTGCTTCTGGGTGATCTTGCACCACATGCACTTTCTGTAGTAGAGTTGGCCATGTGGAGGCTTTGAGTTGGACCAAGCATCTGTGACTTTTGAGGAAACTACTGATGTTGTGCCAATTTTGAGGGTAGACTATGATGCTCTACTTCAACATCTTTCCCAGCTGACTCAGGAGCCAGCGACTCCTACTGAGCTGCCACCTTCACCTCCTCATCAAGTTTTGATCTGTGTGCACAGGCGTCTGCAGGAACGACATGGTTTGTGGATTCTAGTGCTTCACACCATTTGTCAGGAGATCAGGAGTGTTTTGGTAGACTTCAATCTGTACCCCATGGCAAGACAGTATAGGTTGCAAATGGTAGGCACACCCAGATTGGTAATTAGGGGGAGGTTGCATTGACTTGAATCATGAGATTTCCTGATGTCTTTTTTGTCCCTGATTTTTCATTGAATTTGTTATTTGTTAGTAAGATTACTAGGTAGCTTCAATGTCGTGCTATATTTTGATGAGCTGGGGTGCATTTTTTAGAAGCTGATGGGAAGGACTCTTGGTGGAGGACATGAAGAGGGGGTATGTATCGTCTAGTCTAGACACCACTTGTTGCTGCTTGTCAGGGTGACACTAGTTTTGTTGCTGGAAGTCCCTTACAGTGGCATCGTCGCCTTGGTCATCCTTCTCTGGATAGGCTCACATGCATCCAGTGATTCAAATGCCGACGGCATGCCGCCAGTAAGGGTATTTTTGAAAAATGGGCTTGTCGATATGGAAATGATGTCGAAATGCGGGGATGCCGGTAGATGCCGAGGAGTTGGGGTGTAGTTCGACGGGAAGCTTTGAAATCGAAAAGGCAGGAAGCTGGGTTTTGAAATTGGACACACAGGAAGCTGACACACACACACACAATATATCCTTTTTTGAGTCGTTACAGTTACGATGAAACACTTATTGTTACACAATTACTATTTTTTGAAATTGATACCATTTTGACTATTTATGTGATTTTTTTGTCTGTCTCGACATTTCCACGACGTGCTCTTGGCATGCCCATGAAATGCACATTTAGAATTTCATCAGCATGGCATCGAAATCGACATTTTGAACCTTGCATGCATCATCCTGCACATCTCAGCTGCTATAGAGATACTTTGTGATGCATGTTAGTTGGGAAAGCTATGTAAATCATCATTTCCTTTTAGTACAACATTAGGGACTAATGCTATCTTTCAGTTATTGCATATGGATGTTTGGGGTCTTAGTTGGGTTCCTGATTGACAGGGACATATTATTTGGTCATTATAGATCATTTTTCCCGTTCATCTTGGCTGCTTTTGTTAAAGAATAAGTCCCAAGTTGGAATATGATTGGGACCTTTTTGTTGGAAATAAAGAATTAATTTTCTATCATGGCTAAGATTGTGTGATCTGATAATGCTTTGGAGTTTTTTACCACCATATTAGCATAGTTTTACAAGTCTTATTGCATCATACACCAGACATCCTGCTCCCACACCTCACAGCAGAACGGTGTGGTAGAACAAAAATATAGGCATATATTAGATGTGGCACGTACTCTTCTCATTTTCCACTGTGTGCCACACTTGTATTGGGGAGACGCTGTGCTCACAGCTTGTTATCTCATCAACAGAATGCCTTCTTCTGTATTACATGAACGCACTCCCTGGCATGTCTTGTATCCAGACAAGGATTTGTTTCAGTTGCCTCCATGTGTGTTTGGATGTGTTGCTTTTGTACATTTATTGGAATCAGGGAGAGACAAACTAGTACCCAGAGCAGTGAAGTGTGTCTTCCTTGAATATTCACGAATCTAGAAGGGAGATACCGACGCTTTAATCCAATGGTTGGTAAGCGCTATGTGAGTATAGATGTTACATTTCATGAATCAATGCCTTATTTTTCTCTTGCAGCATGACAATTAGCTCTAGAGGCTGAGTTTGCACCTATGGCCATTCCATCTGTTCCTATGGATGAGTTTCCCATTTCTGAGGATGGTCCTGCACATGACAATGGTAGTTAGGCACCTGTGAGTGCTCATGCACCTGATAGTACTGATGATAAGATCAGATACCAGGATCCGGCAGTTGTTTTTCACAAACCAGTCACCTACAGGAAACACACCCCCTACTTCAGATCTACTGTCTTCCCTACGACAGGTATGTATTGAGATATCTAACCATTCTGTGCCTAATGGTGATTGTACCGGATCAAGTGATTGTTTCGGATGATGACCTTTCTATGGTTGTTAGGAAGGCGCCCTGTTCTTGTGCTCATTATCATGTAGCTGGAGCAATGACTACAACTAATTTGGGGATGGCATTTGGGCTCTTTACTACAGCTCTTGTTGTTGCAGAGATTCCTTCCACATACCAGCAGGCCTTACTTGATCCAAAATGGCATAAAGCTATGGAGGATGAGATGGCTGCACTCCGTAGCAAATAAACGTGGGAGATGACTCCTCTTCCTATTGGTGCCCTCTTGGTGGGATACCATTGGGTATTTGCCTTGAAATATAACCTTGATGAGTCTATTTCAAAGTACAAGGCTAGGTTGATGGCGAAGGGGTTCACCCAGACATATGAGGTGGACTTCTTTGATACCTTTTTACTCGTGACTCGCCTGTAGACTGTCCGGATACTTGTTTTTGTTGTTGCCCGTAAAGATTGGATGCTTCACCAGCTCAATGTGAAGAATGCCTTTCTAAATGGCGATTTTCAGGAAGAGGTTTGCAAGCAGCAACCCCCCAGGTTTGAGGTTCAGGAGGAGTGTGTAGATTGAAGAAGGCTATCTATGGTCTTAAGTAGAGTTCGAGAGCATGGTTCCAGAAGCTCTTAGAGGTAATGGAGAAGATGGGCTTGCAGAGTTCATACAACTCTTTGTTTGTTGGGAGGACTGAGAAAAGGAGTGTGGTACTGCTTGTTTACGTAGATGATCTCATCATTACCGGTGATGGCAGAGTCGGAATAGGTAAGGTCAAGAGGTCCTTAGCTGAGTAGTTTGTTATGAAAGGGCTTAGCCCAGCTTAGGTACTTTCTAGGCATAGAGGTGGCTAGAAGCAAGTAGGGAATTGTTCTCTCTTAGCGGAAGTATGCTTTAGATGTATTACAGGAGACAAGGATGCCGGAGTACAAACCAGCCAATATTCCTATGGACCCCAAGGTGCATTTTTATGATGGGCAGGTAGAGCTCGTTGACAGTAGACCGTACAGGCAGCTCGTAGGCAAACTTTTGTACTTGACGATTAGTAGACCGAATATTGCCTTGGCAGTAGGAAAGCTTATCCAATTCATGGAGAAGTCGACCAAGCTACACTGGCAGGTTGCTATACAGGTGTTGAGATACTTAAAGAAAGCACCTGGTCTTGGTATTCTTTTCCAAAGAGGTTCTCCTATGACAATAGTTGGATATTCTAATACTAATTATGCAGGATGTGTTACTGATAGAAAATCCACCACTGGATTTTATACTTTTGTGGTAGGTAATCTTGTTTCCTAGAGGAACAAGAAACATGTGGCAATTTCTCACTCCGTGCTGAGTTAGGGTACAGGGTGATGGCCTAAATTGTTGTAGAGATGATCTGGATAAGGTCTACTGCGTGATTTGCATGTCTAGATTGAAGAGCCTATGGAGATGAGATGCGACAATCGAGCAACCACTTATATAGTAAACAATCCCATGTTTCATGAACGCACCAAGCACGTTGAGGTGGATTGTCACTACACCAGGGATCTTATTTAGCGTGGATTGTTGCGTACCACTTGTGTTGCTTCTAAGGATCAGACTGCCGATATGTTCACGAAGCCTCTAGCTCGTTCGACATTTGATGACTGTTGTTCCAAACTGAGCATAATAGATATCTATGCTTCAGCTTGAGGGGGAGTGTTGAGATGCTCCACTTATTATTTCTGTGTTTATCATGTTATGTTATTTCACTTTTATATTGGACATACATTGTAATTTTTTTCAAATTTCTCTCTATATAAAGAGCCGTTGGGTTCTTGTTATGAAATAAGATGGATCATTATCTCCTACTTAGACTAATGGGCCAAAAATATTTCATTGAAGTGAAAGTATTAATAAAACCTACATGGATGGCTGGCATGAACACCAATATATTGCATCATATCACAAATAGTCACATTTGGAAGCATATTGGACTTGACGTGGAAAATCCTTTCATCTTTCAAGTAGAAAACCATAGGAGGAAATTCGTGGTCCATTACGGCAGAAGGAATTTCATCAACATGTAGTAGTGAGAGTCCCTCGCACATAAACCAAATCCAACACCCTTTGGACCATATCTCTCTCTTTGTTTGGCTACCAAACCACAATGACATATTGCCTCTCTATTTATAGGCAATTACATGACTTAAAAGAATCTTCAACCTATCAAGGCTTCTGAAAGACTTGGAATGCAAGTCAAATCTAATTAGCAGTTAACCTTTCAATTCCAATGATTCTCTCCCTTTGCTTGAATTCCATCATAATTTTCACTTCCTTGTGTTTGTAAGTCTCATCTTTTGGAATTATTGTTCATCATCCAATGTCTGCAACCTTTGCATCTCCTTCGAGCTTCATGACACTCCACTTCTCCAAGTTAGAGGCTTTCATCCACCGCTGATGACCTGAGCAAGCACGACACCTCATTAGATGTCTACCATCTGGAAATCTGTTGCCTTTTGATAGGCCACCATACCATCATCTTGATCAGTCCTGCATCTTTTAGTCCTTTTAAATCCACATCATTGTTTAGAGATCTACTGTTATCAATATTGCTTATCATTAGCTTCTTTTTAGTCTGCTCGATCCATTAGCTTTTGCATTCTTAAGATGTAAATGTAGCCTCGCACTAGCTGCATCATCCATGCCCCTTAGCCATCAGGGCATGCTTACTCTTGTCATGAGCAAGCCCATCTGCCAAGCATGCTGTCATCACATCTGATTCTTCCGGAGTTCATCATGCCTACTTGTGCTTAATTTATGCTGATCTTCATTCATACCACTTGTCACGAGGAGCAATCTGTGAATCTTGGATGTTGAGTTATGAATAGATTCTACACTCAAGTCATGGACTAAGAGAGCCACCATGTAGTATGCACTGTGTCTCACCCATTAATTATTATTACTTCTTAGTCCCTTTTGCTTTTTTTCATTTGCTCAACTCAGATTGCTCAATCCTAACTTTATTGCTTGCATCTTTTCTCCCTTGCCCATGCTTCCTAGGCCATTATGCACTCTTGTCCAGAATATGATAGGAACTTTGTATATCTTTACACACCGAATGAGTTTTTGCCATCTTTTCATCTATGTCTTCATGTGCCTATTATTTGCAGGTGTAAGTGGACTGGGCGGAAGGGGTGAATAGTGCCTTTTGGCTCCAACACAAGTTAAGGCAGGCAAATAAAAAAATACTTTGCAATGTACACAATAAACGTAAATCGGCACAAGTGCAATAATCCAGGAACCAATTGCAAGCAACAATAAAGCAAACGGTAATCTAAATGCAGACCGTCCTCTAAAAATCAGATTATTTGCTTGGCTCTTGAGGTGGGATAGGATCCTTACAAAGATGAGAAGGGTGCACTGGGCACCTACCAACGACACCACTTGCCCTCACTGCATGCAGATATGGCAGGCTTTGGGTCCTGACTGGATAGACCCGACCTCCTTTGATGCTTTTTGGGCCTTGTTCCGTGGAGGAGCTGTGTGGGTGGGAGGCAATGCTTTCAGATTGAAAAAGGAGCTGGCCAAGGTGTTGACGATTCCTTGGGGCATTTGGCTGGGGAGAAATGTGGTGATCTTCAGGGGGAAGAACCCTTACGTTGAAAATGTTATTTCCTTCATCTCCTCCCAGCTGATGTTTTGGGATGCTTCCTCATGATGTATTTGTAATCTAACACTTTTCTTTTTAATGAATATATCTGGGTGAGTACCTTCAAGGTACCCTCCCTTTTCCATTTCAAAAAAAAAAAAAAAATGCAAACGGTAATGGCCACAACATTAATATTGTTCACCCACCAGCTGGGCTATTTCGGTGACTTTTTCTAGTGCAGAACAGTTCGCTAGGATCAAGCCAGTGATACAAGGTGACTCAACCCTAGATATAATTATGCTCTTAAAACAGGCTCTGACAGTAATTTGTCTCTCGAGAAAGGTTCCCACAAATCGATCACCTACAAGTTTTCTTAAAGGACAGCTTACATCCTGAACAGTTTTCCATGGGTGGCTCAACCCAAACTATTCAATAGTTTACAACCAAAGAGCATCTCTCTCTCTCTCTCTCTCTCTCTCTCTCTCTCTCTAGTATGATTCCTTACTTACGGCTCCTTACTTAAAAGGCAAACACTAGTTGCAATAGTTGACCCAGTAAAACAATAATATTCTAGTACAACAGGAATATCAATGTTACAATGATCTGATAGTGTCTTAGAACAAATCAATATAAATATCAGTTGTAGCACATCTGAGACTACTAGGAATGTATCTTTATGTCATCCTAGTCTCATCAAAAATATCAGAATATCAAAAGAGACTTCTCAATATAAAGATGTTATAAAAAATGAATCATTTGGGAAGACCAAGGATGAGCAGGCGAAGGGTGGAATCCCAAGATAAAATATTTAAACCTTCATATGAAACTTTGCTCTCAAGAATGAATCTCAAGATCAAGAATAATTCTCCTCTAGAATAGAGCACTAATATCGCCAAGATGCTCTCCACTAGAATCAAAACCAGAGCTAGAGCTTTTGCAGAGAGCTTTTTCCCTTTCCCTTGAGTGTTGGAATGGGAGAAGGCCTCTATTTATATATGAAGTCTGCCACTCAAAAAACAGATGGTCATCCTTCCAATAACTAGAAATTATGGGCAAATCGGTCTTTGTCCAAAGCTTAATATATAGACAAAAATAGTATTAATAGAATCAATTTCAAATAAAAAACGTCTTCTCCAATGGAAGTTTTCCAACTCTATTGAATTTGTTGGAATGGGTTGGACTGATTGATTCATTGTTGAACCAGTTAGAGAATTTTTGACTGGTTGGAAATTAAATACCATCCATAAATGTATTCCAACGGATATAATTCAAATTCAGTGGCATAGATGTATCCTAAGGCTGTGTTTGGATGTTGGGCAAAGTTTATCCTTGGATAGAATTTAGATTAGATTGGGATAAGTCTTAGTGGTGTTGGTGTAAGTGGTGGGTCAGTAATAGGTGAGTTGATGTATTATAAATTGTAAGTTGATATGATATAAATATAGAGGAGAAAGTCGTAGTTTATTTATTTTATATTTAATATTGGATTATTTTTTTATTATTATTTTGTTGGAAAGTAAATTGAGTGTAAGTTAGATGTGATATGTGAGTTAATATGTTGTATATGGATATTTCAGGTGACATTTAACATTGATCATACTAACCCTATCACGTCACCTAGTTATGGTACTTATTCAACATCCAAACAAAGCCTTAGATGAGTACATGATCCTCATTTCTAAATGGCTAATTGGCCAATGTAGATAATAAGTAATTGGACCAAATAAATAGGATCTTTTTAGTAATGATGTTAGCAAACAATCTAATAAATATGAAATCTTCACTTTGATAGTCCGTTGATCAATTTCTATACTCCTGATTCTGCTTATCATCCTCCTTTTTTTAAGTGTATGCTTCATGTAATCATCTTGCTCACCAATTAATATCAGATTATCATCTATGATAATCATGCTCAATCAACTTATCTGTAATAATCAATATTTTATTAATGTAAAAAATGAGTTACTTAGTGCTTTGGTCAGAGTTGCAGTAACTATATGACTCCTTCCAGCTGATTGAGCTTCATCCTCTCTAACTATCCTTAATCATAGTCAAATAGCATCAATTGCACTATCTGCTGCAACTGAAGTCCAATGTTGTTGATTCAAACCTTCCATTGTGTCTAGAACATCCAAAGGCCTCAATTCTAGATCATCTGATTTTTTAATTTTTTTTGTTTGCTTCAATTGTCCAAAAACCTCAGTCTACTAGTCATTAACTCTTCAATGTGCATCCACCAATGCACCTCTTCATCTCTTTCTTATTTTCTTTTTTTGAAAACAATTGACAGCAGGTGGTGTAAACCAAACGTCAATTTTTTTTGTCTCTTTCCTCATTATACACGCTGCATCAACTCTTTGGCCTTTTATTGATTTTTTTGTTTTTTAAAATAAAAATCAAAGATCACTTCTTTCTTATCTTCACTTTAAACCTTGTTTTTGTGCTCTCTCTATTTGCTTGTCTACTAAAGCTAGAAAGGCTACGTGGACTTCGGAACGATCTAGGCATGCTGTCATCATTTTTACACTCTTGCTGCAGCTGCTTGCTATGCATGTCCTTGCAGCCTGCAGCTACGGTCAGGTGCTGTGCTGCTACCATGAGATTGCCTCCACATGGCTGCTGCGACATGCCATTCCTTGGGCCTGTGGTCACCTGCTCAGTCTGCCTTTTCGCTCATGGCTTTCACAGCCATTGCTGATGCTTGGTGGCCTCTATTGCATTGTTAGTCCTCATAATGCTGTCCCGGCATGCATGTGTGTTCCTGCGATCGTGCTTTCATGTGTCCTTGCCATGTCACCCCTCACCTACCATTGACTTAAAGATCATGCCATCTGCAAGATTGATCCACTCTAATACCACTTATATACATCAAAGCACATCGCAAAAGCACCATCAAACCACATTGAGATGTACGTCATGATAAGTAAGCACCACAAGAATACCATATTTAATGTGGAAAATTCTTGTTGACAAAAAAACATGGCAGAAAACTCAGTGATCAGTTGTACTAAAACAAGTATATTGGCACCTAGTAGGGGGACCCCTTGATGCAACTAAATCTGAAAAGCACTTATATCTGCATACACCCACACCCCTCTCCACCCACACAATGAGGGACCAGTTTATTTATAAACAAGCAACAAGCACATGATTCAAGAATTATAACCCTATTAGAAAAACCAATTAACTTCACATTCAAGTCAAATCTAATTAGGAACTACCTACAAAAAAAAAAATCTAATAAGGAACTAACCTCTAATTCCTCACAAAGATGAAGCATTCGGATATTGCCTGGTCATTTTGCTTGGTCACAAAACTGAACCATTGGCGTTGATTGTTCATTTTTCAATTCATATTCCTGAATAACATTTAGTGTCTAAATAGCAATTTTTAGTGAGGACCACTTCGTGTAGACTTCTGCTATTGTACTTCATATCTGTACAAGTCAAACAAATTTTGTAATCAAAAGTCTTGATAAGTTGCTTATGGATGAGCCTTTTGCAGGATCTTCGGCTTGAAGCGAGTCAGTTCAGGGAAGAATTGCATCGTAGATTGCATGATCTTAATGGGAAAACCGATCTGGTTGTTCTTGTCCACAACTTATCTCACAAGATACCTAGAGACCACCAATCAGACTCTTCACCTTCTCCACCTGCTCTGTCCCTTTTCTTGGATGTGGCAAAAGCTCATGGAATTCCCTGGGTTCTAGCCATTACAAATAAATACTCCGTTAGTGCTCACCAGCAGAAAATGTTAGTTCAATCTGCTATGGATGCATACCGGGCACATCCAGGCATGACAGAAGTTATTAATTCCTGTCCATATGTAGTTCCAACTCCCAGAAGTTTTCCTGATACACCGAGTTTGACTGAGAATGGGAATTTGGGTCGGGTTATGGCTTCTCAGAGTCTTATTCTCTCTCCCATTAACTTCATTAGGATACCATTCCAGAAGAAAGTGGCTGTCATGCCAGCCCATGGTGTTGATGCTCTTTGGAAGCTTGTGCACAGGGTCCTTCGAGAACATGAGGAAGCATCTTTCCAGGTAATTTGTTTCACATGTTTCCTGGTATTTGTTAAGCTGTTGCAGTGCTTCCATTTTGTGTGAATTGGGTAGTCTCAGTAGTCCGTTATTGTCTGCCAGCAATATTGCCCCATGTTTGTTATAAGATAACTGCATTATGTTCATTCAAAAAAAAGATAACTGCATTATGCTGACTAAATCTTCAGATAAGCATATAATCTGTTTCTTTTCTTATTGCCTTGTGAAGCTGATCAGTACTGCAAAACACTTCAAAGGCCTAGATCATCATGATAGACCTTGTGATGTTTTCCCAGGAACTTTCTAGAGAGAGGCTTTCACAGGAAATGGCAAAAAAACAAGCAGCCACGATTAACTTCAGGCCAGATCCACCAGGAAAAGGGGGCTCGGCAGCTGCTGCTGCTGTTGGTGCTTCTATTGGTGCTGGTGTTGGGATTGTTTTGGCATTAGTTATGGGTGCAGCATCTGCCTTGAGGAAGCCGTGAACATGAAACCTTAGTTACCCTTGGCTGAATTCATTGAATTAGGCAACTTGCAGGTATAGTTGCACCTGCTGCTGCTCAAGATACGCCTTGCCAATTACAAACACATCGGCTGATCATTCTTTTGTTTAATGCACGGTAAATGCATTGATTGCATCAGATTTGGTCTCTTGCCTTGCAAGTTGTGTACAAGTAATATCCGTGGAAGCAGAGAAATCAACATAATGTTGTAATTCTAACTGTGTTTGTTATGCACATTGCATTACAGCAGATGTACTTTAGTTGGGGCTTCCTTCTCCCTGTAGACTAGGTATATTGTCCTTTTATGGTTCAACCTGGTCATAGTTGTATACTAGTGTATTGTTGCTTGCACTTTGCTGCGAGGAAAAATGTTGGTTTTAATGTTCCTATATTTTGTTATTGTCCCATCGTATCAGTTAAACAAAACCTTCAAAGTGGAGTAATGTGAAGGAATACCAATGTGGCAGACAGAGGCATACATATTGGTTGCTGTAAGAGCAAAGAGCACATATACTTCAATTTTATGTTTGTAGCATTTATGTAAATACAAATCAAAGTAAAATCTAATGAAGGGAACAGATTAATTGAGAAACCTTCAATAGTTGAGCTCGATTTATACATTGATTTTGTGGATTTTAAATTGCATATCCAATTACTTTCGAGATTTGTCTTGCAGAATCTATGCACAAGTGAATTTTGACTTTAATGGAAGCGATTTGTTTCAAATGTTGGATCCCAAATACTTAACAAACCAATGTCTAAATATCAAATTTCTGTTTTAAAGAAAGGGAGTTGGTCAAAAATACTTGGATGATCCAAGGAGATCCTAGAGGGCTACACCATGCCTTCATCTTTAATGCGTGGAGGGTAGCCTTTGCTTCTACGTTATCCACGGAGAGCTACAAAATCTACTGTTTGCATCCATGTTAGCTTCCTAGTTTGGTCCACAAAAACCGTTGCGCCGCCCGTGAAGTCTTTTTACTATATATTGCATTAGTAAAAGCAACATGAGAGAAGATATCTTTCATTTGACTAAAGGAGAAACAATTATATTTTGTGTATGTGTTGGTACCCTACTCGGATGTTGTTAATGTGTTACCCTCGTCTCGTTAGAGATTTTTGGTGTAGGAGACAATACTACTCATGCAAGTGCTTTGCCTTTCATACCTTAGTTTACATCTGATCTTCCAGCCTTAAAATGGTAGATGAAGGATGCGAGAGGATATCTGCTTGTGTTGATTGTTTAGGAGAAAGTCTTTCAAATTTCCGTGGAAATTGCCTACTTGGGTGCCCTAATAAGACCACAATGCTTGCACTAAATCACATTTCATAGAGAAGTGTTAGTGGATTCCTCCTTTGATTGAGAAAAGGATAGAGAGCTTCATTTTGAGTAATCTTTCATTCCTGATTGATATGGCCTGATGGTAGCTCATACTTGATTGCTTTTTTCTCGAGAAGATGAATTCTCTTAATGCAATTGACTACCCCAAGTTGAAGTAGAGATTCCAATATAGTAATCTTCCATTCCAAAACTCTGCCACCATGGAGGGATAGCTGTGCCAGATGTTGATGGTTTTTGCCATCCCAAACTTTCCATGGCGAGCATTTATAAAAATATCATTTGACGGTCAATATATCTTTTCAAAGAATGGAGTATATTGCATGTTGTTTAACTTCCTAAAGGAGCTTCAAGGGAAATATTTGTTGTTTGGGACTTGTTTGAGAAGACTATTATCCCCCCTTGCTAAGTCGTAAGTAATAAGGTGTGGTTCATCATAATTAAAATGTTAAAGTTAAGCTAAAAATTTGATTAAACACTATCAATTAACATGATAAATGAATTAAGTGTGAAAATTAAGGAAAATGACTTAAAATATTAATTCTGTGTTAAAGATGCAAATTAAATCATATTTGAGAGATTCTATACTAAATATGTAAATCGATGCATTAAATGCCAATTGAACACCAAATTAAGCTTAATTTCACAAATCAAAGGTTGAAATATTTTCTAATATGTTCAATTCACACACCATAAAAATACCATTGCATTTTGATATCATTAGCGTTGGTGCAAGAGCATCACGATCGTTAATTTTGATAATAACAAAACACTTGTGTTTTAACATTTGCATTTGAGTTTAAGATTCTAGGATAATTGCAAATGGATACAAGTGTGAAGGACTTCAGAGCTTGCGTCTGTGGTGGATTAGAGGAGCTCGTTGGAGGAGAAGAAGCTTCGTGTGGAGTGAAAGCTTGAAGAAGGAAGGAGATGAAGAATAAGATAGATACTCTTTTCATGTATTCTTTTATAATTCTTTTGCTCTTTATTCTTTGTGTCTAGATATATGTTAAAGAGCCTCAAAGTATCTAATCTATAGTCTTAGGAACAGCTTCTAAACCCTAGGACACTTAGACAACTCTTAGAGAACTTAAAAATCCAAGATAGGCTTCAGACTGCTTGATTAGATGCCCAATCTTAAAATTAGACGTCTGATCTTGGACTTTAAGACGTCTGAATGTTGAATCAGACATCCAAACACTTAGGCTGGACTTAGTACCTTCTGTCTGCCTATTTCAGACGACTAGCCCATAGTCTAGACGTCTGATGACCTTACCAGACGTCCAATTAGTGAAACGTTGGCTTAGAAAAATGATCGTTGAGAAATGACCTGAAATGACCCTTTCCAAGGTTCGTTCAGAGTTTTCCAGAAAGTTAGGGGCGTAAACGTAATTTTTACCATTTTGAGTTGAGTGTGTGGGCTTTGTGGGAACAAGAGAGGAAAGCAGGGTGATTTTCTACAATTTTTCCCTCTCTCTCTCCCTTCCCACACACACACACACACACACACACACCTCTCCTTCCCCCTCCTCTCCAAACCCTAACCCCACTTCTACCTAAACCCCACCACCCTCTCCATCTCCACACTACCACCACCACTTCCACCACCTCCACTACTACCGATGACCTCCCTTCCCCGTCTCCTTGCAAGCTGCAGGTGGGGAAGGAGGAGGAGAGCTCAAGGTGGAGCTTGGAGAAGAGAGGAAGAGGGAGAGTGTGGGAGAGAGAGGAGAGCTCGGGGGTAGCTCAAGAGTGCGCAGTTGGAGGAGCATGAGTAGGAGAGCTTGCATGCAACCTTGCTGCGGGTGCAGCGGCGAGTGCTTGGAGTGAGGGGAGGAGCTGTGGGAGTCGCGGGAGCTCGGAGGAGCTCGTGCGGAAGGAGATGAGGACGTGCACGAGGAGGAGGAGCTTGTGGAGATGAGCCTCTCGACCTCCTGCAGCTACTAATGTTGTCGCTGTAGTCGTTGCGGGCGGAGGCCTACGATAAGCAGGACCGCGCGAGGAGGTTCTGCGTACTGGATTTTTTCAGTATTAGACATTTGGAGCATCTGCCAGACGTCTAGAGCAGCAGCGGACGTCCAGAGCTGAAGCTAGATGTCTGAAAACTCACGGAGTGTCGAGGTAATCGGCCTGAACACGCATGCATGCGTGTCGTTACCTGTGAACCTATGCGCAGGTACAAGTCTTGGAAAGACACGTAAGCATGCTATTCAAGGTGCTTTAGGACGTCTGATAGATGCATCGGACGTCCGGACACACCAACAGAACTCTGGAAAGACCCAGGATGACTGTAAAAGGGTCCCAGACATCCGCCAGCAATGCAGGGAAGCAAGGTGAGGTTCTAAGATCATTTAAGATGTCTGGGTATAGTTCCAAACGTCTGATTTTAGACAGTATGCACGTTTTTGACCCGTTTAGGGCCCAAATGAAGTCAGATTTACGTAAATAAAGTACCATTGTTTTTTGCTCGAGTTTCTCTATGTGTTAGTGTCAATTATGTATTATTTTGAACTTGTCTGATGTGACTTAGTCACTGGTATGGTCTCTAGCCTGTAGTGTGTCCGGGACCCACGGAGACGACAGGACTTGCGGTTCTAACCCTCATTCCTCCCGTGTTTCCCGGTAGAGTGGTTTACTTTAATATTAAGATTTAAATAAGTAAAGTGCATGTTTAGAATAACTTGATTGAACCTTAGGATGTGAAATAAACCCTAGGATAGAAACGAATGAATATTGTTTGAGCTACACTATTTACTTTGAGATGTATGTTAAACCCTAATTGCTAGCAAGTGTATTAACTACTTGATGTGATGCTTTCTCAGTTATTAAAATACGAGTTTTCTGTTATAAAAATGAAACCCGAGATGTGAATAATGAGATCTGAATGTTGAGAAATGGAATAAAAGGAATACAAGCATGAACCCTACGGAGAATTAGGAGAAGAACTCCTTTATACGGAAAGGACCTTGTAAGTAGATGATAAGTGAGCTGGCCCTTGTGTACACAGTACCAAGGAGAGCAACTGTCCCTTTAGAGTAGAGGGGAGCTTGTCGCCCCTTGGGTTGAGACCCGAGTTGGGTTTGGCCACTCTATGTCAACTCCTGTTTGGCCCTCGCGTACGTGGTACCGAGGTGAGGTACTTAGTGTAGGGAGGAAGCTAGCTGCCCCATAGGACTCGAGGTTAGGACTAGCCACCCTACACCGACTCTTGTTAGGCCCATTGGGCAAATCGGGATAGTCGGACGAGGGTACGTGGACTGTGGAGGGGTGAGACCCCTATTCTGTTATGAGGAGCGAGACTCATGTTCTGAGAGGGCAAGGCCCTGTGCTGTTCCGTGCTGTACTTTTAGGCGTACCTGCTAGCGAAAACGACTAACCGCGTGCTAGTGCGGGGTAGCTACCCATGCGCTTATCACACGTGTCGTAGTCACTGCTACGTCATGACCGTGATCTCGGGGTGATTGACTAGGGGTAGGACTACCATGGGGGATGCTCCCGGTCAGGAGAGCACCACATGTACATCCTACATCATGGGAAAGACTGCAATCAAGATCGTTCCCTTGAGAGACAGTCAAGATCAAGAAATGAACATATTAGTTGCTTGTCTTATGTTAATTGCATATAAATGGTTTAACCACCACTCTACTCAGCGTTAGCTGACTACAGATTTTATAACCTTGTTCAAGTCAGGGAGTTGAGCTGCCAACACCACCAAATACAGAGGGAACTGGGCCCAGTCGAGCCCAGCCATAGCTGTTGTCACTTTTTTATTCCAGCACGTTCTTTTGTTGTAATAGTGAGTATTTGTTATATGTAATACTATTTCTATTATGTTTCCGTTTAATTTTCCGCTGTTGTAATTGTGATGGCATGTAATATTGTGAAACATTTTTGTTCTGTTTCCTTTACTATCTTTTGGATTATTTCTGCCTAGTTACATTGCATGTGTAGTTATGAAATATTTTCTACTTTTGGTTATCTCTCGTTGGACGACTGGCTCTTAGGATTAGTCGAGGCGAGCCGGACTTGGGTCCTGTAGGGATCTGGGATCGGGTCGTAACACGACCCTTGATCTTCCATCAAACATCCTTAGAGGACAGATGTCTAATAAGTGAATGTTAACCCTCGATTAAACTAAAATCACTTCTCTTGAGAGATCTAGCCGTTTGTGCCTTTGGAAATCTATTCCTGCAGTTAATTAGGCTTCCAGATGTCCAGACCTAGTGCCAGACGTCCACCTATCATCTGACTAACTTACACTAGAACCATGTTTAGGTCTGACTCATGTCAGTAAGGAAACTCGTCTAGGATTAGACGTCTTATTTAGTTTTCAGACATCTTAAGAGTGACTTCCAGACATCTAATACTTTTCCCAGACGTTTAAAGACCCTGTCAGAATCATTAATCATTAATGATTCTGATTGCGGCCTATTTTACCTTGGGATAATCCCCAACGGCTACCTGAGGCTTCCGCAGCCTTCTTAAGCCTTCCTAAGCCATCTATAAATAAAGGGGAAGCCCTCTCTTGCAAACACACACTAAGCATTAGCATTTCCACATCTTTTGTGCCCAAGAGAAGTAGAAGTACTAACTCTCACAAGCCTTAGTCTACATCTTGAGAGCGTCATCCCAGCTGTGCACTCGCTTTCCTGCTATTTCATACGAGAGTGTCGTTGTGTGTCACAACCCGCTCCCTGCTTCCTACAATACCTGAAAACGGCTCGCCTCGACAAACCTGAAGACCCAGTCATCCAATGAGAAACAACCAAATACCATATTCATTCCTCAACCACACGAGTAATGTAACTAAGGAGAAATTATATGACTGATTATAAAAGAAAATAGCAAACCACTAGTATCTCACATTATATAGCGGAAAGTATGATTTCAAACATAGCCATCACAACATAAACTGGCACAAATATAACTGAACATAACTATGAGTTACAAGTACTCACTACCACAAAACTCTCTGTAAAAGAAACAGAAGGAAACTACAACTGGGCTTGACTGGGCCCAGCGCCCTCAACAGTCGGTGGCTCTAGCTGCTCGAATCCCTGACCTGAACAAGGTTATAAAATCTGTGGTCACTAACGCTGAGTAGAGTGGTGTTTAAATCACTTACGTACGATATAATTTAAACAGGTAGCTAGCTAAACATGCATTTAACAGTTTACTTATTATCATTCATTTCCAATTATCATTTTTCTGATCCGAGTACTCTAATCAGGTTCCATAACATTTCTCAATCTTCTTGTTCCCTAAGGGAACGATCTTGCTTGCAGTTTTCCCGTGATGCAGGATGTACATGTGGCACTCTCCTGGCCAGGAGAGTCCTTCGTGGTAGTCCTACACCCGGTCTACTACCTCGAGGTCACAGTTGTGACGTAGCGATGAGTACAACACGCGTGATAAGCATGCAGGTAGCTACTTTGCACTGGCACGTGGTCAGTCATTTTCGCTAACGAGTATGCCCAAACGTACACCATGGAACAACACAGGGTCTTGCCCTCTCAGAATAGGGGTCTCGCCCCTCACAGTCCGCGTACCCTCGTTTAACTATTCCATTTTTCCCAACGGGCTAACAAGAGTCGGTGTAGGATGGCTATACCTAACCCTAGGTCCCGTGGGGAGGCTAGCTCCCCCTGCACTAAGTAGCTCACCTCGATACCACGTATACGAGGGCTAAACAGGAGTCGACGTAGAGTAGCCAAACCCACCCCTGGTCTCAACCCAAGGGGCGGCAAGCTCCCCACTACTCTAAAGGGATAGTTGCTCTCGGTACTACGTACACGAGGGCTAGCTCACTTCCCTTAACCAAGTCCGAGCAGCTGCCCGTAGGCGACATGTTCCAAAACTAGCAAGTTTTTCGTACTACAGTATTCCTGGTTTCTTTCTAAATTCCCCGTAGGGTTTGTACATAGATTTTCTCATTTTTATATCTGGTTCGTTATATGTACAACAAGCAACTCAATTTCCACCATCTATTATTTAGTACAAGCATGCATTCCCATTTATGATGTTTTTCATTACAGGTCATACAGGCAGCTTATGTTTTATTTCTTTTCAGGCAGCATCATGGTAACTTGATCATTCATGTATTTCTTCCTGCCCTAGTGTTCATTTCACAACCCTGGGGTTCGATCGAATATATATTATATAGCAGCATGCATTTATCTCTTTCCAGTCCTAGGGTTTATTTCACAACCTAGGTTCAATTAATTCTATGCATGCAATTTAATTATTGATTCTAAGATTAATGTGAGAACCACTTTACTAGGGTAACCGGGTGGAATGGGGGCTCGTACGATAGCTCTCGACATTTCCATAGATCCCGTATACTCGATGGACTGGAGACCTATGACATAGATTGACAGGTAAAATGAGCTCAAAATGGTATAGACAATGTATCATTACATAGAGAAACTCGAATTGAAACCATTGACATTTCGTTTGTGGAAAATCGACTCTGTTTGGGCCCTGAACAGGCCCAAAAACACCAACCCTGATCAAAATCAGACGTTTGGGAAGAGTCCCAGGCGTCTTAAACGATCTCAGGGATACCTTGCTCAAGGTGCCTTTTTCGGATGTTTGGAACTCCGTACAGACGTCTGAGGGTGGCTTCAGATGTCTGGAGACACTTCTAGACGTTTGAGATGACCTCGATCCTCGCACCAGCGCGCTTCCCAATCCTCTGACATACGTGTGCGCATGGTCAAAACTTTCGTAGGAAAAATAAACAAAAATACGTGCTATTAGATGTTTGATTTTTACTTTCGGACGTGGACGTCTGATTCTAAGGAAAGATGATTTCGTAGAACCATTTTCGAGCCTTTCCTCACAGCAGAAGCTACAGCATCGCCTCACTCCCTCTGCTCTCCACTCTCCCTCTCCTTCTCCTCTCACTCAGTTGCAGGGCTCCTGCAGCAGCTCCACCCCTCCTTAGAGAGATCTCCTCTCCGACTGCCCCTTTGGATCCTCCTACTACTCCCCGCTCTTCATCGCCTCCTCCTCTCGGCTGTGGTGTGGGGAGAAAGGAGGAGGTCCGGGGGTTTATAAGGACACAGGAGAGCATGGGGGACGAGTGGTGTGCGGCATGGAGGGGAGTGAGGGGAGATGGCGTCGTAGGGGGATGGTGCCGGCGTGCGTAAGGGGTGAGGGGGGAGGAAAGGGTGTGCGTGGGCAGGGGAGTGGTGGTAGGGAAATTGCAGGGATGCCCCTGCAATTTTCCTCTCCCACTCACAAACCCCACAACAAAAACCTAGGGGGTTAAAAACTGCACAAAAACCCCCATGAATTTTGAAAATGCCAAACGACCCTAGGAAAGGGTCATTTCAACATAACAAACTTAAAGGAAGTTTCATCCTTGAAACTTGAGCTATTTAGGGTGCGGACATAAAGTAAATGTGCATAACAAGCTTAAAGAGGATCAAAGTAGGTCAGAAGCGATGTACCCTCAAAAGGCTCTAGGTATTGTGCTCGCATAGCCACCTCAGGCTCCCAAGTGGCCTCCTCGTACTGCTGGCTTCTCCATAGGACTTTCACCAGGGGTACCTCCTTCCGCCTCAGTCTCTGGATGGCTCTGTCTAGTATCTGTACAGGTCTCTCAAGATAGGTCAGGTCGTCTCCCACCTCAATGCTCTCGTGGCTCAGAACATGGCTGGGATTGGCGATGTATTTCCTGATGTTGGACATGTGGAACACGTCGTGTACTCTAGAGAGCTGGGGAGGAAGGGCAAGTCGGTAAGCAATAGGTTCTACCTGCTCCAAGACCTCAAAAGGCCCCACGAATCTCGATGGAAGCTTCCCTCTGACCCCAAACCACTGTAAGCCCTTCATGGGTGAAACATGGAGGAAGACGTGATCCCCAACCTCGAACTGTAACTTTCTACGCTTCAGATCAGCGTAGCTCTTCTACTTGCACTTGATAGTACGGAGTCATCTGTGGATCTACTCGATCACCTCCTGACTCTACCGTATCAACCTAGGACCAACCTCCCACTTGGTCTCTACCTCAACCCAACTCAAGGGAGCAGTACACCTCCTCCCGTACCGAGCCTCATACGGTGCCATTCTGATGCTTGAGTGGTAACTGTTGTTGTTGACGTGGCTTCGTGCGTGTGTGTTAAGAGGTGTCGTTATAGTTGCACTTGATACGTCGGTTTTAAAAGAAATAAACGGAGGTGAGTCCGAGTGTCGATCTCAGGGAGGCGTGGAAATCGGATTTTGTTTACCACTTGTTGTCACGAAAAAGGCGGAGTTTTGCTTGCGAAAGAGACGGTTTTGAAAAGCGAGAGATAGAGAGAGAGTTTAGGGTTAGAAAGCTATTGGTTTTGATCATGCACTTTAAACAGAAAGTAAAATGGCAACTAAATGGAAAATAATTTCATTAAACATGCATTCATAGTTCATGGTTTACAATATTAAACACATGCTTCAACAAAAGTAAATGAAAGCTTAAAAGAGAGAGAGAGAGAGGTAGAGAGAGAGTGGAGAGCGACGAGGCAGCCACGGCGGTGGAGGAGGCTCCGTCGGCGGCTCGTCGTCTCCGGCGATTACAAGAGTGCCTAAGACTAGCTAGGAGAGGAGTGGAGTAGTTGCAAGTGGGAGAGGATGCCTTGAATGGTGGTAGAAGGGGGTTTAAATAGAGTTAAGGGCTTCCTAAAAGAAGAATGTGCTTTAGCGACATCCAGAACGTCGCTAAAACCGCTTACAGATACGTCGGTGAAGGCCTTCTGCCGCCGGTCAGCCGCCCGCCCCTCTCTCTCTTCAGGCGCGATCCGTGGATGTCGAACGAGAGCCGTCCGATTGATGATCGGACGGCTGAGATCCTCCCGCGCCTGCGCTAGGATCGCGCTTCGGGTGCGCGTGCGCGCGCGCGTTTCCGCCCGGCGTGCGCGCGCGCGTGGGAGGTGGGGCGCTGTCGTCGCGCCGCGTGGCACAATCCTAGCCGCTCGCTTCTGATCGCGCGGCTCAATTTTGCCGCGCCCTTCGCTCGCAATTGATTTCCGCTCCGCGCGATTCGAACGCGCGTCGCCGCGACGCGGGCGTGCGTGCTAACCGTTGCGGCACGCCCGCGCTTTGTCGCGGCGACCGCGGGCGAGCGCGCGGATCTCGGCCGTTCGATCGAAGATCAACGGCCGAGATTCGTCCTTGGCTGGCTTGGGGGCGTGCGAGCGGCGGGGGCGGGGCGACGTGGCACGTTCTGGGCCGTTGATCTCCAAATCAACGGTCAGGATTTCTTGGGCCCATTGTGGGAGCTCCGGATGTCGGATTTGGCCGATCTTGAGTCCGTTAGACTCCGTTCGTCGTTCTGAATCCATCCGTGTGGTCCGATTGCTCATCTGAGGCTTGATTTGACAAATGCTTTACACAAATGGCCATTAATACAGTTTATAAGCAATCTTGGTACTTGATGCATGCAATGCTCCTATTCTACTTTATGTTGTGCCTTTTATTCTAAAGATGGGCCATATTTAACCTAATTACTACCCCCTTGCGTGGTGTTATCATACCCCCATGCTTACTCCTTGCTAGTCCCTAGCAAGGTTTATTCTAGCCTTTATTTCTTTGGCGAATTCAAGAAGTAATTTCTCAGGCACTTCGTTACTTGTCAATAAGAGGAACTATACGAAGATCTTAATCTACAAAGACTAAGCAGCGCCCGGGTGTCTGCCAAAATACGAATCGCCCGAATCCTTGCTTTGTATATATAACTATACTTATGTATACGTATATATCTATACATGTCTTTTTAGAATTTTTAGAATTCAGTGTGGGTTGGTAGCTTTTTACGGCTACCCAACCCACCCAAAACTCGGTCAAAACCCTAAGTGCTAAGCATCTTGGTTTGAATGTTGTGATAGACTTACTTAACGGTAATTGAGACAGACTTCGAGTTTCTACGCCTCTAGGTGACCGGAAAAGAAAATAAATTTTTGCCTGAAGGTGTATTTGTTCGATTGGTAGCTTTCTCCCTACGTTCATTTTACTTGGGGTCAACACAAGGATTTTCCAGTGTATATCTCCCTGGCTTGTACTACTTCCCCGCTTCTTCCTTAGGTGTTTTTGGTCTTCTTTTTTTTTGTGCAATTATTGAGCTGGGCTCTGGACAACCGACCAATGGGCTGTTACCCATGATCACTTGCCAGCCATACTTGTGCGGTGAAGTGTGGTTTATTTTCTTTTCTTCTTTTTCCTTTTTTTTTTTTTAATTATTATTATTATTATTATTATTTTTTTTTTACGTAGGTGGCTTCCCTAATCTCAAATGTACCTAGAGGCAGTGAAAAAGAAATGGCCTGTGGCTGGGTTCTGGACAACCTGCCAATGGGCTGTTACCCACGACAACTTGCCAGCCATACCACCCTAGAGAGTTCATTAGCTACCCAATTTCTGTCAAAATCTCCGAGAAGTGAGTCTGTGCAGAAATGTGTGCAGATGCTTAGACTCAAAGTTTTCCTGAGTTAGAGGATGAGTTGATAAGTCGTATACTTATCACCTTATTTAGTAGGTGGATTAGAATAGCTTAAAGTTGCCAGGACTCACCGCTAAATCTATATTTTAACGGACACCAGGGCTGATTAAGCCTGAAGGCCTGAAAAGTTTAAGTGTTTAAGTTCTTTTTGTATTATTTCCCACTATTGACAAGTTTCTAATACCTAAGTTTTTCTTCCTAAATTCAAATTTTTTTTTTTTATTCATTCATTCAGACTGATTAATTAAGCTCAGGATTATGCAATTTACCATCCCCCCTATGCTTAAGTTGGACAATGTCCTCATTGGCAGATTCATGGATGCAGAAGGGTTTAAAAAGATAATACCTGAGTGACGTAGACTACCAGATCAGTCTGAATCCGCTGGGTTGCCTCCCAGGAAGCGCTGAGTTTAACGCCTCCAGCTGGGCGGTGCACAAACAGGAATGGCTTGGGTCAAGAAGATATGTTCAAAATTTACCAGACCCAAAATCAGAAGTCCACAGATGCGAATAAGGTTGTGGTGGAGTCCCGTTCCAAAGGGGCGGGAATTCTGTAACAGATATATCATGCATGCCTGTGTCAGATCCTCTCTTAGTTTGTGGTCATGCAAACAAGTTGCTGTGGACGAACGCACCCCAAATATGACATGCCAGACACTAAAGATGTAGGTCTGATATTCAGCTTGTGTCCCCATAAAATTGTAATCCATCGAAAGTGTATCAATTCCAGTGGGGATCTTTATTCTGGTAGGGCAGGTAATAAGGTCCAGAGTTTCAGAATGAGCCTTACAATCAAGCATGAAGCTTCTCTCCAAAGACGAATCCATCTCTTCCGCAACTATGGTTTCATCGCTCATTCCTTCCAAGCCCTTGATCTCAAGAATATTTTCTGCCACCTTCTTTGTATCAGATTCATTGTTTGAGGTTATATTAGAGGTAGGGTCAATTTCATCCTCTAGATCATATTCTTTCTCTCGGCCTTCCTCCAACTTCGTGATGGGGATTCCAACTGATTCATAATCAATTTCTTTAAAATTGTAACTCCATTCTCCATCTCCGACGTTGGCTGCTACTCCCACCGGATTACTTGTCTTGAGCTGATTAGATTCAGATTCCAAGGTCTCTCCCCTCATCTTCTCAGTTTCCTCCTGATGTTTGTTCTCAATGCTCCTCAAATTGTGTTCCAAGGAATCCTTACTGTCCTTATTCACTGAGCTGTCCAACTCCTGAGGGGTATCAATGGTGGACTGAACCAAATCGGGATGACTGGGTGTAGTCCAATTGGTCATGTTATGTCCTTGCTTTATGAGTGGCGTTGTGTGCAACATCTTTCTCTGGCCTTCTTTCCCCAATTGTTGGAACAAATCCATCATGGCCTGTTGTCCTTTAACCAATTCTTGATTTTGTCTGTGTAGTTCTAATTTAAGGTTATCAAGAATTGACATGGTGTCATTTGGTGTCCTTTGGATTTCCTCCTTGAAATCCTGGTTAAGAGAGTATGGTTGAGGTTGTGGATCAGATCCCATACTGGTGTTTAGGTTCTTGGGTGGGTTCTCTATTCTATCATGTTCAGGGTCCAGTTCTTCAAGAGGAACCATTCTTTGTTTGGTCCTACTCCAGAATAGTTGAGGTTCTAAGTCCTCCTCCCAGTCAGATTCTTCATCAGGGGACCAAATCAGAGGTTGATGATCCTGGGCTTGCCTAGATTTCTGAGCATTTTCTGATTTCCATTTGTCTAGAACTCCTTCTAATCCAAAGGTCAAGTAGGCAAGGTTGTTGAATTCAGATGACCTTTCTTGGTTATTATCCTGAGATGGGTAGGGTTCTTGGTGTTCTCCTAAAGTGTAGGTCCTATCACAGTAGAGCGGGTCGGACCTAAATGAGGAGGCATCGTGAGGACAATCGAGATATGGAGCCCCACAATTTGAATCGTACCCTTGGGTGGCTATGTTGGGTGTATTCCAATAAGAGGTTGGTGTGGTTTGGTCATAGTTGGGCCAAGAGGGATATTCCAGGTTGCATCCCCAACTTGGTGGTTGGTTAGCCCAAGTCGGCTGTGGGTATGGTCTACTTGGGTTAGCATACAAATCCTGTTGGGGGTAATTTGGGTAAGATGGATAGGCATTGAAATCCATGGAAGAAATGGAGGGATGCGGGAAGAACAGATGAGAGAGAGTTGTGCACTCAATCAAACAAACAAGCCTAATCCTTATGGTGTATTCCTTAGGAGACCTAGAAATCTCACAAAGGTTGATTAAGTCCGTAAACACTGGACTCCCCTTCCCAAGGCTAATCTGGCCAGGTTGATTACGAGGGGATTGCAGGGAAGGTTCTTCCTTTGGCTTGCGCCTCCGGTTCCATAGACCCCACAACCGCGGTCGTTTGACACTGCCCCGCAGCCTAGCCACCAGATTCTACCAAGGGAATGAAAGCCAAGTGCCTAGCGAACAAAACCTCACCTTTTGAGACTTAACTCAGTCTTGCCTAGGGCACGTCTACTCAGTTTTAACGGGTTAGGATAGTGCTTGTGCTTAGGGTAATGTGATGAGGCGTTGATTGGGGTGGTGCCTCTTAATTTTCCACTTTTCAAGGTGTGTGCTTCTACAAAACAGGGTTTTAAAGCAAGAATTTTTAGGGTGTGGTGTCTTTTAATGTTTCATCCTTACTTTAGTGTTTTTTAGGGTTGACGTGTCTTAATGCTTTCAGACAAGTTTCAATGGGCACGTCAAGTTCTACACACAACTTGGTGAAAGTAGATTTCCTTTTTATCTTGTAGAGGCTCTAAAAACCCTAGTGTACTCATCCTAAAGATCGTGCAGCTTCTATTAGATGAGTTAGTTTTTAGGGTTTAGTGGTGCGGCCCAGGTCAACTCACGGTGGCTTCGCAAACACCACTCAAGAGAAAGAGGAAAGAACACTCCAAGAATTTATCCAGCATATTAGAGTGTACATTTTTTGTAGGGTGATGTGTTAAGAATGTGGGTCAAGCAATCATTCACCACGCCAATTTTTTAGTTTTTTACAATTTTTTTTTTAGCTTTTTCACGCAAGCAAACAATGAGAGACAGGTTACTCACTATCGGTCCTCGAGGCGCCTACTCCCTTGCTACCGTCGTGGAATGCGTCGCTTCGCCATCCATGCGTCGAATTCCTGCAACCGTCAAGTAAAAAGGAAAATAGGGCATTAGACGATGTGAGAATGAGTGTGGAATGGAGGTGATAAAACAAATCCGTTGCCTCCCCGGCAACGGCGTCAAAAACTGACGTGCCTTCGTGCGTGTGTGTTAAGAGGTGTCGTTATAGTTGCACTTGATACGTCGGTTTTAAAAGAAATAAACGGAGGTGAGTCCGAGTGTCGATCTCAGGGAGGCGTGGAAATCGGATTTTGTTTACCACTTGTTGTCACGAAAAAGGCGGAGTTTTGCTTGCGAAAGAGACGGTTTTGAAAAGCGAGAGATAGAGAGAGTTTAGGGTTAGAAAGCTATTGGTTTTGATCATGCACTTTAAACAGAAAGTAAAATGGCAACTAAATGGAAAATAATTTCATTAAACATGCATTCATAGTTCATGGTTTACAATATTAAACACATGCTTCAACAAAAGTAAATGAAAGCTTAAAAGAGAGAGAGAGAGAGGTAGAGAGAGAGTGGAGAGCGACGAGGCAGCCACGGCGATGGAGGAGGCTCCGTCGGCGGCTCGTCGTCTCCAGCGATTACAAGAGTGCCTAAGACTAGCTAGGAGAGGAGTGGAGTAGTTGCAAGTGGGAGAGGATGCCTTGAATGGTGGTAGAAGGGGGTTTAAATAGAGTTAAGGGCTTCCTAAAAGAAGAATGTGCTTTAGCGACATCCAGAACGTCGCTAAAACCGCTTCCAGATACGTCGGTGAAGGCCTTCTGTCGCCGGTCAGCCGCCCGCCCCTCTCTCTCTTCAGGCGCGATCCGTGGATGTCGAACGAGAGCCGTCCGATTGATGATCGGACGGCTGAGATCCTCCCGCGCTTGCGCTAGGATCGCGCTTCGGGCCCGCGTGCCCGGCGTGCGCGCGCGCGTTTCCGCCCGGCGTGCGCGCGCGCGTGGGAGGTGGGGCACTGTCGTCGCGCCGCGTGGCGCAATCCTAGCCGCTCGCTTCTGATCGCGCGGCTCAATTTTGTCGCGCCCTTCGCTCGCAATTGATTTCCGCTCCGCGCGATTCGAACGCGCGTCGCCGCGACGCGGGTGTGCGCGCTAACCGTTGCGCCACGCCCGCGCTTTGTCGCGGCGACCGCGGGCGAGCGCGCGGATCTCGGCCGTTCGATCGAAGATCAACGGCCGAGATTCGTCCTTGGCTGGCTTGGGGGCGTGCGAGCGGCGGGGGCGGGGCGACGTGGCACGTTCTGGGCCGTTGATCTCCAGATCAACGGTCAGGATTTCTTGGGCCCATTGTGGGAGCTCCGGTTGTCGGATTTGGCCGATCTTGAGTCCGTTAGACTCCGTTCGTCGTTCTGAATCCATCCGTGCGGTCCGATTGCTCATCTGAGGCCTGTTTTGACAAATGCTTTACACAAATGGCCATTAATACAGTTTATAAGCAATCTTGGTACTTGATGCATGCAATGCTCCTATTCTACTTTATGTTGTGCCTTTTATTCTAAAGATGGGCCATATTTAACCTAATTACTACCCCCTTGCGCGGTGTTATCAGTTGTATGCAAACTTTGCCAGGGGTAAATGCTCCTCCTAGGAGCCTCTCCAGTCCAGCATGCCAGTGCGTAGGAGGTCCTCAAGGGTCTGAATGGTGCGCTCCGACTGTTCGTCGGTCTGGGGGTGATAGGCTATACTGAACCTCAGATGAGTCCCCAAGGCCTGCTAAAACTCTGCCCAGAACTAGGAAGTGAAACGAGTGTCTCTATCTGAAATAATCTCGCAAGGGACTCTGTGAAGGCATACTACATCTCGGATGTAGTGCTCTGCCAACTGTGCTGGTCCAAAAGTGACTCGGATCGGTAGAAACTGTGCCGTCTTCGTTAATCTGTCCACTATCACCCAGACTGCATCGTGTCCTCGCTGTGTCACAGGTAATCCCACTACCAGGTCCATAGTGACACTCTCCCACTTCAACTCTAGCATGGGAAGTGGCTGCAATGGCCCTACAGGCCTTTGGTGCTCGGCCTTCACTTGCTGGCATACCAGACACTACTGAACAAATCTACCAACATCCCGCTTCATGCCCCTCCACCAGAAATCGCGTCGTAGGTTGTGGTACATCTTCGTGTTCTCGGGATGTATGGTGAAATTGGACCCATGTGTCTCAGTCAGGAGCTCTCTCAAGAGCTCCTCATCTCTAGGAATGCACAAGCATCCCCTCATACACAGGACCCCGTCAGTGTATGAGAACTCTCCTAGGTTCCCCGTCAATACTTGGTCTCGCAATGTCTGTAGGTATGGATCCATCATCTGTCTAGTAATGATACGATCTATCAGCTCTAGTCGTTCCTGCCTCGCCATTGTCACTATCCCGCAGTATCCCTGTGACTCCTGGGGTCGCCAACTACCCACCTCCTCCATGAGTCTCCAACTCTGTGCCTGTAGACTAGCCAAGTGGGCAGGCGCCTTCTGGCTCAAGGCGTCTGTCATCACATTGGCCTTCCTTGGATGGTTGGAGATGCTGCAGTCGTAGTCCTTCAGGAGCTCCAACCAATGTCTTTGTCTCATGTTGAGCTCCTTCTGGTCAAATAGATATTTGAGGCTCTTATGATCAGTGAAGATCTCGAACGTCTCTCCGTATAGGTAGTGCCTCTATGTCTTCAGTGCGAAGACAACTACTGCCAACTCCAAGTCATGGGCGGGGTAGTTATGCTCATGGGGCTTTAGTTGCCGCGAAGCGTAAGCGACAATGTGGCCTTGCTGCATGAGCACACCCCCCAATCCCTGCAACGAGGCATCGGTGTAGATCACGAATTTGCCACTGTTGTCTAGGATGGTGAGTATAGGAGCTGAGGTTAGCCTCTCCTTCAGCTCCTGAAAGCATGACTCACACTCGTTGGTCCTGGTGAAGGGCACGTCCTTCTAGGTCAACTGGGTAATAGGACATGTGATTTACAAGAAACCTCGGATAAATTGCCTGTAGTACCCTCCTAGCCCCAGAAAATTTCGTATCTTTGTCATTGTACATGGCCTCTCCCACTTGAGTACAGCCTCAACCTTGGCTGGATCCACAGCCAGCCCATCTCTCGAGATTACATGGCCCAAGAAGGTAATTTGTCTCAACCAAAACTCGCACTTGCTGTACTTGCCGTACAGCTGTGCCGTCTCAAAGTGTCCAGGACCATGCGGAGATGCTGTCCATGCTGTGTCTGATCTCAGGAGTAGATGAGTACGTCGTCAATGAATACCACCACGAACTGATCTAGGTACGGCTGGAAAACACAGTTCATTAGGTCCATGAAGGCGACAGGGGTGTTGGTCAGCCCAAACGGCATGACCAGGAACTCGTAGTGACCATATCGCATGCGGAAAGCTGTCTCCCTGATCCTCAACTGATGGTAGCCCGACCTCAGATCTATCTTCGAAAATATTGTGGTGTCTCTCAGCTGATTGAAGAGATCATCGATGCGAGGCAGTGGGTACTTGTTCTTGACGGTGACCTGGTTTAGCTGTCTGTAGTCGATGCATAACCGAAGTGTACCGTCCTTCTTCTTCACAAACAGGACAGGGGCTCCCCATGGGGATGCATTGGGCCTCACGAAGCCCTTCTCCGATAGATCCTGTAACCGAGACTGGTGCTCTTGCAGCTTAAGTGGGGCCATCCTGTATGGTGCAGTAGAGATGGGGTCGGTCTCTGGTACCAGTGAGATCTCAAACTTGATCTCACCTTAGGTGGCAGTCTTGGTAGCTCCTCTGGAAAGACGTCGGGGTACTCATGGACCATTGGGATATTTTATAAGTTTACCATGGGGCTGGGTTTTGCTATGACATAAGCTAGGAATCCCTCACACCCCTGGCTTAGTAGCTTCGCTGGCCGAAGTGTGGAGATGCACCTGAATCCTCCATCTACTGGCTGGCCGTGGAACTTGAAAGGAGGAAACTCTGGTATGGGAAGATGATCTTCCTCCCAAAGCAGTCTGCTAGGGCATGATAAGAAGCCAACCAGTTCATCCTTAGGATCACGTCGAAATCCTCCATCGGATCACGATCAGGTCAATTGGAAGACTGTGTCCCCCTAGAGCAACCTCACAATTAGGGAAAACCTCCTCGGCGACAAATACCTATCCACTTGGGCCTCTAATCAGGAATGGCTCCTCTAATAGTACACTGCCCGATTCCAAGCTGACGGCAAAACTTGTAGAGACGAATGAGTGCGTGGCACCAGAATCGAAAAGCATGTAAATGAGCTTGCCAGAAACTGTAACCATACCTACCACTATGGAGCCTGAAGCTCTAGCATCTCTGTGAGTCATGGCATTAATACACCCCTTAGCCCTTGGTGTAGAAGAAGTAGCCATGCTCTGGGCCGAGTGAGAAGCAGCTGGCCGGTAACCTCCTCATGATTGCTGTCGTCCTCCTCGGGCCTGGTAATCGTAGCCGCTAGATCGGCCTCCAGTGCTTGGTGCTGGGAGCATCTACTGTGCTCTGGCCCTGTATGGGCAGTCCCTCTGTATGTGGCTGGCTGGCCACATTGGTAGCAGAGAGGAACGCGACCTCCTCCCTTTATCTGCTATCCCTTCTGGTAGCTAGGCGGAGGTCTGTTGTAGTCGGCTGGTCCCTGTTTGAGGCCCCCAAAGGTCCCTGGTGGACCCATAGAATGGGACGACTCCCTCGCAGGTGCCGGGTGCCTCGTCTCCCGGTGTCCCTACGAGTACTCCAGCTGGTATGGCCTCTTCCGTCCTCTTCCATCGACGTCTCGCACGGACGGGTTAGTCTCCTCGTAAGTCATGGCTGCCTCGACCACGTGGGAGAAGGTAGGCAGCTTCAGGGGTTTCACATACCCCCGGATAGCAGGTCGGAGGCCCTCCATGAACCTCCACAGGTGCTCCTCCTCAGTAGATGCAACTGTCGGGGCAAAGCGTGACAGCTCCAGGAAACGCGTATGATATGCGCTAACCGTCATCGCCCCCTAGCGAAGAGTGTGGAACTCCTGCCTCCTCTGATCCTGCCAGGTCTGTGGGAAGTACTGCTCATAGAAGAGCACCAAAAATTGATCCCACGCTGGCTCTCTCTTCTCCTATCCTCTGACCACCCTCCACCACCTGTGGGCTGCACTCTCCAGTTGGTACGTGGCGAAGGCCACGTAGCACTTTGCAGGAGGATGGAGTGTGTCGAAGATCTTCTCCATCTGCTCTAGCCAGTCCTTTGCCTCAGATGGGCTCTCCTCCCCCTTGAAGGAGGGGGCTTCACCTTCTTGAACTGACCAAAGAGCTCGTGGTGGAGCTGCAATAGGGGATCAGGTGCACCTCCAGGCAAGGAGGACTTGTGCCCCGAAGTATCTGAAGGAGGTGGGGGTGGTGGAGGATCACCTCGTCCCCCTCCAGCTCGTCCAGCACTGTGGCGACTCACCTACCTCACAGATGACTCCTCCTTCGTATCCCCAGGGAGAGGTGGCTAAGAAGGAGCCTGCTGGAGCTCATCTCGTACTATATCCCGGATCAGCAGGGCGAGATCCTAGGCCTAGATGCCCGGAAGGAGGGGTGGGTCGACTGGTGCCTCAGGTCCAGCACGTCCGCCCCTGCGACCATGCCTACGGCCACGACCACGACCACGTCTGCGGCTTACCTCAAGGGCTCCCTGACGAGGCATCTCCTACACGGAGATCGAAAGAAGAGGACCGAACTGTCAGGGGCACATGATCACAGAGAGAAATAAGACTTGGAAGCGATAATCAGGAGAATACGTTGTGATGGCAATCCTAGCTACATGTACAAGTGTGGTTACTTCCAAACCATTTGGTTCATTTCTTGGGACAACCTTGCTCTGATACCACTTTGTCACGACCCGCTTCCGGCTCCCTACAGGACCCGAGAACGGCTCGCCTCTGTTAGTTCAACCACTCATATATAAAATTTTGATGATTTTACAAAATGAAGAAAATGAAATAAAAAATAAATCGTAGTATATTGTTTTTCTCTGTAATAACATATTTGCAAGTTTCATAAAGTTTTCCAAGACGGGAGATTAAAAGCGTGAAGACAAGTAGCATAAGTATTAGGTCCTAGGCTTTTTCATGTAAACTTTCAAAGGTTGTAATTTTCATTTTATTTGAGTCTAGAAATGTTGTAAAGAGCCCTCAAACATAACCTATAAATAGCTAACTTAGGCTCTCTACACTTAGGATAAATTAGAAACAAAAACCTAACACTTAGACTCTTATCAGACGTCTGGAACAATGGTCAGACATCTGATTTTCCACTTTAAGACGTTTGACAAGTGTCTCAGACATCTAATTTCCTATAGTTCTACCTTTAGTTTGTCGCCTCATACACATCAGTTGAAGCACTTCTCTATCAGATGTCGATAACCTCATATAGACGCTTGATTCTTTACATGGACGTCCTCAGACTAACTGTTAGACTAAGCACAGGGCAAAAATGTATTTCCAGACGTCTGGACACTCTTCCAGACATCTACCTTTGGACCGTTGCCCATGATTTTCTATGCGTATCTCATTACGGCCATAAAATCTTTTGTCAGAAGGAGCGAAGTGTTTTTTGGTTTCTAGACGTCTGGTGATTTCCTCAGATGTCCATAACGACGTTTGATCCTTTAAACCTAGAACCCTGTTTGGATCTGATGAAAATAAGAACGAATCCACCCTTTATCAGATGTCCAATAATATAATCAGACGTCTTATGTGAAAATATCAGACGTCCTTCTTTTGATCTAATGGAGTCAGTTTAGGATGACTTACAGTATTAGACGACCAGAATTATAATCAGACATCCTATAAGACGCCTGATCCTAAAATTAGACGTCTGATATTACTGTTAGACTCATCATTACTGTGATTTGTGGTGGATTTCGTCCTAATCTCTTGGGATTTGTCTCCAACGGCTAGGAAAACTCTCCCAAGTGTTCTTGAAGGTTCCAAACTTGCCTATAAATAGACTACAACTCCTCTTAGGAAAAACACACCTCCTAAGATACAATTCCCTTAGAAAAAAATCACTTGCCCACTACTCTAAGCTTTATCTTGCCCTTGTGCTGTGCCAACACTCTGATCAAAGGGCAAATCCTCAGGGATTTCTTTTCATGCTTAGTAGATAAGAAAGTAATTAAAGTATTGGGATGCTCTATAGGTGTTTCAATTCTTATTTTTTTACTTTGGGTATTCGGCCTGTCGAGTCCCCGTCTCTTCATTTTGAAGGTAGAAACCTCCGTTTAGGGATCAGTGGTGGGATTTGTAATTAAGGTACACTACCCTCGTTTAAGTAGTGTGGTTAGTGGATTGATCACCTTGTGATCGAAAATCCTAAGTCAAGAGACTGGCTTAGGTGGTGGTTTTCACCCATCTTGGGTTTCCACCTAAAAATATGGTGCCACCTTTTGTGATCGAATTTTTTATATTACAATATTTTATAATTTCACTATTCACCTCCCTCTAGTGCAATTTCATTTGGTATCACAGTAGGTTTTCCACCTACGGGAGTAACATCCGCGGAAAGATCACATGGAGGGGAAGGTCATTTCCACAGGCAGATTGGAGGGGCAATCCACCACTCGACCACCACTTTTCGAAGGAACAAACTACACTTACTGGAAGCTGAGAATGAAGATGTGGCTTCAAGCCAACGATTTCTCCATTTGGGAGAAATGCGAATCCGCATACATCATTCCCGAGAAACTAGAGACAGGAGACACAGTGGAGCAAATTCATCACCTTGGACTGAATGCCAAGGCAATGAACTCACTCTATTGCGCACTCAGCTCAGAGGAATTCAACCGCATCAGCCAATGCAAATTCGCTCACGAGATCTGGAGAACCTTGGAGGTAACTCACAAAGGTACGTCTAAAGTTAAATCCTCAAAGATAAACTTGTTATCGTAGGAATTCAAAGCTTTCTCTATGAAGGAGAATGAAAGACTTGGGGACATGTACACCTGATTCATGCTAATCGTGAATGGCCTCAAGTCTCTAGGAAAGACATTTATAAAGGGGGAGCTTCAAGGGAAGCTCCTTCGCTCCCTTGGACCCTAGTGGGAGCAAAAGGTAACGTCAATAGAAGAAGCCAACCAAGTAGAGGATCTAGACATGGAAAATCTACTTGGGAATCTCATGGCTTATGAATAAAAAATGGAGCAAAAGAAGAAATCAATCTCATTGGAGCCAAAGAAGAAGACCTTAGCCTTCAAAGCTCGTTCGGATGATGAGGTAAGTACCGATGACAAAGAATTCATTTTATTAGCTAAAAAGTTTAAAAAGATTTCAGAAATAGAAAAGAGATTAAGGGAAGGAAAGAGAGGAAGAACCTCTTGTTTGCTATAATTGCAAAAAGAGAGGTCACATAAGGAAAGATTGTCCCTTACTCAAAAGGGATGATGAGAAGAAACCCAAGAAGCCTTCCGACTACAAGAAGATCTCTAAGCCGAAGGGATTCAAGAAGAAGGCATTTCAAGCAATGTGGGATGACTCCACCTCCGAAGAAGAAGAAGAGGAGGAAACAAATGAAGAAACAACATGCTTGGGATTAATGGCAACAAATGATGGTTCTGAGTCTGAATCTGAGGAACCTGAGGTAAACTCCTACTCTTTAGATGAATTACAAGATGCCTTTGATTCACTATATGTAGATCTTAAGAAAACAAAAACCCAAAGCAAGACTTTAAAAGAAGAAAACTTAGAAAATAAGAAATTAATCAATGATCTTGAAGAAAAGAATCTAATTCTTACAAAAGAAACCATTGCTTTAAATATGCAAATAGGAAATCTAATGATTGAGAAAGAGTCATTAACAAATGATCTGTATACGACAATGAGTGAACAAAAAGTTCTAGATAGAGAAGAATTACTCGACTAAATCCATGTGCTTGAAAAGTCAAACTCCTTTAAAAAGAATGAAAATAGCTTACTTAGAGTAGAGATTAAGGCATTAGAAGATAAACTAGACATAATGAAAATAGAGATAAATCACCTCAAGGAAAAGTCAAATCAACTTCTTGAGGACCTAGCCAAATTTACAAAGGGAAAAGATAACTTGGACAAACTCATTGCCTATCAAAAACCTTCCTCAAGTAAATTTGGATTAGGCTTTTATGAACCTAATCAAAGTGAATCGAAAAAGGACCCTCCTCTAAAGGAGACCACTAACAAATACGGATCCACATTACAATGGATATCGAAAAGACAACTCTCACTTTATTTTGTAGGGATGAAAGGACATCATAATGTTAAAAATTGGATATACAAAATGAAGGATGGAGGACTCAAATTAGAAAGGCCTATAGAAACACCAAGTCACCATCGAAGATCTTTTGTAGGAGGAAGAAGGTCTACAAGGAAGAAGACAAGGAGACCACCACCACCAAGGAGGCCGATGGGTGATGGACTCCAGATGCTCCAAACATATGACGGGAAACAAGCGTCTATTTTTGGACCTCCAACCTACGGATGGAGGAACGGTTACATTTGGCAACAACCACAAGGGCCATATTATTGGCCTTGGTAAAATAGGTAACCCTCTCTCTCCCATCTCAAATGTTTCTCTAGTTGAAGGACTAAAACATAATCTTTTAAGTATCAGTCAAATATGTGATAAGGGCTTTAAAGTAGTGTTTACTTCTAAAATGTTTGAAATTATGCATGCATTAACCAATGAATCCCTTCTTAAGGGAACTAGATTTAAAGACATTTATGTCGTAGAATTTGATAAAAATGACACTTATAAATGTCTTATAGCAAATGATGAGTTAAGTATATGGCATAGAAGACTAGGACATGTTCATATGAAGCTGGTTCAAAAACTAGCTAAACATGAACTAGTCTAAGGTCTTCCTAAAAGAAAATTTTTAAATGAGCTTATCTGTGATTCGTGTAAATTAGGTAAGATTATGAAATCTAGTTTTAAAAGCAAAGAAGTTATATCCACATCAAGACTTTTAGAATTATTTCACCTAGATCTGTTTGGACCTATAAAATATGAGAGCCTCAGTGGATGCAAATATTGCCTTGTAATTGTAGATGACTTTTCGAGGTTTTCATGGATCTGCTTCTTGAGATCCCAAGGAGTGTTTTCCGCCTTTTCTATTTTTTGTAGGAAAGTTCAAACTGAAAAAGGCTACCAAATCACTTGTATCCGTAGTGATCATAGGGGTGAGTTTGAAAATTCCTTGTTTGATGATTTTTATCAAGAGCATGGTATTGCTCATGAGTTTTCTTTTCCCCGAACACCTCAACAAAATGAGGTGGTTGAGAGAAAGAACCGTGCTCTTCAAGAGTGTGCTCGAACATTGCTCATAAACTCGGGGTTATCGAAGTACTTTTGGGCTGAGGCGGTTAACACGACTTGTTACGTGTTAAATTACACCTTAATTCGATCCGGGTTGTGAAAAACTTATTTTGAACTATACTATGGGAAAATACCCAAAATTAGTTATTTTAAAGTTTTTGGATGTAGATGTTTTATTTTGAATACCTGCTCTAATTTAGATAAATTTGATGCCAAAGGTGAAGAAGCCATCTTTATTGGTTATTCCTCATGTAGTGAGGCATATCGGGTTTTTAACAAGACCACATTAATAGTGGAGGAAACCCTCCATGTTTCCTTTGATGAATCTCCTCACTCCTCCATTGACCGAGTCAATATGGATGATGAAGATGATTCTACTATTGATGTGTCTAACATTCCAAACTCCAATATCCATAATCTTCCAAAAGATTGGATATATCAAAGGGATCATCCCGAAAGTCAAGTCATTGGAAGTGTTTCTGATGGCGTTAAAACCCGATCTTGTTTTAGTTGCTCCTTTGGTCTCTCCGCCTTTATATCTCAAGTTGAACCCAAGAGTGTCGAGGTAGCATGCTCCGAAGAACCTTGGATGATGGCCATGCAGGAGGAACTCAACCAATTCCAAAGGAATGAAGTCTGGGATCTAGTACCTAAGCCTAAAGGGCAAATGGTAATAGGTACCAAATGGGTATTCCGGAACAAGTTGAATGAATCCGGTATGGTCATTTGGAACAAGGTTCGGCTGGTAGCACAAGGGTACAACCAAGAAGAAGGAATTGATTTTGATGAGACCTACACTCCCGTAGCTCGACTCGAATCAATTCGCATGCTTCTTGCTTATGCTGCCTTTCTTGGCTTTAAACTCTTTCAAATGGACGTTAAGAGCGCGTTTCTTAACGAATTCATTAAGGAGGAAGTTTTTGTAAAACAACCTCCTGGTTTTGAGTCTCATGATAAGCCTCATTTTGTCTACAAATTAAACAAGGCACTATATGGTCTAAAGGAAGCTCTTAGAGCTTGGTATGAAAGGCTCAAAGACTACTTGTTAAATGTAAAATTCTCTATAGGGGAAGCTGATTCCACATTATTCATTAAAAGAAAAGGAAAAAACATTTTATTAGTTTAAATATATGTAGATGATATTATATTTGGTGCTACTAATGAATCTATGTGTAGAAAGTTTTCAGAAATTATGCAGGAAGAATTCGAAATGAGTGTGATGGGTGAACTCAAGTTCTTCTTGGGCTTGCAAATCACTCAGCTCAAAATTGGAACCTTTGTGTGTCAACAAAATACACAAAGGAGATGCCGAAGAAATTTGAAATGACCAAAAGTAAAGGGAAGAACACTCCTATGAGTGTCACAACTTCCCTAGACTTGGACGAATTAGGTACGCCCATAGATCAAAAGCTCTATCGTAGCATGATTGGATCTTTATTGTATTTAACTTCCAGTAGACCTGATATTTTGTTTAGTACCTGCTTATGCGCTAGGTTTCAATCTAACCCTAAACAATCACACCTAAATGCTGTAAAATGAATATTTAGATATCTAGTTGACATATCTAATTATGGTTTATTCTACCCTAGGAGTCAACAATTCAACTTAGTTACATATAGCGATGCGGACTATGCAGGTAGCCGCACCGATAGGAAGAGTACTAGTGGGACGTGCCAATTCTTAGGCGAATCACTAGTCTCTTGGTTCTCAAAGAAACAATCTAGTGTAGCCCTATCAACTACGGAAGCTGAATACATAGCCGCTGCACTAGCATGTTCCCAAGTGCTTTGGATGAAAAATACTTTGAAGGATTTTAACTTGATATTTAATAAGATAAAAATATTATGTGAAAATACTAGTGCTATCAACCTCATGAAAAATCCCGTACATCACTCTCACACAAAACATATTGATGTTCGACATCACTTTTTGAGAGATAATGTACTTAAGGGAGAAATCGAGGTTGAATTTATTTGTATTGAATTGCAATTGGCTGATATTTTCACCAAACCTTTGAATTATGATCGCTTTAATTATATACATAGGAAACTAGGCATATGTAAGCTAAGTGATATTTGAAGAATTTAGTGACTTAATGGAACTTCCTTTGTTATGAGCATAGATGGAGCCCTTACTTTACTAAGTTAAAAGCCTTCATTCTCAGTTCAAGCATCAAAATGCACATTCTGTGCAATATCAGACATCTGATTAAACTATTAGACGTCTTATACATAAAAATTCATCTTCTGAAGATCTGGGACAGATGACGATTTTATCTATCAAAAGAGCTGACAAAAGAGCTATTTCAGACGTCCGTCATCCTTTACAGACGTTTGGGGCGTCGTCTAGATGTGTTGACAGACGTCTATCTGTGAGTCAGAACATGTATTATGAGTCGGACGTCTGATTCTATGGTTAGACGTTGTATAGGTCATCTGACGGTAAAATCGGACGACCTTGTAACTTTAGAGAAATCCAGGAAGGTCTGTCTGCAGAAATCAGACGTCTAATTTTAGATTTAGACGTCTTGTATGTCGTCTGATACAGAAATCAGACGACAACCTGGAGAATAAATCATTTTCCTGGGAGGGATGCCTGCAGAAATCAGATGTCTAATTTTTAAATTAGTCATCTGATGTATCGCCTGATGGTCAGAACAAACGTCACCATCAAAAGGGATAAAATCCCAAAAGTCCAATCCCGACGTCTGACATCATCTCCAGACGTTTGATGTGGGAAAAATCTGCGAGTCGCGTCTGTTCTCTGAATGGTTTGAAATGCAAATCTCCTCAACTTCAAGGGGAGACTTGCTCCGTGACCTTGGGATATAACATCCCTTTCGCAAGGTCCCACTCTCCTTTCTCAAATCCCTACCGCTCTCCCTCATACACGACGGCCCACAGCTGCAGTTGGCGAAGCTCCTCTCACTGCCAGACGACCGTCGCACCTCCTCGATGACTGGTGGAACTGCTGCTCCTCAGCGCGTGTCCTCCCTACCTCTCGACCGCGCATTTGGAGGCCTCCCTCCTCCCATGGGTATACTCTCTCAACTCTTAGGGGATCTCCACGTTCTTTTACCCACGACCTTGTTAGCCCTAGCTGATCTTGTTCTCCTTCTTGATTCACTCATCCTACTTGCGTATTTCATGACATTGTCAGCCCTAGAACCCAAACACTCGGTCAAGCTGACATTGTTAGCCCTAGCTGCGTCTTCTATGGCAAGGGTATTACCTCACGAGATTCAAGCCGACATTTTAGTGGCTTGAATCCAAAGGTATATTACCACAACTACATGGTAGGTTGTATTGCCTCAGGGCATACCGCCACACGTTTTTTTTATCAATGATGATTGCATCTCTATTGTTTGAATCTGTGTTGTTGAAGTTTTTTTTGGTTGAATGTTGTTTGGTTGGTTGAATGTCTTCGCATGGATGTTTTTGTAGGTATTCTATCATCAAAACACCACCCAAATCTAACCACCCATTCCACCAAATATGCCTCCCCATAGGAAGCAAGCTGAGGGCTCTTCCACCTATTTGGCAGATCATCTGCGGGGCGACATCGCTAGGCAGGGATTTCGTCGCTTCGCAAATGCCAAAGTTAATTGCCCTTGTTTTATTGTTTGGAATGATTTTGCTCATTTAAATCTTCTGGAACACTTCCAAACTCTCCATCTCTTCCAATATTTTGACCGTCAGTTCCACTCTGGCATTGGAACTCTTGGTGTGTTCCTTGATCTTTGCCGTCTCTTTTATGCCAACATCGTTGAGGACTACAGCAACGATGAACTTGAACTCCATACCCGCTTTTTTGGTCGCGAAATTCACATCACATTTGAAACTATTTCCGACCTTCTAGCCATCCCCAATGTGGGAAATGACTTCAATGACATTCTAAGGCAATATGACCCAGAAGTCATCAATCAAGAGTTAGTCCTCCTTGAAAAATATGTTGAAAATCTTGGCACCCTACCGTGCAAAAATCTCAAACCCCTTTCACGTCTACTCTCTCGCATTTTTGGGTGGGACCTCCTAAACAGATTGAAAGGTTTTGATTACATCTCGCACCAACACAAGGCGCTCCTTTTTGTGGCCGTCTGTCATATTCCTTTCAATTATTGCCGCCTCATTGTTCACGTCATGAATGAAGACCATGGGGATTCACTTCTGTTTGGGTCTATTCTATCCAAAATTTTTTCAACCCATCGGATTTCCATAACTGACCAGGCTGTTGACAAGAAGATTGAGCCTTACAACCGGGCCACAGCTGCCAAGATGCATATACTTAGGGAGCATCTTGAGCCCGCCGAGGAGCCCATTGAAGAAGTGCCCCTTCCACCCTTTCCAGACTTCCATGAACCACGACCCCTTCAAATAGAAGCTCCCCGCTCGGGCTTTGATGAAGCATAGGATCCGGCCACAGATTCCCTCTCCTCCAGCATCTCCCTCCGGCTGTGTCGAATTGGCGAGATGTACACCTACATGGGAAGCATGTGGTGCGACATCGACGAGCTTAGATCAGACGTTCAAAATTTGCAGATGGGACACGGACATGCTCATCGTCGCCGCTGCCAAGATCACGAAGAATAGTTTAGTGTTTCTATTTTTCTTTCTTTTTCCTTTTTCCAAGTTTGTATTAAGGGGCCTTGACCCCATACTAAATATTTTTGGGAACAATAGCCAATCCGTGCTTAAATGTTTCTATTCCTAATCAATTTTCTTTAAATGCCTTGTCATCTTTTAAGCATGCAATTTTATTAATGCACTGAATTTTGTAGATGCCACTCTTTTAGTTTGGGTTTCAACTCCTTTTAAGTACCCTTCATGATGATATTCAAAAAGGGGGAGAAGAATGTAGGTAAGAACCTAGGGAATAATATAAAAACAAACAAACTTCTCAAATAGATATAGACTACTAAGTACAACCTTTAAGGGGAGAAAATAGGAACCTATAGCTATATTTTGAAAATCATCAAAAAGGGAGAGATTGTTAGTTCAACCACTCATATATGAAATTTTGATGATTTTACAAAATGAAGAAAATGAAATAAAAAATAAAACGTAGCATATTATTTTTCTCTGTAATAACATATTTGCAGGTTTCGTAAAGTTTTCCAAGACAGGAGATTAAAAGCGTGAAGACAAGTAGCATAAGTATTATGTCCTAGGCTTTTTCATGTAAACTTTCAAAGGTTGTAATTTTTATTTTATTTGAGTCTAGAAATGTTGTAAAGAGCCCCCAAACATAACCTATAAATAGCTAACTTAGGCTCTCTACATTTAGGATAAATTAGAAACAAAAACCTAACACTTAGACTCTTATCAGACATCTGATTTTCCACTTTAAGACGTCTGACAAGTGTCTCAGATGTCTAATTTCCTATAGTTCTGCCTTTAGTTTGTCGCCTCATACACATCAATTGAAGCACTTCTCTATCAGATGTCGATAACCTCATATAGACGTTTGATTCTTTACCTGGACATCCTCAGACTAACCGTTAGACTAAGCATAGGGCAAAAATGTATTTCCAGACGTCTGGACACTCTTCCAGATGTCTACCTTTGGACCGTTGCCCATGATTTTCTGTGCGTATCTCATTACGGCCATAAAATCTTTTGTCAGAAGAAGGAGCGAAGTGTTTTTTGGTTTCTAGACATCTGGTGATTTCCTCAGATATCCATAATGACGTCTGATCCTTTAAACCTAGAACCCTATTTGGGTCTGATGAAAACAGGAACAAATCCACCCTTTATCAGACGTCTTATGTGAAAATATTAGGCGTCCTTCTTTTGATCCAATGGAGTCAGTTTAGGATGACTTACAGTATTAGACGACCAGAATTATAATCAGACATCCTATAAGATGCATGATCCTAAAATTAGACGTCTGATATTACTGTCAGACTCATCATTACTCTGATTTGTGGTGGATTTCGTCCTAATCTCTTGGGATTTGTCTCCAATGGCTAGGAAAACTCTCCCAAGTGTTCTTGAAGGTTCCAAACTTGCCTATAAATAGACTACAACTCCTCTTAGGCAAAACACACCTCTTAAGATACAATTCCCTTAGAAAAAAATCACTTGCCCACTACTCTAAACTTTATCTTGCCCTTGTACTGTGCCAACACTCTGATCAAAGGGCAAATCCATACTCCCGGCTCACTCCATTCTGCAAATCCTCAGGGAGTTCTTTTCATGCTTAGTAGATAAGAAAGTAATTAAAGTATTCGGGTGCTCTATAGGTGTTGTTTCAATTCTTACTTTTGTACTTTGGGTATCCGGCCTGTCGAGTCCCCGTCTCTTCATTTTGAAGGGAGAAACCTTCGTTTAGGGATCGGATGTGGGATTTGTAATTGAGGTACACTACCCTCATTTAAGTAGTGTGGTTAGTGGATTGATCACCTTATGATCGAAAATCCAAAGTCAAGAGATTGGCTTAGATGGTGGTTTTCATCCATCTTGGGTTTCCAGCTAAAAATCTGGTGCCACCTTTTGTGATTGAATTTTTTGTATTACAATATTTTTTAATTTCACTATTCACCTCCCCTTTAGTGCAATTTCAGCCTCGACAGACCCCAAGACTTAGTCGTCCAACGAGAAATAAACAAACATCATATTCATTCCACAATCACACGAGTAATGTAATTAAGCAGGCATTATAAAAGAAAACAGCAAACCACTAGTATCTCACATTATACAGCGGAAAGTATGATTTCAAACATAGACCTCACAACAGAAACTGGCACAAATATAACTGAACATAACTATGAGTTACAGGTACTCACTACCACAAAACTCTCTGTAAAAGAAACAGAAGGAAACTACAACTAGGCTCGACTGTGCCCAACACCCTTAGCAGTCGGTGGCTCTGGCTGCTCGAATCCCTGACTTGAACAAGGTTATAAAATCTGTGGTCATCTAACGCTGAGTAGAGTGGTGGTTAAATCACTTACATATGATATAATTTAAATAGGCAGCTAGCTAAACATGCATTTAACAGTTTACTTATTATCATTTGTTTCCAATTATCATTTTTCTGATCTGAGTACTCTAATCAGGTTCCATAACATTTGTCAATCTTCTTGTTCCCTAAGGGAACGATCTTGCTTGCAATTTTCTCACAATGTAGGATGTACATGTGGCACTCTCTTAGCCGGAAGAGTCCCCCATGGTAGTCCTACACTCAGTCTACTACCTCGAGGTCACGATCGCGATGTAGCGGTGACTACGACATGCGTGATAAGCGCGCGGGTAGCTATCCCACACTGGCATGCGGTCAGTCATTTCTGTTAACGAGTACGCCCAAACGTATAGCACGGAACAGCGCAGGGCCTTGCCCTCTCAGAACAGGGGTCTCACCCCTAAAAAATAGGGGTCTCGCCCCTCACAATCCACGTAACCTTGTCCGACTATCCCAGTTTGCCCAATGAGCTAACAAGAGTAGGTGTAGGGTGACTATACCTAACCCTGGGCCCCATGGGGCGGCTAGCTAACCCCTACACTAAGTAGCTCACCTCGGTACCACGTACGCAAGGGCCAAACAGGAGTCGATGTAGAGTGGCCAAACCCACCCTGGGTCTCAACCCAAGGGGCAGTAAGCTCCCCTCTTCTCTAAAGGGATAGTTGCTCTCCCTGGTACTATGTACATGAGTGCCAGCTCACTTCCCTTAACCAAGTCCAAACAGCCGGCCGTAGGTGACATGTTCCAAAACCAGCAGGTTTTCCATACTACAGTATTCCTGGTTTCTTTCTAAATTCCCTGTAGAGTTCGTGTATGGATTTTGTCATTTCCATATCTGGTTCGTTATATGTAGAACAAGCAACTCAATTTGCACTATCTATTATTCAGTACAAGCATGCATTCCTATTTATGATGTTTGTTCATTACAAGTAATACAGGCAGCTTATGTTTTATTTCTTTTCAGGAAGCATCATGGTAACTTGATCATTCATGTATTTCTTCCTACCCTAGTGTTCATTTCACAATCCTAGGGTTCGATCGAATAAATATTCTATAGCAACATGCATTTATCTCTTTCTAGTCCTAGGGTTCATTTCACAACCTAGGTTCAATTAATTCTATGCATGCAATTTAATTATTAATTCCAAGATTAATGTGAGAACCACTCTACCAAGGTAACTGGGTGGAAGGGGGGCTCGTACAGTAGCTCCCGACGTTTCCATAGATCCCGTATACTCAATGGACTAGAGACCTATGACATAGATTGATAGGTCAAATGAGCTCAAAATGGTATAGACAATGTATCACTACGTAGAGAAACTCGAATAGAAACCATCGATGTTTCGTTTGTGGAAAATCGACTCTGTTTGGGCTCGGAACGAGCCCAGAAATACCAACCTCGATCAAAATCAGACATCTGGGAAGAGTCCCAGACATCTTAAACGATCTCAGGGACTCACCTTGCTCGGGGCACCTTTTCTGGACGTATGGAACTTCATGCAAATGTCTGAGGGTGGCTTCAAACATCTGGAGACACTTCCGGACATCTAAGACGACCTCAGTCCTCACACTAGCGCGCTTCCCAATCCTCTGACATACACGTGCGCATGGTCAGAACTTTGGCAGGAAAAATAAAGAAAAATACACGCTATCAGACGTCTGATTTTTACCTTCAGATGTCCATCCTGACGTCTGGAGGTCACTCTGAACGTTTGATTCTGTGAAAAAATGATTTCGCAGAACCGTTTTCGAGACTTTCCTCGCCGCAGAAGCTACAGTAGCTGCATCACCGCCTCGCTCCCTCTGCTCTCCACTCTCCCTCTCCTTCTCCTCTCACTCAGCTGCAGGGCTCCTACAGCAGCTCCGCCCCTCCTCGTAGAGATCACTCTAGCTGCCCCTCTGGATCCTCCTACTGCTACTCCCCGCTCTCCATTGCCTCCTCCTCTCGGCTGTAGTGTGGGGAGAAAGGAGAAGGTGTAGGGGTTTATAAGGACGTAGGAGAGCATTGGGGAGGAGTGGTGTGCGGCATGGAAGGGAGTGAGGGGAGATGGCATTGTAGGGGGATGGTGCCGGTGTGCATGAGGGGTCAGGGGGGAGGAGAGGGTGTGCGTGGGTAAAGTAGTGGTGGTGAGGAAATTGTGAGGATGCCCATATAATTTTCCTCTTCCCCTCACAATCCCCACAAAAAAAACCTAGGGGATTAAAAACAGCACAAAAACCCCTACGAATTCCAGAAACGCCAAACGACCCTAGGAAATGGTCATTTCATTGTGCTGCCGCGTGGTTCACGCACTCCGCGTTTATATCCAATGCACTTCCATCAAAGGGAAGTTTCTATTGCCTATAGTGGCTAGTTTCATTTACTTACTTTGTGACTCTATAGGATATTTGTTTTATTGTCTTTGGTTGGGTATTCACATTGTGAATTCTTGTCTCCATCGAGAGACTAAATACTCCTCGTGAAGAGGAGCGATTTGAGGTACACTACCCTTGTATAAAGTAGTATTGTTGTAAGAGGTTAAGTCACCCTCATTTAAGTGACTTGATAATGGATTTGATCGACTCAGTCGATCGGGAAATCCTAAGTTGAGAGACTTAGGTGATGGTTTTTACCCGGGTTTGGGTTTCCGCCTAAAAATATTTGTGTACTTGTGATTGCATGCTTTTGTGAGATTGAATCTATTTTATTTCCATATTATTTCTTTTATCACATAAATCTCACCCCTTCCAGTAGGGATATACAATTAGGACCTTAGATTAAGTAATTTGCATATAGGTCCTTCCAATTTCAAATAGCCTTCACATTTTATAAAGCCTAAAAGTCGTCAGGGACTTCTTTGCAAGCTACAAGGACTATTTTGTTATAATTCTTTCCACTAATGGGTTTAATTTGCTATTGTTCTACCGCTTTGATCAAGGGCCTCACTTAATATTTTCCCATCACACCTGGGGAAGACCTCTTTGCCTCAGGTTCTTTACACGAAGAACATGGGCCATCATCACTGTCCATTCTCTCCCATTTGATCCTATGATTGATCCTAAACCAACCTACTAGAGTCGATGCGAAATTCTTCCCACCCTATTCTAGATCACATCATGCGGATCTTTTTCATTCTAAACCGTAGAGCACCCTCCAAATTTCATCTTAGCCATTGCTATCCAACGGCTTGCCACCCACTAATCCGGTCACTTCCTGCCCCAATGCCTACGATCCTTTATGAGCTCCCCTCTACTATCTCGAGTTGGTCACCTTCTTCCCACTCCAGTTCACCTTCCCCATTCCTCACTGCCCGTAATAGAGGCAACACACCTCTACCTCCCTTCAATCCTTGCCGCTAGGGATCACATAGCACCTGAGGGTAATTTGGAGCTCCACTAGAGAGCTCTTTGTTGCAGGAGTCTTCTTCCTCCTCGTTCGTTGCTACAACCCCCAATTGCAGATCCTCAAGGTCCCATTCGTCCCTTTATATTAGGATTTAATCACTTTTATAGATTAGATTTACTACTTTCTTAGTTTAATTTAGATAGTTTAGATTAGAAATTACTTGTTGATTGTTTTAGATTAGGAGTAGGTTAGTGTTAGTATTCACAGTCCCTTGGTTATACCTCTTTGATCAATTCAGATTAGAGAGGCAAATTCACCCATCCATTTTGACCCATAGTCTTCCTCTACACTTTACAACTGCCTTGTTCTAATTTCCTCACTGATTTAATTGCAATCCACTTCCTCCACCATTACCGCTTTGAGGTCTAAAGCATTCTAGCTTTTAGACCCCATGGTTCGCCAAATGCACCTTGAGGGCTTCCCATTCAGCTCATCAATCCACAAAAGCCCTCTTGATTTGAATTGATCTAATTTAAGTGATTATATCGGATTTGATTTCATTAGTTGGTAGAATGATTTTTGAGGCAAGAGCATGTAATTTGGAATTAATTGATTGAATTGAGTTGATTTAAGTGTAATTGGGTGTATTACGATTGCTCTAAGGTCATTTGATCAGATTTCTATTGTTTGAATGATTCATGCCCAATTTCTATGTCAAACATTGTTATCTTCTTCGCCTGGATAGTAGGTGATGAGAACCTCATCATGAGCCATAACTAGCTCATTTTGACCTAATACAAAGGATAAAAGCTCCTACATATCTCAAGGAAAGGCTTAACTCAGAGAATTCTGAGTTTGAGAAGAAAATAAGTCATAAGGGGTAAAAATGCAATTTTACCAGTATAATCTGCATACAGGGTAATTCAGGGCCCAAACATAGGTCAAAGCAACTTAATAAGAATAAAAGTGGGACGAGATGATCTAGCAAGGGCTACAGCACTTCCAAGAAACTAAATGATAATCTGTAACCCTAAAACAACCCACTTCAATTCACGAGGTTCGAGGCAAAGTAAAAATAGAATAAACCCTCTAAAATTCATAGAAAAATAATCTCTAGGGTTTAGAACCTTCAATTTGGCCTTCAGAACCCATTTTGACCTACATTGAGAACCATGCCCAATTAATAACTTAATTTGGGTTTTTGCATAAATTGACCGGTCAAACAAGGTTTAATATAGAAATGAAATTCACCATCAGATTCCTTAGGTCCTAATTAATCATGTATAAAAACTTGAGCCTGAGAAGAAACCTCCTTGACCGACTTCACACTTTGGTCCTCATATATTTACTTTTTGGCGCTCAACTTTTGAACCATCGCATTTTGGCCCCTAACTCTCCTTCTTTCTTCGCATTCAGGTCCCCCCTGCAAAACCTGCCAGCACCATGCTCCGGCGACCTTGCGCGGAGCATGGCGCCGCGCAGGGTGAGGGGGGAAGCCTGGCAAGTAAACCGGGGGTGCCCTGCGCCGTCAGTCGTCGCAGGGACACCCCCCTGGTCGCTGTAGCCCACCATACCGGCCGTGCGAACGCACGGACGGTATGGGTTTTTGTTTCCGGCCATCCTCCGGCGAGGGAGACACGTCGTCTCCCTCCGCCTTCCTCCCTGGTTTGATCCCTATAAATACCCCCCGTTGCTCCACCGACCGGGGCAGCTCGGGTCTGACGGAGAAAACCCCCAACTTTCCTCTCTTCTCTCTCCGGCAGACGCTCACCAGCTCCGGCGGTTCCTCCCCCTTCTCCTCTTCGCTCTGCCGCAATACCAGCAGCAGAGACTTCCTCCCCTGCTCTTCCCGCGCCACGCCGCACCCAGCTGGCGCCTCTCCGGCTCTCTGCTCGCCGCCGCCCCTTTCCCTGAGCATCGTCTTCTCCGGCGACAGTCGATACGACTGTCGCCCTGCTGCTCCCCCTTCGTCCCTGCAAGTAAGCTAGAACTACTTCCCTTCTTCTCCTCTTTCTTTCCCCGCTTTCAATTTGTTCAATTAAGCCCTCGACCGACCCTGACCATCGTCACCCCCTTCGTCTCCGGCCACCCTCCGGCGAGATGCTCCCATCGCTCCACAGCCTCACACACCTCGCCGACCCTCACCGAACCTCCGCCTCATCACACTGAGCACCCCCCACCCCTCCACTGCCACTCCACACCTCCGTAACGCTCCCCCGAGCAAACCCATTCCTCCGGTTGCAGTCTAACCTAGGGCTGCCGCCAGACACCACCTTGCGGCTTGCCGCGCAGCTCCACACCTTCGCCGTGCCACGGCGAAGGTTCCCCAGTGGTTTGATCAGGCCGAGAGGCCATATTCGTGTCCGACAGGTTTTGAGGTTCGACCGCCATTAACGCACATTGAAGCAGCTTCTCCCGCGCTCCAGGCTTGAGGACTCCAGGTCTCCAGCTGCTGCGGATTACGGGGAGTCTTGCGAAGGCAGCCAGCCAGCAACCGACGCAAATCGAAGCCGCAGCTGCAGAAGCTAGGCCGCGGTCTCCCAGCAGGCGCACGCGAGGAGAGGCCTCCGTTTAGTCCCACATCGTTATCAATTGGCGCCGTTGCCGGGGAGCAATGGCTATTCTAGAGGTAAACATTCCTGTTTCTTTTTAATTTCTGATAATCTCCTCTCTTTTGTGCAGAAAACCACAGGAAATCAAGAAGACAAGCAACCGCACAACAACCACTCCGAGGACAGGTAAATTTTTCCTCTCGCTATTAACCCCTAAACTCTAAAGAGGAAAAAAAAGAAAAGAACAAGCAATATAGGGCTAACCTGTCTTCCATACTTAGTAACCATAAAAGTTGCATGTTTTCAACTCATTATTCCTGCACACTATTAAGGGTATTTAAGGGCTAACACATTCTTGCTTGAGCCCTAATTACCCAACAGAGAACTAACTGGACCAAGTAGAGCCAACATAAGATTCAACATTAGGGTTTTAGAGACACACTACTTAAATCAAGAATGGAGAAAATCCAAAAGAAGTGTGCCTAGACCATTGATTGAAAATACCTATTCAAAAGAAAACCTAAAACAATTGGCTCTCTAAACACCTGAACCCTAAAAGACAAGACCTAAAAGCTCTCAAAGAAAACAAGAGGTAAAGTTGACCCCTTGGGTCAACCAACCTTAAATTAGGTCACTCTTTGCACTTAAAAGACTAAAGTTCAAGTGAAACCTTAAGCACCCTGATCTTAAAATTGGTAGACTTAAGAGGTCAAGATCCCCATTCTGGTCTACCTGGAACCGCAGTGACAAGAGAGGTCGGGTGGGGGAAACCCTGTAACCCGTGGGGACGCTCTACCGTGTAGGGGTCTTCGCGGGACTCTCCCTCTCTGGCTGCCCAGGTAATTCTCAGGTGGACGATCTTTCTGATCAAGGGGTCCATCTGCCCCGCACCTCTATAGTCACCCAACACATTTTTGGGTGCCTTGATTGGGTCCAGCACCTTCTAAACTTACCTCTTCCAACAGTGCATGTACGGAAGGAGGTCCCTAAGACCACCCTTAAGACCTCCTTTAGAAATTCGCTCTCGTCAAGGCCAAGCCTCGACGCCCGTGTTTGTGCAGAAACACCCTCACATTATTCTCTCTTCTGATTCAGAACCAAGTTCTTCTTCTTCCCCCATCATGGCTCAGCCAGTTGAGGAAGAAAATAATCTGGCACACCAGCTCCAGCGACTCAATGACCTCTTCCAAAACTTCGTGCACCCACCACAGCGTCCTATGATGCGGGACCACTACAATCCTGCTGCGGTGGCCATTGAGCCTTGAGTCAGAATCCCGACTGGAGGACCTGATTCCGAACTAAAGCCCAACATGATTCATGCTATACCTAAATTCCATGGGCTTAATTCTGAAGATCCCTTCCAGCACATCAAACAGCTAAAGCATCTGGCCCACACTTTTGGATCAGATGCGCAAAATCGGGATATTCTTCTCATGAAGATGTTCTCCTTTTCTCTTATGGACAAGGCCGCCCATTGGTATCAAATTCAGACCCGGCCGATCAACACTTGGGAAGAACTTCAATCCGAGTTTTTGAAAAAGTTTTTTCCCGTTGGTCGGACCAACGCCTTGCGCCATCAGATTACACACTTCACTCAACAATCAGGAGAACCTCTTCATGAGGCATGGGATCGTTTTCAGGATCTCATGAGGAAGTGCCCCCATCACGGAGTTCCTAAATGGGAACAAGTCCAATCTTTTTACCAGGGACTCCGTGAGGACATCCGCCTTTTCGTCAATGCAACTTGCGGAGGAAACATCATGGGTCAACATGAAGACACCGTATGGGAGATTCTCGAAAACATGTGCGAGAACTCCATCAACAATGACTCCATGGGATTATTCGACAGGACGAATACCCGCGCAGCAACGAATCTTAAGGGAGCACATGAGACGTAGGGCCTGTCCGCATCAGTCGACCTGGAATTAATGGCCAGTCGATTGGACAAGGTCTCAATCATTGAAAAGAAGGTGGATGAGCTGACTCAGCACTTGCAGCGAGCCACCTCCGCGCGTAACTCCTTTGCACAACCTCCTTCCACACAGGAGACTGTGCAAAACATCCTCCACCGATCTTCCCCTGGGATGGATCCATATCCATCCCCATCTGATTCTTGGACTGGAGGATCATCCGATCCTTTCTACACCAGCCGGGGGAACTCCATTCCCCCTTTCCCTGATTCTCAGGAGGTTCCTCAGACCTGCGAGGACCTCAACACCATCCAGAACGACCCATTCTCCAACACTTACAACCCTGGATGGCGAAACCATCCCAATTTTCAGTGGGCGGGAAATTCCCAAACCCAAAGACCACCTTTTCAGTCCCGCCCACAGCCCTCTCGTCACTACCAGCCGCCTCAGCCTCGGCCCAACCCTACTTATCCATCAGGGCCAAATCAAGATCAAATGTCCTTAATCCTTCAGACTCTGGCTGACATTCAAAAAACGAATGCGGCTATTCAGAAACAGCACAAGGACGAGCTTACAGAAGTTAAAACTCAACTGGCCCAGTTGGCAAATTCTCGCCAACCAGGCACACTCCCTTCCCAACCTCTTCCTAACCCAAATAACGTGCCAACCCAGAAGCGCGTTATGAATCCAAATTTAGGCCACGCCCAATGGATTTATCAGGCTCCTACTGCTCCATCTCCAGACGAGATGGAAGCCTCAACTTCTTATGCGGGATTTCAGCAGCAGCCACCCCTCCTACCAAACCCAAACCAAAATCAGGCCAGATTAAATTCTGTAACAACACGTAGTGGTAAAACAACTCAAGACCCGCATTATCCAAATCACTCCAAGCCTGATAACCATGACCCTAGGATAGTTATCCAAGGTACCGCTGTTCCAGATCCACAACCTGGACCTATCCTAGAAGAACCAACCAAGATCCCGTTTCCCGAGGCCCTGACCAAGGGAAAGAAGACCACCAAACCCGTGGCCCCTGAGGAGGACTTGGTCAAGCTCTTTGAGCAGGTCCACATAAACATCCCCTTGATGGATGCAATCCGCCATGTACCAGCTTACGCACGATTTCTAAAGAATATATGTACACCCCAGCGTAAGCCGCGAACCAAGGGAGGGAGCCCAATTGTTCTGTCAGAGCAAGCCAGCTCTGTAATCCTTAGTAGACTCCCACCCAAGGCAAAAGATCCTGGAACTCCCCTGATTTCCTGTAAGATAGGTGGTACCCAATTTGATAGAGCATTGTTAGACCTGGGTGCATCCATAAACCTGATACCCACATCCTTACTTGACCATCTAGAAGAATCTGAGCTGAAACCAACCGAGGTGACATTACAATTAGCAGATCGATCTATAAAGTCACCAAAAGGGATTCTCGAGGATGTTATCGTGAGAGTGCGGGATTTCTATTTTCCAGTGGACTTTATAGTCTTAGATATGGATGCACCCGAGAACCCTAAGGATACACCAATCATTCTAGGGAGACCTTTCTTGGCTACTGCTAGAGCCAACATCAGCTGTGAGGAGGGCCAAATAGAGCTTAAGTTTGGAGATCAAACACTAAATATTGATATATTTAAGGCCCAACAAGGAATTAATTGCGGCGTCATCGAACAAATTTGTGACATCAAGACTTTGGTTGATGAATCACACCTCCAGAATGACTCGATTATGCCTCATCAACCACAGAAGGATCTTGACCCGCAAACAGAGGAGTCGAATCCAGATATGAACAACCCAGTAACTCCCACCCTTGAACCTCACATCTATACTGAACCACCCGCTGCTGCTGAAAACCCCATCCTCGAACTGAAACCCCTTCCTGCTCACTTGAAATACGTCTTTTTGGGTTCTAATCAGACCCTTCCTGTGATTATCAATTCCAACCTCTGTCCTGAACAGGAATCCCGTCTGATTGTTGTCCTCCAGCAACATCGCAGAGCCATCGGATGGACTCTCGATGATTTGACTGGAATAAGTCCCTCTTATTGTACTCATCATATCTATTCAGAAGAGGGCACACGACCTTCTCGAGAAATGCAGAGACGCTTAAACCCCAATCTGCAGGAGGTCATGAAAAAGGAGATCATCAAATGGTTAGATGCCGGAATCATCTACCCGATCTCCGATAGTCGTTGGGTGAGCCCAATTCAGGTCGTGCCCAAGAAGGCAGGACTCACCACTATAACGACTGAGACCGGAGAAATCATTCCTACCCGATTAGCCAACTCGTGGAGAGTCTGTATAGATTACCGTCGACTCAATTCCTCCACGAAGAAGGATCATTTCCCACTACCCTTCATTGATCAAATTCTCGAAAAACTAGCGGGAAATAGGTTCTTCTGCTTTCTTGACGGGTACTCCGGTTATAACCAGGTGGCAATCCATCCTGAGGACCAAGAAAAGACCACGTTCACCTGCCCCTTCGGAACATACGCTTTCCGAAGGATGCCTTTCGGTCTTTGCAATGCACCCGCTACTTTTCAGCGATGCATGCTTGCCATATTCTCAGATATGGTAGGTGATTATCTGGAAGTCTTCATGGATGACTTTTCAGTTTTCGGAGCATCATTCGACGATTGCCTCCAACACTTGGTCCAGATACTCAGGCGGTGCATCGATGTGAATTTGGTTCTTTCCTGGGAAAAGAGCCATTTCATGGTGCCTGAGGGAATTGTCCTGGGACACTCAATTTCGGAGAGAGGTATCCAAGTGGATCGAGCTAAGGTTAATCTGATTTCTCACCTTCCTATGCCTAGCTCGATCAGGGACATCCGATCCTTTTTAGGGCATGTCGGTTTTTATCGACGATTTATCCCTGATTTTTCAAAAATCGCACGCCCCCTGACCACTCTTCTCTCCAAGGATGTTCCCTTCGAAATTTCCAAGGAATGCACTCAAGCATTTGAAATCCTGCGTGACCGAGTCACCCAAGCCCCGATCCTACAGTCCCCTGATTGGTCTCAATCCTTTGAGATCATGTGTGATGCATCCGACTTCGCTGTAGGAGCGGTTTTGGGACAGAAAAATGACAAGAAACCTGTGGTCATTTACTACGCCAGCAAAACACTTGATGAGGCTCAGCATAACTATACGGTTACTGAGAAAGAGCTGCTAGCTGTAGTATTTGCCCTAGAAAAGTTCAGATCGTACCTTCTGGGTTCCCGTGTCATCATATACTCGGATCACACAGCTGTGAGGCATCTCCTTGCAAAGAAGGACGCGAAACCTCGATTAATCCGATGGATCTCGCTGTTGCAAGAATTTGACCTTGAGATTCGCGACAAAGCGGGAAAGCAAAACGTGGTAGCTGATCACTTGTCCCGTCTTCCTTCTGAAATAATTGACCCTTCCGGACCCATCACTGAGCATTTTCCCGATGAGCACCTGCTGACTATTGGTACTAGCCTTCCATGGTTTGCTAATATAGTAAATTACTTGGCATCTCATCAGACCCCGTCCGATTGGCCGAAGGCCAAGAAAGACAAATTACGCTCCGATGCCAAGTATTACATTTGGGAAGACCCGTACCTCTTCCGCATAGGTGCCGATCAGATCATCCGGAGATGTGTCCCGGAAGGGGAATTCAACAGTATCCTCTCTTTCTGCCATGACCAGGCATGCGGTGGCCATTTTGCCAGGCATAAAACCGCATCAAAAGTCCTCCAGTGCGGCTTTTACTGGCCCACACTGTTCAAAGACGCATACAATCACTGCAAGGCATGCAGTCGTTGCCAGACTTTGGGCAACATGAGCCATCGTGACATGATGCCTATGCAACCGATTCTAGTATGCGAAATCTTTGATGTATGGGGGATTGATTTTATGGGCCCCTTTCCTGTTTCGGATGGTTTCGAATACATTCTGTTGGCTGTGGACTACGTGTCCAAATGGATCGAAGCCATACCGACCCGAACCTGTGATCACAAAATCGTTCTCAAATTCATTCATCAACACATTTTCTCAAGGTTCGGGATTCCTCGTGCAATAATCTCTGATGGGGGGACCCATTTCACAAATGCTCAGTTTAGGTCACTGATGACCAAATACGGGGTGTCTCACCGAATCTCTACTCCTTACCACCCCCAAACTAATGGTCTAGCTGAGCTGTCCAATCGGGAGATCAAGAAAATCCTGCAAGTCACTGTTCGACCTGACAGGAAGGACTGGTCGTCCCGACTTCCGGAAGCACTGTGGGCCTATAGGACCGCCCACAAAACCCAATTAGGCATGTCTCCCTTTAGACTGGTGTACGGAAAGGCATGCCACCTTCCCGTCGAACTAGAGCATAAAGCCTATTGGGCAGTACGGAACTGTAATCTAGATCTTTCCAAGGCTGGGACCCACAGAAAACTCCAAATCAGCGAGATCGATGAATTACGCATAGACGCGTACGAGAACTCGCAAATCTACAAGGAGCGGGTTAAAGCCTTCCACGACAAACACATCTCGAGAAAGATCTTTCATCCTGGTCAAAAGGTCCTACTCTTTGATACCCGACTCAAACTCTTCCCAGGAAAACTGAGATCTAAGTGGGTCGGACCATATTTGGTCCGACAGGTTTTTGGAAATGGAGCAATCGAAATCAGTCCACTCAGCCACGATTCTGAACCTTTCATCGTGAACGGTCAGAGACTCAAGCCTTTCATCGATGTAACTTCTACTGATTTGGTTGAGGCATCTTATATCCTCCTTTCCCCTTGAGCTTATTGCGCCCAGCCGATGGCGTAAAACTCAGCGCTTAACGGGAGGCAGCCCGTCATTCTCTTTGAAAACCTGAAACTTGTTCTGACACCTTTTAGCACTCGAAGTTCACCCTTGTAGACAGCCGACCCCAACTCAGATGCTTGCATCTGGGATTTGAAATCGTCCGCAAAAATTCAACCCGACCCATCCACTCATCCAAATTTCTGTCTTAAGGAATGAACTAAGACCCCCTAGGTTACAATGAGGACATTGCAAATCTTAGGCATGGGGGGGTATGAAAGTGCAAAACTTGTAAGAAAAGGTTTCAAACAAAAAAATTCACATATGCCAAAAAACACCATAAAAATTAAAAAATTTTCGAAAAAGAATAAGAGGAAAAGAGGAGAAGGAAATTTTGTGAAGGAGAAAAGAAACAAAATGAAAAAGGAGCACAAAATTATGAGAAAAAGTGATAGTCATTAGTAAGGAACTAAGGAATTAACCTAAGTTCTAGACCTCATTCAAGAAAAGTGCACAAAGAGATTAGTAAAGAATGCAAACCTTAGGCATTCTTGAATAGACTCTTAGTACCCATTAAGATCTGGACACTCCTCAAGAGGTTGAGGAAAATGAAAAGCTGAAATATTAGGTCTAAGGCTTAGGGAGTATTCGGCCTCGTTAACTAATTTTTGGTTTACGGGACTCAGTAACCTAAGCACCCTAACCTCACACACAGCCTGGTTCAGTAAGCGTAAAAATCAGAATCACGCAGAAGCGTCGCAAAATTCTGAAAAGAACACCTAGAATAGGAGTGGCCGATCAACACAAGTTGATTTGGACGAGTTCCCAGCGCGGAGAGGCGGGAAATCCCCTCGAAGATGCGTAACAAAATATCATCTCCTCGGTGCTTGTCTCTTAGGATATTTACATATCCTACTGGGGGCATGTAAGCACTCTGCTGGTTCAGATTCCATGGATGGCATTATCTCGAAGTGTTAATTGCCAGGGTCTTGATTCGGCCACGGAACACCATGAGCGGCCGATCAACACAAGTTGATTTGGACGAGTTCCCAGCGCGGAGAGGCGGGAAATCCCCTCGAAGATGCGTAACAAAATATCATCTCCTCGGTGCTTGTCTCTTAGGATATTTACATATCCTACTGGGGGCATGTAAGCACTCTGCTGGTTCAGATTCCATGGATGGCATTATCTCGAAGTGTCAATTGCCAGGGTCTTGATTCGGCCACGGAACACCATGGATGGGATTATCTCGAAATCTCAATAGCCAGGGTTCCGGGGGTTGCCATGGGCGGTGCTATCTCGAAGCATCGATCGCCAGGAACCCTTGAGGATTGATGATGGGAGCAAGGAATCTGATACAGACCGTGTTGAAAAGCCAATCCTAGGCTAGAACTAAAAAGAAAAAGAGAGAGAAAACTCTCCAAACAGAAAAACTTTCTATCTCTCTCTTACAAAACGCACTGCGAACTGAGCCAGGGCTAAAATCATTTCAAGCACGGGTGCTTTAACCACGAAGTCCAATAAACCTTAGGTTAGTTCTTGTGGGCCTTAAAAACCTTTGCTAAAAGACTGAGGCTAAGGCTAGACAGATTTGGATCTTGATTGGTACTAGAGTACCTTTTAGGCCTATGGTCAGCATTCTAACCTAATCTATGCTCAAATAAAAAAAAAAAAAGAAGGCACTTATCTAAAACTATTAAAAACTTCATGGTCTAGAACAAGGGTTGAAACCTTAAGTTTTTTCTAAGGGACTAGCAAAAGCTAGGCATGGGGGTATGATGAGAACCTCATCATGAGCCATAACTAGCTCATTTTGACCTAATACAAAGGATAAAAGCTCCTACATATCTCAAGGAAAGGCTTAACTCAGAGAATTCTGAGTTTGAGAAGAAAACAAGTCATAAGAGGTAAAAATGTAATTTTACCAGTATAATCTGCATACAGGGTAATTCAGGGCCCAAACATAGGTCAAAGCAACTTAATAAGAATAAAAGTGGGACGAGATGATCTAGCAAGGGCTACAGCACTTCCAAGAAACTAAATGATAATCTGTAACCCTAAAACAACCCACTTCAATTCACGAGGTTCGAGGCAAAGTAAAAATAGAATAAACCCTCTAAAATTCATAGAAAAATAATCTCTAGGGTTTAGAACCTTCAATTTGGCCTTCAGAACCCATTTTGACCTACATTGAGAACCATGCCCAATTAATAACTTAATTTGGGTTTTTGCATAAATTGACTGGTCAAACAAGGTTTAATATAGAAATGAAATTCACCATCAGATTCCTTAGGTCCTAATTAATCATGTATAAAAACTTGAGCCTGAAAAGAAACCTCCTTGACCGACTTCACACTTTGGTCCTCATATATTTACTTTTTGGCCCTCAACTTTTGAACCATCGTATTTTGGCCCCTAACTCTCCTTCTTTCTTCGCATTCAGGTCCCCCCTGCAAAACCTGCCAGCACCATGCTCCGGCGACCTTGCGCGGAGCATGGCGCCGCGCAGGGTGAGGGAGGAAGCCTGGCAAGTAAACCGGGGGTGCCCTGCGTCGTCAGCCGTCGCAGGGACACCCCCCTGGTCGCTGTAGCCCACCATACCGGCCGTGCGAACGCACGGACGGTATGGGTTTTTGTTTCCGGCCATCCTCCGGCGAGGGAGACACGTCGTCTCCCTCCGCCTTCCTCCCTGGTTTGATCCCTATAAATACCCCCCGTTGCTCCACCGACCGGGGCAGCTCGGGTCTGACGGAGAAAACCCCCAACTTTCCTCTCTTCTCTCTCCGGCAGACGCTCACCAGCTCCGGCGGTTCCTCCCCCTTCTCCTCTTCGCTCTGCCGCAATACCAGCAGCAGAGACTTCCTCCCCTGCTCTTCCCGCGCCACGCCGCACCCAGCTGGCGCCTCTCCGGCTCTCTGCTCGCCGCCGCCCCTTTCCCTGAGCATCGTCTTCTCCGGCGACAGTCGATATGACTGTCGCCCTGCTGCTCCCCCTTCGTCCCTGCAAGTAAGCTAGAACTACTTCCCTTCTTCTCCTCTTTCTTTCCCCGCTTTCAATTTGTTCAATTAAGCCCTCGACCGACCCTGACCATCGTCACCCCCTTCGTCTCCGGCCACCCTCCGGTGAGATGCTCCCATCGCTCCACAGCCTCACACACCTCGCCGACCCTCACCGAACCTCCGCCTCATCACACTGAGCACCCCCCACCCCTCCACTGCCACTCCACACCTCCGTAACGCTCCCCCGAACAAACCCATTCCTCCGGTTGCAGTCCAACCTAGGGCTGCCGCCAGACACCACCTTGCGGCTTGCCGCGCAGCTCCACACCTTCGCCGTGCCACGGCGAAGGTTCCCCAGTGGTTTGATCAGTGCGAGAGGCCATATTCGTGTCCGACAGGTTTTGAGGTTCGACCGCCATTAACGCACATTGAAGCAGCTTCTCCCGCGCTCCAGGCTTGAGGACTCCAGGTCTCCAGCTGCTGCGGATTACGGGGAGTCTTGCGAAGGCAGCCAGCCAGCAACCGACGCAAATCGAAGCCGCAGCTGCAGAAGCTAGGCCGCGGTCTCCCAGTAGGCGCACGCGAGGAGAGGCCTCCATTTAGTCCCACATCGGTAAGCCTCACAACCTCTTCACCGTTTAAATTGATTTTGTGCATTAGCCTTACTGCCTCAGCACACGGGGTGAGGTCCCCTTCACCCGCCCGGTTACCCGGTCTCGTCCGCGCTCACGCCCCGCGGACCTGACCCGACCCGACTTGAGACTGACCTGCACTCCTCGCCCACCACGCACGCCGGTGGGCCTGGACCCGGACCTGACCCGTACCCGACTACCCGGCAGCTCTGGGAGAGCTTTCCCAAGAGTGGTTTCAGAGAGAGAGAGACGCGGGGGGAGAGGGTAGAGTAGGTTTTGTCCTCTGACGTAAGCTCTGAAGTGTGCAGGCACAGGTGAAGAAGAAGGACCGCGGAAGAAGAAGGAAGCTGAGGGAGACACTGTAGCAACAGGCAGTTTAAGTCGTCTGATTTGGAAATCAGACGACGTCCTGAAGGGAAAAGAAGAAAGAAGGAGGGGCGACGTCCTGACTGGAAAAAGAAAAGAACTGAAAGAAGAAAAAGAAAAGAAGAAAGAAGGAGATCTGAAGAACAACAGAAGAAGGCGAGGCAGAGGAGAACACAAAAGAACAAGGGAAGAACTGAAAGAAGAAAAACAAAGAAGAAAGAAGAAGATCTGAAGAAAGACAGAAGAAAAAGGAAGAGCAGGAACAGCTGGAAAAAGAAGAAGAGCATCACCACTGCAGAAGAAGAAGATCACCTCTGCAGGCAAAGAAGAAGAAGATCTGAGATGAGGAGAAACAAAGAGAAAACAACAAATCCTTTCTCTCTTTATTTTTTTGTAAAAGAAACATGTATATCTCTAGAATACAACTTGCTCCCTGAGTTCGACCTCGGGAACTCTTTTCCGAGTAAAAAAATTTTATATATTTGAAATGATGGCAACAACTGGCTATATTACAACGACATAACAATAAAACCCAGTTATCTCTCGAAGCCATCGTTATCAGTAGGGGTCAATGACATTCGATGCACTAAATTGAGGCCCTTGCGATGATCCAATCGTTTCTATAGCATCGCCTAATCACCTTGAGCATCAACTAATGGTGTGCAGGTTGATAGAGTAATCAAATCACTCAAGAAAACACATATGAAAAGCCCAATAGGGCGATAGCTCGATTCCATTGAAACGAGTTTTAATTTGTTGTTTGAGAGTTTAATTGAGCTGAGATGAACTGAATGAAGGTCTGCAAATGATTTTGAATGGATTTTAGTGCCTGATTTGGTTTATTGCTTTCGTGTTGTCTATAGCATAAGGCAGAGACTATATTAGGGTTTCAAATTTTCACAAAGCTTCAATTTGATTTCTATTGACTCTTAAATCTAAAAGAAATGATTTGTGACATCTTAGATTTGTTTTTGATTGCTTTGAATGAAATCTGAGATGAATACTTTTATTGCTCAGGTTTAAGGATGATTTAGAAACCTAATATTCCTATTTGGGTTCTGATACTTTGAATAAGGTTTTGACCTAATGTTCCATATTCATAGACATGATTTAAGGAATTTCATTGAGGTTTTTAATTCTAATCAGAGATCTGAGAAACATAATAACAATTAAATGCTGTTTAGTTTGGATGGAACTTCAAAATGAGTTTTTACTGAGAATTTTCATTTGGATTTGAATGATCTGATGTGCAGTGGGTTTCCTGGAATGGAATTTGCTTAGATTCAATTCCTAGATGTTCAAACAAATTTTAGAGTATTTAGATCAAGCTTGAATTGGGTCTAAATCCTCTTTTGACAGTATTTGTTGTTTCAAGTTTGTCAAGATTGGCTAAACATTTGGTCTGAGAATTTGATGAAGTGCCTTGTTTGAAATTTAGATGAGTTTGTAATATGGTTTTTTATGTTAGCTCTATCTGTCTTAAGCATTCATGTACATTCATTTGGTTTTATATTGAGCGGAAAAACTTGTATAGCTTTTTAAACTCCATTGTCAGCAAATATAATTTGCTAAAAATTGTCCAAACATGTTTTGATGTTGCAATCAATGTTTGAACCCTGATCTATGTCAAATTTTGATCTTAAATGATGTTTGGAAGTTTATTATGTTTGACCTATTCTTTCCAGCACTTTTTGTAAGATTTTATTGGCTTGGAATCAATTTCTTATCATTTATCAGCCTTTTTCAGCATTTCTATTATAAATATAGTGAAAAATACAAAATAAATGTAAATAAATAATTGAAATGTGTCTTGAGTGAGAATAAGGTGTGTTTGAGGTGTTTGTGAGTTTAGGTTTAGGTTTTGAGCCCTTTAATTGGTAGAACATACTTGCAGAAGTTATAGACTTCTCAAGCTTAGAAGTAAAAATCAAAAGCAAAAACATCTAAAATCTTCCCTTCTCTCCTAGTTTCCTCTCCTCTTCCTCTATTCTTATAAAACTTAAGAACAAAATAAAAATTTGAAAAACCCAAAAAATCTTACAAAAATTACCTATGTATATAGTGTACATGCTTGTATATATCCATAAGTTAATAATATATAGTAAGCTATATGTAAATTATGTATATAAAATATATATATTATTTATATGTAAATAAGTTATAATGAGTATTTACATTAAGTTATATGGCATAGCATTATATATATATATATTTTATAATTAGTTATAGTATATGTATATAACTTATATGTATATATAATTATAACTATAGTGTACACTAATATATATATAACTTGACATACTAATTTCAGTAATTATTATGTAGAGTAATACATCTATGGTACTTATCTATGTAAGTAGTGTAGATATTTATATTTATATAAGTTAATAAAGTATATTATTAAGTTTAATTAATGTAGATTAGTAATTTAGTAACTAATGAAATAAATTATACTGTATTTTGTATATTATAATTTAAATTATTTCAATTATGTTCACTATCTTATTTATAGTGTATAATATTAGGTATATTACATAAATTATATATATTATTAAATACGTGTACATAAATAAACCAGATAAAAATAATTGAAAATCTTCATTATTTATTTAATTATGTAAATTAATTAAATTAACTGTCCATTGTGTAATTAATTCACTAATTTATAATTTATTTAAGAAATAAACACTAATTGTAACGTGTAATTGTAGCCAACTTTAACTAATTTGAAAATATATTTATATATTTAATTAATGTAAAATAATTATACTAATAAGGAGCCTTATATATCAGCTACATAACTATATAATTTAATTGTAAATTAGATCATTAATTAACACCTAATTAAGAACCTAAATTCTTTAATAAATCACGCTTAACGCTGCAAGTAAGCACAGTAGCTTAGTCCCACATCATGGAACGAAGAGCTGCTAGCACCGTATTTAACATTTCACGCCTGTTGGCTATTTGCCCAAACGGGGGTGGGCTCCCTGGTGGTGCGTGCGTAGTGCGTGCTGTCTATTCCATGCTCTATGCGTGTGCCATGTGAGTGCGCGCATGCATCTGGGTGTGTGTGCGTGCATGGGCTTAGTTATGGTGTTAATAATGTTGATTTACCCCCACCCCCCATGAGGTGTGGCTCATCATAGCTAAAATGCCCAAGTTAGGCTAGAAACTAGGTTAAGCACTATCATATTAACATGATAAATGGGTTAAGTGTGGGAATTAATGAAAATGACCTAAAACACTCAATTTGTGCTGAAAACTCATAATTAGGTTATATTTGAGAGATTATGTATTAAATATGTAAATGGTTGAGCTGAATGGCAATTGGACACAATGTGAGCCTAAAAATACAAATCAATTGTGGGATTATTTTCTAATATGTTGAAATAACATGCCATAAAAATTCATAGCATTTTGACCTCATTTGAACCTTGGATTACATGCATTACACTTAGGTCCTCATGCCTTCACATTTGATTCACATAAAACATTCCAAGGACCATTATACAAACCGTAGGGTCTTCTTTGAAAGTAGTTAGCGACCTTTTTGTTTTAAGAACCTACCACTTATGGGTTTGAGTGCAACTTTTCCACCAGTTCACCTTTTGGGCTTCTCACACAATTTCACCAACACTGTTCATCAGTGAATAACATGCGCTCCAGGAGCCGTCCATTCTACTCCTCACTAGATCAGTGGTGGATTTGTGACCATCCTTCGATCAATGGTGTGAACACCTTCGCACCTCTCTAGATATCATCCAAGGGCTATGATTCATCTCCAATCTTTCCCATGCTCCTCCAAACCTATCCTAGACCTTCAAACCTAACATCCATGGCCCACTGTGTGCGATGATCAGAGCTCCCCAATGCCTATAAAGAGACCTTCACACTGACTTGTGCCGCCCCATCGGCCCCCTCCTACTTCCTTGGGTTGATCCTTTCTTCCCTCTCCAGTTTCCTCTGCCCTTTCTACTCCATGAATGGTGACAACAGCCACCTTCCCTCTCTCACTTTATCAACGTCAAGCTGGATCACATAATACTAGGCGATGTCCCAGAAGCTCCACTAGTGGGCTTTTCAAGCGTTGGAGATCCTCTTCCTCAAATTCGTCACCACTGACCGTCGGTCATGGTCCAGGAATCCCAATCTTCCAAATAGAGTAGAATTACTTGCTTTCTAGCTAGATTTATATGCTTGCTAGATAGATTTAGAGCAGTTTAGATAGTTTATATTAGAATTCATCACTTAATTGTGTTAGATTAGGAGTAGATTAGATTTAGATCTTAATCTCCTTTGTTTCACCCTCTCTGATCAATCTTGATTAGAGAGGCCAATTCACACTTTCATTTGATCACTGATCTTCCCCATCACCTCAAAATCACTTTCACTTACTTCCCTCACTGTTTTGATCATAATTCACCCATCTTCCGTCATAGTCACTACTGATCTAAAGCTCTTTAGCTTCTAGATCTTTAGTGCACTCAATTCCATTGAAGGGTTCTATCATTCACTCCACCTGATCACAAGAGCCCTCCCTATTTCTGAATTTCTTGCAATTTGATTGATTTCTTTGAGTTTGAGTTTTATGCCTAATCGATAGATTTGGCATTGATTTAGGATTTAATCTAGATTAAATCAGTCATAATCAAGTGAATTGAGTTTTAAGGGATTAAATTAGACGTAGTGCGATGATTCTGAGATGTTTTATTTACATTTTTATAATCAGATGAGCTCATGCCTAATTCTTGAAGGTTCCGTCCCTTCTAGGAGGGGTGACGTAAAAATATGCGGAAATAAATATAAGCAATATCACAAAAATCAATCGCACAATGTGCACAAAGAATTTTTAGGTGGAAACCCAAACCGGGTGAAAACCACCACCTAACCCTCTCGAGTTAGGATTTTCCGATCAACCTAGTTGATCAAATCCACTAACCGAATCACTTTGAACGAGGGTGATTCAACCTCAATACAACCACGCTACGAGTACGAGGGTAGCGTTCCTCAACCCCTTCTCTCCACGAGAAGGATTTTGTCCCACGAAGGAGACGGGAATTCGCAAAGCGAATACCCAACCAAAATACAAAGATAAAATGAAACAACAGTGCTATAGAGCCAACAAAATTAAACCTAGCTTCTATAGGAAATAGGAAACTCCCCTTTGCAAGGAGTGCGTCGATGATGACGCGGTGCGTGTGCCACGCGATGGCGCTACGTTGCTCTCGTTATCTACGGCGGGAGAGCGGGCGCGCAAATTGAATTTAGCTCTCAAGATGATGGAGCTTAAGCTTAGAGAGCAAGTGCTTCTTGGACACAAGAGAGTGGAAATACTTGATCTTAGTGTATCTTGGTCTCTCTAGGTGTATATCTTTTGTGTTTTTGTTTACAAAGGTTCCCCTCTATTTATAGAGGCCTTAGGAAGGCTTTGGAAGGCTTGGAAAAGCTTTCATAGCCGTTGGGTGCAAAGCCTAAGAGAATCAGGCCGAAATCAGGACAATGATTGCATTTGACAGGGTTATCAGACGTCTAACTCTGGCATCAGACGTCTGGAAGGCCACTTTAAGACGTCTGATTCCAAGGTCAGACGTCTGATTCTATGCGGGTTTCTCCCTGACTTGAATCAGATCTAAACAGGGTTTTTGTACAAGTCCATCAGACGACATAGAGGACGTCTGGCACTAAGTCTGGACGTCTGGAAACCTACTTTTACCGTGGGAATTGATTTCCAAACGTTGCAACGGCTAGAAAATCTCTGAGAAGAGATTTTGGGTCAGCCGAGGCAAAACGGTCATTTATCAGACGTCTGTGAAGTCCTATGGACGTCTGATAAGGCTCTAACGGTCATATTCTTGAGTGTCTTCTAAGCCAGCCAACGGTCCACTAACTGGACGTCTGGCAAAGTCATCAGACGTCTCCTAAGACGTTTGGTATAAGGTCTGGACGTCTGAATTCATCAGACAGAAAACTAAGTCCATCCTAACAGTTATCAGACGTCTGAAACAACAGTCAGACGTCTGATTTTGGGATTAGACATCTGGAAATGCTGTTTGAACCCTATATTGGTTTTCTAAGTATTCTACAGAAAACCTAAGTATCCTAGGGTTGTGCAGGTGTTCCTAGGACTACTTTTAGGGTACTTTGAGGCTCTTTAACATAATGTTCTAAGGAATCAAAAAGAGCAAGAAAATAAATACAAGAGATACATGAAAGGATAAAAAAGAATCTATCCTATTCTTCTTGTCTTCCATCTCCAATCTTTCGCTCCACGCGAACCTCCTCTGTTTTCCGTCAAGCTCCTCCAATCCGTCCTGGATGCGAGCTCGAACTCCGTCTAAACACGTCCACATTTGCAATTGACCTGAAATCTAGGACTGAAATTGCAAATGTTAAATAACACGTGTTTTGTTATCATCAAAACAAATGATCGTGGTGCTCTAGCACCAACAATTCTTAGCTTTGATACTGAGTTCTTTTGGTCTTCACTGATAATAAGAGCCTATGAAAATTCGATGCAAGGATTTAAGGCCCTTACAATGATTCAAGTGTTTCTAAAGCATTTCCTAGGACCCCTGAATACCAATCAATCGTGTGTAGGGATCCTAAATGATCATATCATCTTGGCGATCACATATCAAGTGCCTAAGTTGACAACACTAACTTTATATTTCAATGGGTTTCAATCCACTGAATTGAGATTGAGCTATGTTTTGATGATCTTAATGAAGGTCTGGAAAGGGTTCATCAGTGATTTCAATGTCTGATTTGATCTTTTTGATCATGCTATCTATAGCATAAGGATGAGATCACACTAGGGTTTCAAGGGTTTTTCAAGCTTCAATCTTGTTTTTACTGAGGTCTAGACCTCAGAGAGTTTGCAACATTTAAAAATGATATTTGAATGTTTTAAATTTGATATGAAAACTTGAGTTGTTCTACCTTCTTACGCTATCTATGGCAAAGAAGGAGCGGCAATTATTATTTTCTAGTATCTAATTTTGATCTGTGTGAAGTCCAAACTATTCTGAGAATAATTGTGACAATTTGGAATGACTTTTTATTAGTTCTAAAAGTGAATTTGAGTGTCTTGGTAGTAGTAGCGTAGCTACTCTGACTGAACTGGAATGAATGAGTACTTAATCATGGTTTTTAAATGGAATTTTGGAAATCTGAACTTTGCTAACATCTGGAATGACATTTTGATTGAATACAAACTTTCAATCATTTGAGTATATCTTGGAGAACTTGTTGTTGGTGCTAGAGCACCACGATCATTTATTTTGATGATAACAAAACACGTGTCATTTAACATTCGCACTTTGAGTCCTAGATTTTAGGTCAATTGCAAATGGATACGTGACTAGACAGAGTTCAAGCTCGCATCCAGGACGGATTGGAGGAGCTTGATGGAGAACAGAAGAGATTCGCGAGGAGCGATCGATTGAAGATGGAATGTCAAGAAGAATAGGATAGATTTTTGTTTAAACCTTTCATGTATCTTTTGTCTTTATTTTCTTGCTCTTTATTTCCTTAGAAAATTATGTTAAAGAACCTCAAAGTACCCTAACAGTTGTCCTAGGAACACCGGCACAACCCTAGGATACTTAGTTTTTCTGTAGAGAACTTAGAAAACCAATGTAGGGTTCAAATAGAGTTTCCAGACGTCTAATTCCCAAACCAGACGTTTGATAAAGTATTTTAAGACGTCTGACTGTTGTTTCAGACGTCTGATAACTATTAGGCTGGACTTAGTAGTTCTGTCTGATGAAATCAGACGTCCAAACCTTAGACTAGACGTCTTAGAAGACGTCTGATGACTTTGCCAGACATCCAATTAGTGGACCGTTGGCTGGCTTAACAAACACTCAAGAATATGACTGTTAGAGCCTTATCAGACGTCCTTAGGCCTTTCCAGACGTCTGATAAATGACCGTTTTGCCTCGGCTGACCCAAAATCTCTTCTCAGAGATTTTCTAACCGTTGCAACGTTTGGAAAATCCATTCCCACAGTAAAAGTAGGTTTCCAGACATCCAGACTTAGTGCCAGACGTCCTGTATGTCGTCTGATGGACTTGCACTAGAACCCTGTTTAGATCTAATCCAAGTCAGGAAGAGACTCGCCCAAAATCAGATGTCTGACCTTATGTTCAGACGTCTGATGCAAGAATTAGATGTCTGATAACCCTGTCAGTGCAATGATTATTCCTGATTTCGGGTTGATTCTTTTGGGCTTTGTACCCAACGGCTATGGAAGCTTTTCCAAGCCTTCCAAAGCCTTCGTAAGGCCTCTATAAATAGAGGGGAGCCTTTATACACCAAATACACACCAAGAAAGATAAACACACCTAGAATCACAAGACACACCTAAGCAGCTTAGTTCCACTCTTTTGTGTCCAAGAGAAGCCCTTGCTCTCCAAGCTCTAGTTCCATTCTCTTGAGAGCATCAAGCTGTTGCGCACCCGCTCTCCCGCCGTTGTTCACAAGAGCGACGTTGCGCCATAGCGTGGCTCACGCATCCGCGTCGTCGACGCACTCCTTTCAAAGGGAAGCATCCTAATTCCTATAGAAGCTTAGGTTCAAAATTATTTTGTTGGCTCTATAGGATTTTTGTTTTATCTTTGTTATTTGGTTGGGTATTCGCTTTGCGAATTCCCGTCTCCTTCGTGGGACAAAATCGGTTGAGGAACGCTACCCTCGTACTTGTAGCGTGGTTGTATTGAGGTTGAATCACCCTCGTTTAAAGTGATTCGGTTTAGTGGATTTTGATCAACTTGGTTGATCGGAAAATCCTAACTCGAGAGGGTTAGGTGGTGGTTTTCACCCAGTTTGGGTTTCCACCTAAAAATACTTGTGTACTTTGTGCGATTGATTTTTTTGTGAGATTGTTTTATTTTATTTCCGCAATTATTACGTCACCCCTCCTGGTAGGGACACGAAATTAAACATGTATCAAGTTTTGATTTGATCTGAATAGAGATTTGAACAGTTCACAGTAGTGAAGCATACTGTCAGGACTGTTGGATGTCTGATCCAAGTAGTCCTTGAGTCTTCTTTGAGTTTCAATGAGTTTTTAATGTATCTAGAAATAGAATAAGCATTCAGCTACTGGTACAGATGTTATTTGACTTTAAATCCTGATTGGTATGAATTATTGTGAGAGTTTAAAGATCTACCGTGAGTAACTACACTTGTGTAATCTGTTCAATCTGAATTTTATCTTGGTTTTAATGATTAAATCTTGTTTATATGCTTGATTCTGATTACTAATGACATCTGGAAGTGCTGCAAGCCTAATTATATTTTTTTTTCTAGACCCCTAGACTAAATTTCGTGGCTTTAGGGTTCATATTCAAAACTTCATAAAGCCCCATTTTGCTTAATTTGTAAATACTTGAAAAGTACAAAAATAGTCTTAAAAAAATAAAAGAAATGTGTCTTGAGTTAGATTAGGTTTAGTTTTAGGTGTGTGTCAACTTAGCTTAGGTTTCAAGTCCTGTAATTAGTAGAACATACCAGTAGACCTTAGGTCTTCTCTGGTTTGAAATAAAGAAAAACAAGCAAAAACTACAAAAAGAGAGTCCTCTTCTTCTCTTCTCACATTTCTACCCTCTTCTCCTATCTCTATAAAACATTAAAAAGAAATAAAAATTTGAAAAAGTCCAAAAATCTATAAAAATACCATGTATATAGCATTTATACTTTTATATAAGCTTAAATTAATTGTATATAATGACTTATATGTATGTAAAGTGTATAAATAACTTATATATCTATTCTATTTACTTAGGTAAGTATTTAGATAGAGTTATACAATATGTATTATAATTATATAATTATATATTTATTTATATTATATGTACATATTCAATGTATATTTGTAAATAGATATGTACACACTTATAATTATAATTATAACAGTAGAAATAACTTAAAGTAATTATTATATATAGTAATGTACCCTTATAGTTATTTATTTATCTATATATTGTACATAATTATCTTTATAAGTTAATTAGGTATATTAGTAAGTTAAAATAATTTAAATTAGTAATTTAATAAAATATTGAAGTAAATTATGTTGTATAGTTGAATAATGTAATTTAAAATAATTTTAGTATATTTATAATCTATTTATACTATAGAACAATATTTATAATAATGTATATATATGTAAAGCATTCCTTTAAATGTACATAAATTGAAATAAATCAATAAAAATAAATTAAAAATATGTAATAATAAGTTAATAATGTATATTAATTAATTTATAAATCAATTGTACCATTAATTTATCAATTTGTACTTTAATTAATAAATTAAACAATAAACCAATATATCTTTTTCACTAACTTTAAGGAATTTTTAAATATATTTATAAATTTAATTAATGAGTATAAATCATACCAATAAGTAACCCTATATATCAGCTGCATAATTATATAATTTCTTTGTAAATTAATTAATAAATTAGTACCTAAATCAGAGTCTAAATCTGGACTAAAATCCACACAACACATGCCAATTTGGCACACCTATTTAGTGCCACGTCGTTAATGGCAGAATCGCTTAAGCGGTATAAAAGCAAAGGCATGCATGGGTTTATCGTCCCAAGATTAGGGGTCAGATCTCATAGCGATTATGTAACTCGATTATATATAGCCCCAGTGTAGGCGTGGCCTGAGAGCCGCGTATGTGGGCCCATATGGGTCCAAAATAATACAAAAGTACTCGCAATTAAATGTTAGGGCCTAAGATTAGTAGTGGTTGATCTGGCCCCTGTGGGTTGTTGATCTTGCGAAGGGTTGGGCCTGTAAATCCTAAATTTTTGACTAAGTTAAGGTTAAACATGGGTTAAGTTAGTTAAGTTTGACTAAGTGTTTGTATTGTGAGCGTGAGCATATGCCTGTGTTAAGTGTTAGGTGTTAAGTGTTTAGTTATTTGTGTGTGCTATGTGTAGTGTTAGTATAATGTTGTTAATATATATGTATAGTTAGTATATGTGTATATAATAAGTATATATATATACAGTATATGTATATATGTTTGCAAGGCTCCTTTAGTGACGTTTATAAGTGTCAGTGTACATAGTAGTTTATGTTAGTAAATAGCGTATATATATTCTTTATGTGCCTATATTGAGGCATTACTTAGTTATTAGTGTACATAACTAAAAGCTTAGTTTAGATGGGTTTTTAATGCCTTTATACCTATTTATATGTTTGAGGTATTGTTGTTAACACTAATTAAATCATTGTTGTATATAATTGACTTAGATTGGTTAATTATTTAATTCATTCACTCTTTTGTAAATAAATTTAGTATTTGTGAAATAAAATATCATTTTTGGATAATAGAGAGTGATGCATATCAATAACTACCTCCTAGTGAATGATCTAGAATAAAACCAGTAAAACATGTATATAAATAAAATGGCATCCGTTTGGATTGCGACTATACTACAACATGACTAATTAACCATAATTAACAAGCTCTCCAGGTGGTAGATCATTTCCCACATGGGCTACCCTAGTAGTGGTACCGATCCGACTCTAATAGGGATGTTGTTCCTGTGAATAAGCAACCCAAAACCCAATTTTTTTTCGAGCCACTTAAGTGTTAAGTTATGAGTGTTAACTTAAAAATAAAATTAAGTGTTGCAAGCTATGATATGAGTTATGTTGTGTGTGTGTGTTAGTGAGTTAGGGATTTGTATGTATGTGCGTGTGTGTGTTATACATGTTATATGTATATAGTAGTGTGTTAAGTATATAATAACCTAGGTAATAATAAATACATACATACATACATATACATATATATATATAATGCTAAATAAAATGTTATTTTTGCCTTATATTATATATATGCTTTAAGGCTCTTATATATATATGACTATTCTTTCATTCTTAGTATTTAAACTTGTATGTAGTTACATTAGTGTAAATAAATAGATAGTAATAATGTATATATGTATTGTATGTGTATATATATATCTTTTTGTGCCTTGAGTATACATAGTTTTAAGGCATTACGTAAACTTGTGTTTAATTTATTTAGTTGTAAATAATTAGATACTTAAGAATCTTGATGTATTTGTAGTTTGTGAACTTTTGATGTCTTTATTTTGTATATATTCTTGAGGCATTAATGTACTAGCATCCATTTTTTTGTGAATAAGCTTAACAATTTTCAGAATAAAAGATGATTTTGGATAATAGAAAGTGATATATATCAATAACTGCCTCCTAGTAAATGACTTGGAATAAAAGTAGTAAAAATTGTATATAAATAAAATGACATCAGTCTGGATTGCGACACTATACTCCGACAAAGATAATTACCCCTAATTAACTAGCAGTCTGAATTGAACATCATCAACGGATTTTTATCATCAAGGCCAATGTTTAGGAGCAACTAGCTTCTCCTAGTTGATAGTGTGGAAGGTCCTTTTTTTCAGTCAATCACCCTACCAAGATGCTCGTGCTGCTTTATCAAGTGTTTAAGTGGTAGAAGATAAGATTTATAGGGGAGGAACTCAGAACTGATTTACAAAGAGTGCAATGGTCAGCTTGCAATAATGTAGTCTTCTTCTATCCTTGTAATTCAACTTCTAATCTTGGACTCAAGGATAAGGTCTATGTTCATTTGTATTGCCTGGTTAATGAATGAAGTGCCTAAAGTACATGTCATTTCTTGCATTGTTTGTTACCCTAAGTAGCTATTCAATTTCTTTTATTTTTGCATCCCAACAACCATTATTAGAGATGATAGGAGATTTTTGGAAGTTAATCTTTTGTCTTGATAAGTCACAGTATAACTATATGCAATCCTTAATTGCTATTGCGTCAATTAAGTAGCTTTGCAATTGATAAAAGAGTGTTGTCCACGCTTGAGAGTGTGCAAAGGCTTGGGCGAAAAAATCAGAATCCTCGCATAAGGCCAATATCAATATTGTATTTCATGTTTCTTGTTAAAAATTTACATCCAGTGATAAATAAAAAGTGCGAGAAGGGGGGCCTTATTTGAAACCATTACTTGGAATGATGTTTCCATAGGGAGCAGCATTAACTACCACTTAACCCCTCACTTATTCCACCACCCAAACAAACACCCCTCTTCACTTATCCTATCTTTATAGTATTTTATCCCACATCCAAATGGACCCTAAGCATTTGAATAAAACATTCCAAGATGCTAAGATGTTTCACCTAGCGAAGAATAAATCTCAACTCATTTCGTCAAAGTCTTCTCCATGTCAAGCTTGACCATCAAATACTTTCGTCTAACCTTACTTTTCTTGATGGAATGATAAATTTGTCTACCTATGATTGTATCCTCTATAATGTATCTATCCTTGATAAAGGCAACTTGAGATTTGGAGATGTATTTAGCTAGAATCTTAGCTATTATTTTGTAAGAAGTGTTGGCCAAACTAATTGGCCAAAAATCTTTAAGCTCCATGGAGATTTTTTTTTCGATATAAGAGTAATATAGATATGATTTATTTCACTTAGTATATGATGATGAGCAAAGGATCATTGAATAAAGGTTTAATATTATCTTTGATCATTTCCTTGTAGTATTGGAAAAAATAGGAGAGGTAACTCATTAAGCCCTAGTGTTTTTGTAGGCTTCATGGAGAAGAGGGCCTTTTTTAATTTCTTCTTTGAAGGGGGAAAGAGAAAGATATCCTTTGTTTTCTTCATTGAGTCTACCATCATATAAGTAAATACATCGAGTTTATTATCCCTGTCTTTGTTATGGTTATAAAGATCTTGAAAGTATACCAAAAAGGTGTTGTTCATATCCTTGGGATCAAAGATCATGGATGGATCCTGTAGCCTGATACAGGTGATATGATTCCTCCTTTGCCTTTGTGAGGAAAGCATATGGAAGTAGGTTGTGGTCTCTTCTCACTCCTTAATTCATTTGCACTTTTCTTTTTGTCCCTAGAATTTTCCTTTTAGCTTTGGCATTCTAAGTGGAGTTTCTATCTTTTGGCAGAGATGGACTCCTCACTCTTCTTTAGGTGGTGACCACCATGATTGGTTCTTTTATTGGGTACCTAGGTAGTATGTGGCTTAGTGGGTGTTGGCTAAATTGTTTCCTACTCAGCTAGTTAGTAAGACTTTTTGGCTTTGGGTATCGATCTTGGTAGGATTGATCTTGGTAGAACCTACATCCTTCTATTCGATATCCTTAGCAAAGTGATTTTGAGATTCTGGAGAGTATTTAGCAAAGTGACCCCTATTAGTAAATACAAAAGGTTTCACTCATATCTTCTCAAGTGTGACAATTCTGAACCCTATGCCTTAGATCTTTTAGGAGCATATTAGAATTAATTCATGTTAGATGGTGTTTTAATTTTGAGATAAATCTTTGTTGAGTTATAGTATTGATTATTATTTCTATTGTAATATAATTCTTGTTGTAGAATCGCTACTTGCATTTTTATATAGGAAAGTTATGTGTAGTCATGTGCATTAGTTGACAAGTGTTTGTGACCCACACCACTAACTAATTAGGTTCAGCTATCCACGGAAAAAGTTCAAGGTTAAGCTTCCCATGAACAAGCTTAAGGTTATTGACTAGTCTAGGATCAATTGTGTTGTAAAGAGTGGGTTACTTCATAATTAACATGGTGTTACCATGGATTGATGACTAGAGCTCGTATGGAAATTCTTAGGTAGAGCAATCTTAGGTAGTGGATTGACATTGAGGAACCATTTTAAAATCTTTGTGCTACTATGGTTGGATTATTGTGCAACTTGGAGAATGTGTGGCTGAAGATACTTTTATTTGATACATAGATACTACATATACACTTCACATTGGTGATACAAATTTCGATATCTTTGAAGCAAATGATTTCAATTCTCCATTGGAATCCTTTAAAGAAGCACTCCCCCTCCCCATAGTGCCTTCTTTACCAACACTTTATAGTTTTATAAACAAAACCTTGTTACAATCGAGAGAACTAAGGAAAAAGATAGAGGGATAGGAGTTGAAGAAAAGGAAGGGAAAGAGTTGGATGTGAAGACCAAATTCCTGCCACTATTGTGTTATTTATGCAAAGTTATTATTAGTTGTTTGAGGGAGATTTATGGAGCTTCTTTGGGTGACTACTATTTATTTTCATTTCTAGTTTGAGGTTTTGTTCCTTATAAACTTTATGAACATGCAACTTAAGTACTTTATGCTATGGTTGTGTAGTTTGGTTTTTTTATGATGCTTTGGTAAACACTTAGGTTATTGGTTGGTATGGTGGTTTGTTGAACATTATGGGTGTGTTTTACGCATGTATGATGCTCAACTTTGAGTATGTATCATTGTTCTTGCTTAATCCATCTGTGGCATATTTGGTAGTGAAATACCCTTTCCAAGGGTCGTATGAGGTTTTTTAGAAAAGATAGGGTTGTGAACGCAATTTTTAAACCCCTTGGGTTTAGTCTGTGGGCCTTGCGGGGAGAAGGGTTTGCGGGGGAAATTTCACAATTTTTGCTCTCTGTCTCTCCTCCCACACCACACGCACTCAAGCACACACACCTCTCCCTCCAAACCCTAACCCTAACCCACTCCCTCTACATAAACCCCATGCCACCCTCTCCATCATCACCACCACTACCACCTCCATCTCCTCCACTACTGCCAGCGGCCACTCTTTCCCCACCCCTCTATAGCCACGAGGAGGAGAGCTCGAGGTGGAGCTCGGAGGAGGAGGGAGGGGGAGTGTGGGTGCGGGAGAGAGGAGCCGCAGTCGGGAGTTGCGGGAGCTCGGAGGGGCTTGTGCGGAAGAGAGGAGCCGTGGTCGGGAATGCGAGCTTAGAGGAGCTCAAGAGCGTGGGCGTGAGAGAGGAGAGAGCTCGTTCGAGGGAGCTTGTACAAGAGGGAGGAGGCGCGGCTGGAGGAGCCATGAGCACCTGCAGGAGCTCGAGAGGACGCGCACAAGGAGGAGGAGCTCATGGAGAAGAGCCTGTTGACCTCCTGCAGCTGTTGGAGCAACTACTGCTGTGTTGCGGGTGGAGGTCCGCGAGAAGATGAGTGTCGCGAGGAGTTTCTGCGTACTAGATTTTTCCAGTATCAGATGTCTGGAGCATCTACTAGACGTCGGGAGCAGCAGCAGGATGTCCAGAGCTATAGCCGGACGTCTGAAATCACATGGAGTGCCGAGGAATGAGATCTGTACACTCATGCACATGAGTACGTGAAGTATGTTAGGTGTTATCTGTCACAGTTTCTGAATTTCCTTTCCATGTGTAGGTACAGGCCTTGGAAAGGCACATAAGCATGCTCTTCAAGGTGCTTTAGGATGTCTGGATGTCTCCACAGACATCTGATAGTCATATCAGATGTCCGGATGAATCGACAGACTTCTGGAAAGACCCCAAGACAACTGAAATGGGGTTCCAGACATCCTCCAGCAACGCAGGAACACAAGGTGAGTTATTGACATCGTTTAAGACATCTGGGCCTAGTCCCAGAGGTATGATTTTAGTCAGTCTGCACATTTTTTGCCCGTTCGGGGCCCAAATGGAGTCGATTTTATGCAAACGAAGTACCATTGTTTTCCGCTCGAGTCTCTCTATGTGTTAGTGTCAATTATATACTGTATTGAACTCGTCTGATGTGACTTAGTCATTGGCATAGGTCTCCAGCCTGTAGCATGTTCGGGGCCTACAGAGACAATCGGATCTGTGATTCAGGTCCCCATTCCTCCTATGTATCCCGGTAGAGTGGTTTACTTTAATGCTAAGATTTAAACAAGTAAAGTGCATGATTAGAATAACTTGATTGAATCCTAGGATGTGAAATGAACCCTACGGCAGAAGCAAATGAGTAATGCTTGAGCTACATTGTTTGCTTGATATGCTTGTTAAACCCTAATTTCTAGCAAGTGCATAGATACTTGATGTGATGCTTTTTTAGTTATTAAAACACGAGCTGTCTGTTATATAAATGAAACCAGGGTGTGAACAGCGAGATATGAATATTGAGAAACGAAATGAAATAAATACAATGCATGAACCCTACGGGGAATTAGGAGAAGAACTCCCATATATACAAAGAATCTCGTATGTAGACGGGAAGTGAGGTAGCCCTTGTGTACGTGGTACCAAGGAGAGCAACTATCTTGTGTACACAGTACCAAGGGGAGCCACCATCCCTTTCATATGGAAAGAAATGTGGTACTCACGTACGTGGTACCGAGGAGAGCTACGACCACCTTAGTGTAGGGGGGAGCCAGTCGCCCCACGCGGCCTGGGGTTAGGACTGGCCACCCTACATCGATTCTTGTTAGGCCCACTAGGAAAACCGGGATAGTCGGGCGAGAGTATGTGGACTGTGAGGGGCGAGACCCCTATTCTATTATGAGAGGGCGAGGTCCTGTTCTGTTTCATGTTTTATGTTTGGGCGTACCCGCTAGTAGAAACGACTAACTGCATGCCAGTGCGGGGTAGCTACTCGTGTGCTTATCTCTCATGCCGTAGTCATCGCTACGTCATGACCATGACCTCAAGGTGGTAGACTGGGTGTAGGACTACCACGGGGGACTCTCTCGGCCAAGAGAGTGACACGTGTACATCCTGCATCACGGGAAAACTGCAAGTGAGATCTTTCCCTTAGGGAACAAGAAGATTAAGCAAAGTTATGGATCTCGATTAGCGCACTTGACCCAGAAACACACAAATAAGATAAATAGAAATGGATGTTAATACATAACCAACAATTGCATGTTAGCTGGTTGCTTGTTTCTTTATGTTAAATTATATATAAATGGCTTAACCACCACTCTACTCAGCGTTAGCTGACCAAGGATTATATAACCTTGTTCAGGTCAGGGAGTTGAGCAGCCAGCACCACCGGCTACAGAGGGAGTAGGGCCCAATCGAGCCTAACCTTAGCTGTTGTTGCTTTTCTGTTCTAGAATTTCCTTTCTGTTGTAGTAGTGAGTACTTTGGTATATGTAAAACTGTTTATGTTACATTTCCGTTCTACTTTCTACTGTTGTAGTTGTAATGGCTTGTAATATTGTGAGACTTTCGTTCTCTTTCCTTTACTGTCTCTTAGTTATTTCTGCTTAGTTACATTGCATGTGTGGTTGTCGAATATTTTCTACTTTTGGTTATTTCTTGTTGGACGACTGGGTCTTAGGATTAGTCGTGGTGAGTCGATCTCGGGGCCAGTAGGGATCTGGGATTAGGTCATAAAAAGATGGTATCAGAGCAAGGTCGTCCCGGAAAATTAACCAAATGGTCTGGAAGTAACCACTCATGTGCATGTAACTATGATAGCCTTCACAACATATCACTTTAACCTTCGCTTCCGAGTCGTATTTCTTTATGTAAGCTTGTACTGTTGACCATCCCTATCCTTTCTCTTTTATCTCCTTGTAGGAGGTGCCTCGTTGTAGGCGTAGGGGCAGACGTGTCGGGCTTGGGACCAGTGCTGCCTCGCCTCTCCTCTTGAGTGTTCAGGCCCAGGACCTCGTCCAGTTGATTCGAGAGGTCATGCGAGAAGAATTTCAACTCTCGTCGACTCCACTGCCCCCTCATGTCCCTTCCGAGGGTGAGGAGGGGGAACCTCCCGTGGGATGGCAAAGTTACCGTAGCGCTAGGCGAGTCAAAGGAGATCAGAGGAGGCCCTACCAGCTGGAACACTCGTAGCGTCGCCAAGAGAGGAGGATGTGGTTCTTGTGGGGGAGCCATTCCGCTCTGTGGGGCCACCAGTGGCCTTTGGGGGCCCCATACAGGGGCCAGCTGCCAGCATCAGACCCCCGCCCAGCCACCAACAGGGACAAATTGAAGAAGGAGGCCGTGTCCCTCTCTGCTACCAATGTGGCCAGCCAGGCCACTTGAGGAGGGACTGCCCCTTTAGGATTCGGGCATGCTAGATGCTCCCAGCACCGAGTACCGGATGCTGATCAGGAGGCCGCAGTTACCAGCCACAAGGAAGGTATCGACCAGCTGCCACCCGCCTGGCCCCGGGCATGGCTGTTTCTTTTGCACCCAGGGCTAATGGGCGTATGAACGCCCTAACTCACAGAGATGCCAGGGCTTCAGGTTCTGTGGTGGCAGGTATGGCTATAGTTTCTAGCCGAGTGGTTAATGTACTTCTTGTTTCTGGTGCCACATACTTCTTTGTTCCATAAAGTTTACCGTTAGTTTGGGGTTGAATAGCACATTGTTAGAGGATTCACACTTGATTAGAGGCTCAAGTGGATAGTTGTTTGTCACAGAGGGTGGTTTTCACAGACCACGAGGTTGCTATAGGGGGACACAGTCTTTCCGCCGACCTGATTGTGATCTTGATGGAGGACTTTGGCGTGATCATAGGGATGGATCATAAGGATGGATTAGTTGTCCACCTATCATGCCCTGATGGACTGTTTTGGGAGGAAGATCGTCTTCTCCAAACAAGAGTTTCGTCCCTTTGAGTTTCACGGCCAGCTGGTAGAGGGAGGTTTCAGGTGCATCTCTACATTTCAGGCAACGAAGATTTTGGGCCAGGGCTGTGAGGGCTTCTTAGCTTGTGTTGTAGCAGAGCCTAGCCTCGTGGTCGACTTTTAGAGTATCCTGGTGGTCTGCAAGTACCCCGTTGTCTTTCCCAGAGGAGCTGCCAGGACTACCGCTTGAACGTGAGATCGAGTTTGAGATCTCACCAGTACCGGGGACCAGCCCCATTTCTACTGCATTATACAGAATGGCACCACTTGAGCTGCGACAGGTCAAGTCTCAGTTATAGGACCTGTTGGAGAAGGGCTCTGTGAAGCCTAGTGCATCCCCGTGGGGAGCCCCTGTATGCTTCATAAAGAAGAAGAACGGTATCCTGTGGCTTTGTGTCAACTACCAATAGCTGAATCGGGTCACCGTCAAGAACAAGTACCCACTGCCTCATATCGACGACCTCTTTGACCAGTTGAGAGATGCCATAGTGCTCTCTAAGATAGATCTAAGATCAGGTTACCACCAATTGAGGATCAAGGAGACCGACGTCTCCAAGATAGCTTTCCATACTCGGTACGGGCACTACGAGTTCTTGGTCATGTCATTTGGGTTGACCAACGCCCCTCCTGCTTTCATGGACATGATAAATCGTGTTTTTAGGCCATACTTGGACCAGTTTGTGGTGGTATTCATCGACGATGTTCTAGTCTACTCTCAGGATCAAGCACAGCATGAACAACATCTACGTATGGTACTGGATACCTAGAGACGACACAGGCTATACGCCAAGTACAGCAAGTGCGAGTTTTGGCTGAGACGGGTGACCTTCTTGGGCCATGTGATTTCAGGAGATGAATTGGTTGTAGATTGAGCCAAGGTCGAGGCTTTACTTAGGTGGGAGAGGCCACGCATAGTGTCAGAGATATGCAGCAGGAGTGAGGTGCGATCATACCAGCATTAATGCATCGGATCCCATCAGAACTCCGAAGTTAAGTGTGCTTGGGTGAGAGTAGTACTAGGTTGGGTGACATCCTGGGAAGTCCTTGTGCAGTGGGGCCACGTTGTCGCTTACGCTTCGTAGCCAACGGAAGCCCCACGAGCATATAACTACCCCCCTATGACTTAAAGCTAGCAAGGAGTTGTCCTCACACTGTTGCGGTGAGACATTCGAGATCTTCATATAGATCACAAGAGCCTCAGGTACCTGTTTGACCAGAAGGTGCTCAACATGAGACAGATACGTTGGTTAGGGCTACTACGACTGCAGCACCTCCTACCACCTAGGGAAGGCCAATGTGGTGGCCGATGCCTTGAGCCAGAAGGCACCCACCCACTTGGCTAGCTTGCAGGCACATAGTTGGAGACTCATGGAGGAGGTGAGCAGTTGGCGATCTCGGGAGTCACGGGGGTACTACGGGGCAGTGACAATGATGAGGCAGGTACGACCAGAGTTGTTAGATCGCATCATTGCAGGACAGATGGCCGACCCATACTTACAGACACTGTGAGACAGGGTGTTGACAGAGGACCCAGGAGACTTTTCCTTCTCTGACGAGATACTGCGCATGAGGGGACGTATGTGCGTTCTTGGAGATGAGGAGCTATTGAGAGAGCTTCTGACTGATGCGCACAGGTCCAAGTTCACTATACATTCGGGGAACACAAAGATGTACCACGATCTGCGATGCGACTTCTGGTAGAAAGGGATGAAGCGAGATGTTGGTGAGTTTATTCAACAGTGTTTTGTATGCCAGCAAGTGAATTCCGAGGACCAGAGGCCTATAGGGCCGTTATAGCTTCTCCCTGTGCCAAAGTGGATGTGGGAGAGTATCACCTTGGACCTGATAGTGGGGCTACTGGTTACATAGTGAGGACACGACACAGTTTGGGTGATAGTAGACAGGTTGATGAAGATGACACGGTTCCTGCCGATTCGAGTCACCTTTGGGCTAGCACAGCTAGCAGAGCAATACATTAGAGATGTGGTGCATCTGCATGGAGTCCCTCGCGAGATCGTATCCGATAGGGATCCTCGCTTCGCTTCCTAGTTCTGGGCCAAGTTTTAATAGGCATTGGAGACATGTCTGAGGTTCAGTATCGCCTACCACCCCCAGACCGACGGGCAGTCAGAGCATACCATATAGACACTCAAGGACCACCTACACGCCTATGTACTAGACTGGAGAGGCTCCTGGGAGGAGCATTTGCCCCTGGCAAAGTTTGCATACAATAACAACTACCATTTGAGCATCGGCATGGCACCGTACGAGGCTCTGTATGGGAGAAAGTGTACTGCACCCTTGAGTTGGGCAAGGTGGGGACCAAGTGGGAGGTTGGTCCTAGACTAATCCGTCAAAGTCAGGAGGTGATAGAACAGATTCACAGAAGTCTTTGTATCGTTAGGAGCAGGCAAAATAGCTACGCCGATAGGAAGTGATACGACCTGGCTCCTGGATTCCTACAGGACCCGAGAGTGGCTCGCCTTGACTAATCCCAAGACGTAGTCATCCAACAAGAAATAACCAAAAGCAGGAAAATAAACCACATTCACACATCAATATAATTAAGCAGAAGGAAAGAACGAAGCAGTAAAGGAAAGTAGAACAACTGTTTCAAAATATAGTACATGCCACCACAACAACAACACATAACGGAAAGTAATGAGAAAAGAAATTTTAAAGTCTAGTACTCACAACTACAGCAATAACAAAAGGCTGGAAGGAAAACTGCTATGGATGGGCTTGGCTAGGCCTAGCTCCCTCTGTAGTCAGAAACTCGGGCTACTCAACTCCTGGTCCTGAATAGGGTTACGAAAAGATGGAGTCAGCGAATGCTGAGTAGAGTGGTGTTTATATTATCTATGTACAAGTAAAGTAAAAACAACAAGTATGTTTTATTCTCATTTATGTATTTCTGGTTTATCTATTTCCCAAAGTATCTAAGTATTTCTTTATCTTGCTTGTTCCTCGTGGGAATGATCTTGATTGCAATCTTTTCCGTGGAGTAGAAGGTACACGTGGTGCTCTCCTGGCTGGGAGAGTCCCCCGTGGTAGTCCTACACACAGTCAACCACCTCGAGGTCACTGTCGAGATGTAGCGGTGACTACGGCACGCGTGATAAGCACACGGATAGCAACTCCGCACGGACACGCAGTCAGTCGTTTCCACTAGTGGGTACGCCTAAAGTACAGCATGGACAGGGGTAACTCCACAGTCCATGTACCCTCGTCTGACTACCCCAGTTTGCCCAGCGGGCCTAACAAAGTCGGTGTAGGGTGGTTAGCTTAACTTCGGGCCCCATGGGGTGGCTAACTCCCTCCCTACACTAGAAGCATGCCTCGGTACCATGTACGTGAGGGCCTATAAGAGTCGATGTAGAGTGGCCAATCCTAACCCTGGGTCTCAACCCAAGGGAGGCTAGCTCTGCTCTACACTAAAAAAACCACTGTGCTCCTTGGTACTACGAACACAAGGGCCAACTCACTTCCCATCTGCACTCCAGATTCCTTTCATACACAGGAGTTCTACTCCTAATTCCCCGATGGGTTCATGCTCATTATTCATCTCATTTATCCACATTCAGATCTCATGTTTCATAACTTGTTCCTCATCCATATACAGGCAGCTCGTGTTTTCACAATTTAATTCTCAATCATTTACATGCAACTTGTGGTTTCATCGTTCACTTTCTCACTCACTTACAGGCAACTCGTATTCTAACATGCATCTCATAATTACACTAATACCATTTGCTAGCAATTTATTTTAAACATGCATCAAGTAAACAGTACAGCTCAAAATAGGCTCATACATTTCTATCCTAGGGTTCATTCCACATCCTAGAGTTTGATTTGATTATTCCAAACAAGTACATTCTTATTTAAATATTAACAACTGAATTAAACCACTCTACTGAGTATCACGGGAGGAATGGGGGCCTGTGCCGCAGATCTCGTCATCTCTGCGGGCCCTGAACACGCCAACGGCTGGTAACCTGTACTGGTGATTAATTTACATCAAACGAGCTGAAAACAGCAGATACTCAACATGAACACGTAGAGAAACTCGAGTGAAAAACAATGGTAATTTGTTTGTGAAAATTCGATTCTGTTTAGGCCCTAAACGGCCCAAAAACACAGTTACTGCCTAAATCAGACGTCTAGGACTAGTTCCAGATGTCTTAAAAGACGTAAGATCTCACCTTGCACTTCCTGCGGCTACTTCAAATGTCCAGACTCTCTCTGCGTCTGTCTAGGAGCAGCTCCAGACGTCGGACAAGGCCTTCGGTCGTCTGGAAGCACCTCAAGATGTCTAGCGATGTGATCAGACGTCCAAAAGTACTTGGGAAAGCGCCCCGCGTGCCTTCCTAAAGCCTTCACCTGCGTACGAAGAATGCAGACACAAAATCAGCCTGACATCTTCTGCGCTACAAGCTGTACGGCGGAAAGTAGCATAGGAAGATACGTACCTCGCGCGATATTATACTTTTAGACGTCTGGCTTCAGCTCCGAACGTCCTAGTTCCTTGCCAGCTGTCTGGACAATACTCCAAATGTCTGATACTAGAAGACTTCCAGTACCAGAACCTCGTCCGTGCAGCTTGCCCCGCTCGTGCCTCCGCCCTCAGATGACACAACGGCACCTCCAGCAGCTGCAGGAGCTTGAGAAGCTTCCCCCCGGCATCCTCCTCTCTCCCACGAACTCCCCCTCGAGCTCAATCGAGCTCCAGCGGCTGGTAAAACTCGAATAGGTTGTGTTAATATGGTGAAATTATCGTTGAAGTTATTATAGTGGTTAACCTAAATCGAGTCTTACCATCCTTCAAAAAAATTTTTTTTACTTGGCCTACTTAATTTTATCTTGGTCACTTTTAGGCCTAGGGTTGATCTCAGGGAGGCGGGAATTAAAGGTGAAGAAGTTTCTGCGCCTTTCCTAAAACGTATCTCTTTCATGCATTTATTATGTTTTTTGATTTTTCTATTTAAGATTTTTTTTTGTTGATAATATTGTCCTTGAGGCACACCCTCAAAATCAAGTTCTTGCCTTTGAGCCAACTTAGGGTTTCCAAAAACTGGTCCTGCTATTCGCAAGGTCGAGTACCTGCAAGACAAGAATTATCTTTTCTCTTTTACTCTTTTTTTTTTATCTTTTTAATAGCAGGTAACAAAAGAGAAATAAAAACAAGGCAGGTTGCTAGAAAAGAAAAGGAATACTTAGCTTAATATATGTTTAGATATATAGTAGACATAATATATATATATGTATGTATAATATATAGGGGTGGAGGTGGAAGTGGAAATGGAATGTAGCACAGTGTCAAGTTGGTCCATGTCTAGTAAGATGCAACCAACAAGACGAAGTGCCACGTAGAGTGTGGAATGGATGTGTGGGAGTGTGTGCGAAGGTGCTTGCTTTGTGCAGGTATCGGGGAATATCAGCAACTGGTGCAGATACTCCCGCGATATGATGCGCGGTGGGGTGACCAGTGCATGGCATATGGATACGAGTAGGTGATGTGTATGTAAATATATATATATATGTGTGTGTGTGTGTGTGTGTGTGTGTGTGTATAGATAGGGTTATAACTATATAGGTATATATGTAGTTGTCTATATATATGTATATGTGTGTGTGTGTGTGTATATATATATTTATGAATATATATATATATTTATAACTATATAGATATATATATATAGTAATATATGCATATGTATATATATATATGTATATATATATATATAGATATATATGTATATATGTATGTATATATATATATATAGATATATATGTATATATGTATGTATATATGTATATATGTATAAATATATATATATATATATGTATATATATTTAGGTATATAAGTGACTGGATATATATATATATATATATATGTATGTGTAGGTGTGTACAAGTGAGTGTGTGAGTGTACGAGTGTGTGTGTATGAGTGTGGGTGTGTACGCTGGAGGAGTGTGAGAGAGCCGAAGAAGTTAAGTCATCTAGGGGCTGCATCCGTCGTCTGATCTCGCAGGAGCGCGAACGTGCAACGCAGAGCACAGGAACGCATGCGCGTGACTAGCTGGAGGTGGTCGCGAGGAGGAGAGAGAAGTCATGGTGACCGGATAAGTAAGAAACAAACCGGTCACCGCACTGTAGCCGCGTGAGGTCGCGGCTACAGTGCAAGGGAAAAAAGGTGACCGGCTGATTTGCGAGGAAACCGGCTGGGCCGTGTGCAGAGGCTTGCAACAGGGTGCGTGGAGAGGGGCGAGGGTGACCAGCTGGCGTGCACAAAGCACGCGGAACGGGCTGAGGCACGTGAAGGCGCGCGGAGGTGGCGGAGTGTGCACTGAAGCTGTGTGCGAGCTTTAGAGCTTGAAGCTCTGCTGCTCTAATGGCGATGGGGAGTAACCTGCAAACGAAAACCAAATAGAGAACAGAAAGTCAAATATAAAAAATAAAAAGATAAATAAAATAAGAACCCACCAAGCCCACCTGCTCATGATGGAGCTGGGCGGTGGTGGACCTCACAATGGAGTCCTGAACCACTGTGAGCTTATCCTGCACTCAGCATTCCTCTTCTCAACTGGTGAGAAGAGGTGCTGTGTATGGAGAGGGAGAGGGGAAGCGAGTGGCCGGTAGGGAGTGGTGTGTGTGGTGCGCAGGGGAGGGTGGAAGTGTGGTGTCTCCGGGTCTGCTCGCACGAGGGAGAGGGCCAAGGGTTTTAAAGAGGAAGAGGAACGCCAACCCATGCTATTGGCAGAGGACCTCTTGCCATGCTGCTGGCAAAGGAGTGGCGCAAAGAGATGCATGCCCCATGCCCTGAGCCACGCGAGGGAGAAGAATTCAAAGTCAAAATAAAAAATGAAAATAGTGAATTTGCAATGCAGCCCTTGATGAAGATGTTAATTAGATGGCCAATTATTCACTCTCCTCCCCTCTTTTTAAAAATATGCATGCATGTGTCTATGTACAAATGCCACTATAGCTACATAAGATGCAATGGTAGTGCTAGGAAATAACACAAGATGAAATATTTATTGGTGTATTTTTGCTGTGCAATCATACCCCCATGCCTATCTTTTGCTAGTCCCTAGCAAAACATTTTTTGTTTTGTATTTGGAGATGATCTTAAGCTGAAGATTGAAGCAATATGGGTGTGTTTATTTGTTGGATATTATGAGAACCAATTGCAGAGAAGACTACCAGTACTTTAAGTCTCACGTGACATAGACCATCTCTCGACTAACCTTGACTCTTGATATTTAAACCTTAAGTACGATTTTTAGGACTTAGAAGGTTTTCACCGTACTCGAGAGCTCAAGAGATTATGGTTTGTGCATAGTGAAGGATCAAGGCTGACTAGATGAACATTAAGGCTCAAGCCCTGGGTTTCATGAATTTTTAAGTGTAGGTTGGTCCCAGTTTCAGCTCATGTCTTTGGATTGACCCTTAAAAAGATGACGGAAAACTCAACCCTCATTTTTTTTGCTTTTGTGGCTCAAAGAATATATGGTAGAAACATGGTATTTGTAACTTGCCCTGAAAAATTTTTAAGGAGAAGAATTTACAGACAATTGAGAGATATACAGACTTATTTGCACAGTTTTTTCTTTTTTTTTTTGCAACAAGTGTCAGTATATCTCTTATTTGGAGGAGCACGCTTTTTTTTTGTGGGAGAGTTCCTTTTTGGTGGAAGGAGTTTCCTAGACACAAGACTAAAGCCTGGGATAAAAAGTCTACCTGCACGCACAGGTAAGGACTCCACCTTCCCTAATGAACACTAGGGTTGGATCTTATGTTCACCTGGTCTTTCTTGATATGTGTAGTGTGAACCAAGATTACTTAGGCTCTTAAGTAAAAGCAAACCAACGAATCCTGTACTGGTGACTCAGGTGCAAGAATACGTCCTTAGTTAGAAGAGATTATGATTTATCTTGTCAATGCTTAAGTGAATTAAGCCAAGCCTGAGTAAATCAAGCTTCTGTGGCCTGGAAGGTCTTCCAAACAATGGTTGAATATCCATAAACACTTATTGTATTTTTGTTTCAGCCTTCAGATCATTACTAAACACCCTTTTTTTTTATATATGTACATATGGATATATATAATGGAAGCTGTATGATACCATATAATACCCAGATCCTATAGATGTCTATCCACCCCCCCATGCCAAACGATGCTATGTCCTCATATGCATGCAAGGTCGAGGAAGGTCCAAAGATTGGGGAAAGAGAGCTGACGTGCAAGGTATATAGCAGGGTGGTAGGGTGGGTGGATGGTGGGTGGTGAAGTGAAGAAGTGGGAAGTGAAGTGACATGGAAGTGTGTACGTGGAGTGTTGCTGGGGTGCCTCCCAATGAGCGCTAAATTTAACGTCCCCAGTTGGACTCAGAGTGGCACGAAATTAGTTACCCTCCAGCAGGGCAACAGTTTCACCAACAGGGGCAGGTTCATGAGTAAGATAGGGTTTTAAACGCTGCCCATTGACCGTAAATTTATGCCCATATTTGGGATCTTCAATTTCAATGACCCCATTGGGAAATGGTCTTGAGACCAAGAAGGGACTAGTCCATTTGGACTTCAATTTCCCAGGAAAGAATTTGAGCCGGGAATTGTAAAGCCAAACTTGCTGAGATGGCTCAAATTCCTTCTGCCGAATTCGGTTGTCTTGAAAAGCCTTAGTGCATTGCTTGAAAGTTAAGGCAGAATCATAGGCTTCACGACGGAGCTATTCCAGCTCTTGGAGTTGGAGTTTCCTTTCTCAACCACACAGGTCTGGGTCGAGGTTACATTGGCGAACCGCCCAATAAGCGCGGTGCTCTAGCTCCACGGGCAAATGACAAGGCTTCCCGTAAACGATTCTATAAGGAGACATACCTAGGAGAGCCTTGAAGGCGGTCCGATACGCCCAATGTGCGTTAATTAGCTTGTCGGACCAATCCTTATGGTCAGGCCGAACCATTTTCTGGAGAATTTACTTGATTTTCCGGTTCGACACCTCAGCCAGGTCGTTCGTCTGAGGATGATACGGAGATGCGATACAATGGTGGACTCCATATTTCGTCAGAAGTGCCGGAAAAGAAGCATGGGTGAAATGACTTCCTCCATCCGAGATAATGGCTCGAGGGATCCCAAAGTGTGCAAAAATGTGGCCTTTGACAAATCGAGTAGATATGACATGGTCAGCATGGCGCGTGGGAATAGCCTCGATCCATTTGGAAACATAATCAACAGTAACAAGGATGTACTCGAAGCTGTTGGAAGGAGGAAAGGGACCCATGAAATCGATTTCCCAAATGTCGAAGATTTCAGCAGTTAGGATGGGTTGTAAGGGCATCATGTCACGACGTGACATTGACCCTAAGGACTGGCACCTAGTGCAATGTTTGGCATAATTGTGTGCATCCTGGTAAAGGGAAGGCCAAAAGAAATTGCACTCCAACACCTTGGCTGCAATTTTCCTCCTTGAGAAATGGCCTCCGCAGGCTTGATCATGGCAAAAGGATAGCACACTGGGGAATTCGCTGTCAGGAATACAGCGACCGATGATCTGATCTGCACCTATTTGAAAAAGTAGTGGATTATCCCAGAAATAATACTTTGCTTTTGCAATGAGATGCTCGCGCTGGTTTTTAGGCCAGCCACATGGAAGGGAACCGGAAGCAAGGTAATTGGCATTGTCGGCATACCAAGGTCCACTTGCCACATTAATTGCCAATAGGTGCTCATCGGGAAAAACCTCATTGATTGGCAGGGTAAGTCCAATGTGGTCAGGGTCCAGTCTTGAGAGAGATCAGCCACAACATTCTGGGCTCCGACTTTATCGTGGATCTCAATGTCAAATTCTTGGAGTAGAAGGATCCAATGAATGAGTCTAGGCTTGGCATCCTTCTTGTGCATGAGATGGCGAATGGTCGCGTGGTCAGTGAATACAATAACATGCGAGCCCAGAAGGTAACAGCGGAATTTCTCCAGCCCAAAGACGACCGCCAGTAGTTCTTTCTCAGTGGTAGTATAATTACGCTGGGCCTTGTCCAACGTCTTATTGGCGTAGTACACTATGAAGGGGTGTCTATTGCGTCTTTGTCCCAGGATGGCTCCGACTGCAAGGTCGGAAGCGTCACACATGAGTTCAAAGTCGAGGGACCAGTCGGGTGGCTAAAGAACAGGGGCCTTGGTGACAACATCACGCAGCTACGTGAATGCTCGTATGCAGTCAGGGCCCATATCAAAGGGTACCTTGGTTGATAGGAGATGAGTTAAAGGTCTAGAAATCTTGGAGAAGTCTTTGATGAATCTCCTATAGAAACTGACGTGTCCCAAGAAGGAGCGGATTTGTCTAACAGAGCTAGGCACAGGTAAATCAGCAATTACATCAAGCTTGGCTCTGTCAACCTCAATACCCTTATCGGAGATGATATGCCCGAGAACAATGCCCTCGTGTACCATAAAATGACTTTTTTCCCAGGAAAGCACGAGGTTCACATTAATACATCTTCGAAGGATATGGGTCAGGTTGGCAAGATAATCATCAAAAGAGGGTCCAAAGACCGAAAAGTCATCCATGAAAACCTCAAGAAAGTCACCCACCATGTCATGGAATATCGCCAGCATACATCTCTGGAAAGTTGCTGGTGTGTTACAAAGTCCGAAAGGCATCCTTCTAAATGCGAAGGTGCTCAAGGGGCAGGTAAAGATGATTTTCTGTTGGTCCCGAGGGTCAATTTCCACTTGGTTATATCCAGAGAATCCATCCAGGAAACAGAAAAATTTATTTCCCGCTAACCGCTCCAGGATTTGGTCAATAAAAGGTAGCAGAAGGTGATCTTTCTTAGTTGCAGCATTTAGTTTCCTATAATCTACACACACTCTCCAAGATGTAGGAGTGCGTGTAGGGATGGATTCACCCCTATCATTGACACGGATGGTGAGTCCCGCCTTTTTGGGCACGACGTGAATCGGGCTCACCCAGGGGCTATCACTGATCGGGTAGATTATACCCGCATCCAGCCACTTAATAATTTCCTTTTTAACGACCTCCAGCATGTTAGGGTTGAGACGTCGCTGCATCTTGCGGGAAGGTCGAGCCTCCTCCTCTGTATATATACGGTGAGTGTAGTAGGAGGGGCTAATGCTAATTAAGTCTGATAAGGACCATCCAATGGCTGCCTTGTGTTCTATAAGGACCTTTGTTAGTTTGCACTCTTGCTCCCTGGTCAATTTTGAACTAATGATTACGGGGAGCGTTTCATTTGGTCCCAAGAAAACATACTTAAGCGTATCAGGCAGCTCTTTCAGCTCGGGAGAGGATTGTGAAAGATCTGGCATTTCTTGGGATGAGGGTGTCCCAAGCGGATCATAAGAAAACAAAGTAGGAGGAAGAGGTTGGCCCTCATATTGGCCAAGAAGAGGGGCATCTTGGATTGATAGATCCAAAAAGGGATAGCCCCAGTGAGTAGTATGTGGGCTCAAGGTCCTAGTGTGGAGTTGCAATTCCACCTGATTTGGCGGGAAAGAAAGGGCAATCCGGTCTTCAAGAGTGTGGACCGGCGGTGAGTAGCCCGAATATGACTCAGACCATGAGGTATGGGAAGCGAAGAAAACCTCGTCAGAAGTCTGGTCAGGAGAAGGTACGGGAAAAGGGAGGGATGGGGGAACGTCACAATATGTGTCGGTCAGGCAATGGTCTGTGTTCAAAGGCAATCCACAGTAGTCAGAATAGGTCCCTATTAGTCCGATACACGTGTTGACGGCCATGTCCTTGTCAGATGTGTCATCCTTAATGCAATCGCAATCAAAGTTCTTGGCTACCTTGAAGATGTTTAGCTTGAGTTTCTCAGAGCCAACGGCAATTTCAATGCAGCCCGACTTGCAGTCGATATGGGCGTGGGCTGTGGCCAAGAAAGGTTGACAAAGGATGTTCGAACAATCAGAAAGTGAGCTAGGAACTTCCATATCTCAAACAAGAAAGTCAACAGGAAAACAGAGACTGTTGACCCTAACCACCACATCTTCCACCACACCCTTCGGTATTTTGACAGAACGATCTGCCAACTGTAACGTGACAGGGGTGGATTTCAGATTTCCTAAGGAAAATTTCTCAAGCATGATGGTTGGTATAAGATTGATGGAAGATCCTAGATCAAGCAGAGCACGGTTGAAATTTCAGCCTTGGATGCTACAAGAAATAAGTGGTGTGCCCGGATCTTTCTGCTTCGGTGGTAGATTTGACAGTATAGCACAACTTGCATGAGGCGAGAGAACCACTGGATTCTTTGTTTTCTTTGATTGTCGCCTGGGTGTAGTGTAGTCTTTGAAAAATCGGGCGACAGTAGGTATGTGGTCGATAGCCTCTAACAGGGGTACCTTGATTTCAACATCCCTGAATAAATTACGTAGGTTATCAAAGGCTTGCGTATCCTTTTTCTTGCCTTTTGGCTCCCTCAGTAGAGCCTCAGGGAATGGGACTGATTCTGGCACTACTTTAGGTGTATTGTCCTCACGAGAATGCGATGCGCATCCCGAATGCGAGGGCGATGAAAAAGATGGGCCAGGATCAGGTCGAGGCGGATAGATAGTTTGCTTACCACTCCTCGTAGTAATTGCATTGGATGTTGCAGGTCCAGTGGGATCATAAGGCAGAGGAGGGTTCGCAATAGAGACATAAGGGTGAGGTGTAGTTGCTGCGGGATTAGCCTGAAATCCCTATGGAATGCTCGGAGCCTACAGAATCTGATGAACCTACCCCTGGGAAGGTCGTACCTGTGGTTGAGGACCACAGGGTACAAAATTTCGTGGGTTGGGAATAGGTTGGGCTGGAAGAGTGCCCTGAGATCGAGTCACCATGCGTAGATGACCGATCTCAGCTTTCTGCTGTGCCAATTGGTGCTGAAGAGAGGTCATGTTCTCTTCATAGCGCTTAGACATTTCCGTCATCATTCGCATCAGTTTATCAAGAGGACTTGATGCGTGTTCTATTTGCGGTATGCAAGGACCCGATGGCGGATTTGCCATAGGATTAGACTGGGCCCTTGGGATGATGGGTGCGGACGGTCGCATTGGCCCACCCTCGGGGTTTTGGTGTTGTGGGTTGCTAGACCATGAGAAGTTAGGATGATTTCGCCACCTTGGGTTATAAGTGGCAGAGAATGGGTTGTTCCCCAGGGCGCAAGCATCTTCTAGGCCAGAAGACAAGTCCGCATGTATGTATGCATTCGAGCATACAGAGGCTTGGTCCTCTGTGTAGAAATACTGACTTGCAGAAGCCAGATCCACATTACTTACCAAATCGCTTGGCGTGACGCTCGGTAAGGATGGTCTTACGGGGTTTTTGGGAATAAGCCTGGCATTAGAAAGATTAGGATTGTGACGAAGTGGTGAGGTGGAGGTGTTTGCTATAGAACGGGCGAGATTGGCCAGAAGCTTGTCCAGCTTCTTGTGCACAACGGAGACTTCATCCAATTTTTGTGCGATAAGGCTTAGATCAGTGGATGAATGGGAGGGTCCCGTGTCAACTTCGTGAACATTACAGGGCAGGCTGGTCCGATTAAAGGCGACAATGGAAGCATTGTTCATTGAATTTTCGCTCATGTTTTCAAATAATTCGAATGTTCCATTGGTGACATTTTCGCAACCGCGGCTAGTCTTGTTTGTTTTAATTCTTATTACAGTAATATCGTTGTGGTATAAAATAAGACAGCTACGGTTGTCGTTACCATTAAAATTTTACTCGGAAATAGTTTCCCGAGGTCGAACTCAGGGAGCTACTGGAATTCTAGAAGTACAATGTTTCTTTATTACAAAAATAAGAAAGAGAGAGAGAGGGAGAAATAGATTTCTGTCTTTTGGCTTTTTCTTCTCTTCTTTCTCTCTTTGCTTGTCTTCTTCTTCTCTTCTTTCTCTTTTCTTCTTTACGGGCCTTCTTCCTTGGTCTTCTGGTTGTCTTCAGTTCCTCTGCTTGTCTTCTATTTCCTTTCTTCAGTTCTTCTTCTTCTTTTCTTTATCTTCTTTCTTTCTTCTTCTGCGGAACCTTTTCTTTTCTTTTTCTTCTTCTCTGCTTTATCTCCTCTGAGGCTTTATCCGTCGTCTGATATCGCAATCAGACGACTTAAATGGCAATCTGCTACAGTGCTTCCCCTCTCTTTTCTTCCTTTACTGCTCTTTCTTCTTCTCTTCTTCTTCTTCTTCTTTTTCTTCTTTGGTCTTCTGCCTTGCTCAGCTGCAAGTCTTCTTCAGAGCTTCTTCTTCCACTCCTCTTCTTCTTCTTCTTCCTGCGGCCAAGTGGTGAACCTTCTTCCTTCACACCCTGTTCCTGCACGAGGCACAGCAAAACGTAGCCCTTCCCTCTACCCACACGTCTCTCTCTCTCTCTGTAAACCGCTCATAGGAAGCTCTCCCAGAGCCGGGTTATCGAGTCGGGTAGCATACCTGTGACCAGGCGCACCGATGTGGGTGGTGCGCGAGGAGTGCAGGGTAAATGGGTCGACCAGGTCCGCGTGGCGTGGGTCGCGGACGAGGCGGGCGAGTGGGCGAGGGGACCTCACCCCGTGTTCTGAGGCGCTTAAGTGAAAACACAAAATCAACTTAAATGGGTGCGACGCTTCGAAATCCCACGATGTGGGACTAAACTTTGTCCCTTGCGCGCGCGCCTGCAGGACAGACGCGACCTGGCCTCAGCAGCAACGCCCTCGTTTCTCTTTGCAGACCCGCTCCTTGCCTTCGCCCAAGTCCCTCCAGTTCGCCTCAGCTGGAATCCTGCTGCTTTAGGGTCTGGAGCTCGCTTGGATGCTCCTTGCCTTGTCACCAATGGCGGTCGGGGCTGAAGATCTGCTGAACACAAACAGGGCCTCTCGGCCTAATCAGACCACAGGGGGACCTTCGCCGTGGCACAGCGAAGGTAATGCGGGGTATAGCAGGTTGCGGGGCGGTGCTTGGCGGCAGCCCTAGGTCGGACTGCAACTGAAAAAATGGGTTTGATTGGGGGAGTGTTGTGGAGGTGTGGAGTGGCAGTGGATGGGCGGGGGGTGTTGGGTGAGGTGAGGCGGAGCTTTTGGGGTAGGTGGCGAGTTGTGTGGAGCGGTGGATTGACGGGGGCAACTCGCCGGAGAGTGGCTGGAGATGGAGAAGGTGAGGGCGGTCAGGCGCGGTCGAGGGGTAATTGAGCGAATTAAGTTGGGGAAAAGAAAGAGGGGAGGAAGGGTAATAACTGTTACTTACCTATAGGGACGAAGGGGACCGGAGCAGGGCGGCAGTCGTACCGACTGTCGCCGGAGAAGAAACACCTAGAGGGGGAGAGCGGCGGCGAGGAAGAGAGCAGGAGGGCGCGCGCTGGGTACAGCGCGACGCGGGAAGATCAGGCGAAGGTGGCTCTGCTGTTGGTATTGCAGCAGAGCGACGAGATGGAGGAGGAGGGGCCACTGGAGCTGGTGGGTTTCTGTCGGAGTTGGAAGAGAGGAAGGGTTAGGGTTTTCTCTGTCAGGACCAAGCTGGGAGAATCGGCTGGCGACGCTGGCCTTTATAAAGGCGGTGGCGAAGGGGTGGGCGCAGGGATGGGCGCAGGGAGGCGACGTGCCTCCCTCGCCGGAGAATGGCCGGAAGTGCGACCCATACCTTCCACGCGTTCGCACGGAAGGTGTGGGCGTTGACAGATGGCATGGCGGTGTCCTTGCGACAGCAGACGTCGCAGGGAACACCGGGTTCAATCTGTAGGACACCTCCCTCACCCTGCGCGGCGCCATGCTCCGCGCAAAGTCACCGGAGCATGGCGCTGCGCAGAGACTTGCAGGAGGTACCTAAACGCAAAGAACGACGAAGAAACTAAGGGCCAAAATGCAAGGGTTTCGAAAGTTGAGGGTCAAAAAGTAATAGATGAGGACCAAATTGCAAGGTCGGTCAAGAAGGTTTCTTCTTAGTCTCAAGTTTTTATGCATGACTAAATTGGACCTAAGGATTTTAATGGTGAATTTTTTTTCTAGGTCAGACCTTGTTTGATCAGCCAATTTACGTAAAAACCCAAATTAAATCATTAATTGGGCATGGTTCTCAATGTAGGTCAAAATGGCTTTCCAAGGCCAAATTGAAGGTTCTAAACCCTAGAGATTATTTTTATATGAATTTTAGAGGGTTTATTAAATTTTTACCCTGCCTCGAACCTCGTGAATTGAAGTGAATTTATTTTAGGGTTACAGAATGTCATTTAATTCCTTGGAGTTGCTGTAGCCCTTGTTGGATCAGATCATCCCACTTTCCTTCTTATTAGGTTAGTTTGACCTATGTTTGGACCCTGAGTTACCCTGTTTGCAGATTGTGTTGGTGAAATTGCATTTTTACCCCTTATGACTTGTTTTCTTCTTAAACTCAGAATTCTCTGAGTCAAGCCTTTCTTTGAGTTATGTAGGAGCTTTTTCTTGCATATCTAGGTTATATTGTGCTAGTTAGGGTTCATGATGCAGTTCTCATCATACCCCCATGCCTAGCTTTTACTGGTCCCTTAGCAAAAACTTAAGGTTTAACCTTTGTTCTAGACCATGATATTTTTAATAATTTCAGATAAGTGCTTTATCATTTGAACTTAGATTAGGTTAGAATGCTGACCATAGGCCTAAAAGGTACTCTAGTACCAACTAAGATCTAGATCTATCTAGGCTCAGCCACAGTCCTTAGCAAAGGTTTTTAAGGCCCAGAAGAACTAACCTAGGATCTATTGGACTTTGTGGTTAAAGCACCCGTGCTTGAAATGATTTTAGCCCTGGCTCAATTCGCAGTGCGTTTTGTAAGAGAGAGAGATAGAAACTTTTTCTGTTTGGAGAGTTTTCTCTCTCTTTTTTCTTTTTAATTCTAGCTTAGGAATGACTTTTCAACACGGTCTGTATCAAATTCCTTGCTCCCATCATCAATCCTCAAGGGTTCCTAGCAATCGATGCTTCGAGATAGCACTGCCCATGGCAACCTCCAGAACCCTGGCTATTGAGATTTCGAGATAATCCCATCCATGGTGTTCCGTGGCCGAACCCAGACCCTGGCAATTGACACTTCGAGATAGTGCCATCCATGGAATCTGAACCAGCAGAGTGCTTACATGCCCCCAGTTGGATATGTAAATATCCTAAGAGACAAGCACCGAGGAGATGATATTTTGTTACACATCTTCGAGGGGGATTTTCCACCTCTCCGCGCTGGGAACTCGTCCAAATCAACTTGTGTTGATCGGCCGCTCCTACTCTAGGTGTATTTTTTAGAATTTTGCGACGCTTCTGCGTGATTTTGATTTTTACACTTACTGAACCAGGCTGTGTGTGAGGTTAGGGTGCTTAGGTTACTGAGTCCCGTAAATCAAAAGTTAGTTAATGAGGCCAAATACTCCCTAAGCCTTGGACCTAATACTTAAGTTTTTCATTTTCCTCAACCTCTTGAGGAATGTCTAGATCTTAATGGGTACTAAGGGTCTGTCCAAGAATGCCTAAGGTTTGCATTCTTACTAATCTCACTATGCACTTTTCATTTCTTTTCTTGAATGAGGTCTAGAACTTAGGTCAATTCCTTCGTTTCTTACTAACGACTATCACTCTTTTCTTTTATTTTTGCGCTCCTTTTCCATTTTGTTTCTTTTCCTTCTCCCACAAAATTTCCTTTCTCCTCTTATTCTTTTATTCTTTTTTGAATTTTTTTTTTAATTTTTATGGTGTTTTTGGCATATGTGAATTTTTTTGTTTAAAACCTTTTCTTACAAGTTTTGCACTTTTATACCACCCCATGCCTAAGGTTTGCAATGTCCTCATTGTAACTTAGGGGGTTTTTATTTACTTAGTTCATTCCTTAAGACAGATGTTTTGATGAGTGAATGGGTCGGGATGATTGTTGCGGACGATTTCTAATCCCAGATGCAAGCATCTGAGGTGGAGTCGGCTGTCTATAAGGGTGAACCTTAAGTGCACAAAGGTGTCAAAAAGGTTTTAGGTTTTCAAGGAAAATGACGGGTTGCCTCCCGTTAAGCGCTGAGTTTTACACCATCGGCTGGACGCAATAAGCTCAAGGGGAAAGGAGGATATAATATGATTCAGCCAAATCAGTAGAAGTTACATCAATGAACGACTTGAGTCTTTGACCGTTCACGATGAAAGGTTCAGAATCGTGGCTGAGCGGACTGATTTCTAATCCCAGATGCAAGCATCTGAGGTGGAGTCAGCTGTCTATAAGGGCTAACCTTAAGTGCACAAAGGTGTCAAAAAGGTTTTAGGTTTTCAAGGAAAATGACGGGTTGCCTCCCGTTAAGCGCTGAGTTTTACGCCATCGGCTGGGCGCAATAAGCTCAAGGGGAATGGAGGATATAAGATGATTTAGCCAAATCAGTAGAAGTTACATCAATGAACGGCTTGAGTCTCTGACCGTTCACGATGAAAGGTTTGGAATCGTGGCTGAGCGGACTGATTTCGATGGCTCCATTTCCAAAAATCTGTCGGACCAAGTATGGTCCGACCCACTTGGATCGCAACTTTCCAGGGAAAAGTTTGAGTCGGGCATCAAAGAGTAGGACCTTCTGACCAGCATGAAAGATCTTTCTCGAGATATGCTTGTCATGGAAGGCTTTAACCTGCTCCTTGTAGATTCGCGAGTTCTCATACGCATCTAGGCATAATTCATCGATCTCTCTAATTTGAAGTTTTCTATGGGTTCCAGCCTTCGAAAGATCTAGATTACCGTTCCGTACTGCCCAATAGGCTTTATGCTCCAGTTCGACGGGAAGGTGACATGCCTTCCCGTACACCAGTCTAAAGGGAGACATGCCTAATTGGGTTTTGTGGGCGGTCCTATAGGCCCACAAGGCTTCCGGAAGTCGGGACGACCAGTCCTTCCTGTCAGGTCGAACATTGACCTACAGGATTTTCTTGATCTCCCGATTTGACAGCTCAGCTAGACTATTAGTTTGGGGGTGGTAAGGAGTAGAGGTTCGGTGGGACACCCCATATTTGGTCATCAGTGACCTAAACTGAGCGTTTGTGAAATGGGTCCCCCCATCAGAGATTATAGCACGAGGAATCTCGAACCTTGAGAAAATGTTTTGATGAATGAATTTGAGAACGATTTTGTAATCACAGGTTCGAGTCGGTATGGCTTCGATCCATTTGGACACGTAGTCCACAGCCAGCAGAATGTATTCGAAACCATCCAAAACAGGAAAGGGGCCCATAAAATCAATTCCCCAAACATCAAAGATTTCGCATACGAGAATCGGCTGTAAAGGCATCATGTCGCGATGGCTCATGTTGCCCAAAGTCTGGCAACGACTGCATGCCTTGCAGTGACTGTATGTGTCTTTGAACAGTGTGGGCCAGTAAAAGCCGCACTGGAGGACTTTTGATGCGGTTTTATGCCCAGAGAAATGGCCACCGCATGCCTGGTCATGGCTGAAAGAGAGAATATTGTTGATTTACTCCTCCGGGACACATCTCCGGATGATTTGATCAGCACCTATGCGGAAAAGGTACGGGTCTTCCCAGATGTAATACTTGGCATCAGAGCGCAATTTGTCTTTCTTGGCCTTCGGCCAATCAGACGGGATCTGATGAGATGCCACATAGTTTACTATATCAGCAAACCATGGAAGTCTAGTACCAATAGTCAGCAGGTGTTCATCAGGAAAATGCTCTGTGATGGGTCCGGAAGGGTTGATAATGTCAGAAGGAAGACGGAACAAATGGTCGGCTACCACATTCTGCCTTCCCGCCTTATCGCGAATCTCGAGATCGAATTCTTGTAACAGCAAGATCCATCGGATTAGTTGGGGCTTCGCGTCCTTCTTGGCAAGGAGATGCCTTACAGCCATGTGATCCGAGTAGATGATGACGTGGGAACCCAGGAGATAAGATCGAAATTTTTCAAGGGCAAATACTACAGCTAGCAGCTCTTTCTCCGTAACCGTGTAGTTACGCTGAGCCTCGTCAAGTGTCTTGCTAGCGTAGTAGATGACCACAGGTTTCCCGTCAGCTTTCTGCCCCAGGACCACTCCTACAGCGAAATCAGATGCATCGCACATGATCTCAAAGGGTTGAGACCAGTCAGGGGATTGTAGGATAGGTGCTTGGGTGACTCGGTCACGAAGGTTTTCAAAGGCTAGTGTGTATTCCTTGGAGATTTCAAAGGGTACATCCTTAGAGACAAGAGAAGTCAAGGGGCATGCGATTTTCGAGAAATCAGGAATGAAACGACGGTAAAAATCGACGTGCCCCCAGAAAAGAACGGATGTCCCTGATTGAGCTAGGCATAGGAAGGTGAGAGATCAGATCAACCTTAACTCGATCCACTTGGATGCCCTTCTCCGAAATTAAATGTCCCAGGACAATTCCCTCAGGCACCATGAAATGGCTCTTTTCCCAGGAAAGAACCAAATTTACATCGATGCATCGCCTGAGTATTTGGACCAAGTGTCGGAGGCAATCGTCAAATGATGCTCCAAAAACTGAAAAGTCATCCATGAAGACTTCCAGATAGTCACCTACCATATCTGAGAATATGGCAAGCATGCACCGCTGAAAAGTAGCGGGTGCATTGCAGAGATTGAAAGGCATCCTTCGGAATGCGTACGTTCCGAAGGGGCAGGTGAACGTGGTCTTCTCTTGGTCCTCAGGACGGATTGCCACCTGGTTGTAACCGGAGTACCAGTCAAGAAAGCAGAAGAACCTATTTCCCGCTAGTTTCTCTAGAATCTGATCAATGAAGGGTAGTGGGAAATGATCCTTCTTCGTGGAGGAATTGAGTCGGCGGTAATCTATACAGACTCTCCACGAGTTGGCTAATCGGGTAGGAATGACTTCTTCGATTTCAGTCGTTATAGTGGTGAGTCCTACCTTTTTAGGCACGACCTAAATTAGGCTCACCCAACGACTATCGGAGATCGGGTAGATGATCCCGACATCTAACCACTTGATGATCTCCTTTTTCACGACCTTCTGCAGATTGGGGTTCAAGCATCTCTGCATTTCACGAGAAGGTCGTGCACCCTCTTCTGAATAGATATGATGAGTGCAATAAAAGGGACTTATTCCAATCAGATCATCGAGAGTCCACCCGATGGCTTTGCGATGTTGCTGGAGGACAGCAATCAGACGGGATTCCTATTCAGGATTGAGGTTGGAATTAATAATCACAGGAAGGGTTTGATTAGAACCCAGAAAGATGTATTTCAAGTGAGCAGGAAGGGGCTTTAGTTCGAGGATGGGGTTATTAGCAGCGGCGGGTGGTTCAGAATAGACGTGAGATTCAAGGGTAGGAGCTACTGGGTTGTCCAAATCTGGATTTGACTCCTCTGTTTGTGGGTCAAGATCTTTCTATAGTTGATGAGGTATAATCAGGTCATTCTGGAAGTGTGTTTCATCAACCAAAGCCCTAATGTCACAAATTTGTTCGATGACACCGCAATTGATTCCTTGTTGGGCCTTAAATATATCAATTTTCAGGGTTTGATTCCCAAATTTGAGCTCTATTTGGCCCTCCTCACAGCTAATGTTGGCTCTAGCAGTAGCTAAGAAAGGTCTCCCTAGAATGATTGGTGTATCCCTGGGGTTCTCAAGTGCGTCCATGTCTAAGACTATAAAGTCTACAAGAAAGTAGAAATCCCGCACTCTCATAATAACATCCTCGAGAATCCCTTTTGTTGACTTTATAGATCGATCTGCTAATTGTAATGTCACCTCAGTTGGTTTTAGCTCAAATTCTTCTAGATGGTTAAGTAAGGATGTGGGTATCAGATTTATGGAAGCACCCAAGTCTAGCAATGCTCTATCAAATTGGGTATCACCTATCTTGCAGGAAATCAGGGGAGTACCAGGATCTTTAGCCTTGGGTGGGAGTCTGCTTAGGATTACAGAGTTGGCTTGCTCTGACAGAACAATTGGACTCCTACTCTTGGTTCGTGGCTTACGCTGGGGTGTACACACATTCTTTAAGAATCGTGCGTAAGCCGGTACGTGGCGGATTGCATCCATCAAGGGGATGTTTATGTGGACCTGCTCAAAGAGCTTGACCAGGTCCTCCTCAGGTGCCACGGGCTTGGTAGTCTTCTTTCCCTTGGTCAAGGCCTCGGGAAACGGAACCTTGGTTGGTTCTTCTAGGATAGGTCTAGGTCTTTGATCTAGGACAGGGATAAGAACGTCCTGGATTACCGTCCTAGGCTTGGGATCACTACCAGGCTTGGAGTGGTTTGGATAAGGTGGACTTGGGTTTCCTTACCACTACGGGTTGTCACGGAATTAAGTCCTGCCTGGTTTTGATTGGGATTGGGTAAGATGGGTTGCTGCTGATAGCCTGCAAAAGAAGTGGAAGCCTCCATCTCGTCGGGTGAAGGAACAGAGGGGGCCTGATAAATCATATGGGCTTGGCCCGAGTTTGGGTTCATAACGTGTCGCTGTGTTGGCACGTTATTTGGGTTAGGAAGAGGTTGGGAAGGAAGAGTGCCTGGCTGGTGAGAATTTGCCAACTGGGCCAGTTGATTTCGGACCTCTGTAAGCTCGTCCTTGTGTTGTTTTTGGATAGTCGCATTCGTTCTTTGAATGTTAGCCAGAGTCTGAAGGATAAGGGACATTTGATCCTGATTTGGCCCTGATGGATAAGTAGGGTTGGGCTGAGGCTGAGGCGGCTGGTAAGGACGAGGGGGTTGTGGGCGGGGCTGAGAGGGTGGTCTTTGGGTTTGGGAATTTCCCGCCCACTGAAAGTTGGGATGGTTTCGCCATCCAGGGTTATAGGTGTTGGAGAATGGGTCATTCTGGATGGCGTTGAGGTCCTCGCAGGTCTGAGGAACCTCCAGAGAGTCAGAGAAAGGGGGAATGGAATTCCCTGGGCTGGTATAGAAGGGATCGGATGACCCTCCGATCCGAGAATTAGATGATGGATATGGATCCATCCCAGGAGAAGATCGATGGAGAATGTTTTGCATAGTCTCCCGCGTGGAAGGAGGCTGTGCAAAAGAGCAATGCGTAGAGGTGGCTCGCTGCAAGTGCTGAGTCAGCTCATCCACCTTGTTTTCAATGCTTGAGACCTTGTCTAATCGAATGGCCATTAATTCCAAGTCGACTAATGCGGATAGGCCTTGCGTCTCATGTGCTCCCCTAAGATTCGTCGATGCGCGGGTATTCGTCCTATCGAATAATCCCATGGAGTCATTGTTGATGGAGTTCTCGCACATGTTTTCGAGAATCTCCCACACGGTGTCCTCATGTTGACCCATGATATTCCCTTTGCAGGTTGCATTGACGAAAAGACGGATGTCTTCACGGAGTCCCTGGTAAAAAGATTGGACTTGTTCCCATTTAGGAACTCCGTGATGGGGGCACTTTCTCATGAGATCCTGAAAGCGATCCCATGCCTCATGGAAAGGTTCCCCTGTTTGCTGAGTGAAGTGAGTAATCTGATGGTGCAAGGCATTGGTCCGACCAACGGGAAAGAACTTTTTCAAAAATTCGGACTGAAGTTCTTCCCAAGTGTTGATCGGCCGGGTCTGGGTTTGATACCAATGAGCGGCCTTGTCCATAAGAGAGAAGGAGAACATCTTCATGAGAAGAATATCCCGATTTTGTGCATCTGACCCAAAAGTTTGGGCCAGATGCTTTAGCTGCTTGATGTGCTGGAAGGGATCTTCGGAATTAAGCCCATGGAATTTAGGTATAGCATGAATCATATTGGGCTTCAATTCGAAATCAAGTCCTCTAGTCGGGATTCTGACTCGAGGCTCAATGGCCACCGCAGCATGATTATAATGGTCCTGCATCGTAGGACGCTGCGGTGGGTACACAAAGTTTTGGAAGAGGTCATTGAGTCGTTGGAGCTGGTGCTCCAGATTGTTTTCTTCCTCAACTGGTTGAGCCATGATGGGGGAAGAAGAAGAGCTTGGTTCAGAATCAGATGAGAGAATAATGGGGTAGGGTTGCTGCGCAAACACGGGCATCGAGGCTTGGCTTGACGAGAGTGAATTCCTAAAGGAGATCTTAAGGGTGGTCTTAAGGACCTCCTACAGTACATGCACTGTTGGAATGGATGAGTTTAGAAGGTGCTGGACCCAATCGAGACACCCAAAAATTGTTGGGTGACTATAGAGGTGCGGGGCAGATGGACCCCTTGATCAAAAAGACCGTCCACCTGAGAATTACCTGGGCAGCCAGATAGGGTGAGTCCCGCGAAGACCCTTACACGGTAGAGCGTCCCCACGGGTTACAGGGTTTCCCCCACCCGACCTCTCTTGTCACTGCGGTTCCAGGTAGACCAGAATGGGGATCTTGACCTCTTAAGTCTACCTCTTTTACTTTAAGATCAAGGTGCTTAAGGTTCCACTTGAACTCTTAGGTATTTTGAGTGAAAAAGTGACCTAATTTTAAGGTTGGTTGACCCAAGGGGTCAACTTCACCTCTTGTTTCCTTTGAAAACTTATTAGGTCTTGTCTTTTGGGGTTCAAGTGTTTAGAGAGCCAATTGTTTAGGGTTTCTCTTGTATAGCTCTTTTTCAAACAAGGTTTAGGCACACCACTTTTTGGGAAGATCTTTTCTTTGTTAATAGAAGGTGTGTCTCTAGAAACCCTAGATTTTCAATCCTTGGATTGGCTCTAGTTGGTCCATTTTAGTTGCCTCAAAATTTTAGTATCTAGGGCTTAATCAAGAAGGTTTTAGCCCTAGTTACCTTAGTTGGATGAACAGTTAAGCATGTGTTGAAATAGGCAACTTTGATGAATTACTATGTATAAAACAGGTAGCCCTAAGTTGATTCTTCTTTTGTTCCTTTTTCAGATTTTAAGAGAGTTAAGAAAGGGCTAATGAAGATTACCTGCTTGTTGGAGTGTTTATTGTGCAGCTGCTCTTCTTTCCTGTTCCTGTGCCTGCACAAGAGAGAAAAAGATCAGCAATTGTTTAAAAGAATTTCAAAGCTTCTAGAATAGTCGTTGCTCCCCGGCAACGGTGCCAAGAAAATGGTGACGTTTTCGCAACTGCGGCTAGTCTTGTTTGTTTTAATGCTTATTACAGTAATATCGTTGTGGTATAAAATAAGACAGCTATGGTTTACTCGGAAATAGTTTCCCGAGGTCGAACTCAGGGAGCTACTAGAATTCTAGAAGTACAATGTTTCTTTATTACAAAAATAAGAGAGAGAGAGAGGGAGAAATAGATTTCTGTCTTTTGGCTTTTTCTTCTTCTTTTCTTTCTCTCTTTGCTTGTCTTCTTCTTCTCTTCTTTCTCTTTTCTTCTTTACGGGCCTTCTTCCTTGGTCTTCTGGTTGTCTTCAGTTCCTCTGCTTGTCTTCCATTTCCTTTCTTCAGTTCTTCTTCTTCTTCTTTTCTTTATCTTCTTTCTTTCTTCTTCTACGGAACCTTTTCTTTTCTTTTTCTTCTTCTCTGCTTTATCTCCTCTGAGGCTTTATCCGTCGTCTGATATCGCAATCAGACGACTTAAACGGCGATCTGCTACAGTGCTTCCCCTCTCTTTTCTTCCTTTACTGCTCTTTCTTCTTCTCTTCTTCTTCTTCTTCTTTTTCTTCTTTGGTCTTCTGCCTTGCTCAGCTGCAAGGCTTCTTCAGAGCTTCTTCTTCTGCTGCTCTTCTTCTTCTTCTTCCTGTGGCCAAGTGGTGAACCTTTTTCCTTCGCACCCTGTTCCTGCACGAGGCAAAGCAAAACCTAGCCCTTCCCTCTACCCTCACGTCTCTCTCTCTCTCTGTAAACCGCTCATAGGAAGCTCTCCCAGAGCCGGGTTATCAAGTCGGGTAGCATACCCGTGACCAGGCGCACCGGCGTGGGTGGTGTGAGAGGAGTGCAGGGTAAACGAGTTTGCCAGGTCCGCGTGGCGTGGGTCGCAGACGAGGCGGGCGAGTGGGCGAGGGGACCTCACCTCGTGTTCTGAGGCACTTAAGTGAAAACACAAAATCAACTTAAATGGGTGCGGCGCTTCGAAATCCCACGATGTGGGACTAAACTTTGTCCCTCGCGCGGGCGCGCCTGCAGGACGGACGCGACCTGGCCTTTGCAGCAATGCCCTCATTTCTCTTCGCAGACCCACTCCTTGCCTTCGCCCAAGTCCCTCCAGTTCGCCTCAGCTGGAATCCTGCTGCTTCAGGGTCTGGAGCTCGCTTGGAAGCTCCTCGCCTTGTCGCCAATGGCGGCCGGGGCTGAAGATCTGCCGAACACAAACAGGGCCTCTTGGCCTAATCAGACCACGAGGGGACCTTCGCCGTGGCACAGTGAAGGTAATGCGGGGTATAGCGGGTTGCGGGGCAGTGCCTGGCGGCAGCCCTAGGTCGGACTGCAACCAAAAAAATGGGTTTGATCGGGGGAGTGTTGTGTTGGTGTGCAGTGGCAGTGGATGGGCGTGGGGTGTCGGGTGAGGTGAGGCGAAGCTTTTGGGGTAGGTGGCGAGTTGTGTGGAGCGGTGGATCAATGGGGACAACTTGCCGGAGAGTGGTCGGAGATGGAGAAGGTGAGGGCGGTCAGGCGCGGTCGAGGGGTAATTGAGCGAATTAAGTTGGGGAAAAGAAAGAGGGGAGGAAGGGAAATAATTATTACTTACCTATGGGGACGAAGGGGACCGGAGCAGGGCGATAGTCGTACCGACTGTCGCCGGAGAAGAAACACCCAGAGGGGGAGAGTGGCGGCGAGGAAGAGAGCAGGAGGGCGCGCGCTGGGTACGACGCGACGCGGGAAGATAAGGCAAAGGTGGCTCTGCTGCTGGTATTGCAGCAGAGCGACGAGACGGAGGAGGAGGGGCCGCCGGAGCTGGTGGGTTTCTGTCGGAGTGGGAAGAGAGGAAGGGTTAGGGTTTTCTTCGTCAGGACCAAGCTGGGAGAATCGGCTGGCGACGCTGGCCTTTATAAAGGCGGTGGCAGAGGGGTGGGCGCAGGGATGGGCGCAGGGAGGCGACATGCCTCCCTCGCCGGAGAATGGTCGAAAGTGCAACCCATACCTTCCGCGCGTTCGCACGGAAGGTGTGGGCATCGACAGATGGCATGGTGGTGTCCCTGCAATAGCAGACGTCGCAGGGAACACCAGGTTCAATCTGCAGGACACCTCCCTCACCCTGCGCGGTGCCATGCTCCGCACAAAGTCGCCGGAGCATGGCGCTGCGCAGAGACTTGCAGGAGGGACCTGAACGCAAAGAACGACGAAGAAAGTAGGAGCCAAAATGCAAGGGTTTCGAAAGTTGAGGGTCAAAAAGTAATAGATGAGGACCAAATTTCAAAGTCGGTCAAGAAGGTTTCTTCTTAGGATCAAGTTTTTATGCATGACTAAATTGGACCTAAGGATTTTAATGGTAAATTTTTTTTCTAGGTCAGACCTTGTTTGACCAGCCAATTTACGCAAAAACCCAAATTAAATCATTAATTGGGCATGGTTCTCATGTAGGTCAAAGTGGGTTTCCAAGGCCAAATTGAAGGTTCTAAACCCTAGAGATTATTTTTCTATGAATTTTAGAGGGTTTATTAGATTTTTACCCTACCTCGAACCTCGTGAATTGAAGTGGGTTTGTTTTAGGATTACAGAATGTCATTTAATTCCTTGGAGTTGCTGTAGCCCTTGTTGGATCAGATCATCCCACTTTCCTTCTTATTAGGTTAGTTTGACCTATGTTTGGACCCTGAGTTACCCTGTTTACAGATTGTGCTGGTGAAATTGCATTTTTACCCCTTATGACTTGTTTTCTTCTTAAACTCATAATTCTCTGAGTCAAGCCTTTCTTTGAGTTATGTAGGAGCTTTTTCTCGCATATCTAGGTTAGATTATGCTAGTTAGGGTTCATGATGCGGTTCTCATCATCCATTCTCGTCTTTATTCATGAAATTCCCTCCGTAGGAAGCATCTGCAATCTGCTTCAAAGTCTCATTTAGCCCATAATAGAAAATCTGGGCTATATGCCACTTAGGCAAACCGTGGTGTGGACACTTTTGGAGGAGGTCATTATACCTCTCCCAAGCCTCATGAAACTGCTCGCTGTTTTGTTGCGTGAAGGAAGTTATAGCATGTCGAAGCACATTGGTTCGCCCGATTGGGAAGAATTTCTTGAGAAATGATGTCCGCATCTCTTCCCAAGAATAGATGGTTCTCCCAAGGGTGCGTAACCATTGCGATGCTTTATCCCGCAACGAAAATAGGAATATTTTCATGAGGACAATTGATAACCCGATGTTTCTTGGTTTAACTGTTTCATCCAATTGGGTTAGGTCTTCCAAATGGAGAAAATGATCTTCACTTGCAAGACCATGGAAGTGAAAGTTAATCAGGCCAATTATATTGGGTTTCAATTCAAAATCGTCCCCACCCATGGGAACCCGAATTTGTCCTATGGTCTCTTTAGCAGCGGGATTTTGATAAGAGTTAAGAGACCTAGGCTCCTCCCGTTCGGGAGGGTTCTGCATTTCCTCCAAGGTTTCCCTAATGGCTTCATCTGTTCATTATACATTTCCATTTGGGCTTGGAGGCGAGTTATGGGGTCCATGGCTCCACCACCTGGTGGGATTTGAGGGGGGTGGTTTCCTCTTTCGGGATTTGGGGGTGGGTGTGCAGTCATATTTGTGGAGGAGGATGACGGATCGGTTTCTATCCTTCTAGAATTATCAGATAATTCAAACAATTCAGGATTTTGTGACCTCCTCCCGAACATTCACTACCGCAGGAGGAATTGGGGAGATAAGAAGGGAAAAGGAGATGAGAGAAATGACGCCGCAAAGGTACACTTGATGACAAATCAAGGTAATCAGAGTCCTAACCTCTACAATGTGCCCTTAGACCTAAAGATCTATGTTACCTACTATCACAACCTACGGAATCACCGGGCCAGATTGAAAAGCCGTTTGCCCCAGTCTTAGACACCCGATAGCACGCAGGAACCCGCACCAGCACGTTGGTGCTACACGCAGGTAGTTAGACCTCCAATCCTTAATAGGGGTCAAGTTGCTACCAGTTTTATTTAGAGGCTTAGGATCAAGTGCTCCAGGAATGTGAAGGGCGTTGTATACGGGTAATGCCCAAGTGCGTTGATTTTAGAAAGTGTGTAAACCAAGCATGCAACAGGGAAATCTCCCCAAATTGAAGTTTTAGTTGGTGAATGGCTTTTAGAATTTCAGCCTTAAATAGTATGGATTTTAGGATTTATCTGAGTTACCAATTCAACCAATCTCCGGGTTTTGAGAAAATACAAGTTCGTCTATGCCCAACAAACCCTTCTTCAATGTGAGTTGGTTAATGCATGCTAAAAATGCAATGGGCTTCCCTAGGTGGAAATTTCTATGTCTGGATGCATGAGTCAATTTTAGGTTAGTATGAAAGGGAGCCAAAGCACTTCAATTCAAGTGCTCCCAATCACCAAAATGATGTTCCACACACAAGGCTCAACCACAAGATAATGTAAAGAAAATTAAAATTTTGGGGTTGAAATATTCGGGATCAAATCTTAGGCAGGTGAAAGGTTGTGGTGGGGTTGGAATCAACTCAATTCCAAGTCTCCCCACCAAAAAAATGTGATCCCAAATTGTGGATAAATGAGGCAAGGAGGGATGGCAATCAATCTTATTTAATCTTGCCTCAAAGAATACTTCAGACGACGAAAGATTCAAGAATCAAGATTCTTGGATCTTCGCTATGCGAAGTTTGGCGGGAAATCCTAGGGTTGTGGGGGTGATAGCAAACAATCAAGCAAGTGATTTTTAATTCACTTGCCCCAAGAAATTCCCAAGACGTGTTTTTAGGTTTTTTTTTATTTAGATGACAAGTTAACTTAAGTTGCTAAGAGAGAGACCTACTTACTCAGCAACGTGGGCGAAGCTCCAGTGCGGCGCCGGCGACTTCATGCTCTCGCTCCTACCTTGGATTTGCCTATGTCTCTGACTTCCTCTACTTGCCTCCTCCTTGCAACTGGTTTACCTGCACACCAGCAAACAAAAACACTCGTGAAGAGAAGGGTGTGAGAAGAGAAAATCAAAGGAATGGAGTAGAAACTTACCTCAATGCGTACCTCCCCAACAACAGCGCCAGAAAAAGCGTGGTAAAACTCGAATAGGTTGTGTTAATATAGTGAAATTATCGTTGAAGTTATTATAGTGGTTAACCTAAATCGAGTCTAACCATCTTTCAAAAAATTTTTTTTTACCTGGCCTACTTAATTTTATCTTGGTCACTTTTAGGCCCAGGGTCGATCTCAGGGAGGCGGGAATTAAAGGTGAAGAAGTTTCTACGCCTTTCATAAAATATATCTCTTTTGTGCGTTTATTATGTTTTTTGGTTTTTCTATTTAAGATTTTTTTTTGTTGATAATATTGTCCTTGAGGCACACCCTCAAAATCAAGTTCTTGGCTTTGAGCCAAATTGTTCTTAGCTTTGAGCCAACTTAGGGTTTCCAAAAACTGGTCCTGCTATTCGCAAGGCCGAGTACCTGCAAGACAAGAATTATCTTTTCTCTTTTACTCTTTTTTTTATCTTTTTAATAGCAGGTAACAAAAGGGAAATAAAAACAAGGCAGGTTGCTAGCAAAGAAAAGAATACTTAGCTTAATATATGTTTAGATATATAGTAGACACAATATATATATGTATAATATATAGGGGTGGAGGTGGAAGTGGAAATGGAGTGTAGTACAGTGTCAAGTTGGTCCACGTCTAGTAAGATGCAACCAACAAGATGAAGTGACGCATAGAGTGTGGAATGGATGTGTGGGAGTGTGTGCAGAGATGTTTGCTTTGCGCAGGTATCGGGGAATATCAGCAACTGGTGCAGATATTCCCGCGATATGATGTGCGGTGGGGTGACCAGTGCACGGGCGTATGGATACGGGTAGGTGATGTGTATGTAAATATATATGTATATATATATGTATGTATGTATGTATATATAGATAGGGTTATAACTATATAGGTATATATGTAGTTTTGTATATATATATAGATATATATATGTTTATATATATATTTATTAATATATATATATTTATAACTATATAGATATATATATATATAGTAATATATGTATATGTATATGTATATATATATATGTATATATATAGATATGTATTTATATATGTATAAATATATATATGTGTATATATATTTAGGTATATAAGTGAGTGGATATATATATATGTATGTATGTGTAGGTGTGTACAAGTGAGTGTGTGAGTGTACAAGTGTGTGTGTGTACGAGTGTGTGTGTGTATGAGTGTGGGTGTGTACGCTGGAGGAGTGTGAGAGAGCCGAAGAAGTTAAGTCGTCCGGGGGCTGCATCCGTCGTCTGATCTCGTAGGAGCGTGGGCGCACAACGCAGAGCGCAGGAACGCACGCGCGTGATTGGCTGGAGGCGGTCGCGAGGAGAGAGAAGGTGCGGTGACCGGATAAGTAAGAAACAAATAGGTCACCGCACTGTAGTCGCGTGAGGTCGCAGCTACAGTGCAAGGGCAAAAAGGTGACCGGCTGATTCGCGAGGAAACTGGCTGGGCCACGCGCTGGGGCTTGCGACAGGGCACGTGGAGAGGGGCAAGGGCGACCAGCTGGCGTGCGCAGAGCATGCAGAACGGGCGCCTGAGGCACGTGAAGGCACGTGGGGGTGGCGGAGTGCGCACTATAGCTGTGCGCGAGCTTTAGATCTTGAAGCTTTACTGCTCTAATGGCGACGGAGAGTAACCTGCAAACGAAAACCAAATAGAGAACAGAAAGCCAAATATAAAAAATAAAAAGATAAATAAAACAAGAACCCACCACGCCCACCTACTCATGATGGAGCTGGGCAGTGGTGGAGCACACAGTGGGGTCCTGAACCACTGTGAGCTTCTCCTGCACTCAGCGTTCCTCTTCTCAACTGGTGAGAAGAGGTGCTGTGTATGGAGAGGGAGAGGGGAAGCGAGTGGCCAGCAGGGAGTGGTGTGTGTGGTGCGCAGGGGAGGGTGGAAGTGTGGTGTCTCCGGGTCTGCTCGCACGAGGGAGAGGGCCAAGGGTTTTAAAGAGGAAGAGGAATGCCAACCCATGCTGCTGGCAGAGGACCTCTTGCCATGCTGCTGGCAAAGGAGTGGCGCGAAGAGGTGCATGCCCCATGCCCTGAGTCGCGCGAAGGAGAAGAATTCAAAGTCAAAATAAAAAATGAAAATAGTGAATTTGCAATGCAGCCCTTGATGAAGTTGTTAATTAGATGGCCAATTATTCACTCTCCTCCCCTCTTTTTAAAAATATGCATGCATGTGTCTATGTACAAATGCCACTATAGCTACATAAGATGCAATGGTAGTGCTAGGAAATAACACAAGATGACATATTTATTGGTGTATTTTTGTTGTGCAATCACCGGCTGTCGTCCTCCATCCCCACTCTCACTCCCTCTCACTCTCTCGCTCTTGCTCTTCCCCGTTCTCCCTCGCCGGCTCCTCTCCTTCCTCGTCGCGGCTGCAGCAGAGACGGGAGGTTGGAGGGGCGTGGCCGTCGCAAGAAGGTGGAGGTGGCGGTGGCTGGGGAGTGGTGTGAGGGTGGCGAGAAGAAGGGAAGGGGGGGTTTAAATAGGATGGTTTAGGGTTTAAGGGGGTGAGAAGGAAGAGGCTTCTGTGCACCGCCCGCGTATAGAGCGCAAAAGGGACGTACGAAAATCTCACTTTCAGACATCTGGGCACATGTCCAGACGTCTGGATAGACGTTTGACTGAAACTCTAGACGTCTTATTCGACTAAAAAGGCAACGGGTCAGTTCATGAAGCGCAGGGAGGTGCAGTTCGAGGTTGGGGATCACGTTTTCCTCCAAATTTCGCCCATGAAGGGCTTGCAGCATTTTGGGGGTGAAAGAGAAGCTTGCACCGAGGTTTGTGGGGCCCTTTGAGGTCTTGGAGCAGGTAGGACCCATTGCTTACTGGCTTACCCTTCCTCCCTAGCTCTTTGGAGTGCACAACATGTTCCATGTATCCAACCTCAAAAAGTACGTCGCCGATCCCAGCCACGAGGGCGTCGAGGCGGGAGATGACTTGACCTACCCTAAGTTGGCAATGCGAGAGCAGTACCCAGAGCTTTTTGAGGGCACGTCTCTTCTGAGATACTTTGGTCCTCTTTAAGTTTTTTATGCGCTTTTACGTTTTTTCCGCACCCTAGATTAACTCAAGTTTCGGGAATGAAACTTCCTTTAAGTTTGTTATGTTGAAATGACCCTTTCCAAGGGTTGTACGAGGTTTTTCGGAAAAGATATGGTTGTGAACATAATTTTTAAACCCCCTGGGTTTAGTTGTGGGCCTTGCAGGGAGGAGAAGGGTTTACGAGGGAAATTCCGCAATTTTTGCTCTCTCTCTCCTCCCACACCACACACACTCACGCACACACACCTCTTCCTCTAAACCCTAACCCACTCCCTCTACATAAACCCCACGCCACCCTCTCCATCATCACCACCACCACCTCCATCTCCTCCACTGCTGTTGGCGGCCACTCTTACCCCGCCCCTTTGCAGCCATGCGGAGGAGAGCTCAAGGTCGAGCTCGGAGGAGGAGGGAAAGGGAGTGTGGGCGCGGGAGAGAGGAGCCGCGGTCGAGAGCCGCGGGAGCTCGGAGGGGCTTGTGCGGAAGAGGGGAGCCACGGTCGGGAATGTGAGCTCGGAGGAGCTCAAGAGCGAGGGTGTGAGAGAGGAGAGAGCACACTCGAGGGAGCTCGTACGAGAGGGAGGAGGCACGACTGGAGGAGCCGCAAGCACCCATGGGAGCTCGAGAGGATGCACACAAGGAGGAGGAGCTCGTGGAGAAGATCCTCTTGACCTCCTACAACTGTTGGAGCAGCAGCTGCTGTGCTGCGGGCGGAGGCTCACGAGAAGATGAGCGTCGCGAGTGTTTGGGAAAATTCATCATTGTTTAAGAGATGTGTCGCAGTATAAGACAAAATCACTCAAAACAGATAAAATTTGTAACTCGAATGTCAGAAATGAAGTTCGAGGTCGTTCGCTGGGAGAAAATATGAAATTCACACACTAATCTCAACAAATAATGTAAATGAGCATAATTAATTACTTAAAATCTAATGGGCAATGTATAACATGAGCATATATGATGAGTAAAAAAAAGTAATCTAGACAAAATAATGGTGATTTGGATCACCAATTATTAGTCTAACATATATAGCATTTACTCAAATAGAACTAAGTGAACAACTAATGAATCAGACTGTAAATCAGACGTCTTAAAATGTGTTGCTACAGTGATTCCTCTTTTATTTTTCTTTTGCTTCTGCTATTCTTCTTCTTCTTCCTTGCCTTCTCACTCTGCTTCTTCTTCTTTCTTTCTACTGTCCTCTTCTTTCTTCTTCTTCTTTCCTTATTCTATGGTTCTCCTCTTCTGCCTATTCTCTTCTTTGGCCCTTTGATGCACAAGGGGGAAACTCTCCTCTGAAATCGACTAAGTGTTGCACAAGTGCTAGCGAGAGCAAAACCCCCTTCCCTCGCACTCTCTCTCTCTTCCTTCTCCTCTTCCTCTCTTAGGGTTCTCTTTCACGCCCTCCCAAGGCCATGCACAGTACCGAGTTATCGGGTAAACAGTCTAGAGCGCACCTGGGACCAGGGTTGTCGGTGTGAGGTAGCAGTCGAGGTGTGCTCGGGCATAGGCGGGTAAATGGGTCATAGCCAGGCCTACATGGTGGTGTCACGGGCGAGGCAAGTGGGTAAGGAGAACCTCACTCTCGTGTGTTAGGAGGCGATAAGCTGCTGACACTTTTTCCTCTTATTACGCTGCGGACACTTTGTTACGAACGATGTGGGACTATCTAGTCCCCTTGTTCCTCGCATGCGCTGCTGCAGGTGAAGGCACCGTTGATTGAAGTAGTAGCAGTGGTTTTCTTGCAAAATTGAAGTCCTGGGCGTGTGCCTGGGAGTGTTCCGCATCACCTGGAGATGTTGCTTGGGGCTTGCGATGCTTAGAGCTCGAAGAACGAAGGCGACAATGGTGGGAGTGGCAGAGCTCCGGTGAGGACACCTGTAAACAAGAATATAGCCTTGTGGACTCGTTAAATGGTTCAACAGGATCGCCATGGGACTGCGAACGTGGTGGTCATCGGGGCAAGAGAGTGCATGAGGTGGCCAAATGGTGGAGTTGGGTGGAGAACAGTGGGTTGGTCGACAGGTGACTGGGGTGGTCGAGCGGCCCAATAGAGTTAGGTCTTTTGGTCGTGGGCGCACGGCGGAAGTTGTGGGCTTGTCAGTGAGGCAGATGGAGTTGTGTAGTGGACGAAAATGCCTTGCCAGAGGAGTGGCTGGAGACGGTGAACATGAAGGTGGTCGCATGTGTCGAGGGTCTTTTTTGGATTTTTGGGAATAGGGAATTAACCTAAAAGAACTAAGGATCTAATCTAACCCAAATTTAATAGACGAAAGGGGGAGGACAACACCTACGTTGGTAGGCCAGCGTCGAGGAAGAAAGCGCTCTGGTAGGGGTGGACGGCGAGGAAGAGGCTCATCGGAGCTAAGGCGGAATGGGGCCAGAGGTGGAGTTTTGAAGAGGGTTTTGGCCCCAAACCTTGTTGAAAAATTCGACCATGCATCAGGGATTCTTTTATAGGCTATAGGAAGCCCTTCCAAGCTTGGAAAGAAGCTTCGAAGCTCGGAAGGTTATTGAGAAATAGAATACCCAAACCTTTGAAAGGTTCACATGACCTTTTGGGAATGAATTGGAGCCCAAGACTGATCTCATGTGGAAGGGAATTTCACAAAGAATCTCCGGTTCAATTTTGGGAAGGTTTGATTGAGAATCAATCGAGAAATTTTCGCTTGAATCTCGTTGGAGAAAGCTGCATTCACACCAATGGCGGTGGGGACCATCTTGTAAAGAAGATGAAAAAAGTTAGGGACCCAAATGCATATTTTTCGAAAGTCAGGGGCATGGGTGTGAGAAAAATAGTCAAATAGGATCAAAATGCAAACTTGGTCAATATGATCTCATATTGGGCCCAAATTTTGGTAGAAACCTAATTTGGACCCAAGGAATCCAATGGTGAAGTTAGATTTAGGTTTTGACTAAGTTTGACTGGGTAAATTGCATAATTACCTAAATTAGGGCAAAAGTCTGTCTATCGCTCTATTTTAGGTCAAGACGGGTTTTGATAGTCAAATTGAAGGTACCTAATGTAAACACATTTCCACTACTTAAGATGTGTATTTATGCATGTTCTTAAGCATAGGATTGCATTGCATGCTATAAATATTGCATAACATGCATCATCTTGCATTTAGAGTAGTTTGAATAAAATGGAGGTTAATTATCTCCTTTTATGTGCCTGGACAGGGCAAAATTTCTATCAGGGCCTCGAATCAAAGATCCAACCGTACAGATGTGATCAGGGCAACGATTGGAGTTCAACGACTCCAAGATCGCCGTAGTCAGGCATCTGTAGCATCAGATACTGACCGGGGAATCCTAGAAGATCAAGGGCCAAGTGATGTAAATCTGCACTTCAAACGACAAATCCGACTGCACGGACGGATTCGAATCGACGATCTTAGCCTAACGACGCGAAAATCGACTCAATCCGGCAACCGTGGCACCATCTACATCATCCGGAAGATGGACGGCCAAGATGGTGCCACGTGGTGCCATCTCAGCCGTCCAACCGGCCCTCAAGCACCGCCGCACCTTCTCTTCTTCAATCAAAGCATCGCTTCTGGGCCGTTGGATCTTGATCCAATGGCTGTGGAGACACGCGCCTTAAAACACCCTGGCACTCATCCACGCTCCGCAGCGCAGCGGGCGAGAGTGTTATCGCGAGCAGGCGACGCGCGATCGAATCGTGCGAGAGGGCAAGCGACGCGGTCGAGCAGGCGTGGAGAGCGTCAGATCTCGATTGAGCAGCTGCGGGCGCTCGATAGCGCCCACGCGCTATCGCACGCCCGTGCCTCATGTAGGATTGTACGCGGGCGGGCGCACGTTGAGCGGGGAAGGCGCAACTTAAGCCATCCGATCTCGCGATCGGATGGCTGAGATTCAGCGGACGTGTGCAAGCGTTGAGCGCGTGAGAAAGCAAGCAGCCGCGCGAGCAGCGCCTACTACGCCCACGATGGGGCTTTAGCGACGGTTTTATCCATCACTAAAGACCCCTTATTTAATGTTTTGAGATTTAAATGACCAAATTGCCCTCACTCCTTGCAACTATAAAAGGAGACCCCCTCCACACGAAATTCTCATCCCTTCCTTCTCTTCTCTCCCTCTCCAAAGTTCAAGAGAAGCTTGTCCCACACCCAGGATGCTTCTCGCGAGAAAAAGTCAAATTTTCGTCCCCCTTCAGAAGTGGATCCCGTGACGACGACGACGTGCTGCCTCGTTCCAGTTCTTCTACTTCGTCCTCCTTCATCCTGCTTCGTCCTCCTTCGTCCAGGCGTCATCCCATCTGGCTCGTCCTCCAAGCGACCGTCGAGGAGGATATTTCTCTCCCTATTCTTTTTAATGCTTTCTAGAGTAGATTTACTACTTTCTAGAATAGATTTACCGCTTTTTAGTGTAATCATTTTCCCGCTTTCTAGTCGTAATATTTAGTATAATTAACAATCTCTTTTGATAATGAATTCCATGTGCATTCTATATCTCTTTTGATTTTTGTTTGTATTATTCTCTCTCTTATTCTCTCTCTCTTTTATATATTGTAAGTAGTTCTAATCAATTGAATTATTTCGTTACAAATAAGCATGTAGTTTTTAAATCAAACGTCCACCTCCTTGTGTTCGACCCAGAATTTCAATTTCGGTATAAATTTTATTTGTTGAACACGAGTTCTTCATTTTCAAACTACAACGACAGGTTTTTCAAAACCAAATACGTTAGCGTAGCAATTCGCATGTCCAACAGTACCAAACCCTAAAGAATATTTTTCTATGAAATTTAAAGTGTTTAGGTAAATTTATCCTGACCAAAACCTCAATAGATTAAGCAGGTCTATTTTTAGGGTTTCAAATGTCATTTAATTTTTGAAACACGTGAAAACTCATTTCTGTCTGCACTGACCTACTTGTTTGACAATTAAGACCATTTGACCTTTATTTAACCTTTAAGAAAACCCGTGATTGTACTGCAATTAAGATATGCTGTTAAAACTGTAGTTTTACCCCTGTTTTCTTGTACTTCTCTCAGAATGATTATGTAGTTAATTACATCTCTCTAGCGGTTATGTTGGAGCATTTAATGGTGGAATATGACTAAATAAAGCTAGTTATGGCTGATGATGATGTTATCATCAACGAGGAGTTTCTGCATACTGGATTTTTCCAGTATCAGACATCTGGAGCATCTACCAGGCATTTGGAGCAGCAGCAGGACGTCTGGAGTTGCGGCCGGACTTCTGAAATCACACGGAGTGTCAAGGTATAAGTTTTGTATGCTCATGCAAATGCGTACGTGAAGTATGTTAGGTGTTAGCTGTTGTAGTTTCTAAACTACGTTTGCATGTGCAGGTATAGGCCTTGGAAAGGCACGTAAGCACGCTCTTCATGGTGCTTTAGGACATCTGAACGTCTCCACAGATGTCTGATAGACATATCGAACATCCGAACGAATCGATAGACATCTGGAAAGACCCCAAGATGACTAAAAAGGGGTTCTAGACCTCTGCCAGCAATGCAAGAACACAAGGTGAGTTACTGAGGTCGTTTAAGACATCTGGGCCTAGTCCCAGACGTCTGATTTCAGTCTGTTTGCATGTTTTTGGCCCATTCGAGGCCCAAACAGAGTTGATTTTATGCAAAAACGAAGTACTATTGTTTTCCTCTCGAGTCTATCTATGTGTTAGTATCAATTATATACTGTATTAAACTTGTCTAATGTGACTTAGTCACTGGTATAGGTCTCCAGCCTGTAGCATGTTCGGGACCCGCAGAGACGACCGAATCTACGATTCAGGTCCCCATTCCTCTCGTGTATCCCGATAGAGTGGTTTTCTTTAATGCTAAGATTTAAACAAGTGCATGCTTAGAATAACTTGATTGAACCCTAGGATGTGAAATGAACCCTAAGGCAGAAACAAATGAATAATGCTTAAGCTACATTGTTTACTTGATATGCATGTTAAACCCTAATTGCTAGCAAGTGTATAGATACTTGATGTGATGCTTTTTTAGTTATTAAAACATGAGCTACCTATTATATAAATGAAACCAGGATGTGAACAACGAGATATGAATATTGAGAAGTTAAATGAAATGAATACAGTACATGAACCCTACAGGGAACTAGGAGAACTCTTGTATAGAGAAAGAATCTCGTATGTAGACGAGAAGTGAGGTGGCCCTTGTGTACGTGGTACCAAAGAGAGCGACTATCTTGCGTACGCAGTACCAAGGGGAGCCACTATCCCTTTCGTATGGAAAGAGAGGTGGCACTCACGTACGTGGTATCGAGGAAAGCTATGACCACCGTAATGTAGGGGGCAGCCAACCGCCCCACGGGGCCTTGGGTTAGAACTGGCCACCCTACACTGACTCTTGTTAGGCCCACTAGGAAAATCGAGATAGTCGGGCGAGGGTACGCCGACTGTGAGGGGCGAAACCCCTGTTTTGTTTTGAGAGGGGGAGGCCCTGTTATGTTCCGTGTTGTACGTTTGGGCGTACCCACTAGCGGAAACAACTAACCGCGTGCCAGTGCGAGGTAGCTACCAGTGCGCTTATTGCGTGTGTCGTAGTCACCGCTACATCGCGACCATGACCTCAGGGTGGTAGACCAGGTGTAGGACTACCACGGGGGCTCTCTCGACCAAGAGAGTGCCACATGTACATCCTGCATCACGGGAAAACTGCAAGTGAGATCGTTCCCATAGGGAATAAGAAGATTAAGTAAAGTTATGGATCCTGATTAGCACACTTAACCCAAAAATGCACAAATATGATAAATGGAAATGGATGATAATACATAATCGACAATTGCATGTTAACTGATTGCTTGTTTCTTTATGTTAAATTGCATGTAAATGGCTTAACCATCACTCTACTTAGCGTTAGCTGACCGTGGATTATATAACCTTGTTCAGGTTAAAGAGTTGAGTAGCTAGCACCACCAACTGTAGAGGGAGCTGGACCCAGTCGAGCCCAGCCTTAGCTATTGTCGCTTTTCTGTTCCAGAATTTCCTTTCTGTTGTAGAAATGAGTACTTTGATATATGTAAAACTATTTATGTTATGTTTCCGTTCTACTTTCTGTTGTTGTAGTTGTGATGGCATATAATATTGTGAGACTTTTTATTTTATTTCCTTTATTGTCTCTTGATCGCGTTTTTACGCAGTTTGTTAAATTAGGGTTTTAAGTCATTGCAACACACAAAAATAGATTCGCTTTTAAAATTTATAAGACCTAGATAGTGGGGTATCTAGGGTCGTCTAAGGAGGCAAGTTTGTAAATCAAAATCCCTTACTTTAAAGATGGAACTCAACTTTCTTTTTGATCTTTTCAATATATACTTTTTTATAGATTTTTGAAATAAAGGCAACATGCAAGTTTTTGTTGATAGCAGGAAAACAACTAATACCCAATTCAATAAAGCTAACCCTAAGGTGACAGGTAGAGCCTCTCCCTAAGCTCACCTTAGGCACGTGGAGGCCTAGAATAATTAGGGAGAGGGAGTGAAACAAATGCTAGGCAAAAATTGTAAAAAGCTATGCAACAAAAATCGAAAGAGGGCAATTTGAATTAAAGCAAAATTGTTTACACAAAACCTATAGAGGAATGCTTCTACTCTACTTGAAAATTCAAGAAAAATAAAACACAAATCCTCTAGATAGATGGTGAAGAAGTGGGCTTCTTGCTCCAAGCCAAGTAGCTCCTTGACTTGAAAAGACAACTCCTTCTTCTCCTTCTTGAGATGCTCCTCCAAATGATGTCCTCTAAGGTGGTAGCTACCACCTTTAATTCTCCTCCTCCAAGGGTGGATGTCCACCCTAGGTCCTTCTCCTTTGCCTGGCCGTCCTCCTTGAAGTAGAATGGCCTTCCTCCTTGGCGTGGCACAAGTTGAAGAGAGTGGGGAGAAGAAGGCACCAAAGGGGCGGGTGATGTGCCCCCTTAATCTTCTTCTCTACTCCTTCTTCTTGGCCGTAGGTGTAGGTGGGTATAGGTAGAATAATACCCTAATGGAGGATGATGAAAATGGTGGTAGGTGATGGGTTTTTATAGGGTTTAGGAGGGGAGGGGTTGGTGTGGACACATGTAGGGCTAGGATGGAGTTATAGGGTGGTTATGGGTGGTTATCATGATCCAAGGGAGGGGGCTATTTGGCACCACCTTAAAGGGTGTTAAGGGGGTGGTTATGGTGGCCAAAAGGCACCTAGAATTGGCGCCACTTTTGGCTTCTAGAAGGGGGGGTTAGGTGGATGGCTAGATGTGGTTGTAGGGTTAGGTGTATGGTGGATATGGGGGTGGATGTTGGCGCCAAAAAGGAGGGTAGTTAAGGTTAGGTTTTGGCACCAAAAATTGGTGCCTTTTGATGGTGATGATGGGGTGAAGAGGTGGCTAGATGGTGGCGCCAACTTGGAGTAGGATAGCTAGCTTAGGTGAGCTTAGGTAGGGCTTTAGTTGGTGGAGCTAGATAGGGTTGAGTTGAAGGTGGTGGATGGCCAAGGAGCTAGTTTCTAGCTAAGCTAAGCTAAGCTAGCTTAGCTAGCTATGGAGTAGAGGAGAAGGTATTGAGGCTAGGGTTTGAAGAGAGGAGCTGAGGAGGAGAAGTCTGGAGCTTGAAATGGAGTTGGCAGCTGCTGAAGAGGGTGGCATGGAACTACTCTAGCTGGCTTAGCTTGCTAGTTCTTTGCTAGCTACTAAGCCAAGCTAAAGTGAGCTGGCTTCTACCATAATGAGTTGAGGTGAGCTGGGTCTGGTGCTTCCGGGGAGGATAAAGCTAGTTGAGGCAAATAAGGTAGCTTAGCTCAGCTGAGTTGAGCTAAGCTGAGTCCTCAGGAGCTGGACTTGAGCTTCCTGAGCTGGAATGAAGTCATCTTCAGCTGATTAGAGTTGAGTGGAGTTGGATTTAGCTGGACCTAAGTTGGGGTAAACTCCAATCAACGCAGCTGAGCTAGTTAGAGCTCCCTATGGACTAATGGGAGCTAAGATGAGCTAGACTCAGCTAAGTTGAGCTGGATCTGAGCTGACCTGAGCTAGGGTGAGCTAAGATGAGCTCTCTTGAGCTGCCATTCAGTTGAGATGAGCTGAATGGAGCTAGGATGAGCTAACCCAAGTTCTGGTGAGCTGAATTCTAGCTATGGTATGTTGGATCAAGCTGAGTTCCAACTGGTGAAAGCATCTCATTCACCAGTTGCCTTCCTGAGTGCTAGGGTTCTAGGGATCTGGCAATCTGTTTATCCCTAACACTCACAAAAGCACATCAAAAACATACTAAAAAATGCAATGCTTGCCTAACTTAATTTATGCCTAAATGCAACCCAAAAACCCATTTGTGGAGCAAAATCCTAAGAGCTAGGTTTGTTTTAATGCATAAGAATAATGATAAACTATAGTTTATCACACCCCCATGCTTATTTTTTGCTAGTCTCTTAGCAAAACTTTAATTTTTACAAAATGAAATTTTTAGGTAATCTAATTTTTTTGAGTTTTGAGGAGAAAGAGATTATGAAACATAGGTTGATCCAAACACAGGCGGTACGGGATTTGTTAAGGATAAACATCAGGATTTATTTTTGGATCCAAAAATTAGACAATACGGGATCAATATATACTCCAGAAAATTCACAAATTAACCCCTTGTTAATTCAGATGACTTGAAATTTCTATTTTTAGGAATTTTCTAGCTCTTGAATCTGATTCGCAACTTGTAATATCCTTTAAAACCTTGTGTCTGTGCTTGTGAAAAGCCAACATTTATAAGGGCGTGTTTTTGGTTTAAAACCTTTTTTTTGTCCCCCGTGCTTATTTCTAGCTTAGTCTTACAATAGATGTGTCGGATCATTATTCTCATTACCAATCCTCGAGGGGGCTCTGGCGCCAGTACTTCGAGATAGCACTGTCCATGATACCACCCAGGAGCTCACAACCCCAAAACACAATGCGGTGTAAAGGAGTGCTCCAAGCAAACTCAAGCTCTTGCTCCAACACTATAGGTAGAGTATCGTCCAAGACACTTGAGCTGCTAAAATACGCTTTAATGCTTCGTATAAAGATATGAAATATAGATATGGAGCAGCGTCGAGGCGGTAACATGTTGACATCGCATCCTCAAAAGATGCATTTTCCTCCTCGGTGGTGGGAACTCAACCCAATGATCTGCTTTAGACTTTTACTAAGGCCAAACAAGGGGCTTTTCTAATTTTTAGTAGGTTTTTAGGTGTTGTCTTGTGTGTGAAATTTGACATAGGAAGTTCTGTAAGAAAAATAAGTTTTTGAATCAGAAACTAAGCCAGATACTTTCCATATTACAAAAGAGGATCAAGTCACCTGAACTCTCATGAGTTCAGGTGAAATTTTGGAGAAGGATATCTAATCTAGTCTATAAAATAGACCCAGAAATTCTAATGATTAGATCCAAATCCTCATCCTTAGTTTGTTAAAGATTAAATCCCATTGTACCGAAAGTGATTTTTCTCAACCTTAGTCCAGATTTCAAAATTTTTCCTCAAAAAGTTTTCAATATTTATATATTTTTGGGTATGCAAGCAGGAAAGAAAAATGCATGTTTTTAGGTTTTGAAAATCCTAAATCGATCGTCAAAATTTTAAAAACACCCCCCCATGTTTAAGATATGCAATGTCCTCATGCGATAGGAGGGAAAGAGGGATTACCATAGTAAAAGGCGGTCGGATTTAGGATGGTCAAAACCTAGAAAAAGAAAGGAAAAAGGAAAGAAGGAAAAATGATGGGTTACCTTCCATCAAATGCTGTCTTTTACCTCATTTAGCCGGGTGTAAAGTATGCACGGAAGATGGAAAATCTTGCAAAAAGTTGGACACTTGGATGCCCGCATAAAAGACGTCTTCTTCTGGATCCCTAGAGAGTGGATTAGAGGAAATATAGGGATCAAAGTTGGATGGAAAATGATAAGTGTAGCCCGAGTTTGGCCATGGTTTTAAATTAGGTTAGAGGCCAAGCTCGGGCAGGTATGGTGGTAGGTCCATGGGAAAGGGATCGGGGAAGGGATGGGGAGGATTTGGTGAAGTTAGTGTGGAAAGGTGGGGTGATGGAAGAGTGGGTGGGTCAGGGTGATCAGGGGGTTCATCAGGAAGGGCTTTTTGGTCAAGACAAGTTTCCATATCATAGATTTCATCGACCACTGATTCTAAATTAGATTCCTCAAAAAGATTATGGCCGGTAAGGGTATCTATCAACATTATCTCCTCCACCATATTGGAAATTTCCGTATCTGAGTCCTCAAAAAAAGTATCATCATGGAATCTTTTGGAGGATTGAAAAATATCAAGTGCGATAGTTTGGCCTATGCAGGTGATATCCTTTTTGCTGTGTGGCAATTGACATTTGCCTTTGCAGTGGCCAAAAAGGGTTGTCCAAGGATTATTGGGACATTCAATAAAGATTCGGGTACCTCAATGTCAAGGACCAGAAAGTCTGCAGGGAAGACACAATTCTAGACCTTGACTAAAACATCCTCAACAATCCCACGAGGTTTTATTGTAGATCGGTCGGCTAATTGCAGGGTAACCTCGACGGGTTTTAATTCACCGATCTAAAATTCTTCAAATAAAAGTGTGGGAATGATATTAATTGAGGCACCAAGATCAAGAAGGACGTGATCAAAGGTAGTATCATCAATAATCACTGAAATTAATGGTGCCCCCAAATCTTTCATTTTAGGAGGCAGCTTGCTCTGTATGACAGAGCTTACTGTCTCCGAAAGATGTACCTGTCCTAGATTTTTGGCCTGTCTTTTAGGAGTACAGATCTCTTTCAAAAATTTGATGTAGGTAGGTATATATTTGATGGCATCTAGGAGAGGAATATTGATTTGAACTTGCTCAAATAAATCCATGAGTTCTTCTGTGGTGGGCTCAGATTTTTTTTCTATTGGTGGTGGGGTGGAGAGCTTGTGGAAAAGGGATAGGAGTCATGTCTTGAGATTTTTGTGTTTCTTTTTCTTCCTAATGGGGAGGTGGGGAGTCAATTTGCACAGTGATGGGGATTTCACCAGGTTTTTGTGAAGGCCTGGGATCAGTGGTAGTTTTCCCACTCCTCAACGTAACTGCATGTGCAATCGGATTATTATTTAGAGGAGGTGGGGGGGCTTGTGGTTGTGGAAACCTGGGAGGCTGTTGAGGTAATGGATTAGTAGGAGGCGGATTCGGGTAGTGTGGATTTCTGCCCGGATATTGGTTCCTTTGGTGATTAGGGTTGGACATGGGTTGGAAGGGAAGATGTCTTGTAGGTCTTTGAGTGGGAGTAACCCCAATCTGATTATTCATATTTGTGATGGTGCAGGTTATTTCTGTCATTTTTGTCTTCATGTCCTGTAGGGTTCTCATCATCTGGGCCTTGATGTCTTGTTGGGATGGTTCAGGATGAAAGGTCGGATTTGATCCATGCCCATTAAATTGATATGGTTGGGGAGGAACCTGGTTATTCCAAGAGTAGTTTGGGTAATTCTTCCAATTGGAAGAATTTTTAAATGGCTCCTGGATAGCAGAAATATTTTGAGTAGGGTTAAGATCTGGATAGTTGTAATTCCCCAGTGAATCATGGGCAACCTCAGAATACCGGTAATAATCAGCAGGAGTAGTGTTAAGATTGTGTAAATTTTCTCTTTATGGAAAGTTAGGTTGGGTTAGATGTGGACTGTGTGGAGCTTGGGTTGATGTGGCAAGTCTTTCCTTAATCTTCTTTTGATTAATGTGCATCTGGTCGAGTTTTTGGGCGATCATTCTAAGATCATCTTGGGTGACAGGGATAGCTTGGGTGCCTACTTCATGAACATTGAACTGCAGGTTTGGAGTTCTGCAAAATGTGTTCATGGAAGCTTGATTAAATGAGTTGTCACTCATTTCTTCAAAAAGGTCATAGGCACTTTCAACATCCTTATTTAAGAAGTTGCCGCCATATGAGGCATCGACGAAATGTCAGATTTGATCTTCTAATCCATGATAGAAGATCTGCACAAGTTACCATAAAGGAATCTCGTGATGAGGGCAACTTCTTAAGAGATCTTGAAATCTTTCCTAATAATCATGGAAAGTATCACCAGATTTTTGTTGAAAAGTCGTAATAGATCTTCGCAGGGAATTAGTACAACCTATGGGAAAGAATTTCTTGAGGAAGGCACTCTTGAGCTGGGGCCAAGTTGTGATGGGTCGGCCAATGGTCCTGAACCAATAAGAGGCCTTATCTTTAAGAGATAATGGAAATAGCCACATCAGCCATAGGTTTTTTTGCACATTTCGGGAACGGGTTGTTTGTGCAAGAAGAGTCAGCTCTTCAAGGTGGCTAAAAGGGTCTTCCCTAGGAAGGCCATGGAAGTGTTTAATCAGGTTTAGGACTGCTGGCTTGATCTCAAAGTCCCCCTCTGGTATGACCACCCATGGTTGTTCCTCATAATAAGACGGATCATAAAAATCTTTTAGAGGAATAACAGGCTGTTGACAGGGTGGTGGGTTTGGCCTTTGATTGGCTAGGTTTTGGATGTTCCTAGTCAATGTTTGTTGATTGGCATTTAATTTAGCAATCTGCTCAGCCATCATTGTCAAGAGCTTAGGCGGGGGGCTTGATGTTGTGATTGAGGCAAATCAATATTAGGGAGCTCTAGGTGCTGGAAGTCAAATGTGGGGGGGCTATGGGTGGAAGGGTTAGAATTAGGGTTAGTAGTAGGGTTGGAGATGGGATTAGAGGTGGAAGTGGAAGGGTTAGTGGACCTATTTTGTTGATTTTCCATATTTTTAGAAGAAGACAGAAAAAGTGGTCTTTTTGCATGGGGGTGAAATCAAATGGTCCTTCCAAGTGCGGATTTTGAGACCGTCGCTCATGCATAAAATGGAAGAACGGGAGGAGAGGAGAAGAGATGGACATGAGAGAAAGTGTGCAATTCAAACAACAAATTCTAAACCTAACTTAAGTGTGACTCCCTAAAAATCAACCTAAGACTTGGTCTACCTAGGAAATAAGTAATCAACAGTGAATACTCATTCTGTCAACAAATCTAGCCAAGTTGCTTAAGGGGAGGTTTGAGCCCAAGCATTTCCCAGGAAAATCCCCAGGTGCTTGTACAAACCCGCACCTGGTCGTTTGACACGGTCCCTCAGCCTAAACACCAGATATAGATGACAGAATTTGTATTAACTAGAGAAAACTTAAGTCCTATATAGCAAGCCTAAATTGACAAAACCTCAGGGGTCAAATTGCTACGAATTTTAGTTAGGGCTAGGATACTAAAGTGCACACGGAATGTGGAGGGTGTTGATTGGGTTGTTGCCTTGTTATTTTAATTTTCAGTATGTGTGCAGGAATTGGAAAGTGGTTCCAATTAAAAATAAGTTGTCACACAATTTTTTGTATTTTTGTCTTTTAGGATTGGATTTAACTTAGTGTATTGTTAGGATTTTCTTTTTAAGTTTTCAAACAAGTTTGAGATTTCACAAATAAGAGGAAATCAAGTTGTATGGGTGAGGATATGTTTCCTTTTAGTTGTTTGTCTCTAAAAATGAAAAAGAAATCCTAATCCAATTGATCCTAGGACAGAAATTTAACTACCAATGAGTTATTTTTAAGCTTTCTGTATTAAGTAGTGGTCTAAACAATTCAAATAACACCACTACTTTGAAGAGAATCAAAGAAGGATTCTAGAAAATATTTTTTTAAGATTTTAAGAATTTGTTTGATAATTATTTTGAATTTTTATTTGTACTGGTGTCAAAGTCCAGAAATGATACCTGTGAGTATTTTGGACTTTTCAGTATTACCACCAACCTCAGAAAATTTTGGTGATTTTATATAATGTGTATAATTTCACAAGGATTCCAAAAAGTCAAATTTCACAAAAATTGGATGAGTATAAAAATTCTAAAAATTCATGGACAGTAGCAAATCAAAATCCCTTACTTTAAAGATGAACTCAACTTTCTTTTTGATCTTTTCAATATATACTTTTTATAGATTTTTGAAATAAAGGCAACATGCAAGTTTTTGTTGATAGTAGGAAAACAACTAATACCTAATTCAATAAAGCTAACCCTAAGGTGACAGGTAGAGCCTCTCCATAAGCTCACCCTAGGCACGTGGAGGCCTAGAATAATTAGGGAGAGGGAGTGAAATAACTGGCACTTGCTGCAGCTAACCATAGGAGATGACAGAACCTTCGATTTCTGGAGTGAAGACTGGTCCCTGCTGGGTACTCTAAAGGAGGCCTACCCAAGGGCCTTTGCAGCAGCTAGAGACAAAGATGGCACAGTCAACTGCTCTTGGTCTGATAGCAGGCACTGTTGGCTGTTGAGTGAAGATGATTCCACCAGAATGGGCACTCGGTTATGGGAAGAAAGAAGGAACCTGATTTCAGACTTGAAAAGCTTTAAACCCAGGCCTGGAGTGGATGATAATTATGTATGGGATGGTATTTATATAGTGCAATGTGGATATAGAAAGATTATGGAGGGTGACAGAGGTGGGGGCTATGATCACATCGACAAAAAAATATGGCTCTTGAAGATTCCCCTCAAAGTGCAAATTTTTCTTTGGTTGTGTAGGAGGGAGGGCTTGATAACAGGTGATCTTCGACACAAAAGAATGGGAGCTGCTCTTCATGAATGCCACCTGTGTGGGATGCACACTGATAACCTTAGCCACATTTTCTCGTCTTGCCTGATTACTGATGCTGTTTGGAGGACTTGCCAGGAGCCACTACCATCGTGGGACTCCATTTGGCATGGTTTTGTTGTGATGGAGAGGCCGCATATGCGCATGGCTGCAACTCTCTGGCTTGTGTGGAGGGCAAGAAATGAGAGGCTTTTTCAGGAGAGACTGGTTTGCTGTGAGCAAAATGTAAAGGATTGTTGGTCCCTCATACATACATGGGGATTTGAATTGTTAATCCTCTTAACTTTTTATAATATATTGTCCTCCCATATTGCTATCGTAAGACGATAGCTTTCCTTTTTGTTTAAAAAAAAAAAATCGAAAGAAGGCAATTTGAATTAAAGCAAAATTGTTTACACAAAACCTATAGAGGAATGCTTCTACTCTACTTGAAAATACAAGAAAAATAAAACACAAATCCTCTAGATAGATGGTGAAGAAGTGGGCTTCTTGCTCCAAGCCAAGTAGCTCCTTGACTTGAAAAGACAACTCCTTCTCCTTCTTGAGATGCTCCTCCAAATGATGTCCTCTAAGGTGGTAGCTACCACCTTTAATTCTCCTCCTCCAAGGGTGGATGTCCACCCTAGGTCCTTCTCCTTTGCCTGGCCGTCCTCCTTGAAGTAGAATGGCCTTCCTCCTTGGCGTGGCACAAGTTGAAGAGAGTGGGGAGAAGAAGGCACCAAAGGGGCGGGTGATGTGCCCCCTTAATCTTCTTCTCTACTCCTTCTTCTTGGCCGTAGGTGTAGGTGGGTATAGGTAGAATAATACCCTAATGGAGGATGATGAAAATGGTGGTAGGTGATGGGTTTTTATAGGGTTTAGGAGGGGAGGGGTTGGTGTGGACACATGTAGGGCTAGGATGGAGTTATAGGGTGGTTATGGGTGGTTATCATGATCCAAGGGAGGGGGCTATTTGGCACCACCTTAAAGGGTGTTAAGGGGGTGGTTATGGTGGCCAAAAGGCACCTAGAATTGGCGCCACTTTTGGCTTCTAGAAGGGGGGCTTAGGTGGATGGCTAGATGTGGTTGTAGGGTTAGGTGTATGGTGGATATGGGGATGGATGTTGGCGCCAAAAAGGAGGGTAGTTAAGGTTAGGTTTTGGCACCAAAAATTGGTGCCTTTTGATGGTGATGATGGGGTGAAGAGGTGGCTAGATGGTGACGCCAACTTGGAGTAGGATAGCTAGCTTAGGTGAGCTTAGGTAGGGCTTTAGTTGGTGGAGCTAGCTAGGGTTGAGTTGAAGGTGGTGGATGGCCAAGGAGCTAGTTTCTAGCTAAGCTAAGCTAGCTTAGATAGCTATGGAGTAGAGGAGAAGGTATTGAGGCTAGGGTTTGAAGAGAGGAGCTGAGGAGGAGAAATCTGGAGCTTGAAATGGAGCTAGCAGCTGCTGAAGCGGGTAGCATGGAGCTACTCTAGCTAGCTTAGCTTGCTAGTTCTTTGCTAGCTACTAAGCCAAGCTAAAGTGAGCTGGCTTCTACCATAATGAGCTGAGGTGAGCTGGATCTGGTGCTCCCAGGGAGGATAAAGCTGGTTGAGGCAACTCAGTTGAGCTGAGCTAAGTCCCCGGGAGCTGGACTTGAGCTTCCTGAACTGGAATGAAGTCATCTTCAGCTGGCTGGAGTTGAATAGAGCTAGATGTAGCTGGACCTGAGCTGGGGTAAACTCCAGTTAACTCAACTGAGCTTGCTAGAGCTCTTTGTGGACTAATGGGAGATGAGATGAGCTAGACTCAGCTAAGTTGAGCTGGATCTGAGCTGACCTGAGCTAAGGTGAGCTAAGATGAGCTCTTTTGAGTTGTCATTCAACTGAGATGAGCTAAATGGAGCTAGGATGAGCTAACCCTAATTCAGGTGAGCTGAATTCTAGCTATGGTAAGCTAGATCAAGTTGAGTTCTAGCTGGTGAGAGCTTTTCCTTCACCAGTTGCCTTCTTGAGTGCTAGGGTTCTAGGGATCTGGTAATCTGCTTATCCCTAACACTCAAAAAAATACATCAAAAACACAATAAAAAATGCAATGCATGCCTAACCTAATTTATGCCTAAATGCAACCCAAAAATCCATTTGCAGAGCAAAATCGTAAGAGCTAGGTTTGTTTTAATGCATAAGAATAATGATAAACTAGCGTTTATCATCTCTTAGTTATTTCTTCTTAGTTACATTGCATGTGTAGCTGTGGAATATTTTCTTCTTTTGGTTATTTCTCATTGGACGACTGGGTCTTGGGATTAGTCGAGGCGAGCTGATCTCAGGTCCAGTAGGGATTTGGGATCGAGTCGTAACAGGTAGTTTTTGTTAAATTTTCAAAATTGATTCTGTGAATGCTTGTTGCTTTGATGTCTCGAAAATCCTTGCTATAACTTCAGCTTGTATTGATGGTTGCATTTAATTAGGTTCAAATGTATCTATGTTTTACTATAGATATAACCTTAACTTTTACATCCTTGCAATAGTTCTCATGAATACCTTTGGTACACCTATTTTGATAAAAGATAAATTTGTTTTCGTACTCATTTGATAGAAAAGTAGATTTACTTGCATATCTATTTTGATATAAATGTTTGGTCATGGAGTAAGGGATTCTTTATTGCAAATGTTATGCTATTAACAAAAAAAGAAGATTATTAGTGTATATCACCACACATTAAGTCTTTTTATTGAAGTGATTTTGATAATGACAAAACATATCTACATCATATATAATGGATTCGAGCTCACACATTTCAAGAAGTAAATATAACCTTCATCTCAAAATGAAGATGCAAGAAGGCAATATTCAAGGAAAGACTACATTCCATAATGCAAAGAATATTAAGAGAGCATTTATTGTCTTAATGTAATTTTCTTCTTGTTAGAATGTTATCCTAAATAAATATTTAGGAAATTCCCTCAATCTCTTAAATAACTTACTAAAATTCCTTATAAAACTCTCAAAACCTCTTTTTTTGTACTTTTCCATATGCCTATTTAACATCCCAAAAGTCTACCTTTTCATATCTTTTGATTTTCACTCGTAAACTTGACCTAGTCTTCTACACTTTTCCAGTTTCATAAGTTACTAAATGTATTACCTTTGGAGAGATTCGAGATGTTTATACTTAATCCTAGACATCTTTTGTAACTAGAATTCAGTTTAGAAGTTTGTGTCTTTTGACTTTGAATCTTAAATGTTAAACTTTGGATGTCTCTCATTCAAATCCAGCATCTAAGTTTATGTTATAGCCTTTTGACCTTTTACACAAATGTTTGTTGATCTTAAAAAGGATGCCTTGCACCAAAATTTAAATGACTTTGTAGAGAATTTGTGTCATGAATAGAAACTCAATTTTTCATGGAAATAGCCTTTTAAATGCTTGATTTAGTTTCTAGGTGCCTAATATCTCTATTTTGCCCATCTAAGGTAGCTCAATTGGTAAGACATCAAAACCAACTTAGTAGGAGGCATAAGTTTGAGTCCCCAGACATTGCACAGGGAAGTAGCGGGAAGTGAACACCTCACTTCTCCCCCTATAAGATGAGAGTTATCATCTAATATCTCTATTTTGGATGTTATTCTATAATTTCTAGATGATTTTAAATAACTCGTTTCCGTACTTGTTTTTAGTAACTCAATATGCAAATCCCTAGCTTTTTAGATGTTTGTCTTTATATTTAGATGCTTAATCTTGCTTACTCAAATTCTCATCATTTGATTATAGATGATTCTAAAGAATGTTGTGCTATTTTAGAAATCAACTCATTTACTACAATGTTGGACTCTTTGTTCAAAGTGTCTGTGTGAACTCTAAGATGCCTATTTAGAGATAAACAGATGCTTGTCTTTGACCCTTGGTGCATGCCACAAACTAGACATTTTTCCATATATCTAGACATCTTTTATGAATTGACTTTTGGATTATTAACTTTAATCATTTGATCTTGAAAAGTTTTGATATAATTTAAATTTCAACAACTCCAAAAGCTTGATTGCAACCTCGATTGCTTTATATGTGCCTACCTAAGGTCTCCCAAGCCTACACAACTTAATTGTTGTGCCGACAACTCCAATTTCATTAAATGGAGTTCACTAGCACTTTCAAATGCTCTTGAGTGCTTAGTGTAATTTCTCTCATTGGGTTGTCACTCTTCTTCTATTCATCACTTTCTATAGGTTTGTTAAAGGGAGTATAACTAAGCTTTTGATCTCTATTTCATGTTATTGAAAGGCTCTATAGAGTCAATTATATTCTATATTTTTATTTCATTGTTTTGGGTACTTGGACTTAGTTTCCTTTTTCCCTTTCAAGAAGAAGAGGTAGAAATTTTTATTGAGGGTTTTAGGAAAGAGGTGTTATACAAAAGAGTGCTACCCTCACCTTTTTAATTTGAATAGTGTATTTTCCAACTTGGGTCAAGGCAAACCGAAGTAGAGGTCTTTTTTTCTTAAAAGAATTTTTTCTCTAAGTTTAATATTTCTTTCTACGATCGACTTTATTTATGCTATTTCAACCCATTATAAATCCTTGCAACCTCCTGCAATTTGTTTTTTTTTCTAATTTCTGCTTATCCCTATGGCTTGATTGTGCATATGTGTGGTCTCATTTATATATCTTGTGGGTATTACAATTATTTTTATTTATACATATTACATTTTTTAAATTGGAGACAAAAGAACCATTTGCTTCCAATCGAGAAGTCTATCCACAACAGTATTCGAGAGATTGTAAATTGTGATGACTTTGCTACTATGATGACGATTGCATTGGTTGACTGGGAAGATTTGTCAATAGAGGTGAACAAGCATCCAAGGACGCTAAGCAAATCGGAGGCATCAACCTTACTCATGGATAATCCACAGGCACTTGCCTAGACAATGCTTGATTGTCACATGGTTTGTATTAGGTACCATCTTTGAATTGTAGCTAAGTGGCTTAGATGTAGGGCAAAAAAGAGATGTCAAAGCTAAGGCACTCTGATGAGCCTTCTTATTATACAACTAGCACACTAATTAATTAAATAATTTATGTTACATTTATTTAAGTAAATAATTATTATATACAGATATGTGCTCGAACCATCCAACTTAAGTAATAAAAATAATTACAAAAAGGCTTAACATGGCAATTGATGAGATGGGACATTGAATCAAGATTTTCTCGTACTTTTGGATTGGGATGAGATAATGTGATTTGGATACAAGTAGAAAAATACATGTTATAATATATTATGGGAGGGTTTCTACTCACCTTTCTCTTCAAAAGAAAAAATAAAATATATTAACTAAAAATTAAAATATATCAAATATAAATCAAAATGCAGATGTTAAAGTTAAAATTTATTAGTTAAAAATTAAGTAGATTGATTAGAAATTAACATATATCAATTGATAATAATTTTTTACTAATTAAAAATAAAAGTACACTTACGTGATTTACTTTTCAACTAATAATGATTGAAAATGAGAAATACATATGTGAAAAATAATTTTTTTTATTTAAAAAATAATTTTTAATAATAAAAAATCAAAATATATTAATTAAAATTATATTTTCTCACTTTACATATTGTAAAATACCTTACAATATATATTTTTTTATTTTTTTCCATTATAATTTATACAGATCAATATTACAATAACTTATGATTATGATAACAATTTCAAGTTTTAGAAGAATTCCATGTACAAAGGTTACCACTTAATGAAATTTCAAATTGTGTTATCAATGAATTCGATCGAGGTGGAGTTATTTCTTATTCCGTTGGAGATTTTAAGTTAGGACATCGATTTGCCCCCGCCATACACCACCGTTAGCCCCGCAGTACGTAGCTATTCACAACGACATAATTTTCGACAATTGTGCGATTGAAATTGATTCTTTCGTTGGATTTCCACTGTGAATTCAATTTGACTGAGATTTCAAATTGATTTGTCTGAAACTAATTATTCCATAGGATTCCACGACTCCTTGCACGTTGTTGGAATGTTTTATTTTAACTCACATGGGCATCCTCCTAATTTAGTCATAAAATATGGCCACCAATGCACGAGCATTGCATGTGGTTGGGGATTTGACTCCTAAATTACAATAGCATTATCGAGAGTGCACGTGGAATCGAGCTTGCATGCACGGAAGGTCGAACGAGGGGCATAACCGTCGCATACAAGATGAAGTTAACGATATTAATTTTTAAATTAAAAAATATAATTTATTTTATATTTATTTATATTATATTAACATCATTATATAATAAAATATATTTATTTTAACCAAATATATCTATTAAAATATATTTATTATATTACATCAACTCCTTCGCGTATATATATATATATATATTAAAAAATCATCTATCAATATTACATCATATTTTTAATCATATTATTTAACTACTTATTATTATACCACCAATCAAATACCCTCAACTTATCCATAATATTTTATCTCGCGCGGATGGAATCAACGATCAAGGACTCGTGAGATTCAATTCGCGATGCTTAAAAGATTTCAACGATGGAATAGAATAAAGGAAGCCAAGTTAACGTGCCTAATTTTCTTTCTCACAGAAAGTCGTCGCCAGAACACCGTGCATAGATTTTTACGGAGAAATCAAAAAAATTGAAAAATTCACGCAAAAAGCAACCCAACTACCGTACACAGGTGGCACTCATTGCCATATGCATATGCCGGGTACGGGGGTGATTTGCTTTTGTGCGTAGAAAAAATCATCGGTCATTTTTGTATACAATTAAGAAATCGTTCACATCCACCGGCAAGTTTATATTGCATCCGTAAATTAATAAGACAAGGGTAGGAAAATATGTGCCTTAATATATTTTATAATATGTATTCTTATCAAATAAAATATATCGATATATTTTGACTTTTAATTAATATATTTTAATTTTTTATTGATTAAAAATAAAAGAAAAATTTACATATATATCTCTTTAATCATTGAATATTATGTCTATATCTTTATATTCTTGATAATTACGTAACTATCCCTCACATCTCGTCTTTAACTAAAATATCCTTCCATTTGTCCATTGTTAGCAAGTTAATTGAAGTGGGTAGTAATTTAACTAATGATATAAACCCATGAGTTATCTATCTCGATCTTTTGTGTATTCTTGATTTGCATGAGAAATCATGACCATCCACCGGTGGCTTCACGTCTTGAGGACTTCCTACGCCTCTCAATCCCTTCCTTTGCATCGTCTCCCCCACTTGAGAACTACTGCCCAGGTACTTGCTACTTGATTACTGCTCCCTATCCGTGCCATCAGCACCTTCGAGCATCATTGCATGCCACCTCATTTGCCGATGTTCACCACTATATTTGTCGGCTCGTCTACTGTGCCCAGTAAGCCCTCACCTTTTCTTGAAGATTGTGATTTTGTGATTTGAGATGGAGTACTTAGTTTTAGTTGAAGGATTCTAACTAATTGAGGAGTTTATTGATTATAGGATGGGTTGGTTAATAATTAGGTTTGGATTCTAGAAGCATTCATTAGATATGGAGGCTATTTCAAGCGTGAAAATGGTGAAAGATATCTACTTGGTAAAAAGATTAGGAATCTTATAGACCCAGACATTATTTGTTGATTTGATTTGATGGCTTTTACAGTGGAATCACTGCATTGGATCGAAGGGAAAGTTCTAAATTTGAAATATAAAGATCCAAAATCAATGCTAAGTAGGTACCTGAATGTAAGTACTAAATCAGAAATGATGAGTATGTTCCATGCACACAGTGATGGTACTAGTGTGGAATTGGCAGGAGAATTTGATGGAGCAATTGTCATGAAATGTGATAAGTAGAATACCCATATTGCAAACATTGGTGTTAATGAAAAGGGTATGGAAGGAGAGGCGAAGACTAATGTGGGTAGTGGATCAAAGATTGTGGAAGTTGATAAAGTAGGTGGGCATGAAAGTATTGAAAATGTTATAGTTGTGGAAAAATATGTTGGGATAGAGCACCAGCAATCTAGGATAAGGAAGAGTGTTAATAGATCTAGACATAGGCTTCTAAGTCAAGTACTAAAGCAATTTCAGTAGTAACAAGGTCAGCTGCAAGGCAAAGGCAAAGGTCAAAGTCTCATAGCAAGTCAGTTGTTGTGAGTGTGCAGGTGGACTATGATGATAGTGATGACAACGATTATAAGGTGGCTGTTGATGTAGATCAAGATGATGATTCAAATGAACTTGATAATTTAGTGTCCAAGAACAATTATCATAATTTAGTTGATTCAGATGTTGACAGTGTGTGTGATTACGAGGGGAAGGTGTTGGAAATCAACATGGATTGTCTGGATTTGTCTGAGGGGAAAGACTTTGAAAATGTTGCAAAGTTTCAATTGGCTTTAAAACAGCATTGCATAAATCAAGCACTTTAATGTGAAGAGAATCAAGAGGGACAAACTTCGTGTGACTGCTATGTATGTAGCTATTGATTGCAAGTGGAGAATCCATGCATCTAGATTGAATGGAGTTACCTTTAGAATAAAAAGCTTGAATGATGAACACACATGTCGTTCGGTCAACAAAGTTGGGAATTGAATGGCCACCAAAGAATGGATTTCAAATCGCATAAATCAATGGATGAGGGAAAAGCCTTCTATGACAATGAGAGATATATATGATAGGATCTTCAATGAACATAGAATAACCATTCCATACATGAGAATTTATTGGGGGAGGAATTTTGCATTAGATGACGTCTTTGGCACCATTGAGAAAAGCTATGAGAAGGTACCATCTCTTGTTTATGAGTTGAAGAGTAGAAATCCAGGTAGTGTGATCCATTACACAACTGAGGAAGATAATGAAGGTTCCCTTCTAGGAGGGGTGACGTAAAAATATGCGGAAATAAAATATAAAGCAATCTCACAAAAAATCAATCGCACAATGTACACAAGTAATTTTTAGGTGGAAACCCAAACCGGGTGAAAACCACCACCTAACCCTCTCGAGTTAGGATTTTCCGATCAACCTAGTTGATCAAATCCACTAACCGAATCACTTTGAAACGAGGGTGATTCAACCTCAGTACAACCACACTACAAGTACGAGGGTAGCGTTCCTCAACCCCTTCTCTCCACGAGAAGGATTTTGTCCCACGAAGGAGACGTGAATTCGCAAAGCGAATACCCAACCAAAATACAAAGATAAAATAAAACAACAGTCCTATAGAGCCAACAAAATTAAACCTAGCTTCTATAGGAAATAGGAAACTCCCCTTTGCAAGGAGTGCGTCGACGATGACGCGGTGCGTGTGCCACGCGATGGGGCTACGTCGCTCTCGTTAACAACGCCGGGAGAGCGGGTGCGCAACGGTTGAATGCTCTCAAGAAAATGGAGCTTGAGCTTGGAGAGCAAGAGAGTCTTTTCTTTGGACACAAAAGGTTTGAAAGTGTATTGCAAGGTGTGTGTCTTTGTGTGTATATGTCTCTCTAGGTGTGTATGTCTTTTCTCTAAGTGTGTTTCTTGTTGCAAAGGCTCCCCTCTATTTATAGAGGCCTTAGGAAGGTTTTGGAAGGCTTGGAAAAGCTTCCATAGCCGTTGGGTGCAAAGCCCAAGAGAATCAGGCCGAAATCAGGGCAATGATTGCATTTGACAGGGTTATCAGACGTCTAACTCTGGCATCAGACGTCTGGAAGGCTACTTTAAGACGTCTGATTCCAAGGTCAGACGTCTGATTCTGTGCGGGTTTCTTCCTGACTTGAATCAGATCTAAACAGGGTTTTTGTGCAAGTCCATCAGACGACATACAGGACGTCTGGTACTATGTCTGGACGTCTGGAAACCTACTTTTACTGTGGGAATTGATTTCCAAACGTTGCAACGGCTAGAAAATCTCTGAGAAGAGATTTTGGGTCAGCCGAGGCAAAACGGTCATTTATCAGACGTCTGTAAAGTCCTATGGACGTCTGATAAGGCTCTAACGGTCATATTCTTGAGTGTCTTCTAAGCCAGCCAACGGTCCACTAACTGGACGTCTGGCAAAGTCATCAGACGTCTCCTAAGACGTCTGGTCTAAGGTCTGGACGTCTGATTTCATCAGACAGAACTAACTATGCCCAGCCTAACAGTTATCAGACGTCTGAAACAACAGTCAGACGTCTTAAAATACTTTATCAGACGTCTGATTTTGGGATTAGACGTCTGGAAATGCTGTTTGAGCCCTATATTGGTTTTCTAAGTATTCTATAGAAAACCTAAGTATCCTAGGGTTGTGCAGGTGTTCCTAGGACTACTTTTAGGGTACTTTGAGGCTCTTTAACATAATGTTCTAAGGAATCAAAAAGAGCAAGAAAATAAATACAAGAGATACATGAAAGGATAAAAAAGAATCTATCCTATTCTTCTTTTCTTCCATCTCCAATCTTTCGCTCCACGCGAACCTCCTTTGTTTTCCGTCAAGCTCCTCCAATCCGTCCTGGATGCGAGCTCGAACTCCGTCTAAACATGTCCTCATTTGCAATTGACCTGAAATCTAGGACTCAAATTGCAAATGTTAAATAACACGTGTTTTGTTATCATCAAAACAAATGATCGTGGTGCTCTAGCACCAACAGATAATGCCTTTCTTCACCTCTTTGTATGTTTCAAGGCATGTAGTAATGGATTTATAAGTGGTTGTAGGCCATTCTTGGGCTTAGATGGGTGTCACTTGAAAGGGAAGTACTTGGGGACTTTGTTAAGAGTCATTATTCTTGATGGTGCCAATGGATTATTTCATGTTGCCTTTGCTGTGGTAGAAGGAGAATCACATGCTTCTTGGGAATGGTTTCTCAATCACTTGAAGGAGGCTATCGATTTTTGGAAGTGGAGAGGGATTGACTATCATATCAGATGGTCAAAAAGGGCTTCGAAGTGCCATTCACATGTTGTATCCATAAGCTAAACATAAGACTTGTATGTGACACTTGTATAAAAAACTTCAAGAAGGATTATCGGTGAGGAGTAGGAGAGGTTGGTATGGTCTGCATCTTGATCTTTTGATAAGAGTCAATTCCTTCATTACATTAGGGAGATTCAAAAGACAAACATGTAGACTTTCAAGTGGATTGACCACACGAAAGAGAAATAGAGCCGATGTACCTTCAAATTAGATGCTAAGTGCCATTATATCATGAACAACCTTAGTGAGAGTTTCAATCCTTGGATAAAGGAAAAGGCCCTTATGTGATATAGTTGATTGCATTCGACAGAAGATGATGGTGACAATGGATGAGAGAAGGAGAAGAGCTACAAAATGGAAGGGAATGATGGTACCCTCTACTAATGAGTACATTAGATCAGTAAGTCTGTGATTACAAGGGTTTATTGTTAAGAGATTGATAAACGTCAGTTTATCATCATTCTTATGCATTAAAACAAATCTAGCTCTTAGGATTTTGCTCCGTAAATGGGTTTTTGGGTCACATTTAGGCATAATCTAGGATTAGGCATGCATTGCTTTTTTTTTGTATTTTTAACATCCCTACTTGAGTGTTAAGGTTAAGCAAATATTCAGATCATCAAAACCCTAGCATTCAATAAGAAAGTGGAGAAAAAGCTCAAATCAGCTGAACCCTAGCTAGATTCAACTCATCTCAGCTGAATTCTAGCTCACATTAGCTAAATTTAGCTCCTTCTAGCTCTACCCAGCTTATCTTAGCTGGATGGTAGCTCAAGGTAGCTCAACTTAACTAGACCAAACTCAACTCAGCTCAGATCTAGCTCAACTCAGTTGGGTCTAGCTCATCCTAGATCCGATCAGTCCACTAGGAGCTCTAGCTAGCTCAACTAAGTGGACTTGAGTCACCTCAGCTCAAGCTTAGCTCACCTCAGCTCCAGCCAACTCACAGTAGCTAGACTCTAAGCTAGCTAAGCTACTACTTGTCAACTAGTAGCTTAGCTAGCTTAGCTAAGCCCTTAGCTCCACCAAAAACTCCATGGCCATCCACTCTTCAACCCTTAACTCTAACCAAACCCTAACCCAACCTATCCTTGGCGCCAACTCTGAAATGACCCTTCTCGAGGGTCGTTTGGAAATTTCCCAAAATTATGGGGGTGTTACTGCAATTGTAAACCCCCTGGGTTTTTAATTTGTGGGCTTTGTAGGAATAGGAGACTTCTGCGGGGTTATCTTTGCAAAAACCCCCAGGCCATGCCCCTACTCCACCATGCTCCCCATGCCCCTACACCTCCACCATACCCCCCTCCCCCCACGCCCCATACCTCCCACCATACCCACTTCCATCCCTCACCCATCCATAAAACCCCCCCTCCTCCATTTCTCTCCACCACCACAACCGAGTGAGGGAGGAGAGGAAGAACGGGGAGCGGGAGGAGCTCAAGAGGGAGGAGAGCATGGGCAAGGGAGAGAGAAAGAGAGTGGGCGTAGAAGGCGGCAGGAGGTCCACAGCATGTTAGTAGAAGCTGCTATTGTGGGGTGCAGTAACACACAGAGGAAAGAAGCTCGCGAAGGGTTCTGCAGAGTCATTTTTCTGTAGAATCAAATGCCTGTGGAGTTCGACAGACGTCTGGTAAGACGTCCGGAGGTAATATGTTAATGGGCTAAATCGAGGTTTAAAGATGCGTTCATTGTAGTAATAAATCCTCAAAAATGGCTCAAACAACAGATAAAATTTATAACTCAGATGAAAGTCCGAGGTCGTTCGCTGGGAACAAGTAGGAATTTATGCGCTAATCTCAACAATTAATGTAAATGAGCACAATATATTACTCAATTTAATTTGCAATGTAGAACATGAGTATATGAAGGATCTAATGAGGCAAAAAGACATCTAAGGTAAAATAATGGTAATTTAAATCACCAATTATTAGCTTAGATACACATATAATAATTTCTTAATCATCTAAATAAATGAACAGTATCAACCGTGCAAACTTTAGTGCTACAGTGCACTCCCTGTCAAGAAAATTAGATGGCTTAAGTGCCTTGCTACAGTGCCAAGAGGACACTGTACTTCTTCCTCTTCTCTTCTTTCTTTGCTCTGCTTCTTCTTTTCCTCTTCTTTCCTTCTTAGCTTCTCTGCCTCACCTCTTCTTTCCTTCTTTCCTTAGCTTTATCTCTACAGGGGGAACCTTCGATTTTTGGCTGAGTGTTAGCCAATACACAGGGAAGCAAAACCCCCTTGCCCCACACTCTCTCTCCTATTCTCTGAAACAACCCACCACCCTGTTGGCCATTTAAGACGTCTGGGATGTTCACCAAACGTCTGTCCGGACGTTTGGGATGTTCACCAGACGTTTGGAAATGCTTTTAGCACGCAACGTATGACCGCACATACTTCCTCCCTCACCGCGCCTCACCGCGCCTTCTCCTGCGATGCCACTCTACGCCATGGTCGCCTCTTCGTTCCCCTCACCTCCTCTCCCTTTATATACCTCTCCCCCCTCCTCTTCGTTGTCACCACATAGATGAGAGCGAGTGAGAGCAAAGTGAGAGTGGAGCACCCGAGCGAGAGGAAGCACGAGGGCGGAGGGCGCAATGCCGTTCTACTGCAACACCTGCAGGCAAGGGGAGCCAAGAGCGAATCCGCAGAATCCTTTTTCCACAGAATCAGACGGCCGGGGAGACACCCAGACGTCTTACCAGACGTCTGAAGGTAGGGAAAGACGTCTGGTAGAGATCTACTTTCCGTACTTTTCCTCTCTGACAAGTCTTGACAGCGTTCATATGTGTCAGAGGGTGGGAGCGTAGTCAAGGCAATTTCAGACGTCCGGGAGCACCCCCAGACATTTGACAAAGTCCTTGGACGTCGACATTGAGTTCCAAACGTTTGATAGTGGAACACCAAGAGAGGTATCCTTGAGAACTGTTTTAAGACGTCTGGGACCTTTCCCAAACGTCTGATTTCCGTTCGATAGCGTGTTTTGGGGCCGTGTAAGGCCCTATTATTATCGCTTGTTCGTAAATGAATAATCTCCATTTTCAATACGAGTTTCTCTGTATAATGATACCTTGTTTACATCCTTCTGAACCTTTTGGCCCATCAATTCATGTTTAGATCTCCAATCCGTCGGGTGTACGGGATCTGTGGAGATGTCGGGAGCCACTGTATGAGCCCCCATTCCACCCAGTTACCCAGGTAGAGTGGCTACAACCTTAAATCTCTAATTTAATAAATGCAAGTAAGTAATCCTAGGACTTGAGATGAACCCTAGGAAGGAATAAACGTATATTCGAGAATAGATTCTTGAACCCAAGGTCTTGGCATGAACACTAGGGTTAGAAGAAACTGCATGTGAATAATTGAGTAATCAAGAACTGCCTGCTTTTAGCTAAAATGGACCCCTACTGTAATAAAATAGAAATTGAACTGCTGTTCCAAACATTCCAACCCGGATGTAATAAAGAAACTCCTGTACGAACCCCACGGGGAATGTAAACAAGAACACCGTACCTCCAAGAACCAGATGGTTCTAGGATTTTGATGCCTATGGACAGTTGTTAAGGGAGGTAAGCTGACCTTCGTGCATGTGGTACCGAAGAGAGCAACTATCCCTTGTAGTGTAGAGGGGAGTTTGCTGCCCTTGGGTTGGGACTCGGGGTGGGTTTGGCCACTCTACGATGACTCTTACTGGCCCTCGTGTACGTGGTACCAAGGTGAGCTACTTAGTGTAAGGGGGAGCTATCTGCCCCAGGGGGCCCGGGGCTAGGTATAGCCACCCTACACCGACTCTCGTCAGCCCGTTGGGCAAACCAGGGTAGTCGGACGAGGGTACGTGGACTGAGGAGGGGCAAGACCCCTATTCTGTTCTGAGAGGGCAAGGCCCTACACTGTTCTGCACCGTACATTGAAGTGTACCCGCTAGCGGAAATGACTGACTGCATGCCAGTGCGAGGTAGCTACCCGCGCTTATTACGTATGCCGTAGTCACCGCTACGTCATGACCGTGACCTCAGGGTAATAGACCGAGTATAGGATTACCATGGTGGAACTCCCCTGGCTAGGAGAGTGCCACGTGGGCATCTTATACCACGGGAAGGTGCAAGCAAAAGTCGTTCCTATAGGGAGCCAGAAGATTAATTAACAAATCCTAATTAGAGATCTCTACGCACCCACATGTATAATATAATTGAAAAATAGAAAATTCTATGTTAAATGCATGTTACTTCTTATCACCACTCTACTCAGCGTTACCTGACTCCAATCAAATATATTCTGTACAGGTCAGGGATTTGAGCAGCTCGAGCCACCGGCTGCTGAGGACACTGGTCCTAGTCGAGCCTAGCTTTAGTTCTACTGCTTGATAGTGAGTTTTATAGCTTGTATTCTGTTACATGTACTCTTTGATGTGATGGCTGTAATATCACTATTCTCTTTCCCCTGTTGAAACTTTCTTTTTGCTTAGTTACTATACTTGTGTGATTGTGGTTTGTTGAATGTTACTTGGTTATTTCTTGTTGGATGACTAGATCTTGGGATAAACTGAAGCAAGCCAGTCTCAGATCCTGTAGGGATTTGGGACCGGGTTGTGACAGATGGTATCAGAGCAAGGTCGTCCCGAGAAATGAACCAAGTAGTCTGGAAAACACCACACTTGTACATGTATCCGAGTCTTGGTTATACGTTTATTTTTCTTGGTTATACAAACACCACTCGGATACACAATTTTTCTTGGTGCCTGTATGACCAAGTCTTGGTTTCACGTCTTGGTTATACAAACACCACTCGGATACACAATTTTTCTTGGTTATTGTATCCGAGTCTCACATCTCCTCTTTAGTCAAACAGGCACCAATAATCTCGTTCCTCCTCGATCTTTGAGTAGGAAATGCCTCGCTAGGGAGCTATTGAGGCAGGCTGCGGACGTGGTCGTGGCCGAAGATAGAGCCACTCCACCTCTCCTCCCGGGAATCCAGGCCGCGGACCTCGCCCAACTGATCTGGAGTCTTATCCATGAGCAGCTCCATCATCCTCCTCCTCAGCCTTCCCTTCCTGGGGATGCGGAGGGGGAATCCTCCATGGGGCAGGCAAGCCTCCACGGCGCTGGACGAGCTGTCGGAGGAGGGGTGATCCTCTACCACCCCCTTCAGACACTTCGGGGCACGAGTCTTCCTTTCCTGGAGGTGCATTCCTTCCTCCGCTGCGGCTACACTATGAGGTCTTCAGCTAATTCAGGAAGCTGAAGCTCCTCCTCTTTTAAAGGGGAGGAAAGCCCATCTGAGGAAGAAGATTGGTTGGAACAAATGGAGAAGATCTTCGACACCCGCTGTCCTCTTGCAGAATGCCGTGTGGCCTTCGCCACGTATCAGCTGGAGAGTGCAACGTACAGGGGGTGGAAGGCGGTCAGAGGGCAGGAGGAGGGAGAACTGACGTGGGACCTGTTTGTGGCGCTCTTCTATGAGCAGTACTTCCCACAAACATGGCAGGACCAGAGGAGGCGGGAGTTCCCCACTCTCCGCCAAGGGGTAATGATAGTTAGCGCATACCGTATGCGTTTTCTGGAGCTGTCACGCTTCACCCCGACAGCCGCATCCACCAAGGAGGAGCGCCTGTGGAGATTCACCAAGGGTCTTCGACCCACCATCCGGGAGTACGTAAAGCCCCTAAAGCTGCCTACCTTCTCCCGCGTAGTCGAGGCTGCCATGACCTACGAGGAAACCAACCTGTCTGCACGAGATATTAATGGAGGAGGATGGAAGAGGCCCTACCTGCAGGAGCACTCACAAGGCCACCGGGAGAAGAGGCACCAAACACCAGCAGGGGAACCGTCCCGTTCTGTGGGTCCACCAGGGACCTATGGGGGTCCCTGACAGGGATCAGCAGACTGCAGCAGACCCTCGCCGAGTCACCAGCAGGGACAACAGACAGAGGGAAGTCATGTACCATTCTGCTATCGGTGTGGCCAACAGGGTCACATACAGAGGAATTGTCCATCTAGGATTGGAGCACAGCCGACACTCCTAGCACCAAGCACTGGAGCCTGATCTGGCGGTCGCGGATACCAGCCCCGAGGAAGAGGACAGCAGTCACGAGGAGGGTATCGGCCCGCTGCCTCCCGCCTGGCCTAGAGCACGGCTGTTTCTTCTACACCAAGGACTGAAGGGCATGTTAACGCCCTAACTTACGGAGATTCCAGAGCTTCGAGCTCTGTAGTGGCAGGTATGGTTACTATTTTCGACAGACTCGTCTACACTCTTTTCGATTCCAGAGCTACGCATTCGCTTGTTTCTACAAGTATCGCTGTCTGCACGGGAGTGAGCAGTGTGCTTTTAAAAGAGCCCTTCCTGATTAGAGGACCAGGTGGGTAGGTATTTGTTGCCGAGGAGGTTCTCGCTGACTGTGAGGTCATGATAGGGGGATACTGTCTCCCGATAGACCTGATCATAATTCCGATGGATGACTTCGGTGTAATCTTAGGGATGAACTGGTTGGCCGCATACCATGCCCTTGTAGACTGTTTTGGGAGGAAGATCATTTTCTCCATACCACGACTGCCTCCCTTCAAGTTCCACGGCCAGCCTGTAGACGGAGGATTCCGATGCATCTCCGCACTTCGAGTAGGGAAGCTATTGAGTCAAGGATGCGAGGGCTTCCTTGCTTGCATTCTAGCAGAGTCCGACACCGTGGACAGATACAGAGTATTCCGGTGGCCTGTGAGTACCTCGACGTCTTCCCAGAGGAGCTGCCAGGACTGCCACCTGAGCGTGAGATCGAGTTCGAGATCTCACTGATACCAGGGACAGGCCCCATTTCTTAAGCACATACCGAATGGCCCCGCTTGAGCTTCGAGAGCTCAAGACACAACTACAGGACCTGCTAGAGAAAGGCTTCATAAGGCCCAGTGCCTCTCCGTGGGGAGGTCCCGTCTTGTTTGTGAGAAAGAAGGATGGTACTCTTCGGCTGTGCATTGACTACAGACAATTGAACCGGGTCACCATTAAGAATAAGTACCCGTTACCATGCATAGATGACCTCTTCGACCAGCTGAGGGATGCCACGGTATTTTCAAAGATAGATCTGAGGTCAGGATACCATCAGCTGAGGATTAGAGAGACCGACGTCTGCAAGACAGCCTTTTGTACACGGTACGGCCACTACGAGTTCTTGGTCATGCCGTTTGGATTGACCAACTCCCCTGCCACCTTCATGGACTTGATGAACCACGTTTTTCGGCCGTATCTAGATCAGTTTGTGATTGCTTTCATCGATGACGTGCTCATTTATTCACTAGACCAGAAGCAGCATAAGCAACACCTTCACATGGTCTTGGACACCTTAAGACGGCATAGATTGTATGCCAAATACAGCAAATGCGAATTTTGGTTGAGGCAAGTCACCTTCCTGGGCCATGTGATCTCAGAAGATGGTTTAGCTGTGGATCCAGCCAAGGTAGAGGCAATACTCAGGTGGGAGAGACCGCATTCGGTGACTGAGATACGCAGTTTCCTAGGGCTAGTTGGTTATTACAGACGATTTATTGAAGGGTTCTCGCAGATTGCTCATCCTCTGACTCATTTGAATTGGAAGGACGTACCCTTCGCCTGGACAGATGAGTGTGAGTCTTGCTTTCAGAAGCTAAAAGAGAGGTTGACTTCAGCTCCTGTACTCACCATCCCTGACAGCAGCGGCGGATTCGTCGTCTACACAGATGCCTCGTTGCAGGGATTGGGAGGTGTACTTATGCAGCGGGATCATGTTGTCGCATATGCTTCGTGGCAACTGAAGCCCCACAAGCATAACTACCCCACCCACGACCTAGAACTGGAAGAAGTTGTCCTGGCGTTAAAGACCTGGAGGCACTATTTGTACGGAGAAACGTTCGAGATTTTCACTGACCACAAGAGCCTCAGATATCTATTTGACTAGGAGCTCAACATGAGGCAGAGACGCTGGTTGGAACTCTTGAAAGACTACGATTGCAGCATCTTGTACCACCTAGGAAAAGCTAATGTGGTGGCTGACGCCCTGAGCCGAAAGGCACCCGCCCACTTGGCTTGCTTACAAGAACGAAGTTGGTGGCTCATGGAGGAGTTGAGCAGCTGGCGACTCTAGGAGACACAGGGGTATTGTGGGGCAGTGACAGTGGTGAGGCAGACACGACCAAAGCTGATGGATCGCATCATGGTTAAACAAATGATAGACTCATATCTACGGGCACAGTGAGATCGAGTATTGGCAGGGAACCCAGGAGATTTCTCTTTCACTGACGGAGTTCTGCGTATGAGGGGACGCTTGTGCGTTCCTAGAAATGAGGAGCTTTTGAGGGGACTCTTGACTGAGGCTCATGGATCCAAATTTACCATACATCCCAGGAACACGAAAATGTATCACAACCTACGACGTGATTTTTGGTGGAGAGGCATGAAGCGGGATGTTGGCCTTTTCGTCCAGCAGTGTCTGACATGCCAGTAGGTGAAGGTCGAGCATCAGAGGCCCGCAGGGCCATTGCAGTCACTTCCCATTCCAGAATGGAAGTGGGAAAGTGTCACTATGGATCTGGTAGTGGGGCTACCTGTGACACAGAGAGGGCACGATGCAGTCTGGGTGGTTGTGGATAGATTAACGGAGATGGCACGGTTTCTGCCAATCCGAGTCACTTATGAACCAACATAGTTGGTAGAGAGATTCATCAGAGACATAGTACGCTTTCATAGGGTTCCCCGCGAAATTATTTCAGACAGGTGATGAGAACCTCATCATGAACCATAACTAGCTCATTTTGACCTAATACAGAGAATAAAAGCTCCTACATAACCTTAGAAAGGCTTGGCTCAGAGAGATTCTGAGTTTGTAAAGAAAACATAAACTGAGGGGTAAAACTGCAATTTCACCAATCCGATCTGAAAATAGGGTAACTCAGGGTCCAAACATAGGTCAAAACAACCTAATAAGAAGAAAAGTGGGATGAGATGACTCAATAAGGGCTACAGCAACTCCAAAGAATTAAATGACAGCCTGTAATCATAAAAACAAACCCACTTCAATTCACGTGGTTCGAGGCAAGGTAAAAATCAACTAAACCCTCTAAAATTCATAGAAAAATAATCTCTAGGGTTTAGGACTTTCAATTTGGCCTTAGGAACCCATTTTGACCTACATTAAGAACCATGCCCAATTAACAACTTAATTTGGGTTTTTGCGTAAATTGACTGGTCAAACAAGGTTTAATCTAGAAATAAAATTCACCATCAGAATCCTTAGGTCCTAATTACTCATGTATAAAAACTTGGGCCTAAGAAGAAACCTTCTTGACCAACTTTACACTTTGGTCCTCATATATTTACTTTTTGACCCTCAACTTTTGAACCCTCACATTTTGGCCCCTAACTCTCCTTCATTCTTTGCATTTAGGTCCCTCCTGCAAAACCCGTGCAGCACCATGCTCCGGCGACCTTGCGCGGAGCATGGCGCCGCGCAGGGTGAGGGAGGGGCCCTGGTAAGTCAATGGGGGGTACCCTACGTCGTCAGCCACCGCAGGGACACCCCCCTGAGTACTGCGACCGCCCATACCGCCCGTGCAAACGCACGGACGGTATGGGTCTCCTTCCTTCGGCGTCCTCCGGCGAGGGAGACACGTCGTCTCCCTCCGCCCTCCTCTCTGATTCCGCCCCTATAAATACCCCCGTCGCTCCGCCGTTCTCAGCAGCTCGGATCTGACGGAGACACCCCCCTAAATTCCTCCCTTCCCACTCCGACAGACACCCCCTTGCTCTGGCGGCCATCTCCTCCTCCTCCTCGTCGCCCTGCCGCACTACCAGCAGCAGGGTTACCCTCCCTCGATCCTTCCGCGTCACGCCACACCCAGCTGGCGCCTCTCCAGTCTCTTCCTCGCCGCCGCCCCTTCCTCTGGGCAATTTCTTCTCCGGTGACAGTCGATACGACTGTCGCCTGCGCCAACCCCTCTTCGTCCAGCTTAATAGGTAAAACTTCTCTTCTTCCTCCCCTCTTTCTTTTCCATATTGAAACCCTTACTGTCGGCCCCGATTTCCCACCGATCACCCTCACCTTCTCCACCTCCGGCCACACTCCGGCGAACCGCTCCCATCGCTCCAGCACCCCACACGGCTCGTCGACCTGTGCATAACCTCCGCCTCCTCACCCTGATCCTCTTCCGCCCTTCCACTACCCACCAAATGCCCTTTGCAGACCCACCGAACACACCCACTCCTTCGCCCGCAGTTTGACCTAGGGCGATCCTTTGGCTCCACCACGCCCACTGCAAACCATCCGACCACCTTCGCCATGCCACGGCGAAGGTCCCCCGCCTGTCTGATTAGGTCGAGAGGCCGTTCTTCTGTGACCAGGTGACTCGCCCGCCGTCGCCATTACTGAGCAGGCAAAGCTACTTCACCTGCAGGTGCAGGCACGCCTTCGCCCAGGTTCGACTCCCAGGTTGCGCGGGGCGTCTCCGCGAAGCGTCCCAGGCTCGCAGTTGGGGCGAAGGCCTCGCGTGAAGCCACGATCACCCGCTGCTCCCTCCGCTACGGGCGCTCAATTGGGGTGGGACATTTAGTCCCACCTCGGAACTTCTCAGAGGCGCGCGGATGCATAAAGGAAAAAAGTGCCTTATGCTATTCGCCTCCTGACCACGGGGTGAGGTCCCTCTCACTCGACCCGGCCTCGTCCGTGACCACGCTCCGCGGACCTGTCCCGACCCGATTAAACCGACCTGCACTCCTCGCCCACCACCGCACGCCGGTGGGCCTTGACCCGGGCGCGACTCGTACCCGATTACCCGGTTGCTCTGGGAGAGCTGTCCTAAGAGCGAACTCAGAGAGAAAGAGATGCGCGGGGGAGAGGGGTAGAGTAGGTTTTGCCCTGACTCTGAACTCTTGAGCGTGCAGGCACAGGTGAAGAAGAAGGAAGCTCAGGGAGACACTGTAGCAACAAGAGGTTTAAGTCGTCTGATTTTCAAATCAGACGACGTCCTGAAGACAGGTGAAGGCAAAGAAGAAGAAGGAAGGTGAGGCAGAGGAAAGAGAGGAACACAGAGCAGCCAAGTGAAGACTCTGCAGACATCAGAAGACAAAGAAGAAGAAGAAAAGAAGAGAGAAGGAGCAGCCAAGTGAAGAAATAGAAAGCAGAAGAAGAAGAAGAAGAGCACGGGAGGCAGATTTGAAGCAAGAAAAGAAGAAACAAAGAAAATAAAAAGAAGAAAAAGACAGGATCGTCCAACCAAGAAATAGAGGAAGCAAGAAAAGAAGAAGAAGAAGAACAGGAAGAACAAAAGCCAAAAGAAGAGAAGACAAAGAGAAAGAAAGAAGAGAAGAAGAAGAAGCCAAACTTTCATCTCTCTCTCTCTCTTTATTTTTGTAATAAAACATGTATATCTCTAGAATACGACTTGCTCCCTGAGTTCGACCTCGGGAGAACTGTATTTTCCGAGTAACAAATAGTAGCAAATGATGGCAATAACTATCTGTACTACAACGACTTAAGAAAAGCTAGTTGCTGCCACCGTTTAGCCAGTTGGCGCCGTTGCCGGGGAGCAACGGCTATTCTAGAGGTAAACATTTATGTTTCTTTTTAGTTCTAATAATCTCCTCTCTTTTGTGCAGCTACAGGAAATCAAGAAGACAAGCAACCGCACGACAACCACTCTGAGGACAGGTAATTTTTTCCTCTCGCCATTAACCCCTAAACTCTAAAGAGGAAGAAGAGAAAAGAACAAGCAATATAGGGCTAACTTGTCTTCTATACTTAGTAAATCATAAGAAGTTGCGTGTTATTCCTGTACACTATTAAGGGTATTTAGGGGCTAACACATTCTTGCTTGAGCCCTAATTACCCACCCAAGAACTAACTGGACAAAGTAGAGCCAACATAAGATTCAACATTAGGGAGTTAGAGACACACTTCTTAAACAAGAATTGAGAAACCTTAAAAGAAGTGTGCCCAAGCCATTATCTGAAAATACCTATCCAAAGAAACCCTAAAATAAGATTGGCTCTTTAAACACTTGAACCCTAAAAGACAAGACCTAATAAGCAAAACTAGCAGGTAAAGTTGACCATTTGGGTCAACTAACCTTCAAATTAGGTCACTCTTTGCACTTAAAAGACTAAAGTTCAAGTGGAACCTTAAGCACCTTGATCTTGAATTAAAATTGGTAGACTTAAGAGGTCAAGATGCCCATTCTGGTCTACCTGGAACTGCAGTGACAAGAGAGGTCGGGTGGGGGAAACCCTGTAACCCGTGGGGACGCTCTACTGTGTAGGGGTCTTCGCGGGACTCACCTGCTCTGGCTACCCAGGTAATTCTCAGGTGGTCGATCTTTCTGATCAAGGGGTCCATCTGCCCTGCACCTCTATAGTCACCCAACACATTCTTGGGTGTCTTGATTGGGTCCAGCACCTTCTGAACTCATCTCTTCCAACAGTGCATGTACGGTAGGAGGTCCTTAAGACCACCCTTAAGACCTCCTTTAGAAATTCACTCTCGTCAAGGCCAAGCCTCGACACCCGTGTTTGTGCAGCAACCCCCTCACATTATTATTCTCTCTTCTGATTTAGAACCAAGTTCTTCTTCTTCCCCCATCATGGCTCAGCCAGTTGAGGAAGAAAACAATCTGGAGCACCAGCTCCAGCGACTCAACGACCTCTTCCAAAACTTTGTGCACCCACCGCAGCGTCCCATGATGCAGGACCATTATAATCCTGCTGCGGTGGCCATCGAGCCTCGAGTCAGAATCCCGACTGGAGGACCTGATTCTGAATTAAAGCCCAATATGATTCATGCTATACCTAAATTCCATGGGCTTAATTCTGAAGATCCCTTCCAGCACATCAAACAACTAAAGTATCTGGCCCAAACTTTTGGGTCAGACGCACAAAATTGGGATATTCTTCTCATGAAGATGTTCTCCTTTTCTCTTATGGACAAGGCTGCCCATTGGTACCAAACTCATACCCGGCCGATCAACAATTGGGAAGAACTTCAGTCCGAGTTCCTGAAAAAGTTCTTCCCTGTTGGATGGACCAACGTCTTGCGCCATCAGATTACACACTTCACCCAACAAACAGGGGAACCTCTCCATGAGGCATGGGATCGTTTTCAGGATCTCATGAGAAAGTGCCCCCATCACAGAGTTCCTAAATGGGAACAAGTTCAATCTTTTTACCAGGGACTCCGTGAGGACATCTGTCTTTTCGTCAATACAACCTGCGAAGGAAATATCATGGGTCAACATGAAGACACTGTGTGGGAGATTCTCGAAAACATGTGCGAGAACTCCATCAACAATGACTCCATGGGATTATTCGACAGGATGAATACCCGCGCAGTGACGAATCTCAGGGGAGCACACGAGACGCAGGGCCTGTCCGCATCAGTCGACTTGGAGTTAATGGCCAGTCGATTGGACAAGGTCTTGATTATCGAAAAGAAGGTGGATGAGCTAACTCAGCATCTACAGCGAGCCACCTCTGCGCATAACCCTTTCGCACAGCCTCCTTCCACAAGGGAAACTGTGCAAAACATTCTCCATCGATCTTCTCCTAGGATGGACCCATCATCCGAATCTTTGCCCGGAGATCCTTCCGATTCCTTCTACACCTGCCAGGGGAATTCCATTCCCTCTTTCTCTAACTCTCTGGAGGTTCCTCAGACCTGCGAGGACCTCAACGCCATCCAGAACGACCCGTTCTCCAACACCTATAATCCTGGATGGCGTAACCATCCTAACTTTCAGTGGGCGGAAAATTCCCAAACCCAAAGACCATCCTTCCAACCCCGCCCACAACCTCCTCGTCCTTACCAGCCGCCTCAGCCTCGGCCCAACCCTACTTATCCATCTGGGCCAAATCAAGATCAAATGTCCTTTATCCTTCAGACCCTGGCTGACATTCAAAGAACGAATGCGGCTATCCAGAAACAACACAAGGATGAACTTACAGAGGTCCGAAACCAATTGACCCAGTTGGCAAACTCTCGCCAGCCAGGTACTCTTCCTTCCCAACCTCTGCCTAATCCCAATAACGTGCCCACCCAGCGGCGCGTTATGAACCCAAACTCGGGCCATGCCCATATGATTTATCAGGCACCCTCTGTTCCTTCACCTGATGGGATAGAGGCCTCCACTTCTTTTGCAGGTTACCAGCAGCAAGCTATCTTACTCAATCCCAACCAAAACCAGGCAGGACTTAATTCCGTAACGACCCGTAGTGGTAAGGAAACCCAAGACCCACCTCATCCGAACCACTCCAAGCCTGGTATTGATCCCAAGCCTAGGACAGTAATCCAGGACATCCCCACCCCTGTCCCAGATCCACAACCTGGACCTATCCTAGAAGAACCAACCAAGATCCCGTTTCCCGAGGCCTTGACCAAGGGCCGTGGCACCTGAGGAGGACCTGGTCAAGCTCTTTGAGCAGGTCCACATAAACATCCCCTTGATGGATGCAATCCGCCACGTACCAGCTTACGCATGATTTTTAAAGAATGTGTGTACACCCCAGCGTAAGCCGCGAACCAAGGGTGGGAGCCCAATTGTTCTGTCAGAGCAAGCCAGCTCTGTAATCCTCAGTAAACTCCCACCCAAGGCAAAAGATCCTGGTACTCCCCTGATCTCCTGCAAGATAGGTGATACCCAATTTGATAGAGCTCTACTAGACTTGGGTGCATCCATAAACCTGATACCCACATCCTTACTCGACCATCTAGAAGAATCTAAGCTAAAATCAACTGAGGTGACATTACAATTAGCAGATCGGTCTATAAAGTCACCAAAAGGGATTCTCGAGGATGTTATCGTAAGAGTGCAGGATTTCTATTTCCCAGTGGACTTTATAGTCTTAGATATGGACGCGCCTAAAAACCCTAGGGATACACCAATCATTCTAGGGAGACCTTTCTTGGCTACTGCTAGAGCCAACATCAGCTGTGAGGAGGGCCAAATAGAGCATAAATTTGGAGATCAAACATTAAAAATTGATATATTTAAGGCCCAACAAGGAATTAATTGCGGTGTCATCGAACAGATTTGTGACGTTAGGATTTTGGTTGATGAGTCACACCTCCAGAATGACTCAATTATGCCTCATCAATCACAGAAGGATCTTGACCCGCAAACAGAGGAGTCGACACCCAGTAACTCCTACCCTTGAACCTCACATCTACACTGAACCACCCGCTGCTGCTGATAACCCTATCCTCGAGTTAAAGCCTCTTCCTGCTCACTTGAAATACATCTTTTTGGGTTCCAATCACACCCTTCCTGTGATTATAAATTCCACCATCAATTCCGAACAGGAATCCTGTCTGATTACTGTTCTCCAGCAACATCGCAGAGCCATCGGGTGGACTCTCGATGATTTGACTGGAATAAGCCCCTCTTATTGTACTCATCATATCTATTCAGAAGAGGGCACACGACCTTCTCGTGAAATGCAGAGACGTTTAAACCGTAATCTACAGGAGGTCGTGAAAAAGGAGATCATTAAGTGGTTAGATGCCGGGATCATCTACCCGATCTCCGATAGTCGTTGGGTGAGCCCAATTCAGGTTGTGCCTAAGAAGGCAGGACTCACCACCATAACGACTGAAATTGGAGAAATCATTCCTACCCGATTAGCCAATGCGTGGAGAGTCTGTATAGATTACCGCCGACTCAATTCCTCCACAAAGAAGGACCATTTCCCACTACCCTTCATTGATCAAATTCTCGAGAAACTAGCAGGAAATAGGTTCTTCTGCTTTCTTGACGGGTACTCCGGTTACAACCAGGTGGCAATCCATCCTGAGGACCAAGAAAAGACCACATTTACCTGCCCCTTCGGAACGTATGCTTTCCGAAGGATGCCTTTCGGTCTTTGCAATGCACCCGCTACTTTTCAGCGGTGCATGCTTGCCATATTCTCAGATATGGTAGGTGATTTCCTGGAAGTCTTCATGGATGACTTTTCAATCTTTGGAGAATCTTTTGATGATGCCTCCAACACTTGGTCCAGATACTCAGGCGATGCATTGAGGTGAACTTGGTTCTTTCCTGGGAAAAGAGCCATTTCATGGTGCCTGAGGGAATTGTCCTGGGACACTCAATTTCGGAAAAAGGCATCCAGGTGGATCGAGCTAAGGTTGATCTGATTTCTTGCCTTCCCGTACCTAGCTCGATCAGGGACATTCGTTCCTTTTTAGGGCACATCGATTTTTACAGCCGTTTCATTCCAGATTTCTCGAAAATCGCACGCCCCTTGACTTCTCTTCTCTCTAAGGATGTACCTTTTGAAATCTCCAAGGAATGCACGCTAGCCTTTGAAAACCTGCGTGACCGAGTCACCCAGGCACCTATCCTACAATCCCCTGTCTGGTCTCAACCCTTTGAGATCATGTGCGATGCGTCTGACTTCGCTGTAGGAGCGGTCCTGGGGCAGAAAGCTGACGGGAAACCTGTGGTCATCTACTACGCTAGCAAGACACTTGACGAGGCTCAGCGTAACTATACGGTTATGGAGAAAGAGCTGCTAGCCATAGTATTTGCCCTTGAAAAATTTTGATCGTATCTTCTGGGTTCCCATGTCATCATTTACTCGGATCACACGGTTGTAAGGCATCTCCTTGCCAAGAAGGACGCGAAGCCCCGACTAATCCGTTGGATCTTGCTGTTGCAAGAATTCGATCTTGAGATTCGCGACAAGGCGGGAAGGCAGAATGTGGTAGCTGACCATCTGTCCCGTCTTCCTTCTGAGATCATCAACCCTTCCGGACCCATCACGGAACATTTTCCTGATGAGCACTTGCTTTCTGTTGGTACTAGACTTCCATGGTTTGCTGATATAGTAAACTACTTGGCATCTCATCAGACACCGTCTGATTGGCCGAAGGCCAAGAAATACAAATTGCGTTCTGATTCCAAGTATTACATTTGGGAAGACCCATACCTTTTCCGCATAGGTGCTGATCAAATTATTCGGAGATGCGTCCCGGAAGAGGAAATCAGCAATATCCTATCTTTCTGCCATGACCAGGCATGCGGTGGCCATTTCTCAGGGCATAAAACCGCATCCAAAGTCCTCCAGTGTGGCTTCTACTGGCCTACACTTTTCAAAGACGCATACAGTCACTGCAAGGCATGCAGTCGTTGCCAGACTTTGGGCAACATGAACCATCGTGACATGATGCCTTTGCAGCCGATTCTCGTATGCGAAATCTTCGATGTATGGGGGATTGATTTTATGGGCCCCTTTCCTGTTTCGGATGGTTTCGAGTACATTCTGCTTGCGGTGGACTACGTGTCCAAATGGATCAAAGCCATACCGACCCGAACCTGCAATCACAAGATTGTTCTTAAGTTCATACATCAAAACATTTTCTCAAGGTTCGGGATTCCCCGTGCTATTATCTTTGATGGGGGGACCCATTTTACAAATGCTCAGTTTAGATCACTGATGGCCAAATTTGGGGTGTCTCATCGAATCTCTACTCCTTACCACCCCCAAACAAATGGTCTAGCTGAGCTATCAAATCGGGAGATCAAGAAAATCCTGCAAGTCACTGTTCGGCCTGACAGGAAGGACTGGTCGTCCTAACTTCCGGAAGCATTGTGGGCCTATAGGACCGCCCACAAGACCCAGTTGGGCATGTCTCCCTTTAGACTGGTGTACAGAAAGGCATGTCACCTTCCCGTAGAACTGGAGCATAAAGCCTATTGGGCAGTACGGAACTGTAATCTAGATCTTTCCAAGGCTGGAACCCACAGAAAACTCCAAATCAGCGAGATCGATGAATTACGCCTAGACGCGTACGAGAACTCGCGAATCTACAAGGAGCGGGTTAAAGCCTTCCACGACAAGCACATCTCGAGAAAGATCTTTCATCCTGGTCGAAAGGTCATACTCTTTGATGCCCGACTCAAACTTTTCCCGGGGAAACTGAGGTCCAAGTGGGTCAGACCGTATTTAGTCCGACAGGTTTTTGGAAATGGAGCAATTGAAATCAGTCCACTCAGCCATGATTCCGAACCTTTCATCATGAACGGTCAGAGACTCAAACCGTTCATTGATGTGACTTCTACTGATTCGGCTGAATCATCCCTCATCCTCCATTCCCCTTGAACTTACTGCGCTCGGCCGATGGCGTAAAACTCAGCACTTAACGGGAGGCAGCCCGTCATTTCTTGAAAATCTAAAACCTTTTTCTAACACCATTGTGCACTTAAGGTTCACCCTTTAAGACAGCCGACTCCACCTCAGATGCTTGCATCTGAGATTAGAAATCGTCCGCAGAATTCATCCCGACCCATTCACTCACAAAAATATCTGTCTTAAGGAATAAATTAAGTAAATAAAAACCCCTAAATCACAATGAGGACATTGCAAGTTTTAGGCATGGGGGGGTATAAGTGCAAAACTTGTAGAAAAAAAAAGGTTTTAAACAAAAAAATTCACATATGCCAAAAACACAATAAAAATTAAAAATTTTTCAAAATAAAAGGAATAAGAGGAGAAAGGAAATTTTGAAGAGAAGGAAAAGAAACAAAATGAAAAGGAGCACAAAAAGATGAAAGAAAAGAGTAATAGTCATTAGTAAGAAGCTAAGGAATTAACCTTAGTCTAGACCATTTTTTTTTTTCAAGAAAAGAAATGAAAAGTGCTTGGTAAGATTAATAAGAATGCAAACCTTAGGCATTCTTGATAGACTCTTAGTACCCATTAAGATCTAGACAATCCTCAAGAGGTTGAGGAAAATGAAAAGCTTAAGTACTAGGTCCAAGGCTTAGGGAGTATTTGACCTCGCTAACTAACTTCTGGTTTACGGGACTCAGTAACCTAAGCACCCTAACCTCACACACAGCCTGGTTCAGCAAGCGTAAAAATCAAAATCACGCAGAAGCGTCGAAAAAAAAATTCTGAAAAGTACACCTAGAGTAGGAGCGGCCGATCAACACAAGTTGATTTGGACGAGTTCCCAGCGCAGAGAGGCGGGAAATCCCCTCAAAGATGCGTAACAAAATATCATCTCCTCGGTGCTTGTCTCTTAGGATATTCACATATCCTACTGGGGGCATGTAAGCACCCTGCTGGTTCAGATTCCATGGATGGCATTATCACGAAGTGTCAACTGCCAGGGTCTGAACACGGCCACGGAACACCATGGATGGGATTATCTCGAAATCTCAATAGCCAGGGTTCTGGGGGTTGCCATGGGCGGTGCTATCTCGAAGCATCGATCTCCAGGAACCCTTGAGGATTGATGATGGGGACAAGGAATCTGATACAGACCATGTTGAAAAGCCAATCCTAAGCTAGAATTAAAAAGAAAAAGAGAGAGAAAACTCTCCAAAAGTAGAAAAATTTTCTACCTCTCTCCCTTACAAAACGCACTGCGAACTGGACCAGGGCTAAAATCATTTCAAGCACGGGGTGCTTTAACTACAAAGTCCAATAAACCTTAGGTTAGTTCTTGTGGGTCTTAAAAACCTTTGCTAAGGACTGAGGCTGAGGCTAGACAGATTTGGATCTTGATTGGTACTAGAGTACCTTTTAAGCCTATGGTCAGCATTCTAACCTAATCTAAGTTTAAATGAAAAAGCACTTATCTGAAGCTATTAAAGAACTTCATGGTCTAGAACAAGGGTTGAAACCTTAAGTTTTTGCTAAGGGACTAGCAAAAGCTAGGCATGGGGGTATGATGAGAACCTCATCATGAACCATAACTAGCTCATTTTGACCTAATACAGAGAATAAAAGCTCCTACATAACCTTAGAAAGGCTTGGCTCAGAGAGATTCTGAGTTTGCAAAGAAAACATAAACTGAGGGGTAAAAATGCAATTTCACCAATCCGATTTGAAAATAGGGTAACTCAGGATCCAAACATAGGTCAAAACAACCTAATAAGAAGAAAAGTGGGATGAGATGACTCAATAAGGGCTACAGCAACTCTAAAGAATTAAATGACAGCCTATAACCCTAAAAACAAACCCACTTCAATTCACGTGGTTCGAGGCAAGGAAAAAATCAACTAAACCCTCTAAAATTCATAGAAAAATAATCTCTAGGGTTTAGGACTTTTAATTTGGCCTAAGGAACCCATTTTGACCTACATTAAGAACCATGCCCAATTAACAACTTAATTTAGGTTTTTACGTAAATTGACCAGTCAAACAAGGTTTAATCTAGAAATAAAATTCACCATCAGAATCCATAGGTCCTAATTCGTCATGTATAAAAACTTGGTTCTAAGAAGAAACCTTCTTGACCAACTTTACACTTTGGTCCTCATATATTTACATTTTGACCCTCAACTTTTGAACCCTCACATTTTGGCCCATAACTCTCCTTCGTTCTTTGCATTTAGGTCCCTCCTGCAAAACCTGCGTAGCACTATGCTCCGGCGACCTTGCGCGGAGCATGGCGCCGCGCAGGGTGAGGGAGGGGCCCTGGCAAGTCAATGGGGGGTACCCTGCGTCGTCAGCCACCGCAGGGACACCCCCCTGAGTACTGCGACCGCCCATACCGCCCGTGCGAACGCACGGACGGTATGGGTCTCCTTCCTCCGGCGTCCTCCGGCGAGGGAGACACGTCGTCTCCCTCTGCCCTCCTCTCTGATTCCGCCCCTATAAATACCCCCGTCGCTCCGCCGTTCTCAGCAGCTCGGATCTGATGGAGACACCCCCCTAAATTCCTCCCTTCCCACTCCGACAGACGCCCCCTTGCTCCGGCGGCCATCTCCTCCTCCTCCTCGTCGCCCTGCTGCACTACCAGCAGCAGGGTTACCTTCCCTCGATCCTTCCGCGTCACGCCGCACCCAGCTGGCGCCTCTCCGGTCCCTTCCTCGCCGCCGCCCCTTCCTCTGGGCAATTTCTTCTCCGGCGACAGTCGATATGACTGTCGCCTGTGCCAACCCCTCTTCATCCAGCTTAATAGGTAAAACTTCTCTTCTTCCTCCCCTCTTTCTTTTCCATACTGAAACCCTTACTGTCGGCCCCAATTTCCCACCGATCACCCTCACCTTCTCCACCTCCGGCCACACTCCGGCGAACCGCTCCCATCGCTCCAGCACCCCACACGGCTCGCCGACCCGTGCATAACCTCCGCCTCCTCACCCTGATCCTCTTCCGCCCTTCCACTGCCCACCAAACGCCCTCTGCAGACCCACCGAACACACCCACTTCTTCGCCCGCAGTTTGACCTAGGGCGATCCTTTGGCTCCACCACGCCCACTGCAAACCATCCGACCACGTTCGTCGTGCCACGGCGAAGGTCCCCCGCCTGTCTGATTAGGCCGAGAGGCCGTTCTTCTGTGACCAGGTGACTCGCCCGCCGTCGCCATTACTGAGCAGGCAGAGCTCCTTCACCTGCAGGTGCAGGCACGCCGGTGGGCCTGGACCCGGGCGCGACTCGTACCCGATTACCCGGTTGCTCTGGGAGAGCTATCCTAAGAGCGAACTCAGAGAGAAAGAGACGCGCGGGGGAGAGGGGTAGAGTAGGTTTTGCCCTGACTCTGAACTCTTGAGCGTGCAGGCACGGGTGAAGAAGAAGGAAGCTCAGGGAGACACTGTAGCAACAAGAGGTTTAAGTCGTCTGATTTTCAAATCAGACGACGTCCTGAAGACAGGTGAAGGCAAAGAAGAAGAAGGAAGGTGAGGCAGAGGAAAGAGAGGAACACAGAGCAGCCAAGTGAAGACTCTGCAGACATCAGAAGACAAAGAAGAAGAAGAAAAGAAGAGAGAAGGAGCAGCCAAGTGAAGAAATAGAAAGCAGAGGAAGAAGAGCACGGGAGGCAGATCTGAAGTAAGAAAAGAAGAAACAAAGAAAATAAAAAGAAGAAAAAGACAGGATCGTCCAACCAAGAAATAGAGGAAGCAAGAAAAGAAGAAGAAGAAGAACAGGAAGAACAAAAGCCAAAAGAAGAGAAGACAAAGAGAAAGAAAGAAGAGAAGAAGAAGAAGCCAAACTTTCATCTCTCTCTCTCTCTCTTGATTTTTGTAATAAAACATGTATATCTCTAGAATACGACTTGCTCCCTGAGTTCGACCTCGGGAGAACTGTATTTTCCGAGTAACAAGTATTAGCAAATGATGGCAATAACTATCTGTACTACAACGACTTAAGAAAAGCTAGTTGCTGCCACTGTTTAGCCAATAGGGACACTCATTTCACTTCCCTGTTCTGGGCAAAATTTCAGCAAGCCTCAGGGACTTGCTGAAATTTAGTACATCCTATCACCCCCAGACAGACGGACAGTCAGAGCACACCATTCAGACCCTTGAGGACCTTCTACGCGCTTGTGCATTGAACTGGAAAGGCTCTTGGGAGGAGCATTTGCCGCTAGCAGAATTCGCATACAACAACAGTTACCACTTGAGCATCGGCATGGCACCATATGAAGCTCTGTACGGGAGAAAGTGTACGACCCCCTTGAGTTGGGTAGAGGTGGGGACCAAATGGGAGGTCGGCCCCTGTCTGATACGCCAGAGTCAGGAGGTGATCGAGCATATCCATCGACGACTATGTACTGTCCGGAGCAGGAAAAAGTGTTACACCAATCTGAAGCGTAGGGAGGTACAATTTGAGGTTGGAGATCACGCTTTTCTCCGTGTTTCACCGATGAAAGGCTTGCAGCGGTTTGGGATGAGAGGGAAGCTTGCATCAAGATATGTAGGACCCTTTGAGGTCTTAGAGCGGGAAGGACCTGTCGCCTACCAGCTTGCCCTTCCTCCCCAGCTTTTTGGAGTGCACAACGTATTTCACGTGTCCAACCTCAAGAAATACATCTTCGACCCCAGCCATGTCCTTAGCCACGAGAGCTTCGTAGTGGGAAATGACCTAACCTACCCCGAGAGACCGATACAGATACTTGACCAAGCCATTCGAAGGCTGAGACAGAAGGAAGTACCCCTGGTGAAAGTTCTATGGAAAAGCTAGCGGTACGAGGAGGCAACTTAGGAACCTGAGTCGGCGATGCGAGAGCAGTACCCGGAACTCTTCGAAGGTATGACTCTTCTGACCTATTTCAGTCCTCTTTAAGTTTGTTATACACTGCTACGTTATATTTCTTGACCCCTAGTCAGTTCAAGTTTTGGGGACGAAACTTCCTTTAAGTTTGTTATATTGAAACAACCCACCACCCCTTTGGCCATTTAAGACGACTGAGATGGTCACCAAACATCTGTTCGGACGTCTGGGATGTTCACCATATGTCTGGAAATGCTTTTAGCGCGCAACGTATGACCGCGCATAATTCCTCCCTCACCGTGCCTCACCGCGCCTTCTCCTGCGACGCCACTCCGCGCCATGCTCGGCTCTCCGTTCCCCTCACCTCCTCTCCCTTTATATACCTCTCCCCCCTCCTCTTCGTTGTCACCCCGTAGCCAAGAGCGAGTGAGAGTGGAGCACCCTAGCGAGAGGAAGCGCGAGGGCGGAAGGCGAAGCGCCGTTCTGCTGCAACACCTGCTGGCAAGGGGAGCCAAGAGCAGATCCACGGAATCCTTTTTCCGCGGAATCAGACGGCCAGGGAGACACCCAGATGTCTTACTGGACATCCGAAGGTAGGGAAAGACGTCTGGTAGAGATCTACTTTCCGTACTTTTCCTCTCTGACAAGTCCTGATAGTGTACGTATGTGTCAGAGGATAGGAGCATAGCCAAGGCAATTTTAGATGTCCGGGAGCACCCCCAGACGTTTGACAAAGTCCTTGGACATTGGCATTGAGTTCCAGATGTCTGATAGCAGAACACCAAGAGTGGTCTCCCTGAGAACTGTTTTAAGACATCTGGGACCTTTCCTAGATGTCTGATTTCCACCTGATAGCTTGTTTTGGGGCTGTGTAAGGCCCTATTATTATCTCTTGTTCGCAAATGAACCGTCTCCGTTTTCCATACGAGTTTCTCTGTATAATGATACCTTGTTTACATCCTTCTGAACCTTTTGGCCCATCAATTCATGTTTAGATCTCCAATCCGTCGGGTGTACGGGATCTGTGGAGACATCAAGAGCCACTGTACGAGCCCTCATTCCACCCGGTTACCCAGGTAGAGTGGTTACAACCTTAAATCTCTAATTTATTACATGCGAGTAAGTAATCCTAGGACTTGAGATGAACCCTAGGAAGGAATAAACGTATATTCGAGAATAGATTCTTGAACCCTAGGTCTTGGCATGAACACTAGGGTTAGAAGAAACTGCATGTGAATAATTGAGTAATCAAGAACTGCCTGCTTTTAGCTAAAATGGACCCCTACTATAATAAAATGAAAATTGAACTGTTGTTCCGAACATTCTAACTTGGATGTAATAAAGAAACTCCTATACGAACCCCACGGGGAATGTAAACAAGAACACCGTACCTCGAAGAACCAGATGGTTCTGGGATTTTGCTGCCTATGGACAGCTGTTAAGGGAGGTAAGCTGACCTTCGTGTACGTGGTACCGAAGAGAGCAACTATCCCTTGTAGTGGGAAGCTTGCCGCCCTTGGGTTGGGAGCCGGGGTGGGTTTGGCTACTCTACAACGACTCTTACTAGCCCTCGTGTACGTGGTACCGAGGTGAGCTACTTAGTGTAGGGGGGAGCTATCCGCCCAAGGGGGCTCAGGGCTAGGTATGGCCACCCTACACAGACTCTCGTCACCCGTTGGGCAAACTAGGGTAGTCGGATGAGGGTACGCAGATCGAGGAGGGGCAAGACCCCTGTTCTATTTTGAGAGGGCAAGGCCCTACACTGTTCCGCACCGTACGTTGAGGCTTACCCGTTAGCGGAAATGACTGACTGCGTGCCAGTGCGGGGTAGCTACCCGCACGCTTATCACATATGCCGTAGTCACCACTATGTCACGACCGTGACCTTGGGGTAGTAGACCGAGTATAGGACTACCACGGTGGGACTCCCCCGGCCAAGAGAGTGCCACGTGGGCATCCTATATCACGGGAAGCTACAAGTAAAAATCGTTCCTATGGGGAACTAGAAGATTAATTAACAAATCCTAATTAGAGATCTCTACACACCCACATGTATAATATAATTGAAAAATGGAAACTTCTATGTTAAATGCATGCTACTTCTTAGCCACCACTCTACTTAGCGTTAGCTGACTCCAGTCAAATATATTCTGTACAGGTCAGGGATTTGAGCAACCCGAGCCACCGGCTGCTGAGAACGCTGGGCCTAGTCGAGCCTAGCTTTAGTTCGACTTCTTCATAATGAGTTTTATAGCTTGTATTCTGTTACATGTACTCTTTGATGTGATGGCTATAATATCACTGTTCTGTTTCCCCCTGTTGAAACTTTCTTTTTGCTTAGTTAATGTACTTGTGTTATTGTGGTTTGTTGAATGTTACTTGGTTATTTCTTGTTGGACGACTAGATCTTGGGATAAACCGAAGCGAGCCAGTCTCAGATCCTGTAGGGATTCGGGACTAGGTCGTGACATTCTCTCGCTGGGTTTCCACCTTTCTTCCTCCTTCACAAGGCCATGCATGATATCGGGTAGTCGGGTTTTGGATCTAAGTGCACCCGAGACCAAGGCTGTGGGTGTGGGTTGCAGCCGAGGTGTGCGTGGGTTAGGCGGGTTGGGTCGTAGCCAGGCCCACGTGATGCGTGTCATGGGTGAGGCAGGTGAAGGGTGCTGGGGACCTCATCCCCTAAGTGACTTGAGGCGATAAACCCCAATCACTCTTTCCTCTTATTGCGCTGTGGATGCTTTGTTGCGAACGATGTGGGACTATCTAGTCCCCTTATTCCTCGCATGATCTGCTGCAGGTGAAGGCACCTTCGATTGAAGTAGAAGCAATGGTTCTCTTGCCAAATTGAAGTCCTGGGTGTGTGCCCGGTAGTGTTTCATGTCGCCTGGAGGTGGTGCCTGGAGCTGCAAGTGTCAAAGAGAGCTTCATGCTTCACTCGAGCTCATCGTTAATGGCGCTGGGGACCTGCTGATCTGAAACATAAAGAACGGCCTTTCGACCCTATCAAATGAGTTCAATAGCTTCGCCGTGGCACGACAAATGTGGTGGTGGGTGTAGCATGGCGTGAGAGTGCATGAGGTGGCCAGACGGTGACGGAGATGGTCGTGCGAAGGTGGGTAGGTCGACGGAGGGTTTTAGTGGGTGCAATAGCAAATAGATAGTGGGGTTTGATTGGCGGAGTTGTGGCGAAGGTGTAGGGATAGATGGCGAGGCGTATGGAGCGGTGTAGCGATGGGAGCACCTCGCCAGAGGGATTGCCAGAGACGGGGAAGGTGAGGGTGGTTGACGGCGTCGAGGGGATATTTTTATTGTTTTGGGTAGGAAACTAACCTAAAGGAGATAAGGATCTAGTCTAACTATTCTATGTGGATGAACGGAGGGAGAACAACGCCGGCGTTGGTAGGCTGACGTCGGGGAAGAAAGCTGCTCCGTGAGGTAGCGGCAACGAAGAACGAGGTAGAGATGCCCCTGATTTGGCCATTGAGGAGCGGATAAAGGAGAGGGAGATATTGGCGCTCCCAAGTTGGTGGTTGGGAGGCTGGAGACGATGGAGGAAGAGGCTCGGCAGAGCTAAGGTGGAGCGGGGCTGGAGGTGGAGTTTTGAAGAGGGTTTTGGCCCCAAACCTTGCTGAGGAGAACGGGCAGGCCCTGGGGTTTCTTTTATAGGCCTTAGGGAGCAGTTAGAGCTTAGGCAAGCTTCCCAAGCTTGGAAGGCTCGCCGGAGTTGGAAACCTAAAGATACCCGAATCTCTCAAGCATTCGTATGAGAGATTGAGAAGGTTTTGGGGTTCAAGGATGGGTGCATTGGAAAGAGGACTCCTCAAGGAATCTCCTTTCCAATTTTGGAAGGGATTGAGAGAGAAATCAGGGAGATCTTTCCATTTGAAGGTCGTCGGAGCTTTAGGATTAGGAGATGAGGGTGGCAGGGACCTATTTGAAGAAGAAGATGATAAAGTTGGGGACCCAAATATAATTTATTCGAAAGTTAAGGGCATACATGTGAGAGAAAAGAGTTAGACAGGATCAAATTGCAAACTAGGTCAAGATGAACTCAGATTGGGTCCAAATTTTGGTATAAACCTAATTTGGACCTAAAAAATCTAATGGTGAAGTTAGATTTAGGTTTTGACCAAGTTTGACTAGAGAAATTGCATAATTATCCAAATTAGGGCAAATGTCTGTCTGAGACTCTATTTTGGGTCAAGACGGTTTCTGATGGCCAAATTGATGGTACCAAACCCTAGAGAATATTTTTATATGAATTTTAGAGGATTTAAGTGAATTTTATCCTAACCAGAACTTCAGTTAATTAAGTGAGTCTGTTTTTATGATTTCAAAAGTCATTTAATTCTTGAAACACATGAAAATCATTTTGTCTGTACTAACTCACTTGTTAGACTCTTAAGATCATTTGACCTTTATTTAACCTCTGAGAAATCCCGTTATTGTTCTAAAATTGAGATGTGATTTTAAAACTGTAGTTTTACCCCTGTTTTACTGTTATTCTCTCAGAATGGATTTGTAGTGAATTACAGTCCTTTGGCGATTATGTAGGAGCATTTAGTCATCGATTATGACTAATTAAAGCTAGATATGGCTGATGATAATGTTATCATTATAATACCAAACGTCTGATGGCGCATAATTTTCAATTAATTTTTCCCAGCCGAGTTCTGATCGTGCATGCATATGTCAGAGGTTGGGAAGGCACGCTGGTGCGAGGATCGAGGTGGTTTCAAACGTCTGAGAGTGTTGCCAGACGTCTGAAGACCCCCTCAAGATGCAGAGAGCAAGGTGAGCCATTGCGTTCGTTTAAGACACCTGGGACTCTTCCCAGAAGTCTGATTTTGGTCAGAGTTGTGTTTCTGGGCCTGTTCAGGGCCCAAACGGAGTTGGTTTTCCGCAAATGAATTATCGTTGGTTTCCGTTCGAAATTCTCTATGTCGTGGTATAGTGTCTACACTATTTCAAGCTCCTTTTGGCATGTGGGTCAATGTGATAGGTCGTTCGTTCATTGTGTACACAGGACCTGTAGAGGCTGCGAGATCCATCGTTTGTGCCCCCACATCTCCCGGTTATCTTGGTAGAGTGGTTTTCACCTTAATCCTGTAGTTAATAATTAAATTGCATGAGTAGAATTATTTGAACCCTAGGTTGTGAGATGAACCCTAGGATTGAAAAGTGACAAATGCATGCTACTTTAGAATATATTCGATTGAACCCTAGGTTATGAAATGAACACTAGGGCTGGAAGAAGTGCATGTGTAGTTAATGAATGATTGAGTTACCATGATGCTTCCTGAAAAGAAATAAATCATGAGTTGCCTGTACTACCTATAATGAATCATGTCATGAATGGAAATACATACCTGTATTGAGTAATCGATGGTGAAATTTGAGTTGCCTGTTCTACATGTAACGAACCAAATATGGAAATAAGAAAGTTCATGTACGAATCCTATGGGAAATTTAGAAAGAAACCAAGAATACTGTAGTATGGAAAACCTGATGGTTTTGGAACATGTTGCCTACGGGCAGCTGTTCGGACTAGGTTAAGGGAAGTGCGTTGGCCCTCATATATTTAGGAGAGCAACTGTCTCTTTTGTGTGAAGAGTGAGCTGGCCCTTGTATACGCAGTACCAAGGAGAGCGACTATTTTGCGTACGTGGTACCAAGGGAGCCATTGTTCCTTTAGTGTAGAGGGAGCTAATCGCCCCTTGGGTTGCGACTCGGGGTTAGGTCTAGTCACACCGACTCTTGTTTGGCCCTCGCGTACGTGGTACCGAGGTGAGGTACTTAGTGTAGGAAGGGAGTTAGCCACCCCACGGGACCCAAGGTTAGGACTAGCCACCCTACATGAACTCTTATTAGGCCCACTGGGTGAAGCAGGATAGTCGGACGGGGGTACGTGGGCTGTGGAGGGGCAAGACCCCTATTCTGAGAGGGTAAGGCCCTGTACTATTCTGTGCTGTACTTTTGGGCATACCTACTAGCGGAAACGACTGATCGCATGCCAGTGCGAGATAGCTACTCGTGCGCTTATCGCACATGCCGTAGTCAACGCTATGTCACGACCGTGACCTTGGGGTAGTAGACTGGGTGTAGGACTACCACGGGGGACTCTCTCGGCCAGGAGAGTGCCACCTATACGTCCTACATCACAGGAAAATTACAAGTGAGATCTTAGTTGAGATCGTTCCCTTAGGGAACAAGAAGTTTTAGCAATGTTATGGATCCTGATTAGAGTACTCGACTCAAAAATGCATAAATGAGATAAATGAAAATGAATGATAATGAATAACCGGCAAAGTATAATTAGCTAGTTGCTTGTTTAAATATGTTTAGTTGCATGTAAATGACTTAACCACCACTCTACTCAGCGTTAGCTGACCACAAATTTCTATAACCATGTTCAAGTTAGGGATTTTAGCAGCCAGCACCACCGGCTGTTGAGGGTGCTGGGCCCAGTTGAGCCTAGCCATAGTCCTTCCTTCTTTTTTGCTGCAGAGTTTTGTTAGTAGTGAGTAGCCTGTAAAATGTTCTGTTATGTTCAGTTATATTTCTACTGGTTTATGTTGTGATGGCTATGTTCGTAACTATACTTTTCCGCTTGTGCCATGTTATATCCTTGAGATATACTGTTCTGTTTCCTTTACTATACTTTCTACTTAGTTACATTACACGTGTGGTTGTGGAATGAGTATTCATTTGATTGTTTCTCGTTGGACGATTGGGTCTTAGGGTTCGTCGACGCACCCGAGAATGGCTCGTGACAAACCCACACCAACCACCACCACTCACACCCCCTCATGTTGGCGACAAACCAAACCCCCCGTAACTACCCTAAACCCTACCTTAGTTGGTGCCAAAAATCACCCCCTACACCCCTTCATTTGGCGCCAACACCTCCTCCCATCTACACCCTACATATTACCCCCCAACCTATCCTAACCCTCCATCTAGTGACGCCACCTAAACCTCCCCCTTAACCCACCTAAAGTGGCGCCAACTCCCTTAACTCCACCATAACTACCACCTCAAGCAACCTTCCCCTTTGGTGCCACCCTATATCTACCCTTCATCCCATAATCACCACCCAACAACACCATCCTAACCCTACACATAACCTACACGCCACCTAACTCTACCACCATAAATCCTAGCCCTAGTCCTCTCTTAGGGTTGGTGCCAAACACCTAATACCCCCCATTTTGGCGCCAACCATTATCAACCCTAGGATCCCTTAACTACCTCCAACAAGCCATCCTAACCCTCCATCCACTAACTACCCCTAACCCTCTACCATTCCTATATAAAGCTCCTACCACCACCATTAAAACTCAACCTTGGCTACATAATTTTTCCACCTATATCCACATAGAGCTCACGGCCAAGAGAAGAAGAAGAAGATTAAGGGGATACTCTGTCCCCTTGGTGCCTTCCCCGCTTCTCTTCTCTCTTGTGCCCATGCTAGCCAAGGGAGGAAGCTAGGCATTGGAAGACAACCTAGGGTACACGCCTACCCTAGGAAAAGAAGAATTTAAGGGTGGTACACTACCACCCTTGGAGGAAGAATCAAAGGTGGTCCACGCCACCTTAATGAGGAGTTCTTGGAGTAGGAGCCATCCACTCTAGGAAGGAGAAGGCATGCCCATCTAGGGTTTTCCTTTGGAGGATGTCCAGGAAAGAGAGAAGGAATCCTTTTAGTCTTAGGGCAACCAGGACTGGAGCAGGAATTTCGGGTAGCACTATCATCATCATCAACATCTTCTAGGCTTTCTTCTACTTTTTTGTTGTTTAGTTGCATAGTAGTTTAGTGCTAGATTTCTACTTGGGTGGAAATTATAAGTGGAAACTCTTTTCACTTGTGAGTTTTCCATTCCTGTTGTAAAACTATTTTGATTAAGAAGCATTCTTCTACTTTAAGTTTAGAAAGCTTGTGATTATTTTGTGGCTTACTTCTTCATTACACTAGAGGCCTTTTGTGCTTAGGATGAGTTTAAGAAGGCACTAGTTGCCTTACAATTTCCATAACTTAGATTTTCGTCATTCTCTCCGCATTTCTTTTTGCTCTATTCAAAAACCAAAAAAAAAATTTCATATTCCAAAAACCCTAAAATGACGTTGATTTCCAAAGATCAAGCGGGAGTTTTGATTTAAAAGCTTACTTGCCTCTCTTAGGATGACTCGAATACTTACCCAAGTACTCGGATTCTATAAATTTAAAAGCGATCCAATTTGCATGTTACAACAACCTAAAAACCACTTTTATAAATCATGCATTTTAGAGATCAGAGATCATCTGACAATGTTTTTAAAGTTGAATGCCTATCACGAAGACATGTTCTAGATATCAATGCATAGGATTGCAGCTGTAACAGATGGTAGATTAGTGGCCTTGTATGCACACATGCAGTAGTTGCAATCATGAGCATATGAGATGCTAGATGGGAATTATACTGCAGCAAATATTATACTGTGAAAAGCTATTTGGTGGCTTATCTAGGTGGAAATGGACCATTTCCAGCAAAGGAGTTTTGGACTGATGTGGCTGTTGGATATGTTGTTGGTGCACCTCATGCGAAGAGACCTCCAGGTAGGCCAAGGAAAAAATGGATTCGATCTATGGATGAACTAGTTACTGTGAAGCAACCACATAGGTGTACTAGATGCGGGGATTATGGACACCACTTGCAAAGCCCCAATTAACCGTCGATCACAACCACCCAAACTTGCTTCATCATCTCAAGCCTCCAGCTATACAAATGTAGAATCAAATGTTGTGAGTCTTGCTTCCTGCAGGTAACATCTTCATCTTGTTTAATGTAGTGTTTCATTTTAATCACAATTTATAATTGTCTTAAACACTTTCATCTCAAATTGCAGTGCAATGGGCATTAGAATTGTAGATAGAAGTGGAAATACGATGAAGGAAACAATAGCTGCTAGGCTAGGCCAAGGAAATGTGGGAGGCTGAAGAAAAAAAAGGAGGTTGAAGTTCTTCCTGATGGACCTATAAATTCTCTTGATTAAGGTAATAATAGCATACTTTCATCCATTGATGATGATTGCAAAATTAGAAGTTATGTATTTATGAAGTTAAATTAGAAGTATGCATTATGACCTTAAATTAAGTTGATTAATGAGTGTGGTGCATATTTTGTGATTTGTTTTGTGCTTTGAGCTGGAGTTAAGTTGGCAATGAAGGAGTTCCAATAGCACGTGCTGATTTTATCAATTTATTAGGCATGTTTCTAAACTCTGCTGAAATGAAAGGTTGCACCATAGGTTCACAACAATCCTATTAACAACTATGGAATAGTCTGATTTCCATCAACAAAGCTTGCACCATAACTTGCACCATAGGGAACAATTTGATTTCATTTGCAGACTTGAACTTTTTCTCATTCCCTAGAGGACTTGGAAGTAAGGAAGAATGTTATCATATTAGATTTCCCATAGTTTTACTACTCAAAAAAATAAGAATGCCCCATAGTTCTATTATTACAATTAATAACATCAATACTTGCTACTTGAAGTAGTTGAGACAAATATTAGGAGCAACAAGGGCATCCAACTAGAGCTACGGCTTGAGCATGAAGGCTTAACCATTAATAACTACTTCTGGATGTCAACAAATCAATAAGTGAGTTGGACATTAGTCTCAATTATTAGACATGCCAAACAATATCCAAAACAAAATCAGTGGCTTGAGTAAGAGTCCTAACTAACCACTTCTTAGTTTATGCATCTTTAGAAGTGAGTCTTATCTCAGTGGGGAAAAGGATTGGTTTCTACATCTTTGATGGTTCTTTGGTGTAAGTAATTCTCCTGTGCAACGAAGATTGGTTTCTTCTCCCAATATTGGTGTTAGATGTCCATATTGAATTGTCTGTAGTAAAAGTATATTCAGTGACTGGAATATAAGTTTGATGTTTATCTAGAGTGAGCATCCTCAATGCTTATAGAATGTCCACTAGTTAGGGGAGTTTGAGATGAAGCTAGATAAACATGGCTATAAATGTGGCTATTGGAGTTTGAGATGGCTATAAATGCTTATAGTTTTATATGAAGCAATTGGAATTTTAGATGTTATACAATACATGGCTATAAATGCTATAATAGTCTCTAATTTAGATAGTAATAATTTCATGATCTTTTTCTTCATGGTGTAATTTTCGTTATTCCATTGTAGGTGGCCTTTCATTGCAGGTGGCCTTTTGTGATCGCTTGTCTCTTGTGGAAGGAAGGAGAATCATACTACCACATGGATTTTTTTGTGAGAGCATGTGGCAAAATTACACTAACATATAGGAAATATATAGGTCATACTCTACATCCGCATTGACTATTAGCTATAATAGCTTTTTTTGATTTGATGATGAAACGACCCAGCACCCCCTTTGGTCATTTAAGATGCCTGGGATGTTCACCAGACATCTGAACATGCCTTTTAGTGTGAAACGTACATACCCCATGCTTCCTCCCTCACCGCGCCTCCTCCTGCGATGCCACTCCGCGCCATGCCTCACCTTTCCACCCCCCTCACCTCCTCTCCCTTTATAACCCTCTCCCCCCTCCTCTTCGTTGCCCACCACATAGCGAGAGCAGAGCTAGGGCGAGAGCAAGTGAAGAGCGGAGAGCCTGAGCGAGAGGAACCGTGAGAGCGAAGGGTGCAGCGCCGTTCTGCTGCAGCACCTGCAGACAAGGGGAGCCAGAGCAGTTCCGGGGAAGTCATTTTTCCGTGGAATCAGATGGCCGGAGAGACACCCAGACATCTTACCGGACGTTCGAAGGTAGAGCAAGACGTCTGGTAGAGATCTACTTTCCGTACCTTTTCTCTCTGACAAGTCCTGATAGCGTATGGGTATGTGTCAGAGGGTGGGAGCGTAGCCGAGGCAGTTTCAGACGTCCGGGAGCACCCCCAGACGTCTAACAGAGTCCTTGGACGTTGGCATTGGGTTCCAGATGTTTGATAGTAGAACACCGAGAGAGGTATCCCTGAGAATTGTTTTAAGACATCTGGGACCTTTCCCAGACGTCTGATTTCCGTCTGATAGCGTGTTTTGGGCCGTGTAAGGCCCTATTATTATCGTTTTTCCGTAAATAAACTGTCTTTGTTTTCCGTACGAGTTTCTCTATATAATGATACCTTGTTTATATCCTTCTGAACCTTTTGGCCCATCAATCCATGTTTTAGGTCTCCAGTCCGTCGAGTGCACGGGATCTGTGGAGATGTCGGGAGCCACTGTACGAGCCCCCATTCCAGCCGATTAAAAACAGGTAGAGTGGTTTCAGACTTAAATCTCTAATTTAATACATGCTTGTAAGTAATCCTAAGACTTGAGATGAATGCTAGGAAGGAATAAACGTATACTCGAAAATAAATTCTCGAATCCTAGGTCTTGGCATGAACACTTGGGTTAGAAGAAACTGCATGTGAATGATTGAGTAAACAAAAGCTGCCAGTTTTTAGCTAAAATGGACCCCTACTGTATGTGAATGATTGGGTAATCAAAAGCTACCTGTTTTTAGCTAAAATGGACCCCTACTGTATGTGAATGATTGAGTAATCGAAAGCTACCTGTTTTTAGCTAAAATGGACCCCTACTGTAATAAAATGAAAATTGAACTGTTTGTTCCAAACATTCTAACCCGGATGTGAAAAAGAAACTCCTGTACGAACCCTACGAGGAATGTAAACAAGAACACCATACCTCGGAGAACCACATGGTTCTGGGAATTTGCTGCCTATGGGTAGCTATTAAGGGAGGTAAGCTGACCTTCGTGTACGTGGTACCGAAGAGAGCAACTATCCCTTGTAGTGCAGAGGGGAGCTTGCCACCCTTGGGTTGGGACCTAGGGTGGGTTTGGCCACTCTACGATGACTCTTACTGGCCCACGCATACGTGGCACCGAGATGAGCTACTTAGTGTAGGGGAGAGCTATCCACCCCAGGGGGCCCGAGGCTAAGTATGGCCACCCTACACCGACTCCCGTTAGCCCATTAGGCAAACTGGGGTAGTCAGATGAGGGTACGCGGACCGAGGAGGGGAAAGACCCTTGAGGGGCAAGACCCTTGTTCTGTTATGAGGGGTAAGGCCCTATACTGTTCTGCACTATACGTTGAGGCATCCCCGCTAGCAAAAATGACTGACCACGTGCCAGTGTGGGGTAGCTACCCGCGTGCTTATCACGTATGCCGTAGTCACCACTACGTCACGACCGTGACCTCAAGGTGGTAGATCGAGTATAGGACTACCACAGTGGGACTCCCCCGACCAGGAGAGTGCCACGTGGCATCCTATATCACGAGAAGCTGCAAGCAAAAGCGTTCCTATTGGGAACCAGAAGATTAATTAACAAATCCTAATTAGAGATCTCTACGCACCCACATGTATAATATAATTAGAAAATGGAAAATTTTATGTTAAATGCATGTTACTTCTTAGCCACCACTCTACTCAGCGTTAGCTGACTCTAGTTAAATAAATTCTGTACAGGTCAGGGATTTGAGCAGCCCGAGCCATCGGCTGCTGAGGATGCTGGGCCTAGTCGAGCCTAGCCTTAGTTCTACTGCTTGATAGTGAGCATTTATAGTCTTGTATTCTGTTACATGTACTCTTTGATGTGATGGCTGTAATATTACTGTCCTCTTTCCCCTGTTGAAATTTTCTTTTTGCTTAGTTATTGTACTTGTGTGATTATGGTTTATTGAATGTTACTTGGTTATTTCTTGTTGGACGAATGGATCTTGGGATAAACCGAAGCGAGCCAGTCTCAGATCCTGTAGGGATTGGGACCAGGTCATGACAAGATGGTATTAAAGCAAGGTCGTCCCAAGAAATAAACCAAATAGTCCGGAAAACACCACACTTGTACATGTAACTAAGATTTCCATCACAACTTTTTCTCTTGGTTATTATATCCGAGTCTCACGTCTCCTCTTTGGTCAAACAGGCACCAATAATCCTGTTCTTCTTCGATCTTTGAGTAGAAAATGCCTCACCAGGGAGCTATTGAGGCAGGCTGCGGACGTGGTCGTGGCCGAGGACGTGGTCGCAGGGGAGGACGAGCGATGGCCGAAGATAGAGCCGCTCCACATCTCCTCCCAGGCATCCAAGCCCCGGACCTCGTCCAATTGATCTGGAGTCTTATCCTTGAGGAGCTCCATCAGCCTCCTCCTCACCCTTCCTTTCTTGGGGATGTGGAGGGGGAATCCTTCGTGGGGTAGGCAAGTCGCCACGGTGCTGGATGAGCTGTAGGGGGGGTAATCCTCTACCGCCCCCTTCAGACACTTCGGGGCATGAGTCTTCCTTGCCTGGAGGTGCACCCCTTCCTCCGCTACGGCTACACCATGAGGGCTTCAGCCAATTCAAGAAGCTGAAGCCCCCCTCTTTCAAGGGGGAGGAAAGCCTGTCTGAGGCAAAAGATTGGCTGGAACAAATAGAGAAGATCTTCGACACCCTCTGTCCTCCTGCAGAATGCCGCATGGCCTTCACCATGTATCAGTTGGAGAGTGCTGCCCAGAGGTGGTGGAAGGCAGTCAGAGGACAGGAGGAGGGAGAACTGACGTGGGACCGATTTATGGCGCTCTTCTGTGAGCAGTACTTCCCACAAACATGGCAGGATCAGAGGAGGCAGAAGTTTCACACTCTCCACCAAGGGGCAATGACAGTTAGCGCGTACTGTACGCGTTTTCTGGAGCTGTCATGCTTCGCCCCGATGGCCACATCCACCGAGGAGGAGCGCCCGTGGAGATTCACCAAGGGTCTCCGACCTGCCATCCAAGGGTATGTAAAGCCCCTGAAGATGCCTACCTTCTCCCTCGTAGTCGAGGCTACCATGACCTACGAGGAGACCAACCCGTCTGCACGAGATATTGATGGAGGAGGACGGAAGAGGCCCTACCCTAAGGAGCACTCACAAGGTCATCGAGAGAGGAGGCACCAGACACCAGCAGGGGAACCGTCCCATTCTGTGGGTCCACCAGGGACCTATGGGGGTCCCCGACAGGGATCAGCCGACTGCAGCAGACCCATGCCTAGTCACAAGTAGGGACAACAGATAGAGGGAAGTCGCGTACCCTTCTGCTATCAGTGTGCCAGCCAGGTCATATATGGAGGAATTGTCCATCTAGGACAGGAGCACAGCCGACACTCCCAGCACCAAGCATTGGAGGCCGATCTGGCGGCTGCGGATACTAGCCCCGAGGAGGAGGACAGCAGTCACGAGGAGGGTACCGACCCGCTGCCTCCCACCCGACCCAAAGCATGGCTGTTTCTTCTGCACCGAGGACTAAAGGATGTGTTAACACCCTAACTCACGGAGATGCCAGAGGTTCGGGCTCTGTAGTGGCAGGTATGGTTACTATTTTCGGCAGACTCGTCTACACTCTTTTCGATTCCGGAGCTATGCATTCATTTGTTTCTACAAGTTTCGCTGTCTGCACAGGAGTGAGCAGTGTGCTTTTAAAGGAGCCCTTCCTGATTAAAGGACCAAGTGGGCAGGTATTTATTGTTGAGGAGGTTCTCGCTGACTGTGAGGTCATGATAGGGGGATACAGTCTCCCGATAGACCTGATCATGATCTCGATGGATGACTTCGGTGTAATCTAAGGGATGAACTGGTTGGCTGCATACCACGCCCTTGTAGACTGTTTTGGAAGGAAGATCATTTTCTCCATGCCACGACTTCCTCCCTTCGAGTTCCACAGCCAGCCTGTAGACAGAGGATTCAGATGCATCTCCACACTTCGAGCAGCGAAGCTGTTGAGTCAAGGGTGCGAGGGCTTCCATGCTTGCGTTCTAGCAGAGTCCGGCCCCATGGACAGTATACAGAGTATTCTGGTGGTCTGTGAGTACCCCGACGTCTTCCCAGAGGAGCTGCCAGGACTGCCACCTGAGCGCGAGATCGAGTTCGAGATTTTACTGATACTAGGGACAGGCCCCATTTCTTCAGCACCATACCGAATGGTCCCACTTGAGCTGCGAGAGCTCAAGACACAGCTACAGGACCTACTAGAGAAAGGCTTCATAAGGCCCAGTGCCTATCCGTGGGGAGCCCCTGTCCTGTTCGTGAGAAAGAAGGATGGTACTCTTCGGCTGTGCATTGACTACAAACAGCTGAACCGGGTCACCATCAAGAACAAGTACTCGTTACCACGCATATATGACCTCTTTGACCATATGAGGAATGCCACGGTATTTTCAAAAATAGATCTGAGGTTAGGATACCATCAACTGAGGATTAGGGAGACTAACATCTCCAAGATAGCCTTTCGTACACGGTATGGGCACTACGAGTTCTTGGTCATGCCGTTTGGATTGACCAACGCCCTGCTGCCTTCATGGACTTGATGAACCACATTTTTCGGCCATATCTGGATCAGTTCGTGGTTGTTTTCATCGATGACGTACTCATTTATTCACGAGACCATACACAACATAAGCAACACCTTCACATGGTCTTGGATACCTTGAGACGGCACAGATTGTATGCCAAATACAGCAAATGTGAATTCTGGTTGAGACAAGTCACCTTCCTAGGCCATGTGATCTTAGAGGACAGTTTACCTGTGGATCCAGCCAAGGTAGAGGCAGTACTCAGGTGGGAGAGACCGCGTTCGGTGACAGAGATACGTAGTTTCCTGGGGCTGGCTGGTTATTACAGATAATTTATCCAAGGATTCTCGCAGAATGCCCGTCCTCTGACTCATTTGACTCGGAAGGACGCACCCTTCACCTAGACAGACGAGTGTGAGTCTTGCTTTCAGAAGCTGATAGAGAGGTTGACCTCAGCTCCTGTACTCATCATCCCTGATAGCAGCGGTGGGTTCGTCGTCTACACAAATGCCTCGTTGCAGGGATTGGGGGGTGTACTTATGCAACGGGGTCATGTTGTCACATATGCTTCGTGGCAAATGAAGCCCCACGAGCATAACTACCCCACCCACGACCTAGAACTGGCAGTAGTCGCCCTAGCGTTGAAGACCTGGAGGCACTATTTGTACGGAGAGATGTTCGAAATTTTCACTGACCACAAGAGCCTCAGATATCTGTTTGACCAGAAGGAGCTCAACATGAGGCAGAGACGCTGGTTGGAACTCCTGAAAGACTATGATTCCAGCATCTCCTACCACCCAGGAAAGGCCAATGTGGTGGCTGACGCCCTGAGCCGAAAGGCACCCTCCCACTTGGCTTGCTTACAAGCACAAAGTTGGCAGCTCATGGAGGAGTTGAGTAGCTGGCGACTCCGAGAGAGATAGGGGTATTGCGGGGCAATAACAGTCGTGAGGCAAACACGACCAGAGCTGGTGGATCGCATCATGGTTAAACAAATGACGGACTCATATCTACGGGTGCAGCGAGACCGAGTATTGGTATGGAACCCAGGAGAATTCTCTTTCACTGACGGAGTTCTGCGTATGAGGGGATGCTTGTGCGTTCCTAGAGATGAGGAGCTGTTGATGGAGCTCTTGACTAAGGCTCATGGATCCAGATTTACCATACATCCCGGGAACACAAAAATGTATCACGACCTATGACGTGATTTTTGGTGGAGAGGCATGAAGCGGGATGTTGGCCTTTTCGTCCAGCAGTGTCTGACATGCCAGCAGGTGAAGGCTGAGCATCAGAGGCCTGCAGGACTATTGCAGTCACTTCCCATTCCACAATGGAAGTGGAAAAGTGTCACTATGGATCTGGTAGTGGGGTTACCTGTGACACAGAGAGGGCACGATGCAGTCTGGGTGGTTGTGGATAGATTAACAAAGATGGCACGATTTCTACCAATCCAAGTCACTTATGGACCAGCACAGTTGGCGGAGAGATACATCAGAGACATAGTACGCTTTCACAGGATTCCCCACGAAATTATTTCAGATAGGAACACTCCTTTCACTTCCCAGTTTTGGGCAGAATTTCAACGAACCTTGGGGACTTGTCAGAAGTTCAGTACAATCTATCACCCCTAGACAGACGGACAGCCAGAGCGCACCATTCAGACCCTTGAGGACCTTCTGCGTGCTTACGCATTGGACTGGAGAGGCTCTTGGGAGGAGCATTTGCCACTAGCAGAATTCGCATACAACAACAGTTACCACTCGAGCATTGGCATGGCACCATATGAAGCTCTGTACGGGAGAAATTGTACGACCCCCTTGAGTTGGGTAGAGGTGGGGACCAAATGGGAGGTCAACCCTCATCTGATATGCCAGATTCAGGAGGTGATCGAGAAGATCCATCGACGACTGCATACTGTCCGGAGCAGGCAAAAGAGTTACGCCGATCTGAAGCGTAGGGAGGTACATTTGAGGTTAGAGATCATGCTTTTCTTCGTGTTTCACCGATGAAAGGCTTACAGCGGTTTGGGATGAGAGGGAAGCTTGCACCGAGATATGTGGGACCCTTTGAGGTCTTAGAGCAGGTAGGACCCGTCGCTTACCTGCTTGCCCTTCCTCCCCAACTTTCTGGAGTTCACGACGTATTTCATGTGTCCAACCTCAAAAGATACATCGCCGACCCCAGCCATGTCCTTAGCCACGAGAGCATCGAAGTGGGAGATGACCTGACATATCCTGAGAGACCAGTACAGATATTAGATCGAGCCATTCAGAGGTTGAGGTGGAAGGAAGTACCCCTAGTGAAAGTCCTGTGGAAAAGCCAGTGGTACGAGGAGGCAACTTGGGAGCCTGAGTCGACGATGCAAGAGCAGTACCCAGAACTCTTCGAAGGTATAACTCTTCAGACCTACTTCAGTCCTCTTTAAGTTTGTCATACGCTGCTACATTTTATTTTTCGCACCCTAGTCAGTTCAAGTTTCGGGGATGAAACTTCCTTTAAGTTTGTTATATTGAAACGACCCAGCACCCCCTTTAGTCATTTAAGACGTCTGGGACGTTCACCAGACGTCTAAACATGCCTTTCAGCGCGAAACATACATACCCCATGCTTCCTCCCTCACCACGCCTCACCGCGCCTCCTCCTACGATGCCACCCTACTCCATGCCTCACCTTTCTGCCCCCCTCACCTCCTCTCCCTTTATAACCCTCTCCCCCCTCCTCTTCGTTGCCCACCCCATAGCGAGAGCAGAGCGAGGGCGAGAGCAAGTGAAGAGCGGAGAGCCCGAGCAAGAGGAAGCACGAGAGCGAAGGGTGCAGCACTATTCTGCTGCAGCACCTGCAAACAAGGGGAGCCAGAGTGGTTTCGCGGAAGTCATTTTTCCGCGGAATCAGACGGCCGGAAAGACACCCAGACATCTTACTAGACGTCCGAAGGTAGATCAAGACGTCTGGTAGAGATCTACTTTCCATACCTTTTCTCTCTGATAAGTCCTGACAGCGTACGGGTATGTGTCAGAGGACGGGAGTGTAGCAGAGGCAGTTTCAGACGTTCTGGAGCACCTCCAAACATTTGACAGAGTCCTTGGACGTCGACATTGGGTTCCAGACGTTCGATAGCGGAACACTGAGAGAGGTATCCCTGAGAATTGTTTTAAGACGTATGGGACCTTTCCCAGACGTTTGGTTTCCATCTGATAGCATGTTTTGGGCTGTGTAAGGCCCTATTATTATCGCTTTTCCACAAACAAACCGTCTCTATTTTCCATACGAGTTTCTCTGTATAAAGATACCTTGTTTATATCCTTCTAAAACTTTTGGCCCATCAATCTATGTTTTAGGTCTCCAGTCCATCGGGTGCACGGGATTTGTGGAGACGTCGGGAGCCACTGTACAAGCCCCCATTCCACCCGGTTACCCAGGTAGAGTGGTTACAACCTTAAATCTCTAATTTAATACATGCTAGGAAGTAATCCTAAGACTTGAGATGAACCCTAGGAAGGAATAAACGTATACTCGAAAATAAATTCTCGAACCGTAGGTCTTGGCATGAACACTAGGGTTAGAAGAAACTGCATGTGAATGATTGAGTAATCAAAAGCTGCCTGTTTTTAGCTAAAATGGACCCCTACTGCATGTGAATGATTGAGTAATCGAATGCTGCCTGTTTTTAGCTAAAATGGACCCCTACTGTAATAAGATGGAAATTGAACAGTTTGTTCCGAACATTCCAACCCGGATGTGAAAAAGAAACTCCTGTACGAACCCCACAGGGAATGTAAACAAGAACACCGTACCTCAGAGAACCAGATGGTTCTAGGAATTTGCTGCCTATGGGCAATTGTTAAGGGAGGTAAGCTGACCTTCGTGTACGTGGTACCGAAGCGAGCAACTATCCCTTGTAGTGTAGAGGGGAGCTTGCCGCCCTTGGGTTGGGACCCGGGGTGGGTTTAGCCACTCTACAACGACTCCTATTGGCCCTCGTGTACATGGTACCTAGGTGCGCTACTTAGTGTAGGGAGGAGCTATCCGCCCCAGGGGGCCCGAGGCTAGGTATGGCTACCCTACACCGACTCCTATCAGCCCATTGGGCAAATCGGGGTAGTCGGACGAGGGTACGCGGACTGAGGAGGGGCAAGACCCCTGTTTTGTTTTGAGAGGGCAAGGCCCTATACTGTTCCGCACTGTACGTTGAGGCGTACCCGCTAGCGGAAACGACTGACCGGGTGCCAGTGCGAGGTTGTTAAGACCGTGACATCAAAACACTTTAAGACGTCTGGGAGTTGGTCCATACGTCTGGTCAGACATCTGGATGCCTTCCCAGACATCTAGAAATTAATTTTTGCATGCGTACGATAGTGAGTCTGCACGCGTGCCGCGCGCAAATTGAAACCTAGCCGCCCCCTTCTCTTTCTTCTTCCCCCGCTGACCTGCAGCACCTTCCCCCCCCCCGTGCCTAGATATATCCTCCTCTCTCTCACGCCACCCACATCCATCCATCCCCTCCTTCCTCCAGTGCAAGAGCGAGAGCGAGGGCAGCAGTTGCTGCCGGGTGCAGTGGTGGAGAGGAGAGGTGCAGCGAGAGGGAAGAGAAGAGAGTGTGCGAGCTGTGAGAGAGAGAGAGAGCTCGCCGGAGTAGTTTGAGGCTGGCCGGCGTGCGCGCAGAGGAGGGCTGTACTGGGGAGGGTTCCTCCGATGATACTGCAGCTCGGGCAGCGAGCAGACGAGCGCGGCGCGACCACGTGCAGCGAGAAGAAGACAAAGGAGGTTCTGATTCTAGGATTTTTTCCCAAAATCAAACGTCTGGACCTACATCCAAACGACGTGGACGATGTCTGGAGGGAGCTCCAAATGACTGAAAGGTACGTATTTCCTCCGATGTTTCCTTCTGTGGATACAACCATGCAGGCCGTTCCGCTGAAGCTCTGTCGCGTGCCTTGCTGAGGGATTTTTGCGTACGCGTGCAGAATTCGCTTCGGGAAGGCGCGGGACACGCCCTCCCACGCGGTTCAGATGTCTGGGCGAGTCACCAGACGGTGGAGAGCGTCTCCAAACGTCTGGAGAGGTGGTCGGACGTCTGGAACTAGTTCTAGACGGTTCAGCAGGATCTCTGGATGTCTGAGGAACAGCACAGAGTGAGGTATGACCTGGACCCCTTTTTAAGACTTCTGGAAGTTGTTCCAGACGCCTGATTTGAGTCAGAGTTGTCATTTTTGACCCGTTTAGGATCCGTTCGAGGTCCGATTTCTGCGTTTAAGATTCCGTTCTTCTTCGTATAAGTTCCTCTACTTGTTGGAATGCTTGTTATCATGTTTTGAGTGGTTTCTTGTGGTTGATCCTTGTGTTAGGACATCGTTCTATTGAGGACTTGGGGGTTGCGGAGGCACGTGGACCTGCCGATCGAGCCCCCATTACTCCTGATTTTGTAGGTAGAGTGGCTTACCTTAGTTAATTACAAACATTAATGTATATCTGAAATAAATGATAGATCCTAGGGTATGGCATGAATCCTAGGACTAGAAAAACTAGATTGAATGATAGATCCTAGGGTATGGCATGAATCCTAGGACCTGAAAACTAGATTGAATGATAGGTCCTAGGGTGTAGCATGAATCCTAGGAACAGAAACACTAAAACGAATGTCTTGAATGCCTGAATTGCAGTCTTGGATGAGTAGATAGAATAATGATAATTGCCTGTAATTGGATAACAACTGCCTGTGAAATGTAGAGTACTGTTGCTAGTAACTGCTACATGTAATTCCTGTTGTTTGGAAACTAAATTCGAGCTGCTTGTATATAAATTGGAAAAGAAAGATTAAATGTTGGAAACACGTGCCATGTGCGAATAAAACTGAAATGATGAAACCTAATATGGCATGGCCTGAGGAAACATGAGCACTAACCCTACGGGGAATTAGGAGTAGAGCTCCTGGAAATAAATGGAATGGAACTGGAAAAGTAAATGGGAAGTGTGTTGTCTCTTGGGTACGTGGTACCAAAGAGAGCACATATTACCTCTTAGTGTAGAGGGGAGCTTGCCGCCCTCAGGTTGAGACCGAGGTGAGTTTGGTCACTTTGCACTGACTTTCTGGCCCTCACGTACATAGTACCGGGGAGAGCTGCTACTGTAGGGAGAGAGCTAGCTACCCCATGGGACCCGGGATTTAGTTAGCCATCCTACACAGACTTGTTAGGCCCACTTGGCAAACCAGGGTAGCCAGGAGAGGGTGTGCAGACTGTGGAGGGGCGAGTCCCCTGTTTGGTTACTGTAGAGGGGCTAGACCCCTGTTACTATGAGGGCTCTACCCTATACTGGTTTCGTGCTGTGCTTTGGGCCCACCCATTAACGGAAACGACTGACCGCGTGCCAGTGCGGGGTAGCTACCTGTGCGTTTATCGCTCGTGCCGTAGTCACTATTACGTCTATCAGTGACATTGGGGTGGTTGACTGAGGGTAGGATCACCACGGGGGACTCTCCCGACCAAGAGAACACCACGTGCTACTTCTACTTTTCGGAAAAGACTGCAATCAAGATCGTTCCCACGAGGAACATTCGAGATCAAGAGAAAGACCTAAGAAATAAACCAAGTAAGAGTCAATAGATAAATAAAGAAAGAAATTAAAAACAACTACTTGTCCACCTTTACTGTCTTTCTTAGGTAACTGGCTGCCACTCTACTCAGCATTTCGCTGACGTGTCATACTTACCACCTTTTTCAGGACTAGGTGTTGAGCAGCCAGAGCCTACAGCTGCAGAGGGTGCTGAGCTTAGTAGAGTCCAGTAGTTGTACTTTTGTTGTACCTATTTTCTGTAGTAGTAAGTTTTTTGTTACAGTCTTGTACTCTTTTATTGTAAACTTCATATTTCTGTACCTGTTTTTAATTCTCTACTTTGTGGTGGTGTGTACTGTAGTAGTTCCTTTCTTTACTGCTGTACTTTTGTTACTGTTAGTTGCTTGCATGGTGAATGTGGTTTATTTTACTGCTTTTTGGTTACTTTCTCATTGGATGACTAGGTCTTGGGATCAGTCGAGTCGGTCCGATTCTCGTGTCCTATAGAGATTTGGGAACCGGGTTGTAACAAGATGGTATCAGAGCAAGGTCGTCTCGAGAAGTGAACCAACTGGCTGGAAAATAACCAATTCACGTGCTTGTAACTAGAGTAACCACCATAACGTACCTCTTGACATCTGTTCTGGGGTTCTTTCATTGAATGTCGATTAGAATTGACATATTTTTTCTGTTCTGTGTTTACGTCCCCTTGCAGGAGATGCCTCAACGCGGGATTAGCGAGGTGGGGCCGCAGACGCGGTCGAGGATGAGGTCAGAGGGGTGGACGGGCTGAGCTCGACGCCTCAGTGGACCAGCCACTACTCCCGGGCATTCAGGCCCAGGACCTCGCTTAGCTGATACGGGAGATCGTGCGAGAGGAGCTTCACCCGCCACCACGAGCCCCTCTCCCTAGGGCTGCGGAGGGGGAGTCCTCTGTGGGATAGTGAGACGGACACGACGCTGGACGTGGGGGAGGGGGTGTCCCTCCACCGCCCCCACCTTCCTCCGGCACTTCCGAGCACGAGGCCTCTTTACCTGGAGGCGTACCAGCTTCTCCACTTCAGCGCCACTATGAGCTTTTCGGATAGTTCCGGAAATTGAAGCCCCCCTTCTTTAAGAGGGATGAGGACCCGACCAAGGCGGAGGACTGGCACAAGCAGATCGAGAAGGTATTTGACACCCTTCGCCCCCCTGTGGAGTGCCGCGTGGCCTTTGCCACGTACCAGCTGGAGAGCGCGGCACACAGGTGGTGGAGGGTGGTCAGAGGTCAGGAGAGGGATGAGCCGACTTGGGACCAGTTCGTCACCCTCTTCTGCAAGTAGTACTTCCCCCAGACGTGGCAAAACTAGAGGAGGTGAGAGTTCCACACTCTTCGCCAGGGGACGGTGACCATAAGCGCGTACTGCACGCGTTTCTTGGAGCTATCTCATTTCGTAGCGACAGCTGTGGCTACCAAGGAGGAGCGCCTTTGGAGGTTCACCGAGGGGCTCTGGCCTGCTATTCGGGGGTATGTCAAACCCCTGAAGCTGCCTACGTTCTCGAGGGTGGTGGAGGCAGCTATGACATATGAAGAGACCAACCCGTCTGCACGTGACACTAATAGCGAGCGGAAGAGGCCCTACCAGCCAAACTTTTCACAGGGCCGACGAGAGAGGAGGCACGTGGTGCCCACAGGAGAGCCGTCATGCTTTGCGGGGCTGTCAATGGCCTTTGGGGGCCCCCGACATGGGCCAGCTACTAGCACTAGACCCCCGCCCAGCCGTCAGCAGGGACCTACTGAGGGCGGGAGTCGAGTCCCCCTTTGCCACCAGTGTGGCCAGCCGGGCCACATCAGGAGGGACTGCCCGTCTAAGGCAGGAGGCCAGCAGATGCTCCTCATGCCGAGCACTGGAGGGCGAGTAGGAGGTTGCGGTTTCCAGGCGCGAGGAGGAGGACAACAGTCGCTGGGAGGGTATCGGCCAGTGGCTACCCGTCCGACTCAGAGTGTGGCTGCTTCGTCCACACCTAGAGCTGAGGGGCATATCAACGCCCTGACACATAGGGATGCCAGAGCTTCAGGACCAGTGGTGGCAAGTATGGTTTCAGTCTCTGGTAGACTTGTTTACACGCTTTTCGATTCTGGCACTACGCAATCGTTTGTCGGTGCCAGTTTTGCTGTTAGTTTGGGGTAGGACGATATGTTGTTAGAGGATCCGTTCATGATCAGAGGTCCAGGTGGTCAGCTGTTGTAGCTGAGGAGGTTTACACGGATTGTGAGGTCAGTGTTGGGGGACACAGCCTTCCCGCTGAGCTGATTATGATCCAGATGGAGGACTTTGGCGTGATTCTGGGGATGGACTGGCTGTCCGCTTACCACTCCTTGGTGGACTTCTTTGAGAGGAAGATCGTCTTCTCCATACCGGAGTTGCCTTCTTTCGAGTTCCATCGGCAGTCAGTGGACGAAGGCTTCAGATGCATTTCTACACTTTGGGCGGCGAGACTTTTGGGCCAGGAGTGTGAGGGCTTTTTAGCTTGTGTGGTGGCAGAGCCCAACCCTATGACAGACTTTCAAAGTATCCCGGTGGCCAGAGAGTACCCTGACGTGTTCCCAGATGAGTTGCCAGGACTACTGCCCAAGCGTGAGATCGAGTTTAAGATCTCACTGGTACTGGGGACCAGCCCCATCTCTACAGCACCGTACAGGATGGCACCACTTGAGCTGCAAGAGCTCAAGTCTCAGTTGCAGGACCTTCTGGAGAAGGACTTTGTGAGGCCCAGTGCATCTCCGTGGGGAGCCCCGGTATTGTTCGTAAAGAAGAAGGATGGTACCCTACGCCTTTGCGTGGATTACAGATAGCTGAATAGGGTTACCATCAAGAATAGGTATCCGCTGCCGAGGATTAACGACTTGTTTGACCAGTTGTGAGGTGCCACGGTATTCGCCAAGGTAGACTTGAGGTCTGGGTACCACCAGTTGAGGATCAGGGAGGTAGACATCTCCAAGACGGCTTTCCGCACCTGGTATGGACACTACGAGTTTTTGGTCATTCCATTTGGGCTGACCAGTGCCCCCACTGCCTTCATGGACTTGATGAACCGAGTGTTCAGACCGTACTTGGACCAGTTCATGGTGGTATTTATTAATGATGTGCTCATCTATTCTCGAGATCAGGCGCAGCACAGACAACACTTGCAGATGGTTTTGGACACATTGAGACGACATAGGCTGTACGCCAAATATAGCAAGTATGAGTTCTGGTTGAGGGAGGTGACCTTCTTGGGCCATGTGATCTTCGGGGATGGCTTGGCGGTGGACCCAACCAAGGTTGAGGCAGTGCTCAGGTGGGAGAGACCGCGTACTGTTACTGAGATCCGCAGTTTCTTGGGACTAGCAGGCTACTACAGGCGGTTTATCAGGGGTTTCTCGCAAATTGCATGTCCTATGACACAGTTGACCCAGAAGGGCGTGCCCTTTACTTGGATAGACGCTTGTGAGGCATGTTTTCAGGAGCTGAAGGAGAGGCTGACTTCGGCTCCCATGCTCACCATCCTAGACAGTAGTGACGGGTTCGTTGTGTACACGAACGCCTCTTTGTAGGGGTTAGGGGGTGTGCTCATGCAGAGGGGTCACGTTGTCACTTACGCTTCGCGGCAGCTGAAGCCCCATGAGCATAGCTACCCCACCCACGACCTGGAGCTGGCAGTTGTCGTCTTCGCGCTAAAGACTAGGAGGCTACCTGGGAGCCTGAGGTGGTGATGCGGGAGCGGTACCCGGAGCTCTTTGAGGGTACGTCTTTTTGGACCGGCTTCGGTCCTCTTTGAGTTTGTTATGCGTTTATTGTTCTTTTTCCGCACCCTAGTTAGCGCAAGTTTTAACAAACTGAAAGGAAGTTTCGGGGACGAAACTTCCTTTAAGTTTGTTATGTTGTTAAGACCGTGACATCAAAACACTTTAAGACGTTTGGGAGTTGGTCCAGACATCTGGAAATTAATTTTTGCATGTGTACGATCGTGAGTCTCCGCGTGTGCCGCGCGCAGACTGAAACCCAGCTGCCCCCTTCTCTTTCTTCTTCCCCCACCGACCTGCAGCACCTCCCCCGCCATGCCTACATATATCCTCCTCTCTCTCACGCCACCCATATCCATTCGTCCCCTCCTTCCTCCAGCACGAGAGCGAGGGTGCAGTGGCGGAGAGGAGAGGTGCAACGAGAGGGAAGAGAAGAGAGTGCGCGAGCCGTGAGAGAGAGAGCTCGTCGGAGCAGTTCGAGGTCGGCCGGCGTGCGCGCGGAGGAGTGTTGTGCTGGGGAGGGTTCCCCTGATGCTATTGTAGCTCGGGCAGCGGGCAGACGAGCATGGCGCGGCCATGCACAGCGGGAAGAAGACAAAGGAGGTTCTGATTCTGGGATTTTTTCCCAGAATCAGACGTCTGGACCTACATCTAAACGACGTGGACGACATTTGGAGGGAGCTCCAGACGACTGAAAGGTACGTATTTCCTCCTATGTTTCCTTCTGTGGATACAACCATGCAGGCCGTTCTGCTGAAGCTCTGTCGCATGCCTTGTTGAGGGATTTTTGCGTATGCGTGCAGGATTCACTTCAGGAAGGTGCGGGACACGCCCTCCCACACGGTTCAGACGTCTGGGCGAGTCACCAAACGACGGAGAGCATCTCCAGACGTCCGGAGAGGTGGTCGGACGTATAGAACTAGATCCAGACGGTTCAGCAGGATCTCTGGATGTCTGAGGAACAGCATAGAGTGAGGTATGACCTGGACCCCTTTTTAAGACTTCTGGAAGCTGTTCCAGATGTCTGATTTGAGTTAGAGTTATTGTTTTTGACTCGTTTAGGGTCCGTTCGAGGTCCGATTTCCGTGTTTAAGATTCCGTTCTTCTTCGTGTAAGTTCCTCTACTTGTTGGAATGCTTGTTATCATGTTCTGAGTGATTTCTTATGGTTGATCCTTGTGTTAGGACATCATTCTGTTGCAGACTTGGGGGTTGCGGAGGCACGTGGACCTGCCGATCGAGCCCCCTGATGGCGATGGGCGTGAAGAGATAATCGGGTTTTATTGTTATGTCGTTGTAGTATAGCCAGTTATTGCCATCATTTCAAATATATAATTTTTTTACTCGGAAAATAAAAGAGTTCCCGAGGTCGAACTCAGGGAGCAAGTTGTATTCTAGGGGTACAAAGTTTCTTTTACAAAAATATAGATAGATAGAGAGAGATGAAAATTTGTTGGCTTCTTCTTTCTCGTCTGTCTTCTTCTTTCTTTTCTCTTCTCTTTGGCTTTTGGTTCCTTTATCTCCTTGTGGTCTTCCTCTTCTTTCTGTCTTCTTTATCTGCAGCAGTGGGTGATGTTCTTCTTCGTCTTTCAACTCTTGTTTCTGCTTTGTCTCTTTCTTTTTCTGCAGAGCGGTCCTTGTCCTGTTCTTCTTCCTCTTTTCTACCTTCAGAGCGTCGTCTGATTTTCCAATCAGACGACTTAAACCGCCGCTGCTACAGTGCCGCTCGGTGCTCCTTCCTTCAGCTTTCGTCGTCCTTCTCTACCTCACTCGTCTTCTTCTTCTTCGCCTTTTCCTCTTTGCTTTGAGCAGTCCTGGCTGCTCTTCTTCCGTCAGTCTTCTTCTCCGGTTCTTCTTCTTCACCTGTGCCTGCAAACTTGCACCGCTTGATCAGAGGGGTAAAACCTATCCCTACCCTCCCCCGCGTCTCTCTCTCACAGAATCCGCTCTTAGGAAAGCTCTCCCAGAGCGGCCGGGTAAGTCGGGTACGGGTCGCGCCCGGGTCCAGGCCCACCGGCGTGAGTGGTGGGCGAGGAGTGCAGGTCAGTCTAAGTCGGGTCGGGCCAGGTCCGCGAGGCGTGAGCGCGGACGAGACCGGGTCGAGCGAGCGAGTGAGTGAGAGGGACCTCACCCCGTGCTCAGGAGGCAACGAGCATAAGGCGCTTTTTGCCTTTATGCAGGCGCTCTCCTCTGAAAGGTTACGAGGTGGGACTAAATGTCCCACCCCAATTTGGGTGCCTGCGCGGAGGAAGCAGCGGCAGTCGAGGCGAAGCGCGGGGGCTTCGCGCGAGCGCTTCGCCTCAACTGCAGCCTAACGTTTTGCCGAAGTTCCCCCGCACAGCCTGGGAGGGTGACCTGGGCGCTTCACACCTGGGGCAGCAGGTGAAGAAGCTGCTTCGCTTTAACAATGGCGGCGACGAGCGCAGGTACCTGCCCACAGAAAAACGGCCTCTCGGCCCAATCAGAAACGCGGAGGACCTTCGCCGTGGCACGGCGAAGGTGGTCGGGGGGTGTGCAGGCGGCGGGGCGGAGCCCAAGAGTTGCCCTAGGTCGGACTGTGGGTCGGAAGATGGGTTTGTTCGGTGGAGTTGCAGAGGGTGATGTGGGGGAAGTGGAAGGGCGGAGGTTGATCAGGGTGAGGAGGCGGAGGTTCTGCGGTGGTCGGCGAGCCGTGTGGGTTGCTGGAGTGATGGGAGCGGCTCGCCGGAGGATGGCCGGAGGCGGAGAAGGTGAGGGTGATTGGTCGGAATCGAGGTAACAGTAAAGATGTAAAATGAGGAAAAGGAAGAGGGGAGGAAGAGGAGGAGTTCTACCTACTTAGCAGGAGGAGGAGGGGCCGGAGCGGGCGACAGTCGTATCGACTGTCGCCGGAGAAGAAGATGCCCGGGGGAAGGGGCGGCGGCGAGCAGAGGGCCGGAGAGGCGCCAGCTGGGTGCGGCGTGGCGCGGGAAGAGCGAGGGAGAGCAACCCTGCAGCTGGTAGTGCGGCAGAGCGACGAGGAGGAAGAGGGGAGGCCGCAGGAGCTGGAGGGCTTCCTGTCGGAGTGGGAAGAGAGGAAGTGGGGGTCTTTCTCCGTCAGGACCGAGCTCCTCAGAACGGCGGACCGACGGGGATATTTATAGAGGCGGACTCAGAGAGGAGGGTGGAGGGAGACGACGTGCCTCCCTCGCCGGAGGACGCCGGAGATGGAGACCCATACCGTCCGTGCGTTCGCACGGCCGGTATGGTGGGTTGCAGCGACCAGGGGGGTGCTCCTGCGACGGCTGACGACGCAGGGCACCCCCATTTGTCCTGGCAGGCCCTCCCCCTCACCCTGCGCGGCGCCATGCTCCGCGCAAGGTCGCCGGAGCATGGTGCTGGCAGGTTTTGCAGGGAGGACCTGAACGCAAAGAACGAAGGAGAGTTAGGGGCCAAAATGCGAGGGTTCAAAAGTTGAGGGCCAAAATGTAAAGTTGGTCAAGAAGGTTTCTTCTTAGGCTTAAGTTTTTATACATGACAAATTAGGGCCTAAGGAATCTGATGGTGAATTTTATTTCTAGATTAAACCTTGTTTGATCGATCAATTTGCGTAAAAACCCAAATTAAGTTATTAATTGGGTATGGTTCTCAATGTAGGTCAAAATGGGATCTAAAGGCCAAATTGAAGGTTCTAAACCCTAGAGATTATTTTTCTATGAATTTTAGAGGGTTTATTCTATTTTTACTTTGCCTCGAACCTCGTGAATTGAAGTGGGTTTGTTTTAAGGTTACAGATTATCATTTAGTTCCTTGGAATTGCTGTAGCCTTTGTCAGATCATCCCACTTTCCTTCTTATTCGGTTTGATTGACCTGTGTTTGGACCCTGAATTACCCTGTATGCAGATTATACTGGTAAAATTGCAGTTTTTACCCCTTATGACTTGTTTTCTCCGTAAACTCAGAATTCTTTGAGTTAAGCCTTTCCTTGAGTTATGTAGGAGCTTTTATGCTTTGTATTGGGTCAAAATGAGCTAGTTATGGCTCATGATGAGGTTCTCATCATACCCCCATGCCTAGCTTTTGCTAGTCCCTTAGCAAAAACTTAAGGTTTCAACCCTTGTTCTAGACCATGAAGTTCTTAATAGCTTTAGATAAGTGCTTTTTTATTTGAGCATAGATTAGGTTAGAATGCTGACCATAGGCCTAAAAGGTACTCTAGTACCAATCAAGATCCAAATCTGTCTTGCCTTAGCCTTAGTCTTTAGCAAAGGTTTTTAAGGCCCATAAGAACTAACCTAAGGTTTATTGGACTTTGTGGTTAAAGCACCCGTGCTTGAAATGATTTTAGCCCTGGCTCAGTTTGCAGTGCGTTTTATAAGAGAGAGATAGAAAGTTTTTCTGTTTGGAGAGTTTTCTCCCTCTTTTTCTTTTTAGTTCTAGCCTAGGATTGGCTTTTCAACACGGTCTGTATCAGATTCCTTGCTCCCATCATCAATCCTCAAGGGTTCCTGGCGATCGATGCTTCGAGATAGCACCGCCCATGGCAACCCTCGGAACCCTGGCTATTGAGATTTCGAGATAATCCCATCCATGGTGTTCCGTGGTCGAATCCAGACCCTGGCAATTGACACTTCGAGATAATGCCATCCATGGAATCTGAACCAGCAGAGTGCTTACATGCCCCCAGTAGGATATGTAAATATCCTAAGAGACAAGCACCGAGGAGATGATATTTTGTTACGCATCTTCGAGGGGATTTCCCGCCTCTCCGCGCTGGGAACTCGTCCAAATCAACTTGTGTTGATCGGCCGCTCCTATTCTAGGTGTTCTTTTTAGAATTTTGCGACGCTTCTGCGTGATTTTGATTTTTACGCTTACTGAACCAGGCTGTGTGTGAGGTTAGGGTGCTTAGGTTACTGAGTCCCGTAAACCAAAAATTAGTTAACGAGGCCAAATACTCCCTAAGCCTTGGACCTAGTACTTAAGCTTTTCATTTTCTTCAACCTCTTGAGGATCGTCTAGATCTTAATGGGTACTAAGAGTCTATTCAAGAATGCCTAAGGTTTACGTTCTTACTAATCTCATTATGCACTTTTCAGTTATTTTCTTGAATGAGGTCTAGAACTTAGGTTAATTCCTTAGTTCCTTACTAATGACTATCACCTTTTCTCATAATTTTGTGCTCCTTTTTCATTTTGTTTCTTTTCTCCTTCTCCTTTACAAAATTTCCTTCTCCTCTTTTCCTCTTATTCTTTTTCAAAAAATTTTTAATTTTTATGTTGTTTTTGGCATATGTGAATTTTTTTGTTTGAAACCTTTTCTTACAAGTTTTGCACTTTCATACCCCCCCATGCCTAAGATTTGCAATATCCTCATTGTAACCTAGGGGGTTTTTATTTAACTTAGTTCATTCCTTAAGACAGAAATTTGAATGAGTGAATGGGTCGGGTTGAATTTTTGCGAACGATTTCTAATCCCAGATGCAAGCATCTGAGGTGGGGTCGGCTGTCTACAAGGGTGAACCTTAAGTGCAAAAAGGTGTCAGAAAAAGTTTTGGATTTTTAGGAAAATGACGGGTTGCCTCCCGTTAAGCGCTGAGTTTTACGCCATCGGCTGGGCGCAATAAGCTCAAGGGGAATGGAGGATATAAGATGCTTCAGCCAAATCAGTAGAAGTTACATCAATGAACGGCTTGAGTCTCTGACCGTTCACGATGAAAGGTTCAGAATCGTGGATGAGTGGACTGATTTCGATTGCTCCATTTTCAAAAACCTGTCGGACCAAATATGGTCCGACCCACTTGGATCTCAGTTTTCCTGGGAAGAGTTTTAGTCGGGCATCAAAGAGTAGGACCTTTTGACCAGGATGAAAGATCTTTCTCGAGATGTGTTTGTCGTGGAAGGCTTTAACCCGCTCCTTGTAGATTTGCGAGTTCTCGTACGCGTCTAGGCGTAATTCATCGATCTCGCTGATTTGGAGTTTTCTGTGGGTCCCAGCCTTGGAAAGATCTAGATTACAGTTCCGTACTGCCCAATAGGCTTTATGCTCCAGTTCTACGGGAAGGTGGCATGCCTTTCCGTACACCAGTCTAAAGGGAGACATGCCCAATTGGGTCTTGTGGGCGGTCCTGTAGGCCCACAATGCTTCCGGAAGTCGGGACGACCAGTCCTTCCTGTCAGGTCGAATAGTGACTTGCAGGATTTTCTTGATTTCCCGATTAGACAGCTCAGCTAGACCATTAGTTTGGGGGTGGTAAGGAGTAGAGATTCGGTGAGACACCCCGTATTTGGTCATCAGTGACCTAAACTGAGCATTTGTGAAATGGGTCCCCCCATCAGAGATTATTGCACGAGGAATCCCGAACCTTGAGAAAATGTTTTGATGAATGAATTTGAGAACGATTTTGTGATCACAGGTTCGGGTCGGTATGGCTTCGATCTATTTGGACACGTAGTCCACAACCAACAGAATGTATTCGAAACCATCCGAAACAGGAAAGGGGCCCATAAAATCAATCCCCCAAACATCAAAGATTTCGCATACTAGAATCGGTTGCATAGGCATCATGCCGCGATGGCTCATGTTGCCCAAAGTCTGGCAACGACTGCATGCCTTGCAGTGACTGTACGCATCTTTGAACAGTGTGGGCCAGTAAAAGCCGCACTGGAGGACTTTTGATGCGGTTTTATGCCCGGCGAAATGGCCACCGCATGCCTGGTCATGGCAGAAAGAGAGGATATTGTTGAATTCCCCTTCCGGGACACATCTCCGGATGATCTGATCGGCACCTATGCGGAAGAGGTATGGGTCTTCCCAAATGTAATACTTGGCATCGGAGCGTAATTTGTCCTTCTTGGCCTTCGGCCAATCGGACGGGATCTGATGAGATGCCAAGTAATTTACTACATTAGCAAACCATGGAAGGCTAGTACCAATAGTCAGCAGGTGCTCATCGGGAAAATGCTCAGTGATGGGTCCGGAAGGGTCAATTATTTCAGAAGGAAGACGGGACAAGTGATCAGCTACCACATTTTGCTTTCCCGCTTTGTCGCGAATCTCAAGGTCAAATTCTTGCAACAGCAAGATCCATTGGATTAATCGAGGTTTCGCGTCCTTCTTTGTAAGGAGATGCCTCACAGCTGTGTGATCCGAGTATATGATGACACGGGAACCCAGAAGGTACGATCTGAATTTTTCTAGGGCAAATACTACAGGTAGCAGCTCTTTCTCAGTAACCGTATAGTTACGCTGAGCCTCATCGAGTGTTTTACTGGCGTAGTAAATGACCACAGGTTTCCCGTCAATTTTCTGCCCCAAAACCGCTCCTACAGCGAAGTCGGATGCATCGCACATGATCTCAAAGGGTTGAGACCAATCAGGGGACTGTAGGATCGGGGCTTGGGTGACTCGGTCACGCAGGATTTCAAATGCTTGAGTGCATTCCTTGGAAATTTCGAAAGGAACATCCTTGGAGAGAAGAGTGGTCAGGGGGCGCGCGATTTTTGAAAAATCAGGGATAAATCGTCGATAAAAATCTACATGCCCCAAAAAAGATCGGATGTCCTTGATCGAGCTAGGCATAGGAAGGTGAGAAATCAGATCAACCTTAGCTCGGTCCACTTGGATGCCTTTTTCCGAAATTGAGTGCCCCAGGACAATTCCCTCAGGCACCATGAAATGGCTCTTTTCCCAGGAAAGAACCAAATTCACATCGATGCACCGCCTGAGTATCTGGACCAAGTGTTGGAGGCAATCGTCAAATGATGCTCCGAAAACTGAAAAGTCATCCATGAAGACTTCCAGATAATCACCTACCATATCTGAGAATATGGCAAGCATGCATCGCTGAAAAGTAGCGGGTGCATTGCAAAGACCGAAAGGCATCCTTCGGAATGCGTATGTTCCGAAGGGGCAGGTGAACATGGTCTTTTCTTGGTCCTCAGGATGCATTGCCACCTGGTTGTAACCGGAGTACCCGTCAAGAAAGCAGAAGAACCTATTTCCCGCTAGTTTCTCGAGAATCTGATCAATGAAGGGTAGTGGGAAATGATCCTTCTTCGTGGAGGAATTGAGTCGGCGGTAATCTATACAGACTCTCCACGAGTTGGCTAATCGGGTAGGAATGATTTCTCCGGTCTCAGTCGTTATAGTGGTGAGTCCTGCCTTCTTGGGCACGACCTGAATTGGGCTCACCCAACGACTATCGGAGATCGGGTAGATGATTCCGGCATCTAACCACTTGATGATCTCCTTTTTCACGACCTCCTGCAGATTGGGGTTTAAGCGTCTCTGCATTTCACAAGAAGGTCGTGTGCCCTCTTCTGAATAGATATGATGAGTACAATAAGAAGGACTTATTCTAGTCAAATCATCGAGAGTCCATCCGATGGCTCTGCGATGTTGCTGGAGGACAACAATCAGATGGGATTCCTGTTCAGGACTGAGGTTGGAATTGATAATCATAGGAAGGGTCTGATTAGAACCCAAAAAGATGTATTTCAAGTGAGCAGGAAGGGGTTTCAGTTCGAGGATGGGGTTATCAGCAGTAGCGGGTGGTTCAGTATAGATGTGAGGTTCAAGGGTGGGAGTTACTGGGTTGTTCATATCTGGATTCGACTCCTTAGTTTGCGGATCAAGATCTTTCTGCGGTTGATGAGGTATAATCAGATCATTCTGGAAGTATGTTTCATCAACCAAAGTCCTAATGTCACAAATCTGTTCGATGACACCGCAATTGATTCCTTGTTGGGCCTTAAATATATCAATTTTCAGTGTTTGATTCCCAAATTTGAGCTCTATTTGGCTCTCCTCACAGCTGATGTTGGCTCTAGCAGTAGCCAAGAAAGGTCTCCCTAGAATGATTGGTGTATCCCTAGGGTTCTCAGGTGCGTCCATATCTAAGACTATAAAGTCCACTGGAAAATAGAAATCCCGCACTCTTACGATAACATCCTCGAGAATCCCTTTTGGTGACTTTATAGATTGATCTGCTAATTGTAATGTCACCTCGGTTGGTTTTAGCTCAGATTCTTCTAGATGGTCAAGTAAGGATGTGGGTATCAGGTTTATGGATGCACCCAAGTCTAACAATGCTCTATCAAATTGGGTACCACCTATCTTGCAGGAAATCAGGGGAGTACCAGGATCTTTTGCCTTGGGTGGGAGTCTACTGAGGATTACAGAGCTGGCTTGCTCTGACAGAATAATTGGGCTCCCTCCCTTGGTTCGCGGCTTACGCTGGGGTGTACATATATTCTTTAGAAATTGTGCGTAAGCTGGTACGTGGCGGATTGCATCCATCAAGGGGATGTTTATGTGGACCTGCTCAAAGAGCTTGACCAGGTCCTCCTCAGGGGCCACGGGTTTGGTGGTCTTCTTTCCCTTGGTCAAGGCCTCGGGAAACGGGATCTTGGTTGGTTCTTCTAGGATAGGTCCAGGTTGTGGATCCGGAACAACGGTATCTTGGATAACTATCCTAGGGTCATGGTTATCAGGCTTGGAGTGGTTTGGATAATGCGGGTCTTGAGTTGTTTTACCACTACGTGTTGTTACAGAATTTAATCCGGCCTGATTTTGGTTTGGGTTTGGTAAGAGGGGTGGCTGCTGCTGAAATCCCGCATAAGAAGTTGAGGCTTCCATCTCGTCTGGAGATGGAGCCGTAGGGGCCTGATAAATCCATTGTGCGTGGCCTAAATTTGGATTCATAACGCGCTTCTGGGTTGGCACGTTATTTGGGTTAGGAAGAGGTTGGGAAGGGAGTGTGCCTGGCTGGCGAGAATTTGCCAACTGGGCTAGTTGAGTTTTAACCTCTGTAAGTTCGTCCTTGTGCTGTTTTTGAATAGCCGCATTCGTTCTTTGAATGTCAGCCAGAGCCTGAAGGATTAGGGACATTTGATCCTGATTTGGCCCTGATGGATAAGTAGGGTTGGGCCGAGGCTGAGGCGGCTGGTAATGACGAGAGGGCTGTGGGCGGGACTGAAAAGGTGGTCTTTGGGTTTTGGAATTTCTCGCCCACTGAAAATTGGGATGGTTTCGCCATCCAGGGTTGTAAGTGTTGGAGAATGGGTCGTTCTGGATGGCATTGAGGTCCTCGCAGGTCTGAGGAACCTCCTGAGAATCAGGGAAAGGGGGAATGGAGTTCCCCGGGCTGGTGTAGAAAGGATCGGATGATCCTCCGATCCGAGAATCAGATGGGGATGGATATGGATCCATCCTAGGGGAAGATCGGTGGAGGATGTTTTGCACAGTCTCCTGTGTGGAAGGAGGTTGTGCAAAGGAGTTACGCGTGGAGGTGGCTCGCTGCAAGTGCTGAGTCAGCTCATCCACCTTCTTCTCAATGATTGAGACCTTGTCCAATCGACTGGCCATTAATTCCAGGTCGACTGATGCGGACAGGCCCTGCGTCTCATGTGCTCCCTTAAGATTCGTCGCTGCGTGGGTATTCGTCCTGTTGAATAATCCCATGGAGTCATTGTTGATGGAGTTCTCGCACATGTTTTCGAGAATCTCCCATACGGTGTCTTCATGTTGACCCATGATGTTTCCTCCGCAAGTTGCATTGACGAAAAGGCGGATGTCCTCACGGAGTCCCTGGTAAAAAGATTGGACTTGTTCCCATTTAGGAACTCCGTGATGGGGGCACTTTCTCATGAGATCCTGAAAACGATCCCATGCCTCATGGAGAGGTTCTCCTGATTGTTGAGTGAAGTGTGTAATCTAATGGCGCAAGGCGTTGGTCCGTCCAACGGGAAAAAACTTTTTCAAAAACTCGGATTGAAGTTCTTCCCAAGTGTTGATCGGCCGGGTCTGAGTTTGATACCAATGGGTGGCCTTGTCCATAAGAGAAAAGGAGAACATCTTCATGAGAAGAATATCTCGATTTTGCGCATCTGATCCAAAAGTGTGGGCCAGATGCTTTAGTTGTTTGATGTGCTGGAAGGGATCTTCAGAATTAAGCCCATGGAATTTAGGTATAGCATGAATCATGTTGGGCTTTAATTCGGAATCAGGTCCTCCAGTCGGGATTCTGACTCGAGGCTCAATGGCCACCGCAGCAGGATTGTAGTGGTCCCGCACCATAGGACGCTGTGGTGGGTGCACGAAGTTTTGGAAGAGGTCATTGAGTCGCTGGAGCTGGTGTTCCAGATTATTTTCTTCCTCAACTGGCTGAGCCATGATGGGGGAAGAAGAAGAACTTGGTTCTGAATCAGAAGAGAGAATAATGTGAGGGTGTTGCTGCACAAACACGGGCGTCGAGGCTTGGCCTTGACGAGAGCGAATTTCTAAAGGAGGTCTTAAGGGTGGTCTTAAGGACCTCCTTCCGTACATGCACTGTTGGAAGAGGTAAGTTTAGAAGGTGCTGGACCCAATCAAGACACCCAAAAATGTGTTGGGTGACTATAGTGGTGCAGGGCAGATGGACCCCTTGATCAGAAAGATCGTCCACCTGAGAATTACCTGGGCAGCCAGAGAGGGAGAGTCTCGCGAAGACCCCTACACAGTAGAGCGTCCCCACGGGTTACAGGGTTTCCCCCACCCGACCGCTCTTGTCACTGCGGTTCCAGGTAGACCAGAATGGGGATCTTGACCTCTTAAGTCTACCAATTTTAAGATCAGGGTGCTTAAGGTTTCACTTGAACTTTAGTCTTTTAAGTGCAAAGAGTGACCTAATTTAAGGTTGGTTGACCCAAGGGGTCAACTTTACCTCTTGTTTTCTTTGAGAGCTTTTAGGTCTTGTCTTTTAGGGTTCAAGTGTTTAGAGAGCCAATTGTTTTAGGTTTTCTTTGAATAGGTATTTTCAATCAATGGTTTAGGCACACTTCTTTTGGATTTTCTCCATTCTTGATTTAAGTAGTGTGTCTCTAAAACCCTAATATTGAATCTTATGTTGGCTCTACTTGGTCCAGTTAGTTCTTTGTTAGGTAATTAGGGCTCAAGCAAGAATGTGTTAGCCCTTAAATACCCTTAATAGTGTGCAGGACTAATGAGTTGAAAACATGCAACTCTTTATGGTTACGAAGTATGGAAGACAGGTTAGCCCTATATTGCTTGTTCTTTTCTTTTCTTCCTCTTTAGAGTTTAGGGGTTAATAGTGAGAGGAAAAATTTACCTGTCCTCGGAGTGGTTGTCGTGCGGTTGCTTGTCTTCTTGATTTCCTGTAGCTGCACAAAAGAGAGGAGATTATCAGAAATTAAAAAGAAACAGGAATGTTTACCTCTAGAATAGCCGTTGCTCCCCGGCAACGGTGCCAAAATTGATGGCGATGGGCGTGAAGAGATAACCGGGTTTTATTGTTATGTCGTTGTAGTAGAGCCAGTTATTGCCATCATTTCAAATATATAATTTTTTTACTCGGAAAATAAAAGAGTTCCCGAGGTCGAACTCAGGGAGCAAGTTGTATTCTAGGGGTACAAAGTTTCTTCTACAAAAATATAGATAGATAGAGAGAGATGAAAATTTGTTGGCTTCTTCTTTCTCGTCTGTCTTCTTCTTTCTTTTCTCTTCTCTTTGGCTTTTGGTTCCTTTATCTCCTTGTGGTCTTCCTCTTCTTTCTGTCTTCTTTATCTGCAGCAGTGGGTGATGTTCTTCTTCGTCTTTCAACTCTTGTTTCTGCTTTGTCTCTTTCTTTTTCTGCAGAGCAGTCCTTGTCCTGTTCTTCTTCCTCTTTTCTGCCTTCAGAGCGTCGTCTGATTTTCCAATCAGACGACTTAAACCGCCGCTGCTACAGTGCCGCTCGGTGCTCCTTCCTTCAGCTTTCGTCGTCCTTCTCTGCCTCGCTCGTCTTCTTCTTCTTCTTCGCCTTTTCCTCTTTGCTTCGAGCAGTCCTGGCTGCTCTTCTTCCGTCAGTCTTCTTCTCCGGTTCTTCTTCTTCACCTGTGCCTGCAAACTTGCACCGCTTGATCAGAGGGGCAAAACCTATCCCTACCCTCCCCCGCGTCTCTCTCTCACAGAATCCGCTCTTAGGAAAGCTCTCCCAGAGCGGCCGGGTAAGTCGGGTACGGGTCGCGCCCGGGTCCAGGCCCACCGGCGTGAGTGGTGGGCGAGGAGTGCAAGTCAGCCTAAGTCGGGTCGGGCCAGGTCCGCGAGGCGTGAGCGCGGACGAGACCGGGTCGAGCGAGCGAGTGAGTGAGAGGGACCTCACCTCGTGCTCAGGAGGCAACGAGCATAAGGTGCTTTTTGCCTTTATGCAGGCGCTCTCCTCTGAAAGGTTACGAGGTGGGACTAAATGTCCCACCCCAATTTGGGTGCCTGCGCGGAGGAAGCAGCGGCAGTCGAGGCGAAGCGCGGGGGCTTCGCGCGAGCGCTTCGCCTCAACTGCAGCCTAACGTTTTGCCGAAGTGCCCCCGCACAGCCTGGGAGGGTGACCTGGGCGCTTCGCACCAGGGGCAGCAGGTGAAGAAGCTGCTTCGCTTCAACAATGGCGGCGACGAGCGCAGGTACCTGCCCACAGAAAAACGGCCTCTCGGCCCAATTAGAAACACGGAGGACCTTCGCCGTGGCACGGCGAAGGTGGTCGGGGGGTGTGCAGGCGGCGGGGCGGAGCCCAAGAGCTGCCCTAGGTCGGACTGTGGGTCGGAAGATGGGTTTGTTCGGTGGAGTTGCAGAGGGTGATGTGGGGGAAGTGGAAGGGCGGAGGTTGATCAGGGTGAGGAGGCGGAGGTTCTGCGGTGGTCGGCGAGCCGTGTGGGTTGCTGGAGTGATGGGAGCGGCTCGCCGGAGGATGGCCGGAGGCGGAGAAGGTGAGGGTGATTGGTCGGAATCGAGGTAACAGTAAAGATGTAAAATGAGGAAAAGGAAGAGGGGAGGAAGAGGAGGAGTTCTACCTACTCAGTAGGAGGAGGAGGGGCCGGAGCGGGCGACAATCGTATCGACTGTCGCCGGAGAAGAAGATGCCCGGGGGAAGGGGCGGCGGCGAGCAGAGGGCCGGAGAGGCGCCAGCTGGGTGCGGCGTGGCGCGGGAAGAGCGAGGGAGAGCAACCCTGCAGCTGGTAGTGCGGCAGAGCGACGAGGAGGAAGAGGGGAGGCCGCAGGAGCTGGAGGGCTTCCTGTCGGAGTGGGAAGAGAGGAAGTGGGGGTCTTTCTCCGTCAGGACCGAGCTCCTCAGAACGGCGGACCGACGGGGATATTTATAGAGGCGGAATCAGAGAGGAGGGTGGAGGGAGACGACGTGCCTCCCTCGCCGGAGGACGCCGGAGATGGAGACCCATACCGTCCGTGCGTTCGCACGGCCGGTATGGTGGGTTGCAGCGACCAGGGGGGTGCTCCTGCGACGGCTGACGACGCAGGGCACCCCCATTTGTCTTGGCAGGCCCTCCCTCTCACCCTGCGCAGCGCCATGCTCCGCGCAAGGTCGCCGGAGCATGGTGCTGGCAGGTTTTGCAGGGAGGACCTGAACGCAAAGAACGAAGGAGAGTTAGGGGCCAAAATGCGAGGGTTCAAAAGTTGAGGGCCAAAATGTAAAGTTGGTCAAGAAGGTTTCTTCTTAGACTCAAGTTTTTATATATGACAAATTAGGGCCTAAGGAATCTGATGGTGAATTTTATTTCTAGATTAAACCTTGTTTGACCGATCAATTTACACAAAAACCCAAATTAAGTTATTAATTGGGTATGGTTCTCAATGTAGGTCAAAATGGGATCTGAAGGCCAAATTGAAGGTTCTAAACCCTAGAGATTATTTTTCTATGAATTTTAGAGGGTTTATTCTATTTTTACTTTGCCTCGAACCTCGTGAATTGAAGTGGGTTTGTTTTAAGGTTACAGATTATCATTTAGTTCCTTAGAATTGCTGTAGCCCTTGTCAGATCATCCCACTTTCCTTCTTATTCGGTTTGCTTGACCTGTGTTTGGACCCTGAATTACCCTGTATGCAGATTATACTGGTAAAATTGCATTTTTACCCCTTATGACTTGTTTTCTCCTTAAACTCAGAATTCTCTGAGTTAAGCCTTTCCTTGAGTTATGTAGGAGCTTTTATCCTTTGTATTGGGTCAAAATGAGCTAGTTATGGCTCATGATGAGGTTCTCATCACCCCCATTACTCCCGATTTTGCGGGTAGAGTGGCTTACCTTAGTTAATTACAAACATTAATGTATATCTGAAATTAATGATAGATCCTAGGATATGGCATGAATCCTAGGACCAGGAAAACTAGATTGAATGATAGATCCTAGGGTATGGCATGAATCCTAGGACCTGAAAACTAGATTGAATGATAGATCCTAGGGTATGGCATGAATCTTAGGACCTGAAAACTAGATTGAATGATAAATCCTAGGGTGTGGTATGAATCCTAGGAACAGAAATACTAAAATGAATGTCTTGAATGCCTGAATTGCAGTCTTGGATGAGTAGATAGAATAATGATAATTGCATGTAATTAGATAACAGCTACCTATGAAATGTAGAGTACTGTTGCTAGTAACTGCTACATGTAATTCCTGTTGCTTGGAAACTAAATTTGAGCTACTTGTATATAAATTGGAAAAGAAAGATTAAATGTTGGAAACACATGCTATATGTGAATAAAACTGAAATGATGAAACCTAGTATGGCATGGCCTGAGGAAACATGAGCACTAACCCTACGGGGAATTAGGAGTAGAGCTCCTAGAAATAAATGGAATGGAACTGGAAAAGTAAATGGGAAGTGTGTTGTCTCTTGGGTACGTGGTACCAAAGAGAGCACATATTACCTCTTAGTGTAGAGGGGAGCTTGCCACCCTCAAGTTGAGATCGGGGTGAGTTTGGCCACTTTGCACCAACTTTCTGGTCCTCGCGTACACAGTACTGGGGAGAGCTGCTAGTGTAGGGAGAGAGCTAGCCACCCCACGGGGCCCGGGGTTCAGCTAGCCGTCCTACACCGATTTGTTAGGCCCACTAGGCAAACCAGGGTAGCCAGGCAAGGGTGCGCGAACTGTGGAGGGACGAGTCCCCTGTTTGGTTACTATGGAGGGGCTAGACCCCTGTTACTGAGAGGGCTCTGCCCTATGCTAGTTCTATGCTGTGCTTTGGGCCCACCCGTTAAAGGAAACGACTGACCGCGTGCCAGTGTGGGGTAGCTACGCGTGCATTTATCGCGCGTGCCGTAGTCACCGTTACGTCTATCAGTGACCTTGGGGTGGTTGACTGAGGGTAGGATCACCACGGAGGACTCTCCCGACCAAGAGAACACCACGTGCTACTTCTACTTTTCGGAAAAGACTGCAATCAAGATCGTTCCCACGAGGAACATTCGAGATCAAGAGAAAGACCTGAGAAATAAACCAAGCAAGAGTCAATAGATAAATAAAGAAAGAAATTAAAAATAACAACTACTTGTCCACCTTTACTGTCTTTCTTAGCTAGCTGGCTGCCACTCTACTCAGCGTTTTGCTGACGTGTCGTACTTACCACCTTTTTCAAGACCAGGTGTTGAGCAGCCAGAGCCTACAGCTGCAGAGGGTGCTGAGCCTAGTAGAGCCCAGTAGTTGTACTTTTGTTGTACCTGTTTTCCGTAGTAGTGAGCTTTTTGTTACACTCGTGTACTCTTTTATTGTAAACTTCATATTTCTGTACTTGTTTTTAATTCTCTACTTTGTGGTGGTGTGTACTGTAGTAGTTCCTTTCTTTACTGTTGTACTTTTGTTATTGCTAGTTGCTTGCATGGTGAATGTAGTTTATTTTACTGCTTTTTGGTTACTTCCTCATTGGATGACTGGGTCTTGGGATCAGTCGAGTCGGTTCGATTCTCGTGTCCTATAGGGATTCGGGAACCGGGTCGTAATAGGGGTAGCTACCTGCGTGCTTATCACGTGTACCGTAGTCACCGCTACGTCACGACCGTGACCTCGGGGTGGTAGACCGAGTATAGGACTACCACGGTGGGACTCCCCCGGCTGGGAGAGTGCCACGTGAGCATCCTATATCACGGGAAGCTACAAGTAAAATCATTCCTATAGGGAATCAGAAGATTAATTAACAAATCCTAATTAAAGATCTCTACGCACCCACATATATAATATAATTAGAAAATGGAAAATTTTATGTTAAATGCATGTTACTTCTTAGTCACCACTCTACTCAGCGTTAGTTGACTCCATTTAAATAAATTCTGTACAGGTCAGGGATTTGAGCAACCCGAGCCACCAGCTGTTGAGGACACTGGGCCTAGTCGAGCCTAGCCTTAGTTCTACTACTTGATAGTGAGTTTTATAGCCTTGTATTCTGTTACATGTACTCTTTGATGTGATGGCTATAATATTACTGTCCTCTTTCCCCTATTGAAACTTTCTTTTTGCTTAGTTATTGTACTTGTGTGATTATGGTTTGTTGAATTCTTATTGGACGACTGGATCTTGGGATAAACCGAAGCGAGCTTGTCTCAGATCCTGTAGGGATTGGGACCGAGTCGTGACAGATGATCTTGTGCAGTCATATGATACTCTATGTGATTGCAGTGTTGAACCGTTGTTGTTTATGTGCTGTTTTGATGATATACAGTAGTTATATGATACTCTATGTGATGTTGTGTTGAAATATTGTTGTTTATGTTGTTGTTTTGATGATATAGTGAAGTTATTTTGGCCATCAAGTTCTTTATGTTCCATATGTTGAAATGCTACTGTGTTTGTTTTGAAAGTGGAATGTTCTACCTTTTATGTCTGTTTATAATCTAAATCAGGTGTCTTTTTTAACGTTTGTTAAAAGTAAGGCTTACAAAAATGTGGTATGCCCTTAAGGTACTCCAAATTTGTTTCTTTTAGTGTTGTAAGCAAGTATTGTAGTCCACATATCACTAAGAACTTCTTTTGCAAATTGTGTCAACATGGTAGTATTCCATGGAACAACTTTTGATCACTCCATGGAAGACCTAGGTGTCAATGGAGTTTAAGGATTAATTTTGTTCCTAATCAATCCATGGAACAGTTAAATGGAATAATCAAGTTTCCAAAGTGACTTTCATATTCTGCAGTATATACTTCTTTCTTATAGTACACTCATTCAAGTGATGGAAGAAGTTTCTTCATTTTGTAGTGGGTTGTTAGATGCAGTATACTCTTCTCTCTTGTGCAATTAGAGGTTATTACTTGGGCCTTCTTCACTCTTTGGTACCATTAGTTTTAGTTGGTGGTGTTTCTGTACCAGAGAATTGCCAAGTATTTTGTCAGGAGAGTAGGATCTGCAACTAGGAAGAGTGCTTTCTTTTGAGGCTGAACTTCTGTCTATGGTAACACATACACCAGGAGGCTTCTCTAGCAAGTTACTTTCTATGTCATCTTCATCTCTAGCTAATGGTACTATTTTGGAATTTGATTTTGAAGAAAAGTTATTTGACTTATGCATCACAATTTCTTCAATGTTTCTATGATATTCCTTATTAAAAACCAAATCACAAGGACACTTAGCAATCATGTGGGAATCCTTTTTTCCTATAGGAACCCACCTAGTAACCAAAAGGGACTAAATGAAATAAGACAATATCTATTGGTAATACATTTTAATTGTGATACTTATGATAATGCACATTATACCCACTTTGACATATAACATTAACTCATGTAAGGTTTTCTGCAACTCTATGACTCTCATGTTGGTGTCATGGACCATGTGTTTTATATAATCAAAATCTCTTCCTAACTCGATGTTCTCTTCATACATGGTTTGTATTAGGAGATCTTCCTCTTTATGCTCCTCTCTCCGATTCGCCCATTTGAAGAATTTACAAGTATTGTGTGAACAAGAGTAGAACTTTTGACCTTTGCTTCATGGCTGTCCAAAAACTCTGAGTGCAGCTGGAACTCTACATATGTTGGTGCTAAAGCACCACAATCATTTGTTTTGATGATAACAAAACACGTGTTATTTAACATTTGCAATTTGAGTCTTAGATTTCAGGTCAATTGCAAATGTGGACGTGTTTAGACGGAACTCGAGCTCGCATCCAGGACGGATTGGAGGAGCTTGACGGAAAACAGAGGAGGTTCGCGTGGAGTGAAAGATTGAAGATGGAAGGAAATGAAGAATAGGATAGATTTCCTTCTTTTGTACTTGTTGTATTTTTTGTTTCTTTTGTTGCTCTTTATTTCCTTAGATATTTCATGTTAAAGAGCCTCAAAGAACCCTAACAGTAGTCCTAGGAACACCGGCACAACCCTAGGATACTTAGGTTTTCTGTAGAATACTTAGAAAACCAATATAGGGTTCAAACAGCACTTCCAGACGTCTGATAAAGTATTTTAAGACGTCTGACTGTTGTTTCAGACGTCTGATAACTGTTAAGCTGGACATAGTTAGTTCTGTCTGATGAAATCAGACGTCCAGACCCTTATTCCAGACGTCTTAGGAGACGTCTGATGGACTTGCCAGACGTCCAGATAGTGGATCGTTGGCTAGCTTAGCAGGCACTCAAGCTTATGACCATTAGAGCCTTATCAGACGTCCTCAGGCCTTTCCAGACGTCTGATAAATGACCGTTTTGCCTCGGCTGACCCAAAATCTCTTCTCAGAGATTTTCTAGCCGTTGCAACGTTTAGAAATCAATTCCCACAGTAAAAGTAGGTTTCCAGACGTCCAGACTTAGTGACAGACGTCCTGTATGTCATCTGATGGACGTACGTAAAAACCCTGTTTAGATATGATTCAAGTCAGGGAGAAACCCCCATAGAATCAGACGTCTGACCTTGAAATCAGACGTCTTAAAGTGGCCTTCAAGACGTCTGATGCCATAGTTAGACGTCTGATAACCCTGTCAGAACAATGATTGTTCCTGATTTCGGCCTGATTCTCTTGGACTTTGTTCCCAACGGCTATAGAACCCTTTCTAAGCCTTCCAAAGCCTTCCTAAGGCCTCTATAAATAGAGGGGAACCCTTGCAACACAAACACACACTTGGATACACTTAGCTACACACTTTCACACTCTTTTGTGTCCAGAAAAGATCTTGCTCTCCAAGCTTAAGTTCTACATCTTGAGAGCATCAAACCTTCGTGCACCCGCTCTCCCGCCGTTGTCTACGAGAGCGACATTGCGCCGTTGCGTGGCTCACGCATCCGCGTCCTCAACGCACTCCTTGCAAAGGGGAGTTTCCTAAATCCTATAGAAGCTTAGGTTTATTACTTTGTTGGCTCTATAGGTTTGTTGTTTTATTTTACCTTTGTAATTTGGTTGGGTATTCGCTTTGCGAATTCCCGTCTCCTTCGTGGGACAAAATCCTTCTCGTGGAGAGAAGGGGTTGAGGAACGCTACCCTCGTACTTGTAGCGTGGTTGTACTGAGGTTGAATCACCCTCGTGTTAAAGTGATTCGGTTAGTGGATTTGATCAACTAGGTTGATCGGAAAATCCTAACTCGAGAGGGTTAGGTGGTGGTTTTCACCCGGTTTGGGTTTCCACCTAAAAACAATTGTGTACATTGTGCGATTGTCTTTTTGTGTGAGATTGTTTATATTTCAATTCCGCATTTTTTTTTTTGTTACGCTAATCTCACCCCCTCCTAGTACAAGTAGGAACTTTCAATTGGTATCAGAGCAGGTCTTGCTATTTCGGCATAACAACCAGGCAAGAAGATCATGGAGGGAAGCTGTTCCACAAGCAGGATTTCCGAGGGGCAGTCCACAACCCGTCCGCCGTTCTTCGACGGGAGCAACTACCCCTACTGGAAGTTGCGGATGAAGACGTGGCTTCAAGCCACCGACTTCACAGTCTGGGCCAGGTGCGAGACCCCCTTCGACATCCCAGAGAAACCCGCCAGAGGATACTCGCAGCAGCAGATCCGGGAGCTCTCTCTCAACGCGAAAACAATGAACGCGTTGTATTGCGCGCTCAGCCCGGAGGAGTTCAACAGAATCTCGCAATGCGCCACCGCATACGAGATCTGGCACACACTCGAGGTAACTCATGAAGGTACCTCTAAGGTAAAAACTTCTAAACTCAATTTACTTTCACAAGAATTTGAGGCTTTTTCTATGAAAACTAACGAAACTTTAAGTGAGATGAATACTAGGTTCACTCTCATAGTAAATAACTTGAAAGCTTTAGGGAAGACTTTTATCAAGGGGGAGCTTCAAGGGAAGCTTCTTCGTTCCCTTGGACCGGAATGGGAACAGAAAGTCACCGCCATCGAAGAGGCGAACGAAATGGAGGAGCTCAACATGGAAGATCTCCTAGGCAATCTGATGGCCTACGAGACTAAGTTGAAGCAGAAGAAGAAGGATACACCAGAGCCTAAACTAAAGAAGACTCTCGCCTTCAGAGCCGCGTCGGATAGCGAGGTAAGTTCCGACGACGAAGACTTTAGAATTTTACTTAAAAATTTTTCCAAGTTTTGTAGGGAATTAAAGAAAGAGAAAAAGGAGAAGAAGGAAAGCCCGAGACGTTGCTACCACTGCAACGGGAAAGGGCATCTGCGACCAGAATGCCCTCTTCTCAAAAAGGAGAAGAAGAAGGAAAAGGAGAAGAAATCTAAGAAGAAGGCGTTCCAAGCCACTTGGGACGATTCTAGCTCGGAGGAAGAAGAAGAAAAGACCATAGAAGAAGAAATCGCTTGCTTCGGCTTCATGGCCAGAGGAAGCGACAGCGAAAGCGACTCAGACAACGAGGTAAATCTCGATCTTCAAGAAGCTTTTAATGAACTTTTTGAGATTAGTAAATCACTTAGGATAGAAAACAAAAGTATTAAAAAGAACCTTAATTTTCTTAAAAATGAAAATGATAGGTTAGAAAAATAACTTAAGGACATAGAAGCTAGTCCTAAAAATGATAACCTATTATTAGAAAATCATAACCTCATCAATGAAAAAAATAAATTGATTGAGGAAAATGTTAGTCTAAAAATAGAAATTTCTGATTTAAAGACTAAGATGAGTATTATAGAAAAAGAAATTGCATGTCTTAGGGAAAACTCCAACAAATTAATCAATAAAGTAGATAATTTTTATAGCCCTAAGGTTGAGAAAGGATCTCCATCAAGGAGACCTTCTAACAAATCCGGATCCAAGCCCACTTGGATACCGAAAAAAGAATTAGAATCTTGTTTTGTAGGGTTCAGGGATAATTACAACATAAGGGACTGGACCTACAAGCTCAAGGCTGGTCAACTCAAGTTAGGGGAACCAAGGAATAGACCAAGGAGGAGAACAAGAAGACCGACGAGATGGCGAACAAACGACGGACCCGCCGCACGTCGACCACCAGATTGGAGACCGACGCCAATGCCCGGGCCTCCAAGCTACGGATGGGAGCCCCATCCGATGTGGCATCCACCACCACCATTCGGGCCATTTTATTGGCCATGGTAGGTGAGGTAAAACCCTTTACCCTATCTTTTTATCATAAGCATTTAGATAGGGGGAGTTAAAAAAAAAAAATGATGAGCTAATTGTCAATTTTTAAGGGGGAGATGCAAGTTAGCTAAATTTCCTTTAGTAAGGGGGAGAAAAATAATAGCTATCTTGTTGTTACAAAAAGGGGGAGAATATCACCTTTGTTAAAATAAATTCATAGAACAGCATGTCTTAAGGTGAAGTTATAAGAATTTTAAAACCAATCAAACCTTTTTGATAATGTCAAAAAGGGGGAGGATTTTTATGCATTATTTACGATTTTGTCATCATCAAAAAGGGGGAGATTGTTGGTGCTAAAGCACCACAATCATTTGTTTTGATGATAACAAAACACGTGTTATTTAACATTTGCAATTTGAGTCTTAGATTTCAGGTCAATTGCAAATGTGGACGTGTTTAGACGGAACTCGAGCTCGCATCCAGGACGGATTGGAGGAGCTTGACGGAAAACAGAGGAGGTTCGCGTGGAGTGAAAGATTGAAGATGGAAGGAAATGAAGAATATGATAGATTTCCTTCTTTTGTACTTGTTGTATTTTTTGTTTCTTTTGTTGCTCTTTATTTCCTTAGATATTTCATGTTAAAGAGCCTCAAAGAACCCTAACAGTAGTCCTAGGAACACCGGCACAACCCTAGGATACTTAGGTTTTCTGTAGAATACTTAGAAAACCAATATAGGGTTCAAACAGCACTTCCAGACGTCTAATTCCCAAATAAGACGTCTGATAAAGTATTTTAAGACATCTGACTGTTGTTTCAGACGTCTGATAACTGTTAGGCTGGACATAGTTAGTTCTGTCTGATGAAATCAGACGTCCAGACCCTTATTCCAGACGTCTTAGGAGACGTCTGATGGACTTGCCAGACGTCCAGATAGTGGACCGTTGGCTAGCTTAGCAGGCACTCAAGCTTATGACCGTTAGAGCCTTATCAGACGTCCTCAGGCCTTTCCAGACGTCTGATAAATGACCGTTTTGCCTCGGCTGACCCAAAATCTCTTCTCAGAGATTTTCTAGCCGTTGCAACGTTTGGAAATCAATTCCCACAGTAAAAGTAGGTTTCCAGACGTCCAGACTTAGTGACAGACGTCCTGTATGTCGTCTGATGGACGTGCGTAAAAACCCTGTTTAGATCTGATTCAAGTCAGGGAGAAACCCGCATAGAATCAGACGTCTGACCTTGAAATCAGACGTCTTAAAGTGGCCTTCAAGACGTCTGATGCCATAGTTAGACGTCTGATAACCCTGTCAGAACAATGATTGTTCCTGATTTCGGCCTGATTCTCTTGGACTTTGTTCCCAACGGCTATAGAACCCTTTCTAAGCCTTCCAAAGCCTTCCTAAGGCCTCTATAAATAGAGGGGAACCCTTGCAACACAAACACACACTTGGATACACTTAGCTACACACTTTCACACTCTTTTGTGTCCAGAAAAGATCTTGCTCTCCAAGCTTAAGTTCTACATCTTGAGAGCATCAAACCTTCGTGCACCCACTCTCCCGCCGTTGTCTACGAGAGCGACATTGCGCCGTTGCGTGGCTCACGCATCCGCGTCCTCAACGCACTCCTTGCAAAGGGGAGTTTCCTAAATCCTATAGAAGCTTAGGTTTATTACTTTGTTGGCTCTATAGGTTTGTTGTTTTATTTTACCTTTGTAATTTGGTTGGGTATTCGCTTTGCGAATTCCCGTCTCCTTCGTGGGACAAAATCCTTCTCGTGGAGAGAAGGGGTTGAGGAACGCTACCCTCGTACTTGTAGCGTGGTTGTACTGAGGTTGAATCACCCTCGTGTTAAAGTGATTCGGTTAGTGGATTTGATCAACTAGGTTGATCGGAAAATCCTAACTCGAGAGGGTTAGGTGGTGGTTTTCACCCGGTTTGGGTTTCCACCTAAAAACAATTGTGTACATTGTGCGATTGTCTTTTTGTGTGAGATTGTTTATATTTCAATTCCGCATTTTTTTTTTGTTACGCTAATCTCACCCCCTCCTAGTACAAGTAGGAACTTTCAACATAAACATGTCACACTTCTTGAATGCGCATGTGGGACATTGCTACTTGGTTGGCGATTGTTTGAAGATTGAGAGGGAGCTTTCATTGTATCTCTAGAAGTAGCTAACCCTATAATAATCACATTGAAAGATATAGATGGAATTGTAATCATTTTTTCCTTCATTGAGTTGCAGTAATCCAACGTATGAGAATACTTGAAAGTGAAATGAGGAATTCTTCAAATGTGTAAGTGACAAGAATCAATTTTTCATTTGTTAAGTTTGCATACCTGAATGAAATTTGAAGGACAAGTGACAGGAAAAGTGCTTCAAATGTGTGTGTGGTAGGAAGAATGTTTCAAATTTGGGGTTGGGGGGGAGATTGCTTTATATTTACAGTGGGTAGGGGACAACCACCACTTAAATAGAGGAAATGGTCCCTCTTCCATTGGTCTAAAGCCACCCAAGGCTCAGATTTTTTTGAATGTTGGTCATTCTTCGTAATTACAAAAATATTCCTCAAATCTTCTCTTAATTAATAGAAATACCCTTACCATACCAGCCATTAAGGTTTAACCAAATGACTCTTAACTCAAGGGTATTTTAGTTAACGATGAGAAGATGTGAGTGATAGTTACGTAATTACTAAGAATATAGTGGTATAGACGTAATATCTAATGATTACAGGGATACATATATAAAAATTTCAAGTGAAAATACACCTATAAATTTTAATTTTTAATCAATTTTCAATTATTACCTATCGTTCTTCACCTATTCACGTATGAAAAATAATTTTTACTTAAAAATTAATTTTTTACCTTAACATTTAAGATTTACTATTTAATGTTTAAGATTTAAGTTTGCTATAGATCGGCAAGTGAGGGTAGTAGATCAAGATTGTATAACAATTTCTTACCGGTGATGAGATATTATGATTTATATAGACGAGAACCATTAATTCGTTGTCACGAAGATAGTCTTGGAAGAGATTATAATATTGTATTTACCAAAGGATGTCACCTAGTGAAATTCCAAATAGTCTTGCCAACAAATTCAGTGGAATCGATTCTTTCATAGGAGATTTCAAGTTACGACACCATCACTAGTCCCTCAATAACTATTTACTAGGATAGAATGCGGCTTTGCTCTTTCCTTCCCCTTTTTTCTTCTTCTTCGTGAAAGGCAAACGCTTGCTATAGTTGGGCCTTGATTGGCCATCGAGGCTGTTTGGGTCCCCCATCCCATCAGATCTCCTCCCTCTGGATCTCTCCGACTCCATCATGCTTGTCATGCAAAGCCTCTGGTGGCTGCAGCGACCATTCTCGGGCGATGCAACGGTAGGCATTACAGTCGACGTTTCTCCCTTGCTTGGTGCGAGTTATGGACGACAGGATCTCCTTTGTTCATGGTTCAGTCGGTGGCATCTTCGTTTGGTAGCCATGCATCTCCGTCCGTCCTCCGTTCGTCGATCGGTGTGTGCAACGGGGCATCCTCGCTGTTGGTCGATTGTGTGGCGAAGTGCGGCGGTGGCTGGGGCTTTGGTGTGGGTGGCGATTCTGCTGGCGTGCATGCTCCGGTCAATGGGTGCAGTGGCAATGATTGATGCTGACTGTGTTTGTCTTGGTTTGCATGTCAGTTGTATGTCATTTAGGATGCTTGTTCTTGTTCGGTGTGGTTGGTTTGATTCTTTCTTTTTCTTAGTTTTTAGATCAGGCTGTTTTGTTAGGGATCGCATGTGACCTTATACTTAACCCGATAGAGTTCCTTGACACAGTTAAGGGATTGCCTGTTGGCGCATTATCGGTTTTACAAGCGTGGAGTTGATCTCCTTCAAGAGATCATCAGGTTCCCAATCTCGAGATACTTTTTTTCTTTTTCCCTTGTTTCTTATTTTGTTGTTTTGTATTTTGGCTTTTCTCCGTTCTATGGGATATTTTTTTCCCCTTTTGAGGGTTAGGTGTTTCTATCTTTACTTTACATCTCTTATATCATGTTTTTCCCATTTAATGGAAAGCTAATTTTCAAAAAAAAAAAAAAAAATTTACGAAGACATCATCTTTAGAATGTGCTATTGGAGTTTATCTTTCCCATTGGCCATGTTTATCTTGATTTCACTGAAATTTCCAATAGATTTTTCAGAAAATAATTCTAAATGACTCAGCAATTTCCGGCATGTGCCATCTCTTCGCACGGATGTTTTTTTTTAACAGGCACATTTCTATATTTATCTTTTTATTTTATTTCCCTTCTTTCCCTTTTTATTTAGAGTGACTTAGCTTAATTGAAATGAGCATCTTTTTATAGAGTCAAAATTTGGCCAACATGTATCGGTCTCCCTCCCCTCCTTCCGGCCTCTCCCACCTGCTAATCAAGACTTCTCTTTTTGTGCCACCAATCAAGCCCCTAGTAAGCCTCCTCGAAGACCCCTCATCGTTTCCCTCTACCCATCTCTCACGTTCTCTTCGCAAATAAGCTTCCCCTCCACGAAGGGCCGAATCCTTGGGCATGTGAGTCGGACCTCTTATGGTGTGGCTGAGCATGCTAAAGGCTTCTCCCCCATTGCCAAGCAAACCTGTTCTCATGGAGATCATAGTGTGGCAATCCTTTCTCCGGTTGCTCGGGGTTCCCTATGTTGGGTTGGTGTGTAGCCATTCAAGATTGTGGTGCGTCCACATTCCCACTTTTAGGCATGCAATTGGTGAACATTTTTGCTAGTGATGACCTCTTCAACTAGTGAGTTCAACCACTACGTCACTTGACATGATGGAACCACCTTAGAATCCAAACCCCAACATGATTAAGTTGCTAGTCGACTTATTTGACTTCCAATATTTCTGGATATTCCTCAACGTGGATCATTTTGATAATCAAAGACCTTTAGTGATACTGTCATCATCCTTGATGGAAAGAAACCTGAACTACTAAGAAGTTATATTACTTTAGATGCACTTTCCTTTTTTTTTTCTTTTTCTCTTTTTCGTAATCTCCAGGTAAGGGGTTGTGTTTCTCCTCGAGGAATATTTCATTCCCCTATTTTAAGGTATTTGTATTCCCCTCTTGGGAGGTTTTGGTGTCTCCTCTACTGTCCTTTCCTGGATCGCATCCCCTAATACAATTTTGTTTCGTTAATAAAATATCATTTTGTTAAAAAAAAAAAGAGACGAGAATGCTTACTAGGATGCGGTCGAATGGTAAAAATTTTTAATTTTCATCTCTAAATTGATCAGAGGATTAACGTGTGAGTATGGTCAATTTCTCGTCAATCTATGAAAATAGGATTTTGAGTTAATAAAAAAAAAAAAAAAGGCCAGCGCACTCCTCATAGAAGGTTACCATGCACGAACATGGGCAGACTGCACGAACATTGCAAGTTGTTGATGATGTGACTCGTCATAAATGCCAACAGCAGCGAACGCGCATGCGGAATCTAATTAACTTGCATAGAAGATCTAACAAGATTAAGCTCGGAAAAAAGAGGATGGAAAAGCACTGTGACTAATTTTTTCTTCCACAGAAACGACATCAAAACAAAATACATAGATTTATAGAGATATCCACTCTTGAGTCTATACAACAACAACAAAGGATAAAAGAAAAAAAAAAAAAAAAAACCCTTTGATTTCACTATCCACAAGCCACATATTTCATACCAATTCCTATTGGTAAATAAATAGCATATGACATCTTATTCTAAAGCTACCAAAATCCCCAAATACGAAAAAGAACTTAAATTGATCACCTTCCCTTGAAGGAACAACATGAGAATTTGATAAAAAAAAAAAAAAAGGGACCGAAATGGGAATAATGGAGACTGGTTTTTAACAGCAGTAGTACTTTCTTGGCATTTGCTTTGGGTCATACATGCCATTACCAGTGAGGCTAACCCGATTCGAGGAAGGCTCGGCCTTGTTTGGATCTGGATTTAGGGTCCTCCTGCTGACAACATTATTGTAGATCTCCCTTATCACCATCTCGAAGGCCGTCTTGACATTTGTAGAGTCCAGTGCCGACGTCTCGATGAAGAAGAGCCCCTCCTCTTCAGCAAGGCTCTTCCCTTCCTCAACCGACACCGCTCTCGCCATTTCCAGGTCTAACTTGTTCCCAACCAGCATTCGAGTTATGTTCGAATCCGAATGAGCTGAAACAAACGTCATTACCATTACCATTCCAAACAAAGAAATCACATCTCCTTTCTATATACCTTCACTTCAGTGACACATACATTTGATCGATACATCACGTTCGGGCTTAATTAACTTAATTACTCAAAAAGATTAAGTACCCGATGAACGTATTACCTTATCGGATATCTTTTGAGCTTAATCTTTTTAGAAGAAGAGGTCACAAATTGGTTTATGTTAAAGCATCCATGCGTGGTTCTAATTTGAAATTAAAGTATTGGTAATTAGCTAGATCTAGTTGACCTTACAAGGGATATAATAATATGGATCTTCACTCAGAAGACAAAGCTGTATCGGCATCAACCAGGGACAGCAACACATCATGTAATGTGCCAATCTAGTTTGTCATTATGAGTTGCTGCATTATTCTGCAGAACATATTTGGGTAAAACCAACGTGACCTTCCGGAGAAGTCAACAATATATAAAGTAAACCGGAAGGAATGAAATCAGATGTGGCTCAGAATCAAATACCAAATAAATAAAACAACAAGAAGTTAACAGTAGTAATAATCCAATCCCATAAATATCCCACAAGGAGAATCATCTTACGTTGCGTTAACCTGTTCCAATTAAAAGCAGAAAGAAAGAATGTAACGGTGCAAACCACAAAGGAAAGAAACCCGATCGAAGAAACGGCGTTCTTTCTCAATTTCTTGTAAATATGTAGGCAATGAGGTCAAATCCTTCTCGTGGCATTACTTGTAAATACATGAAGTTTAATCATAATGCAAATTCTCCGAGGACCATCCATACAATCCCTTACCAACATTCAGAAACGCAACAAAGATTAATAGCACCCATAATTTCCCCAAATCCGCAAACCACAGCTGTTCTCCCGAAGAGGATAAGGAGGTAAGAAGACTACTGCAATCGAAAAGGCAAACCCCACCTCGGAGGGAAAACGAATCCGTGCTTGCCAATTAACCACATGCGCAATTCATGGAAGATGCGGGTACGGAAACACAAAATTTGACATATTTTCTACGTAAGGAGATGCTAATCATTTTATACCGTACAAATCACTCCATGATCATTCACCGTTGCATACGTTACAGAACGCATCGCCTGATGCATTTTTGCACGTTTTCTCGTTCACATAAGTAAACAGCAATTAATAAAAAAAAAAAACAGAATGTACAAGAACAACTAATTAGAAAAACCCCAATCCAAACGAAAATCAAACAGAAACCCAAAGAAGGAAAAAAAAAAAAAAACTCAGATCTGCCTCCCCGAAACCGAAAATTCAGAAACCACAAAAACCATGCGGTCAACGAACGAAAACAAGCAGCACAATTATGTACAGAACCCAAAACAATCAACTGGAATTACCGACCAAGAAGCAAAAGAAACGCAATCCATCCACAAATCGGAGGCAAACACAATTCCAACAGCAGCAAAAAGCACAGATCTGTCCCCTCAAAAAAAAAAGGGAAAACCCAAAAGCCACACTTGACCACCAATCAAGAAAGAAAGAAATTAATAAGCAGAGAGTACTCCCAAACGGTCAACTACCCAATTCAAGACAGATCCACACCTACTCAAATCGAGAAAGAAAACCACCCAATAAGGAGATGAAGGAAGAGGGAGGAGGCAGAAGCAGCAACTGCTGCTGCTGCTGCCAATAATAAATTAATTTTTTTAACTTCTTACTCTTGAGCTCCTCGAGCCACTTAGCGACGCTTTCGAAGGTAGGGCAGCGGGTGATGTCGTAGACGATGAGGGCTCCGACGGCGCCACGGTAGTAGGCGGAGGTGACGGCCCGGAAGCGCTCCTGACCGGCCGTGTCCCAGATCTGGGCCTTCACCTCCTTCCCATCTATCTCTATGCTCTGCGTCTGGAACTCCACCCCTATCGTCGCCTTCGAGTTGCTGTTGAACTCGTTCCGAGCATATCTCGACAGCAAGTTCGACTTCCCCACCGCCGAGTCCCCTATGATCACCACCTTGAAAAGGTACTCCTCGCCTACATCCTCCATCACGCAACCAACAGATTGTGATCTCGATCAATCAACGACCACCACCACCAAACAACTGGAGTCTCCTCTCTGTTCCCCTTACGTCGCTCTGGTTGTCGTGATGTGATGAGACAACAACAGCGACAATAATATCTGCTTCCGTCGGTAATGCTCTGTTGATGGGGTGTTTGTTTTATTGTCGTGTGTTGATCAGAGATGAGTTTGCGGGTTTGACAACAAGAGGAGGAGAGAAAGCAGAAGATCCCAACAGACGTTGATGATGGAATGGGGGCGTCGATACCATGAGAAGTGGAGTGGCACTCTCTGTTTTTATATAAATCTCTCTCTCTCTCTCTCTCTGCCATCCTCTTCAACCTTTTCTTCACTTTTCTTTTTTTTTCCCCCTAAAAAAATGGATTGGGCGAAGTTTATAAAGTTTGAAGAAGCAATAAATGAGTAGACAGAAAGGAGGGTTACCGAGGGGTAAGCACAGCGTGAATTGGTGATTGATTTAATGTTAAGTTTTGGGTATTTATTTTTATTTGTAACGAGAGTGAGGCAGTAGGAGGTAATATAATAGGTGAGATGATTTGATGTTATTTATTTTAGGTGGAGGGGATAAATAGTTTCTGTAAATTTATTTTTTTGGGTTAGTAAAGAGTTAAATTAGAGATCTATCATATGAGTCTATTTGCTAATTAAGTTATACTCATAAGTGAGATGATTTGATAAATTTCTTGTGAGAGAGTGAACATCATCTGCTATTTATCTATTGTAACTTGTAAAATTAATATGCAATGGAGATAAACAGGTCCTTAAACTAATATCACACATCTTTTGTTTGGAGGATATACAAGTTTATGTCTGAGTAGCCGATCGATTATGGATAACATATGAAGGGATGATGAACCTTAGCTTGGGAAGTGCAACGGTTGGGTTCTTCTTTGCGATCATTGTTCATTCGAATTGCGTAACTATGGATTGGATGATAATCTTTTGCCTGAAATACGCTGCAGGAAGAGGGTAGTACATTATTTTGGATGCTCAAACTTGAAGGTGGCCCACAAGATGGTTGGTGCTTTCCTTTCCAAGGGGTGGCCTTTTATCTCAAAATCACGATAGATTGTGCATGCCTGTTTGATTACTTTTTTGTTTTTTTTAACGGAAGCATTCCATTAAAGGAGAAGAAACCTAATATAAGATGTAACCCAAATTATGGGGGAAAGAAGGAAGGAAGATCGGATGACCTCACTAGGAAGGGAAGGTAACTTCCCGTACAATGGAGTAACCCACAAAATCACAATAAAATACAAAAATAAAGAAAGAGAAAATACAAGAAATATGAAAAGAAAACGTCCATGAAACAAGATATAACCGTGCTCTAACTAATCGTGGAAAAAGCGACAACTCCACACTCGTAAATATCAACAATGTCACCAAGGATGAACCCGACAATTATCACAATCTATGCAGACAAGAAAATCGACAAACGTCGAAACCCATAATAGGTGGGGCAATTTCTTGGTGGAACTCATGACATCCAACAGTAGAGAGAGGATGAAATGTTGAGAGATGAAGACTACAGCCATGGATGAAATTTTATGATGCCCTCCCAATACGAACAAGCCACAAGGTAGGACCCAACTTAAAGAAGCTTCCACTGCCAAAGCAAAAACCACAACCACAAAATTCCCTGACCAATGCCCCACCATATCACAGGGAGCACTATGGACGAACCTTCAGCCATTACGATCAACGCAACCCACCTTGAGTAGCTAGCCTTGCAAAGAGCAATAACGACAACAACGGGTATCGCCATTGGAACCAACACCATCACCAAGAACAACACCTCAATGAGCCAACCACACTATGAGCAAGAAACTACTTCCAAGGCAATGGAGGGATAGAAATGCTTCCCAATGACACAACTAATTTTCTTTCTAACATTATAAGTTACCTTTTGTATACCTCTCCGCATTCAATTTTTATATTTTCGCACCTCCGTTCCATGTTATTAAAAATGAAATGTAAGCCAATTGCAACAAAGATGTGGGGGAACTCATGGAAAGCAACAAATATAAGCAATCAACCACAAGATGCAAAGGATTTACATGAAAACCCCTTCTTGAAAAAAAAAAAATTCACTGGACAAGTAAGAAAAATGAAAATCCTTTTCCACAAAATTCTATAACACACACATATCACTTTAAATAGATCCTTAATCAGATCTAAAAATTCTCTATCACAAGGCTCTAACCTTGCACCCCCATGAAAAAGTCCTCAAACACCTTGGACTCGCCCACGAATATCCGTTTAATTTTATGCGTCGGAACATAATTGGGTCGGAGCTGTCAACGGAATTATCAACAAGATGAAAGGGAAGGCTTTTTTCTCTCCGATAAGAATTGTACTCCATGTTATCTATGATAATTAGTTGTGTGGTCTATCTAAGAATGAACCATTGGGAATCCAATATCTAAAATAAAAGGGCGTTTCATAGGAAGGAAAAATATCTTAGATGGGTTATGAGTTTAGGATTTTACTTAGAGGCTATGACTATATTTGATCGGAGATAATTCAAGAATTATCTTAAAACTAAAGTATTAATAGAAAAAAATTAAAGGAATTAATTTATAATTTAAATAATATAATTTATTTTATTTTATCAATTAATATTAACATCAAATAATTTACTACATCACATCTATATCAATATATATTAAAATATATTTATTTTAATATAATATATTCATTAAAATAAATTTATTATATCACATTCATCTATTTATACATATATTATAATATCAAAAATTTATATATAAATATTTTATCACATAATTAATATTTTATATAATAATTATTTTATCCAACTACTTATTCACATGTAATAATCAAACACCTTATACTTTATTTTTAAAATATTTTATCATGACATAACCGTTCTCCTGTTTAACGCAGCCATGGGAAATTTTATGACGAGGGAAAATCAACTATGAGAGGCATAACAAACTAAAAGAAGATCAAAGTAGGTCAGAAGCAACATATCCTCAAAAAGCTTCGGGTACTATTCTCGCATCGCTGTCTTGAGCTCCCAAGTCATCTTGTACCGCTGGCTTCTCCATAGGACCTTCACTAGTGGCACCTCTTTTTGTCTTAGACTCTAGATGGCTCTGTCCAATATCTGAACTAGTCTCTCAGGATAGGTCAAGTCATCCCCCACCTCAATGCTCTCGTGGCTCAGAATGTGGCTGGGATCGGCTATGTACTTCTTGAGGTTGGACATATGGAACACGTCTTGTACTTTAGAAAGCTGAGGAGGAAGGGCAAGCCGGTAAGCAATGGGTCCTACCCACTCCAAGACCTCAAAGGACCCCACAAACCTTGGCACAAGCTTCCCTTTCACCCCAAAATGCTGCAAGTCCTTCATGAGCGAAACATAGAGGAAGATGTGATACCCAACCTCGAACTGCACCTCTCTACGCTTCTTATCAGCATAGCTCTTCTGCCTGTTCCTGATACTACGGAGTCATCTGTGAATCTGCTCTATCACCTCCTGACTCTGATGGATCAGCCTAGGATAAACCTCCCACTTGGTCCCCACCTCGACCAAACTCAAGGGTGCAGTACACTTCCTCCCGTATAGAGCCTCATAAGGTACCATGCCGATGCTTGAATGGTAGTTGTTATTGTATGCAAACTTTGCCAGGGGAAAATGCTCCTCCCAGGAGCCTCTCCAGACTAGTACACAAGAGTGTAGGAGGTCCTCTAATGTTTGTATGGTGCGCTCTGACTGCCCATCAGTCTGGGGGTGGTAGGTAGTACTAAACCTCAAATGAGTCCCCAAGGCCTACTGAAACTCTACCCAGAACTGGGAAGTGAAGTGAGCATCCCTGTTGGAAACGATCTCATGAGGGACTCCGTGGAGCACCACATCTCTGATGTATCACTCTGCTAGCTATGTTGGCCCAAAGGTGACTCGGATCAGCAAGAACCGTGTCGTCTTCATCACCTACAGGCCTTTGGTGTGTACCACATTTAATGAACCATGTCGTCTTTCGTTCGCACAGGAAGTGGCTGTAGCGGCCCTACAGGCCTCTAGTGCTCAGCCTTCACCTATTGGCATACCAAGCACTGCTGAACGAACTCACTAACATCCAGCTTCATTCCCCTCGATCAAAAGTCACGCCACAGATCATGGTACATCTTTGTGTTCCTCGTATGTATGGTGAACCTGGACCCATGTGCCTTAGTTAGGAGCTCTCTCAACACTCCTCGTCTCTAGGAACGCACAGACGTCCCCTCATACGCAGTATCCCATCAGAGAAGGTAAAATCTCCTAGGTCCCCTGTCAACACCCTCTCCCGCAATGTCTACAAATATGGATCAACCATCTGCCCGGTAATGATACGGTCTATCAGCTCTGGTTCTAACTGCTACGTTACTGTCACTGCCCCGCAGTACCCTTATGACACCTGGGGTCGCCAACTGCTCACCTCCTCCATGAGTCTACAACTTTGTGCCTGTAAGCTGGCCAAGTGGGCGGGAGCCTTCCGGCTCAAGGCTCGGCCACCACATTGGCCTTCCCTGGGTGGTAGGAGATGCTGCAGTTGTAGTCCTTCAAGAGCTCTAACCAACGTCTCTATCTCATGTTGAGCCCCTTTTGATCGAGCAGGTACCTGAGGCTCTTATGATCTGTGAAGATCTCGAATGTCTCACCATACAGGTAGTGCCTCCATGTCTTCAGCGCGAAGACAATTGCTGCCAGCTCTAAGTCATGGATGGGGTAGTTATGCTCATGGGGCTTTAGTTGCCACGAGGCGTAAGCGACAGCGTGGCCCTGTTGCATGAGCACACCACCCAACCCCTGTAACGAGGCATTAATGTAAACCACAAATTCGCCACTGCTATCGGGGATGGTGAGTACAGGAGCTGAAGTCAGTCTCTCCTTCAACTCCTGAAAGCACGACTCACACTCGTCTGTCCAAGTGAATGGCACGTCCTTCCAAGTCAACTGGGTCATAGGACGTGCGATCTGAGAGAATCCCTTGATAAACCGTCGGTAATAGCCTGCCAGTCCCAGAAAGCTGCGTATCTCTATTCTGTGCGTGGCCTCTCCCACCTGACTACGACCTCGACCTTGGTTGGATTCACGGCCAATCCGTCTCTTGAAATCACATGGCCCAAGAAGGTCACCTGTCTCAACCAGAACTCGCACTTGCTGTACTTGGCATTCAACCTACATCGTCTCAATGTATCCAAGACCATACGTAGATGCTGTCCATGTTTTGCCTAGTCCCAAGAGTAGACCAGTATGTCGTCGATGAATACCACCACAAACCGATCTAGGTATGTCCTGAAAACACGGTTCATCAGATCCATGAAAGTAGCGAGGGCGTTGGTCAGTCCAAACGGCATGACCAAGAACTCGTAGTGTCAGTATCGAGGATGGAAGGCTATCTTGGAAACGTCGGTCTCCCTGATCCTCAACTGATGGTAGCCTAACCTCAAGTTTATCTTGGAGAACACTGTGGCATCTCTCAACTGGTCTAAAAGGTCACCGATATGAGGTAGTGGATACTTGTTCTTGACGGTGACCCGATTCAGCTGCCTGTAGTTGACATAAAGTCGAAGACTATTGTCCTTTTTTTTCATGAACAACATAGGGGCTCCCCACGGGGATGTACTGGGCCTCACAAAACCCTTCTCCAACAGATCCTGTAACTGAGACTTGAGCTCTCGTGGTTGAAGCGGGGCCATCCTGTACGGTGCAGTAGAGATGGGGCTGGTCCCCGATACTAGTGAGATCTCAAACTCAACCTCACGCTTAGGTGGTACTCCTGCCAGCTCCTCTGGAAAGACGTCAAGGTACTCGCAGACCACCAGAATACTCTATAAGTCAGCCACGAGGCTAGGCTCTGCTACAACACAAGCTAAGAAGCCCTCACACCCCTGGCTCAGAAGCTTCGCTACTCGAAGTGTGGGGATGCACCTGAAACCTCCGTCTACTAGCTACCCGTAAAACTCAAAGAGAGGCAACTCTGGTATGGAGAAGATGATCTTCCTCCCAAAACAGTCCACTAGGGTGTGATAGGCATGTAGCCAGTCCATCCCTAAGATCACGCCAAAATCCTCCATCGGAATCATGATCAGGTCAGCGGGAAGACTGTGTCCCCCTATAGCGACTTCGCAGTCTGTGAAGACCTCCTCTACGACAAACAACTGTCCACCTGGGTCTCTAATCAGGAACAGAACCTCTAACAGTACACTGCTCTGCCCCAATCTGACGGCAAAAATCGTGGCGGCAAAAGAATGTGTGGCATTAGGATTGAAAAGTATGTAAACAAGTCTGCTGGAAACTGGAATCATACCTACCACCACAGAGCCTAAAGCTTTGTCATCTTTATGAGTCAGGGCATTGACACGCCCCTCAGCCCTGGGTGTAGAAGAAGCGACCACACTCTGGGTCGAGCGAGGAGTAGCTGGTCGGTACCCTCCTTGTGACTGCTGTCCTCCTCCTCGTGCCTGGTAACCATGGCTGCCAGATTGGCCTCCAATGCTCGATGCTGGGAGCATCTACTGTGCTCCTACCTTAGATGGATAGTTCTTCCTTATGTGGCTCGGCTGGTCACACTGGCAACAGAAAGGGGCACGACCTCCTTACTCGGTCGGTCCCTGTTAGTGACTGGGCGGGGGTCCGGTGCTGTCAACTGGCCCCTGTCTAGGGCCTCCAAAGGCCACTGGTGGCCCCACAAAGTGAGACAACTCCCCTGGGGGTGCCGTGTGCCTCCTCTCTCGATGGCCCTGTGAGTACTCGGGCTGGTAGGGCCTCTTTCATCCTGCGTCAATGTCTCACGCGGCTGGGTTGGTCTCCTCATAGGTCATGGCCACCTTGACCACGCGAGAGAAAGTAGGTAGCTTCAGGGGCTTCACATACCCCTGAATAGCAGCCCGGAGGCCCTCAGTAAACCTCCACAGGCGCTCCTCCTCTGTAGACGCAGCCGTCAGGGCGAAGCATGACAGCTTCAGGAAAAGCATATGGTACACGCTAACTATCATCGCCCCCTGGCGGAGAGTGTGGAACTCCGGCCTCCTCTGGTCCTACCAGGTCTGTGGGAAGTATTGCTCGCAGAAGAGTGCCATGAATCAATCCCACGATGACTCTCTCTCCTCCTGTCCCCTGACTGCCCTCCATCACCGGTGGGCTGCACTCTTCAATTGGTACATGGCAAAGGCCACACGACACTCTATAGGAGGGAAAAGTTTGTCAAAAGCCTTCTCTATCTACTCCAACCAGTCCTCTACCTCAGACGAGCTCTCATCCCCTTTAAAGGAGGGGGGCTTTAGCTTTCGAAACTTGCCGGATAGCTTGTGGTGGAGCTGCAACAGGGGAATAGGAATGCCTCCAGGCAGGGAGGGCTCGTGCTCAAAAGTGTCTGAGGGCGGTGGGGGTAGTGGAGGATCACCCCCTCCCCCTCCAGCTCATGTAGCTCTGCGGCGGCTCCCCTGTCCCACAGAGGACTCTCCCTCCACATCGTCAAGGAGGGGTGGTCGAGGGGGAGGCTACTGGAGCTCCTCCCATACTATGTCTCGAATCAGCTAGGCGAGGTCCTGGGCCTGGATGTCCGGAAGGAGGGGTGGGCTGACTGGTGCCTCAGGTCCAGCACATCTGCCCTTACGACCACGCCCATGACCATAACGCGTACGAAACGCGTTGGTTTAATTATGCATTGTAGCATGCGTTCGCAACGTCGATTTTAATTTAAGATTTGGATTTGGTGAGTCCAAGTGTCGATCTTAGGGAGGTGTGAAATCAGATTAGTTCTAGTCGCTTTGGGCATCACAAAATGGTAGTGTGGTTTTCTTGCAAAAATGAGAGAGAGGGAGAGAGAAGAGAGAGTAGGGTTAGAGTTTGAGTTTAAAACATGACAATCACTTTAAGGAGACGTGAACTACGATATAAAAAACAACATTAACATATAACATGCAATTAGAGTTTGTTTACAAATACAATAGATGAAAGCTTAAAATAGTGTAACATAAAACTAGAGTAAGAGAGAGTGTGAGGAGGAGGCGAGGTAGCCACGGAAGTGGAGGGGAGCTCCGTTGGCGGCTCGACAACTCTGGGGTGGATATGGAATGTTTGGTGGAGCTAGGAGAGGCTTAGTATTGTATGGAGTGTGTGAATTCCATGCCATTGAATGAGGTGGTTGAGGGGGTTTATATAGTTGAAGAGGGCTTCCAAAAGAGGTACGTGCCTTTAGCGATGTCCAGTACATCGCTAAAGCTTTTCTAGATACCTCGATGAAGTCCCATGCCTACCGTCCGTGCACCCATGCTTCTTCATCTCAAGCCGTGCCCATGCACCCTTAGCCGTCGAATCCGAGGCACGGATCGCCATCGAATGGATGAGGGCGCACCACGTCGCCCCCCCGCCGCGCCCGCAGATGCTTCTTCACACGCGATCTGTGTGCTCGCGCCGTAAGCAGTCTGATTGCGCATCAACGGCTGAGATTGCGCACGACCGAGTTCATTGGATCGTGCCTCACACGCGATGAGTGCACGTGATCGGGTGTGTCGGGCAAGCTATCATGTGGAGGCACCACGTGAATTCCATCTACGCCGTTCGCGCCCACATCGACGGTTGTAATCGACCGTGCTCTCGGTCGAGCGCGATTTGGCAGGGTGCGGAGCTTCGAATGCTCGTCGCTTGCTTGCAAGGCCGAGGCGCTACCCACTGTGCTTAGTAATGATCTGAAGGCTGAAACAAAAATACAATAAGTGTTTATGGATATTCAACCACTGTTTTAAAGAATTTCCAGGCCATAGAAGCTTGATTCGCTCAGGCTCAGCTTAATTCACTTGAGCATTAACAAGATAGATCAGAATCGCTCCTAACTAAGGACGTATTCTTGTACCTGAGACATCAGTACAGGATCCGTTGGTTTGCTTCTACTCGAGAGCCTAAGTAATCTTGGTTCACACTACACATATCAAGAAAGACCAGGTGAACATAAGATCCAACCCTAGTGTTCATTAGGGAAGGTGGAGTCCTTACCTATGCGCGCAGGTAGACTTTTTATCCTAGGCTTTAGTCTTGTGTCTAGGAGAAACTCTTTCCACCAAAAAAAAACTCTCCTACCAAAAAAAGTGTGCTCTTCCAAATAAAGTTGTAAGAGATATACTGACACTTGTTTCAAAAAAAAAAATCTGTACAAATAAGTCAGTATATCTCGCAAATGTCTGTAAATTCTTCTCCCTAAAACGTTTTTCAGGGAAAGTTACAAATACCCTATTTCTACCATATATTATTTGAGCCACAAATGTAATAAAATGGGAGTTGAGTTTTCCATCATCTTCTTCAGGGTCAATCCGAAGACACGAGCTGAAATTGGGACCAACCAGCACTTAAAGATTCGTGAAACCCTAGGCTTGAGTCTTAATGTTCATCTGGTCAGTCTTGATCCTTCACTATGCACAAACCATAATCTCTTGAACTCTCGAGTACGGCAAAAACCATATGAGTCCTGGAAATCGTACTTAAGGTTTAAATATCAGGAGTCCAGGTTAGTTGAGAGATGGTTTATGTCAAGTAAGACTTAAAGTACTGGTAGTATTCTCTGTAATTTGTTCTCACAATATCCAACAAATAAAACACCCATGTCGCCTCAGAAGAAAATCTTCAGCTTAAGATCATTTCTAAATACAATACAAAATGTTTTGCTAGGGACTAGCAAAAGATAGGCATGGGGGTATGATTGCACAGCAAAAATACACCAGTAATTATGCCATCTTGTGTTATTTCCTAGCACTACCATTATATCTTAAGTAACTATAGTTGCATTTGTAAATTAACACATGCATGCATTTATTGAGAGGGGAGGATAATGCGAATAATTGGCCATCTAATAAACGTCTTCATCAAGGGCTGCATTGCAAATTCACCATTCTCATTTTTTTATTTTGACTTTGAAATTCTTCTCCCTCGCGCGGATCAGGGCATGGGGCATGCACCTCTTCGCGCCATTCCTCTGCCCAGCAGCATGGCTGGACATGCAACACCAGCAGCATGGTTGTGGCAGGCTCCTTCTTCTTTAAAAAGCCTTACCCTCTCCCTTGCGAAGGGAGCCTGAACAGAGAGCACCCTTAGACACTTTCCTCCAGGCCAACCTCCTCCCCTCTCCCTCTCCATACGCAGTATCTCTTCCCACTGAAGAGACACACTGCGGGCAGGAGAAAGCTCACAGTGGTCCCACAACCACCACTGTGAGTTCCACCACCACCCAGCTCCCTTGAGAGCAGGTGGGTGTGGTGGTTTCAACTTCTGTTTTCATCGCTGGAAGCCCTCACCACCATTGCTAGAGCTTCAAGGTCGGAAGCTCCAGTAGCAGCCACGACTGCCTGAAGCAGCCCAGGCCATCGAGCGCATGCCAGCAGACGGACGTGAACTCTCCCCGCGTGCGCAGACGCTTCCCAGCACACCCGTGCACGCAGAACCGGCGCTACCAGTCGCCTTCCCGCGCGACACTGTAGCCACTATTCACGCCTCTCAGCGCGACATAGTAGCCATCAGCTTGTTTCTCACTTAGCCGGTGGCACAGCGCTCTCTATCCTCGCCTACAACCCACTCCAGCTGGTCACCCGCGTCTACGCTCGCCCGTAGCGCTGTGCGCTATGCTGCACTCTCGTACCAGCCTGCGTGCAAAGGCAGTACGCATGCTCCCTCCAGCGCCCACGCACAGCCCTTGTGCACCTGCGCGTGCCCTAGCCACCAGACGACACCCGCTTCCGCCAGACGACTTAACTCCTCCACTCTCTTTCACAATCACCTGCCAGTACGTGCACACACACACTCACTTGTGCACACTCACGTGTACTCTCTCACACACACTTGTACACACACACACACCCTTATAAACTCATGTCTACACACATATATATTTATATATCCACTCACATATATACATAAATATATATCTACATATATATATATATACATATATACATATATATATCTATATACATATATTACTATATATATATATATCTTTACATACACATCACCTACCTGTATTCATACGCCCTTGCACTTGTCACTCCACCAAGCATTATATTGCGAGAATATCTACACCAGTTGCTGATATTCCCCGATACTCGCATAAAGCAAGCGCCTCCGCACACAGTCCCACACATCCGTCCCACACTCTACGCAGCATGTCATCTTGTTGGCTGCATCTTACTAGATGTGGACCAATTCGATACTGTGCTACACGTCATTTCCACTTCCACCCCCACCCCTATATATATAATATATACATATCTATATATATAGAGACTGTATTTATTTCTCTACAAGCAACCTACCTTGTTTTTATTTCTCTTTTGTTTCCTGCTACTAAAAAGATAAAAAAAAGAGTAAAAGAGAAAAGATAATCCTTGTCTTGCAGGTACTTGATCTTGCGAATAGCAGGACCAGCTTTTTTGGAAACCCTAAGTTGGCTCAAAGCCAAGAACTTGATTTTGAGGGTATACCTCAAGGACAATATTATCAACACAAAAAAATCTTAAATAGAAAAAAACCAAAAGCATATTAAACACACGGAAGAGATACGCTTTAAGAAAGACGTAGAAACTTCTTCACCTTTAATCCCTGCCTCCCTTAGATCGACCTTAGGCCTAAAAGTGACCAAGATAAAATTAAGTAAGCTGGGTAAAAAAGAAATTTTTTTGTAAAAGATGGTTAGACTCGATTTAGGTTAATCACTATACTCACTTCATTGATAATTTCACCATATTAACACAACCTATTCGAGTTCTACCAGCGGCCAGCCTCAAGAACTCCTCAACGAGGCATCTCCTACAAGGAGATAAAAGAGATAGAATAGGGACTATCAGCGATACCAAGTTATATAAAGAAATAAGACTCGGAAGCGATGATTAAGGTAATATGTTTTGATGGCTATCCTAGCTGCATGTACATGAGTGGTTACTTTCAGACCATTTGGTTCATTTCTCGGGACGACCTTGCTCTGATACCATCTTTGTTATGACCTGATCCCAGCTCCCTACAGGACCCGAGATCGGCTCGCCTCGACTAATCCCAAGACTTAGTTGTCCAACGAGAAATAACCCAAAAGCAGAAATATATTACAACCACACATGCAATGTAACTAAGCTGAAATAATTAAGTGACAGTAATGGAAAACATAACGAGAAGTCTCAAAAATATTACATGCCACAAGCGAAAGAGTACTACAACATACATAGCCATCACAATTACAATAGAAGGAAAAATATAACATGAACAGAAATAGCTAATACATACTAAAGTACTCACTACTACAAAAGGCTTTGGAATAGAAAAGAGGAAAGACACTATGGCTGGGCTTGGCTGAGCCCAACACCCTCGGCAGCCGGTGGCGCTGACCTGAACATGGTTATATAATCTATAGTTAGCTAACGCTGAGTAGAGTGGTGGTTAAGCCATTTACATGCAATTTAACTTAAAGAAACAAGCAAGTAACTAATCATTCATTTCCATTTATCTCAACTAGGTGTTTCTGTTTTGGTTATTCTAATAAGGATCCACAACATTTCTTAATCCTCTTGTTCCCTAAGGGAATGATCTTGATTGCAGTTTATTCCGCGATGTAGGATTTACACGTGATACTCTCCTGGCTGAGAGAGCCCCGTGGTCTCCTACACCTGGTCTACCACCCTGATGTCACGGTCGCGACGTAGCGGTGATTACAGCACGCGTGATAAGCGCACGAGTAGTTACCCCGCACTGGCACATGGTCAGTCATTTCCGCTAGCAGGAACACCCAAACGTATAGCACAGAATAGAACAGGGGTCACGCCCCTTAGAACAGGGGTCTCGCCACTCAAAAGTCTACGCACCCTCGCCCGACTCTCCCGATTTGCTCAGAGGGCCTAACAAGAGTAGATGTAGGGTGGCTAGTCCTAACTCCGAGCCCTATGGGGAAACTGGCTCCCCACTACACTAAAGTAACAAGAGTCGGTGTAGGGGGCCATTCCTAACCTCAGGTCTCAACCCAAGGGCGGCTAGCTCCCCCCTACAATAAAGTGATAGTAGCTCTCCTCGGTACCACGTACAGGAGGGCTAGGTTACTTTCCATGCAAAAAGGATGGTTGCTCTCCTTGGTACCGTGTACTCAATGGCTAGCTGACTTCCCTCCTACATACAATATCCGTTCCATACATGCGAGTTCCTTTCTAGTTCCCCGTAGGGTTCGTACATAGACTTTTTCATTTCCACATCCAATTCATTAAATGCATAACAGGAAGCTCAAGATTTCACAATCAATTATTCAGTACACAGTAGATATTTTCATTCATGTGACGACGGTTCATTAAATGTGGTGCAGGTAGCTCATGGTTTACTACTTTTAGTAAGTATCACTACAATTTAATCAGTTAATACATACGCATTCATCTCTTTCATCCCCAGTGTTCATTTCACAACCTAGGGTTCAATCAAATATTTCTAAGGCATGTAATTAAATTATTAATTCTGGAATTAGAGAGAGAACCATTCTACCAGGATACACGGGTGGAATGGGGGCTAGGATCTTAGATCATATCGTCTCCGCAGGCCCCATGTACTCAACTGGCTGGAGACCAACCACATCAAACGACTTCAAAACTGTATACAAGTGACACTAACATGTAGAGAAACTCGAATGGAAACCAACAATACTTCGTTTGCGTAAAACTGACTTCGTCTAGGCCCTAAATGGCCGAAAGACATGCATACTGACTAAAATTAGACGTCCGAACTAGACCCAGACGTCTTAAACGATCTCAAAACCTCACCTTGCTTCCCTGCGGCTTCCTCAGACATCTGAACCCCTCTACAACCGTCTGAGGGCGATCCCAGACGTCTAACACTCCCTCCGATTGTCTGGGATTACAGTCAGACGTCTGGTACCATCTCCAGATGTCCTAAAGTACCTCGAAGGGTGCATCACATGCCTTTCCCTCGTCCTGTACCTGCACATGCATGCCTCTTAAAAATCACGACACGTAAAAGCAAAAATATGTGCATGCAGGCACACACGCAGAACATACCTCGGCACTATGCGTGCTATCAAATGTCCGATGCCAGCCTCGAACGTCCTGTGGATCCTCCAGACGTCTAATACTACGGAAAGTTCTTTTGCAATATCCTCCTGCAAGCTTCTCCTCGCACTCTCCTCCGCTCGCAGAGGCCGCAGCAGCACCTCCCGTAGCTGCAAGAGGTTGCGGAGTTCCTCTCCACGAGCTCCCTTGGCCTCACTTCCGTCCGCACCTCCTCTCTCAAGCTCCCCCGAACTCCCTGCTCTCCCGACCAACTCTCCTACTCTCTCCCTCTCCTTCGCCCATGCTCTCCCTCTCTCCGTCTTCGCTGTCTCGAGCCCCCCTCCTTCTCCACTCGTGGCCGCAAGGGGAACGAGAACGGGGTGGTCGTCGGTAGGTGGGTGGTAGAGTGAAGGTGAAGGTGGTGGAGATGTGGAGGTGGAGGTGGTGAAAATGGAGAGAAATGGAGAGGGTGGAGGGGTTTTAAAGAGAGGAGGGTGTGGGTTTGTGAGGGGAGGTGTGTGTGCATGGGTGTGTGCGTGGGGTGTGGGTTGTATGGGAAGAGAGAGAGAGAAATTTGCGGGATCTCTCCTGCAGAATCTTTTCTTCCCGCAAGACCCACACACCTAAACCTAGGGGGTTTAAAATTGCACTTACACCCATACCTTTCCGAAAAACTATGAACGACCCCTGGGAAGGGTCATTTCACATTTTGTCCCTCATTTGCCTCTTTAGTGCATGTTTAGGAGGAGGTCCTTAAACCACCCATGAGGCCTCCATTAGCAGTTCATTCTCGTTGAGGTCAAGCCTCGGCTCATTTGTTTGTGCTCCTGATGATAGCGTCATCATCTGCCATAACTAACTATAATTAGTCATAATCATTAGACAAATGCTCCTACATAACTGCCAAAGAGCCATAACTCACTGCATATCCTTTCTGAGAGTTAAACATAAAACTAGGGTAAAACTGCAATTTTACCATCCTATCATAAATGCAGAATAACCATGGGTTTTCCCAGGAGTTAAATGAAGGTCAAATGGTCATAAATGTCTAATAAGAGGGTCTATGTAGACAAAAATGGGTTTTCACGTATTTCAAGAATTAATGGACATCCGTAATCCTAAAAATAGAACCACTTAATTAACTGAGGTTATGGTCAGAATAAAATTCATCTAAACATTCTAAAAATCATAGAAAAATATTCTATAAGATTTTTTATCCTTGATTTGACCATGGGAACCCATTTTGACCTAAAATAAAGTCTCAGAGAGGAAGTTGCCCTAATTTGGGTTTCTGTACAAATTATCCAGTCAAACTTGGTCAAAACATAAATCCAAATTTACCATCATATTCCTTGGGTCTAAATTAAGTTTGTACCAAAATTTGGGCCCAATCAGTGATCATCTTGACCTAGTTTGCATTTCGGTCAAGTCTGACTCTTTTTCTCTCACTTAAATCCCTAGCTTTCGAAATATATTGCAAATACCCCCCTAACTTCATCATCTTCTTCACCAATCGGTCTCGTCGTCTCCATATTTTCAGAACTCCTAAACCCATTAGCAACCGACCTTCAATCAGGGATTACTCCTGATTTCACGACCAAACCCTTCCAAAATTAGAAGGGAGATTCATGATGAAATGCCCTTCAATCTGAACCCGATCTTGCCTTCCAATTCTCGACCTAGGGATCTTGCGAACTCTTGGAAGTTTCCAAGTCCTACCCTATGATTTTTGAGCTTTCAAGTTTGGTTTCCAAGCTTGAAGCTCAACTCTAGGCTTATAAAAGACCCGCATCGACTGCCTTACCTCCTTAGCTTGTTTTTGGCCAGAATACCTCCTTCTTCCCTCCTCTCTGGCCAAATGCTCCACGAGTTCCGGCAACCTCCTTCAACCACCTTCTTTGTCGACCCTCAAAGACTATAGCAGGTGGATTCTTCTTCCTCAGCTTCTTCCGCGCATTGCAATACCAGCGGTCGCTGCCTACACCCCCTCGTCGTCACCGCTTCTCCCACTGAAGGCTTTGTCTTCTCCAAGTCTGGTGTACCTCCGGCAAAGAAAATATCCCCTTTCGTCCCTTATATTTAGGTTAGTTAGGTTCCCTTATATCCTTATGTTAATTCTCTCCCTTTTTATCTTAGTTTCGTCCCTCGACGTCGCCATTCATTGTCATCTACTTCATCTTCAGCTACACCTCCGGCGAGTCTACCCTACCTCCACAGGCCACCAAACACCTCGCCAACAAGTCCACAAGCTCCGCCGTACGCCTCCACACAAAACCCCTCTACCTATTTGTCATTCCATCCACCAAAACCACCCACCGAACAAACCACCTTCGCACCTTCATCTCCGTCACCGACCGACCTCCACATGCCACCATCCACTGCGAAACACCCGCCATCATCTTTGTCATGCTTCAGCGAAGCTTAGGAACCATTTAATGAGGGCTTTCAAGCCCGTATTCTTGTTTCAGGGTCTCGCCATTGCTCCGCCGCCGTGACATCTTCCCCGACCGTATTCATCAAGCCAATGGCCGTGTTCTTCATCCAAACACCTCTCAGGCTATGCGGATACACCCCAGGCACCACTCCAGGTCTTCAATTGAGCATCACGATCACAGCAGTTGCTCCAATTGAATGAAGACATCACCAGCTACACGTATGCGAAGAGAAGGATGTGGGATTAGTCCCAGATCGTGGGATTCCAATGCAATGACCGCCCATAAATGTTTTTTGTGTTTAGGCCTTATTGCCTCGACACACTGGGGCTGAGGTCCTCGCTTCACCCACTCACCCAAACTCGCCTATGCCCTCACTCCTCATTCATCACCACTGCCGGTGAGCCTGGACCCGGTTACAACTCGGATATCTGAAAGAGGAAGAGGCAGGAAAGAGAGAGAGAGCGAAGAAGGGGTGGGTTTTGCTCTTCAGAGGAAATCTCCAACACTTAGTCGCTGAGGCCTTGGCTTCCCTTGTGCGTGGGAGAAGAAGAAGCTCTGCAGAAGAAGAGAACAAGGAAGGAAAGAAAAAGAAGAAGAAGGCTTTGTGAAGAGATGTTGCTTGCTTTAAAATGGGTTTTAAAATCGTTGCATTGTAGTATAGATCGAATCAACGCAAAAAACAAATAAAATTTATTACTCGATTATCAGAAATGAAAGTTCGAGGTCGAACACAAGGAGCAAATAGGAATTCACATACTAATCTCAAATAATGCAAATGAGCACAAGAATTTAAACCACAAAAAGATATTCAATAAATACTAATCTGTCACGGTAGATATTCAATGAATTCTCATGTATTTTGAGGCAATAAAAAGGTAGAGAAGCTAAAATAATGGTGATTTAAATCACTAATTATTCTCTAAGCATATATATTAAGTATTTAATATCTCAACAATATCAAGCCTCAAATCAGTTGTTGGATCTGATAACAAGACGACTTAACCATCAAACTTAGGTCTTCTTCTTCTACTTCTGCTTTCTTCTTCTTTAGCTTTCCTTCTTCTTCTTTTCTTTCCTTCTTTGCTTTCTCTTTCACACATGAGCCTCCTTCCTTTCTTCCTCTTCTGCCTTCTTTTTCAGTCCCTCTGCTTTTCTCTTCTGTAGCTCTTCTCTTCTTTCTTTCTTTACACACAGAGGGCAGCCAACTCAAAATTGCCTAAGTGTCGCACAAGGCAAAACCCTCCCCTACCCCACGCTCTCTCTCTTTCTCTCCTCTTAGGTTTTGCCCTTCCAAGGCCAGTCAGGGTAGTTGGTGTTGGTGCTAGAGCACCACAATCATCTGTTTTGATGATAACAAAATACGTGTTATTTAACATTTGCACTTGGAGTCTTAGATTTCAGGTCAATTGCAAATGTAGACGTGTTTAGACGGAACTCGAGCTCGCATCCAGGATGGATTGGAGGAGCTCGATGGAGAACAGAGGAGATTTGCGAGGAGCGATATATTGAAGATGGAAGGACAAGAAGAATAGGATAGAATTCTGTTCTTTCTTTCATGTACTCTTGTCTTTATTTTCTTGCTCTTTTTATTCCTTAGAAAATTATGTTAAAGAGCCTCAAAGTACCCTAACAGTAGTCCTAGGAACACCAGCACAACCCTAGGATACTTAGGTTTTCTGTAGAGTACTTAGAAAACCAATATAGGGTTCAAACAGAGTTTCCAGACGTCTAATTCCCAAATTAGACGTCTGATAAAGTGTTTTAAGACGTCTGACTGTTGATTCAGACGTCTGATAACCATTAGGCTGGACATAGTTAGTTCTGTCTGATGAAATCAGATGTCCAGACCTTAGACCAGACGTCTTAGGAGACGTCTAATGACTTTGCCAGACGTCCAATTAGTGGACCGTTGGCTGGCTTAGCGAACAGTCAAGAATGTGACCGTTAGAGCCTTATTAGACGTCCATAGGACTTTCCAGACGTCTGATAATTGACCGTTTTGCCTCGGCTGACCCAAAATCTCTTCTCAGAGATTTTCTAGCCGTTGCAACATTTGGAAATCCATTCCCACAAAAAAAGTAGGTTTCCAGACGTCCAGACATAGTGCCAGACGTCCTATATGTCGTCTGATGGACTTGCACAAGAACCCTGTTTAGATCTGATTCAAGTCAGGAAGGAATCTGCCCAAAATCAGACGTCTGACCTTTAAATCAGACGTCTTAAAGTGAACTTCCAGACGTCTGATGCCAGAATTAGACGTCTGATAACCCTGTCAGTGCAATGATTGTTCCTGATTTCGGGCTGATTCTCTTGGGCTTTGCACCCAACGGCTATGGAACCTTTCCTAAGCCTTCCAAAGCCTTCCTAAGGCCTCTATAAATAGAGGGGAACCTTTGCAACACAAAAACACACCAAGATACACAAGAAACACTTTGTAATACACTTTCCACTCTCTTGTGTCCTAGCTAGCTCTTGCTCTCCAAGCTCAAGCTCCATTCTCTTGAGAGCATCAAGCTGTTGCGCACCCGCTCTCCCGCCGTTGTTCACGAGAGCGACGTTGCGCCGTCGCGTGGCACACGCATCCGCGTCGTCGATGCACTCCTTTCAAAGGGAAGCATCCTATTTCCTATAGAAGCTTAGGTTAAATATTACTTTGTTGGCTCTATAGGATTACTTGTTTTATCTTTGTTATTTGGTTGGGTATTCGCTTTGCGAATTCCCGTCTCCTTCGCGAGACAAAATCCTTCTCGTGAAGAGAAGGGGTTGAGGTACGCTACCCTCGTCTAAGTAGCGTGGTTGTATTTGAGGTTGAATCACCCTCGTTTAAAGTGATTCATTTAGTGGATTTTGATCAACTTGGTTGATCGGAAAATCCTAACTTGAGAGGGTTAGGTGGTGGTTTTCACCCGGTTTGGGTTTCCACTTAAAAATACTTTGTGTGATTGCATCTTGTGAGATTGTTTATATTTTATTTCCGCAATTATTACGTCACCCCCTCCTGGTAGGGAAAACTTCAGTCGGGTTATCATGTAGGCATGCACCCAGGTCCAGGCTCACCGGCAGTGGGTGGTGAGCGAGGAGTGAAGGCTTAGGTGGGTTGGGTGCACCAGGTCCGCAGGGGAAGTGTCACGAACGAGGCACGTGAGGGTGCGGGGGACCTTCACCTCCCCTATGACTTGAGGCACTAAGGCCTATGCACTTTTTCAATTTATTTCAGAGCTTTTGCTCATCGACTAACAATGTGGGACTAAAGTCCCACACCTTCTTCGCTTGCGTCTCTAAGCAGCACTTGTAGGGGAAACCTCGTCCAATTGGGCGTGTTCTGTGCTTGGTGTATCCAATCTAGAACCTGGGTGCGTGCGTTGAGCCAAATTGCACGACCTGGAGATGCAACCTAGGGTGTGCATGGCCGTGAACTTGAAGAACATGGTGGCGATAGGCAGAGCTCTGACGAAACCTGAAAAACACGTAAAACAACCTCACAGCCAAATTAAACTTGCTCAGGAGGTTCGACGAACGTTGGCGAATGTAGTGGCGGTCGTTTCATGGTGAGGCGAGGCATGGGGTGATGTATCAGAAGCGGCGAAGGTCGGAGAACAGTGAGTCATTCGACGGCAGGTTTGAGTGGGCGAGAGGATGAATAAGGAGAGGGATTTTGAAGAGGGTGGGGAGGTGAAGGTTGTGGGCTTGTCGGTGAGTTGATTGGTGGTCTGTGGTGGTGAGATGGGCTCGCCAGAGGAGTGGTTGGAGGTGAGGATGATTAAGGTGAACGGCGTGTCGAGGGATCGAAATCGAAGGATAAATAGAGGGAGAAAGAGTAGGGGAGACGAGGGAATGTTAGAACCTAATCTAAGGATGAATGGGGGAGATATTCCCACACCAGTGTGATGGCCAGACATGGGGAAGACGAACCTCCGAAGGGAGAGACGGCGGCGAAGGGGTCTGGATGCCTTTGCTTTGGCCGGTGAGAGGCAGAGGAAGGAGGAGAGGATAGCTGTGCCTCCAATTTGATGGTTGGGGCCGCAGATGAAGGAGACGAAGAGGACCACCAGAGCTTAGGTCGGAGTTAGCTATGGGAGAGGAAGAAGAGGGCTTTGTGACCTTAAATCTCGCTCAAGAGCACAGTCGTGCCCTGGGGATCTTTTTATAGAGCTCCGGAGGGGGTTTTGAGCTTGGAAGCTAAGCTTACAAGCAAGGAATTGTCGGTAAGGTAGGAAACCCAAATCTCTCATGCATGTGCATGAGAGATTGGGAAGGTTATGGAGCTCATGGATGGATTCAGAGGGAAGAGGACTCCTCAAAGAATCTCCCTTCCAATTTTGGAAGGGATTGATTGAATAGAGGAGTTCTCTTCAATCAAAGGTCACCGGAGAAGGATTCCTCCTCGATAATGATAGAGGGACCTATTTGTGAATAATATGACAAAGTTTGGGGGTTATTTGTAATAATTTCAAAAGTTAGGGGCATGTGTGTGAAATAAAAGAGTTAGATAGGACTAAAATGTAAACTTGGTCAAGATGTTCTCAGATTGGGTCCTAATTTTGGTACAAAGCTAATTTGAACCCAAGGAATCCAATGGTGAAGTTATTTTTTGGTTTTGACCAAGTTTGACTAGGTAATTTATGCAAAAACCCAAATTAGGGCAAATGTTAATTTGAGACTTTGTTTGGGTCAAGATGGGTTCTGATGGTCAAATTGAAGGTACCAAACCCTAGAGAATATTTTTCTATGAATTTTAGAAGGTTTAGGTGAATTTTATCCTAACCAAAACCTCAGTTAATTAAGTGGGTCTATTTTTAGGGTTTCAAAAGTCATTTAATTCTCAAAACATGTGCAAACCCTTTTGTCTATTCTAACCCACTTGTTAGCCTTTTAGGACCATTTAACCCTTAATTACCCCTTGGGAAAACTTGTGATTGTACTGCATTCATGATATGATGGTAAAACTGCAGTTTTAACCATATTTTCTTGTCTTTCCCTCAGAATGAATTTCTAGCGAAATATGGTTCTCTGGCAGCTATGTAAGAGTATTTACTGACTTAATTAGATCAAAATGAGCTAGTTGTGGCTCATAATGGTGTTCTTATCAAGAGAGAAGGAAGAAGGAAGGAAGAAGAGGAAAAGAAGAAGAAAGGCTTATGTGTGTATTGTAGCAACGACATTTAAGTCGCCTGATTTGCCAGAAAGACGTCTGATCACTGTAGCATTCAAGCTATTGTTGGATTATTTGATATAATTGATAGTTGGATGCATGCTTAACTTAAGGAGGATATAAGTGGTGATTCAAATCACCATTGTTTTTTATCTTCTCTTCTTTTTGTCCTCATATTCTTGAGATACATTGGATTTCATTGAATAGTTAATGTGATAGGTTTTCATTCATTGAATATCTTGTGTTTGGCTTATTTCTTGTGCTCATATATATATTCATTTTGATTAGCATGTGAATTGCAATACTTGCTCCCTGTGTTCGACCTCGGACTTCATTTTTGATATTCGAGTTATAAATTGTATTTGTTGAGAGAGCTTTTTAAGAGATTTTACCACAACGAAGCATATTTTAAACTCCCTAATAACTCTGTCAACACTACCCCCCAACTAGATTGTCATCCCTATCGACTCATCTGCTTTAGAGCCTAGATCTCCATCAGCCACATCCATGGAGAATCAAGAAGAGCCCAATCTATAGAATCAGCTACAACGCCTCAATGATTTATTCCAAGCATTCATGAACCTGTCGCAATGTCCTCAGATGTGAGATCACTATAATCCCACTACGGTGGCGACTGAACCAAGGGTATAAATCCTAGCTGAAGGGCTTGATATTGAACTTGAGCCAAATCTGATTAATGCTATTCCTAAATTCCACGGCTTAAACTCCGAAGATCCCTTCTAGCACATCAAGCAACTGAAACATTTGGCCCAAACCTTTGGATCTCCTGTTCAGAACCGAAACATCCTGCTCGTGAAGATGTTTTCCTTCTCCCTTATGGATAAGGCTTCCCACTAGTATCAAACTTTGACCCATCTGATCAACACAAGGGAGGAACTCCAATCTGAATTCCTGAAGAAATTCTTCCCAGTTGGTCAGACGAATGCACTGAGGCACTAGTGTTGGTGCTAGAGCACCACGATCATTTGTTTTGATGATAACAAAACACGTGTTATTTAACATTTGCAATTTGAGTCCTAGATTTCAGGTCAATTGCAAATGTGGACGTGTTTAGACGGAGTTCGAGCTCGCATCCAGGATGGATTGGAGGAGCTTGACGGAAAACAGAGGAGGTTCGCGTGGAGCGAAAGAATGAAGATGGAAGGAAATGAAGAATAGGATAGATTTCCTTCTTTTGTACTTGTTGTATTTTTTCGTTTCTTTTGTTTCTCTTTATTTTCCTTAGAAAATTATGTTAAAGAGCCTCAAAGAACCCTAACAGTAGTCCTAGGAACACCGGCACAACCCTAGGATACTTAGGTTTTCTGTAGAATACTTAGAAAACCAATATAGGGTTCAAACAGACTTTCCAGACGTCTAATTCCCAAATAAGACGTCTGATAATGTATTTTAAGACGTCTGACTGTTGTTTCAAACGTCTGATAACTGTTAAGCTGGACATAGTTAGTTCTGTCTGATGAAATCAGACGGCCAGACCTTAGACCAGACGTCTTAGGAGACGTCTGATGACTTTGCCAGACGTCCAATTAGTGGACCGTTGGCTGACTTAGAAAACACTCAAGATTATGACCGTTAGAGCCTTATCAGACGTCCATAGGACTTTCCAGACGTCTGATAAATGACCGTTTTGCCTCGACTGACCCAAAATCTCTTCTCAGAGATTTTCTAGCCGTTGCAACGTTTGGAAATCAATTCCCGCAGTAAAAGTAGGTTTCCAGACGTCCATACTTAGTTCCAGACGTCCTGTATGTCGTCTGATGGACTTGCACAAAAACCCTGTTTAGATCTGATTCAAGTCAGGGAGAAACCCGCATAGAATCAGACGTCTAACCTTTTAATCAGACGTCTTAAACTGGCCTTCCAGACGTCTGATGCCAGAGTTAGACGTCTGATGACCCTATCAAATGCAATCATTGTCCTGATTTCGGCCTGATTCTCTTGGACTTTGTTCCCAACGGCTATGGAAGCTTTTTTAAGCCTTCCAAAGCCTTCCTAAGGCCTCTATAAATAGAGGGGAGCCTTTACACACCTAATACACTAAGAGACACACAAAACACACAAGATATACACCTAGAGAGACCAAGATACACTAAGATCAAGTATTTCCACTCTCTTGTGTCCAAGAAGCACTTGCTCTCTAAGCTCAAGTTCTACATCTTGAGAGCATCATTCCCTTCGTGCACCCGCTCTCCCGCCGTTATCTACGAGAGCGACATTGCGCCGTTGCGTGGCTCACGCACCCGCGTCATCGTCGACGCACTCCTTGCAAAGGGAGTTTCCTAAATCCTATAGAAGCTTAGGTTTAAATTACTTTGTTGGCTCTATAGGTTTGTTGTTTTATTTTACCTTTGTAATTTGGTTGGGTATTCGCTTTGCGAATTCCCGTCTCCTTCATGGGACAAAATCCTTCTCGTGGAGAGAAGGGGTTAAGGAACGCTACCCTCGTACTCGTAGCGTGGTTGTACTGAGGTTGAATCACCCTCGTTTTAAAGTGATTCATTTAGTGGATTTGATCAACTAGGTTGATCGGAAAATCCTAACTCGAGAGGGTTAGGTGGTGGTTTTCACCCGGTTTGGGTTTCCACCTAAAAATACCTGTGTACATTTTGTGATTGCTTATTTTTGTGATATTGCTTTATATATTCAATTACGCAATTTTATTACGTCACCCCTCCTGGTAGGGAACTTTCATTTGGTATCAGAGCAGGTCTTGCGAGATCGGAGTAACACCCGGCAAGAGATCAAATGGAGGGAAGCACATCAGCGATCAAATTTTCCGAGAGGCAGTCCACAACCCGTCCGCCCTACTTTGGCGGGAACAACTACAGCTACTGGAAGCTGAGGATGAAGACGTGGCTCCAAGCCACTGAATTCGAGGTATGGGGATGTTGCGAAACCCCATACGAGATCCCGAAGCGACCCCAAGGAGGCTACTCGTAGGTGCAGATTCTAGAGCTCTCACTCAACGTAAAGGCAATGAATGCCTTGTATTGCGCATTGAGTCCAAAAGAATTCGAACGAATCCAAGAGTGCACCACCGCCCACGAGATATGGAGGAGGTTGCAAGGCACTCATGAGGAGACGAGCTCGGAAGAAGATCTCAGGGAGAAGGAAACCACGTGCCTTGGTTTCATGGCAATTGGAGAAAGTGAAAGCGAAAGCGACTCAGACAATGAGGTAAATTTTGATCTTCAAGAAGCTTTTAATGAACTTTTTGAGATTAGTAAATCACTTAGGATAGAAAATAAAAGCATTAAAAAGAACCTTAGTTTTCTTAAAAATGAAAATGATAGGTTAGAAATAAAACTTAAGGATCTAGAAACTTGTCCTAAAAATGATAACCTGTTATTAGAAAATCATAACCTCATCAATGAAAATAATAAGTTGATTGAGGAAAATGATAGTCTTAAGTTAGAAATTTCTGATTTAAAGACTAAGATGCAAACTATAGAAAAAGAAATTGCATGTCTTAGGGAAAATTCTAACAAATTAATCAACAAAGTTGATAATTTTTATAACCCTAAGGTTGAGAAAGGATCTCCATCAAGGAGACCTTCTAACAGATCCGGATCCAAGCTAACTTGGATACCGAAAAAAGAATTAGAATCTTGTTTTGTAGGGTTCAAGGATAATTACAACACAAAGGACTGGACCTACAAACTCAAAGCTGGTCAACTCAAGTTGGGAGAACCAAGGAGTAGACCAAGGAGGAGAACAAGAAGACCGACGAGACGGCGAACAAACGACGGACCCGCTGCACGTCGACCTCCAGATTGGAGACCGGCGCCAATGCCCGGGCCTCCAAGCTACGGATGGGAGCCCCATCCGATGTGGCATCCACCACCACCATTCGGGTCATTTTATTGGCCATGGTAGGTGAGGTAAAACCCTTTACCCTATCTTTTTATCATAAGCATTTAGATAGGGGGAGTCAAAATTAATGAGCTAATTGTCAATTTTTAAGGGGGAGATATAAGGTAGCTAAATTTCCTTTAGTAAGGGGGAGAAAAATAATAGCTATCTTGTTATTACAAAAAGGGAGAGAATATTACCTTTGTTAAAATAAACTCATAGAAGAGCATGTTTTAAGGGGGAGTTATAGGAAATATAAAATCAATTAAACCTTTTTGATAATGTCAAAAAGGGGGAGGATTTTTATGCATTATTATTTACGGTTTTGTCATCATCAAAAAGGGGGAGATTGTTGGTGCTAGAGCACCACGATCATTTGTTTTGATGATAACAAAACACGTGTTATTTAACATTTGCAATTTGAGTCCTAGATTTCAGGTCAATTGCAAATGTGGACGCGTTTAGACGGAGTTCGAGCTCGCATCCAGGATGGATTGGAGGAGCTTGACGGAAAACAGAGGAGGTTCGCGTGGAGCGAAAGATTGAAGATGGAAGGAAATGAAGAATAGGATAGATTTCCTTCTTTTGTACTTGTTGTATTTTTTCGTTTCTTTTGTTGCTCCTTATTTTCCTTAGAAAATTATGTTAAAGAGCCTCAAAGAACCCTAACAGTAGTCCTAGGAACACCGGCACAACCCTAGGATACTTAGGTTTTCTGTAGAATACTTAGAAAACCAATATAGGGTTCAAACAGACTTTCCAGACGTCTAATTCCCAAATAAGACGTCTGATAATGTATTTTAAGACGTCTGACTGTTGTTTCAGACGTCTGATAACTGTTAGGCTGGACATAGTTAGTTCTGTCTGATGAAATCAGACGTCCAGACCTTAGACCAGACGTCTTAGGAGACGTCTGATGACTTTGCCAGACGTCCAATTAGTGGACCGTTGGCTGGCTTAGAAAACACTCAAGATTATGACCGTTAGAGCCTTATCAGACGTCCATAGGACTTTCCAGACGTCTGATAAATGACCGTTTTGCCTCGACTGACCCAAAATCTCTTCTTAGAGATTTTCTAGCCGTTGCAACGTTTGGAAATCAATTCCCACAGTAAAAGTAGGTTTCCAGACGTCCATACTTAGTTCCAGACGTCCTGTATGTCGTCTGATGGACTTGCACAAAAACCCTGTTTAGATCTGATTCAAGTCAGGGAGAAACCCGCATAGAATCAGACGTTTGACCTTTTAATCAGACGTCTTAAAGTGGCCTTCCAGACGTCTGATGCCAGAGTTAGACATCTGATGACCCTGTCAAATGCAATCATTGTCCTGATTTCGGCCTGATTCTCTTGGACTTTGTTCCCAACGGCTATGGAAGCTTTTCTAAGCCTTCCAAAGCCTTCCTAAGGCCTCTATAAATAGAGGGGAGCCTTTACACACCTAATACACTAAGAGACACACAAAACACACAAGATATACACCTAGAGAGACCAAGATACACTAAGATCAAGTATTTCCACTCTCTTGTGTCCAAGAAGCACTTGCTCTCTAAGCTCAAGTTCTACATCTTGAGAGCATCATTCCCTTCGCGCACCCGCTCTCCCGCCGTTATCTACGAGAGCAACATTGCGCCGTTGCGTGGCTCACGCACCTGCGTCATCGTCGACGCACTCCTTGCAAAGGGGAGTTTCCTAAATCCTATAGAAGCTTAGGTTTAAATTACTTTGTTGGCTCTATAGGTTTGTTGTTTTATTTTACCTTTGTAATTTGGTTGGGTATTCGCTTTGCGAATTCCCGTCTCCTTCGTGGGACAAAATCCTTCTCGTGGAGAGAAGGGGTTGAGGAACGCTACCCTCGTACTCGTAGCGTGGTTGTACTGAGGTTGAATCACCCTCGTTTTAAAGTGATTCATTTAGTGGATTTGATCAACTAGGTTGATCGGAAAATCCTAACTCGAGAGGGTTAGGTGGTGGTTTTCACCCGGTTTGGGTTTCCACCTAAAAATACGTGTGTACATTTTGTGATTGCTTATTTTTGTGATATTGCTTTATATATTCAATTCCGCAATTTTATTACGTCACCCCTCCTGGTAGGGAACTTTCAACTAGATCACACACTTCACACATAATGCAGGAGAACCACTTCATAAGGCATGGGACCGCTTTCTGGATCTCATGTGGAAAGGCCCCCATAATGGAGTTCCTAAATGGGAATAAATCCAGTCTTTCTACCAGGGATTCCATGAGGATATTGGGCTTTTTGTCAATGCAACCTGTGGTGGAAACATCATGGCTCAGCATGACGATACAATTTGGGAGATTGTCGAGAACATATGCGAGAACTCCATAAATAATGAATCTATAGGTGTGTTCGACCAGACGACCACCCATGCATTGACAAACACGCAAGGGCCACACAAGACTCAAGGCCTATCCACACCCGTCAATCTAGAGTTGGTGACCAGTCCCTTGGACAAGGCTCTATTATTGAAAAGAAAGTGGATGAATTGACTCGACATTTATAGAGGAAAACTATTGCACAGCAGAGCACATATGCGTAACCGCCATTAGGTAGGGAGGTTGTGCATAACGTTTACCACCACCCTCACTTGGGGATGGAACCATATCCACCACTGTTTGACCCCAGTTTCGGAGGCAACTCCAGACTTGCCTACTCTAGTTAGGGGAACTCTGAACCCTCATACCCTGACTTTTCTAGAGTTCCTCAGACCTGCGAGGATCTCCACACCATCTAGAATGATCCTTTCTCCAATACCTACAACCCCGGATGACGCAATCATCCTAACTTTGCGTGGTCAGGTAATAATCAGAACTTGAAACCTCAATTCCAATCCCGACCACAGGCTCTGTACCCATATCAGCCCACTCAGCCTAGGCCCAATCCGAAGTACCAATTCGAACCATCAAGGGAAGATCAAATGAAACTGATTCTACAAACCCTGGCTAACATTCAAAAGACTAGTGTGGCCATGCAGAAATAGAACAAGGATGAGATTACAGAGGTTTGAAATCAACTCGCACAGATGGCTGGGTCTCACTGGCCTAGTGTACTCCCTTCTCAACCTCTGCCAAATCCAAATAATGTGTCGAACCAGAGACACGTTATGATCCCAAATTAGGGCCAAGCCAACTATGTTTATCATGCCCCTTCTGCTCCATCACTCGACGGGATGGTGGCTTCAACATTGTATTTGAGATATCAGCAGCAACCACCTCTTTTATAGACTTTGAACCAGAACCAGGTAGGCCTTAATTCTATCACCACCCATAGTGGCATATCAACTTAGGATCCCCCTTATCCTACTACTCTAGACTTGGTAGTTCAGAGCCTAACCCTAGAATGGTTATCCAGGACACTCCTATCCCAAATCTAGGGCCTGAACAAATCCTAGAGGAACCTACTGAGGTTCCATTTCCTAAGGCCTTGACCAAAGGAAAGAGGAAACCCAAACCTGTGGCACATGAGGAAGACCTGGTCAAGCTCCTTAAGCAAGTCCAGGTAAACATCACCTTGATGGATGCGATCCGTCACGTACCGGCTTACGTGCGATTTCTGAAAGATTTATGTTCTCCAAAGTGTAAGTCGCGAAACGAGGATGGGAGTCCAATCGTATTGTCTGAGCAAGTTAGCTCAATCATCCTAAGAAACTCCCATAGAAAGTAAAAGATCCTAGCACCCCTTTGATCTCCTGTAAGATCGACGACCTAGAATTTGATTGAGCTTGTTGGATTTAGGAGCCTCCATAAACCTGATCCCTACATCCCTACTAGATCATTTTGAGGAAACTGAGCTCAAACCAACTGAGGTGACCTTGTAGTTAGCAGACATATCAATCAAGTCACCTAGAGTTCTCGAGGATGTTCTAGTTAGGATTCGAGATTTCTATTTCCTGGTGGATGTTTGCACAGCAAAAATACACTAGTAAATATGCCATCTTGTGTTATTTCCTAGCATTTCCATTGCATCTTATGTAGCCCTACTTGCATTTGTAAATATACACCTGCATGCATTTATAAAGAGGGGAAGAGAGTGAGAATAATTGGCCATCCAATCCACTTCTATTATTAACATTTTCTTTAAGTGTGGCATTGCAATTTCACCATTTTTCATTTTTCATTTTTTATTTTCCTTTCTCTTTCGTGCGGCTGCAGGGCATGGTGCGCGAGCCTCTCCGCACCTCTCCTCCTGCCAGCAGCTTGGCAGGGTGCCCGCACCTCTCCTCGCCATTCCTCCTACCTACAGCATGGTGTGAAAGCATGCCCTCCCTCTTTAAAACTCCTTGCTCTCTCCCTTGCTGTGGGAGCATCCACCTTCAGACCACTCGCACCCACACTCTCAGTGGCCAACCTCCTTCCCTCTCCCTCTCCATACACAGTTCCTCTTCTCACAAGTTGAGAAGAGGCACACCGTGCACAAGAGAAAACTCACAGTGGTCTCAGACCACCACTGTGAGTTCCACCACTGCCCAGCTCTTTCGTGAGCAGGTGGGTGTGGTGGCTTCGCATTTTGTTTTGCTTTATTTCGTCTCCTCCGCCATTAGCACTGAGCTCCAAGCTCTCAAGCTCTGAAGCTCCAGCTCGCCCATTCACTGCCTGCAGCTTCAGCCGATCATCGCGTGCCTGCCTGCAGACCGCGCACAACCTCTTTGCATGCGTGCAGGCGCTCCACAATGCGCTTGCGCATGCAAAACCTGCTCCAACCGGTTGCCAAATCGCGCACGCACTGTAGCGCGTGGTCTGTGTGACACTGTAGCCACCGTCATGTTTCTCACTTAGTCAGTGGCGCGACGCTCTCTGATGAGAACCTCATCATGAGCCATAACTAGCTCATTTTGACCTAATACAAAGGATAAAAGCTCCTACATATCTCAAGGAAAGGCTTAACTCAGAGAATTCTGAGTTTAAGAAGAAAACAAGTCATAAGGGGTAAAAATGCAATTTTACCAGTATAATCTGCATACAGGGTAATTCAGGGCCCAAACATAGGTCAAAGCAACTTAATAAGAATAAAAGTGGGATGAGATGATCTAGCAAGGGCTACAGCAATTCCAAGAAACTAAATGATAATCTGTAACCCTAAAACAACCCACTTCAATTCACGAGGTTCGAGGCAAAGTAAAAATAGAATAAACCCTCTAAAATTCATAGAAAAATAATCTCTAGGGTTTAGAACCTTCAATTTGGCCTTCAGAACCCATTTTGACCTACATTGAGAACCATGCCCAATTAATAACTTAATTTGGGTTTTTGCATAAATTGATCGGTCAAACAAGGTTTAATATAGAAATGAAATTCACCATCAGATTCCTTAGGTCCTAATTAATCATGTATAAAAACTTGAGCTTAAGAAGAAACCTCCTTGACCGACTTTACACTTTGGTCCTCATATATTTACTTTTTGGCCCTCAACTTTTGAACCGTCGCATTTTGGCCCCTAACTCTCCTTCGTTCCTTGCGTTCAGGTCCCCCCTGCAAAACCTGCCAGCACCATGCTCCGGCGACCTTGCGCGGAGCATGGCGCCGCGCAGGGTGAGGGGGAAAGCCTGGCAAGTAAACCGGGGGTGCCCTGCGTCGTCAGCCGTCGCAGGGACACCCCCCTGGTCGTTGTAGCCCACCATACCGGCCGTGCGAACGCACGGACGGTATGGGTTTTCGTCTCCGGCCATCCTCCGGCGAGGGAGACACGTCGTCTCCCTTCGCCTTCCTCCCTGTTTTGATCCCTATAAATACCCCCCGTCGCTCCACCGACCTGGGCAGCTCGGATCTGACGGAGAAAACCCCCAACTTTCCTCTCTTCTCACTCCGGCAGACGCTCACCAGCTCCGGCGGTTCCTCCCCCTCCTCCTCTTCGCTCTGCCGCAATACCAGCAGCAGAGACTTCCTCCCCTGCTCTTCCCGCGCCACGCCGCACCCAGCTGGCGCCTCTCCAGCCCTCTCCTCGCCGCCGCCCCTTCCCCTGGGCATCTTCTTCTCTGGCGACAGTCGATACGACTGTCGCCCTGCTGCTCCCCCTTCGTCCCTGCAAGTAAGCTAGAACTACTTCCCTTCCTCTCCTCTTTCTTTCCCCGATTTCAATTTGTTCAATTAAGCCCTCGACCGACCCTGACCATCGTCACCCCCTTCGTCTCCGGCCACCCTCCAGCGAGATGTCCCCATCGCTCCACAGCCTCACACGCCTCGCCGACCCTCACCGAACCTCCGCCTCATCACACTGAGCACCCCCCACCCCTCCACTGCCACTCCATACCTCCGTAACGCTCCCCCAAACAAACCCATTTCTCCGGTTGCAGTCCAACCTAGGGCTGCCGCCAGACACCACCTTGCGGCTTGCCGCACAGCTCCACACCTTCGCCGTGCCACGGCGAAGGTTCCCCAGTAGTTTGATCAGGCCGAGAGGCCATATTCGTGTCCGACAGGTTCTGAGGCTCGACCGCCATTAACGCACATTGAAGCAGCTTCTCCCGCGCTCTAGGCTTGAGGACTCCAGGTCTCCAGCTGCTGCGGATTACGGGGAGTCCTGCGAAGGCAGCCAGCCAGCAACCGACGCAAATCGAAGCTGCAGCTGCAGAAGCAAGGCCGCGGTCTTCCAGCAGGCGCATGCGAGGAGAGGCCTCCGTTTAGTCCCACATCGGTAAGCCTCACAACTTTCTCACCGTTTAACTTGATTTTGTGAATAAGCCTTACTGCCTCAGCACACGGGGTGAGGTCCCCTTCACCCGCCCGGTTACCCGGTCTCGTCCGCGCTCACGCCCCGCGGACCTGACCCGACCCGACTTAGACTGACCTGCACTCCTCGCCCACCACGCACGCCGGTGGGCCTGGACCCAAGCGGGACCCGTACCCGACTACCCGACAGCTCTGGGAGAGCTTTCCCAAGAGTGGTTTCAGAGAGAGAGAGACGTGGGGGGGGAGAGGGTAGAGTAGGTTTTGTCTTCTGATGTAAACTCTGAAGTGTGCAGGCACAGGTGAAGAAGAAGGACCGCGGAAGAAGAAGGAAGCTGAGGGAGACACTGTAGCAACAAGCAGTTTAAGTCGTCTGATTGGAAAATCAGACGACGTCCTGAAGGGAAAAGAAGAAAGAAGGAGGGACGACGTCCTGACTGGAAAAAGAAAAGAAGAAAGAAGGAGATCTGAAGAACAACAGAAGAAGGCAAGGAAGAGGAGAACACAAAAGAACAAGGGAAGAACTGAAAGAAGAAGAACAAAGAAGAAGAAGATCTGAAGAAAGAAAAAAAAAAGGGAAGAGCAGGAACAGCTGAAAGAAGAAGAACATCACCACTGCAGAAGAAGAACATCACCTCTGCAGACAAAGAAGAAGAAGATAAAAGAAGATCTGAGACGAGGAGAAGCAAAGAGAAAAGAAGACAACAAATTCTTTCTCTCTCTTTCTTTATTTTTGTAAAAGAAACATGTATATCTCTAGAATACAACTTGCTCCCTGAGTTCGACCTCGGGAACTCTTTTATTTTCCGAGTAAAAAATTTATATATTTGAAATGATGGCAACAACTGGCTATACTACAACGCTATAACAATAAACTCGGTTGTCACTACCACCATCATTTTTGGCGCCGTTGCCGGGGAGCAACGGCTATTCTAGAGGTAAACATTCCTGTGTCTTTTTAATTTCTGATAATCTCCTCTCTTTTGTGCAGAAAACTACAGGAAATCAAGAAGACAAGCAACCGCGCGACAACCACTCCGAGGACAGGTAAATTTTTCCTCTCGCTATTAACCCCTAAACTCTAAAGAGGAAGAAAAGAAAAGAACAAGCAATATAGGGCTAACCTGTCTTCCATACTTAGTAACCATAAAAGTTGCATGTTTTCAACTCATTAGTCCTGCACACTATTAAGGGTATTTAAGGGCTAACACATTCTTGCTTGAGCCCTAATTACCCAACAAAGAACTAACTGGACCAAGTAGAGCCAACATAAGATTCAACATTAGGGTTTTAGAGACACACTACTTAAATCAAGAATGGAGAAAATCCAAAAGAAGTGTGCCTAAACCATTGATTGAAAATACCTATTCAAAAGAAAACCTAAAACAATTGGCTCTCTAAACACTTGAACCCTAAAAGACAAGACCTAAAAGCTCTCAAAGAAAACAAGAGGTAAAGTTGACCCCTTGGGTCAACCAACCTTAAATTAGGTCACTCTTTGCACTTAAAAGACTAAAGTTCAAGTGAAACCTTAAGCACCCTGATCTTAAAATTGGTAGACTTAAGAGGTCAAGATCCCCATTCTGGTCTACCTGGAACCGCAGTGACAAGAGAGGTCGGGTGGGGGAAACCCTGTAACCCGTGGGGACGCTCTACCGTGTAGGGGTCTTCGCGGGACTCTCCCTCTCTGGCTGCCCAGGTAATTCTCAGGTGGACGATCTTTCTGATCAAGGGGTCCATCTGCCCCGCACCTCTATAGTCACCCAACACATTTTTGGGTGCCTTGATTGGGTCCAGCACCTTCTAAACTTACCTCTTCCAACAGTGCATGTACGGAAGGAGGTCCCTAAGACCACCCTTAAGACCTCCTTTAGAAATTCGCTCTCGTCAAGGCCAAGCCTCGACGCCCGTGTTTGTGCAGAAACACCCTCACATTATTCTCTCTTCTGATTCAGAACCAAGTTCTTCTTCTTCCCCCATCATGGCTCAGCCAGTTGAGGAAGAAAATAATCTGGAACACCAGCTCCAGCGACTCAATGACCTCTTCCAAAACTTCGTGCACCCACCACAGCGTCCTATGATGCGGGACCACTACAATCCTGCTGCGGTGGCCATTGAGCCTCGAGTCAGAATCCCGACTGGAGGACCTGATTCCGAATTAAAGCCCAACATGATTCATGCTATACCTAAATTCCATGGGCTTAATTCTGAAGATCCCTTCCAGCACATCAAACAGCTAAAGCATCTGGCCCACACTTTTGGATCAGATGCGCAAAATCGAGATATTCTTCTCATGAAGATGTTCTCCTTTTCTCTTATGGACAAGGCCGCCCATTGGTATCAAACTCAGACCCGGCCGATCAACACTTGGGAAGAACTTCAATCCGAGTTTTTGAATAAGTTTTTTCCCGTTGGTCGGACCAACGCTTTGCGCCATCAGATTACACACTTCACTCAACAATCAGGAGAACCTCTCCATGAGGCATGGGATCGTTTTCAGGATCTCATGAGGAAGTGCCCCCATCACGGAGTTCCTAAATGGGAACAAGTCCAATCTTTTTACCAGGGACTCCGTGAGGGCATCCGCCTTTTCGTCAATGCAACTTGCGGAGGAAACATCATGGGTCAACATGAAGACACCGTATGGGAGATTCTCGAAAACATGTGCCGGAACTCCATCAACAATGACTCCATGGGATTATTCGACAGGACGAATACCCGCGCAGCGACGAATCTTAAGGGAGCACATGAGACGCAGGGCCTGTCCGCATCAGTCGACCTGGAACTAATGGCCAGTCGATTGGACAAGGTCTCAATCATTGAAAAGAAGGTGGATGAGCTGACTCAGCACTTGCAGCGAGCCACCTCCGCCCGTAACTCCTTTGCACAACCTCCTTCCACACAGGAGACTGTGCAAAACATCCTCCACCGATCTTCCCCTGGGATGGATCCATATCCATCCCCATCTGATTCTTGGATCGGAGGATCATCCGATCCTTTCTACACCAGCAAGGGGAACTCCATTCCCCCTTTCCCTGATTCTCAGGAGGTTCCTCAGACCTGCGAGGACCTCAACGCCATCCAGAACGACCCATTCTCCACTCTCTCTCCTCGCCTGCACCCACTCCAGCCGGTCATCGCATCCCCACCCACAGTGCTGCGTGCTACACTCCACAGCGTGCTGCGCCTCACATTCTTGCGTAGCAGTGCGCTGTGCTTCATTCAGCCATGCGCGCGCGGTGCTCTCTCTCCTGCGCCCACGCACCCCTGCGCATCCAGACATCGGGTCAGTGCAGCAGACGACTTAACTGCTGCCACCCTCCTCCTCCAGCATACACACACACACTGATGCACACGCACACACCCTGACACTTACACACAGACACTCACACACTCACGCATACACATATATATATACATACTTATTCACATACTCCCACCCTTACGTATATTTACATATACATAAATATATATATACATACATATATATATATCTATATACATATACATTTATATATACATATATAGTTATAGATATATACATATATACATATATATACTTATATATACATCCACTTACCCACATCCATCTATACACCTCACAAACACCACCTATATTCCCGTGCACTCGCCCCTCCACTGTGCATCATATCGCAGGAATATTCGCACCAGTTGCTGATATTCCCCGATATCCGCGCAAAGCAAGCGCCTCCACCCTCACTCCCACACATCCATTCCACACTTCACGCGGCACTTAGTCTTGTTGGTTGCATCTTACTAGACGTGGACCAACTTGACACCATGCTATATTCCATTAACATTTCCATCTTCACCCCTATCTATATAACATCTATACAAATATACATATTCTATATCTACTATATATACATATATAGAGATATACTAAGCTAAGTATTTCTTTTCACTACATTATATTTCAATTTGTCTTTTCTTCCTGCTACTAAAAACAAGACTAAAAAAAATAAAATAGAAAAGATAATCTTGATTTGCAAGCACACGGTCTCGCGTGTGGCGAGACAAGACTCGTTGTATTTTGGCATATAGCCAAGGACCTATTTGAGGGTGTGCCTCAAGAACAAGATTATCAGAAAAAAAATCTAAAAATAAAGAAAACCAAAAACATAATAAGCGTAAGGAAGAGATCGTTTTAGGAAAGGCGTAGAAACTTCGCAATTCTCCTAATCCCCACCTCCTTGAGATCGACCCTGGGCCTAAAAGTGATCAAGCTAAAATCAAGTAGGCCAAGTTAAAAAAATTTTGTGAAACTGGTGTAGACTTGATTTAGTTTAACTCACTATACACACTTCGACATTAATATCACCATTTTAATAAAGCCTATTTGATGGTGGTAGTGACAACCGGGTTTATTGTTATAGCGTTGTAGTATAGCCAATTGTTGCCATCATATATAAATTTTTTTACTCGGAAAATAAAAGAGTTCCCGAGGTCGAACTCAGGGAGCAAGTTGTATTCTAGAGATATACATGTTTCTTTTACAAAAATAAAGAAAGAGAGAGAAAGAATTTGTTGTCTTCTTTTCTCTTTGCTTCTCCTCGTCTCAGATCTTCTTTTATCTTCTTCTTCTTTGTCTGCAGAGGTGATGTTCTTCTTCTGCAGTGGTGATGTTCTTCTTCTTTCAGCTGTTCCTGCTCTTCCCTTTTTTTTTTCTTTCTTCAGATCTTCTTCTTCTTTGTTCTTCTTCTTTCAGTTCTTCCCTTGTTCTTTTGTGTTCTCCTCTGCCTCGCCTTCTTCTGTTGTTCTTCAGATCTCCTTCCTTCTTCTTTTCTTTTTCCAGTCAGGACGTCGTCCCTCCTTCTTTCTTCTTTTCCCTTCAGAACGTCGTCTGATTTTCCAATCAGACGACTTAAACTGCTTGCTGCTACAGTGTCTCCCTCAGCTTCCTTCTTCTTCCGCGGTCCTTCTTCTTCACCTGTGCCTGCACACTTCAGAGTTTACATCAGAGGACAAAACCTACTCTACCCTCTCCCCCCCGCGTCTCTCTCTCTCTGAAACCACTCTTGGGAAAGCTCTCCCAGAGCTGCCGGGTAGTCGGGTACGGGTCGCTCCCGGGTCCAGGCCCACCGGCGTGCGTGGTGGGCGAGGAGTGCAGGTCAGTCTAAGTCGGGTCGGGTCAGGTCCGCGGGGCGTGAGCGCGGACGAGACCGGGTAACCGGGCGGGTGAAGGGGACCTCACCCCGTGTGCTGAGGCAGTAAGGCTTATTCACAAAATCAATTTAAACGGTGAAAAAGTTGTGAGGCTTACCGATGTGGGACTAAACGGAGGCCTCTCCTCACGTGCGCCTGCTGGAAGACCGCGGCCTTGCTTCTGCAGCTGCAGCTTCGATTTGCGTCGGTTGCTGGCTGGCTGCCTTCGCAGGACTCCCCGTAATCCGCAGCAGCTGGAGACCTGGAGTCCTCAAGCCTGGAGCGCGGGAGAAGCTGCTTCAATGTGCGTTAATGGCGGTCGAGCCTCAGAACCTGTCGGACACGAATATGGCCTCTCGGCCTGATCAAACTACTGGGGAACCTTCGCCGTGGCACGGCAAAGGTGTGGAGCTGTGCGGCAAGCCGCAAGGTGGTGTCTGGCGGCAGCCCTAGGTTGGACTGCAACCGGAGAAATGGGTTTGTTTGGGGGAGCGTTACGGAGGTGTGGAGTGGCAGTGGAGGGGTGGGGGGTGCTCAGTGTGATGAGGCGGAGGTTCGGTGAGGGTCGGCGAGGCGTGTGAGGCTGTGGAGCGATGGGGGCATCTCGCCGGAGGGTGGCCGGAGACGAAGGGGGTGACGATGGTCAGGGTCGGTCGAGGGCTTAATTGAACAAATTGAAACCGGGGAAAGAAAGAGGAGAGGAAAGTTGGGGGTTTTCTCCATCAGATCCGAGCTGCCGAGGTCGGTGGAGCGACGGGGGATTTTTATAGGGATCAAAACAGGGAGGAAGGCGGAGGGAGACGACGTGTCTCCCTCGCCGGAGGATGGCCGGAGACGAAAACCCATACCGTCCGTGCGTTCGCACGGCCGGTATGGTGGGCTACAGCGACCAGGGGGGTGTCCCTACGACGGCTGACGACGCAGGGCACCCCCGGTTTACTTGCCAGGCTCTCCCCCTCACCCTGCGCGGCGCCATGCTCCGCGCAAGGTCGCCGGAGCATGGTGTTGGCAGGTTTTGCAGGGGGGACCTGAACGCAAAGAACGAAGGAGAGTTAGGGGCCAAAATGCGAGGGTTCAAAAGTTGAGGGCCAAAAAGTAAATATATGAGGACCAAAGTGTAAAGTTGGTCAAGGAGGTTTCTTCTTAGGCTCAAGTTTTTATACATGACTAATTAGGACCTAAGGAATCTGATGGTGAGTTTTATTTCTATATTAAACCTTGTTTGACCGGTCAATTTATGCGAAAACCCAAATTAAGTTATTAATTGGGCATGGTTCTCAATGTAGATCAAAAGGGGTTCTGAAGGCCAAATTGAAGGTTCTAAACCCTAGAAATTATTTTTCTTTGAATTTTAGAGGGTTTATTCTATTTTTACTTTACCTCGAACCTCGTGAATTGAAGTGGGTTGTTTTAGGGTTATAGATTATCATTTAGTTTCTTGGAATTGCTGTAGCCTTTGCTAGATCATCTCATCCCACTTTTATTCTTATTAAGTTGCTTTGACCTATGTTTGGGCCCTGAATTACCCTGTATGCAGATTATACTGGTAAAATTGCATTTTTACCCCTTATGACTTGTTTTCTCCTTAAACTCAGAATTCTCTGAGTTAAGCCTTTCCTTGAGTTATGTAGGAGCTTTTATCCTTTGTATTAGGTCAAAATGAGCTAGTTATGGCTCATGATGAGGTTCTCATCATACCCCCATGCCTAGCCTTTGCTAGTCCCTTAGAAAAAACTTAAGGTTTCAACCCTTGTTCTAGACCATGAAGTTTTTAATAGTTTTAGATAAGTGCCCTTTTTTATTTGAGCATAGATTAGGTTAGAATGCTGACCATAGGCCTAAAAGGTACTCTAGTACCAATCAAGATCCAAATCTGTCTAGCCTTAGCCTCAGTCTTTAGCAAAGGTTTTTAAGGTCCACAAGAACTAACCTAAGGTTTATTGGACTTTGTGGTTAAAGCACCCGTGCTTGAAATGATTTTAGCCCTGGCTCAGTTCGCAGTGCGTTTTGTAAGAGAGAGATAGAAAGTTTTTCTGTTTGGAGAGTTTTCTCTCTCTTTTTCTTTTTAGTTCTAGCCTAGGATTGGCTTTTCAACACGGTCTGTATCAGATTCCTTGCTCCCATCATCAATCCTCAAGGGTTCCTGGCGATCCATGCTTCGAGATAGCACCGCCCATGGCAACCCCCCGGAACCCTGGCTATTGAGATTTCGAGATAATCCCATCTATGGTGTTCCGTGGTCGAATCCAGACCCTGGCAATTGACACTTCGAGATAATGCCATCCATGGAATCTGAACCAGCAGAGTGCTTACATGCCCCCAGTAGGATATGTAAATATCCTAAGAGACAAGCACCGAGGAGATGATATTTTGTTACGCATCTTCGAGGGGATTTCCCGCCTCTCCGCGCTGGGAACTCGTCCAAATCAACTTGTGTTGATCGGTCGCTCCTATTCTAGGTGTTCTTTTCAGAATTTTGCAATGCTTCTGCATGATTCTGATTTTTACGCTTACTGAACCAGGCTGTGTGTGAGGTTAGGGTGCTTAGGTTACTGAGTCTCGTAAACCAAAAATTAGTTAACGAGGCCGAATACTCCCCAAGCCTTAGACCTAATACTTCAGCTTTTCATTTTCCTCAACCTCTTGAGGAGTGTCCAGATCTTAATGGGTACTAAGAGTCTATTCAAGAATGCCTAAGGTTTGCATTCTTACTAATCTCATTATGCACTTTTCAGTTATTTTCTTGAATGAGGTCTAGAACTTAGGTTAATTCCTTAGTTCCTTACTAATGACTATCACCTTTTCTCATAATTTTGTGCTCCTTTTTCATTTTGTTTCTTTTCTCCTTCACAAAATTTCCTTCTCCTCTTTTCCTCTTATTCTTTTTCGAAAAAAATTTTTAATTTTTATGGTGTTTTTGGCATATGTGAATTTTTTTGTTTGAAACCTTTTCTTACAAGTTTTGCACTTTCATACCCCCCCCATGCCTAAGATTTGCAATGTCCTCATTGTAACCTAGGGGGTCTTAGTTCATTCCTTAAGACAGAAATTTGGATGAGTGGATGGGTCGGGTTGAATTTTTGCGGACGATTTCAAATCCCAGATGCAAGCATCTGAGTTGGGGTCGGCTGTCTACAAGGGTGAACTTCGAGTGCAAAAAGGTGTCAGAACAAGTTTCAGTTTTCAAAGAGAATGACGGGCTGCCTCCCGTTAAGCGCTGAGTTTTACGCCATCGGCTGGGCGCAATAAGCTCAAGGGGAAAGGAGGATATAAGATGCCTCAGCCAAATCAGTAGAAGTTACATCAATGAACGGCTTGAGTCTCTGACCGTTCACGATGAAAGGTTCAGAATCGTGGCTGAGTGGACTGATTTCGATTGCTCCATTTCCAAAAACCTGTCGGACCAAATATGGTCCGACCCACTTAGATCTCAGTTTTCCTGGGAAGAGTTTTAGTCGGGCATCAAAGAGTAGGACCTTTTGACCAGGATGAAAGATCTTTCTCGAGATGTGTTTGTCGTGGAAGGCTTTAACCCGCTCCTTGTAGATTTGCGAGTTCTCGTACGCGTCTAGGCGTAATTCATCGATCTCGCTGATTTGGAGTTTTCTGTGGATCCCAGCCTTGGAAAGATCCAGATTACAGTTCCGTACTGCCCAATAGGCTTTATGCTCCAGTTCTACGGGAAGGTGGCATGCCTTTCCGTACACCAGTCTAAAGGGAGACATGCCCAATTGGGTCTTGTGGGCGGTCCTATAGGCCCACAATGCTTCCGGAAGTCAGGACAACCAGTCCTTCCTGTCAGGTGGTCGGGGGGTGTGCAGGCGGCGGGGCGGAGCCCAAGAGCTGCCCTAGGTCGGACTGTGGGTCGGAAGATGGGTTTGTTCGGTGGAGTTGCAGAGGGTGATGTGGGGGAAGTGGAAGGGCGGAGGTTGATCAGGGTGAGGAGGCGGAGGTTCTGCGGTGGTCGGCGAGCCGTGTGGGTTGCTGGAGTGATGGGAGCGGCTCGCCGGAGGATGGCCGGAGGCGGAGAAGGTGAGGGTGATTGGTCGGAATCGAGGTAACAGTAAAGATGTAAAATGAGGAAAAGGAAGAGGGGAGGAAGAGGAGGAGTTCTACCTACTTAGCAGGAGGAGGAGGGGCCGGAGCGGGCGACAGTCGTATCGACTGTCCCCGGAGAAGAAGATGCCCGGGGGAAGGGGCGGCGGCGAGCAGAGGGCCGGAGAGGCGCCAGCTGGGTGCGGCGTGGTGCGGGAAGAGCGAGGGAGAGCAACCCTGCAGCTGGTAGTGCGGCAGAGCGACGAGGAGGAAGAGGGGAGGCCGCAGGAGCTGGAGGGCTTCCTGTCGGAGTGGGAAGAGAGGAAGTGGGGGTCTTTCTCCGTCAGGACCGAGCTCCTCAGAACGGCGGACCGACGGGGATATTTATAGAGGCGGAATCAGAGAGGAGGGTGGAGGGAGACGACGTGCCTCCCTCGCCGGAGGACGCCGGAGATGGAGACCCATACCGTCCGTGCGTTCGCACGGCCGGTATGGTGGGTTGCAGCGACCAGGGGGGTGCTCCTACGACGGCTGACGACGCAGGGCACCCCCATTTGTCCTGGCAGGCCCTCCCCCTCACCCTGCGCGGCGCCATGCTCTGCGCAAGGTCGCCGGAGCATGGTGCTGGCAGGTTTTGCAGGGAGGACCTGAACGCAAAGAACGAAGGAGAGTTAGGGGCCAAAATGCGAGGGTTCAAAAGTTGAGGGCCAAAATGTAAAGTTGGTCAAGAAGGTTTCTTCTTAGGCTCAAGTTTTTATACATGACAAATTAGGGCCTAAGGAATCTGATGGTGAATTTTATTTCTAGATTAAACCTTGTTTGACTGATCAATTTACGCAAAAACCCAAATTAAGTTATTAATTGGGTATGGTTCTCAATGTAGGTCAAAATGGGATCTGAAGGCCAAATTGAAGGTTCTAAACCCTAGAGATTATTTTTCTATGAATTTTAGAGGGTTTATTCTATTTTTACTTTGCCTCGAACCTCGTGAATTGAAGTGGGTTTGTTTTAAGGTTACAGATTATCATTTAGTTCCTTGGAATTGCTGTAGCCCTTGTCAGATCATCCCACTTTCCTTCTTATTCGATTTTCTTGACCTGTGTTTGGACCCTGAATTACCCTGTATGCAGATTATACTGGTAAAATTGCATTTTTACCCCTTATGACTTGTTTTCTCCTTAAACTCAGAATTCTCTGAGTTAAGCCTTTCCTTGAGTTATGTAGGAGCTTTTATCCTTTGTATTGGGTCAAAATGAGCTAGTTATGGCTCATGATGAGGTTCTCATCATACCCCCATGCCTAGCTTTTGCTAGTCCCTTAGCAAAAACTTAAGGTTTCAACCCTTGTTCTAGACCATGAAGTTCTTAATAGCTTTAGATAAGTGCTTTTTTATTTGAGCATAGATTAGGTTAGAATGCTGACCATAGGCCTAAAAGGTACTCTAGTACCAATCAAGATCCAAATCTGTCTAGCCTTAGCCTCAGTCTTTAGCAAAGGTTTTTAAGGCCCATAAGAACTAACCTAAGGTTTATTGGACTTTGTGGTTAAAGCACCCGTGCTTGAAATGATTTTAGCCCTGGCTCAGTTTGCAGTGCGTTTTATAAGAGAGAGATAGAAAGTTTTTCTGTTTGGAGAGTTTTCTCTCTCTTTTTCTTTTTAGTTCTAGCCTAGGATTGGCTTTTCAACACGGTCTGTATCAGATTCCTTGCTCCCATCATCAATCCTCAAGGGTTCCTGGCGATCGATGCTTCGAGATAGCACCGCCCATGGCAACCCTCGGAACCCTGGCTATTGAGATTTCGAGATAATCCCATCCATGGTGTTCCGTGGCCGAATCCAGACCCTGGCAATTGACACTTCGAGATAATGCCATCCATGGAATCTGAACCAGCAGAGTGCTTACATGCCCCCAGTAGGATATGTAAATATCCTAAGAGACAAGCACCGAGGAGATGATATTTTGTTACGCATCTTCGAGGGGATTTCCCGCCTCTCCGCGCTGGGAACTCGTCCAAATCAACTTGTGTTGATCGGCCGCTCCTATTCTAGGTGTTCTTTTTAGAATTTTGCGACGCTTCTGCGTGATTTTGATTTTTACGCTTACTGAACCAGGCTGTGTGTGAGGTTAGGGTGCTTAGGTTACTGAGTCCCGTAAACCAAAAATTAGTTAACGAGGCCAAATACTCCCTAAGCCTTGGACCTAGTACTTAAGCTTTTCATTTTCCTCAACCTCTTGAGGATTGTCTAGATCTTAATGGGTACTAAGAGTCTATTCAAGAATGCCTAAGGTTTACGTTCTTACTAATCTCATTATGCACTTTTCAGTTATTTTCTTGAATGAGGTCTAGAACTTAGGTTAATTCCTTAGTTCCTTACTAATGACTATCACCTTTTCTCATAATTTTGTGCTCCTTTTTCATTTTGTTTCTTTTCTCCTTCTCCTTTACAAAATTTCCTTCTCCTCTTTTCCTCTTATTCTTTTTCAAAAAATTTTTAATTTTTATGGTATTTTTGGCATATGTGAATTTTTTTGTTTGAAACCTTTTCTTACAAGTTTTGCACTTTCATACCCCCCATGCCTAAGATTTGCAATGTCCTCATTGTAACCTAGGGGGTTTTTATTTAACTTAGTTCATTCCTTAAGACAGAAATTTGAATGAGTGAATGGGTCGGGTTGAATTTTTGCGAACGATTTCTAATCCCAGATGCAAGCATCTGAGGTGGGGTCGGCTGTCTACAAGGGTGAACCTTAAGTGCAAAAAGGTGTCAGAAAAAGTTTTGGATTTTTAGGAAAATGACGGGTTGCCTCCCGTTAAGCGCTGAGTTTTACGCCATCGGCTGGGCGCAATAAGCTCAAGGGGAATGGAGGATATAAGATGCTTCAGCCAAATCAGTAGAAGTTACATCAATGAACGGCTTGAGTCTCTGACCGTTCACGATGAAAGGTTCAGAATCGTGGCTGAGTGGACTGATTTCGATTGCTCCATTTTCAAAAACCTGTCGGACCAAATATGGTCCGACCCACTTGGATCTCAGTTTTCCTGGGAAGAGTTTTAGTCGGGCATCAAAGAGTAGGACCTTTTGACCAGGATGAAAGATCTTTCTCGAGATGTGTTTGTCGTGGAAGGCTTTAACCCGCTCCTTGTAGATTTGCGAGTTCTCGTGCGCGTCTAGGCGTAATTCATCGATCTCGCTGATTTGGAGTTTTCTGTGGGTCCCAGCCTTGGAAAGATCTAGATTACAGTTCCATACTGCCCAATAGGCTTTATGCTCCAGTTCTACGGGAAGGTGGCATGCCTTTCCGTACACCAGTCTAAAGGGAGACATGCCCAATTGGGTCTTGTGGGCGGTCCTATAGGCCCACAATGCTTCCGGAAGTCGGGACGACCAGTCCTTCCTGTCAGGTCGAACAGTGACTTGCAGGATTTTCTTGATTTCCCGATTAGACAGCTCAGCTAGACCATTAGTTTGGGGGTGGTAAGGAGTAGAGATTCGGTGAGACACCCCGTATTTGGTCATCAGTGACCTAAACTGAGCATTTGTGAAATGGGTCCCCCCATCAGAGATTATTGCACGAGGAATCCCGAACCTTGAAAAATGTGTTGATGAATGAATTTGAGAACGATTTTGTGATCACAGGTTCGGGTCGGTATGGCTTCGATCCATTTGGACACGTAGTCCACAGCCAACAGAATGTATTCGAAACCATCCGAAACAGGAAAGGGGCCCATAAAATCAATCCCCCAAGCATCAAAGATTTCGCATACTAGAATCGGTTGCATAGGCATCATGTCGCGATGGCTCATGTTGCCCAAAGTCTGGCAACGACTGCATGGCTTGCAGTGATTGTATGCGTCTTTGAACAGTGTGGGCCAGTAAAAGCCGCACTGGAGGACTTTTGATGCGGTTTTATGCCCGGCAAAATGGCCACCGCATGCCTGGTCATGGCAGAAAGAGAGGATATTGTTGAATTCCCCTTCCGGGACACATCTCCGGATGATCTAATCGGCACCTATGCAGAAGAGGTACGGGTCTTCCCAAATGTAATACTTGGCATCGGAGCGTAATTTGTCTTTCTTGGCCTTCGGCCAATCGGACGGGATCTGATGAGATGCCAAGTAATTTACTATATTAGCAAACCATGGAAGGCTAGTACCAATAGTCAGCAGGTGCTCATCAGGAAAATGCTCAGTGATGGGTCCGGAAGGGTCAATTATTTCAGAAGGAAGACGGGACAAGTGATCAGCTACCACGTTTTGCTTTCCCGCTTTGTCGCGAATCTCAAGGTCAAATTCTTGCAACAGCAAGATCCATCGGATTAATCGAGGTTTCGCGTCCTTCTTTGCAAGGAGATGCCTCACAGCTGTGTGATCCGAGTATATGATGACACGGGAACCCAGAAGGTACGATCTGAACTTTTCTAGGGCAAATACTACAGCTAGCAGCTCTTTCTCAGTAACCGTATAGTTACGCTGAGCCTCATCGAGTGTTTTGCTGGCGTAGTAAATGACCACAGGTTTCTTGTCAATTTTCTGTCCCAAAACTGCTCCTACAGCGAAGTCGGATGCATCACACATGATCTCAAAGGGTTGAGACCAATCAGGGGACTGTAGGATCGGGGCTTGGGTGACTCGGTCACGCAGGATTTCAAATGCTTGAGTGCATTCCTTGGAAATTTCGAAGGGAACATCCTTGGAGAGAAGAGTGGTCAGGGGGCGTGCGATTTTTGAAAAATCAGGGATAAATCGTCGATAAAAACCGACATGCCCTAAAAAGGATCGGATGTCCCTGATCGAGCTAGGCATAGGAAGGTGAGAAATCAGATTAACCTTAGCTCGATCCACTTGGATACCTTTCTCCGAAATTGAGTGTCCCAGGACAATTCCCTCAGGCACCATGAAATGGCTCTTTTCCCAGGAAAGAACCAAATTCACATCGATGCACCGCCTGAGTATCTGGACCAAGTGTTGGAGGCAATCGTCGAATGATGCTCCGAAAACTGAAAAGTCATCCATGAAGACTTCCAGATAATCACCTACCATATTTGAGAATATGGCAAGCATGCATCGCTGAAAAGTCGCGGGTGCATTGCAAAGACCGAAAGGCATCCTTCGGAAAGCGTATGTTCCGAAGGGGTAGGTGAACGTGGTCATTTCTTGGTCCTCAGGATGGATTGCCACCTGGTTATAACCGGAGTACCCATCAAGAAAGCAGAAGAACCTATTTCCCGCTAGTTTTTCGAGAATTTGATCAATGAAGGGTAGTGGGAAATGATCCTTCTTCGTGGAGGAATTGAGTCGACGGTAATCTATACATACTCTCCACGAGTTGGCTAATCGGGTAGGAATGATTTCTCCGATCTCAGTCGTTATAGTGGTGAGTCCTGCCTTCTTGGGCACGACCTGAATTGGGCTCACCCAACGACTATCGGAGATCGGGTAGATGATTCCGGCATCTAACCACTTGATGATCTCCTTTTTCACGACCTCCTGCAGATTGGGGTTTAAGCGTCTCTGCATTTTACGAGAAGGTCGTGTGCCCTCTTCTGAATAGATATGATGAGTACAATAAGAGGGACTTATTCCAGTCAAATCATCGAGAGTCCATCCGATGGCTCTGCGATGTTGCTGGAGGACAATAATCAGACGGGATTCCTGTTCAGGACTGAGGTTGGAATTGATAATCACAGGAAGGGTCTGATTAGAACCCAAAAAGACGTATTTCAAGTGAGCAGGAAGGGGTTTCAGTTCGAGGATGGGGTTTTCAGCAGCAGCGGGTGGTTCAGTATAGATGTGAGGTTCAAGGGTGGGAGTTACTGGGTTGTTCATATCTGGATTCGACTCCTCTGTTTGCGGGTCAAGATCCTTCTGTGGTTGATGAGGCATAATCGAGTCATTCTGGAGGTGTGATTCATCAACCAAAGTCTTGATGTCACAAATTTGTTCGATGACGCCGCAATTAATTCCTTGTTGGGCCTTAAATATATCAATTTTTAGTGTTTGATCTCCAAACTTAAGCTCTATTTGGCCCTCCTCACAGCTGATGTTGGCTCTAGCAGTAGCCAAGAAAGGTCTCCCTAGAATGATTGGTGTATCCCTAGGGTTCTCAGGTGCATCCATATCTAAGACTATAAAGTCCACTGGAAAATAGAAATCCCGCACTCTTACGATAACATCCTCGAGAATCCCTTTTGGTGACTTAATAGATCGATCTGCTAATTGTAATGTCACCTCGGTTGGTTTTAGCTCAGATTCTTCTAGATGGTCAAGTAAGGATGTGGGTATCAGGTTTATGGATGCACCCAAGTCTAACAATGCTCTATCAAATTGGGTACCACCTATCTTACAGGAAATCAGGGGAGTCCCAGGATCTTTTGCCTTGGGTGGGAGTCTACTAAGGATTACAGAGCTGGCTTGCTCTGACAGAACAATTGGGCTCCCTCCCTTGGTTCGCGGCTTACGCTGGGGTGTACATATATTCTTTAGAAATCGTGCGTAAGCTGGTACGTGCCGGATTGCATCCATCAAGGGGATGTTTATGTGGACCTGCTCAAAGAGCTTGACCAGGTCCTCAGGGGCCCCGGGTTTGGTGGTCTTCTTTCCCTTGGTCAAGGCCTCGGGAAACGGGATCTTGGTTGGTTCTTCTAGGATAGGTTCAGGTTGTGGATCCAGAACAGCGGTATCTTGGATAACTATCCTAGGGTCATGGTTATCAGGCTTGGAGTGGTTTGGATGATGCGGGTCTTGAGTTGTTTTACCACTACGTGTTGTTACAGAATTTAATCCAGCCTGATTTTGGTTTGGGTTTGGTAAGAGGGGTGGCTGCTGCTGAAATCCCGCATAAGAAGTTGATGCTTCCATCTCGTCTGGAGATGGAGCAGTAGGGGCCTGATAAATCCATTGAGCGTGGCCTAAATTTGGATTCATAACGCGCTTCTGGGTTGGCACATTATTTGGGTTAGGAAGAGGTTGGGAAGGGAGTGTGCCTGGCTGGCGAGAATTTGCCAACTGGGCCAGTTGAGTTTTAACTTCTGTAAGCTCGTCCTTGTGCTGTTTTTGAATAGCCGCATTCATTTTTTGAATGTCAGCCAGAGTCTGAAGGATTAGGGACATTTGATCCAGATTTGGCCCTGATAGATAAGTAGGGTTGGGCCGAGGCTGAGGTGGCTGGTAATGACGAGAGGGCTGTGGGCGGGACTGAAAAGGTGGTCTTTGGGTTTGGGAATTTCCCACCCACTGAAAATTGGGATGGTTTCGCCATCCAGGGTTGTAAGTGTTGGAGAATGGGTCGTTCTGGATGGCGTTGAGGTCCTCGCAGGTCTGAGGAACCTCCTGAGAATCAGGGAAAGGGGGAATGGAGTTCCCCTGGCTGGTGTAGAAAGGATCGGATGATCCTCCGATCCAAGAATCAGATGGGGGAAGATCGGTGGAGGATGTTTTGCACAGTCTCCTGTGTGGAAGGAGGTTGTGCAAAGGAGTTACGCGCGGAGGTGGCTCGCTGCAAGTGCTGAGTCAGCTCATCCACCTTCTTTTCAATGATTGAGACCTTGTCCAATCGACTGGCCATTAATTCCAGGTCGACTGATGCGGACAGGCCCTGCGTCTCATGTGCTCCCTTAAGATTCGTCGCTGCGCGGGTATTCGTCCTGTCGAATAATCCCATGGAGTCATTGTTGATGGAGTTCTCGCACATGTTTTCGAGAATCTCCCATACGGTGTCTTCATGTTGACCCATGATGTTTCCTCCGCAAGTTGCATTGACGAAAAGGCAGATGTCCTCACGGAGTCCCTGGTAAAAAGATTGGACTTGTTCCCATTTAGGAACTCCGTGATGGGGGCACTTCCTCATGAGATCCTGAAAATGATCCCATGCCTCATGGAGAGGTTCTCCTGATTGTTGAGTGAAGTGTGTAATCTGATGGCGCAAGGCGTTGGTCCGACCAACGGGAAAAAACTTTTTCAAAAACTCGGATTGAAGTTCTTCCCAAGTGTTGATCGGCCGGGTCTGAGTTTGATACCAATGGGCGGCCTTGTCCATAAGAGAAAAGGAGAACATCTTCATGAGAAGAATATCCCGATTTTGCGCATCTGATCCAAAAGTGTGGGCCAGATGCTTTAGCTGTTTGATGTGCTGGAAGGGATCTTCAGAATTAAGCCCATGGAATTTAGGTATAGCATGAATCATGTTGGGCTTTAATTCGGAATCAGGTCCTCCAGTCGGGATTATGACTCGAGGCTCAATGGCCACCGCAGCAGGATTGTAGTGGTCCTGCATCATAGGACGCTGTGGTGGGTGCACGAAGTTTTGGAAGAGGTCATTGAGTCACTGGAGCTGGTGTTCCAGATTATTTTCTTCCTCAACTGGCTGAGCCATGATGGGGGAAGAAGAAGAACTTGGTTCTGAATCAGAAGAGAGAATAATGTGAGGGTGTTTCTGCACAAACACGGGAGTCGAGGCTTGGCCTTGACGAGAGCGAATTTCTAAAGGAGGTCTTAAGGGTGGTCTTAGGGACCTCCTTCCGTACATGCACTGTTGGAAGAGGTAAGTTTAGAAGGTGCTGGACCCAATCAAGGCACCCAAAAATGTGTTGGGTGACTGTTCAAGGACGTTTCGTGCGGATTTAAAGGCGTATTACGTTGCAGTAGAACCGACAAAACGTTTAAACAAATAATTTTATTACTCGAACAACTAGAGTATCCGAGGTCGAACACAGGGAGCAAACTCAGTACTTTGTAAAACCCAAGAATACAACTGTTAAATGCAAATATAATTGATTCAAAGAGTTTTTAAGAAAGATGTAAAAAAATAGAATTAGACGTCTGATTTATGTATCAGACGTCTTAAATGTGATCTTTCTTTCTCTTTTTCTTCTTCTGCTTTGCCTTTCGGATCTCTTTGCAATCTTCCCTTGTCCTTCTTCTTCTTCTCCTGCGAAGACTTCTAACCTTTCTGTTTTCCTCCTTCTCCTGCGAAGACTTCTTTCTTTCTTCTTCTTCTGTCTTGCTTCTCCTTTCTTCGTTGCCTTCTTCTTCTTCTTTGTCTTGCTTCTCCTTTCTTCTGCAGCGGCCACGTCCTTCTCCTGCAATCAGCCTGCCTGCACAGGGAACAAAACCTAACCCTTCTCCCTCTACCCGCGCGTGTCTCTCTCTCAAGCAATTCACTCTAACCGCTCTACCAGAGCCAGTCTCAATCGGGTCGGATCGTACCCGGGACCAGGCGCACCTGCAGGTGTGTGATGCGCGAGGAGTGCGTAGGTCTAGGTCGGGTCGGATCCGCCAGGTCCGCGTGGTCAGGCCGCGGACGAGGCGGGTGGGGTCAGTGAGGGACCTCACCCCTGTGCTTTCGAGGCAGTAAACGTATATCACAAAAACTCTTTATACCATACCTGTGCCTTGAGATTCCACGATGTGGGACTAAACGTTCCGCCCTTCCTTTGCGTGCACCCGCAGACTCTCGTGTGCAATTGCCCACGCTGAAGGCCCTGCTGGTGTTCCTTGCTGAACTCAGTCACCTCGCAACACTTGCGAGAGTCTGCTGCACCTGCCGCCTGGGAAGCCTGACGCCTGCTGCTGCTCCAAGCTTCCTGCTGCTTCGGCTGTTAATGGCGGCCGGGGCGTTCACCTGAGCTTCCACAGAACGGCCTATTGGCCCAATTAGAATAGCTGGACACCTTCGCTGTAGCACGGCGAAGGCGGTGGGTGATGCTGCAGGTTGCCGGTCGGCCTAGGCGTGCCCGCCCAGGTCAACCTGTGGCCGGAGATGGTGGGTTGTTCGGGGGGTGGTTATGGAGGTCTGGAGTGGCAGTTGTGGGGTGGAGCGAGTTCCTGGTGGTGAGGCGGAGCTCACGAGGTGGTTGGCGAGCCGTATGGAGTGGCGGAGTGGTGTGGGCGGCTCGCCGGAGTTCGGTCGGTGATGTGGAAGATGAGGGTGGTCAGCGTCGGTCGAGGGGTAATCAGATGAGATAACAGGGGGAAAAGAGAGAGGATAGGATGGAGAGGAGTTCTAACCTAATTGTAAGGACGAAAGGGGACAGAAGGCGGACAGCAGTACTTGCTGTCGCCGGAGAAGATGACGCCCAGTGGGGGAGAACGGCGGCGACGACGGGGCTGAGGCGGCGTGCGCTGGTACTGCGCGACGCGGAGGGAGGTCAGGAAGCTAACTCTGCCACTGGTTTTGTGGCAGAGCGAAGATGGAGGGGAGGGGGGCTCGCCGGAGCTAGCTGGGGCATTTGGCCGAGCAGGAGGAGAGGAATTGAAGGGGGAAACTCGGCCAAATCAAGCTCAGCCCCTTCGGCCGGAGTTGTGGGTTCTTATATAGGCGCTGGACTTGGTGTGCAGGGCGTGAAGGGCACGTAATTGCCTGAGGTTGGTCGCCGGAGATGGAAAGGAGTTAGGATACCCAAATCTCTCATGTGTTCGCACGAGAGATTGGGTTCACACCAACGATTGTAATTGACTTTATAAGGAAGGGAATTCCTCAGAGAATCCTCCTTCCATTTCTGGGAGGGAATCTCTGAGGGATTAGAGAGCAATCCCTCTCCGAACCTCGTCGGAGCTCGGTTCTGCCCTAGCAATGGCGGCAGGACCGGTTTGCAAAGGAGGCGAAGAACCTAGGGGGTTCTCTGCAACGGTATTCAAAAGATAGGGACCAATTTGTGATTTGGGTGTACTAAATTGCAAAGTAGGTCAAGATGACCCCTCCTTAGGTCCAAATTTTGGTACAAACCTAATTTGGACCTAAGGAATTCAATGGAGAAGTTAGACTTCAGGTTTGACCTTGTTTGACTGGATATTTTGCGTAAAAACCTAAATTAGGTTAATTGAAGAGCTATGACCCTAATCTAGGTCAAACTAGGTTCCAAAGGCCAAATTAAGTGTTCTAAATCCTAGAGTATGTTTTTTCATGATTTGTAGAGGGTTTACTTGATTTTTTTTCTGACCGAAACCTTGTTAATTTAAGCGGGTCTGTTTTAGGGTTACCAAGTGTCTTTTAGTTCTTAGATTGCACATGAACCCATTTCTGATTGACTCAACCCACTTTTTATCTCATTTAGACCATTTGACCCATGTTTTGCCTCTAAGAAATCCTGTTTATCTACTGCAATGGTAAAATTGCAGTTTTAACCTTTATTTCATGTTTTCTTCTCAGAGCACTTGTTCCTTCAGTTAGGCCTTCTTCTAGGTTATGTAGGAGCTTTTATCTTCTTTATTGGGTCAAAATGAGCTAGTTATGGCTCATGATGAGGCTCTCATCATACCCCCATGCCTAGCTTTTGCTAGTCCCTTAGCAAAATTTCAAAGTTTTAACTTCCGTTCTAGACACTGAATGTTGTCAATAATGATAAGTGCTTCTCCTTTTTCTTTTGTGATTAGGTGGGAATGCCGACAATAGGCCTAGAGGTACTCAAGTACCAACCAAAATCCGGACCTGTTCCGCTTTAGCCTCAGTCTCTTGCAAAGGTTTCTACGGCCCACAGAACCTAACCTAGGGTTTGTTGGACTCCGCGGTTAAAGCACCCGTGCTTGAGATATTTTTAGCCTAAGTTCAGTTTGCAGTGCGTTTTTTTTTTGTAAGAGAGAGATAGAAGATTTATTTGTTTGGAGAGCTTTTCTCTCTCTTTTTTTTTTTTTTTATTTTTTTATTTCTAGCTTCGGATTAGCTTCTCAACACGGTCTGTATCGGATTCCTCGTCCCCATCATCAATCCTCAAAGGTCCCTGGCTTTCGAGATTTCGAGATAATCCCGCCCATGGCAACCCCCGGAACCCTGGCTTTCGAGATTTCGAGATAATCCCGCCCATGGCATTCCGTGGCCGAATTCAGACCCTGGCGATCGACATTTCGTGATAATGCCACCCATGGTATCTGAACCAGCAGAGTGCTTACATGCCCCCAGTAGGATATTTAAATATCCTAAGAGACAAGCACCGAGGAGACGATATGTTGTTACGCATCTTCGAGGGGAATTTCCCGCCTCTCCGCGCTGGGAACTTGTCCAAATCAACTTGTGTTGATTGGCCGCTCCTAATCTAGGTGACTTTTTCAGAGTATTAAACGCTCTTGCGTGTTTTGAATATTTATGCGCACTGAACCAGACTGTGTGTGAATTTGGGTGCTTAGGTTACCGGATCCCGCAAACCGGAGGTCAGTTAACGAGGCCGAATACTTCCTAAGCCTTAGACCTAATACTTAAGCTTTGCATTTTCCTCAACCTCTTGAGGATTGTCCAGATTTTAACGGATACGTGAATTTTTAAGCAAAAAATCTAGCCCAAGAGGCCTAAGACCAGCGTTCCCGCTAATCTCTTGTTATATCTCTGTAGCATTTTTCTTTTCTTTTTCTTGACTCGGTCTAGAACTTCAGTTAACCCCTTAATCTTTTACTAATGACTTTTTCTTTTTCTTTTCCTTTTGTGCTCCTTTCTTTATTTTTGCTCTTTTTGTCATTTTTCTTTCTTTTCCTCCTCTCATTTGTATGACCCTGAATTGTTCCTCCCCTCTTTTTTTTTTTTTTTTTTTTGTATGAAACCCTTTCTTGATATGAATTTTCTGTCATTTTGCACTTTCATACCCCCCCATGCCTAAGATTTGCAATGTCCCCATTGTAAATTAGGTGGGTTCGAATTCAGCTTAGTTCATGTGTTAGGACAGGTGTGTGGTGAGTGAATGGGTCGAAGCGACTTGTTGCGAACGATTTCTAATCTCGGGTAGGTATACCTGAGGTGAAGTCGGCTGTTCTAATGGATGAACCCTAAAGTGCAATATGAGTTCCGCATAGCGATGTCAGAAACGGTTTCAGGTTTTTCAAAGAATGACGGGTTGCCTCCCGTTAAGCGCTGAGTTTTACGCCATCGGCTGGGCGTAATGAGCTCAAGAGGAAAGGAGGGTAAAGGATGACTCAGTCAAATCTATATCGGTCATGTCAATGAACGGCTTGAGTCTCTGCCCATTCACGACAAATGGTTCAGAATCGTGGCTGAGTGGGCTGATTTCAATAGCTCCATTTCCGAAGATTTGGCGGACTAGGTAGGGTCCGACCCACTTGGATCTTAGCTTTCCTGGGAATAGTTTGAGTCGAGCATCAAAGAGTAAAACTTTTTGACCAGGATGAAAGACCTTTCTAGAAATGTGTTTGTCGTGAAAAGCTTTAACCCGTTCTTTGTAAATTCGCGAGTTCTCATATGCGTCGTGGCGTAATTCATCGATCTCGCTCATTTGAAATCTTCTGTGGGTTCCAGCCTTAGAAAGGTCGAGATTACAGGTCCGTACTGCCCAATAGGCTTTATGCTCCAATTCGACAGGGAGGTGACATGCCTTCCCGTACACTAGTCTGAAGGGAGACATTCCTAATTGGGTCTTGTGGGCGGTCCTATAGGCCCACAATGCTTCCGGAAGCCGAGAAGACCAATCTTTTCTATCAGGTCGAACAGTAACCTGAAGGATCTTCTTGATCTCTCGGTTAGATAGCTCAGCTAGACCATTAGTTTGGGGGTGGTAAGGAGTAGAGATTCGGTGTGACACCCCGTATTTGATCATCAGTGTCTTGAACTGAGCGTTTGTAAAATGGGTCCCTCCGTCGGAAATTATAGCACGCGGAATCCCGAACCTTGAGAAAATGTTTTGATGAAGGAATTTTATAACGACTTTATGATTGTTGGTTCGGGTCGGAATGGCTTGTATCCACTTGGAAACATAATCAACTGCGAGTAAAATGTATTCGAAGCCATCCGAGGTAGGAAAGGGTCCCATGAAATCAATCCCCCAAATATCAAAAATTTCGCATACCAAGATCGGCTGTAGAGGCATCATGTCTCTATGGCTCATGTTGCCTAGAGTCTGGCAACGGGAACATGCCTTACAGTGATTGTATGCATCTTTGAAAATTGTGGGCCAGTAGAAACCACACTGGAGGACTTTCGATGCGGTTTTATGTCCTGAAAAATGTCCACCGCATGCCTGGTCATGGCAAAATGAGAGTATGTCTTTGATTTCCACTTCCGTGACGCATCGTCGGATTATCTGATCAGCACCAATGCGGAAGAGATATGGGTCTTCCCATAGGTAATACTTGGCATCGGAACGCAATTTGTCCTTTTTGGCCTTCGACCAATCGGGCGGAATCTGATGTGATGCCAGGTAATTAACAATATCGGCGAACCATGGAAGACTTGTACTGATAGTCAGGAGGTGCTCATCAGGAAAATGTTCTGTAATAGGTCCGGACGGATCAATAATTTCAGGATGAAGGCGGGATAAATGATCAGCTACCACATTGTGCTTTCCCGCCTTGTCGCGAATCTCGATGTCAAATTCTTGCAACAGCAAGATCCAGCGGATTAATCGAGGTTTCGCGTCCTTCTTGGCTAGGAGATGCCTCACAGCTGTGTGATCCGAGTATATGATAACACGGGAACCCAGAAGGTATGATCTGAATTTTTCCAGGGCAAATACTACAGCCAGCAGCTCTTTCTCAGTAACCGTATAGTTACGCTGAGCCTCATCCAGTGTTTTGCTGGCGTAGTAAATGACCACAGGTTTCCCGTCAATTTTCTGCCCCAAAATCGCTCCTACAGCGAAGTCAGATGCATCGCACATGATCTCAAAGGGTTGAGACCAATCAGGGGACTGTAGGATTGGGGCTTGGGTGACTCGGTCACGTAAGATCTCAAATGCTTGAGTGCATTCCTTGGAAATTCCGAAAGGCACATCCTTGGAAAGCAGATTGGTCAGGGGGCGCGCGATTTTGGAGAAATCAGGGATGAATCGACGGTAGAAACCGACGTGCCCCAAAAAAGATCGGATGTCCTTAATCGAGCTAGGCATAGGGAGCTTGGAAATCAGGTTAACCTTAGCTCGATCCACTTGGATGCCTTTCTCTGAGATTAAATGTCCCAGGACAATTCCCTCAGGCACCATGAAATGGCTCTTTTCCCAGGAAAGAACCAAATTCACCTCGATGCACCGCCTGAGTATATGGACCAAGTGTTGGAGGCAATCGTCAAATGATTGTCCAAAAACTGAAAAGTCATCCATGAAGACTTCCAGATAGTCACCTACCATATCTGAGAATATGGCAAGCATGCACCGCTGAAAAGTTGCAGGTGCATTGCAGAGACCGAACGGCATCCTTCGAAACGCGTACGTCCCGAAGGGACAGGTGAATGTGGTCTTTTCTTGGTCCTCTGGATGGATTGCCACCTGATTGTAACCGGAGTACCCGTCAAGAAAGCAGAAGAATCTATTTCCCGCTAGTTTCTCGAGGATCTGATCAATAAACGGTAGTGGGAAATGATCCTTCTTCGTGGAGGAATTTAGTCTTCTGTAATCAATGCAGACTCTCCACGAATTAGCTATTCGGGTAGGAATGACTTCCCCGGTTTCTGTCGTGATGATGGTAAGTCCTGCCTTCTTAGGTACCACTTGTGTTGGACTCACCCAACGACTGTCGGAGATCGGGTAGATGATCCCTGCATCTAACCACTTAATGATCTCCTTTTTCACGACCTCCTGTAGGTTAGGGTTTAGTCGCCTTTGCATTTCTCTTGAAGGTCGTGAGCCTTCTTCTGTATAGATTCGATGCGTGCAGTATGAAGGGCTTATACCAGTCAAATCATCTAGAGTCCATCCAATGGCTCTACGATGTTGCTGGAGAACAGAAATCAAACGGAGTTCCTGGTCAGGTGTGAGTTGAGAATTGATAATCACAGGAAACGTTTGATTTGAATCCAAAAAGACATATTTTAGATGTTCAGGAAGGGGCTTGAGTTCCATGACAGGATTGTCAGCAGCAGCGGGTGGTTCAGGGTTTGTATCGGGAGCAATGGTAGGAGTCATAGGTGTGTCTAGATTGTGTTCGCACTCCTCTGTTAGCGGTTTTTGATTTTCTAGTGGTTGATCAGAAATAATCAGGTTGTCCTCTATGTGCAGTTCATCAACCACGGTTTTGACATCACAAATTTCCTCTATAACCCCGCAATTAATCCCTTGTTGGGCTTTGAAAATGTCGATCTTCAGATTTTGATTCCCAAATTTTAATTCTATCTGGCCCTCTTCGCAGTTTATATTGGCCCTAGCAGTGGCCAGAAAGGGTCTCCCTAATATGATTGGTGTGTCCCTTGGGTTCTTAGGTGCATCCATGTCCAGTACTATGAAGTCCACTGGGAAATAAAAATCTCGTACCCTAACAATGACATCCTCGAGTATTCCTTTGGGTGACTTGATGGATCGATCAGCTAACTGCAATGTCACCTCAGTGGGTTTAAGTTCAGATTCTTCAAGGTGGTCAAGGAGGGATGTAGGTATTAAATTTATGGAGGCACCTAGGTCTAGTAGGGCTTTATCAAGTTGGGTTTCACCAATTTTACAAGAAATCAAGGGGGTTCCTGGGTCTTTAGCCTTGGGTGGGAGTTTGCTCAGGATGACAGAGCTGGCTTGCTCTGACAGTACAATCGGATTCCCATCCTTGGTTCGCGGCTTACGTTTAGGTGTACATATGTCTTTCAAGAATCTTGCGTAAGCCGGTATGTGGCGGATTGCATCCATCAACGGGATGTTTATCTGGACCTGTTCAAAGAGCTTGACCAGATCCTCCTCAGGAGCCACAGGTTTGGTTGTCCTTTTTCCTTTGGTCAAGGCCTCAGGAAATGGGATCCTAGCTGGTTCCTCTAGGATAGGTCCAGGTTCTTGATCTGGGACAGTAGTATCTTGGATGACTACCCTAGGGTCTTGGCGATTATCAGGCTTGGAGTGGTTCAGATAATGTGGGTCTTGTGTTGTTTTACCACTACGTGTTGTTACAGAGTTTAATCCAGCCTGACTTTGGTTTGGGTTAGGTAGGAGAGGTGGCTGCTGCTGAAATTCTGCATAAGATGTAGAAGCCTCCATCCTGTCTGGTGATGGAGTAGCAGGGGCCTGATAAATCAAATGTGCGTGGCCTGAATTTGGATTCATAATGCGCCTCTGGGTCGGCACATTATTTGGGTTGGGCAGAGGTTGCGAAGGAAGGGTGCCAGGTTGGCGAGAATTTGCCATCTGGGCCAGTTGGTTGCGAACCTCTGTGATCTCGTCCTTGTGCTGTTGTTGCATTGCCGCATTCGTTTTTTGAATGTCAGCCAGCGTTTGAAGGATAAGAGTCAATTGATCCTGATTTTGCCCAGATTGGTAGGTGGGATTGGGCCGAGGCTGAGGCGGCTGATATGGACGAGGAGCTTGTGGGCGGGGTTGATATGGTGGTTTTTGAGAGTTTCCCGCCCACTGAAAGTTAGGATGATTTCGCCATCCAGGGTTGTAGGTATTGGAGTATGGGTCGTTCTGGATGGCGTTGAGGTCCTCGCAGTTCTGAGAAACCTCAGGAAAGTCAGAATACGAGGGTTCAGATTGTGGATAGGGGCTCATCCCCTTGGCAGGTTGGTGATAGATGTTTTGCACTGTTTCCCTTGCCAGAGGAGGTCGTGCAAAAGAGTTTTGTGCAGAGGTGGCTTGCTGCAAATGTCGAGTTAGCTCGTCCACCTTCTTTTCTATGATAGAGACCTTGTCCAACCGACTGGCCATCAATTCCAGGTCAACAGAAGTGGACAGGTCCTGCGTCTCATGTGTCCCTCTTAGATTCGTCGATGCGCGGGCATTCGTCCTGTCGAATAAGCCCAAGGAGTCATTGTTTATGGAGTTCTCGCACATATTTTCGAGAATCTCCCACACCGTGTCCTCGTGTTGGCCCATGATGTTTCCTCCACATGTTGCATTGACGATTAGACGAATATCCTCACGGAGTCCCTGGTAAAAAGACTGGACTTGTTCCCACTTAGGAACTCCGTGATGGGGACATTTTCGCATGAGATCTAGGAATCGATCCCAAGCTTCGTGAAGAGGTTCTCCCTGTTGTTGAGTGAAATGAGTGATCTGGTGGCGCAAGGCATTCGTCCGGCCAACAAGGAAGAATTTTTTCAAAAATTCGGACTGTAATTCCTCCCAAGTGTTGATCGGGCGGGTCTGAGTCTGATACCAGTGCGCGGCCTTGTCCAAGAGGGAGAACGAAAACATTTTCATGAGTAGGATATCCCGGTTTTGTACATCTGACCCGAAAGTCTGGGCCAGATGCTTGAGTTGTTTAATGTGTTGGAATGGATCCTCAGAGTTAAGCCCATGGAACTTTGGTATGGCATGAATCATATTGGGCTTTAGATCAGAATCGGGTCCTCCAATTGGGATTCGTACTCGGGGTTCAATTGCCACCGCAGCGGGATTATAGTGATCTCGCATCATAGGTCGCTGTGGTGGGTTTACAAAGTTCTGAAAGAGATCGTTCAAGCGTTGAAGTTGGTGTTCAAGGTTATTCTCATCTTCAATGGGTTGTGCCATGATGGGAGAAGAAGGAGAATCAGGGTCTGAATCAGATGAAAGATTTATGTGGTGGGGTTGCTGCACAAACAAGGGCGTCGAGGCTTGGCCTCGGCGAGAATGAATTTCTAGAGGAGGTCTTAAAGGTGGTCTTAAGGACCTCCTACCAAACATGCACCGGAAGATGTGATGAGATTAGAAGGTGCTGGACCCAATCAAGACACCCAAGAATTGTTGGGTGACTATAGAGGTTCGGGGCAGATGGACCCCTAGATCAGAAGATCGTCCACCTGAGAAATACCTGGGCAGCCAGAGAGGGGGAGTCCCGCAAAGACCCCTACACGGTAGAGCGTCCCCACGGGTTACAGGGTTTCCCCCACCCGACCTCTCTTGTCACTGCGGTTCCAGGTAGACCAGAATGGGGATCTTGACCTCTTAAGTCTACCTTTTTTATTTTAAGATCAAGGTGCTTAATGTTCCACTTGAACTTTTAAGTATTTTGAGTGCAAAAAGTGACCTAATATTAAGGTTGGTTGACCCGAGGGATCAACTTCACCTTTGAGAGCTTTTAGGTCCTTCCTTTTATGATTCAAATGGATTATCAGCCTGATTTGCTTAGGGTTCCTCTTGTATAAATATTTTCAAACACGGTTTAGGCACACTTCTTTTTGGAAAGTTTGTTTCTTTGTTTTAGAGAAGATGTGTCTCTAAAAACCCTAGCTTTGCAATCCTAACTTGGCTCTAATGGGTCCAATTTAGTTGCCTTAGAATTTAGCACCTAGGGCTCAATCAAGAAAGTTTTAGCCCTAGTTGCCTTAGTTGGATGACAGACAAAAATATGTTGAAATGAAAATCAGGCAACTTGATGAGTTACTAAATATAAGACAGGTAGCCCTAAGTTGACTTCTCCCTTTTTTTTTGTTTTTTAGATTGTGAGAGGGTTAAGGGGGAGGGCTTATGGAGATTACCTGCTCCAGTCTGTTGTGCAGTTGCTATTCTTTCCTTTTTGTTTTGCTTTCCCTGTTTGAACACAACAAAAGAGAAGTTAAGTCAGATATTAAATAGAAAAGTTGTACTCAAAAGCTTTACAAGTGCCCGTTGCTCCCCGGCAACGGCGCCAAAATGTTCAAGGACGTTTCGTGCGGATTTAAAGGCGTATTACGTTGCAGTAGAACCGACAAAACGTTTAAACAAATAATTTTATTACTCGAACAACTAGAGTATCCGAGGTCGAACACAGGGAGCAAACTCAGTACTTTGTAAAACCCAAGAATACAACTGTTAAATGCAAATATAATTGATTCAAAGAGTTTTTAAGAAAGATGTAAAAAACTAGAATTAGACGTCTGATTTATGTATCAGACGTCTTAAATGTGATCTTTCTTTCTCTTTTTCTTCTTCTGCTTTGCCTTTCGGATCTCTTTGCAATCTTCCCTTGTCCTTCTTCTTCTTCTCCTGCGAAGACTTCTAACCTTTCTGTTTTCCTCCTTCTCCTGCGAAGACTTCTTTCTTTCTTCTTCTTCTGTCTTGCTTCTCCTTTCTTCGTTGCCTTCTTCTTCTTCTTTGTCTTGCTTCTCCTTTCTTCTGCAGCGGCCACGTCCTTCTCCTGCAATCAGCCTGCCTGCACAGGGAACAAAACCTAACCCTTCTCCCTCTACCCGCGCGTGTCTCTCTCTCAAGCAATTCACTCTAACCGCTCTACCAGAGCCAGTCTCAATCGGGTCGGATCGTACCCGGGACCAGGCGCACCTGCAGGTGTGTGATGCGCGAGGAGTGCGTAGGTCTAGGTCGGGTCGGATCCGCCAGGTCCGCGTGGTCAGGCCGCGGACGAGGCGGGTGGGGTCAGTGAGGGACCTCACCCCTGTGCTTTCGAGGCAGTAAACGTATATCACAAAAACTCTTTATACCATACCTGTGCCTTGAGATTCCACGATGTGGGACTAAACGTTCCGCCCTTCCTTTGCGTGCACCCGCAGACTCTCGTGTGCAATTGCCCACGTTGAAGGCCCTGCTGGTGTTCCTTGCTGAACTCAGTCACCTCGCAACACTTGCGAGAGTCTGCTGCACCTGCCGCCTGGGAAGCCTGACGCCTGCTGCTGCTCCAAGCTTCCTGCTGCTTCGGCTGTTAATGGCGGCCGGGGCGTTCACCTGAGCTTCCACAGAACGGCCTATTGGCCCAATTAGAATAGCTGGACACCTTCGCCGTAGCACGGCGAAGGCGGTGGGTGATGCTGCAGGTTGCCGGTCGGCCTAGGCGTGCCCGCCCAGGTCAACCTGTGGCCGGAGATGGTGGGTTGTTCGGGGGGTGGTTATGGAGGTCTGGAGTGGCAGTTGTGGGGTGGAGCGAGTTCCTGGTGGTGAGGCGGAGCTCACGAGGTGGTTGGCGAGCCGTATGGAGTGGTGGAGTGGTGTGGGCGGCTCGCCGGAGTTCGGTCGGTGATGTGGAAGATGAGGGTGGTCAGCGTCGGTCGAGGGGTAATCAGATGAGATAACAGGGGGAGAAGAGAGAGGATAGGATGGAGAGGAGTTCTAACCTAATTGTAAGGACGAAAGGGGACAGAAGGCGGACAGCAATACTTGCTGTCGCCGGAGAAGATGACGCCCAGTGGGGGAGAACGGCGGCGACGACGGGGCTGAGGCGGCGTGCGCTGGTACTGCGCGACGCGGAGGGAGGTCAGGAAGCTAACTCTGCCACTGGTTTTGTGGCAGAGCGAAGAGGGAGGGGAGGGGGGCTCGCCGGAGCTAGCTGGGGCATTTGGCCGAGCAGGAGGAGAGGAATTGAAGGGGGAAACTCGGCCAAATCAAGCTCAGCCCCTTCGGCCGGAGTTGTGGGTTCTTATATAGGCGCTGGACTTGGTGTGCAGGGCGTGAAGGGCACGTAATTGCCTGAGGTTGGTCGCCGGAGATGGAAAGGAGTTAGGATACCCAAATCTCTCGTGCGTTCGCACGAGAGATTGGGTTCACACCAACGATTGTAATTGACTTTATAAGGAAGGGAATTCCTCAGAGAATCCTCCTTCCATTTCTGGGAGGGAATCTCTGAGGGATTAGAGAGCAATCCCTCTCCGAACCTCGCCGGAGCTCGGTTCTGCCCTAGCAATGGCGGCAGGACCGGTTTGCAAAGGAGGCGAAGAACCTAGGGGGTTCTCTGCAACGGTATTCAAAAGATAGGGACCAATTTGTGATTTGGGTGTACTAAATTGCAAAGTAGGTCAAGATGACCCCTCCTTAGGTCCAAATTTTGGTACAAACCTAATTTGGACCTAAGGAATTCAATGGAGAAGTTAGACTTCAGGTTTGACCTTGTTTGACTGGATATTTTGCGTAAAAACCCAAATTAGGTTAATTGAAGAGCTATGACCCTAATCTAGGTCAAACTAGGTTCCAAAGGCCAAATTAAGTGTTCTAAATCCTAGAGTATGTTTTTTCATGATTTGTAGAGGGTTTACTTGCTTTTTGTTCTGACCGAAACCTTGTTAATTTAAGCGGGTCTGTTTTAGGGTTACCAAGTGTCTTTTAGTTCTTAGATTGCACATGAACCCATTTCTGATTGACTCAACCCACTTTTTATCTCATTTAGACCATTTGACTCATGTTTTGCCTCTAAGAAATCCTGTTTATCTACTGCAATGGTAAAATTGCAGTTTTAACCTTTATTTCATGTTTTCTTCTCAGAGCACTTGTTCCTTCAGTTAGGCCTTCTTCTAGGTTATGTAGGAGCTTTTATCTTCTTTATTGGGTCAAAATGAGCTAGTTATGGCTCATGATGAGGCTCTCATCAGTGACTATAGAGGTGCGGGGCAGATGGACCCCTTGATCAGAAAGATCGTCCACCTGAGAATTACCTGGGCAGCCAGAGAGGGAGAGTCCCGCAAAGACCCCTACACGGTAGAGCGTCCCCACGGGTTACAGGGTTTCCCCCACCCGACCTCTCTTGTCACTGCGGTTCCAGGTAGACCAGAATGGGGATCTTGACCTCTTAAGTCTACCAATTTTAAGATCAGGGTGCTTAAGGTTTCACTTGAACTTTAGTCTTTTAAGTGCAAAGAGTGACCTAATTTAAGGTTGGTTGACCCAAGGGGTCAACTTTACCTCTTGTTTTCTTTGAGAGCTTTTAGGTCTTGTCTTTTAGGGTTCAAGTGTTTAGAGAGCCAATTGTTTTAGGTTTTCTTTTGAATAGGTATTTTCAATCAATGGCTTAGGCACACTTCTTTTGGATTTTCTCCATTCTTGATTTAAGTAATGTGTCTCTAAAACCCTAATGTTGAATCTTATGTTGTTTCTACTTGGTCCAGTTAGTTCTCTGTTGGGTAATTAGGGCTCAAGCAAGAATGTGTTAGCCCTTAAATACCCTTAATAGTGTGCAGGACTAATGAGTTGAAAACATGCAACTTTTATGGTTACTAAGTATGGAAGACAGGTTAGCCCTATATTGCTTGTTCTTTTCTTTTCTTCCTCTTTAGAGTTTAGGGGTTAATAGCGAGAGGAAAAATTTACCTGTCCTCGGAGTGGTTGTCGTGCGGTTGCTTGTCTTCTTGATTTCCTGTAGTTTTTTTTTCTGCACAAAAGAGAGGAGATTATCAGAAATTAAAAAGAAACAGGAATGTTTACCTCTAGAATAGCCGTTGCTCCCCGGCAACGGCGCCAAAATGATGGTGGTAGTGACAACCGGGTTTATTGTTATAGCGTTGTAGTATAGCCAGTTGTTGCCATCATATATAAATTTTTTTACTCGGAAAATAAAAGAGTTCCCGAGGTCGAACTCAGGAAGCAAGTTGTATTCTAGAGATATACATGTTTCTTTTACAAAAATAAAGAAAGAGAGAGAAAGAATTTGTTGTCTTCTTTTCTCTTTGCTTCTCCTCGTCTCAGATCTTCTTTTATCTTCTTCTTCTTTGTCTGCAGAGGTGATGTTCTTCTTCTGCAGTGGTGATGTTCTTCTTCTTTCAGCTGTTCCTGCTCTTCCCTTTTTTTTTCTTTCTTCAGATCTTCTTCTTCTTTGTTCTTCTTCTTTCAGTTCTTCCCTTGTTCTTTTGTGTTCTCCTCTGCCTCGCCTTCTTCTGTTGTTCTTCAGATCTCCTTCTTTCTTCTTTTCTTTTTCCAGTCAGGACGTCGTCCCTCCTTCTTTCTTCTTTTCCCTTCAGGACGTCGTCTGATTTTCCAATCAGACGACTTAAACTGCTTGCTGCTACAGTGTCTCCCTCAGCTTCCTTCTTCTTCCGCGGTCCTTCTTCTTCACCTGTGCCTGCACACTTCAGAGTTTACATCAGAGGACAAAACCTACTCTACCCTCTCCCCCCCCCCCCGCGTCTCTCTCTCTCTGAAACCACTCTTGGGAAAGCTCTCCCAGAGCTGCCGGGTAGTCGGGTACGGGTCGCGCCCGGGTCCAGGCCCACCGGCGTGCGTGGTGGGCGAGGAGTGCAGGTCAGTCTAAGTCGGGTCGGGTCAGGTCCGCGGGGCGTGAGCGCGGACGAGACCGGGTAACCGGGCGGGTGAAGGGGACCTCACCCCGTGTGCTGAGGCAGTAAGGCTTATTCACGAAATCAATTTAAACGGTGAAAAAGTTGTGAGGCTTACCGATGTGGGACTAAACAGAGGCCTCTCCTCGCGTGCGCCTGCTGGAAGACCGCGGCCTTGCTTCTGCAGCTGCAGCTTCGATTTGCGTCGGTTGCTGGCTGGCTGCCTTCGCAGGACTCCCCATAATCCGCAGCAGCTGGAGACCTGGAGTCTTCAAGCCTAGAGCCCGGGAGAAGCTGCTTCAATGTGCGTTAATGGCGGTCGAGCCTCAAAACCTGTCTGACACGAATATGGCCTCTCGGCCTGATCAAACTACTGGGGAACCTTCGCCGTGGCACGGCGAAGGTGTGGAGCTGTGTGGCAAGCCGCAAGGTGGTGTCTGGCGGCAGCCCTAGGTTGGACTGCAACCGGAGAAATGGGTTTGTTTGGGGGAGCGTTACGGAGGTGTGGAGTGGCAGTGGAGGGGTGGGGGGTGCTCAGTGTGATGAGGCGGAGGTTCGGTGAGGGTCGGCGAGGCGTGTGAGGCTGTGGAGCGATGGGGGCATCTCGCCGGAGGGTGGCCGGAGACGAAGGGGGTGACGATGGTCAGGGTTGGTCGAGGGCTTAATTGAACAAATTGAAACCGGGGAAAGAAAGAGGAGAGGAAAGTTGGGGGTTTTCTCTGTCAGATCCGAGCTGCCGAGGTCGGTGGAGCGACGGGGGGTATTTATAGGGATCAAAACAGGGAGGAAGGCGGAGGGAGACGACGTGTCTCCCTCGCCGGAGGATGGCCGGAGACGAAAACCCATACCGTCCGTGCGTTCTCACGGCCGGTATGGTGGGCTACAGCGACCAGGGGGGTGTCCCTGCGACGGCTGACGACGCAGGGCACCCCCGGTTTACTTGCCAGGCTCTCCCCCTCACCCTGCGCGGCGCCATGCTCCGCGCAAGGTCGCCGGAGCATGGTGTTGGCAGGTTTTGCAGGGGGGACCTGAACGCAAAGAACGAAGGAGAGTTAGGGGCCAAAATGCGAGGGTTCAAAAGTTGAGGGCCAAAAAGTAAATATATGAGGACCAAAGTGTAAAGTTGGTCAAGGAGGTTTCTTCTTAGGCTCAAGTTTTTATACATGACTAATTAGGACCTAAGGAATCTGATGGTGAGTTTCATTTCTATATTAAACCTTGTTTGATCGGTCAATTTATGCGAAAACCCAAATTAAGTTATTAATTGGGCATGGTTCTCAATGTAGATCAAAAGGGGTTTTGAAGGCCAAATTGAAGGTTCTAAACCCTAGAAATTATTTTTCTATGAATTTTAGAGGGTTTATTCTATTTTTACTTTGCCTCGAACCTCGTGAATTGAAGTGGGTTGTTTTAGGGTTACAGATTATCATTTAGTTTCTTGGAATTGCTGTAGCCTTTGCTAGATCATCTCATCCCACTTTTATTCTTATTAAGTTGCTTTGACCTATGTTTGGGCCCTGAATTACCCTGTATGCAGATTATACTGGTAAAATTGCATTTTTACCCCTTATGACTTGTTTTCTCCTTAAACTCAGAATTCTCTGAGTTAAGCCTTTCCTTGAGTTATGTAGGAGCTTTTATCCTTTGTATTAGGTCAAAATGAGCTAGTTATGGCTCATGATGAGGTTCTCATCACTATTCCAGTACACATCACGCTTTTCTGGCGCTGCTGCCGGGGAGTGCACCATTTGGAGTAAGTCTCTACTCTCTTCCTTTGATTTTCTCTTCTTCCACCCTTCTCTTCACAGGTGTTTTTGTTTGTTTTTGTGTAGGTGTACCTGTTGCAAGGAGGAAACACGCAGAGGAGGTCGGAGATGTGGGCAAATCCAAAGTGAGTGTGAGAACATGAAGTCACACGCGTCGCATTGGAGCTTCGCCCACATTGCTGGGGAGGTAGGTGTTGCCCTCTTAGTGACTTAGGCCATCTTGTCACCCTAAAAAAAAAAAAAGAAGAAAAAAAAAAACCTAAAAACACTTCTTGGGAATTTCTTGGGGTAAATGGACTAAAACCACTTGTTGATTGTTTGCTATCACCCCCACTGCCCCTTCATTTCCCGCAAACTTCACATAGGATCTGACGTTGATGGTAGGATCTGACATCTTAAACGTCTGATTCTATAGTGCTTTGATTCTTCTTCTTCTTCTTTCTCTGTTCTTGTGCGGCTCTTCTTCTTTTCCTCTTCTTTCTTTTTCTGCTTCTCTTTCACTTTTGCTTCTCTTTCTACGCTTTATCTCTTCTTTTTCTTCTTCTGCTCTTCTTCTTCCCTTCTTCTTCTTTTCAAGTAGAGGGGAAGCATTTTTAGATTTGGCTAAGTGTTAGCCAACTTCCTAGAGAGAAAAATCCTCCCCTACCCTACGCAAATTCTCCTCTCTTTCTCTCTTTGGGTCACGCTCTCTTAGAGCCTCCAACAGTATCGGGTTATCAGGTATTTGGACCAAGAGCACACCCAGGTCCAGGGCTGTAGGCGTGGCTCGCAGCCGAGGAGTGTACAGGGCTTAGGAGGGTAGTCGAACCAGGCCAGATTTGTAAGGTCAGTGTTGCAGATGAGGCTGAGTGAGGGTGAGGGGGACCTCACCCCCCAAGTGATTTGAGGCGATAAGCCTTTATCACTTTTTCCTCTTATGTGGTAGCAGTTGCCCCAAATCTTCTGATGTGGGACAATGTTGTCCTGCTTCATTCTTGCATACACAGTCACAGAGGAGATCTGTTAAATTGGTGAGTTGCAGCTATGGAGTTCCTCAATTGAGGACTTGAAGGCTTCCCTGGAGAGATTCCACTACACCTGGATGCGTCACCTAGAGCTGCAAGCGAGGAACAAGCCTTGAAGCTTTCTTCGAAGGAGGTCTACTAATGGCGTCGGGGGCTGGTACCTAAAATCACAAATAAGGCCTTTCGACCAAGTCAGAAGGCTCAGGAACGATCGTCGGAGCATGGCGAACCTGATGAGGGAGTCGGCGTGGCGTGTGCGTAAGTGATGAGGCCTATCGACCTCTCAGAGGGTGGCCGGATGTGGGTTTGTTCGACGAGGCATTTGGAGGGGTAATCGTCCTAACAACGTTAGGGCTTTTGTTCCTGAGGTCGGGGTGGAGGTGTGGAGTGCAAGAGCGGCCGAGTAGGTGGTGTGTGGAAGTCGCTACGGCTTGTTGGAGTTCTTCCGGAGAGATAGAAGATGGAGTCGCGGATGGTTCTGCGGGGGTCGGGGCGGTGTGTTGGATATGCTGGCATGATGAGGAGAAGCTAAGGAGTCAGTTGAGAGTGGTAGCAGACGAAGGGGGGCAGAGATGGTGCTGGTTGCGGTATGGCCGACGTCGAAGAAGGAGGCTACTACAGTCGATAGGAAAAGGCGAGGAAGACGGCGATGGGGGCGTTGGCTGGTACGACTCGACGTAGAAGAAAATGGGGGAGATAGCTCTACCCCCAGTATTGCGAATGGAGGAAGAACGGAGGCAATGATGGTCATCGGACATCGAGGAGCAATTCTACCAAGAGATAGGAGAGGAATTGGAGGTGTTCAAGGCTGAATTCGAGAGTGGGAAGAATAGCCTGATCTGGAGGTCTTTTTATAGGCCATCAGAGGGTGATTAGAGCTTACGAAGCAAGCTTCCCAAGCTTAGAAGGTCATCGGAGTTGGAAACCCAAATTTCACATGATTCGCATTAGGATTTGGGCAAGACTTGGAGCCCAAGATGTGGCTCAAATGGAAGGCAACTTCATCAAGAATGTAGGTATCCATTTTGGGACTAATTGATTGAGAATTGAGCGAGAAATCCTCGCTCGATTTCAATGGTGAAGCTCAAAGTTGCCTTTATTGGTGCCAAGCACCTATTTGCAAAGATGACAAGAAAATTAAGGTCCTTTTTGTAAGGATTTTGAAAGTTAAGGGCATATGTGTGATCAGACAAGACCAAGTTACAAACTAGGTCAAGACAATCTTAAATTGGACCCAAATTTTGGTACAAACCTAATTTAGACCTAAGGAATCCAATGGTGAAGTTGGATTTTGCTTCTGACCACATTTGGATGGTTAATTTATGCAGAAACACAAATTAGGGAAAATGTCTATTTGAGACTCTATTTTGGGTCAAGACCAGTTCTGATGGTCAAATTGAAGATACCAAACCCTAGAAAATATTTTTATATAATTTTAAAGGGTTTAGGTGAATTTTATCCTGACCATAACCTCAGTTAATTAAGCGGATCTATTTTAGGGTTTCAAAAGTCATTTAATTCTCAAAATACGCGAAAACCCTTTTCTGTCTGTTCTAACCCACTTGTTAGCCTTTTAGGACCATTTAACCCTTAATTATACCCTGAGAAAATCCATGGTTATTCTGCATTCAAGATATGATGGTAAAATTACAGTTTAACCTAGGTTTCTTGTCTTTCTCTCAAAATGACTATGCAATGAATTATGGCCTTCTGGAGGTTATGTAGGAGTATTTAAAGACTTAATTAGATCAAATTAAGCTAGTTATAGCTCATGATGGTGTTCCTATCATACCCCCATGCCTAGCTTTTGCTAGTCCCTTAGCAAAATCTTAAGGAATTTAACTCAAATTCTAGACCACATGTCTTTTTATGCTCAGAACTCTGATGTGTGCTTTCTTTTGTAAATTAGGTTAGAATGCCGATACTAGGCCTAGAGGTACTCAAATACCTACCAAGATCCGGACCTAACCAGCTCTAGCCTCAGTCCACCACGAAGGTTTCTAAGGCCCACAGGAACTAACCTAAGGTTTGTTGAACTCCATGGTTAAAGCACCCGTGCTTGTAATATGTTTTTAGCCCAAGTTCAGTTTACAATGCATTTTTGTAAGAGAGAGACAGAGGCATTTTTTTCCTTTATTTTTTGGAGAGTTTTCACTCTCTTTTTTTTTATTTCTAGCTTCAGATTAGCTTTACAACACGATCTATATCGGATTCCTAGTTCCCACCATCAATCCTCGTAGGGTCCCTGGCAATTGATTCTTCGAGATAGCACCACCCATGGCAACCCCCAGAACCTTGGCTTTCGAGATTTCGAGATAATCCCACTCATGGCGTTCTGTAGCTAAATCCAGACCTTAACAATCGACATTTCCTGATAATGCCACCCATAGCATCTGAACCAGCACAAGGTGCTTACATGCCCCCAGTAGGATATTTAGATATCCTAGGAGACAAGCACCGAGGAGATGATATGTTATTGCGCATCTTCTAGGGGAATTTCGCGCCTCTCCATGCCGGGAACTCATCCAAATCAACTTGTGTTCATCATCCTCTCCTAAAATAGGTAACTTTTTCAGAACAAATTTAATGCCTTTGCATGATTTTGATAATTAAGCACACTGAATCAGACTGTGTGTGGATTGGGGTGCTTAGGTTACCGAGTCCCCCAAACCAGAGGTCAGTTAATGAGGCTGAATAATCCCTAAGCCTTAGACCTAATACTTAAGCTTCACATTTTCCCCAACCTCTTGAGGACTATCCAGATCTTAACGAATACTTGAATTTTTAAGCCTAGAATCACAGCATAAGAGGCCTAAGATCAGCGTTCATACTAATCTCTTTTTGTCTCTTAGCACTTTTTATCTTTCATTTTCTTTCTTTTTGAATTGGCCTAGAACTAAGTCAATTCTTTAATCTTTTACTAATGACTCTCTTTTTTTTCTTTTCAAATTATGCTCATTTTTGACACTTTTATCACCTCCCTTTTTCTCCTAAAAAATGCTATGCAATTGATTCAATCAAAATTTCCTCCCTTCTCCATTTTTTTCTCTTTTTCAATTTTTTTTATTTTTTGGTTTTTTGGAATATGTAATTATTTTTGATGAAATCCCTTTCTTGTGAAGTGATTCTCACAGTGTTTTGTACTTTAATACCCCCCGTGCCTACGATTTGTAATGCCCTCATTGTAAATTAGGTGGGTTTGATTCAGCCTAGATCGTACATTAGAACAGGTTTTGGGTGGGTGGACTGGTTGGGGTGACTGATGCAGACGATTTCAATCTTAGGTACGGGTATCAGAGGTGGAGTCGGCTGTTCTAATGGATGAACCCTAAAGTGCAATATAAATTCAGCATAAGATGTGTTAAGAAGGATTTCGGGTTTTTCAAAATGACGGGTTGCCTCTCGTTAAGCACTGAGTTTAATGCCATTAGCTGGGCACAATGAGCTCAGGGAGAATGGAGGGTAAAAGATACCTCAGCCAAGTTTGTATCGGTTAGTTCAATGAACGGCTTAAGTCGTTGACTATTCACGACAAAGGGTTTTCAATCAAGGCTGGGTTGGCTGATTTCAACGGCTCTATTTCCAAAGATTCATCTGATAAGATATGATCCAATCCATTTTGATCTGAGATTTCCTGGGAACAATTTGAGTTTGGCATCAAAGAGTAGGACTTTCTGACCAGGGTGAAAGATCTTTCTAGATAAGGGCTTGTCATGAAAGTTCGTAACTCGCTCTTTGTAAATTCGTGAGTTCTCATACGCATCATTACGTAATTCATCGATCTCGCTCATTTGAAGCTTTCTGTGGGTTCCTGCCTTAGACAGATCTAGATTATACTTCCGTACAACCTAATAGGTTTTGTGCTCCAACTCGACGGGGAGGTGACATGCCTCCCCATACACCAATCTGAAAGGAGACATGCCCAATCGAGTTTTGTGGGTGGTCCTATAGGCCTACAAGGCTTCCAGAAGTTGGGATGACTAATCTTTCCTGTCAGGTCGTACAATGACTTGAAGGATTTTCTTGATCTCCCGATTTGATAGCTTAGCTAGATCATTGGTTTGGGGGTGATAAGGAGTAGAGATTTGGTGCAACACCTCATATTTGGTCATCAGTGATCTGAACTGAGCATTTGTGAAATGGGTCCCTCCATCAGAGATAATGGCATGCAGAATCCCGAATCGAGAAAAGATGTTCTGATGAATGAATGTGATTACCACCTTATGATCATTGGTTCGGGTCGGAATGGCTTCGATCCATTTGGGCATGTAGTCAATAGCGAGAAGAATGTATTCAAAGCTGTTCGAAATAGGGAAGGGTCCCATGAAATCAATCCCCTAGATGTCGAAGATTTCGCATACAAGAATCGATTGTAAAGGCATCATATCGCGGTGGCTCATGTTGCTCAAGGTCTGGCAACGAGTGCATGCCAGATAGTGATCGTATGCGTCTTTGAAAATCATAGGCCAATAAAAACTGCATTGGAGGACTTTTGCTGCGGTTTTATGTCCAGAAAAATGTCCGCCGTAGGCCTGATCATGGCAGAAGGATAAAATGTCCTGAATTTTTGCTTCCGGGACACATCGTCTGATGATTTGATCAGCACCAATGTGGAAGAGGTAGGGGTCTTCCCAACTGTAGTACTTGGCATCGCAGAGCAATTTGTCTTTCTTTCCCTTTGGCCAATCGGATGGGATCTGATGTGATGCCAAGTAGTTCACTAAATCAGCAAACCAAGGATGTCCCGTACTAATATTCCAGAGGAGGTCATCAAGAAAATTTTCTGTGATGGGTCCGGAAGGGTCGATACTGTCAGAAGGGAGGCGGGATAAGTGGTTAGCTACCATGTTCTGCTTTCCTGCTTTATCGCAAATCTCGAGATCAAATTCTTACAATTGCAAGATCTAGTGAATTAGTCGAGGTTTCGCTTCCTTCTTCACAAGGAGGTGTCTCACTATAGTGTGATCTGAGTATATGATAACATGGGAACCCAAAAGATATGATCTAAATTTTTCCAGGGCAAATACTATGGCTAGCAGCTCTTTCTCAGTAACTGTGTAGTTACGCTGAGCCTCGTCAAGTGTCTTGCTAGCGTAGTAGATGACCATAGGTTTCCTGTCTATTTTCTACCCAAGTACCGCACCTACAACATTATCAGATGCATCGCACATGATCTCAAAGGGTTGAGACCAATCAGCAGACTATAGGATAGGTGCTTGGGTAACTCGATCACGCAGGATCTCAAATGCTTGAGTGCACTCCTTGGAGATTTCAAAGGGGACATCCTTTGATAGAAGATTAGTCAGGGGGTGCGCGATTTTTGAGAAATTGGGAATGAAACGATAGTAAAAATCAACGTGCCCCAAGAAGGATCGGATGTCTTTGACTGAGCTAGGCAAAGGGAGTTTGGAAATCATATTCACCTTGGCTTGATCAACCTGGATGCCTTTTTCAGAGATGAGATGTCCCAAGACAATTCCCTTAGGTACCATGAAGTGGCTCTTTTCCCAGGAAAGAACCAAGTTCACGTCGATGCACCGCCTGAGGATTTGGACCAAGCACAAGAGGTAATCGTTAAATGATTCACCAAATACTGAGAAGTCATCCATGAAGACTTCAAGGTATTCACCTACCATATCTGAGAATATGGCAAGCATGCACCGCTAAAAAGTAGTGCGTGCATTGCAGAGACCGAACGGCATCCTTCGGAATGCGTATGTTCTGAAGGGGTAGGTGAAGGTGGTCTTCTCTTGGTCCTCGAGCTGGATTGCGACCTGGTTATAAACGGAGTACCCATCCAAAAAGTAGAAGAATCAATTTCTCGCTAGTTTCTTGAGAATCTAATCAATGAATGGTAGTGGTAAATGATCCTTCTTCGTGGAGGAATTTAGTCTTCAATGTAGACTCTCCATGAGTTCTCTATACGGGTCGGTATGGTTGCTCCGGTTTCAGTCGTGATGATGGTGAGCCCTGCCTTCTTAGGCACAACTTGAATTGGACTCACCCACTGACTGTCGGAGATCGAGTAGATGATCCCTGCATCTAACCACTTGATGATCTCCTTTTTCACAACATCCTGCAGATTTGGATTTAGGTGTCTCTACTTTTCACTAGATGGTAGTGAGCCTTCTTCAGTGTAGATGTGATGCATGCTGTATGAACGGATGATACTAGTTAGATCATCGAGAGTCCATCCAATGGCTCTCCGATGCTGCTGGAGAACAGAAATCAGGCGTGTTCTTGATCAGATGTGAGATGGGAGTTGATAATCATAGGAAATGTCTGATTGGAACCCAAAAAGATGTATTTCAGATGATCAAGAAGAGGCTTTAATTCCATAACTGGGTTGTCAGTAGAAGCAGGTGGTTCAGGTTGGATGTTGGGAGCAAAGGAAGGAGCTATGGGTGTGTCTAGGTTGGGTTCAGACTCCTCTAATTGTGGGTTTTGTTCTTCTTGTGGTTGACTAGAAATAGTCGGGTTTTCCTCGATACATAGGTCATCAACCACAGCCTTGATATAGCAAATTTGTTTTATAACTCCACAATTAATTCCTTGTTAGGCCTTAAAGATGTTGATCTTTAGTGTCTTGCTCCCAAATTTTAATTCAATTTGGCCCTCCTCGCAATTAATATTGGCTTTAGTAGTGGCCAGAAAGGGTTTCCCTAGTATGATTGGTGTATTCTTCACATTTCAGACGCATTCATGTCTAAGACAATAAAATCCACTGGAAAATAGAAATCCGGTACCCTAACTATGACATCCTCGAGAATTCCTTTTGGTGACTTAATAGATCGGTCAGCTAGCTGCAAAGTCATTTATGTCAGTTTAAGCTCAGATTCCTTGAAATAGTCTAGTAGGGATGTAGGTATCAAATTTATGGAGGCTCCTAAGTCCAATAAAGCTGGATCAAATTGTATATCACCGATTGCATAGGAGATTAGAGGGGTGCCTGGGTCTTTTGCCTTAGGTGGGAGTTTACTCAAAATGATGGAGCTGGCTTGCTCTGACAGTACAATTAGGTTCCTGCCTTTGGTTCGTGGCTTACGCTTAGGTGTACACACATCTTTCATAAATCGTGTGTAAGCCGGTACATGGCGTATTACATCCATCAAGGGGATGTTTATATGGACCTGCTCAAAGAGCTTAACTAGGTCCTCCTTAGGTGCCATGGGTTTGGCTGTCCTTTTTCCCTTGGTCAAGGCCTTGGGAAATGGAACCTTAGATGGTTCCTCTAGAATTGGCTCAGGCTCTTGATCTGGGATGGATGTGTCCTGGATGACCAATCTAGGGTTAGGGTTTGTATTAACAGGCTGGGAGTGGCTTGGATAAGGTGGGTCTTGTGTTGCTTTGCCACAACGGGTAGTAATAGAATTCAATCCCACCTGGTTTTAGTTTGGGTTGGGCAAAATAGGTGTTTGCTGCTGAAATCCTGAGTATGAAGTTGAAGCATCCATCCCGTCAGGTGATGGGGCAGAAGGGGCCTGATAAACAAAGTGAGCTTAGCCCTGATTTGGGTTCGTAACGTGCCTCTGGTTCGGTACGTTATTCGAGTTTGGAAGAGGCCAAGAAGGAAGTGCACCAGGCTAGCGAGCACTTGCCAGCTGACCCAGTTGATTTCGTAACTCAGAGATCTCCTCTTTGTGTTATTTTTGCATGTCAACCAAGGTCTTGAGAAATAGAGATGTATGATCTTCTTTAGGTGGTCCAGATTGGAAGTTTTGAGTAGGCCTTGGTTGGGTGGGCTGATAAGGTCACGGAGCCTGTGGTCGGGGTTGGAATTGAGGTCTTAGATTTGAGTTATTACCCGATCATGAAAAGTTAGGATGATTACTCCATCCAGAGTTGTAAGTGTTGGAGAAAGGATTATTCTGGACGACGTGAAGATCCTCACAAGTCTAAGGAGCTCAGAAATAACCAGGGTGCGGGGGTTCAGAGTTCCCCCAACTAAGGTGGACTAACCCAGAGTTGCCTCTGAAGCCATAATCAGACGGAGGTGGATATGCATCCATCCCCGGGGAGTGGTAGATGTTGTGCACATCCTCCCTTCCCGTGGGCAGGTGCGCGTATGTGCTTTGAGGTGCAGAGGTGGATTTGTGTAGATGATGAGTGATGTCGTCCACCTTTTTCTCGATAATGGAGACCTTGTCTAATTGATTGGCTATCAACTCCAGATCAACGGATGCGGAAAGGCCTTAGGATTCATGTACCCCCTGATTATTTGCCAATGCGCGGATGGTCGTCCGGTCGTACGCACCCAATGACTCATTGTTCAGGGAGTTCTCATACATGTTTTCAAGAATTTCCCAGATCATGTCTTCATGTTGACCCATGATGCTACCACCACAGGTTGCATTACAAGGAGCTTGATATCCTCACAGAGTCCATGGTAAAAGGATTGGACTTGTTCCCACTTCGGAACTCCGTGATGGGGGCACTTACGCATGAGATCCAAAAAGTGATCCCATGCTTCGTGTATAGATTCTCCCGCTCCTTGGGAGAAGTGCTTGATTTGGTGTCGCATTGTGTTGTATGACCAATGGGGTAGAATTTTTGCAGGAAGGCAGTTTGAGGTTCTCCCCATGTGTTGATCATGTGTGGTTGAGTTTGAAACCAGTGAACAGCTTTGTCCGCCAAGGAGAATGAAAAGAGCTTTAAGAGTAATCTGTCCCGATTCTGTACATCTGCCCCAAAGGTGTGGGTCAGATGTTTTAGGTTCTTGATGTGTTGGAAAGCATCCTCGGAGTTCAAGCCATGAAATTTTGGGGTCATATGAAGCATGCTAGTCTTGAGATCTACCTCAAGTCCTCCCACGGGAATGTTGACTCGTGGTTTGATCTCCACTGCTGCGGGATTATAGTGATCTCGCATTTGAGGATGCGACGGTGGGTTGATGATGGCATTGATTCGATTTTGGAAATCATGGAATTGTTGCTCAAGATTAGGTTGTTCTTCTTGGTGATCCATAGCTGATGAAGGGGGAGTAGGTTCTAAATCAGAGGATATGTCAATGTGATCAGGTTTTTGCACAAACACGGAAGTCGAGGCTCGACCTCGACGAGAGTGAATATATAATGGAGGCCTCAAGGATGGTCTTAAGGACCTCCTCCCAAACATGCATCGATGGATTAGACGAGAGATAGAATGTGATGGACCCAATCAAGACACCCAAAAAGAAATTTTTGGATGACTATAGAGGTTCGGGACGGATGATACCCCTTAGTCAAAAAGCCGTCCACCTGAGAATTACCTGGGCAGCTAGAGAGGGAGAGTCCCGCAAAGACCCTTACATGGTAGAGCATACTCACGAGTTATAGGTTTCCCCCACCCGACCTCTCTTGTCACTGATGATCCAGGTAGACCAGAATGGGGACTTGACCTCTTAAGTCTACCAATTTTAATTAAGAGCAGGGGTGCTTATGATTTCACTTGAACTTTTAAGATGCTTTTATGCAAAGTGACCTAATTTGAAGGTTGGTTAACCCAACAAGGTAGGTCAACTTTACATATATTGTTCTTTGAGAAATTTAGGTTCCTCTTTTAGTGTTCAAATGAATTTAAGAGCTTGATTTTAGGGTTTTACTTGAATAGATTAATTCAATCAAGGCTTAGGCACACATTAGTTGGAAAGATCAATTCTCGATTAAGCAAGTGTGTCTCTAAAACCCTAAACTGGAACCCTTAATTGGCTCTAATTTGGTCCAATTTGATTTGTCCAAATGTGGTACATAGGGCTCAAACAAGAGGATGATAGCCCTAGATACCTTAAGCTTCAAGTAGGTGCACAAATCAGGGTTTGAATGTTGTCTAAATAGAATGTATCAAATCAGGCAACTTGATGATTAATCTAAGAATATAATGTAAGTAGCCCTGATTGATTTTTTCCTTTTTTTAGCTTTTCAGAATCAGGGGCATAGAAGGAATTTGGATTTGTGTTTTACCTACCCCTGGAGTGGCTGATGTGCAGCTGATCTTCCTTTAACGAGTCCTTGAATTGCACGTTGCTCCTCGGCAACAGCGCTAAAATGTTGTTCGCTCAAAATTGAATTTTAAATCATTGCGTAGCAGTATAGTCAAAATCTCACAAAAAATAGATAAAATTTATACTCAAAAAAGTCCGAGGTCGTTCGTTGGGAGCAAATAGGAATTCAATTCTCAAGATTGTAATTTAAAAAATAGAGATAAGAAATTATGATCATAAATTGACTCAGAATAATGTAACAATAATATCAAGTGTTAGACTGTAAAAAGAATGGCGTAAAATGGTGATTTGAATCACCAATTACTCCCTACAATAATATCAAATGAAACTCAATAGTTATATATGAAATAAACTCAAGTCAATCGTCTGATGGTAGGATCGGACGTCTTAAACGTCTAATTCTACAGTGCTCTGATTCTCCTTCTTCTTTCTCTGTTCTTGTGCGACTCTTCTTCTTTTCCCCTTTTTTTGCTTCTCTTTCTCTTCTACTTCTCTTTCTCTACTTTCTCTCTTCTTTTTCTTCTTCTGTTCTTCTTCTTTCCTTCTTTTCAAGCACAAGGGAAGGGTTTTTAGATTTGGCTAAGTGTTAGCTAACTTCCCTGAGAGCAAAACCCTCCCCTACTCTGCGCAGATTCTCCTCTCTTTCTCTCTTTGGGTCATGCTCTCCCAAAGCCTCCAACAGTACTGGGCTATCGGGTATTCGGACCTAGAGAGCACCCGAGTCTAGGGCTGCGGGCGTGGGTCGCAGCCAAAGAGTGTACAGGGCTTAGATGTGTAGTCGGACTAGGTCAGATCTGCGGGGTCAGTGTTGCGGACAAGGCCGAGTGAGGGTGCGGGGGACCTCACCCCCCAAGTAATTTGAGGCGATAAACCTCTATCACTTTTTCCTCTTATGCGGTAGCGGTTGCTCCAAATCTTCCGAGGTGGGACAATGTTGTCCTGCTTCATTCTCGTATACACAGTTGCAGAAGAGATTTGTTAAATTGGCAAGCTGCAGCTGTGGGGTTCTTCAATTGAGGACTTAGAGGCTTCCCTGGAGAGTCCGCTACACTTGGATGCGTCACCTGGCGCTACAGGTGAGGAACAAGCCTTGAAGCTTGCTTCGAAGGAGGTTTGCTAATGGCGCCGGGGGCTGGTACCTGAAATCACAAATAAGGCCTTTCGGCCACATCAGAAGGCTCAGGAATGATCACCGGAGCACGGCGAACCTGATGAGGGAGTCGGCATGGCATGTGCGTGAGTGATGAGGCCTGTTGACCTCGCAGAGGGTGGCCGGATGTGGGTTCGTTTGGTGAGGCGTTTGGAGGGCCAATCATCCTAACAAAGTTGGGGCTTTTGCTCCTAAGGTGGAGGCAGAGGTGTGGAGTGCGGGAGAGGCTGGGTTGGTGGTGTGTGGAAGCCACTAAGGCTTGCCGGAGTTCTACCGGGAGATGGAAGAGGGAGTCGCGGATGGTTGTGCAGGGTTCAGAGCGGTGTGTTGGATATGCTAGCGTGATGAGGAGAAGCTAAGGAGTCGGTTGAGAGCGGTAGTAGACGAAGGGGGGTAGAGATGGCGCCAGTTGCGGTATGGCTAGCGCTGGAGAAGGAGGCTGCACCGGTGGATAGGAAATGGCGAGGAAGACGGTGAAGGGGGTGTTGGCTGGTATGACTCGATGTGGAAGAAGATGGGGGAGATAGCTCTACCCCTGGTATTGTGAAAGAGGGAAGAACGGAGGCAGGGAGGGTCACCGGACGTCAAGGAGCAATTCGGCCAAGAGAGAGGAAAGGAATTGGAGGTGTTCAAGGCCGAATTCGAGAGTGGGAAGAACAGCCTGATCTGGAGGTCTTTTTATAGGCCATCAGAGGAAATTAGAGCTTGGGAAGCAAGCTTCCCAAGCTTAGAAGGTCATCAAAGTTGGAAACCCAAATTTCAAATCATTCGCATTAGGATTTGGGTAAGACTTGGAGCCCAAGATGTGGCTCAAATGGAAGGAAACTTCGTCAAGAATCTGGGTATCTATTTTAGGACTGATTGATTGAGAATCGAGCGAGAAATCCTCACTCGATTTCAATGGTGAAGCTCAAAGTTGCCTTTAATGGCACTAGGGACCTATTTGCAAATATAACAAGAAAATTAGTGGCCTTTTTGTAAAGATTTTAAAAGTTAAGGGCATATGTGTGATTAGACAGGACCAAGTTACAAACTAGGTCAAGACAATCTTAGATTGGGCCCAAATTTTGGTACAAACCTAATTTGGACCTAAGGAATCCAATGGTGAAGTTGGAGTTTGGTTTTGACCACGTTTAACTAGTTAATTTATGCAGAAACCCAAATTAGGGTAAATGTCTGTTTGAGACTCTATTTTGGGTCAAGATCGATTCTGATGGTCAAATTGAAGGTACTAAACCCTAGAGAATATTTTTCTATGAATTTTAGAGGGTTTAGGAGAATTTTATCCTAATCAAAACCTCAGTTAATTAAGCGAGTTTGGATTTTAGGGTTTTAAAAGTCATTTAATTATCAAAACACGTGAAAATCCTTTTCTGTCTGTTCTATCCCACTTGCTAGCCTTTTAGGATCATTTGGCTCTTAATTATCCCTTGAGAAAATTGATGGTAAAATTATGGTTTTAACGTAGGTTTCTTGTCTTTCTCTCAGAATGACTATGTAATGAATTTTGGCCTTTTGGAGGTTATGTAAGAGCATTTAAAGACTTAATCAGATCAAATTAAGCTAGTTATGGCTCATGATGGTGTTCCCATCACCCACCTGCTGCTAATAATCTGGTACTAGAATTAAAGCCCCTCCCATATCACTTTAAGTATGTCTTTTTGGGGTCCAACCAAATGTTTCCTGTGATCATCAATTCTCGACTCACACTTGATCAGGAAACTAAGCTGATTTATGTTCTCCAGTAGCATCGAAGAGCCATCGGATGGACCCTCGACAATCAGACTGCGATAAGTCCCTCGTATTGCACACATCGTATCTACACTAAAGAGGGTTCACAACAATCTTGAGAAATGCAGAGATGACTCAATCCGAATCTTCAAGAGGTCGTGAAGAAAGAGATCATCAAGTGGTTAGATGCTGGTATCATCTACCCGATCTCCGATAGCCGCTAGGTGAGCCCCATCCAAGTTGTGTCTAAGAAGGCTGGCTCATCGTGATTACAACCGAATCTGGAAAGACCATCTCGACTCATTTTGTAAATTCGTGGAGACTCTGCATAGACTATCGAAGATTGAATGCCTCCACGAAGAAAGATCATTTCCTGCTCCATTCATTGATCAAATTCTCGAGAAACTGGTGGGGAATTGATTTTTCTGTTTCCTAGATGGGTACTCCAGATACAATCAGGTGGCAATCCATCTCGAAGATCAAGAAAAGACCACCTTTACCTACCCCTACGGTACGTACACGTTCCACAGGATGCCTTTTGGGCTATGCAACACACTTGCTGCCTTTCAACGATGCATGCTAACCATATTCTCCGATATGGTAGGTAATTACCTTGAGGTCTTCATGGATGACTTCTCTATATTTGGTGAATCTTTCAATGATTGCCTCCTACATTTGGTTCAGATCCTTAAAAGATGCATCAAAGTGAACCTGGTTCTCTCCTGGAAAAAGAGTCACTTCATGGTTCCTGAGGGCATCGTACTTGGACACCTTGTCTCTGAGAAAGGTATCCAAGTTGACCAGGCTAAGGTGAATCTAATTTCCAAATTATCTGTGCCTCCCTCGGTCAAAGACATTAGATCATTCTTGGGGCACATTGGTTTTTACCGTCGATTCATATATGATTTTTCCAAGATCACGTAACCTTGATGAATCTTCTCTCGAAGAACACACCTTTCGAGATGATAAGTGAGTGCATTCACACATTTGAGATCCTACATAACCAAGTCACCAAAGCACCAATCCTGTAATCTCCTGACTGGTCTCAACCCTTCGAGATCATGTGCGATGCATCTGACTACGCAGTAGGAGCAGTGTTGGGTCAGAAAATCGATAGAAAATCGGTAGTCATATATTACGCTAGCAAGAAACTAGATGAGGCTCAGCGTAATTACATGATTACAGAGAAAGTGTTGCTGGTTGTAGTATTTGGTTTGGAGAAGTTTAGATCATACCTCCTGGGCTCCCACATCAACATTTACTCAGATCACACTACAGTAAGGCACTTGGACACCTTGTCTCTGAGAGAGGTATCCAAGTTGACCAGGCTAAGGTGAATCTAATTTTCAAATTACTTGTGCCTACCTCGGTCAAAGACATCAGATCATTCTTGGGGCATGTTGGTTTTTACTGTCGATTCATATCAAATTTTTCCAAGATCGCATAGCCTTGATGAATCTTCTCTCAAAGGGCGTTCCTTTCAAGATGACAAGTGAGTGCATTCATGCATTTGAGATCTTTCATGACCAAGTCACCCAAGCACCAATCCTGTAATCTCCTGACTAGTCTCAACCCTTTAAGATCATGTGCGATGCATCTGACTATGCAGTAGGAGCGGTGTTGGGTCAGAAAATCGATAGAAAATCGGTAGTCATATATTATGCCAGCAAGACACTAGATGAGGCTCAATGTAATTACATGATTATGGAGAAAGAGCTGTTGGCCATAGTATTTGGTTTGGAGGAGTTTAGATCATACCTCCTGGGCTCCCACGTCATCATTTACTCAGATCACATTGCAATAAGGCACTTACTTACGAAGAAGGACGTGAAGCCAAGATTAATACGTTAGATCTTATTGTTGCAAGAATTCAATCTTGAAATTCTTGACAATGCCGGGAACCAGAACATGGTAGCTGATCATTTGTCTTGCCTTCTTTCTTCAGTCATTGACCCATCTGGACCTATCACCGAGCAGTTTTCAAATGAGCATCTCTTGGCCATTAACGGATTTCCCTGGTTTGCCGACATCATGGACTACTTGGTTACGGGGAAAGTCCTGCCAGACTGGGCAACCTCCTGACAGGACAAGCTGATTTCCGATGCCAAGTATTATGTCTAGGAAGATCCATATCTATTTCACATCGGTAATGACCAAGTGATCTGGCAATGCATTCCCAACGACGAGGTTAATGATGTTATCTCATTCTGTCATGACCAAGCCTGCGATAGCCATTACTCTGAGCGTAAAACCACAACGAAGATCCTCCAGTATGGGTTCTTTTGGCCCACCATGTTCAAAGATGCACAATCTTATTGTAGGGCATGTGCTCATTGTTAGACCCTCGGCAACATGGGTCCGCACGATATGATGCCCTTGACTCTGATCATTATGTGTGAAATTTTTGACATGTAGGGAATTGATTTCATGGGAACCTTTCTAGGATCTAACAGCTTTGAATACATCTTACTCGCTATTAATTGTCTCAAAGTAGATTGAAGCCGTCCCCACTAGAACGAATGATCATAGAGTTGTTTTTCGGTTCATTCAGGAGAACATTTTTTTTAGATTTGGGGTTCCGAAGGCTATCATCAGCGATAGCGGGTCTCATTTCATGAATGCGCACTTCCAGATGAAAAAGTATGGGGTGTCGCATCGTATTTCGACTCCTTATCACCCCCAAACTAACGGATTGGCTGAGTTATCAAATAGAGAGATCAAGAAAATCCATCAGGTCATTGTTCGACCTTACAGGAAAGATTGGTCTACCCGCCTTTCGGAAGCCTTGTGGGCCTATAGAACCACCCACAAGATCGAGTTCGGAATGTCTCCCTTTAGACTCGTGTACAGGAAGGCATGTCACCTTCCTATAGAAATGGAGCACAAAGCTTACTAGGCAGTACGGAAGTGTAACCTAGATCTCATGAAGGCTGGAATCCACCGTCGGTTGCAAATGAACGAGATTGCGGAACTACGCAATGATGCGTACGAGAACTTGCGTATCTACAAAGAGTGGGTCAAAGCCTTCCATGACAAGCACATTTCACGAAAAACTTTCCATCCTAGTCAGAAAGTACTACTTTTTGATGCCAAACTTAAGCTCTTCCCAAGAAAACTCTGATCAAAGTGGATTAGGCCACTCCTCATGAGACAAGTCTTTGGAAATGGAGCTGTCAAAATCAGCGAACTCAGCCAAGAATCAGAACCTTTTGTCGTGAATGGTCAGAGACTCAAACCATTCTTCGAACTCACCGACTCGAATCTAGCTGCAGTATCTGTTGATCTCCATTCTCCTTAAGCTTCATTGCGCCCAGCTAATGGCGTTAAACTTAGCACCTAACAGGAAGCAACTCATCATTTTGAAAAACTCGAGACCCTTTTAACCTATCTTTCTGCTAAAATCATATTGCACTTTTGGGTTTGCCTATTGGAGCAGCCAACTCCACCTTTGATACTTGTATCAAAGCTTGAAATCATCCACAACAATCATTCCAACACATTCACTACCTACCAAACCTGTTCTAATGTACGATCAATGCTAAACTCAAACCCATTTAATTTACAATGGGAACATTGCAAATCTTAAGCATGGGGGGTATTAAAGTGCAAAACACTGCGAATCAATTCATGGAGGGGTTTTCATTCAAAAAAAAAAAAGAGGAGAAAGGAGGAAAGGAGAGGTCAATTTGAGTTGAATTGAATAAATTGAGGAAAAAAAAATCAAAGAAAGGAGCAATCAAAGAGAAAGAAATGGGATAGTCCCTTGTGATTGAGTATGGAACTTACCTAACTTCTAGCCTGGATGGGATGATGAATTAAGACCTGGAAGGAAAAAACATAGGAGATTAGTGATGAGTACTTACCTTAGGCCTCTTGGGCATGTTTAGGGCTTAAACACTCACGTATTTGTTAAGATCCAAATTAGTATTCAAGAGGTTGAGAAAAGTGCGAGGTAGATGTAGTAAGTCTAAGGCTTAGGGAGTATTCATCCCTGTTGATTGCCCTTTAGTTTGCAGGACTTGGTAACCTCAGCACCCAAAATCACACACTAGTCTGGTTCAGTGTACTTAACGAAGAAATAATGCCAAAAGTGTTCTATTATGAAAAAGTCATCTCAAAGATCTAGCAAAGGAGTGGCTCGAAAACACAAGTTGACTGATGGTGGAATGAAATATACTCCCCTCAAAGATGCGTAATAACATATCATCTCCTCGATACTTGTCTCCTAGGATATCTAAATATCTTACCAAGGGCATGTAAGCATCATGTGCTGGTTCAGGTGCCATGGGCAAGATTATCCTGAAATATCGATTGCCAGGGCCTAAATTCAGCTACAGAATGCCATGGGTGGCACTATCTCGAAGTGTTGAAAGCTAAGGTTCTGGGGTTTTCCATGGGTGGTGCTATCCCGAAGCATCGAAAGTTAGGGATCCTTTGAGGATTGATGGAAGGGACAAGGAATCTGATACAGACTATGTTTAGGGCCAATTTGAGGTTAGATTTACAGAAATATAAAAAGAAAAGAGAGAAACTCTCAAAATAAAAAATCCTTCATCTCTCTCTTATCAAAATACACTTGCAAACTGAACTTGGACACAATACATCTACGCACGGGTGCTTTAACTACTGGGATCAACGAACCTCTACATAGTTTTTGCAGGCCTTAGAAACTTTCACGGCAGACCCAGGATGAAGCTAGTCAGGTTTGGATCTCGACTGGTACTTGAGTACCTCTTGGCCTATTGTTGGTATTTTGATTTGATTTCTAGAAATGCAGCTTAGTAGGGCATCTTGACGGTTGCAGCTAGCTTGGAAATCTAGTTTGATCTACAGGATTTTGCCAGAGACTAGCAAAAGCTAGGAATGGGGGTATAATGGGAACACCATCATGAGCCCTAACTAGCTGCATTTAGTCAGGCTTGATTGTTAAAAGCTCCTCATAATTCTGCATTAGTCTGATTTGAGTGAAGAATGGGAAATCAAGGTTAATTCTGTAATTTTAACAGCACATCACAAACACAAATTAATCACAGGGTCACACAGAGGTTAAATGAAGGTCAAATGAGCTCAAAAGTTCAAAAAATGGGTCAATACTGTCAAAAATGAGGTTTCATGCATATCGAGAATCGAAATAGCACATAAAAACCTAAGTATCAACCTGCTTAAATTAAAGAGGTTCTGGTCATGATAAAATTCATCTAAACCTCCTCAAATTCATAGAAAAATATTCTAAGAGGTTTTGTACCCTTGATTTGATCATTTGAACCCATTTCGACCTAGAACAAAGTTTCAAACGGAATTCTATCCTAATTTGAGCTTCTATGCAAATTGCCCAGCAAAAGTGCTTAAAACTCAAATCCGAGTTCATATTAGATTCCTTGGGTCTAAATTAGGTTAACACCAAAATTTAGACCCAATCAGAGTTCATCTTGACCTAGCCTGCAATTTAGTCCCTCAAATCTTTATTTCTCTCAATAAGACACTTAACTTTCAAGTTTATTACAAATAGGTCCCTAACTTCTCATCATTTTCTTCATTTAGGACCCCACCGCCATTGGCAGGGGAAAATACCTCAGGTCAAGATTCTCGAGGTGATATCTCTCTCAAATCAAGACCAAATCCCTTCAAATTTGGAGGGATTAAACTTGAGAAATTTCCTAATCATTTGGACCAGATTTGGGATCCTCAATCGTGTCCTAGAGCTCAAGAAAGCTCGACGAATTTGGAGATATTTTTCTCCAAGAACAGCAGCCAAATCATGCTGCTTTCCTCATTTAGAGCTCATTCTGAAGCTCTATAAAGAGCCCTCATGCATGTCTTAGCCATTCTCTTCAGCCAAGAACAGGCCAGAAAACACCTTCTTCTTCTTCCAGCCTCTATCTCTTCGAGCTCCGGTGACCTCCTCCATCCTCCTCCTCCAGCAATCCAACCATCAAATTGGACGACCCTCTGTCTTCCATCCTTCATTCCACCTCTCGTCAGTCAAAGCAGAGGTTCTCTCCGCCCTCGTTGTCGCCATTCTCCCTCGCCATCAACCTCATCTTCTCCGACTCTGTCCCATCACCGCTGGAGGACTCCACCCTCTTTCTCCCTCCCTAAGCCTCTCCTCTATATTCCTCTCACTCCCTTGCTTCCTTCTACACCCTTAGTTTCTAGGATTGATCATCACACACCCCGTTCCACCCTCGTCTTCCCCACGTTCGACACGAGTTCTAGCGAGCTCGCACTGGCACCACACTCTACCAAACGACCTGCCATCAAGCCCAAAGCTCTGCCACACCTCCATCTTCAAAAGCCCTCAACCAATTTCACCTTACCACTACCCAAACTCTCCACTAAACACCACACCTTCCGCTCGCCTTCTTCAACTTCACCACTTCACCACACACACCCTCTCATCCAATTTCCACCACCAGCACCTTCGCCGGACACCGACGAATCTTTTGAACGTGTTTAACAGGCCCACAAGGCCGTCTTTGGTTTACAGGTACTAGCTGGAGCTCCATTGCTGCCACCACCTTCCCCGACGTTGTTCACTCCACTCTAGCCATCATTCATCCAGCATCTGCCCTTAGTGGATGAGGACTCATCTGTTGCAGCTTCCCAGGTCATCAATCAAGCGAAGTAGCAGCAGTTGCTGCCCTGATTTCTCTAGGTCTTTCGCTACAGCACATGAGGTGTTTACACGAAGGAAGCTGCCAATCTTAGTCCCACATCATGCGGGACAAAACTCGTGTAGTGAATAAAAGAAAAATGTGCCATACGCTCTTCGCCTCAAACACTGGGGTAAGGTCCCCTTATCTCACATTCCTCTCACTCCTCATCCGCTACACCACATCGGTGGGTGAAGATAACATCATCATCAGCCATATCTAGCTTTAATTAATCATAATCAAGGAATAAATGCTCCTACATAACCGCCAAAAGACCATAATTCACTGCTAATCCATTCTGAGAGAATAACAAGAAAATAGGGGTAAAATTGCAGTTTTAGCAACATATCTTAATTGCAAAATAATAACAAGATTTCTAAGGGGTTAATCAAAGGTCAAATTGTCATAATGGTCAAACAAGTAGGTCCGTGAAGACAGAAATGGGTTTTCACACGTTTCAAGAATTAAATGACATCTAAAACCCTAAAAATAGACCTGCTTAATCTACTGAGGTTTTGGTCAGGATAAAATTCACATAAACCCTCTAAAATTTATAGAAAAATATTCTCTAGGATTTGTTACCTTCAATTTGACCATCAGAACCTACTTTGACCTAAAACTGAGTCTCAGATAGACAGTTGCCCTAATTTGGGTTTTTACATAAATTACCTAGTCAAATAAAGTCAAAACCAAAATCTAACTTCACCATTGGTTTCCTTGGGTCAAAATTAGGTTTGTACCAAAATTTGGGCCCAATCTGAGATTATTTCGACCTATTTTGCACTTTGGTTCAAGTTTGACTTTCTTTATCTCCAATAGCCCCTTAGCTTTTGAATTCCTCACAACAAGCTCCCCAACTTCTTTGTCTTCTTCACATAAAGGTCCCTGCCGCACATGAACTCCTAATCCTAAAGCTCCGGTGACAATCAATCAAGGATTTCTCCTTGATTGATTGATGAAACTTCCTCAAATTTGAACTAGAGATCCCTCTTAAAATTCTCTTCCAATCAAACCAATTCTTGAGCATCTATTCCTTCACAATCTCTATGCAAATGCATGAGAGATTTGGGTTTTCCTACTCCAGCAAACCTTCCAAGCTTGGAAGCTTGCTTTCCAAGCTTCAACCACCCTCTACTGCCTATATAAAGATCCCTAGGGCCTTCCCGTCCTCTCCAAGCTTGAATTCCGGCCGTGAAACCCCCCTTTCCTCTCTCTGCTCCGGTTGAGAAACTTCGAAATCTCCGGTGAATCTTGATCTCCTTCATCATCCATCCGCAATACCAGTGGCCGATTCCTTCCCCTCGACCTCTTCTGCTTTTGGTCGTACCAGCAAGAGCTTCCCAACCTCCATCGTTATCGCCATCCTACCTCCACCGGAGTACTTTCTTCCCTGGCACTGGCCTACCAACACCAATGTCGTTCTCCCCCCTTCATCTATTAGATTAGGGTTAGATTAGATCCTTAGTTCTCTTAAGTTAGTTTTACATCCTCAAAAATAAAAAATATCCCTTCGACATCTATGCAAGTTTCCTTCTTCTCCACCTTCGACGACACCGGCGAGGGTTTTCGCTCACTTCACACACTCAAACCCCTCACTAACCGGTCTACAACCTACGCCTCTCCTTCCCATATTTATTCCACCTTTCGCCCACTCACAACCACCACCGAACAATACACCTTCATGTTGTCTTCTCCATCACCGACCACCCTCTACATGCCGCCATCCTCCACAAGACCGTCACCATCACCTTCATCGTGCTACGACGAAGCTAAGGAGCCAGTTAACTGGGGCCTTCGAGCCCGTATTAGTGTTCTAGGTCTTTGCCAGTTCGCCGCTGCTGCCGCCTCCATCTTCGACCACGACCGAGCTCCTCTGATGTCTAGATGACCTAGTGCTACTCTCAATCTACGTGGCTACGTCCCAGGATCTGCTCCAAGTCTTGGATTAAAAACTCCAAGTTGCAATCACTACCAATTGAAGAAGACTTCCACCTCCAGCTACTGCAGCTATACGCAAAGAGGGCATGGGACTTTAGTCCCACATCGTTTGCTGAAGAGTTTAGCAGTGACATAAGTTGTTTTTGCACATGCGGTTTATCACTCGAGAACACAGGGGGTTGGGTCCCCTCGCACACACCCTACGCCTTGCCCGTGACACTCTTGCCTGCAGGTCTGGCACCATACCCATATACTCGCCTAATCCCTACACCTTGGCTACTACCCACGTCGGTAGCCCTGGTCTCGGGTGCGCTCATACTTGTCAATCCGATACTGTGCATGGCCTTGTGAAGGCGAGAATGAGGTGGAAACCTAGAGAAAGAACAAGAGAGAGAGCGCGGGGTTAAGGGGGGTTTTACACTTTAGTGTTCTCAACACTTAGTCGATTTCAGAGGAGAGTTCCCCCTTGTGCATCAGAAGGGCCAAAGAAGAGAAGGAAGAAGAGACAGAGCCAAAGAAGAGAAGAAGAAAAAGAAGAACAGTAACAGCAGAAGAAAAGGAAGATTGAGCACTGTAGCTACGTCTCTTAAGATGTCTGATTGCAAAATCAAACGTTTGATTATCTGCTCCTTCATTTGATTATATTTGAGTAATTGCTCTATGTGTTAGACTTATAATTGGTGTCCCAAATCACCATTATTTTGTCTATATTACTTTTTGACTCTTCATATACTCATGTCATACATTACATATTAGATTTTGAGTAATTAATTGTGCTCATTTACATTATGTGTTGAGATTAGCACCTGAATTCCATATTTACTCCCAGGGAATGACCTCGGACTTCATTTCTGATATTCAAGTTATAAATTTTATCTGTTGTTCAAGCTATTTTTGAGAAATTATTACTACAACGAACGCATCTTTTAAATCCCCTCAATAGCCCTATCAACAGCGGGTCTAGTCCCTGGTTTGCTTACCAGGATCTGATTACCCATTATTGTATACCCATATACTTGGATCTGAGAGAAGGAAATTTGAGAGGGAGGGAGGAGGGGGTTTTTGCATTACTGTTGCTTCGAAATTCGTGCTCCCTCTCCCGCAGTTAATGTTGTACGGATGATCCCCAGCAACGGTGCCAAAATGTTGAAGCAGAAAATCCCCGACAACGGTGCCAAAATGTTGAAGCGGAAAGATCGTCGCAAACAGAGTTTGAGTTTGAAAAACCTGTCATTGTAGCGTAATTTACGAGAAAAAATCTTCAATAGATAATTTTATCGAAACTCAAAAGGAATTTTGGGTCGAACACAGGGAGGCGGACATTTGATTAAAAATCGCATTTGTTTTGTTGTCACGAAACAAATTAGCTGGTTGAATTAAATCTAAACTAGCTATCTACTTAAAGAATAATGAATAGACGAGAGAGAGAATATTGCAAATAATGACAAAATAGAAGTAGAATACATATGGATTTCATAATTATCCAGAGATGTTCATTACAACTAACAACTACTTGTTACACTAGAAAGCAGGAAATCTACACTAGAAAGAAGTAAATCTACTTTAGAAAGCGGTAAAGAGAAGGTGGAGAGAAGTTATCCTCCTCGATGGTTGCTTGGAGGATGAGTTACATTGATAGAGCACCCAGACGAAGGTGGTGAGATGTGGGACGAAGGAGAATGACGACGGAGAACAGGGCAAGGCGACGTTGTAGCGAGATCCGCTTCCTGAATGGCGATGATAGGACAATCACAGAATGCTCCACAAATAGGATGAGAATGTGGGAAAATTATATTGTTAACTCTAGAGGAGCATCCTGGGTTTGGGACAAGCTCTTAAAGCTTTGGAGGGGGTGAGAGAAGAGAGGAAGGGATGAAGAAAGCGTGGGGATCGTAGGGCCTTTTATAGGTGAAGATTGGAGGGGGTAAAAAAGTCATTTCATCTTAAAACATTAAATGAGGGGGTCTTTAGTGATGGATATAAATGTCACTAAAGACCCCACATTGCTGAAGGACATGCGCATGCCCTCGCCTCCTCTCAATATTAGTCATCCGATTGTGAGATCGGACAGCTTAAAATTAATCTCGGCCGTTCCTTCATTGCACGCTTGGGCGTGAGATCGGGCATGAGCATCAAATCGCACGTCCAACTGATCTGAAGATCTGGGCCGTTGGCATCTGATCAGTTGGCTAGATTTCATGCTCGTGCGCGAGAATGACAGCGCCGCAAATTGAACATGTGGTCTCTACTTACGTAGCCTTAACCGCTACGCTACGCGTGCGTTTGACCTGAGCGGAAGATTTTGTGTACAGCCGATTTCGACCGTTGGATCTTCATCCAACGGTCGAGATCAAGCATTGATATTTGCTTGGAGAGGTGGAGCAGGAGGCCTTGGCATGCGTTGGGTGGCTGGGATGGCATCACATGGCGCCATCTTGGCCATCCATCTTTTGTGAGTTGTAGATGGTGCCACAGATGTCGGATTGGATCGATTTTCATGCTGTTGGGTTGTAATCGTCAATTCAAACCCATCCAAGCAGTCAGATTTGCCATCTGATGTACCAATTTACACCATCTTGGTCCCTTGACCTCTGATCTTTCTTGGACTGCATCTGATGCTATGGAAGTCCGATCGGGGCGATCTTGGAGCCGTTGAACTCCGATCATCGCCCTGATCAGATCCATACGGTTGGATCTTCAATCCGAGGCCCTGATATGATGTTACCCTATTACCTAACCACAATGAGAAAATTAACCTAAACTTTATATAATCTAACCTAAATGCAAGATGATGCATGTTATGCAATATTTATAATGTATGATGCAACTATACGTCTAAGAACACGCAAAAATAGATGATTTATGTGATATAAACATGTTTACATCACACCCCCATGCCTATCTTTTGCAAGTCCCTTGTAAAACTACATGCTATTTATAAGAGAATTAGGTCTGATTTCTTTGGCAATAGTTATTTTTCAACACTTAGGGATTTCAACTAAGACCTAAACTACAAAAACACAACGCCTAGGTGTATGCCAAAATGCAGACCTCTTAAGCCCTCGCCTTATTCAAAGAAGGATTCTTTTCTTCTTTTCTTCTTTTCTAATTTTTTTTTGGATTTTTGAGTTTAGGGCTTCGGAGCAGCTTTCTACGACCACTCAACCTACCCAAGACTCAATGAGAACTCTAAGTTCGAAGCATCTTTTCGTGAATGTGATAGACTCATTGATTGACAATCAGAATAGACTTCGGGTTTCTACGCCCCTAGGTGACCTTAAAAAAGAATTCTCCCTAAAGGTGTATCTATTCGACCAGTAGCTTTCTCCCTAGTTTTATTTTTATGAGGTCAACACAAGGGTGAACCTAATGTATATCTCCGGCTTATTCTACTTCTCTGCTTCTTCTTAAGTGTTTAGGAATTATACGTGCATTTCTTAAGTTGGGATCTGGACAACTTACCAATGGGTTGTTACCCACAATGACTTGCTAACCATACTTGTACAGTGAAGTGTGACTTATTTATTTTTTCTTTTCTTTTCTCCTTTTCTTTTTTTTTTGGATATTTTTCTTTTTCTTTTCTTTTTTTAAGTAGGTGGCTTCCTTGATCTAAGATTTACCTAAAGGCAGTAGGAAAAGAATGGTCATGTAACTGGGCTCTGGACAACCTACAAATGGGCTATTACCCACGATAACTTGCTAGCCATACCACCCTAGAAGGTTCATTAGCTATCTAATTTCTGTAAAAATCGTCGAACAACGAGTTAGTGTGTAGATGCTTAGGCTTAAAGTTCCCTCAAATCAGAGGGCGGGTTGATAAGTCGTATACTTTTCACCATATCTTATTTAATTAGATTAGAAATATATTTAGGTGATGACTTGAGAAATAGGTCCACATTTTAGTGGACACCCAGGTTGATTAAGCCCGAAGACTTGAAGGGTCGTAGTGTTCAAGTTATACAGTTTTATTCTCTAAAATTGAAAATTTTTTAAAGCTCAAGTTCTCTTTCCTAATTTAACTTTTTCTTTTCAAAAATAAAGACAAAATAAAAAGAATCAACGAAGCTAACAAGATGATTCAGATAATGATATCCACCCCCATGCCTATTTAATGCAATGTCCTCATTGCATTAAAAAGACATGAAACATAGTGGAGTAGAGTAGAAAGCACCTGAATTGCGTGAATAATAGGTTGGCTTTGAGATGAAAAAAAACTGTATACGTGCTGAACTTGGTGCCTTCAGCTAGGCCACTATACAAATAAAAAAGAAACAAAGAATTCACAGGTGCAGGTCAGAATCAAGATAAAAAGATTCACCTCAAGACCTACCAGCAAATGTCCACAGATGTGGACCAGATGATGGTGTAGACCCATACCCCATGGTCGAGTATATATAAGGTTCTGGATAAAAATTACCCAGAACCTGAGATCAGTATGCAAGTGGGGTTGGGCTTACATTCTGTAAGGATGCAACCCAAGACCAAAATGTCGGATTATAGAGAAATTAAGCTCAAAAGGATAATCAATGAATATGTGCTTGGGTTTGACATCCTCTGAGTCAAAGATGTCATAAGGGTCCTGGTAGAAGGTTGGTGGTTTCAGATAAATAGGCACCCTTAGACACGATCTTTTGCTTCCTCTGGAATTGACTTCCCATATCACCATTTCCCAATTCTTATCCTCAATCAGGACTTCAGATTCTGGGATCTCTTGCATGATAATCACCCCATCTAAAACATCCAAGTCTAAGATTTGTTGTTGAATTAGAATTGACTTAGGTCTAGTGATCTCAAAATCAAAATCGTCATTATGCTTAAAGGGGTGTAATTGAGGATTGGGGCTATGAATTGAATCCTCCATGAAATGAGGATCTGAATCCACCATGCGAGCCCCAACAGGATCAAGTTCCTCAATTTTAGGGCCATCAAATGATTTATCGAATTCCACAGGCCCAGTCGTCTCACTGAAATCGTGTGCTGTAAACTCAGGTGAGACTTCACATAATGATTCTTCACCTTCAGAATGCAAGAATTCTAAATCCGCATTAATGTATGTCTCAAAATCATCAATTACTTTTTGTTCCATGAAGACATATGTTTCCTCGTACCTGGCTCAGGGATCTCAGGTGAAGAAATCAGCTCATCCTTATTTGATTGCTCTAGAACAGCCTGGCCAACCCTGGTTTCGTAAAACGTGTCCCTCTACAGGTGCCTGAGTGGATTTTGACATCGACTCTCCTGTCAGGGGTTCATCCTAGGAATCCTCCCACGATTGGACTAGAGCAATTACAAATCTCATCCTCAATTTCTATAACTTCCCAAGTAAAACCTCACCTGAGTCCTTATCCCTAACATCTTGGAGACAATCCAACAAACACTTGTTAAGATCATCAATCATTTCAATTAGTAGCTCCAATTCTTCAGGGCAAGGTGTTGGCTTAGCTTCTAAAGATTGTATGGTATTCCTTAAGTTAGCCAACACCTTATCTTGGACCTGGTTAACCTGAACCAAATGGTTTGGTTCAGGGTTGGGTAGGTTTGGGTTCAATTTGGGGGAGTCAAGGAATTGAGGTTCTTGGTACCCTCCCTAATAATAGGTCACTTCATATTTTTCAAAGAGAGGTGGTGACTTGTATGCATTATAATATGGGGAAGGGTAAGGATCAGCATATCCTTTCCTTCTTGATTGTAGATCTTATTAGGTTGTCTAAATGAGGGCGATGATCTATAATCGATGTAGCTCGAAGAAGGATAAGAATCAAGATCATGGTGTCCAAGGTTAAACCCTGAACATAGAGGTCCAGAATTGTATCGCCAATCCGAGATATCCCAACTAGTAGATGGTTGATTATAGCATGAGTTGGGATAACAATCATCATATTGGGGATAAGATGTATCAGGAGGGTAAGAGCGGGAATGCGTGTAGAATGTGGAAGGATTCATGACAAATGGGAGGAAGAAAGGCGTCCTGCAATACAAATAATCAAACCTATCCTTAAGTGGGCTAGCCTAAAGACCTACAGACTCCTAGAGCCCATTTTGAGATGAAGAAATGATTTGATCTACTTCTTTTTGGTCAATCCAACCAGTTAGAGGGAGGGGTTGGGGAGAAGGTTCTTCCTTTGGCTTGCTCCTTCGGTTCCTAGTGTACCTCCTAACCACAATCGTTTGATTCTGCTCCCCTAGCTAGACATTAAATTGAATGGTAAAAACAGACTAATCGAAAATAATCTCGATCTGGGCTTCGAAGAGCGAGTCCAATCCATAAGGCCAATGTCTACTCTATTTTAATTAGGGTTAGGTTTAAATGTGCTTTTGAATGTGATGGGCCCTTTATCTAAGTTGTGCCCTTAATGTTTGATTGATATGTGTGTGCATGCACAACTAGTGGTTTTCAAGTAAGATTATTTTTGGATGTGGTGAATTTTATGGTTTAAATCTTGCTTAGTAGCTTTTACAATTCAACTTTAGGTGTATTCAATCAAGTTCAGTTGGCACACCAGCTTTTGAAAGCACAGGTGAAGATGTTTTCCATTAAAACTTAAAAGAATGTGGAGTGCTTGGTAAATCCCTAAAAGTTGAACTTATTTGGTAGCTACTTGATGAGTTGATTTTAGTTGAAGTGGTGTGGCCAAAATAAATCAAACAATTGGCCTGATGCACCACTTAATTAGGCACACAAGTGATTACCTAATTTGATTTCTACTCAATTATGTGTTGATGAGTGTATTGGTCCCAAAGATCGAGTTACCAGTTGAGTGTGAAGAATCAGAAGAGGTTGTATACCACTGTGAGATTTTTTTAAAATTTTTCTTTATATAAGTGGAGGGGGAGGCAGGTGGTGATGACAAACAAACAATCAAAACTACCCTTAGAGTTTATGTAAGCTCCTAGGTTAATTAGGGTTTGTGTTATTAGGTGGAGGAATGAAATCTAGTGGGTAGGGAGGTGGGGGTAAACTTACAGACCCTTCAATAGCACTTTACTCCAATCTACCACTTTTGCCTGTCTCGAGAGAGTACCTGCAATCATAATAAGAAAGGAGAGAAGTGAGATAAACGATCAATAAGTCGGAAAACGTGAAAAATCAAAGAGCGTCGCCCCCCGACAACAACACCAAAATGTTGAAATGGATGACCCCCGGCAACGACACCAAAATGTTGAAGCAGAAAGATCGTCACAAAAAAAGTTTGAATTTGGAAAACCTGTCTTTGTAGTGCAATTTGGGAGAAAAACCATCAACAGATAATTTTACCGAAACTCAAAAGGAATTCCGGGTTGAACACAGGGAGGCAGACGTTTGATTAAAACTTGCATTTGTTTTGTTGTCATGAAGCAAATTAGCTAGTCAAATTAAATCTAAACTAGCTATCTACTTAAAGAATAATGATTAGAAGAGAGAGAAAGAATATTACAAATAAAGACAAAATAGAAGTAGAATACACATGGATTTCATAATCATCAAGTGATGTTCATTACAACTAACAACTACTCGTTACATTAAAAAGCAAGAAATCTACACTAGAAAGTAGTAAATCTACTCTAGAAAGCGGTAAAGAGAGGGTGGAGAGAAGTTATCCTCCTTGATGGCGGCTTAGAGGATGAGCCGCATTGACGGAGCACCCAGATGAAGGTGGTGAGATGTGGGACGAAGGAGAATGACGACAGACGATGGAGAACAGGGTAGGGCGATGTTGCAGTGGGATCCACTTCCTAAATGGCGGTGAGAGGACAGCCGCAGAATGCTCTACGAACGGGATGAGGTGGAAAAATTATATTTTTAACTCTAAAGGATCATCCCGGGTTTGGGACAAGCTCTTAAAGCTTTGGAGGGGATGAGAGAAGAGAAGAAGGGATGAAGAAAGTGTGGGGGTTGTAGGGCCTTTTATAGGTGAAGATTGGAGGGGCCACAAAGGACATTTCATCTTAAAACATTAAATGATGGGATCTTTAGTGACGGATATAAATGTCACTAAAGACCCCACGTTGCTGAAGGACGTGCGCACGCCCCTACCTCCTCTCCTTTTGCGCACAAAATGCCTGTGCACGAACATGCAATATTAGCCATCCAATTGCAAGATCGGACGGCTTAAAATCAATCTCTCCTGCGCTTTCATTACGCACTCCCGTGTGAGATCGGGTGTGAGCGTTCAGCGTCGAATCGCATGTTCGCCTGATCTGAAGATTTGGGCCGTTGGCGTCTGATCAGTCGGCTAGATTTCCTGCTCACGCGCGAGAAGGAGGGTGCAGCACCGCGAATCGAATGCACTTTCTCTGCTCACGTAGCGCCTTAATCGCTACGATACGCGTTGACTGATCGATCTTTTGCTTTTAAAGTCGTTTGTAGTTTAATGTGGTGGAAAAATCGACTAATCAATTTTTAACAAGAAATAACCACTCGCAGAGGAGCAGGTCGTATCCACAGGGAGGCAATAACGTATTAAAATTCGCGCCACTTAAAAATGTTTGTTCATAGTCAATTTGGACAAGAACCAAGCCAAGATTGCCTTTAGATTAAGGTTTAATCAAGAAACAATGCTGAAATGGCAATTATGAGAAACTACAGGATATTTTCCGCAATGCAGAGTTAATAGAATATGATTAAAATGTGGCAATGGAAGAAAATGTAAATTTTAATTAACGTTTTACTGTAGGAAAACAGGGGAATTTTTCCCCGTTGTCTTGCGCGACGAGGAGCCGATGGCCGGGCGCGGGAAGCTCGGAGGAGGTCCCTTGGATCAAGGGCTTCGAATCGGTGGTGGCAGCGAGTCGCGCGGCGGCCGGAGGTGGCCGGACGAGCTCCGGCGGAGGTGCTGCAGCCGGCAGCTTGCGCAGCCTGTTGCGTGAAGTCCGCCGCCTGCTGCTGCTGTGGGGGTGGCTGCTGCCGCTGCCGTGGGCACTGCTGCGGCTGGCGTGGCAGGCGTTCGTCTGCAGGCGCGGGGAAGAGGGCGCTGCAGGCGGTTCTGCAAGTGCGGCGGAGGGTGCTGCAACGCGGTTGGAGGATGGCGTGCGCTGCGGAGGGTCTGTGGAGGGCGCTGCTGGCGGTTCTGCAGGCGCAGTGGTGAACGGCGTGGACTGCAGGCGCTGTTGGAGGGTGCAGGCACGTGGGCGAAGGGCTCTGCAGTCGCGGGAGGAGGCGTGCTCGGTTGTGCGGGTCTGCAGGCACGGTTGGAGGAGGGCACTGCAGCCGGTGAGTGTGTGGAGATGGCGTGAGCTGCAGGCGCGTGGAGATGGCGAAGGCTGATGGTGGGCGCGGTTGCGCTGGAGGCTGGTGGGTGGAGCTGCAGGCGTGGGTGCGCACGGATGAAGGCGCAGGCGCGGGGGTGGTGGTGCGGGCGTGAACGGTGAGATGGGCGGGTGATCGCAGGTGAGCGGTGATTAGCCCATAGTTGTGGGCTATTTAAGTATTTAAGTGCCTACACATTAGGTTAATTCTAACATTTATTTAGTATAAATTAGGATGTAAATAGATTAATTCATAGTTTTAATCTAATTACATAATCCATACATTGCATTCATATCTTAAGTGCATTTAGAATTAGCTTAGAATAGCATTCATCTAATTAGATAACCAATTAGGTATATTGTTTTTATTAACATAGAAGTTGAGGGTCTATACATAAATAACCCTAATATTTTAATAATATTTCCTTTATTCGTCTTCTTTCAGAACGGCTGGCTGCCGCTCCAACGCCCGCGTGATGCAGTGAAAGCCATTCAAGGGGGAGCGGATACGGTGGATCTGGTCGGCAGCTGATTTCAAATTTGTTCATGCCACTACAAAAGGAGCACGGAGGCAGCCGAGCAAAGAAGGCCTCCGCCACCAACCCACCACTGTGCAGAGAGATCCTCTCTCTTCCACTCCACACTGCCGGCCTCTACCATGGCGGCGAGTCTCCACCACCGTCGGCGTGTGGTGTGACAGGCCACACCGCCATCCGGAGCTCGCCCGCATTACCGTGAGCACCTTAGCGTGCAACTCCCTCGCCGTCGTCGCCGACCACCGTCACCAACCTACTGATCAGCCACCCTCTCAGTAACTTAAGACGTCTGGGAAATTTCCCAGACGTCTGAAGTTACCCGCTCACTTCACCGCACACGCCTGAAGTCGCCTGCAGACCCCTTCCCGCACCTGCAGAACCTTCAGCGCACCCACGTCCGTCAACCTTCAGCTCAAACACGCACAACCGCCTGCAATCCACGCCGTTCACCACACCATCTGCAAACCGCCAGCAACCGACCTCTGCAGCTTCCACCGCACACGCCAGCGCCCGCCTGCAGACCACCGCAGCCACGCCTCCGCGCGCCAGCGCCCTCCGCAGACCCTCCGCGCGCCCACGCACAACCGCCTGCAGCACCTCCGCCGGAGCTCGTCCGGCCACCTCCGGCCGCCGCGCGACTCGCCGTCACCACCGATTCGAAGCCCTTGATCCAAGGGACCTCCGCCGAGCTTCCCGCGCCCAGCCATCGGCTCCTCGTCGCGCAAGACAACGGGGAAAAATTCCCCTGTTTTGCTACAGTAAAGCGTTGATTAAAATTTACATTTTCTGCCATTGCCAGATTTTATTCATATTCTATTCACTCTGCATTGCGGAAAATATCCTGTAGTTTATCATAATTGCCATTTCAGCATTATTTCTTGCTTAAACCTTAATCTAAAGGCAATCTTGGCTTGGTTCTTGTCCAAATTGACTCCGAACAAACATTTTTAAGTGGCGCGAATTTTAATACGTTATTGCCTCCCTGTGGAAACGACCCGCTCCTCTACGAGTGGTTATTTCTTATTAAAAATTGATTAGTCGATTTTTCCACCACATTAAACTACAAACGACTTAAAAGCGAAAGATCGACCCGGTCAAATGGCGCCGTTGCCGGGGAGGCAACAGACGCAATAATTTCGCCTAATTTTATCTTCATTATTTGTCAATTGCACAGAGATTTGACCATTTATTATTTTCTTTTCTGTGCGAGAAATTTTGTGCAAGAATCAGCCACTGTGAGAGGCGACCCTTGACGTCGCCAGACGAGAAGTGGACAAGCAATTTTGAAAGGAGGAGAAGGACGAGGACGCGACGGACACCATTGTATTTAATCTCTAATTTAATTATAATAGAATTAAGACTGAAGACTTAATTTTTCATTACAGTTAGTTTGAAACCCTTGTTCTGGGGTAAATTTTGAGGGGTTTGTTCCCCGATTTTGTTTTGGACCCGTGTTGGGTAATTTTTAGGAGCCTGTTCCCTTTTATTTAGATTTAGGTTTATTTTTTTTATTATTTCTTTTATTTGCTTGTGCATAAGTAGTTCCAAAAAAAAATAGAAAAAAGAAAAAAAAAACGAGCTGCCTGCTAGAAGTTGCCTGCCCTAGGACGAACCATTTAGGTCTGTATGAGCAGCCTCTAGATTTGCTTTTCTACATTGCGTGCATTTTTGCATCGAAGATCGCTGGAGGCAAGGTACGCATTCTCTTACTTTGCATCCTATTTTTGATCACGCATTGCATTTGGGATTTAATGCAAAGACCACCTAATCTGTACTGAATAAATCTAACAAGTGGTCACATATTTTCTTTAGAAAAAGGACTAATTAAAGGAAGGACATTTTAAAAACCAAGGATTTCATTTTCAAACTTGGCGTGCGATTCAAAGTTTAAAATCTTTTACGGTGTATGCACACTTATTTCACTTGCACCACGACACGCTTCTAGACACTCCTTAGGTTTGGAAATACTAGGACAAGCGCCCTCCTTTCGTTGGATTCTGAAGTGTTCGGAACTTGAGATCAAAGGTTTTGTAAATCCAAAGAGGGGGATACCCTGTCACGGATTTTTGGGGGTAGTTGAGGAGCACCGCGAAAGCACAGCTTCAAAGGAAGGCTTAGGCCTACTTGCATCCCTCTATCTTCCGTCTTTGGATTTACTTGACCATTTGAGATTTAGGGAAGATTACCTAAGTTCCAACTAGGTCTTTTTAGGCGAGCCGTAGGTTGACAATAGGCGCGTAATTGATTGGGTAACTTGTTTTGTCACCTACAATTTGAATTAAATTCAAAAGCCTAAATCTGTAAAGACCAAACAAGTCCGTTTGAATTGTGTTTGTAGTGCATGCTTGGTAGGCGTTCTCTTAGGAGACAACTTGTATTTGATCCTGAACCAGAAAGAATCCTAAGAAAAGACCTCCCAAGGGTAGAAATGGCCGGTCAAAGGAGCCTTAAGGAATATTTCATCCCAACCAACCAAGCTGGCCCAGCACTACGTAGACCTGGAGGGGATAATCCATATGAGATCAAAAGTAGTACCATATCCTTGCTACCCTCCTTTTATGGTACTACTAGGGAAGACCCTTACAGGCATATTGAGGAATTCACCGAGGTCTGTTCCACGGTGAAGCTGCAGGGCGTTACTGATGACGCTCAAATGCGGACCCTTTTTCCCTTCTCCCTAAAGGACAAAGCCAAGTATTGGTATCACACCCTTGATAATTTAAATACTTGGGATGCCTTGAAAAAGGAGTTTTTGAAGAAGTACTTCCCCATGAGCAAAACAAATCACTTTAGGAGGGAAATCATGAGTTTTGCTCAAAAGGATGGGGAAGCTTTCCATGATGCGTGGGAGCGCTTTAACGATTTGCTAAGACTTTGCCCACATCACCAGGTGCCTAAATGGCAATTGGTTGAAAGGTTCTACACCGGACTTAATGATTCGCATAGGCAAACTGTGGATGGTGCCTGTGTAGGAACCTTTCTATCTAAGACTGAGGATGAAGCTTGGAACTTATTTGATACTTTGAGTGAGAATTCTATTCACTTGAATTCTGCCTACATGGATAGAAAGCCCACTCTCATGCAAAGAAAGTTGGAGGCGAATGAAGCAAGGGACACCCAGAATTTAGCTTATCAAATTCAATTACTGAATCAAAACATGGAAAGGCTTATGTCGAACCCGAGTTCATTCACACCTAACACCTCCACATCCCAAGCTTCCGAATGCGTAATTTGTCAAGGCAATACACACGCCACTGTGGATTGCCACTTGGCCTCCCAATTCCCTGAGCTTGTACAAGCAGATTTGAATGCCGCTCAAGGGTTCCGTCCAAGACCTCGTAATGATCCTTTCTCCAACACTTATAATGAGGGATGGAGGAACCACCCAAACTTTTTATGGAGACAAGGAAATGTCTCAAATTCAGGGAATTACAAACCGCAATCCTTTCAAAACCATCAAATGAACCAACCTCAGACCTTTGCCCAACCTAAAACCTCTGAGATGGATGAATTGAAGGCGATATTGAAAACTATGCAAGAAAGTCAAAGTGCCATCATCCAATCTCATGACAAGGCTATACATGAGATGAAATCACAAATTGGACACCTTGTTGAGGCCGTTAGACAGAGGGAGACTGGGAAGTTTCCAAGTGCTGCTGAGGAAAATCCTAAAGGAAAAGGGATTGTCTTTAGGGAGCATGCTCAGGCGGTGACTATTCTGAGGAGTGGGAAAGAAATTTCCAAACCCGATGCTCCTATAGTCTCACCCCCTAAAAAAACATCCACCCCGACTTTCACCCCCACCGAAGAAGATTTGCCCAAATCTCCTCCGCTTGAAATCACCTCACCGGAAGAAGTTGCCCCCGTTCCACCCCTTACTCGACATGACAACCCTTCCACCCAGAGATCGAGAGTGCCATTTCCAGAGCGCTTATCCACCTCTGGGCAGACTTCTGCTGGCTCATCTGGAGCCAAAGATAAGACGGATGAGATTATGGAAACTTTCAAGCAAGTGCAGATTAACCTGCCTTTGCTTGAAGCTATCAGGCAGATTCCGTCTTATGCCCGCTTCTTAAAGGACTTGTGCACGAAAAAGCGGCAATCTAGAAAACAGGTCCAGTCTAAAGTTGTCCTGCCTGATTCTGTTAGCTCAATTGTTCAACATGGCACACCTCCGAAACTTAAGGACCCAGGAGCCCCATATATCTCTGTAGTTATTGGTGACTTACAAATTGATGAGGCTCTGCTTGATCTGGGTGCGGGGGTGAACATCCTTCCGAGCTATGTATATGAACAACTTGGGGGAGGCAATCTGAAGCCTAGCCCTGTAATCCTTCAAGTTGCTGATCGATCACTTAAGACACCACGGGGAATTTTGGAAGATGTCCTCGTAAGAGTGGAGGATTTCTTCTTTCCCGTTGACTTCTTAGTTTTGGACACTGACCCTACCAACAAGCCAACCAAACCCTCCATCATTTTGGGCCGCCCCTTCCTTGCAACTTCCCATGCTTCAATTAATTGCAATACTGGGGCATTGAAAATGGGCTTTGGGAATAGGAAAATCCGGCTTAATGTGTTTGATGCTTACAAACAAGCTGGACATGAGGATTGTTCTCAAGTTGAGGTGATAGATGACCTGATTGAAGAGGCAACTCCTGCAATGTTATGTGATGACCCCCTTCAGCATGTCATGCTAAATGAGCATTCCCATCTCTTGGAGGAATGTGAAGGGGATATACTAGAACTAGAGGAATTGCTAGGAGTTTCTGCTGAGTCTCTTCCCCCATCATTTCCGCCGAAGGCAGATTTGCTACCTGAGATGGGGACATCTATTATGAAACCCTCAACCATACAAGCCCCCAACCTTGAGTTGAAACCCCTCCCTGACACTCTCAAGTATGTTTTCCTAGGTGCCAATGATACGCTCCCAGTTATCATTTCGGCTGTGCTGTCTGAGGCACAGGAGGGAGCCTTGATTGAATGCCTGTCTAGGCATAAGGAAGCTATTGCTTGGAGCATTGCTGACATTAAGGGTATAGACTCTACACTCTGCATGCACCACATTTATACTGATGATTCCATCAAGCCTTTTAGGGACATGCAGAGACGTCTGAACCCTAATATGAGGGAGGTTGTAAAAAAGGAAATCCTGAAGTGGTTGGATGCAGGGATCATATATCCCATTGCTGATAGTAAATGGGTCAGTCCCATTCATGTGGTGCCAAAGAAGGCAGGTTTTACTGTGGAACTCAACGACCAAGGTGAACAAGTTGTCACTAGACCCTCAACTGGATGGAGGGTCTGTATTGATTACCGCAAGCTGAACACCGCTACCCAGAAGGATCACTTTCCTTTGCCTTTTATTGATCAAATTCTCGAAAAATTGGCAGGGAATAAGTATTATTGCTTTCTCGATGGATATTCTGGGTACAATCAAGTGGCAGTCTTTCCTGATGACCAGGAAAAGACGACATTCACGAGTCCTTACGGTACTTTTGCATTCAGGTGTATGCCGTTTGGATTATGTAATGCCCCTGCAACTTTCCAGCGGTGTATGATGTCTATCTTTTCGGACATGATTGACGAGTGTGTCGAAGTATTTATGGATGACTTCTCTATTTATGGCTCGTCTTTCGACCAGTGTCTCATGCACCTGGAGAATGTGTTGAAACGATGTAAGGAGACTGGTTTAGTCCTCAGCTGGGAGAAAAGTCACTTCATGGTACAGAAAGGAATTGTACTTGGGCATGTTGTATCTGAGCAAGGTTTAGAAGTAGATAAAGCCAAGATTGATTCTATTTCCAAACTTCCATTGCCTACGAATGTCAAACAGATTAGATCCTTTCTGGGCCATGCTGGCTTTTACAGGCGCTTTATTAAAAATTTTAGTAAGATTTCTAGGCCACTTTGTGACTTATTGGCGAAGGAATCTTCCTTCAGTTTTGATTCAAAGTGTGCCGAGGCCTTTCAAACTCTAAAGGAGGCCTTGATCTCTGCGCCTGTTCTCCAAGCTCCTGATTGGGCACTCCCCTTTGAGCTTATGTGTGATGCTTCGGATTATGCAGTGGGAGCAGTCCTTGGACAAAGGGTTGAGGGAAGACCTCATGTGCTGCATTATGCAAGCAAGACTTTAACTGAACCTCAGCAAAACTACACCGTCACTGAAAAAGAATTACTTGCTGTAGTTTTTGCTCTGGAGAAGTTTAGGTCTTATTTACTTGGGTCTAAGGTGGTTATTTTTACTGATCATGCAGCAGTGAAACATCTCATTGCTAAGAAAGATTCTAAGCCACGTCTGATTAGGTGGATCTTACTCCTTCAAGAATTTGACTTGGAAATACGTGAAAAGAAAGGAGTAGAAAATGTTGTGGCTGACCACCTGTCTCGTCTTCCTCTTAACGACTCTATTTCTGAAGACATTCGCGAGACATTCCCCGATGAAACTCTGATGGCGGTAACACCAACTTTACCTTGGTATGCAGACATTGTAAATTACTTGGTCACCGGACAAACTCCTGGCTCTTGGGATAAGCAGAAAAGAAAGAGATTCATTTCTCAAGCGAGATATTTTCATTGGGAAGAGCCAGAATTATTTAGACTTGGACAAGACCAAGTTTTGAGACGTTGTGTGCCTGAAGAGGAACAACAAAGTGTGCTGACATTTTGCCATGAACTTCATTGTGGAGGACACTTTGGTGCTAAGAAAACTGCTTTGAAGGTTCTCCAGTCTGGTTTTTGGTGGCCTTCCTTATTTAAGCATTCTCATAATTTTGTTAAGGCCTGTATTAGATGTCAACGGACTGGAACGATTGGGAAGAAGAATGAAATGCCTCAACATCCTATTCAATCTGTTGAAATTTTTTATGTGTGGGGAATTGACTTTATGGGCCCCTTCCCGTCGTCCCATGGTTTTGAATATATCTTGGTGGCAGTTGATTATGTCTCTAAATGGATAGAGGCCATTCCGACGCGCACAAATGACCACTCTGTGGTTTTGAAATTTGTGAAGGCCAATATCATATCCCGTTTCGGCTGCCCCAAGACTATTATAAGTGATGGGGGACCTCATTTCCGAAACCACCACTTCAATCGGTTAATTAAGAGTTTGGGAGTGACTCACAAGGTTGCTACCCCTTACCACCCTCAGACAAGTGGTCAGGTTGAAGTATCAAATAGGGAGATAAAAAATATTTTGGAAAAGACCGTTAGACCTGATAGGAAAGATTGGTCCCAAAAGCTCGATGATGCTTTGTGGGCTTATCGAACGGCTTATAAGACCCCTTTGGGTACTTCTCCCTTTCGAATTGTGTATGGAAAAGCGTGCCATTTACCTGTTGAGTTGGAACATAAAGCACTTTGGGCTATTCGAAGTGTTAACATGGATTTAGAGAAGGCAGGTAAGGCACGATTTCTAGAATTAAGTGAGCTTGAGGAGCTGAGGAATGATGCTTATGACACCTCTCAAGCTTATAAAGAAAGAACTAAGGTCTTGCATGACAAGTTTATTCTTCGAAAGACCTTTGAACCCAACCAACAAGTCTGGCTTTTCAATTCCAGACTTAAGCTTTTTCCTGGGAAATTAAAATCTCGTTGGGATGGGCCTTACATAATCACCAAAGTATTCCCCCATGGAGCTGTGGAGATCAAAAATCCTTCCTCTTCAGCAACTCCCTTTATCGTCAACGGTCAACGGTTAAAACCGTACATAACTTTAGATGGCCATCTAGTTGACGAAGTCACTCTTGAGGAGCCTTAGCTCCTACTATTCTCCGCCTCAGGTAATATCTTCCTTTAGCTATTTTTGATTTTCAATGAGGACATTGTTTGAACCAAGCATGGGGGAGAGGACCTGAGGCATTTTGTTTATAGCATGCATTTATAAAAAAAAAAAAAAGAAAGAAAAAAAAAAAGAAGAAAAGAAAAAAAAATATATATATATATAAAAAAAAAAAGAAAAAGAAAAAGAGGTTTTGAGCTTAACTGGCTAGATCTTGCCATCTTAAGCAAATCAGAACTCTAGGGTAGACTAAGTTAATTCTAGGGTCAAACTTTAGAAGCTAAATAAGCTACTAGCTTTAGACCTTTAGGGTCCTTTGTGGACTTAAAAACTTAAGTAGGAGTTAAGTTGCGGACCATTTTTCAAGAGGTTGAGGAAGGGAAGCTAGGGTTTGAGTTAAAAGGTGGGGTAGTACCTGGAGTCTTATTCTACCTTTTGGTTTACGGGTCCTTGTAACCCAAGCATCCAAATTGTTCACACTTGGTCTGGTAATTAACTTAATTTCTGAAAAGAGATTTGGTTCTCTTAGTTTTGACTTAAGAAAGGCTTGAAAACATATTTTGATTGGAAGAGTTCCCGCCGCAGGAGAGGTGGAGTATATACTCACCTTGAGGATGCGATGGTAACATATTACCTCCTTGGCGCTTGTCTCTTAGGATATCCATCCTACTGGGGGCATGTAAGCGCATTGCGCGGTTCAGGTACCATGGGCGGCCCTATCTCGAAGTGCCGATTGCCATAGGCCTGAATTCGCTTAAGAAATCCATGGGCGATACTATCTCGAAGTGTCGATTGCCAGGAGTTCTTGGGGTCGTTATGGGCAGTGCTATCTCGAAGCATCGAAAGCCAGGCACCCTTCGAGGTATGGTAATGGGGACAATGAATCCGACACAGACCGTGTTGATAGCTGATCTGAGGTTAGACTTAGAAGAATCAAACAAAAAAAAAAAAGTATATTTCTTAAAAAAAAAAAAAAAAAATTCCTTTAACTCAAATAACTCGGACCAATGCAAAAGCACGGATGCTTTAATCTCAGGGATCAATAAACTTTAGGGTAGAGTCAGAAATCAGGGAAACTTGTGCTTACAACTCGTCTTTAGCCGACCTAGTCTGTAACTTAGCAACTACTTAGGGACCTTGGGTTTAGAACATGAACTTAATATGCTTCTGAAGGAAGACTAAGTGAGTTGACTAGTCTACTTAGAGTGCTAGGTTTCGCTTAATTTTGCTAGGGACTAGCAAAAACTAGGCATGGGGGTATTTGATTAGCCCATAGTTGTGGGCTATTTAAGTATTTAAGTGCCTACACATTAGGTTATTTCTAACATTTATTTAGTATAAATTAGGATGTAAATAGATTAATTCATAGTTTTAATCTAATTACATAATCCATACATTGCATTCATATCTTAAGTGCATTTAGAATTAGCTTAGAATAGCATTCATCTAATTAGATAACCAATTAGGTATATTGTTTTTATTAACATAGAAGTTGAGGGTCTATACATAAATAACCCTAATATTTTAATAATATTTTCTTTATTCGTCTTCTTTCAGAACGGCTGGCTGCCGCTCCAACGCCCGCGTGATGCAGTGAAAGCCATTCAAGGGGGAGCGGATACGGTGGATCTGGTCGGCAGCTGATTTCAAATTTGTTCATGCCACTACAAAAGGAGCACGGAGGCAGCCGAGCAAAGAAGGCCTCCGCCACCGACCCACCACTGTGCAGAGAGATCCTCTCTCTTCCACTCCACACTGCCGGCCTCTACCGTGGCGGCGAGTCTCCACCACTGTGGGCGTGTGGTGTGACAGGCCACACCGCCATCCGGAGCTCGCCCGCATTACCGTGAGCACCTTAGCGTGCAACTCCCTCGCCGTCGTCGCCGACCACCGTCACCAACCTACTGATCAGCCACCCTCTCAGTAACTTAAGACGTCTGGGAAATTTCCCAGACGTCTGAAGTTACCCGCTCACTTCACCGCACACGCCTGAAGTCGCCTGCAGACCCCTTCCCACACCTGCAGAACCTTCAGCGCACCCACGTCCGTCAACCTTCAGCTCAAACACGCACAACCGCCTGCAGTCCACGCCGTTCACCACACCGCCTGCAGAACCGCCAACAACCGACCTCTGCAGCTTCCACCGCACACGCCAGCGCCCGCCTGCAGACCACCGCAGCCACGCCACCGCGTGCCAGCGCCCTCCGCAGACCCTCCGCGCGCCCACGCACAACCGCCTGCAGAACCGCCAGCAACCGACCTCTGCAGCTTCCACCGCAGCCACGCCTCCGCGCGCCAGCGCCCTCCGCAGACCCTCCGCGCGCCCACGCACAACAGCCTGCAGCACCTCCGCCGGAGCTCGTCCGGCCACCTCCGGCCGCCGCGCGACTCGCCGTCACCACCGATTCGAAGCCCTTGATCCAAGGGACCTCCGCCGAGCTTCCCACGCCCAGCCATCGGCTCCTCGTCGCGCAAGACAACGGGGAAAAATTCCCCTGTTTGCTACAGTAAAGCGTTGATTAAAATTTACATTTTCTGCCATTGCCAGATTTTATTCATATTCTATTCACTCTGCATTGCGGAAAATATCCTGTAGTTTATCATAATTGCCATTTCAGCATTATTTCTTGCTTAAACCTTAATCTAAAGGCAATCTTGGCTTGGTTCTTGTCCAAATTGACTCCGAACAAACATTTTTAAGTGGCGCGAATTTTAATACGTTATTGCCTCCCTGTGGAAATGACCCGCTCCTCTGCGAGTGGTTATTTCTTATTAAAAATTGATTAGTCGATTTTTCCACCACATTAAACTACAAACGACTTAAAAGCGAAAGATCGACCCGGTCAAGCGGGTACCTTCAGACGTCCGGGAAATTTTCTGGACGTCTTAAGTGAATGAGAAGGTGATTGCAGTGATGGTTGTTGCGGCGGTGGTGGCTGGTGACGACGGCGAGGGAGTTGCACGCTAAGGTGCTCACGGTAATGTAGGCAAGCTTCGGATGGCGGTGTGGCCTGTCACACCACACGCCCACGGTGGTGGAGACTCGCCGCCACGGTAGAGGCTGGCAGTGTGGAGTGGAAGAGAGAGGTTCTCTCTGCACAGTGGTGGGTCGGTGGCGGAGGCCTCCCGAGCTCGGCTGCCTCCCTACTCCTTTTGTAGTGGCCTGAACAAGTTTGAAATCAGCCGCCGACCAGATCCACCACATCCGCTCCCCCTTGAATGGCTTCATCACTGCAGCAGCCGGGCGTTGGAGCGGCAGACAGCCGTTCTGAAAGAAGAAGAACAAAGAAAATATTGTTAAAATATTAGGGTTATTTATATACAGACCCTCAACTTCTATGTTAATAAAAATAATGTACCTAATTGATTATCTAATTAATGAATGCTATTCTAAGCTAATTCTAAATGCACTTAAGATATGAATGCAATGTATGGATTATGTAATTAGATTAAAACTATGAATTAATCTATTTACATCCTAATTTATACTAAATAAATGTTAGAATTAATCTAATGTATAGGCACTTAAATACTTAAATAGCCCACAACTATGGGCTAATCAAATACCCCCATGCCTAGTTTTTGCTAGTCCCTAGCAAAATTAAGCGAAACCTAGCACTCCAAGTAGACTAGTCAACTCACTTAGTCTTCCTTCAGAAGCATATTAAGTTCAGGCTCTAGACCCAAGGTTCCTAAGTAGTTGCTAAGTTACAGACTAGGTCGGCTAAAGACGAGTTGCAGGCACAAGTTTCCCTGATTTCTGACTCTACCCTAAAGTTTATTAATCCCTGAGATTAAAGCATCCGTGCTTGTGCATTTGTCCGAGTTATTTGAGTTAAAGGAATTTTTTTTTTATTTAATATATATACTTTTTTTTTTGTTTGATTCTTCTAAGTCTAACCTCAGATCAGCTATCAACATGGTCTGTGTCGGATTCATTGTCCCCATTACCATACCTCGAAGGGTGCCTGGCTTTCGATGCTTCGAGATAGCACCGCCCATAATGACCCCAGGAACTCCTGGCAATCGACACTTCGAGATAGTATCGCCCATGGATTTCTTAAGCGAATTTAGGCCTATGGCAATCGGCACTTCGAGATAGGGCCGCCCATGGTACCTGAACCGCGCAATACGCTTACATGCCCCCAGTAGGATGGATGTCCTAAGAGACAAGCGCCGAGGAGGTAATATGTTACCATCGCATCCTCAAGGTGAGTATATACTCCACCTCTCCTGCGGCGGGAACTCTTCCAATCAAAATGTGTTTTCAAGCCTTTCTTAAGTCAAAACTAAGAGAACCAAATCTCTTTTCAGAAATTAAGTTAATTACCAGACCAAGTGTGTGAAATTTAGATGCTTGGGTTACAAGGACCCGTAAACCAAAAGGTAGAATAAGACTCCAGGTACTACCCCACCTTTTAACTCAAACCCTAGCTTCCCTTCCTCAACCTCTTGAAGAATGGTCCGCAACTTAACTCCTACTTAAGTTTTTAAGTCCACAAAGGACCCTAAAGGTCTAAAGCTAGTAGCTTATTTAGCTTCTAAAGTTTGACCCTAGAATTAATTTAGTCTACGCTAGAGTTCTGATTTGCTTAAGAATGCAGGACTTAGCTAGTTAAGCTCAAAACTTTTTTTTTTTTAATATGTACAAAATGTATGCAATTATGCTATGTATATCCCCAAGTACACCCCCCCATGCTAAAATCTGCAATGTCCTCATTGCATAGAAGGATATTACCTGGGTCAAAGCTGGGCTGAATAGCCGAAGAACCTGCAAATCAGGTTCAAGAATTGCAGAAATAGGCCCTAAAAATGAGCAAAGCAAAGTTGGCCTAGAAAATAGGTAACCTAGGATGTTGGCGAGCTGATGATGAATCCCGATAGCAAATGCTCGCCCAACTAAAATGGGAATGAAATCTTCCTAGGTCACCAGAAGAGGTTCTAAAGGATAAACAGTTAAAATAACCTCCAAAGGGGTAGGGGTAGGATGACAAGGATCCTCCAAAAAAGAATGGGAAGGAATGTATAGAGATAAACCCCCAGGGTAATGGACTGACTAAAGAAATCATCAATCCATACCCGATACTCCATTACAGAAAATATTGGTCTGTTAAGCCCCCTAGTCAGAACAAAAATGAGCAATTCTCTAAGGCAAGGATCGTCTAGGGTGTCCAAGTTACGAGGTTGTGGGATGGCCATAAGATCTAGGTTGGGTTTAATCAGCTTGGTGTCCATCCCAAACACTCTTTCTAACTCCTCAATTTCATCCCTAGCATTCCTTGCACCATCACGTGGATCTTCCTGCTCTTCATCAGGAGTCACAATTTCGCTTTCAGATATAAGCGAATCAGAGGGTGACTTCGAAGTGAATGAAGGCAGGTTGGAAGCAACAGATCTAGGATTATCCTATCAATGTCATCCCCGGGTTTTTGTTCTTTACTCAAATCTTCCCCGGAGTCTATATGTGAATCCACATAAATCTTAGAAATTGCTTCCAAATTTTCCATCATTTTATCATGAGGAGAAATATCATCAATGGGTGTGCCAAGGAAACCTAATTTGGTCAAATTTGTGACATCCTCAGGGGCTAACTCTTCAAATAAGACATAATCACCTTAGTGTCACTCAAATCTTGAATGTAGGTTCCTCATATAATTCATCTTCCTCTCATCACACAATTCATCATGTACCGAGGTCTAGAATCATTTAATATCTCAGCAGATCCCCTAGGGTGCTCTATCTGAGGTAAATTATTTACATTGGTTACATCAGACTCCTCAGATAGGTCAATTTCTTTAGGGTTAGGTTCCCTAAGGGGTGGTTTGAGTTCCATATCGTGATCAGAAGGGAGGGTAGGATTAACAACTTGACTTTGACCCACTTCATCAAATGTCACGAAAATACTATCATCTGGGTCGAGGTCTTCCAATGGTACCATCATTCCCTTCTTTTGACTCCAATATAATTCAGGTGGATACTCAACCTTATCATCATCTTCCTCGGGTTGCCACCTTTCTTCATCCAATGCATAGTTACTTTCATGTGTATTTTCCTCCCACCTAAGGTGTAGATCTCTCAAGGAAGTGTCATCTAATGGGGAGGTTTCAAAATCGATCCTCGAAAAGTAGCTATTCTCCCCAGAATTTCCCTTCAACTTAAAGTGTAGCTTTCCCACGGGAGATGCATCTATTGTAGAGGGGTGTACGTCATCGTCAATGGGGCAGATTGGGTGGCTAATTTCATCTCTTTCTTGTTGGCCTGCTCTTCCTAACAATTCACTCATTTCATTTTGCATTTTCTGTATTTCCATCTTCAAAGAGGAGAGGTCATTTCTATCATAAGAGAAGTCAGGCTCAGGCTTATAGTACCCAGGAGTGTTTGTCCAACCATTATAAGTTTTCAGGGAGGGTGGGTTGGGTATTTCTTTGGTATGTGGGATATTGGGCAAAGCAAATCCCGCTCCTGAGTTCTGCTCACTAATTTGGGGCTTAACTAGGCCAATACTCCTATAATAGGAGTAAAACGGATCCCAATGATTGTCATTATGTCCATTAAGGAATGGACCATCTCGACGTCTGGGATCGAAGGATGCAGAGTGGGGGTGAGGGTGTGGGCAAGATGTGAAAGGATGAAAATCAATGTGGTCCATTCTAACTCACACTTCAATCAGAATTCCCCAAGCAAGACACAATTCAAAAAGGACCTTTTAGGTCTTTCCCAATTTAGGCTTTTGATTTTAAGTCAGATTGCAGGTGACAATACAATTTGTTCAATCAATTTACGCGCCTATTGTCGACCTACGGCTCGCCTAAAAAGACCTAGTTGGAGCTTAGGTGTTCTTCCCTAAATCTCAAATGGTCAAGTAAATCCAAAGACGGAAGATCGAGGGATGCAAGTAGGCCTAAGCCTTCCTTTGAAGCTGTACTTTCGCGGTGCTCCTCAACTACCCCCAAAAATCCGTGACAGGGTATCCCCCTCTTTGGATTTACAAAACCTTTGATCTCAAGTTCCGAACACTTCAAAATCCAACGAAAGGAGGGCTCTTGTCCTAGTATTTCCAAACCTAAGGAGTGTCTAGAAGCGTGCCGTGGTGCAAGTGAAATAAGTGTGCATACACCGTCAAAGATTTTGAACTTTGAATCACATGCCAAGTTTGAAAATCAAATCCTTGGTTTTTAAAATGTCCTTCCTTTAATTAGTCCTTTTTCTAAAAAAAATATGTGACCACTTGTTAGATTTATTCAGTACAGATTAGATGGTCTTCGCATTAAATCCCAAATGCAATGCATGATCAAAAATAGGATGCAAAGTAAGAGAATACGTACCTTGCCTCCAGCGATCTTCAATGCAAAAATGCACGCAATGCAGAAAAGTAAATCTAGAGGCTGCTCATACAGACCTAAATGGTTCGTCCTAGGGCAGGCAGCTTCTAGCAGGCAGCTCATTTTTTTCTTTTTCTATTTTTTTTTAGAACTACTTATGCACAAGCAAATAAAAGAAATAATAAAAAAAAACAATAAACCTAAATCTAAAGAAAAGGGAACAGGCTCCCAAAAATTACCCAACACGGGTCCAAAACAAAATCGGGGAACAAACCCTCAAAATATGCCCCAGAACAAGGGTTTCAAACTAACTGTAATGAAAAATTAAGTCTTCAGTCTTAATTCTATTCTAATTAAATTAGCGATTAAATACAATGGTGTTCGTCGCGTCCTCGTCCTTCTCCTCCTTTCAAAATTGCTTGTCCACTTCTCGTCTGGCGACGTCAAGGGTCGCCTCTCACAGTGGCTGATTCTTGCACAAATTTTCTCGCACAGAAAAGAAAATAATGAATGGTCAAATCTCTGTGCAATTGACAAATAATCAAAATAAAATTAGGCGAAATTATTGCATCTGTTGCCTCCCCAGCAACGGCGCCATTTGACTGATCGATCTTTCGCTTTTAAAGTCGTTTGTAGTTTAATGTGGTGGAAAAATCGACTAATCAATTTTTAACAAGAAATAACCACTCGCAGAGGAGCAGGTCGTATCCACAGGGAGGCAATAACGTATTAAAATTCGCGCCACTTAAAAATGTTTGTTCATAGTCAATTTGGACAAGAACCAAGCCAAGATTGCCTTTAGATTAAGGTTTAATCAAGAAACGATGCTGAAATGGCAATTATGAGAAACTACAGGATATTTTCCGCAATGCAGAGTTAATAGAATATGATTAAAATGTGGCAATGGAAGAAAATGTAAATTTTAATTAACGTTTTACTGTAGCAAAACAGGGGAATTTTTCCCCGTTGTCTTGCGCGACGAGGAGCCGATGGCCGGGCGCGGGAAGGTCGGAAGAGGTCCCTTGGATCAAGGGCTTCGAATTGGTGGTGGCGGCGAGTCGCGCGGCGGCCGGAGGTGGCCGGACGAGCTCCGGCGGAGGTGCTACAGCCGGCAGCTTGCGCAGCCTGTTGGTGTGAAGTCTGCCGCCTGCTGCTGCTGCGGGGGTGGCTGCTGCCGCTGTCGTGGGCACTGCTGCGGCTGGCGTGGCAGGCGTTCGTCTGCAGGCGTGGGGAAGAGGGCGCTGCAGGCGGTTCTGCAAGCGCGGCGGAGGGTGCTGTAATGCGGTTGGAGGATGGCGTGCGTTGCGGAGGGTCTGCGGAGGGCGCTGCTGGCGGTTCTGCAGGTGCAGTGGTGAACGGCGTGGACTGCAGGCGCTGTTGGAGGGTGCAGGCGCGTGGGCGAAGGGCTCTGCAGTCGCGAGTGAATGGCGCTTGCAAGCGGCAGGCGCGGGAGGAGGCGTGCTCGGTTGTGCGGGTCTGCAGGCGCGGTTGGAGGAGGGCGCTGCAGCCGGTGAGTGTGTGGAGATGGCGTGAGCTGCAGGCGCGTGGAGATGGCGAAGGCTGATGGTGGGCGCGGTTGCACTAGAGGCTGGTGGGTAGCGCTGCAGGCGTGGGTGCGCACGGATGAAGGCGCAGGCGCGGGGGTGGTGGTGCGGGCGTGAACGGTGAGATGGGCGGGTGATCGCAGGTGAGCGGGTACCTTCAGACGTCCGGGAAATTTTCTGGACGTCTTAAGTGAATGAGAAGGTGATTGCAGTGACGGTTGTTGCGGCGGTGGTGGCTGGGGACGACGGCGAGGGAGTTGCACGCTAAGCTGCTCACGGTAATGCAGGCGAGCTCCGGATGGCGGTGTGGCCTGTCACACCACACGCCCACGGTGGTGGAGACTCGCCGCCACGGTAGAGGCCGGCAGTGTGGAGTGGAAGAGAGAGGTTCTCTCTGCACAGTGGTGGGTCGGTGGCGGAGGCCTCCCGAGCTCGGCTGCCTCCCTGCTCCTTTTGTAGTGGCCTGAACAAGTTTGAAATCAGCTGCCGACCAGATCCACCACATCCGCTCCCCCTTGAATGGCTTCATCACTGCAGCAGCCGGGCGTTGGAGAGGCAGACAGCCGTTCTGAAAGAAGAAGAATAAAGAAAATATTGTTAAAATATTAGGGTTATTTATATACAGACCCTCAACTTCTATGTTAATAAAAATAATGTACCTAATTGATTATCTAATTAGATGAATGCTATTCTAAGCTAATTCTAAATGCACTTAAGATATGAATGCAATGTATGGATTATGTAATTAGATTAAAACTATGAATTAATCTATTTACATCCTAATTTATACTAAATAAATGTTAGAATTAATCTAATGTATAGGCACTTAAATACTTAAATAGCCCACAACTATGGGCTAATCACGTGTACGTTTGAGGCGCACGAAAGCTTTTGTGCACAGTTGATCTCGATCGTTGGATATTCATCCAACGGTCAAGATCACGTGTTGATGTTTGCTTGGAGAGGTGGAGCGGGAGGCCTTGGCGTGCGTTGGGTGGCTGGGATGGCATCACATGGTGCCATCTTGGCCATCCATCTTCTGTGAGTTGTAGATGGTGCCATGGATGTCGGATTGGATCGATTTCCACACTGTTATGCTACGATCGTTGATCCAAACCCATCCGTGCGGTCAGATTTGTCATCTAATGTATGAATTTACACCATATTAGCCCCTTGACCTCTGATCTTTTTCAGACTGCATTCGATGCTATGGAAGTCTAATAGAGGCGATCTTGGAGTTGTTGAACTCTGATTGTCGCCCTGATCAAATCCGTACGGTTGGATCTTCAATTCGAGGCCCCGATATGATTTGCCCTATTACCTGACCACAAAAACTAGAAAATTAACCTAAACTTTATATAATCTGACCTAAATACAAGATGATGCATGTTATACAATATTTAGAATGTAAGATTGTTTGCGTGCTAGATTGGTGTTTTAAAATTGTCGCATTGCAGTATAGCCAAAATAGCTCTCAAACAAATAATTTTATTACTCGAAAAAGTTTCGAGATTGAACACAGGGAGCAATATGGAATTCAATTCTCAAAATTGCAATTTAAGGCAAGAAAGCAATGAAATTGTAAACAAAAATTATTTCAGAATAAAGTAGCACTAGCATCGAGTGTCAGACTGCAAAAATAATGGAGTAAATGGTGATCTAGATCACCAAATACTCCTTACAATGATAGCTAATGAACTCAATGTATATATGTATGAAATGCAATTAAACCAATCGTCTAATTTACTAATCAGATGACTTAAACTGCTTAAGCCTTTCTCTGTTCTTCTTCTTTTCTCTTTCTCTTCTACCTCTCTTGTTCTTTCAGCTCTAGCCCTTCCTCTTCTTTGTGTTCTTCTCTTACTTTCCTTCTCTGTCTTTGCAACTCTTCTTCCTTCAGCTCTTCGTCTTTCTCTGGCTTTCTTCACACAGCAGGGGAAGCTTCTGAATTCTACTAAGTGTTAGCCAGGTCTCACCAAGGGTAAAACCCTCCCACTACCCGTGCAGGCTCTCCTCTCTTTCTCTCTTTATGATCCGCTCTCCCAAAGCCACAAGGGTAATCGGGTTATCGATCCTAGCGTACCTGGGTCCAGGGTTGCGGGCGTGATTGCAGCCGAGGAGTGTAGGCTTAGGTGGGTTAACGAGTCAGGCCAAATCTGCGAGTAGAGGTCACGGACGAGGCAGTGCGTGGGTGAGAGGGACCTCACCCCATGTTTGGAGGCAGAAAGCTTCTTTCACTTTTTCCACTTATACGCCTTGGATGCCTTTTCTACTCACGATGTGGGACTATCCCACTTCACTTTTCTTCACACAATAGCAGCGTCTGATGCTTTGCCAATTAGGTGAGCTGCAGCTTCTGGGTCTTCGATTGAAGGACCTGGGATGGGTCCTGGGGGTGATGCGCACAGCCTGGAAGTGGAATTGAGGGGATTGCGGCTAGAGAATTGCGTTCGTGGTCGGAGATAGAGGCAGTGACGACAACAGACGGTGAGTACCTAAAAGCAAAAATACGACCTCGCAGCCCAATTAAACTCGCTCAAGACCTTTGCCAGACCACAGCGAATGTGTGGGTGATGGTCATGTGGCATGAGAGGGCGTGTGGGGGGTAGTCGGTGACAGAGGAGATGAACGAAAGTGGGTTTGTTTGGTGGAGCATTGGAGGGGGCAATAGGGTGAAATAGGAGAGGGGAAATGAGCGGAGAGGTGTGGCGGATGTTTTGAGGTAGTTAGCGAGGGGTTTGGTGGTGTGTGGAGAGAGATGTACCTTGCCAGAGGTGTGGCCGGAGCGGTGGAAGACGGAGTCGCGGAGACATGGTCGAGGTCGAAATGGCGTGTCGAAAGTGTTGGTGTGATGAGGAAGAGGTTAGAGAGCAGTTGAAGGTAGTAACGGACGAAGTGAGAAGGAGAAGGCATCAGTTGTGGTGTTGCCGACGCCGGAGAAGAGAACAGCTCCAGAGAGAGGGAATCGGCGAGGAAGAAGGCGATCAGGGCACCGACTGGTATGGCTCGACGCGGGAAGAAACAAGGAAGATAACTCCGCTACTGGTATTGCGAACGGAGGACGAAGAAGGACAGAGGAGCTTGTCGGACGTCAAGGAGCTTTCGACCGAGAGAGAGAGGAATTGGGGGGGAATCTTGGTCGATTTCGAGCGTAGGGTGAACAGTCTGATCAACAGGTTCTTTTATAGAACTCAAGAGGAAGTTTTAGGCTTGGGAAGCTTGTCGAAGTTGGGAAATTCCTTGATACCCAAATCTCTCATGCATTCGCATGAGAGATTGGGTAGGTTTTAGGGTGTGGGATTTAGTTCAAAAGGAAGGGAACTTCTTGACGAACTTCCCTTTCAAATTTGAAAGGGATTCGTCAAAAAATCAAGGAGTTCTTTCCAAATCAAGGTCGCCAGAGAAAGTAGGAATAGGTTTAATGGCAGTAAGGACCTTTTTGTGAGAACGACAACAAAGTTAGGGGTCTTTTTGAAAAGATTTTGAAAGTTAAGGGTATAAATGTAATCAGGCAAGACCAAGTTGCAAACTAGGTCAAGACAAACTCATCTTGGGTCCAAATTTTGGTACAAACCTAATTTGGACCTAAGGAATCCAATGGTGAAGTTGGATTTTGGTTTTGACCATGTTTGGCTGGGTAATTTATACAAAAATCTAAATTAGGGCAAATGTCTATCTGAGACTATATTCTGAGTCAAAACGGGTTCTGATGGTCAAATTAAAGGTTCCAAACCCTAGAGAATATTTTTCTATGAATTTTAGAAGGTTTAAGTGAATTTTATCTTGACCAGAACATCAGTTAATTAAGCATGTCTATTTTTAGGATTTCAAAAGTCATTTAATTCTCAGAATATATGCAAACCCTTTTCTGATTGTTCTAACCCACTTGTTAGCCTTAGTTTCTTAACCCTAGTTTCTTATTTTTTATGGTAAAATTGTAGTTTTAACCTTAATTTCTTATTTTTTTCTTCAGAATGATTATGCAGTAAAATATGACTCTCTAGCAGTTATGTAGGAGCATTTACTGAGTTAATTGAATCAAAATGAGCTAATTATGGTTCATGATGGTGTTCCCATCAATGATGCAACTATACATCTAAGAGCACACAAAAATAGACAGTTTATATGATATAAACATGTTTACATCACTTAACACTTAGCCTCCTGAGGCTTTGTGAGGCCCCTTGTGCCTTGTGTTTGCAAGACCCTTGTGTCTCTGGTGCTGCTGTGCCTTGGTCCTTCTGAGGCCGTTGAGGTTAAGGCATCTGAAGCCTCATCTTGACGTCTGGTGGGATGCTTGCTTTGGTTCTGATACTATAGACATATCTGCCTACAAGGAAATTACGATTAGTGGTTGAGTTACTATTCATATATTTTAATTTGAATTAAAGTTTAAACATTAGGGTTAAATTAGTGGTTCAAACTACCATTTTAACCCAATCTTTTTGCACTCTGACTCCTGATTTCATTGAGATATTATTTTGATATACATTGACCATCATTTTGATTCTAATTGCATATTATTCTTGATATTGTGATTAGTGGATTGATCTGCTTTAAATTACTCCCTGCGAATGACCTCGAACTCACTTCTAGTTTTTGAGTTTATAAATTTTAAGTGTTTTTGTGATTTTTGTCCTATACTACGATGTTATTCTTAAAACGACGATTCTCGCACACAACAATACCTGGCTTCGTTCCCAACACCCCCTGTCTATTGCTTTGAGCTGGGTCCGACCTACCTATGGCCTCAAGTTGAATGTTGCTACATTCTCTTTCTCTCAGCACACTTTCGGTGGGTAGGTTGTTAGAAACACTGATTAGGATTTCATCTTTGGTGCTGCTGCGAGATGGGTTACTACTCAGGATGATTTTTCCATCTGAAAACTCTTCTCCATGCTTTCTCGTTTGCTACTCTTTCTTCCCTACATTTTCAGGTTGAAACAGGCTCCACCATGCTATTCTACTGGTGGAAAGGAAAATTGTTTGTTCTGCAGATTGCAAGACAAGATTTTGGCCTTTTGAAGAACTATGCAAATCGAATTTACTCCGTAGACTTTGTCCATAGTATGGCTAATTCCCTTACTCGCCGAATTACTGATCTTGGACAGGGAAGTTGGTGCTCCTTCTGCTTGCCTTCTCAGCTCCCTCAGAGGATTAAGGGTATTATCTCCCTCGACAAGCTACAGTTTCCTTATATTCTATGAATGGGTTGGTGCGAGTTTTGTTTTTGCTTATCTTTTATCTTGTACCCTGCAAGGTCCTAATTTTGATGTATAGGCAGGTTTTGATCTAATCCCCTTACCTTCTTTTTGATAGCCTCCAGGAAGTAGGAGATGAATAATAATAACTCTCTTATTTTGTTAAAAGAAAAGATTATTAAGATACAGATCTAATAGATAATGGCAGTTGGAGGATCAAAAGTAGAATCAATTAGCTTTTCTTTCCAACACACTCTATCACGGTCCATCGGTGCATGCACATGTGAGAAATTAACTTTGGATAGATTCTGAGAAAAAAATGGGGCCTTGATATTAGGGAACCTATTATCATGCTAAACATTAAAGCTACTACAATTACCAATCCTCCAATAATAACCACTATACAAGAATATTAAAATAGAAGACAGAGTTGACTTCACTAAAATTGTGCATCTAGCCTGGGAAAGGAAATTAATCTTTCATCTTGTAAGGCTTTTTCCATAGTCGCCAGGATTTTTTAAACTATAGAACTAAAATATTTGCCACCTCTAATGGGAGCTCCAAGATATGTATGGTCATGTCCTTCTTCAATGTTTAGAATGGATTTAATGTCATTCTTAAACTACTTCAGACAATTGTTGTTAACAATACGGAGGATTTCCTAAAATTTACCTTTTATCCTGATAAAAGGCGATAAATGTGGAGAATAGATATAGTTAATTGGGCTTCTTGAATAAATGCTCTGGCAGTTAATAAATTATCATCTGCGTATGCTAATAAGCAATCGAAAGAGCATTTGGGGCCAATTTCAATCCACTAAGGAGCCCAACCCTCATATTAGCCTGAATAAGTTTAGCTAATAATTCTGCATCAAATATGAATAAAAAAGATGAAGGTGGTCAACCTTGCCTTAGACCTCTTACAGGCTTAATGAATCCTTTTGGAATGCCACTAATTATACTCGAATAAGACAATGGAGATACAAGAAATTATCAACTCAACAATATTTGAAGGAAAACCCAACTACTTAATCAGATCAAAAATAAGATTCCAATTCATTTTATCCATTTAAGTCTGCACATGGTCATAAGAATACAAGTCAAGGATGCTAAAGAACCAAAGTTTCGTATAAGCAGTCCAATCAAACCTATGGTCAACTTTGTTTGATCTGGCGATCTACAAGGTTGCTAGGTAAACCCTATTTTCGTACATATCAAAAACCTAATTATCACAGAAATATCGCTATCTACCACATTATCTAAACCTCCTTGATTGGGGCATATAGAAAATGTTCCGAATTGTTTTAGAAATTGGCAAGTTTTTATCGAGGAGAAGGAATTTACCAAATATGAAGTTTTACGAAACTTTTACAATTGCAAATACTCCACGAAAGTTGTACTATTTAAACAAATGTTACAATCATCTTCTTCTAGTTATGTTTAATCTTACAATCCTAATCAAAACCTAGGGTGGTAAAAAAAGGTTAGGCTCATTAGGCTCAATTCGAACTCAACTCGATAGACTCAACCTTGGATTAAGTCAATTCATTAATGACTCGATGAGTAGAGCCTGAGCACACGTTTGAGCTTATTGAGTTGAGTCTTGATAAGGCTCAAGCTCAATAAAAATATAGGTATGCTTTATATATATAAATATGCTTTATATATGTATATGAAAAGTATCCATTGAATACTATACTCATAAATTTACAAAAAAGTTCATCCTTGTGACCGTTGGATGATATTTTTCATTGATGAAAACCATTGCACATTGTAAAATGTGATTTAAAAAAATACCATTTGTATATGAAATGCACTCAATTAATCGTTATGATATTTCTAAAAAATATCTTTGCATATTAATGTCGAGTGGTATTACGATTCTATTTATAAATCATATTTGGAATACAATTAAAGAAATATTACATTATTATTGAAAAATAACTATATCACCTTAATACTTAATCATATTAATTATAACTCTCTTCTTAACCAAAATGAATTTGTATTACAACATTTCTCATGTATTACAATTCAATTTTTCACTTGTAATATAAATTCTTGCATTTTCATTAAAATAAATAATTATAATACAAGTTCATTGTATATATATATCTGTTTTCATTTGTAATATAAGTTTTTACATTTTTTTATGATAAATATTTGTAATACAAGATCTATTAGTAATACAATTCGTATTAAATGCCATTATTGTTAATCACTAATTGTTCATATTACAAGTATAATACATTTGTATTACAAATTTAGTTATCTTTTTTATTTTCATTATGTTATTATGTGTAACGTAAATTTAATACTCATTGTTACAACATATTTAATATTTTGTTACAGGACAACTAATATTTGTTACAATCCACATGCTTATGCATTACAAACATATTTACATCATGTTATAACGGTTGTTCTTTGTTGTTATAATACTTTTCATTAATTGAAGGTATATTCCTTCCCTGTTTTGAACATTTGAATGTAGAAATTCTTTGGTTATTTTTTGTTTTTGGAATGTATAGCATTTAAGTTTGGTAATTAATAATTACCATGTATCATTTTTATAGTACCAATAATATCATCATGTTAGTAATTAATTCACTATCTATTTTTAGAATGTATGGTTGGATTTGTTGCAACCGCATCCTACTTTTAGAAATATTTTATTATACGAATGATTTGTGTAAAAATTTTTTGGTAACAAACCACCTTCCTTACTTTATGTGATATTAGTTTTGATCACGTGATCTTCATCTAATGATTCCCACGTAATACTCATTTATTAATTTTTAATCATTGTACTTATATATATATATATATATATATATATCATGTAAGCACAGTGCTTATAAATCATTCAAAAACACATAATTCCATCCGTTGGATAGTTTTATTTGATGATACCACCACACCTTTTTATTTAGTGGCTTTCAAAACCACTATGATATGTACATGGAACTCTATCAATCAATATTATTACATTCATTTATGACATGTCTGAGTATGAAAACTATCATTTATCTTATTCCGATGTATTAAATTTTCATTACTTTATTTGTTTGTCATTATTTATTGTTGTCTTTATGTAGCAGCAAATTCTTCACATTTTGTGTATTACAAATGTTCAAGTAATGTAATTTTTATATTATAATTTTCACAACTAAAGTAGAAACCTTATTTTTTCTATTACAAATATGCATACAACGTATTTTTCTATTACAAATTTCATAACCGAAGTGTATAAGACATTTTGCATTACAACTATCCATGTAACATAATTTTGTAATATAATTTTCGTAATAGACGTGTATAGACCAATCTATATTATAAGTGTGTATGCAAATTAATATTGTATTGCAATTTTTGTAATTGAAGTATACAACATAATTTTGTATTACAAATATGCATGCAACATAATTTTATATTACAATTATATAACTGAAGTATACAACGTAATTTTGTATTACAATTTTTGTAATTGAAGTGTATAACACACTTTTATATTACAGTTTTCACAATTGACGTGTATAGGTTAATTTATATTACAAGTATGCACATAACCAGATTTTGCATTTCAATTTTATAACCCAATTGTCAATACATGTTCATTTGATTATTTATGATACAACCCCTATATATATATATAGAGAGAGAGGGCCCTATCTAATGACCACAATGCTTAAAACTAATCAAATGAGCACAGCATATCATCCATTAGATGAAGATCCCATTATTATAACAATTACTACCTATATTAGCAAAAGTGATTTTGCATTACACCGTAAATAAAGTTACTAAAACAATAATGTTAGGAAGTATGTGGGCCACGTGGATAGCCATGTGGCAATCAGCAAGCCACGTGGTAGTCAATAAAAGGCCCATAGGGGTCAGCGGTGTAGAAGGTCCATTGGGCCAATTTTGAGTGCTTTTGTTTAGGAATTAAGTTTGTTATCTTTAGTAAATATGTTTGTAGGAAAAGAATTTGAGATTTGCTTTGTTTTGAGAGATAAGATCTTTCTTCATGAGATAAGATCTTTTATTTCCAAAGTGCAAGATATATTCTCTCTGTATAAAGAGTCTTCCCTTGTAGTTTTGCCTTGAGTCATAATAATATTTCCAACTATTCAAAGGCTCCTCTCCTCTCTCCCTTCTTCTACCATCACAGCCAGTGTTGCGACCCACTCCCGGTTCCCTACAGGACCTGAGAACGGCTCACCTCAACGAACCCCAAGATCCAATCGTCCAACGAGAAAGAACCAAATGCCATAATCATTACACAACCACACGAGTAATGTAACCAAGCAGAAATATATACGACTGAAAATAAATGAAGGAAAAATAGCACTCCACTAGTGTCTCACAGTATATAGTGGAAAGTATAGAACATAACAATCACAACTGGTAGAAAAATACAACGGAATACAACTATGAGCTACAGATACTCACTACTAACAAAAACTCTGTAAAGAAAATAGCAGGAAACTATAGTTGGGTACGACTGGGCCTAGCACTCTCAACAGCCGATGGCTTTGGCTGCTCAAATCCCTGACCTAAATAGGGTTATAAAATTCTGTGGTCAACTAACGTTGAGTAAAGTGGTGGTTATATCATATAATTTAAGCAAGTAGCTAACATGCATTTAACAATTCAATCATTATCATCCGTTCCCAATTATCTCATTTCTGATCTGAGTATTCTAAATAGGTTCCATAACATTTCTCAATCTTCTTGTTCCCTAAGAGCAGTTTTCCCATGACGGAGGGTGTATACATGGCATTCTTCTAGCTGGAAGAGTCCCTCGTAGTAATCCCACACCCGGTCTACTACCCTAAGGTCACGGTGGTGACGTAGCGGTGACTACGGCATGAGTGATAAAGGCATGGGTAGCTACCCCGCACTGGCACACGGTCAGTCATTTTCACTAACGGGTATGCTCAAACGTATAGCATGAAACAGCATAGGGCCTTGCCCTCTCAGAACTGAGGTCTCGCCCCTCAAAAACAGGGATCTCACTCCTCACAGTCCGCGTACCCTCGTCTGACTATCCCAGTTTTCCCAACGGGCTAACAAGAGTTGGCGTAGGGTGGCCATACCTAACCTCGGGCCCCCTGGGGCAGATAGCTCCCCACTACACTAAGTAGCTCACCTCGGTATTACGTACGCGAGGGCCAAACAGGAGTCTATGTAGAGTGGCCAAACTCACCCTGGGTCTCAACCCAAGGGGCGGCAAACTCCCCTTACTTAAAAGGGATAGTTGCTCTCCTCGGTACTACATATATGAGGGCCAGCTCACTTCCCTTAACCAAGTCCGAACAGCCACCGTAGGCAACGTGTTCCCAAAACCCATAGGTTTTCCATACTACCGTATTACTGGTTTCTTTCTAAATTCCCCGTAGGGTTCGTGCATGGACTTTCTTATTCCCATATCTGGTTCATTGTACAAAAAATAGGCAACTCAAATTCCATCATCATTCATTTAATACAAGTATGTACTTTCATTCATGACGTATTTCATTTCAGGAAGCTCATGATTTTATCATGGTGATCCATACATTTATTAATTACGCATGCATTTCTTCCAACCCTAATGTTCATGTCATAATCTAGGGTTCGATCGACTATATTGTATGGCAGCATACATTTATCTCTTCCTAGGGTTCATCTCACATCCTAGGTTCAATTTAATTCTACGCATGCAACTTATTAATTCCAAGATTTAGGTGAGAACCACTCTACCAAGATAACTGGGAGATGTGGGGCACAGTCGATGGAGCTTGCAATCCCTGCCGTGCACACCACGAATGGATGACCTATCACATTGACCCATATGTTAGAATGAGCTTAGAACGGCAAGGACAAGGTATCATTACGTAAAGAAACCCGAACGGAAACCAAGGACGTTTCGTTTGCAGAAAATCGACACCGTTTGGGCCCTGAATGGGCCCAAAAACACAACTCTGACCAAAATCAGATGTCTGGGAAAAGTCCCAAATGTCTTAAGCAAAACCTCAGGCATACCTTACACGGGGTGCCTTTCTCGGGATGTCTAGAACTCTGTGCAGACGTCTAAGGGTGGCTTCAGACGTTTGGAGGCACTTCCGGACATGTGGAATTGCCTCAGTCCTCGCACCAGCGCACTTCCCCACCCTCTGACACACGTACGTGCATGGTCAGAAATCTGCCAGGAAAAATAAACAAAATCACATGCTATCAGACGTCTGAGATTTACCTTCGGACATCCGACCCGACATTTGGAGGTCACTCTGGATGTCTGATTCTGCGGAAAAAATTATTCCGCAAAATCGTTCTAAACCCTTTTCTCTCCGCAGCTCTCCCTCTCGCTTAGTTGCAGGCTCCCGCACCAGCTCCACCCCTCTAGATCCTCCAGTTGCTGCTCCTGCTCTCCTTCGCCTCCCCCTTTCGGCTGTGGTGTGGGGAGAATGATGAAGGAGGAGGGGGGGTATTTAAAGAGCTCGAGGAGGATGGGAAGCGGCATGGAGGGAAGTGAGGGGAATGGCATTGTGAGGATGGTTGCCGCAGGGGGGAGAGGTGAGGCCTATGTAGTGAGCGGGGAAAGGAGAGGGTGTGCATATGGTGAGGAGAGATGATGGGAAAATTACCGGGATGTCCCTGCAATTTCCGTCTCCCCCCTCACAGGCCCCCAAAACAAAAGATAAGGGGTCTAAAATTATAGAAAAACCCCCACAGGTTCTGCAAACGGCAAATGACCTCAAGAAGTGTTACGACCCAGTTCCCGAATCCCTACAGGATACGAGAATCGGACCGACTCGACTGATCCCAAGACCCAATTGTCCAACGAGAAAGTAACCCAAAAGCAGTAAAATAAATCACATTCATCATGCAAGTAAGTAGCAGTAACAAAAGTATAGCAGTAAAGAAAAGAACTACTACAGTACATACCACCACAACATTTGAGAATTTGAAATAGGTACAGAAATATGAAGTTTACAATAAAAGAGTAAAAAGTGAAACAAAAATACTCACTACTATAGAAAACGGTACAACAAAAGTACAACTACTAGGCTCTACTAGGCCCAGCACCCTCCGCAGCCGCAAGCTCTGGCTGCTCAACACCTGGTCCTAAAAAAAGGTGACAATTATGACACGTCAGCGAAACGCTGAGTAGAGTGGCAACCAGCTAGCTAAGAAAGCAGTAAAGGTGGACAAGTAGCTGTTGCTTTTAGCTTCCTTTCTTTATTTCTCTATTTACTCTTTTCTTGAATTATTTCTCAGATCTTTCTCTTGATCTCAAATGTTCCTCGTGGGAACGATCTTGATTGTAGTTTTTTCCAAAAAGTAGAAGTAGCACGTGGTGCTCTCCTGGCCGGGAGAGTCCCCCGTGGTGGTCCTACCCTCAGTCAACCAACCCAAGGTCGCTGATAGACGTAACGGTGACTATGGCACGCGCGATAAACTCATGGGTAGCTACCCTGCACTGACACGCGGTCAGTCATTTCCATTAACAGGTGCGCCCCAAAGCACAGCACGAAACCAGTATAGGGTAGAGCCCTCTCAGTAACAGGGGTTCAGCCCCTCCACAGTAACCAAACAGGGGTCTTGCCCCTCCACAGTCCGCGCACTCTCGCCTGACTACCTTGGTTTGCCCAGTGGACCTAACAAGTCGGTGTAGGACGGCTAACTGAACCCCAGGGCCCGTGGGGTGGCTAGCTCTCTCCCTACACTAGTAGCTCTCCCCGATACTATGTACGCGAGGGCCAAAAGTCGGTACAAAGTGGCCAGACCTAACCCTGGGTCCTTGGGGCGGTTAGCTCCGCTCTGCATTAAACAGGGGGATAGTCGCTCTCCTTGGTACTTCGTACTCAAGGGCCAGCTTGCTTTTCCAATTCCATTCTATTTACTTTTCAGGAGCTCTACTCCTAATTCCCCGTAGGGTTCATGCTTATATTTCTCTGGCCAAGCCATTTTAGGTTTCATCATTTCAGTTTTATTCTCATATAGCCCGTGTTTCCAACATTTAATATCAATTTATATACAAGCAGCTCAAATTTAGTTTTCAACAACAGGAATCACCTGTAGCAATTACTAGCAACAATACTCTATATTTCACAGGTAGCTGTTATCCAATTACAGGCAATTATCATTATTCTATCTACTTTTCCAATACTACAATTCATGTATTCACGACATTCATTTTAGTGTTTCTATTCCTAGGATTCATGCCACACCCTAGGATCTATCATTCAATCTAGTTTTCAAGTCCTAGGATTCATGCCATACCCTATGATCTATCATTTAATCTAGTTTCAAGTCCTAGGATTCATGCCATATCCTAGGATCTAACATTTAATTCAGATATGTATTAATATTTGTAATTAACTAGGAGAAGCCACTCTACCCTCAAAACTGAGAGTAATGGGGGCGTGATCGGTAGGTCCACGTGCCTCCGCAACCCCCAAAGCCGCAACAGAACGAGATCCTAACACAATGATTAGTCACAATGAACCACTCAGAATAGGATACAAGTACTTTAAACAAGTAGAGGAACTAATTCTGAGAAGAACGAAATTTTAAACACGGAAATCGTACCTCAAACGGACCCTAAACAGGTCAAAAACAACTCTGACCCAAATCAAACGTCTGGAACACCTTCAAGACGTCTTAAAAGATGGTCCACGTCATACCTTACTTCTGCACTGCTCTTTAGACGTCTAGGATCCCACTGAACCCTCTGGACCTAGTTCCAGACGTCCGACTATCACTCCGGACGTCTGGAGGCGCTCTCCGCTGTCTAGTGACTTGCCTAGACGTCTAATCTATGTGGGAGGGCGTGTTCTTATGCCTTCCCGAAATGAAACCTGCACGCGTATGCAAACACTCTCAACACGACACGTCTCAGAGCTTTCGGCGGAACGGCCTACATGGCCGTATCCGCAAAAAGGAGGAAGATGAGAAATATCATACCTTTTAGACGTCTGGATCTCTCTCCAGACGTCGCCCGTGCCTTCTAGACGTAGGTCTAGACGTCTGATTCTGGGAAAATTTCCCAGAATCAGGACCTCCTCGCCTTCTTCCTGCTGCGCTCGCCTGCCTGCTGTCTGAGCTGCAGCAGCACCGGGGTAACCTCCCCAACACCACTCTCCCGTTGCACGCCAGTCGGCTGGCCCTGGGCTGCTCCGGGGAGCTCGCTCTCTCTTCCTCACGCGGTCTCCCTCTTTTCCCTTCTCGCTGCACCCCTTCCTCTCTCACGCACCCAGCAGCAGCTGCTGCCTACACTATCTCTCTCTCTCTCATGCTTAAGCTGGAAGAAGGAGGAGACGGTGGGGTGGTGGGTGAGGGAGATGGAAGGGGTATTTGAAGGCGTGGGGAGGGAGGAAACGCACTTGTAGGTCGGCGGGCTCAGTCTACGTGAGCATTCATGCAGACTCGCAATCATACGCCACAGAAATTTATTTCCAGACGTCTGGGAAGGCGTCCAGACACCTGACCAGACGTTTGGACCAACTCCCAGACGTCTTAAAAGGTGTTTGATGTCTTAGGTCTTAATAAGAAGGGTCATTTCAGCTAGCCACCATCAAAGGCAGCCGGCTACCTACTCCTACCACCAAGGGCTGTCGGCCACCTCTAGCAGCCACCGGCTGCTCTCCCTGTTCCATGTGTGCATAGCCCCACGTGGGCCTATTTTTCCTATGCACAAGGAGCCTCTACACTTCAATTAATTTGCACCAAGTTGTGACATGGTATTAGAGTCACCGTTCTTGGCTTATTGTGCGTGTGATTTTAGACCACGTGTAGGTGATTCTCATCTCCGAAGAAAGCCTTCTTCAAAAGATCCAATGCTTTACGTAGGGAAGGACTAGTGAAGATGACGAAAGCATCGACAATGGTCAATGATGCCATGCTTGGACTAGGAGAGAGCACGGTGGTTGTCTCCAGGACAACCATCAAGCTCTTTGGGGCATCCAACTATATTTTATGGGCTCACGCCTTCAAAATATTCGTTGGAGGCCAAGAGAAACTTAATGTTCTCATGGAAGAGCCGCTGAAGATGGAGGACGACAAGAAAAAGAAGAAATACGAGAAGGAGAACTATATGGTCATGAATTGGGTCATGAACTCGATGGACCCGTCCATTGCCTCAAACATGCTCTACAAAAAGCGTGCATATGAGATTTGGATAGCCCTCGAGAAAAGGTACACCCGAACATCAAGCAATACACGTATTACTAACCTCTACACTTGCATTTGGACAGCTAGTGAGTCTTTCTTTGAGGAGTTGAACATCTACGAGCCTCTTTGTTGCAAGGCACAGAGGGAGACACGAGCGATCTGGCAATTTGCCAAGTTTTTATCTGGGTTGCATCCTCGTTATTGAGTTGCTTGAGATCAGATCCTCGCTTCTGATAGGAGGATGGATCTTGAGACCATCTTCTATCGTCTTATCAAGATGGAGATTGTCAAGGATGAAGACTTAGCAAAGAGCGAGAACTCCACACTCTCTATTCTTAAGGCAAGTGTGGGGCGTGGACGAGGACATGGCCACGCCTATCCAAAGTACCAACACTGTGGACGCAACAATCATCCACAAGACAACTGTTGGGAGAAGTTTGGGAGACCACCACGTAGGGCTACTAGCACCTCTCATGTGGACTCCCTAACCCTTGAAGATCTTGAGAAGCTACAAGATTTATTACAGGAAGACAAGTCAATAGTCGACATCGCGACGACTAGTTAGGTTGCCACACAAGCAACGACTTCAAAGGTCACAAGAGGTTCACCATTGACTTCTCAAAAGAGAAGACTGAGAGCTTCGCTCTCAAACAAGATGAATGGTGGGGTGTCTAGCCTCACAAGTAGAATCCTAAGTCTTCGGCTTCCTAGCCTTTGACTTGAGGAAGAGTGTTAGGAAGTATGTGGACCACGTGGACAACCACGTGGCAGTCAATAAAATGCCCATAGGGGCCAGAAGTCTAAAAGATCCATAGGACCAATTTTGGGTGCTTTTGTTTAGGAATTAAGTTTGCTATTTTTAGTAAATATGTTTTTAGGAAAAGAGTTTGAGATTTGATTTGTTTAGAGAGATAAGATCTTTCCTTATAAGATGAGATCTTTTGTTTCCAAGTGTGGTATATGTTCTCTCTATATAAAGAGAGTATTCCCTTGTATTTTTTTCTTGAGTCATAATATTTTCAACTATTTAAAGGCTCCTCTCCTCTCTCTCTTCTTCCACCATCACAACTGGAAACCATCAAAGGCAGCCGACCACCTGCGCCTGCCACCAAGGGCTACCGACCACCTATAGCAGCCATCGACTGCTCTCCCTGCTCCACGTGTTTACAACCTCACGTAAGACTATTTTTCCCACGCACAAGGAGCCTCTACACTCTGATTTGTGCCAAATTGTGACAAAATACAAGTTGACTAAATGCAGTAAAAAAAACTTCCTGAAAAAAGAATGCACTAATATCTCAATGAATCAACATTTTATAAATAGGTAATAAATTAATTACTCGTACGATAATAGATTTCGTAATACAAACATCATTGATGAAAAAGGAAACTTATATAGAAAGAAAAAGAAAGGAGTGCACAAATCTCATTGGTAGAATCTTAAAATCAATGTAGCATATGAGTTAGAAACATAAAATGATTGTAAGAAAGAAAAACATGCCTTGTAATATCAAGAAAAAATGGTTGTAACAGTTGTGCATGAGTGTTGTAACAATTAAAATAAATTTTGTAGTGAAATAATATGAACAAGTTGATTAAATTCAAAATTAGTTGCAATCGTGTATTGTAAAAAGGAAATATAAGTGAAAATTTGACTTGTAACATATGATGAACTTGTATTACAAAATATTTACTATAAAAAAAGTATAAAAACTTGTATTACAAGTAAAAACGAACTTATATATACACGATGAACTTGTATTACAATTATTTATTGTAATGGAAATGTAAGAATTTATATTACAAGTGGAAAATTAAATCGTAGTACGTAGGGAATCTTGTAATACAAATTAATTCTAGTTAAGAAGAAAGTTACAATATGATTAAGCATTAATGTGATATGGTTACTTTCCAATAATAATGTAATATTTGATTAATTATATTCTAGATACGAATTATGAATAGAGCCTTAATACAACTCGATATTTATGTGCATTTATATTTTCTAGAAATAGTATAATAATTGATTAAGTGCATTTCACATACAAAAGATAGTTTTCTAAACCAACTTTTGACATGTACAATGGTTTTCATCAACAGAAAATATCATCCAACAGATACAATAATGGCCTTTTCTTAAGACTTATAGGTACGATGCTCAATAGATACTTTTGCTTTATATATATATATAATTTTTTCTTTATTTCTCTATTGCGATTTGCATAAGCATAATTTTCAAAATTCATCTTCATCACTGAGTTCCTTATCTCGTGCTCTTTCATATGAGACTAATATTTGGTATATTTTGATCACATTTTCTCCTATACATTAAAAAAAATTAAATTAAATTATTTACAAATGCAGAATAAAAATCCAAAAAATATATACCCTAAAAATAGCAAAAACTAAGTAAACAAATTACGCAAAATTGTGATGCGATTAAACTGATTAAAGGACTACCTGCCCTTGGTACAATTTACGTACAACAATAGTTATCATTCTAGTATTAATATGACTCCTTGTGAGGCACTTATGGGTGGAGGTGCATTTCTCCTTTATGATAGATGGAAGTCATAGCAAAGTGGGAGGTAGGACCGAGACTAGTTCTCCAAAGCCAAGAGATTATAAAACAGATACATAAGAAGCTCCTTATAGTGAAGAGCCGACAAAAGTTATGTAGACTACAAGTGCAGGGAGATACAATTCAAAGCTAGCAACCTTGTGTTCCTCACAGTCTCTCCTATGAAAGGCATACAACAGTTTAGGTTAAAGGGCAAGCTAGCACTGAGATTAGTGGGGCCATTCGAGAACCTCAAGCAGGTTGGACTTGTTGCATATTGACTCACCCTATCATCGTAGTTGGATGGCTTTCACAATGTATTTCACATTTCCAACATGAGGAAGTATGTCTCAGACCCAAGTCGCATTCCAAGCTACTGTGATGTGGGGATCAAGGAGAACTTGACCTACCAGGAGTAGTGATGAAACCATATTTCGTGTCGCCCATGACTAAAATTTTGGGTAGCTCAATTAGGTTAATTGGCATCCATTACACATCATTTGCATTTAGATAGGCATGGACTCATTTAATTGAATGAAGGGTTTCATCTTATGTTCTTGCTTTGGTATTGTTTGGTCTAGAATTGAAAAGTGATAATTGTAGCCGACTAAGGATCAATGCCAGTGCAAGTCAGGATTAAAGCTTGTCTCAACTTATGGGAGCTTGGGAATTATTGTAGAAAGTTGAAGATCCTCCTACATTTCCTTTTCCAAGCTTACCATGCTCACCTCCATAATGAACTCCAAGTCCACAACCTCCAGCTCCATTAATAAGCTCCACTCCTCCAAAAACCTTACACACCTCCCATGAATCCACTTCGTAATTCCTCCACGAAATCACCATCATTCACCTTGAGTTGCGCTCTCTTTAAGGTAATTAGGCATGCCATCAAGGTTTCCTAGGGCCCCCTCCACATGTCCCTCCATGGCCTCCATAAATCCTTCTCCCTAATTCTAACAAAGCCACCTCATCCCCTTCATCAATAGGGCACTCTACCCCTTAGAGGCTCTACCTTTCCAACACCTAGGCTACACTCCTAACACCTCTCCTTAATGGCCTCTACACACCTCCCATGGATACACACCCTCCATTGCACCTTTTACCACTTCCTAGGTTCACAATTAAGGCTAACACATTTCTTATAGACCACCTTTCCATGACCATAAGAAAGCACATTAAGCTAGCACACTCCACTCCCTCTTACACCCAATAAGGAGCCACTTTTTCCACACAAGAACCACTTTCAAAGCCTTTGCATTTAACCCCATCCATTAAAACCTCACACATTCTCCCATGGCCTTAATTAGATGACACAATGCTCCATGCTCTCCCCATTTCCAACACTAAAAGAGGCTTCTTTAAGAATCCACTTCACTTGTCTATAAAAGAAATTCCTCGTGTCACTTGTTAAATACCTTTGGCTAATACAACCTTTGAGAGGGAGAATAGTGCCTTAGGTCAATTAAGTACCTTGAGAGGGAGAAATCAACTACCACCCTTCAAGCTACCATCCCATACCACCACCATATTCATGCCCCATCATTGGAGACCTTAGCTTGGAGCACGCCTAAGCTTCAAGAAGCAAGGAGGAGGACGGTCAAGTGAAGAGGAGTTCACCCATTTCCACACCAAGGATTGGGAAGGCTCAAGAAGGACATCCTCCTTCATCTTCGTCACCATCCGAAGCTTGCCATCTTTACTTCATAAGCTTTTCTTTCACCTTTTCCTTGCCATTTTTATTTGCTTGGTTGTAAACATGATGTGGTCATTAGTGAATTTCGCTACTAGGGATTACTTTAGGATCACTTCGTATCTTAAGGTGAGCTCCCTAGTCGCCCTTCTTGAGATAGTATTTTGGCATCCATTCTTGTTCATCACTTGTGAAACTCTTGAAGTGATGGCAAAGAAATACATGGTTTTGTTTCATTGTTTATATCCATTCTTGTTGGGCATGCACCTTAGGTGGGTTATCAATTACATTAGGCACCCTGGCCTTTTGTGAGCTTGGTCTCTGATTGCACAGCAATCATAGGCCCTAATACACTTGAATTAAGCCAGAACTTAGCTTAACTTGAACATTCTGCATGCATACGCATCATATTCTGCATCATAGTTGATATATGTGTTTTATGCATAAAACTATGCTATTTGAGAGGTAACACTCATTGCAGGTAATTCGGAGCTGCAGATGACCGATCCAACCGCATGGATCTGTTCAGAACTATGATAGCAGTCCAACGCTTCCAAGATCTCATCAATCAGACTCCCGTAGCACCCTAAGGAATTCGCAGAAGATCAAGATCCAATGGGTAAATTAAAGAATATCTAGACCTCAGATGACAAATCCAACTACGCGGATGGATCCGGATTGACGTTCGCAGTCCAACAGTGTAGAAATCAACTTAATCGGAGGCCTACATCATCAGATATAAGAAGAAGATGGATAGCCACGTGGCGCCATCGCAGCCATCCCCTCACCGCACCCCAATTGGGAAGGAGAATCACGGGCTGTTGGATCATCATCCAATGGCTGCGATCGCGCCATCACAGCCACCCTCAGCCACCTCATCAGAAGAAATGAGATCTCGACCGTTGGATTCCCATCCAATAGTCGAGAACACATGCCAATGAAACCTAAATGCAACCAACTCGTGGGAGTAGCGTGTTGGTTAGCACTCTCTCCACGAGACGGGCAATGCAGGATCGAAGCACGCTCCATGGGGATTTAGGAGAAGCAGCACCCACAGACGAAATTTGATCGCCAGATCTCCATCGAGCGGCTCGACGGCGAACGCGTAGCGGACGCAAAGGCATTGGATGCAGACGCGCATGATGACTCGTGCAGAAATGCACGAGGGCATGCTTTAGGATTTTCAAAGGCACGATGGAGCGTGCGTTTAAGCCATCCAATCTTATGATCGGACGGCTGAGGTTAAGGTGCTCAAAAGAGGCAAGCAGCGAAGGCCAAAATGCAAAGGGCACGCACGGGCGATCTGCGACCATACGATGGAGGATCAATGCTCCACAGAGTGCCACGTGGTAGCATTAGAGCAAATTGAGGGAAAAAGAAGGATTTGGAAGGATTAATTAGGGCTGTTGATCTCCCGATCAACGAATCTGATTAATCCAAGGCATTTGCACGGATTTAAGGGGCCAAATGCCCTCTTTGCCCCCCACTAAAGCTACAAAAAGAGGCCAAAGGGCCCCCCTTTGAAGGCATTCTCTTAATTCTTTTCTTCCTCCTTCAACCTTTCTTCTTCTTCCCATCTTCTCTGCATCTGTCTCTGCATCTCCGTCTGAAGTGTCCGTTGGGCTGCTCTTCCCAACCTCTCCAAAAGGCCACCATGAACCACCCATAGTGCCCTTGTTCTGTTACAGCAGTAGTTTGTTTATTTTATGTTTTATTCAAATGCATGTATCCAGTTCATGTTCAATCTCTCCTTGTGATATAAATATTGTGATTGACTATTCATTCTACCTAATCTTTATATTTGACATAAACATATGAAATCAAAAGTGCTTTCTGCCTCCCTGTGATCAATCGGGACTCACCAAATTCCATTAATTTATTTGCTCGAGATGTATTTCGTGCTATACTACAATGTTAATTTTCTACGCAATCTACACCATGAACAAATTGGCGCCATTGCTGGGGATGCAAAGTGACTTTTGATTTTATCTCTAATACAATATTTTTGTGTGTAGGAACAACAACACGAAGCGGCGAACAAGGAAAAACGGGCGCTGTGAAAATCAGGTGCACACATTCTTATTAGAAATTTGACTAGAAAGTAAGTGTCATCTTTAAAATTCAATAGTCGTGTTTCTAATGCTCCAAAAATCTTGAAATTTGGATTGGAACTAGATCTTCAAATTATGTTTTCAACGCCACCTTTTTCAAAAAGAAATTACTTCTGTGAAATTTTTAAAAATTCATGGAGTACATACTGGTCAAATTGCTTGAGAACAAAACTTTTATGAACTTTAAAGATTAATTATGACTAACATGTAAATCAAACTGACTCAAAATTTATGGGGTGTGAAAGATAATCAAATTAGATTTAAATATCATATTTTTACAAAATTTTTGGAGCATATTTGCTATAGTTTCCAACAGAAAAACCAACATAGGGTCTAAATCCGAGATTTGACCCCTGGTTAGCTAAAAATTCATAACTAACTGTTGGAAATAGAAAAAAATTTTGAAAAAATACTCTTTGAAAAGCTTATTGCAAAAGAAATCTTCTTGACAAGTTTCAGATCATTTGGATTCCATCTTACCTTATAGTATACTTTGGAATTGTTGTCTACGATTTGAAATGGAATTTAGAAGTGCATGAGCCAATAGGAACACATCGACTAACTTGGACTCCGACGAGCCCAAAAGTTAGTCGGTGAGGCGAGTCACCTTGTCGACCACCCACCATCTACTACATTGAAGAAATAGGTTAAGAATTCACGAAAATACATCAAATAACCTGCATTTAGTTTGAAACTATTGGTAGTTCCAACCTCTCTTGCAAAACTTGGTGACTAAGCCTGTGGGGTAATGTCAAACGACCGCGACTGCGGGGTAACGGAACTGGAGGTGAAAAATGAAGGAAGAACCTTCCTCGTAGTCCCCTCGTAACTAGACTGGTTAGGTTAGCCTGAGAGGCGGGAATTCCTTACAGCTGGTCTCCAGCCAAATTTTCAATAACACAAACTTAAATGAAAAATTAGGTCATCTGATCTAAAGGACCACTCTGATTAACAAGGCCTTACCTTGTTCTTCTTGACTACACCAACTCTTTGAGTTGGTGTATGCAAGGAAGAAGGTCATTGAGACCTGAACTTGAGAGACCTTAGGAGCCAAACCCAAGGCGGCAAAGGCAATTTTTGCTCGACCTCTCTTCTCAACCTTCTTCCACCCGATTAGCTGAGATGACTAATCTCGGTCCTCAAATTCGTCAGGACTCTGAGAATCAAGAACCAATGGCTCATCTAAAAGCTAAGGTCGAGGAAACGAAACAAAAATATGAGCAGAGCATCGATCGGATTCTCACGACACTCGACAGGTTGCAACATCCACCACGCGGAGAACAACTGTGGGACTTCTATGATTCAGCGGCAACAATCACAGCACCTCAGGTCTGGATTCCCGCAGGAGGAGATGCATTCGAGTTAAAGCCGAATATCATAAGTCTAAATCAGACTCATTTCCATGGAAGCTCGAATGAGGATCCCTTCCAACACCTCGAAGACCTGAATAGGATTGCAAAGTCAGTTTGACCCAGGAATATAGATATTCAAATTGTTCTCATGAAGCCTTTTACTTTTTCTCTCAAGGATAAAGTTGCTTATTGGTTCAAGACCATCGAGAGGCCAATTGGAACCTAGGAGGAATTATGTTGCAAATTCCTTCAAAAGGTCGAACAAATGCCATGAGGCACGCAATCATGACCTTTGCTCAAGGCCCTAAAGAGAAGCTACATGACGCTTGGGATAGATTCCACGATCTTCTCAGGAAGTGTCCACACCATGGTGTACCCAAATGGCACCTCACGCAAGTATTTTACCATGGGCTGGATGACACACATTGATACCTGGCCGATGCATCTAGCGGTGGGAATTTTCTTGCGAAGGACGAGAACAACGCATTTGAACTGTTCAAGTCCTTAGCAGAGAACTCGATGAACGTCGCCTCAATGAACCAATTCCAGCGACCTGGACAGCAACGAGTTAATGTCCACGAAGCTCAAGCCAAGTCTGCCTGAGCCGACATGGACATTATCACCAAAAAGCTGGATAAGGTGGATCTGCTCGATAAGAAGCTCGATGCATTAATGTGAGTGAGATCAGGATCTTCTGGCAGCACTGCTCCATATTACTCTTCTCAAGCATCCCGAGCCCCCTCTGCTCGTACATATCCGGTTACTCGGGATGTTTTCTTTCCATCTTCACGGGATCCTGCATACCAGGAACCAGTGAACAATATGGATCTGGCACCGTACAATCAGGGTTACGCACCACATGATGATACAAGTGCGTATTCTTTTGATGAATTTGCATCTGAGGCATCTTCAGCTTATGAAGATGTCAATGCCATTCAGGGATACGGGTGTAACAACTCGTATTCTAAAGCATATAACCCTGGTTAGCGCCAGCATCCCAATTTTGCCTGGTCTGGTAATCCATAGAGACCAAGTCAAGTTCCACACTACCAGACCAGACAATATGGGAATGCACAGAACATGTATCCAAGGCAGCAGCCATTCCTGTCTCAGCAGCAAAAGACACGCTCTATCTATCAGTCGCTGCACCAAGTTGCCAACTACCCTCCAAAGCAGGCTGACCCTTTGGAGTCGCTGAAGGAGGAATTGCAAGCATCAATTCGGAAATCTACTCATGACAACCTCCAAATAATGAAGGTAATAGCTGACCAAATACAGAGCATACAGAACACGCAGAACCAAATAATGCAGGAGCATAGATCACAGGGAGCTTTGCCCTCCCAACCTATCCCAAACCCGAGATATGTGCAGAATCAGGGCGCCCCACCTAGATTCCAAGCACCACAGGGGCAGGCACACCTTGTTATGCAAGCACCTCCCGTACCTCCAGGTTATGGGTTCAGTCAGCCACCTCTGTTGCCAAACCCTGTGTATCTAGACCAACCCGCTCCTCTGCCCTTGCATGGACAGCACGCTGATGCAAAAGCTGTCACCTTAAGGAGCGAAAAGACTAGACAGGACCCGCTACCTAGGAAAGCAGGTAACGACTTCACCTACGCTATACCACGAGATGGCTCACAACCCTCTTCCTCTCACAAGCCATCATAATTAGATAAGGGAAAGAACCCCCTAGACCCTGAAATTCCCGTCCCTTTTCCCGCGACCGTAACACGAGATTCAGCATGGAAAAAGGACACGTGAAATTTTAAGGACCTGAAATCTATGTTCAAGGAAGTTCACATTCAGGTCCCTCTCCTTGAAGCGATAGATCACATCCGAGCTGTTGTGAGGTTTTTTAAGGACTATTGTACTCCGAAGCAGCAGCAGAGGATCGGTCGACAAGAGGTATTATCTAAGGAAGCCAGTGCAGTTATTTCAGTTGACTTACCACCCAAGAAGAAGGACTCAAGCACACCACTAATCTCCTGCTTTTTGCAAGATGCCCCTTTTGATAGGGCCCTTCTTGACTTGGGGTTATCCATCAACCTAACTCCCATCGCGGTATTTGATCAATTTCGATTTGGGGAGTTAAAACCCACCTCATTACCATACAATTGGCTGACCAATCTGTAAAAATACCGAGGGGGTGGTTGAAAATGTGATCGTAAAAGTCCAAGGATTCTACTTTCAGCAGACTTTTTTGTTCTTGATATGGAGGTTCCTCCTAATCTCCGTGATGCACCAATTTTTCTAGGTCGCCCATTTTTGGCAACTACCCGTGCAAACATCGACTATGCATCAGGGTGCATGGAGATTACCTTGGGAAACGAAAAGCTTAGATTGGACATTTTCAAGGAATCAAAGAACTTTGATTGTGATTTGATCAAGGAGGATAGTGAAGATGAAGATTCAGCTTTCTATGGGAACATTGGGCTCCTCTGCAACGACCTAATGGCACATTCATCCTTACTATCATAGGTCTTTGATTGCGATCCACACGGGACTAAGATTAATGATATACACATTTCATCCCATGGATTTGGTTGTCATGTGTGCACATCTGCTCTTAACACCCCTGATCCTGACTATCCTATCCTATTCAACACGAATATCTTAAGATAGGATTACATGACCACTGTAGGTGGATTCTTCATTAGTCAGAATCAGCAAATTTCTGCTATTGTTTCCTTTCCTCCCCTACACAACCCTCCTCCCCACCCTCCTGATTGCATAGCAAAAATACACCAGTAATTATGCCATCTTGTGTTATTTCCTAGCACTACCATTGCATCTTATATAGCTATAGTTGCATTTGTAAATAGACACATGAATGCATTTATTGAGAGGGGAGGAGAATGCGAATAATTGGCCATCTAATTAACATCTTCATCAAGGGCTACATTGCAATTTCACCATTTTCATTTTTTATTTTTACTTTGAATTCTTCTCCCTCGCATAACTGCAGGGCATGGGGCATGCGCCTCTTCGCGCCACTCCTCTGCCAGCAGCATGGCTGGACATGCGATGCCAGCAGCATGGCTGTGGCATGCTTCTTCTTCTTTAAAAGGCCTTGCCTTCTCCCTTGCGCACCAGGCCATACACACTGACCTTCAGACACTTTCCTCACCATCAGGCCAACCTCCTCCCCTTTCCCTCTCCATACACAGTAGCTCTTCTTGCTGAGAAGAGACACACTCTGGGCAAGAGAAAACTCACAGTGGTCCCACAACCTCCACTGTGAGTCCCACCATCGCCCATCTCTTTCGTGAGTAGGTGAGCATGGTGGTTTCACCATTTAATTTCATCGCTGAACACCATTTTTGCCATTGCCAGAGCTTCAAGGTCAGAAGCTCCAACAGTGCGCACGCCGGCCTGTAGCAGCTGCTAGCCACCGCACGCACGCCAGTAGGCCTCCGCAACTCTTTCCGCTTGCGCAGGCGTTTCCCAGCGTGCCTGCGCAAGAGAAACAGGCTGCTATCAGTCGGCAGACCGCGCGCACACTGTAGCGCACTGTAATGCGCAGTCTACATGACACTGTAACCATTGGCTCGCTTCTCGCTTAGCCGGTGGCAGCGCGCTCTCTCTCCTCGCTCGTTACCCGCGCCAGCCGGTCACCTACGTCTGCACCCGCGCCTGCACTCGCCCACACTCACTCGCCCGCGGCCGCTCCTGCCCGCAGCGCTGTGCGCTACGCTGCACTCTCTCGCCCGTGCTTACACTCGTTTGCGCCTGCGTGCCCGCGCGCAGCCCCTGTGCGCCTGTGCATGTCCTGCCCTCCAGACGACTCTCCAACCAGCCAGACGGCTTAACAGTCTCTCTCTCTCTCACACTCCTCCAGCGTACACACACACACACACACTCATACACACACACACATATATACATACATACATACATACATATACATATATACATATTCATACCTATATTTATACATATATACATATATACATACATATATATATACATATACATATACATATACATATCTATAGATATATATACACAACTAAACATATATAGTTATAGCTCTATATATATATATATATATATATTACATACACATCACCTACCCGTATGCATACGCCCTTGCACTAGTCACTCCACCGCGCATTATATCGCGGGAATATCTGCACCAGTTGCTGATATTCCCCGATACCTGCGCAAAGCAAGTGCCTCCGCACACACTCCCACACATTCGTCCCACACTCTACGCGGCACTCCATCTTGTTGGTTGCATCTTACTAGACGTAGACCAACTTGACACTGTGCTACACTCTATTTCCACTTCCACCTCCACCCTTATATAGAATATATACATATCTATATATAAAGAGACTATATTTAGCTAAGTATTCCTTTCTCTACAAGCAACCTACCTTGTTTTTATTTCTCTTTTGTTTCCTGTTATTAAAAAGATAAAAAAAAGAGTAAAAGAGAAAAGATAATTCTTGTCTTGCAGGTACTTGGTCTTGCGGGTACTTGGTCTTGCAAATAGCAGGACCAGTTTTTGGAAACCCTAAGTTGGCTCAAAGCCAAGAACAATTTGGCTCAAAGCCAAGAACTTGATTTTGAGGGTGTGCCTCAAGGACAATATTATCAACAAAAAAAATTAAATAGAAAAACCAAAAACATAATAAATGCACGGAAGAGATACGTTTTAGGAAAGGCGTAGAAACTTCTTCACCTTTAATTCCCGCCTCCCTGAGATCGACCGTGGGCCTAAAATTGACCAAGATAAAATCAAGTAGGCTAGCTTAAAAGATAAAATTTTGTGAAAGATGGTTAGACTCGATTTAGGTTAACCCACTATAATAACTTCAACGATAATTTCACCATATTAACACAACCTATTCGAGTTCTACCACCTCTGCTACTAGAGTTACAGCCCTTACCTGATTCGCTCAAATACGTGTTTCTGAGAGAAAGTGAGACATATCTAGTGATTATCAATGCTTACTTGACTACGGATCAGGAACACCAGTTGATCTCCGTTCTGCAAGCACATAAGGGTACTATCAGGTGGAGCATTGTTGATCTCCACAGAATTTTCCCCTCACTCGCCCGCGCTTGCTCTCGCCTGCAGCGCTGTGCGCTATGCTGCACTCTCTCACCCGCGCCCACACTCGTCTGTGCCTGCACGCCCGCGTGCAACCCCTGTGCACTTGCGCATGTCCTGCCCTCCAGACGGCGCTCCAACCAACTAGACGGCTTAACAGTCTCCCTCTCTCTCACACTCTTCCAGCGTACACACACACACTCACTTGTACACACTCCCACCTACATATATATATATATATATCCAATCACTTATATACCTAAATATATATATATATGTATACATATATATATATATACATACATACATATATATATATATAAGTATATATATATATATACATATATACATATATGCATACATATATACATATATATCTATATATATATATATATATATATATATATATATATATATATATATATATACGTATACATATACATATACATATTTACATATCTATAGATATATATACACAACTACACACACACACAGATATATATATATATTTTACATACACATCACCTACTCGTATCCATATGCCCTTGCACTAGTAACTCCACCGAGCATTATATCACGGGAATATCTGTACCAGTTGCTGATATTCCCTGATACCCGCGCAAAGCAAGTGCCTCCGCACACACTCCCACACATCCGTCCCACACTCTACGCGGCACTCCGTCTTGTTGGTTGCGTCTTACTTGACATAGACCAACTTGACACTGTGCTACACTCCATTTCCACTTTCACCTCCACCCCTATATATAATATATACATATCTATATATATATAGACTGTATTTAGCTAAGTATTCCTTTCTCTACAAGCAACCTACCTTATTTTTATTTCTCTTTTGTTTCTTGCTATTAAAAATATAAAAAAAAAGAGTAAACGAGAAAAGATAATTCTTGTCTTGCCGGTACTCGGTCTTGCGAATAGCAGGATCAGTTTTTGGAAACCCTAAGTTGGTTCAAAGCCAAGAACAATTTGGCTCAAAGCCAAGAACTTGATTTTGAGGGTGTGCCTCAAGGACAATATTATCAACAAAAAAATCTTAAATAGAAAAACCAAAAACATAATAAACGCACAGAAGAGATACGTTTTAGGAAAGGCGTAGAAACTTCTTCACCTTTAATTCCTGCCTCCCTGAGATTGACCCTGGGCCTAAAAGTGACCAAGATAAAATCAAGTAGGTCAGGTTAAAAAAAAAAAAATTGTGACAGATGGTTAGACTCGATTTAGGTTAACCCACTGTAATAACTTCAACGATAATTTCACCATATTAACACAACTTATTCGAGTTCTACCACCTCTGCTACTAGAGTTACAACCCTTACCTGATTCGCTCAAATATGTGTTTCTGGGAGAAAATGAGACATATCCAGTGATTATCAATGCTCACTTGACTACGGATCAGGAACACCAGTTGATCTCCGTTCTGCAAGCACATAAAGGTACTATCGGGTGGAGCATTACTGATCTCCACGGAATTTGCCCCTCATATTGCAGTCACCATATCTACATTGATGAAGGGGTGAGACCGTCGAGACAACCTCGGAGATGCCTAAATCCAAATATGATGGAGGTTGTCAAGAAGGAGATCATTAAATGGCTAGACACGGACATTATCTATCCAATTTCCGACAGCCAGTGGGTGAGTCCCATTCAGATAGTGCCCAAAAAGGCGGGACTCACCGTAATCAGCAATGAATTGGGCAAATCCATCCCAACCCGCACCACGACTTCTTAGTGGGTCTGCATTGACTACAGGAAGCTAAACTCGACATGCAAAAAGGATCATTTTCCTTTGCCCTTTATTGATCAGATTCTAGAATGGCTAGCTGAGCGTAGTTTCTTCTGCTTACTGGATGGATACTCTGGGTACAATCAAGTTGCAATCAACTCGGAAGACCATGACAAGATGACTTTTATGTGTCCCTTTGGAACATTCGCTATTACGCGGATGCCTTTCGACCTCTGCAACGCACCAACTACTTTTCAGCGATGCATGAAGGCCATCTTTTCAGACATGATCGGGGACTGCGTAGAAGCATTCATGGACAACTCTGTGATTGTAGACAATTTCTCATCTTGTCTCAATAACCTCACAAAGATTCTGAGGAGATGTATAGAGGTTAACCTAGTACTTTCATGGGAAAAAAGCCATTTCATGGTGAGGGATGGCATCGTACTAGGTCACAGGATCTCCTCTAATGCACTCGAGATAGACCGAGCTAAGTCTAAAATCATTTCACGATTACCTCCGCCTAGCTTGGTTAGGCAAATCAGATCATTCTTAGGGCATGTTGGATTTTATCAAAGATCCATTCAAGATTTCTCAAAAATTGCTCGTCCATTAACGAATCTTCTGGTGACCGACACACCCCTTGAGTTCGACTCCTCGTGTCTCAGCGCTTTTAAGACCTTACGAAGCGTTGTCTCTAGTGCACCTATTCTCCAACCCCCCGATTGGTCACTCGATTTTGAGATGATGTGTGATGCTTCCGACTTAGTTGTTAGAGCCATTCTGGGCCAGTGTCGAGAGTGCCATCCATTTGTAATATACTATGCTAGCAAAATGCTGAACGAGGCCTAGCGTAACTATACAATCACTGAGAAAGAATTGCTAGCCGTAGTATTCAGGTTGGAGAAATTTAGGTTATACTTACTCGGGTCCAAAGTTATCATCTACACTGATCATTCCGCCCTCTGGCATTTGTTGGAAAAGAAGGACACCAAATCCTACCTTATCAGATGGATCCTTCTTTTGCAGGAGTTTAATGTCGAAATCTACGACAAAGTCGGAGCACATAATGTTGTAGCGGACCACTTGTCTCGACTTGACCCAGACTACATTCCGTACTCCCCGCCGATATCAGACCGATTTCCGGATGAGTCTCTGCTATCTATCAACTCTGTTGAGTTTCCTTGGTATGCTGATATAACAAACTATCTTGTCACAGGCAGGCTACCTGCAAGATTATCCAAGGATCAAAAGCTCAAATTTATATCAGAGGCTAAATTCTATTTTTGGGATGACCCATTGCTCTTTCGCATTGGGGCTAATCAGATCATCCGTAGATGCGTCCCAGAATCGAAATCTCTAGTGTGTTATCCTTTTGTCACAGCGATGCTTCTGGGGGTCATTTCTCAGGCTGAAAAACTGATGCAGTCGAGATTTTTCTAGCCAACCATTTTCTGAGATACACACGAGTTTGCCAAGTGCTGTAAGCGATGCCAGGTAGTCAGTTCTATGACCCGAAGAGATATGATGCCTCTCCAATCCATTCTGGTCGTAGAAGTGTTTGATGTTTGGAGCATCAACTTTATTGGCCCCTTCCTGAACTCGCATGGATTTGAGTACATACTCCTCGCAGTAGACTATCTCAAAGTGGGTAGAAGCTATCCTGGCAAGATGAGCTGATCATTAGACTTTAATATCCTTTGTTCGGGAATTTATTTTTGCGAGATTTAGAGTACCCCACGCCTTAATAAGTGATGGGGGAAGCCACTTCATCCATGCTCATTTCAAGTCATTATTGAAGAAATACGGGGTACAGCACCGCATTGCTACCTCGTATCACCCACAGACCAATGGGCAGGCTAAAGTATCAAACCATCAAATAAAGCTTATCCTTCAAAAGATGGTTACCCCTGATAGGAAGGATTGGTCCAATCAGTTGATTGATGCACTATGGGCATATCAGATCGTGTTCAAGGCCCCGCTCGTAATGTCACCATACAGCAAGGTGTATGGAAAGGCCTGTCACCTTCCTGTGGAGCTGGAGCACCGTGCCTTTTGGGTGGTGCAGAAGTGTAATTTTAACCTCGAGGCTGGAGGTTATGAAAGAAAGCTCCAACTCAGTGAGTTAGAGGAGATTAGGTGGGAAGCTTACAAGAATGCAAAAATATACAAAGACACGACAAAAGCTTTCCATGATCGACACATCCGGAGGAAGGAGTTCGCACCTAACCAGTAGGTTTGTTTGTTTGACTCTTGACTCAAATTCTTTGTAGGAAAGCTCAAGTCCAAGTGGACTTGGCCGTTCCTAGTGGTCCACCCGTATCCTAACGGGGCGGTTCAAATTAGCGACCCAAAATCTGGGCACGTTTTTACGGTTAATGGCTAGTGCTTCAAACCTTTCTTTGCCCAGGAACCTCCTCCTGCTGACGAAACAATACATCTTCTTGAGGACATATGACTGATGAGTTGCCAAGCTGAAGGCGTTAAACTCAGCACGTATACATATATACATACCATATATACATAGCATATTTCATTTTCACATAATGTTCTGCATATTATGTATGGCATTGTAGTAATGACATGAGCTTAATCACAACTTAGAAGCAGTTTCAGGTGATTTCTATCCATATACATCCAGCCTCATTTCTTTTATTCATGCATGAGGACATGCAAACACTTAGGCAGGGGGGTAGTCCATAAAAATTGAAAATTTTCTGCCAACAATTAAGGGATTAGATAGCTTTATCAAGAGGTTTTATTAAAGAATTATTCTTTAGCAGATTCCTAGACTTAGAATCTGGTATAATTTCATACTTGCATGTAGAATTTGCAATGGATCCACTGTGAAAATCGATAGACATCTCTAGTTTGTCGAGAAGAAGCATTGCTTCATCTCCTGAGCCCTTGGACAACAAGCAAGGAGTCAAGTGAACCATCTTCTAGTAGATCCACCAAAACATACGTGAGATGGGCATAGCTTTTGCTCTTAGTTCTTGCATACTACATCTGTATACGAGAGCCACCAAATAAGGCAAAAACACAAAGAGCGGGTTCTAATAAAACTAGGACCGAGGTGGATGGTCACGACCATCCTCTACGAAATCCTCGACTAAAGGAGGGTATTGATGTCAAGGCCAGAAATATGTCATCTTATCCATTCCTACCCGGTGCCAAGAGTAGACACTTCCACCAAATAAGCTACCCAAGATCCTCTTGGTCATCTCCAAAAATCCCAAATAATGCCTTGTGAATAAAAGTATGTATGTCATGTTAAATTGTTGTGTTATGTTATGTTAGTAACGGCATTGTGCCAGCAAATATATATATATAAAGAAAAAAAAGCATACAAAAGGGATATTTGCTTGTGAAAAAAAAAGGTGTTATGTTAAGAAGTTTGAATTATGTAAGTCAAAATGTTTTGAGGCAAAAACACCTACCACCCTCACAAACCACCAAATGCAGCCTAAACCTATTTTTCTATATTTCTGACCACCTGAATACGGGCTGAGGAGTTTGACTTAGTCGTAGGGTTATCAGAACCTAATTAAAGTGTAATGCTATGTAAGACCACCAAATACAGTTGCAAATATGGTAAGATGTGATCTCAGGAAGAAAAAAAAAAGAAGAAAAAGAGAGAGAGAAAGAGAGAAAAGAAAAAGTACAAAAGATTAAAGAGAGGATAGTTTCCAGCCCTTCTCTAAGTTAAGTTATTCAATAATCTAATAATCTAGATTCTGAAATACTAGTCTCTATGTAGCACCAGAAGCAAGTGAGCCACCAAATACAAATCCAGTTAACTCAGACGTCTTCTACCTAAGCCAAAAGCTGGGGCTAAAATCAGAGAATATTTTATATCCCCGACAGAATAGGTTTGCCTATCCCAATAGAATTTTACTAGGGGGCAAGTACAAACTTTAAATGTGTATCAACTCTTCACTTGGATCCGTTGCAGAAGCTACAACATGATATGTTCATAGTTATCTGGATTTTGAATTTTTGGATGAAACAAAAAGAAATAAACCTTTAGTTAAACTCTTGATAAAATGCATTTAGTCTTGCACTTGCTAGGGACTAGCAAGATTTAGGCATGGGGGTATGATTGCACAGCAATCATAAGCCCTAATTCGCCTGAATTAAGCCAGAACTTAGATTAACACGAACATTCTGCATGCATACGCATCGTATTCTACATCGTAGTTGATATATGTGTTTTATGCATAAAACTGTGCTATTTGAGAGGTATCACTCATTGCAGCTAATTTGGGGCTGCGGATGACCAATCCAACCGCATGAATCTGTTCAAAATTGACTGGAGTCCAACTTTTCCAAGATCACATCAATTAAACTCCTGTAGCACCCTAGGGAATCCACAGAAGATCAAGAGCCAAGGGGCAAATTACAGAAGATCCGAACCTCAGATGACAAATCCAACTGCGCGGATGGATTTGAATCAACGTTCGCAGTCCAACGGTGCAAAAATCAACTTAATCGGAGGCTTACGTCATCAGATACAAGAAGAATAAGATGGACGGCCATGATGGTGCCACGTGGCACCATCGCAGCCGCCCCCTCACCGTGCCCCAATTGGGGAGGAGAACCGCAGGCCACGCCATCGCAGCCACCCTCAGCCACCTCATCAAAAGAAATAAGATCTTGACCGTTGGATTCCCATTCAACGACCGAGAACGTGCGCCAATGAAACCTAAATGCAACCAACTCGTGGGAGTAGTGTGTTGGTTAGCACTCTCTCCATGAGACGGGTGGTGCGGGATCGAAACGCACTTCGTGGGGATTTAGGAGAAGCGGCACCCACAAACGAAATTCGACAGCCGGATCTCCATCAAGCAGCTCGGCGGCGAACACGTGGCGGACGTGGAGGCGTTGGATGCAGACACGCGTAATGATGCGTACAGAAACGCGTGAGGGCGTGCTTTAGGATTTTCAAAGGTGCGATGGAGAGCATGTTTAAGCCATCTGATCTTACGATTGGACGACTAAGGTTAAAGTGCTCAGAAGAGGCGAGCGGTGAAGGGGAAAATGCGAAGGGCGCGTGCGGGCGATGTGCGACCGTGCGATGGAGGATCGACGCTCCACAGAGTGCCACGTGGCAGCATCAGAGTGAACCAAGGGAAAAAGAAGGATTTGCAAGGATTAATCAAGACTGTTGGTCTCCCGATCAACGGATCTGATTAATCCAAGGCATTTACATAGATTTAAGGGGCCAAATGCCCTCTTTGCCCCCCACCAAAGTTATAAAAAGAGGCCAAAAGGCCCCCCTTTGAAGGCATTCTCTTAATTCTCTTCTTCCTCCTTCAACCTTTCTTCTTCTTCCCATCTTCTCTGCATCTGTCTCTGCATCTCCATCTGAAGCATCTGTTGGGCCATCCTGACTGATCGTTGCTGCTCTTCTCAACCTCTCCAAAAGGCCACCACGAACCACCCGTGGTACTCTTGTTCTGTTACAACAGTAGTTTGTTTATTTTGTGTTTAATTCAAATGCATATATTCAGTTCATGTTCAATCTCTCCTTGTGATATAAATATTGTGATTGATTGTTCCTTCTACTTAGCCTTTATATTTGAAATAAACGCATGAAAACAAAAGTGTTTTCTACCTCCCAGTGATCGACCGGGACTCACCAAGTTCCGTTAATTTATTTGCTCGAGATGTATTTTGTGCTATACTACAACGTGTTAATTTTCTACGCAATCTATGCCGCGAACAGTCTCTACTCTTATTTTATTTTGTCATCTCGTGCTTGAATCAAATCAAAGAAACAATCGTATCTTGTGATCTTGTGACTCCACTTTATAAGAAAATACCAAAAAAATTATAGAAAGAAAAAAACCAAAAATATCATAAAGTAAACGAGAACTTGAACGAATCAGCCTATCCTCCTCATGTTTAACTTGACTTGCCACCATACAAGCTGGTTAATTAAAAGTTTTGAACTCCAAACTACGTTGCAATGATGAACATTTATCAAAATTGCATTTCGATTGTTCAAGTAGCCTATGCGAATCTCAGACCAAATGGTCAAGCAAATAAGGAAGAAAAAGTCTTGCTAATCAAAGTTCTTTGGAGGAGCCAGAGATACGAAGAGGTAACCAAATTTATTTGCTAGTGAGTTCTAAAACCCTACTTTTGTTGTCTTCAAGATTGTTATGCCTCTTTAAGGTTCTTATGAACTTCTACATACTTCTTTTTGCCCTTGCAAATAACTTTAGTGAAGTTTCGAGGATGAAACTCCCTTTAAGGTTTTTATATTTGTTATGACCCAAAATTTAATTCCAAGCCTAATTTTAGATTAAGCACATAAAGACAAACTCATCAACACTTGTTGGATGAGAATTGAGTTAGCATAACCTGAAAATGAGAAACTCATGTTTTGGTCAAACTCAGTCAACCTTAGAGTAAAATTTGCTCAACATATGTCATATATTGTACTATTGGATTCCTCTTGTCACAAGATTTTCAACTATTCACATCTAACGAGAATCCGAGTTGTGTAGCAAAAGTTACATGTGAAACTTGTTACAAAAGGTCATAGGTGCATGTGAATCGGAACTGAGGGGCAATTTGGTTTAATCAAGGTATTTATCAAGACCTAAACTATCCCTAGGTCCTATAAATAAGTACCTTAGGGTTTTGTGCCATTATCACATCATCCTAATGACAAAAACTCAAGCAAAATCATGACAAATCATGAGAAAAAATTGAGAGACTCTTCTCTCTCTCGCATGTAGAGGGCAGTAGATGACAATGAGGCATACTTTGACGTGGCAATTAGATAGCGATAGGCAGCATGCCACTCGTATGGCATCGCGTGGTAAGGGAGGTGCATTGACCACGTGCGAGCATAAAAAGAAGGGTTTAGTGCAGGAGGAATTCCACCTGCATACAATCGTTTGTGAGCGTAAGCACATGGTCAAGATCTTCCAATCAATGATCCATGCATGAGTAGAAGGGCCAACAAAGGCACGCAACAAGGTGATGCAGAGTTTGATGGCCAACTTGGCTAAACCAATTCAACCTAGGCTAGTTTAGAGCCTTTCTGAATTGTTTTGATCGATTCAAGGCCTTCCTAACCTCGAATTTTGACAAATAAGGTATCGTTGAAATTGTATTTTTGTGAACTACATCTTAACACCCCTGAAAATGATGTTTGATCACTTTTATCATTCAAAAATCCCAAAATATTATTTTGATGGTTTATTGATCATATTTGGTATCTTAATTGAAGGGCACGATCTCAGAGCATGCACAGGATTCGAGAAGGCATGGGCAGTATCGAGAGCCTTCGACCTAATCTCTCAAAGTTGCTAGACCCCCTAGCAACCATAAGTAGAGTAACTCCACCCTCTCCTATTGGTTTTGGGAGCCTAATTACATCAATCGAGATGCAAATGATATATGGTGATGTAGGAATTCATGTTGAAATTAATGAGATTTGGAAAAGGTTTTTGGTCCCATACTGGAAATGGATAAATGTCTTGGTCAATGTGAAAGGCTTCTACCGCCCATGGCTTATGTAGTAAAGAGTAAGAGGTGGGGCTGGGGACCACGCATTGATGGGAACACCATTATAGGCCCTAACTAGCCACTTTCAGTTAGCATTGAAAGATAAATGCCCGTACATAACCATCTGAGGGTTACAACTCCACATTATTCAATTTTGAGAAGTGAATAAGGAAGTAGGGTTACTTCTGTAATTTTAACAACATATCATGAACACAGAATAACCACAGGTTTTTTAAGGGTGAAATGAAGGTCTAACGAGCATTAAAGACTAATAAATGGGTTCATGCAGACAGAAACAAGGTTTCACATATTTTGAGAACTAATACAGCACTCAAAACCTTAATTCCAGATCCGCTTAAATTATAGAGGTTGTGGCTAGGATAAAATTCATTTAAACATCCTGAAATTCATATAAAAATATTTCTTGAGATTTGGTAACCTTGATTTGACCTTTGGAACCTATTTTGACCTTAAATAGAGAGGTAGAGTTCTACCCTAATTTGGGTTTCTACACAAATTGCCCAGTCAAGCTTGGTCAAAATTGAAATCCAATTTCACCATCAGATTCCTTGGGTCCAAATTAGGTTGTTACCAAAATTTGGGCACAATCGGAGTCCATCTTGACCTAGTTTACATTTTAGTCCATTTAAACTTTATTTTTCACACTTAAGCCCCTAGCTTTCAAAATCTTTGCATTTATCCCCCTAACTTCTCATCATTTTCTTCAAAAAGGTTCCTGCCGCCATTAACAATGTGAACCCAAACACACCAACCTTCAATCTAGGATTTCTCCCTGATTTCTCGATCAATTCCTTCCAAAATTGGAGGGAATGATCTTGAGAGAATTCCCAATCATCTGAACCTTGTCTTGGACTCCAATTCTTGTCAAAGAGCTTGTGTGAACTCCTCATGATCAAAGATCTCTTTCCTTGGAAATCCAAGCTCTTCGAGCTTGTTTCCAAGCTTAAACCAAGCCTTGAGACCTCTAAAAGGTCCCCCAACGCAAGACCTCGCTCCTTAATGAGTTTTTGGCCAAAAACAACCCTTCTTCTTCTTCTTCCTCAGGCTTGCTCCAACTCATCTCCGGCACCTTTCCTCCTCTAGCTACACATCCACGTACTATAGGCAACAGGTTCTTCCTCTTTGTCATCCACACCTCGCCACACCTGCGAGGGGCTTCCTTCCCCTTTAGACATCGCCGTTCCTCTCCCCGGAGATTCTTTCGTCTCTGGTGCCAGCCAATCATAGTCGTCATCGCCTTTGCCCCCTCATCGTCTACAACTGCTCTAGTTCGATTCCTTACCTTCACCTTACCCGACTCACACAGTTAATCTCCACTTTTGCACGCTCACACAACCCTGCCATCGTCACCTTCTCCAGCTCCGATGACGCTCCGGCGAAGCCTTCCGCTCTCTCCACTGTACCAAACTGCCCACCACCGATCCCTACACCTTCGCCATCTCTGTTACGACCTGATCCCAGCTCTCTATAGGACCCGAGATCAGCTCACCTCAACTAATCCCAAGACCCAGTCGTCCAACTAGAAATAACCAAAAGCAGAAAATATACCACAACTGCACATGTAATGTAACTAAGCAGAAATAGATAAGAGGCAGTAATGGAATTTAGAACGAGAAGTCTCAAAAATATTACATGCCACAAGCGGAAGACTACTACAACATACATAGCCATCACAACTAGAACAGAAAGAAACAGACCAGAAATATAACAGGAACAACTACTACATAGTAAGGGTACTCACTACTACAAAAGAGCTCTGGAACAGAAAAAAGAACAACACTACAGCTGGGCTTGGCTAGGTCCAGCACCCTCGGCAACCGGTGGCACTGGCTAATCCACTCCCTAACCTGAACATGGTTATACAATCCGTAGTCAGCTAACGCTGAGTAGAGTGGTGGTTAAGCCATTTACATGCAATTTAACTTAAAGAAACAAGCAAGTAACTAATCATTCATTTCCATTTATCTCAACTAGGTGTTTCTGTTTCGGTTATTCTAATAAGGATCTGATGAGAACCTCATCATGAACCCTAACTAGCACAATCTAACCCAGATATGTAAGAAAAAACTCCTACATAACCCAAAGAAAGGCTTAACTCAGAGAATTCTGAGTTTAAGAAAAAAATAAATCATAAGGGATAAAACTGCAATTTCACCAACGTAGTTTGCAAACAGGGTAATTAAGGGTCCAAACACAGGTCAAACAAGCCTAATAAGAAGGAAAGTGGGATGGTCTGACCTAAAAAGGGTTATAGCAACTTCAAGAAATTAAATGACATTCTGTAACCCTAAAACAAACCCACTTCAATTCACGAGGTTCAAGGCAGGATAAAAATCAAATAAACCCTCTAAAATTTATAGAAAAATAATCTCTAGGGTTTAGAACCTCCAATTTGGCCTTAGAAACCCATTTTGACCTACAAAGAGAACATTGCCCAATTAATGACTTAATCTGGGTTTTTACATAAATTGGCCGATCAAACATGGTACAACCTAGAAATAAAATTCACCATTAAAATCCTTAGGTTCAAATTAGTCTTGTATAAAAACTTGAGCCTAAGAGGAGACCTCCTTGACCGACTTTGCAATTTGGTCCTCTTCATTTTACTTTTTGACCCTTATCTTTCGAAACCCTTACGTTTTGTCCCCCATCTTTTTCATCGTCCTCTGCAGAACGGTCCCTCCTGCAAAACTCTGCGTAGCACCATGCTCTGGCGACTTTACGCGGAGCATGGAGCCGCGTAGAGAGGAGTGACCGCCCTGCAAAGCAGGCGCGGGGTTCCCTACAACGTCCTCTGTCGCAGGGACCCAGCCATGCTCTCTGCCGACCCCCATACCTTCCGTGCAAATGCGCGGAAGTTATGGGTCCCCTTTCCGACCATGCTCCGGCGAGGCTGGCACGTCGCCAACCTGCGCCTCCCTCTACGCCAGCCCCTTTATAAGGACCGGCACCCCCTGTCGGTTCCTGCAAGCTCTCTTTGACGGAGAACACCCCCCCATTTCATCCCCTCCTCCTCCATCAAACGGCCCGCAGCTTCCGGCGACTCCCTCCTCTTCCTCCTCGTCGCTCTACCGCCTTACCTGCAGCAGGGTTCTCCTAGCCCTCTCGTCTGTGCTGTGCTGTACCCGCCGGCGCCCTCCGCCTGCTTCCTCGTCGCCGCACTCCTCCTCCAGGGCCCTTTCTTCCCCAGCTCCGGCAGGTACGAGTCAGTGGCTCTTCCCTCCCCCTTGGTCCAAAACCTAGGTAAATAGCTTCCTCCCCTCCTCCCTTACATTTTCCCTCTCTCAATTTATCTTTTCGCCTCACCGCACATGACTTCCACCTCCGCCTGCTCCGTCTCCGACCACCCTCTCCAGTGAGCTCATCCCACCTCCACAGACCTTCTCACCCCTCGTCGACTACCCTAAAAGCTTCCCCTCACTTGACTCAACAAATCCCCCCTTCCCATCCACTGCCAAACACCACCCGATGACCCCCCGAACAAACCCACATCTCCAACCATAGTCTGACCTAGGGCTACCACCATACGCCTCCTCACGCCTCGCCACCACCCGCACTGCCTTCGCCACGCTCCAACGAAGCTCCCTGCATCCTCTGATTGGGCCGAGAGGCCATATTCTTGTTTTCAGGTCGACTCCCCTTCACAGCCATTACCGAGCTTCTGAAGCTCCTTCACCTGCAGCTGCAGGTGCTCTCTCACCCAGGATCATGCCCCAGGACGCGCAGCTTGCCTCCACGAAGCATCCCAGGCCTGCAGCTAGGGCCAAGGCCTCGCATGCTGCTACAATTTCCTGCAGCTTCCTCAGCTGCGGGCGCCAATCTGCGTGGGACAGTTAGTCCCACCTCAGAAGTATCGGAAGCACCGCAGCCAAATAAACGGAAAACGTGTTTTAGGCTTATCGCCTTCGGACACAGGGGTCAGGTCCCTCACGCACGCCACACGCCACGCTCTCGCCCTCGCCCGCGCTCACACCCCGCGGGTCTGGGCTGGATCCGATTACCCAAAATCGTGCACTCGTCGCCCACCACCGCATGCCAGTGGGCCTGGTCCCTGGCGCGATACCCGTACCCGAATACCCGGCTCTGGGAGAGCGATCCTATGAGAGAAATCTGAGAAAGAGAGAGATGAGGGGAAGGGTAGGGGTAGGTTTTGCTTTCTAATCCTTGTGTAAGCGTGCAGGAACAGAAAGAAGAAGAAGGAAGGTGGCCGACGCCTTAGTCGCTCAGGGCAGAGAAGAAGAAGCAAGAGAGAAGAAACAGAAGAAGAAGAGAAGCATTGTAGCAAACCTACAGTTAAGTCGTCTGACCGCTGCATCAGACGACGGTTGAGTAGCAGCCAGAGGAGATAAAGCAAGAGAAGAAAGAAGAAGAAGGCGGAAGAAAAAGAAGTCAGAAGAAGAAGAAGATTATCACGGTGGCCAGAAGAGAAAAGAAAGAAAGAAAAGAACAAAGAAAGAAGAACATAAGAAGACAGCCGCCAGAAAGAAAGAAAGAGAAGGACAACGAAAGAAAAAGAAGAAAAGAAGAATAGAAGAAGAAAAGAAAGATGACCAGCTGAAAGAAGAAGGAAAAAGGAGAAGAGAAGAAGAAGAAGCCAAAGACAAGCTCCCTCTCTCTCTCTTTCTCTCTCTCTCCCCCTTATTTTTGTAATCTAATAGAGAACCTTTGTATTTCTAGAATTCCAGTAGCTCCCTAAGTTCGACCTCGGGAAAACCATTTCCGAGTAAAAATTTTGTAATGATAACCTGGTAGCTGTCTTATTACTACAACGACTGTAACTTGACATATAACAAACACAAACAAGCTAACTGGACAGCAAACCTAGAATGTTACCAGGATCCACAACATCACTTAATACTCTTGTTCCCTAAGGGAACGATCTTGATTGCAGTTTATTATGCGATGTAGGATGTATACGTGGTACTCTCCTAGCTGGGAGAGCCCCCGTGGTAGTCCTACACCCGGTCTACCACCCCGAGGTCACGTTTGCGATGTAGCAGTGACTACAGCATACACGATAAGCGGACAAGTAGCTACCCTACACTGACATGCAGTCAGTCTTTTCCGCTAGCAGGTATGCCTAAACATACAACATACAACAGAACAGGGGTCTCGCCACTCAGAACAGGGATCTCGCCCCTCAACAATCTGTGCACCCTCACCCGATTATCCCGGTTTGCCCAATGGGACTAACAAGAGTCGATGTAGGGTGGCCATTCCTAACCCCGAACCCTATGGGGCGGTGATGAATGGCTACTCATCATAGCTAAAAGGCTAAAGTTAACCTAGAAACTGGATTAAACAATACCAAATTAACACATAAAGAGGGTTAGTGTGGGAATCAAAGAAAAAGACCTAAAAACATTAATTTTGTGTTAAGATTGCACAATTAGGTCATAAAATGAGATATTCTTGAGAAAAATGTCAAATGGTGATCCAAGTGTTAATTGAACACATAAATAAGTTTAAAAGTTCAAATCAAAAGTACACTTAACTCAAAAGTTCAATTAAGCACATATAAAAACTTGAAGGCATTTGGACATCATTAAGGCCTTGGAATTGAAGATTTACATTTAGGTCCTTTATGCATCACATTTCCTTCATTAGAAAACTTCCCTGAACCTATTTGTAACACACAGGGACCTCTTTGAAATCCCTTAAGGACCACTCTGTAACTACTTTCTACCACTTACGGGCTCATGTGTAAATCTCCTACCCCTTCGCAGAAGGGCTCACCCTGCGTTTTACCCAATAGAAACCGACGCCTGCTGCTTCCCGCACGTGCACTGTAGCATGTGAAGAACCTGCACCATCTCGACCGTTCGTTCTCTCATTGATCTTGATCTGCAGCTCGATCCGATTCAAAGCTTCGCGCGAAGCGGCGCATGTGCTCACCCCAACCCCCAGATCCCATCCTACGATCTGATTTCAACTTGGAAGCCCGTGCGTTCGCTCACTTCGTCCTTGCCGTCGGTGCCCTCGTCGAGTAATCTCACTCGCACGGTGCCTGGAATCACTGCAATCGCTACTTAAGCACCTCAGTGGTTGCATGTGCAAAGGATCGCCTCCTCTCCTACTTCCTTGAGAGCGTTCCTTTCTTCCCCTCTAGTTCCCCTAATCCGTTCAAATGCTGCACCTGTGATAGAGGTGTAGTTTTTCACCTCCCTTTCCTCCTCGTTGCTAAGCAATTAGAGTAGATTTACTACTTTGTAGTTTAGCTGTAGTGTTAATTAGATAGATTAGCAATAGAATTAGATGTAGAATTAGTGTTAATCTGCTGTGCGTGTTAGTTTAGCATTAGGAGTAGAATTAGAATAAATTAGACCTCCCTCACCCCCTTTGATCATTCCAGATCAGAGGGGATGTTTTCACACAGTCATCACTGATCATTTTCCTTCCTCGACATGTTTTCTATATCGCTTCTGATTCCCACGATTTGTTTCTTGCAATCCACCCACTCATTAGATCTAATTTTAGATCTGATTGGATTCCAACCTCAGATCTAAAATTAGCGTTGAAATCCATTTTAGGGGCTTCCTATTCATCTCATTTTTGTCACAAAAGCCCTTGATCTGAGCTTAAAAGAGAACTGGTTTGCTGGATTTGTGTTGAATTTGGATTGTAAAGATTTTAAACTAATTGAGCTTTGAATGCTTGGATCTAGTAAACTGAAATATTTTGATTGCGATTCACTGTTTGGCTAGGAATCTGAGGCGATTCTGAAGTCAGAATTCACCTCAGAGGAGCCATAATTTGATCTGAGTTTGTTGTAAGGATTTGAATGTCTTTAATGCATTATAGAGCCAATGAAAGTCAACTTTGTTGATTTGAGACTCTACCTTGCATCTTTTAATTGATTTTGAAGAACAATATGATTTTTTTAACCTAAGGAATTCTCCATATTCCTTGAGGTTTTAGAATTCTGGGATTTGAGTGTATGATTTAAATTGACTGATGTAATTCTTTCCACATGCTATCTCCAGCATTAGAAAGAGTTAGATCAGCTTTTATTTTAATTTGACTTGATAAGATGTTATTGCCAAGGGATCTTGACTTGTATTTCCGATTGGATTGTATATGAATTGAAACCCTTGTTAGATGGTTTTGATAGAATTTCTTATTTCTGTTTTGTGTGTGCAAATCCCAGACTTATAGCAATTTTCTACAATTGCAGCTACATTTCCCCTAAAACCCAGCTAAGTAATTCCTGAAACAGTCACTTAAAATTCCTGATCAAGTTGTCTATAGTCTGATCTGGAATTTGATTGGCTGATTCAAGTTATTAGGTAGCTGGATTTAGTTTCTGAGTTCTCCCTGTTGCAGATATGGTTCTATGGAGTCTGTCTTAACTGCAACAGCAGTTAAGACATCTAAAGTAGAGTCCAATCTATTGCAGTGGTTGGAGCTCAGTAGCTTCTACTGCTGTTGGTGTTTCCAGCAGTTATCTTGCTGCTGATTCTGCTATCGTTGCCGCTGTTGCTGCAGTAGTTTCTAATCTGAGAGATCCAAGGATAGTAGCTTAGTTTTAGCTCTATAGATAGCTGAATTGAGCTGAATGTTGTGTTTAAATTGTATACAAGCATTCATGTAAACTCAACAAATTTTTATGATCATCTAGAATGCTTGTAATCTTGATTTTAATCTTTTGTCAGCTAGCTGTTAGTGCCTAACTATCCTTATATTACAATTAATTGAAATCCATGTAGAATTGCATGCTTAGATGTTTATATCTTTGCTATATATTACACTGAGTTTGTTGAGGTAGTCCACTGCCTTTTAGACTCTTAGGTTCCATCCTAAGCCTTTAGGATTCATTAGAAAACCCTTAAAAGGCTTAGGATGAGTGAAGTTTGGAATTAAATAAAAACTATATAAAAAATATAAAAAAAATAAAATAAACCTGTCTGATTGAAGATTAGATATTTCCTTAAGTGTACACCAAGTTTCATAGTAATCCGAACCCCCAGCTTGGTAAAACATACCAGCCGATGGTTCTGTATACCATAGAATTTAACAAAAGGAACTACACTTAAAAACACCAAAAAAATCTCCTTCTCCTCATCTATTTCTTTCCCTCTCTTCTCCTACTTCCATAAAAGATATAAAATCCATAAAAAGCTGAAAAAACTCAAAAATACCTAAAAATCCTTTGTATACTATGTGTATAAGTGTATATAAGCTATTTTGTAAGCCTATTTATTTATAATGTAAATTATACATATTTATAATATAAATAACTTATGTATATATTATAGTATATAAATTAAGTATTTAAGTTATATGGTACTGTATATAACTAAATTATATAACTACCTATTATGTAAACTAATTTATATGTACTAAATTATTTATATGTACTAATTATATAACTACTTATTAATACCTTCTATAAATAACCATATTAAGTTATAATACTGTATATATGTATTTATATGTATATTATAAACATACTAAACCAGGTACCATAATTTAATTATATATATAGAATAAATAATTTATTTATTAAGTTTCTAGTTAAATTATTAAGTTAAATTAAAATAAATTAGTATGTTAAGTTAAAACTAAGTTAACTTATACTGCATATTTATACTAATTTATTTTAAGTAAATTAAGCTAATTTAAGTATATTTATAATGTATTATACTATTTAAACTTTATTTATACATAAAACAATCCAAAATACTCCAATTAAATGTAAATAAAATTGAAACAAAACTTGTAAAATGCGATAAAAATCTTTATAAAATATGTATACCAACTTTGTATAAGGTCAATTAGACCAATTATTAACTAATTTATACGTAATTAAGGAATAAAACCTAAAATTAAGTATGTATAAACTATATACTTTGCTGAATTTATTTATATAATAAATATAATTAAATTTATAAATTAACTATACAATTAAGTAGTATTATGTAAATACTTTATTATCCCATAATTTATTTTTATTTTATAATAAATTATGGCCCTCGAAACAATCGCGCCTGATTTGCTGCACAGAAGTAGCGCCCAGATAGTGCCATATCGGATGTTGAGAAGTGCTTGTAGCGCTATAAAAGTAAAAAAGTTTTCTCTAAAGGCCAGTCGTCACGGCATCGGGCACCTGAAACTACTGAGCATTATTACCTGAGCATTCTGAGCATATTTAATGATATTATGTGGGCAGGGGGCTGGTTACTGTGCTAGGGCTTGGTTAAGCCCAGTAATGAGCTAAAAACGTAATTAATCGACCTAATTAACAAACTAGGGCTGCGCCTAGTAGAGGTTTGGTCCCACCCTCCTCGGGTGCTGTGTATCTCTCGAAAAGCATGCTCGCTAATTAAACAATTTTTCTTTTTGTTAAGGGCCCTAATGACTGAGCTCAGGAAGAAGAAAATAGAGAAGAGAGAGAGGTGTAACAGAGAAGTATGTATAGTATATGTAAATAATATGTATAAATAAATAATAAGTCATATAGTATGTATAGGTAAGTAGTACAGCTATATATATATGTATATAAGTAACTTCATATTTTTACTGACAGAATAAATCGTCACTAAAGGTGAAATAAATGTCGCTATAGACCCTAGTTTCTACTTTAGAAATTGTACATAGTTTTCCTAGGGTTTAGCGACGCTTATATCTATCACTGTAGATGTTATATATGTTACTATATATATTAGTATATTAAGCTAAGTATGATATGTATTATTAGTTAGTATTGCATATATATGTAAGTATTAGTAATATAACTTATAAGTAGATAGTATAGAGTATAGTTATGTATTGTTTGATGCTTGATTATAATTAGGTTTTTGCAAGCATTTTAATTGATTCTTTTTGTACATAATTAAACCATTAATTCATTTATTCAGTTTTTATTGTACATAAAACTTATCTTTTTGGAGTTAAAGAATAATCTTGGACTTAGAGAGTGATGTATATTAATAACTGCCTCCCAGTGAATGACCTGGAATAAACTAGTAAAAATTATGTAAATTAAATAAAAATCGATGTGATAACAATTTGTATTTGTGACATATACTACAACAACGATGATTTTTTATACAAATCATGGTCGGTCAATCGCCTTACATTTTATTTGACACTGTTCCAGGGATCAAAACCCGACAATAGCATTTATGTGAAGCGACTGACTGAATGATTAACTTGACTAAATAACATACCTCGCAAGAGATCGATTAAGCGGCTGGCTCCCCCCCTACACTAAAGTAACCAGAGTCGGTGTAGGGGGCCATTCCTAACCCCGAGCCTCAACCCAAGGGCGGCTAGCTCCCCCCTACACTAAAGTGACGGTAGCTCTCCTTGGTATCGCATACACGAGGGCCAACTCACTTTCCATGCAAAAGGGACAGTTGCTCTCCTCGATACTGTGTACTCGAGGGCCAGCTCACTTCCCTCCTACATACGATATTTATTCCATACACGCGGGTTCCTTCTAGTTCCCCATAGGGTTCGTACATAGACTTTCTCATTTCCACATCTAATTCATTAAAAGCATAACAGGAAGCTCAAGATTTCACAATCGATTATTTAGTATACTGCGGATATTTTCATTCATGTCATGGTTCATTAAGTGTGGTACAGGTAACTCATGGTTTACTACTTTCAGTAAGCATCACAACAATTTAATCATTCGATACATGTGCATTCATCTCTTTTCATCCCTATTGTTCATTTCACAACCTAGGGTTCAATCGAATATTTCTAAAGTAGCATGCATTTTAATTATTAATTCTGGGATTAGAGAAAGAACCACTCTACCGGAATACATGAGTGGAATGGGGGCTCGAATCGCAAATCCCGTTGTCTTCGTGGGCCTCGTATACTCTATTGGCTGGAGACCTATACAATTGACTACACATCAAATGAGTTCAAAACAATATACGAGTGACACTAACACATAGACCAACTCGAATGAAACCTAACGGTACTTCGTTTGTGCAAAATTGACTCCTTTTGGACCCTAAACGGGCCAAAAACGTGCATATTGACTAAAATCAGACGACTGGGATTAGACCCAGATGTCTTAAATGACCTCAGAATCTCACCTTACTTTCCTACGGCTTCCTCAGACATCCGAACCCTTCGCAGCCATCTGAGGGAGTTCTCGGACGTCTGGCACTCCCTCCAGTCGTCTGGGAGTGCAGTTAGACGTCTAACACTATCTCCAGACATCCTAAAGCACCTCGAAGGGCACACCACGTGCCTTTCCCACATCTTGTACCTGCACATGCATGGAGGTTTAAATAAATGCGACATGTAAAACACAAGTACGTGCATGCAAGCGCGTACACAGGACATACCTTGGCACTCTACGTGCTGTCAGACATTCGGCGCCAGCTCCAGATGTCTCGAGGATCCTCCAGACGTCTGGATATGGTCCCAGACGTCTGATACTGAGGAAAATGGTTCTGCAGTACCCCCTGCGAGCTTTCTCCTCACTCTCTCCTCTGCCCATAGAGGCCGCAGCAGCTCCTCCAGCGGCTGCAGGAGGTTGCGGAGCTCGTCTCCACGAGCTCCCTTGGCTGCAACTTCGACTGCACCTCCTCTCCCTAGCTCCTCACTCTCCCTCTCCCTTGCTCTCCCTCTCTCTCACCCATGCTTCTCCCTCTCTCCTTCTCCTCTATCTCGAGCTTCCTTCCTTCCCCTACTCGTGGCTGTAAGGAGACAGGGAAGGGGAAGAGGTCACTGGCAGGTGGTGGAGGATGAAGGTGGAGGTGGTGTGGAGAGGTGGTGGAGATGGTGAGGGTGGTGAGGGGGGTTAAATAGGGAGTGGGTAAGGGTTTGTGAGGGGTGTGTGCATGGGTGTGTACGTGAGTGTGTGTTGTGTGGGAAGAGAGAGTGTGTGAAAATTGTGGAATCTCCCCCACAGAACCTTTTTCTTCTAGCAAGGCCCACACACCTAAACCTAGGGGGCTTAAAATTGCACTTACACCCCCACCTTTCCAGAAAACTACGAACGGCCCTTGGGAAGGGTCATTTCAATCTCTCACCCACCAAAACCCCTCAAGAAATTGAGGGGATTGGCCTCTCAAACACTCCACCCTACACCACCCTCACCGCACCACCTTCCCAAGGTCGCCAGACCTCCACAAACACCTTCACACGACTCCACAACCACCATCACACTCGTCAACGTCCGACGATCCTCTTGAGCTGCTCTAACACGGCTGCGAGGCCATATTTTCTATTTCAGGTGCTCGTCGTCGCTCCGCTGCCGCCCTCGTCTTCTCTTACCTCCATTGCAGTTCTTCGGCCACAATCATCCAACTACAGGTTGCAATTGACGTGGCCCAGCTCCAGGTCCTTTCCTAGGCCCTCAATCGAAGATAGCAACCTCGCCTTTGCCTTCAATTGGAGACATCATCTACTGCAGCTACTGTGCGAAGAACACTCAGTGGGATAGTCCCACATTGTGGACTGAAGGCTTCCCAGCGTATAATACGAAAAAGTGACGAGGGCTTATCGCCTTTGAGTCACTAGGGTCAGGTCCCTACCACATGCCCTCGCACACGCTATGCCTCGCGCACTCATCCACACCCTCGCCCGTGCACACGCCACGCGGGTCTAGGTGGTGGATTCGATTACCCACTTCCCGAGTTTGGTCTAATTTTGAGTTCAGGGAGAGAGAAAGAGGATCTGAGAGAGAGGGGGTGGGTTTTTCTCTCATGCACTCCCTCTGCTCTCGATACTTAGAGAAATTCTGAAGAGGCCCTTGAGCCTCTATTGCTGCTGCTGTTGTGTTCTTTAGAGAGAGAGAGTCTTGTGCTATTGGTGCCTCCTATGGTGCTGTGCTTGCTAAGGCTTACCACTTAAGCCATCTGATACATAAGGCCGACGTCTGTGGCCCTCTGTTGGTTACTGTGGGTTATTTTGAATAACTTATTGACATGTTTTAATAGTTGTGATTTATTATTGAAATATTTAAGTGATTGTGAGCTTAAACTTAAAGGGTTAAATTGGTGATTCAAATCACCATTTTAACCCAATCTTTTTGCACTATTCTTTTGTTTTTATTGAAATATCATTTTGAGTATTAACAATTTCAATTGAATATATTTTGGGATTGGTGAATTTAAATTGCATACTTGCTCCCTACGAATGATCTCGGACTCTATTTTCTGAATCTGAGTTTATAAATTTAAATGATTTGAGTGATTTTGTCCTATACTATGATGCATTTCCTAAACAATGATGATTTCACCCGAACACGCATGCATGCACGCACACCCTACGTTGCCCTAGCCTGGCTCCAGCTTAGTCTCGGGCCCAGGCTCGGGCTCTGGTGAGAATCAATTTCGAACTTAGACTCTTTTGCTACGGATTTTTAGTCACATGATTTTGACTTAGATTGGTTGATCAAAAGGGAAAATTGGTCAATCAATTATTTTGATCAATCAATGAATTAACTTTAGTTGATAAATTAGTTTGGTCGACCAAAAAGTCAAGTTTGATCGATTAATTGATTTTGATTGATCAATGGGACTAAATTGGTCGATTAATTGTTGTACTTCCATAAAATAAAAATTTCCATAAATATTAGGTCATAGGCTCTATATAAGGGCCATGAGAGAGCTCTCATTTAACACACAATAAGAGCAAAAAAGCTCTCTCCACTCTCTCTCCCCCCATCTCGCTCTTATCTCTCTTTCTTGGTACGTTCATTTGACGTGAGATTGGTAGAAAAAATCTCAAATCAATTTTGTCAATCTTGCACATGGAGATTGAGAGATCCACGAGAAGTTTTTGATTGATCAAACCATGAAATTGGTAGATCAATTGGGAATTTGGTTGACAAACCAAATTGCCTCGGCTCTGTTCCCCTTAGGTGGTTTTCGAGGACATCCAAGATCGGAGTGCACAATTTTGGAGGTGGATCGTCGTATCCTACGAGGCATTCATCAGACCTCGACACACTGGTATTGTGGGGGGGCGATACCTTAATGTGCTATCTATACGAAAACATTGGAAATGCATATATTTTTATTTATTTATTTCCTATATGAATTTATTTGAACAATCTTAGAGAAGGTATCGCTTAGATCTAAAATATTTGGGATGTTGAAAATAACTTTTAAATCATATGTAGACTTGTAACGACCCGGTTCCTGAGTCCCTACGAGACACGAGAACCGGACCGACTCGACTAATCCCAAGACCTAGTCGTCCAACGAGGAAGTAACCAAAAGACAGTAAAATAAACCACATTCAGCATGAATATAACTAACAGTAAGAAAGTACAGCAGTAAGGAAAGAAACTACTACAGTAGGTACCACCACAACAGTAAAACAGCATTTATCATATAACAAGAACTGCAGGTAAAGAAGGTACAACGGAAACAAAAACTACTCACTAGAACAGAAACAAAAGGGGTACAAAAGGCTGTGGTAACTCTACTGGACCCTACTCGGCCCAGCGTCCTCTGCAGCCGCCGACCCTAGCTGCTCAACACCTGGTCCTGAAAAAGGTAACGAGTGTAACACGTCAGCAAAACGCTGAGTAGAGTGGCAAACTAACTAAAGGCAACAGTAGAGTGTACAGTAGCTGTTATGTTTTATTACTTCCTTTATTCACATCTTTCAATTTTTCTCACTATTTCATTTATTTCTCAGATCCTTTACTTGATCTCGAATGTCCTCGTGGGAACGATCTTGATTGCAGTCTTTTCCAAAAGTAGAAGTAGCACGTGGTGCTCTCCTGGCCGGGAGAGTCCCCCGTGGTGATCCTACCCTCAGTCAACCACCCCAAGGTCACTGACAGACGTAACGGTGACTACGGCACGTGCGATAAACGCACAGGTAGCTAGCCCGCACTGGCACGCGGTCAGTCGTTTCCGTTAACGGGTGCGCCCAAAGCACAGCACGGAACCAGGGCAGAGCCCTCTCAGTAACAGGGGTCCAACCCCTCCACAGTAACCAAACCGGGGCCTTGCCCCTCCACAGTCCGCGCACCCTCGCCTGACTACCCTGGTTTGCCCTAGTGGGCCTAACAAGTCGGTGAAGGAGGCTAGCAGAACCCCGGGGCCTGTGGGGTAGCTAGTACTCTCCTAACACTACTAGCTCTCCTCGGTACTACGTACACGAGGGCCAACAAGTCGGTACAGAGCGGCCAATCCTAACCCCGGGTCCCTGGGGCGGCTGGCCCCACTCTGCACTAAACAGGTACAGGTACTTCCCTTGGTACTGCGTACCCAAGAGACAGTACAAACTACATCTCAGTTCCATTCCTTTTTCTTTCCAGGAGTTCCACTCCTAATTCCCCGTAGGGTTCCAGCTCTTTATCTCAGAACATCATATGTTTCACTTTCCAGATTCACGTTCTCAAAATCCATGATCTCAAACATGTTTCTTTATTCATAACAGGCAGCTGTTAATTCAAATTACAGGCAGCTTTATATTCCTTTCCATTTTTTCCAAGACTGCAGTATTATACATTCCACTAGTTTTTCCATCCTAAGATTCATGCCACATCCTAGGATCTAGCATACAACTAGTTTTCCAGCCCTAGGATTCATGCACCACCTAGGAGCTATCATTCCATACATTTCTCATTCCTAGGATTCATGCAATGCCCTAGGTTCTAGTTATGGTTCCATACTTTAACAGATTTTATTAATACTTAAAGCCACTCTACCAGGTACAACGGGAGTAATGGGGGCGTGATCGGGAATCCCACGTGCCTCCGCGACTCTTAAGACTGCAACCGAACGAGGTCCTATCACAAGGATCAAACACAAGAAGTGTCTCAAAACAGTGTATAGCTACTGTAGACGAGTAGAGGAATTAATTCTGAAGAGAACGCAACTCGGATCGCGGAAAACGGAGCCCGAACGGGCCCTAAACGGGTCGAAAAAGACGATAATGTGCAAAATCAGATGTCTGGAACTCCCTCCAGACGTCTTAAACGGTGGATCAGAGAATTACCTGTTCAGCGTGGTTTCCCAGAAGTCCAAAAGTCTGCAGGGACGTCTTTCCTAGATCCCAAACGTCCGATGGTCACTCAGGACGTCTGTAGGTCACTCCCGCCGTCTGGTACAACTTCCAGACGTCTGATTCGCAAAGGATGGCGAATCAGCGAACCTGCGCACAGCCAACCCCCCTCCCTCAGTACGGTCAGTCGACAAGAAGGAAGAAGAAGGCGGAAACTCACCTTTCAGACGTCTGTATGATCTTATAGACGTCGACCTTGCCGTCTGGCTATCAATCCAGACGTCTGATTCTGGAAATTCTTCCAGAATCAGGGCCCTGCTCGGCCTCCGCTCGCGACGCCGCCTGCGTCGAACCTCGCGCGTCTGCTGCTCAGCCCGCAGCAGGTCCCTCTCCGCGTCGCTCCGCGCCCCCTGCGCCCTCCGCCAGCCGGCCAAGCCGCTCCGGCGAGCTCGCCCCCACGGCAGAGCTCCGCCCTCGCACGCCGCACCTCCGCGTTCACTGCGGCTGCTGCTACCGCCCTCGCGTCCGCTCGCTCTCGCGCACAGGAAGGAGAAGAAGAAGAAGGCGGTGGAGACGGGAGGGGAGGCGCGCCCCTTTTAACGCCGCGCGGAGAGGAGAGAGAGAAGGCGCCGCAGGCGTCTGCAGCCGCAGAAGAAAAAGAGAGAAAAAGCAGTCTACGCGCTCAGGCGCGTAGGCGACTCGCGTGTGTCGAAAATAACGGATTTCCAGACGTCTTTAAACTATCCCAGACGTCTTATCAGACGTCTGTTTGTTATCCCAGACGTCTTGTCCGACGTCTGAGCCACCTCCCAGACGTCTTAAAAGACGTCTGGGGCACACATTCGTTACAAGACTTATCTAGTATGCTCGAGAAGTTTGGTGGGCAAAATTTCAAGCATTGCCAACAATGAATGAGGATTTAGTTGACTACCATTGGTTTGATCTCAGCATTTGAAACCGAATGCTTAGTTTTGTATAAGAAAAAATCAACTCCTGAAGGCTAAAAGACAGTAGATGAGTGGAATGCGGGCAACCGTATATGTCATGATTGCATCTTATTGGCTTTATTCAATGTGTTATTTGATGTATATAGCACATTCACGTCCACTGCGAAGGAGCTATAGGAGGAGTTAGACAAGTATAATACTGAGGATCTTGGTATTGAAAAATACTCTATCATAAATTTCCTTAAATTCCAAATGAGGTAAATCCGTATTAGAGTAGGCACACAAATTTTTGTTATTGCTCCATGTTAGTAGAGGCTGAAATGAAACTTCTTGAGAAGTTTCAAGTCATGTCTATTATTGAGAAATTCCCTAAATCTTAGGAGGACTTTGGGATAACTCTTAAGCATAAGAAGGGAAAATTTTCTCTTAATGACTTGATGGTAGCCATTGCTATTGAGGAAGAACATAGGAAACAAAAACCTGTAGTGCCTGTAGAGTCTAAGGTGAATGCCACGATATCTAAGGGCAAGGCGAATAAAAATAAGAATAATAAAAACAAAATGAAGGCTAAACCCAAGATCTAGAAGAAATCCAAGAACAAAAATGCTAACACTGTGGGTAGGTTAGGTACTAGAAGAAGGACTGCCTTCCAATAAAACTCAGCAGAAGACCACAGATGAGAATCCTCAGGTGAATGTGATCACCGAGGATGCTAGGCTTAACGATGAGTATGTCTCCATAAAACCCGATACTGGAGCCAATGTACATATTTGTACTAATAGATCGTTCTTTTCTTCCTATCAGGACTACAATGGTGAGACTTGAGGTTCTCCTCTAAATAATGTTAACTTTCATTCGATTCAATCTATTTGCAGTAATATTAAGTCTTGTGATATATGGTATAGTAAATTGGGTCATGTAAATTTTAATTCTCTAAAAAGAAGGATGAAATTAAATATGATTTCTGAACACACCATAGATAAAACTAAGAAATGAGAGATATGTGTGCAGGCTAAACAAAGTAAGAAACCTTTTCACTCTATTACTAGAGATACTGAGGTTTTAGATTTAGTGCATATGGACATCTGCGAGTTTAATGTTGTGCTAACTAGGGACAATAAAAAGTACTTTATCACCTTTATAGATGATAGTAGTAGATACTGCTATGTGTATTTGCTTAAGTCTAAGGATGAGTTATTAAGTAAATTCCTTATCTTCAAGAAAGATGTAAAAACACAAACTGGGAAAACCCTTAAGAGATTGAGGTTAGATAGAGAAGGGGAATATACGTCCAACTTATTTGGTGAACAATGCTAAGCTTTTGGCATAGTTCATGAAGTGACAGCCCCATATTCCCCACAATCTAATGGGATAGCAAAGTGAAACAGTAGAACTCTAATTGACATGGTCAACGCTTTCCTACAAAGCTCAGGATTACCTACTTACATGTGAGGGGAAGCTTTGAATACGGCATGCCATATTTTGAATAGAGTTCCTCTCAAGCATAAGTAGTCCATTTGAGATTTAGAGAAATAGGAAACCTAGTTTAAAATAGCTCAAAGAGTGGTGCTGCTTTGCAAAGGTGGTTGTCCAAGAACACAAGAGAAAGAAGCTTGGACCTAAGATAGTTGACGCGGTCTTTTTGGGTTACGTTGACAATACTTATGCTTATAAATTTGTAGTTATAAAATCTGAGATTTCAAGCATAGATGTCAACACTATTGTTGAGCTTCACGATGCTACATTTTTTGAGGATGTGTTTCCTATGAAGACTAGATTACCTCAAACTGTGACTTCAGATGGTGTAGCCACCACATTTGGTTCTCTTCCTGATCAAGTGAAAAGGATGTCTAATGTGGGAACTAACCCTTCCCATTCTGAACCTAATGAAGTAGAGGATTTTGATCATAGGAGAAATAAATGACCAAAAATTGCCAAGGATTTGGGAAGCGATTTTATTGCTTACCAAATCGAGGGTGATCCCCCCACTTATCGTGATGCTATGGCTTCTTCTGAAACTAAGCATTGGAAAGATGCCAGTAAGAATGAGATGGACTCAATCATCTCTAATGGTAGTTGGGAGTTGGTTGATTTATCTCCACGGTGTTCTACTATTGGGTGCAAGTGGGTGTTTAAGAGAAAACTTAGGCCTGATGGATCTATTGAGAAATACAAAGCTAGACCTATTGCCAAGGGGTTTAAGCAAATGGAAGGTATTGATTATTTTGATACCTATTCTCTGGTAACTAGTATAACTACTATCCGGATGCTTATTGCATTCACTTCCATTTATAATCTCACTATCCACTAAATGGATGTGAAGACCGCCTTTCTTCATGACAATCTTGAGGAGGAGATCTATATGGATTAGCCTGAAGGATTGTAGCTCCTAGAAATGAAAAAAAGGTTTGTAAGCTTGTTAAATCTCTTTATGGTTTGAAACAAGCACCCAACAAGTGGCATGAAAAGTTTGATAAGATTATATAGTCTTTTGAATTTGTAGGTCATAAATCTGACAAGTGTGTCCACTCTATGGTTAGGGTGATATGTGTATTGTCCTATAGCTATATGTAGATGATATATTACTATTTTGGTCAGACATTAGAATTGTGAATGAAACTAAGTTGTTCTTCAGTAGTAAGTTTAAGATGAAGGATATGGGTGTTGCAAATGTGATCTTAAGCCTTAAACTGATTCAATCAACAAAGGGGATAGCTATCTCTCAATCTCATTATGTTGAGAAAATTCTTAAAAAATTTGGCTATCAAGATTGCAAGGCTATAAGCACTCCTTTTTATTCATCAAAAGCTCTCAATAAAAATAGAATTGGAACACTTGTTTCACAACTTAGATATTCACAGATAATAGGAAGCTTGATGTATTTGGCTAGCTGTACTAGATTGGATATTTCTTTCTCCATGTCTAAGTTGAGCAGATACACAATCTGTTCTAACCATACTCATTGGGATGCCTTGGATCGAGTACTTAGGTACTTAAAGGGAACTATTTTCCTTAGTTTGTATTATGGTAAATATCCTTCAGTTTTGAAAGGATATAGTGATGCAAGTTGGATCGGTCAAATGGAGGACTCCAGGAGCAATGGTGTTACCCTTGGAGGCAATGCAGTCTCTTGGCGGTTTGCAAAATAGACTATTTTAGCCTGGCCTACCATTGAGGTTGAGCTATGTGCTTTGGATACCACTAGAATTCAGGTTGAATGGTTAAAGGGACTTCTTTTAGAAATCCCTATGGTGGGTAAGCCGATTTCTGCAATATCTTTGCATTGTGACAGCATGACTGCTATAACAAAGATTAAGAGTTCAAAGTTTAATCTGAAAATAAAGAGACATATCCAAATCAGACTCAAGTCTATAAGGGATTTGGTGTCTCAAGGAGTGATTGCTGTGGAATTTATGAGATCCAAGGATAACACAGCAGATTCATTTACTAAAGGACTTAAGTCTTGGCTTGGGGTGGGACTGAGACCCATTGGGAGTTCACCCATAATAACAATCCAGCCTAATGATGAGATGTGGCTCATCATAGCTAAAATGCCAAATTATGCTAGTAACTAGGTTAAACACTATCTTATTAACATGATAAATGGGTTAAGTGTGGGACTTAATGAAAATGACCTAAAACACTCAATGTGTGTTAAAAACGTGTAATTAGGTCACTTTTGAGAGATTCTATATTTAAATATATAATTAGATGATCTGGATGCTAATTAAACACCAAAATGAGCTTAAAATCACAAATCAATTAATGGAATATATTCTAATATGCTCAATTAAGTTGTCATAAACATCTCATTGCATTTGGACATCATTTGGACCTTGAAATCACAGCATTACACTTAGGTTTTCATGCATTCACATTTCATTCACTTAAAACTAGCTAGGGACTTGTTTGAAAGACGTTGAGGACTATTATGCATTAGTTTCCTTCATTAATGGGCTTCTATGCAATTTTTATATCGGTTCACCTCTTGGGCAAAAATACCATTAGACCTAATGCCTCCTCTTCTTTCACTATTCACCACCAAAGAATACGATGCACCAGAGCCGTTCATTCTCTTTACTGTTGATCCAACGGTCGATCTTGCACCATTTTTCCATCACCAGTGCGAGCACCTTCGCGCCCTCACCCAGATATGATCCAACGGTCTCTTTTCATCCAAGATGTTCCCATGCTCCTCACCAACTCATCTCATCCGTTAATACTCTACGGCTCTAACTGTGATGACCCGGGTCCCGCCAATCGATGAAACCCGAGTCGCTGTGTGCTAACAACTAGCACAAATCTCTTACAAGAGTGCAGTCACCCAACAATAATCATAAAATATAAATATAATCAAACAAACCAATAATATTGCATTAACTAAATGAACATAAATTTAGTACTAACCAGAGGATTTATTGCAGAACATAAGTATATAAGCCCAACGAGATATACAACGAAAATCACCTTGAGAATTGCCAAATATACCTGAGTGAGGAACCAAAAAATTACGTTAGTAAAAACTAAGTAGAATAGAAACAACAACAATAGAATCCAACAGTAACTGAGAATAAAAGAAAATGGGTAGTATAGCTTTAATTAATCCATTTATTAAACATCTCGTTTTCTGATTTCGTTTTATATATTGGAAGCCCAAATTATTATAGTCTACACTATGTCAATTGACGTCTTAGAGTTTGAGACGATTTCGTGTAACTTTCTGCGGTACAAGACCAGTATAAGCCACCCCCCTGGTCGAGAAAATAGCTTATACTCATCAAGTCACCACTCTCTGTCATTCTAGGGTTATTACAGAAAAGGGTGGCGGCTACGTCGTGTAGCGTGAACATGTACAAGCACTATGTACACTGAACTATAGATAGCCATTGACCCACCCACCGACCGAGAAAGAAACAACTCCAAACCTCGAGCCATGCACCTGTTATCCCAGTTGGAAGCTAAGCCTAACCAAAAAGTTGTAAGGAGACCAACAACTCCCTAAACCAACCCCTAAAATCAGTTTAAAAGACCAAAGCTATAGTCAAAATTCGACAAGTAGAAGATCTAAAATCAGTTATCTAATTCTTTTAATTACTGACAAATCCATCATACTGATTATTTAATCATTTTCAGATAACGGTATCAGTTATTGACATCCAATCAAATCATACCAACAATTACACTTTTTAATTCTAGGATTTTCATATATTCACGTTATCCTCTAACTTATCCGTTTATAAGTAGTTTTCACTTCGAATAATGGTTCCGATTAAATTACTAATTAACAGTTACAATGATGTCAGTTTTATGAACAACGGGGTTCGTTTTACACATGCTATGATAAGGCCATATCTAATAAGCTTAAATACTTTATAATTCGTTAAAACATGAGAATCATCGAATTGAAATTAACTCAATAGTTAATTATATATATTTAATTATTCACTCCAAGTCAACAACTTGATTTACATCATCCACATTTAATATTCAAGTACCCAAGATATCAAGAAACATGAAAGTGAATCTGATCCCAGCAAGAGAAAAGAACGCACACTAAATGTTACAACATATGAAGAAAACTACAATGTAGACAACCCATATGAGAAAAGAAGGGGACTACTCTATCTAATATCACCGGAGGGTCACGATGGATCCATATTAATGTACATCCATTGTTTCTCCTTCACTATTCTAGGGACCCATGTATTTTGTATGTGCTTTTGGACTAGATCAACATCAAAACATGTGGGAAATAAATTAAAAATGTTAAAAGGATTTTACTGATATTTTCATGAAAAAAAAAAATCAAAACTAAGTTTAAAGTTTAACCATGTATAATTTATGGAGAGTCAATTCCAAAAAATCCTAAAACGCAAAAAATAGACATTGTTTAACCTCCAAATGAATCGAACAAGATGGATAAAAATATCATACGTGTGCACGAACTTCCACCGAACTCCCAATATTCTCCTCTCCCTCCACGAGCACCCACTTAACTCCCAATATTCACCTCTCCGTCCAATTTCCGATTTCCCCAATCTGTCCCCTCCCTCTTTCTTTCTTTTCCGTGAGATAATCCTCACCCACGATCTGTCTGTCCCTCTCTCAACCTTTTTCTCTCTCTCTTTTCCGATTTTCCTCCTCTCTGGATCTCTTTCCTCTCTTTTTCTCTCTATCGATCTCTCTCCTCCCTCTCTTTTCCAACGGCAGGCACCATCTTTTTCTCTTTCTAATTATCTCTGATCTCTCTCTCTCTCTCTCTCTCTCTCTCTCAATTCCTCTCCCTCCCTTTCTCTTTTTATACCCAAAAGCAACAAACGATAACAACCAAAAAAAAAAAAAACACAGTGATCTTCTCATCCATGGTAACAACAAAAAAAAAAAAAAAAACCTGATCCCTCATCCAAACCGCCAATCCACCTTTTTTATAATAATAATTATTATTATTCTTAACGTTATTATTATCGGTGGTCACCTTTTATCTAAGTTTGTATTTTTCACATAATTTTCATCATAAAATTTAGATTATCGTAAGATGAATATCGTGGGAAAGTTTGTAACGAGGAAAATCTAATAATATTAGTTTCTACATATTTTGGATGCATTTTTTAAGGATGACCCTATTTGATAAAAAAAGTAAAGTTTTTCTAATTTTTGAAATACACGACTCCAATTCACACTTGAAAAATGCCAATGGGTTCATTTTAATGCGCTTAGTTTTAAAATAATCTCATAAAGTAGGTTTTGGTCTTTACACTAATTAACCCATTAAATGATCACCTAATCCCTATATAAACACCTCTACACTCACCCAGCGACCCCAATCAACCCCCTCCTACTTCCTTAGGTTGATCCTTTCTTCCATCTCCAGTTCCCTCTGCTCACTCCACGGCTGGTGACAGCAACCACCCTCTCTCCCTCACTTCGTTCACATCGAGCTGAATTACATAGCACAAGGGGACATCCTAGAAGCTCCCCTAGTAGGCTTTTCGATCACTGGAGACCTTCTTCCTCAACTTCGTTACCATTGACCACCAGTCATGGTTCAAGAATCCCATTCTTCCAATTAGAGTAGATTTACTTGCTTTCTAGCTAGATTTATATGCTTTTCAGATAGATTTTGAGTAGTTTAGATTAGAATTTATCGAGAATTCATCGCTTAATTATGTTAGATTAGGAGTAGATTAGACTTAGATCTTAATCTCCCTCAATTCACCCTCTCTGATCAATCCTGATTAGAGAGGCCAATTCACACTTTCATTGGATCACTAATCTTCCCCCTTACCTCATAATCATGTTCATCTTCTTCCCTCGATGTTTTAATCATTGTTCATTCCATTCATCAGAGCATTCAATGGATTTGAAGCTCATTAGCTTTCAGATCTATTGGAGCACTCAAAATCAATTTGAGGGTATCCCATTCAGCCCAGACAATCATCAATGCCCTCTCCATGGTTTTAATTGAGCTTGATTCACTTGATTTATTCAGATTTGGTTCTCATGCTTGATTAAGAGATTAAGGATTCAATTTGGTTTTAATTGGTTTTAATCGAGTGAATTGAGTTTATCTTTGTGTAATTGGATTCAATGTGAAGGGTTTGAGCATCTGGGATTGGATTTTTATAGCCTAATTAGCTCACACCCAATTTTTATTTCAGTAACTATTTTTATCCATCGCCCAGGTAGCAATGGCTAAGGAAGATCAGTTACACTGATTTGAAGCTTTTGCAATGACCTAATCACTTCTAGAGGATTGCAAGAGTGTCCTGAATGCCAATCAATGGTGTGCAGGTTACCTAAGTGACCAAGTCACTGTGGCCATCTCAGATCAAAAGCCCAAGTGAGCAATAGCCTGATCTCAGGTCAAATGAGTTTTAATCCACTGACTTAAGAGGCAGCAATGTTTTGAAGGTTCTAAAGAAGGTCTGGAAGTGAATTCTAATTGAGTTTAATGCCTGATTTGTACTCTTCCATATGTGCTATCTATGGCAAGGGAGGAGAGTCAATTAGGGTTTTTAGGGTTCTTTGACCTCTGATTTGGTTTTAATGGGATTTTAGATCTTCTAACAAGTGTTTGCGACATTTAAGATTGGGATATAATGGTTTTGAATTAAATCTAGAAATTTGAGTTCCATTATTCAGATTCCAGGTTGATTATGATATCTGGGGCAATAATTTGAGTTTAGTGCATTGAGGGAATGAGGTGATTTGCAATGGTGTTAGAAGTATGAAGAAGTATGTTTTATGAGATCTTGAGTTTTAAACTAGATCTAACAGGCTTGTGATTAGTTTTAGCAAGAGCTTTCTGAAAAGGATCTTCATGAGATTTTAACGTGGATGCTGGTCTGGTTTTGAATGATCTGAAGTGCAAAAAGGATTTTCTGAATGGAATGAGTTTAGACATAATTTTTAGATATTCAAAAAGGTTTTAGAATGCACGATTTAAATCTTAGATCCCTCTAAAGTTATGTGATAGTAGCAGTAGCTCAATGGTTGTTGGAACTGGATTGAAGTCATAAGCTCCTGACTTGGTTTTCAGTTTCAATCAATTTCCTTGGTTGTTCTGAAGTATAGCAAGCATTCAACTACTTGTATAAACTTTAATTGGATTTAGAATGGATTGGAAAGGCTTGGAAATAATTTTTGAAACTCTTTGTCAGTAAACTGAGTATGTTAATTGTCCAATTGAGTGATTTAATGAAATCTGATGGGAAAATTATGTTTTTATACTTCATTATGATCTAAACATATGTTTGGAATTTATTCATACCCTTATCTTTCATTTCTAGCACTTAGAATGAGATTTTAGGCTTGGGTTTCATGTTTTAACCTTCTTAAAGCTCACTTTTAGCCCAACTTGTAAATACATGAAAAATATAAAAGTAAATGTAAATAAATAAAATAAATGTGCCTTGAGTTAGATTAGGTTTAGTTTTAGGTATGTGTTAAGTTAGATTAGGTTTCGAGACCTATAGTTAGGAGAACATACCAGTAGAAGTCCTAGTCTTCTTTAGTTTAGAAATAAAAGAAAACACAAAAAAATAACAAAAAGAGTTCTTACTTTTCTCTCACCTTCCCCTATCTCTATAAAATAGAAAAAGAAAATAAAAATCTGAAAAACTACAAAATCCCATAAAAATACCTTGTATATAGTATTTATACTTGTATTAATATTAAGTGTATATAATAACATATATGTATATAACATATGTAAATAACTTATATACTTATTCTATTAACTTAAGTAGGTATTTATACTGATTTATTTAGTATGTATTATAATAATATAATAATATAATTATTTATTTATATTATATGTAAATAATTTGCATGTAATTTTGAATAGCTAAGTATATATTTATAATTGTAATTATAACTGTATATATAACCTAAGGTAATTATATTGTACAGTAACATACCTTTATATTTATTTATTTACTTATATATTGTATATAATTATGTTCATAAGTTAATTAGTTATATTATTAAGTTGAAATAATTTAAACTAGTAAATTAATGAACTATTGAAATAAATTATGTTGTATAGCTGTATAATGTAATTTAAAATAATTTCAGTATATTTATCACTTATTTATATTGTAGAATAGTATTTATAATGTATATATATAGATATATGTATAAATCATGTATTAAATGTATAGAAATTGAAATACATTAGTAAAAATAAATTAAAAATCTGTAATAATAAGTTAATAATGTTATTAACTAATTTATAAATCAATTGTACCATTAATTTATCAATTTGTACTTTAATTAACAAATTAAACCCAAAATCAATGTGCATTTTTCACTAAGTTTAAGGAACTTTTAAATATATTTATATATTAAATTATTGTAAATATATTATACCAATAAGTAGGCCTATATATCAACTACATGAACATAAAATTTAATTATAAAATAATCATTAATTCAGTGCCTAAATCGGGGCCTTAAATCAGCCTTAATCCATAATTTAGCATTGAGATTAGGTGCCATCTAATAGCATGACATCATGGGTTGACGCACGCCCATACCCCTTTATAATGAAGCGCACTACAAACCTTCCAGGTCTATGGTAACACCATCATTCACCATAACTAACTTGAATTAGTCAGAATCAAGAAATAAATGCTCCTGAATAATCGCTTGAGGACTATAATTCCACTCAGATCTGCTTTGAGGGAAAAGCAATAAAATAGGGCTAAATATGCAATTTTAACATCACATAATGAATGCAGAATAACCACGTAGCCATCTAGGGGTTAATTAGAGGTCAATTGAGCATTAAATACCAAGAAGTGGGTCCACATTGACAGAAATAGGGTTTCACGTATTTCAACAACCAAATCAATATATAGAACCCTAATAATCAGCCCTGCTGAAATTGAAGAGGTTCTGGTCACGATAAAATTCATCTAAACCTCATAAAATTCATAGAAAAATATTCTAAGAGGTTCAATACCTTTGATTTGACCATCTAAACCTATTTTGACCTTGAACAGAGTTTCAGACGGAATTTTACCTTGATTTGGGCTTTTGCACAATTTTCCCAATCAAACATGGTCAAAACTAAAATCCAAGTTCACCATTAGATTTCTTGGGACTAAATTATGTTAGCACAAAAATTTGGATCAAATCAGAGTCCATCTTGGCATAGTTTGCAATTCAGTCCTTAAAATCTCTATTCTCACATTCAACCCCCTAACTTTCAATATTCTTGCAATCAGGTCCCTAATTTTATCGTCATTCTTGCAAAAATACCCCTATTTTATGACCCCAGCATCAAACATCGTTTAAGACATCTGGGAATTGGTCCAGACGTTTGGTCAGACGTCTGGAAGCCTTCCTAGACGTCTGGAATTTAATTTTTTCGGCGTACGGGTTCGCATCTGCCCGCATGCGCGCTTAGACTGAACTGTCACCCTCCTTTCTTATCTTTCTTTCCTCCCTGCAGGCGCAGCCTTCTTTCTCTCTCCCTCCCCACAGCACCTTCAAATACTCCCCCTCTCCTCTCCCTCACCCTCACTCCACCACCTTCTTCTTCTTCCTGTTAGCGTGAGAGTGAGCGGACGAGGGCAGCAGCAGCTGTTGCCATGAATGCACAGGGAGGAGGGGTTGCAACGAGAGGGAGGGAGTTAGAGCGCGAGGGTGCGAGCTCACCGGAGCAACCAAGGCTGCCCGGCGGGTGCACAGTAGGAGCGTGGCACTGGGGAGGAGCTGCTGCAGCTCAGGCAGCAGGCGAGCGCGGCGCGGCATGGCCGTGCGCAGCAGGCGGAGGGCGAGGAGGTCCTGATTTTCGAAAAATTTCCCAAAATCAGACGTCTGGACATACGTCCAGAAGACGCGGGAGACGTCTAGAGGAAGGTCCAGACGTCTGAAAGGTACGATATTTTCCTTCCCTTCTTTCGCGTGTAAGGCCATGCAGCTGTTCCACCGAGGGTTTCTGCCTCATTTCATGTTGAGGACAGTCGCGTATGTGTGCAAGTCTCGTTCGGGAAGGCGCAAGGGCATGCCCTCCCACACAAATCGGATGTCGGGGCACAACACCAGACAACGGAGAGGGTCTCCAGAGGTCCGAAGTGACATTCGGACGTCTGGAAACTATGTCCAGATGGTTCAGCGGGATTCTGGACATTTGAAGGACTGCGCAGGATCAAGGTATGACCTGTGCCATCGTTTAAGACATCTGGAAGATGTTCCAGATGTCTGATTTTGGGCAGACTTGTCATTTTTTACCCGTTTAGGGTCCGTTCGAAGTCTGTTTTCCACGTTTCAAGTTTTGTTCTTCTCAGATTTAGTTCCTCTACCTGTTTACAGTATTTGTATTCTATTCTGAGTAGCTCATTGTATTTGATCCTTGTGTTAAAACCCCATTCCGTTGCGGCGCTGGGGGTTGCGGAGGCGAGCGTGCTTGCCGATCACGCCCCTAGTACTCCTGATTTTGCGGGTAGAGTGGCTCCCTTTAATTATTTACCAACATTTATGCACTTGTGAGATAATTAATAGATCCTAGGGAATGGCATGACTCCTAGGATTGGAAAACTAGATTGAACGATAGATCCTAGGGTATGGCATGAATCCTAGGACTGGAAAACTAGATTGAATGATAGATCCTAGGGTGTGGCATGAATCCTAGGAACAGAAACACCAAAACGAATGTCGTGAATATATAAATTGCAATCTTGGAAAAGTAGAAAGAAAAAATGATAATTGCCTGTAATTGGATAACAGTTGCTTGTTATGAATGGCTATTAACTGTTGAGAACATGGGCTATATGAATACAAAGCTGAAATGATGAAACCTAAATTGGCTTAGTGAAAGAAATATGAGCATGAACCCTATGGGGAATTATGATAGAGCTCCTGAGAGGTGAATGGAATAGAATTGGGGAAGTGAGCTGGCCATTGAGTACGGAGTATCAAGGAGAGCAACTGTCCCCCTGTTTAGTGCAAAGCGGAGCTAGCCGCCCCAGGGACCCGAGGTTAGGCCTGGCCACTTTGTACCGACTTTTGGCCCTTGTGTACACAGTACCGAGGAGAGCTACTAGTGTAAGGAGAGCACTAGCCACCCCACAGGCCCCGAGGTTCTGCTAGCCCTCCTACACTGACTTGTAAGGCCCACTGGGCAAACCAAGGTGGTCAGGCGAGGGTGCGCGGACTATGAAGGGGCAAGACCCCTGTTTGGTTACTCTGAAGGGGCAAGACCCCTGTTTGGTTACTGTGGAGGGGCTGGACCCCTGTTACTGAGAGGGCTCTGCCCTATACTGGTTCCATGCTGCGCTTTAGGGCACACCCGTTAACGGAAACAATTGACCGCGTGCCAGTGCAGGGTAACTACCCATACGTTTATCGCGCATGCCGTAGTCACCGTTACATCTGTCAGTGACCTTGGGGTGGTTGACTGAGGGTAGGACCACCACGAGGGACTCTCCTGGCTAGGAGAGCACCACGTGCTACTTCTACTTTTCGAAAAAGACTGCAATCAAGATTGTTCCCACGAGGAACATTCAAGATCAAGAGAAAGATCTGAGAAATAATTCAAGAATGAGTAAATAGAAAATAAAGAAAGAAATTAAAAGTAACAGCTACCTGTCCACCTTATTATTTTACTAGCTAGTTAGTTGCCACTCTACTCAGCATTTCGCTGACGTGTCACCTTTTCAGGACCAGGTGTTGAGCAGCCAGAGCCGGTGGCTGTAGAGGGAGCTAGGCCTAGTAGAGCCCAGTAGTCTTACTTGTGTAGTACCTACTGTACCGTTTCTTTTGTGTAGTGAGTATTTTTCTGTTACCACTGTACTCTTTTATTGCAAGCATCATGTTTGTGTACCTATTTATTTCTCTACTGTTGTGGTGGTGTGTACTGTAGTAGTTCTTTTCATTATTGCTGTATTTTGTTACTGCTAGTTATAGACATGGTGAATGTAGTTTATTTTACTACTCTTTTGGTTACTTTCTCATTGGACGAATGGGTCTTGGGATCAGTCGAGTTGGTCCGATTCTCGTGTCTCGTAGGGATTCGGGAATCGGGTCGTAACACCCTACCACCATTGATGTGAACAAATCTCCACCGCTAAGATTTGAGCGATGATTTCTCGCTCGAATCTCTCCAAATTTGGAGAGAGGGTTCCTGAGACGATTCTCTCCAGATTAGGCTAGATCCCAAAGTGTTAAGACCCATATTATTAAGCCTTTTTAAGACGTCCGTACTTTAGGTCAGATGTCCGGTGAGACATCTAGACTGAGGGTCAGTGTAACGACCCGGTTCCCGAGTTCCTACGAGACACGAGAACCGGACCGACTCGACTAATCCCAAGACCTAGTCGTCCAACGAGGAAGTAACCAAAAGAGTAGTAAAATAAACCACATTCAGCATGAATATAACTAACAGTAAGAAAGTACAGCAGTAAGGAAAGAAACTACTACAGTATATACCACCACAACCGTAGAACAACATTTATCATATAACATGAACTGCAGGTAAAGAAAAGTATAGCGGAAACAAAAACTACTCACTATAACGGAAGCAAAGAGGTACAAAAGACAGTGGTAACTCTACTGGACCCTACTCCGCCCAGCGTCCTCTGCAGCCGCTGACCCTGGCTGCTCAACACCTGGTCCTGAAAAAGGTAACGAGTGTAACACGTCAGCAAAACGCTGAGTAGAGTGGCAACTAAACTAAAGACATCAGTAGAGTGTACAGTAGCTGTTATGTTCTATTACTTTCTTTATTCACATCTTTCAATTGTCTCACTATTTCATTTATTCCCCAGATCTTTTCCTTGATCTAGAATGTTCCTCGTGGGAACGATCTTGATTGCAGTCTTTTCCAAAAAGTAGAAGTAGCACGTGGTGCTCTCCTGGCCGGGAGAGTCCCCCGTGGTGATCCTACCCTCAGTCAACCACCCCAAGGTCACTGACAGACGTAACGGTGACTACGGCATGCGCGATAAATGCACAGGTAGCTAACCCGTACTGGCACGTGGTCAGTCGTTTCCGTTAACGGGTGCACCCAAAGCACAGCACGGAACCAGTCCAGGGCAGAGCCCTCTCAGTAACAGGGGTCCAACCCCTCCACAGTAACCAAACCGGGGCCTTGCCCCTCCACAATCCGCGCACCCTCTCCTGACTACCCTGGTTTGCCCCAGCGGGCCTAACAAGTCGGTGTGGGAGGCTAGCAGAACCCTGCGGCCCGTGGGGTAGCTAGTACCTCCCTACACTAGTAGCTCTCCTCGGTACTACGTACGCGAGGGCCAGCAAGTCGGTACAGAGTGGCCAGTCCTAACACCGGGTCCCTGGGGCGGCTGGCTCCGCTCTGCACTAAACAGGGGGGACAGTCGCTCTCCTTGGTACTCCATAGTCAAGGGCCAGCTCACTTCCCCAATACTATTCCATTCACTTTCCAGGAGTTCTACTCCTACTTCCCCGTAGGGTTCCATCCTTTTTACTCAAACATCCAGGTTTCACTTTCCAGTTTCACATTCTTACAATCCCTGTTCTCAACCACGTTATTTATTCACAACAGGCAGCTGTTAATTCAAATTACAGGCAGCTTTATATCTCTTTCCATTTTCCAAGACTGTAGTATTATACATTCCACTAGTTTTTCCCATCCTAGGATTCATGCCATATCCTAGGATCTATCATACAATCTAGTTTTCCAGCCCTAGGATTCATGCAACACCTAGGAGCTATCATATATTTCTCATTCCTGGGATTCATGCAACGTCCTAGGTTCTAGTTATGGTTCCATACTTTAACAGATTTTATTGATAACTTAAAACCACTCTACCAGGTACAGTGGGAGTAATGGGGGCGAGATTGGGAATCCCGCGTGCCTCCGCGACTCCCAAGACTGCAACTGAAGGAGGTCCTATCACAAGGATCAAACACAAGGAGTGTATCAAAATAGTGTATAGCTACTGTAGACGGGTAGAGGAATTAATTCTAAAAAGAACGCAACTCGAATCGCAGAAAACGGAACCCGAATGGACCCTAAACGGGTCGAAAACGATGACACTGTGCAAAATCAGACGTCTGGAACTTCCTCCAGACGTCTTAAAAAGTGGATCAGAGAATTACCTGTTCAGCGTGGTTTCCCAGACGTCCAGAAGTCTGAGGGAACGTCTGGCCTAGCTCCCAGATGTCCGATGGTCACCCCGGACGTCTGGAGGTCGCTCCCGTCGTCTGGTACAACAGCCAGACGTCTGATTCGCGTTGGATGGTGAATCACCGAGCCTGCGCACGCCCATCTCCCTCCCTCAATACGGTCAGTTGACAGGAAGGAAGAAGAAGACGGAAAAACTCACCTTTCAGACGTCCGGAAGGTCTTCCAGGCTTCTCCCTCGCCGTCAGGCTATCAACCCAGACGTCTAATTCTAAAAATTCTTCCAGAATCAGGGCGCCACTCGACCTCCGCTCGCGACGCCGCCCGCGTCGCACCTCACGCGCCTACTGCTCAGACCGCAGCAGTCCCTCCTGCGCCGTTCTGCGCCGCCTGCGCCCTCCGCCGGCCGGCCCTAGCAGCCCCGGCGAGCTCGCCCTCACAGTAGAGCTCCGCTCTCGCATGCAGCACCCCCTCCGGGCTCACTGCGGCCGTCGCCGCTGCAGCAACCTCGCGCTCGCTCGCTCTCGCGTACAGGAAGGAGAAGAGGGAGGAGACGGTGCAGACGACCCGCGCGTGTCGAAATTAACGGATTTCCAGACGTCTGAAAACAATCCCAGACGTCTGGTCGGACGTCTGGATGTGATCCCAGACGTCTGGTCAGACGTCTGGGCCACCTCCCAGACGTCTTAAAAGGCGTCTGGGGCACGCGTTCGTTACAATATAACAAACTCAAAGGAAGTTTCGTCCCCGAAACTTGCGCCAACTAGGGTGCGGGAAAAGACGTCCCAATAACCATAACAAACTCAAAGAGGACCGAAGCCGGTCCAAAAAGACGTACCCGCGAAAAGCTCCGGGTACCGCTCCCGCATTGCCGCCTCAGGCTCCCAGGTAGCCTACTCGTACCGCTGGCTCCTCCACAAAACCTTTACCAGGGGTACTTGCTTTCGTCTCAAACTGCGGATGGCTCGGTCTAGAATCTGCACTGGCCGCTCGGGGTAGGTCAGGTCGTCGCTCACCTCGACGCTCTCGTGACTTAGTACGTGACTGGAATCGGTTACGTACTTCCTGAGGTTGGACACGTGGAATACGTCGTGCACACCAGAAAGCTGCGGGGGAAGGGCAAGTCTGTAAGCAACGGGTCCAACCCGCTCCAGGACCTCAAAGGGCCCCACGAACCTCGGCACGAGCTCCCCTCTCACCCCAAACTGCTGTAAGCCCTTTATGGGCGAAACACGAAGGAAGACGTGGTCCCCAACCTCAAACTGCACCTCTCTACGTCTCCGATCCGCGTAGCTCTTCTGTCTGCTCCTGACAGTGCGGAGTCGTCTGTGGATCTGCTCAACTACCTCCTGACTCTGCCGGATCAACCTGGGGCCAACCTCCCACTTGGTCCCCACCTCAACCCAACTCAAGGGTGCCGTACACTTCCATCCGTACAGAGCCTCGTAGGGAGCCATGCCGATGCTCGAGTGATAACTGTTGTTGTATGAAAACTCTGCCAGGGGCAGGTGCTCCTCCCAAGAGCCCCTCCAGTCCAGTACACAGGCACGCAAAAGGTCCTCAAGTGTCTGTATCGTGCGCTCAGACTGTCCATCCGTCTGGGGGTGGTAAGCCGTGCTAAACCTCAACCTCGTCCCCAAGGCCTGCTGAAACAAAGCCCAAAACTGGGACGTAAAGCGGGTATCCCGGTCGGATACGATCTCCCGCGGAACTCCGTGTAGTCGTACCACATCACGGATATACCTCTCTACCAACTGTGCTGGTCCCAAAGTGACTCAGATCGGCAAGAATCGCGCCGTCTTCGTCAGTCTATCCACTATTACCCAGACTGCGTCGTGTCCCCGCTGGGTAACAGGTAAGCCCACCACCAAGTCCATGGTGATGCTCTCCCACTTCCACTCTGGCACTGGAAGCGGCTGAAGCGGCCCTACAGGCCTCTAATGCTCGGCTTTCACCTGCCGGCACACTAAGCACTGTTGCACGAACTCACCCACATCCCGCTTCATCCCTCTCCACCAAAACTCGCGTCTCAAGTCGTGGTACATTTTCGTGTTCCCGGGATGTATGGTGAATCTGGAACCGTGTGCCTCAGTCAGGAGCTCTCTCAACAGCTCCTCGTCTCTGGGAACGCACAACCGTCCCCTCAAACGTAGCACCTGGTCTGTGAAAGAGAAGTCACCTGGATCTCCTGACAGTACTCTGTCGCGCAAAGACTGCAAGTACGGATCGGCCATCTGTCCTGTGATGATGCGGTCCATCAGCTCTGGCCTAGTCTGCCGTGTCACCGTCACTGCCCCACAGTACCCTCGTAACTCTAGAGGTCGCCAACTGCCCACCTCCTCCAAAAGGCTCCAACTCTGTAACTGTAGACTGGCCAAGCATGCGGGCGCCTTACGGCTCAAGGCGTCAGCCACCACATTGTCCTTTCCCGAGTGGTAGGAGATGCTGCATTCGTAGTCCTTCAGGAGCTCCAACCAACGTCTCTGTCTCATGTTGAGCTCCTTCTGATAAAAAAGGTATCTGAGGCTCTTGTGATCTGTAAAAATCTCTAAGGTCTCACCGTACAAGTAGTGCCTCCAGGTCTTCAGCGCGAAGACAACCGCTGCTAACTCTAGGTCGTGGGTAGGGTAGGTATGCTCATGGGGCTTCAGTTGCCGCGAAGCGTAAGCGACAACGTGACCCCTCTGCATGAGCACACCTCCTAACCCCTGTAAGGAGGCATCCGTGTACACAACGAACCCACCACTACTGTCAAGGATGGTGAGCACGGGAGCCGAGGTCAACCTCTCCTTTAGCTCCAGAAAACATGCCTCACAGGCATCTGTCCAAGCGAAAGGCACGTCCTTCCGGGTCAACTGTGTCATAGGACGCGCAATCTGCGAAAATCCTCTAATGAACCGTCTGTAGTAGCCAGCTAGTCCTAGGAAACTGTGGATCTCAGTGACTGAACGCGGTCTCTCCCACCTAAGCACTGCCTCTACTTTGGCTGGGTCCACCGCCAGGCCGTCTCCAGAGATCACATGACCTAGGAAGGTCAGCTCCCTCAACCAGAACTCGCACTTGCTGTATTTGGCGTACAGCCTGCGTCGCCTCAGAGTGTCCAAAACCATCCGCAAGTGCTGTCCGTGCTGCGTCCGATCCCTAGAATAGATGAGTACATCATCTATGAAAACCACCACGAACTGGTCCAAGTACGGTCTAAACACCCAGTTCATCAGGTCCATGAAAGCAGCGGCGGCATTGGTCAGCCCAAACGGCATGACCAAAAACTCGTAGTGTCCATACCGGGTGCGGAAAGCTGTCTTGGAGACGTCGGTCTCCCTGATCCTCAACTGGTGGTATCCAGACCTCAAGTCTATCTTGGAAAACACCATGGCACCCCGCAACTGGTCAAACAAATCGTCGATCCTCGGCAGCGGATATCTGTTCTTGATGGTGACCCTGTTCAGCTGTCGGTAGTCCACACAAAGACGTAGGGTCCCATCCTTCTTCTTCACAAACAGTACCGGGGCTCCCCAGGGAGACGCACTGGGCCTCACGAAACCTTTCTCCAGAAGGTCCTGCAACTAAGACTTGAGCTCTTGCAGCTCAAGCGGTGCCATCCTGTATGGTGCGGTGGAGATGGGGCTGGTCCCTGGTACTAGTGAGATCTCAAACTCGATCTCACACTCGGGCGGTAGTCCTGGTAACTCGTCTGGAAACACGTCAAGGTACTCTCTAACCACCGGGATGCTCTGGAAGTCTGCCACAGGGCTGGGCTTTGCCACCACACAAGCTAGGAAGCCCTCACAGCCCTGGCTCAAAAGTCTCACCGCCCGAAGTGCCGAAATGCACCTGAAACCTCCATCCACTGGTGGTCCGTGAAACTCGAAAGAAGGCAACTCCGGAATGGAGAAGACAATCTTCCTCTCAAAACAGTCCACCAAGGCGTTGTAAGCGGACAGCCAATCCATCCCCAGAATCACTCCAAAGTCCTCCATCTGGATCATAATCAGGTCAGCTGGCAGGCTATGTCCTCCGACGCTGACCTCGCAATCCGTGTACACCTCCTCAGTTACAAACAGCTGACCACTCGGACCTCTGATTACGAACGGATTCTCTAACAGTGTATAATCCTGGTCTAAACTAACTGTGAAACTGGCTACGACAAACGAGTGCGTAGCACCGGAATCGAAAAGCGTGTAAACGAGTCTGCCAGAAACTGAGACCATACCTGCTACCACCGATCCCGAAGCTCTGGCGTCCCTGTGTGTGAGGGCGTTGATACACCCCTCAGCTCTAGGTGCGGACGAAGCAGCCACACTCTACATCGGACGGGTAGGTGCTGGCCGGTACCCTCCTCGCGACTGCTGTCCTCCTCCTCGCGCCTGGGAACCGCGGCCTCCTGCGCGCCCTCCAGCGCTCTGCGCGGGGAGTATCTGCTGACCCCCTGCCCTAGATGGGCAGTCCCTCCTGACGTGGCCCGGCTGTTCACACTGGTAGCAGAGGGGAACCCGACTCCCGCCCTCAGTGGGTCCCTACTGTCGGCTAGGCGGGGGTCCGGTGCTGGCGACTGGCCCCTATCGAGGGCCCCCAAAGGCCACTGATGGCCCTGCAAAACGTAACGGCTCTCCTGCGCACGCCACGTGTCTCCTTCGAGTTCTCCTAACACGCCTAGTGTGACGGCGGAAATCTCGTTCCACCACCAACTCCCCTGTCGTACGCTCGGAAGGGGGAGGAGGGGGTGGCGATGTGGATGGAAGCTGAAATTCTTCACGAACCACCTCTCGAATTAGTTGGACGAGGTCCGGAGACGGTATGCTCAGGAGAAGAGGAGGGGTAGTATGTACTCCAAGCCCGACACATCTGTCCCTCGGGCCCCGACCTCGGCCGCGCCCACGGCCCACCCTCCTAGTTCCACGACGAGGCATCTCCTACAAGGAGACGCGAAACAACGAAATACGTCAGTACGGAACAGTACCTAACGAAAACGTCTAAGTGCTCATGTCAAGAGATATGTTGTGATGGCTACTCTAGCTAAAGACATGTGAATTGGTTATTTTCCAGTCAGTTGATTCACTTCTCGGGACGACCTTACTCTGATACCATCTTGTAACGACCCGGTTCCCAAGTCCCTACGAGACACGAGAACCGGACCGACTCGACTAATCCCAAGACCTAGTCGTCCAACGAGGAAGTAACCAAAAGAGCAGTAAAATAAACCACATTCAGCATGAATATAACTAACAGTAAGAAAGTACAGCAGTAAGGAAAGAAACTACTACAGTATATACCACCACAACCGTAGAACAACATTTATCATATAACATGAACTGCAGGTAAAGAAAAGTATAGCGGAAACAAAAACTACTCACTGTAACGGAAGCAAAGAGGTACAAAAGACAGTGGTAACTCTACTGGACCCTACTCCGCCCAGCGTCCTCTGCAGCCGCTGACCCTGGCTGCTCAACACCTGGTCCTGAAAAAGGTAACGAGTGTAACACGTCAGCAAAACACTGAGTAGAGTGGCAACTAAACTAAAGACATCAGTAGAGTGTACAGTAGCTGTTATGTTCTATTACTTTCTTTATTCACATCTTTCAATTGTCTCACTATTTCATTTATTCCCCAGATCTTTTCCTTGATCTAGAATGTTCCTCGTGGGAACGATCTTGATTGCAGTCTTTTCCAAAAAGTAGAAGTAGCACATGGTGCTCTCCTGGCCGGGAGAGTCCCCCGTGGTGATCCTACCCTCAGTCAACCACCCCAAGGTCACTGACAGACGTAACGGTGACTACGGCATGCGCGATAAATGCACAGGTAGCTAACCCGTACTGGCACGCGGTCAGTCGTTTCCGTTAACGGGTGCACCCAAAGCACAGCACGGAACCAGTCCAGGGCAGAGCCCTCTCAGTAACAGGGGTCCAACCCCTCCACAGTAACCAAACCGGGGCCTTGCCCCTCCACAATCCGCGCACCCTCTCCTGACTACCCTGGTTTGCCCCAGCGGGCCTAACAAGTCGGTGTGGGAGGCTAGCAGAACCCTGCGGCCCGTGGGGTAGCTAGTACCTCCCTACACTAGTAGCTCTCCTCGGTACTACGTACGCGAGGGCCAGCAAGTCGGTACAGAGTGGCCAGTCCTAACACCGGGTCCCTGGGGCGGCTGGCTCCACTCTGCACTAAACAGGGGGGACAGTCGCTCTCCTTGGTACTCCATAGTCAAGGGCCAGCTCACTTCCCCAATACTATTCCATTCACTTTCCAGGAGTTCTACTCCTACTTCCCCGTAGGGTTCCATCCTTTTTACTCAAACATCCAGGTTTCACTTTCCAGTTTCACATTCTTACAATCCCTGTTCTCAACCACGTTATTTATTCACAACAGGCAGCTGTTAATTCAAATTACAGGCAGCTTTATATCTCTTTCCATTTTCCAAGACTGCAGTATTATACATTCCACTAGTTTTTCCCATCCTAGGATTCATGCCATATCCTAGGATCTATCATACAATCTAGTTTTCCAGCCCTAGGATTCATGCAACACCTAGGAGCTATCATATATTTCTCATTCCTAGGATTCATGCAATGTCCTAGGTTCTAGTTATGGTTCCATACTTTAACAGATTTTATTAATAACTTAAAACCACTCTACCAGGTACAACGGGAGTAATGGGGGCGTGATCGGGAATCCCGCGTGCCTCCACGACTCCCAAGACTGCAACTGAAGGAGGTCCTATCACAAGGATCAAACACAAGGAGTGTCTCAAAACAGTGTATAGCTACTGTAGACGGGTAGAGGAATTAATTCTGAAAAGAACGCAACTTGAATCGCGGAAAACGGAACCCGAATGGGCCCTAAACGGGTCGAAAACGATGACACTGTGCAAAATCAGACGTCTCGAAATTCCTCCAGACGTCTTAAAAAGTGGATCAGAGAATTACCTATTCATCGTGGTTTCCCAGATGTCCAGAAGTCTGAGGGAACATCTGGCCTAGCTCCCAGACGTCCGATGGTCACCCCGGACGTCTGGAGGTTGCTCCCGCCGTCTGGTACAACAGCCAGACGTCTGATTCACGTTGGATGGAAAATCATCGAGCCTGCGCACACCCATCTCCCTCCCTCAGTACGGTCAGTCGACAGGAAGGAAGAAGAAGATGGAAAAACTCACCTTTCAGACGTCTGGAAGGTCTTCCAGACATCTCCCTCGCTGTCTGGCTATCAACCCAGACGTCTGATTCTGGAAATTCTTCCAGAATCAGGGCGCCACTCGGCCTCCGCTTGTGACGCCGCCCGCGTCGCACCTCGCGCGCCTGCTGCTCAGACTGCAGCAGTCCCTCCTGCGCCGTTCCGCGCCCCCTGCGCCCTCCGCCGGCCGGCCCTAGCAGCCCCGGCGAGCTCGCCCTCACGGCAGAGCTCCGCTCTCGCACGCAGCACCCCCTCCGCGCTCACTACGGCCGTCGCCGCTGCAGCAACCTCGCGCTCGTTCGCTCTCGCACACAGGAAGGAGAAGAGGGGGGAGACAGTGGAGATGAAGGGAGGGAGCGCGTGGCCTTTTAAGGCCTCGCGAGGATTAGAGAGAGGACGCGGCAGGCGTCTGTAGCTGCAGGGAAAGAGGGAATAAGCGAATATCCGGTCTGCGCGCTCAGGCGCGTAGACGACCCGCGCGTGTCGAAATTAACGGATTTCCAGACGTCTGGAAACAATCCCAGACGTCTGGTCGGACATCTGGATGTGATCCCAGACGTCTGGTCAGACGTCTGGGCCACCTCCCAGACGTCTTAAAAGGCATCTGGGGCACGCGTTCGTTACAGTCAGACGTCTTGCAAGACATCTAGACTCATTCCCAGACGTTTGATAATCGAAATTTTCGTGTACGTCCTCGCGTACGCAACCCTCGTTTTCTTCTCCTTCTCTCTCTCCTCTCGCCAACGTAAACCCTAACCCACACCATATTTAAACCCCCTCCTCTCCCTCATTCACCCCACTTTCAGCCACCATTCTCCTTCCTCCAGCGAGAGTAGCGAGCGTGAGCGGCGTGGGAGGGGAGGAGGAGCAGCGAGGGGAAGAGAGGAGAGCAAGCGCGCAAGCTCATGTGGGAGCTCGTCGGAGCGCTCACGACCAGTCGGTGCATGCTCAAGGAAGAGAGGTGTGTCGGGGAGGTCCTCCCCGACACTGCTACAGTCGGAGCAGCAGGCGGGCGGGCGTGGCTCAGCCACGCGTGACTCGAGAAGGCAAAGGCAGGTTCTGATTTTGGGTTCTTCCCAGAATCAAACATTTGGATCGACGTCCAAAGGATGTAGACGACGTCTAGAGGAGGTTCCAGACCACTAAGAGGCAAGTTTCACCAGGTACACCTTCTTTGCGGATACGGCCATGCAGGCCATTCCGCCGAGGCACTGTTTCATGCCATATTGAGAAGATTTTCGTTGATGCGTGCAGGATTTGCTTTGGGAAGGCGTGGGACACGCCCTCCCATGCAGTTCAGATGTCTGGGCGAGGCACCAGATGACGGGAAGCGTTTGCAGATGTCCAGAGAGGTGGTCGGACGTCTGGAACTGGGTCTAGACGGTCTAGCGGAGTTCTTGGATGTCTGAGGAGTGCCACAGGAGTTGAGGTATGGTTCTGGACTCTTTTAAGACATCTGGAAGGTGTTCCAGACGTCTGATTTTAGTCAGAATTATTGGTTTTGACTCGTTTAGGGTCCGTTTGAGGTTCGATTTCCACAATCAAGATACCGATATTTTTCGTATGTCTTCCTCTACTTGTTGGAATACTTTCTATGCGGTTGTGAGTAGTCTCTTATGAATGATCCTTGTGATAGGACCTCATTCCATTATGGGTTTGGGGTTTGCTGAGGCACGTAGACCTACCGATCAAGCCCCCACTACTCCTGGGTTTACTGGTAGAGTGGCTTCCCCTAGTTTAATTACAAACTTGAATGCATATGTGGAATGAATAATTAGATCCTAGGGTATGGCATGAATCCTAGGACTAGAAACACTGGAATATTTGTATTGAATGTATGGATTGCAGTCTTGGATGAGTAGATGGAATGATAATAATTGCCTGTAAATGGATAACAGCTACCTGTGAAATGTAAAGTATTTGTGCTAGCAAACTATTGCATGTAAATTCCTATTGTTTACGTTAAATGTCATAATATGAGCTGCATATATATGAACAGGAAATGGAAGGGTGAATGTTGGAAACACGAGCTACCTGCGAATAAACCTGGAATGTGAACAATAAAGTTACATGTTACATGTGTATAACCTGAGAAATGGAAATAGAAATGATGAAACCTGGTGTGGAATGGCCTGAGGAATATGAGCATGAACCCTACGGGGAATTTGGAGTAGGGCTTCTGAAAATAAATGGAATGGAACTGGGAGTGTGAGTGGGGAAGTGAGCTAGCCCTTAAGTACAGAGTACCTGACGTGCTGTTGTGCATGTGTATTAAGGAGTGTCGTTATAGTCACACTTGCAACGTCGATTTTAAAATAATTAAACGGAGGTGAGTCCGAGTGTCGGTCTCAGGGAGGCGTGAAAATCAGATTTTTACTTTACCACTTGTTGTCACGGAAAGTGTGGAGTTTTGCTTGCGAAAGGTGCAGTTTTGAAAAGAGAGAGAGAGATAGAGAGAGAGAGAAGGTTTAGGGTTAGAAAGCTCTTTGTTTTGATCATGCAACTTGAACAAAAATTAAAATGGCAACTGAATGGAAAATAACTTCATTAAACATGCACTTGTAGTTCATAACTTACAACATTAAATACATGCTTCAATAAAAGTAATAGAAGGCTTAAAAGAGAGAGAGAGAGAGAAAGTGTGTGGAGAGCGACGAGGCAGCCACGGCGGTGGAGGAGGCTCCGTCGGCGGCTCGTTGTCTCCGACGATTACAAGAGTGCCTAAAGCTAGCTAAGAGAGGGGTGGAGTAGTTGCAAGGGGGAGTGAATGCCTTGAATGGTGGTTGGAGGGGGTTTAAATAGAGTTAAGGGATTCCTAAAAGAAGAAAGGGCTTTAGCGACATCCAGAGCGTCGCTAAAATCGCTTCCAAAAGCGTCGGTGAAGCCCTCTCGCGGCTGGTCAGCCGCCTGCCTCGTTCCTTCTCCTCGCGCGATCTGCGTCCGCTGAACGAGAGCCGTCCGATCAAAGATCGGACGGCTGAGAGTCTTCCTCGCCTTCGCTGGGATTGTGCCTCGGGCTCGCGTGTGCGCGCACGTCTCCACCCGGCGTGCGCGTGCGCGTGGATGCTCGTGAGCTGTGGTCGCGCGCGTGGCAAGATCCCGGCCGCCCGCTGCTGATTGGGCGGCCCAATTTCTCCGCGCCCACCGCCTGTCTTCAAATCCCACTCCGCGAGGCACGAACGCGCGTCGCGTGGGTGTGGGCGTGTGCGCTCATCGTTGCGCCACCCCCGCACTTTGTCGCGGTGACCGCGGGTGGGCGCACGGGTCTCAGTCGTTCGATCGAAGATCGACGGTCGAGATCTAATCTTGGCTTAATGAAGGCACTGCGCACGGTGGGGTGGGCCGACGTGGCGCAATCTGGGCCGTTGATCTCCAGATCAGCGGTCAGAACTTCTTGGGCCCATTGTAGGAGCTTCGGATGTTGGGTTTGGCCGATCTTGAGTCTGTTGGACTCCGTTCGTTGTTTCGAATCCATCCGTGCAGTCCAATTGCTCATCTGAGGCCTGCTTTGACAAATGCTTACACAAATGGCCATTAATGCAATTTATAAGCAATCTTGGTACATGATGCATGCAATGCTCCTATTCTACTTATGTTGTGCCTTTTATTCTAAGGATGGGCCATATTCAACATAATTATCACCCCCTTGTGTAGTGTTATCGTACCCCCATGCTTACTCCTTGCTAGTCCCTAGCAAGGTTTATTCTAGCTTTTATTTCCTTTTAGAATTTAAGAAGTAATTGCTTAGACACTTCGTTACTTGTCAATAAGAGGAAATATACGAAGATCTTAATCTACAAAGACTAAGCAGCGCCCGGGTGTCTGCCAAAATACGAATCGCACGAATCCTTGCTTTAATGTATATAACTATACATATGTATATGTATATATATATTTTTTAGAATTTTTTTTGGAATTCAGTGTGGGTTGGTAACTTTTTACGGCTACCCAACCCACCCAATACTCGATCAAAACCCTAAGTGCTAAGCATCTTGGTGTGAATGTTGTGATGGACTCACTTAACGGTAATTGAGACAGACTTCGAGTTTCTATGCCTCTAGGTGACCGGAAAAGAAAATAAATTTTGCCTAAAGGTGTATTTGTTCGATTGGTAGCTTTCTCCCTACGTTTGTTTTAATTGGGGTCAACACAAGGTCTTTTCCAGTGTATATCTCCCCGGCTTGTACTACTTCCCCGCTTCTTCCTTAGGTGTTTTGGTCTTTTTTTTTGTGCAATTATTGAGCTGGGCTCTGGACAATCGACCAATGGGCTGTTACCCACAATCACTTGCCAGCCATACTTGTGTGGTGAAGTGTGGTTTATTTTCTTTTCTTCTTCCCTTTTTTTTTTTTGTGTAGGTGCCTTCCCTGATCTCAAATTTACTTAGAGGCAACGAAAAAGAAATGACCTGTGGCTAGGTTCTAGACAACCTGCCAATGGGCTGTTACCCACGACAACTTACCAGCCATACCACCCTAGAGAGTTCATTAGCTACCCAATTTCTGTCAAAATCTCCGAGAAGTGAGTCTGTGCAAAAATGTGTGCAGATGCTTAGACTCAAAGTTTTCCTGAGTTAGAGGGTGAGTTGATAAGTCGTATACTTATTACCTTATTTAGTAGGTGGATTAGAATAGCTTAAGGTTGCAAGGATTCACCGCTAAATCCATATTTTAACAGACACCAGGGCTGATTAAGCCTGAAGGCCTAAAAAGTCTAAGTGTTCAAGTTCTTTTTTTATATTATTTCCCACTATTGACAAGTTTCTAATGCCTAAGTTTTCTTCCTAAATTCAAATTATTTTTTTTTAATTAATTAATTTATTCATTTAGACTGATTAATTGAGCTCAGGATTATGCAATTTACCACCCCCCATGCTTAAGTTGGACAATGTCCTCATTGGCAGATTCATGGATGCAAAAGGGTTCAAAAAGATACTACCTGAGTGACGTAAACTACTAGATCAGTCTGAATCCTCTGGGTTGCCTCCTAGGAAGCGCTGAGTTTAACGCCTCAAGCTGGGCGGTGCTCGGTGTCAGCCCCCAACGAGGGTGACACTTTCCTTGGGGGGTACCTGGGCCAGGAAATACTTCAATCTTTGACCATTAACTGTAAAAGTGTGCCCAGTGCTAAGATCAGTAATTTCAACCGTCCCATTAGAATAGGGCTTAACCACCCGAAATGGTCCTGTCCATTTGGACCTGAGTTTCCTTGGGAAGAGTTTTAGGCGTGCATCAAACAGCCAAACTTGCTGGTTAGGCTCAAAGGTTTTTATATAAATGAGTCAGTCGTGGACGGCTGTCATTTTCTCCTTATACAGTCGACTATTGTCAAAGGCGTCCCAACGGATTTCTTCGAGCTCAGATAATTGCAGCGTCCTCTGCGCACCGGCTAACTGGGGATCCATGTTACATTTCTTGACAGCCCAGTAAGCCCGGTGTTCCAATTCGACAGGAAGATGGCAGGCCTTGCCGAAGACCAGGCGATAAGGCGACATGCCTATCGGGATCTTGAAAGCGGTCCTGTATGCCCACAGGACATCATCAAGTCGTGTCGACCAGTCTTTCCTGTCAGGTCTCACAGTCTTCTGTAAAATGTTCTTGATTTGTCTATTTGAGACCTCAGTCTGCCCATTTGTTTGTGGATGATATGGGGTGGCAATGCGGTGGTTTACCCCATATTTTCTAAGTAGGGCACGGAATTGGGAATGGATAAAATGGCTTCCACCATCACTGATCATGGCCTTGGGTATTCCAAACCGAGAAAAGATGTTCTTCTTCACAAAGTCCATGACAGTCTTGTGATCGCATCGTCGGGTGGCGACGGCTTCAATCCATTTGGAAACATAGTCTACTGAGACCAGGATGTACTCGAAGCCGTTGGATGGTGGAAAGGGGCCCATAAATTCGATACCCCAAATGTCGAAGATTTCGACAATCAAAATGGGCTGAAGGGGCATTATATCTTTCTTGGTCATGGTCCCCAGCGTCTAGCAACGTGAGCGAGTCTTGGCAAAGATGTGTGCATCCTTAATAGGGACGGCCAGTAAAATCCAGACTATAAAACTTTTGCAGCAGTTTTCTTTCCAGAGAAGTGGCCGCCCGTGTCCTATAACCAGAGTTTGCCCCATAATTGCACCTGTGCTTGGTCATGACAAAAGGAAAGCACACTTTGAACTTCATCTTCAGGGATACACCTTCTGATGATCTGATCAGCACAGAGGCGAAATAGCATGGGATCATCCTAGAAATAGTGCTTGGCCTCCGCCAAGAACCTGTCCCGTTGCTGTCTGGACCAGCTGTGTGGAGTTTGTCCTATAACCAGGTAATTGACGTAGTCAGCATACCATGGCATTTTCTTGTCTTGCACGGCTAGGATGTGTTCATCAGGGAAGGTATCAGATAAAGGTAGGGAGGGTCCAATGTGGTCTAGATGAAGTCTCGACAAGTGGTTAGGCACCACATTTTTCGATACGGCCTTGTCTTGGATTTCCAGGTCAAATTTCTGCAAAAGCTGGATCCATCTGATGAGCCTGGGCTTTGTGTCCTTTTTGGCCAACAGGTGCCGGATGGCTGAATGGTCAGTGTAAATAGTCACGTGGGATCCCAGTAAGTATGAGCGGAATTTTTCAAGTCCAAATACTACAGCGAGCAACTCTTTCTCTGTGACGGTATAATTACATTGGGCCTCGTCCAACGTTTTGCTCGCGTAGTAGATCACCACGGGCTTCTTGTCTTGCCTTTGTCCCAGGACAGCGCCTATTGCAAAATCTGATGCATCACACATAATCTCAAAGTCCTGGGACCAGTCTGGGGGTTGAAGTACAGGTGCGGTGGAGACTAAGTCCCGGAGGGTGTGATAAGCCTGGATGCAATCAGGAGACATGTGAAATATGGCGTCGTTGGCTAGAAGGTCGATCAAGGGTTTGGAAAGCTTGGAAAATTCTTTGATGAACCTTCGGTAGAAGCCAACATATCCTAAGAAGGAGCGAATCTGCTGGACCGAACTAGGTGGAGGAAGTTTGGAAATTAAATCAACCTTAGCTCGATCTACCTCGATGCCCCTATGAGAAACGATGTGACCGAGGACAATTCCTTCTTGAACTATAAAATGGCTCTTTTCCCAACTTAACACCAAGTTAACCTCGATACATCGTTTCAGGATTTTCTCCAAGTTTCTCAAACAATGGTCGAATGAATTCCCGAACACAGAGAAATCATCCATAAAGACCTCTAAGTATTCACCTACCATTTCTGAAAAAATGGCTAGCATGAAATGCTGGAAGGTCGCAGGTGCGTTGCATAACCCAAACGGCATTCGACGGAATGCAAACGTGCCATACGGGCAAGTGAATATGGTCTTTTCCTGATCTTCCGGAGCAATTGTGACTTGGTTATATCCTGAATATCCATCCAGGAAGCAAAAATACTTCTGCCCTGCAAATCTTTCAAGGATTTGGTCAATGAATGGCAAGGAGAAGTGGTCCTTCTTAGTGACTTCATTAAGCTTCCTATATTCAATACACGCCCGCCATGCGGTGGTGGTGCGGGTGGGGATGGATTCGCCATGATCATTGGTGACAACGGTGAGCCTAGCTTTCTTTGGAACCACTTGAGTGGGGCTCACCCAGGGGCTATCGGAGATAGGGTAGATGATGTCGGCGTCGAGCCACTTGATGATTTCTTTTTTAACGACCTCCCGCATGTTTAGGTTTAAACGTCTGCATCTGGCGGGAAGGTCGGGCCCTGTCTTCCAGGTAAATCTTGTGGGTGCAATAGGTGGGGCTAATTCCTCTTAAATCCGAAATGGTCCAACCAATGGCAGCCCGATGTTCTGAAAGGGTCGCAGTCAACCTAAGTTCCTGATCCTTGGTTAGATGAGAATTAATAATCACTGGGAATGTCTGGTTAGGCCCCAAGAAGACGTACTTGAGATTCTCGGGCAATGGTTTAAGTTCAGGTGCGGGTGGGACCACAGTCAATGGGAAGGGAAAGGGCAGAAGTTGATCAACATCGATCTCTTCAAATGGTGTCATGTGATGGTACTCATCCTTACAGAGGTCCATGGGCAATGATGGTGACGGGTCAGAACAGTTACTACGGGTTTGGTGGTCTGAGACAGAACTGAGGATGAGGCATTCCTCGATTAAAGTTTCCATGGGATCATTTTCCTCAATGTAATAGCAATCAAAGGACTTTGTCGTCCGGAAGATATCCAATTGCATTTTCTTATCCCTGAAGCCGATTTCCATACATCCCGTGTCGCAATCAATGTTTGCTTTAGCCGTAGCTAAGAAAGGTCTGCCTAAGATTATGGGTGTGTTCTGTAATTTTTCAGGAACTTCCATGTCGAGCACCAAAAATTTGACTGGGAAATAGAAGTCCTTGACCCGTACAATTACGTCCTCGACAACCCCCTTCAGGGTTTTCACAGATCTATCAGCCAGCTGGATGGTGACAGGGGTTGGTGTCAGCTCCCCAAAACCAAATTGGTGGTACAGGGTGGTTGGAATTAGGTTGATAGAAGCACCTAGGTCCAGGAGCGCTCTATCAAACGTCATGTCCCCGATATTGCAGGAAATCAGAGGCACTCCTGGGTCAGTTCGCTTGAGTGGAAGGTTGCTTGATATCACGGAACTTGCTTGCTCAGAGAGTACAACCTTCCTAGGTGCTTGAGGTCTCGACTTACGCTTAGGTGTACAGCCATCCTTTAAAAACTTGGCGTAAGCAGGGATGTGTTTGACGGCTTCTAGGAGCGGAATATTGATCTGTACTTGCTTAAAAATTTCCAACAGCTCCTCAGTTTCCACAGTATTCTTCTTTTTCTTGATTGTTTCCAAGGCCTCAGGGTAGGGTGTCTAATTGTGGATTGGTTCCATGTCTGGGTCCTGGTTGGTGCCTCTTCTGAGTCGGGTATTTCAACAGGTAAAAGTCTTGGGGAGAGTCGGCCATTTGGGATCCTGGGTTTTGGTGCCGCTTCTCAAGGTCACCGCATTCACAGAGGCATTGGGGCCATGGGGTGATCCTTGAGAAGATGAGGATGAAGAGGTGCCAAACCCAGGAGGTGTTTGTGGGCCTGGCTGGACCATGTGAGCCTGCCCGAGGTTGCTTTGAAACCCTTGCGAATTGGGGCCTCTGTTAATTATGTTTCGCGGGTTCGGTTGTGGTTGGGAAGGTAGTGATCCTTGCTGTTTACAGTCCAAGAGTTGGCTTAACTGTCCCTTTACCAAGGTCATTTCCTCCTGATGTTTCTGGTTCATGTTAACCATCATCTTTATTAGGGTATCCATTTGGTTTTGTGGGGGAAGGGATGCCCTATTCTGGTTATATTGGGGTCTCACTGGTGGTCCTTGCTAATAGGGGGGCAAGTGTGGCTGCTGGTTTGGCCTGGGCTGATTTTGGAATTGCGGTGGTTTCTGGTTTGTCCAACCAAAGTTGGGGTGGTTACGCCAACCGGTGTTGTAAGTGTTGGAGAAAGGGTCAGGTTTCGCATAACCTTGGACAGCTTACACATCTTCTAAGATAGCCAATGTTGATGAAGAGGGAAGGGAGTAATCAAGGGTCGAGGGAGCAAAGGTCCCTCCCTGGAACGTGGTCAGGGATTGTTCCAGGTTCAGTTGGGTGAAGGGCTGGACCGGGTCAACATTATGTGCTCCCTTTGCTAGGGAGAAAGTCTGCAAGGGGTTCCTGGTCTGATTCAGAAGCTCATCAATCTTTTTGTCCACCAATTCCACTCGATCCAACTTTTTGGCAATGATGTCCATGTCAACCATTCCAGAATTTGCTTGTACCTCATAAATCCCACCACGGGGTTGACTGGACCTGTTAAACTGGTTCATGGAGGCATTGTTGAGCGAATTCTCGCTCATAGACTCAAAGAGCTCAAACGCGCTCTCCTCGTCTTTGTTTAGGAAGTTTCCCCCGCATGAGGCATTGACGAAGTTCCATAGGTTGCTGTCCATACCATGGTAGAAGATCTGGGCCAATTGCCACCTTGGAACTTCGTGGTGTGGGCATTTCCTCAAAAGTTCATTAAATCTTTCCCACACCTCATGAAATTGTTCCCCACCCTGGAGTGTGAAGGTAGTGATAGCTCTCTTTAGGGCATTGGTCTTTCCTATGGGGAAGAATTTCTTTAAAAATGCATGCCTCAGTTCTTCCCAGGTGGTGATGGGTCTACCTAGGGTTCTAAGCCAATGAGAAGCCTTGTCTCTTAAGGAGAAGGGAAACATCTTGATCAGAACAATGTCAAGGCTAATGTTCCTAGGTTTCACCGTTCGTGCTATGCGGTCGAGATCCTCTAGGTGCTGAAAGGGGTCCTCATTTGAGCTTCCATGAAAGTGGCTCTGGATCAGACTTAAGACATTCGGTTTTAGCTCGAAATCATCTCCCCCCTTGGGGATCCTAAGGTGTGGCTCGACTCTAATAGCAGAAGGGTTATAGAAATCACGAAGGGGTCTTGGCTGGTCCTGAAATGGCGGTAAATCAAGTGGTGGTTGCCCTGGTATGTCGTGGAAAGGTGGTGGTGGTTGTTCTTGTGGGTTCTGTAACCGTTGTATGGCTTGCATGATGGTGTGGATTTGTTGTTGCTGAAGCCAATGGTTAGCATTGATTTGAGCTTGGATGATGGCCATAGCGTCTAGTGGGGGTTGATCTTCAGCCTCATCTACCCTAGGTTCAGCCATGTTTTCAACAGAATTACGTCGCCTAGATTCCTGCCCCAAAACACACAACTCGGGATCCAGTGAGCGCCTCCGGTGCATACACTAGAGAAGAACAGGAGGGGATGCGGAGGGCGACAGATGCGAGAAATGTGTTTCAATCAAGCACACAATCCTAGTCCTTATGGTGTATTCCTTAGGAGACCTAGAAATCTCACAAAGGGTGATTAAGTCTGTAAGCACTGGACTCCCCTTCCCAAGGCTAATCTGGCCAAGTTGATTACGAGGGGATTGCAGGGAAGGTTCTTCCTTTGGCTTGCGCCTCCGGTTCCATAGACCCCACAACTGCGGTCGTTTGACACTGCCCCGCAGCCTAGTCACCAGATTCTACCAAGGGAATGAAAACCAAGTGCCTAGCGAACAAAACCTCACCTTTTGAGACTTAACTCAGTCCTGCTTAGGGCACGTCTACTCAGTTTTAAAGGGCTAGGATAGTTCTTGTGCTTAGGGTGATGTGGGGAGGCGTTGATTGGGGTGGTGCCTCTTAATTTTCCATTTTCAAAGTGTGTGCACCTAGCAAAACATGGTTTTCAAGCAAGGATTTGTTAAGATGTGGTGCCTTTTAGTGTTTCATCCTTACTTTAGTACTTTTTAGGGTTGACGTGTCTTAATGTTTTCAACCAAGTTTCAGTGGGCACGTCAAGTTCTGCACACACTTCGGTGAAAGTAGATTTCCTTTTTATTCTGTAGAGGCTCTAAAAGCCCTAGTGTACTCATCCTAATCATCATGCAGCTTCTATTAGATGAGTCAGTTTTAGGGTTGAGTGGTGCGGCCCAGGTCAACTCACGTGGCTTCTCAAACACCACTCAAGAAAAAGAAAAGAACACTCCAAGAATTTATTCAGAATGTTAGAGTGTACTTTTTTGTGGGGTGATGTGTTAAGGATGTGGGTCAAGCAATCATACACCACGCCAATTTTTTCAGTTTTTACAATTTTTTTAGCTTTTTCACGCAAGCAAACAATGAGAGAGAGGTTACTCACTATCGGTCCTCGAGGCGCCTACTCTCTTGCTACCGTCGTGGGATGCGTCGCTTCGCCGTCCATGCACCGAATTTCTGCAACCGTCAAGTAAAAAGGAAAATAGGGCATTAGACGATGTGAGAATGAATGTGGAATGGAGGTGATAAAACAAATCCGTTGCCTCCCCGGCAACAGTGCCAAAAATTGACGTGCTGTTGTGCGTGTGTGTTAAGGAGTGTCGTTATAGTCGCACTTGCAACGTCAGTTTTAAAATAATTAAACGGAGGTGAGTCCGAGTGTCGATCTCAGGGAGGCATGAAAATCGGATTTTTACTTTACCACTTGTTGTCATGGAAAGTGAAGAGTTTTGCTTGCGAAAGGTGCGATTTTGAAAAGCGAGAGAGAGAGAGATAGAGAGAGAGAGAAGGTTTAGGGTTAGAAAGCTCTTTGTTTTAATCATGCAACTTGAACAGAAATTAAAATGGCAACTGAATGGAAAATAACTTCATTAAACATGCACTTGTAGTTCATAACTTACAACATTAAATACATGCTTCAACAAAAGTAATAGAAGGCTTAAAAGAGAGAGAGAGCGAGAGAGAGAGAAAGTGTGTGGAGAGCGACGAGGCAGCCACAGCAATGGAGGAGGCTCCATCGGTGACTCGTCGTCTTCGACGATTACAAGAGTGCCTAAAGCTAACTAAGAGAGGGGTGGAGTAGTTGCAAGGGGGAGTGAATGCCTTGAATAGTGGTTGGAGGGGGTTTAAATAGAGTTAAGGGCTTCCTAAAAGAAGAAGGGGCTTTAGCAACATCCAGAGCGTCGCTAAAATCGCTTCCAAAAGCGTCGATGAAGCCCTCTCCCCGCTGGTCAGCCGCTCGCCTCGTTCCTTCTCCTCGCGTGATCTGCGGCTGCTGAACGAGAGCCATCCGATCAAAGATCGGACGACTGAGAGTCTTCCTCGTCTGCGCTGGGATCGCGCCTCCGGCGCACGTGTGCGCATGCGTCTCCGCCCGGCGTGCGCGCGCGCGTGGACGCTCGTGAGCTGCGGTCGCACCACGTGGCAAGATCCCGGGCGCCCGCTGCTGATCGGGCGGCCTAATTTCTCAGCGCCCGTCCCCCATCTTCAAATCCCACTCCGTGTGGCTCGAACGCGCGTCGCGTGGGTGCGGGCGTGCGCGCTCACCGTTGCGCCACACCCGTGCTTTGTCGCGGCGACTGCAGGCGAGCGCGCGGGTCTCGGCCATTCGATCGAAGATCGACGATCGAGATCTGATCTTGGCTTGATGAAGGCGCGGCGCACGGTGGGGCGGGTCGACGTGGCGCAATCTGGGTCGTTGATCTCCAGATCAACGGTCAGAACTTCTTGGGCCCATTGTAGGAGCTTCAGATGTTGGATTTAGCCGATCTTGAGTCCGTTGGACCCCGTTCGTCATTCTGAATCCATCCATGCGGTTCGATTTCTCATCTGAGGCCTGCTTTGATAAATGCTTACACAAATGGCCATTAATGCAATTTATAAGAAATCTTGGTACATGATGCATGCAATGCTCCTATTCTACTTATGTTGTGCCTTTTATTCTAAAGATGGGTCATATTCAACATAATTATCACCCCCTTGTGTAGTGTTATCAGTACCAAGGAGAGAAACTGTCCCCCCTGTTTAGTGCAGAGAGGAGCTAGCCGCCCTTGGGTTGGAACCCAAGGTTAGGATTGGCCATTCTGTACCGACTTCCTGGCCCTTGCATATACAATACCGGGGAGAGCTACTAGTGTAGGGAGAGAGCTAGCCACCCCACGGGGCCCGGGGTTCAGCTAGCCGCCTTACACCGACTTGTTAGGCCCACTAGGCAAACCAGGGTAGTCAGGCGAGGGTCAAGGACTGTGGAGGGGCGAGACCCATGTTTAGTTCTTAGGGGCTAGATCCCTGTTACTGAGAGGGCTATACCCTATACTGGTTCTGTGTTGTGCTTTGGGCGCACCCGCTAACGGAAACGACTGACCGCGTGCCAGTGCGGGGTAGCTACCCATGCGTTTATCGCACGTGCCGTAGTCACCGTTACGTCTGTCAGTGACCTTGGGGTGGTTGACTGAGTGTAGGACCACCATGGGGGACTCTCCCGGCCAGGAGAGCACCACATGCTACTTCTACTCTTCGAAAAAGACTGTAATCAAGATCGTTCCCATGAGGAACAGTCGAGATCAAGAAAGAGACCTAATAAATAAACCAAGTGGTGAAAGAAAGAATAATTAGCTAAAGAAAGAAAGAAATTGAAAAATAATAGCTACCTGTCCACCTTTACTGTTTTAGTTAGTTGGTTGCCACTCTACTCAGCGTTCACTGATGTTTTGTACTCATACCCTTTTTCAGGTCCAGGTGTTGAGCAGCCAGAGCCGACGGCTACAGAGGATATTGGGCCCAATAGAGTTCAGTAGTTGTAGCTTTCTGTTGTACTTCATTTCCTGTTGTAGTGAGTAGTTTATTACACTTCTATACTCTTTCATTGTGAACTTTATATTCCTGTACTCGTTTACTTTCCTACTGTTGTGGTGGTGTGTACTATAGTAGTTTATTTCTTTACTATTATACTTTTGTTACTGTTAGTTGCTCGCAAGGTGAATGTTGTTTATTTTACTGCTTTTTAGTTACTTCCTCGTTGGACTACTGGGTCTTGTGATCAGTCGAGTCGGTTCGATCTCGTGTCCTGTAGGGATTCAGGAACCAGGTCGTAACAAGATGGTATCAGAGCAAGGTCATCCCGAGAAGTGAACCAACAGCTGGAAAATAACCAATTCACGTGCCTGCAACTAGAGTAACCACCACAACATACCTTTTGATATCTATTCTGAGGTTCTTTTGTTGAATGTCTGTGGTATTGACGTTTTTCTGTTCTGTGTTCGTGTATCCTTGCATGAGATGCCTCGACGTGGAGTCACTGAGGCGAGCCGCGGACGAGGCCGAGGATGAGGTCGGAGGGGCGGACGTGTTGAGCCCGACATCTCAGTGGATCAGCCACTACTTCTAGGCGTTCAGGCCCAGGATCTCGCCCAGCTGATACGGGAGATCGTACGAGAGGAGCTCCACCCACCTCCACGGGCGCCTCTCCCTGAGGCTGCAGAGGGGGAGTCCTCTGTAGGACCGCAAGACAGGCACAGCGTTGGACGTGGGGGAGGGGGTGATCCTCCACCGCCCCCACCGTCCTCTGGCACTTCCGAGCATGAGCCCTCCTTGCCTGGAGGCGTACCAGTTTCCCCACTTCAGCACCATTACGAGCTTTTCGGACAGTTTCGAAAGCTGAAGCCCCCTACCTTCAAGGGGGATGAGGACCCGACCGAGGCGGAGGACTGGCTCGAGCAGATCGAGAAGGTGTTTGACACCCTTCACCCCCCTGCGGAGTGTCGCGTGGCCTTTGCCACGTACCAGCTGGAGAGCGCGGCACACAGGTGGTGGAGGGCAGACAGAGGTCAGGAGAGGGCTGAGCCGACTTGAGACCAGTTTGTCAACCTCTTCTGCGAGCAATACTTTCCCCAAACGTGGCAGGATCAAAGGAGGCAGGAGTTCCACACTCGCTGCCAGGGGACAATGACCGTGAGCGCGTATCGCATGCATTTTCTGGAGCTGTCTCGTTTCGCCGCGACAGCTGTGGCTACCGAGGAGGAGTGCCTGTGGAGGTTCACCGAGGGACTCCGACCTGCTATTCGGAGGTATGTCAAATCCCTAAAGCTGCCTACATTCTCTATAGTGGTGGAGGCAGCCATGACATATGAAGAGACCAACCCGGTCGCACGTGACACTAACAGCGGACGGAAGAGGCCCTACCAGCTAGACTACTCACAGGGTCAGCGAGAAAGGAGGCACGCGGCGCCCGCAAAAGAGTCGTCACGCTTTGCGGGGCAGTCAGTGGCCTTTGGGGGCCCCCGACAGGGGCCAGCTGCCAGCATCGGACCCCCGCCCAGCCGTCAACAGTGGCCTACCGAGGGCGGGAGTCGAATTCCCCTTTGCTACCAGTGTGGCCAGCCAGGCCACATCAAGCGGGGCTGCCCATCTAGGGCTGGAGGTCAACAGATGCTCCCAGGCGCAATTCCCAGGCGCGTGGGGGAGGACAGCAGTTGCGGGGATGGTACCGGCCAGCGGCTACCCGTCCGACGTAGAGTGTGGCTACTTCGTCCGCACCTAGGGCTGAGGGGTGTATCAACGCCCTGACACATAGAGACGCCAGAGCTTCAGGTTCAGTGGTGGCAGGTATGGTTACAGTTTCCGGCAAACTAGTTTACACACTTTTTGATTCCGGCGCCACACACTCATTTGTCGCTGCTAGTTTTGCTGTCAGTTTGGGGCATGACTATGTGTTGTTAGAGGATCCATTTGTGATCAGAGGTCCGGGTGGTCAGCTATTTGTAGCTAAGGAGGTTTACACAGGTTGTGAGGTCAGTGTTGGGGGACACAGCCTCCCCATTGATCTGATTATGATACCGATGGAGGACTTTGGCGTGATTCTGGGGATGGACTAGTTGTCCGCTTACCACGATTTGGTGAATTGTTTTGAGAGGAAGATCGTCTTCTCCATACCAGAGTTACTTTCTTTTGAGTTTCACGGACAGCCAGTGGACGGAGGCTTCAGGTGCATTTCTGCACTTCTGGCGGTGAGACTTTTGGGCCACGGGTGTGAGGGCTTTCTGGCTTGTGTAGTGGCAAAGCCCAGCCCCGTGGCAGACTTTCAGAGTATCCCAGTGGTCAGAGAGTACCCCGACGTGTTCCCAGAGGAGCTGCCAATACTACTGCTCGAGCGTGAGATCGAGTTTGAGATCTCACTGGTACTGGGGACCAGCCCCATTTCTACAGCACCTTACAGGATGGCACTACTTGAGTTGCGAGAGCTCAAGTCCCAGTTGCAGGACCTTTTGGAGAAGGGCTTTATGAGGCCTAGTGCGTCTCCGTGGGGAGCCCCAATATTGTTTGTGAAGAAGAAGGATGGTACCCTACACCTTTGTGTGGACTACAGACAGCTGAATAGGGTTACCATCAAGAACAGGTATCCACTGCCGAGGATTGATGACTTGTTTGACCAGTTGCGAGATGCCATGGTATTCTCCAGGATAGACTTGAGATCTGGCTACCACCAGTTGAGGATCAAGGAGACCGACGTCTTCAAGACAGCTTTCCGCACCCGGTACGGACACTACGAGTTTTTGATCATGTCGTTTGGGCTGACCAATGCCCCCGCTGCCTTCATGGATTTGATGAACCGGGTGTTCAGACAGTATTTGGATCAGTTCGTGGTGGTATTTATTGATGATGTGCTCATCTACTCGCGGGATCAGGCGCAGCACGAACAGCACTTGCGGATGATTTTGGACACATTGAGACAACGTAGGCTGTACGCTAAATACAACAAGTGCGAGTTCCGGTTGAGGGAGGTGACCTTCTTAGGTCATGTGATTTCCAGGGATGGCTTGGCTGTGGACCCAACTAAGGTTGAGGTAGTGCTCAGGTGGGAGAGACTGCGTACAGTGACAAAGATCCGTAGTTTCTTGGGACTGGCAGGCTACTACAAGCGGTTTATCAAGGGTTTCTTGTAGATTGCACGTCCTATGACACAGTGACCAGGAAGGACGTGCCCTTTTCTTGGATAGACGCTTGTAAGGCGTGTTTTCAGGTGTTGAAGGAGAGGCTGACTTCGGCTCCTGTGCTTACCATTCTGGACAGTAGTGGCAGGTTTGTTGTGTACACGGACACCTCCTTGCAGGGGTTAGGGGGTGTGCTCATGCAGTGGGGTCATGTTGTCACTTACGCTTCACGGCAACTGAAGCCCCATGAGCATAGCTACCCTACCCATGACCTAGAGCTGGCAGCTGTCGTCTTCGCACTGAAGACTTGGAGGCACTACCTGTACGGTGAGACTTTTGAGATTTTCACAGATCATAAGAGCCTCAGATACTTGCTTGATTAGGAGCTCAACATGAGACAGAGACGTTGGTTAGAGCTCCTGAAGGACTATGACTGCAGCATTTCCTACCATCCGGGGAAGGCCAACGTGGTGGCTGACGCCTTGAACCGGAAGGCACTCGCCCACTTGGCCAGTTTATAGGCACAGAGTTGGAGACTCATGGAGGAGATGGGCAGTTGGCGACCCCTAGAGTTACTAGGGCACTGTGGGGTAGTGACTGTGACATAACAGATGAGGCCAGAGCTGATAGACCGCATCATCACAGGACAGATGGCCAACCCGTACCTGCAGTCGTTGCGTGACAGAGTACTGTCAGGGGACCCTGGAGACTTCTCCTTTACTAACGAAGTGCTGTGCATGAGGGGACATTTGTGCGTTCCCAGGGATGAGGAGCTGTTGAGAGAGCTCCTAACTGAGGCACACGGTTCCAGGTTCACCATACATCCCGGGAACACAAAGATGTATCTTGATCTGAGACGTGACTTTTGGTGGAGGTTAATGAAGTGGGATGTAGGTGAGTTCATGTAGCAGTGTTTAGTGTGCCAGCAGGTGAAGGCCGAGCATCAGAGGCCTGCAGGGTCGTTGCAGCCACTTCCAGTGCTAGAGTGGAAGTGGGAGAGCATCACCATGGACTTGGTGGTGGGCTTGCTCGTTACCCAGCGAGGACACATCGCAGTCTGGGTGATTGTAGACAGATTGACGAAGATGGCACATTTCTTGCCGATCCGAGTCACTTTGGGACCAGCACAGTTAGCAGAGAGGTATGTCCGCAACGTGGTACATCTGCATGGAGTTCCGCAGGAGATTGTATTCGATCGGGATACCCACTTTATGTCCCAGTTTTGGGCTGAGTTTCAGCAGGCCTTGGGGACACAGTTGAGGTTCAGTATAGCATACCACCCCCAGACGGACGGACAGTCAGAGAGCACGACACAGACGCTTGAGAACCTTTTACGTGCCTGTGTACTGGACTGGAGGGGCTCTTGGGAGAAGCACTTGCCCCTGGCGGAGTTTGCATATAATAACAGCTATCACTCGAGCATCGGCATGGCACCCTACGAGGCTCTGTACAGATGGAGGTGTACTGCACCCTTGAGTTGGGTTGAGGTGGGGACCAAGTGGGAGGTTTACCCCACGTTGATCCGATAGAGTCAGGAGGTGATTGAGTAGATTCACAGGTGACTCCGCACTGTCAGGAGCAGACAGAAGAGCTATGCCGATCGAAAGCGTAGAGAGGTGCAATTTGAGGTTGGGGATCACGTCTTCCTTCGCGTTTCACCCATGAAGGGCCTGCAGTGTTTTCGGGTGAAAGGGAAGCTCGTGCCGAGGTTTGTGGGGCCCTTTGAGGTCTTAGAGCGGGTTGGACCAATTGCTTACAGGCTTGCCCTTCCTCCCCAGCTTTCTGGTGTGCACGGCGTGTTCCACGTGTCCAACCTCAGGAAGTACGTCACCGATCCCAGTCACATTTTGAGCCACGAGAGCATCGAGGTGGGTGATGACCTGACCTACCCCGAGTTGCCAATGCAGATACTAGATAGAGCCGTTCGGAGTTTGAGACAGAAGCAAGGTACCCCTGGTGAAGGTATTGTGGAGGAGCCAGAGGTACGAGGAGGCTACCTGGGAGCCTGAGGCGGCGATGCGAGAGCGGCACCCAGATCTCTTTGAGGGTACGTCTTTTCGGACCGGCTGTGGTCCTCTTTGAGTTTGTTATGCGTTTGTTGTTCTTTTTCCGCACCCTAGCTAGCTCAAGTTTCGGGAATGAAACTTCCTTTGAGTTTGCTATGTTGTTAAGACCCGTGTCATTAAGCCTTTTTAAGACGTCCGTACTTTAGGTCAGACGTCCGGTGAGACATTTGGACTGAGGGTCAGACGTCTTGCAAGACGTCTGAACTCATTCCCAGACGTCTGAAAATCAAAATTTTCGTGTACGTCCTCGCGTCTGCGTGCATGCTGCGCGCAAACAGTACGCAACCCTCGTTTTCTTCTCCTTCTCTCTCTCCTCTCGCCGACGCAAACCCTAACCCACACCTTATTTAAACCCCCTCCTCTCCCTTGTTCACCCCACTTCCAGCCACCCTTCTCCTTCCTCCAGCGAGAGCAGCGAGCGTGAGCGACATGGGAGGAGAGGAGGAGCAGTGAGGGGAACAGAGGAGAGCAAGCACGTGAGCTCGTGTGGGAGCTCGCCGAAGAGCTCACGGCCGATCGGCGCATGCGCGAGGTAGAGAAGTGCTTCAACGAGGTCCTCCCCGACACTGCTATAGCCGAAGCAGCAAGCGGGCAGGCGCGGTTCAGCCACACGCGGTGCGAGAAGGCAAAGGCAGGTTCTGATTCTGGGTTATTCCCAGAATCAAACATCTGGATCGACGTCCAGAGGATGTAGACGACATCTGGAGGAGGTTCCAGACGACTGAGAGGTAAGTTTTACCAGGTACACCTTCTTTGCAGATACGGCCATGCAGGCCGTTCCGCCGAGGCACTGTTTCGTGCCATATTGAGAAGATTTTCATTGACGCGTGTAGGATTTGCTTCAGGAAGGTGCGGGACATGCCCTCCCACGTAGTTCAGACGTTTGGGTGAGGCACCAGACGACGAGAAGCGTTTCCAGACGTCCGGAGAGGTGGTCGGACATCTTGAACAGGGTCCAGACGGTCCAGCGGAGTTCCTCGACATCTGAGGAGTGGCGCAGGAGTTGAGGTATGGTTCTGGACATTTTTAAGACATCTGGAAGGTGTTCCAGACGTCTGATTTGAGTCAGAATTACTAGTTTTGACCCGTTTAGGGTCTGTTTGAGGTCCGATTTCCGCAATTAAGATACCAATGTTTCTGTATGTCTTCCTCTACTTGTTGGAATACTTTCTATGTGGTTCTGAGTAGTCTCTTGTGAATGATCCTTGTGATAGGATCTCGTTCCGTTGCGGGTTTGGGGTTTGCTGAGGCATGTGGACCTGTTGATCAAGTCCCCACTACTCCTAGGTTTACTGGTAGAGTGGCTTCCCCTAGTTTAATTACAAACCTAAATGCATATGTGGAATGAATAATTAGATCCTAGGGTATGGCATGAATCCTAGGACTAGAAACACTGGAATATTTGTATTGAATGTATGGATTGTAGTCTTGGATGAGTAGATCGAATGATAACAATTGCCTATAAATGGATAACAGCTACCTGTGAAATGTAAAGTATTTGTGCTAGCAAACTGTTGCATGTAAATTTCTGTTGTTTACGTTAAATGTCATAATATGAGCTGCATGTATATGAACAGGAAATGGAAGGGTGAATGTTGGAAACACAAGCTACCTGCGAATAAACCTGGAATGTGAACAATAAAGTTACATGTTACATGTGTATAACCTAAGAAATGGAAATAGAAATGATGAAATCTGGTATGGAATGGCTTGAGGAACATGAGTATGAACCCTAAGGGGAATTTGGAGTAGGGCTTTTGGAAATAAATGGAATGGAACTGGGAGTGTGAGTGGAGAAGTGAGCTAGCCCTTAAGTACAGAGTACCAAGGAGAGCGACTGTCCCCCCTATTTAGTGCAGAGAGGAGCTAGCCGCCCTTGGGTTGGGACCCGAGGTTAGGATTGGCCACTCTGTACCGACTTCTTGGCCCTCTCATACACAGTACCGGGGAGAGCTACTAGTGTAGGGAGAGAGCTAGCCACCCCACGGGGCCTGGGGTTCAGCTAGCCGCCTTACACCGACTTGTTAGGCCCACTAGGCAAACCAAGGTAGTCAGGCGAGGGTGTGCGAACCGTAGAGGAGCGAGACCCCTGTTTGGTTCTTAGGGGCTAGACCCCTGTTACTGAGAGGGCTATGCCCTGTACTGGTTCCATGCTGTGGTTTGAGCGCACCCGCTAATGGAAACGACTAACCGCATGCCAGTGCGGGGTAGCTACCCGTGCGTTTATCGCGCGTGCCGTAGTCACCATTACGTCTGTCAGTGACCTTGGGGTGGTTGACTGAGTGTAGGACCACCACGGGGGACTCTCCCGGCCAGGAGAGCACCACGTGCTACTTCTACTCTTCGGAAAATACTACAATCAAGATCGTTCCCACGAGGAACAGTCGAGATCAAGAAAGAGACCTGATAAATAAACCAAGTGGTGAAAGAAAGAATAATTAGTTAAAGAAAGAAAGAAATTGAAAAACAACAGCTACCTGTCCACCTTTACTGTTTTAGTTAGTTGGTTGCCACTCTAGTCAGAATTTGCTGACGTTTTGTACTCATTACCTTTTTCAAGTCCAAGTGTTGAGCAGCTAGAGCCTACGGCTGCAGAGGGTGCTGGGCCTAGTAGAGCCAAGTTGTTGTAGCTTTCTGTTGTACTCTATTTCCTGTTGTAGTGAGTAGTTTATTACACTTCTGCACTCTTTCATTGTGAACTTTATATTCCCGTACTCGTTTACTTTCCTACTGTTGTGGTGGTGTGTACTGTAGTAGTTTATTTCTTTACTGCTGTACTTTTGTTACTGTTAGTTGCTTGCATGGTGAATGTGGTTTATTTTACTGCTTTTTGGTTACTTCCTTGTTGGACGACTGGGTCTTGGGATCAGTTGAGTCTGTCCAGTCTCGTGTCCTATAGGTATTCGGGAATCTGGTCGTAACACAAAGTCAATCTCAGCCTATTTGGCCACCGACGTACCCAAATTTGTCGAGCACAAAAACCAACATAGAACTTGCTTGAAATAGCTCATGGAAGGCCAAGCGAAGCTCTATTTAAACTTCTCTAGGTTCCACTGTCCTCCCTAGCTAGGAAAAAGGCCAAAAACCTCTTCTCTTCTCCCCTCCTACCGTCTCCGACCAATGCTCTGGCAAGCCTCTACCTCCTCTTCCTCTAGCCACTAGACGAACAAATCAAGCTGTTCTCCTTCTTCCTCGTCTTCCTCCGCTCCTCGCCAGCCACAACAAGAGCCATCTTCCCCTTCGTCATCGCCGCTATCCCTCAACAGAGACATCATCCCCTCCAGTGCCGACCAATCAAAGCTGGCACCAATTCCTCCTCCTTTCATCCCTAATTTAGGTTAAAACACACACCCTCTTTCTAGTGTAGATTCCACCCTCTACTACCTCAATTCCACCACCGTGTCACACTCTCCCATCTGTCTTCTCCAACAACGGCATAGCTCCAGCAAGCTTCGCACGGCCACTACACACCACCAATCCATACGCTACCTCCACCAATATCTTCCACTCACTTCACAGAGATACAACCCCATGTTTATTGGGCCTTACATTCACCCAAAACTCCGGCCAAACAAACCCATCGAACACCTGCTTTTTCAACCTTGACCGACCACCCTACACTACCGTTTACCAAATTAGCCCCACCATCACACTCCTCACTTCACGACGATACTTATGAACTAGTTAATTGGGCCACAAGGCCATTTTGATGAATTTTAGGTCTTCGCCGACGAACTCTTGGACCTCTACTTCACGTCATCATCGTTCGTCGTCCACAGCCATCCACTGACCTCAAGGCCACTTCCAGCAACTACGGACTCACCCCACGAACTCAGCTACAACGTCAATCGAAGAGAGTAGCACAGTAGCAACTCCAATTGCTCGGCCACTTGCAGCAACTCGCAAGCGAAGACAGCTTGGATTTTTAGTCCCACATCGTGGGAGTTGGATTTTGAAATGCGCATAAAAGACATTTACAGCAATGGCATGTCGCCTCTTCATTGGGGGTGAGGTCCCCGTACCGCACTCTCTGTCACTCCTCACCCGTGCCCACATGCACACAGGTCTGGTCCCCTATATTTGACCCGATTACTCGATTAGATCCGATTAGAGGAGGAATTTCTTAGGAGGGTCGAGGGTCATTTTGCCTCGAGTTTCCTACCCACTGTTGTCTCGATATTCATGCCTAAATGCTCAACACTTACTGAGATTTTGAGAGGCTTACTCTGTGTTGGCTCTGTGCCTTGAGCTAAGGCCTTGGTGATTTAAGGCATCTGATACCCTTGGTCCGACGTCTGATCTTGGTCATTATTGAAATATTGAGATCTGTGCTGATGTGGATATTTGAGCAAGTGGTTCTAACCATTGTTGAGGAATTAAACTAATTTATAATTTGGGATATGTGCCTAATGTGGGATTTAACTGGTGATTCAAATCACCATTTTTAGAGTTCTCTTATTCTTTTTGTCCCATTATTTCTTGAGATACAATTGTTGCTATTAATACCATTTTAAGTAGATTTTATTCATTACATACCTTTGTGTTCATTATTTCTATATAGTGATTAGTGTGTGAATTCCAATTTACTCCCTGCAAACAACCTCAGACTCACTTGTGTTTTCAAGTTTATAAATTTAAGTGTTGTATCGCTTTTATTCGCTATACTGCGATGCGTTTTCTTAAAACTTGACGAAAGCGACCCAACATTTTGGCACCGTTGCCAAGGAGCAACATGCAATTCACGACCAATCTTATCATTCTTGATTATTTTGATTACTAACTTGCCCTATCTATTTTGCTGTATTTTGCGAGGTACATCACAAAGACATCTTCCGTGCAATCAACCACTCCAGGGGCAGGTAAAATTTCTCTTCTTCCCTAATAATCTCTTAATCTTTGGAAAGAGAAAAAGGAAACAAAATCAATTAGGATTCACTTGCCTTATTTTCCTAGTACTATCACTTAAAGGAACAAAGTTTCCTGATTTGCAAAATTGATCTGATTGAAGTGAGACGATTTGATTAGAAAATCCCCATCCTGATTTCCTGTACTTATTAGGGATTTGTGTTAAAATTTCTAAGCATCTTGGATTGTTCACATTCTTGTTTGAGTCCAAGGTACCATATTTGAGATCAAATTGGATTTGAAAATACAGCCAATTAGGGTTTCCACATTAGGGTTTGGAAGTGTTAGTACACATTTGCTTGAAATAAAGAAAATTGACTCTCCAGTATTTGTGTGCCACCCAAGCCTTTATCTAAACTGATCTATTCAAGTAAACCCTAAAATCAAGGCTTCAAATTCACTTGAACTCTAAAAGTTGGGACCTAATAACCTGAGAATTAATTCAGGGTGATTTGGGTTTTGACCCAAACTTCATCCTCGACATTAGGGCAAGTCAAGTAAAGTTGGTTCGCCCTATGAACCAACCAAACTCCAAATTATGTCACAATTTGAATCAACTTCTAAATTAAGTGAAATTCAAGATACAAATTAGAGTTAAAATTGGTAGACTTAAGGTCTTAATTTGTACATTCCGATCTACTTGGAACTGCGGTAACAAGGAAGGTCGAGTGGGCGAAACCGTGTAACCAGTGGGGACGCTCTACCGTGTAGGGGTCTTTGCGGGACTCTCCCTTCCTAGCTGCCTAAGTAATTCTCAAGTGTGTGGATTTTTGATTCAGTGATATCATCCACCTCAAAACAACCTTAGTCATCCAAAAAATTGTTGCATGCCTTAATTGGGTCTTATACACATCCAGTTCCCCATCTATTCTATAGTGCACATACACAAGAAAGGTCCCTAGGTCTGACCTAGAGGCCTCCAATAGAGTTGATCTGTAATTCCCTACAGAGGGGGGGTGAGATGTGCTTGATACAAAATAATGCGGAAATAGAATAATAATCACATGAAATGAACAATCTCATAAGTTCTCAAGGATTTTTAAGTGGAAACCTAAACCCGGGTAAAAACCACTACCTAAACCTCTCAATTTAGGATTTCCTAATCTACCTAGTAGATCAAATCCACTAACGAACTACTTCAAATGAGGGTAGCTCAACCTCTTACAACCGACACTACCTACATTTTTAATGCGAATTCATCGCTGTTTAAGATATGCATTGTAGTATAGGATAAATGCGCTCAAACAAATACAATTTATTACTTGAAATAAAGTCCAAGGTCGAACACAGAGAGAAAGTATTGTAATTCACATGCTAATCGAAATGAATATATACATGAGCATGAGAAAATAAGCCAAATAATGATATGCAATGAATAATAATTACTCAAAATTGATCATCAATGTATACCATGAGTATATGAAGAGTTTGACATAGCAAAAAGAAACCTAGAGCAAAAACAATGGTGATTTATATCACCAATTATTTAGTCTAGATACACATATATTAACTAATCAATATTGCTACAATAATCAGGGCCACTTAGCCAATTTCCATGTCATGAAATAAACCAACAGTATCAATCTCAAAGGGGCTATTAGACGTCAGTCTTGTGCATCAGACGGCTTAAGTGAACACAAGCACAAAGCATCTTAAAGCCTTTCTTCTTATTCTTTCTCTCTCTCCTTGCTTCAGCTTCTCTTTCTTTAGCTTCTTTTTCTCTCTTCTTCAGCCTTTCTCTTTCTTCCCTTTGCAGCAAAAGGGAAACAACCCCTCAAATTTGGCTAAGTATTGCCACTCTATAGAGCAAAACCCCCCTTTCCCACACTCTCTCCTTTCTCCTTTCCTTCTCTCAAACCCCAACAGGCTTCCAGTCGGATCCGGGTAATTGGGTTATCGGGTCACGAACATAAGAGACTAGGGTCACCGGCGTAAGGTGGTGACTGAGGTGCGAGGCATATGTGAAGAGGGACCCGACCCCTCGGTTCTTAGGCGATAAAGCCACAACACAAATTCCTCTTATGCGTGCATAGTTAATTGTCTCTTCACGATGTGGCGCCAAAGCCACTCCTTCTTCGCATGCGCCAGCAGCAGGGAGACGTCTCCAATTGCGGGTGGAATCGAAGGTGTGGCCTCCAATCGACGACCTGTGATGAAGACTAGAGCAACTCCGCGTCTTTTGGGTGTAACACCTGGGGCTCGCATGTCTTAGAACAAGAAAAATGAAGGCAGCGAAGCTCTGACTGGGAACCTGAAATAGAAAATAAGGCCTTTTGGCCGTGTCAAAATATCTCAAAAGGTTCGACAAACGTTGGTGAATGCAATGGGAGTGGTCTCATGGAGGATGGAGGTGCGTGGTGGTTGGACGAAGTCAGGAATGGAGGCGAGAAGGTGGGTTGTTCGGTAGCAGTCGTGAGTGCGTGGACGGTGAAATAAGTATGGGGGTTTTGATGGAGGGAGTACGGCGGTGCTTCTAGGAGTTATGACGAGGTGGATGACGGTCTGTGGTGGTGGCGCGGGCTTGCCGGAGCCCTTGCGGGAGTAGAGGAAGACGATGGGGGAACAGCGTGAATGATGGTCTAATTAGGTTAAGAAGAGGTTAAATGAAGTCTAGAGAGAAAGAGTAAGCTAAAAAGAGTTAAATTAGAGGACAAAAGGGATAGGAAGGTACCGGCTTTGATTGGTCGGTGCCGTGGAAGACAAGTGCTCCGGAGAAGGAATGGCGATGATGATGAGGTTAAGAAGCTTTAGTTTTGGCCCACCAAATGTGAAAGAAGAAGAGGAAGAGGGAGGCACTCTCAATTTGACCAATGAGAGGTTGTAAGAATACGGGGGAAGTAGTCGCTGGAGCTTAGGTCGAAGCTTGGCCGAGGGTGTGCTTTTATAGGGCTTAGGATGGAGTTCCAAGCTTGAAAACAAGCTTGGAAACTCTGAGCTTCTTGTGCATGTAGGATACCCACATCTCCCATGCATTCACATGGGATATTGGGAAAGAATTAGAACCCAAGAATAGGTTTAGATCGTAGAGGATCCTCTCATGAATCTTCCTTCCAATTTTGGAAGTGTTTGGCCGCGAAATCAGGGAGTAATCCCCGATTTAAGGTTGCCAGCGAAGTGGGTTTAGAAGTTGAAGGCAGAGGGGACTTGTTGGTGAAGAAGATGATGAAGTTAGGGGTATTTTTGGAAAGGTTTCAAAAGTTTGGGGTGTGTCTGTGAGAGAAAAGAGTTAGACAGGACCAAAATGCAAATTTGGTCAAGGTGATCTCTGATTGGGCCCAAATTTTGGCACAAACCTAATGTGGACCCTAGAAATATGATGGTGAAGTCAGATTTAGGTTTTGACCAAGTTTTACTAGGTAAATTATGCAGAAACCCAAATTAAGGCAACTATCTATATGAGACTCTATTTTAGGTCAAAATGGGTTCTAATGGTCAAATCAAAGATACCAAACCTTATAGAATATTTTTATATGATTTATAGAAGATTTATGTGAATTTTATCCTGACCAAACCCTTATTGAATTAAGTGGGTCTGTTTTTAGTATTTCAGATGTCATTTAATTCTCATAACACATGAAACCCATTTCTGTCTGCACGAACCCTCTTGTTAAACTTTAATACATATTTGACCTTTAATAAACCCTTGAGAAAGCCCACAGTTGTTTTGCATTTATGATATGATGGTAAAATTACAGTTTTAACCCTGGTTTCCTATTTATCTCTCAGAATGGATATACAATGAATTATAGTCCTCTAACGATTATGTAGGACCATTTATCTGTTGATTATGGATAATAAAAGATAAATATAGCTGATGATGCTGTTATCATCACTACACGAGGGTAGCATACCTAAAATTGACACTACTTTGTACGAGGGTAATGTACCTCAAACCCCTTCTCTTCACGAGGATAGTTTATCTCGCGAGATGAGAATTCGCAAAGCAAATACCCAAACAAAAATAATTACAAAATATCCTATAGAGCCCAAATAGGTGTAAATCAAACTAGCTCCTATAGGCAAAAAGAACTTCCCTTAGATGGAAGTGGTGGGACGTGAAGTCGGCAGCATAACAGTGCTCTCGGATGCTAGAGGGCTTGTTGAGCAAGAACTTCTAGATGATTTTCTTCTTCACTTGGACACAATATAGTGTGGAAGTAGTTTCTCAAGATGTGTTTGGCTTAAAAAGGGTGCACCTCTATTTATAGAGGTCCTAAGAAGGCTTTGGAAGGCCTTGGAAGCCTCTTATAGCCATTGGGAACAAGGTTAAAGAGTGTGGTCCAAAATCCCACCGAAATCATGGTCATTTATGATTCTGATTGGGCTATCAGATGTCTAATTTTATGGTCAGACATTTGGGTCATCATCTGATCTAATGTAAGGTCATCTAATCTAGAAGGGTTGATGATCTGAACTAAGTTATATCATGACGAACGACTAAAGCTCACTTTTAAGACATCTGGGATACTAAATAGACGTCTAATTCTAGACGGGTTGCTTCCTATTTTCACCAGATCGAAACAGGGTTCTAATGTCTTTTAGGTCAGACGACAAGTCGATCGTCTGTCAAAGTCTCTTGATGTCTAAAAGACAATCCTCAGTGGGAATGGATTTTCTGAGAGGCTTAACAGCTAAATTCTCTGACAAAAGTGATTTAGGTCAGATCTTAGCCTAATGACTATTTATTAAATGGCTGGGATGATCTACGAATGTTTGAAAGTGTTATAGAATTAATTATAAGGTAATCTCCAAGGATCATCTTCTGACAGTCCAAAGGTCCTATTGTTGGACCTATGTCATTGGCATCTAACATCTTCTAAGATGTCTGAACTATGGGTTGGTTGTCTAAAATCAATGGACAAAAAGCACTAAGTTCAGCCTAAGTGTTTGGACGTTTGGACAAAAGGTCAGATGTCTTAAAGATCAAGATCAAACATCTGAGGTCTAGATTGAACGTCTGATCAGGTTATCTGAAGCCTATTTTGGTTTTCTGAACTATGTAAGTGTTTGTCTAAGTGTCCTAGTAAGGTGTAAGGTTTTTTAGGACTAAGGTAGGGTACTTTCGGCTCTTTACAAGAATCTAAAGAATAAAAGAGCAAAGTACAAGATAAATAAATACAAGAAGGAATATTTCTATCCTATTCTTTATCCCCTTTCTTGTTCAAGCTCTTGCTCCAAGCGAAGCTCCTTCTCCTCCATCAAGCTCCTCCAATTCACCATGGATGCGAGCTTGGACTCCACACTTGTATCCATTTGCATTTATCTTGAAACATATAAACTCAAATGCAAATGTTAAATCACAAATGTTTTCTTATCATCAAAATCAACGATCGTGGTGCCCTTACACCAACATGATCTTCTTTGGGGAAATTTGATCTGATTTGATCAATTCAATCTAAACTTGAATTTGATTCTACATCTTGATCCACCTCCTGATTTGAAAATGCAACCTGACAAATTAAGAAGAATGTTCAGAATACCTGAATCCCGTATGAGCATAAAAGAGAAAATGATTGAGGCTGCCCTTAAACATCATGACGAGTATTACAAAACCTCAGATCCATCTTGAAACATTCAGGTTAATGTACCAAAAATAACAACCCTTGTTGAGGCAGATGATCGTCGTTGAAAGAGTTGAGTTTTGAAAACCCGTCGTTGTAGTGCAATTTGCGAGAAAATCCGTCAACAAATAAATTTATCGAAACTCAAAAGGAATTCTTGGTTGAGCACAGGGAGGTGGATGTTTGATCAAAAATTGCATTTGATTTGTTGTCACGAAGCAGATTAGCTGATTAAATTAAATCTATACGAGTTATCTACTTAAAGAATAATTAATAGAATAGAGAGAGAATGATACAAATAAAGAGAAAATAGAGAGAGAATGAACAAGCATTTCATAACCACAGAATTAGGTTCATTACAACAACTCGTTACATAAGAAAGTAGGAAATCTATGCTAGAAAGCAGTAAAAGAGAAGGTAGAGAGAAATTATCCTCCTCGACAGCTGCTTGGAGGACGAGCCACGTTGACGAAGTGCTCGGACAAAGGTGGTGAGATGCGGGACAAAGGAGAACGAAGATGGACAATGGAGGATGGGGCAGGGCGACATTGCAGTGGGATCAGCTTCCTGAACGGCGATGAGAAGACAACTGTGGGCACTCCATGAATGGGGACGAGAAGGTGGAAAAATTCTAATTTTAACTCTAATGGAGCATCCCAGGTTTGGGACAAGCTCATAGAGCTTTGGAGGGGGTGAGAGAAGAGAGAAAGGGATGAAGAAAGTGTGGGGGTTGTAGGGCTATTTATAGGTGAGGAATGGAGGGGCAATTAGGTCATTTCATGTGTAAAACATTAATGTAAGGGCCTTTAGTGACAGATTTAAGCGTCACTAAAGCCCTGAACGTGGGCTTAGGTCGTGCACACCCGCGCCTCCTCTCCTTCTCTACACTTAACGCTCACTCCCACAATCATCGATCCTCGGCCATCCAATCGCAAGATCGGATGGCTTAAAGTGCATTAGGCCTCTTCATCTTCAGCACAACGCGCGCACCCATGTGCGATGATGTGTTCGATCGCGCGAGTGCGCGATCCTCGCCCATCCATCGTGCCACGTTGCCTGCATCCCAGATGTTCGCACTTCATCCGATAGCCAAAATTGAACACACACGCGCTATGCTTGAATTTGAGGCAAGGCAAGGCTTGAACCCACGCCCCACCTCTTCGCATGAAGGCGCTACCACTACGCTAAGGGGTTGTTTGAGGCAAAGTCTTGAATTCCTCCACATGCTCTCTCGGCCGTTGGATTTCAATCCAACGGTCGAGATCATCTCTTGGCCTCACTCTTTAGAAATGAGGGGGCGCAGCTAGAGAGGATCTCAGCCATTGGATGGAAATCCAATGGCTGAGATTGAACGTTCATTTGAGGAGAGAGAGAGCAAGACGGGCCTTTGGCTAGTTTGGGCGGTTAGGATGGTGCCACATGGCACCATCCTAGCCGTCCATCTTTTTTATGTTGTAGATGGTGCCATGGATGTCGGATTGGACCGATTTTCACATGGTTGGGCTGCAATTGTCGATCTGAACCCATCCGTGTGGTCAAATTTGTCATCTGAACTATGGATTTACACTATCTTGGCCCTTGATCTATGATCTTTCTCAGACTGCATCTGATGCTACGGAAGTCCGATCAAGGCGATCTTGGAGTCGTTGAACTCCGATCGTCACCCTGATCAGATCCGTATAGTTGGATCTTCAATCCGAGGTCCCGATTAAATACCGCCCTATACCCTAACCACAAAAAGATAAAATTAACATAAAATTTATACAACCTAACCTAAATGCAAGATGATGCATGTTATGAAGTACTTATAATGTATTATGCAACTATATGCCTAAGAACATGCGTAAATAGACGGTTTATGTGATATAAACATGTTTCATCAACCCTCATTATGAACCGTGTTGGAATAATGTTTACATAAATGATACATGGTTCAACCCGGGATAAGCTTTTATTAGAATACAGTGAATTGTGGAGACTACATAATACTGAGTATATACAATGTATGACAAATCCACCACTTTGGTAAATACACCAGGGTCTCGTTGAGAAACATGGGTATATGCTAAATATGTTACAATAAGCTATTAATCAGAAATACCCAAATCAACATTCAGAAATTGATGAGACAACTTGGAGTAATATTAAGGATTAATACGATTTCCCAGAGCCGAGGTTCAAAAGTAGAGGTTGTTGTGGACCCCCAACCCAAATGGAATCAGATTTGCATTTTGTGCAGAATGACATACCAGATCAAAATATGGTGTTGAGAGTGCTAAATCGGGTTTTACAAGTATTGTGTTGTAGGAGACCCGAAAAAAGCATTCTAAACAAATACAATTTTATTACTCGAATATATTCCGAGGTCGAACACAGAGAGAAAATGGGATTCACGCACTAATTTCAACAATAAATGTAATTTGAACACATAATACTACTCAAAATCTAATTAGGAATGTAAAGCATGAGTATGTCAAAAATAAAAAGAGTTGTAGAAAAAATAATATAGAGCATATGAACATCAGACGTCTGATTTTGTAATCAGACGTCTTAAATATCTAGTGCTATAGTGCCTTTCTTTCCTTCTTCTGATTTCTTTCTCTGATTTCTCTTTTGCCTTTGCGAAGCCCTCTTCTTCTTTCTCTTCTTTCTTTCCTTAGCTTTCTCTATCTTGTTCTTCCTTCTTCTCTATCTTTGGCCTTCTCTTCCTTTTCTCTTTCTCTGCCTTCTGCCTTAAGCTTCTTTCAACTTATTCCTTCTTTCTTTGCTTTGCCTTAAGCCCTGCGGTGCTCCTCTTCTCCTTCCTTTTCTGCCTGACCTCCTCTTCTTCCTCTCTGATTTGGCTAAGTGTCGGAGCAAACTCTTCATAGCAAAACCCCCCTCCCCTGCGTAGCTCTCCTCTCTCTTTCTCTCTTTTCTATTTCAGCTTCGCTCACCCAGAGCCTTCAATCGGTCAGGTAATCGAACCTAACGGATACCCGAGTCCAGGCCCATCGGTGTGCGGTGGTGGGCAAGGAGTGAATAGATCGGGTAATCGGGTCGTGGCCAGGTCCACGTGGGTAGTCTCGCGGACAAGTCCGTGAGAGGGGGGGAGGAGGACCTCACCCTCAGTGTTGGAGGCAAAGAGGCTCTAGAACAAAATCAATTTATGCTCACACGGGCTCCCTTCCAGTTCCGAGGTGGGACTAAATGTCCCACCTTCGTTCGCATGCCTCAGCAGCAGATGGGGCTTCCAATTGGCGAGGCTACAGAGGCTGGAGTCTTTGTGCGAGGGCTTGGACGCGTGCGCGACTTAAGTCCACACAGCTTGGAAGTTTCACCTGGAGCAATGCAAGACCTGGGACCGCTTGAATCTTGCTTCAAGCACGTCGTAATGGCGGACCATGGCTTGAACCTGAAATCAACAGCATAGCCTTGCGGCCACATTAAATCGCTCAGGGAGCGTCGCCGGACCACAACGAATGTGATGGGCGTGGTTTTGTGGCGTGTGGGTGGCTATGGTGGCGTGTCTAGGGTTCACTGTGTGTGTATGTGTGGGTGTGTTCGGTGGAGCGTTTGGGCGGTCAATGGAGAGATTAGAGTGAGGGGATATAATCAGGGAGTCGAGGCGGAGGTCATAGGGTGGTCGGCGTGGTGGATGGAGGTGCGGAGCGACGAGAGCACCTCGCCGGATGTATCGCCGGAGACAGAGAAGGTGACGGTGGTTAGTGGCGTCGGTGGGTCATTTTGAGAAATAAAGAGAGGGAAAGAAAGTGTGAGAGAGAGAGAACCTAAGACCTACCTCTAAGGGACGAAGAGGGATAGAGAACCTACGCCGGTATGGTCTCCGGACGTGGGGAAGACGAAGGCCTCCGTAGATGAGGCAGTGACAAAGACAGGGCAGAGGCGACGTCAGTCGGTGTTGCACGACGCAGAGGACTAAGAGGAAGACAGCCCGACCACTGGTATTATTGTTGGCAACGAGAGAGCGAGGAAGAAACAGTCGGAGCTTGCAGAGATTGCGGCCGGCGAGGGAGAGAAGAATCGAGGGGGAACCGGCCTAAATTCAAGCTAAGGGAATGCGATTGGATTTGGGGAGTCTTAAATAGGTCTTTGGAGAGGGATTTGTGCTTGGAAGCCAAGCTTCCAAGCAAGGCATGGTCGCCAGAGATGGCAACTTCAAAAGACCCAAATATCTCATGCGTTCGCACAAGAGATTAGGAAACATTTATGGATTACAGATAGGTTCAGATTGGAGGAGATTACTCAGAGTATCTCCCTTCCAATTTTGGAAGGGATTCTCTAAGCAATCAAGGAGAAACCCCTTTTCAAAGCTCGTCAGAGTAGGATTCCTCTGCTATAGTGGCAGAGGGACCTAATTGCGAAGATGATGAAGAAGTTAGGGGGCAATTTGTAAGGGTTTTTGAAAGATAGGGGTACAAATGTAATCAGCCTGGACCTTTTTGCAAAGTAGGTCAAGATGAGTTCCCCTTAGGTCAAAATTTTGGTATAATATAATTTGGACCTAGGGAATCCAATGGTGAAGTTGGATTTTGGGTTTGACCACGTTTGAATAGAAAATTTATGCAAAAATCCAATTTAAGGCAAATATCTATCTGAGACCCCATTCTAGGTCAAGATGGGTTCCAATGGCCAAATTGAAAGTTCTAAACCCTAAAGAATATTTTTCTATGATTTTTAGAGGGTTTAAGTGAATTTTATCTTGACCAGAACGTTGGTTAATCAAGTGGGTCTGTTTTAGAGTTTCAAGAAGTCATTTAATTCACAGGATGCACACAAACTCTTTTCTATCTAATTTAACCCACTTATTATCTTATTAAGACCTTTTGACCTTTGTTTAGCTCTTCAGAAAACCCGTTGTTGTATTGCATTGGTAAAATTACAGTTTTATCACTTGTTTCTTATTTTTCTCTCAAAAAGGTTATGCAGTGAATTAGGATTTCAGTTGGTTATGTAGAAGCTTTTATTCTCTTCATTGGATCAAAATGAGCTAGTTAGGGCTCATGATGGTGTTCCCATCATATGGGTTGGGTGGATCCGAGTGCAGTGTTCCTAATTAAGAGCCAGCCATAAGTAATTGTGAAATTGGTCCATCATGCCTTGATTTACCTAACACCTATGATAAGCCTGACTCAGAATCTCTCGAGGATATAACTCCTGCACCTTATCCTGTTAAGATAATCCTCGAGAGTGATTCTTACATCCTAATAGAATCATGTCCATATTGTAGTGACTTAATTCCTACCCTTGACCTAGAATCTAGATTTGAACTTATTTGGGATGATCATGAGGCCCAATGTGATGAGAACCAGATTTTAGATCTGACTTATGATTCTGGGCCAATAATTGATGCTCCAGACTCCTTAGAGGAACGAATTGATTTTTCGGAAGTCACACCGATTTACGATACAAAATCAGAGGAGTTGGATGAGTTAGGATTTGAATGGATCTACCCTAGGTGCCTAGAACCCTAGCCTATGCCCAATAAGCATACCTCTTTGAGCTTGGAATTTGAGACTAGATTAAACAAAGTTAGGTTGACAACTCCATGCATCGTGATTTGTTCTGTGGCGGAAATCCTGATCTTGAATCAAGTTGATAAGCTGATTGTCGCAAATTCTCCAATGATTTCGAATCATATTCTGATTTTGGAGAACCATTATTTCTTGATGATTATGAGTCAATTTATGACCTCAGCACTCATAACATATTCTTTGATTCTGACTCTGAGGTCCCTGATCGCGCGATCATGTATTCAAAATCATATTCCATTGAGTTGGAATCATCTGTTATGATATACAGGAATCAGAAACAGTAGAGTTCGAATCTTTTACTGACTCAGATTTCCCTGATCCTATAAGCACTCTCTAGGCATTTACATTTGACTGAGATGAACATCATGAAAAAAACTCTATGGTTGAACCAATCTTCGAATCATTTCTTGAGGAGTCCCTATCGCACCTAGATTTCAAAGTAGCCACACCTCATTAAGAGCCTTTCCAAATCCAATCCCAACCCCGACCTACCACCGGAATCAATTTCTACTTCGACTCAACTCTTTCGGATCTGATTGCGTATGATTCACCTCCATCATTTGATCAAGAATCGGACACTGATCTAACTGACAACCACATTCTGTCCTTCTCTGATCCCACCAATAGGGTTCCTATATTTTTCATAGATCCATTATCATTTGAGGACCCCTACTCTAATCAAGCTGAGTCGATTTAGCTAAACCCTAGATTTGTATTTCCACATCTTTCCAAGCCACAAAGCATCTGGTGGGCTCCATACTTATTAATTCACATCCATCAACCCACCATACTGATTGAGTTTGGTCTGTATGATCATCCTATTGATCTGTACAAACACCTGGTTAGTATATACATATTGTTTTTCCTTATTTTGTATATTTATTTTTAAGGCTTTAGTGACGTTTATATATGTTAGTGTAGTTGGTTATTTATGTTAGTATAGTATGTAGTATATAGTTGTATATATATTCTTTTTGTGCCTATATTGAGGCATTACTTAGATAGAACTGCACATAACTAGCCTAGATTAGTTTAGATTAGTTTTTAATGCCTTTTTACCTGTTTATATATTTGAGGCATTATGTAACGACCCGGTTCCTAAGTCCCTACGAGACACGAGAACCGGACCAACTCAACTAATCCCAAGACCTAGTCGTCCAACGAGGAAGTAACCAAAAGAGCAGTAAAATAAACCACATTCAGCATGAATATAACTAACAGTAAGAAAGTACAGCAGTAAGGAAAGAAACTACCACAATATATACCACCACAACAGTAGAACAACATTCATCATATAATTTGAACTGCAGGTAAAGAAAAGTACAGCGGAAATAAGAACTACTCACTATAACGTAACAAAAGAGGTACAAGAGACAGTGGTAACTCTACTAGACTCTACTCGGACTAGCGTCCTCTGCAGCCGCTGACCCTGGCTGCTCAACACCTGGTCCTGAAAAGGGTAACGAGTGTAACACGTCAGCAAAACGCTGAGTAGAGTGGCAACTAAACTAAAGACAACAATAGAGTGTACAGTAGCTATTATGTTCGATTACTTTCTTTATTCACATCTTTCAATTGTCTCACTATTTCATTTATTCCTCAGATCTTTTTCTTGATCTCGAATGTTCCTCGTGGGAACGATCTTGATTGCAGTCTTTTCCAAAAAGTAGAAGTAGAACATGGTGCTCTCCTGGCCGGGAGAGTCCCCCGTGGTGATCCTACCCTCAGTCAACCACCCCAAGGTCACTGACAGACGTAACGGTGACTACGGCACGCGCGATAAACGCACAGGTAGCTAACCCGTACTGGCACGCGGTCAGTCGTTTCCGTTAACGGGTGCACCCAAAGCACAGCACGGAACCAGTCCACGGCAGAGCCCTCTCAGTAACAGGGGTCCAACCCCTCCACAGTAACCAAACCGGGGCCTTGCCCCTCCACAGTCCGCGCACCCTCGCCTGACTACCCTGGTTTGCCCCAGCGGGCCTAACAAGTCGGTGTGGGAGGCTAGCAGAACCCCGGGGCCCGTGGGGTAGCTAGTACCTCCCTACACTAGTAGCTCTCCTCGGTACTACGTACGCGAGGGCCAGCAAGTCGGTACAGAGTGGCCAGTCCTAACCCCGGGTCCCTGGGGTGGCTGGCTCCGCTCTGCACTAAACAGGGGGACAGTCGCTCTCCTTGGTACTCCGTACTCAAGGACCAGCTCACTTCCCCAATACTATTCCATTCACTTTCCAGGAGTTCTACTCCTACTTCCCCGTAGGGTTCCATCCTTTTTACTCAAACATCCAGGTTTCACTTTCTAGTTTCACATTCTTACAACCCATGTTCTCAACCATGTTATTTATTCACAATAGGCAGCTATTAATTCAAATTACAGGCAGCTTTATATCTCTTTCCATTTTCCAAGACTGCAGTATTATACATTCCACTAGTTTTCCCATCCTAGGATTCATGCCATATCCTAGGATCTATCATACAATCTAGTTTTCCAGCCCTAGGATTCATGCAACACCTAGGAGCTATCATTCCATTTATTTCTCATTCCTAGGATTCATGCAATGTCCTAGGTTCTATTTATGGTTCCATAATTTAACAGATTTTATTGATAACTTAAAGCCACTCTACCAGGTACAACGGGAGTAATGGGGGCGTGATCGGGAATCCCGCGTGCCTCCGCGACCCCCGAGACTACAACGAAACGGGGTCTTATCACAAGGATCAAACACAAAGAGTATCTCAAAACAGTGTATAGCTACTGTAGACGGGTAGAGGAATTAATTCCAAAAAGAACGCAACTCGAATCGCGGAAAATGGAACCCGAACGGGCCCTAAACGGGTCGAAAACGATGACACTGTGCAAAATCAGACGTTTGGAACTTCTTCCAGACATCTTAAAAAGTGGATAAGAGAATTACCTTGTTCTACGTGGTTTCTCAGACGTCCATAAGCCTACGGGGACGTCTGGCCTAGCTTCCAGACGTCCGATGGTCACCCCGGACGTCTGGAGGTCGCTCCCGCCGTCTGGTACTACAGCCAGACGTTTGATCCGTGTTGGATGGCGAATCACCGAGCCTGCGCACACCCATCTCCCTCCCTCAGTACGGTCAGTCGACAAGAAGGAAGAAGAAGACGGAAAACTCACCTTTCAGACGTCTGGACAGTCTTCCAGACGTCGACCTCGCCGTCTGGCTATCAGCACAGACGTCTGATTCTGAAAATTTTTCCAGAACCAGGGCGCGACTCGCCCTCCGCTCGCGACGCCGCCCGCGTCACACCTCGTGTGCCTGCTGCTCGAGCTGCAGCAGGCCTCCCGCGTTGTTCCGCGCCCGCTGCGCTCCCCGCCGGCCGGCCCTGGTAGCCCCGGCGAGCTCGCCCTCACGGCTGAGCACCGCTCTCGCACGCAGCACCCCCTCCGCGCTCACTGCGGCCGTCGCCGCCGCAGCAACCCCGCGCCCGCTCTCGCGCTCGCTCACTGGAAGAAGAAGAGGAAAGGGGTGGAGGCGACGGAAGCGAGGGGAGGCGTGGTCTTTTTAAGGCCGCGCGAGGAGGAGAGAGAGGGAGCACGGCAGCGGCATCTGCAGCTGCAGAGAGGAGAATAAGCGAATATGCGGTCTGCGCGCTCAAGCGCGCAGACGACCCGTGCGTGTCGAAAATAACTGATTTCCAGACGTCTGGAAATGATCCCAGACGTCTGGTAAGACGTCTAGATGTGATCCCAGACATCTTGTCCGACGTCTGGGCCACCTCCCAGACGTCTTACAAGACGTCTGGGGCACGCGTTCGTAACACATTATCGTTAACATTAATTGATTCATTGTTGTACATAATTGATATAAATTAATTCATTCTTTGATTCTTTCATTCATTTGTAAATAAACTTAACATTTTTTGAATAAAAGATCATTTTTGGATAATAGCGAGTGATATATATCAATAACTATCTCCCTGTGAACGACCCGCAATAAAACCAATAAAAATTGTATATGAATAAAATGACATCCATTTGGATTGTGACACTATACTACAACTCGACTAATTAACAATAATTAATAAGCGATCCATCTCTAACATCACCTAACTGATTGGAGATCCCAAAAAGTAGGTTCAATGTGGTAACAACAAGCTCTGTGGGAAACTGGTTGGCACTCATTGTTAGATGCTTTTGCATTTGAGTCCAATCCCTAAAAGCTTGAGTGCCTTAAGCTGCAAATTTAGGAAGAGCAAAGGCTCTAAATGGGTTCAAGCCTTTATGGTAGGATGTGAGCAATGCATCCTTAGAGAATGCCACTTACGTGAGTGTTACTATGGGCCGCAGTTAAGGGAATAGTGTCATTTCTGATTACACTCATGAAAGAGGATAGGGTGCATGACCCTTAAGAGCACCAACCCTGAAGATTATCACTAAGAGCTTCATTCTATTATCACCATTATACACCCCACATTAAAGGTTCAGAGTTAAAGACTAGTTTCACTTCATTCCTGTGGTGGTGATGGTGGATGACTCAGGTAAGAGTTTAAATCAAAAGGTACCTTTACTAAAAGCAGAGTGCTATAGCTAAGGAATTTATCATTGGATTTCAAGGATGAATTTATGGGGGAATGTTGGTTTTGGGAGCCTAATTGCATCAACGGGATGCAATTGATATATGGTGACATGGGAATTCATGTTGAAATCAATGAGATTTGGTAGAGGTTTTTAGTTTCATATTGAAAGTGGACAAACCTCTTAGTGGGTGTGAAAGGCTTCTACATCTCGTCTCTTATGTAGCAAAGAGTAAGATGTGGGGCTAGGGACCACGCAAGCATGCGCATGCGCCCCATCCCGCCGTGGCCCAGCACTGACTCCGGCTCGGGCTCCGGCTCAAGGTCGAGTGAGAATTAATTTGGAACTTGGAAATTAAACTCTTTTGCTTCGGATTTTTAATCTTATGATTTTGACCTAAATTGGTCATTCAAAAGGTAAAATTGGTCAATCAATTATTTTGATCGATCACTGAGTTAAGTTTGATTGATCAATTGGTTTAGTCGACCAAAACATCAAGTTTGATCGATCAATTAATTTTGATCGATCAATAGGACTAAATTGGTCGATCAATTGTCGTATTTCCATAAAACGAAAATTTTCATAAACGTCCGATCGTGGGTTCTATATAAGGGCTATGAGGGGGCTTTCATTTAACACACAAAAAGAGTAAAAGTGCTCTCTCCACTCATTCTCCCCCTTTCTCTCTCTTATCTCTCTTTCTTGGTGTGTTCATTCGATGTGAGATTGGTAGAAAAAATCTCCATCCAGTTTTTTCGATCTTGCACAAGGAGATTGAGAGATCCACAAGAAGTTTTTGATTGATCAAACCATTAAATTGGTAGATTAATCAAGAATTTGGCTAACAAACCAAATTGCCTTGGCTCCTGAGGTGATTTTCAAGGACGTCCAAGATAAGAGTGTATCAAATCTTAGAGGTGGATCGTCGTATCCTAAGAGGAGTTCATCAGACCCCAACTCACCAGTATTGTGGAGGTGAACCCTGTGACTCTTCTGTTAGGCTATTTAGCTAACTGGGTAGCTAGGTACGATTGGGTATATGTTTCTTACTATGAGAGGATTCGGTGCCACTTTTTGTACCCTATAGTCGAGATGACTGGCCGTGTACCAGTGCGGAGTAGCATCGTACATGTATAACACACAAGCTTATAATCACCACTTCACCTAGGCTAGGACCCCAGAGTGATTAACAAAGATGTAGGGTAGGTGCAGGTGATTCTCCTGACTAAGAGAGTGTCTCATATTGACCATGCTATTTGAGATATCACAACGATATCTCCGCACGCCTTATGAGAAAATTGATTATGGATTAGTGACAACTGAAAATGTGAGAAGGTACAAATAATCTAGAAATTGAGTAATATATGAATGATTAAAGAATTAACATGAATAAGTAGCCCTTTTCTTGGTTCTTGTAGCTTCCTTTAGTTCTTACTGATATTTATCATTATTTTTCTACTTTACTTAGCTTTCGTTAACTTTTTGGATTGGACTCTATACTTAGATTTTGGTAAGTTGTAGCTAGGTCCCATAGCTATGAGAGTTGATGATGTTGGTCCAAGTTCTACATCGTAGTCGATCGATAGGACCATTAAGTTAGTGATAGTTGGAACTTTCCATTTACTATATTTCAATATTATTTTCTTCAGGCATGTACCTTTTTTTTATCTAATGACTATGAATAATGATTGAACTCTTTAGGCATTTATTCAGCTTTATTTCATTCTTCTTGTATACACTATATGTATGTGATGTCATGCACTACGTATGTTGTGTTGTATGCTAATATTTTGGATGACTAAGATCTTGGGAGATTTCAAGAAATCGCCTCGAGTCTTTACTAGGATGGGGGTTGATGTTGTGGCTTATCATAACTAAAATGATCGAGTTAAGTTAGAAACTCAGTTAAAATAGTACTAATTAACTTAAGAAAAGGGTTAAGTGTGGGAACAATGGAAAAGAACCTAAAACATTAAATTTGTGTTAAAAGCACATAATTAGGTCATATTTGATAGACTCTATACCTAAGTATATAAATGAATGAATTAAATGTCAATTGAACATCAAAATAAGCTTAAATTCATAAATCAATGGTTGGAATAAATTCTAAAATGTCCAAAATACTTGCCATAAAAATATCATGAGGTTTTGGTATCAATTGGACCTTGGGTTTGATGCTTCTCATTTAGGTCCTTCATTTTTTTTTTTTTGAAAAAAAAAGGAATGCTTTCATGAACGATAGCAAATCGGAGAAAAAATTTATTAATTAAACAACTATATTGCAGTTACAAATATGCCCTCCACTGTCTCCCAAAAGAAAAAATTTCCTTCACTATATTATTTACATCGACAGACACGCCTCGAAAAATTGTCATTTTGAGCATGCCAAATGGACCATAGCATAGATGCCATCTTTGTATAGTGTGTACTTCTCGCTATGAAACAATTCCACAAATCTTCCCACATAAGTAGAGGGGTTCCACATACCTTGCGCCATGTTGTATCAGTTACAATGCATGTGGAAAAAAGATGTTGCACATTTCAGTCGGGAAGTCATAAAGTGGACAATGTTGTGTTGGAGATCCAAAAACTCTATGTCACAGCTCTGCCGTGACCATTTGTTAGAACGCGGGTAGGATTATTTAATATGGTGATATTAGCGTCGTAAAGTATATAGTGGAAGTAATTACTGATGATAACATCATCATGAGTCATAACTAGCTTCAATTAACTACAATCAAAAGACAAATGCTCCTACATAATCGTTGGAGAATCATAATTCACTGAATATCCTTTCTGAGAAGAATACATTAAATTAGGGTTAAATTTACAGTTTTAATAGCATATTATGAATGCAGAATAATCATAGGATTTTCCAGGGGCTAATCTAAGGTCTAATAAGCATTATTGACTAATAAGAGGGTCCATGCAAACAGAAATAGATTTTTCATGTACTTTGAAAACCGATATAGCTCCTAAAACTCTAATTTCAAACCCACTTAAATAATTGAGGTTCTGGTCAAGATAAAATTTATCTAAATCCTCTAAAATTCATATAAAAATATTTCTTGAGGTTTGGTACCATTGATTTGACCATCTGAACCCATTTTGACCTTAAACAGCGTCTCAGATAGAAAGTTGCCCTAATTTTGGTTTCTACGCAAATTATCTAGTCAAACTTAGTTAAAACCAAAATCCAACTTCACCATCGGATTCCTTGGGTCCAAATTAGGTTTGTACCAAAATTTGAACCCAATCAAAGATCATCTTGACCTAGTTTGTATTTTAGTCCAATCAAACTCTTTCCCTCTTGATTAGCCCCTCAGCTTTTGAATTATTTGCAGATAGGTCCCTAAGTTTCTCATCGTTCTTTACAAATGGGTTCCTACCGCCATTGGTGTGAACACACCAAGATCCGTCGAGATTCGAGCAAGGATTTGTCGCTCAATTCTCAATCAAATTGTCCCAAAACTAAACCGAAGATTCCTTAAGGAATTTCCTTCCAAATGGATTCGGCCTTGGACCCTAAGCCTTTCCCAATCTCCCATGCGAACGCATGGAACATTCAGGTATCCCATGTGCAAGAAGCCTCCAAAGCTTGAAAGCTTCTTTCCAAGCTTGGAAACACCCCCTAAGACCTATGAAAAGATCCCTCATGCATTTTCGCTTCTCCTTAGCTCGATTCAGGCCATACTTCTTCACAACTTCCTCTCTCCATCCACCTCCGACCGTAGCTCCAGCGAGCTCTCCTCCCCAACTTCCTTGCCTGCTACCACATACCATAGCCAGCAGGACTACCTTCCCCTCCTTCGTCTGCTCTTCACAATATCAACGAGGAGCTCTTTGACCCTCTCCTTCCTTGCCACCCTCCTGTCGGATACATCATCTTCCCTGCGATTGGCAAATCAAAGTCGACGCAAATCCTCACCCCTTCATCCCTAAGTTAGGCCTAGCATCTTCCTCTTCATCTCCTTAATCTCCTGAACCCTTCTACCACCTAATTCAACCCACCGTTCGCCCTCAATCCCTCCGTCTTCCCCACGTCTAGCATACCTCCGATGTGTCCTCCCTGACGCCATACACCACCAAATGCCGCCGCTCTACCTCCAAAACCTCCGCCTCACCTCACTGCACAAAACCCACACCTAATTCCATGTTTCCACCACCAAAAATGCTCACCAAACTCCCCACTTTTTCTCACCTTCTCTGAGTTTGCCTAACCTCCGCAGACCTCCTCACCACATGAAACCACCACCATCACATCCACCACATCCATGCGATCCTCCTAAAGTGTTTTAACACAACCGTGATGTTACGAAAGTAGCTTCAAAACGTCTTTTAAGACATCTGGGAGGTGGCCCAGACGTCTAGAACCACTTCCAGACGTCTGGGATTTAATTTCTGCGGCACAGTGGATTTCGTTTGCGCGCCTGCGCACGCAGACCTACGGATACCTTCTTTTCCCCTCTCCTACGGGCGCAGGCGCTGTCTCTCTCTCTCCCCGCGCGGCTTTAAAAAGAGCCCTCGCCCTCTCCCTCACTCTCATCTCCTCCGCTCCCTTCTTCTTCCTCTTCCAGCCGGAGTGTGAGTGCGAGCGCGAGCAAGCGGCGACAGCGGCAGCCACGGCGAGTTGCGGGAGGAGTTGTCGCGCGAGGGAGGAGACGCTCGGCCGTGAGGGCTCGAGCTTGCCGGGGCAGCTGGAGCCGCAGGCGTGGAGCGTCGCTGGAGGACTGCTGCAGCTCGAGCAGCAGGCGGACGAGGCGCAGCGCAGCCGTGCGTCGCGGGCGGAGGGCGAGTCGAGCACTGATTCTGGAATTTTTTCCAGAATCAGACGTCTAGGATTCCAACCAGACGACGGTGAAGACGTCTGAAGGACTGTCCAGACGTCTGGTAAGTAAGTTATTTTCGTATTCTTCCTTTTTCTGCGACCGTCCATACTGAGCACGAGGAGTGGGTACGTGCAGGGTGTGATATTCGCATCCAACGCGAATCAGACGTCTGGCCGCAGTGCTAGACGACTGAAAGGACTTCCAGACGTCCAGGGTGACCATCGGAAGTCTGAGAACTAGGCCAGATGCCCCCGCAGGCTTCTGGACGTCTGAGAGACTATGCAGAACAAAGGTACCATCGACCCACTTTTTAAGACATCTGGAAGAGGTTCCAGACGTCTGATTTTGGACTGTTTCGTTGTTTTCGACCAGTTTAGGGCCCGTTCGGAGTCCGTTTTCCGCGTTTCAAGTTGCGTTCTTTTCGGAATAAGATCCTCTACCCGTCTACAGTAATTATATACTGTTCTGAGAAACTCCTTGTGTTTGATCCTTGTGTTAGGACCCCGTTCCATTGCAGTCTCGGGGGTTGCGGAGGCACACGAGATTTCCGACCACGCCCTCATTACTTCCGTTGTAGCTGGTAGAGTGGCTTTAAAGTTATTAACATAATTTGTTACAATTATGAAACAATTAATAGAACCTAGGGCATTGCATGAATCCTAGGAATGAGATACCAGATTGAATGATAGAACCTAGGGTATTGCATGAATCCTAGGAATGAGAAACCAGATTGAATGATAGATCCTAGGGTATTGCATGAATCCTAGGGCTGGAAAACTAGATTGAGTGATAGATCATAGGGTACGGCATGAATCCTAGGACTGGAAAACTAGTGATATGATTATAGATATTGCAGTCTTGGGAAACATGGAAAGGAAATAATAGCTGCCTGTAAATTGGTTTAACAGCTGCCTGTTATGAATAAATGAACATGACTGAGAATATGGGTTGTATGAACGTGAAACTGAAAGGGGTGAAACCGGAATGTGCTGAGTTAAAAGAGCTGGAACCCTACGGGGAATTAGGAGTAGAACTTCTGGAAAGTGAATGGAATAGAATTGGGGAAGTGAGTTGACCCTTGAGTACGGAGTACCAAGGAGAGCAACTGTCCCCCTGTTTAGTGCAGAGCGGAGCTAGCCGCCCCAGGGACCCGGGGTTAGGTTTGGCCACTTTGTACCGACTTGCTGGCCCTCGTGTACGTAGTACCGAGGAGAGCTACTAGTGTTGGGCAAGTACTAGCTACCCCATGGGCCCCGGGGTTCTACTAGCTCACCTACACCGACTTGTTAGGCCCATTGGGCAAACCAGGGTAGTCAGGCGAGGGTGCGCGGACTATGGAGGGGCAAGGCCCCTGTTTGGTTACTGTGGAGGGGTTGGACCCCTGTTACTGAGAGGGCTCTGCCCTATACTGGTTCCGTGCTGTGCTTTGGGCGCACCCGTTAACGAAAACGACTGACCGCGTGCCAGTGCGGGTTAGCTACCCGTGCGTTTACCATGCGTGCCGTAGTCACCGTTACGTCTGTCAGTGACCTTGGGGTGGTTGACTGAGAGTAGGATCACCACGGGGGACTCTCCCGGCCAGGAGAGCACCACGTGTTATTCTACTATTCGGAAAAGATTGTAATCAAGATCGTTCCCACGAGAAACATTCGAGATCAAGTGAAGGATTTGAGAAATAGATAAATTGTGAAACAATAGAAAGACGTAAGTAAAGGAAGAAAGAAAATAAAACAGCTACTGTACACTTTACTGCTTCTTTAGTTTAGCTGTCACTCTACTCAGTGTTTCGCTGACGTGTTACACTCGTTACTTTTCAGGACCAGGTGTTGAGCAGCCAGGGTCAGCGGCTGCAGAGGACGCTGGGCCGAGTAGGGTCCAGTAGAGTTACCACTGTTCTTTCATGCCCTTTTTGTTCCACTGTAGTGAGTAGTTTTTGTTACTCTCTGTACTTTTCTTTACTCGTAGTTCTTGTTATGTTAAATGTTGTTCTACTGTTGTGGTGGTACATGCTATAGTAGTTCTTTTTCTTACTGCTGTATTTTGTTACTGCTAGTTATATTTCATGTTGAATGTGGTTTATTTTACTGCTCTTTTGGTTACTTCCTCGTTGGACGACTAGGTCTTGGGATTAGTCAAGTCAGTCCGGTTCTCGTGTCTCGTAGGGACTCGGGAATCGGGTCATTACACATGAGGTCTTAACTTGTGTTTCAAGTGTCCGCTACCCTCCGTCGTCGCCGCCACCATCTCCAACGACGTCTGCCTCTTTTCTGACTACAATCCCCCTCGCTTCCACTTCCAGGCAGTGCGGACTTCACCACAGTAGCCAGCTGCAACACCAATTGGACATGCGAGGCCCTCAACAGCTCCAATCAAGCAGCATCTCCTCCTGCTGATGCATGCGAAGGAATGTGGCACTGATAGTGCCACATCGTGGATTGAGAAGCACGAGCACGCACATAAGTTATTTTCATGTTGTGCCCTTATCACTTAGTAACACGAGGGGTTGGGTCCCTCATACCCCATGCACATCCGCTTACCCGACCTAACTCTCTCCTCGGTCACCACCCATGCCAGTGACCCTGGATACTATTCTAGACCCAAATACCCATGATCGAATCCGACTATGCCCTAGGTTTGAAAGGAGAGGAGAAGGAATTGTGAGAGAGTGGGGGAGGGTTTTGCTCTCTGAAGACTTAGCCCTGCGCAACACTTAGCCGTAGAAGAGAAGTTGTGCTCTACGTGTGAGAAGTCTCTGAAGGCTTGTGAAGAAGGAAAGAAGGAAGGACAAGGCTTGAAAGAGAAGCTTTGAAGAAGGTTGTGAAGAGCCTTGTCCTTGTGCCTGAGACACTTAAGCCATCTTATGATAAATGCCTGTCGACTGATCTAAGTTGATGATAACACTGTTGCATTATTTAAATACTATAGTTTACAATTGAATTTTGATTGAGTAATTGAATGCATGCTTAAATTAAGAGGATATTTGTGGTGAATAAAATAACCATTGTTTTTATTTTCATTTCTTTTTTGCTTCACCATATATTGATTCTTATTGAATATATTTCTAAGTAATTCATTCATTGCATATCTATTTTGTGATAAATTAATTATACTCATTGATTCTGAATGAGATTAATGTTGTGAATTCCATATTTACTCCCTGTGTTCGACCTCGGACTCTTCTTTAGAATCTGAGTTATAAATTTATTTGTTTTCAAGTGATTGAGGCTTTACTACAATGAAATAACTTAAAACTCCTCGATAGCCTGCATAAACAATTACCTACAGGAGAATCTACACAGTTTATCAAAATCTATTAACCTGGACTAAATCAAATTTTAACTTGTCAATTTTAGGCCTAGGATCAAACTCAGGGTGGTGAGTTTGAAGTTAATCAGTTTCTACGCACTTCCTAAAATCGCATCCATTCCTTTCACTTATTGTATTTTTTATTTTTTCTTGATTTTAGATTTTTTTTTGATATTCTTGTCCTTGAGGTACACTTTCAACAATTGGTCCTTGGTTACATGCCAAAAATTGGTCCTTGGCGATTCTCCAGAAGTCAAGTCCAAAATGGATCTCGCTACGTGCGAAATCGGGTACCTGTAAAGACAAGAGTCATCTTTTCTATTTTAGATTTTTTTTATCTTTTCTTTATCAACAAAATAAAAGACAAGGAAAAGAAATGCAAAAAGATATTACGAAATGGAAAGGAAATGAAATACTTAGCTTATTTATAGATATGCATATATATATATATATAATAAGGTGGAGGATTGAATCAAAGATTCAATAGAAGGTAGCACCACGTTAGGTGTGGAGCAGACGTGATAAACCTAGCTTTGTGCCGCGTGCAGGTGTAGAGCGGACATGTGGAAGTGTGGGTGGAACGTTTTGATGTGTGCAAATATCGCGAATGTGTACGCAATTGATGTGCATACACACGTGATAAAATACGTGGTAAATGGGAGGTGCACGATATTGTGAATGGGAGGATGTATTAGTGGATGTGTGTAGGAGAGAGTGTGGGTAGATATATGTATAAGTATCTACCTATAAGTATGTATATATATGTATAAGTACATCTACATATAGGTATATATATGTATATAAGTAATTACGTGTATATATATGCGTGTGTGTGTGTGTGCTTGTGTGTGTGTATTTATGTATGTGTGTGCGTGAGTGCGTCTGTCAGTGGGTGTATGTATGTGTATGTGTATGTGTATGAGTGAGTGTGGTGTGTGTCAGTGTGGTGAGAGAATGTGTGGGTGTGCAGGAATAAGTGAGTGCAGGTGTGTATGTGTATGTATTTGTGTGTCTGTGAGCGGGAATAAGTGAGCGGCAATAAGTGAATTTGTATGTACGTATGTGTGCGTGGGTGAGAGCAGGAAGGAGTGGAGTGAGGTGCGGGGAGGAAACCAGCTGCAGGCGGGCGTGAGGGGAGAGATGAGGTGCTGCAACCGGCAAAACGAGGAGTGCCCGGTTGCACGCGCGCGGAGGCTTCTCCGAGAGTCGCGTGAACAGTGTTCCAGAGGCAAAAAGGCAACCTGTTGGCGCGATAATCCGCCGGCTAAGTTCCTCACTTAGCCGGTGGACACGGGGGAAGAAGGGAAGCAGGCGTGGGTGAAAATCAGCTGGAGGTGCGTGGAAAGGCGCATGCGTCCCCTTACATCGGATAACTGATAAGCATTTCCGGTGAAAGGGAAGAAAATGAGTCGTGATAGAAATGGTACACTATGCTAGAGTGATCTGTAAAAAGTAACTCAAAATTACGTTAATGGTGATGGAAATCGATGAAATCAAAATCAAAATTTAATGAGAATCCACCACGTCCACCTGCTTGGGAGGGAGTTGAGTAGTGGTGGAACTCACCGTAGTGTTTGGGACTACGGGGAGCTTGTCCCTATCTACAGGCTCCCTTAACTAGTGAGAGAGTGCTACATATGGAAGTGGAAGAGAGGGAGAGAGGAGAGGTGGAAGGTCTTAGGTGGCCAACTATGGACGAAGGGGATGTGGGCGTGTGTGTGCATTTGTCGGAGTGGGAGGAGTGCTCTGGTGTGGGGAGGTATGGGTGTCGACACTTGCATGGAGGGGGCAGGGGGAATGATTATATAGGTGAGGGGATATGGTGTGGGTGCGGGTGAGGACAAGAGTGCCTTTTACGATTTTTGTTTTTTTTTTGTATTTGGGTATTTTGTGGTTAGACACTTAAGTTGCTAGAAAATTATTGTAGGTGAAGTATGTGATGTTGTGTTAGGTAGAAATGTGGTGGAAATGAAATGAGAATGAGGTGGAAATGAAGGCTCGATCTCTCTCTCTTTATCTTCCTCTCCATAAAATGGATAAATACAAATATTTACAAAATACATGTAAACCTATCTAATCTAAATGTGTTACGTTAGGAAAAAAATATAAGAGGACATATTTACATGAGTGAATTGTTGTGCAATCACCATTCCATCCCGCCTAAAGAGACATAGGAAAATTTAAATTTTTAATGGCAGCTGCAGCTTCCACAGCCTTGCACACTTCAGATCAATCAATTCTGAAGCCCATGCAGTTTGAATGATTAATTCATCATATGCAGCAGCCACTGAGAAATTCCCCCCTTTCCATTCCAGCCTATCCTCTCCTCCTTGCGACGAGAAAGCACTTAAATTTTGTTGGAGTTCAGATCTTTCATCAGCTACGCGTCCTCCCTACCTAGAGTTGCTAGCAGCAACATTCCAACGAAGATCTTCAACACTCCAGCAATCCCTTACTGATATGAGTTTATCCGTTGCTGCATTAAATGCTCTTGGATATCTATTCCCCAACACACCCAAAGAAGATCAACAATCTGTCCAGAACTTCAGATTGCAGCCATCCCCAACAATAACCTGAAATCTACTCCTGTTCTCCTACAAGGCTCTCCATACAGAATGCCAGAACAGAGAAAGAGAGTTGGGCTGAATTGTGGACCTGAGAATATGAGATTCACCATAAGATGTCTGGATCAATTGGGTCCAACTCTTCCCACTATCCGCAAAAAATTTTACTGCCCACTTCAGTAGAAGAGAGTCATTAAATTCTTGCAAAGACCGTATGCCCATACCACCTTGTTTCTTTGGCAAACAAAGCTTCTTCCATTTAATCGGTTGAAAAAATCAGTTCTCTACAGTAGCAGCCCCTTTCCAAAAAAAACACTCACGCAAAATATCAAGCCTCTTTTTGATGGATTTTGGAGCCCTAAACATGGAGAAAAAAACATTGGAATGGTCGTAACAACTGAATTTAATAGTATGAGAATCCCACCTTCATAGATTATAACTCCTTCACATTATATTCACTAAAAAATAACCAGGGATTTATCTGCAAGCATTTAGGGATGGAGGGTTAATAATTCCTGTCATTTATGGGTTTCCTGGCAATTTCTCTACCGTTTCACTTCAAGGGCCTCTAGCATAAAAAGCCAATACACCTGATGCTTACCCCTCCCTTTAGTCGCTTCAGGTGCAAAGAACACAGCTTCTACTGGCCGTCCATTCTTCCCTTGGTTGATCTCTCTCCTACTACCTAGAGTCGATTTCACCACCTTCGTGCCACTTCCTAGATCTTATCTGAAGGTTGGAGTTCATCCTAATCACACGCGCACCCTCCAGAACACATCTCGGTCGTTCGTATACAATGGCCTACACCCTCTAACTCGGTCACCCGAGCTCCCCAGAGCCTATTTAAGAACACTCTTAGGTGTCCTTGCGACCTTTACCAGCTCCCTCCCCTGTTGTTACGACCCGATTCCCGAATCCCTACGAGACACGAGAATCGGACCGACTCGACTGATCCCAAGACCAAGTCGTCCAACGAGAAAGTAACCAAAAGAGAAGTAAAATAAACCACATTCACCATGCATATAACTAGCAGTAACAAAAGTACAGTAGTAAAGAAAAAAACTACTACAGTACACACTACCACAACAGTAGAGAATTAAACAGGTACATAAACATGATGCTTACAATAAAAGAGTACAGTTGTAATAGAAAATACTCACTACAACAGAAGAAACGATACAGTAGGTACAACACAAGTAAAACTACTGGGCTCTACTAGGCCCAGCACCCTCTGCAGCCGCAGGCTCTGGCTGCTCAACACCTGATCCTGAAAAGGTGACAAAGGTGACACATCAGCGAAACGCTGAGTAGAGTGGCAACCAACTAGCTAAGAAAAACAGTAAGGTGGATAAGTAGCTGTTATTTTTAATCTCTTTCTTTATGTTTCTATTTACTCATTCTTGAATTATTCCTTAGATCTTTCTCTTGATCTCGAATGTTCCTCGTGGGAACGATCTTGATTGCAGTCTTTTCTAAAAAGTAGAAGTAGCACGTGGTGCTCTCTTGGCCAGGAGAGTTCCCCGTGGTGGTCCTACCCTCAGTCAACCACCCCAAGGTCACTGACAGACGTAACGGTGACTACGGCACGTGCGATAAATGTATGGGTAGTTACCCTGCACTGGCACGTGGTCAGTCATTTCCGTTAACGGGTGTACCCCAAAGCACAGCACGGAACCAGTATAGGGCAGAACCCTCTCAGTAACAGGGGTCCAGCCCCTCCACAGTAACCAAACAGGGGTCTTGCCCCTCCACAGTCCGCGCACCCTCGCCTGACTACCCTGGTTTGCCTAGTGGGCCTAACAAGTCGGTGTAAGACGGCTAGCTGAACCCCGGGCCCCATGGGGTGGCTAGCTCTCTCCCTACACTAGCAGCTCTCCCCGATACGGTGTACGCGAGGGCCAGAAAGTCGGTGCAAAGTGGCCAAACTCACCCCGGTCTCGATCTGAGGGTGGCAAGTTCCCCTCTACACTAAGAGGTAATATGTGCTGTCTTTGGTACCACGTACCAAGAGACAACACACTTTCTCGTTTTACTTTTCCTGTTCCCTTTATTTTCAGGAGTTCTACTCCTAATTCCCCGTAGGGTTAGTGCTCATGTTTCCTCAAGCCAAGCCATTTTACGTTTCATTAATTCAGTTTTATTCTCATACAACCCGTGTTTCCAACATTTAATATACATTCATATACAAGCAGCTGTTATCCAATTACAGGCAATTATCATTATTTTTTCTACTTTTGCAAGACTGCAATTCATGCATTCATGATATTCGTTTCAGTGTTTCTGTCCCTAGGATTTATGCCACACCCTAGGATCTATCATTCAATCTAATTTTCTAGTCCTAGGATTCATGCCATACCCTAGGATCTATCATTCAATCTAGTTTTCCAGTCCTAGGATTCATGCCATACCCTAGGATCTATCATTCAATCTCGTTTTCCAGTCCTAGGGTTCATGCCATGTCCTAGAATCTATTATTTATCTCACAAGTGCATTAATGTTGATAAATAATCAAGGGAAGCCACTCTATCCGCAAAATCGGGAGTACTGGGGGCGTGATCGGCAGGTCCACATGCCTCCGCAACCCCCAGATCCTCAACAAAACGAGGTCCTAACATAAGGAACTACTCAGAACAGGATACACGTACTGTAAACAAGTAGAGGAACTAATTCTGAGAAGAACGAAATTTCAAACACGGAAATCGGACTTCGAATGGACCCTAAACAGGTCAAAAATGATAATATTGCCCTAAATCAGACATCTGGAACATCTTCCAGACGTCTTAAATGATGGTTCAGGTCATACCTCACTTCTGCGCTGTTCTTCAGACGTCTAGAATCCCACTGAACCATCTGGACCTAGTTCCAGACGTCCGACTATCACTCCGGACGTCTGGAGACTCTCTCCACCATCCAGTGCTGTTCCCAGACGTCTGATCTGTGTGGGAGGGCGTGCCCTTGCGCCTTCCCGAACGAAACCTGCACGCGTACACAACCGACCTCAACACAGCAAAGAGGCAGAATCCTTCGGCGAAACGGCCTGCATGGTTGTACACGCGAACGGAAGAAAAAAAGAAATATTGTACCTTTCAGACGTCTGGATCTTCCTCCAGATGTCTCCCACGTTGTTTAGACGTAGGTCCAGACGTCTGATTTTGGGAAAATTTCCCAGAATCAGGACCTCCTCGCCCTCCGCCTGCTGCACACGGCCGCGCCGCGCTGCGCTCGTCTGCTGCCTGAGCTGCAGCAGCACCTTCCCAGCACTGCGCGCACCCGCCGGCGGGCCCTGGCAGCTCCGGCGAGTTCGCCCTCTCTTCCTCACACACTCCGCCTCTTCTCCCTCTCACTGCACTTCCTCCTCCCCGCGCACACCCGACAGCAGCTGCTGCCCTCGCCCTCTCACTCTTATGCTATCACTAGAAGAAGGAGGAGACGGTGGAGTGGTGGTGAGGGAGAGGAGAGGGGGAGATATTTGAAGGCGCCGTGGGGAGAGAGAGAGGAAGAAAAAGATGGCGCTGCAGGATGGGGAGGGAAGAGAGAGAAGAAAAGAGGGCGGCGCGTGTAGACTCGCAATCGTACGCCGCAAAAATTAATTTTCAGACGTCTGGGAAGGCTTCCAGACATCTGACCAGACGTCTGGACCAACTCCCAGACGTCTTAAAAGACGTTTGATGCCATGGTTTTAACACCTGTGAGTTGGTCACTTCATCCAATTCCAGCTCTTCTCCTCCTTCATTAGAGGCTAATGACAATAGCCTTCCTTCTTCCTCAACTCGTCCATGCCGCTAAGGATCACATGACACCTAAGGGCAACTCTCAGCTCCCCTCTACGAGCTTTCAACTGCTAGAATCCGCTAACCCCTTCATCGCCACAGCCACTAGCTGTGGTTCTTCTCAGAGGTCCCATTCATTCATTAGATTAGGAATTATTGCTTTCTTAGTTTAGATTTATTGATTTCCTAGTTTAATTAGGTAATTTAGATTAGATTTATCATTTGAATTACTTTAGATTAATTTAGCTTTAGATATCAGTCTCCCTTGATCAGTTCTCTCTAATCAATTTAGATCAGAGAGGCATATTCACCTATCTATGATTGATCCATAATCCTTCCTCTACATTTTAGGATCACTTCTGATTGTTTTTCCTCATCATTTTATTTACTGATCACTCCATCCATCAGGACCACTATGAGGTCTGAAGCTTGATAGCTTACAGATCTCACAGCGCATCAACTCCACCTGAGGGCTTGTCATTCACTCCATCAGATCACAAAAGCCCTCCCTGAGTCTTGAATTCAATGGATTCACTCGATTGAATTGATTTTGATTTTCAAGTCTGATTGAATGATTAGACATTCAAATTGATTGTAATTGGTTTATGATTATGAAATTGAGTGGATTGTGATTGTATTGAAATGCTTAAGTTGGATTTTGATCGCAATTTGAGCTTATGCCTGATTTCCTCTTTAGTTATTGTTTTCTTCTCCACCCAGGTAGCGAGAGCCATGGAGATTCAATGCATTGAATTGTGGTCCACGTAATGACCTAACCTGATTTATAGCATCACAATGGACACCTGCACATCAATCAATGGTGTGTAGGCATCCTAGATGACCAAGACATCTTGGAGAGCTTAGAGTAAATGCCCATCTGGGGCTACATTCTAATCTTGACGCATACTATTTTAATCTGTCAATCAAGAGTTAGATGAGGTGAAGGTGTGAATGAAAGCTTCTAAGCGGTTTTCAAACAATTTTGATACCTGATTTGTTTTCTTTCCTCATCTCTGTCTATGGCGAAGGAGGGAGAATCAAACTAGGGTTTCTGAGTCCATTAAGCTTTGAATTGATTTTCATAGGTTTCCATGTACTTCCATACATCTTTGAAATGATTTTACATGGTGTTTTAATGATCTGAATCAGATATGGGATGTTTAGTTTCATAGCCCAGGCCTGAAGCAATTTATGGAATCCAAGCATTCAATTAGTGTTTTTAGTGCTCAGATCAAGGTTTAAAGATGGGGTTCAACGATTTTAGAGTACAATGGAGTATTAATTGAGGTTTTGAGTTGCAAATAAAATCTGAGAGGTGTTGTTGATAGTAGCAGTGCAGCCACTCTTTCTGAACGAGAATGGAAAAGTTTTTAATCATGGGTTTTAATGTGTTTTTGGAGGATTTGGTGGATAGATTTTGTGGCATAGATTTTTGTATGGAGTTACATTTCAGTGCGATGGAAATTGTTGATAGACACAGCCTGAGCATTAGATTAGAGTAAAAGTGTTATGAGCTGTTGTTCAAATTGCCAAACTTGCTAATGTTTGATCCAACAGTTCCTGAGTTCAATTAAGGTTTTAATGAGTTTCTAAGATAGTTTGGTGTTAGATCAAGTTATTTGAAACATTCACGTACCGTTGATTTATTTTGAATTGAATTGAAGAGCATGAAACCAGTGTAGAATTCTTTTGTTAGCAACTAATGGGAATTGAAAACTAAATGTTAGATTCATTGTAATTCAATGATTCAACTATGATTTGAGTTTGATTTTGATGTAAATGGATTTCTGGAAGTTCAGCATACTCTATCCTTGCTTTCCAGCATTTGTGAATAATTTTTGAGACATGATTTCAATTTCAGACCATTTATTAGCCTTTTCCAGCATTTTCATAACAAAATACATGAAAAACAAAAAAAAATATAGTAAATAAATAAAAGAAATGTGTCTTGAGCGAGATTAGAGTATATAGGAGGTGTGTCTGTGTGTTTAGCTTTAGGCTTTGACTCCTTTAGTTTGGAGAACATACGTGCAGAAGTTCTAAACTTCTCAGGTTTAGAAATAAAGAAATTAAAAACAAAAATCCAAAAAAAATTATTCTTCCCTATTTCTTAGCGCTCTCTCCTCATTCTTTCTTCTTATAAAACTAAAAAACAAAACAAAAATCAAAAATTGCCCAAAATTCTAAAAATCTCCCTTGTAAATAATGTATATAGTATATATAATGTTTATATATATTGTAGTATGGTAACTTATATGTAAATATGTATACAAACTATTGTGTGTGTGTGTACATATATATATATAGATATATGTAAGTCATAGGTAAATAAGCTACAATATGTATTTTAACTTATATATTATGTATAATATAACTATATTTATATGTACATTATACATGTATATAATTTATGTATATATATATTAGTGTACTATGTGTGTATACTATTGTAAATATAATTAACTTAAGACCTTAAGTTAAGTATCTAGTATATAAATTATTGAAGTCTAGTTCATTAATGTATATATTTTTATCTATTTAAGTTATTAATATACATTAGCAAGTTATATTAATTTAAATTAGTAAGTTAATTAGATATTAGGATAAGTTATAGTATACTTTGATCATTTATATTTTAACTTATTTTAAATATGTGTATAATATTATATATATATATATAGTAATATATATATATTGTATAATTAATTTATATGTATATATTAAATTGTAAATACCTTAATAAATCCAATTAAATTATTTAAAATTAGTAATTAATCATGTAAGTATGTAAGTTAACTTAATTGAACCCTAATTAGGTACTTTGATTAGTAATTTATAAGATCCATTAATGTATAATAGCTAATTATAAACTTGTAATGTACCTAAGTTTAACTAATTTAAAAAATGTTTACATATACAATAAATTCAATCTAATTACTCCAATCGACAGTGCTATTAATTAACTACATAACCATGTAATTTATTCATAAACTAGACCCTTAATTATATATTAATTAAGAGACTAAACATTGCAATAAATCACTACACAGTATAGCACAGCGCACAGAATAGCACTATTTATTGCCACATCGAGTGCGAACAAGCACCTAGTGTGATATATAAGCAATTGCTTCCATAAGCAATCCGACCGACTTGGACGTGGATGTCTTGCGCACGCTTTGCATGTTATTTGAAATCTTGTGTGTGTATGCATGCAGGTGGCACGTGCATGCATGCGTGTGCGCGTGAGCTTGTGTGGGCCTTGTTGTGGGCTTTGAGATAAATTGTGACCCCATGACCTTAGTGAGGTGAGCTTAGTAGTGGCTGATCCGACCTATGACAGTTGATATGCACGAACACTCCACCATTCGTTTTGGTTATAATGTGTTGGTGGGCTCGAGACTTAAAAATGATGCTAAGTGTTGTACACAAGCGCTTGTGTTGTGTGTATATATAGTAAAGTGTTAGGTGTGTTATATATATATATATATACATATATGTTAATTGTGTTAATTTGTTGTGCGTGAGTTTAGCATAAGTGTTACCTATGTGTATTTATATTCATTATGTGTTGCATGTGTGTATGGTGCATATGTATATATATGCGTACTGAGTATTATATGTTTGTTAAGTAGAATAAAAATGAGTTAGCTTAGTGTGTTGTAGTATTTTAATATTATTTTTATCTTGTCTTTGTTATAACTTTTATGATAAGATTTGTGTACATAACTTTTATCTTCTCTTTTGATTCATTTAGCTTGTATACAAAGATCAAATGTAGATAACATAGTGTAGTTTAGAATCATTTTTTATGCCTTTATATTGTAAATAATATTGAGATATTAATGTACTAGCATTCATTTTTTTATTTTAACATGTAAATAATTAACTTAGATTTATTAATTCTTTGATTGTTTAGTATCTAATTTATTTTTTTATAAATAAAATTGATATTTTTGAAATAAAAGATGATTTTGAATCTTAAAGAGTAATGTATATCAATAATTATTTTCTAGTAAACGATATGAAATAAAATTAATAAAAATTATATATAAATAAAATGATATTCATCTAAACTGCACCACTATACTATTATAATGATAATAAATTCTAATTAACTAGCGATCCAAATGATACATTAGGGATTTAGCTCATAACACCTTGCATTTGTCCATCGTGCTTATTTTCCATGGAGTTATTTAACTTTTCTCATCTAGATAAGAGACGACATTCGAGCAACCTAACAGTCAAAAGATGGCCTTCGGAATAATAAACGTTATTTGGTGGAGTTTATTGAGCACTAAAAGCATATGTTCTTCATTGTTTTTTACCAAGTAAAAGATATTCAAAAAACTCCTAAGCTCAGAAGTACTCAAATGTCCAAATTAATCTTCTTGGCTTTGCGACCTTGACTTAAAAGTCAGGTGCAGAGCATTTTGTTTATCAATCCAACTGAAGAGCTGGATATGTATCGGTAATATTTTTCTAACTGATCAAAGAATCTTTTGTAATGTTGTTATTTCTCGATCAGCTGAAGCTATTCAAGATCTGTTGGTCTGAAAATTTTTTACAACGATTATTTGCATAACTTACGGATATTTATTATAGAAGATAAAGAAATGCAATAGATCCACGCAATTAATCCATACATTCCAAGAATTCCTAAACTCCACATGTGTGTAAATATTTTTTTAGTTTTGTAGAATATGCCTTTATTGAGAATTCTAAGATTGTGAAGATTCTTTACACTTCATGTTTGCTGGATAGGTTACTAGAATAATCCTATCTAGAAAAAAACTTGTAGCACTTAGATTTCTCTGCATTCACTTGAATCAATAAATTAGTGAAACATAAATATATTTATGAGGTAAGTTCTCCCCTTATTAACACTTCACTATGTTCCTATGGAGTCGTTTCGAAGAATTACAAGGAGTGGTAAGGATTGGGCTTAGGCTCCTCTCCTCGAATGGATCAAGCCTACAGTCGTGATTAGCAAAGTGGATTTGAACTTAATTAGGTTGATGCTTGGACAAAATTAGCAACAAGTAACATAATTTGAACTCAGATGATGATTGAAAGCCATCATCTGATGGAGGACCAGAATCAAATGCCTAATGATCCTTTTGATGACTTTGGATGGTGGACGATCAATGGTCATTTCATCAAATTTAGGTGAAAGAAGACCAACAATCATGACAGAAGGCCAACAAACATTGGTAAAAATTATGCTATCTAGTTATGAGGTGATGCCACTAAAAGACCTAGTCAATGACCATGTGTCATCATGCATCTACCTTGAGTCAAGTAATTTGGATGTAATGGCTTTTTTTTTCGGACAAAAGAAGAGAGTTTCATTAATAAAAGGTAGGGGGCATGAAACCTAACCTGTCGAGCACAGACAAAGAAAATGAGAGGGTTACAGGAGTAAGAGTCCATCTTGTGATTACCATCCATGTTAATAAATCAGAGAGGTTAAGATCTAACATGACCCCATCTATTGACATGGTTGTAACCCCAAGACCAAAAGTATAGGCAATGGAAGGGCCCATCTGGCACAAACAAAGAAGACTATAAGATTGAGAATATGCAGTAAGTATAGTCCTATCCAAAAGAAACAAAAAGTGGAGGATAAATATAGGGCATCTGGATTGCATCGAGTTTTAGCATCCCCTTAAGGCTTTAAGGGAGTTATGAATTTGAAAGAAGGATGCTCCAACATCCCAGAGGCAAAGAAAGATCCAAGTCCATATGGTGCCCTACCATTGCATTAGATAACTTGTGAATAAAATGAAAGGTGGAAATATGATGGAATTGGCGAGGTTAAACCAAACCATAGCTTGCCAGGCAACTAGCAATTTCCCTACCCTCCAATGTAGGAGTAAAGAGGAATTAGTTTCCACATGAATTTCTAAGGACACAAATACGAAAATGCACATTGTAACGAGTTTTGTAATGCGCGGTCAGAATCAACTGGTTGAAAATGAAAAATAATGGTTGAAAAATCAAGTAGACTAAAACACACCGATTGGAAATACTTTTTAATTAATTGAAAATCAAAATACATTAGTTAAAAGTTAAAACACAGTGGTTGAAAATGAAAATACACTGATGTATTTTACATTTCTTTTGGTGGTAAATGGTTTTTCACTTGAAATGTAGTTTTCACCTATGGGAGATGATTTTTCACTTAGAAAGTGATTTTTCATCTATAGAAAGTTATTTCCACTGATGGAAAATTAAAATGCATCAGTTAAAATCATCATTCTCACTTTGTGAGTTGCAAAACATGCTACAATATACATTTGTTTACTTTTTTCACTTATTTTCTAATTGCAATTGCTTGCAAAAGAGAAGGCTATGATCCATGATATCAAAAGTAAGACTTCGCTTTGTCTAGTCCAAGGGGAGCCAACCCTTGCATGAGTAAGATCACCATTAGTATTCCAAATGGATTCAAGCCATCAAGCCTTTATTATTGGAGCAAGCTATCTTATTAATTGTGAGACAACTTGTAGGACAAATCCAATTAATAAATATATGAAAAGAAATTCGAGGAATAGCTTAAACCAAAAATATAGTATCTAGAAGACTCATCACAAATATTGCCAAGTAAAAAATATCCTCAGAATTAAAACTTCACATAAAGTCCAACGGATCCAATTCTCTGATAGTTCAATGGATCCATCTACCCAACTATCCAAAACCCAGGTGGATCCAGGCAGACCCGACCTGCAAAACAATCCGGTTGATTAGAGTTGAAGAGGCGACAAAACATCCACGTCAACACTAACGGCTTATGCTGTAAAGGCTATTTATAGCCAACTAACGGACGAGTTAGGGAATCCGCGAAGTCCGTTATGATTTGGAGAGTTGTTGCGATATTTTATGTATTATAAGTAGAGAAGAGAGGCCTTGAGAAAGGGGTTCATGCATTTTTCGAGAAAGAGAACAAGGAGTGATTGTATTACCAACAACCATAGTAGAATCTTGGGAGCATTGCCCTCCCCCCAAACGTACACTCCTTTAGGTGGAATGGGGTTACCAATTTCTTGTGCCTCTATCTTTGTGATTACTTGTGATATTTCGTTGATTCGAGCCCCCTGTCAAATAGGACCTCGATCAATTAGCGCTATCTATAGGAAGCGACTATCATTTGGTATCGTTTCCTTAATTTGAATCAAAGCAATGGCTCCCACAACTCGAAATTCCTCTCGTGATAACCTTAAGAAGGATGCCCTGGTGGAATCTAGCATTTCTGTGTCCAAGGAACGCTATCTGCACACCGGACCTAGCAAGGAGAAGCCTGAGTAGCCTAGCCAGCAACCTGAGCCTTCTCGTTCTAAGAATCCTCAGCGGGACTCTCTTCATGAGATGCAGGTGAGGAGAGAAGAGTACGATGCCAAGATGGCGGCTCTAAATGCTGAGCAGTAGTTGATTGTAAATCAACTTCTTGAAATCAAGCTGATCAAGGAAAATCGCAAGATTCAACCGGAGGAATCCCAAAACTCCAATCTTATTGACGATCAACTGAAGTAGCATTGTATGGTAGAAGAGGAGAATGCCCGTCTGCGCAAACAGCTCGAGTAGCTAAAACACGAGCTTAGTAGCCAGAAAGGGGAAGTTCCTCCTAGCTTGCCTAAAGCTCTATGTCCACCTTCGTCAGGGGAGCAATCTGGGGCTCACCCCATGGTGACTAGCAAAGGGGGCTCTCTACCCAAGATAGTCTGTTAGGTCGCCCAGGTAATGAGAGACATATGCCCACGAGCCCGTTGTTTATGTCCTTATCGTCAGGTGAATGTGTTGGTGGAGGTATGGTCCACTGATAAGGAGATTTTACCTCCGCCAAAGCCTCTCAAGAAAAAGGCTGACACTAGGCCCTACTGCAAGTATCATCAAGCCTAAGGACCCGCTATGGAAGACTGTCAAGCTTTGTTTGATCAGATTGAGTCCTAGATCTAGCACAGAAACTTGGTCCATTTCGTCAAGAGAAATGAAGGCCAAGATAAGGGCAAGAGACCTAGTAGGGTTCGGAGGAGTACAATTGGGAGAAGCTTCAACAGTTTCAAGGGTTAATATGGTCCTTATGGAAATCCAAGAGTTGGAGGAGTCTGAAGTCTGTCAAATTGAGCAAGTGGTGTCTCCAGGGCTCCCTCCTATGGAATATCACCGTCAAGTCCTGGCAGTGAAGGCAACATTATCCCAGAATATTCACCTCCCACCGCATGAAACAATGGGCATGGAGGTCGAGGTCATCTTTGGGGTCAACATTGCTCCAAGTCAGCAAACTGCTTCCTCCGAGCAGATTCCTCGCAAGGCATTCCACACCCTTCAATGGGAAGAGAGAGGCTCTATCAAGCAAGTAGCCTCAAACTATTCTTTGCACTGTCGAACCCAACAAAGCACACAAACCCACTCATGGTGACTCTCCTGTTAGTGGGGCAACTCCATCCTAGGCTCCTGGTGGATGAAGGCAATGCAGTGGACATTCTATTTTGGAAAACATTGCTAAGGCTGAGGTTCAAAGAAGAATACATATCCCCATCAGCTCACCCAATTGTGGGGTTTGGAAATCACAAGGTGATGCTAAAGGGAGTGATAAGCTTACCCCTATCTATCTATGATAGGGATAAGCACCTTAACAGAACGGCCACATTCATCGTGGTTGGATTGACGATGGCATTTAACGGCATCATCAGCCACTCAATGACCCATGCCTTCCAGGTGATCCCCTTCTCTTATTTCCAATTCATGCTCTTCCAAACTTCGCAAGGAGTAAGGATAGCGCATGGGGATTAATCGGTTGAGCACGAACTCCTTCAAATCAAGTTGGAACGATCCATGGAACTAAGGCCGCCAAGGCCACAGAAATGGGGAAAGGAAAGAAGCTAGGTCCAGGCGATTCAGCAGGATGTGAATCTGGTTGATCTTCTGACAACGTCAAAACTTCAGCTAGGCTCTTCGACCATGGCTATCCAGTTATATCCTGATGAGATGACTAAGCTTGTCAAATTTGGGGCAGAACTCAATCCCTTCGAAGTTCAGGAGTTGCTGCTTTTGTTAAGGGCCAACACAGAGTATTCGCTTGGTCCACCAATGACTTGCCAGGAGTAGATCCATCCCTGATACAGCATCACCTCAATGTCCAAATGAATGCTCGAGCAGTGAGACAAGCTTGCAGGTACAAGTCAATCGAACAATGGCAAGTAGCTGAAGCAAAAGTAAAAAGCTCATGGAGGCTGGATTCATAGAAAAGTCCATGTTCCTAGCATGGCTATCCAATGTAGTCATGGTGAAGAAGGAAAACGACAAGTGGCAGATGTGCGTTGACTTCACTAACTTGAATGAAGCCTACCGTAAAGATGAATTCCCCTTGCCTAGGATTGACACGCTGGTAGACTCGTGCAATGGTCAGTCCCATATGTTCTTCCTAGACGCCTATAGTGGAAACCACCAGATAAGCCCCGCTCCAATAGATAGACCTCATATGTCTTTTATAACCAACAAGGGTCTATCTCAATATAGAGTCATGCCTTTTAGCTTGCAAAATGCTAGAGCAACTTACCAGCACATTATAAACATGATTTTTTCCGATTTAACAGGAAAATCATTTGAGGTGTATATTGATGATATGTTGGTGAAGGGATCAAATTTTTCGCAACATTCAGACTACTTGGTGGTAGTGTTCCATGTCTTAAAAGACACCCACCTCCATTTGAACCCTAACAAATGCGTCATTGGTGTTTCAACAGGAAAATTTCTAGGCTTTCTGGTTTCTAACCGAGGAATAGAAGCCAACCCTAATAAAATTTAAGCAATCATGGTCCTAGAACTGCCAAACACTCTGAAAGGGATACAATCGCTAGTCAGCAAGATCACCTCTTTAGTCCAATTCTTGTCTTGATCTTTTGACAAATGTCTTCCATTTTTTGAATGTATAAAAAAGGGCAAAGGCTATAGCACCACCCATTGGACTCCTCATTACCAAAAGGCTCTAGAAGAGTTAAAGGAAGCCCTTAAAAGTCCTCCCATTCTGACGGCCCCTAAGGCTGGGGAATCGTTATTCCTTTACCTGGTAGCATCCATGTCCGCCATCAACACTGTTCTAGTAGACAAACAAGAAGGAGGGCAACGACCGGTATACTTCATTAGTAAGACCTATCAAGGTGTAGAAGCTAAGTATACTATGATTGAGAAACATAGGCTCACCTTGGTCACTGCTACCAGAAAGCTACACCTGTACTTCCAAGCCAATTTAATAGTAGTCTTATCTGACTACCCTTTGCACCAAATGCTGCATAAACCCACAGGGTCGGCACGACAGATAAAATGGGCCATGGGACTAGTGAAATTTTACATTCAGTACCAGCCAACAAGGTCAATCAAAGGTCAAGTTCTGGCAGATTTCGTATAGGAATTCACAGACCCAGATGCTTCCCTCTCTTTGCCTTGGAGGTTGTATATAGATGTCTCTTCCATGATATCCAAGTCTAGGGTAGGCATAGCCTTAATCGCATGATGCAAGATTTGCATGATTTTATAAATGGGGTTTTAATGTCGTTGCAACGTGCAGAACCAATCAGCTTTTAAATTATATTCTTAGATAGTGGTGGTATCTAGGGTCGTCCAAGGAGGCCAATTTGTTAGTCAAATAAGTGATTCTCTCTCTCGCCTCTCAAATCAACACTTCTCTTTTTGTATTTTGATTTTTGTAAATTTTTATGTTTGGAAATAAGCGAAATACAAATGCGAAGTGAGAACTACGCTAAAGAAACTACTCCTAACAACTGGAACCTAAGTGACAAGAGAATTCTTCTCTTCTAATCTCACCCTAATCAAGTGTGCCTAGGGTAGTTAGAAGAGAGATGTGATGCACTAAAATAAATAAAGTTGCTACTTGAAATTGAAAATTCAAGAATGAAGAAAGACACTTTTCTATTAAGAAGAAATGTTTATAAAGTACCTAGGGAGCTCAATTAAGCAAAGGTTCCACTTAGTTAATCCCTAGGTAGATGAATGCTTAACATGAATTAAAATGCAACAAAATAAAAGATAGTAAGTACTCCCGAGTAGCTAAGGCAGCCTTCACTCCAAGAATGGTGGCTCCCAGACTTGAAGAATTCCTTCTAGCTCCTTGAGTTGCTCCTCTCAAATGTGGATGTCCTCCACCCTTCTTTCCTCCTACCTGGCTATCCTCCCTAGATGGAAGCTTGCTCCTTGGCATGGCACAAGGAAGGAGAGAGAAGAGGAAGAAGGCACCAAGGGAGCGGGTAGAATACTCCCTTAATCTTCTTCTCTCTTTCTCCTTTCTTGGGTGTGGGATGTATGGTGGCTATAGGTGTTTGATAGGAGGAAGAATTGTTGCTTGCCAAGGATGGTTTGAATGGTAGGATGGGGGGTCTTTTTATAGGCTAGTATGGATGGTGGTTAGGAAGCTTCCTTGGCACCATGTGAAAGGGTGCCAAGGAGGGTGGCTTGGTTGGTGGTTAGGAAGCTTCCTTGACGCCGTGTGAAAGGGTGCCAAGGAGGATGGTTAAGAAGCTTCCTTGGTGCCATGTGAAAGGGTGCCAAGGAGTGTATTTTAGGCACCAATGGTTGGTGATTTTAATGTAGGTGGATGGCCATTAAGGTGGAGAGGGAGTAAGGTAGGAGTTAGATTTGAGTTGGATCTAGCTAAGTTGAGCTGGGGTTCAACTACTGGAGCTTCTGTCTTCACAAATGTTCCAAGTGCCTTCCATACTGCTAGGGCTTCTCTAATTTCCAATGCATTCATCCCTGGCAATCAAATGGAAACTACATGAGATAATGTGAAATGAATGCTAATGTATGCTCTAAACCCTAAATGCACATGTATGCTAAATGCAATGATATAATGCAATGCAGTGGACAAAATCTTAGGAACTAGATGTGAATGGATGCTAAGGATGATGATAAACTGGCATTTATCACCGCCCCAAACAGCATTACTCACAAGTACACCATCAAGCTTATCTTTCCTACCTCCAATAATGTGGTAGAGTACGAGGCCATGTTAGCTGGCATCTGAGTGGCCAAGTCAAGAGACATCTCATCACTGGAGATTTGTACGGATTCCCAGTTAGTTGCCAACCAAGTTAACAACAAGTACTAAGCTCGGGATCCAACTATGATCCTATATGCTGACAAGGTCAAGGAGGAGTTGTTGGATTTCAAAATCGTCTCAGTCAACCGGGTACCCCGATCTGACAAACCCCTAACGAACGCTTTAGCCTGCCTGGCATTAGTAATCTAGCTTGAACAAGAAGAGGACATATGCCTCCAAACGTTAAAAGAGTCGACAGTATTCACTCCTAGAACGTTCATGATAGAACAATCCATGTCTTATATGGCGCCTATCATTAGATACTTGAACATTGGCGAGTTGCCCCAGAAGGAACCACGACCTAAGGCATTCCGCTTAAAGGCCTCTAGGTATACCTAGATAGAGGGGCAATTGTACAAGTAGGGATATTCCACTCCCTTGTTGCACTGCCTTGCACAAATGGAGGCATCACAAGCCCTAAAGGAGGTCCATGGGGGCATATGTGGAAATCATAAAAGATATAAGACACTCCTAGCCCAGTTGTTTCAGGCGGGGTACTTTTAGTCCCAAATGAAGCAACATTGTAAGGAATTCGTATGCAAGTGTGATAAGTGCTAGCGGTTCACTTCGCTGCACCAATTGCCACCTAAAAAATTGGTGCCTATCATGCCACCCATCCCTTTTGCAAAATGGGGAATGGATTTCCTTGGCCCTTTCCTGCCAATGCCGGCTCAAAAATGCTTCATTCTGGTTGCAATGGATTATTTCTCCAAGTGGGTGGAAGCCGAGGCCATGGCCAACCCAACAACCAACATGCTCATGTCATTTGTCAGGAAAAATATCATAACCCGGTATGCAATACCACAAACCATTGTAACGGAAAATGGTACCCAGTTTGTTTGTAAAAAGTTTGAAGAATTTTGCGCAAGTTGGGACATCTCCTTGTGGTTCACGTTTGTAGGACACCCCCAAAGAAACAGATATGTGAAGGTAACCAACCGTACCATCATCTCAATGCTAAAGAGGCAGCTAGACTCTTCAAAGGGACGACTGGCCGAAGAACTACCAGATGTATTATGGGGCTATAGGACTTGCCAGAGAACATCCATAGGTTAAACTCCTTTTAGCCCAGTGTACGGCATGGAAGCCTGGCTACCTATAGAAACAGTCCTTCCCACATATCATACGCAACTATACGACCCTAATACTAATGTTGATCAAGTCATCCTGGCCTTAGACTTGGTGGATGAGCTAAGGGAGAAGGCATTTGAGTCGACACTACAATACAAGGAGGCGACTGTGGCCGCCTACAACAAGTGGGTTCGCAAGCGGAAGTTCTCTAAAGGAGACTTGGTCCTATGGAAGAGTGAAGTGTCCATGCCAAACAACTCAAGCAGAAAGCTGGATGCCCCGTGGAAGGGGCCTTAAAAAATTTGTAAGAACAGTCCAGGAGACTTCTATGAATTACAAACTCTAGGTAGCAAGCCAATTCCTCAAACTTAGCATGCGAGCAACTTAAGATTGTACCATATATAAAAAATTGAATAAGAGAGAAGACAAAATGTTTTCTTTCATTTCTTGTCATGTAGTGTCTTATATTCTCAAGTGAAGGCCATTCCCACCAAATGACCCATAAAAAAAAAGGAAAAAGTACAAAAAAAGGGAAAAAAACAACACTACAAAGGCATAGCACTTTACTCGGAGTCCTCGAGGAGATCAACTCAAGGAGTTGGAGGGGGCGAAGAGGCTTCATAGGATGAGCTCGCTGGACGGGAAGGTTGCTCCAAGGCTCTTGACGGACCTGGCTTGTCCACTTCTTCAGGAGTCGGGCTCCCCGTCTGGTCTTCAGGTGGGAAAATTGGAGCTTTGTCCATGATAAGACCTTTAGCTTTCTGTCAGTCAAACTCCGACATAAGTTGGTCCATAGACCAACCACACAACTCCTTGATGGAAGTGTACTTGCCTTCCAAAAGAGCCAGCACCATTGCCAGCATATATCTGCTAGCCTCCTTTGAGATGAGGTCCTGGCTTTCCTCCATAGACTGATCAGAGGCAAAGAACTCCATCACCGTCTTGGGGTCCATCTTCAATTGAGTAGCATTCTCTAGATCCATCACCCTTTTGGCCCTGTCCTTTGTGATTTGATGGACCTTGGTAAGATCACCCCGCCTTTTCATGACTTGCCTTCAGATTAGCAAGCTCACCTACAGTCATGCCCAGGCGAAGGCGCTCTTCTTTCAAAGCCACCTCGTACCCTTCCACAGCCGAGGAGTGGGTATCCTTCAATACTTGCACCTCTTCCTTTAGCCAGAGGACATTGCTACAGGAAGTGTGCAACTAGTTGGTCAAATCTCGCAACTTCACAAGATCCCTCTTGTGAATGTTGATGAGACGTTCCTCAAGCTCTTGGCTAGTGATCCAGCTCTTATTAGCCCCAGGCGAGCCTCCTTCAGTTCTTGCTGCAAGCGAGACACTTGGCCAATTGCCTGCTGCTGCAACCGAAGCTTCTTGGTAGCCTTCTCAGCAGCCTTCTCTCGAGAGGCTGTAGCTTCTTCGATCAAGCGAGTGAAGGTCCGTTACTCTACCCTTGTAGTCACCACCCACTTCTCGGCCATGTCAGCTGCCTCGTAGGAGACATTGGGATTGGTGATATCAAATGATACATCACCCACAGAAATGAAAAAACACCCAAGGGTCTCAACCTATCAAGAAGGAATGATGGAAGTTTAATAATCTAGTATTCTGTAGAAGCAGGGATCAAAAATGCAGCAAGGAAAAGGGATTACCACACCAAGGCAGTAGAATAAAACACATTTGACATTCATCCCTCCTTGATGAGAGGTGGCCCAAATAAGGGCATCCTGTAGATGTCGTAACACCTGCCTTTCTAGATGAGGGGCATCGCTGGAGGAGCCCACCTGGATTGAGGTCCCTTAGCCAAGCACGGGGCCCTCGTGGACCCCCTCCAGCATAGATCCCCTCACAGAATCAACCATTTGGCCGATGGTCCCAAAACCCCCCCAGTCACTGGGGTACACCATCACTTGCACCCCTATTGTGCTCCACCTGAAATATGATTGGTCAAAAGTGTTGTCACCCAAAAACCCTTTCAACGCCATCGCATCCTGTGCCACCTTCGCAAAGGGACCTGGAGGACTAGTTGGTGGGATGATCAGCCCAAAGTTTCCCCTCTCAGCCTCCTTGCTAAGAGTCTGATGTGGGGAGTCACCCAGAATAATAGGCTCAGGCAGGGCAGTCGGGTGAGGCGAATCTGCGGGGACATTCGTTGTTTTGCCCCCACCAGGGCTTGAAGAGGCGGGCGTTGCCGACTCTTGTATCAAAGAAGCCGTGGTGCTCTGCCTCTTAGAGCACTTAAGGGGGACCTCCACTTCGCAGCCTGCCACTTCCTTTTTCCCTCCTTGGGATGGGAAGATCCTCTCCTCACGCTCGACTCTGAGGGCTTACCCCCCACCTCTCCTTGCCTGGACCCACCATGCGAAGAACTGCTGGGTCGCCACCTCAGAGTGTCTGGACGAACAAACCGTCCAAAAGCTGGAAAAAAGAAAAATAAAAAGTTATTTAGATGATAGAAAAGGTAAGCTATCTAAAGCTGCTACCCCCCAACTTACATGGAGTGGGACAGGAATCTGCAACCCATGTCAACACTGCCCAAACATCTCTCTGCCTTAGCTTTAATTGGGAAATTGCCCCAAAGCCTGTTATCTTGTCTGCATCTGCCTGAGTAGATGGATCAATTTCCTCAGAGCTAGGCAGCAGGTCTCTTTCAGGCAAGCCTTGCCACTTATAGGCAACTACTAAAGTCTCAACATTGTGGAGGATGAAAAAGTGGCAGTCTTGCCCTTTCATACTATCAGGAAGATCAACTATTCTGTATTTGGTGTGTTGGCTGTACAAGGTGTATGTACCAAAGGGGGGCCTATCCCTTTTGACCTTAATGGGCATGAGCCCAAAACTTAGGAAGAATACGCCCAACCAAGGAGCGATTCCCAAGTGAAATAGATGACAGTGAAGGCATTGAGAATAGGCCAACAATTCAGGCTAAGTTGAGAGGGAGTAAGGTTGTAATGACAAAGAAAGGAAACAAAAAAAGGGTTCAAGGGCACCCGGAGGCCATTCTCCATGGCATATTTACAAATTATAAATATATCCACCCCCCCATCGGAATACAGGCAGGTCACGAACCTGCAAGGGTAGAATTGTACTCCATTGAGTCCATGCGTCGCCAGGAATTCCTTAATGGCAGATCGATTACAAAAGTCAGGAGAAAAATTGTATAACTCCTTCGTCTCGGGTGCAATGCCTGAGGAGGAAGATCCTGACTTACCCTTGTGAGTCCGGACATCGTTAAGATTCTGCTACTCCTCCTGATGTGGTGTCTTTGGATGAACAAAAACCCCCACAGTTCACTAGAGAAGAAGTGGAAGCAGACTCGCAAGGAGGGTACGCTGCAGTAAAGGTGAGTAGGTGGGGGATTAACTTTGCCCCACCCCTTATTTATAATCCCCGGAAGGAGTTCTCCCTCTACAGGGCATGGATTTCGAAAAATAAAATCCAGCAATACAAGGCGTGGATTTTGAAAGATCCTGCCAGATATGAAAGGACCGTAATCATCATTACGAGCATTAAATGCCCTTGTGCGTGTATCATTTCGCCGCAACCACAGCAATTGCATTGCTGTTTGTTGCAATTTTTGAGGTAAATAAGCCTTATGATTACGGCAATTAATGCCAGTTCTGTCACACAAAAGGAAAAAACCAATTTCCATAGTGATTGGCCACCACTCACCGAAGACGATGCTTACGTCACATTTATACTCGGGATGTTGGTCTCTTAAGGTCGACAGCAACTCAGGCGTTAACATGCCTATGTTCCCTTCAATAAGGGTTGGCCTCTTAAGGTAAACTGGAATTCAAGCAGCAACGTACCTATGTTCTCTTCAATAAAGGTTGGTTTTTTAAGGCCAACAGGACTCAGGCGGTAATATGCTCACGTTCCTTTCAAATTTCAGTGTTCTCATACCACATTAGTAAAGGTGCCTTACCTGCCTAAAGTTAAAACATGCACCTTATGACAAATGATTACCCCGCTTAGAAGGCAACCGGTACATCATTTGGGGGCATCATCTATATTATGACACGTTTTGTCCTGAGCCTTTTAAGATGTATGGACTGCGGTCAGACGTCTGGACGGTCGATCAGACGTCTGGAAATCAAAATTGTTGTTGCATACGAACTTCGCGTCTGCGTGCAGACTGCGCGCAGGCAGTACCCTCTTTTTCCTTCCCTTCTTCTCCCCCCTCCTCATAAGAACCCTAACACCCTCTTTATAACCCCCCTTCCTCCTCTCTCATTCTCCCCACTCCAGCCACCTTCTTCTCTTCCTCTCCACCCCAGCGAGAGGAGGTAGCGCGAGAGAGAGAGAGAGTGCAAGAGCGGCGACGAGGGGAGGCGGCGTGAGGAGAAGAGGAGTTGAGCTCATGAGCTTTTACGGGAGCTCGTCGGAGAGCGCATAGTCGAAGCGGCACATGCGGGAGGAGGAGTGTGTCAGGGAAGTCATCCCCGACACTACTACAGCTAGAGTCGCAAGCGAGGAGGCAAGCCGCGGCTGCGCGCGACGAGAGCGAGTGGGAGCAAGTTCTGGTTTTGGGTTTTTCCCATAATCAAACGTCTGGAGTAAAGTCCAAACGACGGAGCGAACGTCTGGAGGCGATTCCAGATGTCTGAAGAGAGATCTTCGCGAAGGTATGTTCCCTCTGCGGATACGGCCATGCAAGCCGCTTCGCAGCTACGCTTCGCATGGCTATATTGAGAAGATTTTGTTGTCGCGTGGAGGATTTGCTTCGGGAAGGCGTAGGGCATGCCCTCCCACACATTTCAGACGTCTGGGCAGCTTGCCAGATAGCTGGAAACACTTCCAAACGTCCAGAGAGGAGGTCGGACGTCTGGAGCTGGATTCAGACGGTCCAGAAGAGGCCCTGGACATCTGGGGTCGACGTAGAGCTTGAGGTGCATTTCTGGACACTTTCAAGATGTCTGGAAGTTGTTCTAGACGTCTGATTTGAGTCAGTAACCCTTTTTTGACCCGTTTAGGATCCATTTGAGGCCAGTTTTACACAAACAAGATATCGGTGTTTTCCTTGTGAGTTCCTCTACTTGTTAGAAGGCTTTCTATACTATTCTAAATGTTCCTTTGTGACTGTTCCTTGTTATAGGACTTCGTTTCGTTGCATGTCCGGAGCTTGCCGAGGCACGTGAGCTTGTCGTTCGAGCCCTCACTACTCCTAGGTTGTCTGGTAGAGTGGCTTCCCCTAATTTAATTACAAACTTGGATGCATGTGTGGAATGAATGATTAGAACCTAGGATATGGCATGAATCCTAGGACGAGAAACACTTGAAATGTCTGTATGTGTGATTGAATTGCAACCTTGAATGAGTAGATAGAAAACAACTGCCTGTTAATGAACAAGAGCTGCCTGTGAAATATGAATTACCTGTGCTAGTTAAATAGTTACATGAGACATTACCTGTTGTATCTGTTAAATGATAGAAACACGAGCTGCATGTGTACAACCTGAGATTAGAAATGTGGATGATAGAAATACTAACTGCATGTGAATAACCTGAACACGGAAATGGGAATCATGAAACCTGGTATTGGAATGGCATGAGAATCATGAGCATGAACCCTACGAGGTGTTAGGAGTAGAGCTCCTAAGAATAAATGGAATGGATCTGGAAATGTGACGGGAAGTGTGCTAGCCCTTGAGTACGTGGTACCAAGGGGAGCGCATGTTCCCTCTTAGTGTAGAGGGGAGAATGCCGCCCTTCGGGTTGAGACCTGGGGTGGGTTTGGCCACTTTGTACCGACTTCGTGGCCCTCACATACACTGTACCGGGGAGAGCTACTAGTGTAGGAAGAGAGCTAGCCACCCCACGGGGCCCGGGGTTCACCTAGCCACCCTACACTGACTTGTTAGGCCCACTGGGCAAACCAGGGTAGTCAGGTGAGGGTGCGCGGACTGTGGAGGGGCGGGACCCCTGTTTGGTTCTTAGGGGCTAGACCCTTGTTACTGAGAGGGCTAGGCCCTATACTGTTCCGTGTTGTACTTTGGGTGCACCCGTTAGCGGAAAAGACTGACCACGTGCCAGTGCGAGGTAGCTACCCGTGCGTTTATCGCGCATGCCGTAGTCACCGTTACGTCTGTCTGTGACCTTGGGGTGGTTGACTGGGTGTAGGATTATCACGAGGGACTCTCCCGGCCAGGAGAGCACCCCATGTGCCTTCTACTCTTCGGAAAAGACTGCAATCAAGATCATTCCCACAAGGAACATTCGAGATCAAGAAAGAGATCTAATAAATAAACCAATGGGTGAAAAGGAATAACTTGTAAAATAAAGTAATTGGAATAAACAGCTACTTGTTCACATTTACTGTTTTAGTTAGTTAGTTGCCACTCTACTCAGCTTTTGCTGACTTTGTGTACTCATAACCTCTTTTCAGGTCCAGGTATTGTGCAGCCCGAGTCTCCGACTGCAGAGGGTACTGGGCCCAGTAGAGCCCAGTAGTAGTCTTCTTTTGTAGTACTTTCTGTTGTAGTGAGTTCGGACTCTTATACCTTTACATTTCTGTACTTTTACGTTCCTATACCTTGTTACTGTTTTACTGTTGTGGTGGTGATATGTACTGTAGCAGCTTTTACTTTCTTTACTGCTGTACACTTTTACTGTTAATTTCTTAGCATAGTGAATGTGGTTTACTTTCCTGCTTTTTTGGTTATTTCTTGTTGGACGACTGGGTCTTAGGATCAGTCGAGTCAGGCCGGTCTTGTGTCCTGTAGGGATTTGGGAACCGGGTTGTAACAAGATGGTATTAGAGTAAAGTCGTCCCGAGAAATGAACAAACTAGCTTGAGAATAACCAATTCACATGTATGTAACTAGAGTAACCACCACAACGTATCTTTTGACATCTGTTCTGAGGTTCTTTTGCTGAATGTCCGTTAGAGTTGACATCTTTTTGGTTCTGTTTGTGCGTCTCCTTGTAGGAGATGCCTCGACGTGGAGTCCTTGAAGCAGGTTGCGGATGCGGCCGTGGACGAGGTCGGAGGGGTGGGCGGGCTGGGCCCGAGGTTTCAGTGGACCAACCACTTCTTCCAGGAGTTCAGGTCCAGGACCTCGCCCAGTTGATACAGGAGATAGTACAAGAGGAGCTCCACCCGCCTCCACGAGCGCCTCTCCCTCGGGACATGGAGGGGGAGTCCTTTGTGGGACCATGAGACCGATGCAGTGCTGGACGTGGGGGAGGGGGTGGTCCTCCACCGCCCCCACCGCACTCTGACACTTCCGAGCACGAGCCCTCCCTGCCTAAAGGTGTGCCCATTTCCCCACTACAGCAACACTACGAGCTTTTCAGATAGTTCCAGAAGCTGAAGCCCCCCTCCTTCAAGGAGGATGAGGACCTGACTGAGGCAGAGACTGGTTGGAGCAGATAAAGAAGGTGTTTGACACCCTTCGCCCCCTGTAGAGTGCCACGTGGCCTTTGCCACGTACCAGCTGGAGAGTGCGGCACACAGGTGGTGGAGGGCAGTCAGAGGCCAGGAGAGGGCAGAGCCGACGTGGGACCAGTTTGTGACCCTCTTCTGCGAGGAGCACTTCTTACAGATGTGGCAGGATCAGAGGAGGCGGGAGTTTCACACTCTCCGCAAGGGGATGATGATTGTTAGCACGTATCATACGCGTTTCTTGGAGCTGTCTCGTTTCGCTGCGACAGTTGTGACTACTGAGGAGGAGTGCCTATGGAGGTTCACTAAGGGACACCGGCCTGCCATTTGGGGGTATGTGAAACCTCTGAAGCTACCCATGTTCTTGAGACTGGTGGAGGCAGCTATGACGTATGAGGAGACCAACCCGGCCGCACGAGACACTAACAGCAAATGGAAGAGGCCCTACTGATAACACCACACAAGGGGGTAGTAATTAGGTTGAATATGGCCCATCTTTAGAATAAAAGGCACAACATAAAGTAGAACAGGAGCATTGCATGTATCAAGTATCAAGATTGCTTATAAACTGTATTAATGGTCATTTGTGTAAAGCATTTGTCAAAACAGGCCTCAGATGAGCAATCGGACCGTACGGATGGATTCAGAACAACGAACGGAGTCCAACGGACTCAAGATCGGCCAAATCCGACATCCGAAGCTCCTACAATGGGCCCAAGAAATTCTGACCGTTGATCTGGAGATTAACGGCCCAGAGAGCACCACGTCGCCCCGCCCCCACCGCTCGCACACCCTCAAGCCAGCTAAAGACGAATATCGGCCGTTGATCTTCGATCGAACGGCCGAGATCCGCGCGCTCGCCCGAGGTCGCCGCGACAAAGCACGGGCGTGGCGCAACGGTTAGCGCGCACGCCCGCATCGCAGCGACGTGCGTTCGAGCCGCGCGGAGCAGAAATTGAAGGCGAGCGACGAGCGCGGACAAATTGGGCCGCTCGATCAGCAGCGGGCAGCCAGGATCTCGCCACGCAGTGCGACGTCAGCTCCCGAGCACCCATGCGTGCGCGCACATCGGGCGGAAACGCGCGCGCACACGCGTGCCCGAGGCGCGATCTGAGCGCGGGCGCAGAAGGCTCTCAGTCGTCCGATCCTCGATCGGACGACTCTCGTTCAGCAACCACGGATCGCGCGAAGAAGAAGATCGGGGCGGGCGACTGACCGGTGGCAGGAGGGCTTCACCGACGTTTATAGGAGCGATTTTAGCGACGCTCTGGATGTCGCTAAAGCCCATTCTTCTTTTAGGAAGCCCTTAACTCTATTTAAACCCCCTTCTACCACCATTCAAGGCATACTCTCCCACTTGCAACTACTCCACTCCTCTCCTAGCTAGCTTTAGGCACTCTTGTAATCGCCGAAGACGACGAGCTGCCGACGGAGCCTCCTCCACCGCCGTGGCTGCCTCGTCGCTCTCCACTCTCTCTCTACCTCTCTCTCTCTCTTTTAAGCTTTCATTTACTTTTGTTGAAGCATGTATTTAATGTTGTAAACCATGAACTATGAATGCATGTTTAATGAAATTATTTTCCGTTCAATCGCCATTTTAATTTTTAGTTAAAGTGCATGATCAAAACTAAGAGCTTTCTAACCCTAAACTCTCTCTCTCGCTCTCACTTTTCAAAACCGTCTCTTTCGCAAGCAAAACTCCGCCTTTTTCGTGACAAGTGAGAAAAAAAATCCGATTTCGACGCCTCCCTGAGACCGACACTCGGACTCACCTCCGTTTACTTCTTTTAAAATCGACGTATCAAGTGCAACTATAACGATACCTCTTAACACACACGCACTACAACACGTCAGTTTTTGGCGCCGTTGCCGGGGAGGCAATGGATTTGTTTTATCACCTCCATTCCACATTCATTCTCACATCGTCTAATGCCCTATTTTCCTTTTTACTTGACAGAATTCGATGCATGGACGGCGAAGCGACGCATTCCACGACGGTAGCAAGGGAGTAAGCGCCTCGAGGACCGATAGTGAGCAATCTCTCTCTCATTGTTTGCTTGCGTGAAAAAGCTAAAAAAATTGTAAAAAAACTGAAAAAAATTGGCGTGGTGAATGATTGTTTGACCCACATTCTTAACACATCACCCTACAAAAAAATGTACACTCTAATATGCTGAATAAATTCTTGGAGTGTTCTTTTCTTTCTTGAGTGGTGTTTGCGAAGCCACCATGAGTTGACCTGGGCCGCACCACTCAACCCTAAAACTGACTCGTCTAATAGAAGCTGCATGATCATTAGGATGAGTACACTAGGGTTTTAGAGCCTCTACAGAATAAAAAGGAAATCTACTTTCAGTGAATTGTGTGCAGAACTTGACGTGCCCACTGAAACTTGGCTGAAAACACTAAGACACGTCAACCCTAAAAAGTACTAAAGTAAGGATGAAACATTAAAAGACACCACATCTTAATAAATCCTTGCTTGAAAACCATATTTTGCTAGAAGCACACACTTTGAAAGTGGAAAATTAAGAGGCACCACCCCAATCAACGCCTCATCACATCACCCTAAGCATAAGCACTATCCTAACCCTCTAAAACTAAGTAAACGTGCCCTAGGCAAGACTAAGTTAAGTCTCAAAAGGTGAGATTTTGTTTGCTAGGCACTTGGCTTTCATTCCCTTGGTAGAATCTGGTGACTAGGCTGCGGGGCAGTGTCAAACGACCGCGGTTGTGGGGTCTATGGAATCGGAGGCACAAGCCAAAGGAAGAACCTTCCCTGCAATCCCCTCGTAATCAACCTAGCCAGATTAGCCTTGGGAAGGGGAGTCTAGTGCTTACGGACTTAATCACCCTTTGTGAGATTTCTAGGTCTCCTAAGGAATACACCATAAGGATTAGGCTTGCGTGCTTGATTGAAACACATTTCTCGCATCTGTCGCCCTCCGCATCCCCTCCTGTTCTTCTCTAGTGTATGCACAGGAGGCGTTCACTGCATCCCGAATTGTGTGTTTTGGGGCAGGAATCTAGGCGACGTAATTCTGTTGAAAACATGGCTGAACCTAGGGTAGATGAGGCTGAAGATCAACCCCCACCAGATGCTATGGCCATCATCCAAGCTCAAATCAATGCTAACCATCGGCTTCAGCAACAACAAATCCACACCATCATGCAAGCCATACAACGGTTACAAAACCCGAAAGAACAACCACCACCTTTCCACGACATACCAGGGCAACCACCACTTGATTTACCGCCATTTCAGGACTAGCCAAGACCCCTCCGCGATTTCTATAATCCCTCTGCTATTAGAGTCGAGCCACACCTTAGGATCCCCGAGGGGGGAGATGATTTTGAGTTGAAACCAAACGTCTTAAGTTTGATCCAAAGCCACTTTCATGGAAGCTCAAATGAGGACCCCTTTCAACACTTAGAGGATCTCAACCGCATAGCACGAATGGTGAAACCTAGGAACATTAGCCTTGACATTGTTCTAATCAAGATGTTCCCTTTCTCATTAAGAGACAAGGCTTCTCATTGGCTTAGAACCTTAGGTAGGCCCATCACCACCTGGGAAGAACTGAGGCATGCATTTTTAAAGAAATTCTTCCCCATAGGAAAGACCAATGCCCTCAGAAGAGCTATCACTACCTTCACACTCCAGGGTGGGGAACAATTTCATGAGGCGTGGGAAAGATTTAATGAACTTTTGAGAAAATGCCCACACCACGAAGTCCTAAGGTGGCAATTGGCCCAGATCTTTTACCACGGTCTGGACAGTAACCTACGGAACTTCGTCGATGCCTCATGCGGGGGAAACTTCCTAAACAAAGATGAGGAGAGCGCGTTTGAGCTCTTTGAGTCTATGAGCGAGAATTCGCTCAACAATGCCTCCATGAACCAGTTTAACAGGTCCAGTTAACCCCGTGGCGGGATTTATGAGGTACAAGCAAATTCTGGAATGGTTGACATGGACATCATTGCCAAAAAGTTGGATTGAGTGGAATTGGTAGACAAAAAGATTGATGAGCTACTGAATCAGACAAGGAACCCCTTGCAGACTTTCTCCCTAGCAAAGGGAGCACATAATGTTGACTTGGTCCAGCCCTTCACCCAACTGAACCTGGAACAACCCCCGACCACATTCCAGGGAGGGACCTTTGCTCCCTCGACCCTTGATTACTCCCTTCCCTCTTCATCAACATCGACTATCCTAGAAGATGTGCAAGCCGTCCAAGGTTATGCGAAACCTGACCCTTTCTCCAACACTTACAACACCGGCTGGCGTAACCACCCCAACTTTGGTTGGACAAACCAGAAACCACCGCAATTCCAAAACCAGCCCAGGCCAAACCAGCAGCCACACTTGCCCCCTATCAACAAGGACCACCAGTTAGACCCCAATATAACCAGAATAGGGCGGCCCCTCCTCCACAAAACCAAATGGACACCCTAATAAAGATGATGGCTGACATGAACCAAAAACATCAGGAGGAAATGGCCTTGGTAAAGGGACAGTTAAGCCAACTCTTGGACTGTAAATAGCAAGGATCTCTACCTTCCCAACCACAACCGAACCTGCGAAACATAATTAACAAAGGCTCAAATTCGCAAGGGTTCCAAGGCAACCCCGGGCAGGCTCACATGGTCCAGCCAGCCCCACAAACACCTCCTGGGTTTGGCGCTTCTTCATCCTCGTCTTCTCAAGGATCACCCCATGGCCCCAATGCCTCTGCGAATGCTGTGACCTTGAGAAGCGGCACCAAAACCCAGGATCCCAAATGGTCGACTATCCCCGAGACTTTACCTGTTGAAATACCCGACTCAGAAGAGGCACCAACCAAGGACCCAGACATGGAACCAGTCCACATTCAGACACCCTATCCTGAGGCCTTAGAAACAATCAAGAAAAAGAAGAATACTGTGGAAACTGAGGAGCTGTTGGAGATTTTCAAGCAAGTACAGATTAATATTCCGCTCCTAGAAGCCGTTAAACACATCCCCACTTACGCCAAGTTCTTAAAGGATGCCTGTACACCCAAGCGTAAGCCGAGACCTCAAGCACCTCGGAAGGTTGTACTCTCTAAGCAAGCGAGTTCCGTGATATCAAGCAACCTTCCACTCAAACGAATTGACCCAGGAGCGCCCCTGATTTCCTACAATATCGGGGACATGACATTTGATAGAGCGCTCCTGGACCTAGGTGCTTCTATCAACCTAATTCCAACAACCTTGTACCACTAATTTGGTTTTGGGGAGCTGGCACCAACCCCTGTCACCATCCAGCTAGCAAATAGATCAGTGAAAACCCCGAAGGGGGTTGTCGAGGACATGATTGTACGGGTCAAGGACTTCTATTTCCCGGTCGACTTTTTGGTGCTAGACATGGAAGTCTCTGAAAAATTACAGAATGCACCCATAATTTTAGGCAGACCTTTCTTAGCTACGGCTAAAGCAAACATTGATTGCGACACGGGATGTATGGAAATCGCCTTTGGGGACAGGAAAATGCAATTGGATATCTTCCGGGCGACAAAGTCTTTTGATTGCGATTACATTGAGGAACATGATCTGGTGGAAACTTTAATCGAGGAATGCCTCACCCTCAGTTCTGTCTCAGACCACCAAACCCGTAGTTCTGACCCGTCACCATCATTACCTGTGGACCTCTGTAAGGCTGAGTATCATCACATGACACCATTTGAAGAGATCGATGTTGATCAACTACCGCCCTTTCCATTCCCATCGACTGTGGTCCCACCCGCACCTGAACTTAAACCATTGCCCAAGAATCTCAAGTACGTCTTCTTGGGACCTGACCAGAACTTCCCAGTGATTATTAATTCCCATCTAACCAAGGATCAGGAACTAAGGTTGACTGCAACTCTTTCAGAACATCGGGCCGCCATTGGTTGGACCATCTCGGATCTAAGAGAAATTAGCCCCACCTATTGCACCCACAAGATTTACCTGGAAGATGGGGCCCGACCTTCCCGCCAGATGCAGAGACGATTAAACCCTAACATGTGGGAGGTCGTTAAAAAAGAAATTATCAAATGGCTTGACGCTGACATCATTTACCCTATCTTTGATAGCCCCTTGGTGAGCCCCACTCAAGTGGTTCCAAAGAAGGCTGGGCTCACTGTTGTCACTAATGATCATGGCGAATCCATCCCCATCCGCACCACCACCGCATGGCGGGTGTGTATTGATTATAGGAAGCTTAATGAAGCCACTAAGAAGGACCACTTCCCCTTGCCATTCATTGACCAAATCCTTGAAAGATTGGCAGGGCAGAAGTATTTTTGCTTCCTGGATGGATATTCAGGATATAACCAAGTCGCAATTGCTCCGGAAGATCAGGAAAAGACCACATTCACTTGCTCGTATGGCACGTTTGCATTCCGTCGAATGCCGTTCGGGTTATGCAACGCACCTGCGACCTTCCAGCGTTGCATGCTAGCCATTTTTTCAGAAATGGTGGGTGAATACTTGGAGGTCTTTATGGATGATTTCTCTGTATTCGGGAATTCATTCGACCATTGTTTGAGCAACTTGGAGAAAATCCTGAAACGATGTATCGAGGTTAACTTGGTGTTAAGTTGGGAAAAAAGCCATTTTATGGTTCAAGAAGGAATTATCCTCGGACACATCGTTTCGCATAGGGGCATCGAGGTAGATCAAGCTAAGGTTGACTTAATTTCCAAACTTCCTCCACCTAGTTCGGTCCGGCAGATTCGCTCTTTCCTAGGACATGTTGGCTTCTACCGAAGGTTCATCAAAGACTTTTCCAAACTTTCCAAACCCTTGACCGACCTTCTAGCCAATGACCCCACTTTCCACATGTCTCCTGATTGCATCCAGGCTTATCACACCCTCCGGGACTTAGTCTCCACGGCACCTGTACTTCAACCCCCAGACTGGTCCCAGGATTTTGAGATTATGTGTGACGCATCAGATTTTGCCATGGGCGCTGTCTTGGGACAAAGGCAAGACAAGACGCCCGTGGTGATCTACTACGCGAGCAAAACGTTGGACGAGGCCCAACGTAATTATATGGTCACAGAAAAAGAGTTGCTCGCTGTAGTCTTTGGACTGGAAAAATTCTGATCATACTTGCTGGGATCCCACGTGACTATCTACACCGACCATTCAGCCATCCGGCACCTGTTGGCCAAAAAGGACGTAAAACCCAGGCTCATCAGATGGATCCTGCTTTTGCAGGAATATGACCTGGAAATCCGAGACAAGGCCGGATAAAAAAATGTGGTGGTTGACCACCTGTCAAGACTTCATCCAGACCACATTGGACCCTCCCTACCTCTATCTGATACCTTCCCTGATGAACACATCCTAGCCGTGCAAGACAAGAAAATGCCATGGTATGCTGACTATGTCAACTACCTGGTTATAGGACAAACCCCGCACAGCTGGTCCAGATAGCAACGGGACAGGTTCTTGGCTGAGGCCAAGCACTATTTCTGGGATGATCCCATGCTGTTTCGCCTCTGTGCTGATCACATCATCAGGAGGTGCATCCCCGAAGACGAAATTTAGAGTGTGCTTTCCTTTTGTCATGACCAAGCGTGTGGCGGCCATTTCTCTGGCAAGAAAACAACTGCAAAAGTTTTGTAGTCTGGATTTTATTGGCCGTCCCTATTTAAGGATGCACACATCTTTGCCAAGACTTACTCACGATGCCAAACACTGGGGACCATGACCAAGAAAGATATGATGCCCCTTCAGCCCATTTTGATTGTCGAAATCTTCGACGTTTGGGGTATCGATTTCATGGGCCCCTTTCCACCATCCAACGGCTTCGAGTACATCCTGGTCTCGGTAGACTATATTTCCAAATGGATTGAAGCCGTCTCCACTAGACGATGCGATCACAAGACGGTCATGGACTTTGTGAAGAAGAATATCTTTTCTCGGTTTGGAATACCCAAGGCCATGATCAGTGATGGTGGAAGCCATTTTATCCATTCCCAATTCCGTGCCCTACTTAGAAAATACGGGGTAAACCACCGCATTGCCACCCCATATCATCCACAAACAAATGGGCAGACTGAGGTCTCAAACAGACAAATCAAGAACATTTTACAGAAGACTGTGAGACCTGACAGGAAAGATTGGTCCACACGACTTGATGATGCCCTGTGGCCATACAGGACCGCTTTTAAGACCCCGATAGGCATGTCACCTTATCGCTTGGTCTTTGGCAAAGCTTGCTATCTCCCTGTCGAATTGGAACATCGGGCTTACTGGGCTGTCAAGCAATGTAACATGGATCCCCAGTTAGCCGGTGTGCAAAGGACGCTTCAATTATCTGAGCTCGAGGAAATTCGTCGGGACGCCTTTGACAATAGTCGGCTATATAAGGAGAAAATGAAAGCCGTCCATGACCAACTCATTCATAGAAAAACCTTTGAGCCGAACCAACAAGTCTGGCTGTTTGATGCACGCTTGAAACTCTTCCTAGGGAAACTTAGGTCCAAATGGACAGGACCATTTCGGGTGGTCAAGCCCTATTCCAATGGGGTAGTTGAAATCACGGATCTTAACACCGGGCACACCTTTACAGTCAATGGTCAAAGATTGAAGCATTTCCTGGCCCAGGTACCCCCCAAGGAAAGTGTCACCCTCATTGAGGGCTGACACCAAGCACCGCCCAGCTGGAGGCGTTAAACTCAGCGCTTCCTGGGAGGCAACCCAGAGGATTCAGACTGATCTGGTAGTTTACGTCACTTAGGTACTATTTTTTTTGAACCCTTGTGCATCCATGCATCTGCCAATGAGGACATTGTCCAACTTAAGCATGGGGGGGATGGTAAATTGCATAATCCTGAGCTTAATTAATCAGTCTGAATGAATAAATTAATTAAAAAAAAAAGAATTTAGGAAGAAAACTTAGGCATTAGAAACTTGTCAATAGTGGG